>CM053787.1:677629626-680389626 GCA_028749045.1 Cupressus sempervirens | reverse complement strand
ATTGCTTCAACTTTTCCTAGAAGGTGGGTGGAGGCTTGCTGAATATAATGTCACTTCCTTTCTTCTGTGACCTCCTTGTGAATACTACAGTGGATGATTTTGTAGGTTTTTTGATGATTACCTTGCCCTTTTTCTTTAGAGGTTCTTCTTCTTTTTCAGATTCTTACTCATCATCAACCTATTCCTCATCCTCACCTTTTCCCTTAATTAACAAGAGAGGTGAACTAGATTTCAATTTGGCTATCCTTTTCTTCCCTTTGTTAACCACCTTAGGGAGTTTTATCTCTAGCTCAATTCTTGCCTTAGCTTCTTCATAGGTTCCAGAATAAGGGGCTGTCGGATCAATAGATTCATTGAAAAGGGCTTCAATGATATCCTTGGTCTCATCAATTTTCACCTCATAGCCAAGAGGTTTGACCTATGCAACTCTAGGCTAAACTACGTGGATGCATACCTTGTCACAATCCACCATGAAGCACACATCATCCTTGTAGTCTTCAACTAACTTTTTTGGAATTCTAAACCTATTGTTCATTTTATAACACATTGAAGTAGTTGTCCATGATTCTGCCATAGTTATCTCCCATTTCTATAATATATTCACTTATTTGGTAAAGTATAGGCACATATTATATACAAAATATAGTGCCTTTGGAAGGGAAGAACTTCTAGACATAGAAGAATAGACAGGTTAATAGTGAACCAAATTTGCATGGGTTATTCTTTGAAGTTCTAATACTTTCCATGTTCTTATTAAATTTCGTCAACAACAAATCAATAAGGTCATAATGATAGGTTGTTCTTCATCACTTTATATGCTAGGTCCATGGCTTCACATGACACTTTGTTCAGATGGCTTGAACTATATATCTTATGATCAATAACATGAATTTGAGACTTCAACTCTGCATTAGTAATACTACTTATTTTCATATCTCTACCATCCCACTCAGCTAGGGTTTTCTTCTCCAACTCTGCCTGGCCTAGGGTTTTAGTTGTTTTGGCTTTGGCAAGCATGGGGAGGTCAGTGATTCAATGAATCATCTTCATGGTTATCAAAATTGGCTACTCTAACCATAGTTGTCCATTATGCACTTGGCTAACAATACACCTAATCTACTTAATTTGAAATTCTCAGGCATATGGGGAATATGTGTTAATCCTTTTGCTTCCAAATGTTGATGCTCAAGTTTCAGGGTTCCATCAACACATAATTGACCTAAGGCATCATCCATCTTCAAAGTACCAATTTATTGAATTGCACATTTAAAATGAGTATGAATGTCATTAACAAGAAGTATCTTGGGAGGAATTTGAGATTGAGCTCCACTTGGGTCAAGGGTTTCAGCAACCGTGGGCATGATCTTAAAATTTGGTGCTTTCCAATCAACACCTCAAACCAACATGTTAGAACATCTCTTGACCTTGCTACTGTTGGATGCCATTTTCACTTGGTATCTTGAGAGAAATTCAAAAATCTTTTGTAGGAAATTTGCTCATGTCCCTTGATCGCATATAAAATAGCTCTTTGTAGTAGCACTCAAAAATTCATGGTAGCAAATGAATTCAATACCATACCTTTTTTCAAAATTTCACCATTAATGTTTAGTATAGAGGTAGATAAGTTGACATTATTCTAATAGTCTGTCATCCACTATTTTTCATTGATCACTTGGTGATGTCTCCATGATTCAGTAACCATAAGCACCTTGTTACTCCTGACCTTTCTTAGTAGAGTTTATGACCCAACCTTACTCAATAGAGAAGGTAACGTAGTAATAATTGATATCAATCTTTCTCAGTGATCCCTTTGTATCTTGTATATGGATTTGGATATTTGTCACCTTTTAACTAGAATTGATTCAGATGTCTTCTTTGATAGCCTAGTTCTAGATCTTCCTTGAGAACTTAATTAGAAATTGTTGAGTCACACAATTCTTGAGTGACTTGATCATCATTTCTCAGACCAGTATCATCGGTAAACTTAGGAATCCATTGTAGTCTCATCTTCTTTTTGATGATATCAGCCTTTGCTTTCCTTTCATCTTCAATTTTACCAGTATTCATATAATTCTTGGGAAGATGACCAAGTTTTGTACAAATGAAAAATCTTTTAGTGCTATCTCTTTTCCTCATATGATGTTTGACACAATTCATACCAATGTATCCAAATTATCCATAGTAATGACATCTATACTAGGTATTGTAATTCCAACCAAGTATTGCTTTCACAATTTTTTCTATAAGATTCAATGTCTTTCTTTTTCATTCTAATGCCTTGTGTCCATGTTTCTTACATTTATGATAGTTGCCTTTAAATTTTTCTTTCTCTTTGCATTCATTAGCCTTGTGACCATGCTGATTGCAATTATAACATTTTCCATCAAATTTTTCTTTTCCATTACTCCAACATTTGTTTGATGTATGACCTATCTTACCATAGTGATTGCAAGTAGGTCTTTGATTCTTTTGAGCACATTGTTTGGAGGATTCACCTTGTTCTTTATATCCAATTCCTACTTTTCTTTTTTTCCTATGGAGGTTTTTCTCATTCAGTTGATCCATGTCTACTTGAGATTTGATCATTCTTTCATTGTTGATTTTCAGTGTGTAGGTCATTTCTCAATCTTTCACTAATTTTTGTTTTAGATATCAGCTCAATTTTTATTCTTTCATTGATTTTCCTTTTAGAATTTAGATCATTCCTCGTTCTTTCATTTCCAAATCTTAGGCTCATGATTTCCTCAATTGCATTGGAGAATTGATCAATAGGGTCTACTTGCTAAAGGGATTGGTTCTAAATTTCATTTTTTATTCCATCCATTTCTTCTTTTATCTTGTTTCTTTGTTCCAAAACTTCACATTATCTTATTGAATAAATATCTTGTTCTCTTTTTAGCTTTCTTACTTCTTCTTACAGAGAACCATTCTTCTCTAAGACTCTTAGGTCTACCTTGTTAGAGGATTTGACTAGTTCACCTATTAGGATGAAGCAGTAGATCTCAAATTTTGCAACTAAGTTTGTTGATAGAGATTCCTTAGTGTACTAATCACCTTTCTATGATAGATTTTTCATTGCTTCTCCTTATACAGTTATGGCCTTTATAATTCTTTATCTACTGCATTCATAACTTGAATTTTTTTCATTCACTCTCTTTCTTTTCTCATTCTTACATTTGAAATGATATAATATATTACACACACACACACACACACACATCAATCCAAATTAAAAAATAAAAAAGTTAGCCATGACACAAGTTAACATAAATATTACAAAGTCAACCTGCATGAAGATATGCAAGTTCT
This sequence comes from Cupressus sempervirens, assembly GCA_028749045.1. Lineage (NCBI taxonomy): Eukaryota > Viridiplantae > Streptophyta > Pinopsida > Cupressales > Cupressaceae > Cupressus > Cupressus sempervirens. The sequence continues at coordinate 680,386,317 of CM053787.1, read as the reverse complement.
GAAGACTAACTCAGTGAGGTTCTAATAGTTGGCATCCACTGTCATTGTTTGGCATCATCACTCTTGATAGGCATGGAAGCTTAGTCCATATTGATCAATTTCAAGTAGTCTTGAACATAATCTACACTGGTGACTCAGTAGATATTGTGCAACTCGACAAACACTAAATAACTTGGTTACCATGAAGTAGCTCAGTTAACACTGGCTTCACATCACCTAAACTGTGAACTCGGTAGATACTGCAATGCTCGATAAACATAGGCTTCACACCACATGAACTGTGAACTTGGTAACCACTAATAAACTTGATATACACTAAAATTCATAATTTGAACTGCTAGACTTCACATTGACTGAATCTACTTAGTAACCACTGAGATTAGCCCAAAAGACTCAATAGAAACTATAGAGCTTGGTGTCTACTAAATTACATAGAAAACACTATAAACTATTCAATGAGCTTGGTAGCTATACAAAATCTGAATAAGTGTGTGTCACTAATAATAAACTTAGCCAATATGTCAATAAAGGCTAGATTATTAGATCTTACCCTGTTAAAATATTTCAACACCTTGTTAGAAATGTGCCTAGTAAATGGACTTTAACTTACAATGAAGTAAGCACCCTATTAAAAGATTTACAATAGCCTGTTAAGACTACTCTATTAAAAGATTTAAGTTGTTCACCTGCTATAATATATCAACAATGATCCTTTGATTAGCACTCTATTTCTTGATGATAGATTGCCTCTTTCCTAATGTGTACTTAATCCTTTTTTATCAGATGTATCTCTATTTTCTTCTAATTTATTTCCTCTATTCTCCTTTAACTAATTTTTCTATGTATCATAACTCCTTAGTCACCATGAATGCTTGGTTTGTGCATGAAAATTTCTCTTTTTTTCTCCTTTCACATTCATAAAAGTTGTAGGGTTTGTCCTCCTTAAGAAGACTAAGGTGACCTAGGGTTAGGTATGAATCAACAATTGTGATTCACCCATATTACTGCTTAATCTTTCCCTTTTTCTGATTGGCTATATGTAATATGTAGGGATTCACAATAAAAATTCATTCTTATAATCTAAGATCACAAAAAAATCCTCAAGTCAACTTAAAAATGGTTTACATAGAAGTTTGTATCATTACAAACAACTATGTCAAAATTGTATTACTCAACACTTGAAGTACTTGATGTTCGGCATCAAATGCAACTTCAATGTTGTAACTCAACCTCTAAATGAATCAACATCCTTTGATCACTTGGTATCTAAATAACTTGTCACATAGTATATGCTCAATACTTGATTGACTCGGCACTTACTATTTACTTGACACATACTAAATATCTCTCACTCAGCACATGCTATCTGACAACTTATGCTCAGCATGTATTACTTCTTCGGCATGAACTAAGTAAAAAATTGAGTATATTGTCACTCATATGTCAAAACAAATTTGAGATTAACAATCTCCCCCTTTGACATGAGTTGAAAAATACTTGGTCATGTACGTATAACCTTAAGCCTTTCAAGCATAACTTAGATAATATCCACGTACAGACAAAATTTCAAAATTTCTAAATTTTGCAAAAAAAATTAAGACTCATCAGTCATACCTCAAAGTTTAAATAACTCTCCTTGAGTTAATTGTTGTTTTCTATATCTAAACTAAATCATTCCTCCTACTGAGTAGGTTTGCATCAGTTGATTTGTGTACTCTATTTCTATCATTGACTCCCCTTTTCTCAAAAATGGTAGCTCCCCTAATAATATTATCTCCTTCATTATCTCTCCTTTTTGAGTTCTTTCTTGGTAAGGAACATATCAAGTAGGTTTAAACTTAATACCAGGAAGCATAAGACAAGGAAAAGCCTAAGGATCAATTAAATCCTATAATTAGCAAGGCTAAATCTTAGTTCTTGGCCAACATTAAAAAAGTCCTCAGGATTCACTTCACTTTAGGCTCTACAGGGCCAAGATGGGAAAACCATAGGGATTGATCTTGCTAATTGATATTCTTCTTATCATAACTATCCCTTATAGTAGAAATGATCTATTTTCTTCTATGATTTGCTAATAAATTTCATGATCATAGTAGCAAACTACAACTAAAAAGTAAATACAAATAAGAAATTTTAATACATAAAAAGATAAATTGATTTTGTATGTTTGTTATGTATTTCCTACAATTAGGTAAGTCACCAACTTGTTTTTGAACTTTAAAAAGCCCAGTGTCTTATCCATCGATATATAAAGTCAAAATCAGCAAGCTTAGACCTATTTAAACAACTTTTAATTAAATTTTTCAACAATTCCATTCTTACCATAACCTTTTTTATAAACCCTAAACCCTATCAATTATAGAAATCAACAGCAATCAGTAAGAGATATAAAATTTGTGTGAAATGCATTAAACAAAAAGAAACTTGTTAATTTAAATCTAAAGATTAAAGATATATAAGAAAGAAGATAAAACTCAAAGACAAAGATATATATAGGAAAAATCCTTCTTATATTGATTTCCTCTGAAATTTGCTTACAAAATTAACAAAGACTCAATGAATACTTAGAAACAAGCCATTGATACTAGATGTTCACTGTATGTATTCAAGTATCCAAGAAATGATTAAATTTATCAAATTACAAAAAATAATGGATGGAACTGTAAAAAGACATAAGAATAATAAAAATCTATAGAAAGCTGACCTCAACTCCATATCTTGGGAATCTATTTATAGGTTTGCATCAAGCTATAGATGGGAGGAGGAAAAATATCAAAATAAGAATAAATACAAAAAGTGGCAAGATAGGAACAAAAGATATACAAAGATTCTTCAAATTTTTTATTAGAAAAAGGTGAAGTAGTTAAGAAAGTTAGCAACTAAAAATTTATGTCATGCTCTTTTACTTTACTCCTCTTTTTCTTTTACTATCCCCAGCAAGTAATATCTCAACTACTTCCTGCTGGCAAGGCCTTGATCTCTCCCACTACTTCCCAAACATAAATTTCCTTTTTGTGGTCCACTCCATAAATTTAACCTCTTCTAAGTCCTAAGTGGCCTTATTTAATTTGACATCCAATATGGCTTTAGATTCAACAAAAAATTTGTTCAAGTCTACTTCTTCCTTAAAGAGGGAATCAATTAGTTTATTATATGGGACATTAGAAGTATCTTCAAAAATTTCCATTGTGTCTTCCTGAGTAATAATGCACTAATACATTTGGTACCAAATTGCAATGACAGTGCCATTGTAGTTTTTTCGTCACAACCTCATCGTCATCGCAAGTGCGTTGATAGATCGTCGCAATTGCGACGACAACAAGGTTGTGACAAAAAAATTGCAACGACACTACCATTGCAATTTGGTACCAAATGTATTAGTGATGGAACCAAAGGAATTAGACCATTCATGCCACTCTATCACTATATTAGTGTCATCCAAAATTGATGGTATACAGGGTTGTATTCCCTTAGATAAAACTTTTAATTTTCCTTGTATAATCTATAATTTACCAGTGAAGAAACCAATCAATTCCTTAACTATCTCCAAACCCTCCTTCACTATGATTATCTTGTCAAGAAAATTTGGCTTTTTAGCCATTAGTACAATGAGCCTCTCCAAGAATTGTGTGTATGGCCCCCATAGATTAAATGTGGGTGATATCCATGAAAGTTCCTCATTGCAAAATTGCTCAGTACTTTGTAAAGCAATATAAAAATTGTAAGCCTATTGTGACATATTTTTCAAAGTTTCAACCCTATGGGTCATTAATCTCTTAAGGAAAACCATCCTTATCTCATCTCCTTACTAAGTAGATAGAGCATTAATGCTCATTCTCCTTGGTTCTATTGTATCTTCTTCCCCCAAATCATCTATTTGTGTTGGGACTTGAGTTATCTTCCTAGTTAGTTGTTGTTGATCTCCTTGTTTAGGTTCTTGTCCTATAGCAACTACCTATTCAACCTATACTAGTTCCTCTCTAAGAGATGCAACCTCCTTTTCAAGTGCTTAGACATTACCCTCAAGCCCTACAATCCTCTCCTTGTACACATGGCTATTTCTAAGCTCATCTTCATACAACTTTCTTACATCAATGTAATCATGTATGGACTTAGAAAGTCTAGTCTCCATCTCCTTTACCTTGGTCTCATTCATAACTAAAAATGTTCATGGCTTTAGAAATTTTTGTGCTAGAGGTGCCTTATAGAGTCCATATAATCATATTACCCTATTCAATGTCCTATACATCCATCAAATTTGATTTTTTTGATGATAGAGCCATGTTTTAAACTACCAGAGATTTTGTATCTATATTAACACCCATTCCTCTCTACAGTTCATTAGAACCAAATGCTTAATATCAGATGGCAATCTCTTGTCTCCTTATTTGATCAAGCATAAAATCATGATCCAAATCTCATCCAAGCACTAATAGCATGCCACTCCTCTATATAAGGTCTCTTGCCTCCTCCAGGGTCATGTTCTCACTCTCAAGATTGTAGGCTTGTAGATTTTTCACCAGTTCTAGCTTTTGACCATTTGATTGTCTTGGCTTCATCTTCAACACCATGTCATTTTGTTTTATCTTATACAGGAAACTTTTGAACTATGTAAATTTGATGAATTCATCATCTTCTATGAATTGTTGGGCCTGGATGATCCTATCATCCATCCTTGTTGTTGCTAGTTTCATGTCAATGAGTGTACTCTTAGCTACATTAATCCTATCTTGGAGGTAACTCTACCTTAAGCTCCAAAATACTGACTATTTCCAGGTAAGATCTACAAAGTCCTCTATTTCACCTCTATCATGATATGGACAACTTTCTATCTTTTATTTCCCTTTGTGACCCATGATTCTCTATGCGCATCATCTTCTTCTATTTCTAGGGTGACATCAAGTTCAAGGTTGTCTGGGTACACCCTTTCTTCCTCCCCTGTAGGTCCTTCAGGCATCTTGGCCATAATCTCAGCATGGTTAGTGACCATCTTCCTTATCCTCTAAGGATAGGGGATATCCATATAGAATCCCATAAATTGGGGATCTTCTCTCTTCATTTCTCTTTCCATCCTCAAGACATCATCTAGCTTTACTAACCAATCAACTACCTCACCCTCTACAACTATGTTTGGAATAACATTATAATGGGATAATTCCTAGGTGCTAGGTAGTACATAATTTCTTATGTCTTTTAGGGTGATCCTCATCCAATTGTCAGGATCGTACATTCTATAAGGACTAGTTTAAAAATTGTAGTCATGGAGGAAAGCATGTATCTAAACAATGACCTCTTTTCCAATTGTAAAATCTCCCACCCTAAAACATCTACACAAGAAAGTACCTTTATGCACTTTGGGCCCTAGATAGTCCCTATTGACCATAAATGACTACCATATGAACTTCATTATACCCAACCTAGGAGGAATAAATTTTGTTAATATATGGGGTGGTTGAGGACAACCATAGACTCTCATTAAAGAAAAAGTTGGAAATAAGAAAATGTCCCCCAATTATGATCTAATCTTTTACCCTCAAGAAGTAGGGTAGGTCTCAAAAGGCTCTTAAAAATCTCAAGTGCTCTAAAGTAACCTAGATCTAGCATTTTTGTTATTACAATACTAAAATTAATAAAGAATGAAATGGAATAGGAAAAAGATAATTACTATCCCATACCCTTGTCCACAACTAAATTGTTAGATTTCCATTTGCATCAAAAGTATGATATGTGAAATTAGAACTCACATACCCTAAATTCTTATAGAGGATCAGATGCTTTAGTAGTGAATAATGATGGAACTTGAAATCTTTAAATTCTCCACTCTAAGCTCAAGCAATGTTTTCTTTCATCACCTCCAAAATGTAGTCAACATAATCATAATCCCCCCATGGTAGGAGTCTTGTACATCTCTAGCAATAATGAATTCAACTCCATATAACATGTTAGTTCCATCCTTGCCAATCACCTTGTGGACAACATAAACTATTTTTACAAAGTAATTTTTAAATTTGTCCAAAGGCATCATTTTTTCTACCTTCTTAGGGTAATCACCCACATTCTTCAAATCCATGGGAATATGTTGTAGCATAGACTTCCCAGTAGGGTATTTTTTAGTGGCTAATATTCGCTAATTGGCTAATTTTAGGAAATTTTGGCTAATAATTTAGTTCTTAAAAATATTTAAAATCGCCACACTTTTATTAAATTTAGTTATAAAAAATATTTAAATAGTGAAATATTTTCCAATTAATAATAGAAATTATTTTTATTTTTCAAAATAATGTAAGATTCTCCAATATTTTTATATCTCTTTTTCGAGGGGGGTTTCTTAAAGTTTACCTTGCTTCTTAGTGTAGGCCTTAGTATTTTCCTCAAACTTCCTCTGCAAATCCTTCAAATCTACAAGTTGGCCCATGGTTCCATCTAATCCAAAGGCTTCAATGAATGATTCATAGTCCAGTGTACAAAGAATAGTTCCATCTTTCATATGGAAAGATTTGGTGGTTATATTGTAGCAACAAAATGGGACGTTCATCATGTCCACATCCACAAAAGCTTCTAGAAATATTAATTTAGTCAGTTCTTCTTCCATGGATTACATACAAGAATTTTCTTCTCCTTGTTCTAATAGAAATATTTGAAAAGTTTAGAACTAGTGACACCAGGGCATACAACATCTATGCAAAGAGCATATGCTTCAATGAAAGCATGGCCGTCTATAGCATTGGAATTGGAGGAACCATAGAAAAGCTTAATCCATTCTTCAACAAACCTATTAGGTTTCCACTATCTTTTTGTACATCCTTTAGAAGTTTTTGCAACTCCCATATCTAATGCTTGAATTTCATCCACCTCTTTATTAGACATCTTGATAATATGTTGGAAAATAGGGTATGAACTCTGCTCTTAGGCTCTAAAAACAATTATTTGTATACATTAAAAGCTCTATAACTACTCAAAATCTCTTTCTCTATAAAAGGTGAACTATATTTGACAAATAGGAAAGCCTTTATTGCTAAGTGTATACAATTAATGTTCATCTTTGCATTAATTTTCAGCATTCTTGAAACATAAGATCAACTTGTTTTGTCACCTCAAAGAAGCATTTCCATTACTATCCAATAATACACTTTTTGTACCATATTCAATTATCATTGGTCGAGAAGTTTGTTGTTGTTTTTGACTCAGAAAAATGACTAGCACATTTTATGTTTGAGTTATGGTCTATGATATTACAATAACCATTGAAGAAAATGAGTCCTTGTATTATCTTATAGATAGAAAAAAGGTTCCATGATGTTATGAAACCCTTGAAAAAATCCTTATCAAACAATCGAAAGCCATGGCAAGACCCTTTATGATCTTATGGCACATTAGTTGTCATGGCATCAAAATGACAGTTGAATCCTTTACGATCTTACAACAAGCAGTTTACTTTGAATAGAGTATCATCTTAAGTCAACCTACTTTAACATATGATATTATGATAATGGTCATCTATTACTTTGTAACATCTCAAGTTACCCTTCAAACTCATATGGTTCTATGAAAAACTATTACCTTTCTCTATCATAGTATCACCAACTTTGTCTTTTACATTTAAAATCTTACAATTGTGGCCTTTATGTAGCAACAAAGCATTGTATCTATTAGTCTGATATCTTACAATAAACTATCTATCATAAAATTGGAGATCATATAATGTAGCATAAAAACTTATACAGCATAAAATTCTAGCCCCACTAGTCCAACTAAGAATCCACCTTGTGTATGTTTCATGGCTACTCAATTAGAACTAGACACCTATCACCTATTTAACAGTGTACTATCACTTTGCCCTATCATTTATCACATTAATATCCTATGATCATAAGTTTCCCATAGCACCACAACATCATAGCATTACCTTCATGACCTTATGATGTATGTATCTTTGTAACATTCTATCACCTTCTTTCTCGATCTTCAATGTCCTAGTCACCTTCCTTGTCGTAACATCGTAGAAGAAAAATTGGAAACTATTCAACCTGACATACAATCATATGATACAAATGATACAAATGTAATCATAAGATTAGGGACCTTAACTTTCTCATCCATGATGTTATGACACACTACTTATCTTAAGATCGGGAAGCTAAAGACATTTCAATGCGATCGCCTACTAACCTCTTCATCGTAACATCATAGAAGATGATGTAAAAGATAAGTAAAATTCTACTCAACTATAAAACCTAGGGTTAGGGCTAGACAATAAATTTTTATCAAGATTTCTATTAATATCAGATGGAAATAAAACCCTAGGGCACCAAATTTCACACTTGGGGAAAATGAAAAATAACTAGACTAGGGAATAAAACCATGTTAGGGCTTTCCTCTATAATATGAAAAGTGATAATACACAAAACCTAACAACACAACACTCTTTTTCTTTCCTCTTCTTTTTATTAGTGGCTATAGGTGCTTCATTGGATTCTTCTCCCTTGACACCTTCTTCAATTTCTACCTCTTCTTCTTGGTGTTCACCATGACCTTGAGTAATGGCCAATGGTGCTTGAGCATGAACATCTTCTCCTTCATCATCATCATCTTCTACTTCTTCTTATACTCCCTCATCAAATTTCTCCTTAAGTTTCTTGACCATTTTATTCGTCTTTCTCATAATTAAGGTAGTCTTTAAATCCATTGTAATTTTACATTTAGTATCATCATAATTTCCAAAGGTTGTAGCCTTCTTATCTATTTCTTCTGAAAGTAATGTTTTTATAGCTATAGAGGTATCATCTAAATTTATCTCATAGCCTAGTGGTCTTAGCCATCTTACTCTTGGGACTACATCCTATGCATATGTGAAATCAGTGTTAACTAGGAAGAAAACATTATCGAAATATTTCTCAACTAGTGAAACTATTATCCTCAGTCTTTTCTTCATTGACTACTTAAAATCTTAAAAGTAACTAGTCATTACAGACTCAAAATTTTCTCCAAGTTGCTCAATAAATTCACCTAGTTGCACTACAATAGATTTGTTTTCCTTCCATGCAACTTTACCAAAATTAGGGAATTTATTTTGTACATTGAAGAATATACATACAAGAATTGAACCAAATTTGCATTGTGCACTCTTGGTCTTCCTTATTGCTCCCAATTTTGTTGTCAATTGCTGCAACTACAACTCAGAAATATCACAAGTATGATCCTTCTTAACTATCTTTTAGCCCATGTCAACAACAATATAAGGTACACTGTTGAGCCTACTAGATTGATAGAATTTGTGTGTTATAATCCTTACTACAAAAGAAATTAGGAGATTTGAGATAGTGTCAATTGTCATTCCACTTTTGTTCTACACTACCCCTATATTCTTCTCAATAACTTATTTTTCTTCACTCCTCATGGTTTTAGATCTATCTAAGGTTGGATACCCTATTACTCTGTGTAGAAAATTCTTCATGATCTTCACTAATCCATTTTCTAACCATATACAATTATCATGAATTTTTCTTAGAGCTATCTTTATCCATTCTATTTTTAAGATGTTGGGGAAATCTAGGGCATGGGTTAACCCTTTTCTCTCTAGAATTTTGAATTCATCTTTCAATACTCCATTTTTGCATAGTTTACCATAGGTTTGTCTAATCTCCATGTCACCTATGCTACCCATCTTGAATGTGTAGCAACATCTCACATCTTGAATAATTTAAACTTTGGAGGTATTATCAATAATGCTCTAGATGGATCTTGCTTGCAAGTAATATCAAGAATAGCTCTAAAGTTTGGTTGTTTGATCTCATTGTTTATCAATTATACATTCAAAATTTCCTTACCCTCTTTAACCTTAGTAGTTGAAGAACTAGACACCATTATGAAAACCTATGGTTTGTAAAAATTTGAACTATGTAGCTCAACACACGATAAAGACCTTTGTAAATATGTTGGGATCATGTCAAGAATCTATTGTATCCTATTTGCAAATTATTGGAATGATCTTTTCAATTCATGTTTATCTCTTTATACTCTTCTTCAAATTTGAATGATGTCAAATGAGTAGAAATTGATTATATAGCCCTTAAAACCTCGCATTTAATGCTAAATGCTTACATAGATGTAAACTCAGCTTCAATAGAAATCCTAACTTACTCAGCTTCCATGTGATTTTCCTCATGCTCAGAAACTAGTATGAGCTTGACCAACACTATCACCTTTGATAGCTCAACATTAACTAACACTGATAGCTTGACATCAACTAGCATTTCACTCGGTAGCTCAAGTGAAACTCTTCCTACTTGGCAGTAATATGAAAACTAACAAAATTTAAAGATTTCTTCTAGATTCTTAACAACACTTTGTATCTTTCTCCATGAAAATATAATATTTTTAGAACTACATCCTTAGAACTGATGTATAGTATGTCTTTTAAATATCAGTCCCACATACCTCTTGATTGCTTAATTATAGGTGGTGTGATCACCTGGCCCATTGGGTGAAGTGATCCCATCTGAACTTGATGTGTTGCAATCTTCCTTTCTCTTTCATGTCTTATTCATATCATCTCTGACAATTTAAACATTTTCCTTTCCATTTTCTTTGTTGAACCCACTACTTCATGCATTTGACCTTGCTACACAATTCCTACTTATGTGACTAGTCTTTAAATAGCTAAAACATGTAGTTTGACTCAACAATATTTTTTAGTCACTTCTAAAATGTGTTCTTATACAATTTTCAGTAACATGTCCATACTCTTGATAATATTAACAACTATACCTAGTATTACAATCCCAACTATAAAAGTTTGAATTGTGCTTTACCTTTCTATTTGTTTGATGACCATTTAGGCTCAGATCTACACTCATATGCTCTATCTCCATAATTTTGATAGTTATAGAAATATCTTAAAAAAATTTGTGTGCTTATGGTCTTGGTTCTACATTCATGTGCCTAGTGTCCTGGTTTATTGCATTTTTGGAAATGACCCATGAACTTCTACTTAGGATTCTAATTTTTAGTCTTGCTCTTACAAACATTTGTAGTATGACCTATCTTACCATAATTATGACAAGTTTGGAGTTCTTACCTTTGTTACTTCTTTCTTCACCACTTTTGGATGATTCTCCTTCTACAATACCAATGTAACCCAATCCAATAGTATCACTATTGGATCTAGGATATCTCTTCAATTGCACAATATATTTTATATTTCACTAGTTTTGTTGAGACTTTCAGCAAACTCTTTTTCTCTTTTCAAATCATTTCTTATTTGTTCATTCTACAACTTCATTGTTCTGATCTCAATGTCTTGTCCATTCAGTACATGATTTACAATCATTATCTGATTCAATGTATCCAATTGCATGTGAGCAATCCTATTCATTGATATCACAAAATATTGCACCCTTGTCTAAAGTCTTACCTGAGGACAACCTTGTGAAATATGGAAACAACCTCCAAGTTGTAGGATTTGCACTATAAGGTTGAGTCTTTGGAGAAGGCCAACTATTAGGATGCACTTAAACTATTCTTGAAGAGAAAAGGGTGAAGGAATACATGAAAGTAACTACCTAATCTATTCTAAAGAGGTGATGCACCAAAATAGGGTGTTTAGACCAGTCTCTTCCCATACATGCATAGTACTATTATTATAACTGTCCAAAGATATATGGATTCAAACTTGCTTTAATTTTTAAACTACATAAAGATCAAACAACCACATGAGTGACATGAGGAAAATTTCTTCACTTTTTATCATTCAAGGGCCAAAGAGATACAAAAAATGTAGATTCTAGATATTCATAGTACATCAAAGAGAGGTAGGCAAGCTTGCATAGTATGATGATGGTTGAAAGAGATATGGCAGAAAATCATATAATTCAAAGGCAAAAAGGGAATTTTATAGGAGCATGCTAAGGCAATACTATGGAAAATAGAGAAGATTTGACCTTAAGAAAGAGTACAATATTTTCCTTTATAGTGCCAACATAACTTGGATAACTTCACTTATAAGATAAAAAAAACCACTACAATAAAATCTTTAGAGAATAATCACTATAAAACAAAAAAGATCTGATTATTGCATAAATCCATACATAAGAGGATCACCTCTTCACCAAAAAAATCTCTAAGAGGTTAGGAGTGATACTCATTTAATCTCTGACTAAATGAATAGATCAATTGACCATGGTGGAGTATCTCTCTGTAGTTATCAAGCCTAGGAATCAATGAAAGTGGTTACAGGAGATCAAAAAGATCAGATTCATCATTCAAGGAATTGCTTTCACTGCTACTAACTTCCAAATTGATCATGAATTTTGGCCAACTATGGTTTAACCATAAAGTCTTGCTACCTAGACCAAACATTTATTACCATTATCCCACTCTATCAGCAATTTGACATTATGCCTTGTGTTTGACTATCCACAATCATAGCCTCACCACCACTATTCCTTATTAATCATTACTACATGTGAAATTGAAAACCACTGATCATCATTGCCTCACAACCTACTCTTAGAATTCTTTAATAACTATCAAGATCTTGCAAAGGTTGAGGTTGGACCATATCCACACCCTCATCACTTCAATCCAAGGTTCTTGTTTAACCCTTGAAACCAAGCGAAACAAGGGGAACTGCTCAATCACAACTCAAAACTTAGTTGATTCTTCACTTTCAATGATCATGCATTGGTTGTAGATATAGATGATCTAAAGGCACAAGATATGTCTTTGAAGAATTGAACATTCTTCTTTTTCCACACCATTACAACTTAGACCATAGCATGCCAATAAAACCATGCAATCAAGTGAAAACAAAGTAGTCACACCTTTGCAATCTTTACCTTTGTTACCACTCAACAAACTATGGCTATGAGAATTACATGTTCACAACTTTAAAACATTCCAAGGCATAATATAAAATATTGCCAATGCTTAATTCAAAACCTTAGGTGACCATTGGGTGAATTATCATTTAAATTTTTATTTTTCTTGCAGGACGACATTTTGGCTAACATTTATGGCAACTCAAAGGGGATGTAAGCATGCTTATCATATGACCAGTGACCATCAAAAAGATCCATTAGGATATGGAGTCTCTAAAACCATGAAACTCATCAATTTTATCATTTCTACAACATTTTGAGCTATAACATGCCTTCTTCTTCTACAACTTGCCAAAACTTAGAACCAAAACTCTCTATTACAAAAAAAAAACATATGCTCATGTACTTCTTGGAAAATAAGAGGGAATAGAAAAGGAAAACTACTCTAACTATGTACATGAACACTAGGCTTTTACATGACAAGACTTTTACATTAGGCCTGCTCAACTAGAAAGTATTAGATTGTTTGCAACTAACAATTGCATAGGGACTACTACATAAGGAATAAAAATTTGATTGTCTCCCTACCTTTGCTATATTTGCATCCTATTTCAACACAAGATCACCTTCCTAAAACTTCTAGCCTTAGCCTTATTGTCAAAGCCCCTTTTCTTTTTTTTTTTGATGTATCTCTAAGGTTTGTATTGCTTGGCCTCTTATCTCCTCTAGCTCTATCAAATCTACCATTCTTACAAACATGGCATCATCTTCATTTAATTTTAACTAATGAGCTAGCTCAAGAGCAAGAAACTCTATTAAAACAAGAAACCTAGCTTCCCTTCCATATACTAACATGAAAGGAGAATTTTTTATGGCTCTCTTGGGCATTATTTTGTTAGCCTAAAGGGTGGTCTTCAATTTCTAGTGCCAACACCTTTGGTTATCTTCAACAGTTCTCTTGATGATTTTGATCAAATTTTTACTAGATGACTTAGCTAAACATGCTTTAAGGATAATAATTGGAAGATGTTCTCAAGTAAATACCATGATCAATTTCCCATGCACAAATCTAAGCTCCTACAAATGATTTAGCATTATCTGATATTATGGTAGAAGGTGCATCAAATCTTGTGACAATTCCATTAAGGAATTCCACAACTAAAAATTTTGTAGAGTCTTTTAGGACTCTGTCCAACTTATAAAATAATCCATAGTAGCTAGAATCCATTTGTGACTAGAGCTAGGAGACAGGTTAATAGGACTAATAAAATCTAATCCACACTGGGTAAAAGGTTGATCAACCTTGATAGGGTGAAGTGGAATGGCTCTAAGTTTCCATTTGCTTAAGAAGAAGGTGCATTTTCTACATTTCCTTACATGCCTATGGTAGTCATGGAATAAGAATTTCTAGTAGTAATTGACTTTCATGATCTTCATTGCAGTGGTTCTTGTAGACACCTAAAAACCTTTAGAAAATAAAGTATTTTTATTTTTTGAAAAAATCCCTGATGACATCATCATTTATTAATTAATTAATTAATTTTTATGCCATTAAATCCCTTTATCTTAATTAAAAATATTTAATTAAGGAATCCCTCCCAAAAATGTTTAAATCTTATTTAAACATTATTTCCTTATTTATTAATTATTTAATTAATAAATTGACCAAAAATCCTAAAATAAATAAAAAATTTATTTTTTGCCCAAAACTTGGCCAATTTCCTTAAGACCACTAACCTCTTCCAAAAACTTCTAATCCTTCTTTAATTTTGATTAAAGGCTAATCCCATCATTTCCTACCCCTAATCCCAACTCAAAATATTTAATTAAGATTAAATATTAATCCTCATGTTTATTAAAAAAGTTTTAATAAATATCTCCTCAACCCAAACCCTTGAAATAAATAAAACTTTATTTATTTCATAAAATCTTATCCTAGGAAGTTCTAGACTCTTCTAGAAAGTCTTCATCCTCATCCAAAGCCTAGACTCTTCTAGAAGATGTCTTTAACCCTAATCCTAATCCCCTCCTAACCTTGTCACATTCCCTAAACATGGGTTAAGACTTACTAACCCAAGCCAAAGTTAACAAATATCTCCTCCTTCACCCACCCTCATTAAATGCCATCCACTTGCCTATCCCTAAGCTAATCCTAAACCATCCTAATCCATCCTCTAATCATTTGCACAAGCCTAAGCAAGCTTAAAACCCTCCTAATCAAGTCCAAGTCAAAATTGCTCTCATCACCCTCAAAATATCTCAACCATAAAACTTTATGAAGCCCACTAGGCCATAAATGACTCTTCCAAGCCCTTTTATTGCTCTTACAAGTCATTATGAGGGTCTTTATGAAGATTTTATCCCTTGAGCCTCCTTTGTTGACTCATCCTTCCCCTTTCCTCCATCCTCTCACCATATTACATGTGTCACTCCTTTATTGGTTGTAAGGAAGCACAATCCATGTGCTCTCCTCTCATGCAATCTGAGCCTTCTATAAGATTTTTCACATCCTTGCATCCTAGCCCTTGATCCCTCAAGCCCTTTGCCTATTTAAGGAATCCTCTCTCAAGTCATTTTAACACAATCCATGAAGTAAAGTCATAATGCCATTTTGAGAAGCCATTTTACATCAAAACCATACACTCACACCCAAATTCCAACTCCATTTGAAGCCCTTTTTGAAGCATAAGCTTGAGCATATATCCTATCTATTTAGACAAAGCTACTCAACAAGAGAGCTTCTCATTTAGAGAGCCCATTAATGGCTCATATTCTCAATTGAGAGCTCATCTTAGTCTATCTTGAAGTTTATGAATTTTGTTTAGTTTGTAGAAGCTTTATTTAAATTTGGTTTCTATTAGCATACTAACATTGCTCATATACAGTTCTTACTGAGAAATGGCCACCATCAGGACCATCATGAAGCTCCTTAACTATCCTCTCTACTTGATCTGCATCAATACATCCAACAAGGCTCCATTGAAGTGCCTCCTAGAAAGAAAACCATCAATTATAGCATAAGGAATAGACTATAGTCTGAACTATCTTCTCTTAAGTTTATCCAACCCTTGGTTATATCCATTCCTAGCTAAGAAGGTTTTCATATCATCTATCCAACTCCTTTTATTGTCAATTCTTGCCTCCTACTATTCTGCCAACACCAAGAAAACTTCTTTATTAGGCTTATAAGATGAGATCATCTACTTCCATAGTCCTTTTCCTCTTATCAGCTTGGTAATCTGAATATCCATATTATAATCCATTACCTTGGTGATCCAACTAGCTCTTTTCTCACCAATGTCTTTTCTTAACAAGAAATCCTTAACACTAGCATGAGGGACTAGCAAATAGATTTTGGTATGAAACAATAGGAGTCTGAATTTCTTCAAGGCTCTTATAACTAGAAGGGCCTACTTTTCCACATTGCTATGCTTATTTTCAAATTCTTTGAGTCCTTCACAAAAGAAATAAATAGGCTGCTCTTCATTTTTATCATTTAGTTGAGTCAAAAAAGTAAAAATATTTGACCTACCTCCTAAGGTGTAAAGAATGAAATCCTTATCAAAAATTGGATTAATGAGAGTAAGAGCTAAAGTTATGGCTACTTTGATCTCTTCAAAACTTTTTTTCCCTTCCTTGGTCCATGAGAAGGCCATATTCTTTTCTAGCATAGTTGTAAGAGGTTTCACCATAGTACCTAGGTAATCTTCTCACAAAATTTATTCTACCAAAAAAAATTTGTAGACCTTTCTTGTGACTAGGAAGAGAAAGGGCAAGTATTTATGCTTTCCTCTCTGGATTAATAGCTAGACCATTCTTAGCTACAATATGTCCATTTCCCTTAGTTAGTGGAAA
This sequence comes from Cupressus sempervirens, assembly GCA_028749045.1. Classification (NCBI taxonomy): domain Eukaryota; kingdom Viridiplantae; phylum Streptophyta; class Pinopsida; order Cupressales; family Cupressaceae; genus Cupressus; species Cupressus sempervirens. The sequence goes on along the minus strand of CM053787.1, from coordinate 680,369,644 downwards.
AGATACACTTTCTTGAATACAAAGATACTCCATACTCTCTACATCTTACAAACACTTGCCTGAGATGACCAAAATACTCCACTACATCTGTTCAATATATCATGATATCATCAAGGTAGACTAATACAAACCTCACAATCATATTTTTGAAGGTTGTCTAGATTTCTTTTTGAAATGAGGCACCTACATTCTTTTGTCCAAAAGGGATTTTACTATAGGTATAGGTGCCCCATTTAGTAGTGAAAGCAGTTTTATATCTATCAGCTTCCTTGACTAACACCTATTATAACCTAAAAATCCATCCAAGAAGGAGAATCTCTCCAAAGCACTAACCTTGGACAATATTTTCTCCATGGAAGGGAATGGATTATGATTTTTGAGGGAGGCTTGGTTAAGATCCCTAAAATCGACACACAATCTAATCTCTCCATTATTTTTCCTAAAAGGGACAAGGTTTGCCACCCAAAAGGAATGCTTGGTAGGGAAAATGATATTGGCCTCAATTAATTTAGACATCCCATTTCTCATTAGGGGCTCAATCTTGGGGTTTACTAGCCTCAATTTTTTCCTAATGGGCTTGACATTATCCACCAGATCTATAGTATGCTGAAACAAACTAGGGTCAAACCCCTTTAAATTGTCATATGTCCAAGAAAATATATCATTAAATTCTTCACATAGATGAACAAAATATTCTTGTTTATCTTCAAAACATACCTTCCCTATGCTTAACATCCTTCCATCATCAACTATGATTGGCATATGGTCTCCTTTATTTGCAACTAGATTCATGTTGGAAATATTCAAGACTAACCTAAAGTTATTGAGAGGGGAGGGGTGAATCAATAACCTCTAAAACTTCAACAATTTTAATTCTTAATCCAATTAGCATTTAATCCATCACATATACTCTAATCTAATTGCATACATAAGAAAAAAAAAAAAAAAAGCATTCATAACATTGTGACATAGAGATTTGGTTACCTAGAAACCTTCCAAATAGAAAGTAAAACTAGCATGGGGATGATACCCACAAATTTAGTACTACATTATAAAGTTATCCAATTAAAGCTTACATTGATCATTTCTGATGATCTGCCCTATTAGGAGCAATAAGGACTGCTAGGTCCACCTTTGTGAAAGGATTTACAAACATACAATTAAGTATGCACTTGGTAAAGAGATTTACAAAAGACTATTAGATCTACCTTGTGAAAGGATTTGACTGATCCACCTGTTATGATGAAATAGTAGATGATCTTTGATTTGCAACTTGGTTTTCTTAATGAGATTCCTTTAAGTACTACTATAGCCTTTGTAATTCACTCTTTTTGATCTTCTTTCATTAATTCCTTGCATACATATTCCTTTTTCATACTCATATATATTTTGGATATGATGCAATGCATTACATATATATTAATACAATTATACAAATTACAAAGTCGAACACAATACAAGTTACTACAAATATTACAAAGTTGGCCCACATGAATACATTCAAGTTTTGAAGGCTAACTCAGTGAGGTTCTAATACTCAACATCATCATGCACTTGGTGGACATAGAAGCTCAATCCATACTGATCACTTCCAAGTAGTCTTGAACTCGGTCTGCACTAGTGACTTAATAGATATTGCTAAACTTGTCATATAAACTGAATCACTTTTTCACCATGGCAAGACTCAGTAAACACTATCACCTCAAGCTCAGTATAAATTGAATCACTTGGTTAACATTGGGAAGCTTAGTTAAATCTAGACTCACATCACATACACTATGAACTCGATGAACACTGAATAGCTTGGCTTGTATTAGTAAACTTGGCATACACTGAGATGCATGGTTTACACTTCTCATCTTCACTATAACTATGATTACTCAGTAACTACTGAGATTTGTCCAAAGCACTTGGTAGAAACTATAGAACTGGGTAACAACTAAGATATATGGCAAAAACTATGAACTTTGCAATGAGCTCAGTAGTTATACACAATTTTAATAAGTGTGTGTCACTAATAAGAAATTTGACTGATATGTCAACAATCTCCCACTTTGGCATTTGTGACAAAAACACTTATCAGCCAAAACTAAATTCAAAAAGGTTTCCTAATACATTTTATCCATCACCTATGATACTAGCTCAAAAGATAATACTATTTTTGAGATTTTTCAAAATTGATTTTGTAAGGGATATATCTATACACGGTAAGATTCCTTCATATAGTATACTATACATCTTCTTGCTATATACAATATATCTCTCTATACATGTCTTACTCCCCATATCTCTCTATAAATGTCTTACTCCCCATTGATTTTTCAAATTATTGCATGATCTCCCCCATAACATATGATTTTCTCCATACATGTATCTTTTCTCCCCTTTTTTGACATTAATGCCAAAGATGTATTTTATTTATTTACATAGTAACACCAAAATTATATAGAAAATCTAAATATACCTTGAGAATGATCTCTAAGGTGCTATCCCAATTGTCTTCTAGAATCTTGCATGTGTGGAGTGCAATTTGGACTTCTACTGATAATTCTATCTATGATCTACAATGGAGAAAATATTTTCATGGATGAGAGTTTTTGAATGTACAATATGTTTCTGTAATGCATCCATGATGGAAAGAATCATATTTTGTATATCTATCAATGTGGATCTAATTCTATCTTCCTCTAAGTAGTTCTACTTGCATATATGAAAAAAGTATTATCCTTTGAAAATGCACAGAGCTTGAACTAGGGTCAAGTTGCAATTGCTGAGCACTAGCTTTCAAATCTTCATATATTTTGAACAATTGGTCCTTTATTTCTTTTTTAAACTTAGAAACATCACAAAGCTTTCCAAAAAGTGATGACACATTTGTACAACATGCTTCTAAATTGGCCAAAATTGTAGAAAGTTCTACTTGATGAATGTCTATCTACTAAGTAATGTGCTCCAACACTTTATTATCAAACTTCTTCTCTACCTTTTACACTAACTTATCTTGTCCCTTAGTGTCTTCATTAAATTTCTACACTACCTTTGCTAGCTGATACATAATTTTCTAAGAAGAGTCAACCTCAATACTTATTGCCTATGCCAAAATGTTCTTTGCATCTTCAATTATCTTAAATTTCTTATCTCTCTCCTCTCTTAGTTTCTATTGTTTAGCCTTCTTTTGGAGGAGTTCACCAAATAACTACATTTGGTCTAAGGTAAGCTTGGAAATGTCCCAATTTGGGATAACAATTTCCTCATCTAAATCAATGTCTTCCTCTAGCTCTTTTTCTTTACTCAAAAATTGTGTACTTGGTTGAACCTTGTGCTCAACTATCCTTACACGTATTGCTTTTGTACCTGGAATAGAAACAATAGTAAATATGCTCAAAGTCACTATAAAAATTGATACTATGCTTATTGAAGGAATATTTATAGAAATACCTAATGAATCCAAAATTGGTTTGCTCAAAACTAAAGTGCTTAAAATTGGAGAAGTCAAAACTAAAGTACTCAACTTGGTAGATGAAGGAGTAATTTGCAGCTTAGTAGATGAAGTGGAGGTCACTTCTATCAGTAATGTGCTAAGTTAAGTAGGAGCAAAGAGTGATTGGATGATTGGATTGGCACTGGTGATCACAATAAAACTTGTTGGGGCTATCTTTGTGCTTGATGTGGTTACTAGTTTTCTTCGACAGTGAGGAAGTGAGGCAATGAATGCTATAGCTATCTTAACTAGATCCATCTCCTCATCATTTGGCTTTGCTTCCTTGGTTTCCTCTTTTCCTTGATCATGTTCATCTTTTTCATTTCCAAAATGAGTTGCTTCTTCAACATTCTCTTCTTCATCTTTCTCCTTATCTCATTCATCATCATCATCATCATCATCTTTGACATTGAATGGAAAATCACTTGGCTTATGTAATAGATAAATATTCTTCCAAGTGTGTGTTGCATTCCTAACAACATTTTCAATGTCCTTAATCAAAGTTAGACAAGTATTAAACTTTAGAGTCAATTTTTCTTCATTTTTCTTCAATGACTCTTTTACCTTAGCATCTGATATGCTTGGTAATAGCTACCTCAAGGTTTTCCCATATATGTCTTTGATAGTTTGCATGGAAAAATCCCATCTTGGCTTTATCTATTTGAAAAAATCATTGGGAATTTGAAAAGCAAGCTGGTCTAGTGAGTATTTCCATTTTCCAATCTTGTTCATCACCAAGTCTTCAATCTAATTCTGCTCCTCTACTATGCTAATATCATATATTAATGATTTGAAATTTTTTATGCCTACCCCTAACTCCAAATATTTTAATCTATCTTGGAAGGTGGGTGGAGGTTTTTTGAATACAATGTCTCCTCCTTCCTTGTCAGACTTCTTACTTGAAGATCTCCATGTGAAAATTGCAATGGATGGCTTGGCTAGCTTGATAATAATTGCCTTGATTTTTTTCTTTGGTGGCTCTTCTTCCTCAAATTCCACCTCCTCTACTTCCACATCTTTTGCTTCCTTGTCTTCTCCTGTTCCTTTGGTTAACAAAAGGGTTGAACTACATTTCAATTTTGCAATTCTTTTCTTTCCTTTGTTTACCGCCTAAGGAAGCTTTATCTAAAGTTCAATCTTGGCTTTTGCTTCATCATATGTTCCAAAATATGTAGCCTTAGTATCAACTGGCTCATTGACAAGGGCTTCAATAATATCTTTGGTTTCATCAATATTAACCTCATAACCAAGAGGTTTTACCCATGCAATTCTAGGCTTAACTACCTAAATGTAAACTTTGTCATAGTCCACCATGAAATGTACATCATCCTTATAATCCTCAACTAGTTTCTTGGGGATTCAAAATCTATTGTTCATTTTCTCTTTGAATACATCAAAATAATTATCCATGATACTATTATAATTTTCACCCATTTTTGTAATATACTCATTTATCTAATAAAGCACAAGCACATCTTTTCTCCACAAAATATTACCTTTTGAAGGAAATAATTTTTGAACATAAAAGAATAGACAACTCAACAAGGAACCAAACTTACATGGGTTATTCTTTGAAGTTCTTATTCTTTCCATGTTCTTGTTAACTTGACTTAGCAATAGCATGGCAAAGTCAAATGACAAGTTGTTCTTTACCACCTTGTATGCTAAGTCCATAGCTTCACATGACACACTATTTAACCTACTAGAGCTATAAATTTTATGTGCAATGATGTGAATACAAAAACTTCAATTCAATATCAAACAAACTACTCATTTTCATTCCTCTACCATCCATTTTGCCAAGGTCTTCTTTTCCAACTCTACCCAACCTAGGGTTTTTGTCATTTTGTCCTTGGCTAGCATTGGGAGGCCAGTGATTCGGTAAATCATCTTCTTTGTGATAAATATGGGTTGCTCCAACCACAACTGACCATTATGCACCTGATTAAGGATAAACCTAATCCATTTAACTTGAAATTCATGGGGCATGTGAGGAATATGAGTTAACCCTTTGGTTTCCAGGTTCCAAAACTCCATTCACACATAGTTGACCTAGTGTATCATCCATTTCGAATGTACCAATTTCTTGAATAACACATTTGAAATGAGTGAAAATATCATTAACCAAAAGTATGTTTGGAGGGATTTCTGATTGAGCTCCACTCAAATCTAGGGTTTTGGCAATTGTAGGAGTGAGCTTGAAATCAAGTGCTTTCCATTACACTCCATGAACCAACATGTTAGACACTCACTTAACCTTGTTGCTACTAGATTCCATCTTCACTCAGTAGGGTTTGATATAATTTGAAAAATTTCACTAGAAATTTGCTCAAATTAGTTGGAAGCTTTGAAGATCGCACTTTAGTAATAGCATTCAAAATTTCATGGTAGAAAATGACCTCAAATTCATGCTTTTTGTTAAAAAATTTCCATAAATGCTTAGTGTAAATGTAGATCAACTGACATCATATTGAAAAACTATTATCCACTATGCTTGCATTCAACACTCGATGAAGTCTTCATGACTCGATAACTATGAACATCTTTATCACTCTCGACCTTGCTTGGTAGAGTTTGTGACCCAACCTCACTCAATAGAGAAGATAACTTGGTAGACACTTGTATTCAGTGATCACTTTGTATCCTAGATACTAATTTGGATCATTTTGCTCTTTCAATCTAGAACTATTTTAGATGTCTTCCTTAATAGCATAGTTCTAGTTTCTCCTTTGAGAACTTAAGTAGAAATGATGGATTCACCCAATTCTTGAGTGGCTTGATCATCACTTGGACTAGTATCCTCGATAGACTTAGGAACCCATTGTTGTCTCATCTATTTTTGAATGTTATCAACTTTTTCCTTCTTCTCATCTTCAATTCTACCAGTATTCATGTAGTTCTTGGTAAGATGACCAAGTTCTATACAAATGAAACATCTTTAGTGGTGTCTCTTTTCCTCAAATGATGCTTTATACAATTTATTCCAATATCTCCAAATTCTCTACAATAATGACATCTACAACAAGTGTTGTAATCCTAACCAAATATTACTTTCACAATTTTCTCTACTATACTCAGTACATTGGTTTTTCATTTTGATGACTTGTGTCCATGTTTCTTGCATTTGTGACATTTTCCTTCAAATATTTGTTTCGCTTTGCATTCATTAGCCTTATGACCATGCTAATTGCAATTGTAGTATTTTCCATTGAATTTTTATTTTCCATCACTCCAACATTTGTTTGATGTATGACCTATCTTACCATAGTGATTGCAAGTAGGTCTTTGGTTCTTTTGAGCTCCTTGCTTGGATGATTCTCCTTTTGTATATCCTATTCCTACTTTTTCTTTCTACCTATAGAGGTTTTTCTCATTCAATTGATTCATGTCTACTTGAGATTTCATCATTCTTTCATTGATTTGCTTCTCAAATATAGATCATTCCTTAATCTTTCACTGATTTTTCTTTTAGATTTTAGATAATTTCTCATTCTTTCATTGATTTTCCTTTTAGAATTTAGATCATTTCTCATTCTTTCATTTTTAAATCTTAGGCTCATGACTTCATTTGCATTAGAGAGCTGATCAATAAGGTCTACTTGTTGAATGGATTGGTTTTGGATTTCATTATTCCTTTCATCTATCTCTTATTTTTTCTTGTTTCTCTATTCCATGACTTCAAATAACCTTACTGAATTAATTTCTTGTTCTCTTCTTAGTTTTCTTACTTCTTCTTGTAGTCATCCATTCTTTCCTAGGAGTTCTTTGATTGCTTCATTAGCTTCATCTAAATTTCTTGAATAAAGGTCTTCAATTGTTTCTTCAATGTAGAGATGATCATTCATTTGAATTGTAATTTCTTTCTTTCTTTCCACTGATTGAGAGAGCTACTCCTTTACTTTCTTGATTTGGGCAATGGCCATTTCTAAATCTAGCTTGTCATTATCAATAACTTTGTCAAGTTTGAATATCTCCATAGCCTTGATCTTTTCTCAAGCTATTAAGCTTTCTCCTAAAAACCACAATGCTCTAATACCAATTGTTGGAAATATTCAAGACTAAACTAAGTTACTAAGAGGGGAGGGGTGAATTAGTAACTTTAAAGACTTCAACAATTTCAACTCTTAATCCAATTAGCATTTAATCCATCACATATACTTTGATCTACTTACATGCATAACAAACTAAAATATGAAAGCATTTATAACACTATGACACAAAGATTTAGTTACCTAGAAACCTTCTAGATAGAAAGTAAAAATGGGGTAGGGATGATACCCACAACTTCAGTACTAATGTATAAAGTTAGCCTATTAAATCTTGCATTGGTCACTTCTAATGACTTCCCTATTAGGAGTAATAAGGACTGCTAGGTCCACCTTGTGAAAGGATTTACAAACATACAATTAAGTATGCTCTCACTAAAGAGATTTACAAAAGATTTTTAGGTCTACCTTGTGAAAGGATTTGACTAACCACCTATTAGGATGCAACAATAGATGATCTTTGATTTGAAAATTGGTTTGCTTAATGAGATTCCTTTAACTACTGATCGCCTAGCTATGATAGATATGACTTTTCTGCTCCTTATACTACTATAGCCTTTGTAATTCACTCAATCTAATCTTCTCTAATTAATTACTCACATACATACACCTTTTTCATACTTTTATATATATATATATATATATATATATATATATATTGGATATGATACAATGGATTACATATATATTAATTCAAATTGTACAAATTACAAAGTTGGCCGACATGAAGAAATTTAGGTTCTGAAGACTAACTCGATGAGGTTTTGATACTCGGCATCCATTGTTAATGCTCAACATCTTCATGCACTCATTCTACACTAGTGACTCGATAGATATTGTGAAACTCATCATATAAACTAAATCACTTATTTACCATGGCAAGACTTAGTGAACACTATCACCTCAAGCTTCATATAAACTAAGTCACTTGATTAACATTGGGAAGCTCGGTTAACACTAGACTCACATCACATACACTGCAAGCTCAGTGAACATTGCATAGCTTGGCTAGTACTGGTAAACTCAACATACACTAAGATGCACAATTTACATTGTTGATCTTCACTATAACTGTGATTTCTTGGTAACTACTAATATTTGTTCAAAGGATTTGGTAGCAACTATAGAACTTAGTGATAAGTGAAATACATTGCAAACATGATGAACTATATAATGAGCTCAGTAGCTATATACAACCTAAATAAGTGTGTGTCACTAATAAAAAACTTGATTGATATGTCAACAATAAGATCTTTAGGTAACTTTTTGGAGATGAGGTTGATGATTTGATCACCATATTGGTCATGCAATCTCAATTGATTTATATTTAAGAATTCTACTTCATTCTATAAGAAACTCACCATTTGTGTATCAGACTTAAAAACTTGCCAATGGATATCATTATCAGGGATAGTGGGTCTGACCACCACTTTAATCTTCTACTTCATCTCATCTTTTAGGCTCCTTGGGACATCATAAGGTGCACCGACTACTATAGTTCTATTAGCGTGTCTATTTCCACTTCTAGGGATACTTTGAATATTAAATGTATTGAAACCCTCAATCAAATCCCATACTCTATGTTTATAGGACCTGAGAAATCTATTCTTAGTAACATTTTGATTCCTCACCTGATTGATCACTAGCTCACTATCTCTATACACACTTAATGCTTGGATTCCTCTTTTCTAAGCAAGTAAGAGACCCTGATTCAATTTCTCATATTCAGCTACATTATTAGTAAAATTGAACTGAAACCTAAATGAGAAGTAGTACTTTTCTAGTGCAGGAGAAACCAACATTACACCATCCCCTAGGCCTTTGTGACTTTTTGATCCATCTAAACACATACCCCATATCCCACTTTTATCTTCTTTAGTTTTTATCAATTTAGGGACAAGAGCATCCTTTTTTGATATAAAATAAGTTCCTAGGTGAGTCTCTGAGGTTTCTAATATGGGATCAAACTAATAAGCATTAGCCCATTCATCCAAGAGGAAATCAGGTTATCAACTAAAGAAGTGTAGGCTCATTTGCTATATCATTTTCATCTATCTCTAGGATGGTGCAATACATATTAATGAGATTGGGAGTGTAGGACTCAATATGATAGAGGGCTAATGGTTCCACTCTAATTGAAGCTTTGGTTCCATATCTAGTTCTAAACAATATATATGACCAATCAAATGTAACCACCTATCTGAGTAGTAAAATCCCTTAAAAGACAAATGTAAATGTGTGGCTTAATCTCAATAATCAATATATCTTGAACTATAGTGTAACTTGGACATGCATGTAAGGTCATTTCAACATTTCTAAGGATTCCCACATTCTTGACAATACTACCATCTAACTATAATATGTCCTTAACAATAGATTCATATTTCATTTCTAAGATATCAACAAACATTTGGGCATTACTAAACTACTAGCCCCTGAAACAATCATGCAATTGTGGACTAGCTTATCTCCTGTAAGAAGATAAACATAAAGTTGAGGAGTTCTAACCTTTTTACTTGTCTCTACCTTCTTTGATGGTCATACCAAGCTCATAGCATCCTCCACACTAGATGGCTGATCTCTGAGTTCAATGCTATCTAATTCCTACTATAGTAACATCCTTTGTGACAGTACAATAGTTACAACATCCCACATAGAAACATTTACAATTGTCTTCCTCATCTACTCTACCACACTAAAAGGAGCATTAGATGTTATAGTGGGAGCATAGGAAGTAGAAGCTCGAGGTGGGATAGTTCGTGGATTATTCACATTATCTTTTCCTTCACCCTACCTTTGCTACTAAGGAGCATTGGTAGGCTGATTTGCATTATGTTGCTAGGCAAATAATTATATATGAGGCACTGCACTTGATGTGGGAGTCTGATGAGGAGGTTGAGGAGAAAACTCCTCCACGACTCCTTTCTTGCTCCTAGTATTGCAAGCATAGGAATCTTGGTTTACATTACCATGTTCTTCTACCATGTGGTTCATAAAAGAACAATCATCTTACTAAAAAGTATCAAAAGGTTGAATAGCATTGTGTTGCTAGGAAACCATTTTCTCTGGTACAGTTAAAGCCAAGTAAGATTCTACCTTTTGACACATGTAGTATCCATAGGAGTGGTTATAAGAAGGGTAGAAATCTTGATCTTGGGAAAGGTTTTCCTAAGGGTCTAAAGCCCTATTTAGGTTGGTGTTTGAAGACTAGGGGTGGTTGATAGATCTATTCTAGTTTTGAAGGTGTTAGGGGACATGACTCTAGAGTTGGAGAGGCTTATTATTTTGAGCTTGTTTCCTCTTCATGGTTACCAAATCATTTCCCATTTTTTTTACTATTGCACTATTATCTTCCATCTTCTTTTCTTGATCCAACATCCTTCTATCTACATTTTGCATCAATATCTACAACATAGCCTCAATCCTATCAACTCCATGAGATCATGTAGAGGCTATTGGTACCACAAGAAGAGGTTGACTTATAGAGGAGACATGAATAGGGGTCTTGGAGATAATTTTCCTCCCTATATTAAAATATTCTCTACTCTTATGAAAATCTCATAAGCATTTGGTAAAGTGTCCCCTCCCATAGATTTCAAAGTGGTAGCAATATCACTATTGAAGGCTTTGAGATAACACAATAATGCATTACCAAGAGATGGCTTCACCATAGTACATATTTTTTCCCATGTCTTCTAAAATCTATAATTGAAATCAGCCATACATTCATGGGAGGCCCTCTTGATAGTTGTTAGTTGTTCTAAAAGTGACAGGTGGCCACTTTTTTCCTCAAAATGCTTGCATAGGGCTGTCCTTAACCCATCCCAATTAGTAATAGAGTTATGAGGAAAGCCTCTATATCATTTTAATTCCTTTCCTTTCAAGGATGAGGTTAGAATTTGGATTGCTACATCATCTTCAATGATACTATGAATATTGTAGATGTTAGACAACTCTTGAATATGCTCAATAAGGGAGATGGAAGTTTCGCTAGTGAACTCAGGTATACTCTTGAGAGCTGATACTAGTATGTCATGCCTTTGGGCTAATAGAAGGGGGCTCCCACCATTAAAGGTGGTGAATGTGTGAGCTCTAGCCATATAAGCAAGTGATTTATTAATATAAGTAGATGGCATCCTAGGCCGAGACCTAACAATCGGAGGATTGGAGATAGATCTTGTAGGGCTATGTGTAACTGTCACACTCCTAACTGGTGATAATGATACTCTAACCTTTCTTCTTGGATTAGAAAGAGAAAGCTCTAGATATTGAAACCTACCTCTAGAAATTGTCCTTGTGTGTCTCTTGGGCATGAATCACAACAAATTTGGTCTAATAACTAGATTGTGTTTGATTCTTAGAGTCACCAAGTACTTCTAAATAATGAACCTCTTGAAGGCTTTATACTGAAGGTAGTACTATCTCCTCAACATGAACAAGGAATCTTTTCCAAACACCAGTGAACTTTAAATATTTTTAATATATGATGTCCCACCAGGCATGCCAAAAACTATTGTGACAAAAGCTTGCACCCTTGTTCAAAGTCTTACCTAAGGACAACCTCATGAAATATGGAAACACCCTCCATGTTGTGGGACTTGAACTATGAGGTTGAGTCTCTAATAAGGTCATATTTCTCTACTATTAGGATGCACATAAACTATTCTTAAAGAGAAAATTGAGAAGGAATAAATGAAAGTAACTACCTATTCTATTCTAAAGAGGTGATGCACAAAAATACATTGTTTAGACTAGTCTTTTCCCATGCATGCATAGTATTATTATTATGACAGCCCAAAGATATATGGATTCAAACTTGCTTTAATTCGTAAACACCATAAAGATCAGACAACCGCATGAGTGAAATGAGAAAAATTGGCTCACTTCTTATCATTCATAGGTAAAAGAGATATAGAAAATGTATATTATAGATATTCACAATACATCAAAGAGAGGTAGGCAAGCTTGCACAATATGACAACAGTTGAAAGAGATAAGGTAGAAAGTCATATGATTCAAAGGCAAAGATGGAAATTTAATAGTAGCATGCCAAGGCAATACTAGGGAAAATAGAGAAGATCTGACCCTAAGAAATAGTACAATATTTGCCTTTATAGTGCTAGCATAACTTGGATAACTTCCCTCATAAGATAAAAAATTAACCACTACAATCAAATCTTCAAAGAATAATCATTGAAAAATAAAAAAGATCTAATTTTTGCATAAATCCATACATGAAAGGATCACTTCTTCATGAAACAAATCTCTGAGAGGTTAGGAGAAATGGTCATTTAATCTTTTACTAAATGAATGGATCAACTAACCATGGTGGAGTATCTCTTTGCATTTATCAAGCCTATGGATCAATAAAACTAGTTATAGGAGATCATAATGATCAAATTCATCATTCAAGAAACTACTACCACTACTACCAACTTCCAAATCAATCATGAATTTTGGTCAACTAAGGTTTAACCATCAAGTCTTGCTACATGGACCAAATAGTTCTTACCATTATGCCACTCTATTAGTGATTTTACCTTATGTTTTGCATTTGACCATTCACAATCATAGCCTCACCACCACCTTTCCTTAATAACCATTGCTACTTGCAAACTGTGATCCACTGATCATTGTTGCCTTGCAACCTAATCTTAACATTCTTTACTAACTATTGTGATATTGTGAAGGTTGAGGTTGGACCATATCCACAACATTGCCACTTTAACCTAAGGTTCCTATCTGACCCTTGTGACCAAGAAAAACAAGGGGAACCACTCAATCACAACTCAAAACTTAGCTAGATCTAGATGATCTAATGGTACAAGATATGTCTTTGAAGCATTGAAGATTCTACCTTTTCTATATCATCACAATTTAAACCATAGCATGTCAATATAACCATGTGACAAGGCTCAACAAAGTGTGGTCATACAAATCACATGGTCACAACTTTAAAACATTTGAAGGCATAATATAAAATATAGCCAATGCTTAATTCAAAACCTTAGGTGAAAGTTGGGTTAAATATCATTTAAATTTGATTTTTTTTGCAAGAGGGAATTTTAGCTAACATTCACCTCTGATTATTTCTCTTCTAGTCTGTTGGTCAATATTCATGGCTTTTCCCTCTTTAGCTTTCTTCTTTTTCTCAATCACCTCACATAGAAATACTAATTGGACTTCTTGTTCTCTCTTGATATTTTTGGCCTCTTTAGTTAGGGTTCCATTCATTTCAATTAGATCTACAACTATTGCATCAAATTCACTTGTGTTTCCATCTGCAAATAATTCAATAGTGTTAATCTCTTGGTAATGTTTGTCATTCTCTTTAATAACTATCTCTTTCTTTCTTTTCAATGATCACCTTAACTCATCTCTTACTTCATTTAGCTAATGTAGGGGAAGTTGTATTTCAAAATTCTAGTTCTCAATAGTCTTTCCCAACTTATAGACTTCAATCACCAAGATCTTTCCTCAAAGCTACAAAGCTTTATTTTTAGAGAACTAGGCTCTGATACCAATCATTGGAAATACAATAGGGAAAGTAAAGCCTTAGAAGGGGGGTGAGTCGACACCTAAAACTTCAACCTTAAAATCATTCACAACACATCCATCTCACAAAATTTATATTTGTAAACTAAAATACTGAATTAAGCATATACATCCATAGCATAAAAGTAAAAACATTCAACATATGTATGACATAAGATATTTGGTTACCCATAAACCCTCCAAGGAGGAGGTAAAATTGGGGTGAGGATGACACCCACAAATCTCCACTACTATAGTAATAAAGAGTATACAATGAAGGTTACAATGTTTTGATCATGAAACATGATCTACTCTATGAAAGATCTACCTTATTAAAGGTTTACAAGATTATTAGATCTTACCCTATTAAAGTATTTCAACACCCTATTAGAAGTGTGCCTAGTAAAATAAATTTAACTTACAATGAAGTAAGCACCCTATTAAAGGATTTACAATAACCTATTAAGACTACTCTGTTGAGAGATTTAATTGATTCACCTATTAGAATGTCTCATCAATGATCCTTCAGTTAGCACTCTATTGCTTGATGACAGATCACCTCTTTCCTGATGTGTACTTGATCTTTTTTTATCAGATGTATGTTTGTTTTCTTCTAATTCCTTACCTTTTTTCTCCTCTAACTAATTCTACTATGTATCACAAATCCTTAATCACCATGAATGCTTGGTTTGCACATACAAACTTCTCTTCTTTTCTTCTTTCACATTCATAAAAAGTTTAGGTTTTTTCCTCCTTAAGAAGACCCAGGTGACTTAGGGTCTGGTATGAATCAAGGCCCTACTATTCTAAGGGCTATTTTTTGATTCTCCCATATTGTTGCTTAATCCCTCCCCTTTTTTGATTGGCTAAATGTAATGCATAGGGATTCACATTAGAGATTTTTTCTTATCATATAGGATTGTAAAATAATCCATAAGTTGGCTCAAAAAAGGTTTACATAAAAATTTTTTCCATTACAAAAAAACTATTTCAAAACTATATTATTTGGCACTTGAAGTCCTGATGCTCAACATCAACTGTAACTTCAATGTTGTAACTCAACTTCTAAATGACTCATAATCCATTGATCATTCAACATCTAAATAACTCAACATGTACTATCTACTTGGTAGTTGAGTGACTCAACACATACTAAATATCTCTCACTTGGCATATACCATTTGAAAGCTTATGCTCAGTATGTATTGCTTGTTCAACATGAACTAAGTAAATGACTTAAGTATATTGTCACGCATATGTCAAAACCAATCTAAGATTAACAATCAATGATATTCACCAAGTACTCAAAATAAGGCTTGATATCACATCTAATATCAAGAGTATTGGCCTCCCAGAATATTAATGATATTCACCAAATACTCAAAATAAGGTTTGATAGCACATTTGATATCAAGAGTATTGGCCTCTTAGAATATCAATGATATTCACCAAATCTCAAAATAAGGTTTGATATCTCATCTGATTTGAAGAGTATTGCTTCCTAAAATATTAATGATATTCATCAAATACTCAAAATAAAGTTTGATATCACATCTAATATTGAGTATTGGTCTCCTAAGAGATCAATGATATTAACCTAATACTATGTTAAGATGCAAGACATTCACCATATACTCAATTTGTTTGATCTCACAAGACAAGTTATTTTAAGATCAATACCTTACAATAACTTCTGCACACTAGTAATTTTGAACTTTTTTCAACCAAAGGCCATATTGGCCTATGATTTCTTCTTCTTTTATGCCCGAGTTGGTCAAAATTTCAGCCAAATAAGGTTTTTTATTCCTGAGTTGGTCAAAATTTTGACCAAATTCGGTTCATAATGAAAAAAATCAAAATTCATTATTTGTTATTTGGTGAGTTCATTTAGTGGTGGGAGTTTGTTACTTGGTATGCGCAGGAGCCATTTCAAGTTAGTGTATTGGGCCTTGCCTTCCATGTCAAGTTACACATGAATTTGTCTCTCGCCTTCAACTTCCATTATTCTATTTCACAACATCTACATCTATAAATAAATTTTGAGGACATTGCCCATTATATTTATAATCAATCCTCAAGTTTTCCAAGTCTATAAAATCTCTCTATAGATAAGCTAGAAGTTGATCAAATTGAGAAATAATTCCACTAAAAATTTATTTACAAAAAAATGGATGGTGAATTAAAATTTTGTTAAATCTTGTAATAGAAAATGCAAATTTAGAAGAATAGACAAGGCATATGAACTATTTAAGTAAGTGATTTCCTCCATAAGATGCACAAAATGGATTCATCAAATATGTTTTTAACTATTTTATTGATTGGCTCCACTAGATGCACAAAATGGATTTGCCAAATATGTTTTCCAAACTTTCAAGAAAATGACATATGAAGTGTAAATTCCATTTCCAAGTGAAGTCTAGCTATGTTGTACTCAAAGCTGTTAGGATTAACCTCGAAAAAAAATAATAGTTATATGCAAATATAAAAAATATCAGAAAATAATATATTGCACATAAGAGAACACAAGACACAAAGATTTAACATGGTTCACCCAACCCCTAGGCTGTGTCTACCAACAACAAGTCTAATTTTATTATGATCCAATGATTACAATCTAATTACTATATGTAATCCCTTAAAGCTCAATACTGCTACAAGAAGTAATTTTTGCATCACACTCTATGAAAATCCCTAACCCTAATCCTTTTTATACAAGTTTTTTTTTGCCTACAAAATTAGGGCTAGAATAATAATAAAAAATAGTAGTTGAAACCTTTTACAATATAAGGTCACTTTTGGCTTCAAGGCACTACCCCAAAAAACCCCCATGGGGGCATTACCCCTCAACTCCACCCTGTACTATGATAGGGAGCACACCTAGGGCACGACCTGAGGACCTCATAGGGGTGCTACCCCTTGATCCCATCTTTAGGGTGCTTCCCCCAAACCTCTATAGAAATAATATGGGGAAAAAACCATGCCAAATAAACCTCCATGTATGATTAGGCTCCACATCACAACAATCTCCCTCTTGGAGACTAATCAAACTCCACAACAATAACCTCCCAGTTGGAGACTAATAATAGCACTGCTAATCCTATAGCTCCCACTAGAATATATGAAACCACCCTAGACTCTACTATTATTGTAGTCTATTTAGTCTATAAGACTGACTAAAACTTGAATATATCAGAAAAGAAGAAAACCTTTAATTCCATAAAACCTCAAAATTTGAAGGCCCTACACCAATTCCATAGTGTATTCCATGATACTATTAGTGAAAATGTTGTACCAAATCCAATACCCCACCCCAATCCCATACCAACCACAAAGACATACTCATCTATTCTAACCCACACTAATTTCCTTGCATATGGCAGTGATGGAGGAAGAAATGTAGAATTTGGGCACTTTGCAAGAGGCTAACCACACAAACAAGGTGGATTTCCTCAGTAATAGATGGGCTCAAAAGTACCAACTAGTGGCTAAAGAGAACTAGACCAATAACTAATGAGGTTAGCCACACAAGTAGTATCAGTATTAATTCTAGGCTCCATTCAACTTGGTAGAAAGCTTTTGAACTATTACATACATGGGGTGAAATCTTTTCCCATCTATACTCCATGTCTCACAATGTACTGGTAATCAATTACTTCTATCCTTCACACACTTTTTACAAATATGATTTATTGCTGAATTCAATTGACTTATGAATTAATGATAACACAAATTCTTTAGTCTTTTTCATTATTTTTGGATTAGTTCATTTAACCTAGGTACTGCCTGAAGTCTTTTCAATGCATATGTATTTGGTACTCCACATGCCATTTGGCAATCACTTTTTGTGTGGGTAGATCTTTTTGGGTAATTTCTATGAGGAAACTTATATACACCCATAGCTAATATTATATAGTGGAAGTGTTATGAATATTCACTCCCCCCTCCTATTTTTGAGGAGTTGTTCGACTAGCTATATACTCAAACGTCATTTCCTATTGATTTTGGTTTTCCAATTGTGGTAGATTATGTTTAAGAATATATTTTTTCTATGGCTCCCCCTCCATCTTCATCATTTGATGATATTGATATGGAAGTGGAAGACTTCTTAGATTCTTCTAAAAAAATACAAATATAATGAACCTATTTGTTCTTTTTTATGGAAGTTTTGATATGGTTGGTCATGTGATATTTTTCAAATTGTGATACTTATATTTAACTTCAGATATTATATATTCATGCCATAATGTAGCCCAAGTTATAGGGAAATTCTATTTTGAACATTATTTGTATATAATTTTGTTTAAAATATGCTGAAGTATAAAATATGTTGGATACACTTGATTTTTATGGGCTTCTTTTGCATAGTAAATAAGAAGTCAAATTGGGTTTGCATTTTTTTTTTGAATGTGCCTACCTTGGTAATTTCTAGCTTCAAAAGGCTTCAAAGTAATTCATAGCTTCTCTATGATCTCATAGGTTTTAATTTTATGGATCTCACTTATTTTGAGAAGAGGAGGTGGTAGAGGAGTGAAATTTTGAGAAGGCTAGTAACTGATGCTTGGGAAACAAGGAGATTGCTTTATGGGTTTTCTAGTACCCATTATATTTTCCTTGGAGGTTTCTACCAAAGTGTGGATCTTGATTAGCTAGGGTTTACATTGGATATTGAGGGATCTTGTAGGACTATTGCTTGCTTTGTATTTGGCCATAACCGAAAATGCCTTACAACCCAACACATTGCATGTAATCAGTTATATCTATGAATAAATTATTGTAACTTTGCTTCAAATCTTGCATTTTGGTTTATCTTCCTTTTTGTGGTTATTTTTTTGGGGCTATCACATCTCCTTTGGGGATTCTCCTACCTTCCACTACATCAAGTTGTATCAAAGAAAAGTTTGTTCTTGAGTATATAGATCAAGCATCAAAGTTGAGGCAGTTTGCACTAGGGTTTTGTGAAGTGGATTTATTAGGGTTTGCAAAAATCTTGGAAAATGCCTCCAAGAAGATTGGACCCGAGGGTGATTGATGATCTTAGTGATGCTATATAAGAAAGGATCTCAGAGAGGGTTAAAGAAGATTTTAGATCTGAAATAGAGGAGGTTGAAGCCACTTTTAGATCTAAGATGGCATTGATAAAGAGTATTATGATCATTGTGATCATAAGTGTAATAGGTGGTGTGCCTCATCATATCAGTACTGAAGATGGTTATGAGGAAGCTACTAAAGACTTTGAATTTGCTAGATTTATTGGTGAGGCTAGAACTAATCATGTGGAGAGACCTATGGAAAATAGGGTTAATTATTTTTCTAGACTTGGATCTCAATTGAATTTGAATAATAAGATGGAGGTTTCTAATTTCATAGGTAATTTGAATCTTAAAGAACTGATTGATTGGATTGGTGAATTGGAAGACTACTTTGAGCTTGAGGATATTGAGGATCCACTCAGGGTAAGGTTGGCACAAACTAAGTTGAAGGGATATGCTACTCTTTGGTTGAAAGAACTACAAAGAGAGAGACAAGAGGAAGGTGAAATGAAGATCACTAGATGGAGATTGATGGTGACTAAGTTGAAGGCTAAGTTCATTACTGTTGATTATGAAATTGAGTTATTTAAGAGGTTCAAAAATTTGAAGTAGAATAATATGACTATAAAAGATTATATCGAGGAGTTCTACAAGTTGACTATTTGGTCTGGGCATAGAGAATTGCCGAAGGAGAAGGTAGCATGGTACATTAATGGTTTGAGATTCAATATTCAAGATGAGGTTGGTATACTAAATATTTCTTCGGTTGAGGGTGCTTATCAATATGCTTTAAGAGTAGAGGAGAAGCTAAAGTGGAAGAACCAAGGCGAGGGAAGGAGAAGTAGGACTACTCAAAAAAGGATAAATTGAGTATAGAAGATGAACCAAAACATGTTGATTAGAAGAGCAGGATAGGTAGAGGTGAGTTTAAGGGTGCTTGTTTTAGATTTCATGAAGGACATAGATCTTATGAGTTTCCACCAAAGATTGGTGACAAAAGAAATACTATTGTAAATGAGGTTGAAGACCATAAACCTAAGCAAGGGGATAATTTATTGGCTTGACAAGTACTAATTGGTCAAAGGGCACTAGAGTCTTGTCAGAGGACTAATTTGTTCAAGACTCATTGTAAGTTTGGTGGTAAAGTCTACAATGTGGTTGTGGATGGTGGTAGTATTGATAACCTCTTTTCTTAGGATATGGTTCAAAAACTTGGTTTGAAGAGAGTGAGAAATCCTTATCCTTATACCATTGGTTGGTTGCAAGGTGAGCATGCTTTGGAAGTGAAGGAGTAGTGCCTTGTTGATTTCTAGATTGGGTAGTATAAGGATCAAGTGTTGTGTGATATTGTGGACATGAATAGTTATCATGTGATACTTGATAGACCTTGGTAGTATGATGTGCATGATTGTGTCAAGAATGTGTTTACTATTGAGAAAGGTGGCAAGAATCATTCCTTGATTCCTTTCTAGAATGAAGAGGTCGATAGAAGGAACTTGAGTATTGGTAGCTGAGTTGAGTTGTTAGAATCTAAAAGGGTCAGTGATCAATGTGGATAGAAAAGCTATGGAACACCGAGGATGGAGATGAAGAAATAGAAGAAGAGAAAGGGAAAGAGTGTACAAGTTAAAGACTTTGAGGACATGTATGTGAAGAACCAGTTTGGGATTTATGTGTTGAATCTTGTAAGATGTTCTTCCAGCTATTAAGAACATCTTTTTCACACTTAAGGAGTTTGATGTAGGAGCATCCTCGGGTAGTTAGCTATCCCACATAATTAAGGGATTTTGGTTGGGTTGAGTAGACCTATTTTGGTCTTGAGTAGTTAATTTTCATGTATATGATTTTTATTGTAAGCCTTTAAAGGCATTTGGTATTTATTCCTATTGGAGGCTAACTTGTGGCTCTTCAAGTAGTTAATGTAAGGGATATTTAATTTGTATCATACTATGCCACCTTGTGGCTTATATTGGTATAAGTAGGGGTTGTGGTAAAGTCTTTAGTCATTATTCACCCATCTTGGAGAAGAGGAGGGGGTAGAAGAGTGAAATTTTGAGAAGGCTAGTAGCTGAGGCTTGGAAAACAAGGAGATTGCTTGGTGGGTTTGCAAGTACCCATTTGATCTTCCTTGGAGGTTTCTAGAAAAGTGTGGAAATGGACTAGTTAGCATTTGGATTAGATCTTGAGGGATCTTGTAGAACTATTACTTGCTTTGTATTTGGTTGTAACCAAGAAGGCCTTGTAGCCCAACACGTTGCATGTAATTAGTTATATCTATGAATAAATTATTGTGACTTGGGTTCAAATATTACATTGTGGTTTATCTTCCATTGTGTGGTTATTTTCTAGGGTCTAGGACATCTCCTTTGGGGATTCTCCTACCTTGCACTACATTATGTATTTAGCTTAGGGATCTAGTTTGTGTTTACATTAGATGGCTTTTGTTAGTGTCATGGTTACAATTTAAATTCTAGATAAAAATCAATGAGGCCAAATTTTATGCCCATTTTTGGCTTGGCTCTCTAGTGTTCATTTTTTCATTAGATAATGACTAGATTAACACTTGTCTTCATATGATTATTGGGATCTTTTGTAAATCATAATGTAATCAACATGTATATTACATTATGTAGGTTGGGTATTAGGTAGTGATTTGGGGATTAATTTTGAATAGCTCCCCTCTTTTGGAGCTTTGATGTAATGTGCTAACTATATTGGGTTCTAGATTTCACAAGCTTATTTCATGGGGGAGCCTAGAAATATAGTTAGCCAATAGATTGCACAAAAACTTATTTTTATTATTCAAACCTACACCATACTTTTACTCTCTCCTCTCTACATTCCATTCTCTAATTTCTACATGAGATTTAATGTCTTAAGTAATAGAATGACCTTACACATCCCAAAGATGGTTGACCTTCCATCTTCTAAAACTTGTCATGTTGCAAAATGTTGTTAGCAACATTTTTTAAAACATAGCAACATTTATACTTTTTTGCATTTTTGCATTTTATGCTACCACATTCTTACTTGGTACCTTAAATAGGTCCAAAGGCTTATAATGAACATTTTAAAACTACATTTTATTTTGTCTATGACTTATTCTCCATTTTACTCCAAAGGCTTATAATGAAAATTTCAATACTGTTGCTTCTTCCCCATCTTTTCCTAGAACATTTTAACACTGTTGCTTCTTCCCTATCTTTTCCTAGGCCCCCAATGCTGAAAATAACAAAAAAAAAAAAACATTTAAATCATCTCTTAGACATGTAATATCTCATGATTAAGTCCTTAAATACAAGATACCATGCCCTAGTCCACATGTCATCTTTTGAATATTAACATTGGAGGATCCGGATACAATGGACATACAATCATCCCCTACTTCATAATCAACAATAGTTAGAATTAGAAAATTAGAATGAGGTATAGTCAAAATTAGCAAATTAGAATGAAGTATAGACCTTTCATAATTTACTAAGAACATTGTCACATAGTCTTTATAATTAGCATAGCTTAGACATTCTTTAAGTTAACAACCATATACTTAAGGCCTTGTCAAGATAGGTCTAAAACTAAATGGAAGGCCTTATCAAGAGAGACCCAAAAAGAAACCAAGTATTCCTTACGCTATGAATTGAATATCATAACTATGATAATTTGGGTTATAAAAAATATTTTCTTTCTATAGATGACAAAGTAATATGTTATTTAGACTTGGAAACTTGTTCCAATGTCATTGTTATTTATTTGGACATTCTTGGCTCCTTGGAGATGAATTCCATTTATATTAATTCTCTTCTTAAGAGTTCTAATCTTTAATCCCATGACCTGGATTTCTAAGTAGTAGATTAAAGCAAGGTGCATTTGTTGACTATTCCAAAAGTAAAAATTTTCCACCACAAAACTTGGTACTGCTTAAAACATGGTGAGAAAATATCTAATTTGTGAATTTTTTTTGTAAAAAATGATACTATTGTATTTACGCAATAAAATAGTGATATTTAGGAAACAACCTACAACACAACTGTAAATTGTAAGCCTTTTATCTGAGAGATCTTAAGTTTATGTGAACCATTACCAACTACTCTAAATTTCATAATATTGAAATTCACTATATGGCCTTGATAATTTTGTTTCCTCCTATCAATTTGTTTTCACTAAACCACAATCTACATTTGAAATATTTCCTTCCATAATCAACTTATTGATACCAATTTATCTTTCCCACTTTAAAAAATATATCAAATGGGAAATGATTAGAGAGGTCCATCTGCACACAAATTTGTGCATAATTAGAGTTTTCATACTTGATTGTATCCTGTAAGGTATAATAATATCTTCACATACATCAATAGTGACCTACAAGTCATGGTTAGATGATTTTCAACATTAGCATCATCATCTCTAACTTCTCGACATCTATATATCTTTCAAACATTC
This sequence comes from Cupressus sempervirens, assembly GCA_028749045.1. NCBI lineage: Eukaryota > Viridiplantae > Streptophyta > Pinopsida > Cupressales > Cupressaceae > Cupressus > Cupressus sempervirens. The sequence continues at coordinate 680,346,110 of CM053787.1, read as the reverse complement.
TTAAGGTTCCATGCAACTTAGTGGGCTCCAAACACCAATCCTAACAAATTGACCTAATGAGGGCTCTTCTGTATCGCCTTATCTTGGGGTTTTTAACAAAGAAATGAAAATATTTCAAAAAGTTATTAAAACTAAAGGAGGATTTAGATACCCAATACTAAGCTCTACTAAACTTCAAAATCTTAGGTTTTCAACTACATATTAAGGCATTCAAATTACAGGCCCTAATTTAGGCTAATAGGCCTAGATACATTCAACCCAAAAACTCATAAAACCCTTAAATAACTTGGAAAAATGAACTTGACTACACATTAAGCTTATCAAGAGTGTCCAAACTTCTGAATTTTGGGCACCTAGCCACTATGGAGATGATTGAGCCTTTAAACCCTAGCCTTAATGAGGGTTTCATTGCTATTTTAAGAAACTACTTTAAAACTCCATTATCTCGGCTACCCAACTCTTTCAATGGATTCTTTAGCACCCCATGAATGATTGCAACCCTCCAAACACCATGTAGCTTATACACAAGTCTATGTCACATTTCTTGAATGCTGATAGCTTTTACTCTTCATGCAGCAACAAGTGTCTTATAGACTCTCAACCAACTCCATTACAAGGAGTAGGGGCATGGTGTCAACCTACAATATGGAACCTAAAACAACAAAAAAAACCTTTCAATCTTCCCTAACTTCATACCATGAGAACATGCAGCCACTGTGGTACTTTACCCCAAAAGCACATGCATTTTGCATTTTATTTTCCAATGAGTGGTTAAAGAGAACTAGACCAATAACTAATGAGGTTAAGCACACAAGTAGTATTAGTATTGATTCTAGGATTCATTCAACTTGGTAGAAAGAATTTGAACTATTACATACATGGGGTGAAATATTTTCCCATCTATACTCTATGTCCCATGATGTACTAATAGTTGATTACATCTATCCTTCACACACTTTTGTACAAATATGATTTATTCATGAATTCACTTTGCTTATGAATAAATGATGACACAAATTCCTTAGTTTTGTCATTATTTTTAGATAAGTTCATTTAACTTAGGTATTGTTTAAAGTCTTTTCGATGCATATATATTTGGTACTTAAATCAGGACTTGAACAGAACTATCATTAGATTAGGTACAATAAAACAAACAAATAGTTGTTCCCAGCTAGCAAGATCAAATATAGAAGGTGATAAAATTTCATATGAAAATGTATATATTCATGCATGCATGCATGCGTGTGCGTGTGCGTGTGCGTGTGCGTGTGCGTGTGCGTGTGCGTGTGCGTGTGCGTGTGCGTGTGCGTGTGCGTGTGCGTGTGTGTGTGTGTGTGTGTGTGTGTGTGTGTGTGTGTGTGTGTGTGTGTGTGTGTGTGTGTGTGTGTGTGTGTGTGTGTGTGTATGTATGCATGTATATATGTATTTATGTATGTGTATGTATGTATATATAGAGAGAGATCTTGTGGATTATGGAGATTAGTGGAGATCTAGGATTTTGTTGATATGCACTTGTGATTGCTACATTTGTTGTCATACCATTGTGATCTTTACATCTCATTGTCATTCCCTTTTTATCTATGTATATGTATGTATGTATGTATATAAATAGAAAGATCGTGGTACAATAGAAAAATAACAAAACTCACTCAACAAGTAGCATGGCCATGGGTATTGTCACAAGCTTTTAAAAATGACTATATATGGAATGAGTTAGGACATATATAGGTTAACCTTACTTAAATTTTAAACTACAACACAAAGGTTGCACCAGGGTATTATAGTATTGTAATTATAGAAAACTACCTAATTTGCTTGAGTGGGTGTATGATGGTGAAGAGTTGTATTAGGTGAATAAAGCTCACCAGTGGTTATAGCAATACAACTACATCAAAATAATTATAAATCAAAACTACATATTCATAGAGTGAGGTGTTCAAGGGTCTTGATCCTATAGATATGGGTATGTAAGTAGCCTTGTAGATAGAGTATGCCTTCAATGTGAAGATGCCTTAGATGTAGTTAGGTAGAACTTAGCTATTTTAAGGCATTATATGTTAAATCACAAGGCTTATATTTGAAGACATTATATGTACCTAGTAAAGCCTAGCTTTTGAAAATAGAAGGCTAAGCTCTGCATTTTAGAATTAACTTGACTAGTCTATCTAGAACCATTGATTACTGTCACAAGATTTTAAACATAACTATATAAGGAGTGAGTTAGGACACATACAGATTAACCTTACATTAACATTAAACTAAAAGACAAAGGATGCAGTAGGGTATTACAATATTGTAATTATAGAAAACCACCTTATTCACCCAAGTGGGTGTATGATGGTGAAGAGTTGTATTAGGTGAGTAAAGCTCACTAATAGTTATAGGAGTACAACTACATCAAAACAACTAGAAACTAGAACTACATATTCATTAGACTGAGTAGTTCAAGGGTCTTGATCTCGTGGATATAGGTATGTAGGAAGCCTGGTACATGGAGCGTGCCTCTAGTGTGCAGATGCCTTGGACATAATTAGGTAGCATTAGAAATGTATGTACGTGGATGGATGTAACTATTCTCTACTTAATAGTGTCATCCACCAAAGATATATAGCTTTATCACTTCTAACTATAATTTTCAAATAGTAAAAACCATAATAGTTTCTTATAATTCTATGGTTCTCTTTGCAAGTTTGTAAAATTGAAGTTTAAAAATTAATTGCATTTATGTACATCTTTTTCAAGTTTGATATTTCTCTTTTTCTTGACTTATATTCCAAGAATAATATTTCAAAACACATACTGACTAGTTGGAGATTGACCCAAAAAATTGTAAGAGCAATTGTTCCAAAGAGCTAACAACATGATTGGTGCATGATGATCATCTTTCTACCTTCATTTTTTCATAGTTGTTCTTACATTTTATGATTTTTGGTGACAAAAAAATTCCAAACTAATAAGGTAGGTGATCCAAAATTAAATCATAATTGGTTCAGGCATGTCTAAATACCTTATTTTACATGTTATTGAATGTTATGTGTTTATGTGCTACTATTAATGAATGCTAAAGGATGAACTAATGTTAGATGTTAGCTTTGGACATTATGAGATTATTTTATGGATGCTCATAATTGTTTTTTACTTCATGTGATTATGAATGAATGCTATAATTTATTAATGAATGAATGTGAGATCCATCTCTTCTTAGGTACTCTTTCTAGGCTATTATATAATGAAAGAATGTTGTTTTAAGTAATTATCTATGAATATTCCATATTAATATTGATTTTTATGTCATGTTAATGAATATTGTTATGTGTTAACAAATTTTTGATTAGTATTGTGTATAAATGAATTCTATATCATATTAATGAATTTTATGTGATTATATTGATTGAATGTTATAGTTTGTAAATGGATAAATGAATAAATGAAATATGTAATTAGATGATAATGAGGAATTTAGATTGATGTTAGGGGTAGGAGGTGAGGCTAGATGAGCTTCCACTTCCATGTGGCTGGCCTTTCTAAGTAGAGAATATTGAAGTATTCTCAAAACCAAGTGAAGCTCAAAACAACATACCCTCATTAATTAATAAATTTCATTCATTGTAGGTTTAGAATGATGGGATACTCTGTGGTATAGGTATGAATATCTAGGGGAATATTAGGAGGAATTATGATCTATGTAGGGATCCTTTAAAGTTCAATTTGGTTGACCCTTCCCAGTGGAATACTATTGTTATTTCTATTAAAGGTTGGGTTAGATTTGTTACAGACAATTTGGGTATGCATATGATCATTATTATTGTTTTTTCCTTCAGTTGTGGTGAGAGAGATAATTATATAATGGTATTATAATGATACATGATTATAATTAAATTCAAATGATTTGCTATAGATTTTTAAAAGTTTTGGTATAAGTTCTTTCTTAACATATTTTTATCTACTAGGAACATGGACATGACATTTCATATTTAGAAAGATATGTAAGAATAGAATTATAATTGTTGAAGTTAGAGTTTAGAACATGCACAACCTACAATAACATTGGCTCTAATAAAATTTTAGAAAAAACCAAAAATATATTAAACTAAGATAAAGTGTACTAGAAAAGATTTAAAATATATAGAATACATAACTAGGAGTTCAACAACATACATTGTTCATGAACCTACAATAGATCTGACAACGTACAATTCTATGAAATTATTACTTCTTTACAAACATAAAAAACATTTAAAAACTTTTAGATATGTATTTCCAAACATTTATCCATGAAAATTTTATAACCACAGGCTTTCTAGGATTGGAATTGGAATGATCTTGTAGCCTATGATCTCCATGAAATATTTTACTTTATCAATTCTCTAACAACAAACCCAATTCTCTACATTGGTTTTTCTCACTTAGTGAAAATTTATACATCTCAATGTGTGTGTGTATACATATAAAATAATTCTTTATATTATTATTTTTCTTAGATAATGAAGATTTATAGAATTTAATCTATGCATATATGTATACAAAAAAGAATTTCATATGACAAGATTTGTTGGATTCACAAATAGTGATCTTGCAAGCCTTGTAAAGAAAGTTGCAATGCTTAGTCATGTTTCTTAAATCTAGATCATGGTACTTTTCCCCTATCAAGAATTGCAACAATAATCAACCTTGATTAGGTACTTTTTGTAATTATTTGTTAACTACATTTTTATAGTGTAATTCATATGTATAACAACTTTCTTTAATGTTCACCATTTTTTCTGATAGGTATATGTTACCAATATGCCCAATCAATTTGTTAAGAGAAGTTATGGTTGTCTTTTATGGCAACATATTTGTTTTGCAAATTAACCTTATTCAATTATAGAAGAAAATTGTTTAAGTATTAGATAGTGTTACAGTAGCAGGACAATTTTGATGATAACAAAATATTCCCTTAGAATATTTTCTTTCATAGTTGACCAAAGATGCATGACAATGTAAGGATGATGCATACCAGTGTGCATGTCCGTACAACCAACCAAACTCAAGTTATGATGAAAATAATGATGCAGTATTGACACAGTGCAAAATAGAATATGGTTAATGATTTGATTTATTGTTTTAAGTTATATTTTCTTATTGAGATGACTCTTTAATGATGTTATATGAGATGACTAAAGAAGAATTCACTAAGATGTCCCATATAAGTATTTTATTTGCAAAGGTGAAAGTGAATTCAGTAATCAGTTGATGTGAAGTCGATATGATATTGTGAAATGAGACTAACAAGTGAATGTGACACTTTGATATGTGATGTGAAGATCTAATGCAGATAGATATGTGTGCAGTCACCATTATGTGGGAATCATCAATCAAGAGACTTGTGTAGTATAGAAAACAAATTAGTATTGTATGTATACTTATTTCATGAAGAACTTATTCTATAGTTGCATGTTAGGGCAACGAACTCTTCTTGCACACTTTTGTATATGATCCACCAACTCCCAACAAGATCGAGGCTTCTAACAAGGCTTGGTCTCCTAATAGGGACTTGAGACACTATACATGCTTCATAGACTCCTAATAGAGTTAGTGTCCTTAACCAGATACTTTATATAGTGAATCATCTAGTGGGTTCCATCCCCACCGAGGTTTTCCCTTGGCCAAGGTTTCCTGAGTTAACAAAATATGGTGGTATGATCTCTCTTTGTGTATGGTTGTTTACATTGCTCAGCACTATTGTTTTATTTTATTATGCACATCATAAAGTGATTAATAATATTTAGTTGTGGTTAAAAGGACTGAAAATACTGATTCAACCCCCTCTTAGTATTATCTATTGCTAACAATTGGTATCAGAGCCTAGTTATTCAAAAAAGGCTTAATAACTTGAATAAGATCCCTATGGATATGGAACAACTGAAGAAAAATCTTGAAGAAGCACTTGAATAGATTGATCTTCTTACTAATGAAAGAGATGGTCTCAAACACAGATACAAGCATTCAAAAGCCTACATTGGTGAATTGAAGGACACGATAGATGATCTAAAATAGAAAGGTCCTACTAATAAATCTAGTGATGAAAACATTTAAGAGCTGAAGAAAGAAAATGAGATCCTAAAACATGAGTTAAAGATAGTTAAACTTAAGCTGAGTCTTAAGAAAAATGGAGGTAAGATTAATTCTGAACTGAAAGTAGAGAATGTAGATTTGAGATCCTAGTTAAGCAAGATAACATCAGAATTAGAATCTATTAAGTTACAACATGTAGAATTAGAGAAATAAAAGACCATTGTAAAAGGTGAGTTAGTACAAACCAAGAAGCAACTTGAGAAATTATATACTAGTAGTTATAAAATTGAAGAACAAATATATGCGCAAATACCCAGTTATGATAAGACTAGACTTGGATTCTTTCTTGGTCAATCCACCAAGAAACCTATTGAAACAAAAGAACCCATTACTCCTGAAGTCAATAAAGACCTAAGCAAGACAAATGATACATCTAAAGACAAAGTAAATATTTCCCACTCTAAGAAAATCAAAGCATTTGATCAAGATATGAATACCAAAAGACATGAATCTTTTGCTTGGTGTGATGAACCTGAAGACACTAAAGTTAATAGTGAAGGTAAGTCTTTTAAACCTATTTCTAAATTTTATTTTCATAATTGTCATGGATATGGTCATTATGCAGTAGATTGTAAGAAACCTAAATTTGATAATGATAATACAAATAGTAGGATGCATAGGAATACTAACCATGTAGGAACTAGAAGAATATCTCACAATAATGAAAGTGGAGAAAGAAGATAGATTATTTTCTATAGATGTAATAATCATGGACACATTGCTAGAAATTGTATAACACTTGATGATAAATTAAATGAACAGAAAAGAGATGTGCCTGTATGTCAGTTGTATAACAACTTTGGACACACAAAAAGGTTTTGTAGAATGGATAGAAGAGATCTAAAATAGAATTAGAATTACATGAGGAATAATAGAAGGAATGAAGTTAAAGATCAGCCTAATGAATTGAAGAAATCATTCGTGAAAGCAATGGAACAAAAAATCTCTCACATGGCTATAGAAAATGCACCTAACAAGACAATGAAGTTTCTTGTTATCTGTGACTCTTCTCACTAGAATTGAGCACTCTCAATAGAATAGAGTATTAGTTATTGATAACTAATGCTAGAGAAGGTGTTAAGGATTGTGGAGTTGACAGAAGGTAGTAGACATTAAGAGAAGTCTATACTAAAGTGTGCAATTCTGATATAATTAGGATGAGGATATATATAAAAATCAACTCTTTGTTGCATAGAGATAGTATACTGAACTAGTGGTAGATACACATATATTGCATAGTATAGTTTGCAGAAGATTTAAAGGATGTGAACTAACTTGCATACATCATTTTCCTATGTGAAGTTTATGAGTAAGATTGAAGCAATATTTGGACAATTAAAGAACCCTACAAGAAAACAAAGTTTTTGAAAACCCTAGCATGCATAATTAAGGTATTTTTCTAAATTGTTGAGCAAAAATCCTTCAAGAATGGAAAAACAAGAAGTTTATAATGTAAGCAGTAGGCCTGGGTATAATTTTAAGAGACACCCATTTGTTTCTTTGCTCAACAATCCCATTGGAGTATTTTTGCAAGTTTTAGAAAATTTTCTTCATGTGGAAAATATTATAAGCTACATTCATTGCAAGATTGAAAGTATAGGTGACTCTGATATTCACAAGGAATTGGAGAAAATGTGCAACAATGATTTGTTTTGAAATCTAAACATCGATATCTAGAACATCTTAACCTAGTTAAGCATATGTTCTACGTAGATTTTGATAATAATGACTAGACTAGAATTATGCTTAGTAGAGTCTATGATGGTCTTCTATGGCTAGGAGATTATATCATTAGCATTGATAATGACCTAATTCAAAAGGTTACAGGGTTGAGTAATCAGGGAAACAATCTTGTAAACATCAAGAATGTGCATAAGATTGTTGAGGAAAATCTCAACACACAATTTGATGGAAGGAACATGAAGGTTGACTAAATCCAAGATGATGGAGTAAGACTTATTTGCAAGATTTTAGGTTACAAATAAACCATGTATCAAGAATTGATTCAATTCTTCTAGGATTCCTACATGCAACTTACCTTGTTGTAAGAGGTGAAGAGTGAACATGTGTGACATTGTCAGAACATAATTATTGGACAATATCTAAAGAATCAAGAAGTCAAGAAGTGTGTTATTTAGATTTGAATCCCTTCTAACACATATATTCTTCTATGATATCAAGAAGTTTCCTAGTATTACAAATTAGAATGAAAATGACTGTCCAATCTTGCAGATCACTTGAGCTTATAGGTCAAGACATAAAACACTAGAGATAGTGATTTGGATAGATTAATAAACAAATTTCAAATGGAAATGAAGAAGAGGTATAGAATAGATCCAACATTTGTAGAGAAATAAAAAGGTGAAATAATCTTTATGATTGAAACAAACTTTAAATGCATGGAGGTAGTAATTCCCAAGGTGAAATTTATTGAACCTATGGGATATGAAATGAGTGAGGACTTGATTGAAGGGTATGCAGAGATAATCCTTCACTCTAAAGTTGATTCTAACTATCCCAAATGGGGAACTTATGTAGAGAAAATAAGAGAAGTGAAAACTAGTCAAGTTATGAAGGAATCAAAGAAAAAGGTTGAGAAAGTTATTGCTTCCATTTTGAAGGAATCTTGAATGTCAAGGAAAGAGTTTGATGAGGCTAAGGGGATAGCTATGGAAATGAAATCTAGTGGCCAAACTGAGCTCTTAACCCCTACACCCATTGTTGTGGTACATTTTTCTAAGGAGGTCACAGTTGCTCAAACATGTGCATAGACTCCTTCTATGCCCTATGCAACAATTGCACAACAACCACCAAGAAAACTAGTGAAGATAGATGAAACATCTATAACAAGAAAGTCTACAAGGACATCAACCCCTCCTAAGAGGAGAGTAAAGAAGACAATCAATTCCCCAAGAAAAAGAAGAAGAACTCTTCAAATAAGCTCATCTGAGTCTGAGGTAGAGACTAGTGACAAACTAGTTGAAGTAGCTAATCAAGAGCCAAGACATTAGTAGGATGTAAAGCATGGAAGCCTAAGGTAGAATACCTTAACATGAAAATTATTAATGATAAAAACTTTGTACAATTGAGTAAAAATCATGATTTGTACAATAACATGGATAAGAGAGAGCTAGAAAATGTTGTAGTTAGAAATATGATTTTGAAGGATAAGATGTTTGATACCATCAAAGGGAAAATACTCAAAGATTTGTACAATAGATTGCTTAATAGGAAGAGTAGAGTTATAGAAGAGGATAAATAGATAAGAATAAACATGATAAGAAAGTTATGTAATATGAATAGTGAAGAAGACTTAAAAGAAATTTTGAAGGGTATAGCTATTGGAATTATGATATAGTTTTCATTAGTGCAAATACTTATTCAATTATGAATTCTTATCGAGATCATCACTTAGTCTATAGTGTATACTGAGCATTCAGTGGTTACCTTATAAGTTCAATAGATAAACAGTTCTCACTGAGCATTCCAAAGGATACCAAGTGAATGAGAAGTTCAACATTGTTTACCAAGTGAAAAAGGTAAATGAAGGACTCAGTGTTTATCGAGTGAAAAAGGTAAATGAAGGACTCAGTGTTTACTAAGTGAAAAAGGTAAATGAAGGACTCAATTTTTACTGAGTAAAGAAAGGTAAACGAAGAAGTTAGTTTCTACCGAGTCACCAATGGTTACCGAGTTCCAAGCAATGTTGTGTGGCTAGTATGAACCGAGCCTCTACTCCTACCGAGTCACCAATGTTTACCAAGTTCCAAGCAATGTTGTGTGGCTAGTATGAACCAAGCCTCTACTCCTACTTAGTGCATGATGATGTTGAGAAATGAAGTGGATGCCAAGTATCATAAGGTCACCTAGTCAGTTCAGTGAACTCAAGTTATTTACTATTGGGCTGACTCAGTAATATTTTGTTCACTTGTGTTTTGCCTGACCTCGCAATTGTAAATATTGGAATCGTATATATGTAATGTATGGTATCATTTGTAGTATGATGTGTATGAAAATATGAAGAGAGTGATGTTCACATGTGAAGAAGGTATTGCTATATTTTTAGAAAAGTGAAAGAAAATCAGCAGTAGAGTAAAAGGAATACAACAAGGTCAACATAGGAGCAGAAAAGTTATATCTATCACATCAGGTGATCGATGCAAAATGGATCTTATCAGCAAAAAATTGTAAGTAGATCCACTGCTTCATCCTAATAGGTGAATCAATTTATAAATCCTTTAGTAGGGTAGACTTAACAGTCTTTTTGTAAATCTCCTAACAGAGTGCATACTTCACTATATATTTGTAAATCCTCTAACAAGGTGGATCTAGTAGTCCTACTTGCTCCTAACAGGGCAAATCACTAGAAGTGATCATTATAAGCCTTAATAGGCCAATTTTATGCTACAGTATTGAAGTTTTGTGGGCATCATACCCACCCCAGTTTTACTTTCTATTTGGAAGGTTTCTGGGTCACCAAATCTCTGTGTACATGTGCAATGAATGTTTGATCTTTCATTTATGCAGTAGATTAGATGAATGAATGATGAATGGTTAAAATGATGAATTGTTTAAAATTTTTATAAGTTACTGATTCACCCCTCCCCTCTTAGTAACCTATCTTATCTTGAATATTTCCAACAATTGGTGTCAGAGCTTTGTGGTTCTCAGGATAAATTTTGACAGCTTGAGCAAAGATCAAGGTCAATGGAGATATTTAGACTTGACAAATCTATTGAAAATGAAAAGCTAGATCTGAAAATGGCCATGGCTCAACTCAAAGAAGCAAAGGAGCATCTTTCTCAATCTCTAAAAAGAAGAAAGGAACTTGCAAGACAAATGAATGATCATCAGTATGTTGAAGAAAAGATTGAAGACCTTTTACCATCAAGAAGTTCAAATGAAGCTAATGAAGTAACCAAGGAACTCCTAGCAAAGAATGGTTATCTATAGAAAGAAGTAAGAAAGCTTAAAAGAGAACAAGAAATCCAATCAATTAGGCTATGTGAAGTTTTGGAATAGAGAAACAAGGCAAATGAAGACTTAGAGGCAAGAAATAATCAATCCCTTCAGCATGAAGATCTTGTAGGTCAACTATCTAATGCAAATGAAGAAATTATGAATCTAAGATCTGAGAATGAAAGTTTGAGAAATGATTTAATCACTAAAAGACAAATCAATGCAAGCTTACAAAGTGATCTAAGATCTAAAAGATAAATCAATGAAAGTTTGGAAAATGACTTGATCACTAAAAGGCAAGTCAATGAAAGAATGATGGAATCTCAAATAGACATGAATCAATTGAATCAACAAAATGAATAGAATCTTCATAGACAAAAAGGTAAAGCTAGTCTTGGATATAAGGAAGAAGGTGAAACCTCCACACAAGGTGCCCAAAGGAATCAAAGACCCACTTGCAATCACTGTGGCAAGATAGGTCATACATCAAACAAATGTTGTAGTAATGGAAAGGAAAAATTCAATGGTAAATGCTTCAACTACAATCAACATGGTCACAAAGAAAATGAATGCAAAGAAAAACCAAAATTTGAAGGCAAATGTCACAAATGCAAGAAACAAGGTCACAAGGCATCTGAATGCAAATAAAAAACATTCAATCTAGTAGAACAAATTATCAAAGCTTGGTTGGGACTACAATACTTGGTGCAGGTGTCACTATTGTGGAGAATATGGACACATTGGGATAAATTGTGCAAGACATCACCTAAGAAAGAAGGATACAACCATAAGATGTTACACATGTACTGAACTTGGTCATATAGCCAAGAATTGCATGAATATTGAAAGAATTGAAGATGAAAAGAAAGTTAAAGCTGATAACATTCGAAAGTAGATGAGACAATAGTGGATTCCTAAATCTACCGAGCAAGACAATTCAAATAATAGTCATGTCACTCAAGAAGTGGGTGAATCTACCATTTCTAATTAGATCTAAGAAGAATCAAGAACTGCATCTTCTAAGCTATATCTCAAATAGTTCTAGAGTGAAAGAATGCAAATGGATAAAATTAGTATTTTAGATACAAGGATCAAAGAGAATTTATCATTCACCATGTTGCATCTATTGAGCAAGGTTGGCTAAAGACCTTACTGAGCTAGGTCAGGAGTATCAAAGATTTTGTTCAACCACCGAGTTGCAAGGTTTTACTGAGTTAATCAATGATAGACTGGCAATAACTATGTCATCTCATCTCCCTTCGTACTAAGCATTAATGACAATATTTCCATCAAAAGGGAAAAATTTGATTTCATTTTTTAAAATGACTTAAGAATACTTAGAGCTAAAAGATTTCTAGTTGCAAACTAGTGATTCCAAGCAATTTGAAGAGAATTTCTTGTGAAGAATTTTCCATCCACCAAGCAGCAATGGAATCCACAAGCACTAGTAGCAACAAGGCGAAGAGGGGTTCTAAAATGCTAGTGAATGGAGTCGAATGGAAAGCCCCAAAATTCAAACTAGTGCTCGCAATTGCTGAATCACTTGACCCACACAGAGCTCAATCAAAAATTCCACCTAAAGTACTTCTTATTAATGATATCTGCTCTCATTTCAAATGCATTGTTCAAGAAATTGGTACATTAGATATGGAAAATGCCCTAGGACAATTATGTGTTGATGGAGCCCTAAAACCTGAGCATAAACACTTAGAAGAAAAAGGCTTGACCCACATTTCACACCTACCAAGGAATTTCAAAGTTAAATGGGTGAGATATGTTCTGAGCCATGTACACAATTTTTAGTTATGGTTGGAGCAACTCATATTGATAACAAAGAAGATGATTCATAAAATCACAGGTTTGCCTATGCTCAACAAAGCCAAAACCACTGAAACCCTAGGTTGGGATGAGTTGCAGAAGAAAACCCTAGCAAAATGGGACAAAAGAGGACTGAAGCTTAACAATATATCTAACATGGAACTCAGGTTTGGCATTCATGTAATTACATATAAACTATACAGTTCTAGCAGATTGAATAGTGTACCGTGTGAGGCTGTGGATTTAGCATTTAAGGTGGCAAAGAAAAATTTGGAATATGACTTGGTAGACTTACTATTGAAATAGTTAAACAAGAATATGGAAAGTATTAGGACTTCAAAGAATAACCCTTGCAAATTTGGCTCATTGTTAATTTTCTTGTTCTTTTATGTACAAAAATTCTTTCCATCAAAAGGAACAGTAGTATGGAGAAAAGACATTCCAATTCTATATTAGATTAATGAGTTTATAGCAGAAATGGGTGAAAATTTTGAAAAAGTCATGGATAACTATTTTGAAGACATCAAGGGAAGGATGAATAACAAGTTTAGAATTCTTCCTAAGCTCCTTGAGGAATATAAAGATGATATATGTTTCATGGTTGACTGTGATAAAGTGTACATACAGGCAGTCATACCTTGAGTGGCATGGGTAAAACCATTGCCTTATGAATTAAATATTGATGAAGCAAGAGACATCATTGAGGCACTGGTGAATGAACCAGCTATTCCTAACATCCCTACCTTTGGAACTTATGATGAAGCAAAGGCTAGAATTGAGCTTGAAATCAAGCTACCACAGGCCATAAGCAAAGGCAAGAGGATGATAGCCAAATTGAAAACTGCAACCGGTCCTCTCATGCTAACAAAAGGAAAAGGTGAGGATGAAGAAGATGATGAAGAAGAAGGAGGAGAAGAAGAAAAAGAAGAACAAGAATCTAAAGAAGAATCTCCAAAGAAGAAAGGTAAGGCAATCATTACCAAACCTAAGAAGAAGTGTAATGCCCCACCCGGAGATCCTTGGAAACAAGGATTCAAATCAAGCCAAGATATATATATATATATATATATATATATATATATATATATATATATATATATATATATATATATATATATATATATATATATATATATATATATATATATATATATATATATATATATATATATATATATATATATATATATATATATATATATATATATATATATATATATATATATATATATATTTTACAAGTATGAATGCACAAGACAACATCATACAGGGATCATAAAGATCGCAACGGAAGACTTCAACACAATCCTAGCAACCAATGAATCTCTAAATGCCACTACCCAACTGACACACCCAAACGAAAGCCAACAACCACCACAAGAAGATAAGAACACAAGAAATGACCACTCATCAACAAAACACCAAGCTGGAGTAAAATGTAGAATCTTGAAATTTGGCTAAGCTTGAAATCCTGAAGCCCTGAAAATTGGCTAAGTCTGGATTTCTGAAGCCCTAAAATTTCCTAGAATCCATAACTTATCTCCGAGAGGTCTGAAACCTATCTCAAATGATTTCTTGCATATATTAAAATATAACTTAGGTATAACTTATACTTAAATGATATATTTTAAACCCCAAGAGACTAAAATAGAAACACAAAAACTTGATTTCAAGAGAAACTGATAGAATTCAATATGCAACAGCATAGGGTCGAAGAACGCCCAAAAAGGGTATCCAAAACCACTCTCAAAAAGATCGGATCACGAAGAAAAGTGCTCACTGATGACACATGCAGGTTTTTCACAAAAATTGTGTGACACTTTTTACTAAGGGAGGGCAACATTTCTCCTTAAGGCGTGCGACACTCTTCTAGTGTCGTACGACATTTCTCAAGAAGGTGTGCGACACTTCACAGTCTTGTGCAACATTTCTTAAGAAGGCATGCGACACTTTTTCAGTGTCGTACGAAATTTCTCAAGAAGGCGTATGACACTTTACAGTGTTGTACGACATAGTTTGTATGGGCGTGCGATACATTTTTATGTCGCACAACACTGACAAAATGTTGCCCATAGAAATATGAAAACACTCCCAGAAGCATAAAGGACCAAAAAAGAGAGCAAAGAACCTCCACACTAGGGAGTATCAGATCCACAAAGGCTCGAGGAATGAACACTCAAGTGCAAGAATAACACAAAATGAAAAACATCAAACCATCTAAACTATAGCAGCAAAGAACACACTGAATATAAACATCGTAGAGAACAAAACCAACATCGCAATGTACATAAATACAAATCAGGAACAAAACAACCAAAATAAGTACGCGATTCCTCACAACCGTCAATAGCATCATAAAACCATCATGGATCCTAGCCATCCCCCACGCGTAACATCCCAAGCCACTAAATAGATCATTGGTACTGTCGTAATAGGGATGTCACTACTAAAAACATGCAACAATAACAACATAAGAAATTCTAACATGCTAGTGATAACACATAAGATAATCCTATAGTAGATAACATCACCTATCACATGCTAAACAGTAGTAAGCAATAGATATACTACTTTATAAAGCAAATCAAATCATCTAATCATATGCTAAACATCATAATAAGGGAATGCACCAAATAAAATAACATCATCTAAACATGATATACAAGCATCCCAATGAAAGCATAAATCACAAGAAAGCATACTCTGAAACTTGAAGTACCAAGTGAAGACATCCAACAATGGTCGCACTAGGACAAAAGATCGTCTCTATACACCAATCCCTAGTAGTGGTGAAGGTAGCTATGCCTCCCAACCACGTGGCACCCGTAGGTCCACACCTACCATTCTGATGGAGATAATGATCCAACTAAAAACACACAAAAGAACATCGATGGCTAACACTCACGCTAGACAGTATGATGGTTGCAACCAAGAACCTAAGTCAATGCAAGGAGTATAGGTCTTGGTCAGACACTCAAAAGGCTACTAAGTAGGGGCTAACATCCTAGAGAGTCACTTGGCATTGAAAAGCCCAAGCTCAGATCATGTATCCTCAAACTTAAACAAGTGCTCACACATTATGTCCTTGAACTTAATCGGGTGCTCACACATTTTACTTATCTTAAGTTTTATTAACAATTACACATTTTATTTAGTTATCACTTGCTTAAATGTTCTTATCCTTCGTCAACCTCCAGTGCAATGAATGTCGAGCTATGAGATAGAAGTCCCCTCCAGATGCTACGCTACCCTACCCATGCTCATCCTACAACAAGTGCCCGTGGGAATGCATAATCCCATCCAAACCCCAATGATCATAACTTTTGGCAAATTCACGAAAGATTGGGCCTCGCAAGTCACCCAACAAATGTACGTGCACATACTCATGTGTGGCGCACCACCATCAAGAAGATCATAACACAAGGACAAGAATGAGAACACAATGCAAAGAAAACACCCAACTGAAAGCAACACGGGAAAGATAGATTCTACACGAATCCCAAAGCCAATAAAATCATACATCATGAAATCATTCAACCGACCTCAATCTGAGAGTATGGATTCTATAGGAATCCCAATGATGTAATAAGATCAAACATTATGAACTCACTCAACCAGCCTCAATCCAAGAGTATGGATTCTACACGAATCCTAGCATTCACGAAACAAAAGTAAAGGTCCAAAAGAAACCATAACAGGTAACAAATCACTCAACCGAACAAAAAGTCGGGAGTATGAGTGCAATATGCATCCCAATGCAATAAAAGGTGCAATAGTGGTCTGACTTATATCCAAACGGATCATCCAGGTCCACGACCAACATTGTGCCAAGAAAACTTGAGAAAACAAGGCAGCACACAAAACGAGGTAAAAACCGAAAAAATTTGAAAAAATTCAAAATTAAAACCCATTTGGCCTTTGGGTTCAAAAACCCAAAAAATCCAAAAATAAATGGAATCGAACACCGTATGCAAAAATGGCCAGCATAATGACGTAAAATTCCAAACCCTCATCCCAAAAAATAAGAAAATGTTCATACCCACCCAACCGGGTAGAACTAGCATACAGAAATGGAGGGAAACACTAGTTCTTAGCCTCCAAACAAATGGCTACCAAAAAAAGAAGTAGAAATGGAGCAGAAATAATAAAACAGGAAAGCCCTACCTCATAGCCAAAAGGGAAAAACGAGAATCTGAACCATAAAATAAATATCTCGCAGAAGTAGCTGAAAATCATGTCAATCCAAGGTTTCCCCGAGCTGGATCCAACGAGCCCAACCCCGAGATGATCCCACGCCCATAGCTCCTACAACGAACAAAACAATAAATGCTCATGAAGAGGATTTTGGGTTTTACTCTCCAACTTTCCAATTTGAAAGTGAGAAGTGAGGAATTAAATTCCTCTTTCGATACTTATTCACTTTTTGGGTGAATAATCGATTAGGGCATTTAACCAGCCAATCTAGCTAAACCCCGAATCGACCCAAACGAAAATAGGCTATTCCTATAAATAGGAATTCATCTATGGAAAAGCTTTCGAAAATTAAAATAAATCAAATAAAGAGCCCGAAAACCCAAAAATACAAAAGTCACCTTAAACAACTTTTGCGACAATGCGAACCTCTAAATGCACAAACACACTTACTGGTCTAATCACATTATGCAATGAGTTCGGATTTAATAATCACTGAAAGGTTTAAATTAAACATTCTAATAAAGGATACATCAACCATACAAGGACGACATTGGTATAATATGAAAGGCTGAATCACTAACTCCATGTGCCACTGCCAAGGATATAATCCTGCACACTAAACAACACGATCAAGTGCAATTGCATATAATAACATAGCCGAAGAAATAAATGCATTAAATGACCTAATTTAACCATTTATTTAATTATATTAAAATAATCTATTTACATCACTCACATTCTCATAAAGCATAACAATGCAGGAATCAAGTAAATAACCATAGCATTAAATCCATCACATAACAAAATCAGAGGTATGTCCAAATACCGGATAACTAGATATCATCATAAAACACACTGTCATCTCAAAATGGCATCATAATGCAATATGATTTACTGAACATCATAGTAGTCTAAAATCTATGATACTAGAATCAAGATGTAACATTTGACCCCCAGGTCCTCTCAAATATAAACATAACATGAGTAACAAATATCTCTCTAATTAGAAATATAACAAGGTAAATGCCCTCAACACATAACCAAATAATCCCACAAGAACAATCCACTCTAATTACTTAAGCATTTAATAATGATTGATTACATTGCATAAGAAAAAACACTTAAAACACATAAGCAAACATAGTCATAAACATGACTAACCACTGCTACAGGAACCTAGTCCAATGTAGCATGGTAATAGAACATAGTGCAATCTTTGCACACATCTCAAGGTAATCATGGAACAACCTCATGATACCACATCGATCCTGGTAACCACTAGCACAAACCTCAGTGAGCCAAAAATCACATCATAATCTCAAAGATCAGTCAAAAGCATAAACAAAGCAACTGATATAGAAACATAAACCCAAACACCTCAATAGTGTAGACCACTCAGGGTCACAATCATTATCCCATCACAAAAAAAGATCATCAAGGTTGCATCTATCAGGATGACTTACAAAAGTCAAATGGGAGAGGCACTACATCATCCCCCCAAAGACTAGGCTTACTCCTGGAAGCCTGCAATCCAAGCATAGAACCCAAAACACACAAGCACAAAATCAAAAGTGAGCAATAGGAATGACTCAACAACTCTATACAAGTCAAACCCAAATCACTCCAACATTCTCAAACCATCACGTTAACCCCCAAATAGGTTAACCACAAGAGAATGGGTGTCACACAGACACAAGGTCCTCCAACAAGGAACCTTCTATGCACTAGGAAGAACCCATCTAGCCATAGAGTCAACAATACAAGGTAAGGAACAAGCCATTCTACCTTGTCAACAGGTGCCCAACAAAACATGCACCTACCACAAGACCACAAACAAGGTCAAAACACTAAGCACTTCCAACAAAAGTTGGAATCATGGGGAATAACCATCCCAAACTTCCCAAGAATACTATCATGTCACACATGATCATTCTGGAATCCACGTAAACTCACCATTAGAACAAAGAGGATGAAATTTTGCAAAAAAAAGGACACACTCCAAAAGAATGCTCACCACCAACCATAGGAGCATAACACCTCACCAAGGCACAAAAGCTCAAATATCACTGGGAACTAGGGTAACACAACCCAACCAGACAAGAAATCACCTTTCCACAAGGTTAAAAGACTTTCGCAAGTGGACACAATCATGAAATGTCTACATACCAACTCATGAGATGGTAACATGTGTCCAACAATACCATGTTCCTCAAGCACCATGCTAGGAAAACTACACCAAAACTACCGCTAAACTCAATCTCTAGCCTGAAGTCAACGGTTAAAGAGAAAAATTGATTGAGACAATCCACATGAAGATATAAGCTTAGGGAGAAGGATACTACAAAGTATAGGACTAAGAGGGAGTCGCTCTCAACCTCTGCACAAAATCAGCCCCACATGCATTAGGGAACTCACAATTCCTCCAACCATCAACATACTCACAAGAGAACACTAACTGAGCTAGTAGTATAACCACACTAGCCTACTATTTCAAGAGAGAAAGAATACAGAGATGTGCCAAGGTCAACATCTAGAAAGGAGAATGTAGACTCATCAAAGAATTAAGTCACTCCCAAATGATAAGGCAACATCATCCACAACAAGGAATGCTCACAAACCACACTACACCTCATAAGGGTGGGTCAGTGCAATAGGAAACACAAAACCCAAGTACAAACTCCAACAAGTACCTAGTAGATTATGAAGACAAGATAACTCTTCTGTTATGAATAACATGAGGAGTTAAACTTCTCCAATGGCCATAAATATGATACATCATGATTGAATTGGCCTCTACTCAAAAAGATACTCAGAACATCAATCAACAACTCTAGAAGCCATAGCTTCACATCTAGACTCGGATTGAATCCATTGAAAAGTGTCAAAAAGATATCGACAAGGACTACAACATGAAGAGGCTAAGAGAGACCTAAGACCTACGATTGAGTCACCACTCAAAACAAAACCACAAAGGCAAAAACAACAGTCTTGGCCACCAAGACAAGCGACGGACAAAATATCCCAAAACCACTCAAGAACACACATGCCCAAAAAAAATAAGGCATGGAATGAAAGATAATCCATACATTAAAACCATCATTACTTCTATTTCATAATTTCATTAATTATACATAACATAAGCACTAATGCATAATGATCTGAAATATTTTCAAGCAAGGGTCCAAGAGTAACTTACCATAAAACAAATACTACCTTTCAATTTATTTAAGAATACACTACATTTACTCATCTTTTAAACCATTCAATTACAATAACAAATTTACATCTAACAAAGACACACTAGCATGTTCTCCATGATATTATCCCTTGAACATACTATCAGAGGTTCAAGATGAACATGATAGAGTCACAACACACAACTGGGCAGCAGTAAAAAACATCCAAAATAGTCATCATGAAACATAATCAAAAAGCCCAAATGGGAGAATTATCAATTCCAACGGTAAGTACCAAAAGGAGCTCACTTCAACAATAAGTCAAATGTGACAACTGTCACAAAGAGAGCGATAGATAAAATTTGATGACTACTCCAAGAGAGGAAAATACTGAAAACCAATGCTAACCCAACAACATGAGGAAAGTACCTCCAGCCAAATAAAATAATGCATCAAACCAATCACATTACAAGTGATGACTGAGTACAGTTACACAAGAGGGATAAATCACCACACAATGCTAAGGAATACATCATCCTAGCATCGTTAAAGAACACACTCACACACATCAAACAATACACCATCAATAATTTCATGCATATGTAGACAACAATAATTTCCTTAATTATTTTCCATGCAATGCAACATTTACATATTCATTAATTTAATAAAAATTTACATAAGCTTAAGAAGTAATCAGATTGGGGACTTAAGTCATTAACCCAAATATATAATGCAAACCTACTACTTTTCAATGATTCACAATAAACACTCATTTTCAATGAAAGGAACCATTTTATTCTTATAATCAACAAAATAAAGAATCACAATTAAGATTCATTTATTAAATTACAATAGGAGAAAATAAGGAAACAATGCACCTACTCCACAAGGAGAAACAAAAAGAGGCACACAAGCCAACACATGGACACCAATTAGTGATTCCATCCAAAAAGGGTCACACAAGCAACCAACCAACCAAGGCACCTTGATTCCGCTAACAAATCCTGGAAGACTCACTTCCTTCTCCACACACTGCTCTAGTTGCCTCTAGTAGACAAGCAAGTCCATCACAAGTAGATACCAAAGCAATAAGATCATGAGTTCTCATCAAGACACTCACTCTCAACCAATGCAACAACAACTACAAGGGCAACATAAGCATAGAGATCCCAATGTTTGAACATGGGCTCTGATACCAGATGTAATGCCCCGCCTAGAGATCCTTTGAAACAAGGATTCAAGTCAAGCCAAGATATATATATATATATATATATTTACAAATATGAATGCACAAGACAACATCATACAGGGATCACAAAGATTGCAACGGAAGACTTCAACACAATCCTAGCAACCAATGAATCTCTGAACGCCACTACCAAACTGACACACCCAAAAAAAAGCCAACAACCAGCACAACAAGATGAGGGCACAAGAAATGACCACTCATCAACAAAACACCAAGCTAGGGTAAAATGCAAAATCTCAAAATTTGGCTAAGCCTGAAATCCTAAAGCCCTAAAAATTGGCTAAGTCTAGATTTTTGAAGCCCTGAAATTTCCTAGAATCCATAACTTATATCTGAGAGGTCTGGAACCTATCTCAAATAATTTGTCACATATATTAAAATATATCATAAGTATAGCTTATACTTAAACGATATATTTTAAACCCCATGAGACTAAAACAGAAACACGAAAACTCAATTTCAAGAAAAATCGACAGAATTTAATATGCAACAGCATAGGGTCAAAGAACGCCCAGAAAGGGTATCCAAAACAACTCTCAAAAAGATCGAATCATGAAGAAAAATGCCCGCTGATCGCACGTGCAGGTTTTTGACAAAAACCGTGCGACACTTTTTACTAAGGGAGGGCGACAGTTCTCCTTAATGCGTGCGACACTCTTCCAGTGTCGTACGACATTTCTCAAGAAGGCGTGTGACACTTCACAGTCTCATGCAACATTTCTCAAGAAGGCATGTGACACTTTTCCAGTGTCGTACAACATTTCTCAAGAAGGTGTGTGACACTTTACAATGTCATACGACATAGTTTGTATGGGCATGCGATACATTTTTATGTTGCACAATGCTGACAAAATGTCGCCCATAGAAACACAAAAACACTCCCAGAAGCATAAAGAACCAAAAAAGAGAGCAAAGAACCTCCACACTAGGGAGTACCAGATCCACAAAGGCTCGAGGAATGAACACTCGAGTGCAACACAACACAAAATGAAGAATATCAAACCATCTAAACTACAATAGCAAAGAACACACTGAATATAAACATCGCAGAGAACAAAAGCAACATCGCAATGTACATAAATACATCTCAGGAACAAAACAACCAAACTAAGTACACGGTTCCTCCCAATCGTCAATAGCATCATAAGACCATTGTGGATCCTAGCCATCCCCCACACGTAACATCCTAAGCCACCGACCAGATCGTCGGCACTATCGTAATAGGGACATCACTACTAAAAAAATGCAACAATAATAGCATAAGAAAATCTAACATGCTAGTGATAATGCATAAGATAATCCTACAGTAGATAACATCAACTATCACATGCTAAACAACAGTAAGCAACATATATACTACTAAAGCAAATCACATCATCTAATCATATGCTAAATATCATAATAGGGGAATGCGCCAAATAAAATAACATCATCTAAACATAATATACAAGCATCCCAATGAAAGCATAAATCATAAGAAAGCATACTTTGAAACTCAAAGTACCAAGGGAAGACATCTAGCAATGGTCGCACTAGGACAAAAGATCATCTCTGTACACCAATCCCTAGCAGTAGTGAAGGTAGCTACACCTCCCAACCACATGGCACTCAAGGGTCCACATCTGCCATGCTAATGGAGATAATGATCCAACCAAAAACACACAAAAGAACATTGATGGCTAACAGTCACACTAGATAGTATGATGGCTACAACGTCTTACCTAAGACAATGCAAGGAGTACAGGTCCTGGTCAGACACTCAAAAGGCTACTAAGTAGGGGCTGACATCCTAGAGAGTCACTTGGCATCAAAAAGCCCAAGCTTAGATCATGTATCTTCAAACTTAAATAGGTGCTCACACATTGTGTCCTCGAACTTAATCGGGTGCTCACACATTTAACTTATCTTAAGTTTTATTAACAATCACACATTTTATTTACTTATCAGTTGCTTAAAACTTCTTATCCTCCATCAACCTCTAGTGCCATGAACGCCAACCTGCAAGATAAAAGCCCCCTCCAGATGCTACCCTACCCTACCCATGCTCATCCTACAAAAAGTGCACGTGGGCATGCATACTCCCATCCTAACCCCAATGATCATAACTTTCAGAAAATTCACGGAACATCGGGCCTCACAAGTCACCCAAAAAATGTATGTGCATGTACTCATGTATGGCGCACCACCATCATGATATTCATAACACAAGGACAGGAATGAGACACAATGCAAAGAAAACACCCAATTGAAAGCAAAATTGGAAAGATAGATTTTACACGAATCCCAAATCCAATAAAATCATACATCATGAAATCATTAAACTGACCTCAATCCAAGAGTATGGATTCTACATGAATCCCAATGATGTAATAAGACCAAACATCATGAACTCACTCAACCAGCCTCAATCTGAGAGTATGGATTTTACACGAATCCTAGCATTCACGAAACAAAAGTAAAGGTCCAAAAGAAACCATAATAGGTAACAAATCACTCAATCGAACACAAAAGTCGGGAGTATGGGTGCAACATGCATCCCAATGCAACAAAAGGTGCAATAGTGGTTTGACTGATACCGAAACGGATCATCCAGGTCCATGACCCACATTGTGCCAAGAAAAATTGAGAAAATAGGGTAGCATGCAAAACAAGGTAAAAACACCAAAAATTTGAAAAAATTCAAAATTAAAACCCATTTGGCCTTTGGGTTCAAAAACCCCAAAAATCCAAAAATAAATGGAATCAGACACCGTATGCAAAAATGGCAAGCATAACGGCGTAAAATTCCAAACCCTCATCCCAAAAAACAAGAAAATGTTCATACCCACCCAACTGAGTAGAACTAGCATACAGAAATGGAGGGAAACACTAGTTCTCAGCCTCCAAACAAATGGAAACCAAAAAAAGAAGTAGAAATAGAGCAAAAACAATAAAATAGGAAAGCCCTACCTCATAGCCAAAAGGGCAAAACGGGAATCTGAACCATAAAATAAATATCTCGTAGAAGTAGCTGAAAATCGCGACAATTCAAGATTTCCCCAAGCTGGATCCAACAAGCCCAACCTCGCGACGATCCCACGCCCGTAGCTCCCACAACGAACAAAACAGTAAATCCTCATGAAGAGGATTTTGGGTTTTACTCTCCAACTTTCCAATTTGAAAGTGAGAAGTGAGGAATTAAATTCCTATTTGGATACTTATTCACTTTTTGGGTGAATAATTGATTAGGGCATTTAACTAGCCAATCTAGTTAAACCCCGAATTGACTCAAACGAAAATAGGCTATTCCTATAAATAGGAATTCATCTATGGCAAAGCTGCCAAAAATTAAAATAAATCAAATAAAAAGCCCGAAAACCCAAAAATACAAAAATCACCTTAAACAACTTTCGCGACAATGCGAACCTCTAAATACACAAACACGCTTACTGGTCTAATCACATTATGCAATGAGTTCGGATTTAATAATCACCGAAAGCTTTAAATTAAACATTCTAATAAAGGATACGTCGACCATACAAGGATGACATTGGTAAAATATGAAAGGCTGAATCACTAACTCCATGTGCCACTGCCAGGGATATAATTCTGCACACTAAACAACACGATCAAGTGCAATTGCATATAATAACATAGCCGAAGAAATAAATTCATCAAATCACCTAATTTAACCATTTATTTAATTATATTAAAATAATCTATTTACATCACTCATGTTCGCATAATGCATAACAATGCAGGAATGAAGTAAATAACCATAGCATTAAATCCATCACATAACAAAATTAGAGGTATGTCCAAATACCGGATAACTAGATATCATCATAAAACACACTGTCATCTCAGAATGGCATCATAATGCAATATGATTTACTGAACATCATAGTAGTCTAAAATCTATGATACTAGAATCAAGATGTAACATCTTACCCTCAGGTCCTCTCAAATATAAACATAACATGAGTAACAAATATCTCTCTAATCAGAAATATAACAATGTAAATTCCCGCAACACATAACCAAATAATCCCACAAGAACAATCCACTCTAATTACTTAAGCATTTAATAATGATTGATTACACTGCATAAGAAAAAACACTTAAAACACATAAGCAAACATAGTCATAAACATGACTAACCACTGCTACAGGAACCTAGTCCAATGTAGCATGGTAATAGAACATAGTGCAATCTTTGCACACACCTCAAGGTAATCATGGAACAACCTCATGATACCACATCAATCCTGGTAACCACTGGCACAAACCTTAGTGAACCAAAAATCACATCATAATCTCAAAGATCAGTCAAAAGCATAAACAAAGCAACTGATATAGAAACATAAACCCAAACACCTCAACAATGTAGACCACTCAGGGTCACAATCATGATCCCATCACAACAAAAGATCATCAAGGTTGCATCCATCATGACAACTTACAAAAGTCAAATGGGAGAGGCACTACATCATCCCCCCAAAAGACTGGGCTTACTCCTAGAAGCCTGCAATCCAAGAATAGAACCCAAAACACACAAGAACAAAATCAAAAGCGAGCAATAGGAATGACTCAACAACTCTGTACAAGTCAAACCCAAATCACTCCAACATTCTCAAACCATCACGTTAACCCCCAAATAGGTTAACCACAAGAGAATGGGTGTCACACAGACACAAGGTCCTCCAACAAGGAACCTTCTATGCACTAGGAAGAACCCATCTAGCCATAGAGTCAACAATACAAGGTAAGGAACAAGCCACTCTACCTTGTCAATAGGTTCCCAAAAAAACATGCACCTACCACAAGACCACAAACAAGGTCAAAACACTAAGCACTTCCAACAAAAGTTGGAATCATGGGGAATAACCATCCCAAACTTCCCAAGAATAATATCATGTCACACATGATCATTCTGGAATCCACGTAAACTCACCCTTAGAATAAAGAGGATGAAAGTTTGCCAACATAAGGACACACTCCAAAAGACTGCTCACCACCAAGCGTAGGAGCATAACACCTCACCAAGGCACAAAAGCTCAAATATCACTGGGAACTAGGGTAACACAACCCAACCAGACAAGATATCACCTTTCCAGAAGGTTCAAAGACTTTCGTCAGTGGACACAATCATAAAATGTCTACATACCAACTCACGAGATGGTAACATGTGTCCAACAATAACATTTCGCTCCATCACCATGCTTGGAAAACTACACCCAAACTACCACTAAACTCAATCTCTAGCCTCAAGTCAACAGTTAAAGAGAAAACTTGACTGAGACAATCCACATGAAGATATAAGCTTAGGGAGAAGGATACTACAGAGTATAGGACTAAGAGGGAGTCGCTCTCAACCTGTGCACAACATTAGCCCAAGATGCATTAGGGAACTCACAATTCCCCCAACCATCAACATACTCACAAGAGAATAGTAACTGAACTAGTGGCATAACCACACTAGCCTACTCTCTCAAGAGAGAAAGAATACGGAGATGTGCCAAGGTCAACATCTAGAAATGAGAATGTAGAATCATCAAAGAATTGAGTCACTCCCAAAAAATAAGGCAACATCATCCACAACAAGGAATGCTCACAAACCACACTACACCTCACAAGGGTGGGTTATTGCAATAGGAAACACAAAAACCCAAGCACAAACTCCAACAAGTACCTAGTAGATTATGAAGACAAGATAACTCTTCTGTTATGAATAACATGAGGAGTTAAACTTCTCCAATGGCCATAAATAATATACGTCATGATTGAATTGGCCTCTACTCAAAAAGGTACTCAGAACATCGATCAACAACTCCAAAAGCCATAGCTTCACATCTAGACTCGGATTGAATCCATTGAAAAGTGTCAAAAAGATATCAACAAGGAATACAACATGAAGAAGCTAAGAGATTCCTAAGACCTACAATTGAGTCACCACTCAAAACAAAACCACAAAGGCAAAAACAATAGTCTTCGCCACCAAGACAAGCGACGGACAAAATGTCCCAAAACCACTCAAGAACACACATGCCCGAACAACATAAGGCATGGAATGAAAGATAATCCACACATTGAAACCATCATTACTTCTATTTCATAATTTAATTAATTATACATAACATAAGCACTAATGTATAATGAATTGAAATATTTTCAAGCAAGGGTCCAAGAGTCACTTACCATAAAACAAGTACATACCTTTAAATTTCTTTAAGAATACTCTACATTTACTCATCTTTTAAACCATTCAATTACAATAAAAAATTTAGATCTAACAAAGACACACTAGCATGTTCTACATGATATTATCCCTTGAACGTACTATCAGAGGTTCAAGATGAACATGATAGAGTCACAACACACAACTGGGCAGCAGTAAAACACATCCAGAATAGTCATCATGAAACATAATCAAAAAGCCCAAATGGGAGAATTATAAATTCCAATGGTAAGTACCAAAAAGAGCTCACTTCAATAATAAGTCAAATGTGACAACTATCACAAAGAGAGCGATAGATAAAATTTGATGACTACTCCAAGAGAGGAAAATACTGAAAACCAATGCTAACCCAACAACATGAGGAAAGCACCTCTAGCCAAAGAAAATAAGGCATCAAACCAATCACATTACAAGTGATGACTGAGTATAGTTACACAAGAGGGATAAATCACCACACAATTCTAAGGAATACATCATCCTAGCATCGTTAAAGAACACACTCACACACATCAAACAGTACATCGTCAGTAATTTCATGCATATGCAGACAACAATAATTTCCTTAATTATTTTCCATGCAATGCATCATTTATATATTCATCAATTTAATACAAATTTACATAAGCTTAAGAAGTAATCAGATTGGGGACTTAAGTCATTAACCCAAATATATAATGCAAACCTACTACTTTGCAATGATTCACAATAAACACTCATTTTCAATGAAAGGAACCATTTTATTCTTATAATAATAAAAAAAAAGAATCACAATTAAGATTCATTTATTAACTTACAATAGGAGAAAACAAGGAAAAAATACACCTACTCCAGAAGGAGAAACAAAAAGAGGCACACAAGCCAACACATGGACACCAATAGGTGATTCCATCCAAAAAGGGTCACACAAGAAACCAACCAACCAAGGCACCTCAATTCTGCTAACAAAACCAGGAAGACTCACTTCCTTCTCCACACACTGCTCTAGTTGCCTCTACTAGACCTGCAAGTCCATCACAAGTAGGTACCAAAGAAATAAGATCACGAGTTCTGATCAAGACACTCGCTCTCAACCAATGCAGCAACAACTACAAGGGAAACATAAACACAGAGATCCCAATGTTTGAACATGGGCTCTAATACCAGATGTAATGCCGCACCCAGAGATCCTTGAAAACTAGGATTCAAATCAATATATATATATATATATATATTTACAAGTATAAATGCACAAGACAACATCATACAGGGATCACAAAGATCGCAATAGAAGACTTCAACACAATCCTGGCAACCAACAAATCTCTGAATGCCACTACCCAACTAACACACCCAAATAAAAGCCAACAACCACCACAACAAGATGAGGGCACAAGAAATGACCACTCATCAACAAAACACCAAGCTGGGGTAAAATGCAAAATCTCAAAATTTGGCTAAGCCTGAAATCCTAAAGCCCTGAAAATTGGCTAAGCATAGGGTCGAAGAACACCCAAAAAGGGTATCCAAAACCACTCTCAAAAAGATCGGATCACAAAGAAAAGTTCCTACTAATGGCACACGCAGGTTTTTCACAAAAATCATGTGACACTTTTTACTAAGGGAGGGCGACACTTCTCCTTAAGGTGTGCGACACTCTTCCAGTGTCATACACCATTTTTCAAGAAGGCGTGCGACACTTCACAGTCTCGTGCGACATTTCTCAAGATGGTGTGTGACACTTTTCCAGTGTCGTACGACATTTCTCAAGAAGGCGTGCGACACTTTACAATGTCGTACGACATAGTTTGTATGGGCGTGCGATACATTTTTATGTCGCACAATGCTAACAAAATGTCACCCATAGAAATATGAAAACACTCCTAAAAGCATAAAGGACCAAAAAAGAGATCAAAGAACCTCCACACTAGGGAGTACCAGATCCACAAAGGCTCGAGGAATGAACACTCGAGTGCAAGAACAACACAAAATGAAGAACATCAAACCATCTAAACTACAGTAGCAAAGAACACACTGAATATAAACATCGTAGAGAACAAAACCAACATTGCAATGTACATAAATACAGATCAGGAACAAAACAACCAAAATAAGTATGTGGTTCCTCACAACTGTCAATAGCATCATAGGACCATCGTGGATCCTAGCCATCCCCTGCGCGTAACATCCCAAGCCACTAACTAGATTGTCGGTACTATCGTAATAGGGACATCACTACTAAAAACATGCAACAATAACAACATAAGAAAATCTAACATGCTAGTGATAACGCATAAGATAATCCTACAGTAGATAACATCACCTATCACATGCTAAACAGTAGTAAGCAATAGATATACTAATTTATAAAGAAAATCACATCATCTAATCATATGCTAAACATCATAATAAGGAAATGTGCCAAATAAAATAACACCATCTAAGCATGATATACAAGCATCCCAATGAAAGCATAAATCACAAGAAAGCATACTCTGGAACCTGAAGCACCAAGTGACGACATCCAGCAACAATCGCACTAGGACAAAAGATCATCTCTGTACACCAATCCCTAGTAGTGGTGAAGGTAGCTACACCTCCCAATCACGTGGCACCCATAGGTCAACACCTACCGTGCTGATGGAGATAATGATCCAACCAAAAACACACAAAAGAACATCGATGGCTAACACTCATGCTAGACAGTATGATGGCTGCAACGAAGAACCTAAGACAATGCAAGGAGTACAAGTCCTGGTCAGACACTCAAAAGGCTACTAAGTAGGGGCTGACATCCTAGAGAGTCACTTGGCATCGAAAAGCCCAAGCTTGGATCATTTATCCTCAAACTTAAACGAGTGCTCACACATTGTGTCCTTTAACTTAATCGGGTGCTCACACATTTTACTTATCTTAAGTTTTATTAACAATCACACATTTTATTTAGTTATCACTTGCTTAAAAGTTCTTATCCTTCGTCAACCTCCACCACCATGAACGTCAAGCTATGAGATAGAAGCCCCCTCCAGATGCTACCCTACCCTACCCATGCTCATCCTACTGTAGACACCTAAAAACCTTTAGAAAATAAAGTATTTTTATTTTCTGAAAAAGTCCTGATGACATCATCATTTATTAATTAATTAATTATTTAATTAATTAATTAATTTTTATGCCATTAAATCCCTTTATCTTAATTAAAAATATTTAATTAAGGAATCCCTCCCAAAAATGTTTAAATCTTATTTAAACATTATTTCCTTATTTATTAATTATTTAATTAATAAATTGACCAAAAATCCTAAAATAAATAAAAAATTTATTTTTTGCCCAAAACTTGGCCAATTTCCTTATGACCAATAACCTCTTCCAAAATCTTCTAATCCTTCTTTAATTTCGATTAAAGGCTAATCTCATCATTTCCTACCCCTAACCCCAACTCAAAATATTTAATTAAAATTAAATATTAATCCTCATGTTTATTAATAAAGTTTTAATAAATATCTCCTCAACCCAAACCCTTGAAATAAATAAAACTTTATTTATTTCCTAAAAATCTAATTTATCCTCATCCTAAGAAGTTCTAGACTCTTCTAGAAAGTCTTCATCCTCATCCTAGGAAATTCTAGACTATTCTAGAAAGTCTTTATCCTCATCCAAAATCTAGACTCTTCTAGAAGATGTCTTTAAACCTAATCCTAATCCCCTCCTAACCTTGTCACATTCCCTAAACATGGGTTAAAACTTACTAACCCAAGCCAAAGTTAACAAATATCTCCTCCTTCACCCACCCTCATTAAATGCCATCCACTTGCCTATCCCTAAGCTAATCCTAAACCATCCTAATCCATCCTCTAATCATTTGCACAAGCCTAAGCAAGCTTAAAACCTTCCTAATCAAGTCCAAGTCGAATTTGCTCTCATCACCCTCAAAATATCTCAACCATAAAACTTTATGAAGTCCACTAGGTCATAAATGACTCTTACAAGCCCTTTTATTGCTCTTACAAGTCATTATGAGGGTCTTTATGAAGATTTTATCTCTTGAGCCTCCTTTGTTGACTCATCCTTGCCCTTTCCTCCATCCTCTCACCATGTGACATGTGTCACTCCTTGATTGGCTATAAGGAAGCACAATCCATGTGCTCTCCTCTCATGCAATCTGAGCCTTCCATAAGCTTTTTCCCATCCTTGCATCTTAGCCCTCAATCCCTCAAGCCTCTTGCCTATAAATTGGATTCTTCCCCTTTACAAAATAACACAATATATGAAGTAAAGTTATAATGCTATTTTGAGAGTCAAATCCATACTAAAGCCATCTATCCACACCAAAAATCCACAATCATCCATTGAAGCCTTTGGAAGCATATTGAGCATACATCCTATCCATTTAGATAAAGCCACTCAACAAGAGAGCTTCTCATTGAGAGAGCCCATTAATGGCTCATATTTTCAATTGAGAGCTCATCTTAGTCTATCTTGAAGTTTATGAATTTTGTTTAGTTTGTAGAAGCTTTATTTAAATTTGGTTTCTATTAGTATACTAACATTGCTCATATACATTTTGGCACGCCCGGTGGGACCTCGCATGGGTCATCTTCATTAGCTTTTTTAGTCAAGTTTTGTATGTCATTTGCTGATTTTGGCTAATTTTGCTTATTTTTGTGATTGGTAGGATTGTATAAATTGGTTTTGTAGGTCCACATGAGCATGAAGAAGACAAAGGAACTCATAGTATATCTCATAGTGTTTGCAGATTTTTCAAGCTTATAGGTGGACAAAGAACTTGGAATTCTTCTTCCTCTTCTTGTCTATATTCTTCTTATTCCATCTACTTCTTCTTCTTCTTCTTCTTGTGGGAGATCTTGGCCATTTTTTTTTTTAAGGAAGCAAAATCATACACACTTCTTTTTAGTGCTTAAAATGAACCCCCAAATCATACTTAAATCCATTGAAAAATTAAAAATTTGCAAAAAAGAAAAAATCTTTTAACAAGTGAAACTAAACCAATCTAATCATTTGCATCCTTGCAACATCAAGGTTTTAGATGCATTCATGCAAAATTAGGAACACTTCATTTTTGAGAATTTAAAAAGAACTTCAAGTTTCCATTTCAAAAGGTTCAAAATCAACACTAAGTGCACACTAAAGTTCTTTTAAAAAATCTCATGAAAACTAAGAGTCCTAAATGGTTGCCAAAAATTGTCCTAAAAGCTTTGTTATTTGTTCCAAACAAATGTCTTATTGCAAAATCTTGAATGTTTCTTAGGTTTTTTATGCATCAAAATAATCTAGGAATATCATTTTTGGGCTTAAAACATGAAAACTAGAACACAAAATCTTGAATGAAAACCAAAGTCCAAAGAGTCATTTTCACTTTTGAGTCCAAAACAATCTTGAATGATCTAAGGTTAAAAAAAAGCACTTCAAAGTTCTTAAAACAACACACAAAATCTCAATCTTGAATGCTCAAAGGAAAAAACTTGAATGTTTAATCACTTTTCTTTGAATGCATGTTGCTAAAATCACTCTTGAGTGCCATGGATTAAAATCAAGTTTGTTTTTTTTTATGAATGCATGATTAAAACAACAAATCCAATCTTGAATGCCATAGATCAAATAATCATCTTTTGGGGCATAAAAAGAATCCACATTTTTGAAATCTTCTAAGTTATAAAAACTAATAAAGACGCTTTGAGTAAGTTTGTAGTTGGACTCACCCTCTTTAATCACCCATCAATTTAACCATTGGTTGCAATCTTACCACCATCTATGGGGATGGGTCTACCTAAGAGGGTGTTAAGTGCTCCACACAAATCAAACTCCACTCACTTGGGTCTTTAGTGGTTTTTCTAAGTTAGAAAATTTCTTGAATGCGCATTAATCTCGCTCACACTTCATTTGGGCACTAAAATTGAACAACTATTGACGTGGAGGGCCTCCGGGCGCGAGCTTGGCAATCGAGTTTTACACATCTTTGTTTTGGGCTTAAAATAAACTCATACTCAATCTTGAATGCCTAAAAATCAATGAATATCGCATGGTTTTGACGCATTTTCAATGATGCTCACATTTCTTATGTTGACGATCTCTCGACTTTCATTATGCTAATGACGCTGTCGAATTTGAATAAACATTGTATCTTAAACATGAGTGCTTGCAAAGTCTAGATCAGAAAACTTAAGCGTCAGTTGGTAAAAGAACAAGCGTGTTTTTTAGCCCAAGATCATCCGAGTCTTCTCTCCCCTTGTCGTCTTTTGAGGCCATCTTGGGTGCATAAGATTAGGATCCAAAATCTTGTCTTAGCTTTTTAGGAGGCCTGCTTGGGGATTTCATCACCCCTTGGGACGACCTCAACTCCAGCGTTCTGGTGGAGTATAAAGATCGAGAGGTGAATCCAAAGACACCTCTCTTGGGATCAAAATTTTGTCACTCGAGCTAAGCCTCAAGGAACTTTATACCCTTGAGAAGTGAAAGAGGAGAAGTGGGTTACCGCTCCTCTTGGCTGTGTGACATCTTTTTGGTTTCATCTATTGATTTGGGCCTCACGTACCTTGCGTATATCAAGGACTCCCTAGCTATAACAAATTTCATCCTTGTAGAAAGCTTCCTAGGATGTTGGTTTGTTTGACGTGCTTGCTCAAAACTTTTGTCTGCTTATTTGTTCATAGCTTTTGAATGAATGTTTGCCAACTTTGGTCAAAATCCCAAAAAAGAAAAAATATCCCAGCTCAAGGCATACTTAGCGTAGTCACTGCCTCATCAAAAAATCATCCAAGCTCCCCCGCTGCAACCGAATCTATCTAGTTCTTTGCCTTAGAACAATCCCAAATCCAAAGTCCATCCAAATCATCCCCCCAGCCAGCTAGCAACCCAATCCAAAATCACCCAAGCCTTTAAAGATTTGTTGTCACTTTGCTAGATTTTGCTATCCAATCAATCCTACCAATCAACCAATCTCACCAAGGTTATCCCTTTGACAGAGCATTGTCTAGGGTAATCCAGCTTTGTCACTTGTATCCCTCATCACCTTGAGCTAAAGGTTGGGATCCACAAGTGGTCAATCTTGTGTCATGCCATAGGATCACTAGTCTATCCTTAAGTTGACATAATCTCCACCAATCCAGTGCATAGGAAAGCAAAACTCTCACTTTTTGATAGCATACCCTTGAAGTCTTCCACCCATAAGAAAGCCAAAAATCTCCAGCCAATCCTCCTTAGGTCTGTCATACAGCTTTGAATCTCCCTAGGAAATCTTTCATCAGCCAATCCAAAATCTGTGCTTAATCCAAATCCAACCATGAGCTTCCGTGTTCATCCATATGCAAGACCCCATCCCCATCAAACTCATCATCAAAGCATGAAGTACCAATCCTATCATGATGTGTTTGGTCGCATTGTCCTTGCTCTCGCCACCTCCTATTCCAATGATGATGAAAATCTTGTTGACTATGACGAGTATATTGAAAGCCTTAGAAACATTCCCCCAAGCATCCCCCAAAATCCAAGAGTTATTCCAAACTATCTAGTCATGCCATCTGATATTCCAGCTTCCCCTCCATCACCCCATCAACCAAGCTTCCAATCTTCCACCCCCATCACACTAGCTATTCCTGCCAATCCACCTCCACCTACGACACACGAGTCTCCAAGGAATCTCCTAGAGGAAATACAAGAAAAGTTGCCTCCAACAGTCAATAAGCCATGTCATCTAATCCAACCATGTGAAGTAGTTAGTAATGAAGCTTCCCCATCTATAATATCACCTCCATCTCCCATAGCTATCATCCCCATACCATCCATCAAATTGCTTAAAATCCTTCTACTTCCCGCAAGCATCAAAATCCCACCACCTGTCAAATCCCTCCAAATCCTATCCACATCGCCTCCAAGCATTTCCCAAATCTCTCATAATGACCCTTATGCATCCATCTTCTACTCACCCATCTCCACTACTAAATCTCCCATCTATCCATCCGCTGCCTTTGAAGAATCCATCCCTTCACCTCCTATCACACCATCCACTCCAAACCAATCCTATCAAGATCCTGCCCAAAAGCATGTTGACATCCCCCAAAGCATAAATGAAGATATCATCGTACCATGTCTTCCATCCATAGTGCAGTCACCATCTCCTCCATCTCCAAAACCTCAAGCCATATCTCCTCCACTACAAGATATCTTGTCATCCCACCAGCTACATCAAGATCCTATCCTTCCATCTCCCCCGCTCCATGCTTCCATCTTACCACCTATCCAAGCTATTCCACCATCTATAATCTACCCTCTTGGTTCACTTACATTCATCCATGGTGGCCCTCTCTCAGCAGAAGAATTAAGAATAGTATCTCCCCATTTCAATACACCTAATAAATCACTTCTACCATTTCTTGCAAGCAAAAAGTTTCCTTAGCTTGTTCAAATGCTCAATCGATGGCATTATCAAGGTCAAGGTTTAGGACCACAAGAGCAAGGAATTAGAGAGCCTATTATTGCACAAAAAAATCTAGGATTTCATGGTCTTGGATATGTATCGAAAGGCTCACCATCTAAAGGTGTTGGTACACCACACCCCCAAACCAAGCCTATCTCCAAGCCCACCATGCCAGCCTCCCATCACTCCTTCAAGAAATCTTATGTCATCCCCCCTCCACCATCCTTGCAACCCAAAACAACCTACCATATCCCCCCTTCATCTGCTAAATCCATTTTGGGTCCCTATGTCCCAAAATCTACCATCGTCCATCCTCCTATCAGCCATCATAAAAATCCTATTCCATCCATTTCTATGCAAGATCAACAAAGGCACATATCAGGGCACATCATCCATCATCATCCCCCTACATGCTCTTTCATATCCTCTCCATCTCACAAAGCTTCTCCTAACCATCTTCCTAAAGCTTACCACAGCAATGTGAATGCCAACTTCAAAATGCATAAAGCTAAAAATCCACATCCTAGGCAATCATATGTCTATTCTAAAAGACATACTCCAAAAAGGCAAAATCCAGTCAAAGAATGCAAAACAATGCAAAAGCCTATGAAAAGAAAATCCAAAACCATGTGGATCCCCAAGAAAAAAGTTGAAACCCAATGCATAATGGCATCCACCATTGCTAATCCCCCATCTAGTGACTCATGTCCCCCATCTCCTAACTCCATCTTGGGTGCCTATATCCCCAAGCACGCTTCCACAAATCCTCCATCATGCCCGCATCTACCATCTATCCCCCATATGCTCTTTTCACACCCGTTCCAACATGTGCCAATGTTGCTCTTGCAAGCATCCCCATCTCATGCTCCTTTCCATCATTTTCGTCCCTCCATCTCCTACCATCAATCCCATCTAATCTGATCTATTGCATAAATCACACATCCAATGTACCAACAGCTAGCAACAAAATTGAACATTCCAACAGCTAGTGAAAAATTCCAAAAAAGCCAAAATAGCTGAAGAAAGCCAAAATCATTCCAGCTAAGTCCAAAGTCAAAAAGTCAAAAAAGAAAAGAAAAATAAAGTGTCCACTGGTGAAAACTTGGCAATTCAAGCGCCTTGGACAAGTACCATGATGAAAACTTGGCAAACAAGTGTCATGCGTAATCCTGCCATCCCCAGCTTAGCCTATCACCCTCATGCTTTTGGTCATCTCTTGACATCCAACTCCATCTTCCAATCTATCCACCTATCCTCCATCCTCTAGCTTCCATCTCACACCATCCACTAATCTTATGCAGCTTCAGCCAATCATCTCAGCTATCATCCATCTCCCTAGCCCCTTCATCTTTTTCCATCCTAACTTCAATCCTATCACATCTATCATAAGACCTCCTTCTGCATGTTATCTTCTGATTGGGGGCACTATATTCCTTGGAGATCTTGTCTTGTCCATCCTCCCTTGTCATTGGTATCTAGCTCTAGGCTATCCTCATGCAAACCCAATGTCATCTCTTTATATCCATCATAATCCTAGCTATCTACCATCCTATCCAGCCATCTCATCTTGCTCCTCCAGGTATCCTTGGTCACAAAATCTCTCATCATCATTCGATGCATCCTGCCAAATCCATATCTTTCGCTATCACCCCACCCTTAGCTTTCGCATCTTGAACAACATCAAACCATCCCGCTATCCTCTCATCCTGAGCTTTTTATCCATCTGTATCATACCTATCATTGGTCTATTAGCTTGTACCATATCTTGATTAGCTCACTTGTAAATATCTTGGTCTATCAGCTTGTACATCCTCTTTAACTTAGTACCATTGTATCTATCCAGCGTTCATGTCAGTTCGTCCTTGATCCACATCTTGCACCCATCACACATCTTGGTTAGCTATTCCAACGCATCCTTTAGCTAGATTTCCTGTCACCAAAGTGTTATCTTTCTTAGTTCAGCTTGCCAGATGCATCACTCATCCAAATCCACCAGCTTCGGTGCTCTCCAATAGGTCCTTGCAGGATATAGCTTTCCTCATGTCTGATCTTGGTCCGTTAGTGCCTTGTCCTACCCATCTCGTTGGCAAACGGCTCTCTTTTGGATTTTCACTTTCTTTTGATTTGGGATCTTCCCTTTTGGGTCTTGAAGTATCTTTTCCAAGCAATCTCCTTGTTCCCTCCTCAAGGTTGCCACGATCTTCCATATCATGGTATGCTGTGAATGGGGCAATTAGAGTGTGAGGTCTTGATCAGGTCTTTCATTTGTTTTTCTTTTCTTCTTGTGGGTTCTCCAGTGTCGTTTCCACGCTGCTTCCTCTAGGATTCATGTGTGATGCTGGGGCAATCCTTGCGTGTTTGTTTTGAGTTAGTTTGTCAGTCCTTTGGACAGTTGGTGAAAAGGCCTTGATGTTCTTGGTAACCTTGGCAATTAACCAATAGTCCTATAGCAAATCTAGTGCTCAACTACATGGTGGTACTTCTCTTTGAAGTATCCCCCCGCTCAAAAAGCTTCAATGGATTCCCTTCATCTCTATTATCCCCCATCCATATCTTACATCTGTCGCTCCTAGCCCAGCTTATGCATCAGTATCTCTTTGAATCACTCCTCACGCTTAGCTTTAGGGATCCACAATCCTAGTCTTAGGGATCCACCAATCCAAATCAACCCACCAAGCCTCATCTTTCGAGATCCACAATCCTAGTCCTAGGGATCTCCAAAACCCATCTTCCGCCAATCTAACTCTTTGAAATCCTATTGCATCATCCTTATAATCCCCTCATCCATCTCCCTATCCTAGATTCTTTTTTATAGCACTCTGCTCCTTCATCCTCTGCAATCCCTAAGGTCTTAAGCTTGCTTCCTCTTATGCATCTGATTCTCCTTTATCATTCTCCCATAGTGAGAGTTTGAGCTAATTGAACCCCTTCTCTTTGCCAATTTGAGTCTCCTTGCTCATCCCAGATTCTTGTATTTTTCAAGAAGCCACCAAGCCTCGCTTTCTCTCCCCGCTGCCTTCTTGAGGGGGCATCTCACAGTCCATTCTCTCCTCTTCTGCTCTAGCCTTGGGCATCTTATTTTCTTATCTTTGATGCCATGCCACTTGCGGCATCACATCAAATAGGGGCAAAATGTAGACACCTAAAAACCTTTAGAAAATAAAGTATTTTTATTTTCTGAAAAAGTCCTGATGACATCATCATTTATTAATTAATTAATTATTTAATTAATTAATTAATTTGTATGCCATTAAATCCCTTTATCTTAATTAAAAATATTTAATTAAGGAATCCCTCCCAAAAATGTTTAAATCTTATTTAAACATTATTTCCTTATTTATTAATTATTTAATTAATAAATTGACCAAAAATCCTAAAATAAATAAAAAATTTATTTTTTGCCCAAAACTTGGCCAATTTCCTTATGACCAATAACCTCTTCCAAAATCTTCTAATCCTTCTTTAATTTCGATTAAAGGCTAATCTCATCATTTCCTACCCCTAACCCCAACTCAAAATATTTAATTAAAATTAAATATTAATCCTCATGTTTATTAATAAAGTTTTAATAAATATCTCCTCAACCCAAACCCTTGAAATAAATAAAACTTTATTTATTTCCTAAAAATCTAATTTATCCTCATCCTAAGAAGTTCTAGACTCTTCTAGAAAGTCTTCATCCTCATCCTAGGAAATTCTAGACTATTCTAGAAAGTCTTTATCCTCATCCAAAATCTAGACTCTTCTAGAAGATGTCTTTAAACCTAATCCTAATCCCCTCCTAACCTTGTCACATTCCCTAAACATGGGTTAAAA
This sequence comes from Cupressus sempervirens, assembly GCA_028749045.1. Taxonomy (NCBI): domain Eukaryota; kingdom Viridiplantae; phylum Streptophyta; class Pinopsida; order Cupressales; family Cupressaceae; genus Cupressus; species Cupressus sempervirens. Next base: position 680,306,151 of record CM053787.1, on the reverse strand, counting down.
CTTACTAACCCAAGCCAAAGTTAACAAATATCTCCTCCTTCACCCACCCTCATTAAATGCCATCCACTTGCCTATCCCTAAGCTAATCCTAAACCATCCTAATCCATCCTCTAATCATTTGCACAAGCCTAAGCAAGCTTAAAACCTTCCTAATCAAGTCCAAGTCGAATTTTCTCTCATCACCCTCAAAATATCTCAACCATAAAACTTTATGAAGTCCACTAGGTCATAAATGACTCTTACAAGCCCTTTTATTGCTCTTACAAGTCATTATGAGGGTCTTTATGAAGATTTTATCTCTTGAGCCTCCTTTGTTGACTCATCCTTGCCCTTTCCTCCATCCTCTCACCATGTGACATGTGTCACTCCTTGATTGGCTATAAGGAAGCACAATCCATGTGCTCTCCTCTCATGCAATCTGAGCCTTCCATAAGCTTTTTCCCATCCTTGCATCTTAGCCCTCAATCCCTCAAGCCTCTTGCCTATAAATTGGATCCTTCCCCTTTACAAAATAACACAATCTATGAAGTAAAGTTATAATGCTATTTTGAGAGCCAAATCCATACTAAAGCCATCTATCCACACCAAAAATCCACAATCATCCATTGAAGCCTTTGGAAGCATATTGAGCATACATCCTATCCATTTAGATAAAGCCACTCAACAAGAGAGCTTCTTATTGAGAGAGTCCATTAATGACTCATATTCTCAATTGAGAGCTCATCTTAGTCTATCTTGAAGTTTATGAATTTTGTTTAGTTTGTAGAAGCTTTATTTAAATTTGGTTTCTATTAGCATACTAACATTTCTCATATACACCTACAACAAGTGCCTGTGGGCATGCATACTCCCATCCCGACCCCAATGATCATAACTTTCGGCAAATTCACAGAAGATCAGGCCTCGCAAGTCACCCAACAAATGTACGCGCACGTACTCATGTGTGGCACACCACCATCACAAAGATCATAAAACAAGGACAAGAATGAGAACACAATGCAAAGAAAACACCCAACTGAAAGCAACACGAGAAAGACAGATTCTACACGAATCCCAAAGGCAATAAAATCATACGTCATGAAATCATTCAACTAACCTCAATTTGAGAGTATGGATTGTACATGAATCCCAATGATGTAATAAGACCAAACATTATGAACTCACTCAACCAGCCTCAATCCGAGAGTATGGATTCTACAAGAATCCTAGCATTCATGAAACAAAAGTAAAGGTCCAAAAGAAATCATAATAGGTAACAAATCACTCAACCGAACACAAAGTCAGGAGTACGAGTGCAATATGCATCCCAATGCAACAAAAGGTGCAATAGTGGTCTAACTTATATCCAAATGGATCATCTAGGTCCACGACCCACATTGTGCCAAGAAAACTCGAGAAAACAGTGCAGCACACAAAACGAGGTAAAAACCTAAAAAATTTGAAATACTTCAAAATTAAAACCCATTTGGCCTTTGGGTTCAAAAACCCCAAAAATAAATGGAATTGAACACCGTATGCAAAAATGGCCAGCATAACGGCCTAAAATTCCAAACCCTCATCCCAAACAATAAGAAAATGTTCATACCCACCCAACCGGGTAGAACTAGCATACAGAAATGGAGGGAAACACTAGTTCTTAGCCTCCAAACAAATGGCTACCAAAAAAAGAAGTATAAACGGAGTAGAAACAATAAAAAAGGAAAGCCCTACCTCATAGCCAAAAGGGAAAAATGAGAATCTGAACCATAAAATAAATATCTCGTAGAAGTAGCTGAAAATCATGTCAATCCAAGGTTTTCCCGAGCTAGATCCAACGAGCCCAACCCTGCGATGATCCCACGCCCATAGCTCCCACAACGAACAAAACAATAAATGCTCATGAAGAGGATTTTGTGTTTTACTCTCCAACTTTCCAATTTGAAAGTGAGAAGTGAGGAATTAAATTCCTCTTTCGATACTTATTCACTTTTCGGGTGAATAATCAATTAGGGCATTTAACCAGCCAATCTAGTTAAACCCCGAATCGACCCAAACGAAAATAGGCTATTCCTATAAATAGGAATTCATCTATGGAAAAGCTGTCAAAAATTAAAATAAATCAAAAAAAAAGCCCGAAAACCCAAAAATATAAAAATCACCTTAAACAACTTTTGCGACAATGCGAACCTCTAAATGTATAAACACACTTACTGGTCTAATCACATTATGCAATGAGTTCGGATTTAATAATCATCGAAAGATTTAAATTAAACATTCTAATAAAGGATACATCGACCATACAAGGATGACATTGGTATAATATGAAAGGCTGAATCACTAACTCCATGTGCCACTGCCAGGGATATAATCCTGCACACTAAACAACACGATCAAGTGCAATTGCATATAATAACATAGTCGAAGAAATAAATGCGTTAAATCACCTAATTTAACCATTTATTTAATTATATTAAAATAATCTATTTACATCACTCACGTTCTCATAAAGCATAACAACGCAGGAATCAAGTAAATAACCATAGCATTAAATCCATCACATAACAAAATCAGAGGTATGTCCAAATACCGGATAACTAGATATCATCATAAAACACATTGTCATCTCAGAATGGCATCATAATGCAATATGATTTACTGAACATCATAGTAGTCTAAAATCTATGATACTAGAATCAAGATGTAACATCTGACCCTCAGGTCCTCTCAAATATAAACATAACATGAGTAACAAATATCTCTCTAATTAGAAATATAACAAGGTAAATTCCCACAACACATAACCAAATAATCCCACAAGAACAATCCACTCTAATTACTTAAGCATTTAATAATGATTGATTACACTGCATAAGAAAAAACACTTAAAACACATAAGCAAACATAGTCATAAACATGACTAACCACTGCTACAGGAACCTAGTCCAATGTAGCATGGTAATAGAACATAGTGCAATCTTTGCACACACCTCAAGGTAATCATGGAACAACCTCATGATACCACATCAATCCTGGTAACCACTGGCACAAACCTTAGTGAACCAAAAATCACATCATAATCTCAAAGATCAGTCAAAAGCATAAACAAAGCAACTGATATAGAAACATAAACCCAAACACCTCAACAGTGTAGACCACTTAGGGTCACAATCATGATCCCATCACAACAAAAAATCATCAAGGTTGCATCCATCAGGACGACTTACAAAAGTCAAATGGGAGAGGCACTACAAGAAGCCTACTACAATATTCACTAGAAGAACCAAAAAAGGCAAGTAGGAACCTATACTGGTCAGGCCTCCACTCACATTTGAGGAAAGGCTCAAACAATTTGAAGAAGGAGTAGGCATCACAAATTTCAAGGCATTGAAATTTGAAACAAGAACAGATGTTGAGAAAATGTAGATTGAGGAACTAGTACTCTCCAGGATGGGTAAATGGAAATACTCCTCAGACCAGCTTGCCTCTCAAATCTCCAAAGAACTATTGGAGAGATTGCAACCGAGATGGGAGTCAACCACCCAAATGGTAAAAGACATCTATGAGCAATCTCTAAAGAATCTTCAACGAAGTCTCACTGGAGCAGAAATAAAGACTAAAATGAAAAGCCATGAAGGTAAAATGATGATCAGATTTCACACCTGTTTGATTTTAATCAAAGACATTGAGCATGTTGTAAATGATGCAAAAAACATGTGGAAAAACATCTATCATCTGCATAAGCCCAGTGAAGACCTAGTAGAAATCAAGGATGATGACAACAGTGACAGTGATGATATTAATGGCACTCCATCCATCACAGTCTCACTAGGAGAGCTGCATGCACTAATGGAAGAAGACAAGGAGGAACAAGGAATGGAGGAAGAAGCTGAAGAGGAAGATAAGGAGGAAGATGATCTACTAAAAATTGCAGCAGTAGTTATTGCATCCCTTCCTCACTCTCCACCTAAAACTATCACATCATCAAGGTTGGAGTCAGCTTCAGCAGGTTTGATATTATCTACATCAAATTTATCATCTACACCTGCCACATCATAGCTCCAGGTATCATCAATGGAAGTGTCTACCACTTCATATACCGAGCTACAACCCTCTTGTTCAGCTACCAAGCCAGCCTCCTCAGCTCCATCATCATTAGTCAGTATAATAGTAAGTTCCACAATTTTGTCAGTTCTAGCTTGTTCTATAATTTTGTCAGCATTATCTGCATCTACTTCAAATCCAATTAGTTCAGATACTGCTATACCGAGTGTATCATCATTTTTTGGAAGTATTCTAGTTTTTGATCCAGTAAATACTTCTATTAGCATTCAATCCTCAAGTCCTATCCCAATTTTTACTGCTAATCCTTCCATCTCCACTATTGTGTCTATTCCTAAGATCAAACCAGTCATCATAGAAGTCAAACAAAAGCATCTATTAAGACTTTTGATCACTGGAAAGGAAATTCCAGAAGATATTGACTTAGACACAGAAATAGTGATTCCAAAGATTTACTATGAAAATGCTACCATTGAAGAGATGAGGTTTGCTAGTCAACTAATAGAGATGAAAGCTACGCAGAAGCAGTTAAGGTCTGAAAGGGATAAGGAATGCAAAATAATTGAGAATGCCAAGAATATAATTACAAATGCTATAGGTGTTGAAGTAGATTCTACTCAACACATTTTGATTCAGTTAGAAGAGGCTATAAATAAATTCAATGAGGACACCTCTGGTCAAGAAAATTTGATTGAAAAGGCTGAAAGGAAATTTGATAATAAGGTGCTTGAGCACATTGCTCAGCACATTGCAATAAAATAGGTAGAATTGTCCACAATTTTGGCCAATCTTGAAAATTCCTTTAATAATGTAACTTCACTATTTTCCAAACTTTGTGATGTTACCGAGGACACCTAGGAGATCAAATAAAAATTGAATAAAATTGATGAGGATATGAAGGTTAGTGACCAAATGCTGCAACTTGACCCCAATTCAAGTTCATCCCATCATTTTAGAATCAAATTTTTGTCAGAAAAGCAAGAAGAATTGTTGAGAGAGGAAGCAAGGATTAGGTCTACCTTGATTGACATTCAGAATATTATCCTTCCCATCATGGAAACAATGCAGAAACACATTGTCTACTCCAAAGCATTGATCCATGACAACAATTTCTCAGTTGCAAATCATATGATTGAACCTTTAGCTGAAGTTCAAATAGCACTCTCCACCTGCAAAATTTGCAAGAAAATTGGGATAAGACTTTGGCTCTTATTCTCAAGGTACACTCTGAGTTTATCTCCCATTTTGGTTTCTCTGTGTAAATGCATATTGTGTAGTTTGGCATTATTGTCAAAAAGGGGGAGATATATGTAAATAAGGAAGCCATGTGTAAAGATAGAGATATTTGTAAATACTCTATGCATATTTGATGGGGGAGATATATGTAAATCAGTACGTCAAATTTTGCACATAAGTTTTGGCTCATAAGTGTTTTTGTGACTCATGCTAAAGGGGGAGATTGTTGGAATAATGATATATTTGTCATTAGTGCAAACACTTATTCAATTCTAAATGCTTTTCTAGCTCATCACTTAGTCTATAGTGTATACCAAGCATTCAGTGGTTACCTTTTAAGTTTAGGAGATAAACAATTATCACCGAGCATTCCAAAGGATACCGAGTGAATGAGAAGTTCAGTAGTGTTTACCGAGTGAAAAAGGTAAATGAAGGACATAGTGTTTACTGAGTGAAAAAGGTAAACAAAGGACTCAGTGTTTACCGAGTGAAAAAGGTAAATGAAGGACTCAGTGTTTACCTAGTAAAGCAAGGTAAACAAAGAAGTTAGTTTCTACCAAGTGACACTATATCTACCAAGTCACCAATGGTTACCAAGTTCAAAACAATGTTTTATGGCTAGTATGAACTGAGCCTCTACTCTTATCGAGTGCATGATGATGCCAAGAAATGAAGTGGATGTTGAGTATCAGAAGGTCACCAAATTAGTTCAGTAAACTTGAGTTATTTACTATTGGGCCAACTCAGTAATGTTTTATTCACTTGTGTTTTCGTCGACCTTGCAATTGTAAATATTGGAATGGTATATATGTAATCTATGGTATCATTTGTAGTATGATGTGTATGAAAATATGAAGAGAGTGATTTTTTCATGTGAAGAAGGTATTGCTATATTTTGAGAAAAGTGAAAGAGAATTAGCAACAGAGTAAAAGGAATACAACAAGGTCAACATAGGAGCAAAAAAGTTATATCTATCACATCAAGTGATCAATGCAAAATGGATCTTATCAGCAAACAATTGTAAGAAGATCCAATGCTTCATCCTAATAGGAGAATTAGTTTATAAATCTTTTAACAAGGTAGACATAATAGTCTTTTTGTAAATCTCCTAACAAAGTGCATACTTCACTGTATGTTTGTAAATCTTCTAACAAGGTGGATCTAGTAGTCCTACTTGCGCCTAATAGGGCAGATCACCAAAAGTGATCATTGTAAGCCTTAATAGGCCAACTTTATGCTGTAGTATTGAATTTTTGTGGGCATCATCCCCACCCCAATTTTACTTTCTATTTGGAAGGTTTTTGGGTCACCAAATCTCTATGTACATGTGCAATAAATGTTTGATCTTTCATTTATGCAATAGATTAGATGAATGAATGATGAATGGTTAAAATGTTGAATTGTTTAAAATTTTCATAAGTTATTGATTCACCCCTCTCCTCTCAGTAGCCTATCTGATCCTAAATATTTGCAATAATAGAACCATTACTAAGGCATATGAAAAGATCCATCCTGATTATGGGAGGAAATTATGAGGAAATCAATAAGGAAACTCAATAAGCCATAGTTTATTTCATGTCTAATATGCCTAAGGTTAATGTATAGTTAGTAGAGGCAAGCCAAATGCCTAGAGGAAGTGTGTAGATGACTAGACACAATGCACAATTAGTAAAAGCAATCCAGAGGCTTGAAAGTAGTGTATAGATGCCTAGAGTTAGTGCACAAATAAAAGAGGTAGGCAAGAAGCTTGAAGTAAGTGCATAGATAGTAGAGGCCACCTAGTCATCCAAGGAGAATTCATAGATAAAGGAGGATAGTCCTATAGCTTACAGCCCTCCTCATAGCACTAAACCAACAATAACACCAAGTTCTCATCATCACATCACTATTGGTAGTGACTCTGTGTAAGTAGATAACACCAAAGTGACTATTGATAAGTTGGAAGATACATTTAAGAATCATGGTGCCATCATTGTGGAAATATTTTAGGCTACAGTAGCTATAATGATGAAGCAGATCAAAAGAATACTAAAGAAGCTACACAGAAGATAGAATCCTATACTAAAGTAGGTACCTCAAGTGTGCCTTCAGCAATAGTAGTAGTAGTTGGAATTTCCAGTCATCCTACACAGATAATAGTAGCAGTAGTTTTGACTCAATCTAATGAAAAAGATGAGGCAAAGAATCTTATATCATTTCTAAGCAAACTTCTTGAAAAAAAAAATTAGTCAAGTCACTTGAGAAGACTTTGACCATAGTTTTGGACAAAATGTAGAAAGTAGTAAGCCATGTTGACACGCCAACATAAATTCAATAACATGCAACAATTTTGTGCAAGGCTTTTGATGAGGAGTTCTCTACACACATAAATGTTGCTACCATTCAAGCATAGACCGAGCACAATGGTAAACTCCCAAATAGCATGTGCACTAACATGAGGAATGATATAGATACTCTAAACATTTGTATTAAAGCACTTAGGAAATGCTTAGAAGAAGGAAAACAAGCATATGCTAAGTGTAACTTGGCATACATTTATCTAAAACAATATGATGATCAAGTCAAGGACAAAGTGATTGAGCTTTAGATAGTCACCAAAAAACTTTTTGAAGAAAAATTAGATAGTAGACTCCATTGAGCCTACAATACAGACACTTCATGATAATATAAGGGAAATACAAGTGGAGAAGGAGAAAATTCTAGAAGGGTTCACTCTTTTGAGAACACATTTATTCCTTCATATAACATTGCTAGAAAACCAATTGCAAGAATGTTTGTCTACAAAATCTTCATATGACAAGTTTGTGGATACATACTTGAACATAGAAAAATTGGTAGGATATGATCTATGTGCACTTATCAGTGTATCTGATGCACTAAAGGACAACTAGAAGAAACAATTTGAGCAATTGAAGAGCAGTTTCAGTGACTATTTTTCCAAATTTTGATATGTAGTTACCAATTTTTGATAGTTTTTGTTACCTTTGTCATTGATGTCAAAGGGGTTGAAGCATGGAAAATTGTAAATTGTATTGTAATATGTAAAAAAGGGGGAGCAATAAGTTATAATAGGAAGTGATAGGAAATGAAATCTACCACAACATGAATAAAAATGTCTTTTATGCTTTCCGTTATGACTAGTTTTTTTTGGCATGATAACAAGTTTTAGGACTTAACCAATTTTCCCAAAATGTTGCCATCAATACCAAAGAAGGAGATTGTTGGAAATATGTCCAATCAATATATTAAGGGAATTTTTGGTTTTCATTTATGGCAACATATTATTTTGTAGATTAACCTCATTCGGTTGCAGAAGAAAATTGTCTAAGACTTAGACAATGTTATAGTACTAGGATAGTTTTAATGATAAGAGAATATTCTCTTGCACAGTTGACCAAAGATGTATGACAACATAAGAATGACATATACTAGTGTGCATGTCCCTACAGTCAACCAAACTTAAGTTATGATGAAAATAATGATGCAGTACCAACACAATGTAGAATAGAGCATATCAATAGAATATGGTTGATGATTTGATTTATTGTTTTAAGTTATGTTTTCTTATTGATCTAACTCTAATGATGTTATATGAGCTGACTAAAGAAGAATTCACTAAGATTTTTGATATGAGTAAAGTATTTTGTATGCTAAGGTGAGTTGAGAATCGTGAAAAGGTGAAAGCAAATTCAATAATCAGTTGATGTGAAGTCAATATGATCTTGTCAAATGAGAGTAACAAGTGAATGTGAAACTTTGATATGTGATGTGAAGATCTGATGTAGAGAGATATGTGCACAATCACCATTGTGTGAGAATCATCAATCAGAAGGCTTGTATAGTACAACAAATCAGTATTGTATGTATACTCATTTCATGAAGAACTTACTATATAGTTACATGTTAGGGTAGTGGGCTCTTCTTGCACACTTTTGTATATGATCCACCAACTCCTAACAAGGTTGAGGCTTCTAACAAGGCCTAGTCTCTTAACAAGGACTTGAGACACTATACATGCTTCATAGACTCCTAACAGGGTCAATGTCCTTAATTGGATTCTTTATATAGTGAATCATCTAGTGGGTTCCATCCCCACCATGGTTTTTCCTTGGCCAAGGTTTCCCTAGTAAACAAAATATGGTGTTATGATCTCTCTTTTTGTATGGTTGTTTACATTGCTCAACACTATTGGTTTATTTTCTTATGCACATCATCAAGTGAGTAATAGTATTCAATTGTAGTTAAAAGGATTGAAAATACTTATTCACCCTGCCTCTCAGTATTATCTATTTCTAATAGTATATTTGGCTATAGGCATCTACAAATATAATACACCAACATAAGTTGTAGAATCATCTATTGAATATCAATTGTAAATTTATGAATACAATACAATACAATACAAATTTATGAATACCAATATGGAATTTTAAATTCTCTTTTTTACACTAATTTAATCATTCTTTAAACCACATTTGGGATTTTCCATTTATTTTATGGGAAGTAGTAGTTAGGGATTTGAGGTTATTGATTTGCAGATTCTTCTAAGAGTCCAAAAGATGTTGATCTTTAATTACTGGAGAGCATATAATAAGTTTTGATATATATTTTTAAGTATTGAATCACATGGATGGACAGTAGTGGTGTAGCACAAGAAATAATCTTCCAATATTTGTGTTTCTAATTATTCTTTGTGGAAATTTTTGCAATTAGCTTTAATCCCACCTTTAACCTCTAACCTTGTAGTAGGGTATTAGTGTGATAATCAAAAGACTACCAAATGATCCCACCAGAGGTTTTATAGAGAACAAGATCCCAAGATTCTTGTATCTCCATCCTTTGAAAAGCTTGGGTGGATATGTTTGTAGACCACATGAGTGTGGCATCTAAGGTCCTTAACAAAAGTTCCCCTTTTGCAGTGAGTTTTAGGGCTGCACTTTCTTGCATCAACTAGTCTTAAATATTATTCATTTTATTACAACAACTACTTAATTTTTGAGTAACACAGATTAGATAACTTGTAATGGTGGTAATTGACACTAATTAATATAGGAATGAAAGATTATGATTTATAATTGATACTGCTTATAATATGATGCTATAAGACATTTTTATGTCTACCTTATCTTTGGAAATATACAAGATAGTGGGCTCTTCACGATTACTTTCCTTTAGTATTTGCAAACTGATTTTCAAAAGGCAAGTACTCCCTTGAGAAATCTAGTAAGGATAAATAGCTGATAAGAAATACTCAATGATGTCTTTGATAATGTGACTAATTCTTATAATAGATCTCATCATTATTGGATACTTTCACCCATAGGTTGGGATATCACTTTACTTTTTTAGAAATGGGCATTTAATGATTAATCATTGTTTGTGCGTAATTATGAATAATCACTACTGGTTAGTTTGTTCACTTCACTTGTCATTATTTGATTAATCTTCCAGAAGTGGTGATATAGAAAATATCATGATCATTGTTGATAATATGACTGTCTATTTCTTGATAGGAAACTACATACATATGTACACACACACACACAACTATGGATGCATTTATGTTGTTTGATGTGAACATGGGAATACTTGACTAGTTGCATGTTAAAATATTTCCTTTGATGTTCAATCTTCCTAATCAATACCTCTTGTAATGGTTATAATTGATCAGTTATTATGATGATCATTTGAGCAATACATAAGGTGATAATCTTGACATGCTTGCTAATTGATATTTCATCTCTAACATTACCATTTATTGTAGATTGATTTGGTAATTGATGCTCTGTTTGGTTATCCCCTTAGTGATAATAATTATTGGATGATCATTTTGCTTGCTAACTTTATTATCTCATCTTTGTATGATTAATTATAAGTATTTGTATTCATATATATTTAATGGATGGATGCTATGATCTAATAATAGTGGGTAGGGTTTTCGTAGAAGTAAGTTATTGTACTTATCAATAATTAGCATTTATGGATTCCTTTGGATGGAAATAACTCTATTGATCTTGTTGAAAATGACTCAAAATCCAAGATTTTATCTAAGAGAGTGTGAAATTGAAAATAAACCCACAAAAAAAAATCATAATGAAAGAGAACAACTTTTTGGTTTGTCATAATGAAAATTTGAACCTATATCCTTTTTTGTTACAAATAAAGTCCATTAAATGTCTTCTAATGAACTATAGACTTATTTGAATTTTCAAATGAATATAGATGGAGAAAGTTTACAACCAAGCTATTTTTTTTTTTAAATGTCAAATATATTGGTGAACCAATGAATCATTTCAAATCTAGAGCATCATGAGTGATATTATTTTGTTCCATTATTATTGAATTTTCCATCACCAAGTTGTTCATTAGAGTGCAATGAGATTTTCTTTAATGCAAATTATGGTGTGGCATGCTATTTGTTCTCAAAATTTTGTTTCTTATTATCTCTAAGACCTTAATCACTAATACAAGGATATTAATGTTGCAATATATGATTTACATGTATGTGCAACAATCAAAGTGAAGGCATCTATTATTGTAGTTTTCACATAATTTGGAAGGGTTGTAAGGTACCCATAATTTCCTACATTTTGAATGATTTTCTTCCACATTCATTTTCTTCCACCATTCACATGCTTCTTTGATGCCCCCTTTTTCCTTACTTTCAAACATGTGATCATTTAAGCTTATGAGGGGACATGTACTACTCACACATTATAGTCCCCATGTTAGTTTCATATGTTGCACGTTTCATGCACACTATGGATGATCCCATCTCTTGTGAGCATCTTCTTTGCATTGTCAATTGTTCTACTATTTCAAGTTGAGATAACTCACTGTATTCTATTTAATGGGAGGGTTTTTCATCTAGTGTGCCCTATAATTCTATGAAATTTATGGGAGGAATTGTTTTGTTTGAACACTATGGCATTTCCCTTTGCACTTTTCATTGTTAATCTTTGGTCAAAGGTGTCTAATATGTTTTTTCCAAGAAGTCATCACTTTCAAGTGATATTATATAGGACCTCTAGAACTACCTAGCTGATTACTCCTTTCTTGAAGGTTGTAACTAATATTGAATTTTGAAGGAATCAATAACCCTTAACACATTGTTGATTGACACAAATAGGGAGAGCTTAGTAAGACTACCTACACAACTAATAGGGTATCCTAACTTTCTCACTATAATACTATGCTTTGTGGATTTATGTCCTCCTGAAATTGAGTTCCTTCTAACCTACCTTGCCTAGTAGTTCAAGACTTTTAACATTTTTCTATGCCTTTAGGGCCAATCAATTTTTGGTGATATGAGACATTATAATTGAAGTTCTTTGCATCTCCTCTTCCTCCTAAAATTCTTCGTCCTATCTCCCTTAGCTATAGATATTCCCCATAACAACTTTCTAGGTAGTATGTATTTTCCAATTCAACATAGTAGATGACCTTGTTGTTTATTCTTGTTGTCACCTTTCCTTGATGTCTAAGAGTGGTAGTTTCTTGTCTTGAGATTTTTCTTTTATTTTTATCAAATTCATGTTTCATTGTAGGATCCATTCTCTTTTGGATGATAAGATTTTATTGAATTGCTTTTTAAATTGTAATTAGTGATCATTGTTTAGTAATTCTCCTCTTGATTTTTTAAACTACTTTATTGATCAATGCTTAGTTACTTTTTAAGTTTTTCACAATATGAGATCCTCTTAACCCTATGTGAGGTCCTCTCAACCATTATAAGAAAGTGCATTTATGGTTTTTGCGGAGGTAGCACAAGGTGATCCCTTGTGTCTCTTTTGAGAAAGTGATCAACTATTCTGCAGATACAAATAGTGGCCAATAAGATTGTATTATCTTTTTATCTTCTTAACCATGTTTTGTCAGTAGGTAATATAACTATCAGAAATTATCATTATTGTATATCCTTACATAATTCTACATTCATGTTTTATATCTTTTGTATTTAATACAAACAAATCAACCTACTCCATGGAAGACAAGTTAAATGTTTAAACATCTAGTTGATCATGTTTATACAACATGACAATGATAAAATAGTCCTTTTTTATTATAGGAAAATCATCATGGGGGATTCAGCTTTAGAACATGTTCTACACTTAGGCTTAGATCTTGCCATGATGATTGGTATGTATGATTTTATGGCATCACATCTACTATTGGTCAATTTTCCACAAAATTGCAATATATGATGCATCTTTTGGTATAAATTCTTTTTTTATTTTCTATTTTGAACTTTATATTTTTGATTTTTTGGTCAATACCTAATGTAGACCGTTCATGTGAAAAATTGCATTTTATATCTCATTTTCATGATTGATGAAGTTATTTTTTATATTAGCTTTCAGTATTTTATGTTAGACTATGCAGTCAAACTGAAATGGTAGAATCTATTATTATAAATAAGAGGACTAATTATATTCTTACAAAAACAATAGAAATTTTATCACCATTTTGAGATATTTTGAAGGTTTTTAAACTTATAGTTCATATGGGGCTTAATATATCAAGACTTTTCTTCATTAGATTTGGCCAAGTGGAATGTTATATTTCTTATACTATTCCTTGACCCAAAAGAGAGAGGAAAAAACACATTATTTGTGGGTTGCGCCCTACTTGAAAGTGTGAAATAGTGTTTAACTCTCCTACATCCATTTTTCCATTGAGATAAGTAGCGATACATTGAAAAATTACCCCCAAAAAAGAACAAGCCATCAAGTAACCTTTTTTCTATAAAAGAAAGAAAATTTTATAATATCTCTGTGAAGACTTTTCCCTCTTAGGATTTCATTTTCTTGTAATTAGGATTCATGCATCCCTTAGTCATGCATTAATATCCAAATATGACACCCCAGGTGATGAGTAGTGTGCAAATTTAATGGTATTTTAGTGCAATCATATGCTATTGATCATTCTCACTTATTAATTGTGCATTGAGTAAGTAGTTGGGATATTTGGGTCCCATATTTGCCACTTCTCCTAGCTCAATATTATGAGTGAATACATGGTAGAAGCCAATAATGGCCTTATTTCATTAAGTGGTCTTGTTGAGGTGCAAGTCGAAAAGAGTGTAGCTTGTTGCTCATATAATGAGTGTCTATCCCTAAATATCCAAGAATGCTATACACAAATTTGTGGGTTGAGGTGTTAAAAATATTGAAGACTACTTTGAGCACCTATATTGTCACTAACAACTTTGTAAAAATAAGCCATGTTTAAGTCAAACACATGTGCATAAGCAAAGAGCACTTGAAGTTGAGAATACACTAAAAAGGATGGAAGAACCATGATTTTATGCCAAGATTGAATGCTAAAAGTATTTAACTACTTGGTATTCTTTTAAATATGAAATCAATCCCAACAACCTAGATGATCACCATTTTCATTAATTATTTGTGGTCATTTAAGTTAATAATATATAGTGAACATTCAATCTTGGTATTCTTATAGATATGAAGTGTTAGCCCCCCAATCAACTTAAATGATCAACATTTTCAATAATTATGTGTAGATTCATATGAAGGTTCATAACCGATGATGTTAGATGAGCCTTGAATGCATTAGAAAATCATAATAATTTCTTAAATTGAAGCACATAAAAGTAGAGTGTGAGATGTTACAAAGGTTTCTCATCTCAATGATTTTGAGTTTACCTTTGGAGCCAGCAAACAAGTAGTTTAAATCTAAGACTAGGAGATACAAATAAATTCAAATACTAAGCCTTCACTTTTGTTTAGGATTGTGTTGAGTACAAGAGCCTATAGCTTTCTCTATAATTACTTCACATTCATTCTTAATTGCATACTCTAGGGCTACACAAGAACTACAAGACCAAATGTGTGAGTTGTATCTTCACAATTTGCTAGTCCCTTTCTATTTTAACTAGAATTCCTTAATTAACATAGGAGATGTGCAACTCAAGGCTCTTGCATCTTGCTTTAGGAATTAGAAAGAAAGGTGAAATTTTCTTCACACATACCGAGAAAGGGATAAGCTTGTAGATGAATGAGTTGATTTGATTTATGGAAGGAAAGATGTTGGCAGGTTTGTCCAATACAAAGCAGAGGACTATCATAGGGTTAGAGAATTGGTGCTATGAAAAGTAGGGAAATAAAGGAACATTATCAAAACTGATGGCATGAACTTACCCAATAACTCAAAAGGGAGAAGCCTCACTAAATCTACAACTGCATTGCATTAGAGTCTTGAGTAACCATTTGCATTAAGGCTTCATTGGACAATGAGGTCAATTGGCTTCCACTCATGTTTCATCGCCACTCTTATGTCCAGTTCCACACTGGTCAATAGGGAAGTTAGTGGATATGGCCAATGAAAGAGAAAAACAAGATTATATTATAAGGCAAAAATACATCTCTTAGACTATGTATAAAGTTGAGTTTTACCAATAGTTGGTGGATTAGCCAATGCACATGTGATATACTTAAATTCTAACTTGATTTTGTATTCACTAAGTTGTTACCACAACTATCTACTATGTACTATTTCAAAGGAATAAAGTGATTTACATGATGTGTTAAGGTTACTCATGATTCTAAGGTTACATCTCCTCAAGAAATGACTACTTGAGACGATGAAATTCTCTTGTAGTTAGCTTCATTTAATTAATAAATATTTTAATAAAAAAATTGTGAACTAATTATAATGCTCCTACAAGTGATATAACCTAGTAATGAAGTTAGTAGTTAGAATTAGAGGTTACTTGTTGGGAAGCCATTTGTCATTGTTAAGCCTAATAATCTAAAAATATTTATCCCTAGACACAAATGGATGTTGGAATTGGATCGAATGCATGTTCCTTAAGTTTGAGGAAATAAGGAAAGATGACATGGTGACTGTTATTGACTCTAATTATTGGATTGAAGATGATTCCAGAAAAAGTAAGATTTACCATTGATATGGAGCACCCTATAGATGTCACTAGACCTAAATCTTTCTTGGAGACATTGGGTACTTCTAGAAGTTCATTAAGAACTTTATGTAAAAATCCTATTGGTTGGATAAGTTGACTCAAAATGACAAGCCATACACATAGGAGATTGCACAAGGAGAGGCCTTTGAGGAGCTCAAACAAGGCTAGTGTGTACACTAATTTTGGCATATCTAAATTGGGACAAGGATTTCTATGTTAGAGGAATCCACAAGAACATAGAAATCTTTGTCTCAATTTAGTTATGCCAAAATGGGCATACACACTAGCCTTGTTTGAACTTCTTGAAGGCCTCTCCTTGTGCAATCTTCCTTGCATATGGCTTGTTGTTTTAAGTCAACTTATCCAACCAATAGGATTTTTATGCAAAGTTCTTAATGAACTTCTGGTAGTACCCAATATGTCCAAGAAAGAGTTAAGTCAAGTGATATCCCTAGGGGGCTCCATATCAAGGAGAAAACTCACTTTTTCTAGAATCATCTTCAATCCAATTTTCATTTTTTTTAAACAAAGTAGGTTGGTCAAAATTTTGACCAAACTTGATAATTTTTTTGACAAACTCATTGACCAAGATTCTATCATGGGTTTGGCATCTTGGTTGATCAAGGATGACAATTAGTTGAAACTTCAAATAAACTTGATCAAATTTTTTACCAACATATTGACATTGTTTCTCATCAACAAGGATGACATTTTTGACCAAATTATGGGTCAATATTTTGACCCTCAGAAGACTTGGTCAAAATTTTGATGACAAAAATAAAAATAAAGCAATTGTCCAAAAAATTGACCAATTTTGGTTGAAAAATGAGTCAAAATGTACTAGTGACAAATACAAGTGACATCATTTGGTAGTCATCACTTCCTCATGATGTACACAAGGGTAGGCCCATTAAAATTACATTTTTATGAGGTATATTTACGAATCACAATCTTCTTGACCACTACAATTTATTGATCACCAGGCCAAGATCATCAAAAGTTGATTGAATCAAATCCTCTATCTGCATGCTCTCTTTTAAGGTTGCCTCTAATGAAATATCAAGCTCCCTTTGAATCTCAATCTCCCTCTTCCTATAGTAATATTCTCAAAGGAAAAGACTAAGGCACATAACTCTTATAGTATTTATTGAAAATACAACCAAATAAGAGAGATATTACTATAATACTCAAGGATAATAACAATATTTAGTTTTTCTAATAATGATAATGATATTAACAAATAATAATATTATCTCTATTCTTGAAATAACATTATCATTCTATTCTTACTAAAATAATATTATCATTCTATTCTTACTAAAATAAAATTATTACTTATATTTGATAAAAAAGATTTGGTAGAAATGGACAAGGCCATTATATTTTATTGTAAACTACTTCAAAAGGCTCTAGGAGGAAAGAAGCAGTGAAGTAAACCTCCCTTTGCAACCAAAATAATAAAAAATATTCAATGAGAAACAACTAAAATCTATCCTAAAAAAAAATTAGAAGTAGATACAAAACAAAAGTACTATGTGAGAAGTCAATAACCCCCTAGACATCTATCAGATACTAAGTAAAGAGACTTCTCCCAGCACCCATGCCAAATCTATATTAGCTTTAGACGAACTTGCCAATGATGTTAGATCCCATTTAATTGAACCTTTATCCAAAGTAGCCCCTTTATTCATGAGCCAATCTACTAATCTATTAGCCTCCCTAAAACAATGTAAAATTTTGAATTCTACAAATTTAGAAAGTAACACCCTAACCTATTGGACAATGTAGTGGATCTCCCAACTAGTAGAGTGTGCTAATTTAATGGTTGAAGTTATGATTTGAGAATCCTCTTCTATGTTGATTCTTCAGATGCCATTAGAAATTACAATACCCATTCCCAAGTGTAAAACCCTTGCCTCAGCAATGTTATCAGAACCAATTGGAATCCTAGAACATGTTGCTTGGATAACTTGGGAATTAGAATCTCGTAAGACATTACCCACCCTTGAAATTAAAGGATTTCCTCTTAAGGCTCCATCAAAGTTAAGTTTAAAAAAATCTTTATCAGGTAGGTCCCACTTAATGTCCTTCCTTCTCTCCTTATTTTTTTTTTCTTATTAACACTCCTTTGAAGGTGATAGAAATGAGAAGCCACTTATTTAGAATCGTAGAATCATGAGAGGAGAAAAGTGAAGATAGTGAATTAGATCTTGGTGTATATGCATTGATCATCTCAAGAATTGATTTTTCCACAAACTCAAAAACATGAGCTACTGAACAACTCTCTTCTATAAAAATTATCTTATTTCTTTCCCACCAGATACCCCAAGTGACAGGTTCTAGAATCACTAGGAAAATTTGAGAGAAAAAAGGAGTTTTTAAAAAGAAGCAACCATTGTTCAAGAAGGCCCTGAAGGTTAGCCGACAAGGGGCCATTCTGTTCCAACTTACCAACTATCCAATACCAAATATCATAAGCAAAGGAACATGAAACCTATAGATGACTAGAATCTTCAAGATGCTTTCCACACATAACACATTAGAATCTGTTTGCAATGCCTAATTTGAAAAGGAGATCACTAGAAAAATTTATTTTAAGGATTGCCAACCATAAAAAAGAGCCTACTTTTGGCAAGACTGCAAGGTGCCAACAAAATCTTGCTGTGGTGTCAACAACACATGCCCCATTCCTCACTAGGAATGGGGACCCCCTACCTCTCTTTTTTCTTCAAAACTCTTGGACTCATAGTTCGAGAGTTGAGAGAAAGTTGTTAAAATTAAAAGTATTAGAGTCATCGAACATTTGTAAAAACTCAACAACATTAGAAAAATTGAAAAAACATAAAAAATTAGAAAATTCAAAAAAAAAATCCATACCCGGCCCGGTGTGGAGGGTTATAAAACCCCCAAACCCTTGGTACTTCATTATTTTCATTGTTGCATTGAGTTTGGAACTCACCCAACCATAGTGCAAGGTATTCATACATGCTTGTGGCAACATTACGCATAGTGCTATAGCACCCGTAATGACGTTAAACTCATGTCCGCAACAACATTATGCATGATGCTCTTGCACCTGTAGCACCATTAAACTCATGTCTATGAAAACATTGTGCATGGTGCTCTTGTGCCCACAAAGCACTAAAAAATTCCATGCATGTGATGGCATAACATTCAAAGCTGGCGCAACATCTGTCGTAGTGGTGCTAAACAAGCCCACACAAGTGGTGCCAAGACAAAGCCCATGTGGCGGCATCACATTTAGGCCATGGCATTGACATTGTCAAGGCCATGGCACAAGAGGCAACATACCATTCAAAGCCTGCGTACCATCCAAGCCATAGTGGCATTAAGCATGCCTTCACTTGCATTACACCTCACGCACCCATGGCACCACTTGAGCATGCAGCATGCCTTATGCTTGATATGAATTTTTTTTAATTATTTAATTCAAATTCTATAAAACAAATAAAAAATCATTATATATATATATATATATATATATAATTTTGAAAATAAAATAATTGGGGATAAAGTAAAAAATGAAAATAAATAAAATGCCCAAATGGTATTTTTTTTTTTTTTATGCTTATTTCAATTCAGTTTTTTTTTTTACATCTTATTGTTGACTAATAAACATTTTTCTCACAATGTGTAGGTGATCAAATAGCATCCACATCCTGAGTAGCACCCAAACCGTTAGTCTTCAAGTTCCAAGGTGTATGTTCAAATTCAAAATTCTACAATGATTACACTGAGATTTGGGATACAGACCTGGGACACATAGAATTAGGCTAATTCTTAAGAATTTGCAACAAACTAATAGAGAGGTTAGCCATGATGTCCCCATTGATCCATTCCAGATTGGTAAACTCAATGTCACATCTTGTGTCATTACAATCAATAGAACTAATCATGGCCCTATCACAATACTTTGTTCCTAAAGAAAGGGTAGTTAAGAGTGTCATTAGAGAGGTGGTTTTGGATCCATGACTCGACAACATTGAAAGGGTCTTCCATCTTCTAAGAGAAGACCAATTCATTATGCTTTCATATGAAGTAGCTGAGAGACAGTACAAGGAGCATCAACAAAAGGCAATTGAAATCATATAATCTTCATACCTCATTGAGAAGCCCCCTTAGGGAAGGATAATGGAAAAAGTGGTTATGACTTGAGGATACATGAAGGAGGATATTGATTATTCCATCATTCTCCTAAGTAGAGTCATGGGCTTACCTGTAATAGGTCACCTCAATATCTTCATGGTCAACTTCATTGAGACTATCAAACAGGCCAAGATACCATTGGACTGGGCCACCACACTAAGTGAAAACTTGTGTGAGCAACTAAGGATAGTGAAAGATGAGAAGATTTTTTACATGACTTCTTACATGGTGTACTTTCTTGCAGTGAGGGTGACAAACTATCTCGATTTGTATAGAAGAGGCAGTATGCAAGATCCTAATGAACGGCCTACATAGTTTACCCTTAGTTGGTAAAGAAGAAGCTCTTTGCATAGAGCAAGAAATACTCAATCATGACTGATGTGTTTATTTCATAATCATTTGATTCATTGAAGTAGACTATGGGAAGAGGTTATCTGATGAAGCCAAAGCACAAGTCACAGCTCTTAGAGCCTACTTCATATAGTTCAAAATGTTCACCTATCTACGGGTAGCTAGTGCATCCATCAATCATAAGAAGCTCCTAAGATACCCAAGTACAAGTTGGAGATCTCCTAGCAAATTGAGTCAGCCTATGAGAAGATAAAGAGGCAAAAAAGACCCTATTGGGCATGGCCATTGGTCATTGGACCATATCAGGTCAAGAGGAAGCAATACATTCCATCCTTTAAGTGGGAGTGGGAGAATTATCCCCTTGAAGAATACAACTCTCCCCGGCCATATTTGGCATTGCTGGGAAAGTGGAGAGTCTGGCAGGAAAAGACTTCCATCGTGAGGATGCTATTGAAGATCACTAGATGAATGCCACAAATGACTATGATGTCCACATTAGGGACTATTGTAGGATGACTTTCTATCAGTAGAAAAGGCTCTCCAGTTGAATATCCTGAAGGAAAAAAAGAAACAAGATTCTAAGGACCTTCTGTTCAATGCAGACAACATTGGTGAAAGACCCATTATGAATGCTGAGGTTGACAGGGAGGAGGCTAATGATATTAATCATCAAGTGAGGCATGTCATCAGAATGACAAAGGATTGGATCAAGAAACCTTTTCCATTTGATCCAATTCCTAACACAGTAATCTTCCATGCACATGCTCACCCAGAAAGAGGTAGAGGAAGGAAAGTAACAATTCCTACCCTCAGAGCTCAGCCTCCTATTAGGCTAAAAATAGTGTACCAGCTTGATCACCTAGTTGGATATTATCACTCTCCTAAAAGGAAGGGAGAGAATAAAAGAAAGAGGACCTATCCTTAGAGGATTCAGATAGAATAGGCACCTCCCTAGCAGCAAGAGCAGAGTCCACAAGGGTCTTAAGATACTAGAGCTATTCAAGTCTAGGATGAACCACTATTGCCTCCCATTGTATCTAGCCAACCAAAAGAGGGAGAGATTCAACAAGTCTCCATTCCTCCTATGGAAGATGAGCCAACTTCTCCTTCTACCTCCAAGAAATGTAAGAAAAGAATTAAGATTTAGATGAAGAAGAGGTAGAGCATTAGTAGGATATTAGTGTTTAATCCATCTATTCTCAAAAGTATTCCAAAGGGAGATGAAGAGGAGGAGGAAGAAGAATCAGAAGAGGAAGAGGAAAAAGTGCCCTATAGGGAAGAACTCAACTAGCTAGAGCCATAGAGTTGCAAAATAGAAAGAGTGTTGTAGGTACCCCACCATCCACTCAAGTAGAACTTTTAGAGCTCTCTTCTTTAGAAGATGAAGTACAATAACTGGTGGATGAGAAGAGTGAAGAAAATGATGATGCTTTCTCAATGTTAGATTTTGATTTCATGTTTGTAGGTACAAAATTGATTAGGGATAAGATTAGACACACTACTATAGGTGAACCTAAACAAGAAGACTAGATGCAAATGTCACCAGATACACAGGGTCTTGATCTTATTCTCCTATCTCCACCATGAGTTACAGTGGTAGAACAAGTCTTAGCAACTCCTCCACCTTAGATTTCAGAGGAAGAGCAAGTTTAGAAGGAACCATCATCAGAGGAGAGACTAAAAAAAATAACAACTGATGAAGTGTCAAAGGGACAAAGGGTAGAATATTCTCAACCACCTTCCCATGACATTGAGGTATAGGGTATAGGGTCTACTGAGACTAAAGCTTACAAGGGGAGCCCTCACAATAAGATACAACTCCCAACAAGAGTAACAAAGGGAAGGAAGTTGTAAAACATACTCCTTCATCATCAAGAGCCAAGTCTTCAATAGGATACATCCCTAGATGGATTGGAAAGGAAATAATGAGAAGTACTAAGGCTCAATTATGTGCATCAAAGGAAGACATTTGTGACATTATAGAGACCTTGAAAAAAAACTAGAGTCCCCATCACATGAGGCAACACCATTGGCATTTGTCACTACCATAAATAACTAGGATTTATTTTTACAAGTGGCTCTCCCTCCTAAAGGTACAGATGTAGAAGGCCTTACCCTCAAATACTATGAGTTAAAGGATGTTATGTTGGGAAGGCCTACATAGGATTTAGCCTCTACATAGGATTTAGCCTAACAAATGATGACTATAGGAGTCAAAGAGGTCCTCAAGTACATGGAACAAGAGGAGATTGAACTCCAAGCACTTCAAAGGTAGGTTGAGATCTTAAAAGGATATCTAGGCAAAGTCATTGGTCCTCTTGATCCTGAGCACTCAGAGCATACTCTGAACACTATACTTAGAGCAGGGGGAGGTGTGAAACTAGACCCATTTTTGAAAGCTTGTTAAGAATGGTGAGAAATTTTTGAGGAGAAAGGTGTTACAATTATCAAGGGGAATTTGAAGTTACTACATGCTATGTAGGAGAATTTGAATAAGATCATAGCAATTTTGAAGTAGGACTTTAGTATTATGGATGAGGTATGTGCCTAGAGTAAGGATCTATAGACTCTACAAGTCATAAAGGTCCAAAGATATTGGGTTTTGATCGATGTATGTACCATAGAAGAATTAGAGATGATTGATGATTGGATAGAGAAAATAGAAAATAGAAATAAAGTAATGGAGACATTATATGAGGAGATCCATCAGCTCAAGGACCAAGCCCAAGAGAAAATTTTGGAAGTAGAGAGTCACTACAATGATGCATGCTTGGATATTTTTGAAGATGAGGAATGAGAAAAGTTGTTACGTATGGAGATAGTAGTGGAAAATTTTAGGAAGATTTTTGTGGAGGTTACAGATGATGAGGACATCTAACAAGCCTTTAGGATAGAAGAAGCCATGTTAGAGTTAGTTACCAAACTCAAAGATTTTGTAGAGACTTGAATTGAGGTGGACAACTACAAATAGAAGGTCAAGGATAAATATGAGGCTTTAAATCTTCCAAATGTAGCTAATATTACTGAGATGATAGAGAAATTCAAGGGAAAACATCCAAACATAGCTTTGGAATGAAGAAGAAAAAAACCCAGATGCCAAAATTTCAATGTTGACACTTAGTAAAAATTTTAGATTTTTGACCCTGTCAAGGTCCGTAGCTTCACAGCTTTGTAGATGTGTAGGTTTGTAGCTACACAGGTCCCCAGGTCCACAATTTAGAGGTGCACCAATAGTTAACTGGTTGTTCCAAAAATAGTGCTTTCCATGCAACGGGAATGCATTTTGATGACAATTTAACTTTGACACATGCCTAGTAAAGGACCAACTTCACTTTTTGGCACCTCCAGATGCTCCTACTTCAAATAAAGGCTTCCTCTTACTTTCTCTCTCATGCTTTCTCTATTTTTGACATGTAAAGGGCTCATATATCCAATTTATGAATAAAATATGGATGGAGTCCTTCTAAGCACTAGATTAATTGTTAGTCTATATATATTTAGTTTGTTTTATTGTTTTAAAAACATTTTATTGCATGAAGATATCTCTCATTCTCAATGCAAATTGAGGAGGTAATTTCTTATAAATACCCTATTGTAATATGTAACAAGGGCCACCATTATTATGCAATAAAATTATGCTTTTAGTGCCCGAATTTGGAGTGTAGTGATTCTTGCCTGAATGTGTCACTATTTTGTGAATTCTATTCTTAAAATTGTGATTGAGCCAAAGGTTTATTGCATTATTTCTAGTTGTGCGATCTTTTAGTTCTGGTGTTTGCTACATATTTACAAATTTTGTTGACATATCTAGCTTGAGAAGAGATCATCAAATTGTGCCTGCATAGCCTTTTGTCTCACATGAGCACACTTTTTGTGGCCTTGAATTTTGATGAAAGGTGAAATATCATACAATTGTTAAAGTTTCTCACCGATGATTGCATCAATAGATTCTAGGAAGCATTGCTCCTATTTTCATTGGTTTCCTATCGATTTCTTCAAAAGTTTAACTCATAGTGTGTTGTTTTCTATAGCTTATGTTTGTTTAGGATTTCAATTTCATGTTATTTCAATTTCACATCATTTTTTTTCAGTTTCATTATTTTCTTTGCTAGCCCCCTGTTAGAATAGGAATTCATTTTAGTTGCACTATTAGAATTGCATTCATTAAAAAACCAAAAAATATTGTTCTTTAGTGTGTGATTTTAAGACAACAAATAGATTTACTTCATTCTGAGATTATAATCTAAACTAGCAAAGGCCTCCTCGTGAACAATCACATTTATCTTTAACTTAGTAGATTTTGGTACGTCACAAGACAAATACTAAACATTGGAGTTAATACCAAAAGATTAGTTTTTCAAGAGAGGAATTGTGCAATGGATTTTTTCTATTAACCTCATGCATAACAACTTCCAAATAAATCTAAAGATGTGTCTACTAGGATGAAGATTATTGCTGGTCAAAGAAAGATAACCAAACTTGACTAAATACCTGAATACTTGACTAAATACCTGAATAACATGAAGATTATTTTTTTTCAAAAATATTAACCAAGAAGTTCTTCTATGACTTTATAACTTGAATCTGAGAAAGATCTTTCCAAACTACCAGAAACCCATCATCTTTTGTTCTGGCTAGAACAAAATAATCCTTTATTGCCAACCCCTATTGATGTTGGAGAAGAATCTTAATTCTCAAATAAAATTTTTGGATGCAAGAAATGGGGGGTGAGCCATTCCATGAGTCATCCCAAAAAATAGCCTTATCCCCCAAATTTACCACCCAGTGGGAATGATAACTCATCTACATTCGATAACAAATTTCCACATGGTTGAACATGAGGGTCTTTGATTGTGAAAATCCTGACTGGATCATTAGAATCCAAATACTTCATCCTAATGATCTTAAGCCATAAAGATCTTGGATTCTCATATATTTTCCAAGATATTTTGGTTCCTAAATTGATGTTCCTCTCAAAAAGGCTATGAAAACTAGCACCTCCACAATCTTTGGCTAAAAAAATCTGATCCCAAGCTACTAAAGGAACCTTATCTAAGTTATCCTTATTGCCCTTCCAAATAAAATCTTTAATGTATTTTCTAATCTCTTCCATGATTGTCTTGGGAGCCAAGAACACTAACATAATGTAGTTGGGAATGGAAGAAAGGAAAAGCTTGACTAGAAGATTTTTTTCTCTCAAGGGAGAGCCATGTTGCCTTCTAAGAAGAAATCCTATCCCTTATAGATTGAAATATGTTGTCCCAAAATTAAGCTTTACATGAATCTTGAAAAATGGCCATGCCAAGATATTTTCTAGGAGTTAGAGCAAGCTCAAAGCCAAGTAACTTTTGAATAGCTGATTGAATTGATCTTGGGAGATTAAAAAAGAATATTTTATATTTTGACTTGTTTAATTTTTGGCCTAAGAAAGAGCAGTAAACCTCTAAGGTTTCCTTGATGACCTAAGCTTCCTAAAGGGAACCCTTACCATAAAACAAAGAATCATCTACAAATAATGTGTGAGTAACTAACAACTAGGAGTGATGAAGAGAAATACCTTCCCAATTACCATAAGCATTCTTAGCAGTGATAAGTCTAATAAAGCCTTCTGCCATAATAATGAAGAGGAAGGGACATAAAGAATCCCCTTGCCTAACTCTCTATGAAGAGGGGAAGAATCCACAAGGGGAACCATTCACCAATACTAAAAATCTTGCCCCTTTGACACATGCCATAATCCACTTGATCCATTTAAATGAAAAGCCCATTTTTTGCATTATTTTCTTTAAGAAAGCCTAGTACACTTTATCATATGCCTTCACTGTGTCTAGTTTAAGAATCATAGCCTAGAGAACCTAAGTTTTAATGGATTAAAGAACCTCATGATCAATCAAAGCTCCCCCAATTATGTCATTTCTTAGAACAAAGCCTCCTTGTTGATCATAGATGATTTTTCGAATAATTTTCCCCAACCTAAATGAAATTGAATTTAGTAATGATTTTGTATAGTGTATTGCATAATGAGATTGGCCTATAATCTGCAAAGGAGGAGGGATTCAAACATTTAGGTATTAATGTGATAAAAGTATTATTGAACAGTCTGAACATACATGAGTTTCTCCTGGACTCAACTATTGCTAGAATATCTTCTCCCATGAAATCCCAACATTTTTTTAAAAATAAAGGAGTAAGACCATTTGGGCTAGGAGATTTATTAGCCTCCATGGAAAACATTGCTATTCAAATCTCATCCAGAGTAAAAGGTTATTATCTTCTTTTGTCACAAGTGAAGGATAAAATTCAAAGAATTTGGAAGGAAAAGGGAGTCACACAATTGGCTGAGAAGGTCTTGGAAAAAATGGGCTTCCTCCATTTGAATATCCTTATTCAAAGTAAGGGTGTTGCCTCTAACATCTTTAATTTGAAAAATAGCATTCCTGTTTCTCTTAATTCTGATAGAAGCATGAAATAAGCTGGTGTTCCTACCCCCTTCCCTAAGCCATAATTCTCTAGACCATTGTCTCCAGTATCTTCCCTACGATGGGTTTCATCTATTCTACCTTGTAGATTCTTCTCGATGTCATATTCCTATTGTGAGAGACCATTATTAAAAATATGTATGTTCTAATCCTCTGATTTCCTTTGAAGGCTCTCCTTTTCTTTAAAGATCCTCCCAAATCTAAAATGGTTCCATTCCTTGATCTTCTCTTTCATGAAAGCCAATTTTTTCTATAATTGAAACATCATATACCCTTCAAAAGTGGGGCACTCCAACCCCCACTAATGTAGTATCTATAGAAAATATTTATCTTTGAACCACATGTTAGTCTGAGTTTTTACAAAATAAATTTTGTAAAGTCTAGGTATAAAAAATCATTTTCTTGCCTACTAGGGTTTTTGGTTTTTTGGCCTTGCAATTTTAATAACCTTTCAAAAGAAAAACACTGGTCAAACCCTAAGTCTTGTGTTCTTTTTGAATTTATTTAGGCACAAAGCCTTTCAAATTTTGAATATTCCTTGACCCATTTAAATCTTTCATTGTACCAAGTGTCTTTTACCCATTTTGTTCCCACTGTCTAATCTTCATAAGATCTACAGTTGTCGCATCATTGCTATGTGAAAGTGCAATTTTTTTATTGATAGAAACATAGTGACTACCATGAAATTGACTAGCAGTGTCATAAAGTGGAGGGTCAGTACTAAAAAACTGCATTGTTTCAAAAAGGTTCAATCATATGCTTCATGTCAAAATTGTTAGAACTAGAAAAGGAACTAAGTGTAATGAATTAAATGTTGTGTCACTAGAGTCTAATTTTTTTTATGAGTCACTATGTCGTGATGGGAAAAAGTTTGCACCCTATCAGCAGTGACATAGTGCCTTAATAGAGAATATAGAAGACAATAGTTTTTTAAAAAAAATTGGTGACAATGAAAGTTCCCAAGTGATATTATGGACATGTGCCTTTATTACTTTGTCAGTGGTATTGATTATAGTAATCATGTTTGAAAAGTAGGTATCTTCCTGGCACTAGATTTCAACTATATTCATGAGGTTGCTATGTCACAACTGAAAAAATAATGGATCTTGCCAATAGCGACATAGTGACTTGACAAGAAATGGTTTTGTGGTGGCAAATCTTTGAAAGTGGGTCCCAACATCTACTTCATAAAAAATGAACTACAAAATCTCCTAGACATAGTGGCATCCTACTAGAACCACATATGCACTAGAAGTTTTAAGAACACTGGAGGTTGCTATGTCATGACCAAAAAATCTTTGCACCTCGCCAAGAGTGACATAGCACCTAGCCTAAAAATGTGCGTGGGACAGGACCCAAATCATGTAATGTCACAACAAGGATTAGAATAAATTATATGCTAGTTTGACAGGACATTTCCACATCATCAGTAACATATACCCACACCCAAGTCACAAG
This sequence comes from Cupressus sempervirens, assembly GCA_028749045.1. Lineage (NCBI taxonomy): Eukaryota > Viridiplantae > Streptophyta > Pinopsida > Cupressales > Cupressaceae > Cupressus > Cupressus sempervirens. The sequence continues at coordinate 680,277,479 of CM053787.1, read as the reverse complement.
TTAGATGAAAGATAATGATCATTCGATTGAATTAGATCAATGATCATCGCCAAGTCACTATGGAAACTTGTGTATTGTTTAATAAATGTGACATGGTGACTGAGGAACCCATTGTGGTTATATGGATGTAATGCAGTTTCCTTGCCTTTAGATTAAGCTTAGATGTATGGCTATCGCTTCATTGCTATGGAGAGTTACTCAAGTCTTAAGGATAGTGACATAGTGAGTAAAGAAAATAAATAGGGGACCCACCATATTTGTATTAAGTCATGAATCAAATGTTCACTGCTCAATCAAGATGGAATCAATGGTTATCACTATATCACATAGGTAACATGCTCATTCTTTATGTATAGCAATGTAGCAACTCAACAACAAGTGTTGTCAAGGATTAGTGAGTCCAGTTAGAAATGCCAATAGTGAAGGAAAAGTATAAGTGGATAATTTTCATTGGATTGACTAGTAGCATGTCAAGTGGAAAATGAGTCATCCCTATTTTCACTCTTGGATCATAGGATTTTTTGAGATCAATAGTGTGAATTTAAATGTAGAAGGTGTTGCCACTCTGTTCCCCTTACAATTCATTTATAAGGAATGAGAGCTTCATGTGCCAGCAAAAAATAGAGTATATTGTAGAAGATCTCACCATTCCATCCCACATCAACAAGATTTCAAGCTTCCAAAGTAGAAGAAATTAATGAGAATTTATGCTGAGCTTGATCAAAATGTGAAGCAGTTTCCCATTGTTTGCAAGACATTGCAGGATTACAGAGAAGAGCAAGCAAGAAAGTCAAGTAAGTTCCCATATACTATAACCTTTGTAGCAATTTAATTTTCTACAAACTATATCTAGTATGCCTCCCAAGAAGGTATTCTCTAGGTAGGAAGATTTGGCCAAGAATATTAATGATCACCTGCTTGAATTGCACCTTGAGTCTACCACTTAGACGATGAAAGTGAAAAGGTAAACCTAATTAAACCTTAGGCTCAAAATTGCAGATGGGTTATATGATAAGGGGAATTGGGTTTGGGATGCCAAAACTTCTCAAAAAAGTCTTTCTTTATTTAAGAAATGGTTTTCAAAAAGGAATTTATTTGCCTCACATGCCAATATCTAGAACTTTGACTTAGGAAAATTAGTAGTTCCAAGTGTTTTTTATGGATTATTACTTTCTAAAAGTTGTTGCAAAAAATTATGATCAATCAATTGGAATAGTGAGAAGAATTGATGGCAAAAATCTAATCACAATCAGCCCAAAAGAAATTTGAGAGGTATTTGGTTTATGGCCTTTGACAAACTATCATCTGCCCATTGATCTATAAGAATTAGAGAAAGAATATGTATCAAAGAAGGATGCAATTAGGTAGGATGCATTGAGGGCACATATAGGCAAAATTGGAGATTTTCCAACGATTATAGCATCCTCTAGGGAACCTTTCAAAAGAGCATATTTCAATACCAAGGTTGTGGAGGCCTACAAGATTCTATGTAGTGTTTTTGGTGACTATTCCTTGTTGATGCATATGTTTTGTTCATAAGAGTAACATATTTTGATAAGAATATGAAATTGAATAGAGAAAAGGATGGGGAAGCACTGCTAGTCTAGTTATGGAGTGCAAATATGACCTAAGAAGTAGAAAAGGCTAGGTACTTTGCTTCAAAGTTGAGGTGCCTCTTATTAAGTGACAATCCTAGATTACCTAAGGCATTGGTAAGTCTTATTAGGCCCCTGGACAATCTTGTTGGTTTGAAAGTTTCGCATAATTAGGGAGATATCATCCCATACTCAGTTTCAACTATCTTTAGGATTTATGGTTTCAGAGGTACTCCTCATGTCTTACCTTACTAGGTGCAATTAAAGGTAGGGTTAGCTAAATTTTTATGGAAGCTAAGAGTGTTAGAGTAAATAATTAATTTACTAATTATTTATTCTATTTAATTAAGCTTACTTAGGTAAATACATTTTATTAAGTAGTTGTAGCCTAGGAGTTTGTTATAAGTTGTTGAAAATATGAGAGTTTGTTCTCTCCTAAGTCATACTTATCCTCTCACATTGTTCAATGACTTTCCACCTTATGTGGATGTATGCTTAGTTGTCACACTTATCTCCTAGCATCTTCTAGCTCATTCTAGAAGATTCCTTGAGCTCTTTATAAGTTGGCTCCCTCATTGTATTTTCTCAACAAGACATTTAGCATATTGTAAATACATTTTTTCTTGTGTTGCAATATCTTCCTCTCTCTCATGTCCATTTAGGGTTTTCCCCTTGCTCCACGCTCTTCCTTCCTTGGCTTCCCTTTGACAGGTTATTTGCATGCAGGTGATCTTGGGCATCTTGAGAGTTGGATTTCATCAACTCCAAATTAGAGCCTTCTTGTTGCTACTTGGTTGAAGGATTTTTGAAGCCATGATTTGAAGTCACAAACCCTAGTTTGTTTGTGCATTTTTCTTCAAATTGAGGGAACAACATTTTTTTGGAGCACTTTCAGCCCAAACAGACACTGCCATTGGATTCAGAAGGTCGTTTGTCATTAGGATTCATATAAAACTTTTCATTTTTGGAGATAGGGCTTTGGGAGGGAAAAGAAATTTGTTTTAGGCCTTTTGTATGAACTATACAGATGATTTGCACAAAAAAATTAAAAAATAATTTATGGGTGCACCATCACAGCACCACCAAGTAGCTACCGCAGGGCTACCCGCTCATTGCTCCCCAAGCAACTCTCCCTAGTTTGCTCTGCCAGTAGGCCTCCTGTGCTCTGCCTATTTTGGCCGCTACCTATTTTGGTAGCTCTGATGGTGGTGCTTCCATAATCCTCCACTCCACCTATGTTCTATGGTCCAGCCTACGTGTCACTCACTGCACCTGCCGTGTGGAAGTCTTCAACTCTGACAGCATAATTCCTGCGTTGAAAGTACCAGTGGTTGATGCGTGTCACATTTTTTGCATGGGTTGTTACATGTATTTTTTTCCACTTGGCACAGTGTGCAAGTGACACATGGCATGTGTGCCATGTGGCACATTGCCACGTGGCCACTGCCCATGTGACCTGCCATGTAGACCTACTGCGTGGCATGCCATGTGGCCTCTTTTTTTGCTGCAATGGCCATTTAGCCATCAAATTTAATGGCGTGAAATGTTGATATCATCATGACATCAACATTGCATCATGTTTCCCTTGCACCTCTCCTAGGTCATTTTGACCTTCTCTTATTTTTTGGCCATAACTTGAGCATATAGAGGTATTTTTTCGATTTAAAAGAAGTGCCAAAAAGCTAGTTCCAAGATGGAGACATTGGTGTAGGTATTTTAAAGTTTTGATGTATTTTTATTTTCATTTTTCAGTTGAAGTCCAAAGTTCTAATTTTGACTCCGGCTTGCATATCTTTTGTGTCCCATGTCAATTTTTTGAAAACCATATATTTTTGGAAAGCTGGTTTTGTCACCTTTTCTGAAATATAGTCTTTTTCTTTAGATTTTGGCCCATGCTCTTTCTATCATATTTTTGGCATTTTTTCTATATGGTGGATATCTTGAGTGTTTTAGGCCCAAGAATCATTTTCTTGGCATGGTTTCCTTTGTTTTGGGCTGTACTATATTTTGTATCAGCTTGTTTTTTATTTTGATCATTGTAGCTATCATTTTGAAGCACTTTTATGTATCACAGTGAGATAAAGTGCCACTTTTGCATTCTGGGGTTCATGAATGTTGTTTTGAGTCAATTGTCCATGCACTATTTTTATAAAGAACCATGGGGGTGATAGTTGATTGCTATTTTAGGCATTCTTCCTTTGTCAAGTGAGTGTCCCCTCCATGACATTAGCCCATGCAGAGTCAATTTGACTGTGTCTTTATGGGTGTTTGTACCTCTTCCTCTCTCATCATTCTTAGTTTGTCTGCAAGAGACTTTGGCCCATCTTCTCAATTTCTTATCATCTCACCTTGTTTGCATTGAGGGGGGATTATGTTGTTGTTCTAATGCATCCTTGGTTCAATGGTTTAATAGTGTGAGCTATGTATTCAGTGGTTGATCCTATATACAAGGTGATTGCAATGGTTGGCTACCTATGCATTTTGGTGAGATGGATCATCTACCATATAGACACACTCGGTTTGTGCCTTCTTCTTCCATGGAGGTTCTTCAAATTAGTAGTTCTCTTTCTAATGGTAGATTTGTGGCTTCTTCATGTTTCAATGATAGTTATTCATGATCACTCCTTGTTCCTATTTTTAGGGGACATCCCCTAGTTGGAGGCTTTTTTAGTTCTTCACTAGGTTCTTACCTCTTTTTGGGGGAGGGTTTTTCCCACATGGTTTTCTCTCTTTCCCCATTTTTAGAGGTTTCATTTCTTTGCATTGTACATGGGTACTTAACATGGCCTTGTTGTCGGGACCCATTCTTCATTTTATATTAGTTTTGTGAGCTTAAGGCATTTCCCTAAGTTGCACTTAAGGGGGGGTGTTAGAGTAAATAATTAATTTACTAATTATTTATTCTTTTTACTTAAGCTTACTTAGGTAAATGCATTTTATTAATTAGTTGTAGCCTAGGAGTTTGTTATAAGTTGTTGACAATACGAGAGTTTGTTCTCTCCTAAGTCATACTTATCCTCTCACATTGTTTGAGGACTTTCCACCTTATGTGGATGTATGCTTAGTTGTCACATTTATCTCCTAGCATCTTCTAGCTCATTCTGAAAGATTCCTTAAGCTCTTTATAAGTGGGCTCCCTCATTTTATTTTCTCAACAAGACATTTAGCATATTGTAAATACATTTTTTCTTGTGTTACAATATCTTCCTCTCTCTCATGTCCGTTTAGGGTTTTTCCCTTTCTCAAGGTTCTTTTGTCCTTGGCTTCCCTTTGACAGGTTATTTCTATGCAGGTGATCTTGAGTGTATTTGGAGTTGGATTTCATCAACTCCAACAAAGAGGATTGGAGAAAACTTATTTGTTGAAAAGGCAAAGAGGGTCAATGTTCCCAACTTGCACTATAGCCCACCAATTTGTGATCACAAAAGGGGGTTGGCTTCCTCTACATAAAATACTAGATTAGTACAAGATGGCTATTTCTCATCCCCATTTTTGTGACACTGAGGGATTCTATAACTTGCCCTTTAGATATAGAGTCAAGATTGGAAAAATTGATCATGAGTGATATTTTCCTAAAGAAATAATAATAAATGAGTTCTCCTTGCAAGAATAAGAAACCAAGAAATAAAAATGGAGAGTTTTCTCAAGGGTTTTGGATTTTACTCATTTTTTTGATGAAAATTATAATCCTAAATTTATTAATACTTATCTAGATAAGCCTAAGGGGGTAATGAGGAGATTGGATTCACTCCTAATATTGGAGTAGGACAATTGATTGTCCAAAAAAGGTCTAGTTAAAATGTAATTCAAAATAAGAAGACCACTATGGATTAAGGTAAACAAATAGTAGGATCCACTAGTGTTGTCTTAGAAGAAAGACCTGTTAAGCCCTCCCCTAAGAGGTGAAAAATGAAAAAAGATAAAGGTCCTCACATTGAGGAATATTCACCTACACAATCCCCTCTATGGATTGAAGAGGAACATCTTACTAGAGAGAAAATTGAACAACTAGGATCACAAGGAGGAGTTTTTATTACCTAGGTAGAATTAGATGAAGGAAACCCCCAAGAACCTCCTATGGCAAGCCTAGAGTTGATAGTAGTAGATTTTAAAGGAAGGGAAATAGACCCTGTGATAGAGCAAGCGAGTCAACAATTTTTGTCAGATGATAGTTTTATTAAGTCTAGAGCTTTTCACCAATTTGCATGGCGAAAAAACATAGGAATGTATGAAGAAATATGTAATAAGTTAAGAACAGATCATCCAAAGCTGGAAGAGGCACCCTTGCAAAATCAAGTGAAAGAAAAGATGATGTAGGAATTCCAAAGTATAACTCTAGAATAGGGGAGGCAGATGGTGAGAGCATCAAATATTTTATTGCTACCCAATTCAGACATAGTAGATGCTCTAATTTTTTATTTTGTTTCAAATAAATTGGACCTATAGGACCAAAAATAAGAAAGAATTCAAAGGTACTCCTTTGAGTAAGGACCTGGCTAGTTTGGTTATATGATCATTAAGGAAGGGATCAAGGGTTATTTCATCATAGCTAGATGACTCTAGGTTAATGGGAAATATCATTGTAAAGAGAGTACCTGTGATCCCACAATAATTGGTTTCATTTTTTGACCAATTTTGACACTAAAATCAATATTTTTGAAACAAACCTCATGTTTGAGTGACTATATCTCTAAAACTATAAATAATTTCAAGATGACATAAACTAGTGATTTTTAGTACTCTATTACTCCTTTGTAACCATATTTTTTAATCTAGAAAAAAAATTATTAATGTCAATTTTTTCTTGTCCTCCAAAAAGTGGTACATAATAAAATTCAATATTTTAAAAGAGTGGCAGTCCACTTGACACACATAACTATTTTTCTAGAAAAAGATAATGAGGCAATTCTTTTGGGGTTGGATTTTTAACAACGTTATCCAGAGGATGCATTTGGTTTGATTCAATTTGGTTGAATATTGTATAGTTTATGAAGTTTTGAAGTGACACCAATCATAATTCAGACATAAATTCATTTTGACAGAGATAACTTGAAGTTAATTTATCATAAATCTTTTTTCTTTTTGAATAGAAAGCTATTTCAATAAGCTATTTCCTAGATATTTTTCAAAAAAAAATTGACCTAATTTACTAATTTTCCCAAAGTGTTGAAGTTAGTTGATGTCAATTGATAATGAACCTATGATGAGTTAAACTCATATTTGAAAGTCTTAATGATTAAAATATGTATTACAATTACAGTTGTTGGAAAGCTTGCTTTGAGAAAAACATTTTGGCATTTTTTATTTTACAGTAGGAGATCATTCATTTGCAATTATGGGTGTGAAAAGAGCCAAAAAAATTTAAAGAAAAAAGGGCCAATTTTTTTTTAATTTTCTATGTTCACAGTGAACATATAAAGTATGTTTTCCACAAACACATGTTCACATCAAATATGCAGTTCAAAAAGTTTTGGCCACCAAAAATTCAACTAGACATGTTCATGTGAACATGTCTAATTTATGGCATTCACATGAACATATTAAAAAAAAAATGTTGACATCACCTTCATATAGGTAAGTTTAAAAATAGTGAAGCCATACTATGAATCTATACAGGGACATTTTTATATAGTTATTGCATGAAATTTATCTTGAGGTAAGGGGCAATTTTTTTTTTAATGATTTTATAATGGGAAACAAGAAAGGAAGGTAAAACAAATATGTAAGGAAGAGATCTGATGAAGCAGAACAAAGAAATCTTTAGAAGACTGTGGCTTATTATCGTCGAATTAAACAAGGTATATAATTATATATATTAATTTTTTTTATGGTTTTGAATTTAATTATGTTTCAATCTTATATTTTATCTAATTTGATTTATTTATAAATTTGTTGCAAATAATCAACAAGGTGAAGGAAATGTTGAAGAAGGCTCAACAAAAGTAGAAGAAGTGCATATGGGAGAGAGGTCAGGAACACACCCTACAGAATCTCAAACAATGAATGTTGGAGAAGCTTCAAGATCACTCCCAATAGAGGTTAAAATAATAGAAGTTGGAGAAGGGTTAGAATCTTTCCCTACAAAATCTCAAACAATGAATGTTGGAGAAGGCTCAAGATCACTCTCTGTAGAAATTCTAGTAATCAAAGTCAAAGAAGGGTTAGGATCAGGTGCAAGAACAGGTATGGATGAACTCCTAAATATTGCCCAATCTATAAAGGATGTTATTTCTCAAAAAAAATTAGATCATTTACTTAAAATGGATGTGAATAAATTGAGAAGACTTGCAGCTACTATTCAACCATTAAGTTTGTTGTCATGCCCAAAAATGTAGGCCAAAAACACATCAATTTTTTATTTTTTTAAAATAATAATTAATCTACTAAGGTTATACATGTTACATTGATCAGGTCATGGAAAGATGAAAAAGCTTTATAGTACTAGGTTATGACTTCCAATTCAAATTACCCCCTTTTTTTAGGAGGGGGGAAGGGGTTCGAAATCTATAAGTCGGCTATGAGGGTATCTCTATCAACATCTAAGTCTAATTACTAATTATCTTTGCTAAAAAAATCTAATAATAATAACTAAATCCAAAACCAACATATAATACTAACTAAACTTACCTTACTAACATTATACTAATCTTAACATAATATTAAAATTAAAATGAAACTATTAACTAACTAATAATTACCACTAATTTAACATCTAACACTAAATTAAACTTACTATACACTAACACTTTAACCCATATTCACTTTAACAACTAATTTTATTTCATATTAACCCATCAACTAAAACATACTAACTACTCTTACACATAAAAAGTCACTAGCAATTAATTCAACTAACTAACCAAAATAATAATACAAAATAATAATAATAATAATAATAATAATAATAATAATAAACTAATTCTAATTGTAACATTTAACAAATTAAATCCTAATTTACCATATTAATAATTTAAAACTTCACTACAATCCTATTAGAATAAAGGAAAAACAACTAACATTCTTTAACAATTAACTTCTTCTATCACTTATCAATTTACATTTAAACAACAATTTAAAAAGAATCCTAACACATACTTTTTAATTACCTTTAGTAATACATTCTAAACAAATAACTTAATACAAAAATTAAGCTCACCTCACCTTTACTAACTTTTAACATAAAAAAAAATCTAACTTCAAAATCAAACACTAACTAAGGCTAATCTAACTTTTAATTATAAATTGAAAAACAAATTAAATTCTAACTAACTAACTACACTCACTTCCCAACCCACCCTTATCCATCTCTGACCCAACTAACTCTAAGTCTACCTAGGCTCACATGAGCCTTCCCCAAAAAAGAGATCAAAAAAACTTTGGTTATGAAATCACTTTCCAGACAATCTTAGGCAATCTCACGAGGGTTTCAAAGACATTCTCAAACATTGCTTGGAGATATTTTCACATGGAGGGGAATTTAAAATCTAAAGTCCCTAGTCAACATCAAGTAAGAGCCAATGTTTATCTCAGCATTAAAGACATTGAATTCCATTTTAAACTCCCCTCTTACCCAAGGTACTTCCAAGATAGTAATAAGTGAATAAAGTTTATTAGGTAAGGACTTAGGATGAGTTAAGATATTTAGAGCATTTTTCTCTAGGAAGGATTTTTTTTTTTCAAGGCCCCCTTTTTTTAAAAATAAATTTCTTTCTAAGTGTTATATGTTTTTTTTTGAAACACAAAATTTTACTAAGCAGTATTTTTTTTGAATCTAAATTTTTTCAAGCGTTGGAGTCCCAAGACAAGGAAGTATAATTTATTTTTTATTCAATTTACTAAATATTTAGTTTAAACCAAGAGGCATATTTATATACTTTTTTTTTTAGCAAGGGAGTCTCATTTTTTTAAAAAAAAAAATTCATATTATTTATTCTATCTGTTTTATTTTTCTAACATGTATAATTTACCAAGGGGGTATTTTTTTTTAAAATGAATGTAATATCATTTAAATGTTTATATTGCTACAATAACATAGGAATATTTCACTTCTTAATAATCACAAAATAAACAAGATAATCTAACATTTTAAATAACCCAATTTTCTTAACATAGTTTTGAACCACATTTCATAACATTTTAAGTATGATCATTTTGTTTGATTAACACAAATTAAAAGAATACAATTTTGAACTTATATTTGCAAGATTGATCATCAGCATTTAATTTATCTATCAACGCACATATGCAAGACCTAAATAATATAAGATACAAAACAAAAAAAAATTCTCAATCTTTTCTCTTCTATTAATCAACCCGGTTCAAGGCTCCATCAGGAAAGAACTAGTAAGAAAACCCAACATCCTTACCACTACAAAAATAACTTTAAAATACACTTTTTTACACAGGATTTCAATTCCAAACATAACTGAATTTCAATAATCAATTTCAATTTTCTTCTTGGCCCTTAACAAGGGATCAATTTCATTTTCTACAAAGCATAATGGAGATTGTGGAGAGAAAAAAAAACTAATAAGGTAACAAACAAAGAAACAGATCATGAAGACAAAATAGACATTCACTCCCATCCTAGGTTTGCACAACAGGTTCAATCATTGAACCAGACTAGGGAGAAGGTGGATTTTTCCAATAGGAGACGTCAATCAATATACTGCAACATAGCCCTTTCGAGGCTAAAAAATTCAAGAAATTCCATTCTTTTGCAAATTCCCTTTCAAGGCCAAAAATAAAAAGATTTTCATTCTTCCATTTCTTCAATTTTCAAAATTCTAAAACATGGTATGTGATGACAAGTAGGGGCCCATGACACCCTATCCTCTTTCCCTCTTCTCATCATGAGAAGAGACTCTACACTATTGGAGTCAAACTAAAGTCCTTCCCCTGTACATGGCCACTTCTTCCCTATCCAAGGGTGGGTAATGGCAAAACAACCAACAAAATCCCTTCGAAAATTAAACAAAACATGAAGGAAAGGCATTCAAGAAAACATGTTTCAATCCCTCCCAAGCATACCCAACATACATACAAGCATACCAATAAAAACACAATAATATATGCATGAACAAAGCATGAACAACATGAACAACATAAACAAAATGAGCTGAAGAATCCTACCTTCACAACAAGGTTATGGCCAAATGAACTAGTTTGAGATGAGCTTTTCCTTCCTTACTTCAATCTTGAAAATTTCTCTCTAAAATTAGAGATTGGGTAACAACCAAAACTCCTCAAAAATGCCTCTAAATAAGATCAAAACTCAACCACCTAAAAAGGGAAATAATTCCCCCCCACTTACCTAAAGTTCTAGAGGATTCTAACTCAACTAAACCTAAGGCTAACCTCAAGGTGGAGTTAAGGTCATTCAACCCATGCTGAAATCATTCAATTTTCGCACTAAAGCAAAATTGGAGTTTTTTAGTGACCATAAAAGTCAACAAAAGGAGCTAAGGGGGTGGAAAATGTCCCCAACCCATACCCATACCCCTTGGGTACTTAGGTTTCATGATTTTAGGCTTTTATGATTAATTAGAGACCTATCAAAAGCTAGAAATAATTTAGGACTTACTAGCAACCTTCAAAATTAGATTACTCACTAATCTTGATTAGGGTAATTAACCTCGATTACTCACTAATTAGCAAAAAGGTCACTAACCTAGTCTAACTTAGATATTTAGGTTACATGACTACCACTAACTATCATATTGGAATGCATATACAGTTCACAATAGTCAAGGGACACTAAAAAAAAACACTATTATGAACCATTAACATTTACTAATTATAGAATGATACATTCCTTTAAACCATGATACCAATAAAATAAGAACTATGGGGTTTGCATCTTTTATCGGATTAATCATGGTTTCCACAATTAGTACATAGGGTACAGTTTTATTTTTTCGTTAGATTCTGCAACTAATCAATAGCCTACACACTCATTGCACACATCAGTAGCTCAAGATAATCACATACATATATTTAAAACTTATCTTGAATGCTTACATAAATCAAAACATGAATCTTTCATATAATTTACTATTTAATTCATTTCTACTCACATTTAATCATCAGCAACACATAATCAATATAACATAACTTATTCATTAATTTAGATTTAGTACTAGTACAATCATCGTTAGGCATGGATATACCTAAACATCATAACATCACCAATAGGGCATACTGTATCATCTAAATTGCATATAAGTTAATAATCATGGTATCAAAATCAACATTTGCATTATCATGTGAAAACATTTCATACCATCATTAGTAAAAACTAATGTTTTACACAGTTGAGGTGATGTAGTAGTTCTTGAATCACTAAGTATCTAAAACATGAATGAATAAGCTAATCTTAGTTTCTTTTAGGACATTCACAACATAACACATTACTTCATTTCTGATACAATCTCCTATAAAAAATTTAATAGAGGATTCATATTTGATTAGTACATATGAGGAGGTTCCTTACATCCCTCCCCAATAGCTTTTGACTTCCTCCTAGAAGTCGCACAACTAAAATGTTCATCCTATGGTAGACCTTGTCTAGACTTCTTCCAAAATTTTCTCTTATAAAAAGAATGATTAATAATTCTCATACATACTCGGGAGAGATAACATATTTTCCTAATTACTATTACTAAAAGTGAAGTTTACTCCATAACTTTAACATAGTTACATTTTCTAGGGTCAAGCACTTCTTAAAACATATTGGTCACATATAAAAGACTTTCTAATCTAATATAAATATACCTATAGAGTTTCTATCAATAGTAATACCATAAGATGTTTTTGATTTCCACATACCCATTCATTAGGGTAACAGCTATACAAGCCTCCCTTAAAAGATTTTTTTTTTAAATTTATTGCAAAATGGATCTTTATTTCAAGTTTATTCACTTTTTCTTTAGAGTTTCCACCACGTATTGATTTCTTGATAGGATACTAAATGATTCCTCGGTACACTTGCACCTTTTCATCTAGAAGCCCATCTGATTAACTTGTAATCTTAACCAAATTCATGTTGGGGTACAAATTTCATTACTCATAACATCCAATGGATATCACTAGTCCTATTCTCAAAATCTTGGGAGAGGGTTGGGCACGAATACTCTCACTAATAACCCTATTGGTGTTTTTAAAAGGAATAAAACTACTAAGCAACAAAATGCTTAATACTAGGATGATAATACTCATACAATCTAAAGGTCAGCCAATTCTTGTTAACAATTGCATGTGTAAAAAATTTGGACCCAACTTTTATAAAACCAAAGGTGGTTTTCTACTCTTTTGGCTCTGGAAAACTAAGGTGGGTATACCCAGGGATAATTCAACACTGGAAAAACTGTATGAGGATTATTTTTATTTTCATTCTGGTTCTCATTTCAAAATCCTCAAACACATACATAAATCTTAATAACTTGATAAACACATCCCATATAACAGATATGGCCAAAATTTCTTCTATAGATCTGCAGATGTTCTTAACAATAGTGGCTAACTGAAGCTAAAACATTCCATGCAGACAAGTGCTGGCCAGCTTTGAAGATCTACAGGAAACAAAAGTAAAATTGATCTAATTTTGCATTTTTGACAACCATTTGTGACATACTTCTCCTTCAGCTGAATCAATTTCATCAGTGCCTAATCCATTGGGGTTCAGAGTCTGTAGCAAATTCTTAGATCTAACTTGTTGCCTTACAACAAATTCTATCAGCAATTCTTATAAGAATTTATCATTCAAAACCCTTTCCATTACTAAAGAAACCTTATCACATTCATCAAAGCTCTTATTTAATCCCTTGAATTAATAGCAGTGATAGACAGATATACAACCTAACTAGATTGCATTTAATTGCACGAGCCTTTCCTTATACAATATCTAGACAACCAAGTAATTAGAAGGAGACAAGATTCAAAAAGAACTGATATGGGGACAATTCATAATTTGTATTCATTTTCTTTGAAAATGGTATATCATTTACAACAAACTTAGAATGACCTTTAAAACGAAACACAACTCATTCTATATTCATGTATTCTCAGAGAATTGATAGAGAAAATACATCATCAACTTGCTTTCAAAAATTTGGACCAAAAATAGAGTAAGCATATTACTTAGAAAAATAGAATTTGGACCATTCTTTAGCCTTGGAATCCCACTTAAATAGTGTGAGATGCAACAAGCTTCAGGCTAAAAGAAAGTGACATGTGTCTTCTAAAAGATACTAAAAAATGTCTATCATAAAAGACAAAAGCCAATAATAGAAAAGCTATTACATCGAACATTCCTTGGTCGATCCCTTTCTGTTATACTTCTCAATTGTTGAGATAAGAAAATATGATTTGATCCTTCATTTATTGTTCATCTGTAGAGTAAGTAGCCATGAGGTTAAAAAGTGATGTGTCATCTTCAACTACCTGCAAACTTACTTTAATATGGGGATTTTCCATGTTAACTTTTACTTTTGCATCTTCCTCCTCATCACCTTCTGACATTTGTTCTACAAATAAACTGATATATTTTTGGATTCGATTGTGTAAAGATTTTTTACCAAACATCTCTTGCTCTCTTCATCCTGATGATGGATCACTTGGTGTGATTCAAAACGTTGATGGTAAAAAATCTTTACACAATCGAATCCAGAAATATATCAGTTTATTTGCTATGGATTGTGGAAATTTAATCTCTTTAATTTGTTCTACAAACTGATTTTTCCATTTATTATAAGCAGCATCATCTGGCCAATTAAAATTTAGAGTTTCTCTTTGTATAATCACTAAAGAATTTGCAATTTCCTCTAAATCATCAAACTCTTTTCTCATAGCATTATAAAATAATTGTATCTTTACTAACTCTTCATTTGTCCTTGCCCAAAACTAGTGGCCAGTTTCACTCATGATGTTCTTGATTCTTTCATAAAATAATTCATCCAACTCCTTTTTCCACTTTTCCTTTTCCTTTATTGTATCAACAGATTCTAAAGCACAAGGAAATAAAGTGAATTTTTAAGCAATATACTAGGAAAAACAAATTGTTAATCTCTTCTGCAAAGAATCCCTTTTATCATCAAAATCTTCTAGTTTATTTAACAAATCAAAAATTTTCTCTACTTGATGATAAGGCATTTGGACGGTAGATATACACATAATTGTGATATCATTATTCATCTCCCTCCACTTCTATGCAAGGGGAGTCAATTCATCCTTATCTCTATTCAACTCATCCATGAGGGTTGAAATTCTTGTCAATTGATCAAAGAAGGTTGAACATTGTATTCTATCCCTTAAATACATCACACCCTGCTTTAATTTTCCTTCATATTGATTTCTTAATTCTACCTACAACTCATGTAATTTAGTTTTTTCATCTTCAAAGTCCTCTGTAGTATAGAATTGGGGCCTTTCAAGGGTGTCTAGTATTTCAACAATAGGGGTTGTTCTATCAAATGACTATGGAGAGTATGCAATTCTAGGTGCACTAGATTCTCCCACCTTTCTTTTCCCAAGTATCTTCTCCATTTGAGACACTTTGTTTGCTAGTGACTGTATCTATATACCCCTTTCCTCATATGCTTTTAAAACTTCTTCAAACATAGCATTGAGTTGGGTAAACTTATCTTCTTCCTGGCTAGATACAACACGACCCAATTTCAGCACTTCTGAGGCCATTCCCATGATTTTCTTACTACTTACTTCACTAGCCCTGTATACTATCAATGTACCAGTATGCTCTACAGTGGGAAACTCATGCAGCATGGTATTTTCCCTCTTTTCCATAGACCATATAACAAGAGCTTGGTGGTCATCACTAAATTTGACTCTATGAGCCTGTAATAGTTCTTCTGCAGTTGTTAGTTGAACATCATTCTACTTCCTTACTGAATCAAAAATAATTGCATTTGTTATATCCCATTCTGGCAAAATGAGGACTCCTGACTATCTAACTATTTGCCTCCCAACTTAAGGAGTAAACTGGGCAAAGTCATTCAAAAAATTTGACTTCACCTCTCCCTTAATAACTGAGTCACGTTTATCTGGTTGCTCAGCTTTGATTTTCTCACAGGCTTTCTCAAAATTTCCCATATGTAATCTCCATAAAAACTGAGGAAAAGCCCTATATCTTACAAAATTTTCATCATTAATAAATATTTTAGAAGCCTATGCAACTATTGGGTCAATCTCCTTACCTTGGTAATCAGCAATGGTTAGGTCCAAGGAAGGTACAGGAGGTTCATGTGGCTCTCCAACATCCAAGTCTATAGAAGTGAAAATCACATCCCCTTCTCCACCCATTTGTCTAAGTTGTTCCCTTAGAGATGCTTTATCATCTATATGGATTAGGGATTGGCTTGGGGAGTATTGTTCCTTTTGAGAAGAAGAAGACCCCTGCTCTAATTTTTTGCCTTTTTGTAGAGTGGGCTGCAGATGGGCTTCTTGACCTTTGCTTCTAATGAGAGGATGCTTCTTGCACATTTTGAATCTTAACATAACATGCCATCTTTTACAATGTATATTGGCTAGGAGCTACCACATTTCTACTGCTTATTCTTCTTTGTACTTCTGCAACCTGCTCTGGATGTGTTTCAACATACATAGATTTCTTTTCATTCATGGTTTGAATTATTATGGAAAAATTATTCATTAATGCTTGTATTTTAGCTCCCCAGTATTTCTTTTCTTTCAATGGGTCATACTATGGGTCAAAAGCATTAATAAATTCTAGGGTCTTACTGAAAACTGTCCATTTCTCTTTTCTCAATTCTTGTTCCTGCAATGTGAAGATATTTTTTATTATATCATTTGGATAGTAAACCTCATGTACCATATGGGAAGCTCTTACCCTTTTTTTTAAAAGGTCACATAATCCTTCAGGATCACTAAATTTGGCGTGAGACTTTTCCATGTTATATCTATCCAAAAAATAATTCAGGTGCTCCCACTCTTTTCTGAAAAAGAAAAAATCATGCGCTACAGTAACAATTGGAAAGAAAGTTCCCTTCTTAATCAATTCCCTCTCATCTATAGTGCCTATCTGCCATAAGAGCTTCGCAATCCCAATCTTCAAAGGCACATAAAAAGGCAACACATGTGGCTTTCCCATAAAACCATATACCCTTATCGCAGTTGAAACATTATAAGGGATTATATCCCCCCAATTATGACTAACCAAAAGCCCTTGTGTATGATCTTTAGGTCTAATCAATTCCAACAATGCTTGTGGAATTCTAGGGCTGTCCCCTCCCAAAAGAAATCTCAGCCTAGATGTGAAAAATCTGTCAAACCTTACATAACTAGCATCTGTGGCTTTTGAAGTCATATCCACACTCCATAACTACACTGGATTCCTTTCTTCATCCTTGGTTGTTTCCAACTCCATACCCTTGGAGAAGAAAGTATGTTCCTTGTATAAACATACATGCATCAACAATGAATACCAACAGAATGGTTTGTTTACTTTTCCCCTTGCTATTCCAACCAAACCATTGTGAATCTCTTTTGATAGAAAAGTGGAAAAATTGAGAATGGTACTCATTCCAAATTGAAGGGTTTGAGCCATTATAAGGACAATCGAACCTGGAATTTGATCACCTTCATCTATCCCCAAAATCTTGCATAGAGAAAAATACAGTGCTTGAGATCTCAAGTTGAAATGTCTTCTCAACAATGGCTCTAGGGTACTAGCTGTAATCACAAGCAAATTACCAACCTTGGCAGCATGCTCCTGTAGTGGCCCTATTCTTAGATAAATTTGTTGTGCATCATATTTGGCTTGTAGATCATCCATATCAATGATTTCATGCATAGCATGGTTAGGGTTAAGGTTGAAGACCTCACTGAACAGCTTAGGGCAAACCCTAAAAAGATTGATTCCAGAATTATTTTTTACCCATCCCATAATAGGATCATATTTCTTTGCCACGTCCATCAATAAATCACTATCAAAGAAAATAGTGGGGACTACTAGTTTACCAATATCAAATTCTCAAACATTACTCATAGGAGTATCTACTTTTTGCTCTAAAAACCATTTCTTGAATAACTCTAGACCTCCCATGGAAACCTGAGCATCTCTTACCCAATTAGCTTTGTCATAAAAACCCTTTGTTACAACTATTCTGGGATGTTTCGAGATGAGTTCCCTCCCCTTAGTTATTTCATGCACTGATTACGGGAATTGTTCAAGAAAGTCATCATGAATAGAATGTTTTAAATAATCTATTTGCCTTGTAAACTCTTTTCAGGGAGGCATTTTGAATGAACCCTAGAAAATTCTACAACAGAAAATACTTCAAATTTACCTAGAAAACCACAGAGTACTTACCTGCCAAAATTTGCACTTTCGCACTATGAGAGAACTTCTGTAATTCTATTGGATTGTTAACCAAGAATTTTCCTACCCTAGCTCTAAAAATTTTGTATGCCCTGATATTCTCTCTGTGCTTTAGTGGTTCATTAATGGTGAAATTGTGGGCTCTTATCATGCAATAAAATCGCACGTATAAGGTCTGGATCATATTTACTCTCAGTAACCATTACCCACAATTTGCATCCAAGTTTGAATCCCATCCATAGATTTTCACTGGATCGGATAGTCCTAATTTAAAAAGTAACGAGCATTATGGCTTTTAAAACAATGCTACGTGTCATAATTTTGCCTCTCTGCATTATTTAAAATCCCTTCATCTTAGAAGTGCAGGGGAGCGTTGTTCGTCGATCAAGACAAGATCGGCAATCTGACTAATACACTTTCTAGTTAAAACCAGTCATTTGTACTAACCAATAAGAAACTGCCATATGATCTCATGTTGTCTGACCACATTCCATGCCAGCAAATCCCACATCATCTTTTGGGCAAGCAAGTACTTGGTATCAATTAGTATACATGTCATGCAAGCACATTCCCGCTTTCCTTATTTAACAAGCATTTTTAGATTGTGGGCCTGCGCCAGTCATCGATCATTGAAAGATCAACAGTGATACTTATCTTACCCTACAGAGCATCTAAATAGAAATTTTGATGTCACCACAGACACGTGTCTCTAGTGTGCATTCTCGCTTTTTTTAAACATCGCTCAAATTAAAAATGTGGGGAAGTGCCTTTCGTTGATCAGGATAAAGATCATCGATCAGGAACAACTCTTCACTTTATGCTAGCATTATCCACTTGGGCCAATGACATGATTACTTTTAACCCGCATGTTTTGTCTATTGTGTTTAAACATTTGACACATTTTTGCCCCAGGTCATAAATATCTCTAGCTAAGCACCTTTGGCAGAACCTATGGCATGACTCCTACATTCTTCATGGTCTGGTCCCACTGTGACATGCATTGCAAAGGCACATTCTTGCTTTTCTTATCTGACTTGCAGCTTCATAATGCAGGATTGTGCTAATAGTAGATCTTCGAAAGATCTATAGTTGATAAGACCTCATTTTCATCCAATAGTCAAAACTCCTCCACATGGCACATCTTGCAGTACATGTCATCAATCATTTATAGTGTGGCATATTGCTTTGCAAATACCTAACCCCACCTTGCCACATGTCACAAATCCACTTGCCCGCATTAGTTATTTCCTGTGCAGTTTCAAAGTGCGGGCATGCGCTGGCCTTTGATCTCTGATAGATAAATGGTTACATAAACTTCGCCTTTTGAGTAGCATATTGGCTAATAGTGATGAATGATGTTTTGCCACCTATTCCAACTCATCTGACATACATCACAGAGGACATCTCACCATTATTCTTTCAACAGTGAGCGCATCTCGTCAGACCGTGCCACTTGTCCAACTTTCTCTTCCCTGTATTATTTATCTGTCAAGCATATTCTTCTTGGAGGAAAGCGCTAGCCCTTGATTGAGATGAAATCAATGGCTGATGCTTCTTGGTGACAAATGGCATATCTCTATAGGTGAATCCTCCAATGGCATCATGGGAAAATCAGGACATGTGCAAAAGTAATAACAAACCTACAAAAGTTCTTGACAATTTATGATTCACCAAAATTTAGGAATGTAAAGGCAAGGTGTCACCAAGTCGCATGCCCTCTTTACTTAAAGGCCTTGCATCTTGAAAATGTGGGTATGTGATACTCGTTGATCTAAACAAGGTCAAGGATTAAAAAGACTTTGCATCATCAGAGGTAATGGTTAACAAAATGATTAATCAATTTGTATGCTAAGTGCAGTCACGTAGGATTAAACAAAAATATAACGACCTCATGCTTATGCAAGCCCTCCCTTGGGGAAAATGTTATTGAAAACATTTTTCTAAAAATAATTTTGAGGGTACTCTAAAGCTAGGGCAATCTGATGACTTTAAAAAAAACAAGGAGTAAAACCCTAACTTAAAAAATTTCAAGATTTAAATGATTTTTCACAAGATTTTCATTTAACCTCTACCTAGTGAAAAATCAAGCTAACAGTGGCTCTATCTAGGGATGATAGACTACCTAAGTCTATGCAAGAATTTAGAATCTATGGGAGAGCAGACCACATACTTGGTGCAAAATGACAACTTCTTCAGAGAGTACAGAGCAACAAATAGAAAGAAAAAACTAGACTGCACAGGGATATTTACAAGGATTTAAAGAATATACAGAATGTACAAAACACTAGGAAACCCTAACACTACTGTTCATGGAGAAAATAAGTATCTTCCAAGAAAAATACCTCTTCAAGAACTATCCATGAACTAGCAGTTCAAGAATATTGTCCAATAAATCTTTGAGTATATAGGAATCCTCACCCCAAGTAGTTTCAATCAAATAAGGGCCTAACCAGATAGGATCAAATTTGTCATGTTTCCCCTTTTCTTCAATTTTGGTATTCCACATTAAGACTAGATATCCATCTTCAAACTTTTTTCTTACCATTCTTTTATCATAGAGTGTCTTAACTTGCAGTTGCAACTTCTAGCTCTTAAGAGATGCTTCTCTTCTGGTTTCTATTAGTCCTACCAATTCATCCATCCTTTCTTGCATTTCATTTGTAGTATCTTCATCATACAACTAAATGTAATTGTAGAGTCCCATCAATTTGTTCTAAGACATTCTAGCTTGAATTACATATACCATATCAAATGGAACTACACCAATGGCCTTTTTCACAGTTACCCTGTCAGCCCATACTGCTAATTGTAACTTGGAATCCCATGCCTTTTTGTTATCATCCAAAGTTCTCTTAATAACCTTCAACAAGCTCTTATTTGTGGATTCTGCTTGTCCATTCCCTTGTGGATGATAAGGAGAAGATGATGACCTTGTTATTCCATATTTATCACAAAATTTAATAGATTCCTCAGACCTGAAACACATAGCATTGTTTGTTACAATTTTCTGAGGACAACCAAATCTAGAGATAATATTATTTAGTAGGAAATTATTGACAACTCTACTTGTTGCATTTCCTATGGGGATAGCCTCTACCCACTTAGTAAAGTAATTAGTAGCCACTAGAATCCAAGAATAGCTAGTGCTAGACTTGGGGAAAATCTCTCCTATGAAATCCAGACCTCATTGTTGAAAGGGTGCTTGAACCTCTAATGGCTTCAATGGAGTATTACCTGAGAACTTCAGCTTTCCAGCAAACCTCTAACAAGGGTCACATTTTCTAATCATAATCTGAGCATCCTTGAAAAGGGAAGGCCACCAAAATCCAACCCTCATTATTTTATGTGCAGTAGTTTTGGCCATATAGTGTCCTCCACATACTCCACCATGCATTTCCTTCAAGACTTCTTTTTCCTTTTCTTGATCAACACATTTCAACAATACTCCTTCAAAATTTCTCCACCATAGCTTGCCTTGGACAATTATATACCTGATGGCTTGCAATTTAGTACTCCTCTTTCCATTTTTAGGCAAATGAGGTGGAGCTTCCATGTGTTGTAGATAATATATAACATTGGTGTACTAATCAAATTGATCCATGTCATATAAGTCAGCTCTGAGATCATCACTTACCAAATTTATCTGATTTGCCTCTAGATTAGCTTTAGCCATGAGTTTGGCCAAACCTTGACCTTTTACCAACTTAGTTATCTATATGTCAATATTGAATTCTTGGATCCTATTGATCTATCTACACCTTCTGCCTAATACTTCCTATTGAGAAAATATATCTTTCACTACAGCACTAGGTACAAAGGCAATGAAAGTAGCACCTACTAGATAGCATCTAAAAGCTTTTATAGCCTTTACTAAAGCATATGCCTGCTTTTCATTTATCTCATATTTTAATTCATCTAGCTGCAATGACTTATTGAGAAAGGCAATGAGCTACTCATATCCTTCTTGATTTTTTTGCAATAAAACTGCAGCTACAGTGTGAAAAGATGCAAAAGAAAAGATATGCATAGGCTTTGTGTAATCTGGGGTTCTCAGTACTAGAGAATTTTTTATTGCAATTTTAATATCTTGGAATTCTTGTGAAGGTTCACCATTGCAATTTATAGTGGCTCCCTTCTTGAGCATCTTTGAGATAGGTCTACTGATCTTAGCAAAATTAGTAACAAATCTCTTAAGGAAATTGACTTGACCAAAGAAGGATTGAATTCCATTTATATTTTTTGGCTTGGGGACTTTATCAATGGTTGCTACTCGTTCAGAGTCTATTTTCACCCGATCCTTAAACACAACATGTCCTAGTAATTTACCTTCTATCACCCCAAATGTGCATTTCTTTGGGTTCAAGGACACTCCATATTCCAGAGCTTTGATAAAGATTTTCTCCAAGTGTCTGCAATGTTACTCAACCTTCTTAGAATATGCTATAAGGTCATCCTGGTATACAACCATAAATTTGTCAATATAATCATGAAATGCCACATCCATGGCTCTTTGGAAAGTAGCTCCTACATTAATCAGGCCAAATGGCATCATTACATATACATATGTTCCCCATGGGGTTGTGAAGGTTGTCTTGAATTATTCACTTTCCTTTACTAGAACTTGATTATATCCAGAGAAACCATCCATCATTGACATTAACTCAGAACCAGTCACTTGCTGCAAAATTGCTTCCATATTAGGCAATCTATAATTGTCTTTTAAAGATTCAATGTTTAAGTTCTTTAAATCGACACACAATCTTATATCCCCATTCTTCTTTCTGACAGGGACCAAATTTGAAACCCAGGTAGAATGCCTAATTGGTTTAATTATTCCCTCATCCCTTAGTTTCATTAACTCTTCTTGCATTTTGGGAGCTAGGGTAGGGTATACTGGTCTCTATTTCTGTCTAAAAGGTTTTACATTATCTTTTAAGGGTATGACATGCTAGAATAGATCTTCCCTATAAGCCTCAAGGTCATCATATGACCATGCAAAAACATGTCTATACTTTCTAAGCAGGTCAATCAATGTTTTTCTGATTTTAACAGGCAGATTTTGGCCAATATAAACCTTTTTGGGGGCTTCGTCGGTGCCTAGGTTTATCTCTTCTAACTCCTGAGGTTTAAGATCCTTAAATCCAAGTTTTTCTCTATCCTAGTTATCAAAAATGTTTTCCAAGAACACTAGCCCCTTAGGCACTTTATTGGTTTTCAATTGCATAATCTCTTGGCCAAAAATGGTTTCCTTACCATCTATGGTTTCAACCAGTTCACTGCAATCCATTTCCTAACCATGGTACTTATCTTCATTTAGCAAAAAAATTTTAATGTCTTTATCATCTTCAAAGACTTACCAGTTTTCAATGTTATTAGGTATAGAAGGCCTATTTTGTACCTCAATCTGAGATATTTCTTGCAAATGATATTTCCTTAGGCTTGATTGCTACATTTTCTAACAAATCAGCCATCTTATTTTGAGTTCTATATCTCTATGAGATACCAAATGCATCAAAGGATTCTATCTAATCTCAAACAACATTTCTATACTACTTTAGTCTCCTATTCTTGGATTCGTAAGTTTCCTTTATCTGGGAGATGACTAACTCAGAAACCCCTATAACATGTAATTTTTTGATCCCATGATGTGTGGCAACTTTCAATCCTAGCAACAATGCCTCATATTCTGCAATATTATTTGTGCAGGAAAACTTTAGTGTAAATGAATATCTGAAGGTATTATTCTTAGGGGAGACAAAGGCTACACCTGCCCCTAAACCCTCTTTAGAACTAGCCCCATCAAAGAACATTGTCCATAATTTTGGTGAGTTCGTACAACATTCAACTTCATGTTCAATTATAGCAGGTAAATTCTCAACTTCTTGAATAATCAATTCGGCTCTGAAAGCATTGACCCCAGTATCTAAGAAACAAGTGGCATCTTTGTCAATTTCTTCCCCTAAAATGTGATTAACCCTTGGTTCTCTATTTACCCTGACAGCTTTATCCCCAATGTGGAAAGTAGCATAGGTTAAGTCACACTGCAGCCTTCCCCCCATGGAAGCACTCCATTTTCTAGATAGTAACATTCCATAGTGTGGAGGTATATCCACCACCAAGATAGACATGGTTAACTCTATGTTAGGATATGCAGCTAGTTTGAATGGTAAACCATTTATGGTACCTATGACTGGGACTTCCCTAGCATCCATTCCCCTGTATCTGCCCTGCTTGGTATCCACTTTCAATCCTAAGGCTTCCATTACTTTTAAAGGCATTATGGTGTTGGAAGCTCCTGAGTCTATCATACAATTTTTTAGGTTCTTCCCTTTTATGATTAGACTGAGGAAAAAAGGATCAATATCTTCTATAAATGCCACTGAGGAATCATCTAAAAACATTTGAGGAATCTGGGATATGATACCACTATCCTCTATTACTAATGGGGTTTGTTGGGACATAGTTTGATCTACAACAATATTATTGTTTCCTATTCCACCCAACCATGACAAAGCCTTGTTCTTATGCTCTTCAATTCTAAGAAGTTCAAACAAGGGCACTTTTACAGTAATTTGAGATAACATAGATATCATATCAATAGGTTCAACAATAGTGGGTTTTACAAGAGTACCTGGAGTTGGAATCTTTTGAGCAGCAGACACCACTATTTGCTTGATAGTATTAGGTTCTGATTTCTTTAGTTGCACAACTAGTTTTTTTGCTTCACTTATCTAAAATTGAACCTTCTTCTTTGGTTCCCATTTCTTACCCTTATTTTCCTTGACCTTAGGCACATCTATATTGACTTTCTTGTTTTGATCATTCATCTTATGAGTGATATATTTGATGAATACACTAGATGGCTTTCCTACATCATTATTTACTATTCTACTTCTCAAATTGTAGTTACTATGGACTTGTGAAATCATTTCTACTGTAATTTTGTCAATCTCCTCCTTGGAGGGCATTCTTAAACTTGTGAGACCTACATCAAAAGATATAATGCACACCTTATCTACATCATACCCTTCATCATCTGAAAGCACTTCCTGATGATGTAAATGATAAGCAATTCTCTGATTGATAATGTCATTTTCAGGCTCTTCTAAATTAGAATCTATCAAATCGTCACACATGCTTACCATATTGAAACTTATATCATCATGGCTTTTCTCTTCACTTCCTTCTTCAGGCTTGATCTTGGGCAAATGACTCAACAACAACACAATAATTAGCAAAATGAGGTGATTGACATACAATGCACCATGGTACATCATCATTCATATTTACAGTGCTCCTTTGCAAGGTATCTAGGGTACCCTTATCTTTCATATTTTGTGCCTAGTTGGGAACTGGTTTACCATCCTTCCACTGGGTGGTGTAAGGATAATTTTGCATTCTAGGCTACCTATTGAAACTATTGTTATTCATAGGGGGTCTTTCAGCAACATTTGGCTTATTGAAATTAGTGGGATTCATCTTCTTGAGAAATTCCAAAATCTGGCCTATAGTAAGTTCTTCGGGCTTCTTTCCTATAGGAGTTTTATCACCCTCCCTTTTGTTATTTTTCTTAGGATTGAAAAGCTTAGGATCATCCCTTCTACCTAGTTTGCTAGATGCCTTCCTATTATTCTCTATATTTATTGCAATTTTATAGGCATCCCTTAAAGTTTTGGGATCCTTATCCCTCAATTGATAAGCCATTTTGCTATCAAAAGCATTCAAATATGTTGTAAGACAAACATCCTCATTTAACCTCATAACTTGAAAAAGTCTATACATACCTTTCTAGAATCTTACATTGAAATTGAATGTGGATTCATTGGGATTCTTCTTGATGTTGTTGAATTCATTTAGCATGAATCCTACATTAGTGTTGTCTCCATATTACTCCTTGAATAATTTCTCCAAGTCATTCCATGAGGTGATACTATCATCAAGCAACCTCCTAACCCAATCCCTTGCATCTTCAATTAGTGAATGCACAAACAATTTCATTACCATATCTTCATGTTCAACCTCATAATCATTCAACATATCAATGAAAATTCTCAAATCTTCTTCACCAGTAACAACATTATTCCCAGAGAACTTAACCACTTTGTCTCTTAAATCAAACGATATGGGATGTGGAGCACCAGGAATACCAGCAAATGATATTTGTCTATACTTTTCCAAGTATATAGGTTTCTTCTAGAAACTAGGAACATTTGAGTTACTAGCTATATTAGCTTGACTCAGAGCAGCAGCTTAGGATTGTTGAGGTGGGACAAATGGGACTTGGGTGCCAATAGTGGAAGATGAGGCAGGAGCAGATTGGGGTATTCCCTAATTTGAGATTATTGGATCATTAGCTAGTGCAAGAATTGTAGGTGGGATAGACAAATTGGGCCATGAAGCCAATGCAGAATTAAATTTTATGAATTGGATTTTTCTCCTAGTTTCTGCAACTTGAGCTTCATTTTCAACCTTCTCAAGCTCTTTTGCAAGATCTTCTTTCTCTTTTCTAGCCTTCTCCAGATCTAAATCTAATTTTGACATGGAGGGTTGTATGAGTTTGCTTGTTAGAGCTTGAGGTTCATTTATTTGGATTCCTATAGCTTTGCCTTTCCCTTAATCTAGAGCTTTTGTGATGGGCTCTATAGGGTTCGCTTGAATAGGTCTATAGGCTTGGACTTGAGCAATGACTGGTTCTTGCCTTTGATTTAGGAATTTTTCTTGTTCCTAAACTTTAGCTCTTAGATTGTCTACATCTCCAAATACATTAGTATGGAGAGTTGTGATATTTTTTTCTAACTTTTTATTTTGCTCCTTCAGAGTAGCCATCCTTCTTAGTAGAGCATCCCTTTCTATTATGGCATACAAGGTGTCTTGCTCCTTTTCTTTTTCAAGACGAATGTGTTCAGCATCTTCCTCAGTAATCCATTTCTTCAAAACTCCTATCTCAGAATACAATTATTTAGGATCTGTAGAAGTAGTTTCTAAATCAACAGGATCGTCCAGATCTATAAGATTTGGTTCCACGTATGGGGTTGCTCTGGGATTAAAAGTATTATCAAATGAACTCCTAAATCCTAGTCTATAGTTCATATCTGCTACAGGATCTGGCCTTGATGAAGCAATTCCAACTTTGGACACATCTTTGTCCTGAAATACTCTCTCATCTAGTAATGGGGTACTGAAAATGCCTCCTAAGAGTCTTGTAGTTTTGGATTCAGAACTAAGTGAAGAAGACTCTCTTCCTAATACTGGTTGATATTGAGAAATGACAGATGCATTGCCTCTGGGTTTCTAGGTGGGATTTGGATCTATCTTTTTCTTATTTTGATTCTTCCTACCACCTTGGGGTAGATCAGTATACATGGATACATCAGGATTGGCTCTCATGTAAGCTCTTGTTTTGTTTCTCTTGTCAGCCATATTCACCTTTTGTTAAAATAAGTACTAGCTTCAAAACCTTGACTGACTCGCCACCCTATTCTCGAAAAATATTCAATGACACTTAATGCTAACTCAAAGAAAACAACATACAATTAGGAGAAAAAACATCTGACACAGATAGATCAATCACTGATGTTGTAAGACTACAACTCTTGCTTGTTAGATAAGACACTTGGATAAACTGGATAAGTTATTTTGTAGCTACATTACTTGGGCTTTATCTTCTTTAAATTCTCAAGGTTTGTCACTAAAAGATTCCCTTAGAACCATGGGAAAAACTTGGACAACCTGACACACACGTACACAATAGAACCAAAGAAACTGTAGTACTTTCTCACAGATGTGTTGGACAACTCCCCAGCAGAGTCACCATTTTGTTGCTATTTTTCAAAGGACTAAAACTACTAAGCAACAAAATGCTTAATACCAAGATGATAATACTCATACAATCTAAAGGTTAGTCAATTCTTGTTAACAATTGCATGTTTAAAACATTTGGACCCAACTTTTACAAAAGAAAAGGTGGTTTTCTACTCTTTTGGCTCTACAAAACTAGGGTGGGTATACGCAGGGATGATTCAAGACTGGAAAAATTGTATGAGGATTATTTTTAGTTTCATTCTGATTCTCATTTTAAAATCCTCAAACACATACATAAATCTTAATAACTTGATAAACACATCCCATATAATAGATATGGCAAAAATTGCTTCTATAGATCTACAGATGTTCTTAACAATAGTGGCTAACTAAAGCTAAAACATTCCATGCAGACAAGTGCTGGCCAACTTTGAAGATCTACAAGAAACAAAAGTAAAATTGATTTAATTCTACATTCTTGACAACCATTTGTGACATACTTCTCCTTTAGCTGAATCAATTTGATCAGTGCCTAATCCATCAAGGTTCAGAGTCTGTACCAAATTCTTAGATCTAACTTGTTGCCTTACAAAAAATTCTATCTGCAACTCTTTTCAGAATTTATCATTCAAAACCCTTTCCATTACTAGAGAAACCTTATCACATTCATCAAAGCTTTTATTTAATCCTTTGAATTAACAGTAGTGATAAAGAAATATACAACCTAACTAAATTGCATTTAATTGTACAAGCCTTTAATTATACAATATCAAGACAACCAAGTAATTAGAAGGAGACAAGATTCAGAAAGAAGTGATGTAGGGACAGTTCACAATTTGTATTCATTTTCTTTGAAAATGGTATATCATTTACAATAGACTCAGAATGACCTTCAGAAAGAAACATAGCTCATTCTATATTCATGTATTCTCAGAGAATTGATAGAGAAAATACATCATAAATTTTCTTTCAAAAGTTTGGACCAAAAATAGACTAAGCATATGACTTAGAAAAATAGAATTTGGACCATTCTTTAGCCTTGGAATACCACTTAAATAGTGTGAGATGCAATAAGCTTCAGGCTAAAAGAAAGTGACATGTGTCTTCTAAAAGATACTGACAAATGTCTATCATAAAAGACAAAAGCCAATAATAGAAAAGCTATTACATCAAACATTCCTTGGTGGGTCCCTTTCTATAATACTTCTCAACTATTGAGACAAGAAAATATGATCTGATTCTTTATTTATTGTTCATCCTCAGAGTAAGTGGCCATGAGGTTAAAAAGTGACATGTCATCTTCAACTACCTACAAACTTACTTTAATCTGGGGATTTTCCATGTCTTCATTACTAACTATGAGGGTAACTTTTACTTTTGCATCTTCCTCCTCATCACCTTCTGACATTTGTTCTACAAACTGATTTTTCCATTTATTATAAGTAGCATCATTTGGCAAATTAAAGTTTAGAGTTTCTCTTTGTATAATCACTAAAGAATTTGCAATTTCCTCTAAATCATCAAATTCTTTTCTCATAGCATTATAAAATAACTGTATCTTTACTAACTCTTCATTTGTCCTTGCCCAAAACTAGTGGCCAGTTTCACTCATGATGTTCTTGATTCTTTCATAAAATAATTCATCCAACTCCTTTTGCCACTTTTCCTTTTCCTTTATTGTATCAACAAATTCTAAAGCACAAGGAAATAAAGTGAATTTTTCAGCAATATACTAGGAAAAACAAAGTGTTAATCTCCTCTGCAAAGAATACCTTTAACATCAAAATCTTCTAGTTTATTTAACAAATCAAAAATTTTCTCTACTTGATGATAAGGCATTTGGATGGCAGATATACACATAATTGTGATATCATTATTCCTCTCCCTCCACTTCTGTGCAAGGGGAGTCAATTCATCCTTATCTCTATTCAACTCATCCATGAGGGTTGAAATTCTTGTCAACTGATCAAAGAAGGTTGACCATTGTATTCTATCCCTTAAATACATCACACCCTGCTTTAATTTTCCTTCATATTGATTTCTTAATTCTACCTGCAACTCATGTAATTTGGTTTTTTCTTCTTCAAAGTCCTCTACTGTATAGAATTGGGGCCTTTCAAGGGTGTCTAGTATTTCAACAATAGGGGTTGTTCTATCAAATGATTGTGGAGAGTATGCAATTCTAGGTGCACTAGATTCTCCCACCTTTCTTTTCCCAAGTATCTTCTCCATTTGAGACACTTTATTTTCTAGTGACTGTATCTGTATACCCCTTTCCTCATATGCTTTTAAAACTTCTTCAAACATAGCATTGAGTTGGGTAAACTTATCTTCTTCTTGGCTAGATACAACACCACCCAATTTCAGCACTTCTAAGGCCATTTGCATTATTTGCTTACTACTTACTTCACTAGCCCTGTATACTATCAATGTACTAGTATGCTCTACAGTGGGAAACTCATGTAGCCTGATATTTTCCCTCTTTTCCATAGACCATATAATAGCGCTTGGTGGTCGTCACTAAATTTGACTCCTCTATGAGCCTGTAATAGTTCTTCAGTAGTTTTTAGTTGAACATCTTTCTGCTTCCTTACTAAATCAAAAAAAATTGCATTTGCTATATCCCATTTTGGCAAAATGAGGACTCCTGACTGTCTAACTATTTTCCTCCCAACATCAAGAGTAAACTGGGCAAAGTCATTCAAAAAATTTGAATTCACCTCTCCCTTAATAACTGAGTCAAGTTTATCTAGTTGCTCAGCTTTGATTTTCTTATAGGCTTTCTCAAAATTTCCCATATTTAATCTCCATAAAAAATGAGCGAAAGCCCTAGATCTTACAAAATTTTCATCATTAATAAATCTTTTAGAAGCCTGTGCAACTATTGGGTCAATCTCCTTACCTTGGTAATCAGCAATGGTTAGGTCCAAGGAAGGTATAGGAGGTTCTTGTGGCTCTCCAACATCCAAGTCTGTAGAAGTGACAATCACATCCCCTTCTCCACCCATTTTTCTAAGATGTTCCCTTAGAGATGCTTCATCATCTATATGGATTGGTGATTGGCTTGGGGAGTATTGTTCCTTTTGAGAAGAAGAAGACCCCTGCTCTAATTTTTTGCCTTTTTGGAGAGTGGGCTGCAGATGGGCTTCTTGACCTTTTCTTCTAGTGAGAGGGTTCTTGTTGCACATTTCGAATCATAACATAACTTGCCCTCTTCTACAATGTATATTGGCTAGGAGCTACCACATTTCTACTACTTATTCTTCTTTGTACTTCTGTAGCCTGCTCTGGATGTGTTTCAACATACATAGCTTTCTTTTCATTCATGGTTTGAATTATTATGGAAAAATTATTCATTAATGCTTGTATTTTAGCTCCCCAGTATTTCTTGTCTTTTAATGGGTCATACTGGGGGTCAAAAGCATTAATAAATTCTAGAGTCTTACTGAAAACTATCCATTTCTCTTTTCTCAATTCTTGTTCCTGCAATGTGAAGATATTTTTTATTATATCTTTTGGATAGTAAACCTAATGTACGATATGGGAAGCTCTTACCCTTTTTTTTAAAAGGTCATAGAACCCTTCAGGGTCACTAAATTTAGCGTGAGACTCTGCCATGTTATATCTATCCAAAAACAAATTCAGGTGCTTCCACCCTTTTTTGACAAAGACAAAATCATGCACTACAGTAACAATTGGAAAGAAAGTTCCCTTCTTAATCAATTCCCTCTCATCTATAGTGCCTATCTGCCATAAGAACTCAGCAATCCCAATCTTCAAAGGCACATGAAAAGGCAACACATGTGGCTTTCCCATAAAACCATATACCCTTATCACAGTTGAAACATTATAAGGGATTATATCCCCCCAATTATGACTAACCAATAGCCCTTGTGCATGATCTTTAGGTCTAATCAATTCCAATGATGCTTTTGGAATTCTAGGGTTGTCCCCTCTCAAAAGAAATCTTAGCCTAGATGCGAAAAATTTGTCAAACCTTACATAACTAGCATCTGTGGCTTCTAAAGTCATATCCACACTCCATAACTACATTGGATTCCTTTCTTCATCCTTGGTTGTTTCCAACTCCATACCCTTGGAGAAGAAAGTTTGTCCCTTGTATAAGCATACATGCATTAGCAATGAATACCAACAGAATGGTTTGTTTACTTTTCCCCTTACTATTCCAACCAAACCATTGTGAATCTCTTTTGATAGAAAAGTGGCAAAATCCAGAATGGTACTCATTCCAAATTGAAGGGTTTGAGCCATTATAAGGACAATAGAGCCTGGAATTTGATCACCTTCATCTATCCCCAAAATCTTGCAAAGAGAAAAATACAATGCTTGAGCTCTCAAGTTGAAATGTCTTCTCAACAATGGCGCTGGGGTATTGGCTGTAATCACAGGCAAATTACCAACCTTGGCAGCATGCTCCTGTAGTGGCCCTGTTCTTAGATAAATTCTTTGTGCATCATATCTGGCTTGTAGATCATCCATATCAATGATTTCATGTTGAAGACCTCACTAAACAGCTCAAGGAAAACCCTAGAAAGATTGATTCCAAATTTTTTTTAACCCATGTTGTAATAGGATCATATTTCTTTGCCAGGTCCATCAATAAATCACTATCAAAGAAAATAGTGGGGACTACTAGTTTACCAATATCAAACTCCCAAACATTACTCATAGGAGTATCCAATTTTCGCTCTAAAAACCATTTCTTGAATAACTCTAGACCTCCCATGGAAACCTAAGCATCTCTTACGCAATTAGCTTTGTCATAAAAACCCTCTACTACAACTATTCTGGGATGTTTTGGGATGAGTTCCCTCCCCTTAGTTATTTCATGCACTAATAACGGGAATTGTTCAAGAAAG
The DNA here is from genome assembly GCA_028749045.1 of Cupressus sempervirens. Classification (NCBI taxonomy): domain Eukaryota; kingdom Viridiplantae; phylum Streptophyta; class Pinopsida; order Cupressales; family Cupressaceae; genus Cupressus; species Cupressus sempervirens. Next base: position 680,244,849 of record CM053787.1, on the reverse strand, counting down.
TCATCATGCATAGAACATTTTAAATAATCTATTTTCCTTGTAAACTCTTTTCAGGGAGGCATTTTGAATGAACCCTAGAAAATTCTACAACAACAGATACTTCAAATTTACCTAGAAAACCACAGAGTACTTACCTACCAAAATTCGCACTTCTACACTATGAGAAAACTTTTGCAATTCTACTAGATTGTTAACCAAGAATTTTCATGCCCTAGCTCTAAAAATTTTGTATGCCCTGATATCCTCTCTGTGCTTTAGTGGTTCATTAATGGTGAAATTGTGGGCTCTTATCATGCAATAAAATTGCACGTATAAGGTCTGGATCATATTTACTCTCAGTAACCATTACCCACAATTTGCATCCATGTTTGAATCCCATCCATAGATTTTCACTGGATCGGATGATCCTAATTTAAAATGTAATGAGCATTACGACTTTTAAAACAATGCTACGTGTCATAATTTTGCCTCCTTGCATTATTTAAAATCCCTTCATCTTAGAATTGTTGGGGAGCATCATTCATCGATCAAGACAAGATCGACGATCTAACTAATCCACTTTCTAATAAAAACTAGTCAGTTGTACTAACCAATAAGAAGCCACCATATGAGCTCATGTCATCTGACCACATTCCATGCCGGCAGATCCCACATCATCTTCTGGGTGAGCAAGTACTTGGTATGAATTAGTATACATGTCGTGTGGGCGCATTCCCTCTTTCCTTATTTAACAAGCATTTTCAAATTGCGGGCATGTGCCAATCGTTGATCATTGAAAGATCAATGATTATACTGATCTTACCTTGTAGAACATCTAAACAAAAATTTTGATGTCACCACGGACACATGTCTCTAGGGCACATTCCTGGTTTGTTTAAACATCGCTCAAATTCAAAATGCGGGGAAGCACCTTTTGTTGATCAAGATAAAGATCATCGATCAGGAATAACTCTTCCTTTTATGCTAGCATTATCCACTTGGGCCAATAACATGATTACTTTTAACCCACATGTTCTAGCTATTGTGTTTAAACATCTAACACCTTTCTGGCCCAAGTCATAAATATCTCCAGCTAAGCACCTTTGGCAGAACCTATGGCATGACTCCTGCATTCTTCATGATCTGGTCCCACTGTGATATGCATCCCAAAGGTACATTCCTACTTTTCTTATCTGACTTGTAGCTTCATAATGTAGGATTGTGCTAACTATAGATCTTTGAAAGATCTACGATTAATAAGACCTCATTTCCATCCAATAGTCAAAACTCGTCCATGTGGCACATCTGGCAGTACATGTCATTAATTTTTTACAGTATGGCATACTACTTTGCAAATACCTGACCCCACCTTGCTACATGTCACAAATCTGCTTGCCCACATTAGTTATTTCTTATGCAGTTTCAAAGTGCGAGCATGCACTGGCCTTTGATCTTTGATAGATCAACAGTTACATAAACTTTTCCTTTTGAGTAGCATATTGGCTAATAGTGACGAATGATGTTCCTCCACCTATTCCAACTCATCTGACATGCATCACGGAGGACATCTCACCATTATTCTTTCAACAGTGGGCCCATCTCATCAGACTGTGCCACTTGTCCTACTTTCGCTTCCCTGCATTATTTATCTTTCGAGCATATTCTTCTTGCGGGAAAGCGCTAGTGCTTGATTGATATGAAATCAATGGCTGAAACTTCTTGGTGACAAATGACATATCTTTGCAAGTGAATCCTCCAATGGCATCGCGAGAAAATTAGGACATGTGCAAAAGTACTAACAAACCTGCAAAAGCTCCTGACAATTTATGATTCACCAAAATTTAGGAATGTAAAGGCAACGTGTCACCAAGTCACACGCCCACTTTACTTAAAGGCCTTCCATTTTGAAAATGTGGGTATGCGATACTCATTGATCTGAACAAGATCGACGATTAAAAAGACTTTGCATCATCAGAGGTAATGGCTAACAAAATGATTAATCAATTTGTATGGTAAGCACAGTCATGTAAGATTAAAGAAAAATATAATGACCTCATGCTTATGCAACCCCTCCCTTGGGGAAAATGTTATTGAAAACATTTTTCTAAAAAAAATTTTGAGGGTACTCTAAAGCTAGGGCAATCTGATGACTTTAAAAAACACAAGGAGTAAAACCCTAATTTCAAAATTTCAAGATTTAAATGACTTTTCACAAGATTTTCCTTTAACCTCTGCATAGTGAAAAATCAAGCCAACAAACCCCAAACCCTAATATTAAACATCCATTTAATTCTCAGGAATCCCATTTTGGTAGGCCCATCATATGTCACTAGCCAACAAAATAGTTAAAATAAAGTGCCTCACAACTTAAATTCAACATCAAAGATGAAACATCCAACACAAAATTCTGAAATCAAAGAAATAAAGAGTAGCCACTTACAAAAAAATTTTAATCAAGAAATAAAGACATAACCAAGAGTAAAAATAGAATCATCAAAAATACAATTGGCTAAATAGCCCCACATCACACTAAAGACAAAAAGGATGAACATTAAGAGTACCAAAATCTAAAATCAACCAAATAAGGACATAAATCCAATCACTTACCAAAATTTACATTACCAACAAAATGCGGCCATACCAAGGTCACTGAGAAACATGATGGATCTTAGGTCTTCCAAATACATTGTAGGGATCTTGAATTGATTTTAGATGGTGGTCTAATGACCATGTTTCTGAAACTCTGATTGATTCCACATACTAACTATATAGTTATCTTCATCGACATCACCCTATGATTAGGGTTTACTACACAAAGAGGTTTGGCTTGATCAAAACTTACTCAAAAGTGAAAATTCAAGGATATTAATATAAGCCCTCATTCAATCCTTTTGTTGTTACATTGGTTTCCTTTCAAAGAATCTAAACATGTGGGAAACTATAGTGTCAGTAGCGTTGCACTCTGAGTTTTAGCTACAATATCAAATCTCTTATCCTCAATTTACTATAATTGCATAATAGGGTACATGCCCATAATTTTTCTTAGGTCAAATTTCACCGCAATATACTAGCTGAATTTGTGTCATCTCTCTCACCAAATTTGGTATGATCTTTTATACATAAATATATCACTATCCATGTTATTCCATCATTTACACAAGTTCTAATTATCTTCCAAGAATGTGCTAAATGCTATTGTTCTTATCAGTAATCCATACTTCACATTCTTCTAGTCATAAATGACTTATGAAATCATCCTTAGGCTATAGGTTTGCAACTACTTAGGTATAAAACCATTATTAGGATGTCATTAATGTTTACTTATTCACTCTTACAACTATCTCCTTGTTGTCGACATAGGTCATCATCATCATTCTTAACATGCCTCATGGCATATAATTCACTTATTACTTAACTTTGATACCTAAACCTTTGTTTCATATTAGGTTGATGACCTCATCATGACTTTACTTTCTCTGAATTATAGGGTTATAATTGATCTAATAATTTCAATACCAAAGTCTACAAGCATTCACTTGATAGTTAAAATTTAGTATTACTCATGCTTATAGAATAAGCCTGCCAACATAATAGACTCACATAACCCTAACTCAAAAGTTTTCATTTTCTATCTTACCAATTTAGTACTATATGATACGCACTTCTTACCATTTAGATTTGGCTCTTACCACCATACTAAGTTAGATTCATCCCCTGATTAGGGTTCTATTCCTCGTAGTAGGTTAAGATACTCTCCTTCTTTATATGTTCCTCACTAACTCTCTTTTGTTGAATAACTTCCTGCAATAGTAATCCTATCATTTGAGGTTCCAAAGGTTACTTGCAGATTCCAATTTAACACTCTTTTTTTTTTTTGAGGATTATTGGAACAATACATTTTAAATTCTTAATAGGTTAGAGGTTTCCCAATTAACTTGGCAACATGGTATACTCTTCAAGTGTTACCTTCCTATTTACACACCATTCATTTATCTATTCAATGTTTCACTCGAAGGTACAAGATTAGATTATGAAGATTGTAGGTTTTCTTGCACTTAGGTTTGAAAAGTTTTAAACAATACTAGTTCACTAGATCATCTCTGTACTTGATATAACTACAATGCTTCCATGAGTGTTTGGGTCAGACAAAATATGACTTCTACTAAAGATGTTGAGAACACTTTTCTCTTTGACGTCTAAGTTATCTGATTGTTTCCACTTTCCTTATTCAAATTTTGTTTTTGGGTTCTTAATTTAGTTTTTCCTCAAGGCAATGGTGCTCAATATAATTTTCATCTCTCAATGAGATCATAATATACTTTAATATATCATTCTTGCACCTAAACATTCATTTCAATTCATTAATACCAGGTTATCTGATATGGTTAACCATTTACATTTGTTACTACTAGTTCAAATACTACTTAGGTTTAATTATTGGTGCCATAGTTTAGAAAGAATACATTTGCTTAGCAAATTTATGCAAAGAAAAATCACTGCTTCATATAGTAAAATTTAAATTCCCACACTTAACATGGACCCATTATTGCCCAAGTGTCATGAAACTAAGCTCTGATACCAAAATGTCATGCCCAAAAATGTAGGGCAAAAACACATCAATTTTTTAAATAATAATTAATCTACTAAGTTGATACATGCTACATTGATTAGGTCATGGAAAGATGACAAAGCTTTAAAGTACAAGGTTACGACTTCCAATTCAAATTACTCCACCTTTTTTTTGAGGGGGGGAAGGGGTTCTAAATGTATAAATTGGCTATGAAGCTATCCCTATCAACACTATATTATATCAAACTCTTTGCTTATAAACAATCCCTATTTGCTCACTTAAAACATGAAAGGAATATTCTATTGAAAAACAAAACATTAATTACTAATTATCTTTGCAAAAAAAACTAATAATAATAAGTAAATCCAAAACCATCATATATTACTAACTAAACTTACCTTACTAACATTATACTAATCTTAACATAATATTAAAATTAAAATGAAACTATTAACTCACTAACAATTACCACTAATTTAAAATCTAATTCACTTTAACAACTAATTTTATTTCATATTAACCCATCAACTAAAACATACTAACTACTCTTACACATACAAATTCACTAGCAATTTATTCAACTAACTAACCAAAATAATAATACAAAATAATAATAATAATAATAATAATAATAATAATAATAATAAACTAATTCTAATTGTAACATTTAACAAATTAAATCCTGATTTACCATATTAATAATTTAAAACTTCACTACAATCCTAATAGAATAACGGAAAAACAACTAACATTGTCTAACACTTAACTTCTTCTGTCACTTATCAATTTACATTTAAACAAAAATTTAAAAACAATCCTAACACATACTTTTTAATTACCCTTAGTAATACATTCTAAACAAATAATTTAACACAAAAATTAAACTCACCTTACCTTTACTAACTTTTAACATTAAAAAAATCTATTTTCAAATTCAAACACTAACTAAGGCTAATCTAACTTTTAATTATAAATTAAAAAACAAATTAAATTCTAACTAACTAACTACACACACTTCCTAACCCACCCTTATCCATCTCTAACCCAACTAACTCTAAGTCTACCTAGGCTCACATGAGCCTTCCCCAAAAAAGAGATCACGCTGCCCAACGTAGAGAATGACATGCTTTCAAGTCAAATGCCTCCTTGGATGTGATTGGAGGATGGTTAGGAATTCATTTTTTTCTTTTTCAAAAAAACTTTGGTTATGAAATCACTTTCCAGGCAAGCTCACGAGGGTTTCAAAGACATTCTCGAACATTGCTTGGAGATATTTTCACATGGAGGGGAATTTAAAATCTAAAGTCCCTAGTCAACATCAAGTAAGAGTCAATGTTTATCTCAGCATTAAAGACATTAAATTCCATTTTAAACTCCCTTCTTACCCAAGGTATTTCCAAGATAGTAATAAGTGAATAAAGTTTATTAGGTAAGGACTTAGGATGAGTTAAGATATTTAGAGCATTTTTCTCTAGGAAGGATTTTTTTTTTTTTCAAGGCCCCCTTTTTTTTAAAGTAAATTTCTTTCTAAGTGTTATATTTTTGTTTTTGAAATGCAAAATTTTACTAAGCAATTTTTTTTTTTAATGCAAATTTTTCCAAGCGTTGGAGTCTCAAGACAAGGAAGTATAATTTTTTTTTAATTCAATTTACTAAATATTTAGTTTAAACCAAGAGGCATATTTATATATTTATATATTTATATACTTTTTTTTAATAGTTTATATATATATATATATATATATATATATATATATATATATATATATATATATATATATATATATATATATATTGCTTCTAATGAATAGTTGGAAAGCTGAAAGTGATGATGATGAGACACATGAAGATGAAATACAAATCATCGACTCACTTTCACTAGTGCATGGGAAAGAAGAAGACAAATACAGTGGACTAGATGGATGGTGTGGTAGAAATGAAACCAAATATAACTGTCACCTTGGTAGTACATGATGATATAAGTGGAAATGCTAGAGTAGAGGTGAATTTGCAGGAATCAGAGCCTGACACATCACTGGCAAATTTGATAGCTACATATGCTAAGGATTCATAGTGAATAAGGGAAAATCATGGGATTTGTAGCATTTGAAGATGTAACAGAGGAGGTGCCTACAAAGAGAATAATATGATGTATTACCTTTTTGTTACACGAATTTCTAATACAATTTTACTTTATATTAAGTATTGTTTGGTCTAGTTAAAAGTATGTGAAACTTATGATGTATTCTCTCTGTAAATACTTGGAATATATTGACATTATAGGGGTCTAATGTATGGTCTAGAGTCATTCAAAGTATTATTAAAATTGTATGCAAATCTTCAAAAGGAGGTTAATGCAAAATTGAACTGTCCTTGTATGTATTCTTTTTGAATTTTGTCTCCTTTGTTATTACGTGGTTATTTTGATATTGTATGATCAAAGCTTGTCCACTTGAATGCAATTCACTTAGGTTGTATGTTAATTCATTATTTTTTTTGATTCAATGAATTAAGTAAATGCTTTAGTGAATCTAATGGGATTGCTATGGTAATAGAAAAGATGTTTGTAAGAATGAATTCCTATAATAATTGCTAATAATATTTGTTGTAATGCAACAAATTAGATCTATATATTGGAGTAGACTCTAAATCCCAATAGAATAGGCACCAATCTACTTAATCTAGTATATAGATAGGTAGACCATGAATAAGCACCAAGTCTAAAATCAAAATCAACTTTATTTTACTATTTGAAGAGTTTCAAGGATGGTTAGCACTTGTTTGCATGTAATCTTTAAGCTTTAGTTAGCTACTATTTCTGGAAGCACTTACAAATCTGAGAGGAATTGTGACCAAATCTACTTATAAGGGATATATATCACTTGAAAGTGTCAAGGAATGGATAAGCTATAAATATGTTAGAGATAGAAGATGAGAATCATAATGAATCTAATAAAATTCTCATACAGCTATATTCATTTTGAATCATCCCTTAGGTATACCCACCTTGGTTTTGGAGAGCCTAAAGAGCAGAAAACCATTCAAGGTTTTGTTGAAGTTGGCTCCAAGTGATATGAAAACATAATTTTTACTGGGTTGTAGCTAGTCCTTATATTTGTGAGTATCATCATCTTGGTATTGAGCCTTTTTTGTTCAATAGTTGAAAAATACCAACAAAATGGTGACTTTACTAGGGAGTTGTCTAACACATGTGTAAGAAGTACTACAATTTCTTTGGTCTTGTTCTGTACATGTTTGTTAGATCATTTGGTATAGCTCATGGTTATAGTGGACATGTTTAAGTGACAAACCTTGAGAATTTAAAAAGGAAAATGAAAATGAAATGCCATAGATGTACACTGATGTATACAACCCTTCCAAGTGTCTTACCCATTAAGAAAGAGTTGCAATCTTATGATTTACTGATTGGTTCATTTGTATGTTAGATATTTCTATATTTTCTTGTGTCTTTTCTTTAAAGTTAGGAGTAAGCTTAATTGTTGTATTTTCCCTAGAATAGGGTGGTGACTCAGTCAAAGTTTTGAAGCTAGTGCTTATTTGATAAATAGAAAATATGGCTAACAACAGAAAAAACACAAGAGCCAATTTTGATGTACCAATGTATACTAATTTAACTCAAGGTGGTAGGAAGAAACTGAACAAGAATAAGGAAAAACCAAACCCTAGCTTGAAACTAAGAGGTAGTGTATCAATTAATTCTCAATTCCAACCAATGGTACAAAGAGAGTCCTCTAAATCAGAAACCACAAGACTTTTAGGAGGAATATTTAGTACCCCATTACTAGATGAAAAAAAATATCAAGACAAAGATATGTCACTAGTAGGGAATGCATCCCCTAGGTCAAATATGATAGCTAAGATGAATAATAGGATAGGACTCTGGAGTTCATTTGGAGATCCTTTTAATCCCAAAGTAGTCCCATATATGGAAACTAATCTTATAGACTTGGATGATCCTATTGATTTAGAAGCCACTTTTGCAGATCCTAAAGAAGTACGATCAAAGATAGGAGTTTTGAAGAAGTGGGTTGCTAAGGAAGAAGCTAAACATGCTCATCTAAAAAAGGAAAGTGAGCAAGCCACCCTAGATGCTATTGTTGAAAGAGATACTTTTCTTAGAAGGATGGCTTCCTTAAAAGAACAAAACAAGAATTTAGAAGAAAGAATGTCAATCTTTCACACTGATGTCTTTGGAGATGGAGATAGCTTGAGAACCAAAGTTCAATAGCAAGAAAAACTCTTAAGACAAAAAAAAGAACCTATTATTTCCTAGGTTCAACCCTATAAGCCTGTCCAAAATAACCAGGTAGAACCTACTATCAAGAAGATAGATAAAGAAAAAGCAATAGGGATCTAGATAAATGAGCCCCAAATAGCAGAAAGTAAATTTGTAAACCCCCCTATGTCAAAATTAGATCTAGATCTAGAAAAGGCTAGGAAAGAGAAAGAAGATCTTGCAAAAGAACTTGAGAAGGTTGAGAATGAAGCCCAAGCCACAAAAACTAGGAGGAAAATCCAGTTCATAATTTCTAATTCTACATTGGCTTCATGGCCAAAATTTTTCACCCTAGCTACAACTTATGTACCATCTTGTGGACCAGTAATTTCAACTCAGGTAATATCTCAATTGCCCCTACTTCATCATCCACCATTAGTACTCAAGCCCCTATTGTCCAACCTCAATAATCTCAAAGTATTGTTCTCAACCAAGCCAATGTAGAAAGCACCTCAAATGTTGTTGGTTTCCAAAAGAAGCACATCTACATGGAAAAATATACGCAAATCTCATTTGTGGGTATTTCTAGTGCTCCACATCCTATATCTTTTTATTTAAGAGATAAAGTTGTCAAATTCTCTGCAAATAATGTTGTCACCGATGAATAACACTTAATATTTTTCATAGATATTCTAAATGAATTTGAAGTTGAACATGAGGATGTGGTGATGAAGTCATTTTTTCATTCGCTAACTGAAGATGTAAGGAATTGGTTCAAAAGATTACCTAATGACAACATTAGCTCATGGAGTGATTTGGAGAATTTGTTCAAAGAACAATATGGAGATAATACTAATGTTGGGTTTATGTTGAATGATTTCAATAACATCAAGAAAAACCATAATGTGTCTACATTTGACTTCAATGTAAGATTCCAAAAGGGTATGTACAAATTGTTTCAAATTATGAGGTCAAATGAGGATTTTTTTGTACAACCTATTTTAATGCTTTTGACAGCAAGATGGCTTACCAGTTGAGGGATAAAGATCCTAAAAATTTGAGGGATGCTTATAAGATTGTAGTAAATATTGAAAATAATAGGAAAGCATCTAGAAAGCTTCATAGGAGAGATGATCCAAAGTTTTTCAATCCCAAGAATAACAACAAAAGGGAAGTTGACAAAAACCCTATAGGAAAGAAGCTTGAAGAACCCAATATAGGTCAGGTGTTAGATTTGTTAAAAAAATGAACCCAACTACTTTCAATACACATAAGCCAAATGTTGATGAGAAATCCCCAGTAAACAATACCAATTTCAATGGATAACATAGAATGCAAAATTATCCTTAAACTACTCAGTGGAAGGATGGGAAGCCAATTCCTAGCCAAACATAGAATGCAAAAGATAAGGGTACACTAGATCCTTTGCAAAAAAAGTTCTATTAATATGAATGATGATGTGCCATGGTGTATCATTTGTTAGTCACCTCACTCTTTAGAGAATGTTTTAGTTGCTCAGTTATTTGTTTTAGATCATAGTGTACAAAATGAGGAGGAAGAAGAAGAAAAAAGTCATGATGATGTAAGTTATAACATGGTGAGCATGTGTAATGATTGTATGGATTTTGATTTGGAAGAAATTGAAAGTGATCTTGAAAATAAGAAAATTTTCTATTAGTTACATCATCAACAAGTGTTTTTAGATAGTGAAGGGTATGACAAAGATCAGGTATTTGTTACATCTTTTGAAGTTGGTCATGTGAACTTGAGAATGCTTTCTAAAGAGAAAATTGATAGGATCACTACAAAGATGATCTCCCAAGTACATAGCAATTACAATTTGAGAAATCAAATAGTTAATAATGATATTGGGAAGCCTTCTAGTATATTTATAAAAGATGTTATGCATAAGATGAAAGATGAAGAAAAGAAGGCTAATATAGAGAAAGTTAAGATTAAAGAAATCAAAGCCAAGAAGTGGGAACCCAAGAAGAAAGTTCAATTCCAAACAAATGAGACAAAAAAAGCAATTGTGCAAGAAAAGGGATCAAGATCTAAAATTGTCAAGCAAATAATAGTGCCTATTGTTTAGAAGGTTCCCACTCTAGGTATGATTATGAAATGCATTATATCTGATCCTATTGACATGATATCCATGTTGTCACAAATTACTATTAAAGTACCCTTATTTGAACTACTTAGAATTGAAGAGCATAAGAGAAAAGCCTTGTCAAGGTTGGGAGGGATAGGAGATAATATAATAATGTAGAAGAAAATTCCATTCAGAAAACCTCATTGGTAGTAGAAGATAGTGGTATTATGTCTCAAATTCCTCAAATGTTCCTCGATGATTCATGAGTAACCTATATAGAAAATATTGACCTTTTCTTGCTCAGTCTGATTATAAAGGGGAAAACCCTAAAAAACTACATGATAGATTTAGGAGCCTTTAACACCATCATGCCTTTCAAAGTAATGGAAGCCCTAGGGTTGAAAGCAGATACTAAGCAAGGTAGATGTAGAGGTCTTGATGCTAGAGAAGTCCTAGTTATAGGTACTATTAATGCTTTACCATTTAAGCTAGCTGTATACCCTAAGGTAGAGTTGACCATGTCAGTCCTTGTAGTTGATATTCTTCCACATTATGTAATGTTGCTCTCTAGAAAATGGAGTGCTACTATGGGAGGTGGCCTACAATGTGACCTAACCTATGCTACTTTTTACATAGGAGATAAGGCTATTAAAGTAGAAAAAGAGCTAATGGTCAATCATATTCTAGGGGAAGAAATTGACAAAGATGCTACTTATTTTTTAGACATGCATGTGAATGCATTTAGAGTTGTGTTAATTATCCAAGAAGTTGAGAAGTTGTTTGATGTGATTGAGCATGAAGTTGAGTGTTATATGGATTCACCAATATTATGGACCATATTCTTTGATGGTGCCAACTCTAAATAAGGTGCAAGGGTAGGGGTAATTTTTATTTCTCCTAAAAAGAATATTTTTATATATTCCTTTACCCTAAATTTTTCATGCACCAACAATAGAGTTGAATATGAAGCCTTGGTGTTAGCACTGAAAGTTGCTACCCACCATGGAATTAAAAGTTTCTTGCTATAGGTGACTTAGAATTGGTTATCTCATAGATAAAAGGGACATATGCATCTAAAAATAAAAGATTGAAATCGTATAGGAACACTATTTGGGATCAGGTAGATTTTTTTAATGCATTTGGTATTTCATGGAGAGATACAACATAGAATAATATGGCAGACTTATTAGCAAATGTAGCAATTAAATCACAGGAGGTATCATTTGCAGAAATTTCATAGATTGAGGTCTAGAATAGACCCTCAATACCTGATAATATTGAACATTGACAAGTATTTGAAGATGACAAAGACATTGTGAACTTCTTGTTGAATGAAGATAAATACCATGGTCAAGAGTTGGACTATAGTGATTTGGTTGAAACCATAGATGGAAAGGAAACAATCTTTGGTCAAGAGGTCATAGACTTAAAGACTAATAGAGTACCTAAATTTTTTGTTGTTTTGGAAAACATGTTTGATAACCAAGATAGGGTAAGGCCTAGGGCTAAGGATTGTAAACCTCAAGAGCTAGAAGAGATAGATCTTGGTACTAATGAGGCCCCTAAGAAAGTTTATATTGGTCATAATTTGTTAGCTAAAATTAGAAAGCATTTGATTGACCTACTAAGAAAATATAGACATGTCTTTGCATGGTTAGATGATGACCTAAAGGCTTATAGAGAAGATCTTTTTCAACATGTCATACCATTGAAGGATAATGTAAAATCTTTTAGGCAGAAACAGAGACTAGTCAATCCCACTCTAGCCCCCAAAATGCAAGAGGAATTGATGAAGTTAATGGATGGAGGGATAATTAAACCTATTAGACATTCCACTTGGGTCTCAAATATAATACCTATCAGGAAAAAGAATGGAGATATTAGACTACATGTGGATTTAAAAAATCTAAACATTGCTTCCCTAAAAGATAATTATGGGTTGCCAAACATGGAAGCTATGTTCTAGCAAGTAACCAGGTCTAAACTTATGTCCATGATAGATGGGTTGTCAAGGTATAATCAAGTTCTGGTGAAAGAAGAAGAGAAATTTAAGATAGCATTTACAACTCCCTGAGGAACTTATGTATATGTGAGAATGCCATTTGGATTGATTAATGCTGGTGCCACTTTTCAAAGGGCTATGGATGTAGCTTTCCATGAGTACATCAACAAGTTTATGGTTTTATATTACAATGAACTTATAGCTTATTCCAAAAAGGGTGGAGACCACTGTAAGCATTTGGAGAAGATTTTTATTAAATCATTGGAATATGGAGTTTCATTAAACCCTAAGAAATGTACATTTTGGGTAACTAAAGGAAAACTATTGGGACATATAGTATCAAAAGATGAAGTAAAGATACATCTTAGGAGAGTGGTAGCCATTGATAAGGTCCCTAAGCCAAGTAATGTGAAGGGAATACAATATTTCTTTGGGAAAGTAAAATTCCTAAGGAGATTTGCTACAAATTTTGTTGAGATTAGTAGGCCTATTTCAAAAATGCTTAAGAAAGGAGCTACTATTAAATGGGATGGTGAACCTTCACAAGATTTTTAAGACATTAAGACTACTATAAAAAATTCTCTAGTCCTTAGGACCCTTGACTACACAAAACCTATGCACATATTTTCTTTTGCATCTTTCCATACTGTAGCTATACTTTTATTGCAAAAGAATAAGGAAGGATACGAACAACCAATTGCATTTTTTAGTAAGTCATTATAGCCTGTTGAATTGAAATATTAGATTAATGATAAATAGGCTTATGCCTTGGTAAAATTTGTTAAGGCTTTTAGATGCTATTTGATAGGCACCATTGTCATTGCATTTGTATACAATATTGTTGTAAAGGACATATTTTCTCAAGAAGAAGTGTTAGGTAGAAGATGCATGTGGATCAACAAGATCCAAGAGTTTAATATTGAAACACATATAACAAAATTGGTGAGAGGCTAGGGATTAGCTAAGCTTATGGCTTAGACTAACTTAGATGCTAATCATATTAATATAGTAACAAATGATTTGAAGTCAAGCCTATGTGATATGGACCAGTGTGAATGGTACACCAATGTCATCCATTATCTAAAACATATGGAAGCCCTTCCTCATTTGAATAAGAATGAAAAAAGAAATACCAAGTTACAAGCTATCAAGTATATTATTGTCTAGAATGATTTATGGTGGAGAAATATTGAAGGAGTTCCACTACAATGTGTTGATCAAGAAGAGTCAAAAGAGATATTGTGGAAAATACATTCTAGAGTCTATGGAGGACATTATATGGCCAAGACTACTGCCCACAAGGTAATCAGAGCTAGTTTCTGGTGGATTTCTTTTTTTAAAGATGCTTAGGTGATGGTTAGAAAATGTGATGCCTATTAAAGATTCACAAGTTAGTTGAAATTCTCAAGAAATACTCCATTGAAGTTAGTAGAGGTTCAAGCGCCATTTCAACAATGGGGAGTGGATTTCATAGGAGAAATTTCTCCTAAGTCTAGTACTGGTTATTCATGGATACTAGTTGCCACTGATTATTTCACAAAGTGGGTGGAGGTAATCCCTACAAGAAATGCAACTAGTAAAGTTGTTTAATAATCTCTTTCTAAAAAACATTATTTCTAGATTTGGTTGTCCTCAAAAAAATGTAAAAAATAATGCAATGTGCTTTAGGACTAAGGAGTTCATCAAATTTTGTGACAAGTATGGAATTACAAGATCAATTTCTCCCCTTATCATCCACAAGGGAATGGACAAGCTGAGTCCAAAAATAAGAGTTTGTTGAAAATAATAAAAAGGACACTGGATGATAATAAGAAAGCCTAGGATTCTAAGCTATAATTAGCCATATGGGCTAACAGGACTGTGACTATGAAGAAAGCCATTGGTGTAGGAACTTTTAATATTGTATATGGAATTCAGGCAAGGATGCCTCAAAATAACTTGGTAGGACTTTACAATTACATCTAGTTGTATGATGAAGATATTATAGATGACATGCAAGAAAGGTTGGATGAATTTGTAGAACTAGTAGAAACTAGGAGAGAACATCTCTCAAGAACCAAAAGTTGCAACTACAAGTCAAGACATTATATGACAAAATAACAGTGAGTAAGAAATTTGAAACTAAAGATTTGGTTCTTATGTGCAATGCAAGAATTGAAGAAAAGAGAAAACATGGAAAATTTGATCCATATGGTTGGGTCCCTACTTAATTGAAACTCTGTGGGGAGAGGATTCTTATTTACTAAAGGATCTATCAAGTAATATTCTTGAGCTATCAGTTCATGGATAGTTCTTGAAGAGGTATTTCTATTGAAATACTTGTTTATCCATGAATAATAGTTCTAGATCTTCCTGTTTCCTTGTATATTTTGTATATTTTTGTAAGTCTCTGTAAATACTTTTGTACAGTGATTTTTTGTGTCTATTGTTTTATTTTTGTGCTCTCTAAGGAAGTTATCATTATTGATCAAGTGTGTGGTCTTCTCTACCATAGATTCTAGATTCTTTCTTAGACTCGGTTAGTCTATTATCCCCAGACAGAGCCACTATTGGTCTATTTTTTACAAAATAATTTTTTTAAAGTCTAGATATAAAAAATCAGATTTGAATCCATTGCTTGCCTACTAGGGTTTTTATTTTTTTGGCCTTGAAATTTTAATAACCTTTCAAAAAACAATTTTCAAACCCTAAGTCTTGTCTTCATTTTGAATTTATTCAAGTGCGAAGCCTTTCAAATTTCAAATATTCCTTGACTCATTTAAATCTTCTATTGTACCAAGTTTCTTTTATGCATTTTGTTCCCACCTTCTGATCTTCATAAGATCTACAGCTGTCACATCATCGCTATGTGAAAGTGCAAGTTTTTTAATGATAGTGACATAGAACCTATCATGAAATTGACTGGTAGTATTGTAAACTAGAGGGTCGGTGCATGAAAATAGTATTGTTTGAAAAAGGTTCAGTCACATGCTTCATGTTAGAATTGTTAGAACTAGAAAAGGAACTAAGTGTAATGAATTGAAAGTGGTGTCACTGGAGTCTAGTTTTTTTGATGAGTCCTTATGTCATGATCTGAAAAGGTTTGTACCTTGTCGATAGTGACATAATGCCTTAATGGGGAATATAGAAGATGACAATTTAAAAAAAAAATAATGTGACCATAAAAGTTCCCAAGTGATATTATGGATGTGCACTTGTATTAATTTGTCAGTGGTATTGATTATGATAATCATGTTTAAAAAGTAGATATCTTCTCAGCATTTGATTTCAACTATATTGTGAGGTCGCTATGTCTCGATAAAAAAAATAATGGATCTCACTGGTAGCAAGATAGTGACTTGAGGAGAAATGGTTTTGTGGTAGCAAATCTTTGAAGGTGGGTCCCAACATCTACTTTGTCAAAAATGAACTATGAAATCTCCCAGACATGGTGGCATCCTACTAGAACCATGTGTGCACTGAAAGTTTTAAGAACACTGGAGGTCGCTATGTCATGACCAAAAAATCTTTGTGCCTTGTCGGTCGTGACATAGTGCCTAGCCTAAAACTTTGTATGTAGTGAAACCCAAATCACATGATGTCAAAACAAGGATAATAATAAATTGTATGTCAGTTTGACAAGACATTTCCATGTCATTAGTAACATGGACCCACACCCAAGTCACAAGTTAGATGAAAGATAATGACGATTCAATTGAATTAGATCAACGATCATTGCCAAGTCACTATGGAAACTTGTGTATTTTTTAATCAACATGACATGGTAACTGAGGGACCCACCATAGTTATATAGATGTAATGCAATTTCCTTGCCTTTAGATTAAGGTTAGATCTACAACTATCACCTCATCACTATGCAGAGTTTCTCAAGTCTTAAGGATAGTGACATAGCGACTAAAGCAAAGGAATAGGGAACCCACCATATTTGTATTAAGTAATGAATCAAATTTTTGTCGCTCGATCAAGATAGAATCAATGGTTATCACTATATCACATAGGTATCATGCTCATTATTTATTTATAGCAATGTAGTGACTCTACAACAGGTGTCCTTAAGGATTAGTGGGTCTAGTTTGAAATGCTAGTAGTGAAGGAAAAGTACAAGTGAAGAATTTTCATTTGATTGACTGCCAGAATGTCAATTATAAAATGAGTCATCCCTATTTTCACTCCTAGATCATTGGATTTTTTGAGATCAATGGTGTGAATTTAAACGTAGAAGGTGGTGCCACTCTATTGCCCTTACAATTCATTTATGAGGAATGAAAGCTTTATGTGCATGCAAAAAATAGTGTATATTGTAGAAGATCTCACCATTTCCATCCCACGTGAACAAGATTCCAGGCTTCCAAAGTGAAGCAATTTCACATTGTTTGCAAGACATTGTGGGATTATAGAGAAGAGAAAAAAAGAAAATCAAGTAAGTTCCCATATACTATAACCTTTGTAGAAATTTAGTTTTCTATAAACTATATCCATTATGCCTCCAAGAAGGTATTCTCTAGGCAAGAAGATTATTTGGCTAGAAATATCTATGATGACTTACTTGAATTGCTCCCCTAGTCTACCACTAAAACTATGAAAGTGAAAATGTTAACCTTGTTAAATGCTAGGCTCAAAATCATAGATGGGTTATACAATAAGGGGAATTGTGTCCAAGATGCCAAAACTTCACAAATTGATCTTTCTTTATTTAAGAAATGGTTTTCAGAAAGAAATTTATTTGCCCCACATGCTAATATCTAGAACTTTGACTTAGGAAAATTAGTAGTTCCAAGTGCTTTTATGGATTATGACCTTCTAGAAGCTATTGTGAAAAATTATGATCAAGCAATCAGAGTAGTGAGAAGAATTGATGGCAGAATTTTGATCATAATTAGCCCACAGGAAATTTGAGAAGTATTTCGTTTAGGGCCTCTAACAGACTATCATGTGCCCATTGAACTACAAGAATTAGAGAAAGAATATGTTTCAAAGAAGGATGCAATTAGGTAGGGTGCACTAAGGGCACATATAGGAAAAATTGAAAATTTGCCAGCAATTGCAGCATCCTCTAGGGAACCTTTCAAAAGGGTATATTTCAATACAGAGGTTGTGGAGTCATACAAGACTCTATGTAGATTTTTTGGTGAAGATGAAGATGATTTTATGCCCATAGATTTTATGTATATGATCACTCATATTTCCTCTTTTGGTGTGGATATTATTTTTTATTTTGCCTCCTATTTAGGAGAAGAAATTCACAATGGCCTGGTTGGGATTGCAAGAGGCAAGGTGGAGAAAATTTTTGGTCACTATTCCTTGTTGATGAATATGTTTTTGTTCAAAGGAGTAACATATTTTGGTAAGGAAATGAAATTGAATAGAGAATAATATGGGGAAGCACTACCAATCTAGTTATGGAGTGTAGATATGACCTCAAAATAGAAAAGGCTAGTTTTGTCAGGTTTGATAGGTACTTTGCTTTAAAGTTGAGGTGCCTATTATCAAGTGAAAATCCTAGAGTACCTAAGGCATTGGTAAGTCTTATTAGGCCCATGGAAAATCCTGTTGGTTTGAAAGTTTCACATAATTGGAGAGATATCATCCCATTCTTAGTTTCAACTATCTTTAGGATTTATGGTTTCAGAAGTACTCCTCATGTATTACCTCACCAAGTGCAATTAAAGGTAGGGGTAGCTGAATTTTTATGGCAGCTAGGAAGATTGGAGGAAACTTATTTGTTGAAAAGGCAAAGAGGGTCAATGTTCCCAACTTGCACTGTAGCCCACCAATTTGTGATCACAAAAGGGGGTTGGCTTTCTCTACATAAAATATTAGATTAGTACAAGATGGTTGTCTCTCATCCCCATTTTTGTGACATTGATGGATTCTAAAACTTGGTCTTTAGACACAAAGTCAAGCTTGGAAAAATTGATCATGAGTGATATTATCCTAAAGACATAATAAGAAATGAGTTCTACTTGCAAGAACAAGAAATGAAGAATGAAAAAAGGAGAGTGTTCTCAAAGATTTTTGATTTTATTCATTGTTTTGATGAAAATTATAGTCCTTTGTGTAATGCCATCATAGAGTCAGATTGGATAAATAAGCTCATGATTACTTTCCCTAAAACAATGGAAACTATGAATGAGAAAAAACCATTTTTTATTAATACTTATCCAAATAAGGCTAAGGAGGTAATGAGGAGACTAGGATTCACTCCTAATACTAGAGTAGGACAATCGATTGTCCAAAAAAGGTCTGGTTACAATGTAATTCAAAATAAGAAGACCACTATGGATAAAGGTAAATAAATAGTAGGATCCATTAGTGTTGTCTTGGGAGAAAGACCTACAAAGCTCTCCCCTAAGGGGTGAAAAATAACAAAAGATAAAGATCCTCACATTGAGGAATCTTCACCTACACAATCCCATCTGTAGATTGAAGAGGAACATTTTACTAAAGAGAAAATTGAACATCTAGGGTCACAAGGAGGAGTTTTTATTACCTAGATAGAATTAGATAAAGGAAACCCCCAGGAGCCTCCTATGCCAGGCCTAGAGTTGATAGTATTAGATTTTAAAGGAGGGGAAATAGACCTTGTGATAGAGCAAGCTAGTCAACATTTTTTGTTAGATCATATTTTTGTTAAGTCTAGAGCTTCCCACTAGTTTGCATGGAGATCAAGCATAGGAAACTATGAAGAAAGATGTAATAAGTTAAGAATAGAGCATCTAGAGCTAGAGGAGGCAACCTTACAAAATCAAGTAAAAGAAAAGATGATGCAAGAATTCAAAGTATAACTCCTAAAGAGGGGAGGGAGATGGTGAGAGTATCAAATATTTTACTACTACTCAATTGGTACAAAGAAAATGTTCTAATTTTAATTCTATTTCAAATAAATTGGACCTATAGGGCCAAAATAAGAAAGAATTCAAAGGTACTACTTTCAATGAGGACCAAGCCACTTTCATTAAATGACTCTAGGTTAATGGGAAATATCATTATAAAGAGAGTAGCAGATACCTCCCATGTAGAGGTAGTTCACATGCATGTTTGAACATCTTAGTTTGTTTTGGCTACTAGATAAAAAGAAGAGAAGACAATGTTTGAACTTCAAAATAAGTATGAGAGAGTTTTGGAGGCTTATAATAAAGAAGTTTAGAAAATAATTAAACTTGAAAATAAGGTAATGGGGAGTTCTTCCAGACCAAGAATCACATATCCTCACCCTCTAGTGGAACCTTTTAAATCATCGACTCACTTCCTCCAGTACATGGGAAAGAAGAAGACAAAGAAGGGCAATCATCTTGTGTGAAAGATATGATGGACCAAATGGATGATGTGGTAGAAATGAAACCAAATATAATTGTCACCTTGGTAGTACATGATGATATAAGTGGAAATGCCAAAGTAGAGGTGAATTGGCAGGAAGTAGAGACTGACACATCACTAGAAAATTTGATAGCTACATATGCTGAGGATTTAGAGTGAATAAAGGCCAATCATGGGATTTGTAGCATTTGAAGATGTAATAGAAGAGGGGCCTACGAAGAGAATAATATGATGTATTACCTTTCCCTTACAAAAAAAATTGTCTTTTCTTGTTAAGAAAAATATAAATGTCTTTTGTAAAAAGGACACTTGTCAATTCTCGATGTCTGAAGCTTGTTTCATCTCATACTATATAAGTGAGATTCCAAGGCTAGAAAATGGTCTAATTTCTAATACAATTTGAGTTTATATTGAGTTTTTTTTAGTCCAGTTAAAAGTATGTGAAACTTATCATGTATTCTCTCTACAAATACTGGGAGTATATTGACATTATAGGGGTCTAATGTCTAGTCTAGAGTCATTTAGAGTTTTATTACGATTGTATGCAAATCTTTAAAAGGAGGTTAATACAAAATTAAACTATCCCTATATCTATTCTTGTTGAATTTTGCCTCCTTTGTTATTACCTGGTTATTTTGATATTGTATGAGAAAAGCTTGTCCACTTGAATGCAATTCACTAGGTTGTATGTCAATTCATTATTTCTATTGATTTAATGAATTAAGTAAATGCTTTAGTGAATCTGATGGGATTGCTATGGTAATAGACAGGATGTTTGTAAGAATGAATTCTAGTAAGAATTGCTGATAATATTTGTTGTAATGCAACAATCATATCTATAAATTGGAGTAGACTCTAAATCCCAATGGAATATGCACTGATCTGCTTAATCTAGTCTACAAATAGGTAGACCATGAATAAGAACTAATTCTAAAATCAAAATCAACTTTATTTTAGTTTTGAAGAGTTTCAAGGATGGTCAGCACTTATTTGCATGTAACCTTTAAGCTCTAGTTAGCTACTATTTCTAGAAGAACTTGCAAATCTAAGAAGAATTATGACCAAATCTACTTATAAGGGATGTATATCACTTGAAAGTGTCAATGAATGGATAAGCTATATATATGTCAAAGATAGAAGATGAGAATTAGAATGAAACTAATACTCATAAAGCTGCATTCATTTTGAATCATCCCTTAGTTATACTCACCTTGGTTTTGCAAAGCCTAAAGAGTAGAAAACCATTCAAGGCATTGTTGAAGTTGGCTCCAAATGATATGCAAAAATAATTGTTACTGGGACATAGCTAGTCCTTATATTTATAAGTATTACTATCTTGGTATTGAGCCATTTTTATTCAATAGTTGAAAAACACCAAGACCACATTTGTTCAATCTTGAAGTATGACTTAGACTTAAAAGAGTTAGCTTCCAACTGAACCTCTAGACTAATTGCAAAGTGATCTAATCCTATTAAATTAAGAATATTAGAAGTGCAACATCCATGTTCCAATAACCATAATGGATTAAGAGAGAACCTGTCTAATCTGACCCCTGCATACTGAGATCCCTTTCTCCTATTTGTCCAAGTTACCTTTGTTGGAAATATAAGAGTAACTAAGAGGGGAGTGGTGAATCAGTTACTACAAAAATAAATCTCAAATCCCTTAGATGTCAGTATAAGCTGAAAATAGATAACTGAATACTGGTGAAGCTTAGTAAACACACAGAATATTGTAACTCGGTAATAACAAGAATAGCTCGATAAGTAATTAACATACAAACCTTTAGATGTTATCTATGATTACAATTACTTTAACTTAGTTGCAAGCACATAAAATAAAATAATGAACACATTTGACACCATGATTTGACATGGAAACCCAATTGTAGAAAAACCACTAATAGCAACTAGTTACTAATTTTTACTCTTCTAAAGTGAGCCCTATCAGGAGCCATCCATGTTAAAGGTTACAAAACACACTATTAGGTGTAACCCTATTAAAGGATTTAATCACCCTGTTAGGAGTGGCTTTGTTAGAAGTCTTGAGAAAAATTCAATGGAATTGCCACCTTGTTAGAGGATTTGCAAATAACTATTAAGCCAACTCTATTAGGATCTTTTTAGATTACTGCTACAATGGTTAGAGGGTAAAAATGAGATGACCTAATTTGAATGCAAGTGAATTATTGAGTTTAGATCTCTATTTTGGCTTATACTTGAGCCTTCCTAATTGAATATGGCTTTGTTTCTCCACAAGGATATTATTCTTATCTATCATATTCACTTCCTCTACTCATCATTAAATCTTCAATCACAATCATCATTTCTTGCACTTTCTCACTTTGAAATCACAACTTGACCTTATACTTATATCTTCCATTTTGTCAAGTCGACTCAAATACAACTTAGAATAATAAATATTCATTACCTTAGTTGGCTGGAATCAATAGATAAATCAATTAAGCTTAATACAACAAAATAAGAAAAAAATTTGTTAGTCGACCCAACTTGGTAGAAACTAACTAACAAATGATTTCCTTTGTTAACCAATAGAAGCTTGGTTAACACTGCAAACTTACAAAAATCCTTTGGAAACCAAGTGAGCTCAGTTTGCACTAGTTCCATCTAACTTTTCTTCATTACTTAAGTGATCTCAGTTAAAACTCACTTTTTTGCAAATTTTCCTTTGACACCCAAGTGAATTCAGTAGACACTACCTTCTAAACTAGGAAAACACAAGAATGCTTGGTAAATACTGAGAACTATCTTTGCTACCCAAGTGAGCTCATAATACACTGATTAATAATGATATGACATTTGTGTAACATCAAAGACAACACACAACTAATGAATTGTATCCAACAATTTCCCTCTTTGGCATTGATGGCAACACATGTCATATCACAATGAAATTTTGGATTATAGACTTGAGAACTCCCTTTATTAGTATGAGCTTTTCCTTTCCCTGGATTCTATCTACAAAACTTGCTACCAAGTTCATTCATAACATTCTCCCTCTTTCAGAAAACTTCTTCTTTGGAAGACTTCTCCCTCTTTGATTCCTTACTTTGTTCAGGTCCCAATAATTTTGCAGAGATATTACAATAAACTTATCCCTCTTTGACAACACATGCCAAACACAATAATTCTATAAATACCAATGTACCTTAAGTAATAATTCATCTGAACTATGCCCTTGCCAATTTTGTGCCAACTTATTGATCTTTAATAGGTTTTGGTTGATACATTCACTAAGCTTCATTTAGTGAATTTCAGATATAGGAATGACCCCTAGCTTGCCTCTTAGATATAGAAATGCATCCATAGGTAATGGCTTGGTGAATATGTCTACATTCTATTCCTTTGTATTCACATATTCCAATCTGACTTCTTTGTCTTGCACTAATTCTCTTAAGAAGTGATATTTTATACCAATATGTTTTTTTTTGGAGTGCATTGCTAGATTCTTTGATATATTGATTGCACTAGTGTTATCACAATATATGACAACTAGATCTTTGATCTCTACCTTCATTCCTTCTAAAAATTATTTAAACCAAACAATGTTAGAGCAATTGACTGTTGTTGCTACATATTCTACCTCTGCTATGGATTGAGATGTACAATTTTACTTCTTGCTTGTCCAAGATACTAGTCTTTTACCAAGAAAGAATGCTCCACCACTAGTGTTTTTTCTATCATCAACACTTCCTACCCAATCAGCATCAGTAAACACTTTCAAGTCCAAACTGCCTCCAAGTTTATACCATAAACCATAGTCTTTGGTACCTTTCAAATATCTCATGATTCTCTTGATTGCCATCATGTGATTTTCTTTAGGATTTGCTAAGAATCTTGCCTCTATTCCAAGTGCTAGAGCAATATCAAGCCTTGTTTGTAATACATACTACAATTTTAATCATTGATCTATATGTGGTCTTATCTACTTCTTTGGAATTATCATTTTTAGAGAGCTTATGTCTAGTAGACATAGGTGTTCCAACTGGTCTTGAGTCTTCCATTCCAAATTTCTTCAGTATCTCCTTGATATACTTAGATTGAGTGTTGTAGATATCATTCTTGTTCTATTGTATTTGCAATCCAACAAAATTTTTTATTTTACCAAACATGGACATCTCAAATTCTTTACTCATTTCTTCTAAGAATTCTTCACATAAGTCACCATTTCCTATAAATAGAGTATCATCAACAAATATTTTTGCCAACACAATCTTCTTATTTGGTCCTTCCTTGATATATAGACTACTATTGTCATTAGTCCTTTGAAAACCAATCTGTACCAAGTAATTATAGAGTCTTTCATACCAAGCTTTGGGGGCTTGCTTGAGACCATATAATGCTTTGTGTAGTTTTCAAACCATGTCTCCATTGCTAGGATCTACAAAACTTTCTAGTTGTTCAATATAAACTTCCTCATCAAGAATTCCATTCAAGAGTGTAGATTTGACATCCATTTGATATTCTTTAAATCCTCTATGTGTTGCATATACTAGTAAAGTTTTAACACCTTCTAGTCTTGCTATAGGAGAAAATGTCTCATCATATTCAATACCTTCTTCTTGAGAATAACCTTTGCATAAATTTTTTTCGTTGTTTCTTGATACTTTTCCATCTTTATTTATCATATTTCTAAATACCCATTTTGTACCAATTACATTTTTATCCTTGGCTCTATGAACAAGAGTCTAAGTTTTGTTCTTTTCTATCTATTCTATCTCTTGATTCATTGCTTCAATCCAACTTTCATTTTCTAGAACATCTTTAGCACTTCTAGGTTCAAATTCAGCAAGTAAACATGTACCTTTTAATTTTCTTCTTCTTGTCATTGTTCCATCAGATTTGTATCCAATGATCTAATTAGGTGCATGATGCCTTCTAACATATCTTGCTAACACTGTCTCTTTGGTCTTTGAATGAGTTCCACCATCTTCTTCTTGAAATTCAATTTCAAGCTTAGGTCCTTATGTCTATGACTGGGGTCCATCAGGCTCAGTTTGAACTAGCTCGATAGCCTCTAATTTTGACTCGGGTCCTTGTAGCTTGGGTTGCACTAATTGTAACTTAGTAAATATTGGAGTTTCTAGGGACTTCAGAGATGAAGCTTCTTGTCTCTTAGATATATTTTGTAGTTTATCAAGTTCATAGTAAACAAATCTTTTGGTATCTTTAGGTTCCCTATTGCTTTCTTCTTCACTCTTTTCTACAAATTTATCAATTCTAACATGTATGCTATCTATAATTTTGTGAGTACACAAATTCAAACATGTGTATGCTTTAATTCTGTAGGAATATCATAGAAATATGCCTTCATCACCTTTTACATCAAATTTACCTTTTCTAGATTCTTTCAATATATAACATTTGCTGCCAAATACTTTCAAGTAACTTACATTGGGTTTGTAGCCATACCATAGCTAATAAGGTTCTTGTTTACATCTTTCTTCAACCAAACTCTATTCAAGGTATGAATTGTAGTGCCAATAGCTTCTTTGTAGTATTTGAGAGCAACATTATTTTCAATCATTAGTATTCTTGCACAATCCATGATCAATCTATTTCTTCTTTCTACTATACCATGCTGCTATGGTGTACCAAGGGCTAATACTTGTCTTTTGATTCCTCTTTCAATGTAGAAATTATTGAATTCATGGGAAATGAATTCACCACCTCTATCTAATCTTAAGCATTTTAACTTATTTCCAATTTATTTTTCTACTCTTGTTAGATACCACTTGAATTTTTGAAAGGCTTCTAATTTTTCTTTTGGGTATAATACTGTCATCATTCTAGAGTAGTCATCAACAAAAAGAAAGGAAAAAATTTCTCCACTATAACTCTCTATTCCGATAGGTCAACATATCTCTGTATAAATAATTTTCAAGACTTCTTCTGGCTGATAATCTTTGCTCTTGAAGCTTGTCTTTTCTATCTTACCAATTTGGCAATTTTTGCATAGACCCATGTCAAGCTTCTTTAAATTAGAAATACCTCTTACTCTTTTATGTTTTCTTATTTTGACTAGATTATCAAAATTCACATGACATAGCCTTTTATGCCATAACTAGCTTTTCTCTACTTGAGCAATAAAACATGAACAATCACTGAGATTAAGATAAAATAGCTTACCTTTTGTTTTCTTGTCGAATCCAACCAAATTTCCTTTCCCATCTAGTATTTTGGCCTATCTATTCATGAATTTTACCTTGAATCCAATGTTATTTAGTTGTGCCACACTTAGTAGATTATGCTTTAGTCCTTTAACCCAATAAGAATTGTCACATACAAATTCTTTAGTCAGCAAGACACATCCTTTTCCTTTTATGTTACAAGGTTCATTGTTTCCAAATCTTACACTACCTCAATCATAATATTCCATATGCTCAAATTTTTATTTTTCACCAATTATATGATGTGAGTAGCCACTGTCAATAATCCATATATAATTTTTTCTAACATGAGAGATAAGTGCCATCTTATCTTGTTCATCATCAAATTCATCTTGTACGGCTATATATACCATTTCATCTTCACTATTATCAAAATCTTTAGCTCTAAAACAATATTTCTTACCTTTTTCCTTGAAGCTCT
Organism: Cupressus sempervirens; assembly: GCA_028749045.1. Lineage (NCBI taxonomy): Eukaryota > Viridiplantae > Streptophyta > Pinopsida > Cupressales > Cupressaceae > Cupressus > Cupressus sempervirens. The sequence continues at coordinate 680,218,040 of CM053787.1, read as the reverse complement.
TGTAGTTCTTGGAGTCCTTCTTGCCTTTATGCTTGTTACTTTTCTTCTCATCCTTGATTTCCTTATTTGGACACCTAGCAACAATCTGACCAATTTCTTCACAAGAAAAGCAGATAAGAGGAACTTCACCTTTGTAGTTTTCTCTTCCTTTGGAATACTTCCTTACAAGCAAGGCTTCAACAACTTCAATATCATTGTCTAAACTTTTTTTGGATGATCCATCTTCTCCACTTCCTAATTGACTAGATTTTGACTTTTTACCCTTATCTTTGAGTGAAAGTTTAGCTTTAAATGTAGATTCAATATTCTTTGAAGTAGGAACATAGTTATCATAATTGGCTAATTCAAAAGCTATCAATCTTCAACCTAGACTGTCCAAGCCTATTTTATTATTTGGATCACATCTCATTTCTTGAATAGCAGATACTCTAATTGCATAAATAGGAAGAAGGGTTTTGAGCACTTTACTTATAGTAGTTTCCTCCTTGATGTCTCATCTAGATGCTTTGATTGCACTTAAACTGGCCTTGATCCTTTCAACATATTTTTCAATGTTTTCATCTTTTCTTATTCTCATTTGATAAAATTGTCCTCTAAGGTGTTCTACTTTGGCTCTTCTTACATTATCTCCTCCATAGATATCTTTTAGTTTGTTCCACATTTCAAAAGTAGTTTTGCAATATTTTACCTCATCAAATTTAGCATAATTGAGAGCAGATGCAATATATATCATCATGAAATTATGTTTTTTCTTTTTAACAATGTGTTCAATTGATAATGTTCCAGTGGGAGTCTTATGTTCAACATCAAGATACTTGCAACCTAAATCACTGATGGTAGCTAGATGTAGCCTCATAAGTCCTTTCCATGTTACAAAATTTTCCCTATTCAGCTTGTGAATCTCTCTTTTGTAAGAAATCCTAATATTTATCTTAGGTCCTTAAAACCTTATATGTAAGCACCAAAAAACTCTAATACCAATTGTTGAAAATATAAGAGGAGTAACTAAGAGGGAAGGAGGTGTAGTGCACTTAAGTCATTCAAAGTTTCCATGAAGCATGTCATGGGACTTTGCAGTGCTCTACATTTCTACGTGTCTCTTCATCAAGTTGTTAAGGTTATTAGGTAATAGGAATAAGAATGTGTCATAATAAGCCCATTTCTAAAGGCTCAAGGTTCATTTGGTGATCTTATAAACCATGAAGCTTTGAGACCTATAAGGGAAAAAGTAGATCTAGAATAAGTAATATATCCAAGAAGGGTGGAAAGACTTTAGGATAGGTTTATATGAGTAATAGGACTTCATTTAATGCAATATTGCATAAATGCAATAAAAATTTGTGCAACTTTTCAAAAGTTGTTGAGCAACTTTTCATTTTTTCTTAAAAGTTGTCAACATGGTTAAAAGGAGGTTTTAGCTATTCATAACTAATACATGGGTAATTGATTGGTTTTTCATGTGCATAAGGGTCCAAGATAGCCTTCCCAAAAGACCTGGTTGTTAGATGTATGGATTTTTCAAACATTAATAAAAGTTCTCTTTGTTTTTGGCTTAGTTTTACTATTTTTTTGTGTTTTGCACATGTGGTATAGACTATGAAGGGGGGTAGATTTTGTGAGGAGTTTCTATAGTGGTCTATCTATCTGATACATTTGGTTTGATCCAAATTTGTGATTTCTAACTCAAGTTACAAAGCTTTCTTTATTGTTAACCAAGAAACCCTTAAAAAGGAGGGTTTTGTGCAAAATGGGCATATAGTTCTTAGCTGTGTGGATCAAATGGCACAAAACCTGACCTAAAAGGAAGCTTTAAGAGTGCTCTTTCAAATTCAAGAATTTTTAGTTGTAGAAACAAAGGGAGTGAATTATGCTTGCAAGCCCTAGGCTAAATCTAATGGTAGATTTGGTCTTAATTTACTGGAAATTGAACAAGTCAGGGGGTTAGTGATAAGATCCTAACCAAGTGGAAGTGGATTTGTGGTTTAAATAGACCCTAGAGGAGTTCTTAAGATCTTTACTTGGTTTATGTACCCATTCCTTTGGTCTTCCTTTGAAAACCAAGCCTATTAGGGCCCTACTAGGATTGTGTACCTAGGTTGATCCTTGGAGTGCTGGAGTGAACCACTCCTTGATCTTAGGGTATGTTATCAAGGTCATAAAATTTCACCAAAATTCATTTTCCTTTCATTGGTTGTGTAGTTGTTATAGTTACAAGCTTTGAAACTTGATATTTTGGCCTTGTAGTCCTGTTTTGCAAACCTGCTGGTAAGTCACTGCAGTAAGTTAGAAATTGTGTTCGAGGGACTAGTCTAAGGTCTTAGTGATTGTTAAAGACCATAACCATGATGTCTAGGTGTTGATACCCTGTGTGAGCCATTGGGTGTGCATTGTTAGAATCAAGCTTAGTTGTTTAAGGACAAGTATTGGATCTTTCCACTATGCCACTCTACATTACAAGGGGTGAATCAGTTACTAAAAAAAAAATCCCAGATCCCTTAGATGTTAGTACAAGATGAAAATAGATAATTGAATACTAGTAAAGCTTAGTAAACACATGGAATGTTGTAACTCAATAATAACTAGATTAGCTTGGTAAGTGATTAACATATAAACCTTCTAATGTTATCTATGATTACCATTACTTTAACTTAGTTGAAAAAACATAAAAGAAAATAGCATGAACACATTTGACACCAAGATTTAATGTGGAAACCCAATTTGGGAAAAACCACCAATAACAACTAGTTATTGATTTTCACTCTTCTGAGGTGAGCTATGTTAGGAGCCAACTTTGTTGAAGGTTACAAAACATAATGTTAGGTGTGATCCTATTAAAGAATTTAATCACCTTGTTAGGAGTGGCCTTATTAGAGGTCTTGAGAGAAATTCAATGGAATTTCCACCTTGTTAGAGGATTTGCAAATAGCTACTAAGCCAACTCTGATACAATATTTTAGATTACTACTATACTGGTTAGAGAGCAACAATGAGTTGGCCTAATTTAAATGAAACTAAATTGCTAAGTTTAGATCTATGTTTTGGCTTATACATGATCCTTCCTACTCAAATATGACTTTACCACTCCACAAGGATATTCTTTGTATCCTTCAAATTCACTTCCTCTGCTCATCATTAAGTCTTTAGTCACATCATCATCTCTTGCACTTTCTCACTTTGAAATCACAAATTGACCTTACACTTATATCTTCCATTTTGTCAAGTTAGCTCATATACAACTTAGAATAATCAATATTTATCACCTTAGTCAGCTGGAATCAATAGATAGATCAATTAAGCTAAATATGAAAAAATAAAAAAAATCTTTTGTTAGTCAACCTAGCTTGGTAGAAACTAACTCAGAAATGATTTCCTCTATTAACCAATAAAAGCTCAATTAACACTGCAAACTTATGAAAATCCTTTGGCAATTGAGTGAGCTCAGTTAGCATCGGTTCCATCAAACTTTCCTTTGTTACCCAAGTGAGCTCAGTTAACACTTTCTTTCTATAACTTTTCCTTTGTCGCCCAAGTGAACTTGGTAGACACTACCTTCTAAACTAGGCAAACATAAGAATGCTTGATAGACACTAAGAACTATCTTCACTACCCAAGTGAGATCAACATATTCTGACTGATAATCATATGAATTTTTTGATACATCAAAGATAACACACAATTAATGAATTGTATCCAAAAATCTTACCATTAGTTGGGATGTGATAAAAAAGGGCATTACCATCAACAAAATTCCTAAAATCTTAGGTAAGTTGGTAAGATGGATTAGTCCCTCCAACCTTATCCTTAACTCCCAATGTAGCATTGAAACCACAAGCTAAAATAACCTTAAAGTCCCCAAGGTTTGAGAGAACTATGGATAGTGCAATCCACACTCTTTCTTTACTAACAATTGAGATCGGGCAATAAATGTATGCCAAATAAAAAGAGACTGCAAAGATAGATACTTGAGCAAGCAACCAATTATTATTTGATGAAACCAACCCCACCTTACATTTATGAGGTTTCCATAAAATTTCCAAACCCCCAAAGCTCCTAAGGATGGAATATGGAGAAAATCCCAACTCTTCCACAATCCAAATAGCTTGTCACCTCTATCCCTAGACAATTTTGTTTCCCACATTAAAACAATATCCTCATTTCTTATTAGAATCTGGCCCCTAATAATCCAAACCTTATAATGTTCCAAGCAATAATTCTCATCGAGGCCTCAAAGAGCCAACTACTCTCCTTCCTTGCTTCATATGTTTGGTTATTGAAGTAGTAGCCACAACTTTCATCTTCTTGGAAGATTTGGTGAAAGAGAGGGTAGATTGGATCCCCAAAGTTATTTCTTCTTGTGTTTTTTCCCCTTAGGAGGCCTACCTCTTGGTTTTTTTGAAGAAGAACAAACCAAATTTTTTAAAGTGTTTGAATTTGTTTGAACAATAGCACAAGCATTATGTAAAGGAGAAATTTTTTTATTTATGTTCTCTATATAAGTGAGTTCTGTCTGAATTCCCATAATTTTATCATAGTCAGGGTCTTCCATTCTTGCAATCTCATCAAATAGTTTATCCACCACTTCCAAAACAAGGTTGTCAACATTACCATCTAGATCAGCTTCAGAAATGAAATTAGCTTTAGATGAGTCCTTAATATTCTTCTTACCAATATAAACTTGAAAGCCTTTATGAGGAGAATGAAATGGAGCAGAATCATGTTGGCCCTACTATACCTCTTGATTAATTTGTAATTCTTGGAGGAAACTATGCTGAAGATTTTTCTTAGCTGAGGAGCCATCCAACTCCCCTTTACTAGAAGACTAGTCAGGCTCATAATCTAGATGCAAACCTTCAATTATCCAAATCTTTTATTTAAAAACATAACATCTAGATTTGCCTCATATGATACCTTCTCAATGATCAGAGAACCCTAATTTATTTGTTGAGATAATATAAAAGGTTGATAATGCTAATCCCCTAAAGGGTTTAAAAGATTATCTTCCTCCAACTAAATACTCTGATCCCTCGAAACTCCATGAGAACTCTTGATGGGACTTGGTTGTCCCTATTTGACATTTACCTATGGGTTACACTATTTTGCTAAGGGAGGAAAATTTGCCCTAAAATCCTCCAAGATGTGACCAAGAAAGTGACTGATCCCCTTAGGACTTGCTATTCTATGAGGATTATGTGAATTAGGGAGGTAGAAGGATACTATTAACTTTGATGGAATTCGGGAATCATTACTAAGAGCCTAGCACTTTGAAGCATGTGAACAAGGATCTAAACATATCTATATAGAAATTTTATCTCTCTAATTGCACTGAGACATCAAATGGCCAAGTGAATTCATTCTATTTAGAATATTATGAGAGCCATCCAGACAAATTTTTTACTAAAGGGAACTAAATTTGGATTCCAAACATAAGGATTGAAGCCATTTCCTTTTGACATCTCAAAGTAGGCATAATCTTGGTGAGAGTTTGAAATCATCCAAGGAGATCTAGTCATGCCTAAAAAATATACACATTTTATTAGCCATTGCCTCCAAGATTTTTGACTATCTGAATTCAAGATGTAATGCAAGAAAAGAGATCCAAAAGGGGAAAAAATAATCTGACACTTATCTAGTTGAAAATTAGGATACCAAAACTATGTGTGAACACCCCAACCATTAAAGAATCAATCCTTAGCATGATGTAATTTATCTCTAATATCCTTGTCCTTAAATATAGTAATGAAAAAATTGAAGCTATTATCTACAAGAAAAGATTCTTGGGACCCGACCCAATTTTTAGTAGTCCAATCTAAAATTTGTGTATCTAAAGGAGTATAGATCTAGATCTTACCAATGAGAGATTGTACATGTAAGCCTTGGAAAAAATAAGAGTACATTGGCTCTATAATACATAATTTGAATGCATCTTGTGGTGTTGCTCTTTCTTGTTGGGCAAGAATATTAGAGCTGAACTGGTTTGGATTCTCAATAGTCCCTTTTAATAAACTAAAACTTTGCCTAGCAATTGGGGAAGCTACTTGATCAAGATGAGATGTATCTAAAAAAGATAGGGAGATGGGCCTACAAATATCAAAAGTTTCCCTTTTCTTTTTCCTCTTTCTTCCTAATTTGTAAAAAATGAGCACCCCAATTATGAAAAGGTTGATTCACATGAATGCAAGTTGGGTTCTGATAACAATTTGGCCAAGCTTTGTCCACTCGAGTGCTAGATTGAAACACCCATTGAGGTTTTTTTTCATGCATAGAATATAAGAGTACATCCACCAATCAACCTAAGCAAGAAACCCTTTGGGTAACCAAGGATGCCCTAGTAGCCAAATCATGAGAAACCTTTTCCGTGAGATCTTGGATCAAGAAAAACTGATTTACCTCATTACTCCATTAGTTTAAGCTATCTATTTCCTTTCATTTATCTCTTAGAGCCATTCCTAACTCTCACTCCTAATCCCTGATTATAGCTTGCTCACTTTTATTAAAACTAAACACTTAGTCTCTATTGATGTGGCTGAGAATGAATATGGGAAAATATCTAATGGCATGTTTGGGATCTAGTTCCCTGATGGTATGATTGGTCCCTGGTTTGGGGGCCTCTACTACTACGAGTGCCAATGGAGCTAAATCCTTTAAGCTGGGGCAAGCCCAATTATAGACATCACATCTGGTTGCTTACTTATATTCAATATTATTATGAGTTTCATTCCATTTTATATTTCTAATAATAATATTAAGGATTTATCCCATTATAATATTATCATGAATAGACATTTATTTGAATTGATAATCATTCAAATAAATAATGCATACTCACCTTATTAGAAAAACATTTATGTATTTCCTTATTCTTAGTTGTTCATTGATGTTAAAGTTGTGAATGAAATTTGGGTGGTCACTAGCCATTTGTACTTTCCAAACCCCATCCACATGATTGCCTTAATTCAAATGGTTTTATTGATTCCTTATCATTTACCACAAGTCTTTTATCTTTGTTGTAAAATAACTTCTATCACCCACACAAGTTGGATGTTTCTATTTTCATCTATAATGGGCATGAATTTTGAGATTCGTGATCAGTATAGAAAGAACTCCCTTTTGTGCAATAGTGGATTACAAAAATTGTATCTTTTTCTAGAAAACTCTCCTTAGGATTCTTTGGAATTAAATCCAACTTCCTATGTCTCAAATCATATCCTTTTCTATTTTCAATACATAGTTAATTCTATTAGCATGAATGCTAATGATACTACTTTGGAGGAGTATCCTAAGCATTGGAAAGTATTGACATGTTGCATTCATAATTATGTTTTTCATTGATGTCAACATAGTATGGTTTCTGTAAAGACTAGTTGAGTAGTAGACAAAGATATTACTCGTATGCATAATGGTTTGTATTTTTGGTAATATTTATTCATGGACATGTTCAACATAATGTTTTGATGACATGATTTAGTGCACTGAGTCTATATCACAGATGCATAGAAGTTGTACCTAATTTACAAAGAGTAGTTCAAAGAAAGAGCATTTGGAAAGAGATCCTAATGTTTTTTTGCTATCTTTCATCTGAGATGTGATGAGAAGATGCATAGTTAGGTAGTGACAGAGGATAGTCCATTGCTAACATCAGCAAGTGCACAAGCCCTAGTATTCCATGTGTGAACTTTTATATGGATTGTGAGCTGATGGTGCTACTATAATTGTGAATAATTAATTATCTATTAATAATTAATTGGGAAAGCCTCAAGGATGACTCAAATAATTATTTTGAAGATATGGTATAAAGAAAAGGTGTTTTCCTTGATTGTAAAAATATCCATGGCTTTATGAAGTGCAAAGTGTGAAAAGGAGGGTAGTGTTTGAGGAATCCATGTAAGTGATCCAAAGGATTATTGGATGCGAGTTTTGTGATATGGTTACAAGATCAAAAGGAGTAGAAGTTTGGTTGAAAAGAAAGAGGAAGAGGAAAGAATTATATTTAAATTATATTATTCTATAAGGAATAATGTAGAGATCATGTGGATAGTGGCTTTATCAGTCTTAACCTTGAAGCTATTTGGGTAGTGGGTCCAAATGTCCTCCACAACTCCTAACAAGGTTGGACTCTCCTAATAGGGATCCAAATTCTCCTAAAAAGGACTCATATGCACTCAATGTATTCATATACTCCTAAAAAGTTCCATCCTCTAACAAGGAACATCACTATTAGCACATCATCTTGTGGGTACCATCCCCACTGAGGTTTTCCCTCTGATCAAGGGTTTCCCTAGTTAACATATCTAGTATTGTTGTGTATGAGTATCTTGTTGTGGTTTACTATTATATTTATCATATGGTTAAAGTTTAATTAGGTCGATAATTTTGATATTATTTGGATAAATAATTCCTCCCCCTCGAGTTATATTGGTGGAATATATATTCTAACAATTGGTATCAGAGCATCAGGCTCTTGAAGGATAAGCTTAATAGCTTTGGGAGATTGATGGTGCATCTTTTCATAAAGGATAGTCCTAGATTTTATGGGCCCAACTATGATAGTTTGAAGGAGAAGATGAAGACTTAATTTTTGTGCATGAGTCTAGGTTATTGGATCATGAAAAAGAGTGAGAAGATGATTGTGAAAGAAGAACAACTTGAAGAATGCAATGAAGTTGAGAGACATTTTCTCATGTGCATCATGAGAGCTAGAGAAGCTCTACTATTATATTTTCTAGAGAATGAATATAGTCAGGTAAAGTCACTTGAAACATCTCATGAAATTTGGAAAGCATTAAAATCTACTTTTGAAGCTAATACACATGCAAAGAGAAATAGATTGTAGAATTGGATATGTGCATTTCAAGATGCTAAGGTGATAGAAGATGGATCTGTAAGAAGCTATATTAGTAGAATATCATAAATTTTTGTAGGAATCCAGTCTCATGGTAGAACCAAGGAAGACAATGAGGTAGTATGGAATATCTTGAAAAGTTTGATGCAACCATTCAAACAAGTAGCTTAGATGATTCACCTATTGATAACCTACACTAAGGATTTTACCAAGGAAATTTTGCTCAAAAGATTAGAAGTTGTAGATCTAAAAGAGTCTTGAGATCTAGCTATAGTCAAAATAGCTTATAGATCCCTAACATTTGACCTAATCTAACATGGAGTGCAAGCACACATGGAGATTTTTCTGGTAGTAGCAAATCTAATGAAGACAAGAAGATTGAGGAAGGTATGGCCATTCTTGAGAGAAGAGAAAAAAATGGTGAGAAAATATTTAAATGTTGGACTTTTAATGAATTTGGTCATTATTCATCTAAATATCCTAAAAGAGAGAAAAATTATAAGGCAAATTTCAGCCCTAGAAGAGATAGAATTCTTTTTTAATACAAATCAATATGAAGAATCTAATGAGAGAGGTCAAAGTGAAAGTGATTATGAATTGGTATTTGTGGTTATCAAAGAATACAATCTTGATAAGAAATTAGAGAAGAAAGAGCTCTAGTTTCCCAAGTTGAAAAGAAATTTGGTTAGATAATTGATAATGGTTGTTCACATCACATGACTAGTGATATGAATAAGTTTATTAAGTTTAGGAATCATGATGGAGGTATTATTAGAGTTGGTAGTGTTGGCCCTCAAAATTGCATTCCCATTTTGAGAGGCTATTTCAAATTTTGAATCACTTTGAGCATTTTAAATGCTTTGTGATGCCTATGTACTTGGCTATCCATTTGAGGCCCATGAGGTGTTCAATGCTTCTAACACCTTTCATTTAGTGTGTCCATGTGTTCCATGAATCTAAACTATTATTTTGAGCCATTTCATGAAGTCCTATTTCAAGCACATTTCAAATTACATTTTCACCTAAGTGTCAAACAATGATAGGAGGCCTTGATTGAATTTGAATATCTTGCACCCAAAAATATTTCATGACTTTCCACTTTGGAAGTTTCTAGTGTCCATACCTAAGAACTTATGTTTATATTTTGAGTCATTTTGAATCTATTTGACTAGGTTTTGAATCCATCAAAGTTGGTTGTTTATCAATGTCATGCTAATATGAAATGTTTAAAATTCTAGGAAGTCTTGTTTGATGAGTTATAACTCTAACCTAGTTGAAAAAAATGCTAAAATTCCTTCTGTGTTGTATTATAAAGATTATAGGCTTGTTATCTTTCAAGTAGTAGCTCATGAGGAATCCATTTGATCAATTTTTGAATGTGATTCCAAATGCAATTTCTAACTTTGTATTTGTGTTACCATTTGCAAATATGTTAGTACCCCTGTTCAAGATGTTATAACTTGATATCAATGATAGGTGATATTGAATGGATTATACCATTATTTTTTCCTCTAAAAATACTCCAAGTGTGCCAATTTTCAAATCATGACGAATCCATCTACACACTTTTCTAGGTCAATTCCATTTGCAAAAATTATTTTTCTACCATTGTTTCTAGTCTACAAATTTGAGTAGCCCACTTTGACCGCGAGCCATTTATGCCCAGTTATTCATCATGAGCTTGAATCTTAGATTTATACTCTCCTTTCGAAAGTGAACTAATGCCCCAATTTTCATTTTCCAAAGTGTCAATTTGCCTAGTTTTTTCAAGCCAAATCCATATGCAATTTATTTCTTTCTGACATGTTTTCTTGAAGGTAGTTCTAAGAGGTCAACTTCGATAGTGAATACTATTGACTAGGAATTCATAATGTGATGAGATCTAATAGGGTGAAATTATGTAGAACAAAGAATCAATATGTTTGATTTCAAAGCCTAGTCAGTTGTTTGGGTTAGTTTTTAAGGCCAATCAAAGGACCTCCTAACACAAAAGTGACAGTTTGTAGATCAATTGTAAATAGAGTTCCAATTGATTGACAAGTGGTCGAACTTAGTTCCAATTAGTATGATAGTTCAATGAATTAGTTTTCATATTAGTTGTTTGGAAACAAATTTTTTTTTAGCTAGACCCACTTTGAGGCCTGACTAATTTTTTCTAGATTGATAAGATGAAGAATAAAATGCTTAATAATGAATTCTGAGGAAATGAGGGATGTTGATAATGGTGGTGTGGAGAGGTTAACTATCTTGAATCCTGGAAATGAGAAATTGGATGTGGCTATTGAAGAAATTTCTATAGATGTTTCTAGAGGATCATTTTTTCTAAGGTTACCTAGGGAAAGGTAGCATATATTTGGCACTTTGAAAAATATAAATGGGTTGGAGATGAGTTGCTTTCGAAGATAAAAGATTTTCTTGGATGTAGGCCTTCTTTTGTCTAGCTTACTGGAGTTTTTGAGTCACGACTTGATTCATTTGTAACATATCTTCACATCTCTTTACTTGGATCAGCAAGTTCTTCCACATGACAAAGCCCAGTTTCATCTTTGTTCAATTCTAATAGGGAAACCTCTACAATAGCTACCAATTCTTGAAGAAGCTATAGTGATCCTCCTCTCTTAAGATTGATAATTTCCATTCCATGTTTTGTATTAATGGAAAGCATTTAAATGCACTTGACCAAGCATGGGAGAGCTCAAAAATTATGAATTAGTAGTGAGTGATGAGGAATAGTTGATGGAGAGGAAGGAAGCTTTAGATGGGGAGGACTATTGAGATATGCAAATTGTTTGAAACTTGACTTTTGTTAGGTGGCAATGAAAATAAAAAAACTTAAAATAAGATGGTTGTGGGAGCATACGTCTACTAAAACTATGTCACAGCAGTAGTCCATGAAGGGGATGTTAGAAAGAAGTCTCCAATGAAAAAGGATAGTGCTTAAAAAGGGGCATTTTGAGAATTGAACTCGAGACCTCTCGCACCCTAAGTGAGAATCATCTAGTAAGAGAAGAGGTAGCTTTAAGAAAGGAAGTGACAATATTTTTGAATGATAGAGACCATGTGGTTGATGCAAGGGATGAACTTCATAGGATGTTGAAGGCAAAAGAGAGCAAGGTGCTATCTCAAATCAAGCTACGATAGCCATGTTGATGGCCTAGCTTTTTATGAAAATGACCCACACTAAAGGCATCTACAATATGATAGAAAATAAGGAGAGCCCTATGATTTTCAAAGAGCAGTCCACACTAGCATTAAATTGACCACATTAGGAAAATAGAGAGGAGCTCTACATTTAAAAGGGCAGTAAAATGAAGAAACCACTATGAAGCTATTAGCAGAAAAAGGAAAGAAGTACCCACACTTAGAAAGAAGGCAACTCATGCCAATTGAAGGAGACCCTGCTATGGTAGAGGCGATCATGTGAATGAGGAAGATAGCCAGTGGTCAAAGGCATGATGTGAGAAGAGGATGCACACATAGTAGAGTGTACAGGATACCTGTAGGAGATCCACAACAAGCCTGATACATAGGAAGAGGTGTTTCCAAGGCATATTTGGTGAACTCTAAGGGACTCAATCATGACACATTTGAGAAGCATATTCCTGGATCCAAGAAGAATATAGCTCATGTATAAATTCCCCTTGGTTTCCTATACAACCATTAATGCCCAAACACAATAGCCCTAGGCTCCAAGTATTAGAGATCCATCCTTAGAATATGTGACTGAAGTGAGAAATATGGCAACAAAGCTTTTCTTAGCTCTATCAGAATGCCTTATAATACCTAATATTTTACAAAGCATGATGGGGTATGAGCAATTACGTTTGAATTACTATCCTCCATGCCCAAATCCAAATATGAAATTTGGTCTGAGTAGGCATTCTGATGTGGGTTTAATCACAATTCTTCTGAAAGATCATGTGGGATGGCTTCAAGTATCACATAATGGTAGATGGGTTGTAGTTCAACTAATTTCCAATGCTTTTGTGATTAACAAGGGAGATGACCATTTGTTAGAAGAAGCTGGGGAAACCGCAGATGTGATGGAAGAAAGCGTAGGTATGCATAGGGAAAATATGAAATACTTTATCCCACATGCCTTGTGGGAGAGACTTTTAATGAGTTTAAATACTATTCATCAAAACATGCCTTGTGTCTAAAGACATGGGCTATTTTAAAAGGCAAGACGAAGCGTAGGTGGGTCCTTGTCAACCAGATGGACACTATTAAAGATGAAATTTTGAATGAATGTGCACACAAAAGAAGGTGACATTAGCACATTTCAAACTCACCAAGAAAATCCAAAATCTAGCAATTCATTATATCACCACCAAAAAATAGCAAGGTTTTCTAGTAGCAACATAGTGAATTGCTAAAAAACCTCAAAATTTGATATGGGTTGTTGTGTGTCCCGCCTAGTATCTGATGATAAACCAAAATGTGACAAGTGGTAGCCAAAAACAAGTTGTGCAATGACTTAGCAATGATTTGGAGCTTTGGACCAATCACAAGGTGCCACATGGCACAAATTCTAAGAATGGTGATGATGTGGTGGGTAGATATGTTAGATGTGCTAGATTGTGCCATGTCACAGATCTGAGGGTAGTCGCTATGTCATGATGAGAAAGTTGCTCAAGAGATTATATAGCGGCATATCGACACAATAGAAAGATGACATGTGATATTGACATGGTGGCAAGGTGGACCAGTCTGACAGTGACACATGGTAGAGGTTTCTGACATGGCATGTTTCTTGAGGTGCTAATGTGGCATAGTGACATGGCACAATGAGGTGGTAGAACAAAGATGATTTAGATCATGACATGTGTCACCAGGCTAGTCAACAGGTTTGACCTAGATAGAGAATGGTGGAGAATTTTGGAAAATTCAAATTTTAATATTCTATTAATCTACCCCCAAAAATCATCGCGCAATTCCTTTTTACTAAAGTTGGAGTTTTTATATAGTTAAAAATATATAAAAGGTTTTAATTTTTGTAATAATGCTATGGAAACCATGAGCAGAGGGCTAAAACTTCAGAGGGCCATAATTGGGGTGATTTTTATTGAAAATGGGTGCTCGAATATACCATTACAACCATAATGAGATGAATTTTCTGAATCTAAAGTTGGTTTTTACACAAGTGCTCACCGATTCATGCTATAAGTCAATTTGTGATTCCTAGGGCATTCTCAACAGAATAAGCAGTTTTCACCATTGAACATTAGAATTGGTTAAAGGGCAGATTTGAAGACTTATTGGGGTATGAATGTGGAAAAAATCAAATTTAAATAGTTTTCTTTCCTTCTTGAGGTAATATTAAACTAATTTTTCACCTTTACCTTGAGTTCATTTTGGCATCAAAATCAGTTATGATTTCCAATCAAGTATCTCAGATATTTTGTGTTCTTTGGAGGCCAATTCATGATGGTTTGATATGCAGTTATAGAGAGAGGGTAAAAAGAGGTTTTTCATCTTCTTGGGAAGGAATTTTGAGTGGACACATGTCATCTTTAAAATAGATTCGAGAATTCACTTCCTGCTATATCATTCCCTTTCTTTCTCATTGTATAGGTTCCAATTTTTGGAGAAAAAATGCTCATTATTGTGATACCAAGTTCTGGTTCTAGTCTTGAAGTATTCCCAATACTATGACACCATTCTTTCTGCATAATTATCTTTGTATGAATAACATTAGGAAGGATAATACATATAGTTTAGATCTATTAGGTTTTTTTGTGTTTTCATTTCATGCATATGAATGTATTATTTCAAAGAAATTAATACAAAGAATAGTAGGTTGAGTTTCATCTTGAATCTTGTCTCCTTTATTAGCGATCTTCAATGTTTAATAATCTTTGAAGAAAGAGCTTATGTTGTAGTTGCAATCCCTTAAGGTTGTATGTTATTTCATTCTTGCTTATAACTCAAGGCATTATGTAAATGGTTTAGGGAAATCAACAAGGTTGCAAGTTTACTAATGGGGATATCATTTAAGAATGGGATTTAAATTGAACATGGATGTCTATTCCTAAGGTGAATGGATAGATCAGATATCTAAATTTATAAATAAGTATTAGATATCCATATGTATGCATTTGGTTGATGGATTTTCCCAATGGATTAGGCACTAGTCAGTTATAGGATCATTAGTTCTTACTACTATATATTTGAGGTTTTCTTGAATCAACATCATTAATCAAACATTTTTTCCCTTTCATGTTGAAGAACCTAAATAGAATGCCCTCACTCAGCTTATGAACTCCATGGTTTTGCATCTAGCTACTATAGATTTATGTCATTTCATAAGTCATTAGGAGATATAAGGACTTTTATCTACATAATAGATTCAGGGATATGTCTTTGCATTGGTACCATATTGATTGAATCTGAGGTTCACCCACCTAGGTTTTGCAAAGCCTGAAGTAGAAGAAGGGTCAAGCCTTATAGGTTGCCTAGTGTCTGAAAGGACATGTCAAAAATGAGAGTTAGCTGCCCTTGGATATGTTTGGTTCTTATTGGGGTAATTGGAAACCTACAACATTTTCAAACACCAACAAAATGGCGACTCTGCTGGGGAGATAAGATGACAATAAATTTTGTTAAAAGGACAAGAGTCTTTAGTGTTCATTGAATATTTATGTCCTATTTTCAGTATGGTTTTTCCCATCCAAGTCACCAAAAAAATGGTGACTCTACTAGGGAGTCTATGAAGGAATTCATTGATAAGGAGCTTGAAAATCTTTGATTTATTGTGCATACTCAGTTTTGTGTGCAAGGCTTTTCATTCCCCAGTTAAGTTTTATCCATTACAACAATAATTTTCAAGGTTGAATATAGATTGTGTTACTAAGTTTTATTTTTAGTCAATTCAGCCGATTGTGGTTTTCAAAGTACTATTTTTAATTTAGAGTCAGGATTGTTTTAAAGTGGTTTCTCTCTTCTAACTTCTTGAAGTTTTGCAAATTCCAAAAAGTGAAAATCTAGTTTAGATCTATCATGTTATAAGTCATATTTTAAAAATCTTTCTCACAATTGTGAGTGGTGACTCTCTAAAGGATCTCTGGACCAGTGTAGATTGGTTATATATAAATGTTTTCAAAGAGTTTTCAGCTTGGTAATGCACATCTAAAAGTTAAGATTTAGACAAGAAGAGAGATATATGAATTTATGACTGATAAGTTTTAAAGTGTTGATTGATTTTCTATTATAAGAAATTTGAATTGTTAAAGTGAATCATAGCAGTGATTTCATTTTTTTCTCCTCAAGGAGATGGCAGTTCTATAAGGATTCAATTAGTGGTGTAAAGAATTGAGATCAGCACAAGGCCAATTAGCATACCAATGTTTTCATGTAGCAACACTAAAGATATTTTATATTTTCATGTGATTCCTTTTCCATGAAAGTAAGTTCTATGTATGTGTTCATTGTCAAGTGAAGCTTTAGCACTAAGAAGAGGAGAATAGTTCAAAAATTTCTATACATTTCATTGGATCGGTTTCAGCTTGTTATATAAAGTTGTGAAGTGTATTTGAAATGTCCATTTGTTAGAGAGTTGTGTAAGCCTACTAAAAATTACAAATTAGAATTTATCATGGGTGAATGAGTTTCATATTTTTGAAGAATTTCAAGTCTCTTTTCATCAAGTATGTAGCTGATTAGTGATGTTTGTAGATCTATTTCTACCAAGTGGTATATGCCATTGAATTTTGATGGTATTCATGGTTTCTCAAATGTCATTCCTAATGATGTTAGAAAATGTTTGCCTAAGTTTAGTGGGAACCATCTTGTTTCAGCTAGTCATCATGTTGAGTTGTTTAGTGACTTGATGGGTGACTATGAGATTTCTCATGAGGACGTTCACATGAAACTATTTGTTCAAACCTTAGAAGGTGATGCTAGAGACTAGTTTTGTTTTCTACCAGCATGCTCTATTTCATCTTGGAGTGATTGTATTCTACCTTCATGGAGAAATTTGGAGAAATAATAAGAATATATGATTCTTATGATAAGTTCTTGAAGATTCATGTTGAGAATGATGAACTTGTTCCTCAATTTAACATCAAATTTGTGAGAAATTTTAATGAAATCCCTAAGAGTTATAGACCCGATGATCAAATGTGTTTAGTTTTTTAATTTGATGCATTTGACAAGAAAATGAATTATCTACTAAGGGATAAAGAACCACATACATTATATCAGGCTTTTATGACTACTAGGGATATTAAAATAATTTGAAATATGGATTGACTAGAAGTATTTTGGCTAAAAATGTGTGTCGGTATAATGTATTTGAAAGTAAGGATGGATGTGGTATTGATGCTTCAATTTAAAATCAGCTTATCAATACACGTGCTATAATGTATAATTAGATTGAAATTTCAAATCAAAATGTGCGTGTAAGGAAGGTTAGTTCAATTACAAATGAAGTTACACATATTCTTGATGCTACAATAGTAGGATGTATTTCAAACTTTGATAGGTTTCAACATTACATGGATTTTACGAATCAAGGTTTAGTTACAGCAATAAGTTCTTCTTATGATAATTATGTATATGATGATGTAACTAATGCTTCAAAATTTTAGGTTGCTACACCAAGGTCTCAGTCTTGTGCAAGTGAGAAGACTGGGATTTATCTCTCTGATCATGAGTTACTGACATGCCATGGAGAGATAGCACAAGATAAAGACTTTGAATCATATTTATCTCAGTCACAGTCTAAAGAACAAAGTGCATATGTTTGTAATATTTCAGTAATAGATGGTAAGATGGATTCACCTAACTAGTCAAATACACAAGAAATGATTTCACTTCTTAATAGATTACATCATGTTGAGAATGTTTTAAAATCTGAAATTGAAAGATGTTCATCTCAATATGAGTACGAACAAGCTGAAAGTCATGTTTCAAGTGATGACAATGAAGTTACTGATCTGATGTATTATGAAGAAGCCTCATGTGAAGATAATAAGGAGAGTGGTTACTCAAGTGAAGAAGAGGATGGTGGTGGTATATGTTTATCTTCACATGAGTCTAATGCTGATTGGGAAGAAGAAAGCAATGATGATAGTGAACATTCATACAAAGGTGAAGTTATGAATTCTTTTTCTAATTCTGAAAGGGAAAGTGCATTTTAATTTTTGCATCATACAAATCAGTCAGTCAATGAACAATTTGAGAATGATTTGTCCTTAAGGTATGAAGATAAAGAAATGTTGAATCTAATTAATGTTAATGAATTTGAATATGAAGATTGCAAGGAAAGCTTGTCAAGTGTTCCTACATTAGATAGTAAATTTGCAGCATGTAGTGAGGAGTTTAGGAATGAATCAAGGTCTATTTGTAATGGTTATCCTAAACAAGATGATGAAGAGAGTGTAATTATGGACACTATATGTTTGGTAGAAGAAATAGAAAGTGAGTCTTCATATGGTTCTAACTTTTCTTCATATGTTAAAAGTTTCCATGAGGATGAAATGGGTAGTGAGTTTAAGGTGTATACTAACGCTTTATATAATAAAGATTATGATGATGAGCAACCCATCTTTTCTCCAAATGTTCAAAGAGGATACCTACATGGAATTATCAATCCATTGTTTGAAGATAACATGGAAGTTTCATGTTTAGTAGGGCTAAATGAAAATGGTGATACATTGTCATACTACTGTAACAAATTAGAATATTGTTCTTTCATCTATAATGCTAAATTTTCTAATGATGTTGCATTTTCTGAGCTTGAAGATGAGGTGTTTGATGGAGTTATCCTTGAAGATAAACTGACACTTCATGGTAAGTTTTATTATGATTCAAATGAGGTAAAAACTAATCAACATTTCAATTGTGAAGATACATCGAGAGGTTGTGAAGTTATTTCAGATTTTGATGATAATGTCATATCTAAATGTAAATCTGATTACTCATTTGAAGTCTATTTGGCAAGATTTGAAGAGATGCAAATTCATGGTATGAGTGATAAATATAACTCATTTGATGAAGTGGAATATAAGACCTTTCTATTTCCATTTGATGATGTTCATGAATCAGTTTATAAAGATTAGTTTCAGTTTTATGTTGGTATTCATTAGCATGCTGATGTTTTTTTTCATAGTGAGCAAGAGGTTAAAGTTATGTCGAGTTTTTACATGCACTATGAAAGTAATGGTGATGATTTTGTTTTGCCAATTGAAGAAATGGAAGATTTTTGTCGAATTGGTGAAACATATATGAATGTTATTTCCAACTTACCTCATTCATGTTCAAATGAAAATCAGGCATTTGATAGAGGTAAAGAGTTTTGTTGAAGTTTCGACAACTCGAGGTCATCACTTGTACATAGTAGAGATAGTTGTTTTTGCTTTCAATAAAGTTGTTTGAGATAAGGCTTTGGGAATTGTCTACTTCTTCCAGAGATTTAAATATTTACCATGCCCATAAGGGACATGCATCCCCAGACAGAGCCACTGTTGGCCATCAAAATTGCATTCCCATTTTGAGCTTCTATTTCAAATTTTGAATCACTTTGAGCCTTTTAAATGCTTTGTGATACCTATGTACTCGACTATCCATTTGAGGCCCATGAGGTGTTTAATGCTTCTAACATCTTCCATTTAGTGCATCTATGTGTTCCATGAAGCTAAACTATCATTCTAAGCCATTTCGTGAAGTCTCATTTTGAGCAAATTCTAAACACACATTTTCACCTAAGTGTCAAACAGCGACAGGAGACCTTATTTGCATTTGAATATGTTGCACCTAGAAATGTTTCATGACTTGCCACTTTGGAAGTGTCTAGTGTCCATACCTAAGAACCTATGTGTTATATTTTGAGTCATTTCAAATTCATTTGACTAGGTTTTGAATCCCTCAAAATTGTTTGTTTATCAATGTCATGCTGATATGAAATGTTCAAAATTCTAGGAAGCCCTGTTTGACGAGTTATAACTCTGACCCTATTGACCAAAATGCTAAAATTCCTTCTTTATTTCATTTTAAAGGTCAAATAATTGTTATTTTTCAAGTTTCAACTCATGAAAAATCTGTTTGATCAATTTTTGAACGTGATTCCAAATGCAATTTCTAACTTTGTACTCATGTCAACATTTGCAAATTTGTTAGTACCACTATTTGGGACATTATAACTTGAGATCCATAGGTGATATTGAATGGATTGTACCATTTTTTTGTCCTCTAAAAATACTCCAACTATACCAATTTTCAAATCATGATAAATCTGTCTACACACTTTTCTAGGTCAATTCCATTTACAAAAATTTATTTTCTACCATTGCTTCCAGTCTGCAAATTTGAGTAGCCCAATTTGATCGCTTGCCATTTGCACCTAGTTATTCATCGTGAGCCCAAATCTAAAATTTATACTCTCCTTTTGATATTAAACCAACACACTAATTTTCATTTTCCGAAGTGTTAGTTTGCCTAGCTTTTTGAAGCCAAATCCATATGTAATTTATTGCTTTCTGACATGTTTCCTCGTAGACAATTCTGAGAGGTCAACTTTGATAGTGAATATCTTTTGACTAGAAATTCATAATGAGACAAGATCTAATAGGGTGAAAGTATGTAGAACAAAGAATCAATGTGTCTAATTTCAAAGCCCAGTCAGGTGTTTGGGTTAGTTCTTAAGGCCAGTCAAAGGACCTCCTAACACAAAAATGACAGTTTGCAGATCAATTATAAAAAGTATTCCAATTGATTGATAAGTGGTCAAAATTAGTTCCAATTAGTATGATAGGTCAATGGATTAGTTTGCACATTAGTTTTTTGGAAAGAAAAAATTGTTTAGCCGGACCCACTTTGAGGCCTGACTAATTTTTGCTAGATTGATAAGATGAAGAGTAAAATGCTTAATAATGAATTATGAGGAAATGAGGAATGCTAATAATGTTGGTGTGGAGAGGTTAACTATCTTTATTTCTAGAAATGAGAAATTAGATGTGGCTATTGAAGAAATTTCTATAGATGTTTGTAGAAGATCATTTATACTAAGGTTACCTAGAGAAAGGTAGCATATATTTGGCACTTTGAAAAATCTAAATGGGCTGGAGATGAGTTGCTTTCGAAGATAAAATATTTTCTTGGATGTATGCCTTCTTTTGCCTAGCTTACTGGAGTTTGTGAGTCATGACTTGATTCATTTGTAACATATCTTCGCATCTCTTTACTTGGATTAGCAAGTTCTTCTAAATGACAAAGCCCAATTTCATGTTTGTTCAATTCTAATAGGGCAACCTCTACAATAGCCACCAATGCTTGAAGAAGCCATAGTGATCCTACTCTCTTAAGATTGATAATTTCCATTCCATGTCCATGTATTAATGGAAAGCATTTAAATGTTCTTGACCAAGCATTGGAGAGATCAACAATTATGAATTAGTAGTGAGTGATGAGGAATAGTTGATGGAGAGGAAGGAAGCTTTAGATGGGGAGGAGTATTGTGATATGCAAATTTTTAAAACTTGGCTTTTTTTAGGTGGAAATGACAATAAAAAAACTTAAAATAAGAAAGTTATGGGAGCATGCTTATGCTAAAACTATGTCATAGTAGCAGTCTACAAAGGTCATGTTAGAAAGATGTCTCCAATGAAAAAGGATAGTGTGCAAAAAGGGGCATTCTGAGAATTGAACTCGAGACCTCTCGCACCCTAAGTGAGAATCATCTAGTAAGAGAAGAGGTAGCTTCAGGAAAGGAAGTGATAGTCTTTTTGAATGATAGAGACCATGTGATTGAGGCAAGGGATGAACTTCACAAGATGTTGAAGGTGAAAGAGAGCAAGATGCTTTCTCAAATGAAGTTGCGACAACCATGTTAATGGCCTATCTTTTAATGAAAAGGAACTACACTAAGGGCATCTACAATATGATAGAAAATAAGGAGAGCCATGTGATTTTCAAAGAGTAGTCCATGCTAGCATTAAACTGCCCACGTTAGGCAAATAGAGAGGAGCTCTACATTTAAAAGGGTAGTAAAATGGAGAAGCCAATATAGAGCCATGAGCAGAAAAAGGAAAGAAGCACCCACACTTAGAAATAAGACAACTCATGCCAATCAAAGGAGACCTAGCTATGGTAGGGGAGATCATGTGAATGAGGAAGATAGCTAGTGATCAGAGGCAAGATGTGAGAAGAGGATGCCCACATAGGAGAGTGTATAAGATACCTGTAGGAGATCCAAAACAAGCCCCATGCATAGGAAGAGGCATTTCTAAGGCATATTTATTGAACTCTGAGGGACTCAATTGTGGAACATCTGAGAAGAATATTCTTGGATCTGGGAAGAATATAACTCATATATAAATTCCCCTTGGTTTCCTATACAACCATTGATGCCCAAACACAACAGCACTGGCCTCTAGGTATTAGAGATTCATCCTTAGAATATGTGACTGAAGTGAGAAAGCTTGCAACAAAGCTTTTCTCTACTCTATTAGAAGGCCTTGGAATACCTAATATTTTATAGAGCATTATGGGGTATGAATGATTAGTCTTGAATTACTATCCTCCATGCCCAAACCCAAATATGAAATTTGCTCTAAGTGGGCATTCTGATGTGGGTTTAATCACAATTCTTTTGAAAGATCATGTGGGATGGCTTCAAGTATCACATAATGAAAGATGGGTTATAGTTCAACTAATTTCCAATGCTTTTTTTATTAGTGAGGGAGATGACCATCTGCTAGAAGAAGCTGGGGAAACCACAGACGTGATGGAATAAAGCATAGGTATGCAGAGGGAAAATATGAAATGCTTTATCCCGCATGCCTTGTGGGAGAGACATTTAATGAGTTTAAATACTATTCATCACAACATGCCTTATGTCTAAAGACACGAGCTATTTTAAAAGCCAATACCAAGTGCAAGTGGGTCCCAGTTGGCCAAATGGACATTGTCAAAGATGAAATTTTGAACAAATGTACATGCAAAACAAGGTGATGTTAGCACATTTCAAACTCACTGGGAAACTCCAAAATCTAGCAATTTTCTATATTGCTACTAGAAAATGGAAAGGTTTTCTAGTAGCAACATAGAAAATTATCGAAACCTCAAAATCTGGCAGGGGCTTTTGTGGGTCCCACCTAGGATCTGACGATGAACCAAAATGTGACAACTGGTAGCCAAAAATAAGGTGTGCAATGACTCAACAATGATTTGGAGCTTCAGACCAATCGTAACATGCCACGTGGCATGAATTCCAAGAATGGGGATGACATGGTAGGCATATATGTTAGATGCACTAGATCGTGCCACATGGCAGATCTGAGGGTAGTCGCTAAGTCACGATAAGAAAGTTGCTCAAGAGATAATATAGCGACATAGTGACACAATAGAAAGATGACACATGGTAGTGACATGGTGATAAGGTGGACCAATTTGACAATGACACATGGTAGAGGTTTCTAATGTGGCACATTTCTTGAGGTGCTGACATGGTGCAATGAGGTGGAAGAATAGAAGACCAATCAAATCATGACATGTGTCACCAGGCTAGTCAATAGGTTTGACCTAGATAGAGAATGGTGGAGAATTTTAGAAAATTCAAATTTTAATATTCTATTAATCTACCCCCAAAAATCATTGTACAGTTCCTTTTTAATAAAGTTGGAGTTTTTATATAGTGAAAACTATATAAAAGGTTTTAATTTTTGTAATAATGCTATAGAAGCCATGAGTAGAGGCCTAAAAATTCAGAGGGCCATAACTGGGGCAATTTTTATCGAAAATGGGAACTCCAATATACCATTGGAATCAAAATGAGATGAATTTTTTGAATCTAAAGTTGGTTTTTGCACAAGTGCTCACCAATTTGTGCTATAAGTCAATTTGTGATTCTCAAGGCATTCTCAACAAAATGAGTAGTTTTAACCATTGAACATTAGAATTGTTCATATTAAACTAATTTTTCACCTTTTTACCTTGAGCTCATTTGGGCATCAAAATTAGTTATGATTTCCAATCAAGTATCTCAGATATTTTGTGTTCTTTGGAGCCTAATTGATGATGGTTTGATATGCAGTTACAAAGAGAGGGTAGAAAGAGGTTTTTCATCTTCTTGGGAAGGAATTCTGAGTGGATACATGTCATCTTTACAATAGATCTGAGAATTTGCTTCCTTCTATATCATTCCCTTTCTTTCTCATTGTACAGCTTCCAGCTTTTGGAGAAAAATTGCTCATTGTTGTGATACCAGGTTCTAGTTCTAGTCTTGAAGTATTCCCAATACTATGACACCATTTTTTCAGCATAATTCTCTTTGTATGAGTAGCATTAGGAAGGATAATACAGATAGTTCAGATCTAGTAGGTTTTGTTTGTGTTTTCATTTCATGCATATGAATGTATTATTTCAAGCAAATTAATACAAAGAATAGTAGGTTGAGTTTCATCTTGAATCTTGTCTCCTTTATCAATGATCTTCAATGTTTTATAATCTTTGAACAAAAAGCTTAGATTATAGTTGTAGTCCCTTAAGGCTATATGTTATTTCATTGTTTCTTATAACTCAAGGGGTTATGTAAATGCTTCAGGAAAATCAACAAGGTTGCAAGTTTACTGATTGGGATATCATGTAAGAATGGTATTTAAATTGAACATGGATGTATGTTCATGAGGTGAATGGATAGATCAGATATTTGATTATATAAATAAGTATTAGATATCCATAGGTATGCATTTGATTCATCAATTTTCCCAATGGATTAGGCACTAGTCAGTTATAGGATCATTAGTTCTTACTGCTACATATTTGAGGTTTTATTGAATCAACATCATTAATCAAACATTTTTTCCCTTTCATGTTGAAGAACCTAAATAGAATGCCCTCACTCAGCTTATGAACTCCATGGTTTTGTATCTAGCTACTATAGATTTATGTCATTTCATAAGTCATTAGGAGATATTATAAGGGCTTTTATCTACTTAATAGATTCAGGGATATGTCTTTGCACTGGTACCATATTGATTGAATTTGAGGTCTACTCGCCTAAGTTCTGTAGAGCATGAATTAGAAGAAGGGTCAAGCCTTATAGTTGGTCTGATGTCTAAAAGGATATGTCAAAAATGGGAGTTAGCTGCCCCTAGATATGTTTGGTTCTCATCGGGGTAATTAGAAACCTACAATGTTTTCAAACACCAATAGGTAGCAATGTAGACTATCATATAATAGGAATTAGATCGATTACTCTTGATAGAAAATTTAACACTGATGATGTTTTTGTTTTTATGGATTGAAGCATAATTTGTGTTGACATTACAATCAATTTTTTTATTAGTGACACAAACTCGTTTAGACAAATAGTATCTACCAAGATTATTGTACAGTTAATAGTATTAACAAAGCAATTTAGGATTTAATGAGTTCTACAGTTGCTACTGAGTTTAAAGAAGAATATTCAATTTTCACTAAATAGTTTCTACCATAATGGTGATCAACAGTGTAAAATGAGCTTCATAATGTTTATGGAGTTTCTTAGTGTAAACTGAGTTGTACAGTGCTTACTTGCAGTTACACTAATATGAATCTAGTGTTGTTTGAGCCACTCAGTGTTAAATAAGTGATTCATTTTATGCTAAGCTCATTGTGATAGCATTGACTAAGCTATGTAGTATGAATCAAGTGATTCAATTTATATGTTAAGTTTCATATTATTCACCAAGTCACTAGTGTAGATTGAGTTCAAAGTACTTGGAAGTGATTAGTATGTACCAAGCTTCTACATCTACTAAGTGCATGACAATGCCAAGAATTGACAATAGATGCCAAGTATCAGAACCTCACCAAGCTAGTCTTCAGATTCAGAGTTCCTATAGGTTGGATGACTTTGTGCATTTTGAGTAAATTTGTGTTGTAACCAATTATGTTGAATTGTAATTTTGATTGATATATATGTGATATATTATATCACATCAGAAAGTATGTATGATATTAACTACAATAGTATAAGGAGTAGGAAATATTTATCTATCACAATAAGGTGATCATTACACTCAAAAGGAATCTCATATAGTAAACCAAGTTACAGATTAGAGATCAACCACTATTTCATCCTAACAAGTTGATTAGGTAAATCCTTTCACAAGGTAGATTTAACAATCTTTTGTAAATCTATTTACTAAATACATACTTCATTGCATGTTTGTAAATCATTTTACAAGGTGGACCTAGTAGTCCTTATTGCTCCTAATAGGGAAGATCATCAGAACTAATCATTGTAAGCCTTAACAAGCTATCTTTATATTGTAGTACTAAAGCTTGTGGGTATCATCCCCACCCCAACTTTACTTTCTATTTGGAAGGTTTCTAGGTCACCACATTATGTGTCAAATTGTTATGAATGTTATAATGGTTTTAGTTTTGTAATACATGCAATTAGATCAGAATACACAAGAAGGATTAATTGCTAATAAATAATTGAGTTTTATTGGTTACTTGTTCACCCCTCCCCTCTCACTAACTTAGTCTATCATATATATTTCCAACAATTGATATCCAAGCTTTGTGGTTCTCAAGATAGAAGTTGAATAGCTTGACCAAAGATCAAAGGCTATGGAGGTATTTAGACTTGATAAGGCTATTGACAATGAAAAGCTAAATTTGGAATTGACTATTGGACAACTCAAGAAAGAAAAGGAGAAAATCTCTCAATCCTTGAAAAGAAAAGAAAATCTTACAATCTAGATGAATGAAAAACTATGCATTGAAGAAAGAATTGAAGACATCCATTCATCAAGCAATTCAGATGAAGCTAATGATGTAATCAAAGAAATATTGGAAAGGAATGGTGCACTTCAAGAAGAAGTAAGAATGTTGAGAAGAGTGAAAGAAATTTAGTTAGTAAGATTGTGTGAAGTCATGGAAGAGAAAAATAAGATAAAAGAAGAGGTAGAAGGAAAGAACAATGAAATTTAGCACCTATCCTTTCAATAGACAGATTTCATTGATCAACTCACCAATGAAAATGAAGAAATCATGAATCTAAGATCAGAGAATGAAATATTCCAGAATGATCTTATCACTAAAAGGAAAACCAATGAAAGGATGATGAAATCTCAAGCAGACATGGATCAACTAAATGAGAAAATCCAATACAAAAAAAAAAGGAAAAGTAGGAATTGAATATATAGAAGAAGGTGAATCATCCAAGAAAGGAGCTCAAAAGAATCAGAGACCTACTTGTAGTCACTATGGTAAGATAGGTCATACATCAAAAAAATGTTGGAGTAATGGGAAGGCTAAATTCAATGGAAAATGATACAATTGCAATCAGCATGGTCATAGAGCTAATGAATGCAAAGAGAAACCTAAGTTTGAAGGAAAATGTCACAAATGCAAGAAGCATGGAGAAAAATCTTCTAAATGCAAAACTAAGCTATTAAACATAGAAGAAAAAATTGTAAAAGCTATATATGGTTGCGATTATAACACTTGGTGCAGATGTCATTACTATGGAAAATTTGGACACATTGGAATGAATTGTATAAAACATCAAGTGAGGACAAGACACACCACCAAAAAATGTCTTATTTGTACAAAACTTGGTCATCTTGCCAAATACTATATGAATACTAGAAGAATTGAAGATGAAAAGAAAGGAAAGGGTGATAACATCAAAAAGTAGATGAAACAGTAGTGGATTCCAAAATCTTTTGAGAATGCAAGTCCAAGCAGTGAAGCCAATGTCACTCAAGAATTGGGTGACTTAAGCATTTTCACTTGATCTCCCACAAGGAGAACTGGAACTAGGATTCTAAACTAGACATCATAAGTTAGCTCTAGTTAGCTGAATGAAAAGATCCATATTAGAATTTGAGATGTAAAGGGATAACTGAGCATTCAAGAAGATGCTAGTCATTGACAAATGAGGTCAGGATGTAAACCTTACTGAGATAGGTTAGCTTACAAGACCCTATCAAGAAAGTTTTGAAGTAACTTGTTATTCTTTGGAAACTAAGTCATGGATGTTCCTACTAAGAATTCAATATAGGCTGAGTGGAAGACAGTCTATCATTTGAGCGAATGATTGTACCAATCATTTATGGTGATAAAAAGGAAAAAATTGATAAAATGGTGAAATCAAATTCATTTGCCACTTCAAATTTTTAAGAGCTATGTATTCAGAGATATTTTTAGAGCATTCAAGCAATACGAGTGAATTAGTGTTGAATATTTTTGTATCTTTGCAAAAGCCTATTGAGAAAATGGCATCCTCTAATAGAAAGACTAAGAAAGGGTCAGAGATGTTAGTTTGAGGCATGGAATGGGAGGTACCGGATTTCAAGTTAAGTCTAGTTGTTGTGAAAACCCTAGATCCAAGTGGAGCACAATCTTAAATTTCATCCAAGGTAATATTGATTAATGATATTCATTTGCATTTTTGATGTGTTAGTTAAGATAATGGAACCCTAGAAATGGATGAAACCTTGGAGAAGCTATGTGTGAATGACATATTAAAACTAGAACATCAAAACCTTGAAGATAAGGGTTTGACTCACATTCCTCACATGCCAAAGGATTTCAAATTAAATGGATAATATTTATTCTCAATCATGTGCATAAGGGTCAATTGTGGTTGGAGCAACCTATTGTGGTAAAGAAGAAAATTATTTATAGGATCATAAGTCTCCCAATGCTTACAAAAGAAAAAATGATCAAAACCCTGAGTTGGGTTGAGCTAGAAAAGAAAACCCTAGCTGAGTGGGATGGAAGGGGAATGAAAATTAGTTGTGTTATAGATATAGAATTGAAGTTTACATATCCTTGCACATAAAATATAGAGCTAAAGAAAACTTAATAGTGTATTAGGTGAAGCTATGGATCTCGCATACAAAGTGGCCAAGAATAATATGTCCCTTGACCTTTTTGTGTTGATGTTGAATTAGTTCAACAAAATAATGGAGAGCAGAACAATCCTCTTAAGTTTGGTTCACTCATAACTTGTCTATTCTTCTATGTGCAAAATATTTTCCCATCAAAAGGTACAATTGCATGGAGGAAGGATGTACCTATTCTTTACCAAATTAATGAATATATATCAAAAATGGGAGAAAACTTTGTTAGTATTATGGATAACTACTTTTATGCATTTAAGGACAAGATGAATGATAGATTCATGATACCTAAGAAACTTGTTGATGACTACAAAGATGATATTCAATTCATGGTTGATAGTGATAAAGTCTATATACAAGTAGTAAGACCAAGAGTTGTATGGGTTAAGCCTCTAGGTTATGAGGTTAACATTGATGAAACCAAGGACATCATTGAAGCACTATTAAATGAGCATGTTGATCCAAAAGATACATACTTTGGTACTTATGATGAAGCTAAAGTAAGAAGAGAACTTGAAATAAAACTCCCTCAGGTGGTAAATAAAGGAAAGAAGAGGATAGAAAAATTGAAACAATATGGCACTACTCTTCTATTGACTGAAGGAAAAATAGATGACATTAAGGAAGATGAAGTAGAAAATGAAGAGAAGTAGAGGAAGAAGAGCTAGTAAAGGAGAAAGGTAAGGTTTCATAACCAAACCTAGAAAACCATCTACTACAGTATTCACAATGAGGCTATCTAGGAAGAAACTTGATAAAGAAGGAGAAAATGTGATCTTCAAATGACCTCCAACCACCTTTCATGAAAGATTTACAGAAATAGAGTTAGGTGCAAGCATAAATTTTTTTAGATCACTAAGACTATAGAGGAGTAGACGAAAGTAGAAGACATGATAATGTCTAAGATATGTAAATGGAAGTATTCTCTAGACCAGCTTTCTCAATAGATTCCAAGTGATTTAATGGAGAAAGTCAAGTGATGATGGGAGAATGCTATGAAAACTACTAAAGACATAAATGTGTAGACCATAAGGCAACTCATGTCGAGCTTGAATGACAAGGAGTTGAAATATTCCATTAAGAAGTATGAAGAAAAAATTACCCTGAGATTTAAAACTTGTCTAATATCGATGAATGACATTGAACATGTGGTAAGGAATGCCACCAACACATAGAAGAACATTTTCAATCTTCACATACAGAGTGATTTTGTGGTTCATTTCAGTGATAAGGATGAAGGTGATGGTGAATATAGCAAGGAAGAGGAAACTAATGATGAAGAGGTAACAAATTATGAAAATATAGATGATGAGGAACTAGAACTGAAAGCTACCAAAGAAAATCAATCTAAAGTTCATAACATTGAGGAGACTAGACCTAGAGAAAATTGCACTAGTAGTCATAGCCTCACTTCCTTATTCTCTGAGAAAATAATTGAAGACATGAAGCTCAACAAAACCTACTACAGAATTGATTGCATCAAACACTACAAGTATAAGCACTCAATCAATTCTTGCACCTATTCAACTTAGTACTTGATTGATAGAAGTAAAAAGAACTCCATCTATCAAGTAGAAATCACTTCCTCCTCCATCATTTTTTAGTTACATAAAGTATTTCTTCAATAAGTATAGTATCTTTTTTTTCTACTAGTCTTACTATTTATACTATTTTTTCTATTCCTAGCATACAAATAATAAGTACAAGGATAGTTGAGACCAAACCTCAACTGAGTACAAAAGTTTTGAGTAAAGGCAAAGAGAAGGGTGAAGAAATTGATCTTGATAGGAAGATAGTCTTCCCAAATTGGGATATCTCCAATCTTAATCCTGATCAAATGCATATATTTGGAGAACTACTTTAGAAGAAAGCTAAGCAGCAAAGGCTTATAGAAGAAAGAAATAAAGAATTTCAAGTTCTTGGAGATGCAAAGAATATTCTAGTAGAGGTGCTTAGCATAGAGGTTGACACTTCTCAACCAACTTTGGCTCAATTAGTAGAGGTATTCTAGAAATTCAACAAATATTTGAATAGATAGGGGAAATTGTTGCAGAGAGCCAAGAAGAAATTTGAGAATAAGGTATTGGAGCTAATTGCACAGAAGATTGCAATTCATCAAGTAGACTTGTCTACTATTCTGAGCTCATTGGAGACCTCTTACAACAATATGACTTTATTATTTGGTAAACTTTGTGATACTTCAAATTTCACCAAAGAAATTAAAGATAGCCTTTCTAAGATTGATGAAGATCTAAAGGCAAGTGCACAACTATTGCAACTTGATCTGAGTTATAACTCTACCCACTACACAAAGATTAGATTCTTAACTGATATGTAGGTAGAATTACTAAGAGAAGAATCTAGAATAAGAGCTACATTGGTAAACATATAGGGCATGATTCTCCTAAACATGGATGCATTGCAAAAACATATTGCACATGCTAAAATGATCATCCATGATAACAATTTCTCTATTGCATACCACATGATAGAAATCTCAATAGAAGTTGAAGTTGCATTGCACACATGCAAGGTGTTGCAATAAAATTAGTGCAAGACATTAGCATTAATTCTAAAGGTAGATTCAGATTTCTTGTCACATTTTGGTATTACTATATAGTATAGATTACACCTTTGGCATTTATGTCAAAAAGAGGGAGAAAATGTAGATAGTATAAGTATACAAAAGTGGGAGAAATTGTATAAAATGAAAAACATATGTAAAAGGGGAAGAGATGTGATATATAATGAAGAAAAGATGAGAAGATGTATATAATATTGAATATATATGTATGGGGGAGAAACATCATATTCTATACATGTATAGATATTCAAAGAAACGTCTCTTACAAAAGCAATTTTGAAAAATCTCAAAAATAGAGTATGCTACTAAGTTGAAGATACAAGATGATGAATAAAAGGAGTTTTGAACCTATTTTGGGAATTCAATCATGTTTGATAAGTGTTTTTTCACTAATGTCAAAGGGGGAGATTGTTGACATTATAGTCAAGTTTTTTATTAGTGAGACACACTTATTTAGATAGATAGTATCTGTAGACACCTAAATCCTTTAGAAAATAAAGTATTTTTATTTTCTGAAAAAAAAATTTGATGATATCATCATTTATTTATTAATTAATTAATTATTTAATTTATTTATTTTTATGCCATTAAATCCCTTTATCTTAATTAAAAATATTTAATTAAGGAATCCCTCCCAAAATGTTTAAATCTTATTTAAACATTATTCCCTTATTTATTAATTATTTAATTAATAAATTGACCAAAAAATCCAAAATAAATTAAAAAAATTATTTTTTGCCCAAAACTTGGCCAATTTCCTTAAGACCACTAACCTCTTCCAAAATCTTCTAATCCTTTTTTAATTTTGATTAAAGGCTAATCCCATCATTTCCTATCCCTAATTCCAACTCAAAATATTTAATTAAGATTAAATATTAATCCTCATGTTTATTTAAAAAGTTGTAATAAATATCTCCTCAACCTAAACCCTTGAAATAAATAAAACTTTATTTATTTCCTAAAATCTAATTTATCCTCATCCTAAGAAGTTCTAGACTCTTCTAGAAAGTCTTCATCCTCTTCCTACGAAGTTCTAGACTATTCTAGAAAGTCTTTATCCTTATCCAAAGTCTAGACTCTTCTAGAAGATGTCTCTAAACCTAATCCTAATCCCCTCCTAACCTTGTCACATTCCCTAAACATGGGTTAAGACTTACTAACCCAAGCCAAAGTTAACAAATATCTCCTCCTTCACCCACCCTCATTAAATGCCATCCACTTGCCTATCCCTAAGCTAATCCTAAACCATCCTAATCCATCCTCTAATCATTTGCACAATCCTAAGCAAGATTAAAACCTTCCTAATCAAGCCCAAGTCAAAATTCCTCTCAGCTCCCTCAAAATATCTCAACCATAAAACTTTATGAAGCCCTTTCATTGCTCTTACAAGCCATTATGAGGGTCTTTATGAAGATTTTATCCCTTGAGCCTCCTTTGTTGACTCATCCTTCCCCTTTCCTCCATCCTCTCACCCTGTGACATGTGTCACTCCCTGATTGGCTATAAGGAAGCACAATCCATGTGCTCTCCTCTCATGCAATCTGAGCCCTCCATGAGCTTTTCGCCATCCTTGCATCTTAGCCTTCAATCCCTCAAGCCTCTTGCCTATAAATTGGATCCTTCCCCTTTGCAAAAGAACACAATCCATGAAGTAAATTCATAATGCCATTTTAAGAAGCCATTTTACATCAAAACCATACACTCACACCCAAATTCCAACTCCATTTGAAGCCCTTTTTGAAGCATAAGCTTGAGCATACATCCTAGCTATTTAGACAAAGCCACTCAACAAGAGAGCTTCTTATTGAGAGAGCCCATTAATGGCTCATATTCTCAATTGAGAGCTCATCTTAATCTATCTTGAAGTTTATGAACTTTTTTTAGTTTGTAGAAGCCTTATTTAAATTTGGTTTCTATTAGCATACTAACATTTCTCATATACAGTATCTACTAAGCTTATTGTATAGTTAATAGTGTTAACCAAGAATTTCAAGCTTTACCAAGTTCTATAGTTGCTACAAAGTTCAAAGAATAGTATTCAATTTGCACTAACCAATTTCTACTATAATGGTGAGTAGTAGTGTAAGCCAAGCTTCATAAGGTTTACCGAGTTTCTCAGTGTAAACTAAGTTGTGCAGTGCTTACCTAGTTTGCAATTACAATGATGTGAATCTAGTATTGACCAAGCCACTCAGTTTTAACCAAGTGATTCAGTTCATACTAAGCTCATTGTGATAGCATTGACCAAGCTATATAGTATGAATTAAGTGACTCAGTTTATATGTCAAGTTTCATAGTATTCACTAAGTCACCAATATAGATTGATTTTAGACTACTCAAAAGTTATTAGTATGGACCAACCTTCTATGTCTATCAGGTGCATGATGATGTCAAGTATTAGAACCTTACCAAGATAGTCTTCAAAACTCAAGTTTGTATAGTTGGGCTTACTTTGTGTAAACTTGTATTGTAGTTGAATTTGTTGAATTTTAATTTGGATCAGTTTATATGTAATATATTGTATCACATCCAAAAGTATGTGTGAAATTAATGTAACAAGCAAAGAAGAGTAGAAGTGTGAAGTACAAAGGCTACAATAGTATAAGGAGCAAGAAAAATTTATCTATAATAGTAAGGTGATCATTACACTCAAAAGGAATCTCATTCAGCAAACCAAGTTGTAGATCAAAGATCAACCTCTATTTCATCCTAATAGGTGTGAACCGCCTCATAATAGGTGTTCCATAGTCATGCGCTAGGCCTGGCTTAGGAATAATCTATTCAAGCTAAGGACTACTTTTCCCCTACCATGAGGTGTATTTAGATTGTCAACCCAAGGACATATACTTGAAATGGTTGGCACAGTATGTGCACTAGGTACCTTGATGAGTCATTATGCTTGTGCTGCAGGAAAGTAAAAATGCAAAGGAAGGAAACTACACTACTATTGTGGAAAGTAAAATACTGAATCTATGAATGTTGAAAACACAATGACAAGATAACAGAGACTTCGTCTCGAATCATCCACTAGACTATTCTCGTAGATGTTGCAGGAACGTTCATGAAGTGTGATGCTACAAGAAGGAATTAACTAGCTACGTCTTACTTAAAATACTACTAATGCTAGTAAAATGAATCTATTCTATCCTAATCTAATCCACCTTCCAAGTGGGCCCCCTTGGTTGGCTTCTCTAATCTACCAATGCAGGATAGAAGCTAAAGAGAACTAATTCATTTCATTAATTAGTCATTACATGATTCAGAATTGTAAAACACAACTACAACAAACTGTGAATCAGTGTTCTCTCTTACTCAATAAAACTTATTAAAAACCAAAAACTTCACACATAGGAGTTGATCCTGACATATATAGGGAATCTACTCTTTATTACATAACAAAAAAGTAACTCTCCTAAGTTAAGTCTATAGGAGAGACTATAGGAGAACAACTGAAAGCAGAAAGGAAGGATAATAGAATTGAGGGAGAAATGAAGTCTCAACATCCGCTTGTTACAACATAAATGTAGAGAAGGCAATGGCTCGTAAAAGCTCCTCCTTATTCATTGCCATGTTTCCTAGAGTGGTTATAACTTCCTTTTCATGGTTGTTCCTTGATGCTCATTTCTCCTTGAATGTTGTTGGCAACCAACTTTTAGATTCTTTCGCTCATCCTTTAATCCTTATCATCAGGTTAGTTACGATATAAGACATATTTGCAAATAAACATCCATCAAACTAAATTCAAGCATAAGAATGCACATTTGGATATTTATATGAAATATTGCATATTAGATATAATTTAGGCAAAAGATGACATAGTTTTTCTACCCCATAAATCATCAAAGGTTTATCAAACATAGGCTTATAAGTGTTAAAACAAGGATAAATGGAGTATCACAAAGTATCTTAAACATAACAAAATAAAGGCATTTTTTAGACTCATCATCTGCCCCCTACTAAACTAATGCTTGTCCTCAAGCATTACACTTCTTTGTCAAATATCTGAGCTCCCCAACTTCTATCTTTCCCTTTCTACTACTCTTGAAGGTGTAATAGAATCCTCTGGTCCTTTCCCATACTTCTTGCCTGTGGTCTTCTTACAACTTATCAAGTTTGTTAGCATCAATATCATACAGGGGCCATAAAAGCATTAGAGGTTGCATGGTCAAAGGACACCATAGCTCTGGCCTTAGTTGCTTTCCCACTTCTAAATATTTTTGAATTCTATATAGCACTACTTCCAAATTAATAGGACTATGTGGCTCTGATTTCTTGAGAGAATCAGGTAATCGTGCCCATCTACTTCTTACTCCGGTCATAGTTCTCTAGAATGCAAAGTAGAGCAAGTTTTCATATTCGGCATACACTTTGGCTCTAGCAGCAAATACCTTCTTTCTAACTTCTGGATTACTCTTCCCATAGGTTAATGTAAACCAGTCTCGAAGCATTTCTTATGGTTGTTTACTTTCTGCCCTCAAGGGTAAAGGTTTTGTTCTCTCCTCATCTACAATAGATTTTTCTGCCATGGTGGTAAGGTTTGATGCACCCCATAAAACTCTTGTGCGGTTTTGAATTCTACATTTACATTTCTGAGGGTTAACATCAACTGAAACAAAAGATATTGTTCTTCCAAACAAAAAGCATATACTTGAGGAGGTGGTCTGCAAGCAAGAGCTTGATCAGCTAATTTAAGTGCATGTTCCATGCGTTGTTTCTATCTTTCTAGCTGTTCTTTCAATTCTTCTATCTCCTCATTTTGTGATGTTATGATCTTGCTCATTCTTTTCTTCTCCTCTTTCCATAGTGCTTCAGAAAATAAATTTTGTCCATATAATTGGAAAAGGAGTTTTTGCAAGGTGACGACATTGTTATCCTCTTCATAATCCTTTTTCTTTTTCTATTCCTGGCATAGATGTTTCGCCAAACTATTGATCCATGTTGACTTATATGGGACTAATGCAATATTTGAATCATGATATTCAGGAACTACTTCATTCTCATGGCTTGAAACACCTGGTAAATCCATTAAGGTTTCGTTAATTTCTTGCTCACATGCTACAGGAGGATTACCAAAAGCTTCTATCATCTCAGTGTGAAGGGGAGAATGGTCAAAAATTGTCTACACAGGAGACTCTGGAGCAGGTGCTTTAGACAATATAGGATCTTTAAAAATCTTCCCTCTCATTCTAGGGCTTCTCCGTAAAGGAGTCTCTTCTTGTACTACTACCTTTTGCCTACTTTTCTATTTCGGTGTCACTGCTACAGGATTAGTTGCTGTAGGAACCTTCTTTGTTTTCTTCTATTGCTTAATTGCAGGACTAGGTTTTTGTTGAGAAATGGTTTCTTTTGGTGACTTCTGTTTCCTTTTAGCTTTACTAGTAGTGGGTTTAGGAATGTCCTGTTTAGGTGGAGGCACATTCTCTTGAATGGAAGTAAATTCTGGTTCAATCCCTTGTGCATTTTCTATTTCAGCTCCCTCAATATTTTGTTCTGCAAGCTCACTACTGGGAACTACATTTTTCTCAACTTACCGTTCACTAAGATCAACTTGAGGTTGTAGGGTTTTAAATTTTACAAAGTCATCCCAATTCAAAGGGGATACATCCCTAAGAGACCTTTCTATTAACAACTTAATCAAGGCATGGTGAGTGACAGAATTATCTTTCTCTTTTTGAGTCTCTTCCGCACTAATACAGAGCATATTATATAGAAAATTTGGAAGATTTATAGCAATATTGTGCCTTATACAACTAAGAAACTTAAAATGGTGTGTATGTAAGTGAGAAAATCCTCCTTCACAAGTAAAATACCTGATGACATGCATTTCTAGCTTAGGGTATGGAGGCGGCAAAGACAATCTCTTGCACCCCTGCTTTGTAACATCCAATTTAGGGTCATGTGGAGTAGTGAACTGGGCCCTTGCTGACCTAGTGTCATGCGAGCTCAGATAATGCTCTCCAACAGAAGGTAACCCTGTTACTTCTACAATTCATTCTTCTGTTGCAATTACTGTCAAACCCCACACAGAAGCTTCACCTTCATCAAATGTCCTGGTGAATTCTACAGTTGCTTCTTCATCATATGCTGTTAAATTCAAACAATAACCTAACCACCCACATGCATTGAATCTTCTTACTACTTCTACGTTAGAGAGTAACAAAATGTGCTCAACCAGCTCTCTTCTCTGTAAACCTCCTCCCATTTCTTGATACTTCTTCTGCTACTCCATTTCTCTCTCCCTTTCTGAATGCAAACTTCAAGACTCTGTGTTATTTCTTAGATGCTTCACTACTTCTTTTTTAGAACATTAATTGCCATAACCAATTATTACGTGCCATAATTAAACTTTAGGTAAAATTAAATCATGAATTTGCATGGAAATTGCTTGAAAACATGGTTCAAATGCCAAAATTTTAAAAATGGGTCACATCATGGCTTAGCATGCAAAATTTGGCATGAACAAGGAAAAAAAAATATTCATTCAAAAAGTGGGAGTACAACACTTAACATGGCATACTTATGGCAAAAAGTTCTCATTAATAAGGGGTAATGCCAAGATTTAGAAAATCATCATAGTTAATCAAGCATGTCATTGGATAGTACGACACTCCCCTGCCCCCTGCTAATTTTATGACAAGTGTCCTCACTTGTCAGACTAGTATGGGTGAGGAACTGGAATACGCCGTAATTATAGAGACTATGCAGTATTATATATAATTAACAAAATTTGCAAACTTATAAATGAATAATAGTTTGAAAATGTTTATACCTGCCAAGTGGATTGTCACATGCTCCAAAAAAAAGGTGGTAGAAATAATGTAAATGACAACATCCATCAGTATGTGTAGATTTGATTGAAAACACAAAAACTTAATTATGTAGAAAGTGAGTGGATGGAAGATTAAGAAATGGAGTGGGGTGGGTGGATGGAAGATTAAGATATGAATGGAAAGAAATATAATGAAAAGAAAATGGACTTTATGCGAACATAAAGTTATTATTATGGACATACAAATTAGAATTAATGTTGAAGAGGAGCAGGCGAAAGGTTTTTAGCTTCTACTGCAGGAAGAGATACTTGAGTTGTTGTTGGATCTGGTTGTTTGAACTGTTGCATGAATTTGGCTTTTTTTTGAGGCTATTTGTAAAGTTTAAGTCGATGACCATTGATCAGCATTTTGAAAGCCACATCATCAATTGCGATTAGTTGAACTGTTCCATTATACAAGACATGGATGATTTGATATGGTCCTAACCATCGCGTCTGCAGCTTCTCTGGCATATCCTTAAAGCGAGAATCATATAATAATGCCTAGTCACTAGCTTTGAACTATTTGTTGAGGATATGAGAATCATGCCAGTGTTTTCTCTATTTTTGCACCAGTTCAGTGTGTTCTAAAGCGGTCTTGTGCATTTCATCCAAAGAATTAAGATGCAGGAGGTGTTCTCTTTGTGCAACAGGAAGATCAATATCTAAGGTCAAGGTTGTTCTTAAATTCTTGTGTTCAAATTCAATTGAAAGCATTGCCACTTTCCCATACAAAAGCTCAAATGATGTGAATCTAGTAGTGGTTTTCCAAGTTGTTCTATAAGCCCAAACAGCTTCTTGTAACCGGCTGGTCCAATCCCGATGATGCAAATGGACTGTTTTAGTTAGAATATTTTTCAGCTCATGGTTGGTAACTTTTTCTTGTCCATTGGCTTGTGGATGATAAGGACTAGATTTGTGATGTCTGATGTTATATTGTTACATCAACTCTAAAATCAGGTTGGAAGTAAACTGTGTGCCTTGATCAGTAACCAATTCTTTAGGAACTCCATAGCATGTAAAAATCTTTTCATACAGGAATTCGACAATTTTTCATCACGGGCATGCTTCATAGCCTTAACCTCAACCCATTTGGTTAGGTAGTCAGTAAAAACTAGAATATAAGACCTCCCATTGGATGGAGGATCAATAAGACCGATGAAGTCCATTCCCCATTTGTCAAATGGTATTAGCACCACTTGAGGATTTAGAGGCATTTCACCTATTTTGGTTGGGCGACCCATTCTTTGGCATTGGTCACACTTCCTTGTATAATTGATTGCATCTTTATGAAGGGTAGGCCAATAGTAACCAGTGGCTAAGATTTTGAAAGCTATTCTTTTGGCTGTAAAATGTCCTCCATAGGGCTCATTATGACATGCATGCAAAATATCATATGTCTCATCTTCTCTTACACATCTGCACATAACTTGATCAGGTCCAGTATAAAACATAAAATTGTCTATCCATGAGAAATGGAAGCTTCTCTGTATGACCAGCTTTCTCTCCTGATAAGAAAAATGTGCTAGTATCTTATTAGCTGCAATGTAGTTAACAATATCTACATACCATGGAACTTTAACAGCAATATGAAACAAATGTTCATCTAGAAATGCATCATCTACCAGAGTAGTATCAGTATCATGATGATTGATTCTTGAGAAATAATTAGCTACGACATTTTTTTCTAGGCTTATCCACTATGGTTATATCAAATTCTTGTAGCAATAGTAACCATCTTTCTAACCTACCAGTTATAGCAGGTTTGTTCATGAGATATTTGATTGTTGCATGATCAGTATGAACATAGATAGGATAACCTGTGATGTAATGCCAAAATTTATTTAGAGCATAGACTACTACTAACAATTCTTTTTCAGTCACTGTGTAATTTAGTTCTGGGCCATGAAGACTCTTATTGATATAATAAATAGCATTTTCAAGATTTGAGTGTTTCTATGCTAAAACTACACCTATGGCATAATCAGAAGCATCTGTATATATGTGAAAAGCTAGGTTCCAATCAGGGCCTTGTAAAATTGGGGCTATGGTCAAAAGTTGCTTAAGCTATAGGAAACTTTATCACACTCAGGTGTCCAATCGAATTTAGCTTCTTTGGTGAGTAACTTGTACAAGGGACTGGCTATTTTACTGAAGTCTTTTATAAAATGCCTGTAATATCTAGCATGTCCCAGAAAAGATCTGATATCTTTTAATTTAGTGGGTATGGGTAATGTTTGAATTACCTCAATTTTAGCTGGGTCTACTTGTATACCTGTAGTAGATATGAAATGACCGAGTACCACACCCTCTTGCATGAGCATGAAACACTTTTCACTATTTAGTGCCAAATTATGTTCTTGACATCTTACCAAAACTTTTTCAAGATTTATCATTGCTTCTTCAAAAGTAATTCCAAATGTTGTAAAGTCATCCATATAGATTTCCATACAATCATGCGATATATCAGCAAAAATACTGATTACAGCCCGTTGAAATGTTGCAGGAGCGTTACAAAGACCAAATGGTAAAATAGAGTATGCAAAAGTACCCCATGGATAGGTAAATGTAGTTTTGTCTTGGTCTTCAGGAGCAATACTGATTTGATTATAGCCACTGTATCAATCTAAAAAGGAGAAGTACTTCTTTCCAGCTAGTGTATCCAAAACTTGATCTATGAAGGGTAAAGGAAAATGATCCTTTTTAGTAGCCTTATTCAACTCCCTATAATCTACATGCAAATTCTCCATTTTCCTCCTTTCTTAGGTACTATAACCAGCGGTGATACCCATTTACTATCAGATATAGGATAGATAAAGCTAGCATCAAGCAGTTTCTACAATTCTATTTTGACTATTTCTCTAAAGCTTGGATTTATCCTCCTCTGAGGTTGACGAAGTGCTAGACAACCTTCATTAATGTATATCCTATGGGTACACAGTATAGGGCTTAATCCTTTCATATCACCATAATCCCAAGCAAAATTCTTCTCATGCTTTTGAAGCAATTCTTTTAATTGTTCCATCTATATAGATGTCAATTTGGGGTTAACATGCAGTTTATGGCCTTTACTCAATTCAACAGGAATAGTGGATTCTACCATAGCAATTTCAGAGATTGGGCTTCCTTCTAATTTACAGGGAAGTAGTGAATGAAGATTTTTAGGTTCCTTAAGTAAAGTACAACTTCTATCACACTCCTCATATGTAATCAATTCTAATACAAAGCTTTTAGACACATCTTTTCCTACCACACAAGTGTTGGTAAGGATGTTCTAGATTACTGAATCTTCTTCTTGCAACTTTAGAAAATATTGCCTATGTAACATCATAAGTTGTACTATGGAATTTATCTCTTCTTCGTCATCTCCTAAATTTGGCCAAAAAGATGTACTCAAATTGGGTAATGTTTGTGCAAGAGGATATAGATCAAATTGCTTGGTTGCTTGGCCATTTGATATGGTCATATTCCCTAATTTGCAATTTATGTTTGTATCAGTTGTGGCCAACCATGGTCTACCTAGAATGATAGGATAGCCTGATAGGTTTACTTTAGGGGACAAAATCATGAAGTCTGCAGGATATTCTAGGGAATCTAAGGTCACAACAATATTTTCTATCATTCCATCAGGAATGACAGTGGAACTATCTGCAAGCTACAGAATAATGGGCCTTAATCCTTCTATTTGTAACTTCTTCATGGTTTCTTTAGTCATCACATTTATAGTAGCTCCCAAATCTATTAAGGCATTTTTTAAAAATTGACCATTTCTGCTAACACTTACTACTGGACTCCTTGGGTCAGAATATTTTGGTGAAATCACTCTTCCTAACATGATATCAGCTAAGTGTCCAACAACATGAACTGTGGTAGGATCCTTCTTCTTCCTTCCAAGTTTCTTTAGACAAGCTTCCCTTATAGATTTTCCATAAGTAGGAATTTCCTTAATAGCTTGAAACAAAGGTATTTGGACATGCATATTCTTCAACTAATTAACAATGTCAAAGGGTTGTTCCTTACTTTGTTCAGGTTCCTTTTGTATTAGTTGGTCTAGAAAAGGAGACTCTATTGCTGGTTGAACTGGTATTGGTATGGTAACATTAGTTTGGTCAACACGTTCATCAACCAATGGTTCTGATGCTGTAAGAGAATCTGATACTTTAGTTATAAGAGGTGGCTTTGGTGTTGGTAAGGTTGTTCCAGATCTCAAATATATATCTGTGACATCTAGGGCATAAGCAGGGTATTGTTGGGTATCAGCACTATACATGGGCTATTGTGGTTGACTATTTGGATTTGGC
The DNA here is from genome assembly GCA_028749045.1 of Cupressus sempervirens. NCBI lineage: Eukaryota > Viridiplantae > Streptophyta > Pinopsida > Cupressales > Cupressaceae > Cupressus > Cupressus sempervirens. Next base: position 680,175,667 of record CM053787.1, on the reverse strand, counting down.
TGAGGCTGTACAAGTAGCTGTGTTTGCTTTTGAGGTCCACTATTTGTAGGTGGTGGCATTAAAGTAGGTTGTTGAGCTGGAGGGGGTAATTGTGGAGAACCAGTATTTTGGTTAGGCCATTGTTAAGATCCCTTCCATTGGTTTGGAGATTTCCAATTCCCTTGGGGTGGTTGCCATTGGTTATTGTGCTAGCTAGGCCAAGGTTGTTGGGAATTTTGAAACCATTGAGACTGTTGTGGGTTATTTTGCCCAACATTATTCCAATTGGGTTGGTTTTGTGGAGGACCTTGGGTATTGCAGTTTTGCCATTGATTACCATATGAATTTGAATTTTGTCAGGGGTCTTGAGGCATACCTTGGTGTTGAGCCCATGGTTGGTGTTGAGTAGAAAAGAATACTTTCTCATCATCCCCATCTATTTTTACATATCTAGTTGGAAGATGCTGGTTCTCCATGCTTGCAACCAATTTACAGTAGCAATCCTTCTTTTTATTTTGACAATGAGGAAAGTACTCAGCTAGTTGTAACTCAGCCTCTACTTGCTTCTTCTTTGCAGTCATTGTATCCAACTGTGTAGCAACATCATTAATGATGTCTTGCTTGAAATCTAACAACAAATTGGATATTTCATGTTTTGAAATGCCTTGACTAATTCCTTTTGTAATCGTAGAACGGGGTCCTCGACCTTTCTTCATGGTTGACCTTGAGTAGTTCTAACATATCTTTTTGGGGTCACCCCATTGAGCTTGATATACATCTCCACTGACCATCAGGTCCAATGCTTCCAAATAGTCTTCATTCACTCCTCTTAGAAAGACTAGTTTTTGGGAATCTTCAGACAATGTGTGCTGAGGATTCTTTTGTAGTGTATATAAAAATCAAGAAACATCATCTTCTAATGTCTCTTCCTCCTTTTGTGATATCCTAAAGATATCATCTCCTCTTGTGCCATATGCTTTGCAATATTCTTTATATTTTTCCAAAAACAAGGCTTGCATTTCATCCCAATTCGCAGCTGCATTGGCTCCTAAGCCCATGAACCATTGTAAAGTTGATTCTTTCAATGTGGCTAGAAATAATTTAAGCTTATGAGCATCAGTGTTGTAGTCAAAACTATGACAAAGGATTTTGAACTCAAATAAGAAGGTATCAAGGTCTTCAATTGCAAGGCCATAGAACTTTGAAAGAGCAGTGGGAGGTATATTCTTGAGATTGGCATTGGTTATGAGACTTGGAAGTGGAAATGGAAAAGTTGGTTGTGCCATGACTAGTGGGACTAAATTATGAGGTTGCTACTAAAAAGGAATGTTAGGCACTGGATGATTAACAACTAGTGGATTCAAGGTAGTGTTATCAAGAAGACTGATCACTATTTCAGTGAAAGGTTGGAGACCAGATATATCTAGGGATTCAGCTCTTGATGATGATACTGTGGGGAAAATAGGACTTGCATCTTCAAAGGACAACTCAACTTCTTCATTCAAATTAATAGATCCTTGTGGAAGACATCTACCATATTCATCTCGTCGTCTTACTCTTCGATGCATGCAACTAAAACTTTCACACTGGTAAAAAGAACTTAATCTAAAAACTATGACTCAAAAATGCTCCTAGCTTGACACCATCCCCGACAGCGGCACCAAAAATGAACCGCCTCACAATAGGTGTTCCATAGTCATGCACTAGGCCTGGCTTAGGAATAATCTATTCAAGCTAAGGACTACTTTTCCCCTACCATGAGGTGTATTTAGATTGTCAACCCAAGGACGTATACTTGAAATGGTCGGCATAGTATGTGCACTAGGTACCTTGATGATTCATTACGCTTGTGCTACAGGAAAGTAAAAATGCAAAGGAAGGAAACTACACTACTGTTGTGGAAACAAAAATACTGAATCTATGAATTTTGAAAACACAATGACAAGATAACAGAGATTCCATCTTGACTCATCCACTAGACTATTCTCACAGATGCTACAGGAACATTCATGAAGTGTGATGCTATAGGAAGGAATTAACTAGCTAAGTCTTACTTAAAATAATTTTAATGCTAGTAAAATGAATCTATTCTATCCTAATATTATCCACCTTCCAAGTGGTCCCCCTTGGTTGGCTTCTCTAATCTACCAACATAGGATAGAAGCTAAAGAGAACTAATTCATTTCATTAATCAGTCATTACATGATTTAGAATTATCAAACACAACTACAACAAACTGTGAATCAATGTTCTCTCTTACTCGATAAAACTTATTAAAAACCAAAAACTTCACACACAGGAGTTGATCTCGACATACATAGGGAATCTACTCTTTATTACATAACAGAAAAGTAACTATCCTAAGTTAAGTCTGTAGGAGAGAATATAGGAAAACAACTGAAAGAAGAAAGGAAGGATAACAAAATTGAGGAGGGAGCAATGAAGTCTCAGTATCTGCTTGTTACAACGTAAATGCAGAGAAGGAAATGGCTCATAAAAGCTCCTCCTTATTCACTGCCATGTTTCCTGGAGTGGTTATATCTTCCTTTTCATGGTTGTTCCTTGATGCTCATTTCTTCTTGAATGCTATTGGAAACCAACTTCTGGATTCTTCCGCTCATCCTTTAATCCTTATCATCAGGTTAGTTATGATATAAGACATATTTACAAATAAACATCCATCAAACTAAATTCAAGCATAAGAATGCACATTTGGATATTTATATGAAATACTACATATTAGATATAATTTAGGCAAAATATGACATAGTTTTTCTACCCCATAATTCATCAAAGGTTTATCAAACATAGGCTTATAAGTGTTAAAACAAGGATAAATGGAGTATCACAAAGTATCTTAAACATAACAAAATAAAGGCATTTTTTAGACTCATCAAGGTGGATCAGCTAAATCCTTTCACAAGGTAGACTTAATAGTCTTTTGTAAATATCTTTACCAAGTTCATACTTCATTGTATGTTTGTAAATACTTTTGCAAGGTGGAACTAGCAGTCCTTATTGCTCCTATTAGGGAAAATCATCAAAAGTGATCGTTGTGAGCCTTAATAGGCCAACTTTATACTATAGTACTAAAAATTGTGGGTATCATCCCCACCCCAGTTCTAATTTCTATTTGGAAGGTTTTTGAGTCACTATATTGTGATTCAAAGTGTTATGAATGTTTTAATGGTTTCGGTTTAGTCATGCATGCAATTAGATCATGATACACAAGAAGGATTAATTGCTAATAAAGAATTGAGTTTTATTGGTTACTGATTCACCCCTCCCCTCTCAATAACTTAGTCTATCATATATGTTTCCACAATATTTTTTAAGTGTGAGATAGTTGGTGGACAAGGGTTATCAGTTGCAATTCACTAAGAAGATCTACATTATCAAAGATAGAGATGGTAAGCTAATTGGAACAAGACAAGACCCAAAGGTAATATATTTCAATTGAATCCTACTGAAATGACATGTTTGGTAGCTATAGTGGAAAATATTTGGTTGTGGCATAGAATATTTTGTCACATAAATTTTGATAATACTGTGAAAGTTAGTAGCATTTTTGTAGTTAGAGATTTGCATAAGATAACAAAGCCTACTAATGTTGTTTGCAAAGAATGTATTTTGGCTAAACAAAAGAAAGTGTCATTTCCTAGCAAGAAGTTCACTACCACAAAGAAGGTAGATATTGTTCATAGAGATCTAATTATTCCTTCAAGAACAAGAGGATTCTATGGTGAAAGGTATTTTAAGATTTTTTTTGATGATTTCACTACAATGATGTGGGTAGCATTTCTTAAAGAGAAATATAAAGCTTTTGAGATATTAAAGATATTCAAGAATAGAGTTGAGAATAAATTTATTGTTGAGATAAAGTGCTTAAGATTAGATAGACAAGGATAGTTCACTTGTAAAGATTTTTATATGTTTTGTGAAGAAAATGGAATCAAAAGATAACTATCCTCATGTATAAAACTTGAGCAAAATGGGATTGTTGAAAGAAGAAATAAGTCAATAGCAGAGGTAGTAAGAGAGATATTGTTTGAGAATGATGATTCCATGACATTTTGGAGAGAAGTAGTAAATATAGCATTATAAAATCTAAATAGAGTACGGATCAGAAAAGGTATGGGCAAGACACCTTATGAACTATGGTTTGGTCATTCGCCATCAGTTAAGTATTTTATAATATTTGGGAGTAAATTTTATATTAAAAGGGATGATGACATTAGTAAGTTTGATCCAAGAAGTGATGAAGGTATGTTTCTTGGGTATTCATTGAAAAGAAAGGTATACAAATGTTTTAACTATAGAACTAAAACAATAGTTGAATGTGCAAATGTAAGGATTGATGAAAAGTTTGGAACTAAGAAAATGATGGTAGATTATAATTTAGATGAAGAAGAAAATAATTTTGAAATTTTTAGACAAAATGCAAAAAATTTCTTTGAGACTAACAATGATCTATAGAATGATGTACTAATGGTTGAGAAAATAGGAGAGAACGGATCTAAACCTCAAGATGACATAAGAGTTGAGATGTCAACTGCTAGCATTAACAAGAATCTAACAAAGAATCACCCTCTAGAGAAGATAATTGGAAGAAAAGACAAAGGTATGATGACAAGAAACAAATTTAATGAAAATATATGTTTGATTTCTCAAGTTTAACCTAAGAGCTCAAATGAAGAATGTAAACATGATCATTGGATTCAATTAATGAAGGAAGAATTAGATCATATTGTGAAGAATGATACATGAGAATTAGTTCCTAGACCTAAAGATAGAAATGTGATAGGAACCAAATGGGTATTCAGAAACAAGATGAATGAGCAAGGTGAAGTTGTGAGGAACAAGGCTAGACTTGTGTGCAAGGGATATTCATAGAAAGAAGGCATCTACTATGAGGAGACATATGCACTTGTTACTAGAATGGATGTAGTAAGGATATTCTTGGCTTATGCAACAAATAAGAAGTTCAAGGTTTATTAGATGGATGTTAAATTATCCTTCCTGATGTAGATGCTCAAAAATGGTTGGCATCTATGGTTTCATCACTTCTTCATACTAATTTGTCCCATTTTCTCATTCTACTAACTTCGATCTTTTGGCCAAATTGATCATATTTCATCATTTGTATCCTCTTTCACATCAATTTCATATCAATTCAAAACCATTTCATATCAACTCGAAACCACCCCAAATCAACCTAGAATCACTCACAATCAATCCTAATCAACACAAAACATATCAAACATCCCAAATCAATCATCATTTATTAATCCTAGGCATTATTGTGGCTTTCAGTGTCCTGGAAACCTATCAACCTATCAATCTTATCAATTTAACCTTAGTACTACCGCAACTCTTAGTGATAGGTCAAACTATCATTCATGTCATCTAATCTTTGACATTGTTGAGGATTTAAATGTTAGATCATGGCATTATCAACCATTTTAATAATATTGACAATGTTTGTCGATGTTATTATGATCAACCTTATCAATCAACCTCAATCCTGAAGCATTTTCAATGTCAGTTAAATGTTCCATATCAATCAATTCATGTCATGCATCCTTGGCATGTTATCAACTTCAATCAATCAATCTGACCATGGCTTTGGTCTAATTTTCATCATCTCATTCGATCTATATCATCATCACATTTTCATCAAAGGATATGGTTATTTAATCAATTTGGTCAATCATTTACTAATTTTCCTCTATAGGATTAAATAACCCATAATTTAATTCTATTATTCTTTCTAATTATTCTTCCTAATTATTCTTCCTAATTATTTTCCTCAATTAATTACTTGTATTAGTTAATTGATTCATTATCTAAAAACCATGGAAATTTACAATTTTCTAAGTTCCATTTTCCATCATTAATTCCATTTTCTACTAATTCTTATTTTGTGGAATAAAAGGATTTTTAATTCAAATATTCCATAAAATATTACATCATAGTGACACTTGGATATGATGCCTCGTGGATCCTCCTTTGACACTTGGATAAGATATGTCATAATAAAATATTCTTATTCCTTACGCATGTCCTTATTTGGCTTATTTGTCATAGATTCTTGGCTTTAAGTGGGATGAGATGTCTTATGACACATCATAGATTCTCTTCCACATTTAGCCAAGTTTGACTTCCATGTGTCATAGAATCTTACAATTGGCATATTTTGTCATATGTGTATGGGTTCTCAAAGGAATCTCTTGCCACATCGCATATCTATGGGTGACAAATCCAATTCTCTCACCTTGAGTGTTGATTATAAAATGAGCACTCTTTCTCTCATTTTTGGTCTTCAAAGTCCTTAGGTCATAACTCTTGAGTCCAAATTCTTAATCATTTTTCAAGTCCTTAGCTTTTGTCATCTTTTTCATTCTTTATCTCACACTAAAATCACACTTCAAGTATTCTCATGGCATTATCCCTGTCATAGACTTTGCTTCAATTTTGTGTGCATTATAGGCAACTTTGGAGCTACAATCATTTGGAGAAGAAAGAAGGACATGGGAGCTACAAATGAAAGAGGGGGTTTCTATTGCTTTCTTTATTAGTTTGGCTTTCATGGTAGACTAGTGAGTTCTAATGTATGTTGATTGAGTTTTGTGATTTTCTCATAGTATGTTATGCATTTAACCCATTTTCTAGTCCTACATTTGGTGAACCCGACGTGAACATGCATATCTAACTTGGGTTTTCTTGTTTTGTGCTTGTAGGTGCAAGGAAGGAGCTCACTTGGAAGCATATAATGACTATCTACTCTTCCTTTTCACAAATAGATTAATTAGGGGGTCTAATAATATGGTTAAATCCTTTCATTCTACGCATTTTGTCAGCTTGTTGTCCTAGGGTGCACTCTGCTCTATCAGGGCGCACTTGGGACTCCTAGGAGCAGTTTTAGGAGTCCAAAAGCCACCAAAACCCCTTTCTACTATTTTTGACTTACCAAATATGTCCAAACCTTACCAACTATTTCATTGACACAATATACATTATTTGGGCACACTTGGTAGTATAGGTGTCAAAAAAATTAGTTTCTGGGTCTTATCTAGGCACCAATTTCCCACAGTTTGCACCTGGACTCCCAACTATGCCCAAAAACTACCAACTACACCCAACTAGGCCCCAACTACATCATTGATGCAATCTAAACTATCTAGGTGCACTTGGGGGTGTTCTAAGCCATTTTGGCCTTCTAGGGTGCAATTTGCTTTATCAGAGCACACCTGGTTCATAAAAAACACACACATCAATCAGGATCTACATATAACATTTCCACTTTCTTCTAGGACATAGATCAAAGGATTTTGTGTTACTAATGGTCTACTTGCATCATGTGGCAACTGTGGGATGAGGACATGATCATAATAGACTACTAATGCTTGCTTTGCAGGACATTGTCGAAGACCATTGTGTGTCTATCAAAACCATGTGTGTGGATTTCCTACATTAGATAACACTTCATTTGGTGCTTAAAATGAACTTTTTCTTTTTTTCTTGGCATCCCTATAGTGTTTAAATTCCTAGGAGTACATTGGACATATCCTCTCCCCTCACTATTCGTCGATCTTGGGTGTAAGATAAATCCATGTAACTTCTATAGGAGGCCTACCATGGACCAAGATACTCGATATTAAGTATGCCAGGGGATGACCTCAAAGTAGTAACAGGCCAAAAGTTAGGTCAATGTTCTAGCTACCATATAAAATTTGATTATGGTGAAAGCCATGTTGGTGGTATTGCTGTATGATAGCTCTTCTCCAGTACCCTTATGGTGCATCAAACCCCAGATCTCGGGGCTGGGAGACATTCTATGGAATTTTATTATTCACCTACCAAATGGAATGACCTTACTAAAAATCATGTTTTAGTGGTCAAAATCCTTTCTATCCATTGGCTCAAGGGGTCACCCATGCCCATGAAGACATCCTACATTCTCGCGGTCCTTAGTAGAGGCAACAGTCCCTTAGGAAATCATGCCCCTTGGGAAGTGCATCTTGGTAGCCCCAAGAAGTGAGTGTGCTGTAAGGGGGAGCCTTTGGTGCCAAGATCCTAGGTTTTCTACTTTGGATAAGTGTGGCTGAACTTTGGTTCAAGTAGGAATTTAGTGGATACAGTCCTAAAAGCCTAGGTTGTGGTGTGTTTATTCACTTTTAACAACAATTATTCTTGTCTGAATGTGTCTTGTGTGTGTGTAAAACATAATCAAGATAATAAGCAACATTCAAACTTACACCTTGAACCTTCTCCAAACATTACACATTGTCAAAACTTTACAACCTTTATCAAACTTTGCAAACTTTGGTTCAACACACTCAAACCTTGGAAAACATGGTGACTTGTGCTCCTAATTGTGCTTGGAAAAATGTAGATTTCATTCTTTCATAAACTCCACTTGCATTTACCCTAGTCTAAGCCTCATTCATAAATCATATAGACTTCATATTGTACCTTTTAGTCCTCATTTAGCATCCATTATCTTTAATATTGCACCCATTTGTGTTTCATTTACCTCCCTTAGTTTTTGCATTCCAATCTTAAAATCAGAACTTTGCATTCACCACCTTACATCTTTTCATACCTATTCATCATATTTACTACTTTATCCATAATTCCAAGTTTCCTAAGCATCATTTTTAGAATTCACACTAGTCTTAACACTATCCCCTACTGTTTACCTCTCTGTGATATCAATCTAGAGAACATAGCTCCCAAAATTGCCTTAGTTTCAACCCAGTTTACCAACTGCATCATAAAACTACCAACTACATCATTGACATAGTCTACACTATCTAGGAACACTTTGTGTTCCTCAAACCTAGTTTTGGATTCCATATAACATTTTGGGGCTTCAAGTATGTCTTTAGGTACCTAGTTAGCTCCCCTTGCATTAGCTTGCCCAGTTCTACACTCTACATCACCTAGTCTTCATCACCTTCACTTAGGACATCATTCCTTAGGTAATAACCTCTTTTCTATATCTCCCAACCCATAATAACAGCAACCCAAACATCTTAGCTTCCTAGCATATCAGTTTGGCAACCATACCACTCAAAATCAGGAAACATTCTTCCTAGCTTACCAACTGCACCCAGAAACTACCAACTATGCCCAAACTAGCTCCAAGTGCACCAATGATGTAGTTGTTACTATTTGAGCACACTTGGCACTATTAGGGCACACTTAGGGACTTGCATTACCATTTTGGGCCCCCAAACCACACTTTTAGACCCCAAAACTACATCTAGGAGCCTCCGTACCTCCCTATTCTGCACTTGACCCAAAACTGCATCTTGTACCCAAAACCCCATTTTTCATCATAGGAATGTCCATATCACATATCTGTAGACACCTAAAAACCTTTAGAAAATAAAGTATTTTTATTTTCTGAAAAAGTTCTGATGACATCATCATTTATTAATTAATTAATTATTTAATTAATTAATTAATTTTTATGCCATTAAATCCTTTTGTCTTAATTAAAAATATTTAATTAAGGAATCCCTCCCAAAAATGTTTAAATCTTATTTAAACATTATTTCCTTATTTATTAATTATTTAATTAATAAATTGACCAAAAATCCTAAAATAAATAAAAAATTTATTTTTTTCCCAAAAGTTGGCCAATTTCCTTATGACCTATAACCTCTTCCAAAATCTTCTAATCCTTCTTTAATTTTGATTAAAGGCTAATCCCATCCTTTCCTACCCCTAATCCCAACTCAAAATATTTAATTAAAATTAAATATTAATCCTCATGTTTATTAAAAAAGTTTTAATAAATATCTCCTCAACCCAAACCCTTGAAATAAATAAAATTTTATTTATTTCCTAAAAATCTAATTTATCCTCATCCTAAGAAGTTCTAGACTCTTCTAGAAAGTCTCCATCCTCATCCTAGGAAATTCTAGACTATTCTAGAAAGTCTTTATCCTCCTCCAAAATCTAGACTCTTCTAGAAGATGTCTTTAAACCTAATCCTAATCCCCTCCTAACCTTTTCACATTCCCTAAACATGGGTTAAGACTTACTAACCCAAGCCAAAGCTAACAAATATCTCCTCCTTCACCCACCCTCATTAAATGCCATCCACTTGCCTATCCCTAAGCTAATCCTAAACCATCCTAATCCATCCTCTAATCATTTGCACAAGCCTAAGCAAGCTTAAAACCTTCCTAATCAAGTCCAAGTCGAATTTTCTCTCATCACCCTCAAAATATCTCAACCATAAAACTTTATGAAGTCCACTAGGTCATAAATGACTCTTACAAGCCCTTTTATTGCTCTTACAAGTCATTATGAGGGTCTTTATGAAGATTTTATCTCTTGAGCCTCCTTTGTTGACTCATCCTTGCCCTTTCCTCCATCCTCTCACCATGTGACATGTGTCACTCCTTGATTGGCTATAAGGAAGCACAATCCATGTGCTCTCCTCTCATGCAATCTGAGCCCTCCATAAGCTTTTTCACATCCTTGCATCCTAGCCCTTGATCCCTCAAGCCCTTTGCCTATTTAAGAAATCCTCTCCCAAGTCATTTTAACACAATCCATGAAGTAAAGTTATAATGCTATTTTGAGAGCCAAATCCATACTAAAGCCATCTATCCACACCAAAAATCCACAATCATCCATTGAAGCCTTTGGAAGCATATTGAGCATACATCCTATCCATTTAGATAAAGCTACTCAACAAGAGAGCTTCTTATTGAGAGAGTCCATTAATGGCTCATATTCTCAATTGAGAGCTCATCTTAGTCTATCTTGAAGTTTATGAATTTTGTTTAGTTTGTAGAAGCTTTATTTAAATTTGGTTTCTATTAGCATACTAACATTGCTCATATACATTTTGGCACGCCCGGTGGGACCCCACATGGGTCATCTTCATTAGCTTTTTTAGTCAAGTTTTGTATGTTATTTGCTGATTTTGGCTAATTTTTCTTGTTTTTGTGATTGGTAGGATTGTATAAATTGGTTTTATAGGTCCACATGAGAATGAAGAAGACAAAGGAACTCATAATCTATCTCATAGTGTTTGCAGATTTTTCAAGCTTATAGGTGGACAAAGAACTTGAAATTCTTCTTCCTCTTCTTGTCTATATTCTTCTTATTCCATCTACTTCTTCTTCTTCTTCTTGTGGGAGATCTTGGCCATTTTTTTTTTAAGGAAGCAAAATCATACACACTTCTTTTTAGTGCTTAAAATGAACCCCCAAATCATACTTAAATCCATTGAAAAATTACAAATTTGCAAAAAAGAAAAAATCTTTTAACAAGTGAAACTAAACCAATCTAATCATTTGCATCCTTGCAACATCAAGGTTTTAGATGCATTCATGCAAAATTAGGAACACTTCATTTTTGGGAATTTAAAAAGAACTTCAAGTTTCCATTTCAAAAGGTTCAAAATCAACACTAAGTGCACACAAAAGTTCTTTTAAAAAATCTCATGAAAACTAAGAGTCTTAAATGGTTGCCAAAAAATTGTCCTAAAAGCTTTGTTATTTGTTCCAAACAAATGTCTTGTTGCAAAATCTTGAATGTTTCTTAGGTTTTTCATGCATCAAAACAATCTAGGAATATCATTTTTGGGCTTAAAACATGCAAACTAGAACACAAAATCTTGAATAAAAAGCAAAGTCCAAAGAGTCATTTTCACTTTTGAGTCCAAAAATAATCTTGAATGATCTAAGGTTAAAACAAAGCACTTAAAAGTTCTTAAAAAAACACACAAAATCTCAATCTTGAATGCTCAAAGGAAAAAAACTTGAATGTTTAATCACTTGTCTTTGAATGCATGTTGCTAAAATCACTCTTAAATGCCATGGATTAAAATCAAATTTTTCTTGAATGCATGATTAAAACAACAAATCTCAATCTTGAATGCCTAACAATCAATGAACATTGCATGGTTTGGATGCATTTTCAATGACGCTCGCATTTCTTATGTTGACGATCTCTCGACTTTCATTATGCTGACGACGCTGTCAAATTGGAATGAACATTGTATGCCATAATCACAAGTGTCTTCAATCATAGCTTACAAAATATAAATCATCAATTGGAATGAATGCGTGTCTTTTAAAGCCCAAGATCATGTATGTGGTCTTGTTTTACACTTTTTAGGAGGCCTGCTTGGGGATTTCATCACCCCTTGGGACGACCTCAACTCCAGCATTCCGACAGAGTATAAAAATTGGGAGGTGAATCCAAAGACACCTCTCTTGGAATCAAGATTTTGTCACTCGGGCTAAGCCTCAAGGAACTTTATACCCTTGAGAAGTGAAAGAGGAGAAGTGGGTTACCGCTCCTCTCGGCTGTGTGACATCTTTTTGGTTTCATCTACGGATTTGGGCCTCACGTACCTTGTGTATATCGAGGACTCCCTAGCTAAACCAAATTTCATCCTTGTAGAAAGCTTCCTAGGATGTTGGTGTGTTTAACGTGCTTGCTGAAAACTTTTGTCTGCTTGTTTGTTCATAGCTTTTGAATGAATGTTTGCCAATTTTGGCTGAAATCCCAAAAAAGTAGAAATCTCCCAGCTCAAGGCATACTTAGCGTAGTCACTGCCTTATCAGAAAATCATCCAAGCTCCCTAGATGCAACTGAATCTATCTAGTTCTTTGCCTTAGAACAATCCCAAATCCAAAGTCCATCCAAATCATCCCCCCAGCCAGCTAGCAACCCAATCCAAAATCACCCAAGCCTTTAAAGAGTTGTTGTCACTTTGCTAGATTTTGCTATCCAATCAATCCTACCAATCAACCAATCTCACCAAGGTTATCCCTTTGATAGAGCATTGTCTAGGGTAATCCAGGTTTGTCACTTGTATCCCTCATTACCTTGAGCTAAAGGTTGGGATCCACAAGTGGTCAATCTCGTGTTCTTCCTAAAGGATCATTAGTCTATCCTTAAGTTGACACAATCACCACGAATCCTGCACATAGGAAAGAAAAACTCTCACTTTTTGATAGTATACCCTTGAAGTCTTCCACCCACAAGAAAGCCAAAAATCTCCAGCCAATCCTCCTTAGGTCTGTCATACAGCTTTGACTCTCCCTAGGAAATTTTTCATCAGCCAATCCAAAATCTGTGCTTAACCCAAATCCAACCATGAGCTTTCGTGTTCATCCATATGCAAGACCCCATCCCCATCAAATTCATCATCAAAGCATGAAGTACCAATCCTATCATGATGTGTTTGGTCACATTGTCCTTGCTCCCGCCACCTCCTATTCCAATGATGATGAAAATCTTGTTGACTATGACGGGTATATTGAAAGCCTTAGAAACATTCCCCCAAGCATCCCCCAAAATCCAAGAGCTATTCCAAACTATCTAGTCATGCCATCTGATATTCTAGCTTCCCCTCCATCACCCAATCAACCAAGCTTCCAATCTTCCACCCCCATCACACTAGCTATTCCTGTCAATCTACCTCCACCTCTGACACACGAGTCTCCAAGGAATCTCCTAGAGGAAATACAAGAAAAGTTGCCTCCAATAGTCGATAAGCCATGTCATCTAATCCAACCATGTGAAGTAGTCAGTGATGAAGCTTCCCCATCTATAATATCACCTCCATCTCCCATAGCTATCATCCCCATACCATCCATCAAATTGCTTAAAATCCTTCCACTTCCCGCAAGCATCAAAATCCCACCACCTGTCAAATCCCTCCAAATCCTATCCACATCGCCTCCAAGAATTTCCCAAATCTCTCGTAATGACCCTTATGCATCCATCTTCTACTCACCCATCTCCACTACTGAATCTCCCATCTATCCATCCGCTACCTTTGAAGAATCCATCCCCTCACCTCCTATTGCACCATCCACTCCAAACCAATCCTCTCAAGATCCTGCCCAAAAGCATGTTGACATCCCCCAAAGCATAAATGAAGATATCATCATACCATGTCTTCCATCCATAGTGCAGTCACCATCTCCTCCATCTCCAAAACCTCGAGCCATATCTCCTCCACTACAAGATATCTTGTCATCCCACCAGCTACATCAAGATCCTATCCTTCCATCTCCCCCGCTCCATGCTTCCATCTTACCACCTATCCAAGCTATTCCACCATCTATAATCTACCCTCTTGGTTCACTTACATTCATCCATGGTGGCCCTCTCGCAGCAGAAGAATTAAGAACAATATCTCCCCATTGCAATACACCTAATAAATCACTTCTACCATTTTCTGCAAGCAAAAATTTTCCTCAGCTTGTTCAAATGCTCAATCAATGGCATTATCAAGGTCAAGGTTTAGGACCACAAGAGCAAGGAATCAGAGAGCCTATTATTGCACAAAAAAATCTAGGATTTCATGGTCTTGGATATGTATCCAAAGGCTCACCATCTAAAGGTGTTGGTACACCACACCCCCAAACCAAGCCTATCTCCAAGCCCACCATGCCAGCCTCCCATCACTCCTTCAAGAAATCTTATGTCATCCCCCCTTCACCATCTTTGCAACCCAAAACAACCTACCATATCCCCCCTTCATCCGCTAAAACCATTTTGGGTCCCTATGTCCCAAAATCTACCATCCTCCATCCTCCTATCAGCCATCATAAAAATCCTATTCCATCCATTTCTATGCAAGATCAACAAAGGCACATATCAAGGCACATCATCCATCATCATCCCCCTACATGCTCTTTCATATCCTCTCCATCTCACAAAGCTTCTCCTAACCATCTTCCCAAAGCTTACCATAGAAATGTGAATGCCAACTTCAAAATGCATAAAGCTAAAAATCCACATCTTAGGCAATCATATGTCTATTCTAAAAGACATACTCCAAAAAGGAAAAATCCAATCAAAGAATGCAAAACAATGCAAAAGCCTATGAAAAGAAAATCCAAAACCATGTGGATCCCCAAGAAAAAAGTTGAAACCCAATGCATAATGGCATCCACCATTGCTAATCCCCCATCTAGTGACTCATGTCCCCCATCTCCTAACTCCATCTTGGGTGCCTATATCCCCAAGCATGCTTCCACAAATCCTCCATCACGCCCGCATCTACCATCTATCCCCCATATGCTCTTTTCACACCCATTCCAACATGTGCCAATGTTGTTCTTGCAAGCATCCCCATCTCATGCTCCTTTCCAACCTTTTCATCCCTCCATCTCTTACCATCAATCCCATCTAATCCAATCTATTGCATAAAACACACATCCGGTGTACCAACAGCTAGCAAAAAAATTGAACATTCCAACAACTAGTGAAAAATCCCAAAAAAGCCAAAATAGCTTAAGAAAGCCAAAATCATTCCAGCTAAGTCCAAATTCAAAAAGTCAAAAAAGAAAAAATAAAATAAAGTGTCCACTGGTGAAAACTTGGCAATTCAAGCGCCTTGGACAAGTACCATGATGAAAACTTGGCAAACAAGCATCATGCGTAATCCCGCCATCCCCAGCTTAGCCTATCACCCTCATGCTTTTGGTCATCTCTTGACATCCAACTCCATCTTCCAATCTATCCACCTATCCTCCACCCTCCATCTTCCATCTCACACCATCCACTAATCTTATGCAGCTTCAGCCAATCATCTCAGCTATCATCCATCTCCCTAGCCCCTTCAGCTTTTTCCATCCTAGCTTCAATCCTATCACATCCATCATAAGACCTCCTTTCGCATGTTATCTTATAATTGGGGGCACTATATTCTTTGGAGATCTTGTCTTGTCCATCCTCCCTTGTCATTGGTATCTAGCTCTAGGCTATCCTCATGCAAACCCAATGTCATCTCTTTATGTCCATCATAATCCTAGCTATCTACCATCCTATCCAGCCATCTCATCCTGCTCCTCTAGCTATCCTTGGTCACAACATCTATCATCATCATTGGATGCATCCTTCCAAATCCATATCTTATGCTATCACCTCATCCTTAGCTTTTGCATCTTACACAAAATTGAGCTATCCCGCTATCCTATCATCTTGAGCTTTTGCTTGCTTGTAACTATCTTGGTCAGCTTCAGCTTGTAAATATCTTGGTCCGTCAGCTTGTACATCCTCTTTAGCTTAGTACCATTGTATCTATCTAGCTTTTGTGTTAGTTCCTCCTTGATCAGCATCTTGCGCACATCGCACATCTTGGTTAGCTATTCCAACGCATCCTTTAGCTAGATTTCCTGTCACCAAAGTGTTATCTTTCTTAGTTCAGCTTCCCAGACGCATCACTCATCCAAATCCACCAGCTTTGGTGCTCTTCGATAAGTCCTTGTAGGATATAGCTTTCCTCATGTCTGATCTTGGTCTGTTAGTACCTTGTCCTACCCATCTCGTTGGCAAACGGCTCTCTTTTGGATTTTCACTTTCTTTTGATTTGGGATCTTCCCTTTTGGGTCTTCAAGTATCTTTTCCAAGCAATCTCCTTGTTCCCTCCTCAAGTTTTCCACGATCTTCCATATCATGGTATGCTGTGAATGGGGCAATTAGAGCGTAAGGTCTTGATCATGTCTTTTGCGTGTTTTCTTTTCTACTTGTGGGTTACCCAGTGTCGTTTCCACACTGCTTCCTCTGGGATTCATGTGTGATACTGGGGCAATCCTTGCGTGTTTGTTATGAGTCAGTTTTTCAGTCCTCTGGATAGTTGGTGAAAAGGCCTTGATGTTCCTGGTAACCTTGGCAATTAACCAACAGTCCTATAGCAAATCTAGTGCTCAACTACATGGTGGTACTTCTCTTTGAACTATCCCCTCGCTCAAAAAGCTTCAATGGAATCCCTTCATCTCCATTATCCCCCATCCATATCCAACATCCGTCTCTCCTACCCCAGCTTATGCATCAATATCTCTTTGAATCACTCATCACTCTTAGCTTTAGGGATCCACAATCCTAGTCTTAGGGATCCACCAATCCAAATCAATCCACCAAGCCTCATCTTTTGAGATCCACAATCCTAGTCCTAGGGATCTTTGAAACCCATCTTCCACCAATCTGACTCTTTGAAATCCTATTGCATCAGCTTTATAATCCCCTCATCCATCTCCCTATCCTAGATTCCTTTTTATAGCCCTCTGCTCCTTCATCCTCCACCTTCCCTAAAGTCTTAAGCTTGCTTCCTCTTCTGCATCTGATTCTCCTTTATCATTCTCCCATAGTGAGAGTTTGAGCTAATTCAGCCCCTTCTCTTTGCCAATCTGAGTTTCCTTGTTCATCTGAGATTATTATACTTTTCAAGAAGCCATTGAGCCTCGCTTTCTCTCCTCGCCGCCTTCTTGAGGGGGCATCTCATAGTCCATTCTCTCCTCTTCTGCTCTAGCCTTGGGCATCTTATTTTCTTATCTTTGATGCCATGCCACTTGCGGCATCACATCAAAGAGGGGCAAAATGTAGACACCTAAAAACCTTTAGAAAATAAAGTATTTTTATTTTCTGAAAAAGTCCTGATGACATCATCATTTATTAATTAATTAATTATTTAATTAATTAATTAATTTTTATGCCATTAAATCCTTTTGTCTTAATTAAAAATATTTAATTAAGGAATCCCTCCCAAAAATGTTTAAATCTTATTTAAACATTATTTCCTTATTTATTAATTATTTAATTAATAAATTGACCAAAAATCCTAAAATAAATAAAAAATTTATTTTTTTCCCAAAAGTTGGCCAATTTCCTTATGACCTATAACCTCTTCCAAAATCTTCTAATCCTTCTTTAATTTTGATTAAAGGCTAATCCCATCCTTTCCTACCCCTAATCCCAACTCAAAATATTTAATTAAAATTAAATATTAATCCTCATGTTTATTAAAAAAGTTTTAATAAATATCTCCTCAACCCAAACCCTTGAAATAAATAAAATTTTATTTATTTCCTAAAAATCTAATTTATCCTCATCCTAAGAAGTTCTAGACTCTTCTAGAAAGTCTCCATCCTCATCCTAGGAAATTCTAGACTATTCTAGAAAGTCTTTATCCTCCTCCAAAATCTAGACTCTTCTAGAAGATGTCTTTAAACCTAATCCTAATCCCCTCCTAACCTTGTCACATTCCCTAAACATGGGTTAAGACTTACTAACCCAAGCCAAAGCTAACAAATATCTCCTCCTTCACCCACCCTCATTAAATGCCATCCACTTGCCTATCCCTAAGCTAATCCTAAACCATCCTAATCCATCCTCTAATCATTTGCACAAGCCTAAGCAAGCTTAAAACCTTCCTAATCAAGTCCAAGTCGAATTTTCTCTCATCACCCTCAAAATATCTCAACCATAAAACTTTATGAAGTCCACTAGGTCATAAATGACTCTTACAAGCCCTTTTATTGCTCTTACAAGTCATTATGAGGGTCTTTATGAAGATTTTATCTCTTGAGCCTCCTTTGTTGACTCATCCTTGCCCTTTCCTCCATCCTCTCACCATGTGACATGTGTCACTCCTTGATTGGCTATAAGGAAGCACAATCCATGTGCTCTCCTCTCATGCAATCTGAGCCCTCCATAAGCTTTTTCACATCCTTGCATCCTAGCCCTTGATCCCTCAAGCCCTTTGCCTATTTAAGGAATCCTCTCCCAAGTCATTTTAACACAATCCATGAAGTAAAGTTATAATGCTATTTTGAGAGCCAATTCCATACTAAAGCCATCTATCCACACCAAAAATCCACAATCATCCATTGAAGCCTTTGGAAGCATATTGAGCATACATCCTATCCATTTAGATAAAGCTACTCAACAAGAGAGCTTCTTATTGAGAGAGTCCATTAATGGCTCATATTCTCAATTGAGAGCTCATCTTAGTCTATCTTGAAGTTTATGAATTTTGTTTAGTTTGTAGAAGCTTTATTTAAATTTGGTTTCTATTAGCATACTAACATTGCTCATATACAATATCCACTCAGTATCACCACCATTTTGAGTCCTCAAAACATCATTTTGAACCCCCAAAACATTTGAATTTAGTCAAAAATCTAGACAAAGTATGAGTCTTAGAGTATCTCCTAGTGTTGATGGATAATGGATCTTGACTAGTCTTTTTATCTTTTCTTGTCATTTTATTTGGTCAAAATATATCCATGTCTTGATAGATTTGACCTTTTCATCTTTTATCAATTTGATCTTTTCTTCTTATATCACCTTTTTGGTCAAGATCCAAAGTCCTTTATCACAAGGTTAAACTCCTAGACAAAATACTTTATAAACGTTTTACCTAAGCTCAAAACTTTCCATATATCCTTTTCATTGAATTATCATATCCCTAGCATTCCTAAATGTCATTTTTACTTACCCTAGTGGTATATCCCTTTTATCTTGCATTGATCAAAATCCTTAGCATCATTTTCACTACCAAACCCTATCAAAGTGTCCATCAACCAAATTGCCTTCTTGATTATTTACCCTCATTTTGCATATCCAAAACCTCATTATAAACCCTTGGAAACCATCCTTTTCAAAGTCTACCTTGCATACATCAACCTTTGGCATCCTTACCAAGTCCAAAACATAACCCTAACCTCCATTTTGCATACCTTCAAAATGGCACCTTGCATTCGCATTTGCATAATATTCCTAGCACATTTTCACTTTACATGTCAAAACCCTAATTCATTTAGCATTTCCTCACATTTCATAACATCCCTAAATACTTAAAAGTCCCAAAAACACTCATATCTTGCATACCCACATTTTAATTCTCAAGTTTTGACCTCTTTTACCAACCACAACCCTATTTTACCAACTGCAACCCTATTTTACCAATTGCACACTTCAAGTGTGCAGTTGGTATTTTTAGGATGCACTTGTTAGTTTCAGGGTGCACTTGGTAATTAGGTTTTTCTTTCTAGGTTCTAGAACCCTAATCTACACTTCCATACCTTGCATTGCATCCCAAGATCTTAGGAAACACTCTAAATCACTCAAAACACTCAAAATTTGCATTTTAGGTAAAAAAGTCCAGTTAGGTTTCCCTCTGTTGCATCTACATTCTTAGGTATCATGCTAGCACTTACTAGGACATAATCAGCTCAAAGACCTAAAGAACTTTACCAACCATTATTTTATGAGACATTAATGCAACCAAAAACTCGTCCACGATAGAAGAAGAGAAAGAAAACCCAACAGACATTTGGCAAAGACCAAATTGAAGCGTCACAACCTTTACTTGTAGAGCCCTTGAACATGTATCTGCAAGGTCATCATAATCAAGTTATGGCACAAAAAACCTTGAACAATGCACCTACCATGATATTTCCTCCAAACACTTCCCCCACACATGGGTGGTCCAATGGAGTCTTGACTTTGAACCTATATTCATGCCGATACCACCTGGAGGAGGAAGTGTACCAACCACACCTGAAGATGAACAATCACATTCCTTTGAATTTAGCCAACCTAACACAAGTACCTTCCACCCTATTACATCAAACATACAACAAGGTAATTTACATCTTAGTGATGACTCTAATGCTGATTATGGCATCAATAATGAAGAAATGGCTAGGGCATGTCAAGACAAAAAATTTTGCAAGAACTTTAAACTTTTGGCAGCCCAATAAATCATCAAATTCAATCCAAATGTGGAAGGACCTAAGTCCAAACATCAAACCAACAAAACCATTGAAAACATACAACCCATGATCAATTTGGACTTAGATAAGGGAAAACAACCTTTGGAGTTTTCAAACATGATAATGACAACTATAAGGTCCTATCAAAAATCAACAATCAAAATCCTCTGAAGTGCATTTGAACACATCAATGTCAATCCCTTGTTCAATAAAATACCACTAATTCCTAAACACCCCAAAAGGACATTAAAACTTGATTTTAGTCACATGATGTAACAACAAGACACACCTAAAGAGACTTGTGCTCTAGGGATGCCAAACATACCTTCTTTGGAGGCAAATAAAAAAAGTGCACCTTTGCTCCTAACCCTACCAAGTGGTATGAAATCAAATGTTATGGAGCCTCCCATGAGTACACTAGGTGCAACACCAACTACAACAATCCCTATTAATGCACAAAGGAAAAGACTTATTGACTTTACACCCATTTCCAATAGGAACACATCTCATAGTCAAGTCAATATGATGTCACAAGGAGGAACCTCTAACACACAAAGGAGCCAAAGAAAAAACACCAACATGATGATCACTTCTCAAGGACATAACCAACTACCCCAACAAAATCAACTTTTGATAGTCCAAGTACCTAATCTCTCCAACACACATCCAACATATCAATAGCAACATCAACCACAACAACAACAACCTCAAGTGATGCAAACATCCAACATCCCTAATACATGGTCAAATGTAAACCCTCTTGACTTCCATGCAATGTATCAACAACAATTCCAACAACAAAAAACAATGTTTGCTAAACAACAAGAGCAACTCAAGCAACTGTTGGAATATCAAAGATGACTTGAGCAAAAAATTGCATACCAACAACATTTTTTTCAACAAAAACATGTGCCACAACAACCTCAAAAAATACCTCTACAACAACAAGCATGTACATGGTCTCACATACAACCAACAGAGGTACCCCAACAACAACCACAACACAATGCACAATAACAACATATGGTAAAACAATCATAGTCAATCCCACAACAAGTGACACATCAAATACCACAACAAGTTCCCCAAAAATAGGGACCCTTCTATCTTTGAGGTACCAACATACCTCCACCACCAAGTGACACATCACCAAACTCATTAGACACCAAAATATCAAGACCGAGTAGACATAGATCCCACCACAGTAAATGGTCTACTCATAGGCACAAAAGACTTGAAGGGAAGACTATCATAAAAAATCCCAATAAAGAGCTATTACAACAATTCAAACAACTTTCCAAACAAGTTGAGGCATTAGGAGTCCAAAATAAATAGGCTCTATATACAGAATGGGACCTACATCCTAATCCATTTGACAAAAGTCTATATATGCCTCCATTTCCAAAACACTTTGAGGCTCCAAGGTTCAAAAAATATCAAGGAAAAGGTAACCCTATTGATCATATCAAAGAATTTTGTGCTTCATGTACTGAACTCAGTGATGAGCCCACTTACCTCATGAGATTGTTCCCTCATTCTCTAGGTGGGCATGCACTTGAATGGTACTCCAAACTTCCTAGTAATATCAAATCTTGGTCAGAGCTAACAGACAAGTTCATCTCCAGCTTTGCCTTCAACATTAAAAATGAGGTAACACTTTCTAATTTGTGCTCAACTAAAAAAATGGTAGGAGATCCATTCATCACATTCTTTCTATGCTAGAGAAGTTTAGTCAGTCAATGCTCACTAGACATTCCTAAAGAACAACAAGTAAACTTGTGCATTGAAAACTTGGTCCCAGACTTAATGTATGAACTCAAAATCAAGAGTACAAGCACCATTTCTAAACTAATGAAAAAAGGGGCTAGTATTGAAGGTAATCTTATTCATAAGGGAATCCTCAAGATAAACAAGAAAAACACAAACTCTAGTTCCTCTAATGACAAGCCAAAAATTTTCTCCAAAAACAAGAATGTGATTAATGACGGCATTGTGGACACACAAAAAATTAGCACAGCGCAACCTCAACTAACTTTGAAAGGTGCAAATCCTACAAATTCACAAACTCCTAGTCAAACATCAGCACCTCAATAATAGAAAACTAAGACTTCCAAGCAGGACAAACCTCAAAGATATCCTTGAACCAAAGACAAAAAATTCACACCATTGGGGATACCTCTTGAGATGGCATTACAATAGTTACTGAGTAATAACTTCCTGCAATTACCCCAAATCAAAGATGAACCATTAACCAAAGCAAACTAGTGGGATGATAAAAAGTACTGTGATTACCATCACACCAAAGGACATAAGACTTCATCATGCTTCTAATTGAAACATGCCATACAAGACCTTATTGATGATGGTGTAATCATGATTGATCCATCACTATTAGCATCCAAGTCTGACCACACTATATTCAAAGATCCTTTGGGTAATCATGACAAAGAGAAATCCTCAAGTTCAAACTCAAACTCACAAGATAAGGTGAATTACACACAAACCAAATATGACTACACCATCAATTGCTTTAATGAATCTAATTTCCACATATCCACATTCACATTGAAGGCTGAAGACCCTCACTGCATTGTCACTACATGCCATAGCAACATCACCCTACCTGAAGCTCCATCTAGACCTACTACTTCTCCTAGAATTGCACCCCCTAGTAGACCTATAGCTCCTACTTCATCTAATTATAGCCTTTTTGAATAGCTCGGGAAGACCCCTGCACAAATATCCATTTTGGACCTACTATGTGCATCTCCCCAACACCAGAAGATCTTGGAGAAAGCCCTTAAAGAGTTAGTAGTCCCAAATAACATTGATGTTGCCCCATTCCAAGCCATGGTTGGAAACCTATCTGCATCACAACATATCACTTTTTCCCCTCAGGATATTCCTAAAGACAAACCCAACCACAATGATCCCCTCCACCTCAAATTCTTCATCCATAATGCCAAAGTTAGACATGTCTTAATAGATTGAGGAGCAGGACTGAACATCTATACTCTTAAGGTTGTCAAAGGTTTGGGTTATTCTGAAGATGATGTGGATCCCTCTCGAAGAATCACAATAAAAGCTTATGATGATGGTGAACACTTCTCCAAGGGCATCATCACATTACCTATTAGAGTTGGCCCAGAAATTGAAGACACATTATGCCATGTCCTAGATATCAAAATGAATTGCAACATGATACTAGGATGCCCTTGGCTTCATGCTATGAAAGTAGTCCCTTCTACATATCATTAATGTCTAAAGTTTTCCTATGACAATGTGGATGTTACCATCCCCGATGATCCTGATCCTTTCTAGTTTTTTGCTAATCTAAGAGATTTTACTACATACCAAATCCCAAAAAATAATGAATCACAACCCACAAATTCCTCTAAGTATGTGGATGCTGATATAATCCTCAGTAAGGCCAAGGAAAATATGAAAATTGAAGACAATGGGTGTGGAGAATACTTTATGTCTCATGTATCCCACATTAGTGAGTCGCCACTTTCTCCCCTCTCTTCTGGTACATCACAACTATTGCAAGACCAACACGCTGAGATCAATACACAAAATACCACTTCTACTGATGAGAATAATGATGAAAAGGCATCTGAGGATATCTCACCCAAAACAAACAATCCTCTACCTTCTGAGCATAACCCCCATGACCCAACTGAATCAGATACCCATATATCTACCCTCAACCAAAGTCCATTCAACACTGATGATGACATCCCCTCAAGTTATCCTAAACCTTTGGATTGGGACCAATGTGGACCACCAATTTTTGATCAATTCAACAATGATGACACTCTTATAACAAACTTTGAAATCTATGAAGGCATTATGGTTGACGATCATAAAGAAGTAATTTCTTCTAAAGAGAAAACATTGAAACATTTTGGGGAGCCAACTCCACCTTCTAGTTACAAAGAAAAAAGAGAAAAAATTAACAAGCATAGGACTCTTGGTGAAAACCAAAAGGTGTCATTAGACTATAAAAAATCAAAAGCTAAGCAGCTCCTAAGGATACAAAATGAAAAAGTTGATGCCATGAATATCAGTGTTCTAGTGTTCAACATGCCATGATGTCTTTCAAAGCTCTCTAGATCAGCACTCATGTGGAAGGTCATTGGTCTCAACCATCCCAACCCTTCCTTATATCTAATTGTTTATCCCCAAATCTAGCTACCTAATTTCCCAAACACCCAAGCTCAAATCTTTATCCACCAAGCCTTTGCATATGTCATCATCGGAGACATCCCATACAAAGAATTCATTGACCCATTTATCGTCAGATGCCTTGATTCACAAGAGGTAGACATTGTCTTACATATGGTACATGATGGTATGTCCTAAGGCCTTTCTAGTGGTTTGATTTTAGCTACAGACTCAGAAAAAATCCTACGTAGTTATGGTCAGCCATGGACACTGAGATTATTAGCTAGTAGCATCAACAAAATTTGTAATTCCCATCTAAAAGTCCTAAAAAATGTTTTTAAAAATAGCAAAATGTCATGAAAAAAGAAAAGAAAAAAGAGAAAAAAGTCATGAAAAAATGGATGCCTTGATGAAAACCTGGAAAACAAGTATCTTGGCACAAAAATTTGAGTCAAGAGAAAAATTTTATCCAAAAGTGAAAACCTGGCAAATAGGCACTTTGGGCAAGTATCATGGTGAAAACCTGGCAAACAAGTGCCATGTGTAATCATTTGTTGCTCCTCCATCTATCAGGATTCCATCTAGTCTTTTCCCCCTCTATCATTCCTTGATCATATCCTTCACATTGCAAGACATCCTTGGTCCCTTATCATGGCTCACAAAGTAGTTAATGTTATTTGTTATCTTTCTTAAGCATCACAAGTCTACGCACACACTCTGTCATTGGCCTTTGCACATAGTTTGCATCTTGTCTAGGGGCATATCAGCTACGTGGTGCGTGAGTTTGAACTTGAACTGGGGGCATATCCCTAAACACTTTTTATCCATTGGACCTATCACATAATGGATTGGAGCTAACATTTGTATATCCTTATATGATCCTAAAAAGAAATTACTAAAAATTCAAATACGATCCTGAAAAAAGCACTAAAAATCATAAAATATCCTTAAAAAGTACTAAAAATCATAAAATGTCCTAAAAAAAGCACTAAAAATTGTCAAATGTTTTGAAAAAATCTATAAAAAACATAAAATGTCCTAAAAAAAGAAATAAAAATCATAAAATGATCTTGAAAATTTTCTTAAAAATTCAAATATGCTCCTAGAAAAAGCACTAAAAATCATAAAATGTCATGAAAAAAACCCTAAAAATCTTAAAATGTCCTGAAAAAACCACTCACACAAAAACATCAAATATCCCCAAAAACCCTAAAAATCACAAACCCCATCAAAATCTGCAATAAACCTTGTACCTATTCTCTATGGATAACCACCCCTTTTGCGTACAAACTTGCACTTTGTAGATTGAAACTCAAAGCACTACACTTTCATGACAATCACACTATCTGAACAAAGTGAACCAACAATCAATCCAACATATCACTATGAACCTTTCAATTGAATCCACAAATAGAGCTATCACATTATCAACCTGTCAAACACCATCTAAACACCTAAAACACTAAAAAACAAGCAATAATGGACAAGAATGGCTATTGGCTCACGCTGTTTAGTGAGTGATTTATTTTTTCTTTGTTTTTCTTTGATCATGTTCCTATGCCACTCGATGATATAAACTGATCTATGAGAGGGGTCGGGATGGTTCATGGTCATCTTTTTCTATTTTTTATCTGTTACAATATACCTTTACAAGTTTGGGGCATGTACATATGCCTTAGGAAGGACAAGGTCATTTTTTTTCTACATCGTGCTTGTTTACACAAAAGGCTTACATTTTCTCTCTAGCCCTTCATGCCATGATGCATTTCATTCTATTTGCAGTATCAAAATAAAGCTCCATTTGACATATAGTGCACTTTCTAAAAGAAAAAGTCTTCATCTCATCTCCTCTACTCAATCTTCTATCATTTATCTTTTGATCCACCACCATGATCATGTCTTTCGATTCACCAAATCATCTTCATCTTGCATTCATGCACCTACATCATCCTACACTGTCAATCAACTTTTTGTGGCTTTCCACCTGGTTCAACCTTAGTCTAACATTTGTCTCATCATCTTTGACTAAATCTGACCATTTTTTATGATTTCACTCATGTTATGACATCTTTCCATCATTTTGGGCTTGCACACAAAGTTTCAAGGCATTCTAAGTCCAAGCGGGTATTTTTTGGCCCCCAAAGCCTTTTAGGGTGCAATCTGCACTTTCAAGGCACAGCTGGCATTCCCAACTACATCATTGATGCACTTGGTCATACCAACTATGTCATTGATGCACTTGGTAATTCCAACTATGTCATTGATGCACTTGGTGGAGTTTTGGGCTCACTTGGGGACCTAGGGTATCCAAAACTGCTCTCGGCACCCCTATGTTGCACTCCGGAGGCCATAACTTTTGTGTTTCAACTCTGATTTACTAGCCGTCAATTGTGTTGGCCTCAAATCTTTGTCGTGAATAAAATGAGCTATCATTTTCATTATTTGGTCACTGTATGGAGTGGTAATCCTTGAAACTACTCTTGGGCTCTTGGTGTAACCCCGTCATGTTGATTTTGGCCCCCAAAGCCTTCTGGGGCACATTTTGTACCTCTTGAGTCCATTTGGGCTTCACAAGTGCATCATGGATGCACTTGGTACTATCATGATGCACTCGGTCTTACCAACTACATCATTGATGCAATTGGTTGAGTTTTGGGTGCACTTGGGATAGTAGGATGTCCAGAACTACTCCTAGAGCCCCTATGTTGCACTCCAGAGCCCATAACTTTTGCGTTTTAACTTGGATTTGCAATTCGTCAATTGTGTTGGGTTTGTATGTTTTTTGCATAAAAATGAACAATAACTTTCCTCATTTATTTTTTTCTTCAGTAGTTACCTATGCAATCACTCTCGAGCTCCTAGTTGATCTTGTTTTGCACTCTAGACCTCATAACTTTCGCATTTTAGCTCTGATTTGGGATCTACCAATTGCTATGGTTTTGTCTTCTCATTTTGATAAATTGACTTATCATATGCTTATCTTAGTCAATTTCTTTAGGGTGCACCCATATATATCATCCCTACTGGGGCATGTTCTGGCTTTTTCACCAATGATTCTTTGACACAACGCTCTAAATCACATTGTATCAAAGAGGGGCAAAATGTAGACGCTCAAAAATGGTTTGCATCTATGGTTTCATCACTTCTTCATACTAATTTTTACCATTTTCTCATTCTAATAACTTCAATATTTTGGCCAAATTGATCATATTTCATAATTTGTATCCTCTTTCACATCAATTTTATATCAATTCAAAACCATTTCATATGAACTTGAAACCACCCCAAATCAACTCGAGATCACTTAGAATCAGTCCTAATCAACTTAAAACATATCAAACATCCCAAATCAATTATCATTTATTCAATACTAGGCATTTTTGTGGCTTTTAGTGTCTTGGAAACCTATCAACCTATCAATCTTATCAATCTGACCTTAGTACTGTCACAGCTCTTAGTGCTAGGTCAAACTATCATTAATTTCATCTAATATTTGATGTTTTTGAGGCTTTCAATGTCAAATCATGGCATTATCAACCATTTTAATAATATTGACAATGTTCGTCGATGTTATTATGATCAACCTTATCAATCAACCTCAATCTTGTAGCATTTGCAATGTGAGTTAAATGTTACATATCAATCAATTCATGTCATGCATCCTTGGCATGTTATTGAATTCAATCAATCAATTTGACCATGGCTTTGGTCTACTTTTCATCATCTCATTCGATCTATATCATCATCACATTTTTATCAAAGGATACGGTCGCACTTATTTAATCAATTTGGCTAATCATTTACTAATTTTTCTCTATAGGATTAAATAACCCATAATTTAATTCTATTATTCTTTCTAATTATTCTTCCTAATTATTTTTCTCAATTAATTAATTGTATTATTTAATTGATTTATTATTCACAGACCATGGAAATTTACAATTTCCTAAGTTCCATTTTCCATCATTAATTCCATTTTCTACTAATTCTTATTTTGTGGAATAAAATGATTTTTAATTCAAATATTCCATAAAATATTGCATCATAGTAACACTTGGATATGACATCTCATGGATCCTCCTTTGACACTTGGATAAGATATGTCATAATCAAATATTCTTATTCCTTATGCATGTCCTTATTTGGCTTATTTTTCATAGATTCTTGGCTTTAAGTGGGATGAGGTGTCTTATGACGTTTCATAGATTCTCTTCCACAGTTAGCCAAGTTCGACTTCCATGTGTCATAGAATCTTACAATTGGAATATTTTTTCAAATGTATCATGGATTCTCAAAGAAATATCTTACCACATCACATATCTATGGGTGACAAATCCAATCTCACCTTGAGTGTTGATTATAAAATGAGCACTCTTTCTCTCATTTCTGGTCTTGAAAGTCCTTAGGTCCTAACTCTTGAGTCTTTGAGTCCAAATTCTTAAGAATTTTTCAAGTCCTTAGCTTTTCTCATCTTTTGAATTCTTTCTCTCACACTATAATCACAATGTATTCTCATGGCATTATCCCTATCATAGACTTTGGTTCAATTTTGTGTGCACTATAGGCAACTTTGGAGCTATAATCATTTGGAGAAGAAAGAAGGACATGGGAGCTACAAAAGAAAGATGGGGTTTCTATTGCTTTCTTTATTAGTTTGGCTTTCATGGTAGACTAGTGAATGCTAACATATGTTGATTGAGTTTTGTGATTTGCTCATAGTATTTTATGCATTTAACCTATTTTCTAGTCCTACACCTAAATGGAGAATTTTAAGAGGCATATATTGAGCAACTTAAAGGTTTTCCTTTTACAAAAAATAAACAAATGGTATGCAGACTAAAGAAATCTCTATATGGTCTAAAGCAAGTGACTAGAAATCTCTATATGGTCTAAAGAAAGTACCTAGAAATCTCTATCTGGTTTGAAGCAAGCACCTAGACCAAGCTTGGATTTTCTTAAGGTATGATAGATAGTAACTTGTATTTGAAAGAAATTGAGAATGGTTTTTTGATAATAGTAATATTTATTGATGAAATCATATTTGGAGGCAATGATGAAGCAAGCAATAAGTTTTATGAAGAAATGAAGAATGAGTTTGAAATGAGCATCATAGGAGAAATAATTTTGTTCCTAGGATTATAGATCGTGCAAAATAGTGGGGTAAAAGTACAAAGCTATGTCACCTTTTAGGTTGACTTATCAAAATGACTAAATTTAATGATTTCTATCCAAAAACCAACTTTTTTTAAACATATCATCTAGATAAATTTGTTCTAGCTAATTTATATATAGTCTCACACTTTTCCAATTGAAAATGTCTATTAAATGCATGTTTTATACTAGTTTGTATCCAATTACTAAAGAAATAAAATTATTTCAAAAAAAATGATGTTTCAATAACTCATACTATTTTATATGATACTTTTTAGTAACATCTAAAAATCATTTTATAGAGCTCAAAGTCAAGAATATTCTTGTACAAAGTTTATAGTGTTTTAATTAGATATAGTATGTTGTAATTAAAAAATTCTACAAGTACATTATTTAACACTAGAAAAAATATCAATTTTGAGAAAGAAAAAATATTAAATGTTATCAAAAAAATTTAAAACTTATATGATGTTCTAGAGGAGAGGGTCCTCTTCTACAATGTATAATTTTTCTTCTGGTTAGAATAGATTTGTTTTCAAAAATGTGGTGGGAGATGAAAACTATCAATATGAGGTGAGGTGAAATTTGAATCATTATAAAAGAGAAAATATAGTTCTAAAATCAATTTTTATTTTTTATTGTTTTAGCTATATATTTTACCTATAACGTAGTATGAGTTCAAATGCAAATAAGTTTATTTTCATGTAGTTTTGTGGTGGGAACTAAACCCTTAATTTTCAACATTTTTTGGTAGCTAAAAAATTATCTATAAAAATTAGGAAAATATATCAATTCTTATTCCAAACAATCATTAAAAAATTTAATCCTTAACCTCGTCCATTTCTACACACTTCATTAGTTTACTTCATTTTCAAATTCTAAATAATAATACCACTTTTATATCATTGAAGGTGAATTATACTTTTTGTTAGCCTTTTCCTTTACAAAAGGGTGACATAGGTTTGTGCTTTTACCCAGTGATGATATTTTCATTTCACAAGATAAGTACTTAAAAGACTTATTGAAAATATTTAGATTAGAAACTTGTAAACTTGTCAGTACACCTATGATAACTAGTCACAACTTATTCATCAAAGATACAACACCTACAATAGAGCAGAAGAAGTATAGATCCATGATCCAAGGTCTACAAATCTGACTCACACCAAACTAGATAAAAAAAAATGTAGTTGGAATTGTAGCTAAATTTCAAGATGATCCTAAGGAGTATAATTTTGAAGTGGTAAAGAGGATATTCAAATATTTGAAAGGAACATCTAACTATGAAATTTGGTATGATAGAATGAGAAATTTTACTCTATTTGCATTTACTGATGTGGATTGGGTAGACAATATAGATGATAGAAAGAGCACCAATGGTGTAGCATTATTTCCTAGTGAAAGATTGGTTTCTTGGCTAAGCAAGTTTGTAAGATTATATTTCACAAAGTATATCTAAGGAAAAGTATGCTGTAGTAGCAAAAATCTATAATCAAGTTATGTGGATGAAAAAAATGTTGAAGGATATCATAATTGAGTTTTTGAACCTTTTATCATTTATTATGGTAACACAAGTATAGTGAGTATGTCTAAGAATCCTATATTGTATTCTAAGACTAAGCATATATCTATTAGGTATCATGTGGTTAGAGAGAAAGCAGCTTAGAAAAGGAAATCAAATTGGAGTATGTGAGTACTAAAGATTATATTGCAGATATCTTTATGAAGCCTTTTACAACTTCTAATAGGGTTGGAATCTCCTAATAGGGATTCAAAGTCTCCTAATAGGGACCCATATTTACTAAATGTATTCATATACTCATAATAGGGTCCATCATCTAACAAGGAAAATCTATATAAGTACATCATCTTGTGGGTACCATCCCCACTGGGGTTTTCCCTCTAATCAAGGGTTTTCCTAGTTAACTTGTCTAGTGTGATTATGTATAAGTATCTTGTTGTGCTCTCTGAGTATATTGCTCATATGGTTAAAGTTTTATAAGGTTGATAATTGTGATATTAGTTGGATAGTTGATACACCCCCCCCCCCCCCCCCCCAGTTATATTGGTGGACTATATATTCTAAAAATTTAATAGGAATTTGAGTTCATCTGCTTTTTCTTTAATCAAGATATTACTCGATTGGAAATGAAAAGAATCATACACTTGCTCCAAGTTTTTACTAAAGTGTCCATTTAGAAGTGTTGAAGTCATCAATCAAAGCATCGAGACTCTCACAAAACTATTATCTTTATTTATAAGATAAGAGTTTGACTAGAAATTAACTCCATGCATCAATTAGAGACAAAAGGTTCTATAGTTACTAACAATTCTTTTGGACACTCTTTATGAAGGAGATGCCCATAACTAGAAATTGCAACTAGTTTAGAATTAGAGATCTTAGATGCTAGAATATGGGAATATTGTAAGGAGACTAAAAAATCGTATACACCAACTATTACCAGTATCATTAGGCCTCACTTCTTTAACCAAAACTGAGGCATGGCTTTCTGAGAGCATAGTTCCTATAGATAATTTGTTGGCTTCTGTAATTTCTTTATCCCATCCTTCAACTCATAATGGTGCCTTGTAAAGGTCCAAAAGATTAGCTTTTAGCTTGGATGCATCATGCCAGGAACAAAAATTAGCTTCTTGGATTATCTCAGTTTGCACAAGAGGACAAAATAAGTGTCATCCTTATCATGTATGCAACAAGACTCAAGAAATGGTTTTTACAACCTCTCTATCTTCATCTTCAAAATACTAACACTAGAACCAGTACAACTCCCTTCATGTCTACATTATTTTGTTGGACATAGTATCCATGTTTAATAGCATCTATTTCAAAATCTTGGTGTAAATAGGTATTTACTATTTACACTTTAAGTTTACTTAGGTTAATGCATTATTTTATTATATATTAGTTTGACACTTAGAATTTTATGTACTTTTATGAGTTGTCATGTTGACAATACAAAAGTACACAACTCTAATTTAGCACATGGTGTCTATAACACTATAGTTTACATAATTAATTAAGTTGTTGTGTAGACAACACAGTTATTTGCACTCCTAATTAAGCACATGGTGTGTACAACATTATTTTTCATGCTACAGCTCTATAGGCTTATTCTCTCATCATCGTACTTACTCGTGTTGAATGGAGGATAACCCACACATAGTGGACATGTCCCTGGTTGTATGACTTGTCATGTTGCTAGCTTTGAGGCATTCTAGAAGCATTCCAGAGGCCTTTATATACAAGTGCTCCTAGTATATTTGTACATTGAATTGAATAATATATTATTATTCTGATCATACTCTGGTCTATTTTGTGCTTTTTTTTGAGTTCCTTGGTCTTGGGTAAATTTTTCCCTAAGGAAAATTCGTATACAAACCATGACTCTAATAGCATGTTGAATTTTAAACAATTTTTTGCAAATGTATTAAGCACTTCCTTATTAGGTATGTGTGTTCAAAATGAAGCATCCTCTTAGATTTATTTATAAAGAATGCACCATGAATAGACATGTCCCTTCATAGGACATGTATATTCATTAATCAAATAATTAATATAGAAACAAATTTAATCATATATATAATATTATTTTTCCTCATATAATAGTAGCCTTATATCTCAAATATAAAGAACACATATATAATAGGTTTATCTGACTAAAGATATCAAAGATCAACACTCCTTCCTATATAGAAACTCCTTTTTTGACCTCTAATGAGAGGACAAGTTAGATCTATAGAAGGAAACACCTTGATTGTATCAAAAGCATGAATAATTGGATGCTTGATTCATCTGGAATTACTTCCTTTCACTTTAATTCTTGATTGATTTACTTCTTGAATGCTTGAACTTGAATGAGATATCATGTAATGTCAACGAGTGGGGAGGATAACCTTTCATAATTATCTCCCTCCATTTAGGATTCCAATTCAACCCAATCTAACTATAATTAAAAATCTTGGAAGAAAACCTTGCCATTGGGCTCCATAAAAATTTGGGCCTAAAAATCATTGAAAGAAGTCATCATTAGACACTTTTCCTAGGTAAACTAGGCTTAATTTCCTAATGATAAGGAGTGTGATAAAAAGGAGTAGGGAAGAAAATCTAGGCTATTGCAAATTTGAAGTAGATTACAAAATTTAGAAATAAATAAATGAGTACTAAAAAGGAAATAAATTATGAGGTTAGATTAAAATGATAAATTATGTCTAGAATCAATTATCAATCTTGAGTTAAAGTTTGATTGGAGTTATGGGGCCCATATTATAATTAGGAATTTATTAAGTGAAATATAATATTTTATCATATATAAAATACACTAAAGTGGTACAATCTGATCCTAAATTGAGCGTAAGTTAAGTGCTTAATTTTTAGGATTGTATATTTAGTTGTTATTTTAGGAGTGAAAAAAAAACATTATCACAAGAAAGAAAGGAATAGAAAAGAGAGAAAATGATGATGTAAATATGATCAAGGATGTATGATAGCACTAAGTTCAAGGATGAAAGCCATCAGATAAAGGATCTCAGCTCCACATCTATGCACAAGGGTAGAAAGAAAAAGAAAAAGAAAAGTAAAAATAAAGACTAAAACAATAACTAATGTACGAGCACCTTGTCTTAAAGATATTGGAGATGATCCCTAGAAATATTTTAATTATTGAATGTATTTCCATATGTTTTTATGTGATGTTACATGTAATGGAATCAATGTTAAGGCCTAAAGGCAATAAATGTAAAGTTGTCAAGAAAGTGAAAAACTATAAAGTTGTAATGCAAAATGCATAAAATATTGTCATAAAAATGCATCACGATTAAAAGATTGTAAGGAGTTGGTTCAAAATTTGGTTAGGAAGTTGTTAAGCACCAATTAACCTATAAAAAATTATGTATGGTCTAACCAAATTAGGATGGAAGGAAGCATTCACATTTGAAACAAATGTGGAGTGATTCTAAGTTGTTATTTTGATCTTTTTTTCAGTTTTTGTGTTGGTTTCTAGGTCGTACAGTCCATACAAGACCTAGAACCAACACAAAAACTGAAAAACAATAAAAATAAAAACTTAGAATCACTCCAAATTTGTTTCAAATGTAAATGTTTCCTTCCATTCTAATTTGTTTCAACCATACATAATTTTTTTATAGGTTAATTGGTAGTTTACAACTTTCCAACCAACTTTTGAACCAACTCCTTACAATCTTTTAATCATGATGCATTTTCATGACAATATTTTATGCATTTTGCATTACAACTTTATAGTTTTACACTTTCTTGACAAGTTTACATTTATTGCCTTTATGCATTAACATTGATTCCATTACATGGATATCACATTAAAACATATGGAAATACATTAAATAATTAAAATATTTATAGGGATCATCTCCAATATCTTTAAGACTAGGTGCTCCTACACTAGATACTCCAAATAAGTAAATAGAAGAGACCTTGATAAAAAAATATCTTATCCACTATAAAGGTGCATTATGATGGTTCCACTTAACTCAAAGAGAGATGGTTGGGAGGGGGATTTTTTAATTGTATAGAAATTTTTATTAGAGTCAATTCTAACTTGAAAGTTTTTCACATGGAGATGGAGTTGAAATTTTTTGCATATGATGGTGTCTTTGAAAAAAAAATCATAGTAAAGAAGCTTATAGATTAGTCTTATAGAAATCATCTCCAAGTGGATCCATAAAAAGTGTTCAATCCTAAAAAAAGCAATTCCTTAGGTTAGTGATCAATAAAAAGATGCATATATTGTACAATGGAGGCTATATATCTTCCCCCTCCTTATGATGGAAAGTAGGTGACATAATAAGGAAACACAATCAAGAATACCTAGTTACAACAATGAGAATATTTCCTCAAAGAAAGAATGTACTTTATAAAATTAGAAAAGAGTGATGAGACTTGTGAGCAAAGAAAATAGATAATTATACAAGGATAGAATTCCACTAAGAAGAGACCCTTATGTAAAGGTTGAATGGTAGGAATTTCTACCATATCATTAGGGAATCTAGAGGAAGAGACCAAATCCACAAAATAGGATCTAGCTAAATATTCTAAAGGAAAAATGGATAAAGCACAAGACCTCAACCTTGCAAGTTTAGAGGGTTCATTAGTATTGAACCCCAAGTATGATAATATGAAATGCATGTGAATATAGTCTAGAATATGAAATGCAAGGGTTAGAGATACAAATGTGTGCACCATTAAGATAAATCAAGTTATATGAACAAATAAGTGATATTATTATGATCAAAGGCCTAAATTGACCTAGTTTCTTCATTAACCCATAAAAATTACAAAATCTAAACTAGGTTGGAGTCTATTTCTCATCTAGATAAGCATGACCTAGGAGGTTAGGGATGATCTCAACCTATATCTAGAGTCAAAGACAAACTTGTTCCTTACCTAGACCCAAGGAAGTCTCTAGCCAAAATCCAAGATAGAAACCAATAACTTGATCACCAACTCCATCATCACTAAAGTCTCCAAAACTAAACCAGCAAGAGAAAATAATGAACATAAATCAATGTAAGATCACTAACTACATAAGGATGGTCTTGCATCACAAAAAATTCACTTCATTCCACTCCAACCTCTAACTTTTTTGTGCCTTAACACTTTAACTACACCACAACTGACACACTAATTCTTTTGCATTCATCAAATGTATAATGCTTTGTGAAACCCTAAACATTCCATTGCCTTCCCTAATACATTTTCCTTTGATCTTCAAATTTATAAATCACACACCACATGCCAAAAAAAATTATTACCTACATTAAAAAAATTGTTTTACCTAATATTTTTGTGCAAGTTTATAACTTATTTGGCTTACCTATAATATATCTTGATATTTGACTAGCTTATTTTATGATAGATTCTTTTAACACAAGAAGAGTTATTGTGGATTTTTTCCTTGTGCAACAATGAAATGACATGGACAAATAACCAAGGCATTGGTTCTATATCTGGTGAGGCTATGAAAGGTCATCCCTTTAGAATGACGTCTAGACATTATTGTGGAATCTAACCACTAGAAAAATTAGTTTGGGTCTTTGATTTAGAATAGGTAAGATCTTTATAGCTATGGTGAAGGAGTTCTTGATACTAGAAAGACATACCCATATGACACCCAAATAAGCCAAGGTGAGAAAAATGATTAGGATAACATACACCAAAAAGTCACACATGAGCAACAAATCCAAAATATTAGCAAGAAATACATCCACAAAAGAGTAAATAATCAAGAGGCTAAAATGAGAATAGTATATCCCAATAAGCCCATCAAAATAACTTATACTATCAAAGAAATAAATTATAAGCCACACTGAAACCTAATGAGGTTGGTTGGAATAAGCTACACTAATGCAAATCCCAAAAGGAGAACAAAGGATCATTAGACAAATGATCACCTCAATAAAGATCTCAAAATAGATAACAAATTTGGTTAAAACAAAATAAATACTTCTCTAATACCCAATAGACACATTGGGGTAACATATGGTGATATGATGGCATATAAACCATGTAAACATTTTGAAATTACTCTAGGAAATCATCATAATAGATTTAAATTGTGAGATACCAAAATTTTACTTACTCCAAGACTTGATGAAGTTATTGAAATAAGTTGTATTGATACATGGAAAAAAGGAACATATATTTATCTAATGGCAATAAAAATATTTAATGAAAATATATACAACCATAAAAAATATATATGTTGACTGGTTAGTTTGAATATTGATATGAGCTATACTAATTGAGAGAATAAAAATAAGATTACTCTAGTAAAGGTGACACTTGACACCTTATGAGATGATCAAATTAACTTATACCAATGAACACACCAAATGTGACTTGGGAAAGCTATAATGATGGTGCCAAAAGGAGAAACAAAATTATCATCTAGTCCTATGCTGATATTAGATTGGTTTCATATCAACTTGGTACTTTAGACACATTTTAATTAAAGGTCACATCATGAGACCAATATGGTTTGCATGATTCATAAGTTAGTTTGCACACAATAATAGTGGAATGTATGGCTCAAAATGTATACATTACAGACACCTAGAGCAAGTGATTAATATAAATATCAAATTCCATAAGATAATTGACCACAATATAGAGTATGAATTTATGCATTTTAATGAGAAAATCTAGTAGTGAAAGAAATAAATCCTAATGATCAAAGGGTCTATTTGGTTGTTGGAATATAACTAGATAGGAATAGAAAATTAGAATTTGTTTTCTATTCTTTGTTTAGTACGCCATATTGGAATTGGGAAGTAGAATTTTTTTTTAATTCTCTATTTGGTGCACCAAAGTGGAATTTGGAATTGGAATACAAATTCTCATTTTGGCCCCAAAATGAGCATGTGTCCATTCTAAAAAATACATGTTATTGGAATAGCTATTCCTATTCCAATTTTGAATTTTTCTTATTTGTTAAAATTTTCAAATATTCTTGCAAAAGTAATTAATTGGTTTCTCCCAAGATCATCTCTGTTTATAGTACAAGTTACTACAAGTCTAATTGTCTTCAATGATTAGGCTCAGTTAGTGAATCTTATAGGGGTTGTGACGATTGCTTTGGACTATCATGTTGTTCTAGTTTGGTATGTATGAGTTAATAGCTATGGATTAGATCTAACTATGGTGAGACTATTTCCTCATAAAACACTCCTTTGGGCTAAGTTAAATTATGGACCCTAATGGGGTTGATGTTGAAAAACACATGAAGTGCCTCAAGAGTAATTCTAATGAGTTGTGTGATGAGAACAAGATTTTGGTGTTCTTCAAGCATCCTTTAAGGAGTGGGATACTATTTCTTGATGAAACACTACTTGGGATGAAGTTAATGCAATGATCACCAATTTGTGAATATAAGTGATGATCCCATGGTTGTGGGTCCGAATCTCCAGAGAAAAGGTCTAATGAAGCCAATCTTAGTGTGAATTATAGACTCCTTATTTACATGCAAAAAGGTCAATATCAAGCTTAAACTAGCTAGAGATGGGGGTTGGGGGTCACTGGTGTTGTGAACAATGGAAGAGTCTTTATGACATTTTCTAGATCAAGCCTATGAAGAAAACCTTATGCATGGTGTTGAACCCACCATATCTATTGATGTTCATATTTTAGAAAGTGTTGATGGCATGTAGAATGTCCACTAGTGTGTGTTTGAGAAGAGGCCTCTCAAACATGGCTAAAATGATGATAAGTGACTCCTTGGACTTGGCTTCTAGTGTTAAACTTAAAATTGTAATGAGTGCATACTATTGACCATTCTATATAACCAAACAAGTCATGGAATAAAAAATCATATTCTTATTTCTAATTCCTATTCTCGAGTCATGTTTTTTATTCCTATTCATTATTCTTGTTTCTAATTCCTATTATCATTCCCATTTTCAATTCTACTTCTCAATTCTTATGCTAGCAACCAAACAAGCTCTAAATGTTTTGAGATCTCAAATTCACATTAAAGGAGCATATGATATTCTCAATGTTAGGAATGCATTAAAATGGTCTCAAAGGTGTTAGTATCCATTTTTTTGTGAACATAGGGTAATACCTTTTGGTATTGTCTTAAATAGGTAATCATCAAAAAAGGTGATAGTAGTCATGGGTTTTCTTGCAAATAATGATATCTAGAATGAAAATTCACAACCTTTAAGATGACTTAACCCATAAGGAGGGAAACTAATGGGACATTATAACTAGTCTATATTTGGATACCTAGGATCTTTTCAATAGTTATGACACCTATGAAATTAACTTCTTTTAGATTGAGATAGAAGAAGATAAATTTGCACTAAGACATCTAATAGGTAAGTTGGAAGTTGGTAGCCATGAGCAATAGGATGAAATATTTGGGCTTCTCAAATTTATACATATATGCTAACGGGTCAAGTTTGTTTTCTTTTCCTCCCAAGTTTATTTTCCCTTTTTATGATTCTAGATGGACTTCTCCATAAGAATGAACTTTGGAGGTCATCTCTTATATATGAGGGCTTTTCTAAAAGAGCCAAGTTGTATATTAGCTTATACAAGGGTCTTTGAAACTTATGTATAGCATGTCAAAATTATTATTGTTAATAAGTCATTTATTTGTAGTTTGAGTTCATTTTATTAGTTAATAATAGTGGTGTCATGAAAGGGCATTTCATTTCATCTTGCAATACAATGATATTGATACAATAAAACAATCTTATAGCCATATTTTTAGATGATATTTCCAAAATGCTTCATTGAAAGACTTATGTTCTATTCAATGGGAAAGGTTTTTTCTCTACAATATAATTCAATTTCTTTTATGTTAAAATTTGTTAGTCCATAAGTTATTTTTGATATTTTCTTTTTATAATAAATAATAAAATTTTAATCTTATGCGGGGTTGATTTGAATCATTGATAATTTGAATATCAAATTAAAGGAGTGGAACTATCACATTGGGAACTACTATTTTGACCTTTTTATTACAAAGTTAAATCATTAGACTAATTTTTAAATATTCAGACCTTCAAATCATACAGAAACCTTTTGGTTGATGGTATGAATACTATCTCATAATGTTTTACATAATATCTCTCACATGCAAAACATATATTGACATAAATGACAAAACCTATGACCAAACTGTAAGGTCCCACCCTAAGCCCATCATAAAATTTCATTTATATTCATGAGAGACTTACTATTTGAAACTTTCTATTGATGCATTATAGATTTAGACTTTATTTGGTAGGGATTTGATAGCATAGGATATGATGCATTTTATTTTATGTTGATTTTAGAGCTTATGTTGATGATATTATGCTATGATTATGTATGCATTATGGTAGTTAATTTAAGTGATCATTATGATGAATGTAATTGAATATTGGACTTCATGTTACATTGATTCTATTTATATAGGTAAATGTTTCAGAGTAGATGATATGTTAACTAGATATTATGTGGTTAAATGGATTTCATTCATGTACTTTTATACAGACATGAATTTTTTATAAGGTTTTGATTAAAGGAAATGTTAGATGATTTCTCTAGTGTTCAACTATGAATTCATTATCTATCCAAGAGTTAATTAAATGATAAATTATTAAGTGATGTTTATTGTCTTATTATTATATGCATATGATTTATTGAACTACTAACATTCAAATTGAGTTGTGCAAGAAAGTGACCATTGAATTATTTAGAGACCTAAGGCCAAATCCATTTTTGATACTAAAGACAAGGTTGCATATATTTGAGACAATGCAAGGAATGGTGAATCCCCAAAGGAGAAGACAAAACCTCCATCCAAGAGTCATGTAGTGAAATCAAGATATAAAAAAATAGAGACACAATTCAAATAGCAACAAGTTTCATAAATAGAAGCACAATATTTTCATTCAAGGTATGGGGTTGTAAGGCCTTCCTAGTTATAGACAATACAAAAAACTACATACAAATATGATCAATAAGAGAAAATAACATATCACATCGATATGAACACAAGACACCAAGATTTAACGTGGTTCACCCAATCCCTAGGCTACATCCACCAAAA
This sequence comes from Cupressus sempervirens, assembly GCA_028749045.1. Lineage (NCBI taxonomy): Eukaryota > Viridiplantae > Streptophyta > Pinopsida > Cupressales > Cupressaceae > Cupressus > Cupressus sempervirens. Next base: position 680,134,230 of record CM053787.1, on the reverse strand, counting down.
AGAAAGTCCAATCTTATTACAATCCAGTGATTACAACCTGATTACAATCTGTAATCCCTTACAGCTCAATACCACTGCAAGAACCAATTTCACATCACACTATATTGAAAATACCCAACCCTAAACCCTTTTATACAAGTATTAAACTCCTTTAGGGTTATAACATGTTGGCCATAAATTAGCCATAACTTTAGTGGAAAATCTATGAATGGAAAATCTACAAATAGTATCCAAAAAAGTATTTTTGGGGCAATGCCCCGAACCCCACAAAATTATGGATTATGTATAGTACTTTCTTGATCAGTCACCACAATCTAACAATCTCCCACTTAGGGACTGATTAGGCTCCACACTAAACAAAAATCTCCCACTTGGAGACTAATCCTATAGAAATACCACTACCACATGGGGCTCCGACTAGATCAAACCACCCTAGCCTTTGTTGTTCTTTTATTCATGTTTAGTCTAAAAGATGAACCAAAGCTAAAGAGGAGTTCAACTTCTCCCTTGTTACAACCTTTATCAACATATTTGCTAGATTCTCATTGGTATGTATCTTTGTCAGCTTTAACTTTCCATCCTCCAAAACTGATTGAATGAAATGGTACTGCAACTGTATGTGTTTGGTCTTAGAATGCAAAACTGAATTCTTTGCAAGATGAATGGCACTCTAACTATCTGTGAACAAATAACTATCCTTCTGAGGATGTCCCAATTCTTCCAAGAAGAACTAAAGCCATATAATCTCCTTGGCTACCTCTGTAGTAGTAACATACTCTACCTTTGTAGTGGATAGAGCTTTAATCTTTTGTAACCTAGAAACCCAGCTCACGACTGCCCCACCAATAGTAAAGACATAACCTTTAGTACTCCACCTAGTATCGATATCCCCTACCAAATCTGAGTCAACATAGCCCTGTAAATTAGTAGTAGAGCCCCCAAAGTGTAAACACTTATTGGATGTTCCTCTCAAATATCTGAGAATCCACTTGACAACATTCCAATTCTCAAATCCTAGATGACTCATATACCTGCTAACGACTCCCACTGCATGGGCAATATCTAACCTAGTGCATACAATAGCATACATCAAGCTTCCTACAGCTGAAGCATAGGGTACCTTGGACATCTTATCCTCCTCTTCCTATGTCTTAGGACACATCTTCTTAGTCAATTTTAAATGACTAGGTAAAGGTGTGCTGACAGCTTTAGCATTCTCCATAGAGAAATGTTGCAACACCTTCTCAACATAATTAGCCTGAGATAGTGTGAATGTTCTATTATTCTTATCTCTGCAAATCTTCATACTAAGGATTTGTTTTGCTACCCCCAAATCCTTCATAGAAAATGCATGTGCTAACTAGAATTTCAGCCCCTTAATATGATCCATGTTAGACCCAGCTACAATCATATAATCAACATATAAACATAAAATAATGTAGCTATCATCATCCAACCTCTTAAAATAAACACAATAATCTGAATGACACCTGTTATAGTGATGTAGGAGCATCCAGAGGTATAAGGGCAATCTTGTGTCAACCAAAAAAAATGTACTTAAACTTAGTTTTTGTTTCATGTATTTTCATTTCTGGATACCCATTTGGGTCAAATAAAGGTCCCAACTCTCACAATTCCACTATCAATGTTCTAGGATAGAGTATTTGAACACCTTGGGATACATGTAAATGCCAAAAAAATAGGAGTATGTAATTGAGCCATAATTTTGGTAAACTAGAAGGTGTAAATTGGTCGGATGATTGTCATTATATTTTATAGCATTCCAGAAAAAGAATCAGGTCAAAAAGGCCCCACGGTTTGAAAGTTATTGTAGTTTTTCAGTTTCTAGAGACATCCTAAGAATGCTTCAAAGTTAGGTTAGGGGCATTAAATGACCTCAAATAGGGCCAAAAAATGGGGACAAGAAAAGCTAGTCCATAAGGCTATAGAGCACTTGGAGAGCTTTCCAAAAATGTAAACGGTTGGTCAATCAGAGCTACAGTTCAAAAGTTATGCCTCCCAAAAGTTTGGTTACTGTTTCTGGATTCTTCTAATTTTGTTCTGACTTCTGATGTGACTTCTAGAGCCTTCTATTTGGTCAGTGGATGCCAACTAGCACTTTCTAGAATGTATTCCTAATCCTTAATCCTCTAGGGTCTACTTAAGAACATTTCTGGCATTGTAAAAGGCAGTTTAGAGTGGAGTTTGAGAGGAGGTACTAAAAGGAGAAATTATCTCTAGACTTATACTATTGTAAGCCCTTAGGGAATGTTTTGAAATCTATTTTCTCTATACTGAATGTACTAGCATATTTTCACAGTTAATAAAATTTCCCCTTTCCTATTGTGTCCATTCTGTGCTTGGGTCGTGTCCCCATCAAGTGGTATCAGAGCATACCTTTGTTAGTGGTAGCAGAGCGTACTTTCATCATATAGCCATGCTCATGCATAAACCTGTCAAATTTTAGATAACATTGCTGAGGTGCTTGCTTCAAGCCATATAAACTTTTTTTCAATTTGCACACTAAGTTCTCCTTACCTTTGACCTCAAATCCCTGTGGTTGGGCCATCTATATTTCTTCGTCCAAATCACCATGAAGGAAGGTTGTTTTAACATCCAGCTGCTTGAAATGAAAATCTTTAGTAGCCACGACTTAGAACACTATGAATAGAAGTCATTTTAACAACAGGAGAGAATATCTCATCAAAATCAATTCCCTTTTTCTGTGCAAATCCTTTTACAACTAACCTGGCTTTAAATCTTTCCAACCCTCCTTCCTCTTCTTTCAACCTATAAATCCACTTATTCTGTAAAACCTTTTTACCTACAAGAAACTTGCACAAATCCCATGTCTTATTCTTCAACAAAGAGTCCATTTCATCTTTCATTGCAAACTCCCACTGAATATTAATATCCACCTGCACAGCTTCATCATAAATTTCAAGTTCACCAGCATCAGTACGTAAAATAGAATACTAAGAGGGACAAAATCTTTGTGGAGGTCTAATTTTCCTCATTGACTATCTAACATTCACTAGTGTGTGTGGTATTTTTTTTTGTAGTTGTTGCACGTCATGAGGAATGGCTAGAACATCAGCTTTTGGAGTATCATCTAGCACTACATAATCATCTTCTTTCTTCTCATGTTGCTACAACAAATCTTTGTACAACACTTTCTTATTGAATATGACATCCCAACTTCTTACAATTTTATGATTTTCAAAATCCCAAAGCCTATAACCAAATTCATTAATGCCATATCCAACAAAGACACATTTATTTGATTTAGCTTCTAGCTTGGTTCTATTTTCAGAGTCTATATGAGCAAAAGCTTCACAACCAAAGGTCTTGAGAAAAGAATAACTCACCTTCTTACTAGTCCATGCCTCCTCTAGAATACCATAGCCCAAAGGAGTAGAGGCCTCTATTAATCAAATATACTATAGTATTGATAGCCTCTGCCCACATGTGTAAGGGCAACCCAACATGCAACCTCATGCTCCTTGCACACTCTATTATAGTCCTATTCATGCATTCAACCATTCCATTTTTCTGTGGAGTCCTTGGAATAATTTTTTGTCTATGAATACCATTAGTGGAGCAATAATTCATGACTACAATACTCACCACCATTATTAGATCTAAGATATTTTAATTTCTTACCAGTCTCATTTTCAACCAAGCATTTCCATTTCTTAAAAGTTTGAAATACATCAAATTTTTTTCTAAGGAAATAAACCCATACTTTTCTAGTTGCATCATCAATAAATGTAACATAATAATGAGAGTCACCAAGGGAAGATACCTGAGCTGGTCCCCATACATCTATATGCACAAGCTCTAATTTCTCCTTTTTGTTTTCCTTCCCAGTCTTTACAAAACTCTCTCTCTTTTGTTTTCCATGCACACAACTTTCACAAAAATCCATATTAACACATTTCAGACCTAGTAAAACTTTCTTTGAATGAAGTACTTTCATACCTTTCTCACTCATGTGTCCAAGTCTATTGTGCCACAATGTTGTATCAGAATCTATAGCGGCTATTTGTTCTCCCTACTCAACTACAACAATGTTCCTGAACATTCATTTTTCTCTGAAAAAATCAAAGTAGAAGGAACAATATGACCTGTACAAAGATATAAGGTGCCTACTTTCACACCTTTTTCTACTACAAGGGAACCTTTTGAAACCTTCCAATTTTTATCATTAAAATTAACTACACAACCCTCATCACCGAGTTGCCCCACTAAAATTAAATTCCTACTTAGCCTTGGAACATGTCTTACCTCATGTAGTAGCCCATGATTCACATTCTGCAACTTAATCTTAATTTTTCCCTTTCCAACAATTTGACAAGGTTCATTATCCCCCAAATAAACAAGCCCAAAATCCCTTTGGACATAATCAATGAAATAACCTCTATGAGGTGTAGCATGAAATGAAGCACCAAAATCTAAAACCCATGAATCATCAACACTTTCTAAAGATAAAAGCAAAGCATCATCTTCAAATTTGTTACTTACCACATTTGCCTCCTGTCTCCATCTGATTTATCTCCTTCATTTTTTTTTTCAATTCCAGAAATCTTTCTTTTTATGACCTAGTTTTCTACAGTACCAGCAATCGTTTAACACTCTCGATTGATACCTTTTCCCCTTTGACTTTCCTCTTGATTTTCCACGATTTCTAGAGTTACTTCCTCTCTCAGTTGTTCTACCCCTTCTTTGTGCATTCAAAGAACTTCCTGATGTAGATCCACCTAAGAATTTCCTATGAGTTTCCTCACTTAAAAAAACATCGATCACATCTTCACATTTTAGGGTACTAGATCCAGGAAAAAAATTACTCACAGCCATTAACAAGCCATTCTAGTTTTTAGGCAAAGAACAAAAAATCAAGAGAGCCCTAATTTCTTCATCAAAATTGATACCCACAGAAGATAATTGACTAGTAATAGTATTAAACTCATTTAAATGATCTGCAATAGATCCACCTTCTTCCATTTTCATATTAAATAAACACTTCATGAGAAATACCTTGTTCGAAGCAAAGGGCTCTTCATACAGTGTTGCTAGGGTTTTCATCAACTCTTCTGTTGTCTTCTCTTTTGTAATATTAAATGCCGCCGATGGTGCTAGGCATAATTGAATGCTTCCAAGTGCCTTTTTGTCCAAAAGATCCCATTCAACATCTAACATAGATCCTTGTTTCTTGGCTTTGCCTTCCAATGGCTTCCATAAATCCTTCTGATAAAGATAGCCTTCCATTTGCATCTTCCATAACTGATTTTTTTCCCATTAAACCTGTCAACCCTTAGCTTACCCTCATCTTCCATTTCTCTCACTCAATTGTGAGACTTCCACTTAACCGTGAGACTTTCCTGCAAAGGATAACTGAAAGACAACCTCTCTCTAATAGCACTTGTTAGGATAAAACCACAGATAGAAATAAAAAACTACATGCAAATATAACCAATAACAGAAAATAATAGATCGCACACAAATGAACACAAGACACCAAGATTTAATGTGGTTCACCCAATCTCTGGGCTACATCCACCAAACAACAAGTCCAATCTTATTACAATCCTGTGATTACAACTTGATTACAATCTGTAATCCCTTATAGCTCAATACCACTGCAAGAACCAATTTTGCATCACACTTTATTAAAAATACCCAACCCTAAACCCTTTTATACAAGTATTAAACCACTTTAGGGTTATAACATGTTGGCCATAAATTAGCCATAACTTTAGTGGAAAATCTATGAATAGTACCAAATAAAAAAAAATTGGCGAACCCCACAAAATTATGGAGTATGTACAGTACTTTCCTGATCAGTCACCACAATCTAACACTTATATTGATAAATATCTTCTTGGACCCCTACTTATAATAAAATATCCTATATTTTTTATAAAAATATTTTAATAGATCAAAATTCAAATATTACATATTCATAGGAAAATGTGTTAGGCCAGTTAACCTTGAATTACAAATAATTACATCAATTAAAGAAACTTCTAGGATCAATCCATCTACTAACTTGGCCACACATGAATCCACCTGAAGATCCACCAAGAACTAGTGAAGAACAATAAGAAAATTGTCAATACATCCTAAACTAGTTAACATAACCCAAACTAGTAAATACCACTAAATTTGTGATAAGAAGAACAATTGGTTGAATAGATGACCAAAAGGTTGATGAACATACTAAACAACCAAACCAATGAGATCACAAAAAACTTAATTTATGACCATAACTAAACTAAAATAAGTTATAATTAGAAGGATATGAACCCTAGGAAGTCTTTGAAAAGACTCCAAGATATAAACCAATAACTCAATCACCAAATATATCATCAACCCAATCTCCAAAACTAGTCAAGAATAAAAAGTATTAAAAAAAATTGATGCAAGAATACCAACTACCCAAGGATGATCCTACATCAAACAAACCATGTAAGAATAAGATGCTCTTGCAAACTCAAAAACATCTAGTAGAATTCATCACTTGAAACGCGCACCAATTTATGATCCACACATCCTCAAAAACATTAAAATTCCCTTGCTTTCCTCCACAATTTAGCAAACTCTACAAATCCTTTCCCTTTTCAGATCTCAGATTTGAAGAAAAAATACATGAGCCTTGATGCCATGCTAACTCCTATGCATTTAAATTTTCCTATAACTACATGTAGGTTGTGTTGGAAGCATGAATTCTAATGATATTCCTATAAGGGATTATTGTGAAAACATTATTAGATCATTATCATGATGATATGTTACATTCATGACAATGTTTATCATTGATGTCAACATAGTAGTTTCCTATGGTATCTAATAGAAGAACAATAGAAAGATCAAGTTGGTACAGATAGACAATTGAGAATTTTCACTAAGTGAGGTTAAAGGGAGATCATACTATGTGTCTAGTACATGTCGATAACCTCAGAAGCATAAGATATTAATTCTATAAGAAGTTATGAAAGTTTTGGTGATGATTGTTCTAAGATAGAGTTTACAAAGGCATTATCTGGTAAAATTGTTATATCTCTTAGTAGAGTTATTATTCTGAGAAGAAAAAGTTATATATGTGAAGAAGACATGTTGGTGATAATGTCGCTAAGTTTTCTTGTCATAATGACACATGTATAGAAATTTATTTAAGTTGCAAGGTAGAAGATTAATGTTATCGCTAAGTGTAATGTGTTCTTAATGTGGTCCTATAATAATAAATTGAGAAGGTTTAACAGCCAACTTAGGGAATTGTTTTATGGATTCAAAATTAAGGAAGGATAATTTCCTTTATCATGAGTATGTATGAAAAGTGATTATAAGTAACAAAAAGAGCGAAAATAATAGTTGAGTAGATAGAGCGAAGGTGAAGGAATCTTTAGTGCCAAGGTTTTATTGTGTGATCTAAAGTTGGATACTTGAATCTAAGGTTAATGATCTAGTCTACAAGGTCTAATAGTGATTAGTTTGATTGATAGGAAAGAGGAAAGGAGTTAAAGTATAGTACATACAATTATTCTGCAAGGAATAGTTGAGAGATCAGTTGGACAGTGAGTTCAATGATCTTGCCCGAGAAACTATTTGGATAGTGGGTCCTTCTATCTTCTTACAACTCCTAATAAGGTTGGAATCTCCTAACAATAATTGAAAGTATCCTAAAAGGGACCCATATGTACTAAATTTTGTAATAGAATCCTAATAGGGTCCATTCTCTAACAAGGAATATTTATATTAGTACATCATCTTGTGGGCATCACTCTGACCAGAGTTTTTCATCTAATCAAGGGTTTCCCTAGTTAACATATCTAGTGTAATTATCTATGTGCATTTTGTTATAGTTTTTGTTTACTTTGGTTTAATGGTTAAGATTTTTTAGAGTTGATAAATGTTTTAATCATTGGATAACTAATTCATCCCCCCCCCCCCCCCCCCCCCTCTTAGTTATCTTGGTGGACTATTATTTCTAACAATTGGTATCAGAGCATCAGGTCCTTGAAGATAAAGTTTAACAACTTTGGGAGATCCATGACAAACATATTGAGAAAAGATAGTCTAAAGTTTGATGGAACAAATTATGATAGAAGGAAGGAAAAGATGAAGACACATCTACTTTGTATGGGTCAAGGATATTAGATCTTGACAAAATCTAAAAAGATGATCATTGCTAAGAAAGATTTGAAAACTTGTACTAAGGACGAAAGACATCTTTTCATGAATGACATGAGAGCTAGAGAAGCACTATTGTCTACATTTCCTGACATTGAGTACAATTAGGTAAAGTCACTTGCTACTTCTCATATGATTTGGAAAGATTTGGAAATTAATTTTGAAGGTGATGAACATTCTAAGAAATTAAGGTTACAAAGTTGGATTTGTGCATTTCTAGATGCTAAGATGATGGAAGATGAATCTATAATAACATGTGTAGGTAGAATATTAGAAATTGCTACGGGTATTAGATCTCAAGGAGGAACCAAAGAAGATGATAAGATTATATGGAAGATATTGAAGAGCTTAACACCACCATTTAAGCCAGCAATTCAAATGATACAACTGTTGATCTCTTGTACCAAACATTTTACAAAGGAGAGATTTCTTGAAAGACTTGAAGCAGTTGAGGATGAGCTTAGAAAGTTTAGAGAATTAACCAAAATAGGAATAGCTTTTAGTTCCTTGAATATTCAACCTAATTTATCAAGGAGCACAAGTTCTAGAGGAGAGTTTTCTAGAAGCATAAGAACTAATGAGGATAGAAAGATTGAAGTAGTAGCCCTTCTAGTAAGATGAGAAAAATATTGTAATAAAATCTTTAATGTTGGACATGTAATGAATATGGTCATTATGCATTTAAGTGTCCTAAAAGAGAGAGAAAATATAGAGGTAATTTCAAACCTAGAAGAGATAGAGAATGTCTATATGCAAATGAAGCAGATGATTCTAAAAAATACGTAATAAGTGCCGATGATGATGAAATTGATTTGTAGCTATTAAATAAGAAAGTTCAGAGAAAATGGCTTTGGTATCACAAGTTAAAAAGAAATCTAACTGGATACTTGATAGTAGTTGTTCACATCATATGACTAGTGATTTGAACAAATTTGTTAACTTCAAAAGTCATGATGGAGGCATTGTCAGAGTTGGAAATAATGTAGCATGCCAAGTTAAAAATATTGGATCTATAACTCTTGATGGTAAGGCTAATATCGAGGATGTATATTTTTTTGATGGATTGAAGCACAATCTTTTTAGTGTTGGACAACTAGTAGACAAAGCTTATTATTTGCAATTCACAGAAAAGACATGCATGATTAGAGACAAAGATGGAAAGGTAATTGGAATAGGAACTAGATCTAGAGGTAATGTATTTTAGTTGAATCTTACTAAAATAACATGTTTGGTTGTAAAAGTAGATGATAGTTGTTTATGGTATAAGAGATTTTGTCATATAAACTTTGACAGTATTATGAAAACAAGTAGTATGTTTCTAGTTAGAGACTTGTCTAAGATTGTAAAGCCTACTAACACAATTTGCAAGGAGTTTGTTTTGGCAAAGCATAATATAACTTCCTTTCCTAGCAAGAAGTTTACCAATACAAAAAAATTGGAGATTGTACATATAGATATCAGTGGTGCTATGGACTAAATGATTATATGGTGAAAGGTATTTCATGATTTTAGTCAATGATTTTTCTAGAATGATGTGGGTTGCATTTCTTAAAGAAAAATTTGAGGCATTTGATAAGTTCAAGATATTAAGAATAGAGTTGAGAATGAATTAGGCATTAAGATTAAATGTTTAAGATCAGATAGAGGAGGATAATTTACTTCGAATGATTTTAACATATTCTATGAAGCTAATGGAATCCAAAGATAGTTAGCAACTCCAAGAATCCCTGAAGAGAATGGTATAGCAAAGAGAAGAAATAGATCAATAATAGAAGTAGAAAGAGCTATGTTATCTAAGAATGATGTATCCAAGATGTTTTGGAGAGAAGCTATGAATATAGTAGTCTACACTATGAATAGAGTGCAATTTAGGAAAGACACAAACAAGACCTCTTATGAACTATGGTTTAGTCACTCACCTACAATTAAGTATTTTACAATTTTTGGTAGTAAGTGTTAAATCAAAAGAGATGATGATATTGGTAAATTTCATGCTAGAAGTAATGAAGGTATGTTTCTTGGTTATTCATTGAAAAGAAAGGCTTATAGATGTTATAATATAAGAACTAAGATCATTATGGAAAGTGAAAATGTAAGAGTTGATGAGAAATTTAGGATACAAGAAAGAATGGTTTATTACAATTTAGATGATGAGAATATTGTTACTAAACTAAGGAATGATGAAGTGTTCTTTGAGACTAACAATGATTTGTAGAATGAAGGAGAGTCAAGGAAAGAACAAAGTTTGGGACCTTCAAAAAATCTAAGAATTGAGATAGAAACTCCTACTTTCGGTAAGAATATGACAAAGAATCATCCACCCAAGTATATCATCAAAAGTAGAGATAAAGGTGTGATGACAAGAAGTAGAATCAATGAAGAACTATGTCTGATATCTCAAGTTGAACCTAAGAATGTAGATGAAGAATGTAAGGATGACTTTTGGAAAAAAGCTATGAAAAAGGAATTGGATCAAATAGTAAAGAATGAGACATGGGAATTAGTTTCTAGACTAGAATGTAATAGGAACTAAATGGGTATTTAGAAAAAAGATGAATGAGCAAGATGAAGTTCTAAGGAATAAAGAAAGACTAGTATATAAAGGTTATTCATAGCAAGAAGGAATAGACTATGATGAGACCTCTACTCCTATGGCAAGAATAGAAGTAGTAAAGGTTATTCTTAGCATATGCAACATATATGAAATTCAAAGTATATCAGATGGATGTCAAGTCAACATTTCTAAATGGAAAAATTGAAGAAGAGGTGTACATAGAACAACCTAAAGGTTGTCCTTTGATAGATAGCAATGACATAGTATGCAGATTGAAGAAAGCATTGTATGGCTTGAAGCAACCACCCAAAACCTAGTATGCAAGGTAAGACAAGAATTTAACAAAGCTTGGATATAGCAAAGGTATGGAAAATAGTAATCTCTATTGGAAAGAAATTAATGATAGATTGATGATTTTGGTAATATTTTTTGATGATATCATATTTGGAGGAAATGATGATGAAAGTGACAAGTTTGTAGAAGAAATAGACAAGGAATTTGAAATGAGCATGATAGGAGAAATGAAATATTTTCTAGGATTACAAATTGTGTAGGACAAAGAAGGAATCTTTATTTCTTAGACTAAATATTTGAAAGATTTATTGAAAAGGTTTGGTTTGTAAACATGTAAACCTATTGGGGCACCTATGGTAACTAGGCACAAGTTATCTACAAAGGATGAGACACCTACTATTGATCAAAAGAAGTACAAATCTATGATTAGAGGATTCCAATATCTTACTCACACAAGGGTGGATATAGAAAATATAGTTAGAATTTTGTAAGATTCCAAGTTGATCCTAGAGAAGCATGTTATGTAGCAGTCAAAAGGATATTTAGATACCTAAAAGGAACACCTAAGTTTGGATTGTGTTATGATAGATCTAATGATTTCACTTTATGTGCTTATACCAATGGTTATTGAGCATGTAGTATAGATGAGAAAAAGAGCAACAGTGGTGGAGCCTTCTTTCTTGGAGGAAGATTGGTTTCCTAGCTAAGAAAGAAGTTGGATTGTACCTTGCAAAGTATAGTGAAAGAAGAATATGTTGCAATAAAAAATAATTATAGTCAAGTTGTTTGAATGAAACAAATGTTGAAGGATATAAGGATAGAATTCAATGAACCTATTGTCATACATTGTGACAACACAAGCACAATAATTATGTCTAAGAATCTAGTGTTGCATTCTAAGACTAAGAACATTTCTAAGTATTACATGTTGAAAACAAAAGTTTACAAAAAATAATTAGATTGGAATATGTGAGCACTAAAGAGAAGAATGCAAATATCTTCACTAAGCCTCTTTCCAAAGAGACTTTTGAGTATTTGCAAGGTATACTAGTGGTTATGCCCTTTCCTACATCAGAATAGTTGATGCAAGAGTGCATCAGTCTAGTGTAATAGAGCACTATTATTTGTCTAGAATTTATACTAATGCTTCATATATGGGGGAGTATCTATGATGGACAGAGTTATCTAGAACTCTTTTTGGATGTTTTATTTGAACAATGTCTCTAGACACTTGAGCTAGTCAAAAATAGTTGTTGCAGAGATTGTTTTTGATAAGATAAATAGGTTTTAAGGGATCCTAAAACCCATAAGTTTTACAAAAAAAATAAGGCTGATAATAATCAAAAGAAGCCTAGCCAAAATAGAGGTCCAACAGCTAAAAAAAGCCTGAAGGCCCAGCCCAAAACAAAGGTCCACAGAAAGGCCAGAAAACAAACAAACTAAAACAGACTACAGAAAGCCTGTCCAAAAGCCAAAAGCTAGAAAGACGAAAATACAAAAGACAAGAAAACTAGTCTTTAGTAATCTTCTCCATTTCTTGCATAGTCTGAGTTGCCTCGACTATTTTTTGTTGCTCTTTTTCCATTTGATCCTGGACCTTCTCCATGACTTGATCCATACTAGTGAATGTACTAATTGTTGCCTTGTCATCATCTGGCCTGGCCTTATCCCTATTCTATCCTCCCTCCTCCACTAGGAATCCCCTATCCTTAAGTTTACCAGCAAGGGATTAGATGTTGTCATTCATCGAACTTAGGAGAGAAATCATCTGACTTGCCAGGTTGTGGTTGTAGTTTTCAAGATTTCTAATTCTCCTTTCATTTAAGCTTTCTCTGTTATCCTGGTCCTCCTGGCTATCAATACTTGTCCTTTTCTTAGTACTTTCCATCTAGGATACCTTTTCTCTAACTTCCTCTAGCTCATGGAAGAGCCATTTGATTGATTTGAAGTTGTCAATCATACTACTGCGGGCATTATTCAGAAGGTTCATTCTAGTCTCCCTTGCATTGTCTGAAATGGCCAGTATAGCTAGGTCTATGAGCCCATTGAGCCTAGGCTCCTCCAGGTTGTCCACCAGAATCTAAGGGTTCATAACTTCCCTAAAAATCCCCATAGTAGCAATCCTCACATTGAAATTTTTCTAGGCCTTTCTTCTATTATTGACCTGCACTTCCCCCTCATTCTCACCAATGATGACATTCACTTAATCCTCTGAAGGAGGCTGAGATTGGATAGGGGAGAGGGGAAGAGGAATAACATCTGTCCTCTAATTTCTAGTCTCCTCAACTCTGACTACCTCCCTCTTCCATTTTTTCCCAGGTTTCTCCTCTTCCAACTCCTCCTTCAACTCATTGTTAGAATCTTTCGTATCCATTTCCTCCTCCTCCTCAACATAACTCTCTTTTGCTTGAGCTTGGTCGTGATCCCTAGGGCTTTTCCTACTGGGAGTTATAGATGTGGATTGTTTCCTACCTTGACCTTTATTCTTCTTTCCTGAGGTAACATTCTCCTCCTTCGAGCTAATGCTCTCAATGTCATCAGAGTTTGAAGAAGAGCTGGAGCTGCCTTTGTTAACATCCTCAACTTGAGGAGGGTTATTGCATATAGACTGGGATTTGAAATGCTCATGGATGAGGAGCAATAAACCCTCATGCAAAGTAGGGTTAACAGTGGCTTTCTTCTTGAAACTAGAGATAGCCTTGTTCATAGAAGTGAGAAGGTAAAAAGGAATGGAAATTCTACTCTTATGGCAAAAATGATTTAAAATCAAAAAATGGTGAGTTCTGACCCAATCAAACCTAGGGTTGAGGGTAACATAATCAATGAGGGCATATAAAACATACCTCCAGAACTTCTTTATAGTCTCTGTCACGTAGAAAGACTCTTTCTTTTCCAGCTTGTTGATCTCTGCAAATTTTTTCATGAACTCCTTGACTGCATTGGACAAAAGTCTCTTGTCCCTGTAGAATTTGAAACCCTCCATAGGGATACCAGTGACAGAGGCGAGGCTCTCTCCCTTAAAAACTTTTTCTTATCTCACCAATGCCCTAAAAACCACAAGGTTTTTATCATCCTTGAGTGCAATAGTTTCCTCTTGTGACATAAGAAATTTGTTGCGCTCTAAACCCCTATGCCCATTTTGACCACATGTATAATAGGTACCTATGAATTCACCACCACTTGTCCTTCTATTAGTTGAATCTGATTTAGTTCCTTCTTTAGCTACCTTTTTGTCCTTCATGTTGCCTTGTTTTTTATCCTTTCCTATAGGTTCAACCTTTTCTTATCTCAATAATGCTCTAAAAACCACAAGGTTTTCACCATCCTCAGGTGCAATAGGTTCCTCTTATGACATAATAAATTTGTTGCACTCTAAAGCCCTATGTCCATTTTGACCACATTTGAAATAGGTACCTCTAAATTCATCACCACTTGTCCTTCTCTTAGATAAATCTAATTTAGTTCATTCTTTAGCTACATTTTTGTCCTTCATGTTTCCTTCTTGTTTATCCTTTCCTATAGGTTTACCTTGATGTTTCCTTTTCAACTTATCTTCTACCTCTAGGGAATATTGTTAAGCATCTCCTACTACATCTATTATCAACATGCTAATCTCATATTGAATGTTAAATTACAAACCATTATATACCTAGCCACATTTTTCTTGAAAATTTCTCAATGACTAGACCTAATCATAGTCTTGTAAAAATCCTTAGTGTAATCCTTCACACTCATGTCTTTTTGCTTCAATTTGTAAAAATTTCTTAAATAACTCAAGTTCATAGTCAACGGGTATGGACTTAGACTTAAGTTTAGTAACCATTAACTTCCATATAATGTTCCCCATTTCACCTTATTATTCCCTATCTCTCTACAATTATTTCCACCATAATGCAACATGTCCTTTTAGCTTCATTTGTACCAATATCACCCTAAGAGGGTTTCTAATCTCCTTAATCTCAAAGTACTCACCAATTTTAGGATTATCCAATCAATCAAGTCCTTTGGATTCAATGTACCTAAGTATTAGATACTTCCATCCTATGAATGGTACTCAACCTATCCATATGGGTATGTGCATGAAGGTAATGTGAAAAAGGGGGGGTATAAGTAGACACTTTTTTTCTAAAATCAGGTAAATCAAATCTTGGAAGACCCATTTGAGGGTCATGCACTTAAAATGAGAAAGTGTTTAAAACAAAAAAATTGTAGTACTCTAAATCTAGTTTCTATACTAATAAGGTTTAATTTAAATGGATAAGAGTAAGGGGGTCAAACCCTACATGCATAAAAAATTATTCATGTTTTTTGTTGAAAAATATAACATAGTTTTTTTCCTGTGTTGCAAAAAACACATAGTTACATTTAGTATTTTGATATACCATTTGTTAGGATGATAGGTAAGAGTGAGATCTAGAAATTGTGTATTTTTCCATAATTATCTCATCACTACTTTTTGCTATATCTTTTGAAGTGTCTCTATTTAAAAATTTGGTTACCTCTTTGTGTGGTGGGCATTACTTGCATCAAAATAATTTTAAATCAACACTTTTTTTAAAGTGTATAGAATCAAGTGTAGAAAAATAATATGTAATTTATTTTCCATTTGGTTAAGTTGATCAAAAGTTATCAAAAAAATGGTAGACATGTGTCTAAGATGACTGTCAAGACATAATAGAGATTATGGTGGTAATTTTAGAGATACCCACTTCACCATTTGCAACCCTAATGAAGTCAAAGGATGAGAATTTATCTTGGAAGATGAAAAAAATGTATAAAGAAATGAAAAATGGAAGGAAAACATCAACCCAAGCCTTTGAATACTTAAACAAACCTATTACCAACCTCAACATGATCACAAATTTATTTTTTAATAAGACACAATTGTGTTATGCTTTGTATGACTAAAGTATCATACTATACATAACGTGATCATTTCATACTATACTATAACATAACATGATTATGTTATGTCTATGTAAAAGTATAGCTTATTGTTCAAAGGCCTAATAGGCCTAGTTAGGCATTGTTAATCAAGAAACTACCTAAAAATGGATTAATTTCATCAAATAAATTATTGGATCAAATAGGCAAATATTAAAAAAAAATCTAAATCTTGATTTTCACAGTTTAAATGAGACATGCATGGGACACATTACAACCATCATATTTTTAAATCAATTTATTATCTAGTACAAAATATTGTGAGAGTAGTTAGAAGAATATTGTAAGGAAAACATGTGTATTACCAAAGACTTCCTAAATCCCACCACAAAAAGAGTGTGGTGGAAGGATGATGTACAATAGATTTATTCAAATGCCAATTTTATCAATGAAATTTTATCTTTTGGAACTCATACTCTAGATCTTGGAATCATTCAGTTTGTTGTCCATCCAAATAGAGACCCTTATAGTTTCTTGTAGTTGGAGGTGCCATCTTCATCATATTTTTTCCATGGCAGTTTAGTAGTTGTAGGTGTTATCTTCCATACTAGTTTCCCATGACACTCCATTATATGTAAGTGTCATCTTCGTCACAAGTTTTCCATGAAAGAATAGTAGTTGGAGGGGTCATATTCATCACAGGTTTTCCATTATAATCTAGTAGTTTTAGGTTTCATCTTCATCACAAGTTTTCCATGATAGTCTAGTAGTTGTAGGTGTCATCTTTATTATAAGTTATCGATGATAGTCTAATAGATATAGGTGGCATCTTCATTAAAAAATTTCCATGAAAGACTGGTAGTCAAAAATGCCATATTCATCACAAGTTCTCAATGATAGACTCATAGTTGGAGTTTCCAGTTTAATCACAAGTTTACCATGACAATCTAGTAGTTGTAGGTGCCATCTTCATCACAAGTTTTCCATGATAGTCTAGTAGTTGCAAGTATCATCTTTAGCACAAGTTTTCCATGATAGTTTGTTGTTCATCCAAATGGAAACCCTTACATGGGGTAGACCTAATTGCAATGCAAAAATACAATAGGAGATAGATTACTCCAGTTGAACCAGAAGATAAATTTTCTTCTAAATAAATAATAGTGAATTCCTATGAATGATATGAGGTACGTCAATTCAATATGCCACAACCACCATATTGGGAGGGTAATCATTGGAATCCATATTGCATATATTAGCACATGTATTAGGTATCATGTGTTATGTGCAACCAAGGTGAATGTTAATTAGGTCTTCCCAGCCTCAACAATTTCAAGAATCATTAGATCCCTTAAAATATTGTGTCTAAGCACATGTACATTGAAGACCTTCTATCACCATGTGATCTTCTAGTAGATGGAAAGTATTCACCATCATCATTTAACATGTAGGCTCACATTTATATCATTTGTTAAGTCAAACCAAGGTGAATGTTAACTAGGTCTTCCTAGTCTCAATAATCTAAGGAATCATCATAGCCTGACAATATGCCACCACCACCAGATTTAGAGGGCATGAAATTTTAGCCATCATTATCTTATGTGGTATAGAGGTATCAAGTGAAGATAAAAATGAAATTGTTGAATCAAGCTTGGTTTGATATGGTTTTTGATTGCTAGAATTATGTATATGTTATCATCCCTCTTATAAGGCCAATACACCTTATCACTAAGCTTCATATTTCTATTTTCATGTGCATACTATAAAAGGAAAAGGAGGTCTAGTTTGGATGAATCTTCTAAATTGGTGACATCAATTAAGGTAAGATATCTAAGATTATTATAGATCCAATTGGAGTATCTCCTCCATTGACAAATACAAGTGCATCTAGAGACTTGTTGGCTTTAATATATGGAAAGGGGTTATAAGGGGTCCTAGTGTGGTGAAAGAAACATTAGGACCCTAAGATTCCTTAAGATCCCATAAGATTCCTTAAAAAAATTGAGTGCATGTGTACTAAAGACCTTCTATCACTACTTGAGCTACTAGTTTATGGTGAGTATTCATCATCATCATCTGACATAGGCTCACATACATATCTTACTTCTTTCCTTTTATGCTTCCCCTTTCATAATAGAATTCATAACCAAATTCTCCATAGCCAATTTTCTTCTTGATCATTGTAATATTTTCTCCTCAACTGAACATTTTGTAATTACTTGATATATAATCTTAGTTTTTTCTCATCCAATCCTTTAGGCATGTAATTGAGCACCTATATCCAAAAAAGGGTTGAAATATATATGTGGTAGAAGAATAGTATTATATCTACTTAGGGCACACTTGATGGATATAATGTGTCAAAAGGGGCCATAAGGGGTGCTAGAGCTTTGAATGATCTGACATCCATCTAAACTTAAATTCCTACATGTTTATGGTCTATGTGTGTCCCAAGCTTAAATTTTTGCTCAATAAGAATGTACTTTTAATGAACTAAAATTTTCATCATGATCTTTTGTTGTTGTAGTAGAATTAGAAGTCATCTTCAACACAATATGATCACTAGATAGGTGTGTATCCTACTTCTATGACGGGATGTTTTCTTTCTTGTTTTATGAAGCTGGGTGATCCTTGGAATCTATATTGCATATATTACCATAGGTATTAGGTTTCATGTGTCAATTACAACCAAGGTGAATATTAAATAGGGCTTCCTAGTCTCAACAATCTCAAGAATTGCCATAAGATCCCCTAAAATAATGTCTTTAAGTACATGCACACTGAAGACCTTCTATCACTACTTGAGCTACTACTAGATGGTGAGTATTCATTATTATCATCTGGCATCTCATGCCTAATATCTAAGCCTAAAGATATGTCTTCATATTCTCAATCATCCTAGGGTCTACTCTTCTAGAAGGCATCTTTTGAGACTCAGATGCAACTTCCTCAAGTTGGATCTCTTCAACAAAGAAATAATACCCTCGATATATAAACCCTCTACAATAGGTTTAGTCTAGTCTCGTTATGCACACCTCTAGTTTTTGCAAGCTAGATCTATAATCTTTCACCATATGAATAATGAGCCATATGTTGACAAGTATTGAATCATGGGTTTTAAACCATAAGAATGAAACCTTTTCCTTGATGACATGTCACACAATGTAAGGAATGGTGAATCCCCAGAGGAGAATACCAAATCTCTAGCTAATACTTACAAGATTTTCATTTAATGTGCTAGACAATACGAATTTCCCATTTATGGCCAATACAAAAAAGAGAAAGGATCTAATCAATCCTTCTATTGTAAGCTATCACCTTGCAGGATACCTCTAGCTTCATCTCTATCTCCTTTGATCCTTACAAACATTCATCAAAGTTATATTTAAAGACAATACATTGAAATACAAATATTACATATCCCTAGGAAATTTTTTTAGACCAATTGGCTTTCAATTATAAGTAATTACATCCATTAAAGGAACTTTTAGAATAAATCTAGCCACTAAGTTGGTCATACATGAATCCACACTAAGATTCACACTGGATAGTTTTAATAGTTAAAGAATTCAAATACAAACCATTATCATCAAACTAGTGAGGAATAATCAAAAAAATAGTAAAGCAAACTCAAATAGTGATCAAAGAGCCAACCTTGGACTACCACTAACCCAATAGTAATATTAACAACAATTGAACACATGTTCAATCAATCAATGAACATAGATTATAACAAAATTAAACTAGTCTGATTCCAATCAACCTAACTAGTGACCATAACTGGACCAAAACAAGTTGTGGTCAAAATGATATGAACCCTTGGAAGTCTCTAAATTGATTCCAAGATAGAAACCAATAACTCGATCACCAATTCTATCATTGTCCAGATCCTCAAAACCAATTAGAAAGAATAAAATATTAACCCAAATCAATGCAAGATAACCAATTTTCCAAAGATACACTTGCATCATTATTGAAGAGAAAAAACCTCATATATAATATTCTTTTTTTTCACATATGTGAATGTTTTTATGGTGGTTCAATATGTAAATTTTAATTTGTGTTTTTACTTATTCCTAAATAGACATGTCATGTATTTTGTGTGATATATATTTTTTGTCACTTGAGATGTAATGTGTATATTGTGCAATGACAGGGCCATTTTAGGAAGAATGTTTTACAACCTAAACCCATGGTAGTACCATGTAGTATCCCCATGCAAACAACTATGTTAGAGAGCCTTATGTGAGGTTAAATCACGAGAAACCCATAAGAAACATTTGGGTGGATTTTCAAAAATTAACTCCTAGGTTTGAGTTTAGGCCCTTTTTAAAGGCCCAAATAATTTAACTATGGATAAGAGAAAGTTTTAGATATTTGATCACTTAGAGCCACCTCAAAATTTATTTTTCTAACATGGACTAAATTCAACCATTGAGGGATTGGTTTAAGAGATCAACCTTCATTCCCTATTGGCAAGATACCCTCTTCCTTATTAAAGTAACATTTTCCTTGTTCCATTTTTAGTAAACCTATAATAGGTTGGTAAGAACAAATAAAGGGACATATTTCCCTCTCCTAAGATTATTTTGGTGAGTGTGTAGAAAAATTTTAGAGAGATCTATAAAGTTTAGTGGTTGTTAACCCACTCTCCAATTTTTTAAACAACTAGGAAATTTAGAAGATTTTGTAGGACTTGAAATTGAGGGAGATCTTAATCAACTATAATTTCCTTAAATTGTATTGATTTTGTATACATTGTCACCTCTTTCTGATAGTTCATTTTATGAATGGAAAACATAGGAATTTGTATGACTTTTGTATGCACTTTTTTTTTGTTTCATTTTGGAGCTAGTTTTCATGAATGTTTATTTTTATTTTTATTAAATATTTGTTTCATTCTTTTTGGAGTGCAAGGATAGACTCGCCCTTGGGAAGGAAGAGATTCCTTAGGTTGTAGGGAAATTTTGGGTATTTTATAGAATGTAGAGTCTCTTCTTGGAAGAGATGGATAATCATAGATTATGGGGTCCATGATGCAGAGCCACACCTTGGAAAACTCAGGAGGAATCAGACACTCAACTGAGTTGCTTCAAGGGGCATCTACAACCTCCAGGATCACACACTAAAATCAGATTCAAAACAAAACTTTGAAAATAAAATCCCCCAAAATATCTTCTTGCTGCCTCCGGATAGATGTGCACTCAAACATGAATAACTTTCGAACAAAAATATATTTACTCAATCCAACCATTGAGATTTGGCATAACTAGATTTTGAACAACATATAAAAATTTGAGAGAAATCCAACGGTTCAAACCCGAGAGATTGACCATGCCTCGGAGTACATTTTTTTGTAAAACATTGCTTCTTGCTGTCTCTAGATAGACCCGTAAACAGACATGTATAACTTTTGAACCAGACAATATTTTCTCAATCCAACTATTGATATTTTGCGTAACTAGGTTTCAAACAACATATAAAAATTTGAGAGAAATCCAACAGTTCAAACTTGAGATATTGACCCTGCATCAGAGTACATTTTTCTGCAAAACATTGCTTCTTGCTGTCTCTAGATAGGCCTGCACTTAAACATGAATAGCTCTTGAACCAGATCAAAACTCTTCAATCGCTCTGGTGAAGATGGGCGTAATTAGGCCTATAATAACATATCCAAAGATCATGAAAATCCAACAGTGCATTTGGGAGATATTACCCATGCATTGAGACTAATTTTCTGCAAACATAAAGAATTCGACCCAAAACTAAAACTTTTTAATCTTCTGCAAACTATCAACTTGTTTCTAGTGAGAAGATAAGAAAAATCCGTTCAAAACTCAGACCATCGAAAACTTGCACAAAAAAAAAAACATTCCATATCTCTCCAAATTCGATTCGTGTCTTACATAGCCAACTGGCTCACCCTTAAAACTGACTTTCTTTTTCCTATTAAAGGATGTGAAACGTTTTCTTCTTATTTTAGAAAAGAAGAATGTCTTCTATCCAAAAAAAGGATAAGAATCTGAAACGTATTTTATACCAATATTAGACAGTCATTTTCTAAGTCAGGAATATTCCAAAAACTGCCTACTACATATTATTGATTCTAAAAATCATTAAACACTCCACCTACGAACTAAAAAAAACTATTCTAATTTAAGATCCACACACCTGGTCCTAGGTGGCTATATCTGGAGAGCTTATCGAACTGCTACTCTAGGTATGCCACCACATGTAGGATGTTATTACAAACTTCAAAAACTAAAAGTATTTAAAACATAAAATTAAATTCCCTATTACATTTTCAACAATGTTGCCTCCTATAGCATTTCTATAGCGTTTCTCTTCTCTGCCACTGCAGCATACTCCCCTGTAGAATGAATCTCAAGTCCTCTTGAGATGATGTGTTGTAGAAATGAATATCATTCTTCTTTCGAACTTTTCAATTTCTTTGAACTAGGATGAGCATATCTACAAGAAAAACAAAAATAAAATCCAACTTCTCCACATTGTAGCTTTGATTCTTTAATGTTGTAAATGTCACAGAAAATTTTCCAGCATGATTCACTATATATGAAATCTGCATCCCTGCATAAACATTATTAGAAGAAAACATATCATCAGCATTAAGATTATTTGAGTTCTTTTTTTGAATATGAGCTTCCTTATAAACCATGTAATGTGCATCATATCTATCTTCTTCAATAGTACCCATAAACTTATCTACTTCTTGACTATCAACCAGTTTCACATCTTGAATCTTAAGAATCGTATTTATCTCTTCTACCTTTATTAAACATTTATCATCATCTTGATCTTCTGTAGTAATCTCACTTTCAAATATCTCTTTCTTATTACAACTTTGCTCAAGAACAATAACAGTATTGCACTCTTTCCTTTCTTCTTCAAGCTGAGTTTCTGTACTACCGCCATGCCTTTTCCATTCTCCCACAATGGCTACAAATTTTTTCAATAAATCAGATTCTTCTTCAGAACTTGCTGTTACACATTCCTTAGCTTCATCTTCATGCCATTCCTCTTGACATTTTTCTTCATTATGCATATTTAAGGCTTCATTAGTTGCCTCCAAAATCTTTTTTATTAGAGTACCTTCCAGCATTGTACTCTTCTCTATTTTCAAAGAACATGTTACTGTTCCAACTATAGATTGTTTGCATTCAAATCCAATAGGGTTTGTCTTGTTACTGCTCTCGTCAAGAGATACTTGTTGCACTTCTTGTTGCTGCACTTTGTGTTCTTGCTGCACTTCTTTCAACTTAGCTTTATTCTCTTTCAACTTAGCGTCATTCTCCTCAAGTCTCCTTCTCAAATTGTTTATCTCCTCTTCTATCTTGCTTAGCTCTTCTCTTTGTTTTCTCCTTTCTTCTTTCTCTCTTTTCTTTTTTTCCTCTATCTACTTCTGTTTAGAATCATTTCTCTACCGATACCTTCTAAAAAGATACAATAAAGCTGCTTCTTCTTGTCCCATCATTCCTCAGCTAGGTTATTTTCTTCTTATCTAGTCTCCTGGACTTCTTCTCAGACTATTTCTCTTAATCTTTCACAATCACACAAACATATACACAACTACTTTTTCCCAAACCTTTTGCTGAGCTCTGATACCAAAAATGATGCAGAGCCACACCTTGGAAAACTTAGGAGGAATCAGACACTCAACTGAGTTGCTTCAAGGGGCATCTACAACCTCCAGGATCACACACTAAAATCAGATTCAAAACAAAACTTTGAAAATAAAATTTCCCAAAATATCTTCTTGCTGCCTTCGGATAGACCTGCACTCAAACATGAATAACTTTCGAACCACAAAATATTTACTCAATCCAACCATTGTGATTTTGCATAACTAGATTTCAAACAACATATAAAAATTTGAGAGAAATCCAACAGTTCAAACCCGAGATATTGACCATGCATCGGAGTACATTTTTTTGTAAAACATTGCTTCTTGCTGTCTCTAGATAGACCCGTAAATAGACATGTGTAACTTTTGAACCGGACAATATTTTCTCAATCCAACCATTGATATTTTTCATAACTAGGTTTCAAAAAATATATAAAAATTTGAGAGAAATCCAACAGTTCAAACTTGAGATATTGACCCTGCATCAGAGTACATTTTTCTGCAAAACATTGCTTCTTGCTGTCTCTAGATAGGCCTGCACTCAGACATGAATAACTCTTGAACCAGATCAAAACTCTTCAATCGCTCTAGTGAAGATGGGCACAATTAGGCCTATAATAACATATCCAAAGATCATGAAAATCCAACAGTGCATTTGGGAGATGTTACCCATGCACTGAGACTAATTTTCTGCAAACATACCGAATTCGACCCAAAATGAAAACTTTTTAATCTTCTGCAAACTATCAACTTGTTTCCAGTGAGAAGATAAGAAAAATCCGTTCAAAACTCAGACCATCGAAAACTTGCACAAAAAAAAAACATTCCATATCTCTCCAAATTCGATTCGTGTCTTACATAGCCAACTGGCTCACCCTTAAAACTGACTTTCTTTTTCCTATTAAAGGATGTGAAACATTTTCTTCTTATTTTAGAAAAGAAGAATGTCTTCTATCCAAAAAAAGGATAAGAATCTCAAATGTATTTTCTACCAATATTAGATAGTCATTATCTAAGTCAGGAATATTTCAAAAACTACCTACTACCTATTATTGGATTCTAAAAATCATTAAACACTCCACCTACGAACTAAAAAAAACTATTCTAATTTAAGATCCACACACCTGGTCCTAGGTGGCTATATCTGGAGAGCTTATCGAACTGCTACTCTAGGTATGCCACCACATGTAGGACGTTATTACAAACTTCAAAAACTAAAAGTATTTAAAACATAACATTAAATTCCCTATTACATTTTCAACAATGGTTCCTCCTATACTCCCCTGTAGAATGAATCTCAAGTCCTCTTGAGATGATGTGTTGTAGAAATGAATCTCATTCTTCTTTCGAACTTTCCAATTTCTTTGAACTAGGATGAGCATATCTACAAGAAAAACAAAAATAAAATCCAACTTCTCCACATTGTAGCTTTGATTCTTTAATGTTGTAAATGTCACAAAAAAAATTTCAGCATGATTCACTATATATAAAATCTGCATCCCTGCATAAACATTATTAGAAGAAAACATATCATCAACATTAAGATTATTTGAGTTCTCTTTTTGAATATGAGCTTCCTTATACACCATGTAATGTGCATTATATCTATCTGTAGACACCTAAAAACCTTTAGAAAATAAAGTATTTTTATTTTCTGAAAAAAATCTCTGATGACATCATCATTTATTAATTAATTAATTAATTAATTTTTATGCCATTAAATCCCTTTATCTTAATTAAAAATATTTAATTAAGGAATCCCTCCCAAAAATGTTTAAATCTTATGTAAACATGATTTTTTTATTTATTAATTATTTAATTAATAAATTGACCAAAAATCCTAAAATAAATAAAAAATTTATTTTTTGCCCAAAACTTGGCCAATTTCCTTATGACCAATAACCTCTTCCAAAATCTTCTAATCCTTCTTTAATTTCGATTAAAGGCTAATCCCATCATTTCCTACCCCTAATCCCAACTCAAAATATTTAATTAAGATTAAATATTAATCCTCACGTTTATTAAAAAAAAGTTTTAATAAATATCTCCTCAACCCAAACCCTTGAAATAAATAAATCTTTATTTATTTCCTAAAAATCTAATTTATCCTCATCCTAAGAAGTTCTAGACTCTTCTAGAAAGTCTTCATCCTCATCCTAGAAAATTCTAGACTATTCTAGAAAGTCTTTATCCTCATCCAAAGTCTAGACTCTTCTAGAAGATGTCTTTAAACCTAATCCTAATCCCCTCCTAACCTTGTCACATTCCCTAAACATGGGTTAAGACTTGCTAACTCAAGCCAAAGTTAACAAATATCTCCTCCTTCACCCACCCTCATTAAATGTCATTCACTTGCCTATCCCTAAGCTAATCCTAAACCATCCTAATCCATCCTCTAATCATTTGCACAAGCCTAAGAAAGCTTAAATCCCTCCTAATCAAGTCCAAGTTGAAATTGCTCTCATCACCCTCAAAATATCTCAACCATAAAACTTTATGAAGCCCACTAGGCCATAAATGACTCTTCCAAGCCCTTTTATTGCTCTTACAAGTCATTATGAGGGTCTTTATGAAGATTTTATCCCTTGAGCTTCTTGTGTTGACTCATCCTTCCCCTTTCCTCCATCCTCTCACCATGTGACATGTGTCACTCCTTGATTGGCTGTAAGGAAGCACAATCCATGTGCTCTCTTTTCATGCAATCTGAGCCCTCCATGAGCTTTTTCCCATCCTTGCATCTTAGCCCTCAATCCCTCAAGCCTCTTGCCTATAAATTGGATCCTTCCCCTTTGCAAAATAACACAATCCATGAAGTAAAGTTATAATGCTATTTTGAGAGCCAAATCCATACTAAAGCCATCTATCCACACTAAAAATCAACAATCATCCATTGAAGCCTTTGGAAGCATATTGAGCATACATCCTATCCATTTAGATAAAGCTACTCAACAAGAGAGCTTCTTATTGAGAGAGTCAATTAATGGCTCATATTTTCAATTGAGAGCTCATCTTAGTCTATCTTGAAGTTTATGAATTTTGTTTAGTTTGTAGAAGCTTTATTTAAATTTGGTTTCTATTAGCATACTAACATTGCTCATATATATTTTGGCACGCCCAGTGGGACCCCGCATGGGTCATCTTCATTAGCTTTTTTAGTCAAATTTTGTATGTCATTTGCTGATTTTGGCTAATTTTTCTTTTTTTGTGATTGGTAGGATTGTATAAATTAGTTTTGTAGGTCCACATGAGCATGAAAAAGACAAAGGAACTCATAGTCTATCTCATAGTATTTGCAGATTTTTCAAGCTTATAGGTGGACAAAGCACTTGGAATTCTTCTTCCTCTTCTTATTCCATCGACTTCTTCTTCTTCTTCTTGTGGGAGATCTTGGCCATTTTTTTTTTTAAGGAAGCAAAATCACACACTTCTTTTTAGTGCTTAAAATGAACCCCCAAATCATACTTAAATCCATTAAAAAATAAAAAATTTGTAAAAAAGAAAAAATCTTTTAACAAGTGAAACTAAACCAATCTAATCATTTGCATCCTTGCAACATCAAGGTTTTAGATGCATTCATGCAAAGTTAGGAACACTTCATTTTTGGGGATTTAAAAAGAACTTCAAGTTTCCATTTCAAAAGGTTCAAAATCAACACTAAGTGCACACTAAAATGTAAATCAAACTCAAAGCATCAATCAAGGATAAAATGAACCTCATTTGCAAATATGTTAAAGTTCTTTTAAAAATATCATAAAAACTAAGAGTCCTAAATGGTTGCCAAAATTGTCCTAAAAAGCTTTGTTATTTGTTCCAAACAAATGTCTTGTTGCAAAATCTTGAATGTTTCTTAGGTTTTTTATGCATCAAAACAATCTAAGAATATCATTTTTGGGCTTAAAACATGCAAACTAGAACACAAAATCTTGAATGAAAAGCAAAGTCCAAAGAGTCATTTTCACTTTTGAGTCCAAAAACAATCTTGAATGATCTAAGGTTAAAACAAAACACTTCAAAGTTCTTAAAACAACACACAAAATCTCAATCTTGAATGCTGAAAGGAAAAAACTTGAATGTTTAATCACTTGTCTTTGAATGCATGTTGCTAAAATCACTCTTGAGTGCCATGGATTAAAATCAAAGTTTGTTTTTTTATGAATGCATGATTAAAACAACAAATCCAATCTTGAATGCCATAGATCAAATAATCATCTTTTGGAGCATAAAAAGAATCTACATTTTTGTAATCTTTTAAGTTATAAAAACAAATAAAAATTCTTTGAGTGAGTTTTTCGTTGGACTCACCCTCTTTAATCACCCATCAATTTAACCATTGGTTACAATCTTAGTGCCATCTATGGGGATGGGTCCACCTAAGAGGGTGTTAAGTGCTCCATGCAAATCAAACTCCACTCACTTGGGTTTTTAGTGGTTTTTCTAAGTTAGAAAATTCTTTGAATGCGCATTAATCTCGCTCACACTTCATTTGGGCATAAAAATTGGACAAATCTTGACGTGGAGGGCCTCCGGGCGTGTGCTTGAAATCGAATCTCACACACCTTTGTTTTGGGCTTAAAATAAACTCACACTCAATCTTGAATGCCTTAAAGAAAAATCAATCGATACTTGACGTGGAGGGCTTCCAGGCGCACGAGTTTACCTTCTTGTTGACCCTAACTCTTCTTCTTGTTCGCATTCTTCGATCAATTTTTTTTTTTTTGACGCTTCAAAGTTAGAATAAACATTGTATCTTAAACATGAGTGCTTGCAAAGTCTAGATCACAAAACTTAAGCGTCAGTTGGTAAAAGAACAAGCATGTCTTTTAGCCCAAGATCATCCAAGTCTTCTCTCCCCTTGTCGTCTTTTGAGGCCATCTTGGGTGCATAAGATTAGGATCCAAAATCTTGTCTTATCTTTTTAGGAGGCCTGCTTGGGGATTTCATCACCCCTTGGGACGACCTCAACTCCAGCGTTCTGGCGAAGTATAAAGATCGGGAGGTGAATCCAAAGACACCTCTCTTGGGATCAAAATTTTGTCACTCGGGCTAAGCCTCAAGGAACTTTATACCCTTGAGAAGTGAAAGAGGAGAAGTGGGTTACCACTCCTCTCGGCTGTGTGACATCTTTTTGGTTTCATCTACAAATTTGGGCCTCACGTACCTTGTGTATATCGAGGACTCCCTAGCTAAACCAAATTTCATCCTTGTAGAAAGCTTCCTAAGATGTTGGTGTGTTTGACGTGCTTTCTCAAAACTTTTGTCTGCTTGTTTGTTCATAGCTTTTGAATGAATGTTTGCCAATTTTGGTCGAAATCTCAGAAAAGCAAAAATCTCCCAACTCAAGGCATACTTAGCGTAGTCACTGCCTTATTAGAAAATCATCCAAGCTCCCCCCATGCAACCGAATCTATCTAGTTCTTTGCCTTAGAACAATCCCAAATCCAAAGTCCATCCAAATCATCCCCCCATCCAGCTAGCAACCCAATCCAAAATCACCCAAGCCTTTAAAGAGTTGTTGTCACTTTGCTAAATTTTGCTATCCAATCAATCCTACCAATCAACCAATCTCACCAAGGTTATCCCTTTGACAGAGCATTTTCTAAGGTAATCTAGATTTGTCACTTGTATCCCTCATCACCTTGAGCTAAAGGTTGGGATCCACAAGTGGTCAATCTCGTGTCATGCCATAGGATCACTAGTCTATCCTTAAGTTGACACAATCACCATGAATCCTGCACATAGGAAAGCAAAACTCTCACTTTTTGACAACATGCCCTTGAAGTCTTCCATCCACAGGAAAGCCAAAAATCTCTAGCCAATCCTCCTTAGGTCTGTCATGCAGCTTTGACTCTCCCTAGGAAATCTTTCATCAGCCAATCCAAAATCTATGCTTAATCCAAATCCAACCATGAGCTTCCGTGTTCATCCATATGCAAGACCCCATCCCCATCAAACTCACCATCAAAGCATGAAGTACCAATCCTATCATGATGTGTTTGGTCGCATTGTCCTTGCTCTCGTTACCTCCTATTCCAATGATGATGAAAATCTTGTTGACTATGACGGGTATATTGAAAGCCTTAGAAACATTCCCCCAAGCATCCCCCAAAATCGAAGAGTTATTCCAAACTATCTAGTCATGCCATCTGATATTCTAGCTTCCCCTCCATCACCCCATCAACCAAGCTTCCAATCTTCCACCCCCATCACACTAGCTATTCCTGTCAATCCACCTCCACCTTCGACACACTAGTCTCCAAGGAATCTCCTAGAGGAAATACAAGAAAAGTTGCCTCCAATAGTCGATAAGCCATGTCATCTAATCCAACCATGTGAAGTAGTCAGTGATGAAGCTTCCCCAT
Organism: Cupressus sempervirens; assembly: GCA_028749045.1. Lineage (NCBI taxonomy): Eukaryota > Viridiplantae > Streptophyta > Pinopsida > Cupressales > Cupressaceae > Cupressus > Cupressus sempervirens. The sequence continues at coordinate 680,104,310 of CM053787.1, read as the reverse complement.
CTATAATATCACCTCCATCTCCCATAGCTATCATCCCCATACCATCCATCAAATTGCTTAAAATCCTTCCACTTCCCGCAAGCATCAAAATCCCACCACCTATCAAATCCCTCCAAATCCTATCCACATCACTTCCAAGCATTTCCCAAATCTCTCGTAATGACCCTTATGCATCCATCTTCTACTCACCCATCTCTACTACTGAATCTCCCATCTATCCATCCACTACCTTTGAAGAATCCATCCCTTCACCTCTTATCGCACCATCCACTCCAAACCAATCCTATCAAGATCCTGCCCAAAAGCATGTTGACATCCACCAAAGCATAAATGAAGATATCATCGTACCATGTCTTCCATCCATAGTGCAGTCACCATCTCCTCCATCTCCAAAACCTCAAGCCATATCTCCTCCACTACAAGATATCTTGTCATCCCACCAGCTACATCAAGATCCTATCCTTCCATCTCCCCCACTCCATGCTTCCATCTTACCACCTATCCAAGCTATTCCACCATCTATAATCTACCCTCTTGGTTCACTTACATTCATCCACAGTGGACCTCTCTCAGTAGAAGAATTAAGAACAGTATCTCCCCATTGCAATACACCTAATAAATCACTTCTACCATTTTCTGCAAGCAAAAAGTTTCCTCAGCTTGTTCAAATGCTCAATCGATGGCATTATCAAGGTCAAGGTTTAGGACCACAAGAGCAAGGAATCAGAGAGCCTATTATTGCACAAAAAAATCTAGGATTTCATGGTCTTGGATATGTATCCAAAGGCTCACCATCTAAAGGTGTTGGTACACCACACCCCCAAACCAAGCCCATCTCCAAGCCCACCATGCCAGCCTCCCATCACTCCTTCAAGAAATCTTATGTCATCCCCCCTGCACCATCTTTGCAACCCAAAACAACCTACCATATCCCCCCTTCCTCCGCTAAATCCATTTTGGGTCCCTATGTCCCAAAATCTACCATCCTCCATCCTCCTATCAGCCATCATAAAAATCCTATTCCATCCATTTCTATGCAAGATCAGCAAAGGCACATATCAAGGCACATCATCCATCATAATCCCCCTACATGCTCTTTCATATCCTCTCCATCTCACAAAGCTTCTCCTAACCATCTTCCCAAAGCTTACCACAGCAATGTGAATGCCAACTTCAAAATGCATAAATCTAAAAATCCACATCCTAGGAAATCATATGTCTATTCTAAAAGACATACTCCAAAAAGGAAAAATCCAATCAAAGAATGCAAAACAATGCAAAAGCCTATGAAAAGAAAATCCAAAACCATGCGGATCCCCAAGAAAAAAGTTGAAACCCAATGCATAATGGCATCCACCATTGCTAATCCCCCATCTAGTGACTCATGTCCCCCATCTCCTAACTCCATCTTGGGTGCCTATATCCCCAAGCACGCTTCCATGAGTCCTCCATCATGCCCGCATCTACCATCTATCCCCCATATGCTCTTTTCACACCCATTCCAACATGTGCCAATGTTGCTCTTGCAAGCATCCCCATCTCATGCTCCTTTCCAGCATTTTCATCCCTCCATCTCCTACTATCAATCCCATCTAATCCGATCTATTGCATAAATCACACATCCAGTGTACCAACAGCTAGCAACAAAATTGAACATTCCAACAGCCAGTGAAAAATCCCAAAAAAGCCAAAATAGCTGAAGAAAGCCAAAATCATTCCAGCTAAGTCCAAAGTCAAAAATTCGAAAAAGAAAAGAAAAATAAAGCGTCCACTGGTGAAAACTTGGCAATTCAAGCACCTTGGACAAGTACCATGATGAAAACTTGGCAAACAAGCATCATGCGTAATCCCTCCATCCCCAGCTTAGCCTATCACCCTCATGCTTTTGGTCATCTCTTGACATCCAACTCCATCTTCCAATCTATCCACCTATCCTCCACCCTCCATCTTCCATCTCACACCATCCACTTATCTCCTGTAGCTTCAGCCAATCATCTCAGCTATCATCCATCTCCCTAGCCCCTTCAACTTTTTCCATCCTAGCTTCAATCCTATCACATCCATCATAAGACCTCCTTCTGCATGTTATCTTCTGATTGGGGGCACTATATTCCTTGGAGATCTTGTCTTGTCCATCCTCCCTTGTCATTGGTATCTAGCTCTAGGCTATCCTCATGCAAACCCAATGTCATCTCTTTATATCCATCATAATCCTAGCTATCTACCATCCTATCCAGCCATCTCATCCTGCTCCTCTAGCTATCCTTGGTCACAAAATCTCTCATCATCATTGGATGCATCCTACCAAATCCATATCTTTCGCTATCACCCCACCCTTAGCTTTCGCATCTTGCACAACATCGAACCATCCTGCTATCCTATCATCCTAAGCTTTTACCTGCTTGTAACTATCTTGGTCCATTAGCTTGTACCATATCTTGATTAGCTCACTTGTAAATATCTTGGTCTATCAACTTGTACATCCTCTTTAGCTTAGTACCATTGCATCTATCTAGTGTTCGTGTCAGTTCGTCCTTGATCAGCATCTTGCACCCATCGCACATCTTGGTTAGCTATTCCAACACATCCTTTAGCTAGATTTCCTGTCACCAAAGTGTTATCTTTCTTAGTTCAGCTTGCCAGATGCATCACTCATCCAAATCCACCAGCTTAGGTGCTCTCCGATAGATCCTTGCAGGATATAGCTTTCCTCATGTCTGATCTTGGTCCGTTAGTACCTCGTCCTACCCATCTCGTTGGCAAACGGTTCTCTTTTGGATTTTCACTTTCTTTTGATTTGGAATCTTCCCTTTTGGGTCTTGAAGTATCTTTTCCAAACAATCTTTTTGTTCCCTCCTCAAAGTTGCCACGATCTTCCATATCATGGTATACTGCGAATGGGGCAATCTGGGCATAAGGTCTTGATCAAGTCTTTTGTTTATTTTTCTTTTCTGCTTGTGAGTTACCTAGTGTCAGTTCCACTCTGATTCTTTTGGGAATCATGTGTGATGCTGGGGCAATCCTTGCATGTTTGTTTTGATTCAATTCGTCAGTCGTTTGGATGGTTGGTGAAAATGCCTCAATGTTCTTGGTAACCTTGGCAATTAACCAATAGTCTTATAGCAAATCTAGTGCTCAACTACATGGTGGTACTTCTCTTTGAAGTATCCCCCCTACTCAAAAAGCTTCAATGGTTTTCCTTCATCTCCATTATCCCCCATCCATATCCAGCATCCGTCTCTCCTACCCCAGCTTATGCATCAGTATCTCTTTGAATCACTCATCACTCTTAGCTTTAGGGATCCACAGTCCTAGTCTTAGGGATCCACCAATCCAAATCAATCCACCAAGCCTCATCTTTCGAGATCCACAATCCTAGTCCTAGGGATCTTCGAAACCCATCTTCCACCAATCTGACTCTTTGAAATCCTATTGCATTAGCTTTATAATCCCCTCATCCATCTCCTTATCCTGGATTCCTTTTTATAGCACTTTGCTCCTTCATCCTCCACCTTCCCTAAAGTCTTAAGCTTGCTTCCTCTTCTGCATCTGATTCTCCTTTATCATTCTCCCATAGTGAGAGTTTAAGCTAATTTAGCCCCTGCTCCTTGCCAATCTGAGTCTCCTTGCTCATCCCAGATTCTTGTATTTTTTTAAGAAGCCACCGAGCCTCGCTTTCTCTCCCCGCTGCCTTCTTGAGGGGGCATCTCATAGTGAACTCTCTCCTCTTCTGCTCTAGCCTTAGGCATCTTATTTTCTTATCTTTGATGCCATGCCACTTGCGGCATCACATCAAAGAGGGGCAAAATGTAGACACCTAAAAACCTTTAGAAAATAAAGTATTTTATTTTCTGAAAAAAATCCCTGATGACATCATCATTTATTAATTAATTAATTAATTATTTAATTAATTATTTATTTAATTAATTATTTAATTAATTATTTAATTAATTAATTAATTAATTAATTATTTATTTATTTATTTATTTATTTATTTATTTATTTATTTATTTATTTATTTAATTAATTATTTAATTAATTATTTAATTAATTATTTAATTAATTATTTAATTAATTTTTATGTCATTAAATCCCTTTATCTTAATTAAAAATATTTAATTAAGGAATCCCTCCCAAAAATGTTTAAATCTTATTTAAACATTATTTCCTTATTTATTAATTATTTAATTAATAAATTGACCAAAAATCCTAAAATAAATAAAAAAATTATTTTTTGCCCAAAACTTGGCCAATTTCTTTATGACCAATAACCTCTTCCAAAATCATCTAATCCTTCTTTAATTTTGATTAAAGGCTAATCCCATCATTTCCTACCCCTAATCCCAACTCAAAATATTTAATTAAGATTAAATATTAATCCTCATGTTTATTAAAAAAAAGTTTTAATAAATATCTCCTCAACCCAAACCCTTGAAATAAATAAATCTTTATTTATTTCCTAAAAATCTAATTTATCCTCATCCTAAGAAGTTCTAGACTCTTCTAGAAAGTCTTCATCCTCATCCTAGGAAATTCTAGACTATTCTAGAAAGTCTTTATCCTCATCCAAAGTCTAGACTCTTCTAGAAGATGTCTTTAAACCTAATCCTAATCCCCTCCTAACCTTGTCACATTCCCTAAACATGGGTTAAGACTTGCTAACTCAAGCCAAAGTTAACAAATATCTCCTCCTTCACCCACCCTCATTAAATGTCATCCACTTGCCTATCCCTAAGCTAATCCTAAACCATCCTAATCCATCCTCTAATCATTTGCACAAGCCTAAGAAAGCTTAAATCCCTCCTAATCAAGTCCAAGTCGAAATTGCTCTCATCATCCTCAAAATATCTCAACCATAAAACTTTATAAAGCCCACTAGGCCATAAATGACTCTTCCAAGCCCTTTTATTGCTCTTACAAGTCATTATGAGGGTCTTTATGAAGATTTTATCCCTTGAGCCTCCTCTGTTGACTCATCCTTCCCCTTTCCTCCATCCTCTCACCATGTGACATGTGTCACTCCTTGATTGGCTGTAAGGAAGCACAATCCATGTGCTCTCTTCTCATGCAATCTAAGCCCTCCATGACCTTTTTCCCATCCTTGCATCTTAGCCCTCAATCCCTCAAGCCTCTTGCCTATAAATTGGATCCTTCCCCTTTGCAAAATAACACAATCCATGAAGTAAAGTTATAATGCTATTTTGAGAGCCAAATCCATACTAAAGCCATCTATCCACACTAAAAATCCACAATCATCCATTGAAGCTTTTGGAAGCATATTGAGCATACATCCTATCCATTTAGATAAAGCTACTCAACAAGAGAGCTTCTTATTGAGAGAGTCCATTAATGGCTCATATTTTCAATTGAGAGATCATCTTAGTCTATCTTGAAGTTTATGAATTTTGTTTAGTTTGTAGAAGCTTTATTTAAATTTGGTTTCTATTAGCATACTAACATTGCTTATATACACTATCTTCATCAATAGTACCCATAAACTTATCTGCTTCTTGACTATCAACTAGTTTCACATCTTGAATCTTAAAAATCGTATTTATCTCTTCTTCCTTTATTAAACATTTATCATCATCTTGATCTTCTGTAGTAATCTCACTTTCAAATATCTCTTTCTTATTACAACTTTGCTCAAGAACAATAACAGTATTGCACTCTTTCCTTTCTTCTTCAAGCTGAGTTTCTGTACTACCGCCATGCCTTTTCCATTCTCCCACAATGGCTGCAAATTTTTTCCATAAATCAGATTCTTCTTCAGAACTTGCTGTTACACATTCCTTAGCTTCATCTTCATGCCATTCCTCTTGACATTTTTCTTCATTATGCATATTTAAGGCTTCATCAGTTGCCTCCAAAATCTTTTTTATTAGAGTACCTTCCAGCATTGTACTCTTCTCTATTTTCAAAGAACATGTTACTATTCCAACCATAGATTGTTTGCATTCAAATCCAATAGGGTTTGTCTTGTTACTGCTCTCGTCAAGAGATACTTGTTGTACTTCTTGTTGCTACACTTTGTGTTCTTGCTGCACTTCTTTCAACTTAGCTTTATTCTCTTTCAACTTAGCGTCATTCTCCTCAAGTCTCCTTCTCAAATTGTTTATCTCCTCTTCTATCTTGCTTAGCTCTTCTCTTTGTTTTCTCCTTTCTTCTTTCTCTCTTTTCTTTTTTTCCTCTATCTGCTTCTGTTTAGAATCCTTTCTCTACCAATACCTTCTAAAAAGATACAATAAAGCTGCTTCTTCTTGTCCCATCATTCTTCAGCTAGGTTATTTTCTTCTTATCTAGTCTCTTGGACTTCTTCTCAGACTATTTCTCTCAATCTTTCACAATCACACAAACATATACACAACTACTTTTTCCCAAACCTTTTGCTGAGCTCTGATACCAAAAATGATGCAGAGCCACACCTTGGAAAACTTAGGAGGAATCAGACACTCAACTGAGTTGCTTCAAGGGGCATCTACAACCTCTAGGATCACACACTAAAATCAGATTCAAAACAAAACTTTGAAAATAAAATCCCCCAAAATATCTTCTTGCTGCCTCCGGATAGACCTGCACTCAAACATGAATCACTTTCGAACCAAAAAATATTTACTCAATCCAACCATTGAGATTTGGCGTAACTAGATTTCAAACAACATATAAAAATTTGAGAGAAAATCCAATGGTTCAAACCCGAGATATTGACCATGCATCAGAGTACATTTTTCTGTAAAACATTGCTTCTTGCTATTTCTAGATAGACCCGTGAACAGACATGTATAACTTTTGAACCGGACAATATTTTCTCAATCCAAATGTTGATAGTTTGCGTAACTAGGTTTCAAACAACATATAAAAATTTTAGAGAAATCCAACGGTTCAAACTTGAGATATTGACCCTGCATCAGAGTACATTTTTTTGCAAAACATTGCTTCTTGTTGTCTCTAGATAGGCCTGCACTTAGACATGAATAACTCTTGAACCAGATCAGAACTCTTCAATCGCTTTGGTGAATATTGGAGTAATTAGGCCTATAATAACACATCCAAAGATCATGAAAATCCAATGGTGCATTTGGGAGATATTACCAATGCACTGAGACTAATTTTCTGCAAACATACCGAATTCGACCCAAAACTAAAACTTTTTAATCTTCTGCAAACTATCAACTTGTTTCCAGTGAGAAGATAAGAAAAATCCGTTCAAAACTCAGACCATCGAAAACTTGCACAAAAAAAAAACATTTCATATCTCTCCAAATTCGATTCATGTCTTACATAGCAAACTGGCTCACCCTTAAAACTGACTTTCTTTTTCCTATTAAAGGATGTGAAACGTTTTCTTCTTATTTTAGAAAAGAAGAATGTCTTCTATCCAAAAAAAGGATAAGAATCTAAAACGTATTTTCTACCAATATTAGATAGTCATTTTCTAAGTCAGGAATATTCCAAAAATTGCCTACTACCTATTATTGGATTCTAAAAATCATTAAACACTCCACCTACGAACTAAAACAAACTATTCTAATTTAAGATCCACACACCTGGTCCTAGGTGGCTATATCTGGAGAGCTTATCGAACTGCTACTCTAGGTATGCCACCACATGTAGGACGTTATTACAAACTTCAAATACTAAAAGTATTTAAAACATAACATTAAATTCCCTATTACATTTCCAATAATGTTGCCTCCTATAGCATTTATCTTCTCTGCCACTACAGCAGTCCATGTAGTTATCATATGTTTGTAAATGGGTATCATAAGGGGAATTTGATATTGTGGGTATTTTGGGGTCATAAGGGTTTTTATTGAGTTTCAAAAAATTCAAAATGAAGTTTATGTTTAGGTCTTTTGAAGGCAAATTAAATATGTATTTTTCTAGTTGTTTCCTTGTGGGTACTTTATCTACCTTCACCTCATGTTTTGGGTCACTTATTAACTTTGTGTAAATTGAATGTTACCTTCATCACAAGTACAATTATTATAAATGAATGTTTACCTTCATTGATAAAATATATATAGCTTCTTCTTATGTAATTACCTCATTCTTCTCCTTTTCTTTCTTCTCTTTATCCTGATCTTCATTAATTTCTTCTACTTTATTTGTCAATATGTCTTGGATTCCATCAATTCTTACCAAATTTTCCATTTAAATTTCATGTTCCTTCTCTATATAAGTAGTGTCAATTGTAACTAGATCACATGTCACAAAGAAATATAGTTGTTTAATTGTTCATAAAAACAATTTAGTTCTTTATCTTCCTCCTATGATAGAGCTATGTGATCTTTGATTGAAATTCCAACTAGTCTATGAGATGGTTCAATAGTATGTTTTGTTCTCATACCAAGTTTATCTAGGATGCCTATAATAGTCTTCTTAGTCTCGTCACAAGTTCCTAATATAGTCCACACATGATTTTGACTAATCCCATCTTTGTACTCATTTTATGTCTTTCTTTGTCCAAAACTATCTTCATTTCAACTATTATTATCAAAGTACATAGCTCACATAGAGTTGTTTCCCTTATTCTTTGACCTACCTTTAATGTAAGTTTTCTTCTTACATAAAGTGTATCATAGATAGAGTCTATAATATTACCTTTTATTCCAATAGGTCCCTTTTTAAGTTTTATTGATAAATACTTAACAATTGTCTTTTCTAGTATAGCCCGATCATCCTCAACATACCTGATATAGTACTTTTTAGTCTCGTATAACTTCCCTTCATTCTCAATTCTTGTCAATTTTTCCTTTCTTCTTCAATATTTATTTTTGTAACCTTTTGTACTTTTTCCTCTTCAATTTATGTTGGATCCTCTATTTTATTTGATTTCTTACCTTTATCTAACTTTCTTTCTATGGGATCTTTGCTTTCTATGGAATAGGGCCTTGTACCTTTGTATTCTAACTTTTAGCTCTTCTATGTGTGGATTCAACTATTTTTTATATCTTGACTATGGGAGGAGTCCTTATAAACCTCCTAGTAGCTCTATTAAGTTGAGAACTAAATTCTTCCTCTACTATATTAATAATAGGTATATTTCACAACATTACAATATGTTCAATATTTTTTATGACTAGTTCTATGCTTGAGCTTCCCAACTATGGCTTTGAGGAAACTTCATTTTCCTTTTTCATCATTATCCATTCCTCTTTACTAATTCCTTCTTTTTACATTTTTAATAATTTTCCTAAGTCAAAGAATGAAAATTCCAAGATCTAGAAGGTCAAGAGATAGCACAAGAATGATGGGAAAAATAATGATCAATGGATTAAGTCAATAATGATCATTGATCAAGAGTACAATGATCATGCCTAATTAATATTCAGATTCAATGCATGTATAAGTGTGTATATATATATATATAGGAAATGCATGGTAAGTAGGAGTGATGATAGATATAACCTATCAACTATGTAAGGTGCAATTATATGTCCATTAAAGGTGGATCATCCTCCATTTTTTAGAAAAGTATGTACAACATGCACAAGGATGAAAATGTTACAAGAATATAAATGTGGAGCTAACAAAGAAAAAGATGTAATACAACATATGCTCAAAAAATAATGCAAACTCCTAGGTGTCTACATCAAACCTAATATGAGAATGCATTATCCAAAGTAAGCTTAAGTAAATTGTAATTACTAATTTTTAATTACACTAGCACCCCCCTGATAGAAAATGTCTTGTAAATGTATTGTCCATTATGAATTCTAGGCACTCACTCCATGTATTTTCCCCTTAGTAAATAAAAGACCTCTTCTTGAGAAGAAATCACCTCAAATATTTCCTTCCATTTATTTCACAAACTCTTTCTCTAGTGTCTTATTTTCACTCACACAAATTATGCCTCGAAATCAACAAATAGTCTTTCTAGAGTGTGGAAGCTTCCCCTTAGTCTTGTATTGATATATTATATGTATTTATTTCATGCTCTGGTGGATCTTACTTAGCAATCTCACCAAATTTCTTAAAAATTTCTCATTAGGTCAATTAGGTCTCGAATTACACCTCCTAGTCTAGTTTTGAGGCTTTTTCTTCAAAAACTCCTTAACAACACTACAGAAAAATTGGCATTTAGAGTAACCTTTTTTATGATATTTTTTATTTTCTAGGTCTTAAATCTTGTTAAGGTTTGCATATGCCTAAACCCAAATGTGAGGGTTTGTAAGGGTTTTTAGGTCTATAGAGGTTAATCGAGACTTAGAATTTCAAAACCCCTTCAAATAAATTCATTAACTTGTGACATTGATCTTGCACACTCATTATGAATACCACTAAGACATTGCAAGGTCATTTGACAATCTTCTATATACCCCTACATTTTTCATCCACTTCTCTATGATAGCCACCTAATCAAGTTGCTTTAGGACTTGCCTTGGGCTAGCTTATAAATTAGCAAACTAAATATTTTTTACTCCTACCAAAAATATTCTATTGTAAAAATATTCTAATATTATTTCCCACAAGGCCATGATTTTATATCCCTATAAAATGATATTAGACTCCATTCTCCCCAAACTACCTGGTTATGGCTAGAAACTAGCAAAGAGTAAAGAAATTTTCTCTACCTTGTCAAACTTGATCACACTCACCTATCATTATGTAAATAATAATAAAAACATCCAAACTGATTATGTAATGCAAATAAAACCAAATTTCAATCCACTAGCACAAAAATGATTTTAGTTACATAGTTTTGTAGTTAAAAATGCTTGGTTTTCCTTTACACAAAATTGGCAATCACCACATCCAACCATACAAACTGGCTTGGATGGATTAAATAACCATTCCAAACCTTCACCAAATGTTGCTTGATTAGTGGGAACCAACTAGTCATGTTTTACATGATTTTGCACAAGTTGCTCAAAATGATGTCAAAGTTGCAAAATTGGGACTTGACAACTTTTGCAAATTCTAAGCAACTTTTGCATTTCGCTTACTTGCAACCAAAAGGTTTTAGAATATGTCAAATTTTATTTTAAATATATGTGGACCTATTCCAATTCATTACAATCCTTTAACCAAAATTTTGACTTCTAGAGTCAATTTGATCAATTTGACAACATTTCACCTAGGCAACATAACTTTTCCACTTTTTGCTATAAATTCTACATTTGACTTTGCAAAAAAATAAAAATCAACTTGGAAATCACACTGAGATTCCATTTAGATATTATTACACACTATGTACCATTAAATATCCAAATAAAATAAAATTTCATCAGGACTTTAACAAGTCCTAGGGTTCTCCTACACAATTCTCTCCAACAAAAGAATTCCTCATGGGAATTTTGGAGACATCAAGCTAGATCTATCTCTTACTTATTGAAGTATGTCTTGGTATCTATGTGGCTTAACTAGACAATTTTCCCTTCAATTTTATTAGGTACACCATGTAGGTCTTGTGCCTAGTCCTTTTTCTCACTCTAAAACTCAACAGTTTCTTTGCTTGTGGAACTAAAGAAATCATCTTTGGCAAAGTATCCACTATGTCTTGGAGATCTACATATTATTGAACCTATATTGGTGTAGGAACTCTATACAAAAATAGGTCTACAACATTAAATAATCGAAAGAGACCTATATTCTTAGGTAATTCCACCTTGTAAGCATTGTTTCCATACTTTTTAGAATCCTACATGGACCCACTTTCTTCATCTATAGTTTGTGAAGTTCTCCTTTCTAAAGTTTGGTTGTGTTATAATGCACCATGAAAAAGTTACCTACTTTAAACTATGAATCTATCCTTCTTTCATTAGTTATTTGTTTCATTTTATGGGTATTCTCAATTAGATTTTTCTTTATAGTGTCATGGATAGAGAAAAGTCTCTAGCAACTCGACTCCTCTTTTCATCTTTTCCTAAATCTCTAAATTCACATGTGCCACTTGGGTGCATACCATAAATAATATCAAAAGGGATTTTACCTATGGTTCTATTTTTAGTGTCATTGTAGGATGTATTTCCATACTCCTTGTTTAGGTGTCTTAGTAGATTTCCTAGACACCTATGGAGTTTAGGGATCATAAGAAAACCCAAATGAAATATTACTACCTGACTTGTGCCACAAATATTTCTAGAAATTTCTCATGAATTTGGAATATTTTTCTTACACTATGCTTCTTGGAAAACCATGAATTCTAACTACCTCCTTGAAGAATAGAATGGCAACGTGGCAAGCATCATGTTATTTTGCATGGCACAAAATGAGTCATCTTACTAAACCTATATACTACCACATAGAAACTGGCATGCCAAATTTTTTTGTTTGTTAGTCCAACTACAAAGTCCATGATTAGGCATTCCAAAGGCCTATTAGGAATTGGGAGAGGTTGGTATAATCCTACATTTGTAGATAACCCCTTGGATTTTTAATAAACAATGCATGTTTCAACATACGTCTTAACATCTCTATTCATGGTAAGCCAGTAGTAAAATCTATGCACTAGGTCTATGTTTTTTAGATGCCAAATTTCCCACTCATCTCACCATTATTCTTTTCTTGAATTAGGTTTTCTCTCATGTAACCTCTAGGAACACCAATTTTTTTACCTTTGAAATGTAGACCTATTAGAAAAAATAGTAAACTAAGGTAACTAAGAGGGGGGGGGGTGGGTGCGAATCAGTTATCCAATAAATTATCCAATAAATAAAACATATATCTTCATTTACCAAACTTAGCCATTCAACCAAAGTAAATAGCAACCATAATATAATACACATAGACAATTACACTAGATGTGTTAACTAGCGAAACCCTTGATCAAAGGGAAAACCCCAGTGGGAATGATGGCCACAAGATTATGTACTTATATAAATATTTTTTGTTAGAAGATGGAGACTTTGAATCCCTATTAGGAGATTCCAATCCTATTAGGAGTTGTGCCAACCCTATTAGGAGTTCTAGTACAATGTATGCAAGATGAGCCCACTACCCAAACAGGCAATTTCAACTATAAGAAGAGCATATGCTTCATTTGACCTAATTGAAATTATTTTCTACTACAAAATACTCTAATTCTATTGTAATTTATGATGTACAATCTTTCTTCTTGCTAAACCAAGAAACTAATGTTCTTCAAAGAAAGAAGAATCCTCCACTGTTGCTCTTTCTATCATCCATATTGCTTGCCCAATCTGTATCTGTATAATCACTTAGAGTGAAATCATTAGATCTATCATACCATGATCCAAAATTAGATGTTCCCTTTAGATATCTAAATATCCTTTTGAATATTGCATAATGTGCTTATCTGGGATTAGCTTGCAATCTTGTGACAATTCCAACTGCATTTGTTATATTTAGCCTTGTGTGAGTCAACTATTGCAAACCCTTGATCATAGATCTATACTTTTTCTAGCTCAATAGTAGGTGTCTCAACCTTTATAGATAACTTGTGTCTAGTTACTATTGTCTATTTCTTCCCCCCATTCATCCCATCACCAATAACTAATTTGAGAGATCTTCAATGGGTTGGATTCCTTGATGTGGGTTAACACACTTTTCGGTCAGGTTAACATCTTGTGTTGATGTGGTTTCTTCATAAGCCGAGTTGGATCAGTTTCCTTATGTGCCAAGTTGGCTCATTTTTCTTCATGTGCCAAGTTGTGGTTTAACATGTGTTTTATGTCTTAGTTAACATTTTGCATTAACCATTTTCACTATTTCGAGAAGTGACTTTTCTTACTTCCACAAATTTGCAAAATTATATGTTGCCTCTTTGACCATGTATTGGGAAATGTGTCAAAAAATAACTTAGTGCCAAGTGGTGGTTCAGTTGCTTCAGTGCATTTTACTCATCATCAGATCAAGGAATATTTATGGTTGTCACTATGTCACTATGCAAAGTTGCAAGGTAGTTATTTCATGTGACATAGCAAGCACTTGCCATGTGGCAGGTGGGTGCCTCCCATTTATGGGTCACATTGTGGTGGATCTTTGTCTTTTTGGGACACCTTTGATCTAATGGATCTCATAATTTCTCACCCTTCCTTCACCCTTTTAAGAAGATGCAATGGCCATAAGATTTAGATGTATCTTTCGAGATTCTTTGCTTCATCCCAACCATCCATTTGGTACAAAGAAGCTCTTGATTGAGGGTTGCATTTTAATCAAGCATTCAAGATTTTCTTGCAACATGTGAGCCATCCAATTCAAACAAGAAGATCTACATCAATGGTTCATGCATTTTCTAGGCAGATCAAATCTATTCCACATAAGTCAACTCTGTATTTTTGCAATGGGTTAAGTTGCATGTTATCCCATCCAATGTTTTCTTTGATAGTGGTGTGGATTTATTTGTGGTGGTCATGGTACATTACAAAGATTATTTCTTCAAGCTAAATTAGCATTTTGAGACTTGTTCCATGGTGTTAATGTATCTCCATGTCTCTTTATTACATTTAATGATCAAATCTTTTGGATTAGATCTCTTATGGTTGGATGTGTTGATGTTGGTTTCTTCCTGTCACTATTACATCTAGAGTTTTTCCATGATCAAATTTCTTCCAAATTTACAATTTTTGGTGTAAATAAATATTTACTATTTACATTTACTTAAGTTTACTCGGGTTAATGCATTATTTTATTATTTTATTTTGTTAGAGACTTAGGAGTTTGCACACTTTTTTGAGTTGTCATCTTGACAACAAAAAAAGTTCGCAACTCTATTTCAGCACATGGTGTCTACAACACTAAAGTTTGCATCACTCACTGAGTTGTCATGTAGACAACATAGTTATTCACACTCCCTTTTTAGCACATGTTTTCTACAACATTGATTTTCATGTTACACCCTTTTAGGCTTATCCTCTCATCATCACACTTACTTTTGTGCTTAATGGAGGATAACCCATATCTGGTGGACATGTGTCTAGTTGCATGACTTATCATGTAGTTGATTCGAAGGCATTCTATATGTATCTCAAAGGCCTTTATATATAGGCACTCCTAGTGTACTCTTAACATATATTGAATGAATATATCATCATTTTGATCATACTCTCTCTTTCTGGTCTACAGTTGTGCTTGTATTTGAGTTTTTTGTTCCTAGGTGAATTTTTCCCTAAGGAAAATTCTTACATGGTATCAGAGTTTGGAGATTTTCTCATCACATAGCCATTTGAGACCATTGTTGCTTCAGCACCTCAACCTAAATCTAGAGTACTACAGAAATTAGGGGCATTTAGAGCTAGATTTGACCTTGTCATTGCATCCAGAATGATGATTTGGTGAAGATCAACTATAAATTTGGCTACCTTAGCCCAAAGTCAATCGTGAGGCAATTTCCTTTTTGCAAATCAACACCCAAAGCCCTAATTTGCAACATGGGTATGATCTTTAGACCTATAATTTTATTTCATTTCAGATCTAATTTTTTTCTCTAAATTATTTTGGAATTATTTTGAAAAAAGAAATTGCCCTAGATTTTTTCAGAGGTATTGGGCTGTCAAATCCTGGCCCCGTGTAGGGGAATTTTTTTGGTTCAGTGAATCTTTTGCAAATTCTATATTGCACAATATTTTCTTGCAAGTACAGAATAATCCAGGCATGGCAACAATTTTCTTGGCCACAGCATACACTACCAGCAATGCTCCCCACTAGCCTAGCCACATAACCACCAACGGGCTTCTACACTCACTTTTACCCCATGAGGGTTTCTTTTTAAACTATGTAGAGTTCTTCTCTCCCATGCATGTAGGACTAAACCCACATTCCAACATTTCCATCAACACTTCTGGCCCATAGTAAAATTCTTGTCCCAGTTCCTGCATCTCTGGCATCAACAACCGCTACAAAACTATTCCTGCCAAAGATAACCTATCTCTAGCAATAAATAAGTAATTTCTAGTAGCTCATGTAGTGAAAAATTAGGCACCATGCACCTTCTCTAGATTGCAACATGTGACTGCCTCACACCCACCTACATAGTGCTCCTTTATTTGCTCGCTTCATGCAAGCGATCTAGTCAATCACTTGCTGTATAAACCTCCCACCCAATCACCTACACATGTAGCGTAGAAGGTCCACATCACCATAGGACAACTCAGTGTATATGTTAGCAATGAAGACTAACATGTGTAATGCATGCAAGTAGTCATACTGTACAGCTGATTTTCCATGTGTAATGTCCATATAGTATGGATAGTCTAGTTAGCTACCACATCACTTGGATAGGTGTTTTTTCTCTAACATCATCATTTCACTAGGTTAAAATTGAGGATTTTCTGACCGTTATTCCTAGTCATTTTTTAACTGCTACGACTGTCATTTGACCATATTACGTTTTGATTTAGTAGCCTAACTTTGTGATCACATAACTTCGTCATCTGGACTCTGATTCAAGTGCAATTTTTTTAAAATTGGGTATAATTTTTTTAACCTTCCAATGGTTGTGTTATTTTCTAGTTTTGGTGCAAGGATATTTTAGAAATTGCATTTTTTGGTGATTGTACCTACTTAAACTTGTACTTTACAACTTCAAATGCTCTGTACTGACACATCTAGGTTCCATTTTTTTTGAAAGTGTGCTATTTTTTGTCTACTTTCTAGATCTCAAGTCAAATTCTAGGGTTGTGTGGACAAAATTCTCACTTTTAGAACTAGGGTTTTTTTCTACATTGTAAAGCTTTGATTACTTTTTAGAATTGTTGTACATCTAAGCTATTGTGCTTAGTGAAACATTTGGGCCTCAAAAGGTAGTGGTAAAAGAAAAATTAGAAAGTTCACTTTGTTCATTTTGACAAGTGGCCCATTATACTTGCACTACTTATAAACTACAAAAAACATCTTTCTTGGGGGGGTCTTTTTGATTGAGTGAAAAGGGGGGGTGTATACTGTGTTCTTATGTCTCTCTTTTGTGCTCTTTTCATTTTCTACATCATGGGTTCATTTAAATGTCCACCTCTAACTTCACACAATTATTCTACATGGAAAGATATTACATGGAGTAGATTAATGGAAAAAGGTTACAATCTTTATGTTGATGGTACAATTACCAAACCTACTAATGCTAAAGAACTCATTGATTGGAAAAAAAAAGACCAACGGGCTTTAGGAATTATCAAGAGTTGTGTATATAGAGATCTCTTCTTTCACATTTGACACAGTGCAAGATAGGAGAATCTCCAAAGGAGATGCCCTAGCCCCCAGCTATATAACCATGCAATATAAATACAACAAGAAGAAGCAATAATGCAATATCTAATACCAAATCACAATAATATATTCATAAAATATAACTAATTACATGGAATGTAATGGGCTATAAGGCCTTCTTGGTTATGGCCAAATACAAAGCAAGTAATAGTTCTACAAGATCCCTCAAGATTCAATCCAAACACTAGCTAGTCTAAATCCACACTCTAGTATAAACCCTCACAAAAGATCTTAACTTGTGCTCACAAGCCCACCAAGCAATCCCCTTGTTTTCCAATCTGCGGCTACTAGCTCTTCCCCAAATTTTCCCTTCCAAACTCCTCCACTTATTCATGATGGAATGATTAATGAATAAAGACTTCCCAAAAACCCCTATTTATACCAATATAACCCACAAGTCAGCATAGAACTTAAATTAAATACAAATACATAAATTAAATGCCACAAGTCATCCAACAACAATAATTAAATTCCCAAAATTGATGTCTTAGTAAAATTGCAATATCTCCTAACTAGAAATTGAATTAGAACCCATTCTTTGACTTTTACTTATTACTCTAGGCCCTCTTCAATCCCTCAAATTTTAATTCTCTAAATCATTGTGGAAAATTAGTTACATAGCTTGCAACAAGCACAAAATTCCTAAGCAAGGCCGAGCAACTCCTAGACCATACCAAGCAACCAAAGACCATGTCGAGTAAGAAAAAACCATGCTGAGTCCCAAGACCATGCCAAGAAACCATAGACCATGCTGAGAAACCAAGAAGCATGTCAAGTAACCAAAGACCATGTCAAGCTCCAAGACCATGTCGAGCTTTAGAGCATGCTGAGCTCCCAGAGCATGTCGAGAACTAGTCCTTCTTCAACTGAGTACTAGTCCAAGCACCCTCCAAAGTAACTACTAAGCCTCCTCCAATGAACTCCATAGTAGTCACTGAGAAAACCCAATATGATCCTACATCAAACCCCCTAGGTAAATAGAAAAGTGTGTCCCACACTTTGATGCCCAAAGAAAGATCAACAACCAACTTCATCTTTCCCAAAGGCTTCCACTCCAACAAGGACAAGAAAACCAATCTACACATCATCCATATTAGCATCATTCTATCAAACACCAAAATCTCAACCAACTAATCAGCATGCTCACTCCCTAAAAAAAATTGAACATAATGCTTCAATAACAAACCCTCATCCACATTAGCAACTAGTGAATCCATGTCAGCACCAACAAACTCCATATCAGCAACAAAAAACTCTATATTAGTAGCAATATGTAGAACTCCATCAACACATGCCAAACTCACAACCCCAACAATCTCATTACTCAGAACAAGATGCTCTGCAACATACAAGTCACCACCAATAACAACTAGATCATTCAAAACCAAGTGCTCTACAATTTCTATGTCATACTCAACAAACTAATCATGAAAACCAACCTCTATCCTAGCATCAACAAAGTTAGGAATATCTTCAACAATAATCTCTAGTTGCTCTACAAGTTTTGTATTAGACTCCACAACCTGATCAAAAAAACCAACGTCTTCCACCTCAACCTTGGTATGCCATCTTCTCTCATGAACAAGTCTCTTAACTGGCCAAACAACTCTCTTCTAGATTAGTAGACTCTAGCTCCACAAATATCTAAAGAATTCCTTCCTTACCTCATCCTTAACTCGATCAACCAAGCTGGATTCAAACTGAGAAACCACCTACTTAGTTCAATCAGCCAAACTAGCTTCAAACTGAGAAAAAATCTAAGAAAACCTCCTCTCCACCACATCATAGAGATTCATAATCATCTTAGGGTTCAATCCCCTTGGAGCTATCTCCCAAGATATTTATAAACCCTCTTCAACAAATCCTTCCTATGCTTCTTGTGACAACCTCAAGTTGTTTGCAAGTCATATCACAACCTACCACATCGCATGAACAATCAAGAATCTCATCACAAGTCTAGGACCATAGATTTACAATCCACAATTATCTATGATCATGCCTCTACAAGATTAGTCTTCCATATTCACATCCATCGATCCATCTATAAGCCCTCTATAATTGCAAGCTAGAACCATGATCTACCACCTCACAACCAAAATATCTAGGACTCCAGAAAGAAAATTCACAACCAAATCAAGACTAACTCGCTTGATGTAGTGCAAGGTAGGAGGATCCTTAAAGGAGATGCCCTAGCCCCCATCTATATAACCATGTAGTAGAAATACAACAATAGGAAGTAGTAATACAAGATCTAATACCAAATCACAATAATATATTCATAAAATATAACTAATTACATGCAATGTGTCGAGCTATAAGGCCTTCCTGATTTTAGCCAAATACAAAGAAAGTAATAGTTTTTCAAGATCCCTCAAGATTCAATCCAAACACTAGCTAGTCTAGATCCACACTTTGGTAGAAACCCTCAAGGAAGATCTTAACTTGTTCTCACAAGCCCACCAACCAATCCCCTTGTTTTCAGAGACACAGCTACTAGCTCTTCCCCAGATTCACTATTCCAAACTCCTCAACTTCTCCACAATGGATTATTAATGACTAAAGACTTCCCCAAAACCCCTAATTATACCAATCTAAGAAATAAGTTGACCTAGAACAAAAATTAAATAAAAATACATAAATAAATGCCACAAGTCAGCCAACAACAATAATTAACAGCCCAAAATTGATTTGTTAGTAAAATTGTGATATCTCCTAGCTTCAAATGAATTAGAACTCATGCTCTAAACTATAGCTATAAATCTAGGCCCTCTTCAACCTATTAAATTTTCATCATCTAACTCATTATGTAAAATTAGTTATATGGCTTACAACAAGCACCAAATTCCTAACCAAGGCTAAGCTCCTCCTAGACCATGTTGAGCAACCAAAGACCATGATGAGTAACCAAAGACTATGTTGAGTCCCAAGACCATGATAAGCAATCAAGGAACATTCTAAGAAACCAAAGACCATGCCAAGATCTAGAGCATGTCGAGCTCCCAGGACATGTTGAGCACCAGTCCTTCTTTGACCGAGTACCAGTGCAAGCACCCTCCAAAGTAACTACTAAGCCTTCTCCCATGAACTCCAAAGTAGTCACCAAGAAAACCAAAGATGCTCCTACATCAAAATTTTTAGTTTCATGGAATCCAAACAAGTTTGGGATAAACTTGAATCATTTTATGGTAAGGTGGATGAGGAAAAGAGATTTCAGATTGAGGACAATCTACTTCTCTTGGATTCGAAGAACTTTGACATAATTTAGGATTACATCAACAAAGCCAATGAGTATAGGGAACTAATTAAAGATTGTGGAAATCCCATGTAGGATGAAAAGTTGATTCATCACATCTTAAAGATGCTACTTTCAAAATATGCTTCCTTTATTTTAAGTTTTAATACTCACAGGTTGACCATGGGAACTACTTACTAGAAGCCTACATTTGATGCATTTGCAGAGATGTTGATTGTTGAACAATCTCACTTGATACATTTAGGACTTCTCATGAAATCAAAGACCAAAGTAGTGGTGGCTAGTGATGAGCACCAATCAAGTCAAGGATGGAAAAGCAACAATAAGAAGAAGTAGTGATCACAATCTAAGACACAAAAATCCTCCTCATAGCAAGGCAATTCTTCTTCCAACAAGAAGGGAAGTAATGAAAAGAAGGACAAACTTTTTTGTGCATACTACAAAAAGCTAAATCATGATGAGCATCATTGCAAGACTAAAAGAATCAATGAGTTGGAAAACCTACTCATGAAGAACAAGATTCAAGTGCCAAGTACTTCCAAGGATTCAAATATAACCTATTCAAAGGGAAAAGGGAAAGCACTTATGGAAAATACATGTTCTTCTTCAAAGTGGATAGTTGACTCAGGTGCCTCCTACCATATGGATTCTTCAAAAGGAGAATTTTTTTCATTGAAGCAGTTACAGGTACCGCACATCTTCATGGGAGATGATATTAAAATAGAAGTTGAAGGAAAAGAACATGTGGAAATGGAAAATGGGAATTCAAAGATGTTCTCTACATTACAAACTATAGTCTCCTATTAGTTTACCAAATCACTCACCTTGGAGATGGTCACAAAGTTGAGTTCCTTCTAGATTCAATGATGGTGTGAAGTCTTAGAGATGATTCATTGGTGCAATGAGGAATGCCAATCATGAAAAGAGGCTTTACTCCTTCTCCCACTTTGTGCCCAAGTCTCCTTCTCAAGCCTTATTGACTCACTCTACTTCACAAATCAACTTATGGCATGAGTGTTTTGGTCATCTTGACTTCCACTCTCTTTAGCAACTTTTCTCAAAACACATGATCAAAGGTCTAACTAAAAAAAAAATTTCTAAGGGAGAGTGTTCATCATGTTCAATGGATATGCATCTGGAGGAGAAGTATGATAAAGGGAAGTCTTCTAGAGAACCAGTAATTCTAAAGTTGGTTCACATGGTTTTAGCAGGTCCTTTTGCAGTGACTTCAGTTAGCCAAGGTTGCTACATCCTTAACTTTTCTTATGACTTTCCACACTTCACATGGGTCTACTTCCTTCATCACAAGAGTGATGTGGTTCATAAGCTTCAAACCTTTAAGACTCATGTTGAACACAAATCAAGGAAATCCATCAAGGTTCTAAGGGTGGATAATGAAAATAGATATGTGAACAGAAGACTTAGAGACTTTTGCAAACTTGAGGGAATTGATCTTCAAAATCCACTAGCATTTAGTTTGCACAAGATAGATGTTGTAGCACTGAGGATTAGAACTCTCAAATCCATGGCAAGTTGCATGATAAAAGCCAAGTCTCTTGATCCTACACTAGAAGTTGGAGCTATCAGTAATCCCACTAACATACTTATCATGTCTCCTCATAAGCCTTAGATGATAAGACTCCTTTTTGAGGCATGGTGTGACAAAAAACTAGTTGTGAGTCACTTCAAAGTCTTCAGTTGTCCAGCATGGGAAAGCCTATCTACCAAAGGATGCAAGGCATCATCACCTAGGCCTTGTACTTTCATTATTTATGAAGATGATTCTAAGTCATATACACTTATGGATCTAAAGACTCATGAGATTTTTGTGAAGAAGGATGTTCACTTTAAGGAAAGTTCACACAGCTTATCCTCTACTCCTCTCCACACTTTATAATTAGTGGAAACTAATAGTGACACCAGTGATAGTGCTTCAATAGATTTAGACATGTGGGGTTCTATTGATAGTTGCATTGAGAGGTTACATCATCAATATAGTCCACATCCTTACATTTCCATAGTGAAATGTCCAACAAAGCAAGGTACATGTTATCTTCTAGCTCCAATTTCAGTTGGTGAACACATCACAGATTTGGGAGATAGCTTTGATGATTTACATCTTCTCATTGATGAAGATTATCCTTCTACATTTGTTGTGAGAGATCACTCTGACCCTCATGTCCATTCTCCAAATGTTCAATCTTTATAGGTTGGTGTGATTGTGGATCCTTATGTATAGTAGTTGTCAGAGATCTCTTTGTCAATTAAGTAGATAGATGGTTCATTGGGATAGATTCAACACACACCCTTGCTAGATTTGCATTCATTCTTTTTAGCACAGTTGGAAGGGGTGACCATTAGCATCTACATAGGGATACTTGAGTAGGTTTCAAGGCCACTATACATCTTCAAGATTGTACCTTTTTCATTGTTTCTTCCAAAGGGGAGTAACATCATTCTAGGGACTACCTCGTCCCTCTTCATCTTCTTTCTTATGGGGAGGGGGGGAAGAGATTTTTCCTCTTATGAGGTTTTGTCTCTCTCCTTCCTCACTTTTATATATACTGGATGTATGTCATAATGAGGGGGGGTCTTGATTACTCCATCCATCCATACATCCCTATTTATCTCTCTTTTTGGAGGAGGGTTTTTCCCATGAGGTTTTCCCTCTTTCTCCACTTTATGAGAGATTTCATTTCATTATGTACATCGATACCTAACATGGCCTAGTAGCTAGGACCCATCCTGCATTTCATCTTAGTTTTTGTAAGCTTAAGGGCATTCCCCTAAGTTGCACTTAAGGGGGGGTGTTGGTGTAAATATTCATTTACTATTTACACTTACTTAAGTTTACTTAGGTTAATGCATTATTTTATTATTTTATTTTGTGAGACACTTAGGAATTTGTGCACGTTTTTGAGTTGTCATGTTGACAACACAAAAGTATGCAACTCTATTTCAGCACATTGTGTCTACAACACTAGAGTTTACATCATTCACTAATTTTTCATGTAGACAACATAGTTATTCACACTCCCTTTTTTTCACATGTTGTCTACAACACTGATTTGTGTGTTACACCCTTGTAGGCTTATCCTCTCATCATCGCACTTACCTCTGTGCTTAATGGAGGATAAGTAATATTTGGTGGACATGTGCCTAGTTGTATGACTTATCATTTAGCTAATTTTGAGGCATTCTAAATGTATCTTAGAGGCCTTTATATATCTGCACTCCTAGTGTAATTTTAATGCATATTGAATGAATATATCACAATTCTGATCATACTCTCTCTTTCTAGTCTATAGTTGTGCTTGTGTTTGAGTTCTTAGTTCCTAGGTGAATTTTTCCCTAAGGAAAATTCTTACAACAATAACTACTAGGTCTAGTGGTTGAGTTTGATTTAGGGTAGAAAATATCTCAGTTATGAGTAAACTATAAAGGTAGTTCTTTTTAAATTTTCTTACAGGTGGACCCTCTCTATTTGTCTGGTATTGGTTTGGTTTGCTTCTATAAACCCCCTTTGCCTCTAAACTATATGACATTCTACCTTATCTTCTACAACCATTGATGTATTGTGTAGGAACTATTTGCCTCTCATTGGTGTATTGTGGATATCTACAATCTTGCATGATTGT
Source organism: Cupressus sempervirens (assembly GCA_028749045.1). NCBI lineage: Eukaryota > Viridiplantae > Streptophyta > Pinopsida > Cupressales > Cupressaceae > Cupressus > Cupressus sempervirens. The sequence continues at coordinate 680,080,253 of CM053787.1, read as the reverse complement.
ATCTCTTTTTGGCCTATGAATGATATATAAGAGAATTCTCTTCTTCCTTGCATCATTCATTTTCGTTTTCTAATCTACATGTGATTTTTAGATTAAAACAAGTTTGGGTGTGTATATCTTTTGGTGTTATGATGGTTCAAAAGTGCATACATGGGAGGAGATTGGTTTGAAAACTCTATTTTGGTGCATCACCTCCTTAGAATAGATTAGGTAGATTTTGTATCTTGTATCTCCTTCTACTTTTTCCTCTTAAGAGTAGTTAGGTGCATCCTTATAGCAAAGGAAGTTTACCTTCTTTGAAGACTCAACCGTACAATTCAAGTCCTATGGCTTGGAGGTTGTTTCCATGTTTCACAAGGTTGTCCTTAGGTAAAAACCTTGGACAAGGGTGAAAACTTTTGTGACAAGAGTTTTTGGCATGCCCAGTGAGACAATTTTCAAAAAATTCCAATGCTACTGGTGTCAAAAAGAATATTTCAAGATTAATGTTGTGAAGGTAGTGTTGCTCTCAGTGTTTCATGCCTTCAAGAGGCTCATCCCACAAAGAACTTGGTGACTCTACACCCTTCACATCTGGTTTCAAACCAAGTTACAGTGATTCATGCCCAAATTTGAAACAAGTGCATCTTCAAGAGGTAATTTTTAGTAATAAGACCTTTTATTTTTTAATCCTAGAAGAAGAAAGACTAGAGTATTTTATCACCAATTAGGAGTGCAGTAGTAACAAATATGCCTACAAGATCCATCTCTACTCCTCTTGTTGTTAGATCTCAACCTAGGTTTCCATCTACTCATATAAATAGACCATTATTCCATATGGCACATCCTAGATCTCATACTTTTTCCACCTTTAATGGTTGAAGTCCTCCCCTATTAGCTCAAAGACATGATATTCCAATATCATCCCTCAAAAGTATACCTGAATTTACTAGTGAAACTTCTATTTCTACTTTAGAACACATTCAAGAAGTTTCAAATGTCTACAATATTCATGGTATTATAGAAGATGTTGTTGTTAGGCTTCTAGCTTCATCCTTAAAAGGAAAGGCCTTAAAATGGTATAGAGGTTTGGCTCATAACTCTATTACTGATTGGGATGGGTTGGGAGTTAGATTTTGTAAGCACTTTGTAGATAAGAGTGGTTATGTATAACTCTTAGAGAAATTGATCACCATCAAGAGAGCCACCATGAATATATGATTGATTTCAATTATAGATTCCAAAAGATGTGGGATATAATACCTACTATAGTTACATCTTCTCCTAGTAATATTTTTTTGTATTACCTCAAAGCCTTTAATAGTGATATTGCTACCATTCTCTAATCTATGGAAGGAGACACCTTACTTGATGCCTATGAAATTTCCATTAGGAAAGAAAATATATTGATACAAGGGGGAAAATTAGCTCCAAGGCCTCTTATGCCCTTCTTCCCAAATATTCCTAATTATAGGCCTCTAGTAGCCCCTATCCCTACTTCCTCCACAAACCAACCTCTTTCTATAACCCAATTGGCCTCCACATATTCAAGTGAGTTCAAAAAATTGAGGGACATTATTCAAGCCCTCATGTTGAGTAATTAGAAATTGCAAGATCAGGGCTCTAAGATTGGCAAAGAGGTGTGAGACCAAGGAAGGAAACTAGAGGACAATCTCTTAGTGGTCCAAAATATGGGTAACAAGATGGTGGCTATGGAAAGGTAGCAAGCTAAAAAATTTAGGCCTCCCCAACCTCTTCTCAAAGCCCTACTTATAATAGGCCTATTATCAATACCTCTGCAACAAATGCAAACCCAAATCTAGTGAGGGCATTGGTTCCCCAAAATGATTTTGATGAAGAGTAGGACTTTTGTCCCTCTTGTAGATATTCATATAGTCATTGCATGTGCCAAAAGGTAGAAGCATACCTAGCATTGACCACACAAGATCCATACACTAGACAAAAATATAATGATCTGTAGTTTACTAATGTTGCCCATTTGTTGCAACCAAGGGATTGCTCTTTCATGAACCATTAGGTGGAGGAACATTGTAATGTAAACTAGGATTCCATTTCTCATAATGCTAGGAACAAGAGAAGAGCTATTGAATATGTTATCCATCCTCATCTTAATTAGGCCTCAACTTCAAATGTAATACCTCATATACAAGCAGTAAATGATGAAACCAATTCTCCTCAACAATAAAGGCCAAACAATAGTAGAAAGGATGCAAGTGATCCTTAGGTTTTTCCATCTCAACCTCCTATAAATGTAGCTCCCAAAGCTTTTATCAAATCACATAATACACCATTTAGTGTGGTAGAACAAATGAAGAAGAAAAATGTAAACATTTCAATGTGGGATGATGTCACTACTATACTCATGCAAAAGAGGTTACTAGAACAAGAATTGGAGAGAATTGAACCAAAGGATCAGCCATCAAGAGAAGAAACTTCCATAAGTCTAATACAACCATCAAGGGAGGGAGAAGAAAGTAAAAAGGTTAGACCTCCACAATTTTATGTTTCTATGATTATAGGGGATAGGCTAGCTGGGTAAAAGCACAAACCTGTGTCACCTTTTATAAAGAAATGGGATATCAGAATGTGACAGTTCAACATTAATGACAAAAAAACTGGTATTTGTGTTTAAAATATGAAGATTATGTAAACTGATGAAATGTGTAGAATTGGATGAATTTTGTGCCTATAATTTTTATAATTTTTTTGGGTAAGAATTTATTCATTTTATTTTATTTTGAAGTCCCTTTTTTAACTATAAAAAATATAGGTTGTAGTTCCCATCAAGAAAGTATATGCAAATCATCTTTTTTTGTTCTGATTTGAAAATATCTTATAGATGACATGTATATATAGTGAAAAAAAAAAAAAATTTATTTTTCATGTATATTTTCTTTGTTATAAGTACTCAAGTTTGACCATATCAAAATCCAATAGTTTTTTCCTCCTGCCAAAACTTCCCTATCAAATCTATACTTTCTTGAAAAAAAATTACATATTCATGAAGAAGATTCACTCCTCTAGAGATAAATTTTATTTTTTTATTTTTTTATGATGATTTACTTTTCTTTTTTTTTCCTTTTTTGAGGGAGCATCTTCTAAAATGTTGAAATATCAACTTATAATATTTTGATATTATAACATATTATAACTAATTAAAACACTCAAAAATTTATATAATGATGATATTGAATCTGAGATCTTTAAAAGGGTATTTTTAGTTTTTTTTTTTTTTAAATTAACTTTTGATAGAGAAATGAGATTTGAGCATAACAAGTTTTGGTATCATAGATGGTGACACAGATCTGTGCTTTTACCTAGTCTATAGTTGCATGGTTGATTCAAGGTCTAGCAGTTTAGTGATACTCAAGTGTGTTGTTGATGCTTTAGAAATGAAATATGAGCCCATTTTTAGGGATGTATTATATTTGGATGGTAGTACTATCAAGATTGTACGAATTCTTAGAAATCTAGAAATGGCCTTACATGCATACCCTAGTTTTACTGTAGTCCAAGATATATCCATTGGTGAAGTCAAGCCACACTTTGTCATCTATCTGTCAAGAGATTTCACTTCCCAAATAGCTCGCTACATATATTTTGATTGGTCATACATGTTTTTTAAAACAAGATATGGAACCAAGGCTTCAATTAGAGTAGAACCTTTATCCCTCCATCACACTAAGTCTTATAATCCTAGCCCTATAAAAATGAATTGCACCATTAATGTGGAAGAGGAAAGAGACATAGTAAATGAGCCTACTACTTCTTTAGTAGAGATACCTAATTTTCTCTTAGATGAATGGGCTAATCTATACCAATTTGATCCTATATTAGAAACCCTTGAGATAGGTCTTGGTACATATTGTACATCAGAAAAGGATGCTCTTATCCCTATCCTTATGAAGATGAAAGATGATATAAGTGGAATATGGAGCATGTATTTTGATGGATCAAGAAATAAAAATGGATCAAGGGCTGGTGCGATGTTGATTTCTCTTGCACTATAAAGGTACTACTTCTCTTATAGGCTCCAATTTAGTTGTACTAATAATGTGGTCGAGTATGAATCCTTGATTTAGGGTCTCCTACTTGCTTAAAAAAGAGGAATTCAAGCCTTGAGTGTATATGGAGATAGTGAGTTGGTGGTCAATCAAGTGAAAAATTAAAATATTACCAAGAATGGTTTGTTCAAGTCTTATAAATATAGAGTATGGGATTTTCTTGAAGGTTTCAATGCATTTAATATTCAAAGCATCCTTAGAAAAGAGAATAGATATGCTCATAGACTTGCAGTAGTGGGTGCATCTTATGATGTGCCAAAGAATATTGCAGCTGAAAACAAGTAGTAGATTAAGGTGATGATTAGGCCTACTATCCATAACAACAACATCAATTGGAAATTGTTTCAATCTGATGAACAAATTGTAAGCTTCTTGAAGAATGAAGTAGAGTTTTTAGATATAAACCAATCAAGACTATAGGATCAGTATGATGATTAGATTATTTATCTCAGTTTCAACAAGTTGCCTAAGGATCTTATTACCTTAGAAAATGCATTCAATCCTAATGACCAAGCAAGAGATAGAGGCATGAACCTTTCTACAAGTAGGGGATGATCACACACCATTCATGGTTGCTGATGAAAAAATTATTAAACATGGGAAAGGTATGTTCTAAAATTGACAAAGAAAGTTTTAGTCATCTTTGTCAAGAATTTAATGATGTATTTTCCTAGACATATGATGATTTGAAAGTTTTGACCCAAGTTTGTTTCAACATACCATAGATTTAATTGATAACGTCAAACCAATAAGACAAAGACAGAGGCTAGTGAATCCTAAAATTTAACCTTTAATGAGAAAAAAGCTATCCAAATTAATTGAGGCCAATATAATTTTCCCTATCAAGCACTCATCATGGATAGCAAACCTTGTCCTTCTTAGGAAGAAGAATAAAGAAATTATATAATGCATGGGCATTAGTGACCTTAACTAAGCTTCCCTTAAGGATCATCATCCCCTCCCTTCCATGGAACAAATATTATCTAAGGTTAGTGGTTCTTAGAGGTTCTCATTTCTTGATGGATTCTCTGGTTAGTTATAACCAAGTGCTAGTCAAAGAGATTAATAGATACAAGACTACATTCATCACATAGTGGGGCATCTATGCTTACAGTAAAATGCCCTTTGGAGTAACTAATGCAAGTGCCACTTTTTAGAACACAATAGATATGGCCTTCAAAAATATGATTGAAAACTTTTTATTTATTTATCTTGATGATATTACAATATATTCTAAGAGTGTGATAGATCATTTTGGCCATCTTAGATAGGTGTTTGTAAAATGTAGAGATTTTGGTGTGTCCTTAAGTCCAAGCAAGTGTATGTTTTCCACTAATTAAGGAAAATTATTAGGACACATTGTATCTAAGGATGATCTAACCATTGATTCTATTAGTAAATAGATTTATCCTTCACATAAATCATAAAACTTGACTCAAAATGCCCAACAAGAAAGACAAAATGCACTAATAGTTGGATGAGTTATCATTGATTGATAGCTCTCCTCTAAATTTAAAGGTACAACTCCCTCATAAAAGATACACAATGAATGCAACAAACTGCTTATTTCTTTAACCTAAAGACACAAAGGGTTTTTTTGAGATTCATCCATCAACATTGAATGAATGTGATTATCAAATTAATAAGTCAGTAATGAATAAGAAACCACCAGAAAACCACATCGCTATCTACCAAGTCTTTCATATTACAAAGAAAATTGAAAGAGAGAGAGAGAGAGAGCTATAAATATCTTTATGAAAAATCATGAATACATAACCACAAGACTACGTATATCACATTCTGCATAATAATAGAGGATGACATCTATAAGAAAATTTAAAAGAACTTAGAATCCTTCTAAATCAGAAATATAAATGTACATTGCCACAAAACCAAACACACTTAAGTTTCTCTTTATTTAAGAAACATGATAAACAAATAACATTATTGTTCTATCCCCCTATTACAATCAATATGCATAAAAAAAAATTGCTTCCCCTATTACAAACTAGAACTATCTTCTCCCTATAGTAGTAGCTATAGAACTCCAACCCAGAAAAAAAAAGAAAAAAAGAACCATTGTATATTCCCCTATTCACATATTTATCCTTTTCTTTTCTTTCAATTGATGCTCTTTTTTAGTTATAATAACCGATTCTTCATATTCTTTTCATTATGATTCCTAACATTACTTTATAAAACTTTAATGTTTTGCACATGTTATAGTTTTAGTGATAAGGACAAAAATATACCTAATTAGAAAAGAAACCCATATATCTTTTGTGTAGGTGGAAATATGTTGGAGATGACTCATTTTATGTGAATTCAAGTATCGTGTGACTGGGCCTCTTGATGGTCTTTACTTTAGGTTGTGCTCATGCCAAACATGAATTCTTTCAACACTAATTTATTCTATTAAACAATTACCATGTGAAGTCAGCATTCCCATACATATATGCACTTTTACCAAGAGTGTCAACTCCTCAAATCGTCCATGGTAGTTTTTATGTTGGTCATCACCGAGCACCTTATGGTTTACCTCTACCACATGGATTTCATATTTTCTTTTCATGATCTCTGATTTCTCAAACAAGAAACATAGCATATTGCTCGATGTCTGTTCAATCCTAATATTTGATAATCCTATCAATTTCAAATGTTCATTATATTTATTACCTTTGCATGCCATGACACTGATACTTATTATGTATTTTCTCTTCATTGATTAGATCTTTCTCAGAATGGGGACCTAAAACTTATCGAGATAGCTTACAAACTGTGCATTCTATCAAATATTTTGTGTACTACCTCCATATCAATCTTGACATTGTTGATGACCACAAGTCACTAAGGATCTTGAAAATATTTATCATGCTAGGTTGAGCTTCAATATGGCATTAAACTCTGTCAAGTGATCTACATGATGGGAGTGGTCTCTACTCCATCAAACATTTTGCACACATCTTCCTTCTCTCTGATCTAGGTGTGTATTTCAGCATGGGGAGTTATCCTCACACTTATAGGATTAGGATATAGCTTGACTAATAGATCAATTTTTCATCTCTAATATTGAAAATAATTCTTTAGTCCCCATCTTTATAGATTTTGAGCCGATGATGATATTGCACGCATTGTGTCAAACAATTGGCATGTTTTGATGATGCTTGGAGACTTTCTTGTTGATGCATTTGTTGTGAACACACCAATAATGTCTAGGTAATGGGAAGAGACTACCATGGTATTCATAGCATATTGATGGGATGCTATGTATTTCCTTTTGAAAGCTTGCACGGAATAACATTCATATCAATACATGTGCAAAGAGGAGTAACTTTGTAGTATCCCAATTTTTGGTTTAGCTTGAAAAATCTTCATTGCTATTAACTTTTACACATATCTCTTGAATATGCCAATAAAATCCATCATTTTTTATTCCTTTAAAACATTTACTTTATTGGGCTCCTTTATAGTATCTAATTGAGCCTTGTTTCCATGGGTATCTCATTTTTTACAAAATGAGTCTGAACCAGTTTTGAACTGATGGCTTCTGAAAATGGTTCTGAACTAAGACCTCAAACAACATATTTCTAAAGTCAAAATCTAATCTTTTGAATTGAAGAAAACCAAACTAAAACCTAAACTTGAAGTTCAAGTTCAAGTTCAATTCTACAAACCTGAACTTGAAGTTGAACTTAAACTTGAAGTTCTGAACTTGATGGTTCAACTTTGACATATCTTTACAACACTATTTTCTTCAAGGTCATAGTTCATAAAATATCATCAGCCATTAAAAGCCAAACAAAATTTACTTTAGGGATTTTTCTTGAAATTTTAGAATGTCAGTACTAAAAGTAGGGTAATAATTGGCTCTGATTGGGGATGTGGCCCATAAGGGACACAAAGAATCTAGTAATCTATGGTTGAGACAAGTGCCTAGCCATTGGGTAATAGAGTCATGGGGTAGAGAACAAAGGGACCTAATTGAAAGAGAGAAAATAGGGACAAAACCAAAATAACCAAACAACCAACAACACAACAACCAACCAACTACACTAAACACCACCAAAAACTCTGAGAGTGAAAAGATTTACAAATATAGACAAGTGCGATAAACTCACTATGGGATTAGGACTGAGAAAAACTTACAAGAAGCCATTTACTAGCTATGAGAAGAAAGAACCCTTCCTAAACAATGAGTTGCACTGGTTTAGCACAACCCAACACCACTTCCATTTAGCAAACTCATCCTCTTGGTATCTTAGACTGATCATGCACAAGAATCTTATCCACCAATCGTCACATCTAAAGAGCCACATCTCATCATAAAATTTTGAGCTTTCCTAGATAATCTACAAAGAATTTTCAAGTCCTTTTACAATAATACACTGGAACAAAACTTGTTCAATAATTTCAAAAGTAGGGATTATGTCATTTTCAGCATGTATACTCTTGGAATCAGCACAAGCTAGAGGATTTTTGGAATTAAAAACACCCTCAAGATAGAAGTGAGTCTTTTCAATCATAGGGCCAATCTTGATCCAAAAAAATTCATCATCCTTTGCTGAAAGTAGGTTTAAAAACTCTTTATCTAAAGTAGAGGAATTGAAAAGGCTTATACCTAGAGTTTTTATGAGAACAACTCCTTCTTCATTTGCTGAGAGAAAGTGAGACTGAACTACATTTGCTATAACTTTTAATTGTCCTTGGGACTTTCCTTGTAGTATACTTGTTTTAGAGTTCTCCATGTCAAAGAGAAATAAATAATCTTTCCCACCTAGAGGTGGTTCTTGTATTTGGAAAAGAGGGTTTTCTCTAACAATGACATCTTCATGGAATCTTGCTAGAAGGTATAGCAAGTTAAGCTCATTCCAAGTCCACTTATCATCCAACTCTTCAAACTTTGTTTTTTTCTCACTTTTTGATCTATCAATTATTTTTAGAGTATCTCCTTGTGTGTTGGGTTGTGACCATTCTGCTTGAGATGATTGGTAAGGAAACAAAAAGGTTTCATATTCTACATTTTCATCAACTTGAAAGATGTCCTTTGTTTCTTCTCCATGAATCCTTTCTTTGTCATTTTGGTCTACCATAGTTTCCTAATTAATGGTGATAGTTGAAATTGCATTAGGAAATTCTAAAGAAAAATATTCAAAGATTGGATGAGGAGTATCCATTAGTAAGCTTGCATTCAACTCATCTTTAGCCAACTTTTCCTCTATAAGAGACATACCCAGATCATCCAATTGGGAATGATCTTTATTTTCCTCAATGTGTGGGAAACAACATCCTATCATATCAAAATAATTACCCTCTTTAGGTGTTACTTCTTGAGAATCCCTATCATCGTATTCAACATGTAGGTGGTATGATCCCATTTTATGGTGAAGATTGCTTTCAAATAAAGGAGGCATTACCAAACCCTCTGCACCAAAGACTAATGTAATTTGACAATTAGAAAAGGAGGAAGTTTGTCTTCTTGTTTTGAGGAAAATCCTTTTCATTTTGGGTTTAACCTCTAGATGATACTATTGTTCATAGAGGTAAACTCTTTTCAATGACTGTTTATCACTTGTATGCTCATCTTTTAATTTAAAATATGGACGTGAGACTTTTGCAATGTTGTATATTTGAAACCAACCAGATAAAAATAAATTATCTTCAATTTTAATAGCCTCTCTCTTAGCAATTTCATGGCCATGTATCTTACTCCTTTTGAGATGAAATTTGACTTCTGGATGCAATGATGCAATAAATATTGACAATAAGAGCTTGACTAGGCTAATCAACTTGTGGAATTTTTGTCAAGGTTCATGTTAATTGGTCCACAAAGATTCTTATTTCTTCATTCTCTTCTTTCTAAATTTTGAAGAGTTGGCATAATAGGGAGCCCACATTGACTGCTAGTTTAAATCTTGCAAGGAATTTACTTTCCATCACATGCCAACTAATGATACACCCATCTTCCAAATGCTCCAAACAACAACATCACCAACAAGAGATTTAACAAATAAGTGAATATACACATCTTCTTCTAAAACACCAAGAATCACACAAGCTATATTAAATGCTTGAATGTGGCTTTGCAAATCTTGATCACTTCTTCTAGCATAGTTAGGAAAATATTTCTTTGATCCAGTGGGCATGATTGTGAAATGAGGTAGACCAAAAGGACCAAAATGTGATTTCCATGATTGAGTCACAGTCAAGGCCATGTTTGTACTAGACTTCTTTTACCAAAAGATCAGAGTCACCAACCTCCATCCTTAGGGAAGTAACCTTTAGATATCTAAGGAAAGGAAAACACTGGAACTTCACTTTCCTTTCCCAGTAGAGTTGCCAAAAATCTATTAGTAAACAAATTTTTCCTTCACATAAATCATAATACTTAACTCAAAATGCCCAACAAGAAAGAAAAAATGTACTAACAATTTGATGAGTTATCATTGATTGATAAATCTCCTCTAAATTTAGAGGTACAATTCCCTCACAAATGATATACAATGAATGCAACAAAATTATTATGTCTTTAACCTGAAGACACAAAGAGTTTTTTTGACATTCATCCATCAACATGGAATGAATGTAATTATTAGATTAATAAGTCAGTAATGAACAAAAAACCAACAGACAACCACATGGCCATCTACCAAGTCTTTCATATTACAGAGAAAATTGAGAGAGAGAGAGAGAGAGAGAGAGAGAGAGAGAGAGAGAGAGAGAGAGAGAGAGAGAGAGTTGTAAATATCTTTATGCAAAAGCATATATACATAACCACAAGACTACGTATATGACATTATGCATAGTAATAGAGGATTGCATCTAAAATAGATTTAAAAGAACTTAGAATCCTTCCAAATCAAAAATATAAATGTACATGACCACAAGACCAAAGACACTTATGTTTCTCTTTATTTAAGAAACATGATAAAATAATAATAGTATTTTTCTATCCCCCTATTACAATCAATATGCATAAAATAAAACTACTTCCCCTGTTACAAACTAGAACCATCTTCTCTGTGTAGCAACAACTAAAGAACTCCAACCTGAAAAAAAAAAAAAAACCATTGTACATTACCCTATTCACATATTTATCCTTTTCTTTTATTTCAACTGATGCTCTTTTTTAGTTATAATAATTGATTCTTCATATTCTTTTCATTATCATTCCTAACATTACTTTATAAAACTTTAATGTTTCACACATGTTATAGTTTTAGTGATAAGGACAAAAATATAACCAATTAGAAAAGAAGCCCATATATCTTTTGTGTAGGTGGTAATATGTTGGTGATGACTCATTTTATGTGAATTCACATATCATGTGACTGAACCTCCTGATGGTCTTTACTTTAAGTTTTTCTCGTGCCAAACATGAATTCTTTCAACACTAGTTTATTCTAAAAAATAGTTACCATGCAAAGTCAGCATTCCCATATATATATGCACTTTGACCAAGAGTCTCTACTCCTTAGATCATCCATGGTGGTTTTTATTGTTGGTCATCACTAGACACCTTATGGTTTACCTCTACCACATGGATTTCATGTTTTCTTTTCATGATCTTTGATTTCTCAAATAAGAAACATAGTATATTGCCTGATGTCTATTCAACCCTAATATTTGATAATCCTATCAGTTTCAAATCTTCATCATATTTATTACATTGACATACCATGACAATGTTTTGTGTGCTACCTCCATGTCAATCTTCACATCATTGATCACCACAAGTCACCAAGGATCTCAAAAATATTTACCATGGTAGGTTGAGCTTCAATATGGCATTAAACTCTATTAAGTGATCTACATGCTTAGAGTGATCTCTCCTCTGTCAAACATTCTATGCACATCTTCCTTGTCTCTGATTTGGGTGCATATTTTAGCATGGGGAGTTACCCTCACACTTACAAGATTAGGATATAGCTTGAATAGTAGATCAAGTTCTCATCTTTAATATCAAAAACAATTATTTAGTCTCCATATCTATAGATTTTGAGCCAATGATGATGTTGGGACTAAAAAATTGCATGCTTCATTTTTAGTCACATTTCGAAATTTTTGAGAAAATCAAGCCTATAAATGATTAGTGAAGCCTATGTACCCCACTGTTGAGTTAATGCATAAATGGTGGTTAATGTTTCTAACACCATTCATTTAGCATGTTCACATATTATGTAATGATAAATTGATATTTTGAGCTATTTGGTGAAGTCTTGTTTTGAGCCAATGTCTAATTTGCATTTTACCGTACGTGTCAAACAGCGATAGGAAGCCCTGTTTGCACCTGAATATCTTGCACCCAGAATTGTGTCATGATTTTCCACTTTGGGAGTGTCTAGTGTCCATACTTGAGAGCCTATGTTTTATATTTCGAGTCATTTTGAATCTGTTTGTCTAGGTTTTGAATCCCTCAAAGTTGGTAGTTTATTGTTTTCACACATTTGCAAATTGCACAGAATTTTGGGAAGCCCTGTTTGATGTGTTATAACTTTTGACCAATTGACCAAAATGTTGAAATTCCTATTGCATTGTATTGTAGATGTAAAAATATTGTTATATTTCAAGTTTTAGCTTATGAAAAATCTGTTTGATCAGTTTTCAAACATGATTCCAAATGCAGATTGTTCGGTACCCTTGTTCATGACGTTATAACTTGAGAACCGTGATTGCCTAGATCGAATGGATTATAACATTGTGTTGCCCACTGAAAATACTTTAAGTGTGTCAGTTATTCATCATGAGCCAAAATTGTAGATCCATAGTTTCCTCATGAAAGAGAACCAATGCCCCAATTTTCATTTCCCCATGTGCTCATTTGGCCAATTTTCAAAGCCAAATCCCAACCTAGTTTGTTGTTTTCTAACTTGTTTACTTGCAGGTAATTCTGAGAAGGTAGCTTTGATGGAAAATATCTTTTGACCTTGAATTCATCATGAGACAATATTTGATAGGGTTCAAGAATGCAAAGAAAAGAATCAATGGGTCAAGTTTTAGAGCCTAGTTAGAGGTTTAGGTCAATTTTCAAAGCCAGTCAAAGGACCTCTTGACACAATTTGATAGTTTGACAAGAAGTAATAAGATGAGTTTTAAATGATGATTTAGTGGTAGAACTTGGTTCTGATCAGTTTAAGGTGATTGATGGATCAATTTGACAATTCAGTTGTTCGAAAATGAAAAAAAAATTAGTCGAACCCATTTTCAGGCTCGACTGATTCCATCAAAATAACAACGTGCTATGATCTTCTTTATTAAATTAGGATTCAATGAATATGCAAAAATAATGTATAAGGATGCAAAAATCAGTAGTATTGATACTATAGGCCATGTGGACTTTGAGGAAATGAGGATTGCCCGACTAAATTCCATAAGTCAATCAAGCCACGGTGACATTGAAGGGATTTTATATTGTTAATTTCCATTGACATAGATATGCAAATTGGTAAACATAGAAAGCATCTGCCATATGAGTTATTAAGTTGCTCTCTATCATGGGAAATGCCATTGAGTACTCCTGAACTATGCCCCCACTATTTTGACTGCGCTCTAAAATTGTAACAGCTGTAAAAGAAAATGGCTTCTGGCATTTAAAGTTTTATGGTGATTGCCATTTTTTATGATTGGAGATGGCACCCATGGCAAAGATAGTGTCTCACAACATTGAGGAGGGTAGAGTATTATTGTGGTAGCTGGGGGAGGGTGTCTTTTTGAGAAAGATGGCTTGTGAATGGCAGTTGATGCAAAGGAAAGAAGTCATCTAAAGAAGGATACTCCATAAAGCTGTTACATACAGATGATGAGAGGACACCATCAAAAATCTTTTGCCCATGCATTTAAAATGAGTAGGCATGAAGAGAAGCTCACACAAACAGAGGAAGTGTAGCAAAAATGGAACATCTGAGGCTAGCTAAGACATAGAGCTAGTGCAAATAAAGAATCTGCCCATTAAGTGTTAAAAGAAGGAGAGAACTGTAATTAAAACCACGCTAATGAAAAAGACTCAGTCAAGCTTGCATTTAAAAAGGGCAATATCCATGTTGAAATAGGGATCTCCATGCCTAGTAGAGGGAGTCACATCTTTAAAGATCTCCACGTTCAACAGCAAAGGAGTTTCAATGCAAAATCAGTAGGAGAAGTCGCAGTCAAAGTTGGAAGAAGACCATGCAAAAAACAAAGCCACTAGTTAAAAACGTCTCCACACAATGCAAAGGATTTACACCAAAATGAAATAGAAAAGAGAGAGTAGCATCCAAACAAAGCCCTCCACACATAGAAGAACCCACACTAAATGAAGAAGATGCCCACAAGTTTAGAATGTAGCAGGGGAAATAGAAGTTTCATGTAGAGGTAACTTTCCACATTGCAAAGAAGAGCCATGGCAGTCAAATATAGAAGGCTCCAACAACATAAGAAACCCACACCTGATGTGAGGAAAGGTGCCAAAGACATAAAAGCTAGCCTTGTCATGAATAGAGATCATGCCTGGAGAAGAGGGCAAAGGTGCCCATACATTGGAAATAGAGTTCCATGTTTTGTAGGAGAAGACGTCAATGAGTCATCCACACCCACACATAATAGCAAGAAGCAGTAGTATCCACGTGATTTGCAAAGTTCCCCTTGTCCAGGGAGTCGTCTGGAGGAAGGGACTCCATCGTAATAGAGCCCCAAAATTTAAGAAGGTCACAACATGGTGGAGGTCTATAATTTTGGTGGTTTTTTATCCCACATTGGATAGACAGTGGGACTTTTAAAAGTTTAAATGCAAAGGCTCAGCCATAGTTAAATATCTAAAGAGACATGCGCTTTTGGAAGCGCTAACCCATGCATGGTGGACCTGACCTCACTGACATCACCTGGAGTATAGTTGGCATGAAATGGTAACCAAAGTTTTAAATAAAAGTGCACCCATGATGATGTGGCCAAATTCACCGAGATGCTACCAAGTGTTCAAATTTGGTGGTACCCACTTCCCTACAATAATAAGTTGCACCCTAGATAAGAAATGCAGGAAAGTGAGCTGCTGCCAAGTGGCAGCAGGGCCTGACCCGATGGTGAAGTGGCACTGACATGACAGGTGAATAAGTAATTAGGCGGTTAGTAGAATAGTGCCACGTGGTAGCTCGGGTGGCCCCCAATGGGCCCAGAGAGGCATAAGGGGAAAATTTTTAAATGTTTGGAAATGCAAAATATAATTTTGAATTGTTTTTAAAAAAAGAGATGCACATAATTTTTTAAAATCAAATAGGGCTTTAAATCTAATGTTAAGACATTAGATTGTTTTAAAATTTTTGAATTTTTAAGTTCAAAATTGTAGACAGACCTGAGAATTTCAAGCAGAGGAGTGATTTTAGAACTAAGATTTTGGAGGTTTCTTGAAGGCAAAATAGGCGATGTTATATATTGCCGAAATTGTGAGAATCTAAATTTTTTGATTCTGGAATCAGTTTCTAATAGGAAGCAAATGGTTCAACCTACATGAGGTTTTCTCTCAGGTTCCCTGCTGGCAACTATATTTACGTGACGAAGTTCAAATTTGTTTTATAACATGGTAATGACCTGAATAAGCATAAAATATGGTGAAAATGAAGTTGGGGTAAATTGTAACTACTTTCAAGTCATTTGAAACTCAAATTTAACTAGAATTTCATAAGGTTTCAGATATTTTGATTACTCAACAAGGGATTTTATCATTCAGTAAGAGATATTTTGCTAGTCAATTACAGAATAACAATAAAATCAAATCAAATCAATGGTAGAAAGATGAAAGAGGTTTTCAATGGAAAAGAAAGGGAATTTCAAATGGACACATGTCAATTGCAGATTCAATCCAAGAATTCATCTTCATCCTATATTATTCTTTCTTTCTTCCATTGTAAGGGTTCTAGTCTTGGTTATTGAGAAACTAGTAGGTTGGCAGTTTTCTCTAGGTAATACCAGTAGGGTTCCATTGATTTACTGTGAAACCACATTTCTTTCAGCATTTTCTCTCTTGTATGAACGGCAATAGGAAGATTAATATAGATAGTTCAGATCTGTTAAGTTGTTTCATGTTTTTCATTTCACGCATATGAATGTATAAGTTTCAAGGAAATTAATACAAAGAACAATAGGTTGAGTTTTAGTTGAATCATATCTCCTTTATCCACTAATTTTCAATGTTTTATGATCTTTGACATAGAGCTTAGGTTGTAATTGCAGTCTCTTAAGGTTGTATGTTATTCATTTTATGACCCAAGAGGTTGTGTAAATGCTTTAGGGAATCAATAGGGTTGCAAGTTTATTGATGGGGATATCATGTAAGAATGGGATTTAATTTGAGCATTGATGTCTATTTACAAGTTAAATAGATAGATCAGATGTCTGAGTATATAAACAAGTATCAGATATCCATATGTGTGCATTTGATTTAGAGGACTACCCAATGGTTAAGGCACTAATCAGTTACATGATCATTAGTTCTTATTACTACATATTTGAGGTTTTGTTGAATTCAAGATTATTAATCAAATGTTCTTTCCCTTTCATGTTGAAGAACCTAAAATTTGAACCCTCACTCAGCTTGTGAATGTTCTAGATTTTCATTTAGCTATTGCAGATCTATGTCATTTCATGAGTTACTAGGAGATATAAGGGTTTCATCTACTTAATAGATTCAGGGATATGTTTTGCACTGGTACGGTATCATTTGAATCTAAGGGCTACCCACCTAGGTTTAGCAGAGCCTGAAGTAGAAGAAGGGTCATGCCTTATAGTTGGCCTGGTGTCAGAAATGACATGTTGAAAAAAGGAGTCAGTTGCCCCTAGAAATGTCACTTTCTTAGTGGGATAATTGAAAACCCTTCAACATTTTCAAACACCAACAGATGATATTCCACACATTGTGTCAAAAAATTGGCATATATTTATGGTGCTTGGAGACTTTCTTGTCAATGCATTTGTTGTGAACACACCAATACTATCTGGGTAATGGGAAGAGACTACCATCATATTCATAGCATATTGATGGGATGCTATGTCTTTCCTTTTGAAAGCTTGCATGGAATAACATTCATATCAATACATGTGCAAAGAGGAATAACTTCATAGTATCCCAATTTTTGGTTTAGCTTGAAAACTCTTCATTGATATTTAGTTTTATACATATCTCTTAAATATACCAATAACATCCATCCTTTTTTATTCCTTTAAAACATTGACTTTATTGAGCTCTTTTAAAGTCTTTAATTGAGCCTTGTATCAAAGGGTATCTCATTTTTTACAAAATGAGCTTGAACCAGTTTTGAACTGATGGCTTCTAAAAATGGTTCTGAACTAAGACCTCGAACAACATGTTTTTGAAGTCAAAATCTACTCTTTTGAATTGAAGAAAACCAAACTAAAACCTAAACTTGAAGTTGAAGTTCAAATTCAATTCTACAAACCCAAACTTGAAGTTGAAGTTGAAATTGAAGTTCTAAACTTGATTGTTCAACTTTGACATATCTTTATGACACTATTTTCTTCACAAGTCATAGTTCATAAACTATCATTAGCCATTAAAAGCCAAACAAAATTTACTTTAGGAAGTTGACTTGAAAGTTTAGAATGTTGGTGCTAAAAGTAGGGTAAAAGATCCAGAGAGAACAAAGGCAATAATTTCTCTCTCACTTCCTAAACATAAGAAAGGGCTAAAAATTTTTCATGGTCGGATAAATTTTGTGAAAAGATTTATCCCTAATCTTGCTACCATGGTGAAACCCCTTACAACTATGCTCAAGAAGAATATGGTCTTTGCATGGACCAAGGAAGGGAACAAAAGTTTTGAAGAGATCAAGGCAGCCATAGCCTCAATTGTAGTGAGTTAAGAATTTCTAATATCTTGACTCAAGCAAATGATAAGAATGAAGAACAACCCATAGCCTTCTTTAGTGAAGGGATTAAAGAGTATGAGGATAAATACAGCTATGTGGAGAAGTAAGACCTTGTAGTCATAAGACCTTTGAAGAAATTTAGACACCTTCTATCACATAATAGGATCCATTTGCTAGTACCTCATGCAAGTGTGAAGTACATTCTTTTCAGCAAAGACATTAGTGAGAATAGATCTAGATGGGTCACTAAGGTAATGGAATATGATGTTGACATCTAGATCACCAAATTGGTAAGAGGGAAAGAATTGTGTAAATAGATGATCTCATCTTAGGAATCAGATGAGGAAGTTGCTATGATACTAATAGAACAACAAGAAACAAGAAATGATAATCCAAGTAATTTGATGGATGATATGATGACTTTCTTGTCAGGAAACAAATATCCTCAAGGATTGGATAGAACTAAAAGAAGACAGTACAGGTTGTAGTCAATTCCTTATGACATAGTTGATGGTATTATTTTTAGGAGGGATTTCAATGGAGCGCTATTTAGATACCTTGATATAGACCAAGCTGAAAGAATAATCAGAGAGCTCCATGATGGTCCTAATGGTGGCCATTTTTTAGCAAGAACAACTACCATGAAGATAATGAGAGCTGGTTGCTACTGGCCATCCTTGTTCTATGATTGTCATAGACATGTGAGAAGGTGTGAAAATGTGCTTTCTTTTTTGGTAAACAAAAAATTGAAGCTTTTCCTCTTCACCCCATTCAGGTTGATCAACCTTTTTCTCAATGGTGATTAGATTTTGTAGGCCCCATCAATCCTCCTTCTATCTCTAGTCATAAATGGATTCTATCTACTATAGATTACTTCACTAGATGGATAGAGGCAATTGCATTAAAGGATGCCACAAAATATTTAATTTTTGAATTCATTAATGGAATTGTAACTTGGTTTGGTGCCCCTTCAACCATGATTTTAGATAATATAAAATATTTTGTTGGAGCTCAAATTTGTGCATGGGCAGTATATCATAATATCTACTTGAGCACATTTTCCAGCTACTATCCTCAAAGAAATGGATTAGCAGAGTCATCTAACCAAAACCTAATCAAGATTATGAAAAGGATTATAGAATATAACTAGAGGTGTCAGCATTAGAATTTAAAAACAACATTATTGGATAATAGAATAACACCTAAAAGAGCCATAGGAAATTCCCCTTCTATGTTGGTATATGGTAGAGAAGCTAGCTTCCTATTTCACTAGAGTTTCCTATGCTTGAACTAGCCCATCAATTGGAACTAATTGAAGATGATGCTATGTCTATAAGAATAGCAGAACTCAAGGAGCTAGAGGAGAAAAGAAATCAAGCCATGTAGACCTTAGGATCACATCAGCAATAGGTGAAGAAGTCCTTTGATAGGAAGGCTTAGTTTAGAATTTTTAGAAAGGGTGATCTTGTGCTAAAATAGGATGTAGATAGGGCAGAACCCAAGAGGCACTCAAAATTTGATGCACTATGGAGTGGTCCCTATGTGTTTATCACTTTCAAGTAGGCCAATTCTTTCCAGTTAATTAGACTTAATGATGAAATTTTTCCTATTTCAGTCAATGGAATATATCTTAAACCATGCTTCTATTAAGGGTTAAAGTTTCTTTGTGCATAGTAGAGTGGTCTTTTGATTTTAGTTATTTCCTATTTTCCAAGAAGTGCACAAGCACATTTTCTCCTTTTTTGGAGTTTTGCTAAGATTTTTGGAGCTTCATGGAGGTTTTTTGTTCTTTACTAGTTACAGATTTTTGTTGGTGGCAAGTGTGATAACAAGTCAATTCTTTATAGTGAATCTATGATGAATGGATTTCTTAAGGCCACTGGTATATACTTAGTAGCTAAGCATCCCCTTTGAGTTTCCATGAATTTTGGCCATTTTTGCCCCCTATTCAGCCATCATTAATAGTCAATTTGAGAGATCTACAATGGGCTAGATTCTTTGATGTGGGTTAACACATTTTTCAGTTAGGTTAACATCTTGTGCTAATGTGTTTTCTTCATAAGTTGAGTTGGCTTGATTTATTCATGTGTTGAGTTGGTTCATCTTGCTCATGTGCTGAGTTGGCTCATTTTTTCTTCATGTGTCAAGTTGTAGGTTAACATGCATTTCTTTCAAGGTTAAAATTTTGTGTTAACCATTTTTGCTATTTTGAGAAGTGACTTTTCTTGCTTCCATGAAATCAAGAAATCGTATGTTGCCTCTCTGACCACATATTGGAAAATGTGTCAATAAATGAATTAATGAAAAGTGGTGGGTTAGTTCTTTTAGTGCATTTTACTCACCATCAGATCAAGGATCATCTATGGTAGTTACTATGTCACTATGCAAAGTTGCAAGGTAGTTATTTTATGTGACATAGCAAGCACTTGGGTCCTTGTTAGAGAAATTAGATCACCCTATTAGGAATAGCCTAATTAGGGGTCTTCAAACACTTCAATCTTGAAAAGTCAAATGTTAGAAACAATAGTCAACCAAGATAACTAAAAAAGGAGGAGTGGGGTGAATCAGTCATCGAACAATTAAAACATTTATCTTCTTTAAAAAAACTTAACATTTCAACCAAAATAAACATCAACCATACAAATATGCACATAGATAATTACACCAGATATGTTGACTAGGGAAACCCTTGATCAGAGGGAACACCATAGTGCGAATGATGCCCACAAGATGATGTACTAATATAAATATTCCTTGTTAGAGGATAAACCCTATTAGGAGTCTATTACAAAATTTAGTACAAATGAGTCCCTATTAGGAGACTTTGAATCCTTATTAGGAGATTCCAACCCTATTAGGAGTTGTAGTACAATGTATGCAAGATAAGCCCACTACCCAAACATGCAATTTCAACTATAAGAAGAGCTCACTACTCAAACATGCAATTTACTCTTATGTTCTTCGTTCCTTAATTCTGTTGACTAAACCAATCATTGTTAGACCTTGTAGACTAATTCATGAACCTTGGATCCAAATATCAAACCTTAGATCACTCAGTAAAACCTTGACAATGAAGCTTCCTTCACTTCTACACTGCTCTGCTCAACTTTGCATTCCTCTATTACTATTGCTTACCAACTATTCTAGTCCATACCATGATAAAGGAAAATGTATTTCCTTTATATTGAGCCCTCAAAACAATTCCCTAGGTTAGTTATTAGACCTTCTCAATTAATTATTATAGGACCACATTAAGAAAATGTTATACTCAACAATAACATTAATCTTTCATTTTGAAACTTAAATAACTTTTTGTACACACAATATTATGACAAGAAAACTTAGCCATGTCATCACCAACATGTCTTATACACATCCTCAACCTTGATTCTTAGAATAAAAATTTTGCTAGGAGATATAACAATTTCACCAGAACATGCCTCTATAAACTCTATCTCATAACAAATGTCACCAAAAATTACATAACTTCTTCCAGACTTATCATTTCTTCCTCTTTCATTAACTACATATACTAGATACTTAGAAGTATCTCCCCATGGCCTTGAATAGTTAGAATAGTTAGCTAGTTGTCCATACCAACTTGATCTTTTCATTGTTCTTCTGTTAGATACAATAGAAAATTACTATGTTGACATCAATGACAAACTCAATCAGGAATGTAATATATCTATAATACTCCTCCATACGAATAAAATCAGCATTCATGTTTTTAACAATCTCACAAGAATCTCCCCTTTGGCATTGATGGCAACATAGATGAAAAACATCTAGTTCTAAGAATACCAACAAAATATTTTTCATCTTTCTTTTCAAATCATCTTCATCAATCATTCTCCCCAACTATATCTAGTTCGAATAATACCAACAAAATAGTGTTCATCTTTCTTTTCAAATCATCTTCATCAATTATTCTCCCCAACTATTTTCTTCTCTTGAATGAGATGTACTTGTTCTTTCTTGCTTCTCCCCATGATTTTCTTCCTCATGATCTTCTCATAATATAGTACTCCCCCCCAACATGTTTTTCATGCTAAACTTCTCCCTTGTTGACATCAATGTCAAAGGTTTCAGCAACCAACCTTACTGCATCAAAATCTACAACAACTAATTCTTACTAGCTCAAGTGTCCAAAGACACTATTCAAAACAACATCCAACCAAGAGTCTTAAATGATTGTGTCCATTACAAATACTCCCTAGTACAGGAAGCATCAACATTCAGTCTAGACAACAATGGTGCTTTGTTACACTAGATTGATGCACTCTTCCATCCTCTTCTCTGATGTAGGAAGGGGCATATACCTAAGCATACCTTGATAATACTCAAAAGTCTCCTTAATAAGAGGCTTAGTGAATGTATCTACAATCTTCTCTTTTGTGCTCACATATTCTTGTATAATTTCCTTTTTAGAAAATTTCTCTCTTAACATGTGGTACTTAACAGAAATGTGTTTAGTCCTCGAATGCAACATTGGATTCTTAGACATATTTATTGTGCTTGTGTTGTCACAATGTATGAAAGTAGGCTCACTAATTTCTATCCTTATATCCTTCAGCATCTACTTCATCCAAACAACTTGATTACAATTATTTGTTGCTACAACATATTCTTTTTCCACTCTACTTTGTGATGTACAATCCTGCTTCTTGTTTAATCAAGAAACCAATCTTCCTCCAAGAAATATGGCTTCTCCATTGGTACTCTTTTTGTCATCCATAATGCCTACCCAATCATCGTCTATATAAGCACTTAAAGTAAATTCATTAGATATGTCATACCACAATCTAAACTCAAATGTTCCTTTCAGATATCTAAATATCCTTTTGACTGCTACATAATGTGCTTCTTTGGGATCATGTTAGAATCTTGCAAAAATTTCAACTATATTTTCTATATCCAATATTGTGTGAGTCAGATATTGGAATCCTCCAATCATAGATTTGTACTTCTTTTTCTCAATAGTAGGTGTCTCATCTTTTGTAGATAACTTGTGTCCATTCACCATAGGTGTTCCAATAGGTTTGGATATTTCCAAACCAAACCTTTTTAGTAAATCCTTCAAGTACTTAGTTTGAGAAATAAAGATTCCTTATTTATTTTATACAATCTGTAATCCTAGAAAATATTTCATTTCTCCTAGCATACTCATCTCAAATTATTTCTTCATCTCTTCAGAATATTTTTCACTTTCCTCATCATTTCCTCAAAATATGATATCACCAACAAATATTACCAAAATCATCAAACTATTATAATTTTCTTTCCGATAGAAATCACTATCTACCATACCTTTTCTATATCCAATCTTTTTCAAATGCTTTTCCAACCTTCCATACCAAGTTTTGGGTGCTTGCTTCAAGCCATACAATGCTTTCTTCATTTTGCATACTATGTCCTTATCATCTATTAATGGAAAACCTTTGGGCTACTCAACGTACACTTCTTCTTCAAGTTCTCCATTTAGAAATGTTGACTTGAAATCCATCTAATACACTGTGAATTTCTTATATGCTACATAGACTAAGAATAATCTTTATACTTCCATTCTAACCACTAGAGCATAGGTCTTGTTGGCTTCTGATTTAATAGTTTTGAAAATGACCAAGAAACTAGACAAATGCATCTAAGGCTAGCAACTTCCTATGACAGATACACTAGAGTGCAGTCTTGGGTCAACTATAAGGCATGACCCTTCTTCTACTTCAGGCTCTGCTAAACCTAGGTGGGTAGACCTTAGATTCAATTGATATCATACTAGTGCAAAAATATATCCTTGAATCTATTAAGTAGATGAAAATCCTTATATCTCCTAATAACTCATGAAATAACATCAATCTACAATAGCTAAATTTAGATCTATGAATCTCAGAAGTTGAGTGAGGGGATTAAATTTAGGTCTTTCAACATGAAAGGGTAAAACATGTTTGATTAATAATGTTGAATTCAACAAACCCTTAGATATGCGGCAATAAAACGTAATGATCATGTAACTGATCAGTGCCTTAACCATTGGAAAAATCCATGAATCACAAACATACATATGGATATCTGAGACATATGTGTATCTTTAGATATCTGATCTATCTATTTAACTTTTAAATATACATCAATGCTCAATTTAAATCCCATTCTTACATGATATCCCCATCAGTAAACTTGCAACCCTATTGATTCCATGAAGCATTTACATAACCTCTTGGGTTATAAGAAAAAATGAAATAACATACAGCCTTAAGGGACTACAACTACAACCTAAGCTCTATGTCAAAGATTGTAAAACATTGAAAGTTAGCTGATAAAGGCAGAAAAGATTCAACTGAAACTCAACCATCTACTGCTCTTTGTATTGTTTCCTTGAAATTATACAGCCATATCCATGAAATGAAAAACTTGAAAAAACCTAACAGATCTGAACTATCTATATTAACCTTCTTAATGTAATTCATAAGAGAGAAAATGCTAAAAGAAAATAGTGTCTTAGTATTGGGAATTCATCAAGAACTGGATCCAAAATCTAGTCTCACAGTAGTGAGCAAATTTTTTTCAAAGAACTAGAACCAACTAGTTTGTTAGTGACAAAAATTGGAACCCCTACAATGAGGAAAAGAAAAGAAGATATAGGAGAAGAGATCATTCCTAAATCTGATCTGAACATGACATCTGTCCACTTGGAAAACCTTCTCAATAGGTTAAAAACATCCTTCAAATCTCTCCCCTCAACTGGTGAATCAAATTTTCATCATTCAGCCTCCACCATCACAAAATATCTGAGATATTTGATTGAACAAGATAACTAATTTTGATTCCAGATCTAGAACTAAAAACCAAAGCAAAAAATCAGTTAAATGACTTCAAAAATGCAATATAATCTTGTCAAGCTTGTCTTTTCCACATTCAGGTTTTAAAAAGACTTTATATCTACATCTAAACTAATTTTAACATCCCATGATGAATTCTGCTCATTCCACTAAGAATGCCCTGGAAATTACAACATTGCTTACAGACTGAACCAGTGAATTGCTGTACAAAATCTAACCCTAAAAATAGATAATTCATTTCCTCTCGATTCCAATAGTATACTGCATTGCCTATTTCTAATAAAAATCACTCATGTTATGGCCGTTTGAAATTCAGACTCGTGGACTATGAACAGCCATTCAAATTCAAAAATTTAAAAACTTACATAGTTCAACTATATAAATTTTTTTAATTTTTTCAAATTCTTCATTTAAAATTTTCATTCGTTGATTCATCTCTAAATTTGAATTGATTTTATATTTAAATCTCCCTGCCCTCCAATCTGAAGATGCCATATGTCAAACCCTGATTGGTTGTGACCCCTCTTGAAATATTTGTAATTAATTAATTAATTCCATTTCCTCCTTGTAGCATTGGAATCTCCATTCATTTGGACTTACGTTTATACTAATTCAAATTTCCTTTTATGACTTTATGACCATGAGCGTATCCCTAGAGCCTTTGAAAATTTCCTTTACGTTCTTATGAATTGGGCCTTTATGCTCACATGGGGAATCATGCCTTTATGCTCACATGCTACTAGCCTTTGAAATGTAACATCGGAGGCTTCTAAATTTTTCTTTACTACAAGGTCTATTTTGTGCTAGGAGGTCTTTTGACTGGCCTTAAAAATTGATCCAAACACTTGATTGGGCTCTGAAATCTAACCCACTAATTCTTTGTTCTATACACTTGTACCATGTCAAATTTTGTCTCATGAAAAATTTGGGGTTAAAAGATATTGACCATCAAAGTTGCCCCCTCAGAATTGCCTGCAAGAAAACATGTCAGAAAACACTAAAACTCGTTTCAAATTGGCTTCAAAAACTGGGCAAACTGACACTTGGGAAAATGAAAATTGGGGCATTGATTCTTTGTCATGAGGCAAGTATGAATCTACAATTTGGGCTTTTGATGAATAACAAGACATGTTTGGCAAGTGGTCAAATTAGGCTACTCAAAATTACTGACTAGAAACATTGACAAGATAACAATTTTTGCAAATGGAATTGACCTACAAAAGTGTGTAGATGGATTTGTCAATACTTGCAAATTGACACACTTAAAGTATTTTTAGAGGAAAAAACATTGGTACAATCCATTTGACCTCACCTATCATAGATTTCAAGATATAGCATCACAAATAGGGGTTCTGACAAATTTGCAAATGCTGACACCAGTAAAAATATAGAAATTGCATTTGGAATCGCATTTGAAATCTGATCAAATAGATTTGTCAAGAGCTGAAAATGGAAACATAATAAGTCTCTAATGTCTACAATGCAATGCAAAAGGAATTTTAGCATTTGGGTCAACTGGTCAAAAGTTATAACACAAAATAGGGCTTCCAAGAAATGTGTGCAATTTGCAAAAGCATGCAACAGTAACTGGCCAACTTTGACGGATTCAAAACCTAATCAAACAAACTCAAAATGACTCAAAATCTAAAACCTAGGTTCTCAGGTATGGATGCTAGATATTTGCAAAGCAGTAGGTCATGACACATTTTTGGCTGCAAGATATTCGCTGGAAAACAAGGCCTCCTATCGCTATTTAACACTTGTGAAAATGCAGAATTGGCATTTGCTCAAAACAGGACTTTACGAAATGGCTCAGAAAGGTGATTTAACTTCATGGAACACCTAGATAGGCTAAATGGAAGGTGCTAGAACCATTGAACACCTCTTAGGCCTCAAACTGACAGTTGGGTACATGTGCAATTATGGGCAATTAAAGGGCTCAATTTTCTCAATGGTGCTCAAAATCAGGGCTACAATTTTGAGTGCCAATAGTGGCTCTATTTGGGGATGCATGTCCCTTGTGGGTATGGCAAGATTTCAGATCTCTGGGAGAAGTAGACCATTCCCAAAACTTCAAAACTTCTCTTGAACAACTTTATTGCAAACAATAAACAACACCTACTATGTACACATGACGACCCCGAGCCACTAAACTTCAACAAAACTTCTTACCTCTATCAAATACCTTATTTTCATCTAAACATGCATGAGGTAAACTAAAAATTCTTCTCCTATCAGTTTTCCAATTAAATTAGCATCCTGAAACTCAACACTTAGTAAAACTAAATCTTCATTCTTACTTCCATAATGCATATAAAAACTTGCTTCATTCTCAACTGTTTGCTCATTATAAAAATATTGATCAGCATGCTCAAACATATCAAACTAAAATTGAAAATCCTCTTCATTTAATAAATCATGCATGCTATCAACTTTGAATATGAATGCATCATATTCAACATGGAGAAAAGGATCACTCATACCTTCAAAATGTGAATCCTTATGTATGAGTGGATGATACTCAATTGAATGCTCTAACTTGTACTCACACATGTCATCAATGTTAGAATCTAAAGCTAATCCACAACCTTCAAATGGTTCTTCACAATCAGCAAATAGATTAGTCTTCACATCAGAGAGTTCATCATAAAACTCATTACAAGGTGCATACTAATTTTCAAAAACAACTTCATCAAACACCTTGTCAGCTATCCCATCAAATGCAACATAATTATCATTTTCACTATCAAACTTAGAAGAAGAACATTTTGATCTCTTATAGTAGTAAGACAAGGTATCATCATCAAACTCATTCTCAACTAAATCTGAATTGTCCATATGCTCTTCAAACAATGGGTTAACAACTCCATGTAGTGATCCTTGTTGAACATCTTGACAAAACATAGGTTGATCATCCTTAGGATTTTCATCATATAAAGCATTAGTATATACTTTAAAACCATGACCCGTTTTATCTTCATGGAGGCTTTCAGCATGTGAAGAAAAATCAAAATTATATGAAGACTCACTTTCTACTCCATCAACAAAGCATGTAGAATATAAATCAAAGTTAATTTCATTGTCTTCATGTAAGTGATTCAAATGTCTTGCAAACCTATCATTACTTATCTTACCAATAGGCATTGATGCATTAATCTCAGGATCACTCATATACTGATCATCACTGCACTCATTCTCAAGACATTCATGCACATAATTAGGTAATCTGTTCTTATAAACAACCTCTTTATCCTTGTATTGTGTACACAAATCTTCACAGCTTTCAACATCTAGCTAACTTGTATAACTCTGAACTAGAAATTCACTTTTAGATTTAGAAATAGAACTCATACCTTTACTGACATAAGAATACTCACTCCTGTCATTGCTTTCTTCTTCCAAACTTGCATCTGATTCATATGAAGATGAATATACACTATGACTATCCTCTCCTTGACTCGAGTGACAACTCTCATCATCAGCTTCGTATGACACCTCTTGATAATATACTGGATCAGCAAGTTTATTATGACTTGATGGATGACTTTCAACCTCACCATACTCACATTGAGATGACTATATTTCAAATTCATATTTAATAACACTTTCAACATAATGCAATCTCTCAATAAGATAATTCATTTCTTGCGTATTTGACTGGTCAAGTGAATCCTTCTTATCATCTATTGCTGAAACTTTACAAACATGTGAACTTTGTTCCTCTAATTGTGACTGAGGTAAATGTGATTAACATTCTTCATCTTGTGTTATCTTTCCATGACATGTCGAAACAGTAACATTAAACTCATGATCATAGAGATAACTCTCAGCCTCCTCACTTGCACAAAACTGACATATAGGTGCAGCAACCTCAAACTTTGAAGTGTTAGTTACATCATCATACATATAATCATCTTGGGAAGAACTTACTATTGTAACTAAACTTTGATTCGTAAAATCAACATAGTGTTGAACCCTATCAAAGTCTGAAAATTTTCTTACTACTGTAATGTCATGAACACATGTGTCTTTATTTGCAATAAACTCATTTTTCTTACACACACATTCTAATTTGAAATTTCAATCTGATTATTCATTACAGCAGGGGTATTGATGAGCTTATTCAAAACTAAAGAATCAACACCATGTTCAAATTTTCTTTCATGACCATTATACTAGAAATCATTCATAGCAAAATGACCTCTAGTCAATCCATACTTCATATTATTCTCAATATCCTTAGCAATCATAAATGTCTGATATAATGTCTGTGGTTCTTTATCCCTTAGTAGATAATTTATTTTCTTATCAAATGCATCAAAATATACAACTAAACACATTTGATCATCAGGTCTATAACTCTTAGGGATTTTATTCAAAACTCTTGCAAATCTAATGTTAAATTGAGGGACAAGTTCATCACTCTAAATATGAATCTTCAAGAACTTGTCATAAGAATCAGATATGCTTACCTGTTCTCCAAATTGTTCCATGAAGGCAGAATGCAACTGACTCCAAGATGAAATAGAATGTGTTGGTAGAAAAGCAAACCAGTCTTTAGCATCACCTTCTAAGGTCTGAACAAATAGTTTCATGTGAACGTCCTCATGAGCAATCTCATAGTCACCCATCAAATTACTGAACAACTCAATATGATGACTAGCTGAAACAAGATGGTTCCCATTAAACTTAGGCAAAAATTTTCTAACATCACTAGGAATGACATTTGGGAAACCATGAATACCATTAAAACATAATGGCATATACTGCTTGGTAGAAATGGATCTAGGAATTTCATTAACCGTCTACATATTAGGTGAAATAAATCTTGACATCCTTTAAAAAATTTGAACCTCATTCACCCATATTCTGATTTGTAATTTGCAGCAAATCTACACCCTTCTACCAATGAATTACTTCAAACTATACACTTCACAAACTTAAATAAAATTGACTGAAACTTGATCTAATGGAGTGTATAAAACCTTAAAACTATTCTCCTCTCCTTAGAGTTGAAACTTCACATGACGGAGAACACATATGTAAAACTTTCTTTCTTTCATGACAAGAAAAACATCATGAAAATGAAATACCTCAAGCATTGCTACATGGAACCACTGATCTACTAATTGGCCTAGTGTTGATCTCAATTCCTCACACCACTGATCATATTCTTTGTAGAGTCGCCATCTCCTTGAGGAGAGCTAAATGAAATCATAATTGTGGTTCATTTTTTATCATTTCAAAACTTATTGGTCAGAAATCATATACTCTCTCTAAATATCAACACAATTTTTAGATCTACTTATTTCAACTGAAAACTCTTGAAAGCAATTTTATGTAACCGATCTACATGAGTTCAGAGATCCTTTATAGAGAGTCACCACTCACAATTGTGAGAAAGATTTTAAAACATGATTCATAACAGGACAAATCTGAACTAGATTTTCAACTTGTAGAATTTACAAATCATCAAACACTTAGAAGAGAGAAACCATTGTCAAACAATTTTGACTCTAAATTTATAGCAGCAGTTTGAAAAAAAAATCTGGTTGAATTGATTGAAAATGAAACTTAAAAACAACACAATCTGGATTCAATGTCAAAGCTGCTACTACAAATGGATAAAACTTCACTGGGGTGCATGATTTGGAGTAAGAAAATTGGAAAGAACATCAAAAAACTTACTGCTGTAATTTTTTCACACACTTCTCCTACTGTATTAAATCTCCTTCTTTCAAATTCTCAAAGTTTGTCTATAAATCTGATTCAATATAGTCCCCAATAGAGTCACCATTTCTTTTGGCTCTTGACTTAACAATTTATAAAATGACCAAGAAACTAGAAAAATGCATCTAAGGCTAGCAACTTCCTATGAGAGATACACTAGACTACAGTCTTGGGCCAACTATAAGGCATGACCCTTCTTCTACTTCAGGCTCTTCTAAACCTAGACGGGTAGACCTCAGATTCAATTAATACTGTACTAGTGCAAAAACATATCCTCGAATCTATTAAGCAGATGAAAACCCTTATATCTACTAATAACTCATGAAATAACATCAATGTACAATAGCTAAATACAGATCTATTATTCTCAGAAGCTGAGTGAGGGTATTACATTTAGGTCCTTCAACATGAAAGGGTAAAACACATTTGATTGATATTGTTGAATTCAGCAAACCCTCAGATATGCAGCAATAAGACCTAATGAACCTATAACTAATCAGTGCCTTAACCATTAGGCAAATCCATGAATCACAAACACACATATGGATATCTGAGACATATGTGTATCTTTAGATACCTGATCTATCTATTTAACTTGTAAATAGACATCAATGCTCAATTTAAATCCCATTCTTACATGATATCCCCATCAGTAAACTTGGAACCCTGTTGATTCCCTAAAGCATTTGCATAACCTCTCGAGTTATAAGCAAAAATGAAACAACATACAGCCTTAAGGGATTGCAACTACAACCTAAGCTCTATGTCAAAGATTGTAAAACATTGAAAGTTAGCTGATAAAGGGAGATAGAATTCAACTGAGACTCAACCATCTTCTACTCTTTGTATTATTTTCTTGAAATTATACAGCCATATGCATGAAATGAAAAATATGAAACAACCTAACAGATCTAAACTATCTTTATTAACCTTCTTAATGTTATTCATAAGAGAGAAAATGTTGAAAGAAAATGGTGTCTCAGTATTGGGAATGCATTAAGAACTGGATCCAAAATCTAGTATCATAGTAGTGAGAAAATTTTCTCCAAAGAACTAGAACCAACTGGTTTCTTAGTGACAAAAACTAGAACACCTACAATGAGGAAAAGAAAAGAAGATATAGGAGAAGAGTTCATTCCTAGATCTGATCTGAATATGACATCTATCCACTTGGAAAACCTTCTCAACAGGTTAAAAACATCCTTCAAATCTCTCCCCTCAACTGACGAATCAAATCTTCATCATTTAGCCTCCACCATCACAAAATATATGAGATATTTGATTGAACAAGATAACTGATTTTGATTCCAGATCTGGAACTAAAAACCAAAGCAAAAAATTAGTTAAATGACTTCAAAAATTCAATATAATCTTGTCAAGCTTGTTTTTTCCACATTCATTTCTCCCAGGTCCAGTAGTATACTACACTGCCTATTTCTGATAAAAATCACTCCTGTTATGGCCATTTGAAATTCAGGCTCCTGGACTATGAACAAGCATTAAAATTCAAAAATTTAAAAACTTACATAGTTCAAATATATAAACTTTTTAAATTTTTTCAATTTCTTCATTTAAAATTTTCATTTGTTGATTCATCTTTGAATTCGAATTGATTTTATATTTAAATCTCCCTACCCACCAATCTGAAGATGCCATATGTCAAATCCTGATTGGCTGTGACCCCTTTTGAAATATTTGTAATTAATTAATTAATATTAATTAATTAATTCCATTTCCTCCTTGTAGCACCAGAAGCTCCATTCATTTGGACTTACGTTTATATGCATTCAAATTTCCTTTTATGCCTTTATGACCACAAATGTATCCCCAAAGCCTTTAAAATTTTCCTTTTCATTCTTACAGATTGGGCCTTCACACTCACATGGGGAATCATGCCTTTATGCTCACACACTACTAGCCTTTGAAAAATAACATCGGAGGCTTCTAAAATTTTCTTTATGTGCACATGATCGCAGGACCCCTTTACGCTCTTACACTCATGCATATACTCAGAGATGTTTAAAATTTGTTTCACGCTATTACAACCCAAGTGTATCATCATAAGCATTAATATTTCAATCTTTGATCTTACGCATGAGTATGACCCCGTAGAGCCTTGGATTTCATCTCATGCTCATACGCTTGCTTTGTCTTTTTCGCAAGTCAAAATAGTTTGACTTTGGCCCATGGGCCTCTCCACACCTACCTAGGTTACAAAAGTCGTGTGGCTTTGAGACAACACACAATTTGAGTAAATTTGCATTTAAATTGTTTTAACCACCCACATATGGGTGATGTGGGACTAAAAGGCTATATCTATGCCGACTCCTACTCTACTCTTCTTTCAAACGTCTTCTTTTTCTTGGTACTCTTTTTAGCGAGGGTTTTGATTAATATGTGCTCATCTATTGCTTATTTTGTGAGAGATCCTTTTCTCCTGCTACTTGGAAAATTTTCTAAGACTAGCGGCTTCTATTTTTAACTTGCCTATTCTCCCTACATCAAACC
This sequence comes from Cupressus sempervirens, assembly GCA_028749045.1. NCBI lineage: Eukaryota > Viridiplantae > Streptophyta > Pinopsida > Cupressales > Cupressaceae > Cupressus > Cupressus sempervirens. The sequence goes on along the minus strand of CM053787.1, from coordinate 680,047,262 downwards.
GCTTTCTTCATCTTTGGCATCTATTCTGTTTAGCATGTTTGGCTTTGCTTTGCAAGCATGAAGGTGCTCTGCCATTTTTAAAGTTGTGGGTCTCTTTTTTTCTTTTCTTTTTACAAAACAAAATTCCATCTCTAAATGCATCAGATGCTTCAATCTATATGTTGCCCTACTCTCTATCATGGAGAGGGCGCTCTTATCCTTGCAGATTCCTCCTTAATCTGTGGGTTCTCCATCATCATCATGGATTATGCCTAATGTTTCTTTTTGGATTCTTGCTTTGGGCGAGTTATCCACTTCTATGCATCACTTGTTCTCAGCTATGTATTCCCACATCAAAACATGGGTCCCCTACCTCCAAGTTGAAATTGAAAAATAGAGACTTCTCTTTCCTCAATCTTAAAAAAAATGAAGCAAGAATACAGGCTTGATGTTGCAGGTAATCTCTCATTTCATGCATGAGGCTTTGTCTTCAATTCTTGGCATTTTCCTTGCATTATGCCTCCTTATTTTGGTGCTTCTTTTCAATGTTTTGTGGGTTGCTTTGAAAATGCATGGGCCTTTAAGTTTTAGCCACCCTTGCATTATTTGCAAAACATCTTCCCTCTCCACCATATTGTTGATCTTGACTTCACTCTTTGGATCTAAGTAGTGTGAAACTCTTTCAATTTCTTCATTAAATCTTCCTTCTACCTATCTATTCTCTGTGTACAAGGTCAAGAAGGGTATCCAAAAGCCTATCACAAATCTTTGGAATTTTTACAATATGGTCTCTCCACCAATTCAATCCAATCTCATTAACTAGGGACCTAGATCTTTGATTGCTAAAAGACTCTTGATTATTCGTATTTCTTTTGGTACTTGTTTCTAAAGTTCCTACCTCGCATCCATATACAAATGGAACATAACACCTTTGCACTCCTCCTGCATCATTGTTGATTCTTTGGCAGTTGCCCATGCCTTAGAAATAGTCAACATCAATATTGAATCCAGTTGGTTGTTCTTAGACAAAGTATTTATTTTGTTGCGTGCAACTTCCAAAGATGTTGAATTGAGGACATCATTAAATTTGAGGTGTACTTTCCTGATTGCTTCATGCTTCTAATGTGGTAGACCTTTCAATGAATCAATATAATGGTACCATTCTTGCTGAGATTGGTGCACACGTGGCAAGCATTCAGTCGGGCCCCAAGTGGGTCTGGCTAAAATAATTTTTGTTTTCAAATGACTAAAGTCTCAAATTCATCCATTGAACTTTGATCACCTTGAACTGACTAAAATCAAATTTTTATTATTGAATCATTGTTAATAACTCATTATATACCTTTTTGCAACCTGTCACTTTTACACCAGGAGTTTTGTTGACTGGCCTTCAAAACTAATCCAAACACTTGATCGGGCTCTAAAACCTAACCCACTGATTCTCTGTTCTATACACTTGTACCATGTCAAATTTCATCTCATGAAGAATTTGGGGTCAAAATATATTTGACTGTCAAAGTTGCCCCCTCAGAATTTCCTACAAGAAAACATGTCAAAAAATACTAAAACTCGTTCGGAATTGGCTTCAAAAATTAGGCAAACTGACACTTGGGAAAATGAAAACTATGGTGTTGATTCTTTGTCACGAGGCAAGTATGAATCTATGATTTGGGCTTTTGATGCATAACAGGACATGTTTGGCAAGCGGTCAAAGTAGGCTACTCAGAATTACTAACTAGAAACATTGACAAGATAATAATTTTTGCAAATGGAATTGACCTAGAAAAGTGTGCAGATGGATTCATCAATACTTGCAAACTGACATACTTAAAGTATTTTCAGAGGACAACACATTGGTGCAATCCATTTGACCTCACCTATCATGGATTTCAAGATATAGCATCATGAACAAGGGTCTTGACAAATCTGCAAATGTTGACACTAGTAAAAAGATAGAAATTACGTTTTGAATCATGTTTGAAAACTGACTAAACAAATTTGTCAAGAGCTGAAACTTGAAACATAACAAGTCTCTAACATTTACAATGGAACGCAAGAGGAATTTTGGCATTCAGGTCAACTAGTCAAAAGTTATAACACATCAAACAGGGCTTCCCAAAAATGTGTGCAATTTGCAAAAGCATGCAACAGTAATTGACAAACTTTGACGGATTCAAAACCTAATCAAACAAACTTGAAACAACTCAAAATTTGAAACCTAAGTTCTTGGGTATGGACACTAGATATTCCCAAAGTGGTAGGTCATGACACATTTTTGGGTGTGAGACATTCACTGGCAAACAGGACCTCCTGTTACTATTAGTTATCCAAGAATTAAAACACTTATCTTCTTTAAAAAAAACTTAACCATTCAACTAAAGTAAATAGCAACCATACAAAGATGCACATAGACAATTACACTAGATATGTTGACTAGGAAAACTATTGATTGGGGGAAAACCATAGTGGAAATGATTCCCACAAGATGATGTACCAATATAAATATTCCTTATTAGAGGATGAACCCTATTAGGAGTTGTGCTAACCCTATTAGGAGCTGTAGTACAATGTTTGCAAGATAAGCCCATTGCCCAAACATGCAATTTCAACTACAAGAAGAGCTCACTACTCAAACATGCAATTTACTATTATGTTCTTCTTTCCTTTGTTTTTTCAACTAAACCAATCACTATTACAATTTTTAGATGAGGTCACAAACCTTAGATCCAAATATCAAACCTCAAATCATCGAATAAAACCTTAGCAATGATGCTTCCTTCACTTCTGCATTGCTTTGCTCAACTTCACATTCTACTCTTACTGCTGCTACCAACTATTCCAATCCATATAATGATAAATGAAAATGTCCTTCCTTTGTATCGAGTCCTCAAAATAATTCCTTGATTTAATTGTTGGACATTCTCAATTAATTATTATAGGACCACATTAAGAACAAGTTATACTTAGTGATAACATTAATCTTCCATCTTGGAACTTAAATAACTTTCCATACATGCACTATTATGATAAGAGAACTTATCCATGTCTTCTAGACATCCTCAACCTCGACTCTTAGAATAAAAATTATACTAGGAGATATAACAAGTTTATTATAACATGCCTCTGTAAACTCTATCTCAAAACAGACATCACCAAAACTTACATAACTTCTTCTAGACTTATCATTTCATCTTTCAACATTAGTTGTATATACTAGATACTCAAAAGTATCTCCCATAACCTTGGATAGTTAGAATACTCAACTAGTAGTCCATACCAACTTGATCTTTCTATTGTTCTTATGTCAAATACCACAAAAAACTGTTATGTTGACATCAATAACAAACTCAGTCATGAACATAACATATCATCATAGTAACATATCTATATTACTACCCCATAGGAATATCATCAACTCTCATGCTTTCAACAATATAACAACAACATCTTGTTAGAGGATTTACAAAATGACTATTAAGTCAACTCTAATAAGAGATTTCTTTATTGATACAATGGTTAGAAAGTAACAATAATTTTGACCTTATTTATGAAGCAACTTCCCTTGTAGATTCAGATCTTTTTTCTAGCTTGACCTCTGGACCCTTCCTAATCATATGTTCTTTATATCTTGTCATTCACACATTCTTGCTCTTCATTTTCCTTTGCTCACATGTCCATCTTATTTTGCATTCTTCTTATGTCTTTTTTTTTTTTACCTCACAACTTGACATTTCTTATATATCATAAGCTAGCACAAGTCAACTTGAATACCCTTTCAAAACATCAATAGACATCCAAATAGTTAGTCGCAATCAATTATATATTTGACAAAAAAAATCTACTATCACTTGGTCAATACTAGAATTCAACACTTAGTTTACACTTTGACTCCTTTGATGTTCAACCACTCATTCAATACTACAAGCTCTTTGATGCTCGACCACTTGGTCAATACTGTAGGCAAGAATCCCTTTACTAACCAATTACTTGGTTAATACTAGAAAGTCTTATTTACCTAACTTCTTAGTTAATACTAAGATATACAAGGTTAATACTACAAACTCTAAATTGCTTGGTTAATATTGACATCTGTGTGAACATCAATGGCAATATACAATTGAAGAATTTTTTCAAAGAAACTCACTTTTTGGCATTGATGGCAACACAACATGTCAACATAAATTGGTAGAAGTATAAGAAATTGATTAATATCCTTTGTTTCATTTTTATTCTCATTTATACTAACTCCTTTTGATATTTTTCTTGGATTTGTCTATATTAATTCCTTGTTAATAATCTAATGTAAACTACTATCATTTTCTACTTCTTTGGTGTACATCACATCATTGTAATACCTTCTTTCTATTGAGATACAATACTCTCCCTCTTTCTCTTTGACACTAAACTTCTCTCAATCTTCCATGATGACATTCAATTCTCTTTCTTTGACATCAAATGCCAAAGGATACATATTTTTGAAGTTAAAATGTATGTTTGTACTATTTCATATGCAATATGTTCTAGATTTCACACCTAAAGTGTGATAATCTACATCAACTTGATAGATCCTCAATGAATCTTGGTTGACACCTCATTATATTTTTCTTTAGTGAGAATCGAATAGGGGAATAACCCCTAGTTTAACTCTTAGATACATAAATACATCCTTAGGTAAAGCCTTGGTTTTTACATATTCTAATCTCACCTCTTTGTCTTGAGTCAATTCCCTTAAGAAATGGTATTTGATTACAATGTATTTAGTCTTCGTGTGCATCACTAAAGTTTTTGATATATTGCTTCTACTTGTGTTATCATAATACATAACTACTTATTCCTTTATTTCTTTCTTCATTCCTTACATCAATTGCTTGATCCACATTATTTTAGAACAATTGACTGCTACAGCAACATAATTTGCTTTAGTTGTGGATCAAGAGATACAATTATGCTTTTTGCTTGTCCAAGACACTAGCCTCTTTCCAAGAAGGAATGCTCCTTCACCAGTACTTTTTTTGTCATCAATGCTCCCTACCTAATCTGCATCAATAAATTCTCTTAACTTGAGATTTCCTCCTTTCTTATACTACATACCATATCCTTTAGTCCCTTTTAGATTCCTTGAAATTCTTATTACTATCATCATGTAATTTTATTTTGTATTAGTAGAAATTCTTACAACTATGCCAACTACTAATGCAATCTTAGGCCTGGTGTGTACCACATATTGAAGTTTTCCAAACATTGATCTATAAGTAGTCTGATCTACCTTCTTTGAATCATCATTCTTTGAGAGTTTATGTCCAATAGATATAGGTATTCCAAGTGGATTGGAATTTTACATTCCAAATACTTTTTTTTTTCTGACATATTTTGATTGAGTGATGTATATACCATCCTTCATATGATGAACATGTAGACCCACAAAGAATTTAATTGATCCAAACCTAGACATTTTAAATTCTTTCCTCATTTCTTTAGAAAATGACTTGCTTAACATCTCATGTTCTCCAAATATGATATCATCTACAAATATTTCTAGTAGAAATATCTTTTCATGTGGTCCTTCCTCAATATACAAATTGATATTATCATTTTTCTTTTCAAAATCACTTCTTACAAGATATCAATGTAGTCTTTCATACCATGCTCTAGGAGCTTGCTTTAATCTATATAAATATTTGAGAAGTTTACATACGATTTTTCTTTTTCCTAGATCAATGAAACCTTCATGTTGTTCAATATAGACTTCTTCTTCCAAGAATCCATTCAAGAAGGCTGATTTGACATCTATATGCTATACTTTGAATCCCTATTGTGTAGAATAAGCTAGAAGTATTATGAATCCTTCAAGTCTTGCAACAAGGGAAAATGTTTTCCCATAATCAATACCATCTTCTTGAGTGTAACCTTTTCATATAAGCCTTGTCTTGTTCCTTGTTCCTTGTTACTTCTCCTTTCTCATTCAACTTATTTCCTAATATCCATTTTGTACCAATCACATTCTTATCCATAAATCTAGGTACAAGAGACCATTTTTTATTCTTTTCTATCTATTCAATTTCTTCATTCATTGCCTCTATTCAACCTTCATTTTCTAATGCATCTTCTAGAGATCTAGGCTCAACTTCACTAAGAAAACATGTATCTTTTAATTTGTTCCTTGTTATTATGTTTTCTGTCTCTCCTCCAATCATTTGATCAAGTGTATGATGTCTTCTAATATATTTAGCAAGTCTTCAATCTTTCTTTCTTGACACTAAATTTGGTTCATTTGGTTCCGCATGATCTATTTTCTTTTGATAATGCTCCTCTAGTTGATTTGATTATATCTTAAGTTCCTCTAACTATGATGTAAGGAAGCATCAGGAAAACTAGGGCCAAAAGCACAACTAGCTCTTCGAACCACCCTACAAGAGTTAACACAATGGAAGAAAACACAAAGAAAAACAACCAATGAAGGAAGAAGAGAAAAATAATTTTATTAATTCATCAAAATATCTTCATACATGCCCATTGGTAAGGCCTTCTAGGTTATAGCCAAATACAAATACATTCACATTCAAAGATCCAACAACAAATTTGTAGTTTTTAGTTCTACTCTACAATCCTTTCTCCAACTCCCTTAATCTGCCTAGTTCTAAGCCTAAACACTATATTTATACTAGCCAAAATGGCTTACATATCATTCTATAACATGGAGAAGCCACAAATCAAATCTCTTCAAATATTAAATGAAAATAAACCAAAATTAAATACACAAGTCAGCCTGCATCAGCAATTAACTATCTTGAAATAGATGTCCAAGAAAAATCATGCTATTTCCTTGCTTCGATTGAATTAGAACTCATGCTTCAAATAGTAAGTAGATATCTAGGTCTTCTACAACCCCTTAAGTATGTAAGGTTTGATTCATTAAGGAAAAGTGTGCATCCATTCCAAAAGTTGAGCATAGGAAACTGTCATGTAGAACTACCAAAAATCAATGTTCTAGGAGAATTTCCATATCTCCCAAACTATATTTAGTTAGGACTTTCACTCTAGAAAATAGATAATACTCTAGGCCCTCTTAAATCTTTTGAGTGTGCAAGCTTCATTCATTATGAAAAATTAGTTACACAATCTACAATAGGCACCTAGAAACTAGAAAACATAGTTTTAATAGTAAGATAAAAACTCAAAACATGTAGGATAGCAATGCAACCCAGGATGCTCCTGAATCAAACTATGACTTGGGTTGAACTATAAACTACTCATTTACTATAACTAAATTTGGTAAATTCTCAAGTTCCTCCTCATAGTAAACAAACTTTTTGATATAGGAGCATCCTAGGTTGCCTTGTGATCCTACACTTTTGTTCATTCTACCAGTTGCCACCGAGTTCTAGTTATTGTCAATTGCAAGTTTTTAGTTGTTGCCAAGTTCTTAGTTACTACTAAATGATTAATTTGGTTTCTAAGTGATCCTTTGGTTTCCAAGTGAATCCTTTTGTTTCTAAGTGATCCTTTAGTTGTCAAGTTCTTTGTGGTTATCGAGCATTGGAGAGTGTTGAGTTCGTAGTTACTATTGAGTGATTCTTTGGATGTTGAGCTCATGTGGTTGTTGAATGTCAATATTTAATGGAGTCTTCATTTTCCAAATTATCTATGTCTAGTTCTAGTTTGGGCCAACCTTTCTTGTATTTATTTCAATATAGGTAGTTAATATTTGATGTGATTCGTCTTTTGGTTGTATACATTTAATGTAAGATTTAATTCTATTATAGGCCAACCTATGGCCACTTAAGTATTTAAGAAAGTCTAAAGTATAGGATTGAGTTTTAAAGAGGGGTGTGGGGGGGGGAGACTTAGAGGATTTTGGAAGATGAAGTTGTGTGTCTAGAAACATGAATGTGAAGTTGGATTGTGAATTTGTAGGTTGTAATTTTGTATTGGTCGTAACCTAGAAGGCCTTACAACTAGGAGTGTATGTGAATTACTTTATGAATCTATATGTTTTTTCACTCCTTTCTTCTTTGATTATTTTTTTTGTGTTGTGTTTCCACTATGCTAACTCTTGCAAGTGGATTTGATAGATGGGTGTGTCTTTTTCCCTAGTTATTTAGTCCAACCTTGTGTCAAGTGGTATCAGAGCAGAGGTTCACTAATTGGATCATGTAGAACCTTGAGTGAATTGGTTTGTAGGGTTGTAGATCTATGGATTTGACCTATAACTTGCAAAGTGTTATGATCTTGTAGGAACCTAATTTGTAAAGATGGTTTGAGGTAGAGGAAATGCTTTCAATGCAATATTAGATACATTGAGACAAATTATAGCCAGATTAGATGCTATGGAGATAACCCAGAGGAGAGGAGCATATCTTGATGATGTAAGTGATGATGAAGTAGTAGCACCAAGCTCTAATCTAGAACTTGAAGAAGATCAAGATGAAGCAAAGCTAATGAGAGTATTGTCTAAATAAAATTCAAAGCTTGTTGTAGAATTTATTTTTTATGGAATATTGGATACAAATGTTGTGTTGGATTGGATCTTTGAAATGGAGAAGTTCTTTGAGTATGAAAATAGTCTTGATAATAGGAAACTGAAGATTGTAGTTACTAGGTTGAAAGGACATGCCTCACTATGGTGGGATAATTTTCAAACTAATAGACAAAGGAAAGGAAAAGAGAAGATTAGAACTTGGGTGAAGATGGTAAATAAAGTAAAAGAAAAAATTCCTTCTTGTTGATTACCAAGTTAGCTTGTTGAGAAAGATGCAAAATTTGAGGCAAAGAGTGTCATGTCCCCTTTTCAAATAATTAAAAAATAATAATCTTTGCTAAGGCAGGCAGGCCCAAGAAAGTGAAGTTTCGAAAAAAGGGGGTTAATCTTGGAAACCGTTGGACTAATAAATGAAAATTATTATTAAAATATGTTTCATTAACCTCTCTTGGATGTGAGTTACAGTTATGCCCTTTTTAAAGAGGTTTGGAGGCATTTTGGGGGGATTCTAAAACTTGATTTTTTGCTCATTCTTTGTTATTCTTCAGAGGCTGCCAAACCTGTGGAGAAGGAGACCCAAGAACGGGAGTTTGCAGGTTTCTAGGGAGACCCAAGAACGGGAGTTTGCAGATTTCTAGGGAGACCCAAGAATGGGAGTTTGTAGGTTTCTAGGAAGGCTAAGGATGGGAGTTTGAAGCCATTCCATGTGCATAGTCTTGATAATAGGAAACTGAAGATTGTAGTTACTAGGTTGAAAGGACATGCCTCACTATGGTGGGATAATTTTCAAACTAATAGACAAAGGAAAGGAAAAGAGAAGATTAGAACTTGGGTGAAGATGGTAAATAAAGTAAAAGAAAAAATTCCTTCTTGTTGATTACCAAGTTAGCTTGTTGAGAAAGATGCAAAATTTAAGGCAAAGAGTGTCATGTCCCCTTTTCAAATAATTAAAAAATAATAATCTTTGCTAAGGCAGGCAGGCCCAAGAAAGTGAAGTTTCGAAAAAAGGGGGTTAATCTTTGGAAACCGTTGGACTAATAAATGAAAATTATTATTAAAATATGTTTCATTAACCTCTCTTGGATGTGAGTTACAGTTATGCCCTTTTTAAAGAGGTTTGGAGGCATTTTGGGGGGATTCTAGAACTTGATTTTTTGCTCATTCTTTGTTATTCTTCAGAGGCTGCCAAACCTGTGGAGAAGGAGACCCAAGAACGGGAGTTTGCAGGTTTCTAGGGAGACCCAAGAACGGGAGTTTGCAGATTTCTAGGGAGACCCAAGAATGGGAGTTTGTAGGTTTCTAGGAAGGCTAAGGATGGGAGTTTGAAGCCATTCCATGTGCATGCTCATACAGAGTTTTCCTTTGTGCTGAACAGTTCAGTTTTGTGAGTTTTCGGGTGTGTTTTTTGTATGAGTTTGGTGTTTTCAGTTGAGCATTTCATATCAGTTTGGGTTGCTGCTGTATTTCAGACTTTAAGGTGTTAAAATAGAGCTTAATATATGTATTGGGACGTGATTAAACTTTTGAGATAGATTATTATTATTTTTGTGGTGTTTCCAAGCATTTTTGTGTTAATTTCGGGAGCCCGATGAGCATAATTTTTGTCCTGCATTTGAGAAATGTCATGTAAAGGCTATATGGATCTGGAAATGTCATTTTTTAGGATTTTATGCTGCTGAAATTTTTGTAAAAATTTCCACTTTCAGATTTATTAATAATAGGTGAAGCTGTGAAGCTTTTGGCACAATTTCTGGCATACCCGATTTGGGGTTTCTTGAGAAATTTGGTGGATCTTCGTGATATTAGTTGTTTGATCTTGAAAATCTGATTAGAGGTTGGAAATATCATACAAAATAAGAAAAGGGAAATTTCAGTGGTATCAGAGCCATGATCTTGCCAGCCTGAGGGTTTGTAGAAGCTTGCATGTCAGTTTTGACAACTACCCAGATCTTGCATGTCATAATTTATGATTGCATGTTGCTTCTAATCAGCTGCATGTCAAAATTTATGGTTGCATGCTACTTCTAATCATTTTCATGTTAGTTCTTAGTGAATTTGGTGGTTGTAGAAGTTTGCATGTCAGTTTTGACAACTATCCAGATCTTGCATGTCAGTTTTGACAACTACCCAGATCTTGCATGTCATAATTTATGATTGCATGTTGCTTCTAATCAGCTACATGTCAAAATTTATGGTTGCATGCTACTTCTAATCATTTGCATGTTAGTTCTTGGTGAATTTGGTGGTTGCATGTTACTTCTAATCAGTTGCATGTCAAAATCTATGGTTGCATGCTACTTCTAATCATTTGCATGTTAGTTCTTGGTGTTTGAAGAAGTTATATCCTATTGGGGTTACACTCTACTTTATCCAGAATGGACAGGTATAGTACAGAGTCTCAGAGGACACGATCTTGGACAATTGATATCCAGAGTCAAAACAGTAGAAAGGATGGTTATTTAGACATTCGAGATAAACTTATGAAAATAAGCCATGACATATCTGAACAGCTGATTGAGCACCATCGTATAATGAATGACATGTTGTCCGACCCAGCTAAGGTGGATAAGTTGACTAGATTTCTATTTGGCAGATTTTCTCATAGGACAGATGACACAATTCCCAAGAACTTGCATGAGGAGTTTGAGAAACTAGCTGATAGCCAGGTAGAGGTCTCAGATTCTACTCTGCCACAGGAGGTGGTGGGAAAGGATATTACACAGATTGATAGTAATAGTCAACTTGATACTCAAATTGAGACAATTGTTTACAGGTCGTCAAAGGCTGATGCCACAAGTATTCAAGATGGTATAGTTACAACAGGCAGTGACTACAGTGTAGTGGGTTCAGATGATGATTATGAGGATGTTGTTGTGCAAGATGGTGAGATACCTAGTAGAGATGAGAAAACATTGAGCATTCATGACTTTGCTGAGAAAGAGTACTAGGCACAGTTAGATGCTTCATCACATGAGGTTGAGGCTGATAGTACTTCACATGATTTTTCCAGCCAGCTGAAGGTGAACAAAGATAGTATTGTGACTTCATTATCTCATCATGACAGGTATGTGGAGTTAGTTGGTATTGGTCATATTACTTAGGTGAGGAGTTTTCTTGAGTTACCAGTTGATTTTAGTTTATGGATATGGACTCGAGATTGTTATATTGGTGTTTGGGATTCAGTTGACTGGAGATCTTTAACACTTTTTGGTAGCAGTGTTTGTTTGGGTGCTATCATGGATTTGATTAGCAGATTACATGGTATTGTCTTTTCTTGTGCCAGTATCTTGTCTAATGTTGGTATTAATTTTTATACACCAATGTTGGGCTTTGTTCATATATCCAGTCGACCATACTTGCTGGAATGTGTTGATGATATTTCATATTTGGCAGTGTGTACAGATGAGTCTTAGGATCATATTGGCATTGATGACATCTAGGAGGATGCAGTGGGCAATTTTGAAGACTTAGTTTCCTTGGGTATAGAGGAGTTGGACAGCAATGCTAATTTTTTTGATACTCCATATGTTGATATGAGCTTTAGATTTGATTCACAGGATATGGATGGTAATACTCTAGAGACTAGTAACTTTGAGGATACTCCTTCAGACAGTGCATCAGAGGAGGTTTATAGGAGACAATCAAGCCAGTGCCATCATGTGTCTAATCAGTTGAGAGTTAGTGACTGAGACATTGCTATCACTTGCCAACATTTCGATGCTGCTCATCAAATGTTAGCAGTTTATGGATGGGGTTCTCCTACTAGTGATGAGCAGGGAGGCAGTTATCTTTCCTTGACACAGTTCCACTCTTTATGGGAGGCTATTCGGATTTTGAGACATAATTATATGCAGTTGGTAGCTGACAAAGATTATCTAATGGAGTGGGGCAGTATAGCATATGATGCATTTTTGGCCAAGGAAGATGAGGTGAGTGAGCTTACTGAGCAGCTTGAGGTGACTTCTGATATTCTTGAGAGTACACAGTTGGCTTTCAAGGAGTCACAATTTCATTTGGCTAAGGTGACCATGGGGTTAGAGCAACTACAGCCTTTACCTAATTCTATACAATTACAAGATGTGGTTTTTGGTGATCCAAAGATGTCCATGGCCGAGATTGTCAGAGACAGTGGAGATGGGGATGCATCCATCCTTGATACTAACATTGGCATATCAGGTTCATTCCCAATAGAGTCAGGTTCAATTGAGTTGGGTGTTGTAGCAGATTGTTGTATGCCTGACATGGTGGTGCCCTCTAGTACTGATGGCACAAAGACTAGAGATTTATCAAAGATCATGTGTGATGTTGGTGAGTCGACAGTTGGCATGGTTCCTGCTAGTAATACTACTCCCTTGGTGATATCTTTGGAGGTAGTAGTCAGTTCCAACATGGTTAATGATCAATTGCAGTTAGTTTCATCTAGATTACAGTCTGAGCCACTGACTGAGATTGGAAAATTCTATCGGCATTACACTATGAGGTACGCTCATCAATTTACCTTTGATGACCATGTTGATGAGATGATGATACAAAGATGTACTTTGGTTCCTAGTGCTTATCATCAGTTATGGGATAGTTTGATGCCTCAAGATTAGATTTGTGATGGGGATGACATGGTGATAGGTTCTGCAGTTGACAGCTTGATAATATGTGACTTAGAGCAGGAGTTTGGGTGTGATGCTTCAATGGGTGTTGTTATTGATTCTACTCCTTTGGCTATGACATCTCCTGACTTAGCTAGTGATCAGTCACAGTGGGTTGTATCACTTGTTCATGGTGAGCTGTTGACTGAGGTTGGTTTTTTTAATCAACATTATATTGTAAGGTATGTACATCAGTTAGTTTTTGATCCTTTTTTTCAAGAGTTGATGGCAGGAAAATTTGGTTTGGATTCCATTTCTTACTCTTTATCTTGTAATGTCTTTTCACCATCAGTAGTGCATGGGAGTTATGGTTATGAGATAGTGGCCGGTGATTTACAGAGTTGTGTTGACTATAGGAGTTGTACATTGTGTGGATTCTCCATACTTGGTATAGTTTCATTTGAGAGCATTCACCATTGTTGCAGAGTTGGATTGTACATTCCGTATAGGCCAGTGGGATGCATTGATGGTATTTACTATGTTGGTAGTTTGATTTGTCCACTTTACTTGGGTTCTGATATTCTAAGAGTTTGTGTCTCATGGGTTTTTGACTATGGTAGTGGCAATTTTGGAGTTTGGTTGAGCTATAATTGCTAGTTTGATTATGGATTCCTCTTGGTCATATTGCAGAGGATATTGCAGGAGTCTATGTTAATTGGTAGTAGTATAGTTCATGACTACATTTGGGATCCAGGTGGATTGATTGGTTTATTGTTTAGCCATTGCTTGAGGACAAGCAATGTTTGGGAGGGGAGGACTTGTCATGTCCCCTTTTCAAATAATTAAAAAATAATAATCTTTGCTAAGGCAGGCAGGTCCAAGAAAGTGAAGTTTCAGAAAAAGGGGGTTAATCTTTGGAAACCGTTGGACTAATAAATGAAATTATTAAAATATGTTTCATTAACCTCTCTTGGACGTGAGTTACAGTTATGCCCTTTTTAAAGAGGTTTGGAGGCATTTTGGGGGGATTCCAGAACTTGATTTTTTGCTCATTCTTTGTTATTCTTCAGAAGCTGCCAAACTTGTGGAGAGGGAGGGAGACCCAAGAACGGGAGTTTGCAGGTTTCCAGGGAGACCCAAGAACGGGAGTTTGCAGGTTTCCAGGGAGACCCAAGAACGGAAGTTTGCAAGTTTCTAGGAAGGCTAAGGATAGGAGTTTAAAGCCATTCCATATGCATGCTCATACAGAGTTTGCCTTTGTGCTGAATAGTTCAGTTTTGTGGGTTTTCGGGTGTGTTTTTTCTATGAGTTTGGTGTTTTCAGTTGAGCATTTCATATCAGTTTGGGTTGCTACTTTATTTCAGAATTTAAGGTGTTAAAATAGATCTTAATATATGTATTGGGACGTGATTAAACTTTTGAGATAGATTATTATTGTTTTTGTGGTGTTTCCGGGCATTTTTGTGTTAATTTCGAGAGCCCGATGAGCATAGTTTTTGTCCTACATTTGAGAAATGTTGTGTAAAGGATATACGGATCTGGAAATTTCATTTTTTAGGCTTTTATGCTGCTGAAATTTTTTTAAAAATTTCCACTTTCAGATTTATTAATAATAGGTGAAGCTGTGAAGCTTTTGGCACAATTTCTGGCATACCCGATTTGGGGTTTCTTGAGAAATTTGGTGGATCTTCGTGATATTAGTTGTTTGATCTTGAAAATATGATTAGAGGTTGGAAATATCATACAAAATCAGAAAAGGGACATTTCAAAGAGACATGAGTGTGAAGGAGTATACGTAGGAATTCTATATATTAGGCATTATTAGGCATCAGTTCTAGACACATGGATAATGATGTTGAGAAGATTGCAAGATACATAAATGGATTGAGATCTAGGATTCAAGATGAAATAAGTTTTGTGAAATTGGAAAGTGTGGAAGAAGCATACCAATATGCCTTGAAGGCTAAGGAGATCTTGATAAAGAAGAATGGACAAAGACAAAGAGGTAGAGGTGGTAGATTCTGGAGAGGTAGAGGTAGATCTTATGGTGAAGGTGGAAGATCCAATAATTATTTGCAAGATAAAGGAAAATTTGAATGGAAGAGTGATGATAGAAACAAGACAGAATGGAAAAGTGGTAATTCTTACCAAGGAGGTAATTCTTATTCTACAGGTGGTTTTCATGGTAAATGTTTTAGATGTGCTAAAGAGGGAAATAGATCCTTTGAATGTAGATCTTCTAAAAATGGACAAGGTAAGAGGAATGTTGTGGTTCAAGGAAATGATGAGGGTTCACCAAGTGGACCTGAGTCTGGAGAAAATGTGATGGTGAGAAGGACTAATAAGGGAAGTGATAAAGAACCTATTTTAAGGAGAAGTCTTTTCAAGACAAGATGTAAGATGAATGGAAAATGTTGCAAGGTGATCATCGATAGTGGAAGTTCTACAAATTTGGTTACAAAGTTGCAATTGCAGAGGTTAAAGCATCCTAAACCTTATCATGTTTCATGGATCAAAGATGAGCATAAGATATTGGTAAGTGAACAATGCCTTGTGAAGTTCAAGATTGGACAGTACTTTGATGAAGTTCCATGTGAAATTATGCCTATGGATTATTGTCATATTTTATTGGGTATACCTTTGCAATATGATAGATATGATATACATGATGGAAGTTTGAATCAATATACTCTTTGGGTGAATGGGAACAAATAAATACTGCTACCTCTGATTGAAAGTCTAGATGAGGTGAATTGTATTGCTGTAAAAATTTGCATGATCAATTGGAAACAAATTGAAAAAGAGTCATATTTGTTTTGTTGTAATTCTAAGGAGACCAAGTTGTTTCAATGGTGATCAAGTGATAGTAGAAACTAGTAGAAGCTAAGTACCAAAAGATATTGTAGAATTGCTGAAAGAATACAAAGAGATTGTTGCAAAGGATATACCTAATAGTTTACCTTGAATGAGAAGTATAAGTCATTGTATGGATCTGATTCTTGGAACTAGTTTGCTAAATAAAGAACCATATAGATTGACACCTATAGAGAATGAAGAACTTAACAGACATATGTGTGAGTTGTTGTAGAAAGGTTTGATTAGAGAAATCTTGAGTCCATGTGTTGTACCTACTATATTAGCACCTAAAAACAATGGACAATGCAAAATGTGTACTAATTCCAAAGCTATTAGCAAGATCATAGTAAAAATATAGGTTTCCTATGATGAGTATGGATGACAATATGGATTGTTTGAGTGGAGAAAATTATTTTTACAAAGATTGATTTAAAGAGTATCTATCGTCAGATTAGAATCAAAGAAGGTGATGAATGGAAAACTACTTTCAAGACAAAAGATAGTTTGTATGAATGGTTGGTTATGCCTTTTGGTTTGACTAACACACCTAGTACTTTTATGAGATTGATGAATGAAGTTTTGAAAAGGTCCTTGGGTAAGTTTTGGATTGTTTACTTGGATGATATTCTAATTTTCAATACGACTAAGGAAGAGCATCTTGAGCATGTTAGACAAGTATTATAGAGATTGAAAGAAGAGAAGTTGATGATTAATTTGAAAAAATGTTCTTTTATGCAAGAAGGATTGTGTATTTGGGATTTTTGATTTTAGCTGATGGTTTGAAAATGGATCTTGAGAAGGTTAAAGCAATTTTGGAATGCCCTACACTTGAGAATGTGGGTGAGGTAAGATCATTTCATGGTTTGGCTAGTTTTTACAAGAATTTTATAAGGAATTTCAATAATATTTGTAATGCTACGACTAAGACAATGAGAGAAGATAAAAAGGAATTCATATAGACACATGGAGCTGATAATAGTTTTGAGACTTCGAAACAAAAGGTTGTTGAGTTACCTATATTAGCTTTGCTTTCAATAAGTTATTTCAAGTTGAATTTTATGCTAGTGGTTGTGTAATAGGAGCTACATTGAGTCAAGAAGGAAAACTTTTTGCTTTCTTTAGTGAAAATTTGAATTATGCTAAAAGGAATTATTCTATGTATGATCAAGAGTTTTATGCTATTGTTGAAGCTTTGAAGAAATGGAGACATTATTTGATTCCTAAGGAGTTTGTTTTTGTATACTAATCATAAATCTTTATAGTACTTAGAAAGTCAACACAAATTGAATTAGAGACATATCAAGTGGGTTGAGTACTTCTAGAGTTTCACATTTGTCATTAAGCATAAGAGTGGATTTACTAACAGAGTTGATGCATTGAGCAGAAGACATTTTTTATTGACTAAAATGAAATTGAAGTTCTTGGTTTTGATGAAATGAAAGATTTGTATGATATTGGCCCTGATTTTTCTGAGGCATGGAGAAAGGGCAAAGCACCAAATCTAATAGATCACATAAGTAAATATGATGATTATTTCATTCAAGAAGGTATTTTGTTTAAAGTAATTTGGTTGTGTATCTCTAGAAATATATGAGAGTTAATTTGATCAAGGAAATTCATAGTGGTGGATTTGGAGGACATTTTGGAATTGATAAAACATTGAGTTTGTTGAAGGATAAGTATTATTGGGCACAAATGTATAAGGATGTTCATAAATTTATAAACAATTGTGAGATTTCTGAAGTTACAAAAGGAATAAGTCAATTTATTGGTTTGTATACATTTGTTACTATTCTTGAGAAATCTTGGAGTGACATCAGTATGGATTTTGTTCTTGGATTGCCTAAGACAATGAAGGGGTATGATTTTATATTTGTTGTTGTGGATAGATTTTCTAAACTGGCTACTTTCATACCATGTAAGAAGACATCAAATGTTGAGCATGTTGCTAAACTTTTCTTTAAGGTGATTATGAGATTGCATGGATTACCAAGAAGCATTATTTTTTATAGAGATAGTATGTTTGTTGGTTATTTTTGGAAAATTTTGTGGAAGAAGATGGGTACTTAATTGAAGTTTAGTTCTACATTCCATCTGCAGATAAATGGACAAATAGAGGTTGTGAATAGAAGCTTGGTAATTTCCTAAGATGTTTGGTTGGAAACACACCAAATAATTTTGAGATGTTATTGGCACAAGATAAATTTTTATATAATAATTCTATGAATAGGAATATAGGGAAGACACCTTTTGAGATTGTTTCTCGAATATAGCCTAGCGGAGTATCAAATTTGAAGGATGTTGTTGGTGAAGAAAACAAAAGTGCTATAGGGGAAGCATTTTCTAACTTTATGAAATCTTTGCATAAAGAAGAGAAGTTGAGGTTGGACCAAAGCAATCAAAAGTATAAAGAAAATGTTGATAAATCTAGAAGACATCATATTTTTCAATTTGGTGATGAGGTGATGGTTCATTTGAAGAAAGGAAGATTTCCTATTGGAACATACAGTAAACTAAAAATAAATAAGTTTGGACCTTGTAAGATCTTGAGAAAATTTGACAATGGTAATGCATATGAAGTTGAGTTTCCTAATGACATGGATATATCTCCTATATTCAATGCTATTGATCTGTATAAATATCATGAGTTAGATGATGAAGTGGATGTTCAGGTGACTATCCTAAGAAGAAAGTATTCAAATATGAATAGGTATTGGATCAAATATTTGGTAATAGAATAAGAGGAAAATATTACCATGAATATCTGGTGAAGTGGAAGAATAGACCTATTGAAGATGCTACATGGATTTCTCAATCTGAGATAGATTCAGCTCAGGTTGTGACACTTGCATGATTAAGGAGAATCATTTCTTTTAACCCTGGTTGTCTAATGCAAGAGCATTATAGGTTGTTTTATAATCCTACACTTTTGTTCATTCTGCCAGTTGTTGTTGAGTTCTAGATATTGACAAGCACCAGTTTTCAATTGTTGTTGAGTTCTTAGTTGCTACCAAGTGATTCCATTGGTTTTTGAGTGATCCTTTGGTTACTAAGTGATTCCTTTGGTTGTTAAGTGATCCTTTGGTTTCTAAGTTCTCCATAGTTACCGAGCATTGGAGGGTGTTGAGTTTGTAGTTATTGCCAAGTGATTCTTTGGATGCTAAGCTTGTGTGGTTATTAAGTGTTAGTATTTGTGGAGTCTTCATTTGCTAAGTTATCTGTATCTGGTTCCAATTTGGGCTGACCTTGCTTTTATTTCATTTCAATATAGGTAGTTAATATTTGATGCGAGCTAACTTTTGGTTGTGCATACATTTAATGTAAGATTTAATTATGTGATAGACCAACCTATAGCAGCTCAAGTATTTAAGGAAGTCTAGGATTGAGTTTCAAAGGGGGGGTAGAACTTAGAGGATTTTGGAAGAGGAAGTTATTGTACAGAAGCTCAAAAATGGAATTTGTCTACACTTTCATCATATTTTAATACTAACTCAACCCATTTTCTCATTCCACTAACACTGATCTTTTGGCCAACTTGATCATATCACAATGGTGTCTGTTATCATTCATATTCTCTTTCACATAAATTGAAAATCATTTCAAAACCATTTCAAATCAACTCAAAATCATATCAAATCAATCTTGAATCACCCCAAATCTATCGAGAATCAACCATAATCGACCTAGAACATGTCAAACATCCCAAATCTATCATCATTTGTCCAATCCTAGGCATTGTTGTGGCTTTTAGTGCCTTGGAAACCTATGAATCTATCAAATCTTATCAATCTAACCTTAGTACTATCATGGCTCTCAATGCTAGGTCCAATTGTCATTCACATCATCTAATCTAAGACATTGTTGAGTCTCTTATGTCAAATCATAGCATTTTCAACCATTTAATAATATTGACAATGTTTGTCGATGTTATTTATCAACCAATCTCAATCCTATATCATTTTACAGTCACAATTAAATGTTACGTGTCCTTAATTCATGTCATGTCTCATTGGCATGTTATCAATTTCAGTCAATTGATCAATTTGACCATGGATTTGGTCTATCCATCATCATCCTAGTCAACCTCCATTATCATCACATTTCATCAAAGGATACTATTGCACTTATTTAATCAAAGTGGTCAATCATCTACTAATTTTCTCTATAGGATTAAATAAACCATAATTTAATCCTATGTGATTTTATTAATTGTTCTTCCTAACTAATATCCTCAATTAATTAATCTTATTTATTAATTGACTCATCATTTGCAAACTATGGGAATTCACAATTTCCTAAGTTTTATTTTTTCCCACTAATTTCATTTTTTTACTAATTTCTATTTGTGTGGAATAATGGACTTATAATTCAAATATACCACACAATATTGACATCATCATGATATATGGGCATGACACATCATGGATTCTCCATTTACACTTGGTTAAGATATGTCATAATCGATATATTCTTATTTCCTTATGCTTGTCCATATTTGGCTTCCATTGTCATAGATTCTTGGCTTTAAGTGGGTTTGAGGTGTCACATGATGCATAATAGATCCTTTTCCATCTTTAGCCATTTTTGACTTCTAAGCATCATACAATCCTACATTTGGCATCTTGTGTCATCTGCATCATGGATTCTCAAAGGAATCTCTTTCCAAGTCACATATCCAAGGTGACAAGTCCAATGCTCTCATCTTTCATGGTGATTATAAAATGAGCATTCTTCCTCTCATTTCTGGTCCTTGAGTCCTTGGGTCCTTGAGTTCTTGAGTCCTTCAAGTCCTTAGCTTCTTAGCCCTTTTCTCTCTCACTCAAGCTCAAATCACATCTTCTAGTATTCTCATAGCATTATCATTACCATAGACTTTGCTTCCAAATTGTGTGCACTATAGGCGATTGGAGCTATATCACATGGAGAAGAAAGAAGGACATGGGAGCTACAAATGAAAAAGTGGGGTTTTAACATTGTGTTGCTTTCTTTTTTATTTGGATTTCATGGTATACTAGAGGGCTTCAATTTATTCTTATTGAGTTTTTGATTTTCTCATAGTATGTTAGACATCAACCCATTTTTTGGTCTTATGATTGATGAACCCGACATGATTTTTTTATGATTTTTATGATCCCTACTTAAACATGCTTAACCTGATGTGAACCCATATATATCATCCCTATTGGGGCAATTTGATGCATATTATCACATGTCTATGCCATTTTTTCGTCATACAATTCGTGAAGCTAACGTGAAAATGCTTAACTAAATTGGGTTTCTTGTGTTTGTGCTTGTAGGTGCAAGGAAGGAGCTCACTTGGAAGGGTATAATGACTATCTACACTTCCATATCACATCTATATTAATTAGGGGGTCTACTAACATGGTTATATGCTCTTTTTTATGCATTATATTAGATTTCTTTCATAGGGTGCACTCTACTCTGTTAGGGTGCACTTGGGACCCCTAGGAGGCAATTTTTAGGGCCTAGGAGTCACCATAACCCCCATCGATTGTTCCTAGCTTACCAACTATGCTTAGAAACCACCAACTATGACCTTCTAGGCCCCAACTACACAATGGGTGTAGGCTACACTATTTGAGTGCACTTGGGAGGGTAGAGTTCAAAAATTTTATTTCTAGGTATTGTTTAGCACCCAATTCTCTACAATCTGCACCTGGTCTCCCAACTATGCCCTTCTAATCCCTAAGTACACCATGGGAATAGTTTTCACTATCTAAGTGCACTTGGAGGCATTTTAGGTCATTCTAGCCTTCTGGGGTGTAGTCTACTCTGTCAAAGCGTTGTTGGTTCACAAAAAGCACATACTTCACTCAGAATCTTCATCTAGGGTTTCTATTTCTTTCTAGGACCTAGATTTTTTTGTATTACTGATGGTCCATTTGTAGCATGTGGTAACCATTTAATGAATATTAATCATTAAAAATCTAGTAATTCTTGTTTGCAGGATGTTGTCAAAGACCTTATGTGCTTATCAAAACCATGTGTGTGGATTTCCTAGAGTAAATAACACTTTGTTTGGTGCATAAAATGAACTTTTTCTATTCTTCTTTGTGTGTATGTAGTGTTTAAAACCCTAGGACTTATATGGATGTATCCTCTCCTGTTGCCATTTGTGGATCTTAGGTGTAAGAAAAATTATCTAACTTCTATAGAGAAGCCTACCTTGGACCAAGATATTCGATCTTGGATATGCCAAGGGACAACTTTAGAGTGGTAAAAGGCCAAAGCCAAGTCAATGTTTTAGTCACTATATGAAACTCGACATGGTTAATGCCTTGTCAGTTGTATTGTTGCATGATAGCTCTCCTTGAGTACCCTTGTGGTGTGTCAAACCTCAATTCTCGGGGCTAGGAGACCTTCCAAGAAAGTTTATCATTCACTTGTGAAATGGAATGTTGTTACTAAAAACCTTATTTTAGTGGCCAAAAATCATTAATCCACTAGCTCAAGGCATCACCCATGCTTGTGAAGATATCCTACATTCTTGTAGTCCTTGGAAGGGACAACAGTCCCTTGGGAAGTCATGCCCCGTGGGGAGCGGATCTTGGTAGCCCCAAGAAGTGAGTGCTTTGTAAGGGGGAGCCTCTACTGTCAAGATTCTAAGTTTTCCACTCTAGATAAGCCCGGTTGAACTTTAGTTCAAGTAGGAATTTAGTGGATATAGTCCTAAAGCCTAGGTTGTGGTGTGTCTTTTCACTTTTAACAATAGTTATTCTTGTCTTATTGTGTCTTGTGTGTATGTATTACATTAATCAAGATAAAAGCCAACTTGAAAATTTACACCTTGGATACTATTCAAACCTTGTCAAAACATCAAACACTATCAAAATATTACAACCTTTGTCAAACTTTGCAAACTTTAGTCCAAAACCTTCAAAGCTTTGAAAACATGGAAGACTACATCCCTAGGAGTGTTTGGCATAACTTAGGTTTCATCTTTGCATAACACTCACTTGCACTCACCATACTTTGAGTCTCATACTTGCATCATCTAGGATTCATTTTTCATCCTAGTAGTCTTCATTGTGCATCCCTTATCTTTCATATTGCATACATTAAGGTTTAGTTTGCATCCCTTAGTCTTTGCATTACAACCCCAAAATCTGCACTTTGCATCTCTCATTTGCATTCTTACATTACCCGTCCTCCTTATTGAACACTTTAACCATCATTTTAGGTGTCTTAACCTTCATTTTGGACCTTTTTCTTGGTCTTAGTATTGTCCTCTACCCTTTGGCTCTCTGTAACATAAATCTAGAAACCACTGAACCTCAAAATTACCTCAATTTTAGCCCAGCTTCCCAACTACACTCTAAAACTACCAATTGTGCTCTAACTAGCCCCAACTGAACCATGGGCATAGTTGGTACTTTTTGAGTGCACTTGGTAGTCTAAGAACCTAGTTCGGTCTTCTAGATAGCATTTTGGGACTTTAGTAGTGTCCTTACGTACCTAGATAGGCCCCCCTATCTTAGCATGTCCTAATTTGCATTCTACATCTCCTAACCTTGATTTTCATCATCTAAGGCTTCATTCCTTAGGTTATAACCTTCATTTTGTTTCCCCTATTTAATCATAACATCATCCCCAGCATCCTAGCTCTTTGGTATAGCAACTTGGCAATCACCCAGCTCAAATTTAACAAATATCCAACCCAATCTCCCGATTGTGCCATGAAACTACCAACTAAACTAAAACTAGCCCCAAGTACACCATAGGCATAGTTGGTGCTATTGGAGTGCACTTGGTGCTGTTAGGCCACACTTGGTGACTAGCAAGACCATTTTGGGCCTCCAAACTACATTCTGGGACCCTAAAACTGCATCTAGGAGTCTCTATAAGTCCTCATTTTCAACAAAACCCAAAGGATAAAAGTACAAAGTTGTGTCACCTTTTAGGATGACTTATCAAAATGACTAAATTTGAGTAATTGCATCTAAAATTTAAATTTTTTTAAACATGTGATTTAGATAAATTCATTCTAGTTAAGTTATATATGGTCTCACATTTTTCCAATTGGAAATGTCTATTAAATGCATTTTTTATACTTGTTTGTATTCAAGTACTAAAGAAATAAAATTATTTCAGAAAAGTGGCATTTCAATGACTCTGACCATTTTTTATGATATTATTTTAATAACATATAAACACCATTTTATAGAGCTCAGAGTTAAGAATATTTTCATGTAGAGTTTATAGTGTTTTAATTAGATATAGTATATTATAATTAAAACATTCCGCAACCATATATTTCAACACTCCAAAACATATTGGTTTTGAGAAAGAAAAAAATATTAAATCATATCAAAAAAAATATAAAAATTATATGACATTCTATAGGGGAGAGTCCTCTTCTAGAAGGTATAGTTTTTCTCCTAGTTAGAATAGATTTGTTTTGAAAAATGTGGTGGCAGATGAAAACTATCAATTTCAGGTGAGTTGAAATTTCAATCTGTATAAAAGAGAAATTATACTTTTAAAGCTGATTTTGATTTTTGATTGTCTAGGATATATATGTTATCTATAACATAGTTTGAGATCAAAGGGAAATAATTTTATTTCCATATAGTTTTTTTGTGGGAACTAGAGCCCTAACTTTTAGCATTTTTCAACACCTAAAAAATTATCTATAAAAAATAGGAAAATTTATCAATTCTTATTCCAAATAATTATTATAAATTATAATCCTAAAATTCATCCATTTCTACACATTTCATTAGTTTACTTCATTTCTGAATTCAAAATAATAATACAAATTTTATGTCATTGAAGGTGAACAGTTATACTTTTGTTAGCCTTTTCCTTTACAAAAGGGTGACATGGGTTTGTACTTTTACTCCAAAACTTCATCCTTCACTCCAAACATCATTTCACATCTTAGGACCTTTTCATATTGCATACACAATAAGGATAACCAGTATTTTGAGCCTCCTAAACATCATTTTGAGCCCCCTAAACATCATTTCAAACCTAATACCTTTGAATTTAGCCAAAAATCTAAACAAAAGTATGAACCCTGGAAAATTTTATTGTGTCAATGGATAGTGGATCTTGACCATCGTCATTTTGTCATTTTATTTTATCATTTTCATTTGTCAATCTCTATCTACATCAAGGTGGATTTGACTTTTTCATTTTGATCTTTTTTACTTTTATCTCTTTTTGGTCAAGATCTAAAGTCTATTGTCACAACATTAAACTCTTAGATTAATAACTTTCAAAGATTTCACCTAATTTCAAAACCTTGCATATACCCTTACCATAGTATTATCATATTCCTAGTGTCTCTAAATGTAATTTTGACTTACCCTAGTGGTATACCCTCTTCCTCTTGCATTTTTCAAAACCCTAGCACCATTTCCACTATCAAACCCTATCACCTTGTCTATCAACCAACTTGTCTCCTTGATCACTTATCCTCATTTTGCATAGTCCAAACATCATTTTCAACCTTAGTACACCATCCATTGCATAGTCCACCTTGCATACATCAGCTTCCATAATTGTTTCCAAGTCCAAAAGTCTAATCCTAATCATTATTTTGCATACCACAGGGTCATTTTCATCTCCTTTAGTCAAATTCCAAAATATCAATTTACATTTGCATTTGCATAGCTTCCTTAGGACATTTGAACTTGGTATATAAAAAACCAAGTTCATTTGGCACCTCCTTAGGTTTCATAACATCCCTAAACACCTAAAAATCAAAAGAACACTCATATCTTGCATACCCACTTCCAGATTTCCAAGTTTTTCCCTATTTTACTAGCTACACCCTTATTTTACCAACTACACACTTCAAGTGTGCAATTGGTAGTTTCAGTGTATAGTTGGTAGTTTCAAAGTATGCTTGGTAATTATGAATTTCATCTTAGGTTTTAGAACCCTAATCTACACTTCCATAGCTTGCATTGCATCCCTAAACCTTAGAAAACACTCAAAATCACTCAAATCATTCACATTCTACATTTTAGTCACCCTAATACCTTTGTTTATCAACTGCTTGCCTTCAGGACCCCAAGTACACCAAGGGCATATTTTGTACTATCTAAGCACTGACCTTTTTTCCTTGGGATATTCCTAAGGACAGACACAACCACAATGATTCCTTTCATCTCAAAGTATTTATCCATAATGCCAAGGCCAGACATGTTTTAATAGATGGAGGAGTAGGACTAAACATCTATACTCTTAATGTTGTCAGGTGTTTGGGATACTTTGAGGATAATGTGGATCCCTCTCGAAGAATCACAATAAAAGCCTATGATGATGGCTAATGTTTCTCCATGGGCATCATCATCTTATTCATCAGAGTTGGTTTAGCTACTAAGAATACATTATTCCAAGTTCTAGATATAGAAATGAATTGCAACATGATAATAGGATGCCCTTGGCTTCATGCTATGAAAGTAGTGCCCTCTACATATCATCAATGTCTGAAGTTTTCCTATAAAAATGGGGAGGTTACCATCCCCAGGTAAAAGTACAAAGTTGTGTCACCTTTTAGGCTAACTTATCAAAATGACTAAATTTGAGTATTTTAATCTAAAATTCATTTTTTTTTTAACATATGATCTAGATAAATTCATTCCAGCTAAGTTGTATATGGTCTCCTACTTTTCCAATTGGAAGTGTCTATTAAATGCATGTTTTATACTAGTTTGTATCCAATTACTAAGGAAATAAAATTATTTCAGAAAAATGATGTTTCAATAACTATTACTATTTTTTATGATATTTTTTAATAAAATTTAAACACCATTTTATAGAGCTCAAACTCAAGAATATTCTCATATAAATTTTATAGTGTTTTAGTTAGATATAGTATATTGAAATTAGAAAATTCCAAAACCATATATTTTAACACTCAAAAAGATGTTGGTTCTGAGAAAGAAAAAAATATTAAATCATATTTAAAAAATATAAAAATTATATAATGTTCTAGAGGAGAGATTCATCTTCTAGAATGTATAATTTTTCTCCGGGTTAGAATATATTTGTATTGAAAAATATGGTGGGAGATGAAAACTATTAACTTCAAGTGAGTTGAAATTTCAATCCTTATAAAAGAGAAAATATAGTTCTAAAGATAATATTTATTTTTGATTATTCTAGATATACATAGTATCTATAACATAGTCTGAGATCAAAGGGAAATATGTTTATTTGCATATAGTTTTGTGGTGGGAACTAGACCCCTATTTTTTAGTATTTTTTCGCACTTCAAATATTATCTATAAAAATTCAAAAAATATATCAATTCTTATTCCAAATAATTATTAAAAATTATAATCCTAAAATTCATCCATTTCTACACATTTCATTAGTTTCCTTCATTTCCAAATTCAAAATAATAATACAAATTTTATGTCATTGAAGGTGAACAATTATACTTTTGTTTGCCTTTTCCTTTACAAAAGGCTAAAATAGGTTTGTGTTTTTACTCGCCTGGTGATCAAGACCCTTTCCAGTTTTGTGCTAATCTAAGAGATGCTACTACATACCAAATCCCCACAAATAATGAAGCACAACCCACAAATTCCTCTAACTATGTGGACACAGATATACTCCTTAATAAGGCCAAGGAAAAGCTAAATATTGAACACAATGGGTGTGTAGAGTACTTTATATCTCAAGTATTCCACATTAGGGAGTCACAACCTTCTCCCCAATCTTATGGTAAGTCACACCTATTTCAAGCACAACATTCTAAGATCAATACAAAAATTTCCACTTCTATCAATTTCATTAACAGAATAGGTCTACCTAAAGAACATGTCTATGAGAATACATATGTCTATATTGAGAAAGAAAAAGAGGAACAAAAACCCACTTTGATATCTCCTAGCAAGTATGGACTGGGGTTTACTATTATGTAGAAAAAATGCTATGATGGCTACAATGGTCTTGGATCTTGGAAACAATGAATAATTGAACCTATCACTACAAAAAGACAATCTCCTAGTTTGAGGCTTGGATTTAAACCATTACAAATAGGTCTTCCAAGTACTATGATACCTACATGTAAGACCATGGATGTTCTGAACAATGAAGAGGCATCTAAGGATATCCAAGCTGAAACCAATAGTCCCCCAGCTTCTAAGCATGAACCCAATTATACCACTAAATGAGATATCCATATATATTCCATCAACAAAAGCCCATTCAACATTGATGTTGACGTCCCCTCAAGTTATCCTGAACTGGTGGATTCAAACCAATGTGGACCACCAATTTTTGATTGATTCAAAAATGATGGTGCTCTCTCAACAGACTTTGAAATCTATGAAGGCATTAAAATTTGTGATCATAAAGAAGCAACTTCTCTTAAAGTGAACACATTGGCATATTTTGGGGAGCCAACTCCACCTTCTAGTTGCAAAGAAAAAAGAGAAAAAAATGACAAAAATAGGTCTCATGGTGAAAACCAAAAGGCACCATTAGACCATGAAAAATAAAAAGCTAAGTAGCTCCAAAGGATACAAGATGAAAAAGATGATGCCATGAATATTAGTGTTATAGTTTTAAACATGCCACAAATTTTTTTTGAGTGCTCTCAATCAACCTTCATGTGGGAAGATGTTGGTCTCAATCCCCCCAATCCTTCCTTATATCCAATTTTTAATCCCAAAATCTAGCTACCTATCTTTCCCAACACCCAAGATCAAATCTTTATTCAACAACCCTTTGTATATGTCATCATCAATGACATCCCATACAAATAATCCTTTGACTCATTTATCCTCAAATGCCTTAATTTGTGAGAAGCAGATACTATCTTACATACGGTACACAATGGTATATCTCAAGGTCTTTCTAGCAGTTTGATCTTATCTACAGACTCTTAAAAAATCCTACATAGCTATGGTTAGTTGTGGGTCTAGAGGTTATCAGCCAGTAGCACCAACAACATATTTCTTCTCAACATTTGTCAACAACATTCATGCTTCTGTCTAAAGGTCCTTTAAAAAATCAAAAAAATAGAAAAATTTATCAAAAGAAAAGTGAAAGAAGTCATGAAAAAATGGATGCCTTGATGAAAACTTGGCAAATAGGGATCTTAGCATGAAAATTTGAGTCAAGAGAAAAATTCTATCCAAAAGTGAAAACTTGGTAAATAGGTGCTTTGGGCAAGTACCATGGTGAAAACCTACCAAATAGGTGCCATGTATAATCAATTGGATCTCCTCCATCTATCGGGATCCCATTTGGGCTTTTCCCTTTTGTCATTCCCTAATCACATCCTCCATATGACAAGACACCCCTAGCCCCTTATCATGGCTCACAAACTAGTCAATGTCCATTGTTATCTTACCCAAGCGTCACTAGTCTATATATACTCTACTATTGGCCTTTGTACATAGTTTGTGTCTTGTCTAGTGGCATATTTCCTACATGATGCATGAGTTTGAACTTGAACTAGGGGCATAGACCTAAGCACTTTTTATCCATTGGACTTATCACATAACAAATTGAAGCTAACACTTGTATATGCTTTTATGATCCTGAAAAAATTCTAAAAATTCAAATATGATCCTAAAAAAATCCTTAAAAATCCTAAATGTCCTGAACAAATTCAATAAAAATCATAAAACATCCTAAAATAATCATTAAAAATCATAAAATGTCCAAAAAAATCACTAAAAATCATAAAACGTCATAAAATAATCATTAAAAATCATAAAATATCCTGAAAAAATCCCTAAACATCATAAAACATCCTAAAGTAAACACTAAAAATAGTAAAATATTCTAAAGAAACCAATCACACAAAAACATCAAATATCCCCAAAAACCCTAAAAATCACAAAACCCACCAAAAATGTGTAATAATCCTTGCAAAAAGTCATTTTAGATTATCAATCCTTTTGCATAAACACTTGCACTTTACAGATTGAAACTCAAATCACTACACTTCAATGACAATCACACCTATCTGAGCAATGTGAACCAACAATTAATCCAACATGTCACTATGTACCTATAAACTGAATCCACCAACAAAAAAATCACATGATCAACCTATCAAACACTATTTGAAGACCTAAAACACTAAAAGGAAAATAATGGTCAACAAAACTATTGGCTCACGCTATTTAGTGAGTGATTTATTTTTTTGCTTTGTTTTTTCTTTGATCATTTTCCTATGCCACTCGATGATATAAATTGATTTATGAGAGTGGTTGGGATGGTTCATGGTCATCTCTTATTTTCTATCTATTAAAATGTTCCTTTGAGAGTCTGGTACATGTACATATTCCTTAGGAAAGAAAAGGTCATTTTTTTTCTACATCATGTGTGTTTATGTAAAAGGTTTGCATTTGCACTCTAACCCTTTATGCCATGATGTGTTGCATTCCATTTGCCATATCAAAATAAAGCTCCATTTGACATATAGTGCACTTTACAAAAGAAAAGTCCTCACCTCAAACTACTTATTCCTCATCTCATATCCTTTATCTTCTGTGTCTTCTTCACCTGCCACCATTATCATGTATTCTAATACACCAAACCATCTTCATCTTGCATTCTTGCATTCCTACATCATCCTACATTGTATGTCAACCTTCTATGGCTTTCCACCAAGTCTAGCCTTAGTCTAAACTTTTTAGAACAAGTTTAACCAAATTTGACCATTTTTTACTAATTTCAACCATTTTATGACATCTTTCCTTGATTTTGGCAATGCACACAAACTTCAGGTCATTTTGAGTCTAGTCGGGTTGTTTTTGGCCCTAGGAGCCTTCTAGGACATAGTTTGCACATTTAGAGCACACTTGGGCTTCCCAAGTGAATTCAAGGCACACTTGGGCTTACTAAGTGTACACTAGGTGCACTTGGGTGCATTTTGGGTAGTAAGATGCCTAGAACTACTCCTATAGCCCCTATGTTGCACTATGAAGGCCATAACTTTTGTGTTTCAAATCTGATTTACAATCTGTTAGTTGTGTTGGATTTATATCTTCATTTTGAACAAATTAAGATATCATTTTCATTATTTGGTCAGTTTCTTGAGTGGTAACCCCTGAAACTACACTTGGGCCCTTGATTGACCCTTGTTCTACACTCTAGACCTCATAACTTTCAAATTTTAGCTCTGATTTGTAATTTGTCAATTGTCATGGTTTTGTCTTCTCATTGTCAAGATATTGACCTATCATATGCTTATCTCAATCAATTTCTCTAGGGGGGGACCCATATATATAATCCCTACTAGGGCATGTTTTTATGGCTTTCTCATCAATGTTCTTTGACAAAACACTCTAAATCATATTAAATCAAAGAGGGGCAAAATATAGACACTCAAAAATGGTTCATGTCTATAATTTCATCTCATTTTCTCATTCCACTAACTCTAATTTATAGGCCAACTTGATCATATCTCAACAGTGTCTACTATCATTTTCATCCTCTTTCACATTAATTGCAGATAATTTTGGAATCATATCAAATTAACTCATAATCATATCAAATCAACTCAGAATCATATCAAATCAACTCAGAATCACCCAAAATTAGTCTTAATTGATCCAAAATATGTCAAACATCCCAAATATATCATCATTTGTCTAATCCTAGGAATTTTTATGGCTTTCAGTGCCTTGGAAACCTATCAATCTATCAAATCTTATCAATCAAACCTCAGTACTATCATGGCTCTTAGTGCTAGGTCCAACTGTCATTCACATCATCTAATCTTAGACATTGTTGAGTCTCACAGTGTCTGATTATAGGATTTTCAACCATTTAATAATATTGATAGTGTTGTTTGATGACCAATCTCGATCTTGTAGCATTTTATAATGTCAGTTAAATGTTGTTTCCTTAATTCATGTCATGTGTCCTTGGAATGTTATCAAGTTTACTCAATCAATAAATTTGACCATGGCTTTGGTCTATTTGTCATCATCCTAATCAACCTCCATTATCATCACATTTCATCAAGGATACTCTTGCACTTATTTAATCAAAGTGGCCAATCATCTACTAATTTTCTCTATAGGATTAAATAACCCATAATTTATTCCTATGTCATTTTATTAATTTTTCTTCCTAACTGACATCCTCAATTAATTAATTTTATTAAATAATTGATTCATCATTCACAAACTATTTGAATTCCTAATTTTCCAAGTTACATTTTTTGCAATTAATTTCATTTTTTTACTAATTTATATTTGTGTGGAATAATGGATTTTTAATTCAAATATCCCATATAATATTGACATCATCATGACATATGGGTGTAGGACTAGAAAATGGGCTAATGTCTAACATACTATAAGCAAATAACAAACTCAATAATTATATATTAACACCCTCTAGTCTATAATGAATCAAAAGTAGAAGAAAAATTTAAAACTCCCTCTTTCACTTGTAGCTCCCATGTTATTTCTTCTCCATGTGATGTAGCTCCAATTTTCTATAGTGCACACAATTTGGAAGAAAAATATTAGAATAATGATGATGCTATAAGAATACTTGAAGTTATGATTTACCATGATATTGGGGAGAAACTGGCAACTCCCTAATGTGGGATACTTGAGATAGAGAGTACTTTCCACACCCGTTGTCTTCAATCTTTAGCTTTTCCTTGGCCTTAGTGAGGAGTATATCAGCATCCACATACTTAGAGGAATTTGTGGGTTGTGCTTCATTGTTTGCTGGGACTTGGTATGCAGTAGCATCTCTCAGAATTATACAAAATTGGAAAGGATCTAGATCACCAGGGATGGTAACCTCTACATTTTTGTAGGAAAACTTTAGACATTGATGATATATAGAGAGCACTACTTTCATAGCATGAACAAAAGGGCATCCTAATATCATGTTTCAATTCATTTTAATATCTAGGACATGGAATAATGTGTCTTCAGTAGTCAGACCAATCTGTATGGGTAATATGATAACACCCTTGGAGAAGTATTCACCATTATCATAGGCTTTTATTATGATTCTTTGAGAGGGATCCACATCGTTTTCAAAATAACCCAAACCTTTGACAACTTCTAGTGTACAGATATTCAGCCCTACTCCTCCATATATCAAGATACATTTGAATTTAACATTGTGGACAAAGACTTCAAGATGAAGGGGATCCTTATGGTTTGGTCTATCTTTAGGAATATCCTAAGGGGAAAAGGTGATATGTTGTGATGCAGATAGGTTTCCCACCATAGCTTGGAACTAGGAAACATTGATGTTATCTAGGACTACTAATTATTTAAGGTCTTGATCCAAGATCTTCTAATGTTGGGGAGAAGCACGTAGTAGCTCCAAGATGGATATTTTTGCAGGGGTCTTGCAAAGTTGTTCAACAAGTCTATAATTAGATGAAGTAGGAGCAGCATGTATAATAGGGGGTGTAGGTCTAGTAGAAGAAGTAGGTCTAGATGGGGCTCTAGGCAGAGTGATCTTAGTACAACATTTAGTGATAGTGCGACAAGGGTCTTTAGCCTTCAAGGTGAATGTGGATAAATAGGAATCTAACTCATTAAAATAGTTGATAGTGTAGTCATATCTAGTGTGTGTGTAATTCACATTACCTTGTGAGTTTGAGTTTGAACTAGAGGGTTTCTCTTTGTCATGATTTCCAAAAGGATCTTTGAAGATAGTTTGATTAGAGTTGGATGCTAGCAGTGATGGATTGACTATGATTACACCATCATCAATAAGGTCATGTATTGTATGCTTTAGTTGGAAACATGATGAGGTCTTATGTCCTTTGATGTGGTGGTAATCACAAAAAAATTTATCATCCCACCAAGAAGCTTTAGTCAGTGGCTCATCTTTGATTGGGGGTAACTAAGGAAGTTATTACTAAGTAATTCTTGAAGTGCAGTGTCAAGAGGTATCCCTAATGGTGTGAATTTTCTATCTTTTCTTCTAAGTTGTCTTCAAGGTCCATCCTACATGGATGTCTCAATTTTCTATTGTGGAGGTGATGTTTGATTGGGAGTTTGTGAATTTGTAAGGATTGCACCTTTCAGAGTTAGTTGAAGTTGTATTATGCTAATTGCATGGGTGTCCACAATGCCATCATTAGTCACATTCTTATTTTTGGAGAAAAAAGTTTCCTTGTCATTAGAAAAGTTATTGTTTCTATTTTCCTTGTTCATCTTGAGGATTCCCTTATGGATAAGAGCATCTTCAATACTAGCCCCTTTTTTCATCAATTTAGAAATGGTGCTTGGACTTTTTATTTTGAGTTCATACATTAAATCAGGGACTAAGTTTTCAATGAATAGGTTAACTTGTTCTTCTTCAAGAATGTCTAGTGCGCATTGACTGACTAAGCTTCTCTAGCATAGTAGTAATGTGATAAATGGTTCTCTCACCTTCTATTTAGTTGAGTACAAATTAGAGAGTGGGAGATGAAATTTTCTGCAAGTTCCAACCAAAATTAGATAGTACCAAGAAGTTTGGAGTACCATTCAAGAGTGGGCCCACCTAGAGAATGAGGGAACAATCTCATGAGATAGGTGAGCTCATCACTGAGTTCAGTACAAGAGGCACAAAATTCTCTAATGTGATCAATAGGGTTTTTTTTTCCTCATTATTTTTCAAATCTTGGAGCCTCAAAGTGTTTTGGAAATGGAGGCATATATAGACTTTTATTGAATGGATTAGGACATAAGGCCCTTTTTTTATATAGAGAATGTTTCTTCTAGACTCCCAATGCCTTGACCTGTTTGGAAAGTTATTTGAATTGTTGAATAAAATCTTAATTAGGGTTTTGTATAATAGCTTTCCCTTCAAGTGTTTTGTGTCTATGAGTAGACCATTTGTTGTGGTGAGAACTATGTCTACTCAGTTCTGACATTTCTGTGTCTGATGAGTTTGGTGATGTGTCACTAGGTGGTGGAGGTATGTTAGTACCTCAAAGACAAAAGGGTCTCTATTGTGACACATGTTGGGGTACTTGTTGCAGTATTTGATGTGGAACTTTTTGTGATATCGACTGTGATTGATGCACCACATGTTTTTGTAGTGTCATTTTTTGTGGTTGTTGTTGGGATACCACTATGGGTTGTATGTGAGACCATGTACGTGATTGTTGTTGTAGAGGTATTTGTTGAGGTTGTTGTGGCACATGTTGTTATAACAAATGTTTCTGGTATGCAATTTGTTGCTCAAGGCATCTTTGGTATTCTAGCTATTGTTTGAGTTTATCTTGATGTCTAGCAAACATGGCTTGTTGTTGTTAGAGTTGTTGTTCATACATTGCATGGAATTCAAGTGCATTTACATTGGATTGTGTGTTAGGGACATTGGATGCTTGTACCACTTGAGGTTGTTGTTGTTGTGGTTGATTTTTTTGTTGTTATGTTGAATGTGTGTTGGAAACATTAAGTTCTTGGATTATTGCAGGTTGATGTTGTCGAGGTAGTTGGTTATGTCCATGAGAATTGATCACCATGTTGGTATTGTTGTTTTGGCACCTGATGAAACCAAATATTGTCTTTATTTCATGATAGTTTTAAGATACTTCGTTGAATCTTTTTCAAAACATTTGTGTACCTATGTTTACCGAACCTATGATAAACCTATGGGTAGAAATTATGCCATCTTTTGCTAGTATTATATAAATTATTTAGTATTTCATATAGTTATCAAAATGTGTGTTCTTATATTTTAATTTAATTTGATAAATGTTTATTTGCAAACATGTCTTTGTATTGTAACTAACCTATTAATGAATACTAAAAGATGATTGGAGGAATTCAAAAGTTGAGTGCCAATAGCATTCAAGGAGAAGAGAATGCTAAGGAGAAGCCACAATGGAGGAAATTTATAATGGTTCCAAAAGACACGATAGTGAGTAAGGAGGAGCTATGAAGACTTATTTCCTTCTCTACATTTATTCTATGGTTAGTTTATGTGTTGATCTCCTATATATAGGAATTAACCCAAGTGTGTTAGTTTAACCAATTAGAAAAAGAGTTTATGAGAACAGACTGTTAAGTTTTATAGTTGTGTTTTTATAGTTTTGTGTTATGTAATGGATTTTTGAAATCTAATGAAATAGTTTTTGGCTTCTATCTTGTGTTAGTAGTTTAGTGAAGCTGATCAAGGGGGCCCACTTGGAATGTGGATTAGATTAAGATAGAATAGATTTATTTCTAAGCATTTGTAGTGTTGTAAGTAGAAATTGTAAGTTCCTTCTTGTAGCATCGCACTTTGTGAATGTTCTTGTAGCATATGTGAGAACAATTATAGTGGATGAAACTCAGTTGGAATATTTGTTATCCTTTCATTGTATTTCTAGTATTCATAGAGTTAAGTGTGTTAGTTTCCTACATCAATAGTGTAAGTTCTTTTTAGTGTCCTACATCAGTAGTGTAAGTTATTTTTCTTGCATTTACTTTCCTATAGCATAAGCTTAGTGACTCATTAAAAGACCTAGTGCACATATTGTGCCACCATTTCAAGTATGCATCCCTAGGTTGACAAGATTAAATGCACCTCATAGTGGGAAAAATAGTCCTTAGTTTGAATATATTATTCCTAATCATGGCCTAGAGCATGACTATGATACACCTATTGTGAGGCAGATCAGCACCTTTGTGTGTTAGACGTTTCTCCTTGGGACATCATATAGACTTGACAATGAGGTGCATTCCTTTTGGGAATAGGTGTAATGTCAATAAGACTTTTCCTTTGTGCATCAATAGGGATTTTTTTAGTTGATGTTTCACATGGTGCACTTGTGGGAGGCTCCATAACATTGGACATCATGACACTTGGTGGAGTTAGGAGCAAAGGTGTACTTTATTGATTTTCCTCCAAAGGAGGTATGTTTTGCATCCCTAGAGCATAAGTCTCTTTAGGCATGTCTTTTTGTTGGACCATGTGATTGAGATCAAGTCTTAATGTCCTCTTAGGCTACTTAGGAAGAGTCGTATTTCCTTTCATTAGTTGTGGTTCATCAAACAAGGGATTAGTGTTGATGTGTTCAATTGTACTTTGGAGGATTTTGATGGTTGATTCTTGATGGGACCTCATAGGCACCATTATTGTGTTTGAAAAATCTAAAGGTTGTTTTGCCTTATCTAAGTCTGAATTTATCACGAGTTGTACATTTTCAATCATTGTGTTGGTTTGATGTTTGGACTTAGGTCCCTCCAAGTTTGGGTTGAATTTGACAATTTATTGGGCTGCCAAAGTTTGAAGTTCTTGCAAAAAAATTGTCTTGACATGTCCTAGCCATTTCTTCATTAGTGATGCCATAGTTAGTGGGAGAGTCATCACTTAGGTGTACAATACCTTGTTGTGTGTTTGATGCATTAGGGTTGAAGGTACTCATGTTGGGTTTGTTGAATTCAAAGGAATGTGTTTCTTCATCCTTGGGTAGGTTAGTAAACTTCCACCTCTGGGTGGTATCAGCATGAATATAGGTTCAAATTTAGGACTCCATTGAACCATCCCATGTGTAGCAAAATTGTTTGAAGGAAACCTCATGGTAGGTGCATTTTTTAGGGTTTGTTGCATCATCTCTTGGTTATGGTGATCTTGTAGATACATTTTTAAGGGGTCTGCAAGTAATAGTTGTGATGCCTTGATTTGGTCTTTATCAAAGGTTTTGTTGGGCTTTCTTGCTCTTCTTTTTTCTTGGTGCCTCAAAAAATAAAGGTTGATAAATTTCTTTAGGTCTCTAAGTTGATTATGTCCTAGTGAGTGCTGGCATGATACCTAAGGATGCAGATGAAGTGGAGGAAAACCTAAATGGACTCCATGCCTCCCAAGTGCTCACCTAAACTACCAACTATTCTTAGATAGTACCAAGTGCACCCTTGGTGCACTTGGGGCCCTAAAGGTAAGAATTTGGTAAGTAGGAGATATGCAATGAGTAAACAGAGGCGTTTACAGTGTTATTTGAGTGTTTTAGAGTGTTTTGCAAGGTTTAAGGATGCAATGCAAGGTGTGGATGTGCATATTAGGGTTCTAGAACCTAGAATGAAACCCCTAATTACCAAGTATAGTCTAAAACTACCAATTGTGCTCTAAAACTACCAATCATGCACCTAAATTGTGTAGTTGGTAAAATAAGGGTGCAATTGGTAAAATAGGTCAAAACTTGATAATTAGGATGTGGGTATGCAAGATGTGAGTTTTTTTTG
Organism: Cupressus sempervirens; assembly: GCA_028749045.1. Classification (NCBI taxonomy): domain Eukaryota; kingdom Viridiplantae; phylum Streptophyta; class Pinopsida; order Cupressales; family Cupressaceae; genus Cupressus; species Cupressus sempervirens. The sequence continues at coordinate 680,009,220 of CM053787.1, read as the reverse complement.
GTTTTTAGGTGTTTAAGGATGTTATGCAACCTAGAAAATGCCAAATGAAGTAGGGTTTTGAATGCAAGGTGCAAATTTCCTAGGAAAACTATGCAAATGCAAATGCAAAGTGACATTTTGGATATATGCAAAATAAAGATTATGGTATGCAAAATGAAGGCTAGGGTTGGACCTTGACATTAGAGGTTTATGTATTCAAGGAAGAATATGCAAGAGATGGTGTTTTAGGGTTGATAATGGCATTTGGGATATGAAAAATGAGAATAAGTGATCAAGAAGACAATTTGGTTGGTAGACATGTTGATAGGGTTTGATAGTAGAAATGATGCTAAGGTTCTGAACAATGCAAGATGAGGGGGATATAGCACTAGGGTAAGTCAAAATGGCATTTAGGGATACTAGGAATATGATTATGCTAATGATAAAGGTATATGCAAGGTATTGAACTTAGGTGAAATCTTTTGAATGTACTTTGTCTATGAGTTCACCCTTGTGGTAATGGACTTTGGATCTTAACCAAAAAGTGATTAAAGACAAAAAGATCAAAATGATAAAGATGACAAGGTGAAATCTATCAAGACATAGATAGAGTTTGACCCAAGAAAATTATAAGAAAAGATAAAAAGACTAGTCAAGATCCATCATCCATCAACACCAAGAGATACTCTAGGACTCATACTTTGTTCAGATTTTTGACTAAATTCAAAGGTTTTCGGGTTCAAAATGACATTTAGGGGGATCAAAATGATGATGATGATGAGTGAATATGCAATATGGAAAGGTCCTAAGATGAAAAAAGATATTTTGGGTGCAAGATGTGGTTTTAGGTCATGTGTAGAATGAGGACCTATAAAGGCTCCTAAATGAGGTTTTGGGGTCCTAAAATATAGTTTCAAGGCCTAAAATGGGTATATAAGTTCCAATTGTGCTCTAACAGCACCTAGTGCACTCCAATGGTACCAAATCCACTTGTGGTGTAGTTGGGGCTAGTCTAGGCACAGTTGGTAGTTTCATGGCACAATTGGGAGACTAGGTTGTAGGGTTGTTGATTCTACGGGGGGTGGTTGTAAAGTTGTTATGCTAGGAAACTAAGATGTTGGAGTTGATGTTATGATGGATTAGGAGATGTAGAATGAAGGTTAAAATGTAGGGAATGGTGTCCTAAGTGAAGACAAAGAAGATTATGGGGTGTAGAATGCAAATCAAGGCATGCTAATGTAGGGGGGCCTATCTAGGTACCTGAGGACACCTTTGAAGTCTCAAAATGCTATCTAGAAGCCCAAACTGAGTCCTCAGACCATCAAGTGTGCTTATATAGTACCAACTATGCCCATGGTGTAGTTGGGGCTAGTTTGGGTGTAGCTGGTAGTTTCAAGGTGCAGTTGGTAAACTAGGCTGAAACTAAGTCAATTTGAAGTGCTAGGGTTTCCATATTGATGTTACAATGAGCTAAATAGTAAAGGACAATGCTACGACAAGAATGGAGGTTCAGAATGATGTTTATGACACCTAAAATGATGGTTAAAGTGTTCAAGATGAGAGTTGGGTATGCAAAGATGCAAGATAGACAATGTAAAGTGTAAGTTTGGAGGTTCGAATGAAAAGAATGTAGGCTAAACCCTAATGAATGCAATGTGAAGGATAAGGGTAGCACAATGAGAACTATGAAATGCAAGATAAAGCCTAGATAATGCAAGTATGGTGGTCAAACTAGGGTGAATGTAAGCAGATTATATGCAAATATAAAACCTAAGGTATGCCAAGCACTTCTAGGATCAAATAGTTGCCATGTTTTCTAAGACTTGAATGTACTGTACCAAAGTTTTCAAAATTTTGACCAAGGTTGTAATGTTGTGACAATGTATTTGATGTTTTGACAAGGTGTAAACAATATCCAAGGTTTAAATTTGAATGTTGGCTTTTATCTTGATTAATGTTGTACACACACACAAGACACATTAAGACAAGAATAGTTGTTGTTAAAAGTAAACAAGCACACCACAACCTAGGCTTTAGGACTGTATCCACTAAATTCCTACTTGAAAAAAAGTTCAGTCATGCTTATCCAAAGTAGACAACTTAGAACCTTGGCACCATAGGCTCCCTCTTACAATGTACTCACTTCTCAGGGCTACCAAGATCCACTTCCCAAGGGGAATGACTTCCCAAGGGATTGTTATCTCTACTAAGGACTACGAGAATGTAGGATGTCTTCACAAGCATGGGTGACCCCTTGAGCCAATGGATAGAAAGGATTTTGGAAACTAAAAAAGGTTTTTTATTTAAGGGCATTTTGTTCGGCAAGTGAATGATAAACTTTTGTAAAAGGTCTCCCAACCCCGAGAACTAGGGTTTGACACACCACAAGGGTACTAGAGGAGAGCTATCACACAGCAATAATGTGAGATAGTTTTCACCATAATTGAATTTTATATAGTGGATGGAACATTGACCTGGCTTTGGCCTATTATCACTCTGAAGTCATCCCCTAGCATACCCAATATCAGATATCTTGGTCCAAGGCAGGCTTCACTATAGAAGTTACACAGATTTCTCTTAAACCCAAGATCCATCAATGGCAAGGGGAGAGGATATGTCCATGCAACTCCTATGGATTTAAACACTATCGACATGCCAAGTAGAAAATAAAAAGTTCATTTTAAGCACTAAACGAAGTGTTCTTTAACTTAAAAAATCCACACACATGGTTTTCACAAACACATAGGGTCTTCAACAACATCCTGCAAACAAGCACTAGTAGTTTGTTATGATCATATCTTTATCCAATGATCACCACATGATGCAAATAGACCATCAGTAACACAAAAACATCTACCCTAGGTCCTAGAAAGAAATAGAAGTCCTAGATGTAGATTTTGATTGAAAAGTGTGTTTTCTCTGAACCAAGTGCACTTTGACAGAGTAGATTGTACCCCAAAAGGCCAGAATGGCTCAGAATGCCCCCAATTATGCTTAGACAATGCTAACTACACTCATGGTGCACTTGGGGCTTAGAAGGGTGTAGTTGGTAGTTTTTGGTCATAATTGGGAGGTCAGTGGAAAGTTGTGGGGAGATGGAGCGTAAGCAAGACCCAAAAAATAAAAATTTTAAAACATATACACCCAAGTGTGCCTAGATAGTGAAAACTATGCCCATAGTGCAATTAAGGCTTAGAAGGGTGCATTTGGTAGTTTATAGACATAGTTGGTAAGTTAGGAACAATAAACAAAGGTTATGCTATCTCCTAGGCCCCTAAAACTACCTCCTAGGGGTCCCAAGTGCACCCTGACAAAGCAGAGTGCACCCTAGGAAAGCAAGCTAACAAAATTCATAGAATGAAAGCATATAACCATAATACTAGACCTGCTAATTAATCTAGGTGTGATAAGGAAGTGCAGATAGTGGTTATACCCTTCCAAGTGAGCTCCTTCCTTGCACCTACAAGGACAAAACAAGAAAACCCAAGTTAGATAAGCATGTTCACGTCGGGTTCACAAAATGTAGGACTAGAAAATGGGCTAATGTCTAATGTACTATGAGTAAATCACAAACTCAATAATCATATATTAACACCCTCTAGTCTGCAATGAAAGTGAAATGAATCAAAAGAAGAAAACAAATTTAAAACTCTCTCTTTCACTTGTATCTCCCATGTCCTTCTTTCTTCTCCATGTGATGTAGCTCCAATTGCCTATAGTGCACACAATTTGGAAGCAAAAGCCTAGGATAATGATGATGCTATGAGAATACTTAAAGTTGTGATTTAATGTTGAGAGATGGAATGGAAAATACTAAAGAGCTAAGGACAAGAAATGAGAGAAATAATGTTCATTTTATAATCAACATGGAGGATGAGAGGATTGGATTTTTCACCCTAAATATGCGATGTGGCAAGAGATTCCTTTGAGAATCCATGATGCATATGACACAAGATGCCACATGTAGGACTATATGATTCTTGGAAGTCAAGCTTGGCTAAAGATGGAAGAGAATCTATGATGCATCATATGACACCTCAAACCCACTTAAAGCCAAGAATCTATGACAATGGAAGCCAAATATGGACATGCAAAAGGAATAAGAATATTGCATTATGACATATCTTAGCCAAGTGTCAAAGGAAAATCCATGAGGTGTCACACCCATGTGTTACAATGATGTCAATATTTTGTTGAATATTTGATTAAAAATCCCTTATTCCACACAAATAAAAATTAGTAAAAATGGAATAAATGGTGGAAAATATGACTTCAAAAAATTGTGAATTTCCATGGTTTGCGAATGATAAATCAATCAATAAATATAATTTATTAATTGATTGAGGATGACAATTAGCAAGAATAATTAGTAAGAACAATAGGATTAAATTATGTGTTATTTAATCCTATAGAGAAAATTAGTAAATGATTGGCCAAACTAATTAAATAAGTGTGAGAGTATCCTTTGACGAAAATGTGATGATGATACAGATTGAATAGGATGATGATAGCTAGACCAAAGCCATGGTCAAATTGATTGATTGATCGAAATTGATAACATGCCAAGGACACATGACATGAATTAAAGATACATAACATTTAATTGATATCATAAATGCTACAAGATTGAGATTGATTGATATGGTTGATCATAATCACATCGATGAACACTATCAATATTGTTGAAATGGTTGATAATGCCATGATATAACATTGAAAGACTCAATTATGTCAAAGATTAGATGACGTGAATGATAGTTTGACCTAGCATTGAGAGCCATGATAGTACTTAGGTTAGATTGATAAGATTTGATAGATTGATAGGTTTCCAAGGTGTTGAAAGCCGTAACAATGACTAGGATTGGATAGATGATGATTGATTTTGGATGTTTGATATGGTTCATGATGATTTAGATTAATTTTGGGTGATTTTGAGTTGATTTTAAATATTTTTGAGTTGATATGAAATGATTTTGAAATGATATGAAATTGATGTAGAAGAGTATATGAATGATGACAGACACTATTGAGATATGACCAAGTTGGCCAAAAGATCAAAAGTAGTGGATTGAGAAAATGAGACAAATTAGTATCAAAGAAGTGATGAAACCATAGATGCAAACCATTTTTGAGCATCTACAATGGGCATGACACATCATGGATTCTCCATTTACACTTGGCTAAGACATGTCGCAATCAATATATTCTTATTAAGTTATGCCTATCCATATTTGGCTTCCATTGTCATAGACTATTAGCTTTAAGTGGGTTTGAGGTGTCACATGACATGTCATAAATCCTCTTCCATATTTAGCCATGTTTGACTTCTAAGCATCATACAATCCTACATTTGGCATCTTGTGTCATGTGCATTATGAATTCTCAAAGGAATCTCTTGCCAAGTCACATATCCAAGGTGACAAGTCCAATGCTCTAATTTTTCATGTTGATTATAAAATAAGCATTCTTCCTTTCATTTTTGGTCCTTGGGTCCTTAGGTCCTTGAGTAATTGAGTCCTTGATTCCTTCAAGTCCCTAGCTTTTTAGTCTTTTTCTCTCTCTCAAGCTTAAATCACATCTTCTAGTATTCTCATAGTATTATCATTGCCATAGGCTTTGCTTCCAAATTGTGTGGACTATAGGAAATTGGAGTTATATCACATGGAAAAGAAAGAAGGACATGGGAGCTACAAATAAATGAGGGGCTTTTAACATTGTATTTCTTTCTTTGTTTATTTGTCTTTCATGGTAGACTAGAGGGTGTCAATGTATGCTTATCGAGTTTGTGATTTCCTCATAGTATATTGGACATTAGCCTATTTTTTGGTCCTTCAATGCATCCATATAAAACATATAAAAGATATGCATAAACCATCTCATATAGTTATCATAACATAGTTGCATCCCATAAATGTCTCACAAAAGTATCAGAGTACATGAACATGGTTTGCATCAATACTAATTGCCCATATGCGTGAACCATGAAAGAGCATAACAAAAAACAATAGAAAAATAAAGAAGCCCCTCTATACATGTACATGTCAGTGTCACCTTGTGTTGTCCCTAGCCTCATAACCTGTATTTGACCTTGAGGAGGATATCTCTATTTTCTGTGGTGGCCTCATTGGTTCCATCACCCCTGCACTACTTTGTGTCCTCTATGTCTAATGCAAGTGAGATGTCGATGCATAGAAGTTCTCTACTTTCTACCTTTGTGGCACTACCCTCTCATGCTAATCCCTCCAATACTATGTCTCCATATCTACCCTAGTCATCATCATATCCATCTCTCAAAAGTTTGAATTGTTGATGTTGCTAATGAACTCCTAGGACTCCTATATTGCCCTCTCTACCCTACACACTGTTGCATTCCTCTTTCTCATAGCCTAATCCCTCTATTGCCACTGCATCCCTCTCTATTACAACTAGGGTAAACTTTAAGAAAGCCACCTCCAAAAAATGATATAAAATATTGGTGAATCTTTCATTATTTTGAAAAAACAAAATTATTTATATTGGCGAAACTCTCAATTTTTTATTCTAAATATGATTAATTTTGGCGATTATTTTTAAATCATAATTTTTTTTTGTATAAAATATTGACAAATCTCAATAATAATAGGAAGTTCATTAATCACCATGGAATATTACAAATCAAAATTGAACATTTTTTTACCTTGTGGAATGTTATGAGAATCGTTACATATACTTTAAATCAATAGTGAATAATAAATATTGGTGATATATCCCTAAATTCACTAATAATTATGATAATTATTGTTAGTTCAATTTAATTTCTCCAATAATATATTATATTTAGGTAACTCAAATCTATTCATGTAACGAATATTGTGGCGAATATTTGAGTTTAAATTTTTCAATAAAATAAATTATCAAGCGATTTTAAATATTCTAGAACTAAATTTTATAAAACTATGGCAATTTAGGTTGTATCAAATCTTAAATTATTAGCCAAATTACTAGCCAAAAAATTCTAAAATTAGCCAATTTATGAATATTAGCCACTAAATTATACACTAATTACAACCTGATCTAACTAACTTCAAAGCCCTTTGATCACCTCCATAAGCTCTAACTAGCTAGGCCCCACCTATAGTGGTACTAGTTTCCCCCTAGTTTAATCCACTAGATCCTCCTCAACATCCATCACCACTACATCCACACCTATGTCATGCTTATCACCTCCCTCATTACCATCACCTCCACCCTCCCAATAGTCATCCCCATCCTCTCCCCCATTACCACCCCCATCACCATTCCCACCCCCACCATCCCCACCCTCCTCATTATAATCTCCCTCATGCTCTCCCTCTGCAACCTCATCATCACCCCTTGCCTCTGCATCCTCTCCATCCTCCTCCTCCTCCCCATCATCATCCTCATCTCCCTCCTCTCCATCATCATCCTCATCTCCCTTCTCCTCAACATCATCCTCATCCCATCCCTCTTCCTCTCCTCCACCCTCCTCCTCATCATCATCCTCATACTACTCTTCTTGTGATCTCACTTGTGGCACTAGTACTACCAGATCTGTTAAGGGCCTCAAATAATTTTGTACAAACCATCTATCATATGTTATTGCCATGCCTGTATCTACCACATCTATTGTTGCTCCCCATACCCTCAGTTGTAACTCCTCTAGCTAAGCATAAGCCACTTGTGTCCTCATAGGTGCTCCCCAGTCTTGGATCTTTGCTCTAGATTGTACAAATAATGCTAGACCTTTTGGTACATCTTGTATCTCTCCAAACTATCTACTTACCCACTCTGGTAGGTACATCTCTATCACTAGGTGACTAGTCACTATGCACCCTATTAGATAGCACTCATGTTTATAGTATGGTAAGTGGATCTCATCATCATCTCATCCAAGGCAATCTTTGTAGGGTCTCCATATAAATTGTGTCATAGTGTCTAACTAATGTCAAAAGTACCTCACGTACCCTATCAATTCTCATGCTAATAGACCTCTATAACTATATGAATATGGCATGTCCTCCAATAGCTCCCTCTCTAAAAGTGGCCTGAATAGTGCAATATGCTCATACTCCCAAATCTGTAATAGTATGCCCCCAGTGCTAAATGTCAATCCACCTCTATATGCTACCTGATGTATATAATAGTATAGCATCCCCAGCATGCATGGGCCACAAGAAAACATAGTCCACTCCATGAGCATCCACTCTAGCACCTAGCCCCATCTGATAGGAAATCTATATCCCCACCTATCTAGTATCAATAGTCCACTAATCACCTAGTAGATCATAGCTATCAACTACTCATGGCATGCCACCAATAGGTCCCATCCAATCTTGTAATCTTGAATCCCCAACTCTGCATCTTCACATTTGAATAAGTCGTGTAGTGTTTCTCACCTAGTAGTCGAGTCATATATAGCTAAATCTCCATGAATCAAAATCCTAAGGATACACTATACATCCTCTAAGGTCACAATAGCCTCCCTAATTAGCAGATGGAATGAGCTAGTCTCTGAGTGTCATCTCTCTATCGATGCGGTTAATAGGGCTATGTTCCCTCTCACCTCAGGCATAAATGTAATATGATATAAACCAAGACTAGCCATGATCCCTCACTCACCAAAAATCATCTGATGATGTAACATAAGACTCTATAGTCTATGTCCCCTCATCCATAATAGGGGAAAATCCTGCTACATAACCACATAACCTATGTCAACCTTCTATATCTTTGTATCTAGCTTGACCTAGTTTTTGACCCAAGTTTGACCTATTTTGAGTCTTTTTTGACCAATTTTGACTCTTCCCAAAGCATGTTTGACTAATTTGAGTAATGTTTTGAATTCTTTCTAGGGTTCTAAACATGTCTAATAGTTTTGGGTCATTTTAACTCTCTACCTATCACTCTATCAATTTTTTTCCTTCATCTGAGCTAGGTTTGACTAGGTTTGATTTTTTCTAACTATGTCAGCCTAATTTGACCTTGTTTTTCAAATCCTCCTAGGGTTTTTAACATGGGGTCCAATTTTTGGGTCATTCTAAGTCTGTTTGCACCCTTTCAAGCACTTTCCACTGCTCTCTATTAGCATGCACCTGAGTTAACTTACATCTACCCTAAGTTTGACTAATTATGACCAGTTTGACCATCTTTAACTAAGTCTTAACACTTTTTTGACATCATCCTAGGGTTTTTCTAGTGTACCCAAAGTTTTAGGTTGATTTGGGCTCACCTAGACCCTGTTTAGAGCCCCAAAGCATCCTAGGGTGTAGTTGGGGCCTCCATCTATGCCCATGAAACACTTGGTCATTCCAAGTGCACTTAGTGCATACTTGGGCATGCCAAGTGCACCCACTATGTAGTTGGCTATGTTTTGGGTATAGTTGGGTCATTTTGATGCCCTAACTTGGCCTTAGGACCCCTATTTGACCCTATTTGACCCCCAACTAACTCCTAAGTGCCTAAAAAGCATAGAAAAGTATAAAAAATCATAAAAACCATAAAAATTACAAAGAAGGCCTTGATTTACTCATTAGAGGTCTTGCACCTTCTTATTGTCAAAAGGTATGCACTTGTTCACCATGATGTTGCTCCCTTGGTAACTAGTCCATTTTGCTTGATTCAGAACTCTTTTCTCCCAAAAGTGAAGGTGAAATTAGTTTCAAAACCCTCTCTAATGATGTGCAAGAGGCCCTTTCTATGTTGGTCATGATGCCTTTTTGTACTCCAGAGCCCATAACTTTCATATTTTAGCTCCAATTTGCAATTCGTTAGTTGCTATGGTTTTATCTTCTCGTTGTCAAGAAATTAACCTATCGTATGCTTATCTCAATCAATTCCTTGAGCAAGAACACATATATATCATCCCTTCTAGTCATGTTGTTGTGGCTTTCTCATTAGTGATCTTTGACACAACACTCTAAATAACATTGTATCAAAGAGGGGCAAAATGTAGACACTCAAAAATGATTTGCATCTACGCTTTCATCACATTTTAATTCTAACTCATCTCATTTTCTCATTCCACTAACTCTAATCTTTTGCCCAACTTGATCATATCTCAATAGTGTCTATTATCATTTGTATCTTCTTTCACATCAATTGCAAATCATTTCAAAACCAGTTCAAATCAACTCAAAATCATATCAAATCACCCCAAATCTACCTAGAATCACTCAAAATCAACCATAATTAACCTAGAACATGTCAACCATCCCAAATCTATCATCATTTGTCCAATCCTAGGCATGGTTGTGGCTTTTACTACCTTGGAAACCTATCAATCTATTAAATCTTGTCAATCTGACCTCGGTACTGTCATGGCTCTCAGTGCTAGGTCCAACTGTCATTCACATCATCTAATCTTAGACATTGTAAAATCTCTCAATGTTAGATCATAGCATTTTTAACCATTTAATGATATTGACAATGTCTATCGATGTTATTTATCAACCAATCTTCATCTTATAACATTTTGCAACATCAATTAAATGTTACGTTTAATTAATTCATGTCGTGTGTCCTTGCCATGTTAACAATTTTAGTCAATCAATCAATTTGACCGTGGCTTTGGTCTATCCATCATCATCCTAGTCAACCTCCATTATGATCACATTTCATAAAGGATACTCTCACACTTATTTAATCAAAGTGTTCAATCATCTACTAATTTTCTCTATAGGATTAAATAACCCATAATTTAATCCTATGTCATTATACTAATTGTTCTTCCTAACTAACATCCTTAATTAATTAATTTTATTAATTAATTGATTCATCATTTGCAAACTATGGGAATTCATAATTTCTTAAGTTCTATTTTCCACCATTAATTTTTATTTTTTTACTAATTTCTATTTGTGTGGGATAATGGATTTTTAATTCAAATATCCCACATAATATTGACATCATCATGACATATGGGCATGAAACATCATGGATTCTACATTTGCACTTGGCTAAGATATGTTATAATTGATATATTATTATTTCCTTATGCTTATCCATATTTGGCTTCCATTATCATAGATTCTTGGCTTTAAGTGGGTTTGACATGTCACATGATGTGTTAGAGATCCTCTTCCATCTTCAACCATGTTTGACTTCTAAGCATCATACAATCCTACATTTGGTATCTTGTGTCATGTGCATCATGGATTCTCAAAGGAATCTCTTGCCAAGTCACATATCCAAGGTGACAAGTCCAATGCTCTCATCTTTCATGTTGATTATAAAATGAGCATTTTTCCTCTCATTTCTAGTCCTTAGGTCCTTGGGTCCTTAATTCCTTCAAGTCCCTAGCTTCTTACTCCTTTTCTCTCTCTCTCAATCTTAAACCATAGTATTTGCTTCCAAATTGTGCACACTATAGGCAATTGGAGTTGTATCACATGGAGAAGAAAGAAGGACATTGGAGCTACATATGAAGATGGTAAATTTAACATTGTTTTGCTTTCTTTGTTTATTTGGCTTTCATGGTAGACTAGAGGGTGTCAATGTATTCTTATTGAGTTTCTAATTTTCTTATAGTATGTTAGACATTAGCCCATTTTTTGGTCCTATAGTTATTTGTCTGGAAGTACGAATGTGGAGTTGGATTGCAAATTTGTAACTTGTAATTGTGTATTTGTCGTAACCTAGAAATCCTTACAGCTGGGCATGTATTCAAATTAATAAATGAATCTATATGTGTTTTTTCTACTTTCTTCTTTGGTTTTTTTTCTTGTGTTGTGTTTCTACTATGTTAACTCTTGTAGGTGGATTTGATAGCTGGGTGTGCCTTTGGCCCTAGCTATTTAGTCCAACCCTATGTCACTTTCTATAGTCTTGAGGATCCTTGCTACTCTGTTCTTCACTTCTTTCTACAAACTAATAAATCTTCACATGTAAACTTTCCATGACTTTATGAGTAGTGAGACTCAAACATTTCTATGCCTAACTTTTATTGGAGTAACCTAGGAATATACCTTCCTCACTTTTTGCATCAAGTTTTCCTTTCCTTACATCTTTCTGGATATAAAATTTTCTTCTAATTACTCTAAGATAACAAACATTAGGCTTATACCCATACCATTATTCATAAGGTTTTTTTTTGTGCCTTTTTTAAATTGAACTTGATTTAGTGTATGAACTTATATGTAGATTGCTACTCTCTAGTATTTCCGTGCAACATTCTTCTCAAAAATTAGTGTCCTTGCGTATTCCATGAAGAATCTATTCCTTCTTTCATCTATGCCATTTTTTCTAGAGTTCTAGATGTTAATACCTATCTTTTGATTTATCTTTCATCGTAGAGCTCATTGAATTCATTTTCTAAATTCTCCTCCTCTATCTAACCTCATGCATTTCAAATGCTTCCTTGTTTCTCTCTCAACTCTAGAAAAATACCATTTTAATTTTTAAAAAGCATCATATTTATCTTTCTAAAATGTTACACTAATCATCTTAGAACAATCATTGACAAATAAAATGAAATAAATGTAGCCATAGTAGTTTTCCAAACCTATTGGTCCACCAAGACCTATATGAACTCGTTCCAAAACCTCTTCAAAATTGTAGGACTTACTATTGAAACTTATTTTACTCATTCCAAAAATTTGGCATTGTTTTCACATGCCCATCTCAAGTTTCTTTAGATAAGGTATGCCTCTCACTCTTTTTTTCTTGCTTATATTAACTAGGTTATCATGGTTAACATGACACATTCTTTTATGCCATAGCCAACTTTCCTTTATCTCAGCTAACAAACATGTACTTTTAGTGATATCTAAGTAAAAAAAATTTACCTTTTGTTTGATTGCCAATTCCAACTAGGTTTCCTTTCTCCATCCAATAGTTTATCTTTGTCATTCATGAGTTCAAATTTGTATCCCATATTGTTTAGCTATGCTATGCTAAGTAGATTATGTCTTTCATTCAACCTAGTAGGAATTTTCAAATTTTAGTCCTTATGTTAATGCTATGATTCCTTTAACTTTAACATAACATGGTTCATTGTTTCCAAATATAACACTTCCACCATCATAGTGTTCTACATGTTCAAACTTAGTTTTTTCACTTGTCATGTGATGGGAGAAACCACTATCTATGATCCATGTATCATTTTTTCTAAAATGATAGATAAATGTCATTTTTTAACTCTCTTGGTTATTAGATTCATCTTTAATAGCAATGTAAACTACTATTTCTTCATTATCATCACTATCAGAATATTTAGCAATGTAAAAAGATTTCTTACCATATTCTTTGTAGTCCTTGTAGCTTTTGAAGTCTTTATTTCCTTTGAATCTATTATTCCTTTTCTCATCTTTATCTTCATTATTTGGACATCTTGTAGCAATATGACCAACCTCTTCACATAAGAAACAAATCAATAGAATTTTACCCCTAAATTTTCCTTTCCCTTTCAATACTCCTTTTGCAATTAGGGCTTCAATAACTTCAAAATCTTCATCGAAATGATCTTCTTCATCACTATCAACTTTTTTTCCTTATTGATTTTCCCCCTTTTCAACCAATGGTTAGTTTGACTTCAAATGTAGATTGATGATTGGTAGAAGTAGGAGAAAAGTTATCAAAATTATCAAACTCAAAAGTAGTTAATATTCACACAAATGAATCCAAGCTTATATCATTTACAGGATTGCATCTCATTTCTTGAATTGCTTAAACTATAATAGCATAAGTAGGACGAAGTGTTCTTAGTACCTTGATGACTATTTTTTCATCATCAATTTTCCCTCCTACAACTTTGATTGCAATCATTCTTTCTTTGATTCTTTCACTATATTGTGCAATGCTTTCACCATCTTTCATTTTCATTCAATCAAACTTTCCTCTCAAGCTTTCTTCCTTGGCTCTTTGCAGATTTTTATCACCTCCATAGATACTCTAAAAAAAAATTCCACATATCAAATATAGTAGGACAATATTTCACTCCATCAAATTAAGAATAGTTCAGAGAGGAAGCTATTTCAAACATCATTATATTGTGATTATTTTCCCCTTTCATATTCTCCACAATCATAGGTTTAGGTGGTGGCACATATCTATTTTCAAAGTTTTTTAAAAATTACTAATGCTTGATAGATGTAGCTTCATTAATTCTTTCCATGTTGAAAAGTTGTCTATGTTAAGCTTAGGAATCTCCCTTTTGTAAGATGTCTTGATCTTTAGCTTAGTTACTTGAAACCTTTCTTGCAAGCACCAAATTATTTTATAAAAAAATTTGGAAATGTAAGAGAGTAACTAATATTTGAGGGATGAATTAATTACCACAAAATGAATCCTTTTCTCTTAGATGTCAATGCAAACTTTCACTAATCATGTAATACTATTCGACTCAGTTAATACTATAATGTTACTAGCACTTAGTTAACAAAGCAATCTTATGATTATTAATTTTTTATAACCCTAAGTAACTTAGTTCTAGAAATATAAAGCATAATGAATTAGCATAAACAAAGATGACACCAAGATTTATCATAGAGACCCAATTTGGGAAAAATCACCTTGCAACTAGTCATAATATTTTTCACTCTTTTGAAATGAGCCCTGTTAGGAGCCAACCCTATTAAATATTAAAAATATATATTGTTAAGTATGAAACTATTAGAGCATTTAGATCACCCTATTAGGAGTGGCTTGGTTAGAGGTCCTCAAACACTTCAATCTTGAAATGTCACCTTGTTACAGGATTTTTTAAATGACTATTAAGTCAACTCTATTAATAGATTTCTTTACTACTACAATGGTTAGAAAGAAACAATAATTTTAACCTGATTTATGAAGAAATTTCCTTTGTATATTCAGATCTCTATTATGGCTTAACCTCTAGATCCTTCCTGATCAGATGTTCTTTTTAGCTTATCTTTCACACTTTCCTTTTCTATCTTTTCCTTTACTCACAGGTCCATCTTATTTCATATTCTTCTTATGTCATTTATTTTACCTCACAACTTGAAATTTCTTATATATCATAAGCTATGACAAGTTGGCTTGAATACCATTTCAAAACATTAATAAACATCCAAATAGTTGACTTTAATCAAATAAATATTTGATAAATGTACTATGTTGTCACTCAATCAATACTAGGATTGAATTCTTGGTTGACACTGTCACTCCTTTGATCCTCAACCACTCAGTCAATACTACAAGCCCTTTGATGCCTAACCACTTAGTCAATACTATAGGCAAGAATCCCTTTTTTAAACAACTACGTAGTTAAAGTTTTCTTTACTCGACTGCTTCGTTAATACTGAGATATACAAGGTTAATAATGAAAATTCTACATTGCTCAGTTAATATTGACATTTGTGTGAACATTAATAACAATATACAATTGAATAATTATTCACAACACTATAGTCTTCAAGTTTTTTGTTGCATTCAACTTCATTGATTTTTGCATATTCATCAACTTTCACGTCTGCACTTTCCATAACTTTGTTAGTGTTAGAGTTCAAGCACTTATAAGCATTGTTCATACTGGAATAACCTAAGAATATGTCTTCATCACTTTTAGCATCAAGTTTTCCATTTCTATTATCCTTAAGTATATAGTATTTTCTTCCAACAATATTAAAATACTTTACATTTAGTGCATATCCATACCATAATTCAAAAGGTGTAACATTTGCACTTTTCTTGACTTGTACTACGTTAAAAGTATAAACAATTGTACTTCCAACTTCTCTCCAATATATGTGTGACACATTTCTCTCCATCATCAATGTTCTAGCATAGTCCATGATTGATCTATTTCTCTTTTCATCTATCTATTGATTCCTCTATCATTGCATAATATGTTAAATTCATTGGAAATGAATTCACCACCTCTATCAAATCTCAAGAATTTTAGAATCTTTCTTGTCTATTGTTCAACTATGGCCAAATACATCTTATATAGCTGAAAAGCATTAGATTTTCCTTAAGAAATATTATAGGCATATTTCTAGATTAATCATTATTACCTATTTTTGTCCCCCCGAAAAAATTTGAGTTCAAATACTTGACCCACCCAATGGCCACTTCCCATCTTTTATGTTATTTTAATGCCCTGGAAATACAAAATAAAATGATTAAACCTTATGATATTTCTTTTTTTTTAATTTGTTTCTGTTGGCCTACAACTTTCCTTACCATTGGATCTTGTTAAGATCTACAGATGTCACGTACTTGTAATGAAAAGTTGCGGGGTTGTTTCCCATAGCGATGTAGTGACCATCAAAACTTTGGTGTAGTAAAAAAGATGAATTCAATTGCCAATTTTTGATAAATTGTCAGTGCTCACTATATCACTACTGGGAAGTTTTTCATTTTTGTCGATAGAGAGGTAGCAACTAGTCAAAAAGTTATGGTGTAAAGGAAAATGTTCTTGTGTGGGCCACAAGGTTGGAGATCTACTGATGAGCCGGTAGTTTGATTGGCACCCACATTCTCGCATTTTGTCTTTTGTCAGACTTTCTAACAATGCAGGAAAGCACCTCACTATTGTGTGTCTTGTGGGGTCAGGTTGATTTCATAAACCCCAGGGTGATGCCAAGGTGGTTCCAATCGGATGCTAGGTTGTGTCGAGTGTTTCATGGGCCCACAAGTATTAAAAGACATGGTGGTATCCTACTTAGCATTTGTAGGCCAAATTTTTTTACTCCATTGGTGCTCACTATATCATTATCGAGAAGTATGTGATTTTTTTCAGTAGTGACATAGCGACATGCCTAAAAATGACAAACATGGTAGGGTCAAGAAAAAAATGATGTCATTGGAAATTATATAATATATATATGTGTGCCAACATGTTGAGCTAGCTTAGTGATAGCAGTACTTGGACCCATGCCCCTTCCATAAAACATATAAAAAAATTTGATCATCAGATCAATCTCAGATCTAAGATCATCACTATCTCACTATGGTGAGTTGCACGAGGGTTATGAACAGTGACATAGCAATAAGGGACCCACCACATTTCTCTTAAGTAATGTATCAATGTCTTCCACATGATCAATGAGAATCTATGATGGTCACTATCTTGCTATGGCAAGGTGCTCACTTTTTATGTATAGTGAGATAGTGATTCAATGACATGTGTCCTTGCAGGCCTAGGGAGATAATGTTGTAGTTAGTGTTGGTAGTTAAGGTTGGCAGTTGGGAGACATCGCAGTCAGGGTTTTGAAAAGGTGGCTCGGTTAGTCAGTTAGATGTGGTCAACTACATGGAGACTTTGCGAGGTGGAAAAAAATTGAAAGAGTACTGGCCCATGTGGCTCATCCTAGTGGCAAAGTTCGGTTGACTTGCTAACTTTGTTGATTTATGAGCTAGAAATAGAGGGGATCAAGTTTTATTGTGCAATTTGATCCTCATGATCAATTCCAACCACTCTCGAATGAATGCTAAACCCAGTAAATAGCAAGAAAGCACTCCACCACCCTAGTTTATTCATCTATTTGGTCAGAATGGTTAATGGCACCTTTTCTTGTCTTCTCGAGGCCCTATTTTGGAAAAATATCAAATTTCATTGTATTTGAATTCATGCCCGGATCAAATTTTCTCCAGATCTTTATCAAGACTTAATGATGCTAGTTGTGGAGTAACTTTAGTTAGAAAATATCTCAGTTATGCCTCAACTATAAAGGCAATTTTTGTAGATTTTGTTCTGGTCGACTCTTCTTTGACTTCTCTGATATTGCTCTACAATTTCACTGTAAATTCCCTTGGCCTCTAAATTGTATAGCATTCTTATCTCCTTTAACCATTTATGTGAAGTGTAAGAACTATTTGCCTCTCATTGGTGTATTGTAGAGATCTGTAATCTTGGATGACTGTATCTCTTTTGGCCTATGAATGGTATGTAAGTGAATCCTCTCTTTCCTTGTGTCATTTATTTGGGTTTTCTAATCTGCATGTGATTGATATATTAAATCAAGTCTGAATGTGTATATCTTTTGGTGTCATGATGGTTCAATAGTGCATGTATGGATAGAGATTGGTTTGAACACTCTATTTTGGTGCATCACCCCCTTAGGTTAGAGTAGGTAGATTTTCTTTCACACATTCCTTCTCCCTTTTCCTCTCCAAGAGTAGTTAGGTGCACCCTGATAGTAAAGGAAGTTGGCCTTCTCTAGAGACTCAACCTCACAGTTCAAGTCCTACAGCTTGGAGGTTGTTCCCATGTTTCACAAGGTTGTCCTTAGGTAAAAAAAATTGACAAGGGTGCAAACCTTTGTGACAATAATTTTTGGCATGCCAATATTCAGAAAATTTCAAGTCTACTAGTGTCAAAAGGAATATTTCTATATTAATACTGATGAGATAGTACTAGCTTTAGTGTTCAAGCCTTCAAGGGTTTCGTTCTTCAAGTACTTGGTAACTCTGAGCTTCAAATACATCTAGTTCCAGACCAAAGTTGCAGTAATTCATGCCCAAAGCCGAAACAAGGGCATCTTCTAGAGGTAAATTTCAGTACCAAGAGCTTTCATTTTCAAATTCTAGAAGAAGGAAGACTAGTTTATCTTTATCACCAGTTAGGAGTGCAATAGCAACAAATACACCTGCAATATCCATCTCTACTCCTCTTGTCATTAAATCTCAGTCTAGATTGCCATCAACACATATCAATAGATCACTTGTCTATATGGCACAACCTAGAGCCCATACTTTTGCCACTTTTAATGGTGGGAGTCTTCTTTTATTGGCCCAAAGACATGACATACCAATAGCTAAACTCAAAAGTATACCAAAATTTACTTGCAAAACTCATACCTCTCCCTCAGAACACATTCAAGAAGTTGCAAATGTCTGTAATATCCATGGTATTATAGAGGATGATGTTGTAGTTAGCCTTCTAGCCTCATCCTTAAAAGGAAAAGCATTACAATGGTATAGAGGTTTGGCTCATGGTTCTATAATAGATTGGGATGGATTAGGAGCAGGACTGTGCAAACACTTTGAGGACACAAGTGACCATTTGTCACTTTTAGAACAATCGACTACTATAAAAAGAGCCCCCCATGAATGTATGACTGATTTCAACTATAGATTTCAAAACACATGGGATAGAATACCTACTTCAATAAAACCTACCCTTGGTAATGCCTTCTTGCATTACCTCAGAGCTTTTAACAGTGACATTGCCACTACAATCCAAACTATGGGAGGAGATACCTTGCCTAATACTTATGACATAGCAATAAAGTCAAAAAAAACATCCTAATACAAGGAGGTAAGCTAGCTCTAAGGCCTCCTATGCCTTTCTTTCTTGATGTTCCAAATCACCAACTAGCAATGGCTCCTCTTCCCACAACTTCCACATCACAATCCCTTGGTCTAGTCCCTCAAGCTTCCACTTCTTCAAATGGAATAGATGAAATCAAGGAGATGAACATGGATAAAAGATTATAGGTCCAAGAGAAGAAGTTGGAGGATGGCTTCTCTATGATGCAAAAAGTGAGCAACAAGGTGGTGACTTTAGAGAGATCACAAGCTCAAGGTAGTAAGGCTCATCAATTGCAATATCAAACTCTAAATAGTGGTAGGCCTTCAAATCATAATCATGGGAATGTTTCTTTTGATCAGAATAGGTAGTAGTCATGCTTCAACCTCAAATGTAAACCAAAGTAAGGCCACAGTTCCTCAAAACAACATTGCCCAAGATCAGGATTTTTGTTCCTCCTATAACTACTCCTATGCCCGTTGCATGTGCCACAAGGTTGAATCTTATTTGGCTTTGACCATCCAAGATCCTGCAGTAGGACAATCATACAAGGAGGACCAATTTAAAGATGCCTTGTATATGAAAGGACAAGGTTATTGCTCCTTTATGAATCATCAGGTGGAGGAGCATTGTAATGTAAACTAGGATTCCATTGCTCACAACAATAGGAGCAAAATAAGAGCTATTGGAGATGCTACCCCTCCTCCTCCCAATTAGGCCTTAACTTCAAATGAAATACCTCATGAGAAAGCAATAAATTATTAATCAAATACCCTTCAGTAGCAGAGGTGGAATAATGGCAGAAAGGATGTAAGTGATCCTCGGGTTGTTCTACCTCAACCTCCTACAAATGCAGCTCCCAAGGCTTCTACCAAAACACCTACTATGCCAGTCAGTGTGGTAGAACAAATGAAGAAGAAAAATGTAAATATTTCTAGGTAGGATGTTGTTGCTACTATACCCATGCAAGAGAGGTTGCTATAGCAAGAATTGAAAAGTATTGAACCAAAGGATTAGCCACCAAGTATGGAAAGTGCCACAAGCCTAGTATAGCCATCAAGGGAGGAAGAAACAAGTAAAAAGGTTAGACCCCATCCATTTTATGTTTCTCTAATTATAGGGGCTAAATTAGTCCACAATCGCATGATTGATTCAAGGGCTAGTAGTTCAATGATGCCTAGGTGTGTTGCTGATGCTTTGGAAATGAAATATGAGCCCATTGTTAAGGATGTATTACAATTGGATAGTAGTACTGTCAAGACTGTAGGGATCCTTAGGAATTTGGAAATGGCCCTACATGCATGCCTTGGTTGTACTATAACTCAAGATATATCTATTGCTAAAGTCAAGCCACATTTTTCCATCTGTCTGTCAAGAGACTTCACTGCCCAAATAGGTGGTTACATATCTTCTAATTGTTCATATATGTCTTTTTGAACAAGATATGGGACCAAAGCTTCAATCAAAACAGAGCCTCTAGCCCTCCATCATACTAAACCCTACACCCCTAATCTCATAAACATGAATTGTACTATCCTAGAAATGGATGAGAATGACATAATGAGTGAGCTTACTACTTCCCTAGTAGAGATACCTGATTTTCTCTTAGACTAATGGGCTAATGCATATCAATTTGATCCTATGCCAGAAACCTTGAGATAGGCCTCAGTACATATTGTATACTAGAGAAGGATGCTCTAGTTCCCAATCTTGTGGAGACTAAAGAAGATGTGATTGGGGTATGGAGTATGTAGTTTGATGGATCAAGGAATAAGAATGGATCAGGGGTTGGTGTGATGTTGATTTCTCCTGCATCAGTAAGGTACTACTTCTCCTTTAGGCTTTAGTTCAGTTGCACTAATAATGTGGCCAAGTATGAATTCTTGATTCAGGGTCTCCTACTTTCTCAGAAAAGAGGAATTCAAGCCTTAAGTGTATATGGATAGTGAGTTGGTGGTTAATCAAGTGAGAAATCAGAATATCACCAAGAACAGTTTGCTCAATTCTTATAAACATAGGGTATGGGATTTTCTTGAGGGTTTCAATGCATTTAATATTCAAAGCATCCCTAGAAGAGAAAATAGACATGTTGATAGACTTGCAGCAACAAGTGCATTTTATGATGTGCCAGGAATCTTGAGGAGAAGAAGAAGCAACAAATCAAAATGGTAGTAAGGCCTACCATCCCTAACAACAACATCCATTGGCAAGTGTTTGAATTTGATGAACAAATTGTAAGCTTCTTGCATAATGAAGTAGAATTTTCAAATAGAAACCAGTCAAGACTGCAGGATCAGTATGGTGATCAAATCATTAATCTTAGTTCCAAAAAATTGCCTAAGGGTCTCATTACCTTAGAGATTTTTTTCAATCCTGATGACCAAGTAAGAGGTAGATTCATGAACCTAGCTACTGATGAAGATGACCACATCACAGTCACGGTTGCTAGTGGAAAATCCTTAAACATGGGGAAGGTATGTTCTGAGATTGAGCAAGAAAGTTTTATTCATTTATGTTGAGAATTTAATGATGTATTTTCCTAGATGTATGATGATTTTAAGGGTTTTGACCCAAGGTTGTTTCAGCATACCATAGATTTAATTGATAATGTTAAACCAGTAAGACAAAAATAAAGGCCAGTGAATCCAAAAATTGAACCCTTAATTGATTAGGAGCTATCCAAATTGATTGAGGTCAATATAATTTTCCCCATCAAGCACTCATCATGGGTAGCAAACCTTGTCCCTGTTAGGAAGAAGAATGGAGAAATTATATTGTTTTTTGACTCTAGGGACCTTAACCAAGCTTCCCTTAAAGATCACCATCCTCTCCCTTCCATGGAGTAGATTTTGTCCAATTTTAGTGGTTCAAAGAGGTTTTCATTTCTTGATGGATTTTTTGGCTACAATCAAGTGCTGGTCAAAGAGTTTGATAGATACAAGACTACATTTACCACCAAATGGGGTACCTATGCTCATTTTAAGATGTCATTTGGGCTAACCAATGTAGGTGCTACATTTTAGAAGGCAATGGAGATGGCCTTCAAAAATGTGACCGAAAAGTTTGTATTAGTTTTCCTTGATGATATCATAGTGTATTCAAAGAATGTAGAAGATCATTTTGATCATTTAAGATAGGTGTTCTCAAGGTGTAGAGAGTTTGGGGTATCCCTTAACCCGAGCAAGTGTTTCTTTGATACCAATCAAGGAAATTATTAAGACACGTTGTATCTGAGGATGGTTTAACCATTAATCCAGAAAGAACAAAAGCAATACTTTCTCTCCCTCTTCCTAAACATAAGAAAGGGTTTCAAAGTTTCCTTTGTAGGATAAATTTTGTGAGAAGATTTATACCTAATCTTGCTACCATTGGAAAACCCCTTATAGCTATGCTCAAGAAAAATATGGCTTTTGCATGGACCAAGGAAGGGAAGGAAAGTTTTGAAGAGATTAAGGTAGCCATAGCCTCAGCCCCTACTCTCATTAATCAAAATTTTGAAAAGGATTTTATCCTTTATACCCTTGGTGGTGAGTCAAGTATTTCCACTATCTTGACTCAAACAAATGATAAAGATAAAGAGCAGCCCATAGCCTTCTTTAGTGAAGGGCTTAAAGGGTATGAAGACAAATATAGCTATGTAGAAAAGCAAGCCCTTGTAGTCATTAGAGCTTTAAAGAAATTTAGACACCTCATGTCTCATAATAAAATTCATCTGTTAGTACCCCATACGAGTGTGAAAGATTTCCTTTTGAGCAAAGATATTAGTGAGAAGAGAGCTTGTTGGATTACTAAATTAATGGAATATGATGTTGACATCCAGATCACCAAGTGTGAAAGATTTCCTTTTGAGCAAAGATATTAGTGAGAAGAGAGCTTGTTGGATTACTAAATTAATTGAATATGATGTTGACATCTAGATCACCAAGCTAGTAAATGAGAAAGGGTTGTGTAAATAAATGATATCATATCAGGAACCAAATGAGGAAGTTGTTATGATACTAACAGAACAACAAGAAGCAAGAAATGATGACCCAAGGAACTGGATCGATGATATGAGGAATTTCTTATTAGGTAATGGATATCCTCAAGGATTAGATAGAACTAAAAGGAGATAGTATAGATTATAGTCAATTCCTTATGTTATAGTTCATGGTATCCTTTTCAAGAAAGATTTTAATGGAGCCCTATTAAGATGCATTGACATAGACCAAGCTGAAAGAATGATCAGAGAGCTTCATGATGGTCCTGATGGTGGTCACTTCTTACCAAGGACAACTACAATGAAGGTCATGAGGGCTAGTTACTATTAGCCATCCCCATTCCATGATTGTCATAGGTATGTGAGGAAGTGTGAAAAATGTTCCTTCTTCTGTAGTAAGCAAAAGCTTGCAACTCTTCCTCTCCATCCCATTCAAGTGGACCAGCCTTTTAGTCAATGGGGATTGGATTTCATAGGCCCTATCAATCCTTCATCTAGTTTTGGTCACAAATATATTTTAGCTACTACAGATTACTTCACCAGATGGACAGAAGTAGTTGCATTGAAAGATACCATAGAATCATTGTTGAGTTCCTTGATGGAATTGTGACCGGGTTTGGTGCTCCTTCAACCATTATTTTAGATCATGCAAAATCTTTTGTAGGAGCTCAAATTTATGTGTGGGAAATTGACCATAATATCAACTTAAGCACATCCTCAAACTACTATCCTTAGGATAATGGTTTGGGTAAGTCATCCAGCTAAAACCTCATTAGGATTATGAAAAGAACTATAGAGGATAACTAGAGGTGTTGGCATTAAAAATTAAGGATTGCACTATGGACTAACTGAATAACACCCAAGAGGTCAATAGGAAATTCACCATTTATGTTGGTATACGGTAGAGAAGCAAGGCTTTCAATTTCATTAGAATTCTCATCCCTAGAACTAGCTCATTAGTTGGAGCTAATTGAAGATGATTCCATGAAAGTAGGAATGGCAGAGCTAATGGAGCTACAAGAGAAAAGAAGTCAGGCCATGAAAACCCTAGAAACACATCAACTACAAGTGAAAAGGAGATTTAACAAGAAGGCTTATGTCAAAACCTTTAGAGAGGGTGATTTAGTTTTGAAATGGGATGCAGATAGGGAAAAACTAGGGAGACACTCAAAATTTGATGCACTATGGAGTGGTCCCTATCTGATTGTTAGTTGCAAGAAAGCTAATGATTTTCAATTAAGCAGGCCTAATGGTGAAGTTTTGCTTATCCTAGTCAATGGGATCTATCTCAAACCATGTTTTTGATAGGGTTTGAGGTTTCATGTACATAGGTAGCTTAGATTTCTTTATGTTGGTTTCCTACATTCAAAAAAATGCATGAGCACAAGTTTCTCCCTGTGAGATAGCCAGTTTTTTTTTTCAAAGTTTTCAAGGTTGCAAAAGGTTTTGGTCTTTGGTTCCACTTGCATAGACAGAGGGCAAGTTTTCAAGGTTTATTCCCATAGAGGTAAGGTTAGGGTTTCATAGTGCATTGATCCAAATATTTTATGACTCTATAGCCCAATGGATGCATAAGGTCACTAGTCACATGCATAGCTAGCTTGCATCTCCTATGAGTCGCCAGAAATGTTACCTATTTTTGCCCCCCACCAAAATTTGAGTTCAAATACTTGACCCACCTAACAACTACTTCCCATCTTTAATGTTATTTTAATACCCTAGAAATACAAAATAAAATGATTAAAGCTTATGATATTTCTTTTTTTTTAATTTGTTTTCGCTAGCCTACAACTTTCCCTGCCATTGGATCTTGTTAAGATCTACAGATGTCGCGTACTCTCTATGAAAAGTTTCAAGGTTATTTCCCATAGTGATTTACTGACCATCAAAATTTTTCTATAGTACTAAAGATGAAGTCCAGCACCAATTTTTGATAAACTACCAGTGCTCGCTATATCGCTACCAGGAAGTTTTTGATTTTCATCGGTAGCAAGGTAGCGACTAGTCAAAAAGTTATGGTGTAAAGGAAAATGTTCTTGTGTGGGCCACAAGGTTGGACATCTACTAATGAGCTAATAGTTGTATTTGTGCTTGCATTCCCACATTTTGTCTTTTGTCAAACTTTCTGACAATGCAGGCAAGCACCTCGCTGTCACGTGTCTTGTGGGGTCAGGTTGATTTCATAAGCCACAGGGTGATGCCAAGGTGGTGCCGATTGGATGCCAAGTTTTGCTGAGTTTTTTGTGGGCCCAAAAGTATTAAAAGACATAGCAACATCCTACTTAGCATTTTTGGGCCAAAATTTTTGACTCCGTCAGTGCTCACTATATCGCTATCGAGAAGTTTATGATTTTTATCGATAGCAAGGTAGCGACATGCCTGAAAATGAAAAACACTGTAGGGTCAAGAAAAAAATGATGTCATTGGACATTAAATAATATATATGTGTGCCAACATGTTGAGCTAGCTTAGTGACAATAGTACCTGTACCCATGCTCCTTCCATAAAACATATAAAAAAATTTGATCATAAAATCAATCTCGGATCTATGATCATCTCTATCTCACTATGCTGAGTTGCACGAGGGTTATGAACAATGACATAGCAACAAGGGACCCACCATATTTCTCTTAAGTAATGTACCAATCTCTTCCACATGATGAATGAGAATCTATGATGGTCACTATCTCACTATGGCAAAGTGCTCAGTTTTTATGTATAGCGAGATAGCAATTTAGCGACACGTGTCCTTGCAGGCCCAGGGAGATAACAATGTAGTTAACATTGGCAATTAAGGTTGGTAGTTGGGAGACATCACAATCAAGGTTTTGAAAAGGTGGCTCGGTTAGTCAGTTAGATGTGGTCAACTATGTGGAGACTTTTCTAGGTGGTAGAAAATTGAAAAACTACTAGCCCATGTGGCTCATCTTGGTGACAAAGTTTAGTTGACTTGCTGACTTTGTTGATTCACAAGCTAGAAATAGAGGGGATCAAGTTTTTTTGAATGATTTGATCCTCATGATCAATTCCAACCACTCTCGAATGAATGTTGAACCTAGTAACTAGTAGGAAAACACTCCACCGCCTAATTTTATTCATCTATTTGGTCAGAATGGTTAATGGCGCGATTTCCTATCTTCTCAAGGCCCTATTTTGGTAGAATATCATATTTCATTGTATTTGAATCCATGCCCAAATCAAATTTTCTCCAAATATTTATCAAGACTTAATGATGGTGGTTGTGGAGTAACTTTAGTTAGAAAATATCTCAATTATGCCTAAGCTATAAAGGCATTTTTTGTAGATTTTGTTCTAGTTGACTCTTCTCTGACTTCTCTGATATTGCTTTGCAATTTCATTGTAAATTCCCTTGGCCTCTAAACTGTATGACATTCTTATCTCCTTTAGCCATTGATGTGAAGTGCAAGAACTATTTGCCTCTCATTGGTGTATCGTAGAGATCTTCAATCTTGCATGACTATATCTCTTTTGGCCTATGAATGGTATATAAGTGAATCCTCTCTTTCCTTGTGTCATTTATTTGGGTTTTCTGATCTACATGTGATTGTTACATTAAAGAAAGTCTAAATTTGTATATCTTTTGGTGTCATGATGGTTCAATAGTGCATGTACAGGCAGAGATTGGTTTGAACACTCTATTTTGGTGCATCACCCCCTTAGGTTGGAGTAGGTAGATTTGCTTACATGCATTCCTTCTCCCTTTTCCTCTCCAAGAGTAGTTAGGTGCACCCTGATAGTAAAGGAAGCTAGCCTTCTCCAGAGACTCAACCTCACAGTTCAAGTCCCATAGCTTGGAGGTTGTTTCCATGTTTCACAAGGTTGTCCTTAGGTAAAAACATTAGAGAAGGGTGCAAACCTTTGTGACAAAAATCATCAACAAATAGAATGAAATATTTGTCTCCACAGTATCTTTGAACACCAATAGGTCCACATAAGTCAGCATGAACTAATTTGAAAATATCATCAGATGAATATTTCTTGCTCTTGAAACTAGACTTCGTCATTTTTCCCAATTAACATTGTTTACACATAATGTTATTAGGTTTCTTTAGTTTTTGAAAACCTCTTACTCTTTCAATATTACTAATGTTAACCAAATTTTCAAAATTTACATGACATAACCTCTTGTGCCATGACCAAATACCTACATATTGTGTAAACAAACATGTCTCAATAGATAAATCTGGATAGAACAACTTACCTATTGTTTGATTGCCACTTCCAATCAATTCACCATTAGAATCAAATTTATCTTTTACTTTATGTGATGGAATTCAACTCTATAACCTAATTTGTTCAATTGTGAAACACTCAACAGGTTATAGCTCAAACCTTCAACCCAATAAAAATTGTTACATTTGATCTTATCAATCAATTATATTAATCCTTTACCTTTCACAATACATGGTACATCACTAAATTTAACATATCCACCCTTGTATAGTCCAATATTCTCAAATATACTTTTACCATTGGTCATGTGATTTGAACAACCACTATCAATTATCCAACTATCACTTTTATTCACATATGAAATTAATGTTGTTTTCTCATCTTCATCAAAATTTTCTTTCATAGTAACATAGATTACTTCTTCATCATTACTTTTAGATTCATTATTAGTTTATTCTTTAGTAATGTATGAAGTTTTCTTATCCTTTTCTATGTAGTCTTTTTTTCTCTATTGTCTCAGTCATCTCTTCTTCATTTGTACTTTCTTTCTCTCTTATCATCCTTTTGTTCTCTGTCTAGACATTGTGCAACACTATGACCAACTATGTTGCATGAAAACTATATTATAGGAAGTTTACCTTTGTAGTTTCTTTTTCCTCTTGGAAGTATTATAGCCATTGGTGCCTTAAGCTCATCAAGTTCATCATCAGAAGTATCATTATCATTTTTCATGTATTTTCCTTTTCCTTTCTTACTAAGAACAAATTGTTATTTAAAAGAAGATTCAATAGAAGTATGATTGAAATTATCAAAAATTTACATCTCAAAAGTAATAAGCCTACTAATCACACCTTCCAAAGTTAGGTCATTACCTAGAGTGCATCTCAATTCTTGTATTGCAAAAACCCTAATAGCATAGATAGGAAGTAGAGTCCTCAATACCTTACTTATTACAATGTCATCATCAATATTTCCATTGGCGCCTCTTATAGCATTTACTTTTTCTTTGATTCTTGCAAAGTATTGGACTACATTTTCACCTTCTATCATTCTCATTTGATCAAAATTACCTCTCAAGATATCTGATTTTTCTCTTAGGACATTCTTTTCTCCTCCATAGATGGTCTATGGTATATCCCACACTTTTTTTGCATTCTTATGGATTTCATTGGCATCAAACTCGGTATAGCTTAGAGTCAATGCAATCTCCAACATAGCTTGATTGTTTTCTTTCTTTTCTTTTAGTTATTGGGAATTCAAAGGGACTATTTTTATCTCCACGTATGCATTGTCCACAAAATGTACTGCACCCTCTCCAATTCCTTCTAGATGTAGCCTCATCGAAAATTTCCATGCAAGGAAGTTTTCTTTGTTCAACCTTGGTACCTCATTTTTGTGCATCATGATCTTTAGTTGTCAATTAGTACCTTTAAAATTTTATCTACAAGCACCAATGCTCTGATACCAATTGTTAGAATTTTTAGAATAACTGAGATGGTGGGAAAATCATTTATCCAAGGTCACTATAGTATACTTTCAATAACATCAACTACCTATCCACTATTCTAAATATAACAAACTTGTAGAATGTAAATATTAACAACAAATTGTCAATACAACATCCACATGAGTTTTGCACTAGGATTTAAGGTGAAAACCTTAATTTGGGAGAAAAAACCAGTGACATGTCACCAATATTTTCACTCTTCTAAAGTGAGCTCTACCAACCCTATTAAAGGTTACAAAATACATTGTTAAACATGACCTTGTTAAAGGATTTAATTACCCTATTAAGAGTAGCATTGTTAGAGACTTTTAGAAAATTCCATTAGAATACCACCTTCATTAAAGGATTTACATATGACTATTAGGTCAACCTTGGTTAAAAGATTTCAATAATGATACAATGGTTAGATAGTAATAGCAGATTTTGATCTGGAAAATACAACTTACTTTGCAAATATAGATCTTAGTTTGGCTCAAAATCCAATCCATTTGTAGGCCTTCATTGTCATTTCAGTCTCTAATTTTCTTGGTAACCTTTTAAGAAATCACACTTCTCAACTCTTCTTAGCCTCTTTCTTAAGTTTTCCACTCAATAGCATCAAACACTACTCCAACCTTCAACAAAACTGAAAGTTAGCCCTTTTACCTCCTTAAATAGGTAATTTTGATCTTTAACCACTTAAACAACACCATATATTTAGGTTTACAATTAGATTCAACACATATAATAAATTTGTCCACCTTCTTGTTCATCCACTTCTTCATAAATTCTAACATAGAAATGTGAAAACATGGTTTCCCTTGAGACAAATTTTCAAAGTCATCCATCCTTACCTTCAACACACTTTCCATGTTCCAAAAAATCAACTTTTTTGGCTTGAAATTATGATTTTTCATAAACTATTAAAATGATGTTCCTAGAAAATCACTATGTTCAGACACTTGGTCACCACTGAGCTACTCGATTGCTACCAAATTTATTTTTTAGGTGCATATACTATCACTAGGTCAATAGTGATGCTCGATCACTACTATTTTTTCTTGATAGTTACTGTCTCATGGTCCAAACTATAATCACTCAAAATTTGCTTCAAGTTCCTTAATCTTATGCTCTATTTCTCAATCAATCCTAGGCATTTGGTCTATCTTTGATCACTTATTCAGGGCTTTAGTACAACTTTCTTTTCTATTGTAACATGATTTAAACAATCACTTTATCTTGTCAAAGTCCAACTAATCAAGTGCCCATTTGTAGTTTCCTCTTCATAATTCAACCTTTCCTTTAGATTCTTTTTTTATGACCAACTTTTCAAATTCTCTTCAGAAATCCTATAGATATGACACTCAGATCATATAGAAAATTGTCTTACCAATAAGGTTTGACATCAATGACAACATAACAATTGTTCCAATTGTAGTATCCAATAGTATTATCTATTTAAACCAACACATGCTAGATATGTTTCATTTCTTACCATAGTAATAACTAGTGGGTTTATCAGTACCCTTGGGTAAAAGAACAAACCTATGTCATGCTTTTATAATGGAAAAGGATAACAAAAGTATAACTATTCATCTTCAATGACATAAAACTATTATTACTATTTGAAATTTGAAAATGAAGTAAACTAATGAAATGTGTAGAAATGGATAAGGTTTATGATTTCTATTTTTAATTGTTATTTATAATAAGAATTGATATGTTTTCCTAATTTTTACAATTGATATTTTAGTTGTTGAAAAATATTGAAAATTAGGGGACTATTTCCCACCACAAAACTATATGAAAATAAACCTTTTTCACTTTGATATCATATTATTTTATAGATTACATATATAGCTAGATCAATTAAAATGAAAATTCTCTTTTGACCTAAACTTTCACTTTTATAACAATTGAAATTTTAACTCACCTAAAATTGATAGTTTTCATCTCCCAACACATTTTTCAAAAAAAAAAATTATTCTAATCAAAAGAAAAATTATACATTCTAGAAGAGGACTCTCTCCTCTATAACTTCATATACTTTTTAAATATTTTTTATGTGAATAGGAAGAAAATAAGGTTTCCTTTCTTAACCCTAGTATTCAATGTGATGATCCAAATTGATTAAGCACAAGAGAGTGGTTAACCCAAAAATGGATCATGTGATGGAAAAAAATAGGGAGAGAGGAGGTTATATAATCTTTCTATTATGATGAGAGTATGTTCTTAAATCCTATA
The DNA here is from genome assembly GCA_028749045.1 of Cupressus sempervirens. NCBI lineage: Eukaryota > Viridiplantae > Streptophyta > Pinopsida > Cupressales > Cupressaceae > Cupressus > Cupressus sempervirens. Next base: position 679,978,128 of record CM053787.1, on the reverse strand, counting down.
GTAGATGAAAGACAAATACTAACCTTAAATCTAAAAATTGTTATTTTCTAATGTTTGTATAGAATTTCTGGACCATCTATGTCCCATTCCTCATTGGAAATGTCAAGATGGAGAAAACTCAAAAATATTTTGTCTTTCTGAAGAGAGGTTGACATTCACACTCCTAGTAGGCCATTATCTTACCCATAGCACAATTATACCTTGAAAAGCTGACCTTGACCTACACTGCTCCAATGAAATTTATGTTTACAGATTGCACAAGTTTGACAAAAAGGGTATCCAAATCTACTCTTCAATTCTATGTTCAACTCTTGTATCTATAGGAAAAATGGTTTTGTTTGTTTGATGGGGAGTTTGCCTTCATCAAACCCTAGTTTGGAATTAACCTTGAAATTGAATTGAAATTGTAATATAAATAAACAAATCAAATCAAATAAATCACCTTGATTATATTGAAATCCTTGAAGAGGATTCGAATCTTTGAATCCACAAGTATAGATGCTCCAAATGCACATTGAAATGTATGTAGGATGTCTCAAATCAATGGCATTAGATCTTCAAAACTAATCTTGAATGTATCTTTGCATAGACAAAGGCTTGAATGAATGTTGATGGAGAAATCTTCTACAAGGGGGCTCCAAAGAGATTGAATCCTTCAATGGCTAACGATGGATCTCCTTGATGAATTGGATGCTTAAACACTTGACTTCTAGTAGATCTTCACTTCATGCAGGTGAATGCTCACATAATAATTGGATAGCTTGTGTTTCATAGATAGATTGATTATAGATAGCTCATGGATATGAACCAATAATGGATTTCAAAATGAGGGAAGAAAGCTTCATTATATAGAGATCTAGGGAACTAACTCCTAAAGAAGGGCAACATAGGAGCATTAAATCCTATTTAAGATTAACCCCTAGGAATAGACCTAAATTTAATTTAATTTAAGAGTCTACCATTTTGAAACCCAAAATAGCTAACCCCTAAAGTGCGAAAAAGAAATTTTCTAAATCCTAATGTCTTAAAATTCCCAAAAATTGAAAAATGAACCTTGGGTTAGGGACAAGGTTGACTCTACCCTAGGTTAGGGTCAAGGTAATCCCTGCCCTAGGTCAGGGTCAAGGTTTTCCTTGACCTAGGTGTTGGAATTCTTTAGAATAACTAAGAGGGGGGTGAATTGATTATCCAAGGTCCAAATGCACAAATAAAACTTTTTACAGCTTAGTGAACCCATATCCATAAAACATTTTTGTCATGCATGCATCCATTAGATTATGCAATCACTTAAACCTATAGGTTACTATCAAACCAACCTTGTAGAAATTTAACCATGAAACATAATAGATTCAATAACACATTTGACACAATGATTTAACATGCAAACCCAATTTAGGAAAAACCATCAGTAACATGCTATGCATTCTCACTCTTCTAAAGTAATGCCCTATGAAAGGCTAACCATATTAAAGATTATAATACACACTATTAAATGTGACCTGGTTAAAGGATTTCAATCACCTATTAGGAGTGAGCATTGTTAGAGGGCTTTAGATCATTCACTTAGAATTCACCTGGTTAAAGGATTTGCAAATGATTTTTAGGTCAACCTTAATCAAAAGGATTTACCCTAGAATGGTGCAATGATTAGAGAGTAACAACAAGGCTTGATCTGATAAAAACTTACAACACACTTGCATATTATAGATCTATGTTTCAGTCCTCCATTCTATTTAGATTTCATATACTTCAGCTTTGATAGCTTGTTCAGCCTTCAAGGATCCATACCCTTAAGTCGTATTTCTTTGCTTTCCAATGTAGACTCTTCTCTTAGGTCACTGAATGAAGAAATACCCTAGACTCTTTGTCTTCCTTGGGTTTTTACACATGACAACACTTTCTTCTTACTAGCCATCTCTATAATTAGAGAATTAACATTTTTTTTTGTCCATCCTCCATTATTCATTTTAGGTTTAGGTAGGATTAGGTAGGATTCAATGAATCTACCTCTCATTTCATTCTCTTCTAGAAACTTATCCTTTTAATCCTCTTTGAATTTGCCTCAAAATGGTTCATCTTAAATTTTGTGCCACTAACTCATCAAGCTTATCCTCCACATGGTTTACACAACCCAAGAAATCAAGTTTGTTAGCTAAAATTCATCAAATTTTTTATCTTTCTCATAATGCTAACACTTGGCATTAACTGGCTTTTGATGCTTAGCATATACTACATTTCTCATAATCCTCTATCAAATCACTCAGCATGAACTAAAGTTTAGTAGTTCTTAGCATCAACTAAACTTTACTTAGCTTACACTAAAATTAACTTTTCTCAGCTCCAACTGATTATCTACTTAGCACCTACTATGTAGAATGTTAATCTTGGCAAGAAAACTTCATTTTAACTTGTTCTTCTAAACTTAATCAATGTAACCATTCTCTGCAACCTTAAGTAGATTATCAATCCTCTATAATATCACTATCTTAATTGATTATTGTACTCCTTTTCCATATCATAATTCAACCTTTCCTCTAGGTGCTATTGTTACCAATCATCTAAGTAATTGTCTTACTAACAAGTAGAAAGTTTGACAACAATGAAGAAATAATGATTGAAACACATTATCAAACTTGTATCAATCTATTTTCAATAATCTCCTTCTTTGGCATTGATGAAAAATCAAACTAACCAAACTTAATCAGTATAACAAACAAAATACCAAAAAGAAAATAATTGCTTATATTGAAATCTCTCCCTCTATCAATAACTTTCATCTTCTAAATAGGTTACAACATTCTGTTTCAATCAATAGATAATCAATCAACTCATCTTATGACTCCCTCTGGATCACTTCTTATATCTCCTTTATCATTAACACTCTCTTACTAGGTAGTCATGTTTCTTTTGTGTTTTCTTTCATCTCCCTTTGCAGTCAGAATTTCCCCCTTAGTAGGATCAGGCAGATTAGGGTTTCTCTGTCTTTTCAATATCTTTATCTCCCTCTTATTTCTCTATCTTTTCAATGCCTTTATCTCCATCTTATTTTGTCTTTGTCTCCCTCTTATTTCAATTCCTTTATCTCCCTCTTTGACAAAAATGTCAAAAACTTGTCATCTTAAGATGTAGCTATGAACATTCTTAGTTTCTCCCTCAGTCACCTAGCTTGTGATTGATTTGTGGTTCTAGCTTTTTTATTACTTTAGTAAACTCCTAAAGTATGATCCACTGCATCAATGTGTAACATATGTCAATCAACTTTTTTAATTCAAGGAACTCCTCATGCTTCTTAGATAGCCTTTGATAGAGGTATCCCCCCTAGTTTACCTCTTAGATACTCATGAGTGTCCTTTCATAATGCTTTTGTGAAGATATTAACTATTTTCTCTTTTTAGTTAACATATTCCATCTTTACCTCTTTATCTTAAACTAATTCTCTCAAGTAATGATATTTGATTGCAATGTACTTAGTCTTTGTATGCATCACAAGATTCTTTGATAAATTTATAGCACTTGTATTATCATAATAAACTATCACAGGTTCAGTGATTTCCTCCTTCATAACTCTGAGTAGTTGTTTGATCCATACAATGTTTGTACAATTTACTATAGCAAAAACATATTCAACTTCAGTAGTTGATTAAGATATGTAATTTTATTTCTTGCTAATCCATGTAACCAGCCTTTTGCCTAAGAAAAATGCTTCTCCACTAGTGTTCTTTCTGCCATCAGTGTTTCTAGCCCAATAAGCATCAGTGTAGGCTCTTAAATCAAATTTTCTATTTTTCTTGTAGTATAGACCATAGTCCTATGTTCCTTTTAGATGTCTCATTACTCTCTTTACTGCCATCAAGTGATTTTCCCTAGGATTATCACAGAATCTTGCAACTATCCCTATAGATAATGCAATATTAGGTCTGCTATGTATAATATATTGTAATTTTCTAATCATAGACCTGTATAATGTTTTATTCACCTTAGTTGAATCACTATTTTTTGATAATTTATGTCCTATCACCATAGGTGTCCTTACTAGCTTGGAATCTTCCTATCAAAAAGTTTTCATTATCTCCTTTACATACTTTCATTGAGTGATGTATATACCATATTTCATTTGATGCACTTGCAAACCCAAAAAGAACTTGATCTCTCCAAACATAGACATCTCAAATTCTTGTTTCATTTCATTTGCAAAAGCCTTACATAAAGTATCTTGACCTCCAAATATGATATCATCAACAAAAATTTTAGATAACAAAATACCTTTTCCTTTCTCCATCTTCAAGTATAGATTATTGTTATCATCAGTCCTCTCAAATCCAATCTTCACAAGATAATTATGAAGCCTTTCATATCATGCTATTGATGCTTGCTTCAAACCATATAAATCTTTATGTAGTCTAGATACCATGTTTTTGTTGTCAGCATCAACAACTCCTTCTAGCTATTCTATATAAACCTCTTCCTCCAATATACCATTTAGAAATGTAGACTTAACATCCATTTGATAAACTTCAAAACCTTTGTATGTAGAGTAAGAAAGTAGAGTTCTTACTCCTTCCAACCTTACAACAGGAGTGAATCTCTCTCCATAGTCTATTGCATCTTCTTGTGTATATCATTTATAGACTAATCTTGCCTTATTCTTTGTGACATTACCATTTTCATCTAACTTGTTTCCATATACCCACTTGGTACCAATCACATTTTTATCTTTTGGTCTGGAATTAGAGTCCATATCTTATTTTTCTCAATTTTTTCAATCTATACTTTCATGGTTTTCCTCCAATCCACATCTTTTACTATTGTAGGTTCTTGCATGCTTAGAAAACATGTATCATTTCTTAACTTTTTCCTTGTCATTCGTCTATCATCTTTATCACCAATGATTTGTGTAGCAAGGTGATGTCTCTTGACACACTTAGACATTCTTAGTTCTTCTCTATTTTCTTCATTTGGTTTCTCAACTTTTGAATCACTATATATATCTCTATTAGATAGTTCACCATCTATTTCATGTACTCTAATTTTAGAATAAAAATGTGCCTCAACTTCATTCTCTAACTCAGTACCTGAATATAGTTTAGTTCCTAAATGCAACTCAATGTTCATAGTATGTGACTCAGTTGTCACTAAAAATTGTTGTTGGTTAGCAACTTAGTTTACAACATCTTCTTCAGTAGGCATACCTTCGTAAAAGTATATAAATGATTTGTATTCTTCTAGTTCCTTCATGGGTTTAGCCTCATATACTTCCATAGATTCATCAAATTTCACATTCACACTTTCCACAACTTTGTTAGTGTTATTGTTCAAACACTTATAAGATTTATTTCTTGTGGAGTAAGCAAGAAATATACCTTCTTCACTTTTAGCATCTAGTTTACCATTCTTAAAATCTTTGAGAATATAACACTTGCTTCCAAATACCTTAAAATATTTTACATTAGATGAGTATTCATACCATAGTTCAAAAGGTATTGAATGACTACCTTTCTTGAATTGCACATGGTTCAAGGTATAGACAGTTGTACTTACAACTTCTCTCTGTATACTTAAAATGTGAGCACAGTTCTATGAGTCATTATATGCTCAAGAATGAGGTCTCAAAAGGTAGCTCATAGCTCTCTATTCATGGAGTGCAAGGGTTTATAATGGAAGCCCTCATTTTGACCTAGTTTGTGCCCATGCAAGTACACCATAAAATGAGAGATTCAAAGATCAAAATATGAATGCAATTGGAGACAAAAACTAGTCTATATGATAACAATGCAAAATAATGCAAGATTTAATCTATCAATGTAAGATCTAATCTATCAATCCAAGATCTAATCTATGAAAGCAAGATCTAAGCTAATATGAAAATGCAAATCTGGATCATGATGATGGAAGCCATGGATGCATGAGAGAAGAAGAAAAGAACATAGAATTTGTCCACAAAAAACTTTAGTATTCAAACTCCTTCAAAAATCACTCTCCAAACCTACAGCATAACAATAGCCTAGAGTCTATGTATGTAAAATGAGGAGAGGGCTCTCCCTTATAAAGAAGATTGGATGATCAAGATTAAGAGTCAAAAGGATTTAATCAAGAGTGGAGAAAGAATGATCCATGTGAAATAAAGATCCACCAATGAGAAAATAGGAAAAGAATTAAATGGAATCCCACTTAGAAATATGTGCATTTAAGTGTAGAGGAATTTTTAATTCTTAATTATTTTATTTGCTCTTTAAGTGGGGATTTATTTAATTAAAAGGGAGCAAGTTATTTTAATTAAATAGGAAATATTTAATTAAATTAAAAGAGGATTTTTTCTCTTAATTAATTAAATGTGGATGAATTATTTAATTAAAAGAGAGGTTTTCTTTTAATTAAATGGGACTTTTTTATTTAATTAAAAGCGATATTGTCTTTTAATTAAATAAGACTTAGAATAAAATGATCAACCTTAGAAAATATTGAAATAAATAAATTTGATCAAAAAAATTGATTTGAAATCATTTAATAAAATATTGTAAACCATTGATTCAAGAAATTGATAAATTGAATAATGGAGATCCATAGTCTAGGTGACCATTTTAGGGTGCATACATTTGCCCCTCTTTGACTAATGTGTGATTGATTTGGGAACACATGTAGTCAAAGAAAGAAATTGAAGTGTGAGGTTGATTCGGGATCACAAAACAACCCAGATGTGTGGTCGATTCAAGAACACATCAGGACAAAGAATACAAATAAATCTTGACTTAAAAAAGTTGAGGATAAAACTGACAAAACTAAATCAAGGATTGAAATTTGATAAGTACTGTCCCCTTGTGATCGAAATCAAAATAAGATGGAGGAGAAAGAGTAAATTGCTAAAATTGATCAAATTGAACTAAAGATAAGGTTCTTGATGTAAGATGAAAGATATAGGAATCACAAAACCAAGGTAGATAATCAAGCATGAAATATTATGCCCCAAAGTTGAATTAGAAGAAAAGAAGTGAGGTGAAAGCGAATGGAAGCTAGAAATTTGGAAGATACGGAAAGAAATAGAAAGAAGAAAGATAAAGCCCCAAAATCAATCAATTGTTTAAGATGGAAATTTTGATTGAGATCATGAAAGAAGATAAGGAAATGAAGATCAAAACATGACCATAGTTTATTAAAAGTCTTCAATAAAGATGAAGGGAGAACCCTCTCAAAATCATAATGTAGCCTAAAAATGCAAACTAGCATGAAGTCTAATAATGCAAGCTACATGAAAATGTAAAAGAGAAACTATAACACTGGATTTTTGCGTTCATCATTCATTGGAGAATGTAAAAGAACTTATATTCATCATTGGGCCATTATTAATGGACATCAAAAATCACACAATCATCACTAGTCACAAATGAAACTATGAAGACATAAATGTGATTTATATCAAATTGGAATGTGGAAAGATTCTAACATAAGCATCAAAGACATAAAGTTCAAGATGACTTCAATATTAGCTTACCCAATTTAATGTAGCAAATAAAACATATGCGTCATGCCCCAAGTCCTCTAGCTATGCATCCTAGAGAGACTTAGGAACAATCACACTTAAAAAAAATTAATAACAGTCAGCACACAAAGAAAATATCACAATATAGCTCAAACATTAAGTGTTCATGTTTAAAATTTTAAGTGTGTTAGTTGATATCAAGTTCTAAGGATAAGGATTGAATGCTTGCAAATAGGTAAGATTACATAACAAAATTGTGTAATACCAAACCAATAAGTGTTGAAAAATACTTGATGTCAGTGGTTGTATTGAAAAATACAATTGGGGTGGTGTTGAAAAACATCATTTGTAAGGTTCCCTAAAGACTAACACATCCAAGAGACCTAAGCTAACATATTTATGCCCCCTAGACAAAGACCAATTTCAAACCAAGGCAATAAGGACAAGGCGTAATGGAGAAAGGCTAAGTGTAGAGGACGTGCACTAAGAAATAGGGGTACAAAGGCCTCAAGTAGCATCCATTTCCAAGTTTTCACCACTTGGATTTTTTTTTTTTAGGACTTTATATATATATATATATATATATTTGTATTTTTGCTACCAGGGTGCCTGTTTCCAGGTTTTCACTAAGGCACTTTTTTATTTTTCTTTTATTGAATTTTTGAATTTTTGAATTTTTTGAATTTTTTTTTATTTTTGGAATATATAAATTTTTTTGGAGATACATCAAAGCACCTATTGCTAGGTTTTCACTAAAATGATCATTTGTTTTAGGACATTTTTCAATTTTTTGAATTTTCATAATATATCATTTTTTGGATATTTGAAATATATCATTTTTTTTGTATTTTTTTCAAGATCAATAAATATGTACAAAGATGCCCCCAGACAGAATAGACATTATGGATAGAACTTCTTCAAGTGCAAGACATTTATAGGATCAGGGAGCTACTCTCCCTCTACTATAGATAGTAAATAGGCACTAGACACAAAAGTTGCTATAATAATGTAAGGTCCAAACTAATTAGGTTCAAATTTATCCTTTTGATCTCTATTTTATTGATTTTTAGGATTTTCACATACGACAAGATCTCCCAACTGGAATTTTGTAGGGTGAACCTTTTTGTTGAATGCTTTTGACATGCACTTTTGATAGGCCCTCATATGGTCAAATGATGCTTGACACATCTCATCTAGAAGTTCTAATTCTTGAAGTCTCATGGTGTACTTCATCTATAACTAGACCTTTGAGAGAAACTCTTAAGTGAAGGAATTCCAACCTATAAAGGTAACACTGCTTCAGCACCATATGTAAGGGCAAAAGGAGTAACCCTAGTAGGAGTGTGAATACCCATTCTATAGGCCCACAAAGCCAATTTTATCTATAAGTTTCAATCTCTACCATTCTTATGAACTATTCTATGCAAGGTTTTAAGAATGGTTTTATTTGATGCTTTTGCTTAACCATTTCCTTGCAGGAAATAATAGAGGACCAATGTTATTTTATCTTGAATTTCTTATAGAGTTGCTTAAGGTCTTTATTTTTAAACTAGCCTCCATTGTCAGTGATAATCTTGGAAGGTATTCCATATCTACAGATAATATGATTCAAAATAGTGGAATAGCTTCTACCCATTTAGTGAAATGATAAGTGGTAGTAATAATAAACTTGTGTCCACATGATGAGTTGGGATGAATTAGCCCTACAAGATCAAAGGCCCAATGCTGAAATGGACAATGAGAAATAGAAGGAATGAGCTCCCTACCTAGAGCATGTATTAGGTTACCATGTTTTTGACACTTTTCACATGACTTTGCAAAATCTACAGCATCAGTTTGCATTGTGGACCAATAGTACCCTATCTTAAGTAACCTTCGGACCATAAAAATACCATTAGAATGTCCCCCACAAATACCCTCATGGATGTCAACTAACACTTGATTAGATTCTTCCTTTTCTAAGCATCCAAGAAGTGTTCCATCTAGACCCCTCCTATACAAATCACTAAAGATAAGGTAATAGTGAGAGGCATTTCAAATAAGGTTTCTACATTCAAATTGATTAAAGGTTTCAAGTGTAATTCCATCACAAAGGTATGAGTAAATAGCACCATAACAGGATGACTCATGACCAAAAAAGGTACAAATAACATGGCTTTCTTGGGAATTGTAGATAGGGTGATGTAGCTCTTTCGCTAGGAATTTAAATCTTGATTCATGCTGCTCTAATTGATGAAGTGAAGCAAGCGTAGCCATAGCATCAGTTGCCTTATCTTTTGCTTGAGGGATTTGCGAAAATGAGATGAATGTGAAGTACAGTCTCAAGGAATCAACCATTTTCTTATAAGGTACCAATTTCTCATTTTTTATTAGACAATCATTATTGACTTGGTTGATTATCAGTTGTAAATCTCCATAGATGTGTAACTCTGTAATTCTCCATTCCATGGCCATCTTAAGTCCATTTTTTAAAGCTTTGTATTCAGCAATGTTGTTTGTACATGTAAATAATAACTTGTAAGATTTAGGAATCATGTACCCATGAGGAGAAACAAACAACACACTAGCTCTTGAACCACTTTTCACAAAGGATCCATCAAACAACATCTTCCATGGTCTTTTAGTCATATACATGAGGTGCTCATCTGGGAAATCAACTTTAATAGGTGCACTATCTTGTACATTGACTACTTGTGTTGGTTCAATGAGCAATCACTACTAAATTTGACCCCAATTTCCACCAAAATTTTTGACCATCTATTAAAATAAGGTCAAATTGGTCGAAATAGGAAAGAAAAAATGTCTTTCTTTTTAAATCCATGCCTATGTTGGTCGAAATTTTGTCAAAATTTTGACCAACATGGGCTTGTTATGCTTGTGTCAGTCAAAATTTTGACCAACACGGACTTGTTATGTCAAAATCAAAAAAGTTTTATTTCGCACCAGTTGTAATCAACGCCTAACAACATCCCACAAAGCCACACAAACTAACACTAATAGTAGGAAGAAAATGGCATTTGAATGTAGATGTGAATCACCTAGCATAGACGTTAAACAATCAGGCCGATCTGGGTCCTATTGCCCTCTGAAACCCTTGCAGATATCACACTAATTTGTAGGACATATTGGCATTTAGAAACACAAGGATATGCACCCACGTTTGGTAGAAGATTGATGCCTAACGATAGGGTCTTAAGCACTTGTTTTCTAGGTTTAGTTGGTCCATTTGGAGGAGGAGGATTTGTGAGGGGCGCAGGAGGAACAATGGATGAGTGTGTATTGTATGTTCATGTAGATTCAAATTTGAGGGCCTTGGCAGGTCAGGCTAAAGGTTTTGGCAGATTCTCTATTGGTGGCTTGCATGGATCTCTCTACCATGTCACTTCTTTAGCTGGTAAGATATGTTTTTGCTTCAATTTAAGTTGCTTGGGTTAGTTTTGAGATACTTCTACTTTTTTTTCATTTAGGTATGCCATGTTTCTATGCTTATGTACATTTGACGCAATCAAATTTCCTTTTGTGGTAGTTTTTATTTTTCTCGATTTGGGTTTCTCAAATTTAATGATATAAGTTTACAACTTTACATATAGGTACAACATTCACATTCTGCACCTAGGACACCACACTCCAATACATTTACACATTTTACATAACCTGTCTTATGTCTTGAAAGATTTATATATCATGCATGTCACAAAAAATCCCTAATGAAGGCACTACACTAGTTCTGAAACAAAAGCCTACAATACCTGAGGAAGAAATCAGTCTTCACACACATAATGATACCATTGCACCATGTTCTAAAATAGTGAAGAGAATAGGGAGTAATGGGTGTTGAAATTTGTAGCCTGATAACAATGGTAAAATTTGTAACCTAATAATAATTGATTGTGTCTATATATTAAAGACATAGTAATCTCACAATTCATAGAATTGAATACAAATTACAAACTATTCGCATCCCCAAATCAACAAAATGAGTTGAGAAAGCCTGTCTAATCTCTTCATTTTAGTTATTAGTTATTGCCTAGACTTCAAACTGTTCATATCCCCAAATCAACAAAATGAGTTATAAAAGCCCGTCTAGTCTCTTCATTTCAGTTATTAGTTCTTGCCTAGACTAGTGATTGAAATATTCGTATTCTTTGAATGGGTAACTCTATTTTGCTCCTACTAATTTGCATTGCACAATGCATTGTAAAGATTGAAAATTAAATTGAAATTTCAAAGGCAAGAGAATGCATTTCCCACTAGGTCATAATACAGTCTTGCTTGATGGTTTGGGAAATAAAAATTGTGAACAATTTTTTGTTTGACATTATGCTAATGTTCAATAATGAAAGTGCAAAATTTTATGAATGGAATATATTTTGGTGAACTAATTGGACTTCCTTTTCTCCTGAATACCCAAGTTAGAGAAGGTATAGAGGCAAAGGTGATTATCAAAAATAAAAGAAGCTCGAAATAAGAGTTGCAGCCTGGATGGTTGAGCAAGGCCCTGCATCCAAAGATAGTGGAAACATGGGGTTTACAAGTATTTTTTGACTCGCATAAAAATGTTTTGAAGCTTCTACACAAATTGTCTCAAGCTGCTCAAACTGTTGTAGCAAAGAAATTTTGGCAAAGGGCTTGAATATCCTCAAAACTTCCCATTCTTGAGTTTATGAATGTCTTGTAGTTGCAAGGAATGAAAAAAAATACTAAGGATGTGCACTAGTAGTTATACTACCCTAAACACAACCCATAGGATCCAAAAGCCAACATCCTCAAGATCTAGCTCTATCCTACTCCCCAAGGTGGCTTCTCCTATTTCAACATAACTACCAAGCATCCTCCTGCCTAAACCTAAATGACAAGTTAGGTATCTATGCATAGTATGGAGAACGTAAGTAAAAAATGTATCTCCCTTGACTCCACGTGCCCAATTAATGGCTCATAAGTTCTTGATGGTCATAACTATGATAGGTAGCTTATAGTTCTCCTAGACTCATCTTTCACATAGATAGGCATGATTGTTACACTTTACGAGATTTGATATAGGTGTTAACCAGCATTAAACACCTAATCATTATATCCATTATGCACAATTCTCTCAGACTATCCCATAGCATCATCTGTCCAAGCTACTTGTAGCATTATTTCAACATTGGGATAGGGATTTCAATGCCTTTATAAACTCCATACAAGAATCCTTTAACTAATCCATTAATTTGGTCTTCAACTAATATTTAGATTATGCTTTGGGCATATGAGACTTCATTAAAACCCTACTACAGAACCTATAACATCTCATACATGGTCTTGGTCATGTGTTGTATGCATTCTTATGATTCTTAACACTTTGGTAATCAACCTCACACATGGTCTTCACCATCTGTTGTATGCATTCTTATGATTTTTAACACTTCGGCAATGTTGATTACTGATATGAACTTTACAACAATACAAATATGATACCTCATCCACACTGCACTATACAAACTTTAAGGCAACACAAACATGATATCTTACCCAAGGTGTTTATGTTGCATAGATTCCATATGCATGGAACATTTATAGCACATACTATATGCATCTATATACGTTTCATCTATCATTATCTCAAAAAACTTGAGCCACAATGCTTTAACTCGTTATCACTATTCATATCCTCTTTTATGCACTAAATTTCTGTCGTCAATTTCTGCGAGAAATTCTAATCTGATAAGTTTGTATTTCGTGAGTGAATAGGAACCATGGACATTGAATATTAGAGTGCATTATGTGTATTATTGTGGTCACTAATTTGCATAAACTTAATTTTTCACTCAACTCTGTCTTTTGATTCATGGTTTTACATTTGGCAGTTTAGTTGTCAAAACATAAATCATATTGTGATTATTGTGATTATCAGATAGATGATTTGTTGTTACGAATTCAACAACTCCTATTTACTCTGCCTCCTCCATGATAAATACACATCTCAGCACCTTATAAGAAGGTGGATGGAGTGGAAATAAAAATAGAAAAAATACATGAAAAAATTTTTAAAATAACATGCAAATATACAAATTTTATAAATTGTGGTACAATACATTATTCTCATTCATAAACTTATTTAAACTCCATGACAACTCATTATAATGCATCAAAATTCATCTTCCACACATGATCTACATCCATCAAATAAAGGTTTGATAATTGTGATATTGCTATCAATATTTATTTGATTAGTTTCTAAGTCAAACTCATTGATTCATATTTCACGAGTAGCAATTTACACAAATACATATCTCTTGACAATAGATAGAACACTTAGCACTCATTAGATCTAGATGATGCTCATAGAGGTGAAGTACCTAGTACCACTCAAGCTCAAGCACCCTTAACTACAGAGTTTCCTCCCTTGTTAAACCTAATATGCTTGCAACCCCATTTGCAAAACCTTCACCAACTGTTGTGCCTTATGAAGCATTCATTATAAAGTCCCTTAAACTCACCAATTGATAAGTATAAAATATATCATACTTATCAAAGATTTTATAATCAAGACATTGCAATTGTCTCTTTATATAAAAAGATCTTTAAATAGCCCTGGAATCTACATAGTCCTTTCTAGTTTCTAAAGTCAATATTACCATTGATTTAATATTTTCTTATTTCTAGAGTGTTTGTATTGCTTGGAATCCTATAGAAAGTTCGTAATTAATTTTTTCTATGTCATTATAGATGGTATAAATTACAATCTAACACCCCCCATCTTCGACCACGAATGCTACAACATTTACAGATTAGTTTCCACTTGACTGATGTCCATATTCAAATTTTTAGACTTCCTCCAACCTTTCTTCCTTGATAACTACAAACCATTTTTATGAGCTTCAAGACTTTATCCAACTACTACTACGGTCTCAAAAGAAAATTTCAAATCTTCAATCATCTACTTCACTATCTTGCTTGTTCACTGACTATAATTATACTATAGCAATTTATTTGGTTCAATCCTTTTAGTTTTGAAAACTTCATTAACATAGTCTTCAATAGATGTGGCATATCTTTACTATATTCTCTTTTCTATGATATTTATTAAACTACAATAATATTTATGACTATTTAAAATAGAAAACTTTGAGGAGAGTAGTTTCTACTATAGATAACATCTTCATTTCTTCAATAGCTTAAAAATTTCCACAACTCAATCTACAACTCATCTGCTAGCTTATTGAACTCTACCACCTCTTTTCCACAGCTAGCATAAATATCCCAAAAGACTTCAACTAACTCCACTTTTTTTTTACTAGGTATAAAGTTGTAGCTTCTTTATCTTGAGCAATCTACACCTTCGAGTCATACATAAGAACTTCAAAAACCACAAAGTCCAAAAAATTGTTTCTTTCAAAAACCTAAATTTCAACTTCATTTTGTCATCCAAACAAATGCCATAATCTCTGGCAACTCCTATTAGCTATATCACTATATTCTAATGGCACTTACTTAATAACTTTACTCTTAGATTTTTGGGTAGCTAGGTACTGGCATCTACAAGGCTAATAATCTATTCCCACAATTTTATTCTCCACTTAATGTAGCGACGATTACAATAGAAACTAATCTTTGAACACTAAGAATTCCTCCAGCAGCACATAGAAATAAATCTGATCTGCAATCAAAGGATAGAAACTTTTTCTTTGCCAATTATTATGGAAGTAAACACAAAAATGAACAAAAAATAATATGCAAATATATAGATTTATCAAATTGTACTACAACACATTATCCTCATTGATCAACTTAGTTAAACTTCATTACAACTCCTTAAAACTTAAAACTATTACTTAAAACTTAAAACTCCTTAAAGGTCAATCCACAACATGGACATTTGTTACTTGTAGCCATTTGTATAATCCAGCCTATATTACAAAAACTAAGGAGTCAAGAAGTAAAAATAGACAAAGGAAAAAAGAATGTGAAGCAAAAAAACTACTTGCACTACTTAAGAATAAAAAATAATTGTTGGAACATCACATACCACCATCACAACACTAGAACTTAAGTTCCATAAACATTAGTTGATATGGTGGCATGTGTCTGTTGAAAATGCCATCACTAAAACCCCAGCCATGAAGAACTAAAGATGCATCTGAGAAAAGCATGTTAACCATATTTTAGACTTGAGATGCATCTGAAAAAATTCCATACAGGTTTTCTTCAAGAAAGTTCACCAGCGATCAAAATAACTATGAAGAACTAAAGATATGTATGGAATTTTTTCAGATGCATCTTTAGGTTTTCCTCAAGAAATTTTAGATGCATTTTGTTGATCGCTGGTGAACTTTCTTTGAAAACTTGACATGCAAGAATTCCTCAAGCTCTGGTGATGATTTTGGTAGAATGGAAACTCTTCAATCTTAAGATAACAGATTTATTTACCCAATATAAATAGGTGCAAAAAAAAAAAGAGGTTTGGATTCTTATCCTCCAAACAACGGAAACAAAACACAAAGGATGTTTCATGCAAAACCACATCACACCTGATCTAGAGGATATATTAACCATTAAAAATTGAAATCATACTTAATAACACTTCATTGAGTCGAGTCAAAGTTCATATGATACATTATCTAAGTGAAACATTGAAAACATTTGCAAATAAATGCATTAAATTTTGAAATTAAAATGCCCGGCTAGCCATGAAAGCATTATTAATTTATTATTAGAGCCAATAAGTGGAGTGTCTCTTACATTGTATTGCCTCTTTTTCAATTTTGATATTACACTTTTTTACTTTTGTTTGTTTATTCTTTGTATTTGAAATATGTTTCCACTATGTCTAGCGTAGAAGGATTTATTAATTTTTTATAGAATGAGAACTTCATGGGTGAAGCCTGTTGCATTACATCTTTGATGGATAATAAGTATTTTTTTTAAATCTCTTGGATTTGGTCTAGGATGCAATGGAGTATACTGACTGTGAGTCTATTGTCAAAGATTATGCCCCTTTCAAGGAAGCAATGACGAAGATGGGTATTGAAGATATGGATCTAGTAATGGTGGATCCATGGTAAGTTGTCTATTGTTTTTCTACACTATTTGCAATTTCATGTTCACAATAAATGTTTTCCTTATATGTTAACTACAATGCACGCTTTTATCATCTTCCATTGAATAAATGTCACTTGTTTAAATCACCATGACACCATCTTTTTAGGTGTGTTGGATATCATAGTGAAGATGATGGCCCAAGCCGAAGGCTAGCTAGACTACTTATATTCTGTAGAATTGAAATTGATTGCCCAATGGAGAATGGATATGATCAACCAGTTGAGGGCATACATTTTTTGGTTGATATGAAAAAAATGATGGTTATAGAGTTTGAAGATTGAAAATTAATTTTGGATCCCCTTAGAAACTATATTGTAGGAGAAACTCATGGAGGAGTGGATCAAAATGATCTCAAGCCTATACAGATTGTGCAGTCAGAAGGATGTAATGGAGTATACTGACTGTGAGTCTATTGTCAAAGATTATGCCCCTTTCAAGGAAGCAATGAAGAAGATGGGTATTGAAGATATGGATCTGGTAATGGTGGATCCATGGTAAGTTGTTTATTATTTTTCTACACTATTTTCAATTTCATGTTCACAGTAAATTTTTTCCTTATATGTTAACTACAATGCACGCTTTTATCATCTTCCATTGAATAAATGTCACTTGTTTAAATCACCATGACACCATCTTTTTAGGTGTGTTGGATATCATAGTGAAGATGATGGCCCAAGCTGAAGGCTAGCTAGACTACTTATATTCTGTAGAACTGAAAGTGATTGCCCAATGGAGAATGGATATGCTCGACCAGTTGAGGGCATACATTTTTTGGTTGATATGCAAAAAATGATGGTTATAGAGTTTGAAGATTGAAAATTAATTTCGGATCCCCTTAGAAAATATACTGTAGGAGAAACTCATGGAGGAGTGGATCAAAATGATCTCAAGCCTATACAGATTGTGTAATCAGAAGGACCAAGTTTCTGTGTCAATGGCTTCCATGTAGAGTGGCAGAAGGTTGCATTTTTTTTCTTCTTCCATTTTGACTGAGTGTTAAGATACATGATATTTATTATGTCATAATTATTAAAAAATTCAATGCTGACATTATGTACCTCCTATCACATTCAATGGAATATTTGGGTAGGTTTTACCCTGAGGGAGGGGCTAAAAATTCACTCTATTACATATGATGATGGTAGTAGAGGTCAGAGATCTGTTTCCCATAGGCTGATTTTCATGGAGATGGTTGTTCCTTATGGGGATCCAAATGAGCCACATTATAGCAAAAATGAGTTTGATGCCGGAGAGGATGGTTTGGGTAAAAATGCTCATTCTTTAAAGAAGGTAGTATTTCAAAAAAGTACATGAATAATGTATCGAATTTTTGTAATCTGCTCTAAATTGTTTTAATTTTCTCTAAAATGTAGCAAGAGTTATAAATTTTGTATAAATGCATTTTTTTAATGATAGGTGTGAGAAATTAGATTGTAGGCCATTTACCGATTTCAATGTTTTACTAATTTCATTTGGAATTTCTAAATAAGATTAAAAAAATCAGAATGATTTATGTTCCATGTCAAAGAAAAGTGCATTTGGAAGGATTTCATGTGAAATGTGTCAATAAAGATGTTCTCTAGATCCCTCTCGTCCAGAAGCATTGAATTGTCTTTTCTTCTTTGTTATCTTGGAAATCACTTCTATTTTCAGGCTTTGGCATGGAGAGCTGTCGAGTAACAATTGATCTACAGAAGGTTTGAAGGTTTCCATGCTTTTCTATTCTTTTACAGTTATGAATGACTATTCTAACAGATGGAATTATAATTAAAATGGGTGAGTCAACATCTTTATTTGTATAGTATAGCTAACCTTGACTTATTTATGATGTGTGTTGCATTTTGAATTTTGATTATCTTATTTTTGCAATTTTTTTTATTCCTTTTATTTTCAATTCCTAGTTATGTTCCTCTCTACATAGGTGAATTTCATTTGAAGAATTAAAGGAGCACTCAAATACAAATTGGGTTAGTGTCTTTAATCATATATACCCTTAACTTCATAAATACTAAATAGTTATTTTCATCCTTAGATATGAAAATGATCTTAATAACATAATTATATTAGTTAAATACTAGAATCAGCATCATTGTACTTAAAAGTAAGTAATACTATCTATAAATATGAGATTCATTGTTACTTGACTCCTCTACAATTTTCAATAACCGCTGGGATACTAAGAGCATATTTCTTGGAATGTTGGCATCATGATGCGAACTTGTTATTATAGGTAATGTGCTTTACATGTTTTCATCAAATAAAATATCACAATAAATAGTAAATGGTCTCCATCCAGGTTGATGTCTGGTAAAAATCACAACATTGAGATTGTTATTTTGCATTTGAGGAAACTCAACATTGGTCCACTTATATTTGTCATGAATGATATTTGCAGGAAGGTCTCTAATTTATTCCAGAGTCCCCCAGGTGGTTATTGAATAGCCTTTTTTCCTAATAATTTCCTCATGGTCAATGATTTATGTGAATTGTTAGTACTTTTAGAATCATATTTTTTTATATATAGCTTATGCCCAATGCAAGAAACCAGATTTTGGGTATGTTACATGCTTATTAGCTGGCAACACCATACTAGATTTATGTAAGTAGTTAACAGAGTGGGTGAAGCTATGAGAAACTCAATCCACGATTCCAAAGCACAATTCTAATTAGTGGTTTTAGTTTAGAGAATCCATTTTACTATCCCAATTGATTATATAATTCACTTGCAGGCAAAGGTTGGACAAGAGAAAGAGTTTAGAGCAGCTTTGCAAACCCTTTGAGGAAAACATTCTGATGTTTCTGCCGAGGCAGCTGAAATCAAGGTCTTTGCTAATTTTTTCCTAATATATATGTAATTCTAAGTTAGTTATGCTACAAAGATAGTTTAAATTTTGAGTTTTGTGTTAATTATCTCATCTATTAGAAAATAGATAAGCTTTGTCAATAAAAAGCCTATCCACTATTTTAAATTGAATGGTTTGTAAAAAGAAGTTGTTTGAATTGGCTACCTGGTGAAGGTCTCATAAATAAATTAATTCTTTAATGTCAATATAGATTAAAAAAAACACAATAACTTATTTAAGCTTTCTTCTTTTCATTTTCATTTCTAGATTTTTTAGGGAGTATTTTAGATCACTGTGAATGTATTTGTTATAGAAAAGAAGACAGAATAAGGCAATTAATTTTATATGACAGAAGACAGAGCGATGTATTATGATCCTAAAGTAAAATATCTATTATAGAAAAGAAGATAGAATAAGTCTATTGTATTGCTAAAACTTATGTTCATTGCCCAGTTTGTGCATATCTAGCAACCATGGCTTTTGATGACCACATTACGTTTAGGCATCCTGTCAAATAGTTCACATGACTTATCTATGCTTCCATTTTGCAAGCATATCTCCCCTTATTCGTGCAAGTTATCTTTAATGCAGGTTATATTGTGAATATATTCCCCTTATTTGTGTAGGTTATCTCTAATGCTTCAGCTAGTTGTAATTTGCCACTATTTATCTATACTAATAAAATGTATTCATCTGTGGACAAATCAAGTGTAATTGCAACTTTTTGGAATCTGAGAGAATAATGGATTACAGTCTTTTATTAGGTCTTCATCTTTGGGCATCATGATATGGTACTCCTTTTTCACCAAAGAGTTCTTCCACGGATGCACATCTGTCCAGTGAATTTTTAAAAAAATCCACATCTGATGGTAAGCTTTTTCTCTAAGTGCAATCCATAAACTGAGATTTTGTTGATATCTTGGGATGCCATGCTCCATGCTCTTTTTTATGATTATTGACATGTATATCTCACCTTGTAATTATTACTGAGAATACTTTTATAAATATGATAACTACTCATGGAGGGCATGTGGAGATGATTAAAAACATATAGATTGAATCCCAAAACAATTAAAATTCTATAACCTAGTTTTCAATAATAGAAAGTTTTGACTATAGTGGATTCTAACAAGAGGGGTATGTCTTTTGGCTAAACATAGCACTAACCACTGATGCTTTTTGAGAGAAGCTCTTTGTTGTTTTTCTTATTTTTATCAAGTGCTTAGAATATTTCACACTCATGTTTTTCTGATTTTAGCAATCGATAAACTACAAATAATAAATTATGCAATAGAATGGGAAAGAACAATATGTTTTATTGACATACCTAGGAACTGACATTATGCCATGGGACTCAGCCAATAATATATTTGTACCAAGTATAGTGCACTATAATATTATTGTTCATACAATGTTGATATTTACTCAAGAAGACTATTTTTACTTAGTTTTATTTGCCAAGTATCCTTTTCAGTTTGATTTTGAGCTAGTGATGCTTGAGACTCAAATGCCTACAAATGCTTCATGCAGTGTCCAGTCTCAAGCCCTGATCACTAGGAAAGCTCCTAGCTCTTATTATAGTTTTCTTATTGCAATGTCACATCCATTTTGCATGTGATTCTACTGACCTAAAGGATCCTTAACCACAAACAACAGTAGTCTCCTCTGCCCAAGATAATACAACTTTGTTTGGATTTAAATAACAAAATTGCAGCAGCATTATTAGTGAGGATTTGTGTCTGCTCAAAAACTTCTTATCTAAGAAAGTCTTCCTGAGGGTTGTGAGCTTGTCTATTTCTCCTTTACGTCAAAGGTTCAATGCAAGCATGTTGCTAAGAGCCTTCTCAAGGTTACAAATGCAAAGTGAATTGATTTTTGATTGCCTCTTTTATAAGAGTAGATTTACCTGTGAGGTGTAGAGAACATGGAGAGCTTGCTCGCTTATTTAGAGTTTTGTTTCTCATCCTTTTCCTAAATATCATATCACAGAAAATACAAAGAGCTCGCACAAGTTTGTATGATTCTCTTTCTAATTTTGGTAGATAGAAAACTATTATGGCTTGAGACTATGTTCAACATAATTTACAACCTCAACAAGAGTTGGAATCCCAGTTTTATACATATGTGGGATTGGTTGCAATAACAAGAATGTCACTACATCATTTAGATATATTCAACAAATCAATATGCATATCCTACAATATTGGCTTGCCATTAGATGACATTTCATAGAGGTAGTCAATAAAATAGTTCAAACGCCTTACCTATGATTCCACATTTTGCATGCATGTCTACTAGGGCAATTGCAACTTAAACAAATATATTCTCTCAATATATCTATTTTATAAATTATTACAACATATCCTCATCAATCCTTTGGTTTTTTGATCATGTTCTATATCTCAAATGTATTTGACATTTTTTTATTGATCTCATGAAACAATGTTTAATGTTTGCTAGAGAAACTGCATTGGGAAATAATTTGAATGGTTTGGTTGGGAGTTTTCTCAAAGCTTCTTTCAATTTACTATACAAGTTACTTGTTTAAGTCTTTTCAGCGTATGTGAAACCTTGTATAGCCTTTTGGTGTACTTTATGTTATTCTTCAGATATTTTCTCTACTTTTTTGATGAATGGTTGTTCTTTTGAGGCTTGCAATGAAAATTGTTTTGAAACATGTTATTTTGATGCTTGGGATAAGAAAATAATTGTTAACAATTAGAAATGTTGGAACTACTATTGTAGAATCTAGATAGATGTAAACTTAAATGTTGTGATATTGAACATTTAAAGTGATGATTAACTCTGCTGGTGAATTGAATTTTTAATTTTCTATAGGTTTGGGAAGGATGGGAAGAAGTGTGATGATTGTGGTCATTCAGTCCCACAACACTTCTACTGGTGGAACAAGGTATAATATCATTGGTTTCCCTTTTTCCTTATGTAGGGGAAAACAAGGATTTGCATTTATATTTTTCCTTGCCTGGACTGGCATATTCCTACAAATTCTTCCTGTTTAAACATTTTATTTTATGTTATATTTCATGTTACAGTTTGTTGCAAATCCAATAAAGAAATGGGGCTACACTCATGATGGGAACAAAGCACTGATTCGACTCAAGTGCAAAATATTGAATAGCATAGTTCTAAGGCGTACAAAAATTGAACGGGTAGCAGATCTTGCCCTTCCACCTAGAATAGTCTATATTTCTTCACCTGTGGCTTTAGATTTCTTTATTATAGTAGTCATATTTGTTATTTTTGTTTTCTTTAGAGGGGTTAGACAACTGTGTCGCATTCTTTTCATTGCAGGCATGCATTGCATGCAAGAGAAGAAGATTTCTATGAAGCTTTGTATACACAGAGTCAATCACAGTTCAACATGTAAGCAAACCTTTACATGAATTGCTTTCAAGGGATGGATTTAGATGCAATTTTTTAGTTAACTAAGTCACAAATATAAAGATTGGCTTGGCATTTGCTTCAACTTTTTTCAATTCAATAATTCTCTTCCTATTTTTATAATTTAGTCGTAAAATCTAATTTTCACATTACTTATCTTCTATCCAATTATTTATCTCTTCTATGTGTTTTTCCTTTTGTATGCCTTGGATTGGATCTCTACTATAGGCATTATGTTGACTTGTATAGGAATGTTTTTTGTAGTCATTATGTTGACTTAAATAATCAACTTGGTGAGGCAAATCAATGAATTGGCTTGTGCAAGTGACTTGGAGGGGTGACTTGGTGAGCTGACTCGACGAGCCGACATGGTGAGCGGACTTGGTGAGCAAACTTAAAGAGTCAACTTGATGAGGCAACTTGGTAAGGATACTTGAATATTTGACTTGGTGAGTCGACTTTGGGAATAGGCCTAGCAAGCCAAAATTGTCAACAACCTTGAAGAGGCAACTTGGTGGGGAAAATTGGCAAGCCTACTTAGAGAGCCCCACTTGGTGAGATGAGATGGTGAGTTGACTTGGTGAGATGACCTGGAGAGCTAACTTGGTGAGAAAACTTAAGGAGTCAACTCATTGAGGCAACTTGGTGAGATGACTTGGTGAGAAAAATTAAAGAGTCAGCTCGTTAAGGCAACATGGTGGGGTGGTGACTTGGTGAGCCCACTTAGTGAATCGACTTGGGGGAGTCAACCTATGGGGAAAACTTGGTGAGTGAGTCGACTTGGTGAGGCGAGATGGTGAGTCCACTTTGTGAGGTAACTTGGTGAATACTAACTTGGATGAGGCACTTTGGTGGGGTGACTTGATGAACGAACCTAAAGAGTCAACTTGGTGAGCGTACTTGAAAAGTCAACTTGGTGAGATGACTTGGTGGGGTGGCTTGGTGAGCTGACTTGGAAAGCTAACCTGGTGAGCATACTTGAGTAGTAGATTTGGTGAGTCGACCAAGTGAGCTGACATGGTGAGTGGGCTTAGAGAAGCGACTTGGTGGGGCAACTTGGCAAGCACACATAGTGAGCCCACTTGTTGAGGCAAGGTGGTAAAATGATTGGGTTAGCTGACTTGGTGAGCGTACTTCAATTATCAGCTTGGCGAGCTGACTTGGGGAACCGACCTGGTGACCTAACATGGTGAGTGGACTTAAAGTGGCAACTTGGTGGGGCAATTTGGTGAGCTGACTTAGCGAGGCCACTTAGAGATGTGACATGGCGAGCTGACTTAGTGAGCAAGCTCGATGAGTGGACCTAAAGATTGACCTCGATGAGGCACTTTGGTGGGGTGACTTGATGACCAAACTCAAAGAGTCAACTTGGCAAGCATACTTGAATAGTTGACTTGGTGGGGCAAGTTGGTGAGCTGACTTAGCTAGTCCACTTGGTGAGGCGAGAGGTGAGTCAACTTGGTGTGGCAAATTGGTGAGCTGACTTGGTGAGAGGACTTAAAGACTAACCTTGATGAGTCACTTTGGTGGGGTGACTTGATGAGAAAACTTAAAGAGTCAACTTTGTGAGCATACTTGAATAGTCAACTTGGTGACATGACTTGGTGGGCTGGCTTGGCAAGCCGACCTAGCATACGTACTTGAATAGTAGACTTGGTGATCTGACTGAAAGAGTCAACTTGTTGAGGTGACTAGGTGGGAGTGACTTAGCGAGTTGACCTAGGGGATGGGCTTGGTGATCAAACTTAAAGAGTTGACTTGGTGAATGCACTTGAATTGTCAACTTGGTGAGCAGACTTGGGGACTTGGTGGGACATGTGGGCTAGCCAACTTGGTGAGGTGACTTGGCGAGCTGACTTGGTGAGAAGATTTAAGGACTAACCTTGATGAGGTGCTTTGGTGGGGTGACTTGATGAACAAACTCAGAGTCAACTTGGTGAGCACACTTGAATAGTCGACTTGGTGGGGTGACTTGGCTAGCCCACTTGGCAAGCGTACTTGAATAGTTGACTTGGTGAATAGATGAAGTGAGCTAACATTGTGAGTGGGCTTAGAGAAGCAACTTAGTGGGGCAACTTGGGAAGCACACATAGCAAGCCAACTTGCTGAGGCAAGGTGGTAAAACCACTGGGTGAGTCAACATGGTGAGTTGACTTAAAGAGTCAACTCATTGAGGTGACTTGGTGGGGGTGATTTGGTGGGCTAACCTAGAGAGTTGACCTAGGGGGCAGACTTGGTGAGCATACTTGAATTGTTAGCTTGGCGAGCTAACTATGGGAGTTAACCTAGTGAGCTGATATGGAAAGTTGACATAAAGTGGCTAACTTGGTGCAAGTTGGCAAGCTGACTTATTGAGGCCACTTGGTGAGGCAACTTTGCGAAGCAACTTGATGAGCTGACCTACTGAGTGTACTTAAAGACTAACCTTGATGAGGTGCTTTGGTTGGGTAACTTGATGAGAAAACTTAAAGTGTCAACTTGATGACCATACTTGAACAGATGACTTGGTAACATGACTTGGTGGGGTGACTTCGTTAACTGACTTGGTGAGCCAACCTAGCGAGCGTATTGGAAAAGTTGACTTGGCGTGTCAACCAAGTGAGTTTACATGGTGAGTGGGCTTAGAGAAGAAACTCTATGGGGAAACTTCACAAGCACACTGAGTGAGCCCACTTGCTGGGGAAAGGTGGTAAAACCACTAGGTGAGTCAACTTCGTGAGCTAACTTAATGAGTCAACTTGTTGAGGTGACTGGGTGTGGGTGACTTGGTGAGCTAACCTAGAGGGTTGGCCTAGGGGGCAGACTTGGTGAGTGAACTTAGAGACTCAAATTGGTGATCATACTTCAATTTTTACCTTAGTGAGCTGACTTGGGGAGTTGGCCTAGCGATCTAACATGGTGAGTGGGCTTAAAGTGGCAACTTGGTGGGGCAAGTTGGCAAGCCAACTTAGCGAGGCCACTTAGAGATGCGACATGGCAAGTCGACTTAGTGAGAAAGCTTGATGAGTAGACCTAAAGACTGACCTTGATGAGGCACTTTCGTGTGGTGACTTGATGACCAAACTCAAAGAGTCAACTTGGCGAGCATACTTGCACTAGTACATTTGGGTTCATTTTTTCACCCAATTTTTGACCAAATTTTGACCAAATTTGACCAACCCATTGGTCAAAAATTTTATTGTCAAAATTTTGACCAACTCACTGGTACATGATTTATCTCAATCATATAACTAATTATATATTCTTCATATTAGTTACTGTCAGTGTTTTTCAGGCATTCTATAAGACAGTTCACATGCCTTGCATATGATATGACATTTTGCATGCATCCTGCATTCTCTCTCATTTGGCTAATGATAGATTGCACAAAGTGATCTAAAACCATGATGCTAAAAAACACACAATCAAATCCAAAATGAACTTGCACTACAAATGGATTATGAAAATTTGATATTGGTAAAATTGCATGCATGTCTACCAAGACAATCACAACTTAAACATATATTTGTCCTGGTAGACATGCATGCAAAATTAACTATATCAAATTTCCACAATCCATTTGTAGTGCAAGTTCATTTTTGATTTGATTGTGTGTGTCATTTAGAACCATGGTTTCAAATCACTCTACGTAATCCATCATCAGTCGGATGAGAGAGTGTAGGATGCATGTAAAATTTCATATCATAGGCAAGACATGTGAACTGTTTTATAGAATGCTTGAAAAAAATTTACACCTAGCTGTTGGTGGAAATTTCCACCTTCATTGGTCAAAATTTCCACCAACACCTGGGTTTTTTCTACCTTTGTTGGTTGAAATTTCCACCAATGCCTAAATTTTTTTCTACCTTTGTTCATTGAAATTTCCACCTTCATTGGTCTAAATTTCCACCAACACCTAAATTTTTTTCTACCTTTGTTGGTCGAAATTTCTACCAACGCCTAAATTTTGTTCTACCTTTGTTGGTCAAAATTTTCACCTTCATTGGTCAAAATTTCCATAAACGCCAAAAAAAAATATCTACCTTTGTTGGTCAAAATTTTGACCAATTCCTGTTTCAACTTTTACAATGGCTTTGGCAAGTTTTTGACCAATAGATTGATCAAAAATTTGACCAACTAGTCAGTTGGTCAAAATTTTGACCAAAAAAAATCGACCAATGGGTTGGTCGAATTTGGTCAAAATTTGGTCCAAAAATGGGTTGACAATTTGACCAATAAAGGTCAAAAAATCAACCCAAATGTACTAGTGACTAAAGATCTATCTTGAAAATAACTAGGGAGACAATCAAGTACCTCATCCTCAAGCACCTTAGAGAGGTTTTCACCCTCATATATGTCCTTTCTTTTTACTTTTTTTGGTTCTAACACTACCACATAGTGGTTTTCACCATCAAAACTCTAATTCTTTTTATTTTGTGACTAAGGTACTTGATGTTTGGCTCTATCATGTTGGTAGTTGGTTCACTGGTGGAAGAGACTACAAGTTTAATGGCATTCAAATAATAGGCTATTTCATTGTCCTTTTGAAATGTTAAGAGCTCAGGTTCTTGATTGTGTTGGGACAAATCAATTAGGTCAGTATGATCAAGGTTGTGAATATAAAATATTTCTTTGGTGATTGAAGATTTAGAGTCCATCAAGTAACTACCCAAATCAAGATTCATCCTCACAAGCAAAGAATCATCCACTAAGGCAACATGTCAATTCAAATCTTCTAGTCCTACGCATGACTTGTTGACTAACTCGGGTTTAGAACTATATGTATGAACAACATCAACATCTATATCAACTGTGGGAGATTTTGAGAAAGAGTCTCATTCATACTTATCTAAATCTATTGTTCAATCTTGACCAGGATGCTTACACCATGAAGGCTTTGGATGTCTGGACATGGATGCCTCAATGTCATTAAGGGTCATAGTCTCATCTTCTAAATTTGAAACTATGTCATGAGATACTAGACTATCTAAATCTCCCCAGAGGAGATTAGTAGAAGGGACCCAATCTTCACACATATCTTGTTGATTTTCCAAATTAGATATACATTCAATCTCTTCTTCACTATCTAACTTATCAAGCATAGGAGCAACATTCTTACTATGATCTACATACCCTAGGTCAACCAGCTTCTTAGACTTGCATCCAAAAAGACCATGATCAAGGCGTCCAGCTCTATGATCCAATCTATTACTAAGAGGACCATGTCTACGATAGCCCATTTTCTTGACAAGAGCATACCCTCTTCCATAAGCATTAGGAGGAGTGAACTTCTCATTGTGTATATACTTCTCTTCTCTATAAATCCAATCTCTAATAGCCACGTCTTCTTTCTCATCTTGAATAGGTATTGACAATTGTACAAATGTGTCAAATAATGTGAAGAGGAAGGTTTCATCTCCTATAAAGGTTTACCATAAGACCTAGGTGAAACTGGTAATGTTTTGAGGGAGTTAAGTCGATATCCCCCCATGACAAGGTCTATAGACTTAAACTTGTCTTTGTAATCAACTTAAACTACATTAAAATCATCTACTTCTCTATTGAGGAGAACATGAGTTTGAGTTAATAGACAAAGTGTTATCCCTAGGAATACAAATCTGTATTCCATTGTAAGAAAACTTAACACACTGATGATAGGTAGATGGCACTGCTTGCATATCATGAATCCATGGTCTACCAAGTAAAGTGTTGTATGCAAGGGGTCTAGCATCAACTATTTGGAATAAAACATCTTTTCCAATAGGGCCAATCCTAACAGGAAGGACAGCCAACCCCTTTGAACTTCTCTCTACCTCATCATAGGCTTTGATATTAATCTTTCTTTCAGTATCAATAACTTGTTCAAAATAAGCTAATGTCTTTAAAATACTCAAATAAAAAATATTAAGCCCAGCACCCCCATCAATCAACACATACCTAACATGGGCCCTATAGATCATGACCTCAATATGAAGGGAAAGATTGTACATATGGCTCAAAGATTTATCATCTTCCTCCAAAAAGGAAAGGTAATAAGGGCTAGCAATATGATTAACCATGTTCTAGAATTCATCAACGTCTAAATTATTGCGAACATTCACCATGCACAAAGCATCCTCAAGGACTTGTTTGTGTCTTGGAGACAACTCTAAAGCTCAAAGATTAAAATCTAAGTGGGGGTTCTTTGTAATTGATCAACAAGATTATAATTCAACTTAGGATTAATCGCTAGTTTTGAAGGAACATTCTTGGATTGCACTTGTTTTGGCTTACTTGGTTTGTTTGAAATAGGTCCTTTGGTGACAAGGGGACCTTGACTTCCCACGTAATAGCATTTAGACTTTGGGAAGACAATTTCTTAGGTTTACTTAACAGGTTTGAATTGGGTGCTTTAATGACAATGGGACCTTGAGATGACTCTCTAGAGTGAGCACCCCTTAGCACCAATACAAGTTTTTCACCAAGGATAGTAAAGTTCAAATTTAAATCATAACCATTGGGATCTTTATCTTCCATCATGTTGATGCTTTCTTTTACAACCTCAAGCATATTGACAACATTCATATTTATGCATAAGTGTAATTGATTGCAGCCTTGCCATTCTTAGGTTGGGAATCTCCCCCTTTCTCATACTTGGGAAAAGGCTCTTTGAATATTGTGTGATCAGCATTAGTATTTAGTCCATCTACTTCAAGTTTTCCATTCTCAATAAGATCTTGAACAAAATGCTTAAATCTCCCACAGTTTTCAATATTGTGTCCAATGCCATTATTAAGCTTGCAATAGGCCTTCTCATCCTACCACCATGGCACTTCAAGTATGTGGAACTTTGTGGCATCATAAGGGCACACAAGGTAATGAGAAAGGAGCTTCATGAATATCTCTTCATATGACTCACCCAATTGTGTAAAATTTTGTTTCTCTCCTTTAGGCATTTCTTGATATCTTGGCTTGTTACTTTGTTGATTAGCACTAGCCAAATGGAAAATAGCTTGATCTTTGGGCTTAGAGGAATCCACAACTCCATCATTAACCACTTGTTTGTTCTTATTCCAATTTGTGTTCTTTCCTTTATCCTTGTTACTATTGTTGCTATTCTAACCACTATTGTTGTTTCCATTCTTAGTCAAAATATCTTGCTCTTTCA
The DNA here is from genome assembly GCA_028749045.1 of Cupressus sempervirens. Taxonomy (NCBI): domain Eukaryota; kingdom Viridiplantae; phylum Streptophyta; class Pinopsida; order Cupressales; family Cupressaceae; genus Cupressus; species Cupressus sempervirens. Next base: position 679,948,202 of record CM053787.1, on the reverse strand, counting down.
AAACATCCTCAATTCTAAATGCAGTTTCAATCATGGCATAAAAAGACTCAAAGATCATCTTCTTAACTTCATACTTCATCTCAGGAACCATGTTACTAATAAGGATTTCAATATTTTCTTTATCAAGGATAGTCCTAGAATAAAGAGGGTACTATTATCTCCATCTCTATAAGAAAGTGACAAAGGATTCTCCTTGATTTTTCTTTGTGTGACATAAATCCAATAATGAGATAGATCATGAAAGATTTTATGTAAAGTATTGAAAAAATCTCTGAATTAACTCAGGAAATGTCTTAATAGGGGGAGTGATATTGGTGAACCATTCCATTGCTTGACCCCTAACACTCCTTGGAAACAATCTCATAAGGTATGAGTTTTCATGATGAAATTCAAAACTCATGGTGTAAAATTGATGCACATGATCATTTGGATCCCATTTCCACCATACTTTTCATATTGGGGTATCTCAATTTTCCTAGGAAACTCCTTCATGTCAACACTCTTATCAAAAGGATTAGGAAAAATTGAATCAAGTGAAAATGAACTCTTGGGTGCTTCCATTTGCATCATTTTCTTTTTCATTTGCTCAAATTCTTCTTCCATAGAAGGAGCATTCTTTTGAATCTTTTTGTCTATATCAAAGTTGTAAGGGACCTTAGTACCTTTTTTGGCTAAATGTTGAAAGCACACATCTTTGTTTTGTTCCATATATGATTCTACATATTGTTGAAAGTGTGGATCTTGTTATATAACCATGAAATAATAAGAATGGAAATCAACATTTGAGCTACCACCTCCATATTGTGAACCATGAGAGCTTGTTGTGAAGGTTGTCTTGAAACTCTAGGAGATGTTTGTCTATTATAATCTTCATGCCTTGAAGTTCTCATTCCCCTAGGACTAGGGGATGGTGAAGGTGTTCTCCAATGTTTTCCATTTCATGGACTCTGGGGAGGAGTAAGTGGAGGAGAGTTGTTTCCACCACCAATGTGTGTTGTTGAGCCATGAGAAGATCTTGTACTTCTTGATGGGATTTTCTTTCAATCTTAATCATAACTTTCCTTTCTTCCTCTAGGCATCTAAAATATTCTTCCTTCTTAGCTTGGTCCTCTAGAAGGGATTTCTTCTCACACTCAAGTGTTTTAAGTCCATCACTCATATAACCCAAAGGTTTCATGAGCGGTGTACATGGTCTTGACTGTCTAAACTAGTTACTAGTAAATGTTGCATTCACATGAGCACTACAAGGCTCACTAATTTGATCATCATGTTAAGAGTCCTCTTATTGATAGGCACAATATTTACTTTTCTTTTCCCTTTGATGTACATCCAAATACATATCCTCAATAAGAGGTGAGGTTGGTCTACTGCCATGAGTGGGATCACCACTCAAAAGGTCAACATAATACTCACTAATTTGATTCTTCTTATGTGGAGATCTTGCAAAACTCATATCCATATCCAAATGAGGTGATTCTATGGGTGTACTCAACTCAATAAGATCATCACTAGGGTCAAACAAAGTTTCTGGAATACTCTCAGGCAATTGAACAGACACAATTTTTTTTCTCTTACGTCTTTGACGAGTTTGAACTAAAGATAATTTTTTAAAGACAACGTGAGGTTGCTTTCCTTGATCAACTTGATATCTTGTTGTAACCAACATGAAATTAAAGGTACTAGTTGATAGGATAACCCTAGGAAATTTTGGTACCAAACTAGGATAGTAAAAGTACTCACTTATCCAAGAAAGAGATGATAAGATAAAATATTGCAATAGGTGTAAACCAACATTGCCATAGAGGTGCCAAAAAATTTTGGTGAATACCCTAGCACATATGAACCAGGAGGATAATTTACCCAAATTTTAATTAATTAAAATTGAATTTTGATGAAAGTGGATGCACAAGAGATTACTAAGACTCTCCAAGTGTAATATCAAAGAATCCAAGGTATATGTTTCTCAACAAGGACAGTCTCTAACTCACCAACTCCAAACAAGGTCTCTTGTGAAATCAATGATTACTAATTCAAGAGGTCAAAGTAAAATATCCCATGGTGCAAATAAGATTCTAACAATGGGGTAAGTAGCCTAATCTAAACTAGATCAACCTAGGGAGATTGGAAATAATAGGACAAAAAAGTAGTTTGATCGTAAAGTCTTGACTCAAGAACTCAAATTTTGTTCATTTTAAATGTCCAACTAGGTGTATCAATAGATTTTTAATCATGAACCAGGCATGCAAGACAATAATTAGGGATTTCAAGAAAATGTCTTCAAACAATGAGCAAGGGACAAAGCAACCTTGCACATAAAAAAGAATAGTGTCGTAATATCAATCTAATCCCTAAAACCACTATTGTGTATGTTCTCAAAAAAATTTCCAATCGTGCACTTAGTCCTAGAAAAGAAAATTTGGCAACACTATGGTTCTTAGTAATATTCAACTCTACAGCTTTTGCCATCTAGAGTGGGTGAAATCCAATCTTAGTGCACCAAAATTTTGACATATTCCAAAAATTCAATCAATCGAAGATACTGAGGAGATCTGAAAACCCAACAAAAGACTATACCTATGAGGATTTCCCCCATAAGGACATTTATATAGTGGTTGCTACTACCATTTAAAAAATGACTATTACTACTTGAGGTTGCATCCACATGGTTAACCCAATAAAGGAATGTCCACTACGGTTAACACTCTTGAATCAAGGAAGACTCACAAAGTTGTACCACATGGGGACTTGGTTTGGATTCAAGGGTTCTAAGTTCTTGATGTGCCCAAAAGGGAACAAAGCATACCCTTGTAGCCTCTACAAACAAGATTCTTTGACACACTAATTTGAAATCACCTCACCAACTTTTTAGAAAATACAACAACAAACACCACCAATCTCAAAAGAGAAAGTACTAATGGATGTTGAGGACAAATCCAAGTGGAATAGTGAGATAATAACAAATATCATTTCCTATCTACAAGGGGATCCATTATCAAGAGGAGCTTCACATGTAAAGAAAGCAAATGAAACTCAGCCTCTCAAAATCTCCCAAATAGTGTTCATAGGGCATAATTACTATGTGAAACATGAATGCATGAAAGCAAATCTAGATCCAATTTTAGAGCACCAAATGAAGTGTGAATCTATTAAAGCATGTAAAAGCACTCAAGCCAAACACATGAGAGGGTTCATTTTACTTCCAAATCCAAATGTTATAGAGATCCAACAAAATGTCTAGTAATCCTTGCAACATGTTTTTTCTCTATTGTACCTCTTGTTTACGCTTACATGTTCGCTCACAATGAACAAAGAAACAAGCAAAACAAGTAAACACAAGATATGCAATATATATCCAACTTATGCAAAACTAGGGTTAGATATAAAAATCTAATTTTTAAGAGTGATAAAAAACATAAAATAACCCAAATGAAACTTCACATCATGCATTGATCCATTGTAAAAATTAATTGCAAGCTATTCATTAAATGTCATTTTTTATTGATTTTTGACCTAGTCATCATGATTGGACCCATATGATATGAATTCAGATCCAAAACCCTAAACATAAAAAAGTGACCCCTATCAAAAATTGGACAGCTTTCCCAAAATGTTAGAATTTTGAAAACATCTTTTCATTTTTTCCCTAGGGAGCCATTTTGTCAAAATAGACCAATTTTTGCAAATTGAATTGTTGAGCCCTAATATGATCTCTAAAATCAAAATACAAAGAACAAACCCTATTTAGAAGTCATAGAGATTTCCAGAAATGAAAATTTTTTTGAAAAATGTGCTAATTTTCACCCTAAAACAATTTTTCATGAAAAAATAAGAAAAATTATTAAAAAATTGAAAATACCTCCCAAAAATATAAAAATTGGATGAAAGCTTCTCTAATGTGTTGCCAACATGAATTAATAAAATTTAGACAAAAATACCAAGCTGTTTGGGAGATATGATCAAATATTTAAGATCTAGGGTTTTTTCATCTCCAAACAAATCTGTACAAGAGGGTTTGATCTAAAAATGTCCAAAACTAACAAGTAAAGGTGGGTTGCCCCACAGTGGATGCCAAAAATGTATGCTTAAAATGTGAGCACACTTCTATAAGTCATTATATCCAAGATTGCTTAAGAATTTGGTCTTGAATGGCAGCTTATTACTCTCTACTCGTGGAGTGCAAGGGTTTGTAATGGAGGCCCTGAATTTGACCTAGATTGTGCCATGCAAGTACACCATAAAATGAGAGATTCAAAGATCAAAATATGAATGCGAATGGAGATAAAAATTAATCTATATGATAACAATGCAAAACAATGCAAGATCTAATCTATCAATGCAAGATCTAATCTATGAAAGAAAGATCTAAGCTAATATGAAAATGAAAAGATGGATCATGATGATGGAAGCCATGGATGCATGAGAGAAGAAGACAAGAAGATAGAAGTTCTCCACAAAATGTTTTAGTAATCAAACTCTTTAAAAAATTGCTCTCCAAACCTGTAGCATAATAATAGCCTAGAGTGTGTGTATGTAAAATGAGGAGAGGGCTCTCCCTTATAAATAAGATTGGATGATCAAGATTAAGAGGCAAAAATATTTAATCAAGGGTGGAGAAAGAATGGTCCATGTGAAATAAAGATCCACCAATGAGAAAATAGGAAAAGAATTATATGGAATCCCACTTAGAACTATGTGCAATTTGGTGTAGATGAATTTTTAATTTTTAATTATTTTATTTCCTCTTTCAGTGGGTATTTATTAAATTAAAAGGGAGCAAGTTTTTTTAATTAAATAGAAAATATTTAATTAAATTAAAAGAGGATTTTTTCTCTTAATTAATTAAATGTGTCCATGAATTATTTAATTAAAAGAGAGGTTTTCTTTTAATTAAATGGGGACTTATTTTATTTAATTAAAAGGGAGATTATCTTTTAATTAAATAAGACTTAGGATAAAATTATCAACCTTAGAAAATATTGAAATAATCGAATTTGATCAAAGAAATTTATTTGATTTGATTTAATAAAATATTGCAAACCATTGATTCAAGAAATTGATAAATTGATAAATTGAATAATGGAGGCCCATAGTCTAGGTGACCTTTTTAGGGTGCATACACTCTCCAGTATTTCTAAGCAACATTTTTCTCCATCATGAGTATCCTAGCACAGTCCATTACAGACCTATTCCTCCTTTCAACAATTCTATTTTGTAGAAGGGTTCTAGGAGCATATGTTTTTCTTTTGATTCTGCTATCATTACAAAACATCTCAAACTCATTTGACGTAAATTCTCCTCCTCTATTAGATCTCAAAAAATTTAGAATTTTACCTATTTCCTTTTCAACTCTTGCTAAGTACCACTTAAACATTTGGAAAGAATTGGATTTCTATTTCAAAAATATAACAGTCATCATTCTAGAGTAATCATCAATAAACATCATAATGTACTTATCTCCTTTGTAGCTTTACACTTCAATTGGTCCACACAAGTCACTATGAAAAATCTCTAATATCCCTTTAGAGGTATAAGTCTTACTCTTAAAACTTGACTTTGTCATTTTTCCTAACTGACATTGTTTGCAAATTATATTGTCAGGCTTCTTCAACTTAGGCAAATCTCTAACTCTTCTCATGTTACTAATACTAACCAAGTTATCAAAAGTAACATGACATAACCTCGTGTGCCATAGCCACACATTATCAAATTCTACAACTAAACAAGTTGCATCCTCTATATCAAGGTAGAATAGATTACCTCTAGTTTGATCACCTTTTCCAATCAATTTTCCATCGGTATCATATATCTTAGCAGTCTTGTTCTCAAACTCAACCTTACAACCCAAATTATTCAGTTACAACACAATCAAAAAATTATAGTTAAGTCCTTCAACATGATAAGCATTGTCAGATAAAATCTTTTCTTTGAGCTTGATATAACATTTTTCCTTTATCAGACATGGTGCATCATTACCAAACATTACACTATTTCCATCATAATAATTCAAGGTAATGAACTTAGTTTTATCTTTAGTCATGTGATGTGAACACCAACTATCAATGATCCATCTTCATTCTTGTTCACACAAGACACTTGTGCAGTTGCCTCATCCTCATTGGATTCATCATTCATTGCAACATACACCACTTCATCATCATGATCGTCATATCCATCTTTTTTTTCCTCTTCAATAATGTAGCAAGAATTCTTGCCTTTGTCTTCGTAATCTTTGCTTTCTTCATCTCTTCTACTTTTGTACCTATCTCCACCTTTGTAATTCTTCTTCTTTGGACAACTAGCAGCAATATGACCAACCTCATTGCAATTGAAATACATGATAGGTAACTTACCTTTGAACTTGCATTTGCCTCAATCAAATCTCCTTGCAAGTAGTGCTTCAAGTTGATCTACATCTTCCTCGTCTGTATCATTATCATTGGATACATATTTTTCCTTTTTTCTTCTTCTTCTTCTCATCAGGTTCCTTTAATGACGGCTTAGCTTTGAAAGCAAATTCAATATTTTTAGGTCTGTAGTTATCAAAATTAAATAGCTCAAAAGTAGTTAGCCTACCTATCATTACTTCAAGAGTTTGATTATTCCTTGCATACATCTCAATTCTTGTATTGCAAAAAATCTAATAGCATATATAAGCAATAGTGTTCTTAAATTTTCTTAGTATAGTATCATCATCTATTGCACCACTAGCTCCTCTTATGGCATTAACAACATCTTTAATCCTAGAGCAATATTGAGCAATATTCTCACCTTCTTGCATTCTCATATCATCAAACTTACTTCTACGAGTTTCAACTTTGGCTCTTAGAACATTTTTGTCACCTCCATAGATAGTGTGTAGAGCATTTCACATTTTCTTTGCACTATCACAATCCTTGATATCATCAAACTCGGTATAACTTATGATATAGCCAATCTCCAACATTGCTTGGTTGTGTTCTTTCTCCTTTTTCAAATATTCAATAGTTGGGGCTCCAATAGGATTGACATGCTCAATAGAAATACTCAATGGCCTTCTTGCTTTTCTTGCGAATGCAGACTCTTCTCTTAGGTCATTGAATGAAACAATACCCTAGACTCTATCTTTCTTAGGTTCTCACACATTATAACCCTTGCTTATGACCAACCATCTCCATAAATAGAGAATTAAGAAATTTTTATGTTCATCCTCCATTTTTCATTTTAGGGTTAGGTTGGATTAGGTAGGATTCAATGTATATACCCCTCATTTCATTTCATTCCCTTCTAGAAAATTCTCCTTTTGATCCTCTTTGAATTCACCTCAAAATGGTTGATCTTGAATTCTGTACCACCAACTCATCAAGTTTATCTTCCAAATAGTTCACACAATCCAAGAAACTAAACTCACCAGCTCAAATTCATAAAATTCTTGATCTTTCTCATAATTCTAACACTCAGCATTAATTGGCTTATGATACTCGATACATATTGTGTTACTTGGCATCCTCTATCAAAACACTCGACACAAACTAAAGTTTACTAGTGCTTGGCATCAACTAAAGTTTACTTGGCTTACACTATTTCACTCAGCTTACAGTAAAATTGACTTTTCTTGGCTCCAACTAATTTTCTACTTAGCTTAAACTAACTTTTCTTGCCACCTACTATGCAGAATGTTAAGCTTGGCAAACAAACTTCATTTTAACTTATTCTTCTAAACTTAATTGGTGCAACCATCCTTTGCAACCTTAAGTAGATTATCAATCCGGTATAATATCACTATCTTAATTGATCCTTGTACTCCTTTTCCATATCATAACTCAATCTTTTCTCTAGGTGTTATTGTTACCTCATTTGATCAAATCCTCTTCATCAATCAAACAAATGATAGTACTTAAATTATTTGACCAATTGTCTTACCAAAAATTAGTAGGTTTGACATCAGTGAAAATAATGATTAAAACACATTATCACACTTGTATCAATCTATTTTCAACACTAGGTTAGGGTCAAGGTTGACCTTGGCCCACCAGGTCATCCTTGACCAAGAAGTCAAAATTCTCAATCTCATAGAGAAGATTATCGAAAATAGGCTAGAAATGGAGATAAAGAAGCAAAACAAGGGAAAATAGTCAGATCCATACAAAGACCAATTTAGGATTCTTTATATGACCCTAGACCACTTACTCGAAGGACTAAATACTCTTAACATAGAAGTGCTTCCATTTTAAGATGATACATTTAGCCCCTACTTGAGCGAGAGTATGGACTCAATGCAAACTCTTGGTAAAGTAGATCATAATGAAAAGATAATCTTATTAAAATCAAAGAGACATAGAGATCCTCAAGTCCCTAGAGACTTAAGTCTTTGTCAACTCTAAGATTGTAATAAGAGAGACATCTCCAGAAAAAGAGTTTGATTATCTCACCCAATGAGAAATTATGTCCCATTGTGAACCACATAAGGAAACTGCATAACTGGAAAGATGGGAGTGAACCATCTAGTGAATGTGACTACTCACTATTCAACCCATAAAGGATTCAATCTTTAAAATATTATATTCTATAAGAGTAAACCAAAGATTGAAAAGAGATCCAATCTTAAGGACACCTTCGACCTTAAGGGATCAAACATATATTTGAAATCGGAGGGATCAAGAGATCCCAAAATATAAATCCATGCTTTAAGGATTAGTAACTAATCCAAAAAGGGAGAAAAAGGTATCTTGAAAAATAATATATATGTCTATTGAAAAGTGTGTGTGTGCAATAATATGCCCCCACATTAAAGTCATCGCTAACACTTTAATAGGAGCAATGGCTTTGACAGAAACATAAACAACTTCACTGATTACGTTTCCACTATGAGATGCCCCCAGATGAAGAAAAATCAAGGGAAATACCACATAAAAATATAGAGGACACACAAGGGATCTACCTACTATGGGGTTAGTATGATCATAAGGTAATATATATATGATATTATTGCAAATGAATTGACATCATTCCCCAAAGAAATCAGAACTACAATCATAAAGGAGGAAAGATTACATATGACATACAAAGGAGAATATTTTTAGACCATGACCTAGAGGCCAAAAAGAATTAGTGCTACCAAGTCACGAATCCAAGAATATTTTCACAAGGAAACATGTATGAACAATAGCACAAGTACAACATAACATGAAACAACATATGTAAGAATAGAGATACATATAGAATAATAATACAATAGGTGTGATCCTTTTATCACCTTGTACCAAGAGAGAAACAAAGATTGTATAAAAGAATCTAACAATATTTATCAAACCTATTATAGGAGAAATATAGTACAATAGACAAATAGACAAAAAGCTACCATGAAGGACTAGCCAATCAAGCATGGCACCTACCCTCCCCATCTCATTTTTTACAATTTTGGGAAAGTGGGTAAATTGCAAAAGGGACTATATCCAACATAGTAGGCATGACAACTAGTTCCAAACAAGGATCCTCTTGAGAATCACAATGTTCAATACTAGGTGTAAGTGTCAATTGTGAGGAAAGAATATTGGGTAAATTAATGCCAATGTCAATAGTGTTATATTCATCATTAACATCATCAAGATCATCAAGAGTATCTTCTTTATCTAAATTAATCAAAATAGGATCTAAAATATGAATAGAATAATCAGAATCATGCAACTTATTATTAGAAACAACTTCTACTAACACATCATACATAGTTATATCCAAAGAAGGTAAAGATTTTTGAATAATAGAATTACGAGATTTAGTTTGAGCATGATTCTTTTCATAATGTTCATTAGTAGATCAATTAGATTTTGCCTTACTGGAAATTTGTTGCAAACTAGAAGCAACAATTACAATATCCTTTACATGTTCTATAGGAGGATTAATAGTATTACTAGTAGATTAACAAGCAACAGGAGAAGCTTGATCAACAGTTGTAGAAGCCATAGATAAAGGAGGCATGAAAGGTCTAGGCAAAAACAAGGGTTAAGATCCTTAGGAGGAAAGCTTAACTTGAGAATATTAGGATTCTTATAGACTTGATATGAATGGAAAAGATGATCAAGTCAAAAAGGACATGAATTAGGTAAAGAAGACCAAAAGAAGTCAATGGTATCAGAATCCCTGGGCCTAGAAGTATGATATAAATTATGATTAATTATCTTCACTTCACCATCATAAACAAACTTAAGCCATTTTATGAATAGGTGAAGCCACTGTCCAAATGATCTCTATCCAAATGATCTTTGTACTATTCCTTGTAGAATAATAGAGCTAAATTGTGCTTCCTTCCTTTGTCTCTTTCCTATCAACTAAACTTTTTCTCCTTCTAATGTTGTAACAAGATCACAAACTGTGCATCCAATAATCCCTTGGATTGATTACAAGCATTTACTCAACTCTCTGCTCCACACTTCACAAATATAATGCACAATAGATACTTGATAAACTTACAATTAAGAAAATCATCATTCCTTTATACCATACCTTCATAATAATTATGTGAGTTAGCCTTAAGGCTTTCCCAATTAATTAAAATAAGATATATAATTAGTTACAATTACAATAGCACTGTTAGCTCACAGTCTATACAAAAATTTACATGTGCGACTCCAAGTCTTGCGCACTCTCTAACATCATCACCTAACTATCCTCTATCACTGACTGACTGCATATAATTTTATTATATCTTGGCTAAAAGATATAATGTAAACATCAAAAACTACCAAACAAATACTCTATTTCTATATTGCTCACAGTAAATCATATACAACTATCATACATCTTTAATCAAACTTTGTTCTCTTAACCATGTCATTAGGACACTCTCAGAAACATGTCCATAATTGTGCACCATCTAACCCTTAATCAATTACTACGCAATATAATATTTCTAACTACTATTCTTCTAGCTTCTATGGAAAAAATGTTGTGTTGACATCAATGACAAACATAGTCATGAATGCAACATATAAATACTCTCAAATTCTTAGGATACCCCCCAATATAGTATCATCAGCATTCATGCTAAAAATCTCCCCTTTTAACATTGATGATTAAAAACTATCTAAGTTCCAAGAATACCAAGTAACTTTTTATTGTTGCATATTTTTGTATCATTACATGAATCTTTCTAAATCTCTCTAAAAAGATATCTCTCTCCTTTTGTTGCCTAGGATTATTTCTCATGCACACTCTCCTCTATGCCTTAGGAGATTTTTTTCATGCTTAACTCTCCCCTATTGACATCAATGTCAAAGGTGTCAATCACAATCCTAATTTCAAATCATAAACCAACTCGAGTGTCCAAAAATATTGTTCAATACCATATATCAAATACCAAGAGTCCTCAATGACTCAATACATATCAAATACTCCCCCATTCAAGAAGCATCATTATACAGTCTAGTTAAATAATAGTGTTATGCACCACTAGATTGATGTACTCCCTACATCTCCTACTTAGAAGTAGGTAAGGGAAAAACCCCAAACTTACTTCTTAAGTACTCAAATGTATCTTTAGGCAAGGACTTTGTAAAGATATCTGTAATCTAATCCTTAGTACTTACATACTCCAACCCAATCTCCTTTTCTATTGCTTTCTCTCTGAACACATGATACTTAATTGATACATGCTTTGTCTTAGAATGCAATATAGGATTCTTAGACATACCATATACCAAATACCAAGAGTCCTCAATGACTCAATACATATCAAATACTCCCCCATTCAAGAAGCATCATTATACAGTCTAGTTAAATAATAGTGTTATGCACCACTAGATTGATGTACTCTCTACATCTCCTACTTAGAAGTAGGTAAGGGCACAACCCAAAACTTACTTCTTTAGTACTCAAATGTATCTTTAGGCAAGGGCTTTTTAAAGATATCTATAATCTAATCCTTAGTACTTACATACTCCAACCCAATCTCCTTTTCTATTGCTTTCTCTCTGAACACATGATACTTAATGGATACATGCTTTGTCTTAGAATGCAATATAGGATTCTTAGACATACTCACTATACCTATGTTATCATAGTAAATGATAATAGGTTCTTCAATCCCAATTCTAATATCCTTCAACATTTGCTTCATCCACATAACTTGATTACAGTTATTTGTTGTTGCAACATACTCTACCTCATCTTTGCTTTGTGAAATGAAATCTTTCTTATTTGTTAACTAAGAAACCAATCTTCCTTCAAGAAAGAATGCTCCACCACTTGTGCTCTTTCTATCATCCATACTACCTACCCAATCAACATTAGTATATGCACAAAGTTTGAAATCATTTGATCTGCCATACAAAATTCCATACTCAGATGTTCCTTTTAAATATTTGAATATTATCTTTATAACTAAAAAATGAAATTCTTTAGAATCAGTTTGAAATCTAGCCACTATCCCAACTGCATTTGTTATATCTGGTCTTTTGTGAGTCAAATATTGCAAACCTCCAAGCATTGATCTATACTTCTTCTATTCTATTGTAGGTGTTTCATCTTTGCTAGATAACTTATGACTAGTTATCATGGGTGTACCAATAGGTTTAAAATTTTCCAAACCACACCATTTCAACAATTCTTTTAGGTACTTAGTTTGTGAGATGATTATACCATCATCATTCTATATAATCTACAATCCTAGGAAAAACTTCATTTCTCCTATCATGCTCATTTCAAATTAATTCTTTGTATCTTCAGAAAATTTATCACTAGCTTCATCATTACCTCCAAAAATGATGTCATCAACTAATATTACAATGATAATGAACCATCTTTAATCTCTTTTAGATACAAGTTATCATTTGGTGTACCTTTTGCAAATCCAAGCTTTCCCAACTAACTATTCAACCTCACCAGGTTCTTGGAGCTTGCTTTAGACCATAAAGAGCTTTCTTCAATCTTCATACCATTTCTTTTTCTTCTAATAAATGAAAACCTTCAGGATACTCAATATAGACTTCTTCTTCTAGTTCGTCTTCAAAAATGTAGAGTTGACATCCATCTGATAAACCTTGAATTTCTTGTTTGCTACATATGCCAAAAATATCCTTACTACTTTCATTCTTGCTACAAGTGCATGTGTCTCTTCATAATCAATGCATTCTTGTTGTGAATAACCTTTACAAAGAAGTACGGCCTTGTTTCTTACAACTTCTCCTTGCTCATTCATCTTATTCCAAGAAACCCATTTAGTTCCTATCACATTCTTATATTTTTTTCTAGGGATCAATTATCATGTATCATTCTTTATTATCTTATCCAATTCTTCCTTCGTTTCTTGGATCCAATGATTATCCTTGACTGCTTCACCTACGCACTTTGGTTCAACTTGAGATATCAAATATATCTCCTCATTTACTCTGTTCCTTGTCATTACTCCTTTGTTCTTATTTCCAATTATCTGCTCAAGAGGGTGATTCTTTGTCAAATTTTTGTTAGGGGTAGAAGTCAACAACTCAGCTCTTATCTCTTCTCTAGGTTCATATCTCTACTCTTCTCCTTGTTCAATAATTTGCACATCATTCTACAAGTCATTGTTAGTCTTAAGGAAAACTTCAACATTCTATCTAACAATTCCATAGTTATCTAATTATTGATCTAAATTGTAAACCATCATCTTTTCTTTGGTTCCAAACTTCTCATCAATTCTTACATTTGTGCACTCAACTATTGTCTTAGTTCTATAGTTAAAGCATCTGTAGGCCTTACTTTTTAAAGAGTAGCCAAGAATCATACCTTCATCACTTACTAATATAACTGAGGGGGGGGTGAATCAATTATAAGAATAATATCACCAATAACAACTTTAAATAATCTTAACTATATGAGTAAATTAAACTCAAACTACAACAAGATACTCATACCCACTAACACCAGATATGTTAACTAGGAAAACCATTGATCAAAGGGAAAACCCTAGTGGGGATGGTACCCACAAGATGATGCTCTAATATAAATATTTCTTGTTAGAGGATAGACCCTATTAGTTGTTTGTTACAATATTAAATACATATGAGTCCCTATTAGGAGACTTTGAATCTTTGTTAGGAGATTCCAACCCTGTTAGGAGTTGTGTCAACCCTATTAGGAGTTATAGAAGATAACTGGACCCACTACCCAAACAGCTTCAAGGGAAAGACCAATGAACCCACTGTCTGAATAATCTCTATATTATTCTTTAAAGAATAATAGAACTAAATTGTACTTCCTTCCTCTTTCTCTATCCTATTAATCAAACTTTTGCTCCTAATCTTGTAACCAGATCATGAAATGTGCATCCAACAATCCCTTGGATCACTTACATGCATTTACTCAACTCTTTGCTCCTTTTCACAATCCACAAATATAATGCATAATAGATACTTGATACACTTAAAATTAGGGAAAACTTCTTTCCTTTATACCATACCTTCATAATAATTCCTTGAGTCAGGCTTAAGGCTTTCCCAATTAATTAAAATAAGATATATAATAACTATAATTACAATAGCACTGCGAGCTCATAGTCTTTACAAAACTTTACACTTGTGACTCTAGGTCTTGCACACTCATTGAAATCATCACCTAACTATCATCTATCACTAGCTGACTATGCATCACCTCATTATATCTTGGCTAAAAGATATAATAAAAACATTTAAAACTGCCAAACAAATACTATGTTTCTATGCTACTCGTAGTAAATCATATACAACTATCGTACATCTTTGATTCAAAAATTTTCCTCTTAAAGACATCATCAGGACACTCTTAGGAACATGTCCATAACTATTTATCATCTAACCTTTAATCAACTACTATGCAACATAAGATTTATGACTGCTATTCTTCTAGCTTAAATAGAAACATTGCTATGTTGACATCAATGACAAACACAATCATGAATGCAACATACTAATACTCTCTAATTATTAGGATACTACCCCAATGTAGTATCATCAGCATTCATGCCAATAGAATTAGGAACAAAAACAAAGGTGGTGTTCACAATCTTTCCACAAAGTTAACTCGTAAATCAATAAAACCAAATGATGGATAAAGAAAACCATTACAAGTTTGAATCTATACATCTGATTTATCATAAAAATCACATTGCCAACTTTTCATAAAAAGATTTTATTTTGTAATAACATTGACTAAGGAGGTAGGATCAACAAGAAAACCACAAGTTGCTATCTCAGATATTTTAGCATAAATAGAAATGGGACCATTAGGAGCTTTAATAGTCTCATAATCATCAAATGTAACCAAAAGTTCCTGAGGTCATTTTTTCTTAGGTTGTTGTCGAGGTTTAGGTTGAGGCTTGAATTTAGGCTTAGGTTTTTGTTGAGGTGGAGCCAAAACTTGATATTCAAGCTAAGATTGAGGTTGAGGTGGAGATAGAGATTGAACCACATGCTCCACTTGATTAACCACATGACTAAGATCATCCATCTTTGAATCATACACAATAGCCATAGAAAATGGTTGGGCAATAGTATTATTATCATGTGTAGGTAAAGGATTAGAATCAATTAAGTCCTTAACTCTATATTTTAAAGAATAACATTTTTCAATATCATGACCATACTGTTGATGATATTGATAAAATCCTTCAGATTAAAAGATTTAGCCACCATTGTAGCAAGTAAAAGAGGTCAAATAGGAGGTAAAGTAATCATTTTAATAGTTAACAACCTATTCATAATAGAATGTAAAGATTCAGAAAGAGGAGTAAATGTACAATTCAATCAAAAAGAAATGGATGCAGAAGTAGCATTGTGAGATGCAATAGCAACTGCATTTTCTTGTTTATTTATCTTGATATAGTTGTTAAATTATTGAACTTAATTTTGATTAGGAATAGCATCACTTTTATCAATAAAAGTAGGAGCCATTGGAGTAGTGCTCTCAAATCAACTCACTTGTAATTGATAATGATGAAGTGTTGCACAAAGTTTTTGAAAAGAAGTAAATTCAATGAGAAAAATTCTATCTCTAATATCCTTTTGCAAATTTTAAATAAACATACATTGAATATGGAATAGGATAGGAAATCTAAGCATGCAAATGCTTGAATCTACCAATAAATTCAGTCAATTTTTCTTTAGAGCTTTGTTTACACTACATCAAATCAATCAAAGACACTTGCGAGAAAATTTTGTTTTGAAATTGTTGAATAAAAGCATTACCAAGTTGAGGAAATGAAGTAATAGAATAAGGGGTCAAAGAATAAAATCATTGTAAAGCCTTGTCATGAAAGATTTGAGCCAATAACTTAGCTAAAATCCTATGATCATGATCATAATCACTACAAAGGATTTGAAAGGTTTTAACATGATGAATAGGGTCTCCCTTACCATTATAATTCTCAAGACAAGGCATATCAGCTTGCTTAGGAATGGGAGTACAAATAATATCCTGCGACAAAGGACTTCCCATGTCAGAAGTAGGGATACTAAACATGTTTTGAGTAAAAGAGGAAAGTTGTTGTTGTAGAGATGACACGATTTGAGCCAAACTGGTAATTGTAGAATCATGAGAAGAAATAGGAGGAATACCAAAATTAGATACATTGGGTAAAGTGTAAGAAGTTGTAGGAATGGAAGACACAACTGGAGGAACACTAGGAACTATAGTTGACATAGGAGTAGAATAAGTAAAAGGAAAAATATGATAAGAAGGTTATGATGTAGGAAGGAGCACAGGAGGAACACTCATAGGTATAGAGGGAACTGTCATAGTCACCAAAGAAGGAGTATAAATAGGAACACTGGGAAGAGGAACAAAAGAAGGTTCAACACTAGTGACAAGAGGAAACAACCCTAAAACTTGATCTTCTTGAGATAAAGGTTTACCATTAGAATGCACAAGCTGAGTAATACCACATAGGAGATTAACACCTTGGTCACTATCACAAAGAAATTTCTTAAGAGCCTAAATAGCTTGAATAGAATCTTGATTATGGTTTTCTTGAAGAAGCCAATTACACATTTTATATCAAGTTCATTTGAAAGTTTTTGGACTTGTTTAGGAGGAACTCTTAAAGCATCATCCTCATCATGAGATGAGTGAGAATGGTTTTGCTCCATAATAGGATTACAATCAAGAAGAATCAAAGTTTCATCTGGAATCCTAAGGAAATGAGAGGAAGACTCAACCCCAAAGGTACTCATAAGTCTACAATTGCATCTAACTCTAAGATTAGAAGTAGGACTATAAGTAATAAAGGTCATAAACCAATACAATGTAAATGAGCTAAACTAAGAAAACATAAGCATAAATATTTTTTTATTTTGAAAGAAATTTTGCAATTTTTTTGTATTTTTTAATTTTAAAATGCAACAGCATAAACTAAATTTAATCTTGATGAAATAAAAGACCTAACAAGTATCGAATGAAATGTAACACCACAAATCACAATAGGGCATCGAATTCCACAAAAGAAAAGAGGGTAAGTGTGTCGGCTTCACCAAAATGAATAGAAAGAAAATAAGGTTTCCTTTCTTAACCCTAATTTTCAATGTGATGATCCAAATTGATTAAGCACAAGAGAGTGATCAATGCAAAAATGGATCGTGTGATGAAAAATAGGGAGAGAGGAGGTTATATAATATTTCTATTATGAGGGGAGTATATGCTTAAATCCTAAAATAGATAAAAGACAAATACTAACCTTGAATATGGAAATTGTTGTTTTCTGATGTTTGTATACAGTTTTTGGAAAATTTGCAAGCCATTTTGGATTGGAAATGTCAAGATGAAGAAAACCCAAAAATCTTTTATCTTTTTGAAGGGAGGTCAACCTTGACCCTAATAGTGGTGCACAATCTTACCTAGGGGCACAATTATACCCCAAAAAGTTGACCTTGACCTACACTGCTCTGACAAAAATTTTGTTCATGGATCTCACAAGTTTGACAAAGGGGTGTTTGAATTTTCTCTTCAATTTGTTGTTCCACACCTGTATCTGCAAGACAATGGTTTTGTTTGATTGATGGGGGATTTTCCTTGGTCAAACCCCATTTTGGAATTAACCTTGAAATTAAATTGAAATTGTAATATAAATAAAAAAAGTAAATGAAACAATTCACTTTGCTTATATTGAAATCCTTGTGGAGGATTTGAATCCTTGAATCCACAAGTATGAATGCTCCAAATGCATGTATAAATATATGTAGGGTGTCTCAAATCCATGGCATTCAATATTCAACACCAATCTTTAATGTATCTTTTCATAGAAAAAAGCTTGAATGAATGTGGATGGAGAAATCTTCAACAAGAGGGATCCATAGAGATTGAATCCTTCAATGGCTAACAATGGATCTCCTTGATAAATTGGATGCTTGAACACTTGAATGCTAGTAGATATTCACTTCATGTAGGTGAATTCTTGCATAATAATTAGATAGCTTATGTTTCATAGGTAGATTTATTGTAGATAGCTCATGAATATGCATGGATAATGGATGTCAAAATGAGGGAAGAAAGCTTCCTTATATAGAGATCTAGGGCACTAACTCCTAAAGAAGGCTAACATAGGAGCATTAAATCCCATTTAACCTTAATCCCTACAAATATACCTAGAATAAATGTAAATTAAGAGTCTACCATTCTAAAACCCAAAAGAGTCAAGTCAAAAGCGAGAAAACTTTATGAAACCCAATGTCCCAAAACTCTTAAGAATTCAAAAATGAACCTTGGGTTAGGGACAAGGTTGACCCTACCCTAGGTCAGGGTTGAGGTCATCCCTACCCTAGGTCGACCTTGACCCAGTAGGTCATCCTTGACCCAAAAATTAAAGCTCTCAATTTCACAGAGCAGGTTATCAAAAATAGGCTAGAAATGAAGAGAGAATCAGAACAAGGGGAAAATAGCCAAATCCATGCAAAGATCCATACAAGGTGCTTGACATGACCCCATACCACTTATTTAGAGGACGACACTATTAACATAGAAGTTCATCCATTTTAAGACAATACAATATGATTTAGTATTTCTTTCTTTCTCAAAATCAACATCTTCTTGAGTATTGAAATACATACTTGTATTTTTTTAGTACAATATACTATATCTAATTAAACAATATCAAATCTATATAAGAATATTTTTGACTTTGAGCTCTATCAAAGTGCGTTTATATGTTATTAAAAAAAATATCATTAAAAAGAGTAAGAGCTATGGAAACTTCATTTTTCTAAAATAATTTTATTTATGTAGTAATTTGACACAAACTAGTATAAAATATACATTTAATAGACATTTTCAATTGGGAATGTGTGAGAACATATATAACTTAGTAGAATGAATTTATCTAGATCATATGTTTGAACAAAATTGACTTTTAGATAGAAATACTCAAATTCATTTGTTTTGATAAGTCAGCCTAAAAGGTGACATGGCCATGTACTTTTACCCTCTTACCTTTGGAGATGTGCTTCCTAATATTCTATTGTCTAGGATCTTTTCTCCATAGGTCAATTCTTCTTCAGTCTTATAGTCACCTTCATAACTCAGACTGGATGTTCTTTTGTTTCCATTGAGCTTTCAGTTGCTAATCTATTTTCTCTAATCTCTTCTTGAATTTTCATAGCTTTTCATTATGCTTATTTGTGCTTCTTATCTCTTTTTTCAGTTTGAGCACTTTCTCTATCACTTTCATGAATTGCTCCATATTTGGATAGTAGATCTCTTCAATCTTTCGTGCATCCTTTCTTTTGATTATTTCTCATCTTTATCTCTTGTTGAGATGGTAGCATATTTTTTAGTCTGGGATCTTATAATTCTTTGGTTAACTCTTTCTTTGGTTTGTTCATTTAAGTAAATGGTCTCCATTAACTAGTCATTTTTAGTCACAATGTCAAATATGGTTTCTTCTGACTCTTCTAAACCACTATGCTCTTCCAGCTTCCTAATGACCTCTTTACTTTCACTAAGCTTTTTCATCATCTTCTTCCTTGTATTCAAGGACTTTCAAAGTTCAATTTTCAAATCTTTAATAGTGTCCAATGCTTCCTCTAGCTACCTTCTAAGTGATGCCATTGGATCTTCCCTTAAGTTTTTAGACTTGTTTCAATAGGGGTATGCACTCTGATACCAATTTTTGGCCCCAATAGGTACTTAGAGGGGGGGTAAATTAGTATTGTCTCTAAATCAATTACTCCTTTAAGTTCATTGAGAAAACTAAATACAACCCGCTTAATGGATAAAAACAAGATAAATGTAGTAAAGTAAAAGTAAGTAAATTGACACACAAAAGCATTCATCAAGTTGATACAATGATTTTTATGTAGAAACCCTTTATTAGAGGATGTGAACTAGGGTGGGGATAGTATACCCACTTGCCCTTATAATGCACATAAAGGGTTTCCCAGTTAAGAGCTACAAGTGTTTCTTCTAAAAATACATCCTTCAAGGAATACAATAAACCTATTAGGGTTACCCAAGCCTATGAAAGCTACATTGTTAAAGGATTTACAAATCTCCTTCTAAGAGATTCCTTGTTAGAGGATTTTACAATAAGCTTACTAATGAATCTTGTCATGTTAAGAGATACAACTAAATGTAATGGTGAGAAAGAAATCTAATGTATAAGACTCGAAATGTGGCACTGGATTGTTGTATAGATCTCCACTGCATATCCTTGAAGATGCATTGATCTCCTTGTTAACTTGGTGAGTTCTCCAGTCTCACCTCTTTTGTGGATCATTCTCAACGGCCTATTGTTGTGTCCTTGTTCTTTGTAACTACTTGTTTGATAGCTTGTACTTTGAATAAAACTCTACATTGTTGCACTCTCTTCTTCTTCTTTTCATGCACTTATAGTAGAAACTACTTCACCTTTTTGTAATATTAATGCTTATATCCATTGTGTGTTTTTAGATCATAGTTATCCATGACGAAATTATCTTACTTGATTTCAAATTTAAAATGAATTCCTTTTCTAGCACAAGAAACATGTGAGCCCCACTCCTAGGTTCTAGACTAGTAGCCCTTCCAGTTTTTCTGTGAAGCTTCATGTAGGCTTATTCATTTCCTTCTAATGTCATTTGACCTTACCTTCTATTGCATCAACTCTAGTTTCCATAGTGTTCTATCATTTCCATGATGACTTGTCATATAACTGATCTATGAGAAACTACCCTTTGTACTTGTTTTTCCAATGATGACATAGTGTATATGAACTCATATTGCTTTTACTCTTCTACCTGTGAACACATTTCTTTGAAACATCTTCTTCCTTTCACCACTTTCCAATCAATGGAAACACATTTCCTCATTCCTAATGTCAATGAGACTTTTCATACCAACATTAACATCAATTTGAATCATAAATTATAATGTATTTGCACACTTTTCAACTAATTGTCTTGGTATTCTATACCATTTTCATTTCGCTTTGAAATCCTTTGAGAAAACCAAACAATTCACTTGTTTTGTTTCCTCTATATTGCATATTATAGTGTTTCGTGATCAAAGTCATTGTAGTTACATCATCAATCTAGGCATGTGGGTGTATTTTTGGAAGCTTGTAAACTATATGAAAGAACATGTGAAGTATAAGAGATCCAAACCTAAGAGGTTGGGTCATGTCATGTTAATTCTTCATATATTATGAAATAATTACTATCACAATATTTCACACATGTCAAAGTGTTATTTTTCAACCACCATCTTACATGCAGTTTGAATTACCTTGTAGATGTTGAGTTATGTCTACTATTATAGTGCATCTTATAGGCTATAATTTTAGCAATTATTCTAACATCTTGTTGTTTAATGTTAGATAGTGTTATATCTCTCTTTTCCAACTTAGCTCTAGTATTTTTTTCAACCTCCTTCTTAACCATTTTGGTTGCAACTAGAATTATACATTCATTATCTTAGCTTTTGACTAGATGAATCAACTATTTGGTTATCATTACTGATTTTTTACCAATTCAAAAGAATTATTTCTATATCTTTTTTGGGACCATCTTGATCCATTCTATCTCATCAAATTATTCATAATTAATGTAATGTGGGATGTTTAGGTTTTTCTAAGTGTTAAAAATTTTTCTTTAAGGGTCTTATCTTCCTTATGAATTTCACTCAAATCCTTCCAAAATTCCCATTCCTATGCTCTCAAAGTTTTAGTGAATATATCCTTTAATAACCTTGACATGGAGTGAATCTTCTAGGGTTTATGAAAATGCACCCTCTAGTTCATCTTCCATTGACCTAAAGGGATGTTTCTTCAACTAATAGCAATGGTTATCCTTTACATCACAAATTTGGGGCTTGTTGATTATTACATAGTTCTATAAAAAAAAAAAATTTAAATCAAATTAAGACTTCACAAAGCATAAATACCATGAGATTGATCATTTTTAGGGCTTCAAAAATAGCTTTGAAATATTTTCAATATCCTCCCAAATCCTTTTCTCTATATCTCTGGTATCTCTTGTATCTTGAATGGTGATAATAAACTTGGTTTAACCCTTTAAATCATTTACAATCTTTTCTTCCATTAATATGTTAGGTCATAGTACAATAAGTTGATATGAATTAATATTTTATTCTAAAATTCATGCGATCATCTAGAACTCCAAGAAACATATGTGAACTTAGATATATGTTCCATAATATCTTATATGCCTCATTCCAAGTTTTCATGCCTTAGTAATTTGACTCGGGGTGTGCAGATTTGCTTGTGAAGTGCTTCTCCTAAGGAAATGATAGTCATTTAGGTTGAGATGAAGGTTCAGCATTTGGAACCATTTCCCCTTTGTTCTTTCTATCTATCTGCTCTTTTTTCTCTCCTACTTTATTGGTACCAATATTATATTCCTTCACAAAAGTCTTATCAGTATTATCATACTATATTACACTACCATTATTGTCTCTCCTTCCAACATAATTATTCCTTTTGAATTTAGGCATTCTCATATTTTTACAAATCTATTGAATCTTGACTATCTAGCTATGTGACCAAAACTAATGCAATTGTAACATGTGACAATTGATCTTTCATACCTTGGTTTATTTTTATTAACTTTTGATCTATAATCTTGCTATGTGTTGAAATTTATTACATTTTTTACATGTAACACCATTGTTTATGACATTGTTAATTCCCAAAAGGTTTTCTTGCATTCGTGCTAGATCTTTCAATTTCCCTTCCATTATATCACTAGTTAGGACTCTTACATTCATGTGTATAATGGCCATAAAGCCCAATACTAAAACAATATCTAGGAAAATGTTGAGCATATGTATTATCTCTATGATCTTTCTTCTAATGTCCATATTTTTAGCAAGCATGGCATCTTCCTTTGAATGATTTCTAATATTCCTTAAGTTCCTCAATATAATATTTTTTTTAATTAAGATCTTACATAGGATCTTTCTCAAATATAATTTTTTATTCCTTATAACATTTTCCTTCAATGTATCCAATTCCTAACATTCTTTATTAGGATTATGTTGTATTAGTTGCTCGGCAAGTTTCTCAGTATGTGCATATAACTTCTCAATATGTAATTTAGTCTATACAAGATCTCCTTTGGCAATATTAGTATATTTCTCGAGTTCCTTGTATTTAATCTTTGAATCATCAAGTTTAGATTTTACCTAAGCAAGATGATTATTCAAATATGTGCATTCAGTAGTTTTACCTTTTAGATCTTCTTTAAGTTTCTCTTTCTCCAACCTTCCTTCTTTAGTAACCTTATCCAACTAAATTGATGTGACTTCAATTTCATGTTAAGTGCCTAGTTTTGTTTCTTGATTCCTATAGCCATATATAATTCATTATCTAATTTACAATCCTAAATCTTCTTGAAGAGTTATTTTCTTTTTATCCTTGAAACATCAATCTAATCCTTGAGCTTCCTAATGTAATCTTGTACATCTTTGAGTTTTACTTAAATCTTTCCTTTTCTTCATTTTCTTTATCTAGATCTTCAAGTCTCTCTTTAAAGTTTCATTGAAAATCATTTATATCTATTAGGACCTTCCTCAATTTTTTAAAATTCTTCTTAGTAAATAATCTCTGATACCAATTGTTAGAAATAGACAATACTAAGGGGGGAAGAGTGGTGGGTAGTGAATCTATATTGAAACACTTTTACACCAATCATATATTTCAAAATATAGCTATATGCAACCACAAATGAATAAATGTAAAAGTAAACCACACAATAATAAGAAACTCATAACACCATGATTTATTTTTGAGGAAACCTTGGCCAAGGGAAAACCTTAGTGGGGATGGTACCCACAACAATGAATTAATATAAAAGCTATCTACTAGGATATTTGACCCTATTATAAATCTTTACATACATTTACTACATAAGTCCTTGAGAGAGGACCAGACCTTATTAGAGGTTTCAATCATGTTAGGACTTGCACTATAATAGGAGCTTGTCATATCCTCAAGATATTAGATCTATACTTGACAAGTTATAGATATAATACCAAAATGATTGTACTAATATTTTCTATATCTAATTAGTCCTTTGTATATCTTGTATCTAATCCCACCTATACAAAATTATTCTACACCTAACCATCAAAATAGCACCATAGCATCATAAACAAATTTTTCATAGCATAAATACCTCTATACCACACTTTTCAAAATCAAGTTGTCTTCTTTATATTCTCTTTTAATTATAGTGCTAGCTAGCCTTGGAGATGAAACATGTAACACTCCTTCAAAACTAATTGCCAAATATTGCAAACTGAGTATGAACATATAGAATTTCATCCCTACATTTCCAAGTAATTGAATTGACAATGTAATTTAATTGTTTAGGCCAAAATACTCAATCTTTTCCCCCTTATCTTGTACTCTAAGATATAGACTTGCCTTTATATTTATCAACCAAAATATTTGTTGACTGATATATTAACTTTGGTGAACATACTAGCATCATAGATATTGAGTTCTATCATTATCCAAAATTTTGTCTAGTAATAATAATCCTACTAAGTTCGCTAATCAAAACATTACGTCTGCTAACAATTTTCATAAACTATACTTAGGCAATTTTCTCACCAAACCAAAACCAAAACTTAATATGATTCTAAATGAACTGGCCATATTCACTAGTAGTTATGTATGATAACATTCACACCTTCATAACTAATTTCTTTCTAATAGAATCTAATGAGATTACTCTCATGAAAATCTGGTTAGCCAAACTCTAGAAATGTGAAAAATAGCAAATCCTCATGAGAGAGTTTTGGAGAAAAATCCTCCAAACATGAAATTTCAAAGTGAGATATGAGTAATAAAACTCACTTTTTCCTAATATAATAATTTTCCTTTAAGTGTCTTATAAATTAGAATATTAAATCACTTAATAGACTAATTGGCTTCTTTCCTAAGTTAAATAAAATAATTACAGGCATAAGGAATCCAACTATGGTAAACTAGATGGTAATTAAAATAAATCAAATCAAATAAATAAAATTCCACAAATCAATTAAATCAGCATTTTACTTAATAATTTTTGCAAGAATTGTGGAACCCTAACTACATAGACATGGTTATGGTTCTAATAACATAATGCATTATGAATCCAGAAATTTACCAATTAAAAGAGGGCTAATAATAATAATAAAATATAGATATGTTTTCCATATAATGATGGCATTGGCTTAATATGAAAGGTCAAGGTCACTATCTCCTGGTGCCCACTGCTAGGGATATAGGTACACACTCAAATCTTGAATTCAAGGTGAATGTGCCTAGTAATTTTTTTATAAACAAGAAAACATCAAGTGCAAAAAAAATATGTAATAATTGAAGCATTGAACAACACATAGTCACGTGAAGGATAATGGAACACTATGTAGATATCACAAGCAAGTGATTATGGCTCTATTCCCATTGGGTACTAGCACCAACGAGAAATCCATGCATAGAAGTGGTGCAGTCTAGCATAAAAATATATTATCACATGATAAAGATTTTAAAATAAATTATTTAAAGAATCAGTATTCATCATTTGAGCATGTATTAACTAAAGTTAAAAGACAAGTACCCATAGCATTAAAGTATGCCATAAATGAATCCAATAACATCCATTTGATAGCACATTTATTGAATAATCCATGTGTAAATATGAAATAAACTAGGTGTCATTATAAAGAATCATGTCACATCATTATCACTATTGTATAGATATTATCAAAATATATAGAAACACCATCTAGCATATAACAACTATGATACTAATAACTGTATCTATAGAGATTCAATACCCCCCAGGGGGGTGGTTATACATAAATTTATGGTAGGAATAAGTGGGGGCCTAAACTAGAAATGATAACATTCATCTCACCACCTGACACAAGTTGAGCGGGACTAGGTAAATCTTTGGGGCATAAACCAAGTCATTGAGAGAGTTGATAAACTTAAGATCAAGGAGAGCTTCCAAAACTAAATGGAAGCCACCCACTCCTCCCCTTCCCCCGAACTAGTTGAAATTGAATTTTGATGGGTCACAATGTGGTGATGGGGTTGTTTTGGGAGGAATAATCTAAAATCCTCAATGTATTGGTATCAAGAGATACTCTAAAAAATGTGGTAGTGTTTCAAGCAATGAGGCAGTAGCACTTGGGCTCTTGTGGGGAGTGGAGTTAGCTAGTAGCATGGGAATTCAAAATTTATTATGGAGGGAGATTCTATGTTAGTCATTAACATTGTCAAGGGAGGTATTAAGATGAGTTGGAATTACACGTTGATCATTAGGGACACCCAGTGTATTTAGAATAGTCTACAAGACATTAGGATACAACATGTTTACAGGGAAGGAAACTAGGTGGTGAACAACATGGTGGGATATAGACACGAAGTCATAAATTCTCAAGCCTAGAAGAATGAGCAGATCTTCCAACGATGATCAAATCACTCATTTGAATAAAGAATCCCTTAAATGATGGAGTACAACCTTATGTATGAAGGGGAGTGTCGTTTTGTAATGGGCTTATTGATGGAGATTTACATTTCTACAAATTATTTTACTTATTTAGTGGGTCGTGTCATGATGGTGAAGACTTTACAAGTGCCTTTTAGTTATTATAGAGCTACCTCTAATGAAAAGTTCACAATCATTACTTGTGATGGGAATTGGAAAGCCAATATTCAATGCAATATTTAGGATGATATTTTATGTCATCCAAGATTAATTTTCAAATCTAGAGACTAGGCTTCAAAAAGAAAGCATTGATATAATGTGATCTAGAAATTTAATTATTATTGTAACTTAATTGCTATGATTCCTAAATAGCCTTTATTCACTTGGGGTTTCATAATTTCAATTGTCATTACCTGGTGTGTAAGGATTCAGCTCTTGTTTTTCTCAATAATTTGTTCAAATAGGTGAAGTATATGGTGGCGAAAATTAAGGAAGGAGAAAAAGATATAGTTGTGGACCTTGATGATGATAAGGTTATGGAGGGAGCTGATTTGAGAATTGAACTATCCAGAATTGAGAGAGTTGTTAGGGAAGACAGAGTAGCATGGTCTCATTTGAAGGAAGGAGGTTTCATTCTAGTGCAGGAGCACCTAGCCATCATATAATTAAAAGAGATCATAATTGATTCTTTAATGATTTATTTTTATTCATATATGTTTCAATGTCATTCTATGTACTAATAGAATCCAATTGAAAAGAAAAGTTGTAACAAAAATGTAATGTTGTCCACATTGTCATAGTTAAGGTCCCAATGGGATTAATATGTCAAAAGATGTAAAATGAACCTTGAAAGGATAATAAACCTATAAAATTTTATTAAATGGTCATTACAATATGTATTTAATTATTATGCAAATTCATGGCATCACATTTGTCAAAAGTCTCAAATGCTTTCAAGAAGGTGAAGAGTTGCAAAAAATGCAACAATGTAAAATTGTATTAAAGTTGTAAAAGGAATTCCAAAGGTCATGGGTGGTATTTTTAAGGTATAAAATGGCCAAGAAACTATGAAATTAATTTTAAACTTGAACAAAATCAGAATGGAGGAATTAGTAACATTTGAAGCAAATTTAGAGTGATTCTAACTTATTGTTTTGATTGGCTTTTTAGTTCTCTTGTTGTTTTTGGGAATTTTACATCCTAAAAATGATATATTATTGATATGGTAGAGTATTATAGTGAATAATAATTCCATTTCTTTTGGTTTTAGTTTATTTCATGTAGATTTGAGAAAGTTATGAGCATTCTATGGATGGCAATTTTTTCAGATTTTCAAATTACAGTCGTATTAAAGCAACATGTATGGATGTTTAATTATCATTTAAAGAGATGAAAATTATATTTATGGAAAGAGGAATGAATATTATTTATAATAAAATTTATTTGGTAGATTTTTGTTATGTTTTATATAAGTTATGACCGTTTTAGTGAAAACTAGTTTTTAACTAGCTTCAACAAAGTCACGAAAAATGGGTCTCAGTGTAGAGACCATAACTTTTGATTCTACCATTGGATGATTCTAATTTTTGGATATATTTTTGGAAACATAATTTCTCCTAATTTGTATGGTTGGATTGAAGAAATAAGATTTTTTTAAAAAGTTATGAATCTCTGCATGCAGGCCTATCTCGAATGGCGGAATTGAAGTCTATGTTTTTAAAATTGATTTGTTATTTGATAATGGTGATTTGATGGATGATTATATTGGGAAATATGTATCAGTACCTATATAATGTTGAATAAATTGTATTTAAGATGGAAATACATGAGTAATATGAGGTTTCTTGAATTTTTATAATGATACTTGCATCAAATTGGTATGAAAGCTTGAAGCTCTTAAGAGTGTGAAGGATTCACACTAGGACCTCGTTGGAAAGAAGATGGATATTTGATTCTTGTTGCTGAGTTTTGTTTGTAGGTGCATGTTCCCTAATTGAAAAGAATTGGACATGGAGGTCTACCTAAGGGACCATAGTAGATGGTCCGAGGGCCTTAGAAGAAGGTCCTTTTGGTTGCCAAAAGACCTAGGGAGAGAGGCAAGAGAGGACTTCTAGGTGAGGCAAGTTGTTTGTGTGTGATGCAGCATGGAGGAGTGAACTTTTGATAGCTATAGAACCTTGGTGGAAGCCACTTAAATTCTATTGATGATAATCACAGTTCTTGTATAGAAAGAACAACAAAGGCATCAAAGCTAGATGGAGGCAAAGAGGCAAAGTTTTTTTTCCAAGTTATCACCACCACATTTCCATCGGACATGGAAATTTTTCAATCTCAAGAGTATGGTGTAGGAGAAGCTAGCCATCATATAATTAAAATAGATCATAATTGATTATTTAATGATTTATGTTCATTCATAAGTGTTTCAATGTCATTCTATGTAATAGAATCCAATTGAAAAGAAAAGTTGTAACAAAAATGTAATGTTGTCCACATTGTCATAGTTAAGGTCCCAATTGGTTTAATATGTCAAAAGTTGTAAAATGGCCCTTGAAAGGATAATAACCACATAGAAGGCTATTAAATGTTAATTTTAATATGCCTTTATGAAAATCCATGGCATCACATTTGTCAAAAGTCTCAAAAGTGTTGAGATAATGGGTGTTGCACACATTGCATAATATTGTTATTTTATTATTTTATTTTATTGTGTAATGTTGTGTCGAGATGGACGTGCAACATGTAAAGATTCCCATAGAATATTCTTGATGAGTTGTATTGTAACATTGTAAAAATATTTCATGTAATTATTTAATATTGGGGAAAAGAATTAAAAGCCCAATATTAAATGTGGGGTCAGTGGGTTAGGTAGCACATGGTTTTAGCACATGGTTTATGTAATACCACTTGGTAGTTTTGTGGGACTTGCTACTATATAAGCAGCCACAAGGGTAGTTGTTGTAGAGAGAGAGAGTGACAAGGAGAAGACAAAAAGGCAAGAGTCGAGCGGGACAAGGCTTGACAAGTTAGCCAAGGGAGAATTTGTGAAGGTTGAAAGCATGGCATGGGATGTGTGGATTCATGCTTGTTCACATAGTTTGCTCGGTTGTGGCTATGGCCATGAAGGCTTCCATGGTTGTATGGCAATGGTATTTTTTGCTGAATAATACATGATGATGGATGCTTTTGGAGGCTGGGTTTTTCCCTCAATGAGGGTTTCCCAGGGTATATCTTGTGTCACAATTTTGTGGGTATGTTGTCTATTCTCTTGCATGTGGATTTTAATTCTGTGTTTATTTCAGATCTATTATGGGTTATGTGGAAACGGTTATCTTCTTTGTTGCCAAGTTTCCTTACAAAAAGCTTTCAAGAAGGTGAAGAGTTGCAAAAAATGCAACAATGTAAAATTGCATTAAAGTTATAAAAGGAAGTCCAAAGGTCATGGATGGTATTTGTAAGGTATAAAATAGCCAAAAAACTATAAAATTCATTGTAAGGTCAAACCAAATCAGAATGGAAGGAATTAGTAACATTTGAAGAAAATTTAGAGTGATTCTAACTTTTTATTTTGATTGGCTTTTTAGTTCTCTTGTTGTTTTTGGGCTTTGTATATCCATGTATAGCCTACAAATGATGTATTATTGATATGGTAGATTAGTAAAATGAATAATCATTCCATTTATTTTTGTTGAGATTATTTCATGTAGATTTGAGAAAGTTTTGAGCATTCTATGGATGATAATTTGTTCAAATTTTCAAATTACAATCTTATTGAAGCAACATGTACGGATGTTTAATTGTTGTTTCAAGAGATGAAACTTATATTTATAGAAAGACAAATGAATAATATTTCTAATTAAATTTATTTGGTACATTTTTGTTATGTTTTATATAATTTATGACCATTTTAATGAAAGTTGGTTTTTAACCAACTTCAATAGAGGCCAAAAAATGGGTCTCAATGTAGAGACCATAACTTTCGATTCTACCATTGGATGCTTCTAATTTTTGGATATGTTGTTGGAAACCTAATTTTTCATAATGTGGATGGTTAGATTGAAGAAATAAGATTTTTTTAAAAATTTATGAATCTCTGTATGTAGACCTATCTTGAATGGTAGAATTGAAGTCTATATTTTCAAGATTGATTTGTTATTTGATAATGGGGATTTATGGATGATTGTATTGGGAAATATGTATTGATGCCTCTAGAATTTTGAATAAATTTTATTTAAGATGGAAATAAATGAGTAATTTGAGGGTTTTTTAAGTTTTAAATGATACTTGCATCACATCCCCTTCATGGAAAGCATTAAGGGCCATGATGATATGGTCACTTGGTAGTTTGTCGACTTTTCGAAGAAGTGTTGGGTCACCATTCATGGGATCTCCTTTCAAGTCACTAAAGAGCTGATAGATAATGTAACTAGCCTATTAATGGAAGGAAAATCATGGAGGAAGTAGCCTAGAGTGGTGGACAAGACAAGCCTTGGGAACTTCTTTCGCTATGATGAAGCCCAAGTCCACTTCCATGGTGGTTTTGCATGAGAAAAGCTTCCTAAACTATGGGATATGGTCTATTATGTCATTATGCACTATGTTACTATGGAGGACAGGGTTTTTTTTTTTACTACTATCATTTTCCTATCCTTAATCACTTCTAAAACAAAGTTTATATTTCCTTCCCTTTTTCTAGTTACACTCGATTAAAGATTGTGTGTGGAATATTAAGAAGAAGTGTGAGGAGGGGAAAATTAATCTATTTACCATCAAGCTTTGATTTTTTATCTTTTAAAATTTTACAAAGGCCTTCACCCTCAAATTCTGAGCCTTAGCTTATCTCTCCTAAAAATTACTAGCCAAATTTCCTCCCCCTGCTACTAAACCCAAGCTAGAAGAGGACCCCATTTCCTTGGCTAAGAAGATTAAGAAGGAAATTTTTAAAATCCTTGATGTTGAAAATACTAGTACCACTTCTATGAAGAGCATCAACTAGTCGAGTAAGAGGCTGAGAGAGAAAAAACCCCTTGATCAATCCTAGCAAGCCTAAACTAGACAACCTAAGGAAAAGGTATGGCCCTAGACCTAAACATATGATCACCAGAAGGAATTATGGAGAATATGGTGAGGAAGAAATAGAGAGTGAGGATAAAAATGAGGATGTTATGGAGGAGGGTCGAAATAGTCCTTTGCCCTCTAAGGTTTCTGATACTTTCAAAACTTATACCATCACCCCAAATAATGGGAAATCTGCGAATATTAAGGAGTAGGGAACAGTCACTTCAATAGTTAAGATGGGTGATCTAGGTAGCCACACCCAAGTGGAGATCACCAAGGATGAAGGGGAGGATAAGAGTAAGGTGCAAGGGGGAGAGCACACTCAACAAAAAGATACCACAGTAGAAACAAAAAAAAAATTGAAGGGAAACCCAAAGGTGGAAAAGTTGGAAAGGTCCATTGTTGATTTGATCAAAAGGAGCGCAGACCTAGAGGACAAATTTGACAGGGTTGCTAATTTCTCGATGTGTTTCATGAACTCAACGGCCACTACACCCTATCTCATGCATACTAACAAGGATGGTGCCATGGATGACAAAGAGGTGGAGACTACTTGTTTACTATAAGACTTCTTGGTCAATGATTGGCTTTGCCTTCTACTAGAGAACTTGAGGAACCAATGATTAGTCCTCCTAGTTGTGTACTTTTTTAGTTAGTTACTCTCCAACCCTTCGGGCCCCATTAGTTTTTTTATACTGGACTGGTATTATGGCCAATTTGTATCTGATGGCCAAGTTTATGTATATTGTTAATACCTTTGATATTTTTGGTAGTATCTACCTTACTATTATGCTTATGGGTGGGTTTTTGAAATTTAGAAAGGGGGTTAGATAATTTTATGGTTATGACTGCCAACTAACCTTTAGATAGTTTTTTTACTCTATTATGGGTCAGCCCCCATTTTGACTGCTTCTTAATTTTAAAAATAACTATGATACTAGAAATCAAAATAGTGCATGGTCATCAAAGCATCTAAATATTAAAATGTACAAACCATAATCCCAAACCCAAATATAGATAAATAAAATTTTCTAAATTATTCTAAGAATACATAAATAGAAATAATTAACTAAATTACTCAACGACGTATATGGCACAATATAGCATAAAATTATATATGGTTATCCTAGAGAAACATCAATAATATCAAATATAGAATACACCAGATAACATCATAAAGTACCATCATATAGATATGGTCAAAATAATAAACACATGAGTCAACACTAGTATGTGGAACTAGAATCAAGTACAATAGCCCAATGCATCTCATAGTGCAACCATATTCATATCTCGATGGTACTCATGGAATAATGTATTGTAATATATTGATACTAATCTAGGTAACCACTAGCACATACCTCGGTGAAACCATCAAATACATCATATGTGTCATAGGTTGGATATCAAGCATAATCAATCTATTGATTTAACAAGATAAATCAATTCACCCCAAGGGCGTAGACCACTAATCAGTCCCAAAATGATCATCCAAAAAGAAAAGAACATCACGATGGAATACAAAAATCAACTGGGAGAGTTATTTCAAATATATTATTACTACCCAAATCCTGTGACCTTCAACACCAAAAATAGTAAGAGTTTATTTTTTTTTTTTTCAAGAGGGTTATCTAGAATATTGATTCAAATATCCAAATAAGAACATGGTGATAGCTCAAGTTTAGAAAATGTTAGATCAGGCCTAATATTATAGTGAAAGTATATTTGACAATGGATATTTTTTTCTATATGTAAATTTATAGATTCTTGAAGAGGTTAAATTTAAATCACACTAAGGAAGAGGTATCTCCTTCTAAGTGGTAAATAATTTGAGAAGATAGAATTAAAAATACCTCTTCCATCTTGGAAGGAGAATTTCATGGTTATCGTCTAATCCTATCACCAAGCATGTAATACCTAGAAGAAAATCTAGGATGTGCAACCTAAGCCAAAACTGATAAAGAAATACCCAGTGTAGAAATTATAATTTAACGGTTCTAAGTGTAACAAATGAGCTAAAGCTCATATTGAGTTGATTAACCCAAGGTGAAAGTAATTGTATGTGGCATACAGGTTATACTTTTTATGTACTAATAATATTGCAGGTTGTGAAGCATTGGTTAAAGGCTTTCTCACGGTGCATGAGAAGAAGATCAAGACATTGGTTACAAAACATGAATCTCAACTGATTATCAAATAGACTCATTGCTAGTACTCATGCAATGCTCAAGGGTTAATGGCATATCAAAATCAAGTATATGATCTCATAGAAGAGTCTGAAGCATTCAATATCATGTTGATCTCAAGGAGAGAAAAAACTGTCTCATGAATAAAGTCATAGTATCTGCAAGTTTTCTAGACCCTATAGAGATAGCAAGACTAGAAATATTTCCAATTGAGCTATTCAGTACTCTAATAGTCCTTGAGAGTATCATGGACTTTCAAGTATTCCAAGATGATCAGCACATCTCAGAAATTATTATGTGCAGCCACATCTTCAAGAAGAAAATTATTGGTGAAGGGTGGAAGGAGCCAAAATAGCTAGATGATTGGTGAAGGGTGGAAGGAGCCAAAATAGCTAGATGATCAAGGGATTCTAGACCTAAAGACCCAAATGCATGGTATCTCTAGAGAGAATCCTTCATAGAGATGAGGTAGCTATCAAAAGGAATACAAATCCTATATCAGTTCTTTTTGTGCATCTGATCTAATCATACACATATGTATCCCTTCTCCTATGCATCTATAGAATTTCCATATTGTCATTCCAATTTAGAGTTGTGCAACTATGACTCTTTTTCCATCTTATGCGAGTTGTGCATATATGACCAAATATAGTTCTACGGGAGTTGAAAATCTATGGATTCGTAATTTGGATACCCATTTCTCTTTGGTCCTTTCAATGTAATTACAAACATATTTTGGCCTCATTCAATGAGTTGTTTGATTAGATACCCAGAAGTAGACCCCACAAAGTCTTAGTCCTAAGCGGCCAAAGAATTCTCTGAACACTGATGTGATTCTAGTTAAGTCTAAGCACGTCAAGAGCCTTTCGAATGTTTCCCATTTTCTCATGTAGATACTTGATTATTGGTTGTAACATGGTGGCTAGACTTTTCATCTTGATTTCTTAATGATAATCATGCGTATTATGTGTTTGATTAATGGTTGTATTGTCTACATTGTGGAAGGATTCATAAAATCAATGTAACTAATTATAGATTAAAAAAAATGAAGATATGACTGTATATAGGATTGTTTTTTGAGGATTCTTTGGGAATTTGTTTTTATGTGGAGTCTAAACAAACTCAAAGGTTAATTTTTTCCCACTTCCATTGGCACATTCTTTTGTTGGATTTTTTTACAAGGGTTTAAGGGCATCTCCCCATGATGGTGTCAAGCTCCCCTTATAGGGTATTGAATTGGTTATATTTGCATGTAACTCTTATATTTTGTCTAATAATACTAACATAGAGCATGATAGAAACTAAAGTCCTAAAAAATAAATCCTAATATGTTGAAGTGTGTGAATATGTACAATCAGACGCATTAGATAGTGAGGTTTTTCTCATGTGACTTTTATGATAGTAATTTCAGTGGTGTATTCCTTCCATTATTCTTCTTATGGGAGTGAGACTTTTTCTATTGACAATGAGCCTTATTAATTATAGACAATGAGACTTACAAGTAGTGAGCCTTACCAACAATGAGAAATTGGCAGTGAGCCTTTGTAAAAATCACCTTAATCAGCATTGTTATTAATGAGAATTCATCTTGGGTTTTCACATAAATTTTGTTGTTTATGATAAATGGTGTTCATGGTCTTTCATGTTCATATCCATTTTAATTATTTGAATGGTTTAATATTGCTTCAGATTGTTTTGGTATAATTGATCCTCCACACTGAGTTATATAAGTGGTTCAACACTTATAACATATTAGTATATAAATCCCATAAATAGATAATTACAATTACAATTGCTCATAATATACACACGTGTCAATCAATTTTCATAATGCCACAACTTTTTCACTTAGTTATAATAATGATTAATAAGCAACTTTAACTTGTTTGGATAGCTTATCTTAAACCATAATGATAGGTGAGTTATATTGAAAAAGAAAGTGTGAAAATTTAAAATGTGTAGTGCCATTCTTATTTTATAAAGATACGGTAATCACCCAAAGTTTTTGGACAAGAAACTTCTTCCTTAGAATTCACAACCAAGGATAATTATAATTACAACAAGCAATCATCAATTTTAGTAGTACACCAACTTTTCACTTAGTCATAGTGTTGCTGAATAAGTAGACAATTTGTTTAGATAGATTATCTTAAATCGTGTAAATGGATATAATGAAGAAGCATGTGTGATTTCAAATGAACCCTGTAAAGCATATTGTTTTAATCACATTTTGTAAAATAACACAATAATCAATCAGACAAAATTTTTGAAGAAGAACAACCAATCTTAAAACAAACTAGTAATTACAGATTGAGATAATTACAGTTACAGTCTCTCATAGTCACAACAAACAGCCATCAATCATTTTTTTACAATACTACTACTTTTAATTTGGTCGAATTGTTTTATCTTAAATCTAAACAACCACCATAGAACAAATTTGTAATCACGGATTGAGATAATTACAACTACAATCTCTCGTAGTCAACACAAACAGCCATCAATTTTCACAGTACTACTACTTTTAACTTGGTCAGTTTGTTTTATCTTAAATCATATTAATATATGGGTCATGTTGAGCAATCAAGTGTAAATTAAATAAATCATATAAAAAAGTCAAAACTTAAACATATAATTAAATCACTTGTTTTTTTTTAAAACAACCAACAATAACACAAAGTTTTCAAACAAGAACAATGTCCTTTAAAACAGATTAGTCTATAAAACACATATACATATAAGTACAATTACAACCTCCCACATACCACCATCACTTCTCAAAGTAGTAAAACTTCTTCTAAATTAGTCATGGTGCTGATGAACAAGCACCTTCTCTTTCCCATCCCCATGCTTCTTCTCCTGAAGAAAAGGGTAAGCTCTTTGATACTCCAAAACAGCCCTAACAAGGTCCATGGAGGAAAACTGAGGCCACAGAACAGGAGTAGCATAGAGCAAAGAAAAAGAAGTCTGCCAGAGAAGAAAG
The DNA here is from genome assembly GCA_028749045.1 of Cupressus sempervirens. Classification (NCBI taxonomy): domain Eukaryota; kingdom Viridiplantae; phylum Streptophyta; class Pinopsida; order Cupressales; family Cupressaceae; genus Cupressus; species Cupressus sempervirens. The sequence continues at coordinate 679,911,087 of CM053787.1, read as the reverse complement.
TTACTAAGCCTCGTCTCTCCTGAAGTCCTAATCAAAAGCTCCGGCTCAGGACAATCACAAGTATAAAGATGCTTTGCAATATCCTCTTCACTAATCTTCTTTCCATCCAAATCCCCTTCCTTCAAAACATCTTCAACAGCCTTAGCAATCTCCTGAGTACCAGTATAAGGAGCACATATGTTCAGAATAGCCTTATCATTATTCCTAGAGAAAGCCATGGCCCTTTCTGCTGATTCTCTCACATTCTGAGGAAAAAGACTGATATCTCCTATTAGTTGAACCCTAATTCCATACTTGTTAACCATGCTCTCCTTCTCAACAAGAAGATCAAGCTTCTCCTTCATCAGATTCATAAGTGTCTCAACTTCTTCCTTTGAGCGCCTGAAATTCTCAATACTGAAAGCATAAACACTCACACATTTTATACCCATTTCATAACAATTTCTCAAAGTATGCATCAGGCTGTTATACCCATATTCATGGCCCCTCCATTTTTGCATATTTCTATTCTGTGCATATCTCCTATTGCCATCCATTATGATTGCAACATGCTTTGGAATAGGGCCTGCTGAAACAGACCATAATAGAAATCTCCTAAACAATTCTCTCGTTGAATTTGCAAGAAATGCAAAACTTTCTTGCAAGTAAGAACTATTGAAGGATTGGAATGCTGTTAAACTTGTCATCTTTGATTATGGGTGGCATTTCTTGATCATAATGAAGGAATATATAATAGTTTTTTTCTTGTGGGTCTTTAACTACGTACCACAGAATCATTGGTGATGGAAAAATTAGGGTTGGCTCATCTTATATTTTAATTATTTTTATGAAAATTGGAGTCTAGATCTCTCTTCAAAGTTCTATTCTGTGTCGTTTTTAGCCTTGGAAGACATTATTGACAAATTTTTGATACCTCTACTAATAATTCAGTCTCCTGCCACCAAAAATGTCGCTGTTTCTATTTATCTTTTGTGCGTACTTTCATAAAAGTCGTTCACAAAATTAATGGAATAGGACGATTGAGTTGATACCCATATTATCATGAAAAGGCAAGGTCGTTGAACCACTGCCAGACAATCTCGTGTGTTAGATAGATATTGAGAACTTCACATGTTATACATGTTTTACATCAACGGGCGACTCCATTTCAATTTATTATTAACATCTCCTCCATGATTCAGATGTCACTTGAACAAATAATCTCCCTTCATTCAAGCCAATTAGCAATGGTTATTTATACTGAAGTGAAATATTGTTTCAAGGATCTATGCCATTTTACTTAAATACTAGTTTACCTATCATTTAAGCAAACTATCTATATTTCACTTCTAAAATTGATTTAGATTTTGTATTTGGATGAACTAGCTATATCATTTATTGGATGGGTTTTAAGATTTATGGTATTTCATTTTAAAAAATATTTTCTATTGCACTCAAATGAACTAGTGAGACCATTAAACTATAGCATTTAACTGATTATGGAAGCGGAACATAGGTATGATTATAATCAGACTATCTTTGTGTTGTATTATTTAAGTTTGATGAATTCAAAGGTGCCATGAATGAGATGGGCTGTGGAAAAAGAATTTTGAATCATTGAAATTGGTTATAATGTTTAGGATGTAAGGAATGTATAATTGTGATTTATGAGGGGATTTCTTTCCATCAAAATATTGTATATTTATTATATTGTTTTTTTTATTGCATCTTATTTTTCTTTATAGTGAAGATTGATATATTGTAGAATTTTATGCTCCTAGCAATAGCATCATTCCACTATGACTAGTAATGAATTTTAAGGAAAACGTCTTTTATCTATATAATGAAAACTCTATTATAAAGAAAGAAATTATTAATTAGAACTCTCTTCTCTGCTACTTTTTGTAATGTAAAAGGATTTTTGAAAGGATCTCAATTCTCTTATAAAGTTATAAGTGTAATGCCTACCCCTAATTCACTTTTCATGTTGTATTGTCAAATTCTTTTAGGGCAGTTTTATAGTTATGTTTTATGATTAGTGGTACTTGATTAGCCGATTTGATTGTCCATGTAATTTCAAACTCAATTTATATAGTTGATGAACTACTTAATACTCAGTTATTTCATGTGTTCATGGTTATTCTTTTGATGATGATACATAGATGTTCATATAGTGATTTTAGTTATTTCATGATGATAGTTAAATGGATGATTTATATGCAGTTTCTATGGTTACTTACGTCATACTTGCATGTGTATGGTGTACTTGTATGTTTTACTTTATGTTTGACATTTCTGATGTGGTTGAGGGAGGGAGTTGTAGTCACCTGTTAGTCAGGATATACATGATGCACCACCCCCTGTCATTGCCTATTTAGTTTAAATTTATATGTATATGTATATACTCAGCTTTTATGCAAGTTGCAGGTACCAGGCATCAACTTCCCTGAATTGTCAAGATGAGCGTGCCCTATCACAGTATATCAATGGTAAAAGAGGGGAGATAGTTCTTAAGTCCAAATCCTAACGCTAAGCCAATTGTCCTTGAAAGTAGGATAAGTATCTGAGTTATTTACCCTTTTGCATTCCTCAAGTGACATGAATTTGTGATTTTTAACCCCCGAGTTTTATTTAGTACCTTATCCTTATGATGGGTTTTCTTATTTGGATTTGTGGGTTTGTTGTGATTTTCAAATATAATTAAATCAAATTAAAATATTATTAAATGATTTGATTCAATAAAAATTATATAAAGAAATATCAATTTTTAATTATATTTAATTAATTGAGAAATTAAATAAATAAAAGAATCAAATTTAAAAGATTTAATTAAAGTTCTAGTTTTAGCGTAATTATATTTATTTAATTTATAATTTATTTAAGAGTTTCATTTTTATAATAAACTCTAAATATTAATTATTAATTAAATTAATAAATATATTATTAAAGAGGTCTTATGATTTAATAAGAGAGAAAGAGAGAGAGTAAATTTAATAAAGTTTAATTTAATTAAAATGTAAAAAAGTTTGCACATTAAATTAAAATAAAATAAAATAATAAATAAAAAGGTTCGCATGATTGTAAAATTGAAACCCTAAAGGAAGAAAGCTCTTTATTAAGAAATTAGAGATCATTTCTTTACACACAAGTTTGGAGGAGGAAATTTTTGAGAAAGAGGGTTTTCGAGAAGATAAGAATTTATTGCAAGCTCTAAGCATCCGACTGGTTAGCATCATATTGAGGTAGGATCTTGTTGAGTTTTGCGTAGTAATTTTCTCTTTGAAATCTCTTTGTCTTCTTTGTGTTTGAATGAATTTTTTTTTTAGAATTTAATTTGGGTTGAAACCCTTGTGTTAAAATTTACCATTCTTGAAAATATCTGTGAATGAATTTAAGATTGGAAACCCTTGTTATTCATAAATGGGATTGAATTAGAAAATCGTGAATTTGCGATGGGGTTTTGAAAAGAAAAGTAGTTTTAATTATTAAATTTAACTGTTTCGAATTCTTTACCCTATCAAATCTAAAATTGGAAATGTTTATTTTAAAAACTATATATTAATTACCACAGTAATAAATTATTAGTGTGGTAATAATATTAAAAAATTAATTTGAGGTGATCTTACTTTTTTATTTGTGAAAATTTTTTTTTAAAAAAAAATTAAATGGGGAAGTGGGTCATTTACCCCACCTCCCCTGCGCCGCGCAAGAGTACTATCGATGGCCTTAAAGGCTTGTCACACAGCAGACTCTGCTACCATAGCAACAAGTATTTCCATATGAAGTACTCTGCTATTGTGTTAGCAGAGTTGCCATGGCAACAGTACAACCTACGGGCTATTAAAAAAATTTTAAAAAGAGTAAGTGTTAGTATTTTTAAATTTATTTTATTTATTAATAAATGTTATTAAATTAGAAATTTATTGATAGTTATAATTATTAAATTAAGTAATTATTAATGTTAATAATTTAGTAAATGTTAATTATTAATAATTTTAATAATTGTTATTAGCAATTAATTAGTTATTAGTAAATTTTAAATAATATTTTATTTAAAAGGCTAGTTTGGGGATTTGTTAATTAAGATATATATATATATAATATATATATATATATATATTTTTTTTTTTTTAATTTTTTTTTTTTGATTTTTTGGAAATTGTAAATTCAATTAGGAGGATAGATTATTTTAATAAGGCTTAGAATTTTTAGAAAATGGTCCTGTTTATAGGATAATGACTTTTAAATACTAAGGAATCAGGATATTCTTGTGAACTCAGAAACCTTGGCAAATCTGACACTAGAGAAAATGAAAAAACTTGAATCTTGTTTGTAAATCGAACATATATATTTTTGAAGCAAATAATTTATGAAATTACTTTTTTGATGTGATGTATGTTTTACCTTATGTTGGGTTTGGGTTTGGCTTAGTACGTTGACCAGTCAAGATGTTTACCAAAGGCTTGGAGAGTTTTGTTCTACAATAATGTTGTGTATATTTTGGTCACAATCTTTTATACCCAACCATTGTGATGTATTCATGTATTTCTATGATGAGTTTTGATCAATTTCTTATTAGTGCTTTCTAGTTGCTTATGTAGAACTAAGGTGAATGGCGTATTTTATTGGTGTAATCTTTGAGATTCGATCAGTTATCTTTTGATGCTTTCTAGTTACTTTTATAATCTCTGAGGTGATTATTGTGACTTTCATGTTGTAACCTTTGAGTTTTCAATCAGTTATATCTTTTGGTGCTTTCTAGTTGCTTGTATAGGACTGAGGTGAATATTGTGATTTGTCTTTAAGTGCTTTCCAGTTTCTTGTAGAGGACTGCGGTGAAAATTTTGATTTTATGAGTTGTACTTCTCATGAGCTTAGGGTAGGTAATCTATGTGTATGTTGGGAAGTGGCTTGCAATGAAAGCTGAAGCCCTAAAGAGGTTGCTTGGGTAACCCATTATAAGTTATTTTGATAAGTGATGATGATAACATTTCATTAAATGGGTTTAAAATGAATTAATAAGAGTTAATATTTTTTCTCACCCATGCTTCAAGTGTTAGCACTAGCTAGGATGGGAGTAGAGAGGATGCTTGGTTGCGACCTTCCCTCGTTGGTATGGGTAAAAGCACAAACCTGTGTCACCTTTTATAAAGAAACAGAATATTAGAATGCGACGGTTCAAAATTAATGACAAAACAAATCGTATTTATGTTTAGAATTTGAAGATGATGTGAACTAATGAAATGTGTAGAATAGGTTGAATTTATGCCTATAATTTTTATAAATTTTTTGAGTGAGAATTTATTCATTTTAATTTAATTTGAAGTCCCTTTTTTAATTGTAAAAAATATAGGGTGTAGTTCCCGTCAAACAAGTATATGCAAATAATATTTTTTGATCTAATTTGAAAATATTTTATAATTGAAATGTATAGCTAGGGGGGAAAAAAAAAAAAAAAAATTATTTTTGATGTACATTTTCTTTGTTATAAGTACTCAAGCTCGACCTTATTAGAATCCAACAATTTTTTCCTCCCATCAAGACTTCCCTATCAAATCTATACCTTCTTGAAAAAAAAATTACATATTCATGAAGAGGACATTCTCCTCTAGAGATTAATATTTTTTTATTTATTTTTTTTGTTATGATTTACTATTTTTTTTCCTTTTTTAAGGGAGCATCTTTTGAAATGTTGAAATATTGACTTATAATATTTTGAAATTATAACATATTATAACTAATCAAAATACTAAAGAAATTATATAATAATGACGTTGAATCTAAGATCTATAAAAGGGTATTTTTAGTTTTTGAAAAAAGAAGAGTTTTGATAGAGAAATGAGATTTGACCAAAATAGGTTTTGGTATCCTAAATGGTGACACAAATATGTTCTTTTACCTGTATGTCTCATCTATATGAAAGGATATTGATGCCACATAGAGACATTAGGGGACTGGAGTTCAGAGAGATTGCCAAGGTAACCTTAGAGTTGGCTCATGTGATGGCACTTGCCCACTTACTTAGTAGATTTCCTACGTGTCTTTTTTGCCTCTGGGATTAGATGATACTTGTGTCTCGGTACCTTTGATATAGATTTCTATCAGATTTTCCTTGACCTAGATGTTGGTTATGAGTTTTGGGATTGATATCTTTATGGGACTTGAGATTATCTCCTCATCATGGTGGGAGTGGACCATTTAGATCCCACAAGGTTGGGTGGTAGTGTTTCTTATACCATTAAGATCCTACAATTGGATGTCGTTGTTGGATGTACTTGTGTTGTTGTTCCTTTCATTAGGATCTTGTGTTCTGTCGGATGGTTATATTTTTTTGTACTATATTTGATTATTAAAGATCTTATGAGATGATGTATTTTATTCATGATGCATATTATTTGAGCTTTTCATACCGTATGACTTGTACAGCAGTTGATTATGCATTCTAGTTATTCCAAGTGGCATCTTATGTAATTGTATATTATCGAATTTGATTCATACTTGTAGTTATTCTATGATGTGGATTCATTATTTATCAAATTTAGTATTAATAAAACTTATATATATGTGATTCAACATCATGGAACCCTTAAGAGATGTAATCTATTTATGGATGGTTGTATGTATGTGAGTTAATGCTTCCACTATGTTATCTCTTGTTTTAATCTTCTTTTTTTAATGTTTGGAAAAATTAGTGAAACTTTAGGTTAATTTCTTTTGGGTTCCCTAGTATGGGATTACATTAAGAGATGAGACAACTCACATTGGGAGATTAAAAGACCATAGTTGTAGTAAAGTTGTCAAAAAAAATCAACACAAGAAAAAAAACATCCAAACTATTAATAACAATGCAATATTGTACACTAAATGATGCAATATCCTCTTTCGTTGTAAATATTTTTATCAAATCACAATCTAATCTCCAAAAGACACCCATTATTAAATTTTTTAATGACTTTAATTTATTTTCATATATTATTCCTCTTTAAATATTAGATATTTGAATAATTAAATGTAATGATATAAAATCTTAATTTAACATCTATTCATTTCTTTAAATGAATAAATTAAATATTTTAGAAAAGTTAAAATGAAATAATTAAATTAAAAAATAATCATAAATATTACATAAGATTTCATTATTTAAGATAAATAGGATAATAAATTTAGCTCAAACGACTCTACTTTTTGTGAAAAAATGTGAATTTGAGGGTTTCCACTTTTCACTAGGAAAGGCGGGACAATTAATAAAAAATAAAAATTATAATAAAATGTATGATTCATAGCTCTCTCCAATTTAAAAATTATTTTGATCTTTTTGTTGATGAAGAGTCTGGTGATGGTAGATGGGATAAAAATCTTTATCAAAATGGCCCTAAACAACAAAAGGGTTTGAGTTCAATGGCTCCAAGTAATAAGAAAAAATGGAGGGAAGAGGCCCCAAACCCTATCCTAGATTAGGAAAGTGTTAATTCTAGTGATAAATCCAATGATGAGGGATGGTGCAAGGCTAAAGGGAGAAAGAAAATAAAAACCCTAAAGGGTGACAGTAGAAAGATGTGGATTATCCCCATCTTTGGTGAACCACAAAATTTTGCATTAGGTGCTAATAATTTAATTCCATTAGGATGCAAGGTGATGTCTAATCCTAGAGATGCTCTAGTCAAGCAACATCCTCATCATTCACCATCTCGGTCAAGGCCTCTACCTTGAAGTTTAGGATAATCAAGGTAGGGCTTTATTAAAACATTTCCACAAAAACTCTCAAGTACATTGGTCCCTTTGGTTCAAAGAGGGATTCCCTCTCTAGCTTCAAATGAAATGCAAACATTAATTCTTAATAACACATATACAAAAGGCCTTTGGCAATATTGTAAGAGCAATGGTCTTTTTACAAAACAGTGAAGAATGAGGATCTTTGTGAATTGAATTGATTAATGGTTGAAGGATCATTTTGGGGACCAAGTAAGTATCTTTATCTTTGAATACGACTTCTTTTTTATTGACTATAAACATCTAACACTGAGGGATAAGTTACTAAATGGAAACCATGTATTATTTGAAGGTTGTCATTTGGGATTTTGTGAATGGTCTCCTAATTTTGACCCTAATTTTTTTTGCTGAGATGGAAGTATTAAAATAGGCTCTAATTCCTAATCTCCATGTGGAAATTCTCCATAGTCATTTTTTTGTCAAAAATCAGGAATTTATTAGGAGGCTTTAAAGGTCTTAAAGACAATTTTACCTCTTCTGCAAAATTTAAAATTTTGGTTAATTTAGAATGTGGATTGGAAAAAGTAGAGCCAATCTAGATTATAACTAATCTATCTATCTATTATTTATACCCCTAATTATATCAAGGGGTTATCATGGGGAAGATCACACTAAATTATGTTAGGCCTCAAAGGCGCTGAGAGGGGGTTGAACAAATATAACTAAGAATCCAAAATAAATTTTAAGAAATCTTAATATCAAATTGCATGCAACAATAAATATAACACATATTCCAAACACATAAAGCATCCACACATAAAGAACACTTGATGTACATTTTTTTCCTACAAAAACCTTAGTTAGAGGGTGAAAACCATGTGTGTGATGATGCCCACAATGTTCCACTAATGTAATGATGAAATTTTCCCTATTAGAAGCATGTACAACACCTTATTCAAGGTATACCTAGTTAGGAGCATCTTTAGCCTAGTTAAAATCTAGAATCATAGTCCTATTAAGAACATGCAGTTAAGGGATTACTCAATCCTTCTAAGAGTCACCTGGTTAGAGGATTTAGACTTTAAATTTTGTTAGGAATCCTACTTCCCCTATAAAGAGTGACCTCATGAGAGAAATTAACTTGCAAGTTTGTTAGGGCTTTACTTGAGATAGACCCAATATAAATATGGTCTGGTTATGACACTCTCAATATGATAGATCTTCTCTAGTATTGATCACTAATTAGTTTTTTCATCAATCAAACAAAAACTCAAAATCACTCAACAACATCATTCATAAAAACTAAATTTCATCCCTATTTTATAATACCTTGATTAAGGTTTTTGTAACACATTTTTCCACTACCTTAATCGGGTCAACCTTCTTCATAAATCATTCCACTAACCATGTCAAAAACCAAAAATAAATTTCATGTGGTCGTCCCTATTCATGAAAATCAAAATTCAAGACAACGTGGTCCATATAATTGACTAGATAATCAATCAGCCAAACTTTCTCAAATGTTTCCTATCTTTACTAAAAAATTCCCATAAATTCATTATAACTTCCAAAAATCAACATCTCATCCTGTGTGATCCAAGACATATGTGTGTATGCCCCTATAGATTAAAAATTTAGGACCACACACCTTGTTTTAGTCTCCATCTCCTAATTCAATTCACTAAATTGAATCTTGACCTATTGCATGGATACTTAGGTAATTCATAACCTAATCCTTCAACCTTACCAATAAACCTAATCTAAATCCATAAACAAAGCATTTTTCTAGCAATGACAATGTATAAAAAAAATCTACATCAAATTCTAGCAATCTCCTCCTTTGGCATTAATGGCAACACTCAAAAAGAATTTCCCAATGTCACAAAAAGTTCAAAGGAAAATGGGATTTATAAAATGTCCAATACATGCATTGTCCAAATCATAGCAGTACTCCCCAAGATCACTATTCCCCATAAGAAAATTTTACTACATATTGCACTACTCCCCTTTGACAACAATGACAAAGATAAAATAGGAATAATAATAAATGTATTACCAAAATAAAGTAGAAAATATCATTATAGATCACATTTTACTAAATATAACTTCAAAATATTCCTTCAACATCTTCAAATCCAAATCCCATATTTTGAGGTGATTCTCTAGGATAGTTATATGTACACTCAATAAAAAAAAGCAATTCCCTCCATTTCATAGAGTGAATATACCTATTGAACTACTAATGCCTTTTCTAGTTCTTTTAAACCACATTGTAATTTTTCTATCTTCAGTATCAATAAATTCTACAACATTTGGAAATTACCATACTACTCCCAAATTGTTGTACAATGTGCTTACTTGGTTACTAAAGTCAATAGCTAGATCTTTCAAAGGATCAACGTGTTCTACTAAACTCTTGAGATCTTCTTGTTCCTCATCTCTATCATTGGTCATTTCTTTGGTAAAGTTTGAATAATCTAAGACAATTTTCAATAGTTTTACTCCTCTAATTTCCTCATTTTCCTTCTTGTTTGTTGATATAAAAATTTAATAATCTATATCAATGGATTGAGTGAGTTTATTTTCCTTTTCTTTTCATATACCTTCTCAATTCTCATTATTTCTTCCTCATCCAATGTTTTTACCCTTCTTAACCTATAGTTATTAAGTGATATAACTACTCAATTGACTTGGTTGACTCATTGTAATCCTCATTATTCATTAGAGCTGACAGAATATCTCTAGCATCCACAATCACTTAGGCCTTATATTTCTTCTTATATTATTTACCTTTAGACTTAAGGTTCATATCAGATGTTGTTATCTCATTTGGGTTTAAATTGCTTAATTCTAATTTTGTTGTCCTCATAATTTCTTCTATATTAATGTTTTTCTTGGACTAACATGAGAAGATTACCACTAATTTATTTTGTTCCTCTTCTTGCTCCTTTAGGAATTCCCCTTGTTGAATATGCAATCGGTTGTCATTAGTCTAAACTAGATTGGTACCAACGATCTATGATTCCTTTTTGAGCTTTGTCCTTATCTATATCATGTTTCTCTACCATGCTTGATTGATCCTAAGCATCTAATTGTGTATCTTGTGCATATATCTTAGGTGATTTACCTATATTATCCATCATGACTTGATCTACATTAAGTGTAACACTTACATTGTCTATTGTATACCCTTCATCAGTTTGTATAATTACTGGATCACCTTAAGATTCATTTACTAGTTCATGAGCTTCTTCAATATTGTCCTTGGGTTTTATAAATTCTCTCCATATCTTCTATGTGTTTTTTTCAAACAACTTTGTTTCACCAACTAGTAATCTTGCTACCCTAGATTTTGTCTTTAATAGAGGTATGATCTCATTTAACATGTCAACAATCTCTTTCTTGGCTACTTCTAGCAAAAGATTTAATAACAAAAATTTGATTATTCATCTATCCTATGATAATGTTGCTTTCCATATGGCATCAATTTTATTGTACAAGTCACCTGGGATTTGATCTTATAATTATATCAATACTTTACTAAGTTTATGCATACTTTTAGTTATTGCATCCTCAATCTTAGTCTAATCCTTTTCATCAAATAGATGAATATACTTCTTTACACCAACTAAAATTCCATATGCTAAATGTAGACACCTAAAAATTGGCAAAGACCTAAAACAATGAAATTTTGATCAAATGACACAAATTAAGGAGAAAATCAGAGGAAAATAACAAACTTTCAAATCAATCATTACATCAAGTCATTAATCAATCAAATCATCTATCAAATCAAAAAGGACCTAAATCAACTTTTAAAAGGGGAAAAAGAATTCACAAAATCATAAAATGAAATAAAAAAAGGAAAAAGGAAAAGACAAAAGTTGAAAATAAATGGAACGTTTATTAAATCAATAAATCCATTTATCCTCACAAAAGTGAAAATTCTCCTTTTTACATTTAAAAGAATTGGAAAATCCTCTTTTACCCTCACAAACTAAGTCTGTTGAACTCTTCCTCTTGGTACCTTATGAGATATTTATAGTTTCACCATTACCCTCCAATCAAAAGTGAAACCCTGATATTTACCCCAACCCCTTCTGAAATCCTATAAATAGGGTGGAAATTCAAGAGCAAAAGGACCCAAGTTTTAGGCACCTACACTATAGGCACATTTAGAGTTATTATTTTAGAATTGTTATTATAGCAATTTCATGTCATTTTGATAGCATTCTAGCATTTTTTTCATGTTATTTAGTATCATTTAGCACATATTTAGTCTATTGCATGCTCATCTTATAACATTCTAAGGTTATCCTACTCATATGATCTTCATTTTCACATAGATCTTGCATACATCTTTGTAGATTTGCATTAATGGCATACTCCCATTCTAGAACTGTCACTAAGATGCTGGTCTAAAAGTAATCTTAGCGGTTGTAGTTAGGGAAACATGGGATGTTCATAGAGTCTCTATTTGAAAATTATTTCTTGGGTTTAAATTAATTCATTGTCATTCTATTTGCACTCTTCTCTAAGGTCTCATGAATACATGAATCCGCTGTGTACACTAACACTCTAAATAAGATAACTTAAGGTTATTTCCTTAGCAATCTTAGTTTCAATAGATTTAGATGTGGAAGACGCTACTACCTTGGTTTTCTTACCTTTTGACCTTAGTTCTTCCACCTCCTTCTTTGATTGAGTTGCTTCACTTTCATCATCCTAGATCACTTTCTCCTTCTTAGCATTTTATTTGTTTTACTATAACATGTGGGCCTTCTTTGTTGGTGAATCTTGATTCTTAACACTTATTTCTCATTGCTTCTTCATATGTGGATAAGGTTTCTCTTTCTTAGTCTCATTGCTACTCCTAGTTTGTCAACTATTTGGGGCACTACCAATTTCTCCAATTACTTCAACATCCTCATTAACATGGGTTGTTCCTGATGCACTAGCTTGTTCTAAACATGTTTAACTCTATCCTTATTCAGCTCCTCTTTTGTAAAACCTTTCTCAATTAATAACTTGTCTAGTTCCTTTCTTACCCTCTTAGCCACTATTAGTTTCATCAGTTCATCGTGCACCTAGATTGTCTTATCTACACAAGGCCCAAACCTAGGAGTATTGGGATCTCCCAGTTTACTATTTAGATTATATGCATATTGAGTGAGAACATTTTCATCTACCTCATAACCCATTAGCACCATCCATGAAGCCTTGGGTTCTCCTACTTCCATCAAATAGGTGTCAGTCTCCACCATAAAGAGAATATCTCTTATTCCTTGTGATGTCATGAATATCTCATATTCTTTGTCTCTCAAGGTATCCTCAATTGCCTTTAGGGATTTGTTAGCAGCCATTTTAGCTTCCGCTACACTTTCCCTTGCCTCTTATTTAATCTTCCTTACATCATCTACAACCATTTTTACCTCCATCACCTAGAACATTCTTATTACATGCATCTCCATCTCTTTTTGTAGGATTTTTTTTCTTTGGTAAGCTTTTAATTTTCCCCAAATAAATTAGCAATTGCCTTTTTAGATTCTTCTAATCCATGCTCTCATAGATGCTCAATATATTCTTATCTTTTAGTCAGCTTCTCTTACATCTCTTGTCTCTTGGAAATGGACATTCTTAGGTGTTCCTTCAATTCATTTATCATCTTTTCAACATCTACAAGTTGTCTTTTATATGTGTAACTATCTATGCCTTTCTTATGAATCTAACCCAATTTTTTAGGCTTCTAAGTGCACTTAGCTCTGATATAAATTGTTAGGCCTCAAAAGCACTAAGAGGGGGATGAACCAATGTAGCTAAGAATTTTTTTTTAAAAACTTTTAATAAACCTTAATATTAAATAAAATGAATAGAAAATATGACACATATGCAAAACACATAAATCATGCACAAATAAAGAATACTTGGCATATAGAGTTTTACCAACCCTAGTTAGAGGATGAAAACCACATATGGGATGATGCCCGCAATCTTCCACTAGTGAACTTATGAAATATTCTCTATTAGGAGTATCTACAAGACCTTCTTCAAGGTATACCTAGTTTGGAGTATCTCCAGACCAGCTAAAACTAGAATCAAAGTTAAGTTAAGTTAAGGATGCCTAGTTAAAGGATTACAAAAACTCCTTCTAAGAGTCACCTTGTTAGAGGATTTAGACTTTGGATCTTGTTAAGAATCCTACTCATCCTATAAAGAGAGACATTTTGAGATGATTTAACTTACAATTTTTTCCATGCTTTCTTTTAGATAGAACCAAGATGAATATGATCTAGTTGTGATATTCTCTGTCTGTCAAATATGCTCTAGCACTTATCATTGATTATCTTTTTCATCAATAAAATAACAACTCACAATCACTCAACAACATCATTCAAAAAAACTCAATTTCATCGATGTTTTATAATAGATTAATTAGGGTTTTAGTAAAACATTTTTTCACCACCTTAATCAAGTCATCCTTCTACTCAAATCATTCCACCAACTATGCCAAAAACCAAAATTAAATTTCATAAGAGTTATCTTCTATTGTTGGAGAAGGATACTAAGAGGTTAATCCTCATAAAATCCATGGATCATTGCTCAAGGATTGTTGTGGTCAAGATTCTTCTACTAAAGAAGCTCAAGCCCAAGATTGGTAGAAGTGCATTCATTGTGGGTTCTTATTGTAGCCAAAGCTTCAACCTTAGACCCTCTTTGAGGCTTCTAATAATCCTAAGTCATTGAAGATTTAGGTTTATTTTTGTTCTTTATTTTCCTTCATGGTCTTCCTTTGTTAGGATTTATCTTCTCAAGGCCATTTCAACCCAATGATGTACATAGTATGAATTCTTGCTTATGGCATGTATATTTTGAGAATAAATGGATTTTTTTTCCTTAGATTGGAAATTATTTTTCTTTGAACTTTTCTACTATACTAGGTGTTTAAAGAAAAAAAAATGGTAAGTAATTTTTCATTAATGGAGGCTCAAGAAATTTGGAGAGGATTTGAAGAATACATGAATTATATTTTTCTTAGATTAGGAGTTTATTTTGTTTCTATACTAGGTGTTGTGTTTATGATGCATGTTTGAAGTAAAATAGTACCAAAGAGTTTTTTCTTTAGAGAAAGCATTTTTGGTCTATTCTAAGTCGATCATCATTAGAAATTTGACATGTCATGTATGTTTCAAGAAAAGAAACCTTGTTTATGGCATTTTTTCATTTCTTGCATTGAAATTTTTTGGTTTTGTGGCATGGGTGATTGGTTTAAAGAAATAGAGAATTGAGGATGCTTCTTTCATTAATGGAGACAAGGAAAATATTAATAAGATTTATGGTTTTCTTTTAGCTTTGATCATCATAAATGATTTGGGATATCTTCCTTATTAAAAGCCTTTTTGGATTTATTTCTAAAAGATGGAAATAGATTTTAATAATGTCTACATTTTTCCACAGTTCAACATGTGCAAGAATGTTCTCTAAGATTATGTCTGCACATTTTTCATGTTCCTCTTTCTATAATGAATTTTAGAGTGCAACCTAAAACAACGATTAAAATATACAAATAGGTGTTTGGTCTTAGAATGCGTATATAGATTATAATGGGCTATAAGACTGTAAGAGGAAACTAAGTGATTGTATTTGAAGAAAAATGATTTGTGAAGTTTAGTTCAAGTTTTAATTTGTGAAAGGGTCAAGCTTAATTTTCTTGTGGTTAATATTGACGACAAGCTCCTTTTCCCCCTAAGTTCATAGCTTCTACACAAAGAAACTACATAAGTTATGCAAGTAGTCTATGGGTCATATAGGTATGTTAGAATATCGTCCATCATATAATTATATTGTTAGCTCTTATCTTGGATCTTCCATTACTGGACTTATGGGAGATTATTATAAATCTAGCAATCCATCACATTTTAGTTTCCCACAAATAAATTAGAATTCTTGTGCACCACCTTTTTTGTAAGTGTAATTTTTGTTTGACCTTATAAGAATAGTTTGTTGCCTCATCTTTCATCTCCAATCATATATTTCCTTCATTGGAAAATTAATTTTTTTATTCTCATTACAATAATTGATGAGTTTGCCCCATACTCGTAGATAATAAGGGATATCTAATGCTTATTATAAACTTAAAATTTGGTCTTTATGTTTGAATTTCTACTAGAGGAGATGACTTGGAGGGGAAAAGAAGACCCTCATATTGTGATCTTCTTGTTACTGTGTGTCTCTAATTATTTTACTATTAGAGTTGTTCTAAAATTAAACAGGCCTACTAACCCCCAACATCTATCCAAATGAAAACATTCAAACATTGTTCCAAAATTGAAGAAAAGAAAAGAGGGACAAAGAGGTTGATTCCATCTTTGCTTGCACTACACATGAAGTAATATTTGTACCTAGAAAAGATGATAAGTTGGTTGTTTCCACTAATGGTATGTGATGTTGCACTACTAAAAATACCATATGATGTTTGATTTGTATGTATTTGGTAGAGTGATGTGACAATTCTTAAGGGATAGCATAGCAAGTTCTCACATGGGGCATGTATAGGGGATGGTATGGGACATACATCCCCTATACATTTTAGTTTAGGATATAGATATTTCCCCATGAAAAGTGGATAAATAATAAACTTAAATGTTATGGA
The DNA here is from genome assembly GCA_028749045.1 of Cupressus sempervirens. NCBI lineage: Eukaryota > Viridiplantae > Streptophyta > Pinopsida > Cupressales > Cupressaceae > Cupressus > Cupressus sempervirens. The sequence goes on along the minus strand of CM053787.1, from coordinate 679,894,748 downwards.
CCTTAGTATGTATATGTCTAAGATACCATATTTGACAACACCGCCCCTTGAGCTAGCCAGAACTGGAAAATTTTGGCATTGGTAGATTTTGGAGATCTTTTCTGCAGGGTTCTTTCTCATTTTAGTATTTCCAACGTCTATCCTAAAGAAAAGAAAATGTTGTTCCAATATTTAAGAAAAGAAAAGAGGGATAAATAGGTTGATTCCAAATTTTCTTGCAATGCACATAAAGTAATATTTGTGCCTACAAAAGATGATAAGTTGGTTGCCACTATCGATGATTTGCAATGCTACACTACTGAAAAGACCATACAATATATGAGTTGTACATATTTGGCAGAGTGACGTGAGAGTTTTGAAGGGAAAAGCTAGCAAGTGCTTTCACAGGGCATGTATGGAGGACGGTATGTGACATATATCCCCCATACATTTTAGTTTAGAATATAAATGTTTCCTTGTGGAAAGTGGCCAAATTGTAAACTTAAATGTTATGGACGTTAGTATGTATATGTCTAACATACCATGCCTGACAACACCATCCCTCAAGCTAGCCAAATCTAGAAAGAATTGATGTTGGCAAACTTTTGAAATCTTTTCTGCAAGATTCTTTCTCTTGTTACTATTGCTAAATGATTCTTTGTTTTCTACATTAGTAAAAGCATTATTACTTGTTATTCTAGGAATTGACAAAATTATTATTACTATTCAGGGGAAAAATGACACCAACCAAAAAAATAGTGCAAACTAGATTAGGGAAGTTAAACACATTCACCCTAAGACATTCAATACATGAGAAAGGGGGGCTTCCAAGCATAACTCTCGACAAGCCCTAAATTTGATTAGCAAGACCCCAAAGAGGATTAGGGATGCTCATGCAAAATATAGAAACTTGTCAAGGAAGTACGCTAGCAAGTTCTCTTTCATTTAATGTAAACAATAGGTATGACAAGTATAAATATAAAATACATACAAATAGCCCAATAGAGATCTAAAACTAAATGTATGCTAAGAGGAGAAATAAGAGATAATGTCCTTATCTAGAAATGTGCAGTGGAAGATTTGATTTGGCTCTAAAACTCATAGATTTGAACTATTTCTAAATTTCTGACAACAGATCTTGGGATAAAATGACAAAAGGAATGAAACCCTGAAATCTCCTTGATATCTGAGATTGGAGGACTATGACAACTTGGGAGGATGTCCTACAATTAGGTTGACATAGTCTGTGACTCCGAAATCGATGACTCTAGAAATCTTGCAAACTGTAGGCTCTAGATCTATAATTATTTTTCACTCCCACCTGCAAATAAGTAATAATTTTGTGTGTGTGTGTGGCTAGAAAAGAGGGTTTCCTTAGTCAACCCCCCATTTTAGTAATTTCCACCTCCAAGAATAGTCATTAGAAAAAATGTCATTTGTATGTGCATAACCCTAGATTTGTAGATCTAGAAATTTAAAAATGCCAAGTATCTACTCCATGAGTGAAACCCTAGCATGAAAGCATGTATGTATGTGAATGCATGTAAATGTATGAAGGTATAAAGAATCATATATGAAGAATGATGTAGAAATCATACAAATCCCTCAAGGATAAAGTACTCCAACCATCTTGGAGATCCCTTTGCAACTCCATGATTGATATATCTACCTTGAATGCTTGAAAGACGGATTAGACTTTCTTAGAAATGAAGAATAAGAAACCAACCTTTGTTTCCACCTTGCAATTGCTCAAAGTTAGATTGGGGTGTCCACGCTTGCTTGCTGCTCAAATCCTCTTGTTATCATATTATTATGAAAATGAGGGATTGGATCCTTTTTATAATAAATCCTTAGAATAATCATGAAATTACACTGCCAGGGCCGACTGCACAAGCAAGATTTTTCATGGGAGTGTCAAACAACTACATGTCCCAAATCATCAAAAGAACGAGGACCAAATTGACCTGGGTTGACGTAATCTAGACTAGGCTGACCTAGCCTAGAAGGTTGACCTTCAGGGTCTTTCTGTCTATATTTTAGAATAGCAAAGGTTTTTGGATGAAATGTGTATCCTAGACTATGATCCAGAGATCCAATCCAAGGTTTTGAGGTCTTAGAAAGGGAGGATACTCATAGATTAGGTCTTGATTCAATGATTGTGTGAAGAATGAAGGTAAGTCAAAGAGGATCGGTTAGGTCATACCTCAAGTTTTCCTAAGAGAAAGAAAGGAAAGATGTAAGGTGAGTTCTAAAGGTGAACATATGAAATGAAAACATAGAAAATAGGAGCTAAAAACTCTCAAATCCAAGTGCATCAAATTTAAGATGATACATTTAGCCCACACTTTAGTGGGATATGACACTATGTGCAGATGCAAGCTAAAGTAAGAAATATAATCATAACTTGTAAAAAGGATATGGAAAAGTCCATATGCACAAATCCTACAAAAAAAATTAGTAACCACATCCTACAAAACCATGAGCCAGTGTTATCACCTAGGAGTTACTATAGAAAGATGGTGAATCTCGCAAATAGTGATACTCCCCTTGTTTTGGCTTGCTCATTAAAAAAGATGAAACAAGGGATCATGTTAAATGTAGTGACCTATGAATAGGAAGTGATGAAAAGAAGCCCTCAAATCACTATCAAATTATCTTTGAATCCTTCTAGAGGGTTTTAAAAATGTAGGTAACTAAATCATGATTCCAATGCCTATAACGAGGAGGAAATTGAAGTTACACAAATCAAGATATTAGAGAAAGAGTGAATACATGTAAATTAGGGTCTTATAAAACATATTCAAAATTTAACCTAAAATAATGTAATATAAGTGCAAGTTACCTTTTGAAAATCTCATTTGTTACCTTGTGCTTCAAGGAGAAAAGAAGAAGGAAGAGAAAATGTCAAAGACAAAGAGACTACAATCCATACTGATAGAGGTGCTCCAATAGGATATACTAGATGGTATTATATTGGAGGATGTAAGCATCATACCCATCTTTTTCATTATCTTAAACATTTCTTCTTTCTGTAGTTGTAGAACCTAGTTGTTTAGGTGATCTGTAGGGTCCCTAATAGGAGCTTGACCTAGTCCTAGTTTAGGTCAACCTATCCTACAGGGCTTTTAGGGTGTCCCAAGGACATGTCAACCTAGCCTAGGGGTAGGTTGATCTAGTCTCTAGGGTTGAGGTCTACCTAGTCGATAGGCAAAATAGGTGGTCATTAGATTGATATGATATGTTGATAGATCTCTTGTTTAGTGATTGTATAGGATTTGCCAGTCATGCAGGAGAATTATGTGTTAGATGTGATGATCTATATCCAAAAGCACATCCAAGATCTTAGAGAAGCTGAGATATAGATACTTAGAGTTATAGGGTTGCACTAGGTAGCACAAAAACCAATGTGAGATTCCACAAAGGTATGTTGTTAGGATTGATGGAGAGATGGGATGAGACCACATGCTCCTTCCACTTACCAATGTGAGAGATGATAATCACATTGAAGGATGTCTACCATATCTTACGCCTGCCAGTTTGGGGACTTACAGTGAGACCCCAAGGGTATAGATCATGCAAAGAGATTGAGACAAATTTTGAGTATTGTATGGGTATGCCATATATGTATGTATGCATTTATGTATGCATGCATGCATGCATCTATGTATGTATGCATGCATGTATGTATGTATATATATATAGAGAGAGAGAGACGAAAAAAAAGACAGAGACCAGACTAGGTGCACCTGAAGAGAATCACCCTTGGATAGGTGCCTCTATTGAGGAAGATTATGATATGCATCATAGCCATGAGTGTCATACCCAATACAAAGGGTACAATATTCCCAACTCCTCTAACACATATAGTCAGGCACATAGAGAGAGAGTTGATAGTATATGCATGGGGATGAAGCATGATATCGCATATGTACTATGAGCTAGGGAAGTTTGTGAGATATCAATGAGCTAGTGTTATGACATGTACACTCTTATAGGTGTGGGCCTTTGAGTATTTCACATGCATGAGGCCATCAAGGTTTTCAACTGAGATTTGTCAAATAAAAATTTAGCACTCCCCTTAAAATTCATGACAAGTGCTTAACCACCTCAAGTATACTATAAGTTGATTAGTTGTATTGAGCATTAATAGATCAATCTTTTGGTGCAATAGAAACCCCACTCTAACAAGTGGTATCAAAGCATGGGCATAGGTTTGAATCCTCAGACCATTGGGTAACAATGAGAGGGAGATTCTTGGAAAAAAAATTAGAGCTCCTTTTGAGATTTGTGACAAGGGTTTAACCACCTCCTATGTACTATAAGTTGAGTATTTGTATCAAGCATTAATAGATCAATCTTTTGGTGCAACGAAAACCCCACTCTAAAAAGATTATGGAAATCATTGAGAGTGTATGCTTACTCATTGAGTCATCCCTATAAATTTGGAGATATGCTATACTAGAGGATCAGATTTGACCAGTTATAGTCTATTGAAGTTACATGTGGACCCTACCACCTCATGATAGCATGGTTAGACTCAATAGTACATTTGAGATGCATGGAGAGACAAAGGGTGCTAGAGGACATGTACAAGTATATAGTGGTGCCCTACTATTATGATAGAGTAATGCAACAATTTGATCTTCAACAAGATGCACCCCCACCCATGCCTTGATATCCATATAGAGCTAAGTACAGGGATATACCTGGGACTAGACAGTGATTAACTATAAATGATGTGACTATGATAGATATTGAGGATCCAAATGAAACAGAAGTGCCCCCTACATTGGAGGATGTAGGAATATCCATAAACTACCTACAGTATTTCATTATGCATGGTGTGAGAGCTATATTCCCAAATGACTACCCTACAGGTGATCTAGGTTCATATCATAGAGCACCACTAGGAGATGGTGGAGATGACGATAATGATATGGATGGTGATGATGAGCCTTCAGTGAAGGGAGATCCAATAGAGAGTGAGGATGATACACCAATAGCACATGGGAGAGCATAGGAAACGATGACATCTCTTGTAGTAGTCAGACCACTATAGTCATGCACACCATGAGATTATACTAAGATGCCTCCCACTAGAACTAGATAGGAAGAGCATGGAGATTTGAGTCATCCACCACCAGCTACCCATCTCTAGGATATAGATCCCAAATTCCAAGTAGGAGATCTAGGTATGAAAAAGAGATATAGAATGAATGCATAAATGATGATATCAAATATATGACAGATGAAAATTGTAACTTATGCAACTAGTATGGAGGAGTGAAGATCCTCTGTGCAAGATATCTTAACAGTCTTAACCACAAAAGAAAGGATTTCATCTACTTTACAAATCTAGTACATGAGGAGATGAGACCCTGGTTGTCATTCAAACATCTTTACACTTGTAGTATTGGAACTATAGTTGATGCAATAGCAGGGACACGAGCTATAAGAGAAATGTGAGTACCGGCATAGAACACATTTCCAATCAGAGAGGAGTGCCTCTAGGAGTCATACATATGTATCCATGACTTAGAGGATAGCCCCATCATCACATCATAGAGGAGAGAGATCTAGATCTCGTCATTCTATGGATGAGAGTTTATTGTACATATTTTGACATCAAGCACATTTTTCATTGAGTGCCTACTTATGTTTATTAGAAAAATTTGATGATAACATATATATGATGAACATGTTTTGCTATTTTTTTGCTTGATTAATTATCATAACTAGTTGTAACGAAAAGAAAAGAAAACATGTAAAATAAATAAATGGTTACACATAATATCATCATAAATGCATAATATTAATAGGTTCCTTAAAAGGCACACCATTCATATCAACAATCTTATATGCACTAGATCCCTATACTTTTGTCACAATTTAATGACCCAACCAGTTAGGACCAAACTTCCCTTTTTCACCCAGTAAGGCATTTATATTCCTTTTATTCTTGTCGTGTTCAATCACTCTATCATTGTATCTTTTGTTCATTGTTTTATGATAGGCCATGATGTGTTCCAAACCATTGATTTTTTGCTCATCCAACATCTCAAGCTCTTGTAAATGTTTTTCTTGAAAATTATCTTATTCAATTATACATTTGAAAGAAACTCTTAAATTCAGAATTTCTAATTCTAAAGGAATCACCGCATCTTCTCCATAAACTATGTTATAAGGAGATGTCCTGGTTGCAGTTTGAACACTTCTCTTATAAGCCCACAAAGCATAAACCAACTGAGTGTGCCAATCTTTAGCATGTTTATTAACTATCTTCTAGAGGATTTGTTCGATAACCATGTTAGAATCCTAAGCTTGTCCATTAGATTGAGGGAAGCAAGGAGAAGAAAAATAATGATGAATATGATATTTCTCCAAAAAGGCCTTAATTTCCTTGTTTTTAAATTGATCTCCATTATCCAAGATGATAGCCATAGGAATACCATATCTAGCGATAATGTTTTGAAGAATGAAATCACAAATTACATCTATAGTGGTAGACCAGAGAGGTACAACTTCTACCCACTTAGTAAAGTGATATGTAGCAGTGAGGATATAAGTATGTCCTTGAGAAGAAGGGTGAGAGATCTTACCAATAAGATCAAAAGCCCATACACTAAAAGGCCATGGTGGAACTTGAGAACGTAAAGCATACATAGGAGCATGAATAAGGTTTTTATGGTGTTGACGCTATAGATAGTTTTTGATAAAGGAGAATGAGTCTTATTCCATAGTTTGCCAATAATGTCTCATATGAATAAGTTTGTTAACTTAAGACTTCCCACCAAAATGCCCCCTACATGATCCAACATGATATTCTTGCAAAGCTACCTGGATTTCAGCTTTAGTAAGGCATCTAAGGAGAATATCATCATAAGATCTTTTATAAAGAACATCAACAAGAATGATATAATGAGCTGCTAGCTTCCAAATTCTACTTCTAGAATTCCTAGTTGATGACTTAGGGAAAGAACCATCTTTAAGATATTGATAAATGTGAGAATACCACTCATCTAAATGTAACCTAAGAAAAGTTACATATATTGAGGCATAATGTGAAATAGCAGGTATAGACAGAGTATGAATTATGAACTAAAAATCCAACGCACATTTCTTGAAAGTGGTTATGGATGTTGCACTAGCCATAGCATGAGTACCTCGACTATCATTTTGAGGTAGATTTTAAATGCAAAAAGAATAAAATCTTCAAAGTTTGTCCAAAGAGAGATCACGATACTTGGTCACTTTATCATTCTTATCGTGATATGTGTCATTAATTTGTTGTATGACAAGTTGTGAATCACCAAAGATCTTAATATGTCTAATGTTCAAAGACAAAGTCACTTTCAATCCAGCGATAAGGACTTCATACTCAAAAATATTATTAGTACATGCAAAGGTGATTTTTTAAGATAAAGAGATAGGTTTCCTAGATACAGGTATTAATATAACACCTACTCCAGGTCCAATTTGACATCTAGATACATCAAAGTATAACTCCCATGTCTCATCTATATCGATAAGCAAAATGAATTTTTCAGGAAACATATTAAGTGTCAACGTAAGAACATGAGAGGAAGCCTTAGCCAAATAATCAGCCAAGGCTTCCCCTTTAATAGATTTATGAGAAATAAAATTTAAATCAAACTCTATTAAGAGAATGACTAATTTAGCAAGTCATCTAGATAAATCTTTTTTGAAAAGAGATGCTTCAAAGGATCAAACTTCACATAAACATTAACTTCAACATTAAGGAGATAATATCTGAGGTTTTGACAAGAAAAAACTAAAGCCAAACATTATTTCTCAATCATAGTATAATATGTTTCATAATTGATCAAGGTACAACTTGTGTAATAGATAGGATATTCTTTACCATCTTGATCATGCTAAGCCAAAACAACACTCAATGCCTTAGAAGAAGCAGAAGTAGAAATAAAAATTGGCTTATTAGGTTGCATTGGTTGAAGGATAGGAGAATTAGCGAGATAAGCCTTGAATAGTTCAAATGAGAGCTTACAATATTCATTCCAAAAGAAAGTAGAATCTTTCTTAAGAAAGGAAGTGAAGGGAATAGTACAATCCGCTAGATTAGAGACAAAGCTAAGAATAGGATGTATCTTTTCTAGTAAGCTATGAAGTTGCGAGATATTACAAGGAGGCATATTGAAAACAGCATCAATATTCTCTCTATCTACCTTAATACCTCTATTTGATATGATAAACCCAAGGATCTTTCCACTGACAACCCCATAGGAACATTTTTGTGGGTTCAAATGCATATTGTATTTTCTTATCCTTTCAAATATATTTCTAAGAATGGGAGCATACTTGTCACTTTTTATAGACTTTGCTAAAATATCATATGCATAATCTTCAAGAATCTTATGCATGTAACCATGAAAAATCAATGGCATAGTTCATTGATAAGTAGTACCCACATTTCTTAATCCAAAAGGCATCATTACCCAACAAAAATTTCCCCAAAGAGTTATGAAAGTGGTCTTGTATGGATCATAAGGAGGAATGAAAACCTAATTATATCCAAAAAATCCATCCATAAATGATAGCAACACATGTTCCGCAATTGAATCCATTATCATATTAGCTTTCAAAGAAGCTTTGTTAAAATACCAAAAATTAATACACACCCTTATCTTATTTTCACCCTTAGAGACAACCACGTTATTTGAGATCCAAAGGGAATAATCTATAGGACATATGAAATTGGCATCTAGAATTTTTTATATATCATCCTTAACCAAGAAAGCAATGCTAGGATTCATTTTACAATTTTTTTGTTTAACAGGTTTAGCATCTGGTGTCAAGACTATATTATGAGTGATAATTTTAGGATTAATGCCAAGCATATCTAAATATTTCCAAGCAAAGATATCAAAAAATTCTAAAAGAAGTTTAGTGAGATGGTTTTGTTATGTTTCATCTAAACATTTTTGAATCTTAATAACCTTTTCAGAGTCATTAGGATTGACATACACATCTATCATTTTAGTGATCAAACATATCATTATTCTACATCTCTTCAATAGAAGGAGGAGGATCAATATGTGAATCTGATTCCATTTCCTCTCCAAAATATCCAGTAATAACCAAATGACAAGTATTTCTCTTATTATGATGAAAATAAGGTAAACCCTCGAATGTGCATACAAAATCAGCCAAGGCATCATCAGAGAAGAAAACATCTAAAGAAGTGGATTGATCAAATGTAATAAGATGGGGATTTATTAGCTTTGAAGGACCACTATAGATATGATTAACATTCAAAAAGAATGATGGTTTTTTATAAGGGTTAAATCCCAAACCATGTGTATGCTCATAAACATCGTTAGATAAAGTAACTTGTAAGAATGATGGTTGTTTATAAGGCTTAAATCCCAAACCATAAGTATGCTCATAAACATCATTAGATAAAGCAACTTGTATTCCTTGTTCATGTTTTTCACATCCTTGACCATAAAACTCATGCTTAGTGAGAAAATGGTATCCAAGACCATAACAATCTACCATATCAGCAATAGTCAAAGGAGCTTCATAGGAAAATGAGTTTCAAAGGAAATTGAGCTTCATAGGAAAATGAGTTTCAAAGGAAACTATCTCCTAACCATTAGGCTTAATAGTTTCAATGGTTTTTCCTAAGGTTGTTCAGAGGTCTTCATAAAAGAGAGATCAGACACCTTGTATTCTCCAATAACTTTTCATCATTAGATAATGAAGATGAAGGCCCGTCACTCGATTGTTCTTTAACTTCAACTTTATCCTTTTGTTTCTCTTTCCTAGGGGTTGACACCTTAGAATTTTTAGTACTATAGCAATTATTAGGTTTATCATCCACACAAAGGGTGTACATCACATTGTCATAGATAAAATTCACTTTACGATGAAGAGTAGAGGGAATAGGATGCATACTATGGCACCATGATCTCCTTAAAAGAAGGTTGTAGTTGAGAGGTCTCGATATCACATGGATCAAAGCATCTAATACCACAAAACCAACCTTGATAGGAAGAGTTATAACTCCCAAGGTTTTCTTAGCAATGTTACCAAAACCACAAATAGGTAGGTTATCCAACTTTATAGTAGACATATTAGATCTTATAGCTTTCAACATATCTAGACTACAAACATTCAATCCTAATCCATTATCAATTAAGGTTCTTCAAATGAGATTCCTATTGATATGAATCATAACCATAAGAGCATGATACTGGTCTTGAACTTCCTTAGATAGAAAATCTTCATCAATAAACACAATCTGAAGAGGTGTGTGTATAGCATGCATATATTCTAAGAAATAATTTACATTATCCAAATTAGGTGGAGGTTTAGGAAGAGTAGATAAAGCCTTCTACAAAGCTTCATGATAGGTATGTGATGTTTGAAGAAGTTCTCATAAAGAGATATGATGCAGGAGCATCCTAGGCTTTCTTGCAATCCTACATGTTGGATTCAACTGCTAGTGGTTTCCAATTTTCTATTACTACCAAATTGGTTAGTGTATGCCAAGTTACTATAGCTTTAGTGCATTTCGAGTTACTATAGCTCTTAGTGGATGCCAAGTTACTGTAGCTCCTAGTGGATGCCAAGTTACTGTAGCAATCTTATGTTGACCAAGTGTTCCTTCATGTGCCAAGTGAACCTATTGCTGTCGAGTTTTCTAGTGGATGTTGATTATTCCTATATGTGTCAAGTGCCAATATTGGTTTTTTTTTTTTGTTTGTTCTGAGTGCCAGTATTGGTTTCGTTTCTATTCGTGCCAAGTTGTTTGTGAGTCAACTTTTGGCATTTAATTTATGTAAGGGTATATAATTTGTGTTGTGGCTTGACCTATATTTAATGTAAGGGAATTAATTTAGTTTGTAATGATTTGGGCTAACTTATGGCTTAGTTGGGTATAAGTAAGGGGTTTTATGGAGTCTTTAGGAGGAGTTATTGATTCCAACTTGGAGAAAGGGATGAAGTGTAGATGCAAATTTTGAAGAGCTAGGGTTGTGGAATAAGAACCAAAGGATTGCTTGGTGGATCTAAGGGTACAAGTGTGGATTCTTCTTGGTGTTCTTATCTAGTTGTGTATCTAGACTAGCTGGGATTAGATTTTTAAGAAGATCTTGTTGGATCTTGTAGAACTGATTTTTTAATTGATGTTTATATTTGGCCCTAACCTGGAAGGCATTACAGTTGAGAATATTGCATGTAATTAGTTATGCCTATGAAAAAAGAGTTGTGATTTGGTATCAAATCTTGCATTGTTGTTGTTTTATTGTTGAGTTTCGACTATGTGGTTATTTGCTGGGGGTTTGGACATCTCCTTCATGGATTTTCCTACCTTGCATTGCACTAGATGGTATCAGAACCTAGTTGATCCTGAGTGTGTGGATAGATCATTGAAGTTGTGGAAATTTACACCAAGACTTGCAGAGAAGGTTGATCTTGTGGCTAATTGATCTTCTAGATTAGTGGATTTGTTGCTTAGAGTTTTCTAAAATTTTGGAAGATGCCTCCAAGAAGATTGGACCCTGGCACAATTGATGATCTTAGTGATGTTGTGGAAAAAAGAATCTTAGAGAAGATAAGAGTAGAGTTCAAATCTGATATTGCATTGATGAAGAGTGACATGATTGCTGAAATTGTAAGTAATTTAGGTGTACCTAGGCATGTGGGCACTAAAGGTAGTTATGAGGAAGTTGTTGAAGAAATTGAAGTTACTAGATCTAGTGGTGAGGATAGAACTGATTGTGTGGAGGGACTTATTCGAACTAGGGCTGGTCAGTTTGCTAGACCTAGATCTTAGTTGAAGCTGAAACATAAGATGGAGGTTTCTAATTTCTCTAGTACTTTGACTCCTAAAGACCTGATTGACTAGATTGGTGAATTGGAAGACTACTTTGAGATTGAGGATATTGAGGATCCACTCAGAGTGAGGTTAGAACAAACTAAGTTGAAAGGATAAGCTTTTGTTTGGTGGAAAGAATTATAAAGAGACAGAGAAGAGGAAGGTGAAATGAAGAGCACTAGATGGAGATTGTTGTTGACTAAGTTGAAGGCTAAGTTCATTCCTTCTAATTATGAACTTTAGTTATTTAAAATATTGCAAAATCTAAAATAGAAGGATATGCCTGTGAAAGATTATACCGAGGACTTCTACAAGTTGACTATTTGGTCTAGTCATAGAGAATTGTCAGAGGAAAAGGTAGCTTGGTACATTAATGGTTTGAGATTTAATATTTAGGATGAGATTGGTATGCTAAGTATTTCTTTAGTTGAGGATGCTTATTAGTATGCCCTAAAGGCATAAGATAAGTTGAAAAGGAAAAGTCAAGGTAATGCTAGAGGGAAGGAGAAGTAGGATAGCTTGGCACAAGCTAAACTGATTGTTGAAGGTGAACCAAAACCTGTTGATCAAAAAAGGAGGATAGGTAGAGGTGAGTTCAGAGGTAATTATTTTAGATGTGGGAAAGAATGGCATAGATCTTTTGAATATCTCATTGGTAGGACAACTGCTATTGTCAATGAAGATGAAGTTCAAGATAGACAGCCTAAGCAAGGAGAGAATTTGTTGGCTCAATGAGTACTGGTGGGTGAGAGAACATGGGATTCTTGTCAGAGGACTAGTTTGTTCAAGACTTGTTGTAAGTCTAGTGATAAAGCCTACAAGGTGATTGTGGATGGTGGTATTACTAATAACTTTTTTTTCTGAGGAGATGGTTCAAAAACTTGGTTTGAAGAGATTGAGACATTCTTATCCTTATAGGATTAGTTGGTTGCAAGGTGAACATGCTTTGGAAGTGAGAAAGTAATGCCTTATTGATTTCCAAATTGGGTAGTATAAGGATCAAGTGTTGTGTGATATTGTGGACATGAACAGTTGTCATCTGTTGCTTGGTAGACCTTAGCAGTATGATTGTAGGGTTGTGCATGATTGTGTCAAGAATGTGTTTACTATTGAGAAAGGTGGCAGGAAGTTTTCCCTAATTCCTTTGTAGAATGAAGAGATTGGTAGGAGGAACCTAAGTATTGGTAGCTAAGTTGAGTTGGCAGATTCTAAGAAGGTTGGAGATCAATATGGAAAATAGACCTATAGCACATCTAAGATGGATGTGAAGAAGCATAAGAAAAATAAGGGAAAGAGTGTACAAGTTGAAGATTTAGAGGATATGTATGCGTAGAACTAGTTTGGGATTTATGTGTTGAATCCCAAAAGATGTTCTTCTAGTTACTAGAACATCTGTTTGAACCTAGGGTGTCTAATGTAGGAGCATCCTAGGCTTTCTTGCAATCCTGCATGTTGAAGTCGAGTGCCAGTAGTTTCTAATTTTCTATTGTTGTCAAACTAGTTAGTGTATGCCAAGTTATTGTAACTTTAGTGCACGCTGAGTTAGTGTAGCTCTTAGTGGATTTTGAGTTACTATAGCTCCTAGTGGATGTTGAGTTACTATAGCTCTTAGTCGATGTTGAGTTACTATAGCTCCTAGTAAATGCCAAGTTCCTCTAGCTCCTAGTGGATGTCAAGTTATTGTAGCAATCTTATGTTGACCGAGTGTTCCTTCATGTGCTGAGTGAACCTATTGGTGTTGATTTTTCTAGTGGATGTCAAGTATTCTTGTATGTGTCGAGTACTAGTATTGGTTTTTTTTATGTTCATGTTGAGTGTCAGTATTGGTTTTGTTTATGTTTGTGTTGAGTTGTCTATGAGCTAAATTTTGGCATTTAATTGATGTATGGATATTTAATTTGTGGTGTGGCCGACTTGTGGCTTGACTTGTATTTAGTGTAAGGGAATTAATTTAGTTTGTAATGAGTTGAGATGACTTGTGGCTTAGTTGGGTATAAGTAAGGGGTTTTCTGGAGTCTTAAATGGAGGAGTTAATAATTCTATCTTGGAGAAGGGGATGAAGTGTAGATGCAAATTTTGAAGAGCTAGGGTTGTGGCTTGAGAACCAGAGGATTGCTTGGTGGACCTAAGGGTACAAGTGTGGATTCTTCTTGGTGTTCTTATCTAGTTGTGTATTTGGACTAGTTGGGATTGGATTTGTACGTGGATCTTGTTGGATTTTGTAGAACTGATTTTGTAATTGTTGTTTTATTTGGCCCTAACCTAGAAGGCCTTACAGCCAGGCATATTACATGTAATTAGTTATGCCTATGAATAAATAGTTGTGATTTGGTATCAGATCTTGCATTATTGTTGTTTTTTTATTGAGTTTCCATTGTGTGGTTATTTTCTAGGGGTTTGGACATCTCCTTTGTGGATTCTCCTACCTCGCACTATGTCAAGATCTTAGGGAGAGTAGCACAGAACTTCTCAACTAGGTCATTCTCCTTTCCAAAGGAACTTGGTAGACATGGTCCTTGAGGAAGCACCAATTGAGAGGGAGGTAAAGATGTAGGAGCTACCCAAATAGTTGATTAAGGATTATTCTATGTCCAATAAGTGTGAGAAATTGAAGTGTAACCAGGTTTTCCTTTAAGGACTATAAGAGGCTTATCATCCTAAGGAACTTCTTTAAGAGTGACAATGATTTGTTGTGGTGAACATCCTTTAAGAGTGATAACAAGTTGAGAAAATTACATAGGTTCAATATTACACACAATATCACACATAAGAATTTGTGATATAACCCTACTATAAAGCTTAGTTGCAAAAGATGTAGAGAAAGTCATACGAGGAATGGATTCAATGAAGATCTCATTCTTATCTCACTACTAGACACCTTTGAAAGTTCTCTAGCAAACACATCATCGAAGTGCTCATAAAAGAAATCATACATATTGAAGTAAAACAAAATTACTTAAGACTAACCTGTAAAACATTCCTAATAATGAAAAATAGTTTTGTATTTTTGTTTTTATATGAAATACATAAAATAAAGATCTAACTACCAAAAACAAAAGAGAGTGTTCATGTCAAGTTCACCAAAAGGTTCAAGGGGAAAATAACACCGACAACAAATAGTGCAAACTTGATTAGGCAAGTTAAACACATTCACCCTAAGACATTCAATACAAGAGAAAGAGGGGCTTCCAAGAATAACTCTTGATAAGCCCTAAATTTGATTAGCAAGACCCCAAAGAGGATAAGGGATTCTAATGAAAAATTTATAAACCTGTAAAGAAAGTACGCTAGCAAGTTCTCTTTCATGCAATGTAAACACTAGATATGACAAATACATACAAATAGCCCAATAGAGATTTGAAAGTAAATGTGTGCTAAGAAGGAAAATAAGAGATAATGTACTTATCTAGAAATATGTAGTGGAAGATATGATTTGGCTATAGAACTCACATATCTAAACCATTTATGAACTTTCAACCACATATCTCAAAATAAAATGACAAAAGGAAAAAAAATCCAAAAATCTCCCCAAAATCTGAGAGTGAAGAACTAGGTCAACTTGGAAGGACATCCTACACCCAAGTTGACATAATCTGTGACTCTTAAATTGATGACTCCAAAAATTTTGTGAACTATAGGTCTATAATTCTTTTCACTCCCACTTGCAAATTAGTAACAATTTTGTGTATTTGGGTGGCTATAAAGGGGTTTGCCTTAGTCAACCCTCTGTTTTGGTGATTTTCACCTCCACGAATAGTTGTTAGGGAAAATTTTGTGTGTTTGTAACCCTAGATTTCTAGATCTAGAATGTAAAAATGCTAAGAATCTACTCCATGATTGAAACCCTAGAATGAAATTATGTATGTATGTATGTGAATGCATGTAAATATATGAAGGTGTAAAGAATTGGATTTGAAGAATGGTGTAGAAATCATACCAAGCCCCCAAGGCTAAAGCACACTAGCCATCTTTGAGATCCCTTTGCAACTCCATGATTTATATATCTACCTTGAATGCTTGAAAGAAGAATAGCCTTCCTTAGAAATGAAGAATAATAAACTAATCTTTGTTTCCACCTTGCAACTATTCGAAGTCAGACTGGCGTATCAATGCTTGCTTGCTCCTTGCTCCTCAAATCCTCTTGTTATCATCTTATTGTAAAAATGAGGGATTGGATCCCTTTTTATAGTGAATTTGTAGATTAATCATGAAATTACACCATTGGGGCTGACTAAACAAGCAGGATTTTAATAGGAGTGTTAAACAACTACAAGTCCCAAATCAACAAAAGCATTGGGACCAGGTCAACCTAGTTTACACTAGGTCAATCTAGTCTGCATTAGGTCAACCTGAGTTGACCTAGTCTAGAAGGTTCACCTTCAAGGTCTCCCTATCCAAATTTTAGACTAGCAGAGGTTAATGGCTGAAATGTTATCTTGGACTATCATTTGGAGATCCAATCTAGGACTTTGAGGTCCTAGAAAGGGAGGATACTCACAAATTAGGTCATGATCTAGTGATTGTGTGAAGGATGAAGGAAAATCAAGGATGATCAGTTAGGTCTTACCTCAATTTTGCTTAAGAGAAAGCAAGGAAAGATGTGAGGTGTGTACTAAAGGTGAAAATATGAAATACAAACACACTAAAGAGGAGCTAAAAGGTCTTAAATCCAACTGCATAAAATTTAAGATGGTACAATTACTTTTTATTCTTCTAACAATTATGGGTTGATTATTGAGCCACTCACAAGCTTTTGCATCTATTCTTGTCATGGAAGATGAAGAAATAGGAGAGATTTTTCTATCATGCCGAACATGCACTAAGAATTGTTATCAAATTCATGGTAAGTACGATGAGAAAAAGGGCTTCGATGGGTTCATGGATTTCCTCAAAAATATGGTTGGAGAATTTGAAGAGAAATAGGTAAGTTTCTTTTTTCTTGAACCATTTTATTTTATTTGTTTAAAAATTTCATACACATTGTTTACAATTTATGTGTTTGTTTTATGCAATAAATTCCTCCAAATTTTGTTTCCCAATTTCTTAATGAGAAAGAAGACCATTTAGTGTTACAAGGGCAGGATGGAAGTAGTGGAATGTAGAGTTAAAGAACACAGATGATAGAGTGGAATGTAGAGGTGGGTGGAAAGAGTTTGTCAACTATCACAACTTGCAATTGAAAGATTTTTTTTTGTTTAGGTATATCAAGAAGTCATTCTTGGAGGTTCATATATTTGGAAGATCTAGATGTATAAAAAATAAGCATGCTTGTCCTTCTAAAAAACCAAACAATAATTCAAATAAACCAACTAGAAATTATTTTCTAATTGATTAATATCCTAATGAGAAAGATATGTCACTTGAGGGTGGAGCAGTGATAGAAAATGAAAGAAAAAGGAAATCCCCCCTCTTTGATATGACCTATGATGAGGAAAATGATGTTGAGGGTGAAACATCAGCTAAAAATGAAAGAAAAATAAAATCCCCATTTTTTGATGAAGAAAATCCACATTCTCTACAATGCATAAAGAAAAGGAATCATGAGAAGGGGAGGATATTGGGCTTTTATTTTTTGCATAGATTTGGGATTTTTCTCATGGAGATGGAGAAAAATATGTAGTAGGATTTGGGAGATTTTGGTGAGCAGGGAAATGAAGATGATGAGGTGAAGTTGAAGTATGGTAGTAGAAAGGTATTTCTTCAAAGCTATCAACTTTTGTGGGAGAAGGAGATTGGGAGGTCAACCCTCGTAAAATCCATGCAATGTTGATCAAGGATTTTTGTGGCCAAGATTAAATCTATTGAAGAATCTCAAGCCCAAGATTGGTGACAGTGCATTCCTTGTGGATTCTTCTAGTAGTCAAAGGTTTGACCTTCAAATGACCCTCTTGGGGCTTCTAATAAGCTCGAGTAATTGAAGATTAAGGTTTTTGTTTGTTCTTTATTTTCCTTTAGGTTATTCTCTTTTAGGATTTATCTTCTTAGTGCTATCTTGACCCAATGATGTACATAGTATGAATTCTTTTTTAAATGGCATGTATATTTTAAGAATATAATGGATTTTATATTTCTTAGATTGGAAGTTATATTTGTTTGAAATTTTTTACTATACTGGGTGTTTAAAGGAAAAAAAATGGTAAGGATTTTTTCATTAATAGAGGCTTAGGAAGTCTAGAGAGGATTTGAAGAATACAAGACTTTTGTTTTGCTTAGATTGGGAGTTTTTTTTTTTTGTAGTAGGTTTTTTGTTTCTGATGTGTGTTTGAAGGAAAATAGTACTAAGGAGTTTTTTTGCATTAGAGAAAGGATTTCTAGTGTATTGTACCTTGATCATCATTAGAAATTTGGCAATGTCATGTATGTTTCAAGAATATAAGGCTTTTTTATGACATTTGTTTATCTCTTGGGTTGGGAGTTTTTGGTTTTCTATCATAGGTGGTTAGGTTAAAGAAATAGATTACAGAGGGCTTTTCTTCCATTAATTGAGACAAGCTAAATAGTAATAGGATTTCTAGTTGACACACATTAATTATGAACTAGAAAGGAAAAATTGAGCTCGATTTGAGTATAGGTACAACCTTTTAATTATTTTGTATCATTATGAAAAGATTGTGAGAAATTATAATTCCAACGCAGCCATAAAAAAATTAATTACAAAGGCAAGTTGAGTAGTAAGCATATACCAAAAATCAAGGCTTTGCACATGTGTGGACAATCAGATTACTTAATCAGCTGGTACTCTTGTCATAATCATTATGGAAATAAAAAGAAAGGTTATGACCACATTAAAAAGGGCTTTTTGAATTTCATTCTCTCTGCTCTATGAAAAATTCATTCTTTGCATCTCTATAAGTATTTCAAACTAGATACCATGGGTGGCAACAAGATTGACATTGAGCCTAACAGGATAGGCATTGCCTTAAGAAATAATGCAAAGGCCATGTTTGTGTGCAAGGAAGGAGGGTTGTTAAACTTCATGGAATGCATGACTAGAGGGCATAATGAAAGTATTTTGAAGTAGTTGATGACATCTTGGAATGACAAGAAGGTTACAGTGAGAGGCCTAACCTTTGAAGTGAATGAAGAGTTCATTGCTAAGGCCATGAGCCTAGCCATGGAAGGAAGAAAATGGAAAAAAAAGTAAGACATCTAATTATTAATCACCTAGAGGAATAGTCAAGAAACAAGGTGGGTTTAGCAGAGAAGATCTCTCAGGCATCTGGAAGGATGTCTGCCACATTATAATGAGATACTTTACCCTTGAAGGTAAGTTTATTGTTTACTACTTTTATCATCTACCTTTCTTTAACCATTTGTATCATAAATTCCTAATTTCCATCCTATTTTTCCTACTTCATTCCATAGATTTAAGCAATATTGAAGCTGACCATAAAGGTAAGGACAATGTTATTTTTGCACCAAGGATTGTTTTTTAGGCTATATAATTTTCATTGTGTTATGCCCTTTGGTCAATGAGCCTATTTTTATGCATGTTGACACTTTTTTATTGTCCCTTGAAGCTGGCCTCTCCCATCCTGGCAAAAAAAGGCCCAAAACTAAATCATCCTCCCCGTCTGACCCTAGTGAAAAACTATTAAACTTACCAGTTCCCCTAAAAAAGGCAAGAGAGAGGTGTATATTATGAAGTTAGGTGAAATTATTGAAACCCCTGGAGCCTATAGGTCTAACTGGCTTGCTAAGGAGAAATGTAATCAAGCATGAAGGTTCAGAGTCTAATAATTCTGTGGGAAAATTTGGTGAGGAAATTTTTTCCCATTTCTCCAACAAGTCCATGGACTCCTCCCCCACCCCCACCCCCCCACCCCCCTCTAATGTTAAGAATAGCCCCCTTCCCTCCCCCTTTCATACTCAGATTAAAAACCCTATCCCAAACCCCACACCTAACCCCTCTTTCATGTAGGTTTCTTCCATGGAGGCAACTAGGGACACTGGTGGCTTGATGCCTGTTGGGTTATTGGGAAAGATGAAGGATAAGCTTCTTAAGCAAGAGTGGCACTATAGGAGCTCAAAAGAGAGGTTGGTAGCTTTAATAGAAGGATCAAGGACTCAAAAAAAATTTCTACCAAAGTGATGCATGCTTGTTCAATAGTGTTGTGCACTCTACATGAGAAGATTTGTGGGTTCAAGCCTAAGATGGAGGAAGATTATAAGGCAGTGTTCCAGTTCCTTAAAGAAGATGTTAGGATTAACCATGGACATAAATAACAATTACATGGAAATATAACTAATATTAGAAAATAATAAATCGCACAAAAGAGAACACAAGATACAAGGATTTAACTTGGTTCACCCAATCTCTAGGCTACATCCACCAACAACAAGTCCAATATTACTATTGTCCAGTGATTACAATCTATAATCCCTTGCAACTCAATACTATCATAAGAAGCTACAATTTCATCATAAATTATGGAAATCCTAATCTTAAGACATTTTATACAAGCTTTTTGCCACTTACAAAATTAGGGCTAGAATAAGTTGTCCAATAGAAAAATAGTAACTAATGCCTTTTACAATAATAGAGTCATTTTTGGCTTCGGGGGTGCTACCCCCGAAAACTCCCATGGGGGCATTGCCCCTTGACACCACCATGT
Organism: Cupressus sempervirens; assembly: GCA_028749045.1. Classification (NCBI taxonomy): domain Eukaryota; kingdom Viridiplantae; phylum Streptophyta; class Pinopsida; order Cupressales; family Cupressaceae; genus Cupressus; species Cupressus sempervirens. The sequence continues at coordinate 679,874,294 of CM053787.1, read as the reverse complement.
ACTATGACAAGAAGCACACCTAGGGCACTACCCCAGGACCCCACAATGTGTGCTACCCCCAAATGCTCGTAATAATAATCTAGGGGGAAATTACACCAAATAAAGTGAGTGAAATTAACCTCTGAGTCTGATTAGGCTCCACATCACAACAAAAGAGTGGTCTTCCACAACGTTGTAAAACTGGTTGGGAAGCAATTAAGTTTTTTGTCTTATAGTTTTTAACTATTTTTTAATTAAGAGCTAGGTTGGCTTTAGAACTTTGACCTACCCTACGAGGTGTAGACACAATGTTTAAATTATGATTATGTTGTAAGACTCTACTTTTAGTACCATTTATACCCTAAACTTTTTGTTTTTTGTTTTTGATAGAGGCAAACTAAGGGTTTTTGTTTGTGTGCTAAAAATGTTCTAGTGCTATTAATGTGATATTAGTAGGCTAGTGTTGTTACGTGGGCCAGCACCCTCTTGTTTCTTTTAATGATCTAAGAAAGGGTTTTTGGTTTTCTTTTAGATTTGATCATCATAAATGATTTGGAATATGCTCCTTATCAGAAACCATTTTGGGTTTATTTCTAAAAGATCGAGATAAATTTTTCTAATGTATACATGTTTTCTATGGTTTAGTATTTGCAAGAATCTTCTTTAAGATTATGTCTGCAAATTTTTCATGTTCCTCTTTCTATAATGGATTGCAGAGTTCAATCTCAAACAATGATTAAAATATAGAAAGATGTATTTGGTCTTACAAAATGTATAAATATTAAAATGGGTTGGAAGATTGCAAGAGAGTGCAATATGAAACAATGATTAAAATATACAAAGATGTATTTGGTCTTACAAAATGTATACATATTAAAAAGGGTTGTAAGATTGCAAGAGAGAAAATAAGTGACTATATTTGAAGGAAAATGATTTGTACAATTTAGTTCAACTTTTAATTTGTGAAAGGGTTAGGTTTTATTCTTTTGTGGTTAATATTGGTTGGAAGCTCTTTTTTTCCCTAAGATCTAAGCTTCTTCACAAAGAAACTACATAAGTTATGTAGGTAGTTTGTGGGTCATATAGATATGTTAGAATGTCTTCCATCATATGACTGTATTGTTAGCTCTTATTTTGGATCTTCCATTACTAGACTTATGGGATATTATTATGAATCTAACAATCCTTCACATTTTACTTTCCCATAAATAAATTAGAATTCTCAGTCACCACCTTGTTCATAAACGCAATTTTTGTTTGATCTTATAAGAATAGTTGTTGCCTCATCTTTCATTTGCAATTACATATTTCCTTCATTGGAAAATTTGTTTTTTAATTCGCATTACAATAATTGATGACTCTACCTCATACTTGTAGATAACACTAGTACATTTGGGATCATTTTTTGACCTTTATTGGTCGATATTTTGACGCAATTTTTGACCAAATTTTGACCAAACTCGACCAACCCGTTGGTCACTATTTTTTTAGTCAAAATTTTGACCAGGTCACTGGTTGTTCAAAATTTTGACCAATCTATTGGTTGAAAACATTCTAAGCATTTGTGCGAGTTCAACTAGGAATTGGTCAAAATTTCGACCAACAAAGGTAGGAAAAATTTAAGCGTTGGTGGAAATTTTGACCAATGAAGGTGGAAATTTTGACCAACAAAGGTAGAAAAATAATTAGGCATTGGTGGAAATTTTGACCAACAAAGGTAGAAAAAAATTGGGCGTTGGTGGAAATTTCAACCAATGAAGGTGGAAATTTTGACCAACAAAGGTAGAAAAAAATTTAGACATTGGTGGAAATTTTGACCAATGAAGGTGGAAATTTTGACGCACAAAGGTAGAAAAAGATATAGGTGTTGGTGGAAATTTTGACCAATGAAGGTGGGAAAAAATTTAGGCGTTGTTGGAAATTTCCACCAATGAAGGTAGAAAAAACCCAGGCGTTAGTGGAAATTTCAACCAATGAAGGTGGAAATTTCCACCAACAGCTAGCTGTAAATTTTTTCAGGCATTCTATAAAACAGTTCACATGCCTTGCCTATGATATGAAATTTTGCATGCATTCTACACTCTCTCATCTAGCTGATGATGGATTACATAGAGTGATCTAAAACCATGATTCTAAAAAACACACACAATCAAATCTAAAATGAACTTTCCGTACAAATGGATTGTGGAAATCTAATATTGTTAATTTTGCATGCATGTCTACTAGGACAAATATATGTTTAAGTTTTGATTGTCCTAGTAGACATGCATGTAATTTTACCAATATCAGATTTCCACAATCCATTTGTAGTGCAAGTTCATTTTAGATTTGATTGTGTGTTTTTTAGCATCATGATTTCAGATCACTCTGTGTAATCCATCATCAGCCGAATGAGAGAGAGTGCAGGATGCATGCAAAATGTCATATCATAGGCAAGGCATGTGAACTATTTTATAGAATGCCTGAAAAACATCGACAGTAACTAATATGAAGAATGTATAATTAGTTATATGATTGAGACAAATCATGTACATTGTATGAAGACAGTCCATGGCTGATAGGGCCCACCAAAAGATAAAACATATGATAAAAATAATTATTTTCATGTTTTTAACATATGGGGTACACATAACATGACTTATTATTACATAATTCAACTAAGTTCAGTTAATTTCCGCAGGGATTGTCCCCATTTAATGGTGAACGTTTTGCCACATTTCAAAACTTTTGATTATATAAAGAAATGGATAGCATGAAAAGTTTAAGTAATGTCAAGCCATTTATTTACTTGATAAATAATGTGAATAGAACTATTATGTTGCTCAACAAGCACCAAATAAAATTATCATCATGTACCCAAATAAGGATGGATGGAATGTCGGAACTGACCACCAACTAACTACTATCACCATCCCTCTATATTATAAGTTATAGTGGTGCTCTAGATTTTCTCTATTCCATCATACACTTTACCATAGTCCATATCAACAAGGTCAGAGAGATCAGTTTCATTTGATTGGCATGTGGAAGACCTTGATGTTGAGAAGTTGTGTGATTCACGTGGAGTGGAAGGTGTTTTGGCCCCTTGGAAGGAAGCTTCATCTCTTTTACTGGCTTCTTTATTTTTACTTGGAGAAGCATATTTCTTTGAATTGTTCCCATGGCTCCTTGTAGATGATGCCAAGAGTGTCCTTGCTATTTTCTTCTGCCATAACATAATGTTCACAAAGTGTTAGAATTGTCTCTAGATGAAAAGAAACTGTAGAGGCTTAATTGACATGTGATCTTAGTTAATGTACTATCTCACAATCAATTGGACAATTAGCTTCCTCAGAGAACTGAAGAGGTTTTAGTCAAAATTTTAAACTATTTAAGTTTCAATACAATATATTAAAATCAAGAACAATCTGTTGGAAAAAAAAAGCACCTGCCAGAAGGACTATTACTAAGCACAATATAATAGAACTTACATTATAGAAAAAGTTGTGTGAAAATTTGCAAGTGATATCATAGCACCCACTTCCAATTATGAAGTCAACACCATACTCACAACTAGGAGCTGGACACCGTTTGGTCTACAAGTACATCCAAACAACAGTTTTAAGCAAATTACTTATTTCATACACTCTACTAACCCCAAATTATACTTCGAAGATGGAATAAAGATAAATCTATTAATAACAAACACAAGAGGAACAATATACTCTAAATTATGTAAACAACCAAGAACAGAAACTCTATAAATTTTGTCCTTGAGGAAAATCATGAATTTAGATGAAATTTCAGTTGCTTTGCTTGTTCGGCTCTACCAAGATCTAGGAATAATGGTGTATAATAATCATTTATTTTATATGTTATTAACTGTGTCATGGTTAGTCTACAGTACCATGTGGAAATAGGTTAATGATGAAATCATATTGTGAATAGTAGAAATTGGACATTATATTTTCCAAGTGAACACATTACAATTGGAATTAACTATTGCTTTTTAATAACTATTGAGGCCTAGAATAGATCTCCCCTTCTACTTTCTTTTTCTTCCAAAAGTAGTCAAAGTGAGCACTTCCTCTTCTAGCATAGCTTTCATTCATCTTTTTAGTATAATGTTGAGATTATTGATCTCCATGACATCAGTTTTGTTTGTTGTCATGTCAAGGCCGTTGCATGAGAAAATAAAGGGAGCTAGCTTTTTTGAGTGGGGAAGTTGTCTCATGAAACTATACAAAGGAATAATTAAGATAGAAAAACTTATAATTGTACTGATCAAACAATATCTCTGTATGGACACTAAATGTTTTCATCTCACCACAAGTGAAGATGATATCATTATGTGCTCCTGTGATAGTTGAATAGGCAAATGGGTCGACGCCATCCAAATTGATGGTATAATGAGGACTCCTTGCCTTTACGAATGGAGACAAAGGTTATATTGGTTAAAGGCAAGATGATAAAGGTGTTCTTTGTGTGAATACTTTCAAATAATCTTTAAACATGCTCACACCTAGAAGCTATAGGTTTAGGACAAAATAAGGTTAGTCTCCTACTTTCACCTACTTGAGGTCTCCCCTAGAATCATCACCATGTCATTTCCTATACTCTATCCTCATTCGATGGCTACTGATCTAGAAAATATGAGGCACACATACTTGGTATAGTTCAGAGGAAGTATAAAGTATTGCTGATTCAATATTTGTGTTGGGTTGTTTAAAAAGAATATTGTGGTTTTTGAGGATTTAGAACCTAGAGTACAACATTGTAGGCAGAGGTAGAGTAGGTGCATTTGAATTTTTTCGAAAGCATGTATAATGGAGAACTTAATGGTGCATCCATACATCAAGTATATGTTAAAAATATCAAGTTTAAAAACTCTTATTTTACAATGAACATTCTCTCAAGTATAACTATGGATCAATTCATATTAAGAGACCTCATACTAATTTATAGCATAAAGGATAGCAAATGATTTGATGTATTAATATTCTCTAATCTATTTTATCATGGCATTCTAATACAACTAGGATTTAAAAAGAAAAAAATGTATGCTAACCTCATGGTTGACACTGACAAGAGAAGCGGCATGAGTTGATGTTCTTTTTCACGTAACAGGAGACCCTATAGTAATGGAGTCATGTTTCCCTAGCACACGATCCAATTCATCATTCAATGCAAGACCCTGACCAAGAATCTCCTCGTTCCATGACATGCATCTTGTTCCATGACATGCACCCTTCCATTAGCATATCCAATCCAAATTCTTGTTCCTAAAGCACACAAACATTGAATAGTAGCATATGAATGCATGAATTCCTAAATATGATTACCCTAGCAATCCGACTGCACAAGATATTCATTTGCATATCCAGTCCAAATCATTTGATTGCTCCATGCTGCTAAAGCTTTTGTTCTTTTCATATCATCTTCAATTTGAGATCATCATGTAGCACGCCTAATAGCATCAACAGCCTCCAAAACACATTTTTTGAGTATTGGAAAATGCTCAAGGCACACTCTGTCTTTTCCTTGAGAGAAACTTTAGCAACCTTTATATTAATCTCATCTTCAAAAGGAAATTTCTTTCTTAAAACAATGTCTTTGCTACAAAACTTTGCATTTGTTACAAATATTTTGAGAACATCCCTTGTCTAGGTATCCCTGTCAGATAAAACAATACAACTGAATATTAACTTCACCAAAAATAAGTGGAATAATGCTCCAACTAAAATAGACATTTTCAAGCTGAATATGCTAGGCAATGACACTAGGCCAAGTATGGCATTGATCTACTGAAGGAAATGAAGAAACCATTCCAGTAGACAATCTATTCTTCTACAAAGATTAGTTTACCACATAAGAAGAAACAGAACTGGTAAAGACATTACCAAAGTGACAAGAAAAAATGTTCACCACTCCAAAGTCTTCCTGCTGAGTGATCTAATAGCAGAAATATCACATCTGAATCTATAATATTACATGTACCTAGTGTTATAATATGATTACTAAGTTCAATGTAAGACCTTTCCATTGACAAAACTGCCATGTGCCTCTCTGCTAGAGCAAGAGAAAAAGCTCTCTTAGTAGCCTCCCATGGCTAAGCTTTTTAAGGAACCATGTTCAGAACCTATCCATAGCTCACCTGGTAGCATTAAAATTTTTTAATAAAATCACTCTTGAATCAATTAAGGGTTGTACAGTGCATCCAGGAACAACAGTACAAAATTCTAAATGAAAGAATTAAATCCAATTAAGATTTCATAGAAAAGTAGCTTTAAAAGGACAATAAATGAGAATTTTTTAGGCAGCTAATGATTGATTTCGGTACATGTAAATAATGCAAATAAGACATTATTGTTTACATAGGAATGTCTGCTAAATGATGTACATTGGATATTGACTTATCTTGGCACCCTTGTCATAATCAAACTCTGTACAAGAATTAGTACTAATTATTTGAATTGGTTGTATGATTTAAAGGAATAAGGCTAGAATTTATTATATAATTATAGATTTATTAAATTAAAGGTGAGAAGCAAAGGCGAAGAATTAAAACTTAATCAAGGGTTAGCAATAAAGGAAAAGGGTGGATTAATTACAACAAAAATGACTACTTAGTTAATTAATGGCTAAATAAGGTAAGTGAAGTGAGATTGGGATGGGTGAGTTTAGTCGTCTAAATAGTGCAAAATAGAATATCATTGTAAGATATACCTCGGATAAAAATTGAGATGCCAATCAGGGCATCAAAACAAGGATTCCTAGAACTTATGTTTAGCTTGTACCATTTAAGAGTGAGATAACTCTATGTGGCATGCATTTTATTTGTTTTGTATTCAGCCTAGCACCCAAATTTTGAACAAGATGCTTAACTGTACTAAAGAGAAAAAATCAATGGAATATCTTGATAGCTGAAGTATAGTGTTCATTTCACATTCAACAGACATCAATATTGTTCCTAGAAGTACATCTGCAAGAAATGCTATTGAATGGATGATTACTGCTCGAATCATTTTTAGAAAATGTTTTTGTAGTAAAAGTGCGTAGAATTGTTAGATTTGCAAATCAAAATTGAAAATCCATGTTTAATGAGTTTGTGGATTTCTCCATATCCAGAAGCAATAAATATTGTATCAATTGAGAATACTCAGAGACTGAACTTATTAGTATCTGAATCAATTTACTCTATCCATATACCAGAGTATATTTCTAAAAGGTTATGATTTTTTACCAACTGCCGAATTTGAAATTCTTTTATACTTCTCAGTATCCATATGTAGATGTAAATTTCTGCATCTCGTCTTTCACATGACCATATATATATATATATATATATATATATATATATATATATATATATATATATATCCTAGGATATTCATTCATAATAGATCTTAGCTGCAGTTCAATATGTTAGTTTCATGCATACTTTTTATGAGGAATAAGCTATTATGTTTGATATTAGATGTGCCAAGACTAACACAGATACAAAAGCAAAGTATCCAGTGTTGATTTCATAGCTAATTAATTGTTTTTTCATTGTTTTCTCTTCATATCATTATGTGCTTCCGTGATAGTTGAATATGCAAATGGGTGAATGCCATCCAAATTGATTGCATAATGAGGAGGACTCCTTGCCTTTATGAATGGAGATAAAGGTTATATTGGTTAAAGGTAAGGTGATAAAGGTGTTCTTTGTGTAAATACTCTCAAATAAGCTTTAAACATGCTCACACCTAGAAGCTATAGGTTCAGGACAAAATAAGGTTAGTCTCCTGCTTTTACCTACTTGAGGTCTCCCCTAGAATTATCACCATGTCATTTCCTATACTCTATCCTCATTCAGTGGCTACTGATCTGGAAAATATGAGGCGTACATACTTGGTATAGTTTAGAGGAAGTATAAAGTATTGCTGATTCGAGATTTTTGATGGGTTGTTTAAAAAGAACATTGTGGTTTTTGAGGATTTAGAATCTAGAGTACGACATTGTAGGCAGAGGCAGAGTAGGTGCATTTGAAGTTTTTCTAAAGCATGTATAATGGAGAACTTAATGGTGCATCCATAGATCAAGTATATGTTAAAAATATCAAGTTTGAAAAATCTTATTTTGCAATGAACATTCTCTCAAGTATAACTATGGATCAATTCATATTAAGAGACTTCATACTAATTTATAGCATAAAGGATAGCAAATGATTTGATGTATTAATATTCTCTAATCTATTTAATCATGGCATTCTAATACAACTAGGATTTAAAAAGAAAAAAATGTATGCTAACCTCATGGTTGACACTGACAAGAGGAGAGGCATGAGTTGATGTTCTTTTTCACGTAACAGGAGACCTTGTAGTAATGGAGTCATGTTTCCCTAGCACATGATCCAATTCATCATTCAATGCAAGACCCTGACCAAGAAGCTCCTCATTCCATGACATGCATCTTGTTCCATGACATGCACCCTCCCATCAGCGTATCCAATCCAAATTCTTGTTCCTAAAGCACACAAACATTGAATAGTAGCATATGAATGCATGAATTCTTGAATATGATTGCCCTGGCAATCCCACTGCACATGATATTCATTTGCATATCCAGTCCAAATCATTTGATTGCTCCATGCTGCTAAAGCTCTTGTTCTTTTCATATCATCTTCAATTTGAGATCGTCCTATAGCATGCCTAACAGCATCCGTAGCCTCCAAAATAGCATTTTTTGAGCGTCGAAAAATGCTCAAGGCACCCTCTATCTTTTCCTTCAGAGAAACTTTAGCAACCTTTATATTAATCTCATCTTTAGAAGGAAATTTCTTTGTTAAAGCAATGTCTTTGCTACAAAACTCTGCATTTGTTACAAATATTTTGAGAACATCCCTTGTCTGGGTATTCCTGTCAGATAAAACAATACAACTGAATATTAACATCACCAAAAATAAGTGGAATAATGCTCCAACTAAAACAAACATTTTCAAGCTGAATACGCTAGGCAATGACACTAGGCTGAGTATGGCATTGATCTACTGAAGGAGAGAATCCTAAAGAAGAATCCTAAAATGTGTAAAAAGTACAACCTAATTTGGAGGAAGCCAATTTAGATGTATTCCTTCCAAGGCTACTCTATCAGCTGGAGGTATTAAAGCATCAAGTAGAATTAATGAAACAAAGGAATGTGGCATTTTTTTGGAGGCTACACATTATGGCAAGAGAAAATATTCTTGCAACATGGTGCAAGATAGTCATGTGAACATAAGCAATAGTGTAGATCTACTACAAGCTTATGATAATTTAAACACATGCTAAACCTTGAATAGACAACACAAATACCAGTCATTTACCTCTTCAGTTGAAGAAGTCCTTTGATGGGATGCCCATTTAATTGTTATAACTTTATCATCTAGCTTAAATTTTGAAGACAACATGTTCTTCATTGCCTTTTCAGCACATGCTTTATAATAATATTCAACGAAGGCAAAGCCTCGGTTCCTTGTTGAGTCCTTTGGATCCTAATGTTAACACAAAAGACATGTAAGCTAAATGCAAATAGGAAAGGAGAAAAGAAGGGAACAAAGATAATTTGACTGTAATAGTGTTACACACATAAAACAAAATAACTAGAGCTCAACATAGTCTTTCAGTTCTCACACCTTTATCAGCAAACTTCTAGTATTTTGAACATCTCTAGTAGTTTGATTAAACATAATTGACAAAATCTATTCCATCTACACTCTGTTAGTCTTATTTTTTATGGATAAATTCTCCTTTGATCATCTTGAAGAAAAAAAATCAATTGCGAGTTCTTTGGTAAGATCCTAGGGTTTTGAGTCTTGGTCATTTTTCCTTAATACTTTTCAAATCCATGTAAAATCCTAGGTCTTGTTTTTAAGTCTTGCCTTGGCGTGAAAAATCTTTTCTCTTCTTTCCTATTTTGAAGTGTTGATTAAATCTTTCAAATTTTCTTGTTTCAATGTTGGATCTTGTTAAAATCTACGGTTGTCACGTACTCGCTATGGAAAGTTGCATGGTTTTTTCCCCTAGCGACTTGGCAACTATTGAAGAATCTTGCTGTGGTGATCAAAAGTAAGTCGGGTGCCAAAAAAGGGCATTTTGCGATCACGTTTTTTTATCTCAAAAATGTCAATGTTGAAAAGGACGCACGAGGAGGATTTTGTGAATGATGTCACCAGAATTGAAATTTTCTTCGTTGACTCGCTAAGTCACTATTAGAAAATCCATGTGATCCACCAGTAGCGACATAATGAGTGCCCAAATTTCAAAGAAAGGGGTAATTGTTGATCACAAAAACTCCCTTATCAGTTCATGAGTACGTGGGCATCGGCTACGATGCAACATATTTGCACTGGACCAGACGTGATTGCTCTGCAAGATAAATAACTAATAGTACTTTTGATGTCTAATTAACCCTGTGCCAATTTTGGCGTGTTCACTATCGTACAGGAACGGAAGGGACTCCTCCGTTGACGAGGCCTTTATAATATAGGCTAATATGTTTATTATTTTAAACTAATCTATTTACTTAAATGATATTTTTTTGATTTTTATGTTAATAATTTTAAAGTTAAATTTTTTTAATAAAAAATAAAAAATTTACCATTTTATTTTATTCATTGATATCTCTTTTAAACATTTATAAATATTGATATTTATATATGAATACATTATTATTTTTTAATTCTATTTTGAAATAATTAATTATAAACTTTAAAATCAATATATTTGATTATAACTATTTGGATGTATGCTTATTTACAATTTTCAGCATAGTTTAATTTAGTTTGCTATAATAATATAATTTTTAAAATAGTTTAATTTAGTTTCTCATCCAACACATTTCATTGTCATTTTAATTACTAAGTCATTTATGTATTTATATGTACATATGAATACATTTATAACTCTATCAAACAAATATTTATTTATAATTTATTCATAAAGAAATATGATATCAATAGTTATTTATATTCCTTAAATAATTGAACCTTTGTTCTATCTAACACATTCATTATGCTAAGAGGCGTTCTATACAATGGCAACACAAATGCCCAGCATGGGAATATGCCAAGATTTCTTGTCAATAAAAAAGAAAATGGAGCAGTTACAAACTTTTATTTTAAATAAAAAACATTCTCAAAATAATAGGTGGCCAACAAAAAAGACAATAAAAAGCATTCCTGAAATAATAGCTGGCAGAAAAAAGAAGAAGCCAAATAGAACCCGAAATAATAGGGTCTGAAAAAATATATTCCCGAAATAACAGGCCCCAAAATAATAGGGTGACATATGGCCATCCCAAAATAATAGTGTGACACATAGCCATCCCATAATAATAGGCCCCAAAATAATAGGGTGGCATATGGTTGTCCCAAAATAATAGGCCCCAAAATATTGGGGTGGCAAATGACTATACCAATATAAAAAAGTTGAAATAATAAGATCCCAAAAATTTTGAAAAAATAAAAAACAATAAATCTAACTTAGAAATAGATTTTAAAAAATATGTTCTTAATTGTTATAAATACTACATAAAAATAATTGTTATAAAATAATATATATATTTCAATGATACTATTATTCAGGCCTAGAAATTGATGGCCATATTGGCCCTTTTTTTACATTTTAACCGTATATGATAGGCTAATTTTTTTAAGGGCCGTACACATCGACGGGCTAAAAAAATTTAAAACCGTAAATTTGACAATTAAATTTCTTAATAAACCGTCAAAATCTGTTATAAGGATAACATAATACTTCTCTATATAATATAGGTATAACTATATATATAAATATTATTAATATTAATATATATTTGTCTATATTAGTAGTAATTTAGAATCTAAAATTTATCAAATTTTAGAAACCTAACTTACTAATAAATTATATTATGATGTAATTATATTATGATGTAATTGTTAACATATTTTATATTATTCATTATATATTTGTATTTATATATTTTTAGCTTAATTCATTGTAATTTATAATTATTATTATTTTAGAATCTTTTTATAAAGCATGTGATTTTAGAAACTTCTTAATATTTATATTGATTTAATCATATATATATATATATATATATATATATATATATATGAAAGTTGCCAAGTTTCTTTAATACTTTTAAGTTTTATGATTTTATATTTTTAATCTTATAAATTAAATTTTTTGTGTTAAATTTTTTTTTATTAATTTAGAAATATCTATGATTTTTCAATATATTGCTAATTTGTACTTAATTTTAATTATTATTTTTAGAATTATTTTCAAAACAAATATGAAAAAAATTAAAAACTTGCTGTAAATATGAGATTTTTTTATTTGTTACTAAATTATACTTATTTCAATTTGTATCTATATAAAACAATCATATACCAAATACATTATTCTTTGCCAAACAATTGTATATCTGATTTATGGTAGCATCAAAATTCTTATTCATCAAATTGAATCACATAAGGTAAATTTTATTTAGTTTTCAAAACTCTTCTTTTTCATCAAGTTGAATCACACAATGTAAATTTTATGTAGTTTTTCAATATTGGTACACAATAATGTTCATACATAGTTACTAATTTTATATTTATTTTTGCAGGTACATAAAAAATGTCTTCAAAGAGAAGGAAACAAGCCACTATTGGAGAAATGTACAAGTGGCCTGGAAAAAAAGATTCAGAATCTTATAGTATTTCATTACTAAATCAGAATGAACAATTTGAGGAGGATTTAAATGAACAAGAAAATCAATTTGGGGAAGGGTATAGTTTTAATGATGAAATTGAAGATAGGTTAACGATTTTTTATCAAGGGAAGGAAAAAATTCAAGTTAAAAGAAAATTTTGAATGGAATGACTAGAAAAAATTGTGTAACTAAATCATTTTCATAATGATGGTAACATAGTAATGAAATGTAATTATTGTGAGAGGTATAGGATGCCAGGACCATGGGGTCTAGGGGATGTATGTAATAATTTTCAACGTGATGCTTTGATCATTCATGAAAAATCATCGATACACAAAGATGCTCAAACAAGATGGATTAATGGAACAGAAAATAAAATAAAGTTTATTCCTCTTATGTTGCAAATTATAGTGAAAATTATTTAAATTTAAAAATAATTTTATTAAATTATTGATATATAAAAAAATTGACAATCAATATTTTTTTTTTAATGTAAAATGAAAGGCAGTAAAATGACCCAACAATCATCAAAAATTCATATGACAGGCAGGGGTGACCGTCAAATTCCAAGCCTGCTATTATTCATAAAAATATGTAATATAGAATTTTAGCTGGATACTTTTTTTATATAAAATATTGAATGGAAATAAAACTTTTATAAATTAATTAATTTAAAGTTTAACCTATATTGAAGACTATTACTTCATTAAACTTTTATAAATAAATTAATTTAAAAAATTCAAAAATTCAAAAATTCAAAATAAAATAAAAAATAGAATAAAAAATAAAATTAAAAAATAAAACAAAATAAAATACAAAATACAATATAAAAAATTTAGAAAAATAAAGAAAAATAAAAAACAAAATACAGTATATAATTTAAAGGCAACCGTGGGGGTTTACCCTCCATGCGGCGGGCGGCGATAGACTATCGCTGCTGACAGCGATAGTAACTGCCGTCATTGACATATAATCTAAAAAACAATATTCTTCTATTAGTGTAATATATTACTGCTTAAAATTTAAAGGTACAAAACATGCATTATGAGAATCCATCCACCTACTACTACATTCATCAAATTGAAAATGGTTATATATTTTATATAATGTTAGGGGGGGGGGGGGGGGGGGGGGTGGCGCAATAGAAGTGGAGAGAGAGGAGACATAAGTAAAGAAATAGGGTGTAGGAGGGTTCAAAGAGAGAGGTAGAGGTAGAGGGATGGGGAGAGAGAGAGAGAGAGAGAGAGAGAGAGAGAGAGAGAGAGAGAGAGAGAGAGAGAGAGAGAGAGAGAGAGAGAGAGAGAGAGATGGTGGGTGGGGAAGAAATGGAAGTGGAGAGAGGAGAGATAAGTAGAGAACTAGGGGGTTGGAGGGAGGGAGAGGGAGAGAGAGAGAGAGAGAGAGAGAGAGAGAGAGAGAGAGTATGGGGGTTGGAGGGCAGAGAGGGAGGGTGGGAGGGAGGGAGAGAGAGATGGTGGATAGGAGAAAAATAGAAGTGGAGAGAGATGAGAGATAAGTAGAAAATAGAAGTGGAGAGAGATGAGAGATAAGTAGAGAATTAGGAGGTTGGAGAGAGGGGGGGGAGAGAGAGAGAGAGGAGACAAAAGTAAAGAATTAGGGTGTAGGAGGGTTCAAAGAGAGAGGCTGAGATAGAGGGATGGGTCATTTGGAAGGGGGGGGGAGAGAGAGAGAGAGAGAGAGAGAGAGAGAGAGAGAGAGAGAGAGAGAGAGAGAGATGGTGGGTGGGAGAGAAATAGAAGTGGATAGAGAGGAGACATAAGTAAAGAAATAGGGTGTAGGAGAGTTCAGAGAGAGAGGTAGAGGTTGAGGGATGGGTGGGTGGGAAAGGAGAGAGAGAGAGAGAGAGAGAGAGAGATATGGTGGGTGGGGGAGAAATGGAAGTGGAGAGAGGAGAGATAAGTAGAGTAGTAGGGGGTTGGAGGGAGGGAGGGAGGGTGTGTGTGTGTGTGTGTGTGTGTGTGTGTGTGTGTGTGTGTGAGAGAGAGAGAGAGAGAGAGATGAGAGATAAGTAGAAAATAGAAGTGGAGAGACATGAGAGATAAGTAGAGAATTAGGGGGTTGGAGGGAGAGAGAGAGAGAGAGAGAGAGAGAGAGAGAGAGAGAGAGGAGAGGAGACATAAGTAAAGAATTAGGCCATAGGAGGGTTCAGAGAGAGAGGCTAAGATAGAGGGATGGGTTGGTTGGAAAGGGGGAGAGAGAGAGAGAGGGGGGGGGAGGGAGGGAGGGAGGGGGAGGGGGAGGTGGAGAGAGAGAGAGAGAGAGATAAGTAGAGAATTAGGGGGTTGGAGGGAGAGAGAGAGAGAGAGAGAGAGAGAGAGAGAGAGAGAGAGAGAGAGAGAGAGAAGAGAATATGGGGGTTGGATGGTAGAGAGGGAGGGTGGGAGGGAGGGAGAGAGAGATGGTGGATAGGAGAAAAATAGAAGTGAATTTATTTTTTATTATTGATTTAATAAAATTTTGAACTTCAAAATTATTTCTTTAGATAACATAAAACAAATTAATTTAATTTTTAAAGTTTAATTTTTTATCATGTTAAATCTTCATCTTTTAAAATTTTCTAGATATCTATATTAAAGTTTGAAATTTCAATCTTTAAAATTGTTTCATAAAATAATTAAAACATATTAAAAAAGACCAACTAAATTAAAATATATTTAAAAAGACCAACTAAATTAATGTTTAAGTTTACAGTTAAAATTTTAAAATTATTTATTAGATGACATAAAATAAATATTATAAAATATTTTAATAAGTTATCTATCTATATATATATATATATATATATATATATATATATATATATATATATATATATATATATATATATATATATATATAAAGTTTATAATTAAGTATTTTGAAAAAGAATTAAAAAATAATAATGTATTCATATATAAATATTATCACTTTTTTGTTTATGAGTTGAAACATGGTTACCAATGGAGGAAGACTGAATGAAGAAATCAGATAGAACCTTAATTCTATTAAGGATGAGATCCTCATGAACGAAAGAACATCGTCTGGATGGAAGGCCCTCTGGGTTGGACTACTTGAGATGATATCCATTATGATATTTGCACTAGTCTCTTCCTTTCTCAGTATTTATGCATATGCACCTGGTACTTACTCTAGTGCAACATTTTTTTAAATCTATATATATATATATATATATATATATATATGTATATATATATATGTTTAAAAGAGATCAATAAATAAAATAAAATGATAATTTATTTTTTATTTTTAAAAAATAACTTAACATAAAAATTAAAAATAATCATTTAGATTAATTTAAAATAATAAACATTATACAATTATGCAACTTAATGCTAATATATATTCTTACAAATACAAAATTGATACACAGTTGATTAGACATCAAAAGTACTATCAGTTATCCACAGAGCAGTCATGTCATGGCATGGATGGATAGTCTGGCCTGGTGCAAATATGTTCTATTCAAGTACAATAATAGTTCTATTCACATTATATATCAACTAAATAATGATCACTTATATATAAAAAGTTGGTGTCGAGTACGCATGACCATCCTCTCTAACGCCAATTTTAATTAGCAGTAAATGTGTCCTGTTCTCCGACGCCAGATTTTGACTTGCCTGAAAAGTCATAATCTCGCTAGCCGAGAAGTAGTTGTTTCTCCCAGTAGCGAGGTAGCAACTAGTCGAAAAGCTATGATAGGTTGGAAGCTTTAACTAAAGTGGGCCCTGAGCAAGTGATTTTTCATAAGGAAGTTGTGCAGGTTAATGCCATGGTGGCATCCTATTCAGCATGTGTAAGCTGGAAGTTCTTGATTCCACCGGAGCTCACTATCTCACTAGCTGAGAAGTCAATATTTTCCCGATAGCGAGGTAGCAACTCGCGTAAAAATGACAAAAATAGTCTAGGAGAGGTGATGACATTTGATATTAAGTATATACGCCAACATGTAAGACAGCTCAGTGACAGTGATACTTTGGACCCACTCCCCATGGATAAAACAGTTAAATGATTCTGAGTCATCAAATTAACCCAAATCAAGGGTTATTGCTAACTCGCTATGGAAAAATGTTTGAAGGTTTTGCATAGCAAGGTAGCGAGTGAAGGACCCACCATTGTTTTCTCACATGCTATATCAAATGTTTGCCGCAAGATCATAGCAAAATCAATGGTTATTGCTAACTCACTATTGAAAGGTGCTTGAAGGATATGTATAGCGAGGTAGCGAGGTGATGACACGCATCCCCAATTATCAATGGGCCAAGCTCGAAGCGCCAATATTAGAGGAAAGGTACAGGTGGAATTA
Organism: Cupressus sempervirens; assembly: GCA_028749045.1. Taxonomy (NCBI): domain Eukaryota; kingdom Viridiplantae; phylum Streptophyta; class Pinopsida; order Cupressales; family Cupressaceae; genus Cupressus; species Cupressus sempervirens. The sequence goes on along the minus strand of CM053787.1, from coordinate 679,857,304 downwards.
TTTTATTAGGTTGACCACCAGTGTGTTAAGAAGAAATGTGAGTCAACTCAATTCTCTTTTCGTGATCGTAGGATTTGTCAAAAATCGACGGCACAAATTTAAAAGAAAGTATGGTGCTACTCTGTTGTGCAATTTGGCGCATTTATGATGAATGAAGGCTTCGTGTGTGAGAGAAAATAGAGTATGATCTAGGAGATTTTATCATTTTTGATAAGGTAAACAGGTTTTAAGGGATCCTGAAACCCATAAGTTTAACAACAAGAAAGGCTGAAAATAAGCGAAAAAATGCCCAGCCAAAACATAAGCCTTATGGCTGAAAATAAGCCCAAAGGCCCAGCCCAAAACAACTGCCCACTAAAAAGGCCAGAGAACCAACCAGAAAAACAGAGACCAGACAAAAAGCCAAAGCCAGGAGAAACAAAAACCAAAGGTCAGAGACCCAACCTAGCAGACTACTTCTCCATCTCGAGCATGGTCTGGGTAGCTTCAGCGCACTCTTGTTGCTCTTCTGCGTTATGATCCTGGGCGTTCATCAAATCCTGCTCCATAGTGTTGTCCTTGGCTTTATCCACATCCAGCCTATCTTTTTCTCTGTTCTGTTTATCATCTTCCTCCATCTGGTTCCTGTCTTTGAGATTTTCCAAGAGAGAGAGGATGTTGTCGTTGATCAAAGTGAGGAGGGAGATCATTTGACTTGCCAGGTTGTGATTGTAGTTCTCAATATTTTTTACTCTCCTCTCCATCAGAGTCTCCCAGCTATTCCGGTCGCCTTGGCTTTCTGCACCTGTCTTGCTCTTGATTTTTTCCATTTTATCCATAATTGCATTGGATTGAGCCGTCCTTCCCAAGATTTTATCTTGGTCGATAAGCAACTTTGCCTCCGCTGAAAAATCTTTTCCGGCATGCCAGGTCATATTATTGGTGGCGTTAACCCCTTTATTAGCAAACCAATCAGCGACTGGGTTTGCCTCTCTGTAAACATGAGTGACGTGGACCTTATCAAACTTTGTGAGAGTGGTGCAAGTCTCAGCAATTATGTTCGCAATTGTCCACGAGGGAGGGGAAATACCATTAATGGTATTAATAATGTTTTTGGAGTCCCCCTCAAGCCAGAGTTTAGTAATCCCGGCTTCAAAAGCCAACTTGACCACCTTGCTCGCAGCTCTTGCTTCAGCCAGATGAATAGTCTGGATTCCCAGCGGGGAAGCAAAGGCAGCTATTCCCTCCCCATAGCTATTTCTTATGATTCCACCGCAACTTGAAGGGCCTGGGTTACCCTTAGAAGCCCCATCAAAGTTGTCTTTTGACCAACCATCTGGGGGGAGAAGCCAACTAGCATCCTGCCTTTTGAGGTTCCTGTCTTTTTCTTTAGCTATCTAGGAGATTTTATCGTTGCCTGTCTCATCAAACAAAGTTTTTGCATCCTCAGAGTAGCACCCTGCTGATTGTATTGAGCCTGATAAAGACATGAAGCAATTCCTTAGTTGTTCAAAGAGTAGTTACAGAGATTAGTAGAAGAACAAGTTTGGACATCAAGTAAGTAGTCATATTATAACCTTTGTAGCATTCCAGTTCTTTCATTACGGTCAAAATGCCTCCTAAGAAAGCATTTTCTAGGAAAATTAATTATATGGATAGGAATGTCCATGATGACTTGCTAGAGTTACTCCCACAATCCACTACTAAGCCTGCACAGGTTAAAAGGTTAACCTCCCTAGACCCCAAGTTAAGGATTGTAGATGGCCTCTATGATAAAGGAAATTGTGTTAGGGATGCAACTACTACATAGACTGGTCTTGTTTTGTTTAAAAAATGGTTTTCAAAGAGGAATTTGTTTGCCCCGCATGCTAATGTTTGGAATTTTGATTTGGGGAAACTAGCAAGTGTTTTCATGGATTATGATTTTCTTGAAGCCATTTCTAAGAAATATGACTAGGCTATTTAGGTAGTAAGAAGAGCTGATGGAATGCCTCTAATCTCAATTAGTTCAGAGGAGATTAGGGAGGTTTTCAAATTAGAACCCTTGTCAAACTACCATGTGCCCATTAGTTTACCAGAATTGGAAAATGAGTACAAAGCAAAGAAGGATGAAATTAGGAAGGGTGCATTGAGGGCACATATTGGCACAATAGGAGCTTTTCTAGCAATCACTGTAGCTTCTAGGGAACCTTTTAAGAGGAGTCTTTTCACATCCTAGGCTGTAGAAATATACAAGACTCTGTGTCATGTTCTTGGTGAAGATGAGCAGGATTTCATGCCCATCGGCCTCATGTATATGATGATTCAAATTGCTTCTTTTGGTGTAGATGTTATTTTTGATTTTGCTTCCTTTTTGGCTGAAGAAATTCATAATGGTCTGGTGGGAATTGCAAAAGGGAAGGTGGATAAAACCTTTGGGCATTACTCTTTATTGATGCATATGTTCTTTTTCAAAGGGGTGACCTATTTTGGTATAGAGATGGAATTGAACAAAGAAGAGAATGGGGAAGCGTTGCCAATCCAATTATGGAGTGCAGAAATGACTTGGGATGCCGACAATGCTAGTTATGTCAAGTTTGATAGATATTTTGCATCCAAATTAAGGTGCCTCATTTCAATTGAAAATCCCAAGATCCCCAGGGCATTGATGAATCTCATCAGGCCCATGGATAATCCCCATAATTTAAAAGTATCACATAATTAGGGAGATATCATTCCTTACCCTATTTCCACTATATTTTGAATTTATGGTTACAAGGGTACACCTCATGTGTTGCCCTATCATTACCTCTGAAAGTTGGAGTGGCTGAGATTTTGTGGTAGCTAGGAGGTTTGGAGGAGTCTTACTTATTGAAGAGATCATTGGGGTCAATATTTCCTACATGCACAGTTGCTCATCAGTTTGTGATTACAAAAGGGGGATGGCTCTTTCTATATAAGTTTTTAGATCAGTACAAAATGGCTATCTCCCATTCCCATTTTTGTGATACTCAAGGTTTTTACAATCAGACCTTAAGATACAAGATTAAATTGGGAAGTATCAAACATGACTCATACTATCCAGAGGACATTATAAGGAATGAATTCTCCTTGCAGGAGTAGGAGACCAAAAAGGAAAAATGGAGAGTCTACTCCTGAGTTTTAGAATTTATTCATTGTTTTGATCAAAAATATAATCCTCTAGATAATGCTGGTATAGAGGCTAATAAGATAAATAAGCTCATGAATAATTTCCCTAAAATAATGGAAGCCATGAATGAAAAGACGCAAAATTTTATTGATTCATTCCCAGACAAGGCCAAAGAGATTATGAGAAAGCTGGCTTTTACTCCAAAAGTAGGAGCTAGTGAAATAATTGTTCAAAAGAGATTGGGATACATTGTAATTCAAAATAAAAAGGTTCATGTAGATAAGGGGAAGCAGATAGTGGAATTCACTAGTGAAATCCAGGAAGAAAGACCTCTTGAGCCATCCCTAAAGAGAAGAAAATACATAAGAGAAGAGGGGTCAGATGACCAAGAGTATTCACTTGCCCAATCCCCTTTGAGGATCGTAGAAGAATAGCTCACTGGTGAATAGGTGGAGAAAATAGTGTCACAAGGAGGTATTTTTATTACCCAAGCAAAAATTGATGAGGGTACCCTTCAAGAGCCTTCCCCACCTAGTTTGAATTTGACTATAGCTGACTATAGAGGCAAGGAATTGGACCCTGTACTAGAGCAGGCAAGTCATCAATTTCTTTCTGATGATAATTTTGTAAAATCTAGAGCTTTCCATCAGTTTGCCTGGAGAGTGAACATGAAAAATTTTGAGGAAAGACACACAAAATTAAAAGCAGAGCATCCAGAGATGGATGGAGCTTCTATCCAAGGCCATGTAAAAGAAGAAATGACAAAAGAATTCCAAAATATGAGCCTTGAAGAGGGAAGGTAGATGGTGAAAGCATCAAATATCTTGTTGTTGCCCAATTGGGATATTGCTGATGCTTTAGTCTTTAATTCTGTTTCCAATAGATTAAATCTCCAGGATCAAGACAAAGAAAACTTCCAGGGCACTGCCTTTATTCAGGATCAGGTTGCATTAGTCAATTGGTCTTTAAGGAGAGGGTCTAGAGCTATGACACAACTAGATGAATCTGGATTACAGGGAAGCATAATTGTAAGAAGAGTTGATGATACCTCACATGTACAAGAAGCACATATGGGTGTGGATCATTCTCAATTTATTTTGGCAACTGCAGAAAAGGAGGAATAGAAAATGCTTGAATTACAGAGTAAGTATGAGAGGGTTGTAGAAGCATACAATCAAGAGGTTAAAAGAAGGAAAGAATTGGAAAACAAAATGTTAAAAGGAACCTCCAGGCCTAGAAATGCATATCCCCCAAGGCCACCCGTAGAACCTTTTAAGTCAACCCCAATTGTTGATATACTAGACACCCCTAAAAGACCTCAGTTTTACAGTGCAGAGGATTTTGAAGAAGAAAAGAGTAAACTATATGCACTACATGTAGAGTTAAATAACGAATATGAAGAAAAGTTGAGACAGAATGTCATGTACATGGTGGATAGGGTGGAATGATCATCCTTTTTTGATTTGTTAGCAAGGATAGCAACTACCAGGGATGAGATGAAAAGAGAAGAGGTTGTATTCAAACCCTTGGTACAAAAATGGAGGGAAAGGAGCAATGACATCACTTTAATGTATATGACTATCATAAGCTTGACTTGTCATCAGGTAGAAAAGGTTTTTGATTTGTTAAATAAATTACAAGATTTTGATGACAAATAGGACTCCTTTCTCAGAAGGATAACAATTTGTTTCTCTAAGTATTTGACTGGAAAATTTGATTTATTCCCGTGTGCTCTAAAAAGTATTCATAGAATAAAGAAAAAGGAGGAATGGAAAAAGGAATTGGGTGACATTTTCTATGGGAGGTTAAACAGAATTATTAATGAAAAAGGGCATTTGTTGTGGGCAATAAAAAATGAAGAGCTAGCAAAGGTACAAATCTTCTACAATGATATCAAAAAATATCTTGTTGATTTGGAGGCAATGGCAAATTCCTTGATAGTCGTGCATAGGGAGGTTTTGAATTTTGATTGGCCGCATGATACTATTTTTGGTGAGTGGAAAGATAAAATCATGCATTTGGAGCAACCTGTAGGAGGTGACAAAAAAGAAGATAGTACCGAGGTAACTATCACCCTCATGATTGATGAAAAAGACAAGGAAGATCCCCAACTTCAAGAAAGCATGCAAGCAACTGAAGATGATTCATCTCTAACAAATTTGAAGGCCACTTACTCTGATGATTCGGAGTAAATCAAGAATCATGTACATGCTCTTGTCTTAACAACAGAAAGGGACCTACCAAAATGAGTTTCTTCATGTCAAGGTCTTTTTTGTTATTCAAATAGTTTTGGCTTTTTGTGATAGGTTGTTTTCTTTTAGGCAAAGGACACCTATCAGTCACAATTGCCCTTTGCTTGTTGCAACTCATGTTATATAAATGAGTTTTCAAGGCATTGTGATGGTCCGAATTCTAATATTTTTTGAAGTGTCAAGAAATAATATAGGCAATCCTGTGTTCATGTAGCTATTTTTGGTTTAAATCCTTCAATGGTTTTTTGATGTATAGAATTAAAAGAATTAGTTACTTATTCTGAGTTTCCTTTGAAGTCTATTGGTCCTTGTATTAGTCATTTTGAAAGGATAATACAAAAGGGTATTTGTAGAATATTCTGTGTCACTACTTTCTTTCTCCAGTTTATGAGTGTATTTGTTTTGAAGTCATTTGAACAAGTTTTGAGTGGGTGAATGCAATCCGAATGGATAGTATATTGAATATATTGTTGCTTTTAATTCAATGAATTATGTAAATGCTTCAATTTATCAGTAAAATTCATAAGTTCATGAAAGGGATCTTATAAGAAGGGAAAGAAGTGATTACTATTGATAAATACATTCACAAGTGGTTTGTATTAGATCTCCTGCCAATAGTTTGAAGTTTTGCCCAATGGATTAGGCACTGGTTCTAGAAGTCAGAAGTTCTTTGAAGAAGTAGATTGTAAATTCTACATGCCAAATTATTTCAAAAATCAAAATCATTTTCATTAAAGATTACATTGTTGGTCAATCACTCGTCTACACTTTCTTTCTGAGTTATAAGTAGCTGCTATTGCCAGGAATTACTATAGATCTAAGGAGAATTGTGACCAAAATCTGCTTAAAAGAGGATATGTATTAAATATGAAATATCAATTAATGGATAAATTTGCAAGTACAACAGGAATGGAAGATGAGAATCATAATGAAATTAAGATAAGTTTCATATAGCAGTATCCTGATCAGGTATCCTCAGGTATACCCACCTTGGTTTAGCAAGACCTAAAGAGTAGGAAACCATCTTTAGTTTTGTTGAAGTTGGTTCGAAGTGGTGAATTCAAATAGTTGTGACTAGGACTTAGCTAATCCTTAGGTTATAGGCTTTTTGCACTAAGATATTGGGCATTTTGTTGTCTAGTAGTTTTAGAACTCCAACACACTCTGTTACTATACTCAACCATGGAGGTAATAATGCTCTAGGGTTGGATATAGGTTTAATGGAAAATGGATCTCAAGACTGGTTAGTTCAAGTTTGGCAAAAATCATCAAAAGAATGACAATGAAAAACATGATCTACTAAGTAAGAATCCAATCAGAACTCACAAATGGAAATTAGTTAAAAAAACATTAAAAAAACATGATGGACAACTCAGCAAGAATAAAAACAGTAATCCTCATCTAGAATTTTTGTTGCATTCACAACTAAGCACATCTAGGGTAGTAACACACCACATTGAACAATACCAAATAAAATTCCTCCAATCAAAATTATTGAATTGAGAATAGAAACCCAAATTTTATCAAATTGAATAAACCCCAAAATAAAAAATCACATTCACAAAAACCCACAACAACATAGTTCAAGCAACAGAAAAAGTTTATATGAATTTTTATCATGTTATCATGATTTAATTATAAAATGAAAATTTTGAAAAGGCTAGTAAGAGAACAAAGCATCACAAATAAAAGAGAATCAGTAATGTATAATAGATAAACACTTCCCATAAAAAAAAATTATATTGGGCATACAACACAGACCAAGAAAGCATAAGCTCATATCAAACAAACTAGATTGATGCAAACCAAAGAAACACAATAAACAGAGACTACAGAAGTCAAGCCCAGTCGAACAATTCAAGGCAAGTTGTTTCATGCTCTCCATCATTATTCTAAAATAGCACTAAAACCTATGTAACCTTGAGGTTTCAAGGTTTTCAACAATTCTGAACTTCACTGCAACAAGAAGCAATAAAATGAAGAAAAAATCTATTTCTACCAAGCCAAACACAGAACAGAGAATTTGAACATCCCATCTATATAACACATTGCCATGGGTTGTTTCCTTTGTAACAAATAAATAGCTTCTTTCCGCACTATAGCCCACCTCTCTTGACAAGAGTGCTGGTAGTTATGGAACCAAAGAAAGGCTTGAAACTGCCAATTAAGGATACTAGTAGCTTCACACAAAGGCCAAAATTTCTCATAATAACCCTGGTCACTATTTTCCCCTTCTACCAAGCCCTACTGCAAAATGTCATAAACAGCCCTCAACATTCTCCAAGTGTCTAAACCTAGTCCAAACCTCTTTGAATTGCATGTCACAAATTCACGTGTATCCTTTTACAAACCAATGTATACCACAAATGATGTCACAAATTCATGCTTATCCTTTTACAAACCAATGTATACCACAAATGATGTAGGTTTTAATCATTACCAAATTTGAATTTACCCATAATGGTCATTTAAGTTACCTAATGCATAGTTCAGAATATCATTATTGACAACTATTGCTAAGGGCAAAAAAAAAGGGCAAATATATAAAGGGAAAAAAATGATCAAATATCAAACATTGTAGGTAGCCACACATAAATCCCATATCACATTTGCATTGTATGTTATGGGCAGCAGTAGTTGTGGATCATTTTAGACCTATGACATGCAAAGTGTCCATTTTATGTTAGTTTGCGTTTCACTTGGTTTCAAGAATACTATAATATTCTCTACTTAACAAGGCCAACCACATGAAGGTGGAAGCTCATCTGGCCTCACCCCCCTCCCCCTAACATCAATCTAAAGTACCCATTATCATCTAATTACATACTTCATTCATTCATTCATCCATTTATGAAGTATAACATTCAATCAATACAATCACATAACATTCATTAATATGATATAAAATTCATTAATACACAATACTAATCAAGACTTTGTTAACACATAACAATATTCATTAACATAAAATAAAAATTTGTATTAATATGCATCATTCATACATAATTACTTAAAACAAAGTTCTTTCATTATCCAACAAGGTTTATCAAAGAAGATTTTTAAAACATCATTTCTTTTTTTTGTTTTTTAGAGCTCTCTTAAGAAAAGTGCTCATAGGAGCATCCATATCCACATCATTCTCCTCCTCTTCTAGCACATGTAATGTCAAATTATGATGGCTCCTTTTCTTTGGAGGAGCAGGAGGTTGCTGCACTAAAGGGGGCTCTGTTGCAAGAACAAGTGAATGGGATAAATTGGCATACTTTTTTTCTTTTTCTAACTGTTACAAGTATGTAATTAAGTATGAGTAAAACATAAAATGCATTTTTCTTACCTGAAAATGCCACATCATGTACATTAACATTTTGATCCGCCACCGTGTCAACATGTTGAACACTTGGAACATGGTCCACTACTTCAACATGATGTTCAACATGCTCTGAAATATTCAAAAAAAGGATACACGTCAAATTCCAATTGAAGATGTTAAATTGTATTCATAATTGCATAATTAATTTCCAATAGCAAATTAATACCTCCACCACTATAATGCACATCATGGCCTTCGTCAAGAGCAGGTTCTGTGGTAGGATATGAAGGCTGCAGTAAAATGTTATGCACAATGTTATGTAGTCAATTTATGTTTAAAACTAATACCAAAAAAAATCTTCTCAACTATTTAATTTCATTTACTTTTCATCTGACCAATTTACCTATAAGATATCATTTGGTGCACTGGATTGTTGGGCAAGGCTTACAGATTCTTCGTGTAAGCATGCAACCACAACTTTATAGCCTTCCTACAAGGCAATTTTTCTATCTTCATCTGTGACCTCCACATTGAAATCTATGCCCTATGTTTTTTGCTTGATAATGTTAGTTTTCCATGTATGGTTTCATTAAAAAAAAACTATTTTCAACATTATATTAAAAAAAAATGAAATTTCATTGCTCTACTTAGAAGTCGAGACTGGAGATTCATATAGCCACTAGAGCCAAGTTTGTGTTGGCCAACCTTTTCTACTCTCGCTTTTGTAGCCATGGATGTGTCCTGCAATCTATGAACAATTTCAAACATCTTAGATTATATATTTACAAATATCAATAATTAGTGCATGATTACAATGTACTTAATACTATAATGACATGCCTCTTTTTGCCCTGTGCTACTTCATTATCTCTATCTTCACATAGCCTTTTTTCCTTTGCATCTTCTACTATTTCATTCCACTCCATCAGTGGAATCATAGGAGGACGGTCATACTTTGGGTTATCCTTAAGAGCCCTTCTATATTGATCCTTTATAGTCTTTATATGCTTTGCTGCTCTTTTCAGAAGTAGGCCAGTGTCAAAAATGTTTTTCCCAAATTTCTCCTCAATAGATGCAATCAACTGATTTTTTTATTCCACAGCTTGTAAATTCCACCTTTTTAAAATCAAATAGATTGTTAGATCAATAACTTTAATATATTACAATAAATAGAAGAAAAGAAAAATTGTGTAGCAATGATATGAAACTACATACCTTTTACGTATGGTGGGTCCAAATAGTCTCAATATCATATTGAAAAAGATGTTCAAAGAAAGCATTATTACCTACAAAAACATAAAGGATTTATCAGTACAAAATGAGTAATGTAAAAGTAAACTAAATTTACACTTTAAATAATAACAATTTTAAAGCACCTGGATGCTTATGTTCTTTTAATGAAAACATAGTTTTCTTATTTAGCAACAATGCCCCTTCATACAAACTAGTACTAATCACACGAACTGCTCCAGGAAATGGATCAGCTTCAGTAGTACTACTCTCTGTTGGTCTATCACTTGAAACATCATGAAAATTAAATGACAATTTTAGTACTGCTGTATATTTGTCTACCTCTCTGCCTATGTCCATGTCTCTCTATGTATGGGTGGGTGGGTGGGTGTGTGTGTGTGTGTGTGTGTGTGTGTGTGTGTGTGTGTGTGTGTGTGTGTGTGTGTGTGTGTGTGTGTGTGTGTGTGTGTGTGTGTGTGTGTGTGTGTGTGTGTGTGTGTGTGTGTGTGTGTGTGCATGTGTTTGTGTGTATGCAGGCTTCTGTGGACATCATTTAAGCACTAATATGCTACTTCGTTGTTCATCAACTTGTAGAAAGACATACAAAATATAGAACATTACAAAATATAGCAAAACAAGGTTTTACCAGTTCTAGTGGGCATAGACGATGATGTTTGCATGGTCCTTATTGCCAACAATGCAACAGACAATAGTGGACCGCCAACCAAAGGAGGAGTCTGCACTTCATCATGAGCTAAAGAATAGAATATTGTTAGCAAAGACATTTGCAATGGATAAAGATCAAATGGGATACTAGCAAGAAACTTCCACACAAAAAAGAGTAAGTTTTATAATGTTGATCAAAACAAACAAAGTGTTACTTACATGAAGGTACTGCATAACAACCCCAACCATGTTCACCATGTGATGTCGCAACTGGCACATATGTCTATACAAGAACACATAAAATTAGAGATAATGATCCATAAGATACTATAAAATATTAATATCTAAATTGAACTTCTATTACTGCTTTAGTCGAATTACTGCTTACCTTCAAAGATTGGATTCTACGGTCCAATTCTATTCTCAGTCCCTCTTTCTCCTCACTTCTGTCACCCTTGATGATAATGTTAACAAATTCATTAGTGTATCTTTGTGTAATTTTTTTGGTGATGAATACAGGGTCAGTACTAAGGCCAATGTCATGTAGATATGATGCCCGTATTTTATATTGCATTTGATCGGCGATCATTGTAGCTTTTTTCTATCATTTGTGACATCAAATATTCATATACTTTCATCAAAATAACTCCAAAGCCATAAAGAAAAGAACATAATAGTATGACATTTGTTTCTATATTAACATTAAAATTTACAATAATTAATGTTTACCTCTATTGAAGGTGTCTGAGATGGTGCATCCATATCGCCCTGTGAAAAAATTAGTAAGTCTTAGAAATCAGCAATGAAATTAAAGTAATAAACTTATCAAAAAAAATATTAATAATAAAGTAGATGTATATGTAAATCATTTGTCTTAAAAATTTAGTTGTTTATATGTGCACTTTACTTTCAACCCACGACAAACCCGACCAACATCATGTGCTCTCCTAATTATAATCATATATTATATTATCTACCCCTCTCACATCATTAAAATAAATAATCAACAAATAATAATAATGATCAAATTATATAAACAAAATTAATGTTATTTTTGAAAGCTAATATATGACTATTTTTCGCAAATGTTTTAGGTCACATTCTATGATTTAGCATTAGAATAAAGAAAGAAAGCATAAAGAGATAATTCAACACAGAGAAAATTGAGAAAAATCATTGACTGAATTTATATAAACATGCTTTTATACAAAATTTAGGAAAAATGGGCCCGTCCAATATCCCATTAACATCTTACTTAGATTCAACATTCACTAGAGTGTAATAACAACTTCATAAATTCTGAAGTGTGCTTGGTACATGTATTCAAAATTATGAATTGATAACTATGTATTAGTGATATTAGATTTCCACAATCTATTATATTGAACAACTAAATAGTTAACATGCTAGTGAAGGATGTGTGTAAGAAGTATAGTAGGGTGGATTTTGAAGAGGAGTGAAAGACCTTGCATTATCAAATTTTAGAACTCTGTGATAGGAAGGACACATTGTTAGAGTTGGTGCATACATTGGAAGGTATAATGGAGATGGAGATGAAGGTGATACAAGTCTTGCAGATCTCAGTTGTGCCAACTCTTCCTACAATCTTTTGTTTTCTTTTGTTAATGACTCGTAGCATTTCCTTAGGAATTCGCAATCCACTTCAGTTTGTTTGAGCTTGCTTCTACAAAATTCAAGAAATATTTTTAATAATGATTTTGAATTTGATTATGTAACAAAGTTTCTCTTTAGTCAACATTTCAATTCATACTCTATTATATATTATTTCTCTTTTCCTAATTATTAGATCAACATAATGAGTCATGAAATATATTCAGAAACATTAACCAAAAAAGGTTTATATTAACATTTTAGATCATTCATTATAGCCCATAATTCATCCACAGATAACTATTGAAATTGGCATTAAATCAATTGGTAGCATGGAAAAAGGAATGTAGGTTAGGGTGATTATTACCTTGCCCTTCTATTTTGGAACCACACTTCAACTTATTGACATGTTCTACTTAATGTTTATATGTGCACATATGGTTTGGAAAGAAAAATTTGGTCATACAAGACCTCATCATAGTTGACATTGATCCTACCTGGACATTTCATTGATCATCATGATCTTCATCCATGTCATCATCATCATCACCACCATCATCATACTTGTCACTTTGATCATCGTCGTCACCACCACCATCTTCATCACCATCATCATCCTCTTGATCACTACCATCATCATGACCATCATCACCATGATCATCACCATCTTCATCACCATGATCATGATCATCATCAACATCATCATCATTATCACCATTATCATTAGCATGACCAAAATCATTACCATCTTCTTCTTCTTCATCACTGGATAACTATCGTTCCTGATAATCATTTAATTCCTCTTATGCTTCTTCAATATCTTCTTCTTCGATCACATTATACTTTACCAGCCTTCCCAAGTAAAACACTTGCTCGCATTGTCTTGGAAGAACATAAGGCTTATCTCCGACTGGCTCAAATGACCTTGTAGTAATCATAGTAAATCCACTATCGTGTTCAATAACAGCCCTATTGAGATCATTTCGATTCAGTCATAACCTAAACCATTTGACGACAAATAGAACTATTTTGAATTAATTAAAGTCGCACTGAAGTATATCATCCAAAATGCCATAGTATCAATTTTCAGATTGTTGAGGATGTATGTCAGTTCTAGATGAAATATTGGTGACTGTGAAGACAGCACTTATCCTGGAATCACAAGTTTTCTTCATTTTGTCTAACTTTTTTGTGCGGAATCTATAGCCATGGTAGTACATAGCTTTGTGGTGTTTGACCTGCAATTATTCAAACATGTCAAGAATCTTCGCATTGATCTGTGAGTTGATATTAAACTTATGTCTCATGATTAGTAATCTTACGCATACCTTTCTATCTCTTAAGCCATATATTAGATCAAGTACCATTGGCATAACATTGGGATCTCCATTATGATGAGCTTCTTTAACCAACGATGCAACACCATCCCATGTTAATGAGCAACCATTTTCTTGAGAATGTTCAATCCATACTATCATCTAATCAAGATTGTTTGTAATATACAAGTGTAGCGCATCCCACTCACGACCAACAATAAAGAAGACAATTACACCAGTTAGAAACAACTTATATATATTGATGATGGATAAGAATTGTTAAATTACAAAAAAAAACTTATAATTGCCTCTCACCCTCCTCAATCTACCTTTGCCCATTAGGTACTCCCTTTTGAATTTGTCATTACAGTTGGGATCCCAAATGCGATCTACATGGATACCTGTTGCAAACTTTGGAAGATATTCACTAATATACACCATGGTCTGGTATATCATATATCCCTCTATCATAGAACCCTCAAGATGTGCTCTTTGTTGAACCAAGCCCTTCATAAATTTCAAGTGCCTCTCAACCATCCACATTGATCTAGCTTGTACAAGTCCACACAATTCAATCTCCTCAACTTGATGTATGAGGTAGTGTTCTTGAGCATTGAAAAATGTTGGAGGTAAACACTTTTGCATTTTACACATAAGCTGTGGAATTTTTCTCTTCCAATATTTTATATCTGTTTTATCAATTTCTTTAGATGATAACCACCTAAAAGAGATTCAACATGCAAAAACATATAAAGGAGATTTCAAATAAAATTATACAATAGATTTCAGATAAAAAGCTACAAATCTAACAAAAAACACTTCTAACCTCATGTATTTTACAAGATCATATATAACTTGTTTAATACTGTTGTCAAACTGGTGTAGAAGGGATAGAGGCAGGATGAACTGCAATCATTAAAAAATGATCATTCTAATATATTATTAAATAATGCAATTGGTACTACATTCAATCTTACAAATATACTGTAAATAGAAAACATGACTTACCTTGAGGAAGGTATGCCAATCATGTGTTTTCAACCTTGGCCCAAAATCACCTTTCTTTGATAGAAGAGTACTTATATTTGCAGCAAATCATGTTGGAAATTTTGTTTTTTTTATGACTTCTTTTAATGCATCACTTTGTTGCTTCGTTAATAACCAAGGAAGGGCACTTGTATTTATGCGATCTCCATTGCTATTTGATTCAATGAAAACTTTTAGTGCATGATTGGATTCATGAATGTCAGTACAAATTTTAGCAATTTGTTCTCTATCACGCCTTCCATCCAACATTTTTCATAGTATTTCTATTACATTCTTTCCAATATGCATAGCATCAAACAAATACACAATTGGGAGATCCTTGTAGTATGGTAACCTACTAAATTGAGTAGGATAACTTTTCATTCCTCTAAGAAGTTGGTCATTGATGCCTTGATGACCTTCACAAGCATCAATTATAGCATTAATAAATATAAGACAATATTAAAATACAAATTGTAAACTTTAGATGACAAATTGGACATTACTTCGATGATTTAGTCGATCATATTCCAACTTCCATAAATGATGTTTCATTCTTCGTGGCCTTGATGATGTCTCTTCTTTCCCATTGAAAAGATGTTTTTCAGAAATTTGATACCTATGATTATTGTGGAGAAAGTGTCTAAACTCATCAAACACTTGCTTTCCTAAACTTCTCGAATGATGACATTTCATCTTCGGACCACAAACTGGACATGCAAATTTTTTCTTTGTTTGAAGACCTAAAAGATCATGTATAATTGGATCATATAAAATTATCATGCGCAACTTAAGCATTTGATAGTAACGTGTAAGCACTATAATAGACTAAAAATATGTGATCTTAACAATATAACATACCGCAAAAATGAGTTAGCCCAGGGGCATCAAGTATTGTCCATACAAGCATTGCATGGAATTGAAATTGTCAATGTCCTATCGATCTAGAGATGTCATACATAGTGATGCCATTCCATAACTTCAACAACTCGTCAATTAGGAGCTCAATATACACATTCATATCTTTAACTTGGTATTTACCTAGCAATTGAATGAAAATAAACATTACGTAATTATTATAACCATTTTCATGCACTATTTATAAATTAATTTAGATAACTATAAAATTAAAAAATACCTGGCACAATCATTGACAACATTATGTGCTCCCTCTTTATGGACATCCAAGGAGGAATGTTATTGTTAATAACAAAAATAGGCCATACTGAGTAAACAGATCTCATATCTCCATATGGATTGACACCGTCCACTGCCAATGAAAGTTTCAGATCACAAGGTTCTTCTTTAAAGTGTGACCATGTTTCTTATATCTCTTTAAATGTAGAACCATCAACAGGCATTTTCATAATGTCATCCTAACTTCTATTGCGTGCATGGTAATCCTTAAATTGTGCCAAGCTAGCGCACCTGAATAACCGTTCAAGACATGGAATAATGGGAATGTATCGAAGAACCTTGTGAGGCACTTTTTTTTGTTATTTGATCTAACCGATATGTACTAACATGACAATCAAGGCATTTTGTTGCAAATTCATGTTGTTTATGATATAGAATGTGATCACTGGGACATGCATGTATTGTCTAATACTTCATTCCAATCTGATCCATAATGTTAGATAATTCTTGGTATGAACGAGGCAAAATGTTTGATGGTGGTAGCAAAAACTCACTAATCAACCTACAACAACAAATATGCATTGTTAATATAATGAATAGTAATTGTATGCTAACATTGAAGATGACAAAAATGGCATACCTTAGCATACGTGACATTGCTACATTGGATATACTATTCATAACCTTTAAGTTCACCAAAAACACTATAGCCAACAGTAGAGTTGTTTGGAATCCTTCATATAAGGGCTCATGTGCCTTCTCAAGTAAAGGTATATCAAGACCATCTTCATCATTATTATCAAATTTGCTAGTACCATCATTGTGAGCCTCTTCATCACCTGTCCCAATACCATCTTCTTCAGTCATGTCCTCTGGCACATTATCATCTTCTTCCATGGGAGTGTTATCCTCAGCTTGGATATTCACACCTCCATGTTGTCCTAGTAGGAAATCCACATTTAGCAATGGATGAAAATCGTGGCCCCCTTCAACATGACCATATTGCCTACAATGACTCCGGGCTGTTGTGATTAGAATTCTTCAATTCTTTAAGCCCTTACACTTTTTGCAAGGACAATAATATTTATCGGGTTTTCTTCAGAATTGAGCCCACAATGCAGCCATTGTCTCATTATTTTGTTTTGGAAATTTATCAAGGCCCATCAAATCTCCTCTTTGGTCCTTTCTTAGGAGGCTCATTCTTTGATGTAATGCTTTGACATCTTCTGTTGGGGTCTTGGGAGTGCCTAGTTCTTTGTATGCCTTGTAAGTTTTAGCTGCTGTCTTTTTGTTGGTTCAAGGTTGCAGGTCTATAATGGCTTTTTATTTGGAAGTGGTTTGTCTTTGTGGTGTACTATATCCCTATCAAAATATGGTTGTATGGGGTTTCGAAGTTCCTTGAAAACCTATTTTGTCTTAATCAAAAACTTTTACAGACTAGGAGAAATCCCATTACAAGTTAATTTAATGTACTTATGAACTAATGTCCACTAGTGGATAAACCAAACAATAGGAATGTTTACAAGTAAAAGATAGTGCTTCTCTGATAAAGAAATGGGCAAATTCAAGAAAGCGCAATATAAAGTAACAACACTAGTCGACTGTACTCCAAAGAAGACATTTTTAAGCTCTTGACAATATAAAATTCTATAAGAGATTATTTTATTGGGTTATCTATGTCATATTATATATCCTTGTTGATGAATGTTATCCTGAAGTAGGAAAATGAAATAAAATCTACACTAAATGTTCATGGGAGAACCTCTTGGATCTAGGGGACCACAAAATGGCATTAAAGCCATAGCATTTTTAGATAAATTGATTTCAATTAAAATAATATCTAGAAACATATGCCAAGTTCCATTGAATCCACAATGTACTAATTTAGTTATAGGATGTCTTTAAGGTATCTACCTGACTTCATGAGGGATAACACCCTTGTTCAATACAAGACTGAATTGAGGCTACTGCTATATTCAAAATAATTGACTATACATGAGTGTAAGAGGCACAAACACGTATATGACTCTAAATACACATTGGATGGTAAGCATTTGGTTTGAAAGATATTTAGCTATGCAATGTCCACTCCTTGCAAGATGTATTGATTAAGCTTGTTGCCTCACTCAAACCTGTAAAGGGCTAGTGGCTCATTTGTTAAGATATGGTATTAGAATCAAATGCTTTCATTTAGAAGCTACTTTTACTTTGCAGGCTAATCTACACAAGACTAGACTAGAAGCATGTATTTATAACTTACCTCCTTTAAAATTATCATCAACGAGATGGTCTAAACCATTGATGATTAAGTACACTTAGCACTAAATTTAGTGGTCATAATGGTAACTACATACTAAGTCAATACGACATTATCATCTAGTTAACTGTAAATCTAAAACCACAAGAATTCATTGTCAACAAATGAATGCACTGAAAATTTGAATGAGTCAATCTTTGCTCTGCTTTGACCAATAAAAAGTCAATGATAACTTCACTCAAGCATTGTACAATTCCTATGTTCTATGAATCTATTTTATACTTATTCCACAAACAAGATGCCATCAGCCTCTCAAACTAAAGAAAGAATGGTGCTCTAGGAAGAGTAATAGATAAGTAAGCAGTTAAGAATGCACCTGTAATTAAATAAATATTTGCTTACAATTTTTATTTCTTTTCAGCCAGCTATGAGAAATGTAAATAGAGCAATCTGGTGCATAGTTCTCTTAGTATAATTATTTGAATGCCCTATGAATTGAAGCAATGATAAGTAACAGTAGCACTTTTTTTAACCACCTATTCCTGGCCGGACAATAACAACAGAACACAAAGATTTCAAGTGTTGAACTTGGTATGTAAGGCTAATTAAAAAAATTGCATCAAAGTTCTTCAATAAGACCTATGGAGATATATAAGAGAATGTTTTGATTTTAGTATGTTATATTATGCTGCATCAAGTCTCCAAAACGATTTGAAACTGAAATGGCCTCAATCCCCTCTAGAGACATTGTACCATTTTGAGTTGATATACATTATTTGTAGGATTTGAAACTAGAAAATTATAATTTTATTAAAGAAAGATGACAAATTGATACCGCAAGGTTTGTGCCCACGATTCCTAGATGAATAGTGGTCACTAGTAGTTGTGCACTTGATAGAAGCTTTCAAGAACATCAACTGCAAGAAATATTCGAAAATGTCATACGACTTGCTAGGGTGTATGAATTGTACTTAGCAAGGCTACATTTTTTATGGGTTCCTTGTAAGTCATTTAATTTTTAATGGATTCATTCTAAATCATCTAGTTCAAAGCAAACGGTGACTTTGACAAATTATTTTGTTGCATTGCAAAGTATAATTTATACAACACATAAACAAAACAAATTTTGTGTAGAAATTGAGCGTAATAATTTACCTGGGAAAATTTTGTTGAAGCATAAGCCATTAAGATGCTATAGTTTTTCAGTCCCAAATTTGCATTCAGATATTCATAATCCACAATAGCATTTTGATCAGCCTGTAGTTTAGAAAACTAGAGGAACTAAGTAAACAAAAAATTCACTGAGCAATGGAAAAACTATCTAATTTAGATAAATCAGAACAGAGAAATGAATATTCATTGGCATAATGTAGAGCATATTGTCTACATCTAATTTCTACACTCTGCACATATTCTCATTCAACAAAAAGGCATTACAAACTATCTATGAAGGGACAACATCGACTTTGAAGCAAACATGCATAATTCTAAGGGTATACAAAGCAAAGAAGAGCTTCATAATATGAAGGATCTCATTAAAACCATAAACCTAACTGCACTGAAATGGGAGCTTTGTAATATGTAGCAACTACCATAATAATGTATGAAAGACAAAGAAGCATAGATGAGGCATGTAAACTTTTTTACATAACACCACATTGAAATTGTCCTGCCCTCCATGTTCCAGAGATGTGCCAATCTTGTTTAATAAGTAAAAATATTATAAAATTATTTTTGGAATGCAGAGCTCTACAAACTTGCAGACAAAGTTTATAGTATACTTTGAAATTCCCCCCTTCTCTTGCATCATGATACTACAAGTCTGCTTCATTGAATGAAGACCAATAATAAACTGTCAAATTCATCCTTAGTTCTTTTGTGAGCACTTATATCTCTAATATTTTGAGTACATATAAAGAAAACCGAGAGCTGATTTTTGATTGGAAAAGCCAAACAATTTTAGTCACTTGTTAACTAAATACTAAATAGTTTCCTACCATGGTGATAACTAAATACTGTTAATGTCATGACATCAACACTGTATAATCAAATAAGGGTTTTTTAAAATAATCATCACCATACAAAAAGTAGTGTTCACCCTGCATACTACCATCTGATTTTTTGAAGTAAACAAGATGGTTTAGAATCTCTAGATCACCAGACACTTAAAACAAAAATGCTTTTAAGAGACAGAAAATGAAACCCACTCTTTTTTACAGATTGCTTCACTACTAATCACAAGAATATTGTCCATTTTTGAAATGATAGAAGCAAAGACAATAGGCAGCTTTTTTCACCATGGAAATTTCTGAGGCAAAAATCTAGTACAACTAAAAAATTTCATTATTGCAAAACATCAACAATTTTCCTATACAATAATGAAACTCTCTTATGTCATTTTTCAGTATGTGCATATATAAATAAGACCATTGTAAGAAGTATTACACATTGCATGAAATCTTGCAAATGATGGCATAATGCTAAATGCAGACGTGAAAAGAAAGAAAATTCAAAATAATTCCTTTGTTTCATTGTTTCTGATCAACTTGTGAGACTAATCTCATCCATACTAGTAAACATGGAAACATAGAGGTCAAAGTACTGAGAATACTCTCTCGCCTACATGGGTGTCAAGAATATACAATATGGGCATCAAGAAATTGCCGATTTGCAAGTCAAACTAGTAAGAATACTCTCCTACCCGTACGTGTGTTAAGGATATTCAATATGGGCATCAAGAAATTGTTGTTTTACAATGATAATAGGCATCGAAAAAATTGCCTTTTTACATATTAAGCTCGTGTTGGTCAAAATTTTGACCAACATGGGCATATATTGAAAAAAAAAAGTGTTTCCTTGCATTTTCGACCAATTTGACTCTATTTTATTAGATGGTCAAAAAATTTGGTCTAAAAATGTGGTCAAATGTACTAGTAATAAGGAATATCCAACACTTATTATAAACCTAAAATTTGGTTTTTTAGTTTGCATTTCTACTAGAGGAGACAATTTGGAGGGAAAAAGAAGACCCTCATATTGTGATCATCTTGTTACTATGAGTCTCTACTTATTTTCATATTAGAGTTGTTCATTTATTATAACATTGCTATGTTTTTTTGTTTCTAACCTCTTTTCTATACTTAATCAAACAATTAACATGTACAATTTGTGAAACTCAATTGTCATGAACTATTAGTGTTATCTCCAATCAAACATTACAACAAAGGATTTTAGGTAATTAAAAATGTAAAAATTTCTTACATTAACTAGATATTATACTTCTACACCTAAGATTTATTAATGTCAACTAATTAATTACACATGTAAGTTTAGATGATGAGTCGAATAGTGGACAACATATGCTATCATTTTGTATTGATCTTAAGTAACCACTAGGAATAATAGATGCAATGGACACTAGTAAAGGTAAAAAAATTATTAAATCCTTTTTGATAGATTTTGAAACTTAAATTCATAGTTTTTTTTGTTTAACTTAAGTATGTTATGTGGAGGGATTTAATGACATTAGAATGAAGAATTATAATCAACACTATTGCAAATAAGGGACACAAAGCATCAAAGTTCCTACCTAAAGTTTGGATGGTTTAGGAAAGGCAAAAGTAGAGATGAAATTAGAGGAGTGGGGAAAGAAGAATAAAAATAGATAGTTTGTGCAGTAGAGATGAAGATAGGAAGAATTATAAAGAGGGAGAATTAGAATCAAGGTTAACATTAACCAATATATGGTCAAATCGATTTTAATTTCTAGTCCAAAGAAAAGGTTTCAATTTATAAAAATCCTTCTTCTTGCCTATAAATGTGTGTTTGTGTACCTCGTAATTACTTTTAATTGGATTTCTTCTTTTTGTATTTCTTCTTGTAATTAGAGCAGAAAAATGTAGATATTTGTGAAATCCAATTATATACCCATAGCTCCTAGATATCCCATTCTAAAGTTTAGTTTAGAAGAACTTGTGGCCTCTTGTCAAAAGTCCATGTGTCTTATCCATGTTCCACATCTTCCAAATTCTTCTAAACATAGCATCTTGATTATTTTTGTAAGGAAAACTTGCAACAAAAAATATAACCATCTCCACATAACCCATAATAGATCTGAAATAAATATGTAATTGAAATCCACATGTAAGAGAATAAACAACATACTCACAAAAATTATTACACAAGATATACCCTAGGAAAACCTCATTAAGGGAAAAAATCTAGCCTCCAAAAGCATCCATCACCATGTATTATTCAACAAAAACACCATTGCAATACAGCCATGAAAGCCTTCAATGCCATAGCCACAACCAAGCAATCCATGTGAATAAACATGAATCCACACATCCCATTCCATGCTTCCAACCTCCACAAATGCTCCCTTGGCTAACCTGTCAAGCCTTGTCCTGCTCAACTCTTTCCCTTTTTGTCTTATTCTCTTCTCACTACAACTACCCTTCTGGCTACTTATATAGTAGCAAGTCCCACAAAACCACCAAGTGGTATTACATAAACCATGTTCTACCTAATCCATTGACCCCACATTTTATATTGGAAATTTAATTCTTTTTTCCAATATTAAATAATTACATGAAATATTATCACAATGTTACAATACAACTCATCAAGTATATCCCATGGGAATCTTTACATGTTGCACGCCCATCTAGGTGCAACATTACAAAATAAAATAACATAATACAATATAACAATATTGTGCAATGTGTGCAACGTCCATTATCTCAACATTCTCCCACTTGTTGTATACATTGTATAGGGTCAATCTGTAGCCACATAAATAAACAAGGAAACAATCCCTCCTAGCACATCCACCATCATGGATCAAAGTACATGAAGTGCTCCATCTTGGTACCCACAGCAAAATCAAAGTATCTAGCATCTCAAACATGAATGATCCCACCTCCTATTATGCCATACCACTAGACATACATAGAATCCATCCAAAGAGAAAGTCACCCAACCTGTCACATTAGAAGATCGTAAAATCATGTACCAACTAAAATGCAAGCACATAAACCTAATCTAAAGGTAATCACATGTATATATACCTGTAAAAATATCCATAGCTGAAATAGAACCTACAACAAGTGCCAAATCCATCCAACTATCCATACCTCCAAAGGTATACCAAGTGAATCTCACATCATCAACATATCCAATCGTAACTTGCAATCAAAAGCCTCAAGAGCAATACCTGCCATATATATACCAAGAAGCTCCTACTACAAAAGATAATGTCAAATCTATAACCAATCCACTCACAACATCTCAAAGAAGTGAATACATATAGTATCAAGGACATCCACAATACATAATCCTATAACCTACAAAAACAACTCTCATAAAAAATCTCTAATAGTCTCCCAAGCTCTCCACAACCAATGGAGGAAAGAGATAAAGAAATAACCATGTCATCTCTCACATGACATACATGAGCACAAACTAGTGATCACAATCTCCAACCAATCTCAAATACATTGCAAGAAAAACTAAACGTCCAAGAAGATAACCAAGACCAAACAAAAATCATGCAAATCATAACCAGTATCATGTCCTTCTACCATACACCTCTAGATATAAATTGTGCAAGTATGATCTAAACTCATAAACCATTTCTAATCAAAGGAATATGCCCAATATAAAACCATCTCCCAAACTCAACCAACATAACAACATATGCAAATGGAGATAACCAATGCTAAACCATCTCTCAAATGAACCCTCTAGAACTAACTCATGTACCATAGCTCAAGATCCATATCCATGAAAGACAATCATAAACATAATGCACCTGAGAGAAATAATGGGCTATACCTCTCAAGTAGAAAACTGTCAAGAAGACCAAGAGCAGGGAATGAGAATGCTCATCAAGATATCCAATTCTACAACCAATAATCATCTAAGAACAATCTCCTTTCAAGTCCATATCAAGTGAATGGCCCTTAGACTCTCCTACTGAAAACATCAACTGTCCCAACAAATACTTCTCTAATCCAAGAGAAATCATCACCACCACCATCTCTAAGTATCCATAAGCACCTATAACAAATAAATCCATGCCAACTTCAAATGCAACATAACAATATCATGAAGTATCCAACTTATGATCAATGTACTCAATACCAAGAAACTAAACCAAGATCATTGTCAAAGTTCCAACGATGGCCTTGGGAACATAAACATGACAACATGATCTAACCATCTCAATCAAAGAGATAACATGCTCCACATGAACATACTATAACATGCTAAAACTCTAAATGTGTATCTAGAGTATACCATGACCTAAAAATGAAACCATCCTCACACCAAGGATAACATGTCAAATGAAAGCATAAACCACACATTTACCAAGAACCCCATTAGTCCTCAAGATGCAACCATCTGGATACACCATGAAGAAAATCATCTCCACATACCATAAAGAACCATCTCCACACACCATGAAGATAAACAAGTGCACCATGAAAATGTCAAAGATGCTTTTGTAATAATAAGATCTAAGACAAACCTCCAACATTTGCAAACACTCAATAAATATATCAATACCAAAAACTCCCACTCAACCATGGTACTGAGTCATCTATGGCATCATAACATCCATCTCCTACATGAAGATCCTCCAAGTCTATACACACAACCAAAGTGTCAATATCAAGTGAAACCAAGATCTCCAAACCAAGAAGATACAAACCAAACTATGAACTAATCCTACACTATCACCTCATCACTATCACAAGCTCCCACTAAACCATGTATCCAAGCTATAAATGACATCATGATGAAAAATCATCCTCTAACCATTAGAATCAACCAAGGTGTCAAACTATCAAAGAACTCAAATTGCACATCATGAGCTCCTCAAAAGAAACCAATTAACCATGATTCTCAACCAAGAAGATATACCACCATAATTAAATTAGGAATCCAAACCAATGAACATCAAGGACGTACCTATATATCCAATCATGTCATTCCAAAATCTATCGCACCATGATCACATCCATGAATTGAGCATATAACTCTCAATATGTCCAACCTTTCAACATAAAATAGTCAACCACAATTCTCCACCATGACTATACCTAGTAACAACATCTCATCCCTTCTACATGAAAAAAAGTTAGAAAATCATGTGACTTAGGGCATAAACAACCCAAATACAAGCCACTAATCTAAATATGCATCAATAATGAAAGATCAATGGGGAAAGACAATCCATAACAAGCTATAAATGCAACATGTAAGTATAGACCACTTACAAAACTACACAACTTGTAGACCCAACAAGTCATCATACTTATCCAAACCAAATACCGATAGCCATATCATCATGAGACCAATTTGAAATATAAGTTGAGTATACAATGACATCAAATCTTAAATTTCCAAACATACAATGTCATAAACCCACAATGCTACCATAGTCAGTATATACCATAAATTTTTTAGATTAATATGTCACCAAATAAACCATACCAAACTTACACCAAATCTAAACCAATGTGTAGAGATTTTCAAGAGCTTTTCATTGACTACTTGAAGTCCAAAATCGAACTCTGTATGCGCAAATTATGCCCTAATTTGTGCTCAAAATAAACATCTAATTTTCTGGCTCTTAAAACTTCACAAAATGTCAAAATCACATAACCAAACCTACACCAAGTTGTAGTGCTTTGAATTAGCTTTCCAATGCCTACAAGGAGTCTGAAATCCAATATCCTAAGAGAAAGTTATGGTCATTTTGCTAAGATAGTCTTTTTACCATTTTCACTTCGATTATTTTTTTTGTGATGAAAATTCTAATGGGATTAAATTTGATGGCCATCATGGGCTGAAACTAAAAAACTCTTTCATTTCCTCTGAACGTGGCCAAACTAGAGCATATTGTATATAAAAATTTAAGGAAACATTGACCTGAATCCAATGGTGAGGTTTATTTTTACCCAAGAGGTTATTTCTAATAACCCCTTTTGTCTAACAATTTCACATGCCCAAAATCGACCAACACCCCATCATAACAACAAATCCAAAACCCTCAAATCTATAATAAACAACTCATATATCTTGCCCTTTCTTTTATCCTCTCATGCATTCCCATGGATTCAATCTAGGGTTACAATAATAAAACCATAGGCCTGATACCACTTGTAAGGAAACTTGCAACAAAATATATAACCGTTTCCACATAACCCATAATAGATCTAAAATAAATATGTAATTGGAATCCAAATGCAAGAGAATAGACAACATACCCTCAAAAATTGTGACACAAGATATACCCTAGGAAACCCTCATTGAGGGAAAAAAAACCTAGCCTCCAATAGCATCCATCACCATGTATTATTCAACAAAAGTATCATTGCAATAGAACCATGGAAGCCTTCAATGCCATAGCCACAACCAAGAAATCCATGTGAACAAACATGAATCCATACATCCCATGCCATACTTCCAACCTCTACAAATGCTCCCTTAAAGCTAACCTGTCAAGCCTTGTCCCGCTCAACTCTTTCCATTTTTGCCTTCTTCTCTTCTCACTACAACTACCTTTGTGGCTACTTATATAGCAACCAGTCCCACAAAACCACCAAGTGATATTATATAAGTTACCATGTGCTAAAACTATGTGCTACCTAACCCATTGACCCCACATTTAATATTGAAAATTTAATTCTTTTCTCCAATATTAAATAATTACATGAAATATTATCACAATGTGACAATACAACTCATCAAATATATCCCTTGGGAATCTTTACATGTTGCACACCCATCTAGGTTTAACATTACAAAATAAAATAAAATAACACAATATAACAATATTATGCAATGTGTGTAATGACCATTATCTCAACAATTTCATAGCATAGATTCCACCTTTTGTTTGCTAAAGAGGTATTTATAGATGACTTTCATGTAGAAGAGTATAGACTAAAGGGTCATGAAGAAAGCCAAGCTCCCTCCAACACCTTAGCTTATAATGTTTTCCTCAACATCCTCATCAATAGTTAAGAGGTAGAGGAGGCCATTAAATTCTTGGTTGTGATGAAGAGTACAAATTGTTTACCAAACTTGGATTTTTTTATAATGTGATTGATAACCTCTATTAATGCAATGATACAAGGAATGCCTATGGCTTATGGGAGTGGATGTGGTAGGGTGGTGTTGTCCCTCACACATGAACTTATAGTAAAATGATTGATGTGTTTTATAATGGTAATGAATTTGATTCTTCTCATTGCTTAATGGATGAGATGGTTAATGCTATGTTCCCCAATTTTAAGACTTTCAATACTATTTTTGAGGCTCTTATTAGTAAGGGTAGGATTGATGTAGGCTGAAACATTTTCTGAGAGATGTATTTTGAAGTAGATGATTAGGAGATGGTTGTGACACTATGGAGGCAGATGATATAGAAGGGTGTTGCTCCTAAAGAAGATTGTGCCTCTCTAATAAGTGGTGGATTTTGTGATTTAAAAATAGTATCATAAGCTCAAAAGTACAACAAAGAATCAATTAACAAAGTAATTTAGGTACCTTCTAAAAACATGATAAAGTTGAGGGATATTCTTGTTAAAAGATGATAGGAAAGATACATTTGAACAAGTTAAAAAGGCTTTTCTTTTATAGGAGTTAGGTGTATAGTAGTTTGGGGGTGACAAATAGTGTGGGTAGTGAGGTTTCTGGGAAGAAATTTTGAATTTTTTTTTTTTCCTAAGGTCTCTAAGAAAAAACAATAAGAATCAATTTTATATTGAGAAACCAATTGGCCCTGACTCACTATTTTGTAACCCCATTCAACTTCAATAAGAATTCTAATGAGTTTGTTTGCATATGTTGATGTTTGAATCTATCTAATTTGTTGTTATGGACCAAATTGCTTTTGTGTTTGACGTGTGCTACAGATGTTTGCTAAGAGGTTAATTCAGTTGCTTTTGTTATTCTATGCCATGTTGCAAATTTTCTTTCTATATGCTTGTTTCTTGGCACAAATACAATATAAAGCAACTAACAGAATCCTTCTTCATTGGAAATGTATTTGCAAACAAAAACTTTCACAAAAAATTGGGTGTGGTTATGTTGAAAATATTAAGATAGGCTAAGTTACTGAGAGGGGAGGGGTGAATCAGTATCTTCTAAAACTTTTATCCCAATTTGCAATTAATCCTTTATGTGAATTTTGATCTAATTTTACACATGAGAAGCTAAAAACATGAAAGCATACATAACACTTTAACACAAGATTTGGTGACCCAGAAACCTTCCAAATAGAAAGTAAAACTGGGGTGGGGATGATACCCACAATCTTTAGTATTGTAGTATAAAGTTGGCTTGTTAAAGCTTACAATGATCACTTCTAATGATTTTCCCTGTTAGGAGCAATAAGGATTGCTAGGTCCACCTTGTGAAAGGATTTACAAACATACAATGAAGTATGCACTCGGTAAAGAGACTCACATAAGATTGTTAGGTCTACCTTGTTAAAGGATTTGAGTGATCCACCTATTAGGATGAAACAGTAGTTGATCTCTAATCTACAACTTGGTTTGCTAAATGACATTCCTCTGAGTATACAAATCACCTTGCTGTGATCGATGAATCTTTGTTGCTCCTTATACTATTGTAGCCTTTATAATTCACTCTTCTGCGCTTCTATTATGATTACATTACATATCCATGATTATTTGGATGTGATACAATACACTACATATATATCAATCCAATTACACAATTACAAAGTCGGCCATAATACAAGTTTACAAATATTACAAAGTCGCCCAAAGTGTAGAAACTTGGGCTCTGAAGACTGACTCGGTGAGGTTCTAATACTCAACATTCACTGTCAATGCTCGGCATCATCATGGACTCAGTAGATGTAGAAGCTCGGTCCATACTAATCACTTCTACGTAGTCTTGAACTCGGTCTACACTGGTGACTCAGTGAATACTATAAAACTCGTCATATAAACTGAATCATTTGATTCACACTATATAGCTTAGTAAACATTGTCACTATGAGCTTAGTATAAACTAAGTGTCTTGGTTAACATTGAGTAGCTTAGTCAACACTAGACTTGCATCACATCAACTGTGAACTCGATAAGCACTGCACAACTCAGTTTGCACTGGCAAACTCAACATACACTGAGATGCTTGATTTACACTATTGATCATCACCTCTGTAGTAACTGCTTAGGTCAAATTGAAATTTGTCAATAGGACTCGGTAGCAACTGTAGAACTCGGTAACAACTGAAATGCTTGGTTAACATTGTTAACTATACAATGTCCTTAGTATGAACTCACAATCTGAATAAGTATATGTCACTAATAACAAACATGACTAGAATGTCAACAATCTCCCCCTTTGGCATTAGTGACAAAAACACTTATTTGTCAAAACTGAATTCAAGAATGCTCAACAAAACCTTTATTCATTACCTTATATCTCCAACTCGGTAGAGTCTACTATTTTTGATATTTTTCAAAATTGGTTTTGTAAAGGATACATTTTTGTACATGGTAATGCTCCCCAATACATAATATACAATATACTATACATACAATATACATTTCTTCTACAATTTACAATTTTCTTCCAAAATTTTCTCATCTTCTCCCCCTTTTATCTTCTTATTACATTTTCTTATAGCTTCTCCCGCTTATAGCTTCTCCTTATAACTTCTATAGTTTCTCCCCCTTTTTGACATTAATGCCAAAGATTTATGCTTATATTTACATAGTAATGCCAAAATGAGACAAGAAGTCTGAATGTACCTTCAATATGAGCACTAAAGTCTTGTCCCAATTCTCTTGCAAGACCTTGCATGCATGCAATGCAACCTACACTTCCACTAACAGTTCAATCACACGGTCTGCAATAGAGAAATTATTGTCATATTGTCATGGATGAGGGTTTTTGAATTTGCAATATGCTTCTACAGTGCATCCATGTTAGGGAGAATCATATTCTAGATATCTATTAATGTAGATCTGATTCTTGCCTCTTCTCTGAGTAGTTCTGCCTGCATATCTGTTAGAAATCTGATTCTATTGAAGTGAGCAGAGCTAGAGCTCAGGTCAAGCTGCAACTACTGTGCACTTGCCTTTAGATCTTCATCAATTTTAGACAATTTGTCCTTTATTTCTTTTGTGAAAATTGATGTGCCACATAACTTACCAAAAAGTAATGATACATTAATACAAGAAGTTTCTAGAGAGCCCAAAATAGTAGATAACTCTACTTGGTGAATGTCAATTTGTTGAGCAATAAGTTCTAAAACCTTATTCTCAAACGTTTTCTCTACTCTCTACAATAATTTATCATGTCCATTTAGATCTTCATTGTATTTCTAGACTACCTCTTCCAACTGATACAAAATTGGTTGAGAAGTATCAACCTCTATACCTATAGACTCTGCTAGAAAGTTCTCGGCATCCTCAATGATCTTGAACTCTTTATTCCTTTCTTCTCTTAGCCTTTTCTGCTTGGCTTTCTTTTGTAGAATTTCACCAAAGGTTTGTATCTGATCTGGAGTTAGATTGGAGATGTCCCATTTGAGAATGAAAATCTCCTCATCAAGATCTATATCCTCTTCCTTTTCTTTTCCTTTGCCCAAAAATTTTGTGCTCAGTTGAGGCTTGGTCTCAACTATCCTTGCACTTATTGCTTGTGTACTCGGAATGGAAACAATAGTAGAAATAGTAGGGCTTGCTTCAAAAATTGATACTGCACTCATTGTAGAACTACTAGTGGAAATACCTATTGTAGCCCAAATTGATGTAGAGGGTAGAACTTGTAGCTCGGTAGATGAAGTGTTTGGTACTTTAGTCAGTGATATGTTGAGTTGGACTAGTGCAAAGATTGATTGAATGCTTGTGCTTGCAATGCTAGTCACAATCAATCCTGTTGAGACTATCTCTGTGCTTGGTGTTGTCAATTTTTTGCTTGGAGAGTGAGGAAGTGAGGCTATAATTGCTACAACAATCTTAACTGAGTCAATTTCCTCAACATCTTGTGTACCTTCCTTAGTAGCCTCTTTCTCTTGTTCCTCATCATCATCATTATCAAAATGTGTTACTTCTTCATCATCTTTCTCTTCATCCTTTTCTTGATCATCATCATCATCTTTGTCACTTATACTAATTGAAAAATCACTCGGTTTGTGAAGAAAATAGATATTCTTCCATGTATTTTTTGCATTCTTCACAACATGCTCTATTTCATTCAACAAAATAAGACAAGTATTGAACCTTAAAGTTAATTTTTCTTTAAAGATTCTTTCACTTCCTTGTCATTCAGATTTGGCATGAGCAATCTCAATGTTTGCTCATAAATATCTTTTGCAGTTTTCATTTCTTGTCCCCATCTTGGCTTGATTTTATCCATTAAAGCATTTGGAATTTTCTGAGTGAGCTGATCAGGTGAGTACTTCCACTTACCCATCTTGGATATCAACATGTCTTCAAATTGTTTCTACTCATCAACTATTCTGGTCTCATATTTTAATGCTTTGAAGTTTGTTATTCTAGAACCTGATTCCAATACTTTCATCCTCTCTTCAAATGTGGGTGGAGACCTCTTGAAGATTATGTCTCCCCCTTCTTTGTTTGTTTTCTTCCTGGAGGATCTCCTAGTGAATATTGTAGTAGTTGTCTTGGCAGGCTTTGTAATGATTAACTTGCCCTTTTTCTTCAGTGGCTCCTCTTCCTTTGATTCTTCATCCTCTACTTCTTCATCTTCATCTTCACCTTTGCCCTCGGTCAACAAGAGAGTAGAGCTTGTTTTCAACTTGGCAATCCTCTTATTGCCTTTGTTAACTGCCTGAGGGAGCTTTATTTCCAATTCAATTATGGCCTTAGCCTCATCACATGTGCCAAAATATGCAGCATTGGGATCAACTAGCTAATTTATCAGTGCTTCAATTATATCTTTTGTTTCATCAATATTTACCTCATATCCAAGAGGTTTCACCCATGCAATTCTAGGCCTAACTGCCTGAATGTATACTTTATCACTATCTACCATAAAACAAACATCATCTTTGTAGTCCTCAACTAGTTTCTTGGGAATTTGGTATCTGTTATTCATTTTCTCCTTGAATGCATCAAAATAATTATCCATGATATTAGTGTAATTTTCTCCCATCTCAATAATGTATTCATTTATCTGATAAAGTACTGGTACATCTTTCCTCCAAACAACAATACCTTTTGATGGAAAGAATTTCTAAACATAAAAGAATAAATATGTCAATAGAGAGCCAAACTTACATGGATCGTTCTTTGATGTCCTGATGCTTTCCATGTTCTTGTTGAATTGATTCAACAGTAGCTCAACAAGGTCAAGAGAAAGGTTATTCTTGACTACCTTGTATGCTAGGTCCGCGACTTCACACGACACACTATTCAACCTACTCAAACTATAGATTTTGTGTGCAATGACATGAATAACGAACTTCAATTTCATGTTAGTGACACTACTTACCTCATATCCTAGAGGTTTCACCCATGCAATTCTGGGCCTAACTGCCTGAATGTATACTTTATCACTATCTACCATAAAACAAACATCATCTTTATAGTCCTCAACTATTTCTTGGGAATCCGGTATCTGTTATTTATTTTCTCCTTGAATGCATCAAAATAATTATCCATGATACTAGTTTAATTTTCTCCCATCTCAGTAATGTATTCATTTATTTGATAAAGTACTATCACATCTTTCCTCCAAACAACAGTACCTTTTGATGGAAGGAATTTCTGAACATAAAAGAATAAACATGTCAATAGAGAGCCAAACTTACATGGATTGTTCTTTGATGTCTTGATGCTTTCCACATTCTTGTTGAATTTATTCAACAGTAGCTCGACAAGGTCAAGAGAAAGGTTATTCTTGACTACCTTGTATGCTAGGTCCACGACTTCACACGACACACTATTCAACCTACTCAAACTGTAGATTTTGTGTGCAATGAGATGAATACCAAACTTCAATTCCATGTCAATGACATTGCTTATTTTCATTCCCCTACCATCCCACTCGACTAGGGTTTTCTTTCCAGTTCAATCCGACCTAGGGTTTTAGTCATTTTAGCTTTTCTCAACATTGGGAGACCAATGATCTTGTGGATCATCTTCTTGGTAATCAAAATTGGTTGCTCCAACCACAACTGACCATTGTGCACATGACTGAGGAGAAACCTAATCCATTTCACTTGGAAGTCTCGTGGCATGCGAGGAATATGAGTTAAACCTTTAGCCTCAAGATGTTGATGCTCAAGTTTTAACACGCCATCAACGCATAACTCTTTTAAACATTCATCTATTTCTAGTGTGCCAATATCCTAAATTGCACATTTAAAATGAGAATGGATATTGTTGATCAATAATACCTTGGGAGGGATTTGCAATTGTGCTCTACTTGGATCTACAGTTTCAATGACATCAAGGGTAAGCTTGAAATCCGGTGCCTTCCATTCTACACCATGAACCAACATATCTGAACCTCATTTCGCTTTGTTGCTGGTGGCTTCCATCTTCACTCGATAGGGTTTGAGAGAATTCAAAAACTTTTGAAAATAATTCACTCAAATCTCTTGAATGCTCTTGAAGATCACTCTACACTAGTTGCTCGAAAATTCACAATGGAAAAATGACTTCGATTTCATTCCTTTTATCAAATTCTGCCATAAATACCTAGTACAAATGTTAGATCAAACTGACATACTATCATCCACTTTGCTAGCATTGATTACTTGGTCAAGTCTTCCATCATTTAGTAGCCACATAAGATTTAGTTACTCTTGACCTCGCTTAGTAGAGTCTTTTACTCAACCTCGC
Organism: Cupressus sempervirens; assembly: GCA_028749045.1. NCBI lineage: Eukaryota > Viridiplantae > Streptophyta > Pinopsida > Cupressales > Cupressaceae > Cupressus > Cupressus sempervirens. The sequence goes on along the minus strand of CM053787.1, from coordinate 679,823,524 downwards.
TTGGTAAGGAAGGTAACTTGGTAGTAACTAGTATTTCTTACTTGGTGATTCTTTTGCATCTTGAATGCTAATATGGATCTTTTGTCCTATCAACTAGAATTGATTTAGATGTCTTCTTTAGTAGCCTAGTTCTAGTTCTCTTCTAAGAAATCAAGTGGAAATGGTGGAGTCACCCAATTCTTGCATGACTTGATCATTATTGCTTGGACTTGCACATTCTCAGTAGACTTTGGAACCCATTGTTGTCTCATATGTTTTATGATGTTATTAGCTTTTGCCTTCTTTTCATCTTCTATCCTACCAATATTCATACAGTTCTTGGCAAGATGACCAAGTTCTATACAAATGAAACATCTTTTGGTAGTATCTCTTTTCCTCATGTGATGCTTTACACAATTTATTCCAATGTGTCCAAATTCTCCACAGTAATGACATCTATACCAAGTTTTATAGTCTCAACCAAATATATCTTTCACAATTTGTTCTGCTGGATTCAATATCTTGGTTTTGCATTCTGATGACTTGTGCCCATGCTTCTTACATTTGTGACATTTGCCTTCAAATTTTGGTTTCTTATTGCATTCATTTTCTCTATGACCATGTTGATTACAATTGCAACATTTTCCATTAAATTTTGGTTTCTTATTGCATTCATTTTCTCTATGACCATGTTGATTACAATTGTAACATTTCCATTAAATTTTGCTTTCCCATTGCTCCAACATCTATTTGATGTGTGACCTATCTTACCATAGTGATTGTAAGTAGGTTTATTTTTTTGAGTTCCTTGCTTGGATGATTCTCTTTCTTCTGTATATCCAATTCCTACTTTACCTTTCTGTCTGAAATGACTTTGATCATTTAACTGATTCATATCTACATGGGATTTCATCATTCTTTCATTGGTTTGTCTTTCAATGTTTAGATCATTCTGCAATCTTTCATTCTCTGATCTCAGGTTCATGATTTCTTCATTTGCATTGGTGAGCTGATCAATGAAGTCTACTTGCTAAAGGGATAGGTGTTGAATTTCATTGTTCTTTCCTTCTATCTCTTCTCTTATCTTGTTTTTCTCTTCCATGACTTCACACAAATTTACTAACTGAATTTCTTGCTCACTTCTTAGTTTTCTTACTTCTTCTTGAAGAGTACTATTCTTTTCCAATAGTTATTTGATTGCTTCATCAACTTCATTTGAATTGCTTGAACACATGTCTTCAATTCTTTCTTCAATGTAGAGTGAATCATTCATCTAGATTGCAAGATCTTTTCTTCTTTTTAGGGATTGGGAGAGTTGCTCTTTTTCTTTCTTCAATTGTCCAATGGCCAATTCCAAATTTAGCCTTTCATTGTCAATAGCCTTGTCAAGTCTGAATACCTCTATTGCCTTTGATCTTTGCTCAAGTTGTTAAACTTTTCTCTAAAAATCACAATGCTCTAATACCAATTGTTGGAAATTGTTGGTGTAAATTAGTACTTTACTATTTACACTTACTTAAGTTTACTTAGGTTAATGCATTAGTTAATTACTTTGCATTATTTTTATTATGAGACACTTAGGATTTTGTGCCACCTTGTGATTTGTCATGTTGACAACACAGGAGTCTGCACCTTTATTTGAGCACATGGTGTCTACAACACTATTTTGCGTGTTCCACTCTTCTAGGCTTATCCTCTCATCACCGCACTTACTTCTATGCTTAATGGAGGATAATCCATATCTAGTGGACATGTGCTTGGTTGTGTGACACTTCATGGTGCTAACTTCTATGCATTCTAGAAGTTCTCCTGTAGCCTTTATAATCAGGCACTCCTAGTGTATTATCATCACATTCTGAACAGAGCAATGTATTCGGACATACTCTGATTAATTGATCATACTCTCTCTTGGTCTTCAGTTGTGCTTGTGTTTGAGTTCTTAGTTCTTGGGTGAATTTTGCCTTTAAGCAAATTCTTACAGAAATATTAAGATAGGCTAAGTTACTAAGAGGGAAGGGGTGAATCAGTAACTTCTAAAACTTTTATCCCAATTTGCAATTAATCCTTTATATGAATTATGATCTAATTTTATGCATGAGAAATTGAAAATATGAAAGCATACATAACACTTTAACACAAGATTTGGTGACCCAAAAACCTTCCAAATAGAAAGTAAAATTGGGGCGGGGATGATACCCATAAGCTTTAGTATTGCAATATAAAGTTAGTTTGTTAAGGCTTATAATGATCACTTCTGGTTTAAGGCTTACAATGATCACTTCTGATGATTTGCCCTGTTAGGAGCAATAAGGATTGCTAGATCCACCTTGTGAAAGGATTTACAAACATATGATGAAGTATGCACTCGATAAAAAGATTCACATAAGATCGTTAGGTCTACCTTGTTGAAGGATTTGACTGATCCACTTGTTAGGATGAAATAGTAGCTGATCTCTAATCTACAATTTGGTTTGCTGAATGAGATTCCTTTGATTGTATAAATCACCTTGCTATGATAGATGAATCTTTTCTGCTCCTTATATTGTTGTAGCCTTTGTAATTCACTCTTCTGCTCTTTTATTATGATTACATTACATATCCATGATTATTTGGATGTAATACAATACATTACATATACATCAATCCAATTACACAATTACAAAGTTGGCCATAATACAAGTTTACACAAATATTACAAAGTCGGCCAAAGTGTAGAAACTCGAGCTCTGAAGACTGACTCGGTGAGGTTCTGATACTCGACATCAAATGTCAATGCTCAGCATCATCATGCACTTGGTAAACATAGAAGCTCGATCCATATTGATCACTTCCAAGTAGTCTTGAACTCGGTCTACACTAGTGACTCAGTGAATATTGTGAAACTTGGCATATAAACTGAATCATTTGATTCATGCTATATATCTTAGTAAACACTGTCACTATGAGCTTGGTATAAACCAAGTCTCTTGGTTAACACTGAGTAGCTTAGTCAACACTAGACTTAGATCACATCAACTGTGAACTCAGTAAGCACTGCACAACTCGGTTTGCACTGGTAAACTCAACATACACTGAGATGCTCGGTTTACACTGTAGATCATCACCTCTGTAGTAACTACTCGGTTCAAACTAAAATCTATCATAGAACTAGGTAGCAACTGTAGAACTCGATAACAACTGAAATGCTTAGTTAACAATGTTAACTATACAATATGCTTGATATGAACTCACAATCTAAATAAGTGTATGTCACTAATAGAAAACATGACTAGAATGTCAATAGGTTATTATATGCAAGTCATTGGTAATTAAAAATCTTGACTTAAAAAGAGTTCTTGTGCTAGAGATTCAAATGAAGATGTAGGTGACTACATTTGAAAGCAACTTATAGAATACAGTTGATATGGAAAAACAATCCCATTTGACATTTGCAATGGAGGTTAGGGAGGGTAGCTATTTTCTTTCAAAAAAATGATTTAAAGAGTATAAAGTTAATCAATGCTCATGAGATCCTTATTCATCTTTTTCATTCAACAAAGTGTGGCAAATATTATAATTGTTTTTTCCTCGGGCTTGGGAAAATGATGAACAGGTTCCTATGCAATGTCTACCAAAAGCTCTTGGTTCAATTTGGTGTGGAAAAGAAGGGGAATAATTTTGTTAATCTAAGAGCCATTTTTTTAGATTCAATGGTCAGTAGATCTGTTCTTGGCAAAGTTATTCTAGAAGAATCCTTTATGGGCCTTATTGCCTGATGATATTGTTGGAAATATAGATGGAGTAACTGAGAGGGGGGGTGAATCAATTACCAAAAAAATAAATCATAGATCCCTTAGATGTCTTATAAAACTAGTTACTGTTGTCATTTAGTAGCCACCTAGAAAAATGTTGTAACTCGGTACATGTTAACTTATTACTGATCTTTAAGGATTCACATAAATTTAACATGCATGCATAAAAGAAATAACATCAACACAAGATACACCAGATTTAACGTGGAAACCCAATATGAGAAAAACCACCAAATAACTAGCTACCAATTTTCACTCTTCTGAAGTGAGCCCTAAAAGGAGCCAACCCTGTTAAATGTTACAAAACACACTGTTAGGTGTGACCTTGTTAGAGGATTTATTCACCCTACTAGGAGTGGCCTTGCTAGAGGACTTTAGAATAATTCAATAGAGCTGTCCACCTTGTTATAGGATTTACAAAAATGGCTATTAAACCAACTCTATTAAGAGATTTAGGAATTACTACTACAATGATGAGAAAGTAACAATATGTGACCTGAATGAGATGCAACTGAACTTTGCTGTTACAGATCTATGTTCTACTTCACTAGATCCTCTCTGATCGAATGCAACTTTTTTGCTCCTCAACGATATCTGATCCTTCTTCAAAATTCACTCACACTTTCATCTTTACACAATTAACTCACTTGCATGCTCGCTCATTCATTCATCCATACATTTGAATTCACAACTTGACCTTTTATTTATACCTTACAAATTGTCAAGTCGGCTCATTTGCAAATTACAATTACCAATAACCATTACATCAGTCAGCTACAAACATTACATGAAACAATTAAACTTTATTTTTCAAAACAATGAAATCCTTCATTGGCCAACCCTGCTCGGTAAAAACTACTCCAAAAATTATTTCCAGTGTTGACCAACTGAAGCTCAGTAAACACTGTGAATTCTGCAAAATCCTTTGGAGACCAAGTGAACTCAGTAAACACTATCTTCCCTTCACTGACCTTATGAGCTTGGTAGAAACTAACTTCTACCACACAATCCTTCAACGCCTGAGTGAGCTCAGTAGAAACTGTCTCCATAGTATAACTTCCAGAAACACTCAGTAGACTCTATTATTCTCTTTGCTAACCATTTGAGCTCCGTAGACTCTGTCTTTTGGTTTGCTAACCAACTAAGCTCGGTAGACTCTGTAATTCTCTTTGCTAACCATCTGAGCTTGGTAGACTTTGTCTTTTGCTTTGCTAACCAAATGAGCTCAGAAGACTCTGTTTGATAACTGATATGACATTTGTGTAAAGATCAAAGACAACACACAATTGAACAATTGTATCTAATAATCTCCCTCTTTGGCATTAATGGCAACATAACATGTCATAGCAGAATGAAATTTGAGAACAAGTCTTTTTCTGACAAAATATTTATCCCTCTTAGATTATATGTCACAAACTTCTCAAATACAACAATCTCCTTCTATGAAGGAATTACATAGCTTCTTTTTCAAACATCAAACTTTTCACAAATAACTTCAAATTTCAGAAGGATATGACAGTATACTCTCCCTCTTTAACAACACATGCCAAAGACAACACAAACCAAATGAGTAAAAATGTACCTTATGTATTGATTCATATGCAATGTTCTCATAATTATGCTGCATCAACTGATAGATCTTCAACTTGGTACCTATTGATGCATCACTAAAATTTCATTTTAGTGAGCTTCATATCGGGGAATGACCCCTAACTTACCTCTTAGATACAAGAATGCATCCTTAGGTAATGGCTTGGTGAATATGTCAGCAATTTGTTCTTTTGCATGGACATATTCCAATCTGATCTCCTTATCCTGTACCAATTCTCCGACAAAATGATATTTTATTGCAATGTCCTTGGTTTTTGAATGCATCACTAGATTTTTAGATATTTTGATTGCACTTGTATTGTCACAAAATATAATAGCTGGTTCTTTGATTTCCACCTTTATGCCTTCAAATAATTGTTTGAACCAAACAATATTAAAACAATTTACTGCTGCTGCAACATACTCTATTTCTGCTATAGATTGGGATGTGCAATTCTGCTTTTTGTTTGTCCAAGAAAGTGACCTCTTTCCAAGAAAGAATGCTCCTCCACTTGTACTCTTCATGTCATCAATGTTTCCTTCCCAATCTGCATTAGTAAACACTTTCAAGTCCAGATTACCTCCAAACTTGTACCACAATCCATAATCTTCAGTGCCTTTCAAGTATCTCATGATCCTTTTGATTACCATCATGTGATTTTCTCTTAGTTTTGCTAAAAATCTTGCTACAATACCAACTATAAGAGCAATATCTAGCCTTCTATGAACTTCATAGTACAACTCTCTAATCATTGATCTATATAAGGTTTGATCTACCTCTTTAGATTCATCATCCTTGGTAAGTTTTAGTCTAGTGCACATAGGAGTTCCAACTGGTTTATAATCTTCCATACCAAACTTTTTCAGTATCTCCTTGATGTATTTAGATTGAGTGATGTAGATACCATTCTTACTCTACTAAATTTGAAGACCAACAAAGAATTTAATCTCACCAAATATAGACATCTCAAATTCCTTATTCATTTTCTCTAAAAATTCTTTGCATAGATCATCATTTCCTGTAAACAAAGTATCATCCACAAATATTTCTACCAAAACAATCTTGTTATCTAGTCCTTCCTTGATATACAAGCTACTATTATCATTAGTTCTCTAAAAACCATTTTGAATAAGATAGTTATGCAATCTTTCATACCATGCTCTAGGGGCTTGTTTCAAACCATACAATGCTTTGTGTAATTTGCAAACCATGTCCTTTTTGTCTGAATCAACAAAACCTTCAAGTTGCTCAATGTAGACTTCTTCATCCACAATGCCATTGAGAAATTCAGATTTGACATCCATCTGATATACCTTAAATCCTTTGTATGCAGCATATGCAAGTAGGGTCCTGACACCTTCCAATCTTGCAATAGGAGCAAAAGTCTTTCCATAGTCTATTCCTTCTTCTTGAGAGTAGCCTTTACATACCAGTTTAGCTTTGCTCCTTGACACCTTACCATCTTCATTCAACTTATTTCTGAATACCCACTTGGTTCCAATGACATTTTTATCTTTAGGCCTAGGTACAAGAGTCAATGTTTTGTTCTTCTCTATTTGCTCTATTTCTTCATTCATAGCCTCAATCCAGCTTTCATTTTCTAATGCATCTTTGACATTTCTAAGTTCAAAATCTACAAGTAAACAAGTACCTTTTAGCTTACTTCTTGTCATAGTGTCTTCAGATTTGTTTCCAATAATTTGATCTAGTGTATGATGTCTCCTGACATACTTGGCTAATATAGGTTCCTTTCCTTTTAAACGAATTGCATTATCATCCTCTCACATTTCAACTTCAGGTTCTAGCTATTCTAGTTGATTTGATTGTTGCTTGGGTCCTTTAGACTCGGTAGGCATTGGCTCGGTAGCATCTAAATGTGACTCAGGTTCCTTCAACTCGGTTTGAACTTTTTGCAACTTGGTTACTAAAGACTCAGGAGTAAAAGTTTCATGATTGACAGATGTATCTGGCACTATATCAGGTTCAATGAAAACAAATCTTCTATAATCTTCTGGTTCCTTTTTTCTTTTTTCTTTAGTCCTTTCTACAAACTCATCAACTTTCACATGTGCACTTTCTATGACTTGTGAGTAGACAAATGCAAACATTTATATGCTTTACTCTTGCAAGAATATCCCAAAAATATTCCTTCATCACCCTTCACATCAAATTTACCTTTTCTAGATTTTTTTAGAATATAACATTTACTTCCAAATACTTTTAGGTAACTTACATTAGGTTTATAGCCATACCATAACTCATATGGGGTTTTGAATGAGTCCTTCTTCAGCTATACTTGGTTCAAGGTATGAACTGCAATGCTGATAGCTTCCTTCCGATATTTGATAGCAATGTTCTTTTCAATCATTAGAGTTCTTGTATAGTCCATGATAGATTTGTTCCTCCTTTTAGCTATTCCATTTTGCTAGGGAGTTCCAAAGGCTGATACTTGTCTTTTGATTACCCTTTCAATGCAAAAGTTATTGAATTCATGAGAGATGAATTCACCACCTCTGTCTGACCTCAAGCACTTCAGTCTTTTCCCTGTTTCCTTCTCTACTCTGGCCAAATACCATTTGAACTTCTTAAATGCTTCTGATTTCTCTCTCAGATACATGATAGTCATCATTTTAGAGTAATCATCAACAAAAAGAATGAAGAATTTTCTCTAGTATAGATTTCAATTCCAATAGGTCCACACAAATTAGTATGCACAATTTCCAAAAATTCTTCAAACTGATAATTCTTACATTTAAAGCTGGTCTTTCCTATCTTACCAATTTGACAATTCTTGTATAGACCAACATCAAGTTTCTTTATACTAGGAATGCCTCTTACTTTCCTGAATTTTTTTATTTCCACCAAGTTATCAAAATTCACATGACATAACCTTCTATGTCATAACCAACTTTTTTCAATTTGAGCAATAAAGCATGAACATTCACCAAGTTCAAGATAGAATAAGTTATCTTTTGTTTGTATGCCTGATCCAATCAACTTTCCTTTGTTATCTAGCAATTTTGCTTTTCCATGCATGAATTCCACTTTGAATCCATTATTGATTAGCTGTGCCACACTCAAAAAATTGTGTTTTGGTCCTTCAACCCAATAGGCATTATCACATACAAGCTCTTTGGTTAGTGAGATTCTTCATTTTCCTTTTATGCAACAAGGTTTATTATTACCAAACCTCACACTACCGCCATCATAGTCTTCAAAATGTTCAAACTTTCTTTTATCACCAGTCATATGATGAGAGCAACCACTATCTATGATTCGTGTATCATTTTTGCTCACATGAGAGATAAGTGTCATTTTATCTTCCTCATCATTATCAGATTAATCTTTCACAGCAATGTAAACAATTTCATCTTCACCAGCATCAGAATCATTAGAATCCTTAGCTATGAAACATGTTTTCTTACCTTTGAACTTGAATGATTTGAAGTATTTCTTGCCATTGCACTTGTGACCTTTCTTCTCATCCTTATTTTGCTTGTTTGGGCACCTAGCAGCAATATGTCCAATTTTCTCACATGAAAAATAGATTAGAGGAACCTTACTTTTGTATTTTCCTTTGCCTCTAGAATATTTCCTTGCTAGTAGAGCTTCAACCACCTCAAGATCACTGTTAGAACTCTGTTCTAATTCTTCTTCACTTTCTGACTGAGTATCCTTTATCTTCTTGCCTTTTTCTTTGAGTGAAAGCTTGGCTTCAAATGCTGATTCAATGTTCTTGGAAGTTGGAACATAGTTGTCATAGTTATCTAGCTCAAATGCAGTCAATCTTCCTACTATGGCCTCTAAATTTATCTTATGATTTGCTTCACATCTTCTTTCTTGAATTGCAAAAACTCTAATTGCATAAATGATAAATAATGTTCTAAGAACTTTACTTACAAATGTTTTCTCTAGAAGCCTTGATTGCATTGACGACTACTTTGACTTTTTCAACATATTTGGCAATGTTTTCATCCTCTCTCATCCTCATCTGATCAAATTGTCCTCTTAGACTTTCTGTTTTGGCTCTTCTCACATTATCATCACCTCCATAGATATCTTTCAGTGTGTTCCACATTTCAAAGGTAGTTTTGCGGCTCTTGACATCATCAAATTCTTCATAGCTTAGGGCAAATGCAATGTCTATCATCATGGTGTTATGAGTCTTCTTCTCAACAATGTCATTGATTGATAGTGTACCACAAGGAGTTACATATGCTTCATCAAGATATTTCAATCTTGTATCTCCAATGGAAGCCAGAAGGAGTCTCATGAGACCTTGCCATGCTGAAAAGTTATCTTTATTAAGCCTTAGAATTTCTCTCTTGTAAGACATCCTGATCTTTGTCTTAGATCCTTGAAATCCTTCCTGCAAGCACCAAAAGCTTTGATACCAATTGTTGGAAATATAGATGGAGTAACTGAGAAGGGGGGGTGAATCAGTTACCACAAAAACAAATCCACAGATCCCTTAGATGTCTTATAAAACTAGTTACTGCTATCACTCGATAGCCACATAGAAAAATGTTGTAACTCGGTAGATGTTAACTTATTACTGATCTTTAAACATTCACATAAATTTAACATGCATGCATAAAAGAAATAACATCGACATAAGAGACACCAAATTTAATGTGGAAATCCAATATGGGAAAAACCAACAAGTAACTAGCTACCAATTTTCACTCTTCTGAAGTGAGCCTTGTTAGGAGCCAACCTTGTTAAAGGTTACAAAACACACTATTAGGTGCGACCTTGTTAGAGGATTTATTCACTCTACTAGGAGTGGCCTCGCTAGAGGACTTTAGAACAATTCAATAGAACTGTCCACCTTGTTATAGGATTTACAAAAATGGCTGTTAAACCAACTCTGTTAAGAGATTTAGGAATTATTGCTACAATGATGAGAAAGTAGCAATATGTGACCTGAATGAGATGCAATTGAATTTTGCTGTTACAAATCTATGTTCTACTTCACTAGATCCTCTCTTATCGAATACAACTTTGCTGCTACTCAAGGATATTTGATCCTTCTTCAAAATTCACTCACACTTTCCTCTTTACACAATTAACTCACTTGCATGCTCGCTCATTCATTCATCCATACATTTAAATTCACAACTTGACCTTTTATTTATACCTTACAAATTGTCAAGTCGGCTCATTTACAAATTACAATTACCAATAATCATTACATCAGTCGGCTACAAACATTACATGAAACAATTAAACTTTATTTTCCAAAACAATGAAATCCTTCATTGCCCAACCATGCTCGATAAAAACTACTCCAGAAATAATTTCCAGTCTTGACCAATTGAAGCTCGGTAAACACTGCAAATTCTGCAAAATCCTTTAGAGACCAAGTGAACTCGGTAAACACTATTATCCCTTCGCTGACCTTGTGAGCTTGGTAGAAACTGACTTCTGCCACATAATCCTTCAACGCCTGAGTGAGCTCGGTAGAAACTGTCTCCATAGTGTAACTTCCAGAAACACTCGGTAGACTCTATAATTCTCTTTGCTAATGTAGTGCCTGCCCCTAGTTCGCATTTCTGTTATCATTGTCAAATTCCTTAGGCTAATTTTATGCATTGATTAGTTTTAGAGATACTAGATTTACATTATTATGATATTATTTCATGACTTTGATTACAAATGCATCGGTTATTATTGCTTAGTTGATTTCATTCATGTGTTGTTAATGGTATTTTGATGATCCTAGTTAGTAAATGTGGTTTTCTTTCATAAAAATGTTAACATGATGTCTTTAATGATGATTATGTTGTATTGATAGAGATGCATTATTATATGTACGCATTTGATCTTAGATTTGTGATTATTATACTTACCCCATACTTGCATGTGTATGGTGTGTGTGTTTATTTTATCTTTCTGTCTGACGTGTTTGATGTGGTTAGGGGAGGGAATCGTAGTCACCTGCTAGTCGGGATCTACACGATGAACCACTCCCCGCCATTGTCTGTTTAGTTTAGATATATTATATACATGTACATGCTCGTCTTTTATGTAGGATGTAGGTACCGGGCATCGACTTCCCTGAATTGCCAGGATGAGCGCGCCCTATTACAAATACTCAAATGGTGAGAATGGGAAGATAATGATCAGGTCCAATCCTAGCCATAAGCCTATAATACTTGTCCTGCAAGGAGGACTCGTAACAGACTGTCTACCTTTTTTAAAACCCGTGAGTATTTTTGTGTGTATGTTGTTTTGTGAGTGTTTGATGTATTTTCTATTAATTAAGTCTAATTAATAGATTAAATTAATAATTTAATTTAATGAAAAATTATTATGATATTATGAATATTTAATTATATTTAATTAATTGAGAAATTAATTAAATATAAAGAATTAAATTGAAGATAAAAGTTTTAAGATTAAATTTAGAACGTAATAATATTTATTAATTTAATAATAATATATTTAGAGTTCATTTTTAAATAAATGCTAAATATTATTGTTATTTAAGTTAATAAATATTTATCAAATTAAAACGTTCAAAAATATATTAAAAAGGAAAAAAAAGATATTAATTTATGGAAAAGATTTAAGTTCGCATGAATGAGTTTTAAATATAAGAGATTAATTTAAAAGATAAAAACATGTGAACTTGAATAAAGGTATTTTAATAAAGTACGCATGAGATTAAAATTATAAATTAACTTTAAAAGCAAAGTCAAAGTGGAAAGTTAAATAAAGTAATTTAACAATTCACTTAAAGCGCATGAAGGATTAATAAAAGAATATCTTAATTAAAAAGAAAATTAATTGTGCATGAATGAATTAATTAAATAAGAGAGAATTAAATATTGGAGATAAAAGTTAAAGTTTAAATTTAGAACTTGATTATATTTATTTAATTTAATAATAATATATTTAGAGTGCATTTTTAAATAAATGCTAAATATTATTGTTATTTAAGTTAATAAATATTTTATCAATTAAGTTTCTAAAAATGAAATTAAAAGTGAAAAGATATTTAATTATCATAAAGATTATAGTTCGCATGAATTATGCATGAGTTAAAAATAAAATTAATTAAAAAATAAAAATGTGAACTTGAATAAAGATATTTTAATAATGTGCACATGAGATTTAAAAAGTTATAAATTTATTAAAGTAAAGTGGAAAGTTAAATAAAATAATTTAACAATTCACTTAACGTGCATGAAAGGAATAATAAAATAATAATTTTAATTAAAAGGGAAATTAATTGTGCATGAATGAATTAATTAAATAAAGTAATTATTATTTTAGAGTTGTGGGGACAGAAGCCCTAAAAGGTAATTAGATTCTATATTAGAGGGTTTTGGGTCATTATTGCAGACACAGGTTTTCAGGGAACACACTTTTGGAAAGGGGAGCAAAGAAATCTTTGGAAGCTTGGAAGGGTTCGGATTAGCAAGGGTTTCACCAGATTGTTAGCATCAGATCAAGGTAGGGTTTGTGAACCATTCTAGAAACACTTTCGGATCTTTGTCTTCTTCGTGCTTGTTGGAAATTGCTTTCTCAAATTTTATTGAATGACTCTTGCTACCTTTCTTCTGAATCTTTTGCGATTTGATTTCTTCTGGGAATCGGGATTGAAAAAAAACTATTTAGAAAACCTTGTTTTACTTCTGAAAGAAATTTAGTATTAAATTGAAATTTGGGTTTTGAATTAAAATGGAATTAAGAAATTTAAATTTGGAAGGGGTTTGTTTTTGGAAATGAAAATCTTAGGATTGAAAATTCGAAGGGTTCAATTTATTTTTCCTATCAGTTTAATATCGTAAATGTTATTAAAATATGTATATATTAAAATAATATTGTTATGAAGTTCGTTGAGAAAAATATTATAAAATAAAGAATATAGAATTATAATACAATTCTTAAAATTTTCATTTATAATAATTTATCTAAATTTATTAGAAGGGTTGTTCTTCTAATAAATAAAATTATTGAAATTTGACTTAGTTAAAAAAAAAAAAAAAATTTAAAAAAAAAAATAAAAATAATAATAATAATAATAATAATAATAATAATAATTTTTAAAAAAAAAAAAAAAAAAATAATAATAATAATAATAATAATAAAATTTTAAAAAAAAAAAAAATAATAAATAAATAATTAATTAATTAATTTTAAAAAAAAAAAATAATAAATTAAAAAAAAAAAAAAAACGAAAATTGAAACCTTACATTAATTCAACAATATATTATCAATCAAATCCAATTGTGAGACTATGATGTTTTCTATGTACTGTCTATATTTCTTTTTGGATTTTGGTGTTGTTTAGATGTCGACCAGTCTAGGATGTACACCAGAGGTTTTGTGAGATTTCTTGGATACTATTATGTGGCTAGATGTTATGATGATTCTTGTGATTCAAATTGGAGTTTATACTTATGAGATTTGTTTTGTGAGCATTTATGTGTATTTGGATTTAATTTGATCCATCTTGTTATCAGGTTGCCTGTTAAGAAACCAAGTTTGATTTTTATGGGTGTTGTGGTATGGGACACAACTGTGGATTTATGTGCTTAGGAGAGGTTGTCTAGGTACGTGACTTGGGAGTGGCTTGCAATAGGGGTCCGGGACCCAAAGTGGTCAGTACCAGGGTAACCTAATGCAAGTTATGCAATAAGTGATAATCTAGTAAGTAAAATTTATGGGGGGAAACACACTAAAAAGATAAGTTAGAGATATTTGATCTACCCATGCCTTGAGTGCTTGTATAGACTAAGGATGGGAATGAGATGAGTGCCTCGTCTTCTTGAGAGGGCTTTCTAGTTTCCATATGTGTGATGTTGAGGGTCCGGGGTTCAGAGTAACTAGTCCAGGGTAACTCAACGCTTGACGGTCCGGGGTCTATTAAGAGATCAGTCCAGGGTAACTCAAGCAGCCATGTGATGACACTCCCTAGTATGTAGCCTAAGTCTCCTCTGTAGTTTTTGTGTATCTCTGGTGGTGTACTTATTGTTGGATGTGGTGTACTTATTGTTGGTGGTGTATCTATTGTTGGATGTGTTTATTGTGGTTACTTACTTTCATTGATGATGATTGGTGTTTCATTATGTTGTACTTTTGACATGTGGTTTTTGACTTGAGATGATTATCTTTCGTTGACTTTATCTTATGATCTTGGTATTTGGTTTATACTTGGTTTGTGTATGATGTTTGGTTATGTGGTGTCGGTATTGAATTGAGTGTTCTTTCTTTGGATTATTTTATCTTCTTAAGTAGTATGTGTTACCTTTGAGGTAGTTTTGGCTATTAGGGGTACCTTGCCTAGGAATGTTTTATGTTTGATAGTCGTATGTGGATCGTTCATTATCTTCCCTGCACGGTGGGAGTGGAAGCCTGACTAGGTAACCACGTGGTCGGGAGGTAGTGCCTTCTTACCATTTGTGTTCCCCTTCACATTGCTAGTTGTTGGATGTTCATTGCAGAAGATGTACCTTTATCATTCTTATTTCTTATCTCAGAGACTTCTTTTCAGATGATGTATATATGTTATCATGTATTCTGTTGTACAGTATCTATTTTCACATACCCTGCGACATGTGCAGTGGATGCTATTGATTGGATGTACTTTCATTGTATTGTTTATACTTATGCATTTGCTTATGCGACTATGTATCTGTTATTCCTTTATGATCTTGAGACATTGTACTTGAAACTTAAACTAATTAATTTAAGATTATTAAATGTGACTCAACGTAAAGGAACCTTTGAGGAATTGAAACTATATCTGTAATTGCAAATGTGTATTTGTTGTGTATGTTCATATTGCTTCCGCATTAATGTTATCTTGATGTTGTTTAAACTTCAAAAAAAAAATAGTTCAGTAAACATTGTAACATGTTAGGTTTATTTCTCTTGGGTTCTCGAGCGGGGCGTTACAGCTAACCATTTGAGCTCGATAGACTCTATCTTTTGTTTTCCTGATCAACTGAGCTCGGTAGACTCTGTAATTCTCTTTGCTAACCATCTGAGCTTGGTAGACTTTGCCTTTTTCTTTGTTGACCAACTGAGCTTGGTAGACTCTGTCTGATAACTGATATGACATTTGTGTAACATCAAAGACAACACACAATTGAACAATTGTATCCAACAGATGTGAGGCTAGGATTGGGAACATGGGAATTGTTATGGGGGTTGGGACAACCAAAAGAGATTTTGGCCCATCATTCTACTGGAAGCTTTGTGAGCCATTGTGGGTGGAGTTGAATTTAGGAAGGAATGGACAACAGATTGCCTCAGATTGCTCTGCTTGTGCAATTGGATTTGGCCATTGATGCTCAAGCCCTACTATTTAAATGGATTTGGAGGATGAAAATTGGATCTGGGTGCTCAAGACCTACCAGTTAAATTGCCATGAAGTGCCACCTCCTTTCATCAGCGTTTCTTATGCTCTTAAACTCTAGAATCAACAGAAGCTTCCACACTTCTAGAAAAATCGCAAGACATTTTATATTATAATTCAAAAGACTTTGTTGGTTTAAAAAAATTATAGATTTATTTGTAACAAAAACTATTTTTCTCCCTACTATTTTTGCACTTAACTAATGGAATTAAAGATAAATAACTTTTTTAATACTTTACAGATATACATGAATGTATACACATTAGTAATGTATATATGTTAAAAAAATCATTGAATGCCATTGGCTGAATTATGGAGGAATTAATTGATTATAGGCATTGAACGACAGCGTATGTATCTGCCTACGGCAGGAACTAATAATCAGAATAGCGTGTGAAGTATACTGGTATTACTGGTACTTCGCGGTGTGTATCGAAGCCATTCTTATCCGAGAAAAGACGGCTGGACTTCTGGATACAGGTAGCAGCAATGATACAGGGGAGTTGCAAGAGCAAGGTTCTCGATAATCAGGGATTCAAAATTTACATTGAACAAGTATGGTTTCAATTCAGGGTTTTTGCTTTGGAGTTTTTATAGCATTTTTGCGGCCTCATCCACAAACGCAATGCAATGCAAAGCCAAGGTATTTTATTGAATAGATGATGGATTCATGGAAGAGTTACAGGAATGGTGGTCAGCAGTTCGAGGGGCAACAAGAATGAAAGAATAATGGCTGAAGGAAGGTATGGATGCATTTGACAGGGCCGAGCCCTAATTTGAAGTAGAGACGATGATACTTGTAGCGGCGAGTCTTGTGGGTTGTGGACCTTAGGGCCTGGGCCATACTTCTCTGCGGAGGCCGAACCCCTCTTTCGTTATATATTTCCATTTTGAAAATGAACTCCGAGGCAAATCAAACGGGCAGGTGTGATGCCAGACCCGTTATCGTTTTCCAGCATCGTTCCAGCTCCTGTCATCAGCGGAACTTTGAAACACGGTATGGACATGCATCAAAGCATTATGGATGAGGATTTTATTCAGTGGCTTTTGGTAGACATGTATCTAAAATGTAGAATCTTCGATACTGTAGAGAATTTTGTAGGTAATAGTTAACCTTATAGAAGAAACTTTGCAGATAGTTTCTATCCATATTCTAATTTTAACTTTTATCCTGTTTACAAAAACTATACTACAAGTTTACGAATATAATTGGTGATTTTAAACAATATTTATTCATAAGTTGTTCAAATAATTTTTTTATGGATTTGGGTTTGAGGTCTAGTTCGATTGGCCAGAATTTCTTGTGGTAAAGCACGTCACAAGGTGTAGTCTCTTCCCTGCCCATGTGATATTGGAGGACATGTTGTGCAAGCTGCCACTTATAACTGAGTGCTATACCCAATTTCTACATTCTAAAAGAAATTATGTGAATTCTTATAGGTTCGATTATTTAAGAAGCTTGATAGTGTTTAGACTGATTATAGCGAACCTCATTGTAAGAGGACAGTGTGCTTTGATTATGATTGTTCTGCTTCTAATAGTCCTATTTCAATAATATTCTAATGTTTACTATTATGTATGTTACTTGGCATGAAGGCAGCGGTTGATAGTCGATAGGTTATGTTTTTGTTATAGTGTGATAGGGTTTTGGCTCAAGCTTGTTCTATCACTGGATAACTCCAGTTACATATGGGTTAGATGTTTTCATTCTCACCCCAAGCTGTTCCTTAATATGATGTTTTTAAAATGAACTGGGCAGTTCTGGTTTTCTAGGACTGTGAATTAGTCTCAAATTGCCATTGACAATCTTGCTCCGCACTAAGAAGTTCATCTTTTAACAGCTAAGCTAAATTAAAATAGAGGAATCAATTGCTGCTGATAATGCTCTCAGGTTAAAAATATCAATGATATATCACTCTTCAAAATACTACATGATATAAGGAACGTAGGAAAGGACATCTATAATTGTTTAGATGCCTCTTATTCAGAACCGATTTATACCATAAAATGGGTCTCCACTAGTACGTAGATCATAGATGGAAAATTAGGACTTGGCAAATACTCGCCAAGCTCCCCCACCCTCTACCAAAAAAAAGGAAACATTCGGCCGGTTCTTGAAAAATTTTGGGAACTAAAAAACAGCTTAAATATAATTAAAAATGCATTTTTGGCGAAATTCAATGAGAAGATACATCCAATGAGATAATTAATGAGAACACAAAAGAATCAACCAGAGTTTAGATATATATAAATGCAAAGTGGGTAGAAAATCACATTCTCATGAAGAATGTGGATGGCTAGAAACAAAATAGCAAATAATTTCTACAAAATTAGAAGTAAATACATCATCACAATTCCCTCTTCCTCTTCCCAACTCTACTAGCAAATAAGGGAGAGGGTCTAGTCCTAGAAGTGGAACCCTATGCTGGGCATGATTGTGCCTCCTCACTTGGTATCTCTGCTGACCTGCTTTCCATCTTGGATGCATCTCCTTCTGCCTCTAGCAGTGGCAACGACTGCTTGTTTGACTCCTCATCGTCCTCCTCCTCCTCAATGTCAATCAATGTGAAATCCAATACACTCCCCTCCTTCTTCATGGCCTGCCTCTCCAAATCAGCGATGCTATCTTCTATAAACAATGGAGGCTGTTCCTGTGCTGTCAAATCGAAGTAAGGATCTATATTGGTTAAATCAATTGAACCAGCTACTGCTTCCTGTACCTTTTTATGTGCAACTTAAGATTATATTGCACATAAACAGGGTCATTGAGGTATTTTTGGGCTAACTTGTTTCTCTTCTTTGTGTGGATGGACTCAAATAAGCTCCAATTGCACTCACAATAAGATGAACTACAAGGCTGGCACAAGATTTCTGAGAGCAAATTGCTTTAGATTGGGGTATTTCCACCCCAACTTTGCCACCAGTCATCTGCAAAATGAAATATTAAGATGTTATAAGCAATGAGAATAGAGAAAACACAATTTACCAAATAACAAAATTGCAAATGTTTTACAGTTTACCTGGGGTCAGGAGGTTGAATTACATAGTCTATACAACTTATAGGGTAAGTAAGGGTTACCCTGTTCCAGCACGAAGGGCATCATAGGCCAGTTTGACATTCTAGCTATGTTTAGAATTTTAAAGTTCATGAGCATTACCTCAACCTTTTAATTCATAAAGACAATCAAAATCTGGCCTGCAGATGCTGACTGAAGAACTTGTTTTTCCTTATTTTTGCAGTAAACTACTTTCCACTTCTAGCCCAAAATCACCCCTAACGCATGGAATAATGCATGGAATACCACTTAAGAGTGGCTGAGATATGGTAATTAAGCAATCAAAATATTGAGCCAAACACAAAGAAATTCTGTGCACGGATGACTCCTTCAATGCAAGCACAAATTTCGAGGCCTTTTCTCTAAGAATACAGCCAATGGCTCTTTTCTTTAGCAGAGTTGTATTTTGCTTGAAATTTAAAGTGGCAATTCCATATAATCTTTTTCCCTGAATATAAATACTGTGATATATATTCTAGCCAAGGATGAGGCAGCTTTTGGGGCTGGCTTTATTAAGCTCCTGTGTGACTTTCAAGATTGTTCTGTATTCAATAGCCAAGCAGGCCTTTAGTAATTAGACTGGCAGCCTGTGATTTGTTAATGAAGTTTTGAGACAGTTTTTTGGTTTCCACGATAGATCCTACTCCAGAATTCTAGATTTAAGCTTTTCACTTTTCAGAGTCTAAAGTCTGTTGTTTCTCTTTAGGCTGGATTACATTATGCTTATATAAGCTATTTGCTTTTCAAGTCCGTTTCACATTTTGGTTAGTATCTGCCACTTCTACCTGACTTGGCTAATCAGAATTGCATATGACAGAAACTTTTGAATCTGCTATGTAAAGGATTTGAAGTGATATATGTGCTCTCTCCCGACACCCTATAAACTGTTAACATGTCCATACTTTGGAAATCTATATCGTTGGAGCTGGCTGCAATTCTCTATGAAATGGTTTTATGATCCCTCAAAGTTTAATGTATGTTGTACTGCTCTATTGTAAAGGCAATTTTAGTGCACTTGATTGCGCTGGGCTCCGCAAGAATAAGAATAATTTTAAACAATGAAGATGACCATTGACAGTCGACCAATTACTTATTTCGTATTCCAAATTAAGCAGTTGAAAACAGCGAATTACAACACACAGGAGCACAGAACTGGCACAAAAATACCCGATATAGTGGACATAATCACAGAAGATCGAAGGCCATGCACTAGTCAACTAATATAAATACCCAAGATTAAGGTAGTTTAATTATAATAGTTACTAATTTTATTTTTATTTTTCCTTTTCCCTCTGCTATTATTCCGGACTTCCTTTGCTCTTTTTAATGTCATAGAAAATCTCAATATAGCTTCTTTGAGATATGCACCAGTTGCATCTTCCATTTCAGATTTCATGCAGGCTCAATTGGATGTTTCTTGCCCAAAACATGTGTATTCTTTGTTTCCTTTTTTGCTCTCTTTGAACTATCTAATTTGTTCAGAGATAATTTCTTGCAAATCATTTGCCTCCCAGCCCTCTAACTGACCCCATGTATTTTTTTATTTAATGGATTCGTTGATACCAGAGCGTACATATTATTCTATTACGCAACAATATATACATCAAAATGAACGTGAAGGAGATCCAGGGTTGAGCTTCATCGTGATCTATTATGGAATATATGAGACCAAGGACATTTTGTCTAAATGCATCAGAAATCCCGTAGCAAGGATATACCCAGTAAAACAGAGGGACGATTCCTAGGATCTCTAATAACAAAAAGTTTAGCCCTCAAATACTGGAAAATGCTAATTCCAACTACCCATAAATGTTTGTTTTCCTCTTCAAAATGCCTTACGCCTGCCAAAACCTATGATGTAGGAACCAAACCACTATTGATTCTAGAGATGTAAGAACAAGAGAACATACCTATGATTACAAAATAGCTACATAAACATCCTTAACAGCTTCATCTTCATCTTCAGGTGTGTGTCTTTGCCCTGATCCTGCTGATAGTTTGTACGAACAATAGAACTTATTTTAGCATATGTTTACATGCAAAAGTAAAATTATATCCAAATATAGAGGCAATCAACGTACCCATTGCGCATTAAAGTGCGATGGTTAGTTTAACCCTGCTTTTGAAGACGGGATAGGGGGCAATGTGGAAAAAATAATGTTAAATACCTGGAGAAACAAATAAAGTTTGTATGTAAAGTGCAGAGTTGGTGAAAGGTTCAAAACAACTGATCGTTAAAATTAATTTGCTATTACTAAATACTTGTGAACTTGGTCCACGAGAAAGGACTGACTTACAATTGCCGGGAGCTTTAAGAAGTAGGTGTGAGCCAAAATTTACTTTCTTTCTTCTCTGACAAAGAGAATCTGTTTTGCAGGTGTATCCATTATTCTCATGAAGATGGCCTCATTTAGGTGTATCTAATATTATTTAACACAAGGATTAATGCCGTTTTTGGTCTTTTAAATTATTACATTTGGAAGTTTTAAAATTAAAGGACGGTAAAAATTTATTAAATCAAAAAGAGGATCTAAAAGGAGAGTTCAGGAAGGAGCTCTGCCTTGATCAACAATGTCACCAAAATCATGAGACAGATCTAGGGGAAGCTGCCCCCTATCCATAATATTTTAAACCTGAGCATGTTCAGAAGCCCATTTAGCCAAACAATCAGTGGCTCTGTTCCACTCTCGGAGAATGTAAGCAAAACTAACAGACTCCATAGAAGTATAAAAGAAAAGAGTCTGATTAACAACTGAAGCCAATTGCCGCCAACATTGGAAGTGCTTGCAAAGAAAGTAAGTTCACAACCACTTGAAAGTCAGACTCACAGATAATCTTACTTTGAAAGTTTTATTAATTAAACAATGTTTATTTTCTTAAAAAACTGATCCTATCGTCATGTTTGATCAAACAATCATTTGTTGACAAAGTTTTTTTTTTTCCTTTAAAGAATTCTTAGTTCTCATGTTTCTTGCTCTCGTTTTCAGTTAGCCTCTCCAGTTTCTCCTGCATCAAATTCACGTGGGTCTCAACTTCCTCCTTTGACCGCTTGAAGTTCTTATGCTGAAAGTACAGTCACATATTTTATCCCCAATTCAAAACAGTCCTCAGAGTATGCATCAGGCAATTATAACCAAATTCATGCCCCTTCAATTTCATCATTTTTCTTTTCGCTGAGTAACTCCTATTGCCATCAGTTATATTTCCAACATGCTCTGAATGATTGCTATACCGAATATTTAATGAAGTGCTATCTTGAAAGCATATATGAATGAAGGATTTGAAGGCTGAATTGCTGCCATTGTTTCTGGTCTGCAGCAATTCCTTTGCACACAGAAACAAATAGAGATCTATGGGGAAAAACAATTTGGACGCAGGGAACCTTTTTACGGATTTCCCATCCCAAGACTGGTTGTCTTATGTCCCTCTCACACGTCATTGTCTAGCTGGGAAATTGATTTGAATTCCTCCCCGACACAATATGGTAAGTGGATTTTATACGGTTTTTCCACAAGCGGCTTCAGGTGTGTTCATCTTGCTGTCTTTGGCTTGCTTTCTAATTTGTATGAACAATAAAACGTATTTTAGTACAAAAAGAAAATTATATTTAACTATGGAGGCAACAGACGTATTGACTTTGAAGTGCGATTGTTAGTTTAGCCCCTGCTTTTGAAGAAGAGATGGGGGCATACCGATGAAATGCGGGAAAGAAATAATGTTAAAATACCTAGAAAGTCAGATACAGTTTCTAGAAACTGTGGTGTTGGTGAGCGCTTCAATAACAGCTGGTCATTGAAAACTAATTCGGTATTAGTAAATCCTTGTGGACCTGTCTAGGAGAGAGGACTGACTGACAATTGCCAGGACATCTAAGAAGAGTAGGTGTAAACTAAAATATACTGTCCTTTATGAGAGAGAATCTCTTTCACAGCTGTATCTTTTCTGCTTGAGAAGTTGACAAGATTAGTACATCTGGTTTTATCAATTGCACAAATTTTATAATGCATACAGTAGTTTACTTTCTAATTATTCGATTTTGTCATGGAGATGAACTTGTTTAGGTGTATTAACCAAGCAATTTATGTTTTTCTAATCTGTATACTGCAATCAAAGTTGCAAAGATGAAGGGAGGATGAAGGTCACATAGGGGACCTCTTCCCCATATAACATTATTAATTTGAAGCTACAGAAACTAAATAATCAACTCAATCAACAAAGGGATCACGTAGATGCCACTATGGGGGATTTGAACATAAAAATCCAAAACCAAAATCTTATGACTTTGCCATTTGAACACAACGCCATTGACATTAAGAAGATAAATTTTTATTTAAAAAAACTATTATTTCTGATATTAAATTTAATTGAGTTTAGTTCCAAAACTTGTATAATTTTCTCAGTTTTTTAATTCATCTACTCAATTTAAGCCAGACTTTCTCCATAGGGATTTATTTTGTTTTAAGAAGGCAACCTGACTGTTAACCAGATTTCCTTTCAACTATTTTTTTCTTAAGAAGTTTTTGAACAAATTCTTTTCCTATATTTGATAGAAGGTCTATAATTGGAAAATGATTTCAGTGAGGAGTCGAGAGTAGAATGAGTCAATGCAGTTCTGTTCACATATAGAAAGTTTACACTCGAACAGCTTGGCTGTAAACAGCCTGTAACGTGACTCCAACAAACCCGCACTTTGCCGAAGACACTAAAAAAATATATGTAAGCTGATTTTTACAATTCATAATTTGATTTATTTCTAGATTCCTAGTAGATTAGACTGTGTAACAGTTTTTGAATCAACATTACAGACTATACAACTTATCTGTCAAATTTGTCACAGTACAATCCTTCACATTTGGTGCAAATGGCTATGGAAAGGAAGATCGAAATTTTCAGGAAGAAAATTATTCAGGTGAAAAATGCATTTGAAAATACAATTTTACCTGAGAGAAATTGTTGTATTGTTTACACGAATTCCACACTAAAACCAATACAATCAGTCATGGTGTTGATGAGGAACAAGCGTAAGCAGTTGATCTTTTCGCTTATGTAGAAATGGGTAAGCTCTCTGATATTCCAAAACAGCCCTGACAAGGTGCCTGAAGGAGAACTCGGGCCAGAGGAGTGGAGTAGCATAGAGAAAAGAAAAGGAAGTCTGCCAGAGAAGAAAGTTGCTAAGTCTTGTCTCTCCTGAAGTCCTAATCAAAAGCTCTGGGTCTGGACAATCAGATGTATACAGATGTTTTGCAATATCCTCTTCACTAATCTTTTTTTGAACCAAATCCCCTGCCTTAATAACCCCTTCAACAGCCATGACAATCTCTTGCGTACCAGTATAAGGAGCACAGATATTCAGAACGGCCCTCTCATTATTTCTAGAGAAAGCCATGGCTCTTTCTGCAGCTTCTCTTACTTGCAGGGGAAAAAGGTTCAAATCTCCCATAATTTGCACACGAATTCCATATGTATTAACCATGCTCTCCTTTTCAATGAGTAGCTCCAGTTTCTCCTGCATCAAATTCATGAGTGTCTCAACTTCCTCCTTCGAACGCTTGAAGTTCTCAATACTGAAAGCATAAACAGTCACATATTTTATCCCCAATTCATAACAATCTCTTAGAGTGTGCATCAGATTGTTATACCCAAATTCATGCCCCTTCAGTTTCTTCATCTTTCTTTTCATTGCATATCTCCTATTACCATCCATTATAATTGCGACATGCTCTGGAACAGAGCCTACAGAAACAACCCATATTACAAAACGTCTCAATAGTTGGTATACTAGATTTCTAACATAGGTAGTGCTGTCTTGAAAGCATGGATGGACGAAGGGTTCGAAGGCTGAATATGCTGGCATTGTTGCTGGTTTGCAGCAATTTCTTTACATAGAGAAACAAATAGAGATCTATGGGAAAAAACTTATGGGCCTAGGGAGGGACGTCTTTACTGATTGCTCAAAAGACTGGTTGCCTAACGGCCCTCTTACACGTTATTCTTGTCTTGATGTGCTCACCAACCTACTCTGGTCGGAGTGAATTCTAAACAATGTTTCCACAGGCATATAGTTTTATACGAGGGTCAAAATTATATATTTTTTGAGCAAATATATATATTGGGAAAAAAATTATAATATTGTTTATTAGCAGAAGGGAGATCTGAAGTTCTAAATTCTGGGACACGTAAGTTTTTGTGAGAGATTTTATAATACTCTTTGTCGTGAGGTTATTGGCCTGCATGACGAAGTAGTATTCAGCGCTTTGTTATAATATTCATATGACAATATAATTTGGTGTCAAATGTGGATTAGTTAATCGGAAGTAGGTACCCGGCAACAGCCGACCGATCTACTTTTTGAAGGACTTTAATATAAAGTTTAGTTATTGATATGCGGGCATAAGCTTTAAATCTTATTATTTGAGAGCTATAGACTAGTGGATATTCATTTTATAACATTCTTGGTGTCCTTTCTTATGGTATAAAGGGTTTATGCCTAGCAAGGCATGATATTGGTAGGTTTATTTAAAACCATTTTTCATCATATATCTTTGATTGATCAATTTTAATACTATTTTTTATTAGCTTGTTTTGAAATAATAATATGTTCAAGGTAATATATTTCTACTTTTTTATTTTAAGACAACTGTCATGTGTATGTGCCCACTTTTTGGGTTGTGCCACCCATTGCATCATAAAAGGTCTAAGTGTTTCTCTATTTTTAATCACCACAAAAAAAAAAACATTTATAGAATATTTGAACTTGTATAAATTTGCCTAAAAATGAACATTTAAAGATTGAATATAATTTTTTTGGATGATAGGACATCTTTGGATTTTTGAGATAGTTTGAAATGGAGGATAAATTTGCTCTTCAACTTTGGAGGCCTCATTTTAGAGGATTTTAACACACATTTTGAATATTAATATATTTTATTATTTTCATGATAGTAGATTTGTAATTTCAAAAGCTTCCATAAGCTTTTGCTAATAATAATTTCAAACAACTACTATGTTAGAGTAATTAGTTGTTTTCACTTATTAATTAAATCACTTTGATTTAATTATATAAGTTGCCTATTACTCTAGTTTTCTTAAGCTATCTCGTAAGTACATATAATTAATATTTTATTATTTATAATGTGCAACCCTAGCTTTTTTAAGCTTTAGGTTACCCTTTTCGGGATTCGATCTCCTTTATAAGGATTGATCTCTTTGTAAATTCATTGGAATCCATTGAATAATATTTTTCTTCTTTGTTTGAGTTTTTCAGATCAAACCCTTGCCTCTTCTTATCTTTTTCTTCTCCGTGATAGGTTTTCTGCATGCAGGTTTTCTTGGGCTTCGTAGATTTTTTATGTGCTTTTGCTCAAGTCCCACATGGTATCAGAGCCAAATCTATTGTAGCTTGTTCGGTGTTTCAAGGAAAAAGGGAGAACAAGGGTTTGACGAATCAGATCTAGTATTTTTAAGAGTTTTTCTGAAAAAATAGGGGGGTCACTGATTTTCAGAGCAGTTTGAGGCCAAACAGGCCTCACGGATGGATTCAAAAGGCGTCAAAACCCCTGTTTTGATATAAAATTTGTCCGATTTGGACAACGTTGATCTGGGAGGCAATTTTTTTTTTTGTCGGGTAGGGCCATACGGCCTCTGCATGCAATCTAAGGCACGGAAAAAATAAAAAAATCACAAAAAATTGCACAGGTGGTTTTTTTTTGCTAGCGACGGTTAATTAATTGTGGCGGAACCGCTAGTGATTCACTGTTGCGGTCACCGCTGGCGGTCCTCTAGTGGCTTGCAGCAGCTCCGTCGGCGGCCACCGCCCCGGCCCCGCTGCAGCTCCGCCCCGCAGCGGCCCACCACCCTCCCATCTCTAAGCCGCCGCTCCACCAGCAGTGGAGTTTTTAAATTTGTTTTTAATTAAAAAATAAAATTTTTTTAGAGAGCCTGTCGATTTTTCTTATGTAACTTGAGCATACGGACATATTTTTTCGATCCGAAAAATGCGTCAGAAAGCTGGTTTCAAGACGAAGATATTTGTGCAAGTGTTTTTGAGTTTTGATGTAGTTTGGTTGCCTGTTTTGGTAGTCAAAGCCGGATGACCTATTTTACACTCCGGGAGGTGTATCTTGAGCATCTCATCTCCGTTTTTGGACTTCTTTATATCGTTGGAAAGCTATTTCCACGCTCTTTCCAGTGATGCTGGTTGTTGTTCTAGATTCTGCTCCAGGAATTTTTTATTCAGTCTTATGCATTTTTGCATTCTGGTGGATATTCTAGTTGTTTAAGGTCTGGGGATCGATTTTGTTGCTTCAAATGTTTTGTTTTTTCGATCCGAAAAATGCGTCGGAAAGCTAGTTTCAAGACAAAGATATTTGTGCAAGTGTTCTTGTGTTTTGATGCAGTTTGGTCGCTTATTTTGGTAGTCAAAGCTGGATGTTCTATTTTGCACTCCGGGAGGCGTATCTTGAGCATCTCATCTCCGTTTTTGGACTTCTTTATATTGTTGGAAAGTTGTTTCCGCACTCTTTCCAGTGATGCTGGTTGTTGTTCTAGATTCTACTCCAGGAACTTTTTATTCAGTCTTATGCATTTTTTCATTCTGGTGGATATCCTAGTTGTTTCAGGTCTGGGGATCGATGTTGTTGCTCCAAATGTTTTGTTTTGGGCTATACCTTCTATTGTATTAGCCTTATGCTTTTTCTGATCATTGTTGATATTCATTGTAAGCATCTTTATGCAAACGCACTGAGATAAAGTGCCACTCTTGCGTTTTGGGATCCTTTTCATCATTGTGATTTGTTATACTCACACTATTTTATAAAGTGCCATGGGGGGGATAGTTGATTTCCATTTAGGCCCTCTTTCTTTGTCAAGTGAGTGTCCCTTCCACGACATTAGCCCCATGATGTGTCAATGACACGTGCCTTTATAGGTGTCCATACCTCACTCGCGATGTGTCTGGTTCCTGTGTTGTAGGAGATTTTTGGCCCACCTTTTTAGTTGCTTGTCGCCTCACCCCGTCTGCTTTAAGGGGGGGTTATATTGTTGGTTCTAATGCTTCCTTGGTTCGATGGTTCGTTAGTGTGAGCTATGTATTTAGTACCTGATCCTACATATTAGACAATTGTAGTGGTTGGCTACCTATGCGTTTCGGTGAGATGGATCGTCTACCACATAGACATGCTCGGTTTGTGCCTTCTATTTCCTTGGAGGTTCTACAGAACAACACCTTTTGACATAGTTTCGCCGCTTTTCATGCTTCAGTGGTTCTCTTCATGATCTCTCCTTGTTCCTATCTTTTGGGACATTCTTTGCTATCTCTTTTTGGAGTAGGGTTTTTCCCATGTGGTTTTCTCTATTTCTCTGGTTTATAGAGATTTCCTTGTATTGGGTACCTGATCAGGCCTTGTTGTCGGGACCCACTTTTTTGCTTTCATAGTTGTGCTAGGTTAGCTTACCTCCTGAGCTTCGCTTAAGGGGGGGTGTTAGAGTAATTAGTTGTTTTCACTTATTAATTAAATCACTTTGATTTAATTAAATAAGTTGCCTATTACTCTAGTTTTCTTAAGCTATCTCGTAGGTACATATAATTAATATTTTATTAATTATAATGTGCAACCCAAGCTTTTTTAGGCTTTAGTTTACCCTTTTCGGGTTTCGATCTCCTTTATAAGGATTGATCTCTTTGTAAATTCATTTGAATTTGTTGAATAATATTTTTCTTCTTCATCTGAGTTTTTTAGATCAAACCCTTGCCTCTTCTTGTCTTTTTCTTTACCATGATAGGTTTTTTGCATGCAAGTTTTCTTGGGCTTCATGGATTTGTTATGCGCTTTTGCTCAAATCCTACATACTATATAATGTGTTCAAACTTGTTTTTTTTATAGGGTTTTGTGGTTCCCTTCAAAACCTATTTTTCACATGATAAAAAATATGTTCAAATTATGTGGGCTTTTGCAATGTTGTTGCCTTCTCTTTCTATATCTAAAGGTTGTTGCATAGCTAATTTGGATGTACCCTATCTTGTGCAACTTGTAGATAGGGGTTTTGTTGGCTCTCATGTGGGTGGAGGGTTTCCTTCCGTAGTTGCTCCTTCCACCCAAGTGTCTATTGCTCCCTTTATCTTGCCAAGTGCCCATGTATATGTTGCTAGAGTTTCAAATAGTGATGTGGTGGCTATTCAACCTAGCTTGGGGGTTGGCGGCCATTCTAGTGACCTTGAAGGGATGAAGTCGTGACAAGCTGGTAGAGGATTTATTATGGTTTCAAGTGCCATTTTTATGAAGTTGAATGTGGAGATGGAGGAGAAGTAGATCAAAATGTGTTTATTTACTCGAGTTATGTTGTTATTTCTTGATTCAAGGGTTTTTGGAACAATCTTCCTCAATTGCATGTTTGGATCTTGTAGTAGTAAGAATTTGCTTTCGGGTACAATTCATATTTACCCTACAATGAAGGGTTTTTTTTATTGCCAATTTTGAGAATGCTTAGGACAAAAATATAAACTTGTGTGATTGTGTTTTAGCTGGGAGAATAATTTTTTGTTAATGGTTGAACCATGGCATTTTGATTTATGTCCTTCCTCTTCATCATGTAACAAGATCCTGATTTGGGTGCGACTTCCTTATCCCCTCTTCATCTTTGGGTTGATTCTCGTTGATAGGAAGTGAGAGACACTCTTGGGGATTTTCTTATTGTTGATGTTCAATCCTTTGATATTTTTCATTCCACCTTTGTCTGCATTCTAGTTGAAATAGATGTCTCTAAAGGGTTACATGTAGAGGTCATGCTTAATTCTTCAAAGGATAGTTGGGTTAAAATTTTGGAGTATGAAGAGAATCCTTTTAGGTGTAGATGTTTTAAAATTGGCCATGCAATTGTTCAATGTGGTGTAGAGAAAAATAAATTGTTGGCTTCATGGTGGAATGGTGCTTTTGATTAGCATTACACGGTTGTGAAGAAATCTAAAACTCATAGGAATTTTTTCTAATTGGTTGCATAAGATTCCTTGAGTCTTGCGACTTCTTCTTAGGCTAGTATGGTTGTCGATGATGGGGTGTTGAGGCTAGTGATTTGATTCATGTTGCCTCCTCGAATATGGGTGGGAATGTGGCTTGAGCTTCTACCCTTAGTGATAGTGTTTTGGCTATGAATTCTAGTGATATAGACTTTCTTGTAGGGAGGACTTCTAATCTTGCTCCAAATGCGGTGGTTGTCCTCTTTGTCGACACTCTGTTCCAGGATGGTGATGGTCTCTTGTATGGCTCGATGGCTTGGCAAGTTTAGGCTTTGAAAGTGGAAAAGGGATGGATAACTGCTGAGGGCAAGAAAACTAAGATGTTTGTGCCCTCTTTTGACATGACTATTCACTTCTGCAAGAGTAGTGCTAAAGGTTAATTGTAATCACTCTTGGTTGGGAGAGCTTGGGCTGGGGTTTCCTTTGGCTTGTTCCTTGGTTTTCAGTTGCCTGATGGTTGTTTTCTTGCAGTGTTTGTTTTGGGTTGTGGGAGTTTGTTGGCTTGTTCCACTTTGTTTGTTCCTTTTTGTTTATTTGGGCTCTATTGACGTGTCTTATGTGGTGTTGTTGTAAAGGATTTTAGGCCCCTTCAAAACCTATTTTTACCTTAACCAAAAACATGTTCACCTATTTTTACCTTAACCAAAAACATGTTCAAATTATGTGTATTATTCACTTCAATCTTTAATATTTTTGACATGGTATACACACCATTGCATATTCTCATGGGATTTGAGCAATCAATAAGTGTTGAATAATAATAGCTACTCTATTCTTTCACCTTCTTCTAATGTAACCTTGGCGATGAGAGTGATAGATAATTATTAATGGATTTTTCTCAAAAATTCTAGGATATTATTAATTTCGATTTGTTAGAAGTATGTGAATCTTATGTTATCAAACAAATGCTTCAGGCTTTGAACTCTACTTTTCTTCTTCTCATTCCTAAAAAGGAAGGTGCTAAATTGCTAATCATATGGATTTGTTTTGGCCTATTGCTTTGTGTAATGTGGTCTACAACATTATTACTAAGCTAGTTGGGGAGAGGCTTAAATTGTGGCTGCTCTCTATGCTCTCAAATGAGTAAGGGGGTTTTGTTGTTGAAAGACAGATTGTGGACATGATGGTAATTTCTTCTTAAGCCATTCATTTTATGGCAATCTCCAAGGAGAGATCTATGTTCATCAAACTTGATATGGCTAAAGCATATGATAGAGTAAAGTGGAACTTTTTATAGAAAATTCTCCTTGCCTTTGGCTTCAACATAAAGTAGGCTAGTTGGACTATGAGTTTTTTAAAATCTTCTTCCTTCTTTGTCATTCTAAATGGGGAAACTTCTGGGGTATTTGGAGCCTCTAGAGGTCTTCACCAAGGGGATCCTCTTTCTTCCTATTTGTTTATTATTATGGCCTTTCAAGATTTATTAAGTCTCTAGTTTTTTGGGACCAAATTCATGGTTGGAGTTGGGGTAATAAGTTGTCATTTCTCATCTCTAGTTTGTGGATGATACTGCTCTTATGGGGATTGCTAGACTACGTGAAGCTGAGACTTTCAAGAGAACATTGGATATTTATTTGGCTTCTTTAGGTTAGAAATTCAATGAGCATAAATCTTCAATCAATTTTATTTTTAATTACCTTTAGAGCCTATCCAAGTGATTATTGCTAATATTGTAGGATTTCAAATTGGATCTCTTCGCCCCCTTAAGTATTCATATTTGTGTTGGCAAGAAACTTGGGCTATTTTGGCAAGACTTGCTAGATAAGTTGCATTAGAATGTTAACAATTGTCCACTCATCAATAGCTTTCTACCATTGCTTGGGTGACCTTGCTTCAATTGGTAATTGAAGCCCTTCCAATTTATAGAAACCTTGTCCAAGCAACACACATATTTTTTAAAAGTAATTTGATGCAATTTTCATTTTGATTTCTTTGCAGTGGTAGTTTGTGAAATTCCAAATGGAGCCTAATTGTAACAACCCGTTTTCTCGAGTCTTAATTATCAACTAACATATCCAAAGAAATACAGTTATTACTTCATTTTCATAGGAAGACAGTTAAATTAGTTTTGTTCATATGAAAGAGATTTACTATTAAAATTAGTTAAACAAAATTTCTTAACTAAGAACTTAAAACATCATTAATGAATTTACTTATAGAAATTAAAAATCCACATACCAAGGAATTTGAACCAAGAAATCATTGTAGGGATGCTTCTACAACCACCCAGGTTAGTCCACAAATACCACTATAACAATATCAAATAACAACTACCATCCAATATTGCTATATCACAAATCAAATGAAGATTACCATTAAACACCACTATATCAGTTAGGGCATCACATACCATTGTATTAATTAGGGCATCGATTACCATTGGATCACTTCTAAGGGCATTAGATACTATTGTATCAATTAGGGCTTCAAATACCGCTAAAACAATTAGGGCTTTAGATACCACTGTATCATTGCTTTCCTTTTAATTTCTTAACTATGACAATAACTTAAGATTATAAAATATGCTCATATTCAATATTCATATAAATGAAAGACTAAAATAACAATCCATCAGATAAATCTCTCTCTCCATCAGATAAATCTTTCATATACCACTGTATCAATTAGGGCTTCAGATACCACTGAATCAATTAGGGCTTTAGATGCCACTATATCATTCCTTTCCTTTTGATTTCTTAACTATGGCAATAACTCAAGATTAGAAAATATGCTCATATTCAATATTCATATAAATGAAAGATTAAAATAACAATCCATCAGATAAATCTCTCTCGCAACTAAGTGTAAAATAACTGCAACAATAATATAACTCAAATAATCTTACCTTCTTCTTGCATATACTTCATAAAAGTAAAAATAAATGTTTTCGACAAACAATTGAATGCATAGCTTATCTTTGTTTGACCCACGTCTGACATCTTGTGAAAAGGGGAAACATTGTCAAGGACTTAACCACCCAACCTTGGACCATCACTTATCCCCACACAATCTCTAACGAGAAAGGCCCTTCCTATCCGAAATTGGACTTGAAACATTTGTCATCTACTGAGCATCCTGGTATCTAAACACACCACTCAACTTGACAGAAGGAGGATACAATAAACAAGATCATGCATGAGCTATTAAAAATTAAAAATTAAAAATTAAAAATGATAAACATTGTTATGTCATATCAAATTCTGTTTCATGTTATTGCAGATTCCTTTCTCTCACCTCATCACCCTTTTCCTTGGCTATAGAGCCGGTGAGTCCTAAGTGCTCGGAATCTCAAAGCAAACGACTCTGTCAATTGATTCATGAAGATTACATACATCTAGTATTTCACATTCTGTGATTACATGTTTATGTTCTTTAAAGATTTCAAATTTGATTGTTTAATTCTAATATCCAATGGCATAATGATTTATGGATTCATTTTATGGTTACTTAGCTTTCATTTGCCATAAATAGATCTACTTAAAAGAGAATCAATTTTGTAATATCAAACAAGATATCAACAAGTTATCATCATGATAAATACTGTAATTTACTTCTATTGCACCATTTGTTCAAGAAAACATATTAGAAACATTGGATTCGGGTGTTCCACATAACCTAGATAATTTGTAGATGATGTCTTGCTAAACGCTCAGCTACTTGTCACACATATGCTTGCAAAGTAAATAACACAACTGCAACATAAAAGTACTTCACGATTTCTAGCAGAATATTTGAATGGGCATAAAATCATGGAAATAATTTATTGAAAGGTATAGATTGGTATTGGCATGGATATTGATATTAAGGAGGAATTCAGGTGTTGTGGTAGAAGGTGAAAGTGATCATAGAAAAATTGTAGCATGAACAAGGTAGTATGTGCCTAGCTGGCCATTATGTTTCAGCCTCCCATAAACGTTCTTCAAGTGCCAATATCCCAAGTATATATGAATCATGTAATCTGAAATCAAGATAATAAATAAAACTTGATTGCTATGGTGGCAGTGATTTTCCAATTAAGGTTGCAGGTTATTGACTTAAGCAAGAAAGTCGAAAAATAAAAGGGAGAGAGAGTTGGGATTGAGAAGAAGGTAGTTGAGTGCCATGAAAATATAAATCGGTATGAGAGTTCTTGCCTCCTTGTCTCCACCTATCTCAAGATATCAAATGGTCTAAGGAGACACTTTGGCTTCCAAAACATAAAGAATATATTGGCAATTAAAAATGCCAAGTGTTTAATCGGTTACAAACAAGGAAAAGAATAAAAGAATGGAAAGATAGTTGGAAGGTTATAATTCGAATATTATTATAATTCAAATGTTATTATATTTGCCATTTCATTTTTATATATATGCATGCATATAAATATTTATTAGAATAATATGAGGAAAGATCAATTTAAATTCCTTGAGGTATGTTTTTATGTTTTAACTCAATTATTTTATGTTTCTCAAATTATTTATTTAAATAGCTCATGCAGTTTCATCGATTGTATCTTGATGTTCAAGTTGTTAGGTCCTCAACCCATTTGCCTAGTGATGGTGATGCTTTTGTGCCTAATTCTTTTTTGACAATGCTTCCACCCCTTCGACGTGTTTCCTGTAAGGAAATTCTTCGAAATTAAATTATATTATCATAACAAGTTATAAATAATCATAATGGCTAGCTGCCTTTTCAATTCTATGAATTTGTGATAAATAATCAACTAGCATGTTATCTTCACATGAAACTATAACGACTAGCCATCTTATCATTTCAAAAGATTATAAAAAATTTAACCGTCAACTAACTTCATGTGAACCTCAATGGCTATATTTTAAATTAGGTCAAAAATTGGGATGTAACACTAATTAAGTGGGATCTTGTTTGCAAACATAAGGAGGGGTCTTGGTCTTCGTTTTGCCATCTTTTGTTGGCAAGCTTTGACAATTAAGTTATACTGACATTGATGTACTAATCAGAATCAACCGCAGGCTCATATTCTCACGTATAAGTATTTACCAGGTGTTGACTTATGGATGTTTCTTGTTACCCTATTGAGCATAGGGGTTCAATGGTTTGGAACACTTAAGGATTGGTGCTCAGCTGGTTAAGAGGCATTTTTTGGATTTGCTCCAAGGGTTCTAAGGAACCTTTTTGGACAATTTTTTTGGGATAGTAGACCCCCTCTTCTTTCAATGTTTACTTTGGTTTGGTGGTTGGTTACAGATGGAAGGACTTTTCTGATTGGCCACTAGATGGTTTAGAGAGGGGTCAAAATGAGTTTACTTTGATTATGGCTTTAATGGTGTGCAACTCCTTGTAAGTGTAGACACCTAAAAACCTTTAGAAAATAAAGTATTTTTATTTTCTGAAAAATTTCTGATGACATCATTTATTATTTAATTAATTAATTTATTTTTATGGCATTAAATCCTTTTATCTTAATTAAAAATATTTAATTAAAGAATCCCTCCCAAAAATGTTTAAATCTTATTTAAACATTATTTTCTTATTTATTAATTATTTAATTAATAAATTGACCAAAAACCCAAAATAAATAAAAAATTTATTTTTTGCCCAAAACTTGGCCAATTTCCTTAAGACCACTAACCTCTTCCAAAATTTTCTAATCCTTCTTTAATTTTGATTAAGGGCTAATCCCATCATTTCCTACCCCTAATCCCATCATTTCCTATAGAAAATCTAATGCTCAACTACATGGTGGTACTTCTCTTTGAAGTATCCCCCCGCTCAAAAAGCTTCAATGGTTTTCCTTCATCTCCATTATCCCCCATCCATATCCAACATCCGTCTCTCCTACCCCATCTTATGCATCAGTATCTCTTTGAATCACTCCTCACCTTTAGCTTTAGGGATCCACAATCTTAGTCTTAGGGATCCAACAATCCAAATCAATCCACCAAGCCTCATCTTTCGAGATCCACAATCCTAGTCCTAGGGATCTCCGAAACCCATCTTCCGCCAATCTGACTCTTTGAAATCCTATTGCATCAGCTTTATAATCCCCTCATCCATCTCCCTATCCTGGATTTCTTTTTATAGCGCTCTGCTCCTTCATCCTCCACCTTCCCTAAAGTCTTAAGCTTGCTTCCTCTTGTGCATCTGATTCTCCTTTATCATTCTCCCATAGTGAGAGTTTGAGCTAATTCAGCCCCTTCTCTTTGCCAATCTGAGTCTTCTTGCTCATCTCGGATTCTTGTACTTTTCAAGAAGTCATCGAGCCTCGCTTTGTCTCCCCGTCGCCTTCTTGAGGG
The DNA here is from genome assembly GCA_028749045.1 of Cupressus sempervirens. NCBI lineage: Eukaryota > Viridiplantae > Streptophyta > Pinopsida > Cupressales > Cupressaceae > Cupressus > Cupressus sempervirens. The sequence goes on along the minus strand of CM053787.1, from coordinate 679,787,470 downwards.
GGCATCTCACAGTCCATTCTCTCCTCTTCTGCTCTGGCCTTGGGCATCTTATTTTCTTATCTTTGATGCCATGCCACTTGCGGCATCACATCAAAGAGGGGCAAAATGTAGACACCTAAAAACCTTTAGAAAATAAAGTATTTTTATTTTCTGAAATTTTTTTGATGACATCATCATTTATTAATTAATTAATTTATTTATTTTTATGCCATTAAATCCCTTTATCTTAATTAAAAATATTTAATTAAGGAATCCCTCCCAAAAATGTTTAAATCTTATTTAAACATTATTTTCTTATTTATTAATTATTTAATTAATAAATTGACCAAAAACCCAAAATAAATAAAAAATTTATTTTTTGCCCAAAACTTGGCCAATTTCCTTAAGACCACTAACCTCTTCCAAAATCTTCTAATCCTTCTTTAATTTTGATTAAAGGCTAATCCCATCATTTTCTACCCCTAATCCCAACTCAAAATATTTAATTAAGATTAAATATTAATCCTCATGTTTATTAAAAAAGTTTTAATAAATATCTCCTCAACCCAAACCCTTGAAATAAATAAAACTTTATTTATTTCCTAAAAATCTAATTTATCCTCATCCTAAGAAGTTCTAGACTCTTCTAGAAAGTCTTCATCCTCATCCTAGGAAATTCTAAACTATTCTAGAAAGTCTTTATCCTCATCCAAAGTCTAGACTCTTCTAGAAGATGTCTTTAAACCTAATCCTAATCCCCTCCTAACCTTGTCACATTCCCTAAAAATGGGTTAAGACTTACTAACCCAAGCCAAAGTTAACAAATATCTCCTCCTTCACCCACCCTCATTAAATGCCATCCACTTGCCTATCCCTAAGCTAATCCTAAACCATCCTAATCCATCCTCTAATCATTTGCACAATCCTAAGCAAGCTTAAAACCTTCTTAATCAAGCCCAAGTCGAAATTGCTCTCATCTCCCTCAAAATATCTCAACCATAAAACTTTATGAAGCCCACTAGGCCATAAATGACTCTTCCAAGCCCTTTTATTGCTCTTACAAGTCATTATGAGGGTCTTTATGAAGATTTTATCCCTTGAGCCTCCTTTGTTGACTCATCCTTCCCCTTTCCTCCATCCTCTCACCCTGTGACATGTGTCACTTCTTGATTGGCTGTAAGGAAACACAATCTATGTGCTCTCTTCTCATGCAGTCTGAGCCCTCCATGAGCTTTTTCCCATCCTTGCATCTTAGCCCTCAATCCCTCAAGCCTCTTGCCTATAAATTGGATCCTCCCCCTTTGCAAAATAACACAATCCATGAAGTAAAGTCATAATGCCATTTTAAGAAGCCATTTTACATCAAAACCATACACTCACACCCAAATTCCAACTCCATTTGAAGCCCTTTTTGAAGCATAAGCTTGAGCATACATCTTATCTATTTAGACAAAGCTACTCAACAAGAGAGCTTCTCATTGAGAGAGCCCATTAATGGCTCATATTCTCAATTGAGAGCTCATTTTAGTCTATCTAGAAGTTTATGAATTTTGTTTAGTTTGTAGAAGCTTTATTTAAATTTGGTTTCTATTAACATACTAACATTGCTCATATACAGTAAGGATCAGATGTCCAAGCCTAGGGCAGTGAGTCCTTTGGAAGATACTCTATTTTTGTAGCATAATTGGAGCTTAACAGACGACTTTTTGGAGGTATTGAGGTGCCTTCGTGGAAGCAGATATGGATCAAATACTTAGACTAAATGTAATTTTTTTGTGGTTTGTGGTTCACAACCTTTATCTTACCTAGGATAATCTTTGCAAGTAGGGCTTAGGGGCCTACCATGTGTGTCATGTGTTAAAAAAATCGACAAGTATGTTTGCCACCTTTTTTTTTCCAGTAATCCTTGCAAATGAATTAGGCTTTTTGGGTAGGACATTTGGGGCTAGACTTGCTACCATGTCTCTTTTGTGTTTGAGCTCTAGCCATGTTGGGGTAGGACCCATGCTAATACTTGCTTTTTCCAAGTTGCTTGGTCTCTTGGTCCTTTAATCATTTAGCATGTTTGAATGGAAAGGAATCGAAGGATATTTCAAGATGTAAACATGGATGCTATACACTTGTGGAAAATTTCGTATCCTCCTTGTAAAACTATTGTGGCTAAATGCGATCTTAGTGGAGGCTTGGACCTTGGTGATGTTTCTATTTATATTCTTCTCAATCTTTCACTTTAAGGGGGTGCTCCGATGTTTGGTGGTTGGTGTAATAGTGGTAGATGCAGACACCCATTACATTGAGTTAATCGAGAGTGTCATTGGTTACCCCTTCCTCTCGAAATTTTAAAAATTAAAACTCATGGTTCTTCTTGAGGGAACCTTGGCATGTTGGCATTGGTGAAGTTGGGTGTTGTAGTTTTGGAGATGTTCAGTTTATTTTTTTCTATCTATAAAAGATTTTCATACTAATAATTTAATGGACACTCTTGTCAGTTGCATGCTTTTTAGCATTGCTCTGATCATGGTTCACACAAAATTATTTGTGAGTTTGATTCTTAGGTGGTGGTGAATATGTTAACCAACCAAGAGTATGGGGATGTTAGTTGGCACTTAATTGTAGTTATGAGACAGATTCTTCAATTGTGTAATCCCTTAAATTCACTTACTTTCACACATATTCCTAAGGAGTGAAATAGTGGTGCAGGTTGTTTGGCCGAATGGGCCCCGGGCCTCGAATCATATGCAAGGCTGAAATATAATGGATAAGAGCAATTGCGTTTTAATATGATTCTTTTGTTAGATTAGTTGGTGAATAGTGATAGGTCTCTTTCTTTGAAGCGCTTTCTTTGTATCTCCTTTGTATTTGAATAAATATTTGCCAATCTTTTAGTCAAAAATTAAAAGTTAGATAAACATATTATAATATTTCTTGTTATCTTTAATTTTTGTTAACAAAAACTTTCATTGAAATTGACTAAGGAGAACATGACCTTTATTTATTGAAAATTGTTTATTAGTATTGGTAATTACTTAATATAGGTCTAATGTCTAGACAAATAAATACTTAGATTCCATTATATCAAATTAGTGATAAGTAGGAGATATTTTTCACATTATATCGAATTATAATATTGTTATCAGGATTCCATTATGTAGTTTTGGAGTCAATTTTGTTGACCCATCATTGATACCTATGTTTAAGAAGCAAGATAGGTGAACATTAGACCTTCCTTAGGGTATGATTCCAACTCAAGTATGCTTAACTGCAGAATTACTACATTTATAAACCTTCAATAAGTATTATATATTATAAACTATTCATTGTCCACATGTATTCTATACTTCCCTTTTACTCCAAATTAATATTATAAAATAAAATATTCAAGAATAATTTATTTTAGACAACACAATCATTTTACTTCTCCTTGACTCTCATACATCTCAAATGAATGTTAATAAAAATCATTGGCACATTAGAATCTAAAAGAAAAGATAACACATTTTATACCCCTAATTATAACCAAATTGAAAAATAAATTTGATATTAACAAGACATTATTTTATTTACCTAAAACAAACTAATAAAAGAAAACATGAAAGTCGCAATCAAATTTGACCATGTCTAAAGATTCATTCAACCGACACAAAAATGTACTAGTTTACATAAATGCATAACTCATTTTCAAAAGGTTTTTTCTTGGAATGAAGCCATCGAATAGTTATATCTTACAACCATCCGTCCCTGCTTTTGAAGAGCAGATATGAGCATATGCGACAGGTAGATGGTGGCGACAAGTAATGTTAAAAGTAGCTAGAAAAACAAATAGTGTATCCACTTTAAATATAAAGAAAACTAAAATATCAGCACAAAATAAGATGTAAAGCATGGAGTTGGTGAGAGTTTCATCAACAACTGGTCATTAAAACTAGTTTTTAAGTCTCAGTCTTTGTGCAAAGTTTAACTGGTTTTGGTGCAGCAGATCTCCTTTACAGCTGTGTCTGTTCTTCAATGTTGGAAATATTACTACACCTAAGTTTAACAGTTCTATAGATTTATGACGAGTACACAGTTCCACACAATTGTTTTAGCTGCTTTTTAATTCAAAAACAGTTTCACATATTTTATGATAAGAACCAAGAAGTTTACTTTCTAATTATTATTTTTTATTTTGTAATGGAGAGGATGTGCTTATAAGATGTACGTGTATCTATTGTCAGAACTAAAAAGATTAATACAATTTGACTTTTTAGAAAAATTTATAAATTACAAAACTTTCTATAAAATATTTTAATAGGTAATCAGCTGAAGCGTAGATTAGTTATTATTTTTATTAAGATTAATAAAAGATTTGTTATTTAATAGCTCACTATAAAGTTAATTAATTGTTTCTAACATTTTATTGTACCTAATCTTTATTGATTCTTAGTACTTTTAATATTCTATAAACTTCTCTTTAAAGACAAATGCTCTTAATACAATCTTTGAAAACAAAGCTAATAATATAAATGGCTACAAGCTTTCATTTAGACAAATTCCAAGACAATCCATACAAATATGAAGAGTTAGAACATTGCAATCACAAAAAAGTGCATTTGACTCTGCAATTTTTCAACAGCAAAAGTTACCGGAACTGGTTACCAAACAACTAATTCAAAACTAAGCTTAATGCAATTATTCATGTTGAAAAAAGAAAACGCAGTTATTACAATCAAATTTGACTATATCTAAGGAACTGAATAATTTAATTCAGCCGACAGAAAAATGTACCAGTATACATAAAAGTATAGCTTATTGTCAAAAGTTTATTCTTGGAACAAAGCCATAGAAGATTATCTTGCAAGAACAGGGTACTGCTTTACTTTATTCCCTGCTTTAGAAGAGCAAATATGGGAATTTGTGACAGATAGATAGTGGCGAAAAATAATGTTAAAATGCCCAGAAAACCAGATACTCTATCCACTTATAAAATGTGGCTCCATTGGTGAGAGTTTCAACAGCAAGTGGTCATCAAAACTATTTTTTTTAGTCCATGACTTTTTGGCAAAAATTACTTTCCTTGCACTGGTTTTAGTGCAGAGAAGATATCCTTTATAGCTATATCTTTTCTTCTTGAAAATTGGAGATGGTTTTACACTACTTTTATCAATTCCATGTCTCTTGCAATGTGTGTAAAAAGTTTTTTTAAAAGTTGTTATGGAGGATCTGTTTCAAGGTTTAAATTTTGAAAGCTTAATAATAATAATTTGAGATTAACTATTATTATTTATTAAATTCAAGTAGTCTTAAATTAGGTTCAGGTTACGGGACAGTTTATTTGCACCATTCCCAATGTGCTTTGTGTGTATTATATTAACACTTAGAAGAGGTGCATTTTTGTGGCACCGTAGACGATGCCCTTAAATTCAAGACCTCTCAAATGAAAGGCTCACGACTTACATTGTATTAAATATGATTTTTAAAGAATCGGTATTATAATTTACTTTAAAGTTATTCAATTAATGTGATTAAAATTCAATTCAACAATTCTTACATACTTTATAAAAGGAATTATAAATTATTATTATTTCCTTTAAATTAATCAATCTATTTTAAGAAGTGGTTTGGGCTCTGCCGAGGAAGGATGGTTCAACTTACTTTTGGCCGGGCATACATGGGCTAGCTCAAGTTGCTTTAAAAAATGTTTTAATAGCAAAGGTGTTGGTCATCCAAAAGACACATTTTGAGGGAATTTGTTGACCATTGTAAATGCTCTCCAACAAAGAAAGCTCTCAAAGGGAATATCAATAAATATATTTCATCTAATCTTAACATTTTAAATTATTTTAAGGATTTTACAATATCCCACATATACTTATAAGGTGTTAAGGCGACATATTTCTCATCAAAGTGGGCAACATCTTTTGATGACGACAAACCAATGTACCTATGGTACAAGTTGATGATCAAGGTGATATGTTATAAAGTATATATCAAATGCAAGATTTCCATCATTCCTTGGCAAGTCAAAATTTGAAGTGACATGTGGATGTTTGAAGGTGTATGGGTGTAATGGAGGCAAATTTTGTTATTTCGACGACTAGGTTGTTCGTAGTTATGTATGCATCGATGTTGTCATAAATGTCAACATTATCAGAAAGTAAGGTTACATGGACTTTGGTAAAAATTTTGTTTTGGTTTAAGATGAAAATTGTATGATTCAAGAAAATTAGCAGTAAGACTCACTTTATTCACCTCATTTGATTCCGCCTCCACGGAATGAGTAGAGTATTTACACCCCCTACTATGTTAAGGGCTCCCACCCACGGGCTGGGAGCTATCTTTTCTCTTTGACCGAACCCCCATCCCATAGAATTGTAGAGCGATCAATCCTATGTTGTCATAAATGTCAACATTATCTCAAGGTAAGGTTACATGGACTTTGGTAAATTCTTTGTTTTGGTTTAAGATGAAAATTGTATGATTCAAGAAAATTGGCAGTAAGACTCACTTTATTCACCTCATTTGATTCTGCCTCCACAGAATGAGTAGAGTATTTGCGCCCCCTACTATTTAAGGGCTCCCACCCATGGGCTGGGAGCTATCTTTTCTCTTTGACCGAACCCCCATCCCATAGAATTGTAGGGCGATCGATCCTATTTTGTCACAAATGTCAACATTATCAGAAGGTAAGGTTACATGGACTTTGGTAAAATTTTTGTCTTGGTTTAAGAAGAAAATTGTATGATTCAAGAAAATTGGCAGTAGAGGTATTGTTTTAATCAACAAAGTTGGGTTATGATCATTGTCCGCATTATGGATATTGATATTATAGAGTCTACATATGAGTTAACTATGTGAAATATACAAAGGAGTAATTAGATATTGAAGATATCAGTACAATCAGTTTTGGTGTAGTATCTAAACACATTGTATAGATTTTATATCATTGTAAGAGCAATGAGCTCCATTGTATTACAACTCCTAACATGGTTGAGACTTATAACAAAGTCTAGGCCTCTAGTAAGGACTCATGCACTAAATGTATGTAATAGACTCCTAACAGGGTCAATTCTCCTAACAAAGCACTTTCATATCAGTGCGTTGTTGTGGGTACCATCACCACCAAGATTTTCTCTTGGCTAAGTTTTCCTAAAATATAAATCATTGTGTTATGAGTTTCTTATTTTTGTCTACTTTACTTTTTAGTTTAATCATTTGTGGATACATATAATTTAGTTTTGAAATTATTAGTTGGTGTAAAGTGTTGTGCAATACTGATTGAAGTTAAAGGGAAGTAGTTGAACTTTGTGTCTAAAATCCATGGCTCTATTTTTATAGATTGTGGATTTAATCTTAGGCAAAGAATTTATGATGATAAATCACAAATACCTAGTTAATGCCGATATTGTGTCATGTTCTTAATTTGAGGTTTGAATTTGGATGCAAGGCAAAGGTCAAGTAAGAGGTAAAAGAATATCTTCCTATGAATGGATGGAGGGTGTAAATGAGATGATGAATGTGTTATTTTGGGTAAGGGTATTCAATGGGGGGTTTCTTCAAAGTTGATTTGCTCTACAAGTTATTGTACTATTAATATTTCTTAATATTAATAAAATAATATTTCACAAATCAAAAATAAAATCTATCAAATTGAGAGATTTTTTAATATTTGATTTAGTGGTGATTAAATTTATTTTCTTTATTTCCAAGGATTGGTTTTTAATTTACAAATTCATTCTAGCTATTTGATTTTGGGAGTACAAGTCTTAAGGTGAAACCTCTTTGGCTATGAGCCAAGGAGTAATGAATTTCCATATTGTGGGGCACACAATCTAGGCCTAATCCCTTATGATGTTGGAGATTTGTGCTTAACAAAACTTAATCGAGAGAGAGAGAGAGAGAGAGAGAGAGAGAGAGAGAGAGAGAGAGAGAGAGTGTCAAAAAAGAAATAGAAGAGCTTGAACATCGAGTTGTTGAAGTAACTTTACCCATGAAGCACAACACTATCAATAATCTCCAACTTATCAATTGATGAGCTTAAGAGGTTTTCTAATGAATGGATCATGAGGCACAACACTTGCTGAAGGTTTTACAAATTGGGTTGCAAGCAATATGCGCTTAACAGTGGATGAAACTCCATAGTCAAGATTGCTTGCGAAGGATTAAAACTAGGATGGGTAACCTTCAGGGAAGTCCTAGTGCTTCACCTCTATAAGCATCACCTAGATACAATGAGTGCTAAGTGTTCCATTCATTTTCATGAGAGATGGGTTCTTGTGAATCCCTATTCGTGAAACATGGGTAACTGAGTTTGACTTGGAGAATTACACAGTCAAATCTTAATAACAATATTACAAATTTACTTGCTGCAAAAAATATCTTCTACTTATCAATTAATGAGGTTAAGGGACTTTCTAATGAATGGTTCATAAGACACAACACTTGCTGAAGGTTTCACAAATGGGATTGTAAGCAAACTGGGCTTAACCATGGAAGAAACTATGTAGTTAAGTACACTCAAGTTGGAATAGTATTGGGATGGGTAACCGTCCGAGAAATCTTAGTGCTTCATTTTTGCGAGCATCGCCTAGATACAATGAGTTTGTTAAGTTTTCCATTCATTCGAGCATGATAGATGTGTTCTTGTGAATTACTACTTATGAAACATGGGTAAATGAGTTTGACTCAAAAAACTACATAGGTGAATCTTAATAGCCATATCACAAATTGACTTGATGTGGAAACTATCCTCTACTTATCAACTGAACATCTTAAGGGGCTAATTAATGGGTCATAAGACACAATACTTGCTGAAAGTTTTGCAACTGGGGTTGCAAGAAAAGTGAGGTTAACAATAGAGGAAAATCCATAGTGACTTGCGTTCAAGTTGGAGTAATATTAGGATGGGTCACCTCTTGGGAAGTCCTACCACTTCACCTTTGTGAGCGTCACCTATATGCAATGAGTGCCAAGTGTTCATTCATTCTCACGAGAGATGGGTTTTTCTGCACCACCACTCATGAAACATGGGTCGATGAGCGTGACTCAAAATTACATAGTTGATCTTCCTAGTGAATGGTTCATGAGGTTTTGTAAATGGGGTTGGAAGCAGAGTGAGCTTAATGATGGATGAAACTTTGTAGTTAAGCGTGTCAAGTTGGAGTAGTACTAGGATGGGTGACCTCTTGGGAAGTCCTTGTTCTTTACATTTGTAGACATAACCTAGATGCAATTCATTCTCATGAAAGATGGGTGCTTGTGAAACACTACTTAGAGTCACCTAGTACCCACTCTTTACATATAGAGAAATATATTGGGAATTCAAAGAATGTAAACTAGCAGGATCCAAAACAAGTAAATAGTAGACTGACTCTTTATGATACAACCAATCTGTAACAGTTGTTCTTTTAACAGTTAAGTTTGAAAAGTATATTGGGAATTCAAAGAATGTAAACTAGCACGATCCAAAACAAGTAAATAGTAGACTAACTCTTTAGGATACAACCAATCTGCAACAATTGTTCTTTTAACAGTTAAGTTTGTGTTCTGCCGTGTTCAGCTATTTCTGTTGCTGTCCTGCTTCGCTTTATTAGGTTTGTGTTAGCTGTCTTTTGATAGTTCTATAGGAGTTTTTGGCTGGTTGTTTTTCTTCATGCAAATGGTCTTAAGCCCTTCCAAAACCTTGTTCAATTCAACCAAAAGCAATTGCTCTTAATACAATCTTTAATGAAATGAATGCCTAGAAATGGGTACAGATTAAGCAGTGTGATCCCATGTGTCGAGCAAAAACACACAACAAATCCAGAAACAATCTCTACCAAAAAGGAGAGCGAAACCTTAAAAAAGAAGATAATTATTCAGAGAAAAATGCACTTGACTGCAATTTTCAACACCATAAGTCACCGGATCTGGTTAGAGAAACAACTAATTCAGATCTAAGCCTAATGCAACTAGTCCTGTTGCTGCTGAGAAACAACCTTTAGCAGTTGATCTTTTTGCTTCTCTAAAAATGGGTAAATTCTCTGATACTCCAAAATAGCCCTAATGAGGTCCCTGAAGGAGAACTCAGGCCAGAGAGTAGGAGTAGCATAGAGCAAAGAAAATGAAGTCTGCCAGAGGAAAAAATTGCTAAGCCTGGTTTCGCCAGAAGTCCTAATCAAAAGCTCTGGCTCTGGACAATCAGATGTATAAAGATACCTTTCAATGTCCTCTGCCCTAATCTCCTTTACGCCCAAATCCCCGCCATTAATAACTCCTTCAACAGCCTGGACAATCTCCTGCGAGCCAGTGTAAGGAGCACAGATATTCAGAACGGCCTTATCATTATTCCTAGAGAAAGCCATGGCTCTTTCTGCAGATTCTCTCACATTCTGAGGAAAAAGGCTCAAATCTCCAATAATTTGAACCCTAATTCCATATTTATTAACCATGCTCTCCTTTTCAATGAGCAGCTCCAGTTTCTCCTGCATCAAATTCATAAGCGTCTCAACTTCCTCCTTTGACCGCCTGAAATTTTCAATACTAAAAGCATAAACACTCACAAATTTTATCCCCAAATCATAACAGTCCCTCAGGGTATGCATCAGACTGGTATACCCAAATTCGTGCCCTTTCAATTTCTTCACATTTCTTTTCGTCGCGTATCTCCTGTTTCCGTCCATTATGATCGCAACATGATTCGGAACAGAGCCCGCGGAAACGATCCATATTACAAATCGTCTGAAAATTTGGTAGATCGAATTTGCAAGAAAGGCAGCCGTCTCCTGAAAGCATGAATTACTGAAAGATTTGATGGCTGAATATGCTGCCATTTTTGGGATCTGCAGTAATTTCTGAGCATAAAGAGGAAAATATATAGATCTGTGGGATCAAAATTGTGGGCGTAGGGCACATTGGAGACTTTTCAATCTACTGCTTGGCTGCTTGGCGTCCTTTTTTCTGCCGTCCAGACATAAAATAATGTTGGTATGGTGAAGAGTAAATGGTGTTTCAATGAGAAAATGGACTAATTTAACATTTCCACCAACAATTTCGCTCCGCATAATAACCGCCATAGATATTTTTCATTCTGAGCCAGGGCTTGGGTTGCATACAGTACTATTTCATTTTACAAGGAAAACAACTGAAGTGTGTTAAGTTAAATTGCAAGATGATCAAACTTAGTTATTTCTCACACTAAAATATACTTAATGTATACTTAATGAGAATGAATTCAATTCACTTTTTTCTTGGTTGGTGAAATTTTGGTATAAGCCCCGGGGCGCTGCCAGCATGTCAAAACAGTAATTCTTCATTCCTATGAGGTGCACGTTCATGTAAGTTTTTGATGAATAGTCCTTTTCAATTAATAAAATTTACTAAGATTACAATTCACAAAAAAGGGCGGGGGGATACAGGATCACTTCGCGAATGAGTTCAATCGACCGAAGCCGAAGCAAACAACATGGCCGCAGCCAGCAACTATAAACTATTCATAAAAAAAAAAAATATTTAGAACAACCTCATGCTGCCAAGGCAATACCAACAGAGGGAGGAGGATCATCTTTATTAGGAAATCCCCACGCATCAGTGGGATTGTGAGGCGGACTAAGAACAGTCCAGCCGTCAGCAGCATCCGCAGGATCTGGGGTAGTTGCAGTCTCCGCATCCTTCTTGTCTGGCCGCAGAGGAGAAATCGCCAAAGCCAGCCGGAGAAACTTGCCAGAGTGCGCCCGTCCAGGGGGAGGAGCCGGAGACCAGCCAGAAGCCCGCCTAGGGGGGGGGGGGGGGGGAGCCGGAGACCAACCAGAACTACCACGTGGTGGGGAAGCGGAGCGACGCCTCCAACCGCTATGACCACCGCTGGGAGAGCGGTGGCGGGGACCCTGGGAGCGCGGCGTGTGCAAATGACGGCCAGAGGACTGGCGTCTGGATCAGAACCCGCGAGATGAGAAGGCATCAGCCGAGGCATCCGGAGGCACTCTGGCAATGGTACAAGGAGCATTGCCCCAGTGGTTTAACAATTCTTGTAAGTGGGCAACCTCCAGGGAAACTTTATTAGCTTGCACCTGTATCTGCATAATGACATTGTTACAAATGCATGCCTTAGTGTACATTGCAATGTTAACATCCAAAAAACTGTGAGTGAATAAAACTGCATTCCTATCTTTCCATAGAGAAAACAAAATTTTCATCCTGAAAGTATGCCAAATCTGGGAAAACTTCCGAGGAAATCTGGGGAAATCACCCAGCAGGATCATGTGCCATGAAAAAGGTTCGGGCCTGAAAGGCTTGAAAAAATCATGGATCCAGTGCCAATAGTTCTGAGCACGTTTGCAAAACCAAAAAATATGCAAAAAAGACTCAGGTTGGCCACAGAAGGGGCATCTGGGATCAAGAACCCCAATGTGCTTGAGCCGAGGCCCCAGAGGAAGACCTTGGAAAGCAAGGCACTAAGCAAAGTGAGCAATCTTAAGTTCTGTAATGGCACTCTAAATGGTGTCGAACTGTTTTCTCCATTGAGAAAGCGAAGAATGCAAATGCCACTGTTGATTAAACGTGTCCACCATCGGAAGGTGGGGCGAAAGCCATCTGTATCCCATATTGGGCTTATAATTGGTAAATGGAGTGGCAGGAAACCACTTCCAATCATACCACCAAGGTCGAACAGACTGAATCCCCACTTTATGAAGTAAGTGCACAGGGATGGAAGACAACAGAAGCTCATAAGTTTGGCGATCGGCACGTACATGGCGGTATTGAACTTGCATATCCTCCCAAGACCTGAAATTCATGGTGACTCTTGAAAAAATATGTACTATCCTCCCTTGATTTGAACTTTGACTTGCAGAAATTTAACTTAAGGAATATTGTCAAACACTTTGTATGCAAACTCATAAAGCTGATTTCCTCAATAAATTGCTTTCCAATGAGTAGATTTACGAACAACTATGAAGTGACATTAAAATGCATAATACACATCATAACATTTTCACAAACACTTGGCACACATTCAATAGTATATGAAAAATCTGGAAACTCTTTCAATCTGCTAATAAAGGGTGATTTTTAAATGTAGATGTGCACTTACAGCTGCCTTAAAGGCTGCAACAACCATTCAGACTTGTATTCAACAATTATTATGCAAAATATCAAAATTTGACAGAAGAAACCTGGAATTAGTTGCCGTAGTATTTTGCAGATGTAGTCGGCCAGCCCTCCAAACTTCTAATCAGCTGGAAAAACAAGTAAACTTGATACCAACACTGTTCACGCCGTACTGTAGCAAATTATTGTTCATGCCGACTGTAGCAAAATACTGTTCATGCGGCACTATAGCAATAACTAACTTCAGATTTGCACCTCAAACCCTTGTAAATTTCTTTATGCAAACGCCCCAAATGAAACCCAGTGTGTTTCCTGAAGTGAAAACACCCTTGATCCTCCTGACTGTGTCTTCCAACAGCGAAGAGAATGTTAGCAAAGAGGGATTCCGTCCTCCAAGCCCGATAATCAGATATCCAACAACATAACATTAATCTTCATCCAAGCATACAAAAAAAAGCTCTTCCATTTCTTTTATAGTGTTCTCACAAGAGCTCAATCTTTCGTTTTCTCAATGTGGGATAAAACATAACTCCCTTTATGTACCTTATGTCTCCAATGTGTTATAAAAATAAAAGGGAACTCTTTTAATTTGAATATTTCCCACAAACTATAGTCTATGCATTAATAAAATTAAATATTTAAATTTAACTTTATAAAATGGCTTTATCAATGCATAACAAATCTTATCAATGATAAATAAGTCTTCCTGTCGATTTTAAACAATTACCATCGACATACCACTGTGATTGAATGTCCGGCCATGTCCAAGATGACTTACTATAAATAGTAAGTATGCCCAAAGTTGCCTCAGAACCCCTCAGAAAGACCTGCAACTAAAACTGTCTAGGCCAAATGGCCTCTAAGCCCCTTTCATGTCCTAGTTAGCCTATGGGACTGTGGGGAAATAGGCTAACGACAACATCATGCTATGAATGCTAGAAAGGGGACATTACAAAATATCCTTAGTAGTGCGAATGCCACGTTTATAGAAACGCAGAGCACTGGCACCTTGAGTCTTGGCAAGAGGAATACCCTGAAAGGCAAACAGCGGAGACCACCAAATGTTCTGTTGATTTAAGGACAACCCATTGCGGAACTCATTACCAGCCCAACGAAGCCAAGGTTTAACAGCTTCCCAGGCTTTCCAGATGCTCTTTATAATGAAAGAGCCCTGTATGACCACTGGTTCTCGCATAGTGAGAAGGGTCTGAAAACCAATTCCCTTCCACGCCGGTCTGTTAGCAGGGAAGCCTGAAGAGATGCAATGCCTGACAAGAATTTTCTAGGCTTCATCTCCAGAAATAGCTCTGATAATCCATTTAGCACAGAGGGCAAGGCCCTGCTTCCGAGTGGAAAGCAGGCCGAGACCCCCAATTTCCCTTGGGAGACAACATAAATCCCAAGCAACTCTGTGAAAACCATGATGGTCAGAACCAGAGGCCCAAAGAAAATCTCTGAGCAAACGTTCTAATTTGAGATATGAAGCTTTGGAGGGAGCCCAACAAGAAGAATAAAACACATGGGTGGCAGCCAAAATCTTAGAACAAATCTGGAATTTACCAGCAAGAGAATGCGGCTTAGTGATCCAATAATCAAGCTTTTTGGTAATCTTTGTAAGCACAGCATTCCAAAGTTCCACAGGGGAAGCCTGGAAAGCAAAGGGAATGCCAAGAAAGTAGAAAATTTCTCCATGAGTAACCCATTTTCATTGGAATTGGCTGAGCCAAGGTGGAGGTGGCAAAAAAGACTGTCGGTAATAGAGCGTTTTATGCCATTGAATGACAGAGCCAGAGGCTTGACAAAAAGTGTCAAGACAATTTAAAGCATTTTTGATGTTTTCTTCATCTTCAAGAAGAGTGAGAAAAGAATTATCAGTAAAATGTCCATTGACTAACTGGGAGGAAGAATCAGGCAAGGAAATGCCACGGACGAGCCCAGAAGACACAGAGTGAGCAAGTAAATAACCAAAACCTTCGGCAGCAAGGACATAAAGCGCTGGAGCTAACGGACAACCTTGTCTGATGGAACGAAAAAGTCCAAAAGCTTCAGATTGCAAATTATTGATGGTGATGCAAGCATTAGCGTCACCAAAGAGCATCTCGACGGACTGAAGGAAATTGGGACCAAAACCCAGAGCCTGAAGCATAGCCAAAATGAAAGGCCATTCAATGCGATCATAGACTTTAGCAAAATCTATCTTTAAAAAGATAGCCTGCTGCTTGGACTTACGAGCCCATTCCATACCTTCCCAGTCAGCAATGGTGTTGTCAAGAATATACCTGGATTTGATGAAGCCAGTTTGTTCAGGCCGCACAATTAGAGGAAGCATATGGTGGATTTTGAGAGAGAGCGCCTTAGCAATGATCTTATAAGACACATTCAGGAGGGTGATGGGCCTCCAGTTGCAGATGTCCTCAGGATCACTAGCTTTAGGTATGAATTTAATATTGCCTTTATTTATGATCACTCCTAAGCTTTTAGAATGGTATGCATCAAGATAGACTTTGTGCAGATCAGGACCAATTTGCTCCCAAAGATGTTTGTAAAATTCACAGGGAAATCCATCACACCCAGGGGATTTGTCATCCTCCATGGAGTAAGCTGCCTCTTTAAGGTCTCGGAGGGAAAGAAGTTGCTCATAGAAAGCGCGTTGCTCAACCGCGAGGCGGTTTGGAGTAACAGTAATACACTTTCTGAGAGCCTCCTCTTGAATAACCGAATGACCCTACGAAGTAAAAACGTTCTCATAGTGAAGAACAAAAGCTTGCAGGATGTCTGACAGACTGGAAAGAACATTAGTTCCCTGTTTTATCTTTTTAATCCCAATATTGGTATGACGGGCTCGGAGAGCCTGGAAGAACTCCTTCGAGGCTTTGTCGCCAACCTCCAACCAGTGGAGATAGGCTTTGATTTGAGCTCCTCGGGCAGCATAGTTATCAGCAATTTTCTTTTCATGGCGAAGCTTGGCAAGCTGAAGTTGTAGATCCACATCAAAGGGGTTGAAGGTGAGCGCTTCAGAGGCTTTTTTGAGGGAAAGGGTGTTGGCTTCATAAGATCGTTTTCTGAAAATTGCCAACTGACGCCCGCAGATGCGCAAAAAATGAGCCGTTATGTTAATGGCATCATTCCACCATTGAATCCAACCTCGATGGGAATGTGGACGTGGTTCCAAATTCTAGACACGTTGTATGTGGGAGATAGTGGAGGCATGCAATAGCACAGACGTGTTGAGGAAGAATTGAGACTTAACCACTTTGGGGACAACTGTTTGCCAAGAAATGCCAAAATAAATGGGATAGTGGTCTGACAACGTCACATCTGTCAGGGGAATGATAGGTAGATCACGATCTTCAGAAAAATAAAAAAAAGATTGCGCCGAGATCATAGCACGATCAAGACGTTTCAATATGCGGTCAGGACTGGCTCAAAAATTGGACCAAGTGTGCCAAGCCCCATTATCATGACGACGGCTAGTATTGGGATCAAAGAGGCCCAATTTATGACGCATGTAAAACTAGGCTTCTCTTTCCCCAGCTGTCCAACGGAAAGGCAGAATGCAATCTTTGTTAGAGGCCACTTCAACCATATTAAAGTCCCCACACAGGACCCAAGTAGCTGGTGGTAGGTTGTCAGCAAGCCAAACCCACATTTGCACCCTTTCCACAGCATCATTGGAGGCATAAACATTAATGACTCCAAAAGAATGATTGTTGGTGGAAAGCAAAAGCCAAATAATACGGTGTGTGGGGTCAGAACAGTGCAAAATAATAGCAGAATGAAGGCGAGGTGACAGGAGAGTAACTACACCACCTTGGCCAGCTTCATGCTGAGAAGAAAACATGACGCTATCCTGCCAAATGACGCGGCATGCAACAGAAAGCATGAAACCAGAAATCTTAACTTCTTGCAGGCAAACAAAATCTAAATTCCCAAGTCTATGACGGTTATCTCGGACATAGAATTTTCTGGGGAGGTCTATAAGCCCTCGAACATTCCAAGAGAGGAAGTTCATGAAAACTCTTCCATATCATCCTCGTCCTCGAGAGAGGAGTAACTATTCTGCAAAAAGGTAGAAACCGGGTGAAAGTCAGACGGGAAATCCTCTGGACTTATAGCCTGCCGTTTGACCCCTGATATCTCCGCACATCCAGGAGGACTGTGAGAACGCCTTGTTTCTGGTGGTACTATGGAAGAGACTGCAAGAGGAGAACGAGCCCCAACCAAGGACGAGGTCCTAGCGGCTGCCTTAATCCCTTGCGAGCCAGCAGGGTTTGAAACCTGTGGAACCGAAACCGGTGTAACAAAAGCCACTGGCGTCTCCACGCTAGCAGGCGCTGACACTTCGATGGAAGCAGGAGGAATCGTGGTTACGACCACATAGGATGTCTTGGGGGCCAAAGGATTCAAGGCAGGCTTGCTTTTATGCCCAACAGTAACCCATTCTTCTTTTTTTCCTTCGACCTGCTTGACAGGCATTGCTTTAGGTTGGGGTTTGACACTAGGCGTGGCCAAAGAGCAGTCCTTGATCTTGTGTTCCGCAGACTGGCACCTATAACAGGTGTTAGGTAGGTTCAAGTAAAGCACCTTCTGTGCGAAGTTTGAGCACCAATCTGGATTTCCACCGAATCCTTGAGATCTTTAGAAAGATCAACTTTAATGCAAACATGCCGCTGAGGGCGAGCATTAAAAAATTTCTCTGGCTCTTTGGTAACAACTTTGCCAAGGGCTTGGGCAATAGACTCAATAAAAGGCCAGTAGGGCAAGGGTAGACCCGGGAATTCAACCCAAACAGGAACCCTAAGCTTTTTATTGTCCGAGACAAAGAAGTCTCAGGACCATTTCTGAAAAACAAGCAGAGAGGAACGCACAGACCAAGGGCCGTTGGTAAAAATTGCGTCACCTTGCGACGGGTTAGCGAAGCGAAATAAAAAAAACCTTTGGTAAGGTTTTGCACAGCGTCAAGGCGGACGCCATGAGGAGTCCAGCTTTTGTTAACCCATTCTTTGAGCATAGCTTCAGGGGGGGTCCTACCAACAAATTACCCTATAAAGGTATGTTGTTCTAACCAGTCACATGCAGCATCAAATTCTTGCAAAGGAAGGACAATATCAAGATTACCTCGTGGAAAACCTTCGAGACAAACTTGCACGGGCGTTTGTTCGGTGGCGGCGCCATGGCAGTTCGAAGCAGCAGCATGAACACCAGAAACAACTGGTTCACCGCTGGCCGGAGCCATTATGTCCTAACCATGTAAGTTTCATGTCTTATTAACTTTTAAAAAATACTCAAATAAATTTCAAAAAAGAAGAGTTAAAACAATATTATTTAGTGAATATAATTTCATATTGATAAAAGATTTTTTTTTAAAAATATCATTCATTTATAAATAAAAATGAATATTTATTAAAATTTTAGACAAATTATTGAAAAATATAGTTCTAAAATATCTTAAATATATCTTTAAGAAAAAAAGATAGTCATGTAGTGATTAGGACGAATAAATTTCGTATGGAGGAAAACCATTACTTATAAAGTTGTCAATAAGTACATATTTGTAAGCATTTTTAACTAACTATTTATATGATTTTAAATGAGTATATGCGATCTTAAATATTTATGAATATCTATTTGTAACAATTATCATAGTCTCATTTCAATTCAATTAATAAATATTAAAGACTAAATAAGACTATAAAAAAACAAAATATGTATTATAACAAGACAAAAGTACATTACTATCAGAGACATATCTTTTAGAAAATTATATTAAAAAGTTATGTATACGAACATAACATTATTATAATATTGTTATGGTTTTATATGATTATATTTACATCAACACAATTAAAAGACAAATCATTATTCAAGTACACATATTATAATATTATTTTAATATCGTCACATTAATTTATCAAAACCAATGATAAACATAGTGAACATATGCTAGATGATGCCCTTATAGAACAATTTTAGAATAAGAATGATAAAGTGTTTCTCTTCATTTTCTATGGTTAACATAATTTGTTTTTTTTTTGCTTGAACTATCATTTTAATGAGAATTGTTGTAATATTCTCGATAATTTGTGAGGCTTTATTTTATAGTTAGTAGAGAACTTTTAAATCATTGTCTCCACATCATCAATATGTTAAAAAGTAAAGTCCACAAACCACAATTGAGAAAGCTGCGGAGTTAGGGGTGTGAATCAGGTGTTAGCAAATATAATTAAATCAAAACTTATAAAATTGATCACCAACAATTAAAACAATAAAGCACAACAAAAAGAAATCATGCACCATTTCAGACTAATCTTGTTTACTTGGGAAACTCTTGATCAGAAGGAAAACACTGGTGGGGATGACACTCATAGAATAATGTATTAATATATAAGTTCTCTGCGAAAGATACGATCCTATTAGGAGTCAAATATAGTTCATTTAGTACATCAATCCCCATTAAAGAATATGTCATTGTTAGGAGGCCTTGAACCCTTGTTAGAAAGTTCTAACCTAGTTAAAGGCTGATGAGAACAAGTACACCAACTCTCCAAACGCTCTAACAAAAATAAAAGATAGATCTTTTAGCATAACATATCCAATAAGCATGAATTGGTTGATCTACAACTTGCCAAAATAATTCCTATAAATTTCACTAGGAATTAGGTTCCACTCTTAGGTCTCTTTATAAGTGTTAGTTAACAATTTTTTCCTTTGAGAGAGGTAGACTAAACTTAGAGAAAATATTAGATTAACACCAAATCTTTGAGTTCTCAAGAAAATAATACGCAACTCTCTTTTTAACATTGTTTCTCAATATTATAAGGTGCAACTACTAAATTGAAAAGATATTCATTAATTCTTCTTTTTGAGGGAAAACCTTCCCATGAGTATTTTTCTAGAAAATACTTAATAGATTATAACAATCAATTCATCAATATGAAAAGAATGTGCAGATTGAAAAACCATTCAAATTTAATAACAATAATCATCATCATCATTATCTATTAAATATGAAAGCTAATTATGACTTCCACTTTCTTCCCTCAATTTCTTCTAATTTCAAAATAAGATTTCATCTGTGATAAGTAAAGAAAAACTTTCACATGTAATTCATCTCCACAGGAAAATAAATCATAGCTAAATAGACAATAGTATCCATCCCAGAAAGCCCAAATTATAAAACTAGCATAATTTTATTTTCCTTATCACCAAAATCTTACTTAGAATTCAAAGCATATATACTAATAAATTATTTTTTGACTTGTATCTATCGAGAGTTGACCCTTTTTCATAGCTAGTTATTACATATATATCCTTTTCAGGGTTGGATAAAACCATGATCCAAAATTACCCTGCTAGGGGTTAATAATTTTTATTTACTTAACTATGCTAATTATTTTAAGCACGATAAAGCAAAGAAACTAAAATATGGCAATCTTTGCCAACTAGACAGTTCTAGGTGTCACAAGATCCTATAGTTTCTCCATAGAAACAACAACAATTTTGCTTGATTGCCAACTCTCATATGCAATGGTGAAGGCATATATAACTAATTGATGTGGCAGATCCAAAGATGCTATTATCTACTTCCAGATTTCTTTTTCCTCATGAAGCTCAACGATCTTTGCTTCATGCATATCCAGGCACTTTTGATTAATTATCAACATGGCTTCCACATGAGCTATGTTGGAAAAATCTTTCTTTGTTGACATTTTCTTTTCTTTCACCTCTAGGAACTTCTTCTACATTTCTTTGACAATCTCTTCAGTGGCAACGTCTAGATCTTTGCCTTCTTTAGCCCATTATTTATGAAACCATTTCAGATCACCTTGGATGATGTCATCAATGTCATCAAGCCCATTGAGTAGATCCTTGATTTCTAAAATTCCTTGTGCGATAGCTTTATTTCTCTATTCGATGCAATCCTTGATCACATAGAGGGTTTTTTCATGTAAACTTGTCACAAACCATGCTCCTGCACTTCATTCATCTATGAAACCTGTCCGACCCAGTTAGCCTTTTCTTTTTCATGAACATTGACATTTGATTCAATCTTCCTAATCATATTGGCAGTTTCCTTCCTGGCTTCGTTTAGAAGATTTATCTATGCCACTTTCTCATCTTAGACAAATTGATTCCATTCCTCGAATGTCTTGGTAACTACTTTACTCCTTTGTAGATTGTCTAAAAATTGTTGGTTAACTAGTGATTTAACATCACTGATAGTAGACATTTCATTAAGTGGCTTCATCTCTGAATGCAGGATAACATTAATGTATTGGGCCATATTCTTCATTGTTTCTTTCATATCCTGTTTATCTTTGGCATCCTTCCATACTCGATCTACAATTTTCTTATTGGAGACCTCGAATATCTTCATATCAACTACCCTGCTACATTTTCCTAGGTCTACCTTTGACACTTGATAGTCTTGAGGAGTTATGTCTTCTTCAAGTTTGTCTTGAGATGGTTTGGCGATCTTGGCCAACCAATGCCCTTGGTCTTTATCAAAATCAATCCTGGACTCAGTTTTTGCCTTCTTAGCTTTAGAAGATTTACCTAGGCATTTGCTCACTAGGTCAGCAATTGGTAGGGATAATCGTACCACGCTTCATTTTTTTACAACTAAGGTTTCTAGCCACTTTGATGCTGTAGGACTCTTCTCAAATATAGTGAAGGTATTGATTAGGGCGAGAGCATCAATGGGTACACTCCCATCTCCAACTCATTTTTGCTGATCTTCTACCATACTTGAAATACTGCTAACATGAACCTTCTCTTTTTCAAGTTTAGCTTCAAGGGAGTCCAATTCTATCATCGCCTTTCCTCCTTTAGGGCTGTACCTATCTTTTCTATTTATGGGACTCGAACGAGTAACTCTTTTGATGACCTCCACCTTAGGTTGAACTTGAACCTGAACTTTGGATATGACCACTTCAACTTCAACTTCGTATTCACCTGTAATAGAATCATTTACACCACAGTCAGAGGAAACAATTATCTTTTGAGGAGATTTATTTTCTCTAGTTTTCAAACGCTCCTTTGATAATTTGACAAGGGTTCCTTGATTTCTCTTCTTTTTAAGCCATTCCTCTGTTCTTCTAAGCACATCTACCATTTGGGAATGCAGATCATGTTCTTCCCTTTTGCTCTAGTCTAATTTAGAAATGAGAAAGCATTGGATTTGTTCAATATACTAGGGGTCTATTACCTCTTCTTTCTCATGATCTTTCACTCCAACAATGTCCATGTTAATTTTGATAGTCTTTACTTGTTATAAAGTCATTCTTGACCATAACCTTTTTCTAACCTCCAATTCATCAAAGTAGTTGGCCCAATAATCCTCTAAATGAGGAATATTCTTGAAAGAGGATGCAACTTTTAGATTTTCTTTAGAAAATCCTACATACTCAAAACCCTTCCTAGCAACATAAGGTTTGAGATAGAGGTTAGACATTTCTACCTTTACCATCATAGCATGCTTGAGATTTGGGCATCTGTAATGACCTAATTCTATGGGAAAAAGAATCACAGGGGTTCTCTTATTGCTTTCAAATTTTTTTTTTAACAATGATCAATTGTTTGCAAAATTTCAGTAGAACAACATTGTCCAAATAGTAACGGGGTAGCTTGAAAGGTTTGCCATCAAAAGCTCCAACTCTAAGATGGGTAAAATTGGGAATTGAATGTAGGAGCAGCCATAGGTTTGTATTACTTGCATTGATTCCTCTAAAAGTCTTCAATTTACTTTTCCTCAGAGTTCAAATACCAGCCTTCCTAAGAACACATCATTGATTCTCATAAATTCTTGAGAGGGTTTTCTACACTGCAAATGTTTACAGTATTAATAGATCATCATATCCTTTGTCCAGGGATCATGAGGAAGGCCTTCCCACTCTTTTCAAATAAGTAGAATGTAAATAAGGAAAGATGACATGACGAAAGGAATGAAATTAGTTAGACCCAAAAGTCCTTTATGCAATCCCTTTGCTATTAAGTTTGGCCAATCAATAAATTTCTCACCTCCTACAATATTTTGAATGAAGATGTACATCCAATATTCATAGTGGAAAGCATGCTCATTTCCTTTCACCTTATTTAAGAGGAATACCATATCAACAATTTCTTTAATTAAATGCTCAATGGTCATCGGCTTAGGTAACCTTGATCTTCTTGACACTGGTTTTAAGAGCCAACTTTGCACCACCATAGAGTCATAATCCTTCTTATTCTTCCCATATAGATGCTTTGCTTCTTCAAAGGTCTAAGGTTCATAAGGCTCTTTGTGGGGAATTTTTAGGGATGACCCAACTGTTACCCTGTCAATTCTTGCCAAGGCTTCTCTTGAAACTTTCTTTATGCACCTACTTCGACGGTCATAATGATTCCCACATTCTATTATTAATTCAGCGTATTCCATAGTGGGCAGAAAGGCTGCAGCTTTTAACAATGCACTATTGGCTAGCTTCTAAGCTATGGTTCCACTTGGGCATTTCTGGTTCTTTCTACTACCTTAGTTAGGTTTACAATTACTAGGAATGTGTCTCAAATTTCTAGTAGGGAGCTCAAAAAACAAGGTTTTTTAGGCTTAGGGGGCTTAGGCCAAAATAGGGTCATGATTACTTGAAAATAAGGAAAACCCACTAAAACAACTATTGAAATTCTTGAAAAGAAACCAAGAATGGAAATGGATAGGGAAAGTTGCTTTGTACTCACTGATATTGCAATGCTAAATTACTCTTGTTCAATCCTTATCAACTTAGCGCTCTAGACTCCAGAATGACAAGTTAAGAAAATAAGTAGGAAATATGAGTACTTAAGGTACAAGTCTTGAGAAAGATTATGAACATATATGGCAATGTGAAATCATTAATATGCTTGTGTGAAGATTTATTTGACAAGACATTTTAGTCTTTTCATTTAATTACTTCCTTCAAATTGGCACATGATCTCACACTTTAAGTGACATCAATTGATCATCGCTTTCTTTCCAATAATAACTCATACTTTAACACATGCCTCCTAGCTATCACTGTTATTATGCTTCAAACCTCTAACTCTGAGAAGTCGAAGTTGAACTTGAAGTGGAAACCTTCAATTTCAACTTCAACTTCAACTTGACAAATGGGATAGGTGAATCATTAGGAATCCCGAAAAAGAGATTTTAGCTTTCAAACCCTCCTAACCAATCTGACTTGAACTTGAACTTGAAGCAAAAGGAGATAGTTCAACTTCAACTTCAACTTGACAATACTAGGATCCACAAGAGTAAAGGGGGAGACAAATATGACTATAACAATAAGCATCCAAAAAACTTCTCCACTCTACTATGATAATCTAACATTTGACTTGTATTTATACATCCCATATGTCCATCCCAAACAACGAAAATAACTTTCTTTTATACACATCACAAATAATTAACTAGGTTGGTCTATCAGGGCTTCCCTAATGTTTAGTTAATTACATAGAACCATGTTAAGGATTACACACCTTCATAGGCATCTACACAATTTTTTTTAGATTAAGGCAAAAACAGGTTTTGAGGGGACCTGAAACCCCTTACAAACACAATAGATAAACAAGAAGGAACCAGGTTTTACAAGGACCTAAAACATGAAGATCACAACACAACATTAAAAAGCCAGGTTTTGCAGGGACCTGAAACTAGAAAAGTTTTAAACAAAGTGCAAATCCAGGTTTTACAAGGACCTGGAACCTAGAGTATAACATAAAAAGATGGAAATGACAAAAAATAGGAAATAAGATCCAACAACCCAACTAGAGACCAGACACTTACAAACCAAACCAACAACTAAATTAGCTCTTTAATGACCTTAGCTAATTCCTTGCTAGCCTCTACTATACTCTAAAGGATATCTTCCACTGTAGAAGCAGGAGCCTCAAAAGTTTCCTTCTTTGTACTATGTCTCATTCGTATACTGCGACCACCTAGGATCTTTGCCACAACAACATCTAAAGACATGATCTCCTCATTGCTCTTTTTGCCTAAACTGACAGCTACAACATAGAAGATGGAAATCACCATCTCCATTTTTTCCCCATCTTTAATTAGTTACCGAAGTTCCATTTCATACTTTTAAAGTTCCTTAGGAATATTTGCAACTTGATTTTTCAGTTGGGTTCTCTTAATTTTTTCTTGATCCAGTTTTTTCTCCATGTCACCCATTTTTTCTCCATAATTTCATTATAGAGACAAGAGTATACTTGGAGGGAGGTATCCACTTTCAACTTGGCTTTGTGAAGGAAAGACAACTTCACCAAATCCTCTCTATTCTCTTCACCAATTTTTTTCCTAGAATCATTGGTGATTTCCTTTGGTTTCCTTGAGATGGAGCTGATTCTTAGAATTTAAACCCTTTTGATCCAATTCATTTAACAATTTACTTGCTAAGTGTATGAGATGGATGTGTGGTGAAAGTTTTTATGGGTCCTATTTTAAACTACTGATCCTAGTTTAAACTATTGATTCACCCCCCGCCATCTCAGATGTTTACCTTTCCTATTGTAATTCCAACATTCTCAAACTTCATTTCTTCCTCAATAGTTTTCTTCTTTTTATCTTTCCTAACTTCTGTCTTAGATTCCTTGCTATCACTACAACCTCCTCAAATTTAACCTTAATCTTCTTAGAACTTCTCTTTTGAAGGGGCTCACTACCAAGAGATTTATGCTTCTTCTCTATAATAGGAGAGGGTTTTACTACACTATTTTTACAATAGTTTTCAATTAATAAAACAAGCCCCTAATGGAGCACGAGTCCAAACTCCTTCTTCCTATGGGCCTAAAGACTATGAAGTAGAGAGAACTTGAAATAAAAAGAAAAATACAACCTATCTTTGTACCTGAAATGGTTTAAAAAGAAAAAAAATGAAATTTGTGTACCCTTATAGATCTTCCATCCAGAATGAAGTATTCATGAATGTATGAAAAGACATCTTTCCATATAGCCTTGATTTGGTCTAGGTCATAGAAATCTCCAATCTTAACAAGCCTTTTCTCCTCTACATCAATTTTTTGAAATTTCTTGAAAGCTGCATCAAAATGTTGGTTTCTTTTTTGAATTTAAACTCTCCCATAGGAAGACCGGTGATCTCTACATCTACACAAATATTACATCATGTCCCAAACGATATAATAAGAATATAATTGTTGTCAACTAGATTGCACCCTTATGCTGAAAAGGAACTCCCAACAATCTAGTAAACATGGGATGGTCCTGGGCTTGTGGGTATGCCATGTTAAGGATCAACCTCTAGTAAAAAGGGGTGGGATTCCCTTAAATTGCCTATTGAAATTGAACTTAAACTTGGCAGGAAAAGGGGAAGAGAGGAAAAAAATAACACATGCTAATCTTGTCATGAAGGTGGCTCACCAAAACTACAAGGATGATACAACTTTGAATGGAAAAATCATAACTAGATATGAACATATTAGCAACTTGATCACAAAAGGATTATATTAACTTTAAGTGCATCAAAGTAACAAGGTATGGGGGTTCAAAAGGAGTAAACTTGTACTCAACTTTTAGACATGGATTACAAACAAATTGTACTTACCCTTCTCATAAAACTATCCCTAAAATCCCTCTTAAACACTTAACTTTTAAGCCAAGGATTCATAAAACCACACTAACTTAAAGTTGGGAATGCTTAAGAAATAATGACAGATTAACAATAGGGTCAAAGATGATCATTGTTATATTATTTTAGAAAGATCCAAGGCTTAAAAATCACATCACAAAATTGGACATGAGTTTCTGGCATGCCCAATGGGACAAACATTTAGTTTCATAGGTCTACTAGTTAGCCAATTTGAGATCTATTCATTCTTTGAGAATTTGGGTGTTATTCTTAGTAAAATTAGCCTTTGGAGGCATTCATCTAACATTGTAGAAAATATATACATCTACTAGTTTCAAGCAGCAACAATGATGGTTTGTGTAAATATCTTTTGATCTTTTTTGTTTCTTCAAGCTTTCTATGAATTTTTTTGTTTAAATGCTTTAACATGGACCCACTTCATATAAATTACATCTCCCACTTTTCCCCATATCATGAAGAGGTTGATTTTACTCCAAGTTATCATGTCATTTTTGGCCATGCATGTGTTAAAAATTCCCCCACCAAGTTCATCAAAGTCCAAGAGTTCCAATGTTTTCTCCAAGAAAAATGAGAGAGGAAGATCAAATCAAACGTGTGTAGATTCCTCCTTGAGTACAATTTTCCTTGTAGCATCAAATGCCCATCTTGGTTAGTTTCCTATAGAGCTGTACAATGATTATACGTCAAAGCTACAAGACCTCTTGGACCATATGATCAATCTAGGACTAGAATTTTCTAGCTATGGAAAGACTTTTGAGTGTGTCCCTAACCCTCATGAGCATATAATAGTTGTGGGAATTTTTGTGTGTAATTCTCATCACAAATTCTTGGCTTGAGTTCCATAGTGACAAAGAAATGTGGGAGCATGACCCATATGTTTGTAACATGTTATCTAAGGCACTCAATATTTTTCATGAGGCTCTCCAAGCCCTCCTCAAGTTGCAACAATAAGAAGTCCAATAGAGGCAACTTAAAGAGAAACTTGCTGGGAAAGTTATTGTGTAATGCCTCGCTCGAGAACTCGAGAGAAATAAACCTAACATGTTACAATGTTTACTGAACTATTTAAAAAAAAAAAGTTTAAACAACATCAAAGTAACAATAATCTAGAAGCAATGTGAACATACACATTAGCAATTGCAAATACAATTTCAATTCCTCAAGGGTTTCTTTATGTTGAGTCACATTTAAGAAGTTTAAATTAATTAGTTTAAGTTTCAAGTACAATGTCTCCTAAACATAACGAAATAACAGATACACAATCACATTAGAAAATACATAAGTATAACTAATACAATGAAAGTACATCCAATAAATAACATCCATTGCACATGTTGCAGGGTATGTGAGAATAAATACAATACATCAGAATACATGATAGCATTATTACATCAATTGGAAGGAAGTCTTTGAGATAAGACATAAGAATGATAAAGGTATATCTTTTGCAATGAACATCCATCAGTTGGCAATAGGAGGGCAACCCAAATGGTAAGGAGACACTACCTCCCGACTGCATGGTTACCTAATCAGGCTTCCACTCCCACTGTGTAGGGAAGATAATGAATGATCCACATATGACTAATCAAACATAAAATATTCCTAGGCAAGGAATTCCTAATAGCCAAATCTACCTCAAAGGTAACACATGCTACTCAAGAAGATAAGATAATCCAAAAAGAAAGAACACTCAATCTAATACCAACACCACATAACCAAACATCATACATGGACCAAGTATAAATCGAATACCAAGATCATAAGATAAAGTCAATGAAAGATATCCACCTCAAGATAGAAGCCACATGTCACAAGTACATCAACCATAAATCACCAATCACCATCAATGAAAGTACATAATCACATTAAATACATCCAACAATAAGTACACCACCAATAATAACACTAGCGGCAAATACAAAATCTACAGAGGAGACTCAGGCTACATACTAGGGAGTTTCATCACATGGTCAAACTACTTGAGTTACCCTAGACTGATCTCTCAATAGATCCCGAACCCTCAAGCATTGAGTTACCTTGGACTGGTTACTCTGAACCTCAGACCCTCAATGTGACACATGCAGAACTAGAAAACCCTCTCAAGAAGACGAGGAAAACTAGTTATATTGTCATCCCATTCCCATCCTTAGTCTATACAAGCACTCAAGGCATGGGTGGAGCAAATATCTATAACTTATCTTTTTAGTGTGTTTCCCAAAATATTAATACTAGATTATCACTTATTACATAACTTACAATAGGTTACCCTGGCACTGACCACTTTGGGTCCTGGACCCCTACTGCAAGCCACTCCCAAAGACATGTACCTAGACAACCTCTCTTAAGAACATAAAACATAATTATGTCCCATACCACAACACCCATAATGATTAAACTCGATTCCTTAATAGGCAACCTGAAAATAAGCTAGTTCTCCCACCCAAGTACACATAAATGCTCCACAAAGTAAACCTCATAAATATATTTTTCAATTTGAGTCACAAGACATATCATGATATCTGACCACATAAATGGTATAAAAGAAATCTCACAAAGCCTTTGGTGTACATCCTAGTTTGGCCAACTAAACACTCACAGGAAAAACCATCATGAAATTAAGCTACAACACTTCAAATGATACACATAGAACATACAAAGTTCCATTAACAAAATAAACTCAATAGTATTTCAATAGTCTAATTCACCATAAGAATAGATAATAATAAAAAAAGACCATATACAATTATTAGTATTTAATTATGATTCAAGTTTATTAGAAATCTTGTTGAATTATATTTAAATTGTTAATTATTCTTAAAATAAACAATTTATAAATCAATTATAAATAAGTCTCATTTGAAAATCCAAATTAGCCTTTATTAAGATTAATATTATTAACAATAACAATTAAATAAATTTATAACTCCATTAAATTAACTTCAATTATTAATTATACTTAATTAAATCATATTTAACTAAATTAATTAATAATTTATGTATAAGAAAATAATCATATTAATATATTTAATTATTTACTAAATTAATAAACATTAAATAAACTTATTAATAAAATTAATAACATATACTAATTTAATATTATAAAATTTTTAATATATAAATATTTTTAAATTTATTAATAATTAAATAAACTATTAATAAATCTTATAACAAAATTACAATTTAATTTTTATATAATAAAACCTTTAAAAAATATATATATATATAAAAAAAAGTTAAAACATGACTTGTGATTTTAAATCACAGCCGACCCTTTTAAAAAGGTAGGCCTATTGACGTAGGGCCTACGGTCAATAAGGCTGATGCAACCTTGCCGAAACATGAAGAGGGAAGGGTGTAGGGGGTGGGTTAAACCCGCCCCTCCCCAATAAATTTTATATTATTATTTAAAAAAAATAAAAATTTGTTTGTTTAAAAACAAACCCCCCTCCAATTTTATTATTACGTTTTTAAATACACACACACACACACACACACACACACACACACACACACACATTTGCCAATATAGTCTGATAGAAGAATCACTGACAACTATTTAAATTTTTAATCTAGGATTTTCATTTAAAAAAAATTTCAAACCCTTCCCAAATTGAATCCCAATTTCTTTAATCTAGAAAATGAGGGTTTTTGATTACTTTTCTAATCTCCACGCATGCAGAAGATATTGGCAAGTATGTAATAATTTACAAAATTGGATTGTTTAAGTGTTCAACATAGAGAATTCAGATTTACAATCCAGAGGCACGAAGAAGACAGAAAATGAAAAATTGTGTAATTAATTAGTGATCAAAACACAAGACCCTACCTGAACCTGATGCTAATACACAACCACCTGAAGATTGTGAGAGAATTCGCTTCTATCCAAAAATCTCTATCTAAAATTTTCCCAGAAATTCCCTTCCAAAAAATTCGTTTCCAAAATTTACCGAGTTGCTCTCCAAAACCTATGTCTGCCATAATGACTCGAAAACCCTCTAATATAAATTCTAATTACCTTTTAGGGTTTTTGTCTCCACCATTTCTAAATTACAATCATTTTATTTAATTATTTCTTTCATGCACAATTAGTTTTCTTTTTAATTAAAATATTATTTTATTATTCCTTTCATGCACACTTAAATCATTTTTCTTTTAGTATAATTTATTTATTCCTCAACTTTATTATTGAAAGTGTTTTCATAAAACAATATTTATTTATTATTTAATTAATAAAGATAACTTAAGTGCATTATTTAAATGTCACTGATTTTTAAATATTTATTAATTAAATAATAATGCGACACCAAAATCAAAGTTTAATATATATAATATTTAATTTTCAAATCTTTTTAATTTAGTTTTCTAGAATTAGGATTTTTAAATTAAATCTTTTAATTTAATTAAAATTCCATTTAGTCCTAATAATTCCAAAAACACAAGATCATTCTATTTTAACATTTTTCCACTTTTAAATTAAATAACATCTAAAAGTTCAATATAAACGATCGATCCAAGAATCATAAATAGTTAATCTATTAGGCAAATCACTAAGCCAAACCTCAAGAAATGCATAAGAACAACCCAAGCAAAAATCAAACAACATATGCACAAAAGACTCATGGGTTTTAAGAAAGGGTAGATAGTCTGTTACAAGTCCTCCTTGTAGGACAAATATTTTAGGCTATGGCTAGGATTGGACCTGATCATTATCTTCCCATTCTCACCATTTGAGTATTTGTAACTAGGCATGCTCATCCTCACAATTCAGGGAAGTCGATGCTCGGTACCTGCATCCTACATAAAAGATGAGCATGAACATGTATATAAATATATCTAAACTAAATATGCAATAGAAGGGAGTGATACATCGTGTAGATCCTGACTTGCAGGTGACTATGACTCCCTCCCTTAACCACATCAAACACTTTAGACAAAAAAGATAAAATAAACACACGCACCATACACATGAAAGTATGGGGTAAGTATCATAAAAATCACAAGTCAAACATCAAATGCTTAGGTATAATAATGCATCTCTATCAATACAAACATAGTCATCATTAAAGACATCACGTTAACATTGTTATGAAAGAAACCACATTTACTAAGTAGGAATCATCAAGGCATCATTAACAACATGTGAAATGAAATCAAGTAAGCAATTATAGTTGATATATTTGTAATCCAAATCATGAAATAATATCATAATATTGTAAATCTAGTATCTCTAAAACTAATCAATGCATAAAATTGGCCTAAAAAAATTTGACAATTAGAACATAAAAGCAAACTACAAGTGGGCATTACGTATTGAAACAAAAGAAGAAAAGCACTAACCAAACTCAAATGAGTATCCAATCCACCAATCTACATCTACTCATCAAGAAGAGAAACATGCACTTCAGTAGATACTTCCATATAAAAAACTTATTGTAAAAGCTCAATCATCTCCCGATGCTTTAATACAATAGGTGAAAGAGGTTTGTAACTTTGAGTTTCCATGATTTAAATATCTACTTCCTAAAAACCATTCTGAGGTTGAAAAATATGATCCCCCACAAGAAGGTTCTTATATAGGAAAATATGACATTTTTCAAAGTTCACTTGATTTGTTTGATGAACTTCCTCATTTTGTAAGGAATAAGATGATGTTGGAAATATAATCTAGAAGTAACTAAGAGGGGAGGGGTCAATCAATTACTACAAATATATATCCTAGATCCCTTAGACGTCAATAATAAATCAAAACCAAACATTGTTGAAACTTTATTATTGCTATAACTCAGTTAGCACTGAAAGTTACTGTCACCCAAAAAACACTACGAATTACTTCTTAAGATGTTTAGTGTTATTAAACATAATTAACTTAGTTGCAAAAACATAAATCAATGAACAAAAATGACCAGGGTATAATATAGTGGCAAATTTTCCTATTTTGGTGAATTTGACATTTTGCTAGTGTTATTTTTGGCAATTTTTGAGCCCTTCCATGGTTTCCTGGTTGCCAAGCTTTGTTGGGTTTACCTGGTTGCCTAGCATTGTAATCGCCAAGGCAAATGTTACATTTGAGTTTTTCCTTGGTGGTATTCGCCTTTCATGTAGCCGACCAGGTAATGCTTATCATGGAATGTTCGCTGGGTTTGAAGTTTTCATTTAATGCAGTATGGAAGAATTCACCATCCTAGTTTCATTTTACCATGGAGGAGTAAGCTCATTTCACGTTATGGGAAGTGGAGGAGTCGGCTTGTTTTGCCAACACACTTTCATTTTGTCGTGGAGGAGTCAGCTCGTTTGGCATGGTAAATTGGTAATTGTATTGATTTGTATATAAATCCAAATTCGCCCAAGCAATGAGACATTCACTAAATATAGCTGGCACTCCATCAAATTTCTGGTAGCGCAAGACACATTGCGGGCAAGACTCAGACTCTAGAGATAGCTTCCACAAGTGGTGGTACACTGGTATGTGCAGCTATGCTATAAAATACTCTCCTTGAGCTTATGTAGTTTAATTTAATCAGAAGCTTATCTACAGTTTCCTTTCTTATCTCATTTTTATTAGAAATTTTTCAAAAAGTGGACGTTAATGGTTTTTAAAGCTTGAATGCATGGATATTGACCACCTAAGGTCAATATCTTATTTCCTTTTCTGTGGAATGTCAACTCACCAACTGTCAAAAATCAAATTTGAAATTTAACTTTTTTTCTTTATGTTTCAATTCCTAGTCTGAAAGTAATACTACTTATTCTCAGGGAAGTAAAGTTTGATTATCATTTTATTGAGATGTCAGGAGAGGGTGAGTCTATAACTAATATTGCTCAGTCTCAGGGAAGTGACAAGGGTAAGACCCCCAAGGGTAGTGAAGGGATTAATCTTACATCAAAATGCCAAAAACTTAGAGATACTACCATAAAGGCTTTCTTTGGAATTGACAATGTTTCTGGTCCACCAACTTTGGCAAGTACAAGTGCAGAAGGAAATCACAATACCTCACCACCACTAGAAGAGCAGGTTGTTATTCAATTAAATCAAAATGCATCAAACGAGGATAACAATGTTCCAACAACAGAAGATGTTGTAACAGAAGATAATATTGATGTTGGTAGGAAGAAAATAAAAAGGAATGTAAAAATGGGGCAGGAGTGGGAAATGAAAAGGACTTTCCAGGTCGATTGGGTAGCAAAGTACTAGTTTATTGAACTAGTCACAAACAATGATGAACCACCAGTAGAATGCAAGTGTACGATTTGTACCTGGAAAACTAAAAGAGAGAAAAAGTTGCAGTTAAAGCTCGACACTATAGAAAAACATATTGGTAAGGTTTATGAAAAACAAATCATAGATGGAAAGGAAGTAGTGATAGTGAGATGGAAATCAAAGGAAGAATGCCTTCATGTTAAGTATGCCATAGAATATGAAGAGCATTTCAAGAAAATAACGGTAATTGGTAGTGGTAGTAGTGGCAATCCAATCAAGGATGGGCTTCAACATGCAGCCGATGATGCAAACTTGGCAAAGACCGTTTAGATGAGTGTTATTTTTCATATTCTATCTAGAGGGCGTCCTATGAGAGACTTTTCAGAATATGGTAATTTATTATCTTTTTTGAGAGTTCCTCACTATCCTATGTCACATTGGTCAATATACACTAGATGGGAAATGGCAAGTTGTCTTGCTAAGGTGGAAAAGCAAAATGTACAAGAGAAAGTAAAAGAATCAAAGTTCATTTCATTATCCTTAGATGAAGTCATTGTGGTAGATAACACTGCTTGGGTCTGTATGCATGTATATACTGTAAAAGATC
Organism: Cupressus sempervirens; assembly: GCA_028749045.1. NCBI lineage: Eukaryota > Viridiplantae > Streptophyta > Pinopsida > Cupressales > Cupressaceae > Cupressus > Cupressus sempervirens. The sequence goes on along the minus strand of CM053787.1, from coordinate 679,753,002 downwards.
ATGTCCATCAAGCTAATCTACTTTGTGTTCATAAAATGAGGGCCAATTCAACTGCAAAAAAATTATATTTAGAAGTTAAGCAAGCTTTGAATGAAATTGCTGGTATGGATGACTTGACAATTGCAAAGAAGTTAGTGTGTGTCAGAGCTGATGGAGCTGCAATAATGCAAGGGCAAAGGACTAGTCTTTGTGCAAGATTACAAACTAGTATTGCACCTTACATGCTTGGAATACACTGCATGGACCACCAGATGAATTTAGCATATAAGATTGTAAGTACTTTTCCTACAGTGTCAAAAGTTGAAGATCTAATCCGTGAGCTCCACTCGTACTTTTGCAGAAGTCCTAAACACTTTGTAGAATTTAAGATTTTTTCTGAGGGAGTAACAACAGGAAATAAGATTCTTAAGGATGTTGAGACCAGATGGATATCTTTGCATGGACCAGCAGAACGAGTTCTAGTAGAATATCAATCCTTGATTGGAGTTCTATATGAGCAACGCCTTACAATGGATAGAGCTCCTAATTTTTTAAATACTTTAAGTGATATAGAGAACCGATTAACTTTAGCCAGTCTTCTCCCCATGTTGGATATAATGAAAAAACTTGTTAAGAAAGCCGAAGACAGAACTATGTATATTCATTAGTATTCTAATTTACATAAAATGACATGCATGGCTCTGGATTCTTTGTATTCATATCTCTTAGGTCATAGCCTAATTTTTTCAAGGTGGGAGATAATTATAGATTTGAATCATGCTGAGAATTTTTTACAATTCAATGGGAAAAATGAGCTATGTGTGTTTGTGAAAAGATTTGAAATAACAATGCACCAATCTAAAACAACCAAGAGAGGTAGAGTACTACCAGTTAGAAAGGATGATTTTGACAAGATTGTTAAATCTATTAGTGAAAATGTGAAGTCTATTTCCTACCAACTTTCAAGTGAGATTCGTGAAAGATTCCCTCGAGAAGAAATTTTTGAAGTCATGAGTTGTGTGTTTCCTCAATTTTGGAAACACTTTGGACATAATCCAACTGATGCAAAGTTGTTTCATAATAAACTTGACAAATTGATAACACAGTTTTCAAAGCATACAGATTGCAATGGACAACTAATACAAGGAATCTTAGATTCAAATAATCTTAAAAATCAATGTAAACTTTTTGCATTGTGTATGAAAAAATAGATGGAAAACTTTGAGAATCCATTCGATTCTGGTGCAATAACAAGGCTCTGGAAAAGGATAAGTCAGAGTGAAGTATTACGTACTTCAATATTAGAATATTTCAAACTTGCTGATTTATGTCAAACAATGATATTAGGGTTGGTGGAAGATGAGAGAGTTTTCAATGCATTGGAGTTTTTGAAATCAAATGTCAAAAAAAAACTAGACAAAAATTTGGAAACTTGTTTGAGGTTGTTTGTAACTCAATACAATGTTAGAGATTTTCCTTATGATAGGCCATTGGCCATTTGGAATTCCACACATGAAAGACGAGGTTTTTGCAACACTTTAAAAGATGGTGGTTCTACTTCTACTACTGACTCCAATATAAATGATGAATTTAGGTCTCAAAGTCAAAATGAAGATGAAGATTTTATGGATTTTGAATACCCGATTCAGAATGAAGAGGAACCTATTAGTACTAGTCAGACTTCAATTTCAGGATCTAGAGTCCATAAGGGATATAGAAGAATGACATTTGAGACTGAGTCAATGAAGTGAATCATGATTTAGTAATGTAGCATTCAGTTCTAAGGAATTTATAGGTATACAATATACTCTACTTTAGTTCTTCCATATTCATTAGTAAGTCATATTGCAATTACAATTTACAAAAATTGAGTTCAAGATTTTTGTTACTCTATTGTTGACATAATGTTATTTTTGTACCTTTCTCTTGATTTGAGTTCAAGATTTTTGTTAGTTGTTACTCTATTCATATTGTTGACACAATGTTATTTTTGTATCTTTCTCTTGATTTAGTTGTTTGATAATAAAAAAAGAGATAATAGAGATGTGTGCAAAGGCCATAACATCACAAAGAACTACTGACTACAAAACATAATGGAAAATTGAAATACATAGAGTTGGAACAATATCTGTTCTTAAAGCAAATTATACTTAATCTAAAAAATAACAATAGATCTGACCATTTCTAAGCCTTGGGAACTCATATTTATATCACTTGAGTTGCAACAAGCTTCAGGCTTAGAAAGGTTACATCATGATTCATTACAAAAGATAAAAGATAACAACAATTAAGATAATCATTACAATTTGTTGAAACCTTTTGTGACATATTTACATAGAAAAAGGGGAAACAATTACAAAATGTGACAAGTGGCAACTGATCATTAAGCCTATCTTCCAGTTCTAGCTACAACATTACCCACAGTGAATGTACCACAAAGTTAAGGTAATCTGTTATGATGAACAACTTCTCTTTGATATTCTTCTGCAACAGTTGTCCTCCAATTGATTCACCCCCTCTGTACATCTGATATAAATATGCAAAATATCCTAGCTACTTCCAGCCGACAAGGCCTTTATTTCACCCATTGCTTCCTAGACATTGATTTCTCTTTTGGTGGGCCAGTCAGTGTCCTTTGCCCCTTGCAAATCTTGTATCGCTTTAGTCCATCTGGCATCCATAATCACCTTAACCTCAATAATAAATTTGTTTAGATTGATCTCTGCCTTGAAAAGATGATCAATCAGTGAGTGGAAAGGGGAATCTGATTTGTCTTCAAAAATTGCTGATGTAGATTCCAGAGTCAAAATGTTGTCAAATGAAGTTGACCACTCTTGCCAGTCCCTTACTACATTAGTAGTATCCAAAATTGATGGTATACAAGGTTCCATTCTATCTGACAATGTCCTTAACTTTCCTTGTATAACCTGTAACTTACCAGAAAAGAAACCACTCAATTCTTTTACCATTTCTAGGCTCTCTTTAACCGTGAAAATCTTATCTGGTAAATCTAGCTTCTTAGCCATCAGCATTATCAATCTATCCAAAAATTGCATATATGGTCCCCAGAGGTTGAAGGTAGGAGTTAACCATGAAAGTGATTCATTGAAAACTTTCTCAACACTCTACAGAGAAATAAATGAACTATGAGCCTGTTGAGATAGGTTCTTCAGAGTACCACCCTGTGGCTTATCATAGATTTAAGGATCCTAGTCCTTACATTTTCCCCTTGCTGAATTGACTAAGAGTCAGTGCTCATCCTCCTAGGCTGTGAGGATTGTTCCTCTTTTGTGTCTGTAGTCTGTACCATAGCCTCAACAATATCCCTAGCTAGCATTGAAGTCCCTTGTCCCTCCTCCACCTGAACTAGAGCCATCCTTTGTTCTGCTTGTGTTAATTGATCCTTGAGGGATACAATTTCATCCTCAAGTGTTTGGACCTTAGTTTCAAGTTCATCAATTCTTTCTCTGTATACATGACTACTTCTGAGCTCATTTTCATAGAGCCCTCTGACATCAATGCAATCATGTATAGCCTGTGACAGTTTATTTTCTATCTCATCTACCTTGGCCTCATTCATAAATGAGAATTGTTGAATTGCCTTGAAGATTTCCTTGCCAAAGGTGCCATGTAGAGTCCAAATTATCATGCTGCCCTGTTCTGTGCTCTGCACATCCATCAATCTTGGTTTATTTGAAGCAAGGGCCATGCACCAGACTGCCAAGGATTTGGTATGAACATTAAAACCAGTGCCCCTCTTCAAACCACCAGCACCAATTTCCTCATAGGAGATGACATTCTCTTGTCTTCTAATTTGATCAAGCATAAATGCTTGCTCCAAGTCCCAACCTAGTACCAACAACATACCACTTCTTTGAACAAAATCCCTGGCCTCCTGTAATGTCATTACCACACTTTCAGGATCATAGGCTTGCAACTTTTCAATCAATTCCATCCTCAGTTCGTCTGGTTCATCAGGTTTCATTTGGAGGACCAACTCACTCTGTTTTATCTTATATAAAAAGCTTTTGAATTCATTGGATTTGATGAACTCATCATCCTCCAAGAATTCTTGAACTTGGATAATCCTGTCGTCCAATGTTGCTGCTGCCAGTTCTAGATCTGTCAAATTATTCTCTAGTGCATTAGCCCTAGTTTGGATATAGTTTTTTTTTATGTCAACAAAATACTAACTATTTCCTGGCAGAATTTGCAAGGCTCTTTGCCTGACCTGAGGAGGAATCTGTACAACTTTCTATCTTTTGTGCCCCTTTTTCCATCCAAGATGATTGGGGTGCCTCCTCCTCTTCAACCTTAAGGGCTACATCAGGTTCAGGGCTATCTAGGCACACTCTTTCTTCTTCCCCAATTGGACCTTCTGGCATTTTAGCCATTATGTCAGCATGGTCTGCAACCATCTTCCTGATTCTATGGGGATAAGGGATATCCATATGAAATCCTGGGAATTGGGGATCAAATCTTTTTAATTCCTTTTCTACCCTCAATACATCTTGCAACTTTGAAAGTTTATTAGCTGCCTCCCCTTTTGCTACTATGCTTGAAATGATGTCTCCAAAGGGCAATTGTTTGGAATTGGGCAACACATAGTTTCTCATTTCTTTTAAAGTAGCCCTCATCCACCCATCGGGGTCATACATCCTATAAGGGCCAGTGCATAGATTATAGTGGTGTAGGAAGGCATGGACAGGCTCTAGGGCTTCCTTTCCAATGGTAAAATCCCCAATCTTAAAACATCTACACAAAAAGGTTCCCCTATGTACCTTAGGGCCTATGTATTCCCTGTTAACCATGAACAGTTGCCAAATGAATTCAATTATTCCCAATCTAGGAGGAATGTACTTTGGTAAAATGTGGGGTGGTTGAGGGCAACCATACACTCTCATTAAAGAATAGGTAGGAAAAAGGAAAATATCTCCCCAATTATGGTCTAGCCTTCTTCCCTCAGCCAGCAATGATGGTCTTAGGAAACATTTTAAAATTTCAGGGGCCCTAAAGTAACCCGGGTCTAACATTTTCATAATAACAACACTAGAATTATTGAAAAATGAAACAGAGTTAGACAAATGGTAAGAGCTATCCCATACCCGTGTCCAAAGTTGTACTGGCAAGGCTCCATGTAGATCAGAAGTTTGCTCAATAAAATCAGGGCTGATGTATCCCACATTTCTATAGAGGATTAAAGGCATCAGCAAAGAGTAATATGGGAAGGTGAACTCCCTCATTTCTCCAGACCTTGCCTTGGCAATATTCTCCCTCATTATATCCAATATATGACTAACATAGTCATATTCACAGGCATGGAAATCATCTTGTACATCTCTAGCAATTATATACTCTACTCCCCAAACTTCATCAGACCCATCCTTGCCTACAACCTTATGGACACCATATATGCTTTTGACAAAATAATCCTTGAACTTGTCCATGGGCATCTTATTCTTTACCTTTTTAAGGTATTCTCCCACCCTTTTGAATTCTCCAGGGATATGCTGGAACAATGAATTTCTAGTGAAAGCAGTAGGGTTTGCCTCAAATCTTCTTTTCAATTCCTTTAAATCTAGAGGTTGTCCCATTGCTCGAGTCAACCCAAATGCCTCAATGAAAGATTCTCTATCTAGTGTGCATAGAACTGTCCCATCTCTCCTGTGGAAAGATTTGGTGGCCTGATTATAACATTGAAATAGAGCTTTCATCAAATCCACATCCATGAATACCTCTGGAAAAATTTTCTTGGCAAGGTTCTTCTTCCATGGATTGCAAACAGGGACCTTCTTATCCTAGTTGCAGTAGAAAAAATAGAAAATCTCAGCACCATTAGTATCAGGGCACTTAGCATCTCTGCAGTTGGCATACGGGTCGAAGAAAACATGATCATCGACAGAGTTTGTGTTTGTGGATCCTGGAAACAATCTAATCCACTCTTCCAGGAACCAACTAGGCTTCCTCTATCTAGCTTTACCTCCCTTTGAGGTAGATTTCTTTGATACTAGAAAATTTGTAACTGTAATTAGACCTTGGAAACAATAATATAACTTTCTCAGGCAACACAGGATGAAATTCCAAATTTGAACTTGTGAATACTTGAAGAATGACGATGGAGATTTAGAAAATCATATAAGTTGACAAGCACAGCCAAACATTTAAATTGCATTAATTTTAGCATGCTTGGGAAGGATATCAGTTGATTTTTCCAACTTGGAAGAACATTGTTATTAAATTTTATCTATGCACTTTTTGTACCACATTCAAAACTGATTGGCTGAGAAGTTCAAACTTCTTTTCATGTCATTATGTTCATTGCAGAGATTAGATACTACAATATTACGATAAGGTGACTGAAAAGACCTTTCATACTATCGCAACACTAATCTGTTAGCTCTTTCGACCTTACGCCAATCCCTTTTTAATCTTTATCAAGCAATCGGGAAAGCCAAGGAAATCTCTTATGATCTTATGATAACCTCCTTTATCTCTGCATTGGCAGCTTACTCATTCTCTTTATGATCCCATGACAAACAGCCTTGGGCCATCGTAAGTCATCTTTATAAACCCTATGATTTCACGAACATGACTGAGCTTACCGCTTTGTAACATCGTAAACCTTCAATTTTCTCTCTACAATGTTATAGTTAGGTTGAAAATAGTATATCATAACATCATGGGCTCACAAATTTATTGCTACGATGCTATGACAAACTATAATCGCAACATCAGGAAACCATTCCTTAGAGCCCTGGGATCTTACGACGAAAAGGTTATCATAAGATCGAAAACCATGCGCCATCAGCCACCTCACAACCCTCGAGTCCTATAATGTTGAAAATGAACTCAACTGGCATGTACCTGCTGGCTCTTCCTTAATAGGAAGTTGACATCTGTAGACTGTCATTGTCAAGAGGGGACGCCTTTATCTTTATAATGCTTACAATGTTATGACAACTAGGTGTTGCACCATTGCAACAAATCTTTGCGCCTCCTACGATCACACGGCGAGGCTTTGATTTTACCTTTTAAAACTCCCATCGTAGAATTGAAAGCATTCAAATCCAACAATCTCGATCATACGACAAACCACTCCTCGTAACATCGAGCTTCTTTTTAAATCATTCTCTGATCATTCACCAATCTCAAATCGTAGCACCGTAGGGGCCTTGAAAGTCTTTCTTGATATCACAACAAAGGTGCACTCGTATCATCGGGGGGGGCTCCATAAATCTATTTATGACTTGCAACAAAAAACTTTGTCATAGGGTCGTGACCTTTTTATTTTCTGCTTTCAATTCTGCGAACAAGTGTTGATTGTAAGATCGAAAAAGACCTTTTCACCTACAAAACATAGCGCAATACGATCTCATGATACAAGGTTATCACAATCAAATGTTGATACACAAATATTCTCATTTGTGTACGATGTGAATAAAATTGGAGAGGTCTTTAGTTGGTTATGATTTAGTTGGAACTTGATCAACCTGTTAAATCATAGTAGTATTAGCTCCTATGGATCTGGTCTGGTTGATTAACTATGGTTTTGCTATAAATTGGTGGAAGCTTTGATATTATGATGGCCTTTGATTAGTTATCTTCCATGTTGGTTATGAAGATTATATTTGATCATCATTCAACTAAATTATATATTTATTTTTAACTATTGTTTTGAATATATCTTTTTATTGTGCTAGAAAAAATTATATGAAATGAAGAGTAATCAATGGTTCAGATTTAGAACATCATCAGTATAAATTATATGTTTATATTTATATTAATTGTTAAAATTTACGCTAAAAAAAGAAGAAGAAGATATATTTTAATGTTAATCATTTAAAAATGATTGTAAATGACAAAATTATCTTTTCTTAAAGATATTGTATGTTTAAAAATATTATTTTAAATTTTTTAAAAAAAAATTATTTAAATTATTTTATTTTTTATAAAATTAAAATTAAAATTCATTTAATATATAAATCTAGATTAATTATTATTACATGTTAAATTCAAATAGAATCATACCTAAGACCTTTCAAATAAGATGCTCACAAATTACCATTATATTATAATTTCTTATTTAGATTTACTATATAATTATAATGCTATGAAAAATCATAATCGCAACATTAGGAAAGCCTACTTCAGAGCTTGAGATCCTATGACGAAAAGGTTATTGTAAGATCAAAAACTATGCGCCATCGGCCACCTCACAACCCTCGGGTCCCATAATGCTGACGATGAACTCAACTGGCATGTACCTGCTGGCTCTGCCTTAATAGGAAGCTGACATCTGTAGACTGTCACTATCAAGAGGGGACGCCTTTATCTTTATAACACTTACAATGTTAAGACAACCAGTTGTCTCACCATCACAACAAATCTTCACGCCTCCTACGATCACACGACGTAGCTTTGATTTTCCCTTTTAAAACCCTCGTCGTAGAATCACAAGCATTCAAATATAACCATCTCGATCATATGACAAACCACTCCTCGTAGCATCGGGCTTCTTTTTAAATCATTCTTCGATCATTCGCCAAGCTCAAATCATAGCACCGGAGGGGCCTTGAAAGTCTTTCTTGATATCACAACAAAGGTACACTCGTATCATCGAGGGGGCTCCATCCAACTATTTACCACCTGACGACAAAAGAATTTTTCATAGGGTTGTGACCTTTTTGTTTTCTATTTTCGATGCTACGAACAAGTGTCGATCGTAAGATCGAAAAATACCTTTTCACCTACAAAACAAAGGCCAATATGATCTCACGATACAAGAACCATTGTGAGATCGCAGAAGATCACAACATATGCCCATGATATTGCGCCATTTCCCTTGTTGTAAGATTGGGAATGATCATTAAAATATGAAAATCATGCTCGAATTATGGTTTAAGGCTAGGGCATGATGATGCATATAAAATTCACTAGGGTTTCTCTTTTTTTTTAACCTTGAATACAATGAAATGATTCACCCAAAAAATTAAAATTTTACTATGATTATTATTTTTTGTTCGCCAATGTATAAATTTTTTGTGGTTTTAAAATAACACAATTCGCCCAGATTTTACACATTGTTTGAGAGACTATGAATGATTCGCTAATGGAGATTATTATTTTTTCTTTGTAAACTATTTTTTTTGCCACAAAAAATAAATTTTTTTGTACACCTTTCGCCAATTTTTTACACCTTTTCTAAAGGAGGGGTTTCTTAAAGTATACCCTAAAAAATGACACAAATGTTTAACATGGAAGTCCAATTCGAGAAAACCACCAATTGCAACTAGTTACTGTTTTTCACTCTTCTAAAGTGAGCCATCTTAGGAGCCAACCCTGTTAAAGGTTTTAAAACACACTGTTAGGTGTAACCCTATTAAAAGGATTTAGATCACCTTGTTAGGAGTGACCTTGTTAGAGGTCTTTAGAAACTTCAATTAGAAATGTCACATTGTTAGAGAATTTGGAAAACAATTCTTAAGCTAACTTTGTTAAGATATTTGATTCACTACTACAATTATTAGAGAGTATCAATGATATGATCTGATTGCTGATGCAAACTTATCTTTGCTGATTTCAAATCTCATTTGTGGCTTGAATACTTGATCCTCCTTGATTAGATACAAATTTGCAGCTAGGTCAACTCAGGATACTCTCTTATCCTTCCAATTTGCCTCCTTTATTCATCTTCTTCTATTCCACACATTCTCTCTTCAATCCTCAAATTGACCTTATATGATTTACCTTGTCAATTTGGCTTGAATAAACTTATAAACATTCAATAATCAACCCTTGAGTCAGCTAGAATTAACAAAATAATCTAATAGAATTAATGTGATGATATAGGAAAACCCTTCGCTAGCTTACCCAACTTGGTCAACACTAACTCAAAAAAGACTTTCCTTTGGTAGTCGAGTGAGCTCAGTTAACACTCACTCTATCCAACTTTCCTTTGGCTACTGAGTGAACTTGGTAGACACTGTCTTTCTATAGATTCCCCTTGGTAACTGAATGAGCTTGATTAACACTTTTTCCTTGTAGACTTTCCTTCGACACCTGAGTGATCTCAGTAGACACTTGATCTGAAGTTGGTTAACACTGGAACTTCCTTTGACTCCCGAGTGAGCTTAGCATACACTAATTTTCTTGTCATATATTTGACAATTGTGTAACATCAAAGACAACATACAATTGAATGATTATATCCAACAATCTCCCTCTTTGGCATTGATGGAAATACAACATGTCATAATACAATAAAATTTTAGAGAAATAATAGAAGTGAGGATAATATCCTTAATTTCATTCTGATTCTCATCCATGAGAACTCTCTCTATCCGTTTGAACTCCCTCTATCATCAATCTCTAAGTTTTGTGACTACAACTTCTCCTTCTAATAGCAAACTCTGTCTCTTTGATATCAACGCTTGACATTTCAATCAAGATTTTTGAACAATTTCTCCCTCTTTGATATCTTCAAACATTCAAAAAAATTTCTTTTGATATATGAAAATGAACTCTCCCTTTTTGACATCCTATGCCAAAGATAACATTTAGTGTAGTTTCTATGTACTTGATGTATTGATTCATATGGAATTTTCTTTTTACAATGCTACATCAACTTGACTAGTTTTTAACATGCTTGGTTGATGCATCACTAAATTATGATTATTGAGCTTTAGATAGGGGAATGAACCCTACCTTACCTCTTAGATACAAAAATGCATCCTTAGGTAATGACTTGGTGAATATTTCTACAATATGTTCATTTGTATTCACATATTCCAATGTTACCTCCTTGTCTTGTACCAATTACCTCAAGAAATGATATTTTATTGCAATGTGTTTGGTTTTGGTATGCATCACAAGATTCTTGAAAATGTTAATTGCAGTAGTCTTATCACAAAAAAAACTACTAGATCCTTGATTTCTTTCTTCATACCTATCAACAATTGTTTGAACCAAACAATATTTGAACAATTGATTATTGCTGTGACATATTTTTCTTCTATTGTAGATAGAGAGATACAATTTTGCTTCTTTCTTGTCCAAAACACTAGCCTCTTTCCAAGAAATAATGCTCCATTGCTAGTTCTCTTTTTGTCATCAATACTTCTTGCCCAATCAACATCAGTAAATTATTTCAATTCAAAGTTGCCTCCTTTCTTATACCATAAACCATAATCTTCAATACCCTTAAGATACCTCATGATTCTTTTTATTGTCATCATATGATTTTTTTTTGGATTAGCAGAGAATCTAGCCACCATACCAATTGCTAATGCTATATTAGGTCATGTATGAAACACATCATGAAAATTTTCAATCATTGATCTGTATGTAGTCTGATCCACCTCTTTGGAATCATCATTTTTGGAAAGCTTATGTCCAGTAGACATAGGTGTTCCACCAAGTCTAGAATCCTCCATTCCAATCTTGTTCAATATCTTCTTGATGTATTTTAATTGAGTAATATACATACCATCCTTCATCTATTGAATCCATAGGCCAACAAAGAATTTGATCTCTCCAAACATTGAAATTTCAAATTCCTTACTTATTTTCATAGAAAAATATTTGCACAAATAATCATTTCTAGTAAAAAAAAGTATCATCCACAAAGATTTGTGGCAACACAGTCTTCTTATCTAGTCCTTCTTTGATGTATAGGTTGTTGTTATCATTAGTTATTTGAAAACCAATTTTAATGAGATGATTATGCAATCTCTTATACCAAGCTCCCAGAGCTTGTTTGATACCATACGAAGATTTGTGTAATTTTCCAACCATGTCCTTTTTGCTAGGATCAATGAGTCATTCTGGTTGCTCAATGTAGACTTCCTCTTCTAAAATTCCATTCAAGAATGTTGATTTTACATCCATCTATTATACTTTGAATCTTTTTTGCGCAACATATGCAAGGAGTGTTCTCACACTTTCTATTGAAATCTGATTGAAAAGATCATTATTGAAGAAGAGAGATTGTTGATAAAGAATGTTTTCAATCATTGTTTTGTCATTGATGTCAAACCTTCTATTTGCTGGAATGACAATTTCTTATAAGATCCAAGTACTAGCACTTAGTTGATTGATGAAGAGGATTTAATCAATAAGATGTAACAAAAGCACCTAAGGGAAAGGTTGAGTTATGATTTTGTAATGAAGTACAATGATCAATTAAGAAAATGGTAAAATGATGTATTGATAATACACTTGAAGATACAAAGGTTGGCTACACTTAGAAACTTTAGAAGAATAAGTTATAACAAAAATGTTTGGAAAGATTGACTAAATTCATGAATGGGTGTCGAGCAAGTTAGTTCATGCTGAGCAGATTATCAGTAAGTGTTGAGCAAAATGCAAAATCTAGTGTGTGCTGAGTGAAATAGAAGGTGCTGAGCTAGACAAAATGTAATAGGTGCCGAGCATCATTAAAACTTAGTTGATGCCGAGTGAATCCACAATAGGTGCCAAGTAACATAATATGTTCCAAGCATTAGAAAGTCAATAGTGCTGAGCTGCTGCATTATTTGAAAAGTCAAAGATTTTCTAGATCTAAGCTGATAAATTTGTTACCTTGAATTTTGTAGACCAGATGGAAGATAAGGATGATGAGCTGGTGGTGCAGAATTCTAGGTTAACTATTTTTGGGCAAATAGAGGTGGCTTCCATATGATGTTTCTAGAATAAACAAGATAAGGGGAAGATACATCATATCTTACCTAATCAATTCAAACCCAAAATAAGAGTGGATAGATTAGAGTAGGAAAAGTATTCCAAACTACTACTTAAGGAGTTATAGGTCAAGAAGCAGAGAGAGATTGGAGAGAGAGTGTGGTGTCAAGGAAAAGGCATTGAGAGGGAAGAATAGAGTACAGAGACTCTACTTTGATAGGTGACCACAGAGGTGATTGCATTGGTAGAATAAGCATGGAGACTCGAGGAGACAAAGCTTGAAAGGAGGACAAGTTGTAAGAGTTGTAGAGATTGAAAGCTAGGAAAATTTGTGAACTTAATAGAGATCTGAAATATGAAAGATATGTTGTGAATTATATCAGATCAAAAGCCCTTATTGTTACTCTCTAGCAATTGTATTAGTTAGATAAAAATCCTATTGACTTAGGTTGGTTTAATGGCCATTGAGAAATCCTTTAATAGGATGAGATTGCAAGTGAATGTTCTAAAGTCCTTTAACCAAGCCCACTTCTAATAGGTTGGTTGAAATCCCTTAATCAAGTCACATTTAACAGTGTATTTTGTAGCCTTTAACAAGATAGGCCTTTCACAGGGCATCACTTTAGAAGAGTGAGAAACAAGGTAGCATGTTATTGATGGTTTTTCTCAAATTGAGTTTTCACATAAATCACTATGTTATGTGTTAATTTTTTATGTCTTATTCCTATATGTTGATTTATCAGTAACTTGCTAAGAAGAATGTTTATCTTGGATGCATGGTTAGTTTAAATAGGCTCACTATACTTAGTGAAAAAGGTTTATTAAGACATTTAGACATTGAATAAATGATTCAACCCCCCTCTCAGTTATTCTAAAGGATTTCTAACAATTGGTATTAGAGCCATCTATTGATTTGGTTTAAAGGTACTAGAAGCAGAAAGATTAAGATGTGTAAGAGAGAAGTTCCCAAGCTCAACAAAGATAACTTTGTTGTATGGAAAAGTTTAATGAAGTTGCACCTTGGATCAATAGGTGATCATGCACAAATCTTAATCAAAGTGGAACATGTTGATCCAACTGGTGTTCCTACTATAGAAGATATGAAGAAAAAGGAGCACAATTAGGTAATGCTAAAAATTGCCTCTGCCTTCAACTATGTTGAATTTGATGACATCAATGGATGTACCTCTACATTCAAGATGTGGGAAGCCTTGAAAAATATATATGGAGGAGATAAGAATGTCCAAAGAGCTAAAGCAAAAGGTCTCAAAGGAAAGTTTGATGACATGAGAATGGAGGAAGGTGAGAACATTGCTCAATATGCCTCTAGAATAAAGGAAGTAGTAAGTGCAATAAGAAGTGTGGCTGGTCATTTAGATGATGAAACTATTATTAGAAAATTTTTTAGAACCTTGCTTCCCATCTATGCTATTAGAGTATCAGTCATCCAAGAGTTGAGATGCATACTAGGAAACAAACTAACTCTTGAAGGTATAGTGGGAAGACTTACTGCATTTGAGTTATCCAACTTTGTTAACTACAGACCTGAGAATCTTGAATCTACTTTCAAGGCCAAGCTATTGTTGAAAGAAACTAAAGAGGTGAAACCAAAGAAGAAGAAAATAAAGATAAAATATGCATCCAGTGACAACAACATAGATGAAGAAGATGTGGAACAATTGGAAGCATTATTGGCTAGAAGATTTCATAGAGGCAAAGGTAAATTCAAAGGTAAGCTGCCTATTATTTATTTTAATTGCAATGAAGTAGGATATATTGCTGCAAGGTGCACATAGAAAAAGAACTACAAAGAAGGAAACAAGTAAAAAAAATAGATGAGAAGATGATAGCAGAGATTACAAAGACAAAGGTAAAAAGTGCTAAATTGTTGAAGAAGAGAATTTTGATGAAAATGATGATGAGGTAGTCTATATAGCTATGAAGGATGAGTCAGATGAAGATGAGGCAACAACACTAGTAACTTGTATAAAAAATAATGATAGGTGGATCATAGATAGTGGGTGCTCACATCACATGACATGAGACAAAAATAAGTTTGTTACCTTAACTCAGTATGATAGAAATAGTGTTAGATTTGAAAATGATCCTCCATGTCTAATCAGAGGAAAATGTTCCATTAAGATTATAGAGAAAATTTAATGTGATAATGGATATTATGTAGAAAGATTGAACTACAATCTACTGAGTGTGTCACCGTTAGGCAATGTAGGACGTAGAGTAGAATTTAGAAACAAAACTGCCAAAATCTATGACACTAATAGAAATTTGATAGGAAAAGGAGACCAAACTAGGATTAATCTATTTTACCTAGATATGGAGGATGCTGCCTAACTTATTGTTAGATTTGATGATGTGTGGCTATGGCATAAAAGACTATGTCATGTCAACTTTGATAATCTAATTAACATGAGCAAAATGAAGAAAGTCAAAGGTTTTCCTAAACTAAAGAAGCCTGACAACACAATGTGCAAACAATGTCAGCTAGGAAAGATGACCAAGTCAAGTTTCAAAAGAAAAAATAACACTTTCAAAGAAGTACTAGAGTTAGTCCATACTGATTTATGTGGCCCAATAGAAGCACAAAGCTACAAAGGAGATAGATATATAATGTTTTTTTTTAATGACTACTCTACAATGATGATTGCCATGTTCTTAAAGAAAAAATCTGATGCATTTCAAATATTTAAGTGGTACTTGGCTAAGGTTGAGAAAGAAATAGGGAAGAGTCTGAAGTGCCTAAGATCAGATAGAGGAGGAGAATTCACATCAAAATAATTTGAGACATTTTGCAATGATAAAGAAATTAAGAGACAAACATTAGTACCTAGAACTACCCCACAGAATGGAATTGTAGAGAGGAGGAATAGATTAGTGATGGACTATGCTAGAAAATTAATAATGGAAAAGAATGTTGCTCTAAAGTACTAGAGAGAAGTTGTAAGTACAACTATCTACACCCTAAATTGAGTACAAATCAAGAAAGGTACAAATGCAACACCTTTTTAATTATGGTATGGTTACTCACCCAATGTAAAACATTTCAAAGTGTTTGGTTCTAAGTCCTATATTCTTAAAGATTCTAGAAATGGAAAGTTTGATGTAAAGAGTGATGAAGGTATATTTCTTGGATACTCCACTAGAAGTAAAGCATATGTGTTTAAATACTAACACAAAAAATTGTGGAGAGTGCAAATGTAAAATTTGATGAGCATAAAAAAGTTCAAGTTGATAAATCCATCAAGAAACCATAAGAGTATAGATCCTTTGTATACTTCTATGAAGGAATGTCTACTGAAGAAGAAGTTGCCAATCCGGTTGGGAATCAACAGCAAGTTTCAGTATCTGTCGAGTTACAAACAGTGAATGTTGAGTTGCATTTAGAAGCGGAGTTATAGAATGAAAAAAATGCACATTTTGAATATGAAATTAGTACACATGAAAGAGATGTTGAGCTACCTAAAAGAGATGTGCACTGACTCTGAAGCTGAAAGACAAAACATGGAAATAAGGACAGAACCAAGGCTATCCAAGTATGTCAGAAGACATCACCCTATTGAAAAAATCATTGGTGAAAATGAAGCTAGACTAATGACAAGGAATGGACTAAGAAATGAATCATGTCTACTGAGCAAGATTGAACCCAAAATAGTGAAAGATGCACTACAAGATGATGATTGGTATAAAGCTATGGAAGAAGAGATTGAGTAGATAGAGAAGAACAAAACCTGGACTTTAGTTCCAAGACCAGCTAATAAGAATGTGACTGTTACCAAGTGGGTATTTAGGAACAAGCTAGATGAGAATGGTGAGATCACAAGAAATAAAGCTAGACTAGTCTGTAAAGGTTATGCACAAGAAGAAGGACTAGACTATGGGGAAATATTTTCTCTTGTTGCAAGGATGGAAGGAGTAAGAACTCTACTTGCATATGCTACTTACAAAGGTTTTAAAGTCTACCAAATGGATGTGAAGTCTACTTTTTTGAATGGTATCCTAGAAGAGAAAGTCTACATAGAAGAACTAGAGGGATTTGTTGATGACAACAACAAGGATATGGTTTGCAAACTGCATAAAGCACTCTATGGTTTGAAACAAGCACCTAGAGATTAGTATGAGAGACTTCACAAATATCTTGTGAAGATAGGATTTGAGAGAATGGATGAAAACACAAACCTATATATCAAAATAGAAAAAGGTAAAAACACTCTGATAGATGAAATCTTTGTTGATGATATAATATTTGGAGGCAAAGATGCACTGTGCAAAGATTTTGTTGATAAGATGAAGCATGAGTTTTAGATGTCAATGTATGGGGAAATCAAATTCTTTGTTGGATTGCAAGTATGTCAATTGAAACATAGAATATTTGCGACCCAATCAAAATATATCAAAGAGATACTCAAAACATTTGTCTTAGAGGATTCAAAACTAGTCAGTACACCAATGATAATAGGACATAAGTTATCCAAGAATGATGAATTAGTTGAAGTAAATTAGACAATGTACAGATCAATGCTTGAAAAGTTACAGTATGTTGTACATAGTAGACCATACATTATATTATCTATTGGAATAGTGGCAAGATTTTCTACAAATCTAAGAGAAAATCATCGTATGGTAGTAAAAAGAATAATGAGGTACCTAAAAGGAACATATGACTTTGACTTATACTACAAGAGGACTGAAGAGTTTGAATTGAATGCCTGGACTGATGTGGATTGGGGAGGTAATATTGATGATAGAAAAAGTACCAGTGGAGGAGAACTCTTCTTATATAGAAGATTAGTCACTTGGACTAGCAAAAAGCAAAGTTGTACCTCATAGTCCATAGCTGAGGCTGAATATATTGTTATTTCCATAAATTGTACAAATATTGTATGGATCAAGCACCTGTTGAAAGGTATGAAGGAAGATAAAACTAAATCTGTGATACTCTATTGTGATAACACAAGTACCATCAACATATCAAAAAATCCTATGATGCATGCCAAAACAAATCACATTGCAATTAAGTATCACTATGTAAGAGAATTGGAGGAAGACAAACAAGTGAAGATGGAATATGTCAACTCAAAGGAACAAATTGTTGACATCTTCACAAAACCATTACCTAAAGATGCATTTGAGTATCTTAGAGGTACGTTAGGGGTGATACCCCTATTCAAGGCTGTTTAAGTAATAACAAGACTGCCCTGCATCAAATGAGTTGTTTGCTAAAATGATATAAATTGATGTAGAGGATATTTACTTTAGGTTTTTCTTGAAGTAATTAAAATATTGAAATTTCAAATTAGTCACAGGCAAGTTGACAGAGGGAGAAATCAGAATTCCTACAAATGTTATACTTGCATGATAAGATGCTAAAATAATATGTCTTTGGCATTGTTGTCAAAGAGGGAGAAATAGTAGAAATTGATCAAATCTATAAAATTCAATGTGTAAAGGGAGAAATAGAAGAAAAGAAGGAGAAGGGAAATAGTAGCTAAGAAAGAGAAATAGCAGAAAAGGAAGGAGAAGGAAAATAATAGCTAAGAGAGAGAAAACAACACAAGCATAAATCAATTGGAATGACAAGATCAGAGAGGGAGTAGAACAAAAAGGAGAAGATAGTGTATCAACAAAAGAGAAATCTCTACTACTTTGAAAGAGAGAGTTACTTACAGAATTTAGAGGGAGCTGTATGAAATTCAAAGTTGCTAATAGAATAAATAATTTTGGATACAAAGTTTTCTTTGTGGCATTTGACTTACTATTTTAACTTAGTTAGCATTTTGATAACTTGGTTGATCAGTTTGGTTTGCCATCAATGCCAAAGAGGGAAATTGTTGAAATCTAATTGAAAAGATCATTATTGAAGAAGGGAGATTGTTGATAAAGAATGTTTTCAATCATTGTTTTGTCACTGATATCAAACCTACTATTTGCTGGAATGACAATGGCTTATAAGATCCAAGTACTATCACTTAGTTGATTGATGAAGAGGATTTAATTGATAAGATGTAACAAAAGCACCTAAGGGAAATTTTGAGTTATGATTTTGTAATGAAGTACAAGGATCAGTTAAGACAATGGTAAAATGATGTATTGATAATACACTTGAAGATATAAAGGTTGGCTACACTTAGAAAATCTATAAGAATAAATTATAACAAAATTGTTTGCAAAGCTTGACTAAATTCATTAGTGGGTGTCGAGCAAGTTAGTTCATGTACAGAAGATTATCATTAAGTGCCAATAAAATGCAAAATCTAGTATGTGCTGAGTGAAACAAAAGGTGCCAAGCAAGTTCAGGTGCTGAGAGAGACAAATGTAATAGGTGTTGAGCATCAAAAAGTCAATAGTGCCAAGCTATCGCATTATTTGAAAAGTCAAAGATTTGCCAGATCTGAGCCGACAAGTTTGTTACCTTGAATTTTGTAAACTAGATGAAAGATAAGGATGATACGATGGGGGTACAAAATTCTAGGTTAACTATTTTTAGGTGAATACAGGTGGATTTCACATGATGTTTGTAGAATAAACAAGATAAGGGGAAGATACATTGTATCTTACCTAATCCATTCAAATCCAAAATAAGAGCGAGAAGATTAGAGTGGGAAAAGTATTCCAAATTCCTACTTAAGGAGTTATAGGTCAAGAAGTAGAGAGAGATTGGAGAGAGTGTGTGGCGTCAAAGAGAAGGCATTGAGAGGGAAGAAAAAAGTACAGAGACTCTACTTTGATAGGTGACCACAGAGGTGATTGCATTGGCACAATGAGCATGGAGACTTAAGGAGATAAAGCTTGAAAGTAGGAAAAGTTGTCAGACCTGCAGAGCTTGAAAGCCAAGAAAACTTATGAATTGAATAGAGATCTAAAATTTGAAAGATATTTTGTGAGTTATATGAGATCAAAAGCCCTTATTGTTACTCTCTAGCAATTGTATCAGTTAGGAAAAAATCCTATGGACTTAGGTTGGTCTAACCACCATTGAGAAATCCTTTAACAGGGTGACATTCCAAGTGAATGTTCTAAAGTCCTTTAACTATGTCCACTTCTAACAAGGTAGTTGAAATCCCTTAACTAGGTCACATTTAATAGTGTGTTTTATAGCCTTTAACAGGGCATGCCTTTCGTAGGGCATCACTTCAGAAGAGTGAAAAAAAGGGTAGCATGTTACTGGTGGTTTTTCCTAAATTAGATTTTCACATAAATCACTATGTTATGTGTTGATTTTTCATGTCTTATTCCTACATGTTGATTTATTAGTAACTTGCCAAGAAGAATGTTTAGCTTGGATGCATGGTTATTTTAAATGGGCTCACTATACTTAGTGAAAAAGTTTTATTAGGACATTTGGACCTTGAATAATTGATTCACCCCCCCTCTTTATTATTCTAAAGCATTTCTAACACCTTCTAGTCTAGAAACAAGAGAAAAAGTTTTTCCATAGTCGATGTCTTCCTCTTGAGCATAAACCTTGCATACTAGCCTTGCCTTATTTCTTGAAGCTTCTCCATTTTCATTCAACTTATCTCTGAATACCCATTTTGTGGCAATTATATTCTTATCCTTGGGTATAGGAACTAGAGTCCAAGTCTTATTCCTTTCAATATGATCAATCTCTCCATTCATTTCTTCAATTTAAATTTCATTATTTAATGCATCTTTAATTGTTCTAGGTTTAAATTTAGTAAGGAAACATGTACCTTTCAATTTGTTTCTTGTCATTGTACCTTTTGATTGATCTCCAATGATTTTCTCAAGTGTATGATGCATTTTGTCATATCTATCAAGTCTGGGCTCCTTGTTTCTAAATTCACCATGATCTTTTGAATCATGCTTGAGTTCCATTGACTATGACATGGGTCCTTCAGATTGTGACATGGTTTCTACTTTTTGAAACTTGAGTCCTTCTAACTATGAATTGAATCCTTCTGATGACTTAGGTTGCACTGGCTGCAAATTGAGTTGAATTGGAGATTTTGCAGACTTGGGTGGTGAAGACTACTAGTTCCCAATTGCAATAGATAAAGTATTAGGTTCATAATAAATAAAGTTTCTATAGTTTTCATGTTCCTTGTTTCTTTTTCCTTCACATTTTTCTACAAAATCATCAATCTTTATATGTGCACTTTCTATAACATTATGAGTAGATGGACTCAAACATTTGTATGCTTTGCTCTTACTTGAGTATCCCATAAATATGCCTTCATCACTTTTCACATCAAATTTTCCTTTTCTTGACTCCTTTAAAATATAACATCTACTTCCAAATACTTTGAAATAACAAACATTAGATTTATAGATATACCATAATTCATAAGGTGTTTTCTTTGAATCTTTCTTTAGGTAAACTCTGTTCAAGGTATGAAGTGTAGTATTGATTTCTTCCTTCCAGTATTTGATAGCAATTTTATTCTCTATCATCAGGGTCCTTGCACAATCCATGATTGATCTATTCCTTCATTCATCTATGCCATTTTTCTAAGGTGTACTAGGTGTAGACACTTGCCTTTTGATTCCTCTTTCATTGCATAATTCATTGAATTTATTAGAGATGAATTCACCTCCTCTTTCTAATCCTAAACATTTTAGTTTCTTTCCAATTTCTTTCTCTACTCTAGCTAGATACCATTTGAACTTTTGAAAATATTCTAATTGATCCTTTAAATTCATAATTATAATCATTCTAGAATAGTCATCAACAAACAAAATAAAGTATTTATATCCATAGTAGCTTTCTATACCAATAGGTCCACAAAGGTATATATGAACCAACTCCAGTACTTCTTCAAAATGGTAATTCTTTCTTTTAAAACTTGTCTTTCCCATCTTACCATTTTGACAGTTCTTACACATGCCCATGTCAAGTTTCTTGAGGCTTGGAATACCTCTCACTCTTTTGTTTTGACTTATGTTGACCAAGTTATCAAAGTTCACATGACACAACCTTTTATGCCATGACCAACTTTCTTTTACTTGATCTAGGAAGCATGAGCTTTCAATTAGATCTAGGTAGAATAGGTTACGTTTTGTTTGATTGCAAGTGCAAACTAGATTTCCTTTCCCATCTAGAAGATTGGCCTTTCCATTCATGAATTCTACCTTGAATCCAATGTTATTCAATTGAGCCACACTAAGTAGATTATTCTTTAGTCCTTCAACCCAATAAGAATGATCACATCTAAGATCATTGGTTAGTGCAATACAATCTTTTCCCTTTACATAACATGGCTCTTCATTACCAAATCTGACACTTCCACTATCATAGTGTACCAAGCTCTCAAAATTAGATTTATCACCAATCATGTGGTGAGAAAAACCACTATCTATGATCCATGCGTCATTCTTACTAACATGTGAAATAAGGGCCATCTTATCATTCTCATCATTTGATTCATCTTTAATAACAATATAAACCATTTCATTCTCATCACTACTATCATAATCTTTAGCAATGTAACATGATTTCTTTTGTCCTTGTAGTTTTTAGTTTATGAAATATCTCTTTCCCTTGTACTTGTCGTGTTTCTTTTCTTCTTTTCTCTCTTTGTTTAGACACCTTGCAGCAATGTGACCAACTTCTTCACAAGAAAAGTAGATCAAATGAATTTTGCCTTTATACTTTCTATTGGTACCCAAAATGATAGACTAGGTTTACTAGGGAATGATGATCCAATTTTGGGAATTCCAAGTAGCAATTTTCCAATTGACAAGTCCCACCTAGATATGATATGAACCTCTACAATTCTAGCTCTACAGGACTGAGGTAGGTAGGCTTATACCTCACACCTTAAAGGATTTGAGCAAATAATTTGTAGGATTTTAGGTGCTTTAAAAGGTTTAAATAGTTGGTAAATGTTTTTTGGTTTAAATAATTGAATATAAATGTATATGATGTACAATGATCAGGGATCTTTGTGACCTGGATCTATGTCCTTTCTACAATCAACATAAAATCTCAACCAACAATCAATAGACTAATGCCTTAATCAATGGAGTATTTATCATATTTCTATCAATCACTTAAAATGTTAATGTAACCCTAAGAGACAATCAAAAAATCCCTCTAATATGAATTGCTATCGCTTTGATGAAGTATGCATCACTGAAAACTAGGTTAGAATCCAATACTAAGTCCTATTGAGTTTAACTCTCTTGAGGAGACCAATAAGATAACAATTCAGATTGAACAATCAAAAGAGGATTACTATTTAACAAGTATTGAAATGTAACTCACTAAGATTCAATGGGACTATTAATGAAAGTAAACATTTAAGTTTAATAAAAGGAACAAAATAAATGAGAGAAGAATGATAACACCAAAAAATCAAACGAGTATGTCAAATCTCTATATTGCTTTTGAGCTTGTTCACTACAAGAGTTTGTGTCGCTGGTGTGTACAGTTAACAACATAATCCATAATGATCAGAAGGATCCCCTCTCAATTGACAAAATATAAAATATGTGATTGTGAATGTATCCTCTAATGTGATGATCTTGGTATCTTTTATAGAAGTCCAAAGGATGCATACAAGCTTCAGATCATCATGACTCTTCCTAAAATACAATTGAAAACCTTTATTACAATATAAAAGCTTAACAAAATAATTAATCTAATATCATTTATTGTCATCTTCTCGGAATGTTGCACTTTTAGTTTGGAGCAACTCCTTGATAATCATTTTGTTTCCATAATGCTCCTTTGATTTGATTTAGGAAATGCTTCTTCTAATGTTAAGAATGATTTGTATTTTTCATTAAACTTTCATTTGATTTTCCCTTCTCGACAGGTGCTTTTAAATTTTTTCAATAAATAAGCCTTGCACACACAAAACAACTTAGTGAGAAAATTAATAAAGTACATAATTTAGGGTTTTCACATTTGATTTAACTTTTCCAAAAGCTCTCTCCCATATATAAATATTAGGTCAATGAAACCATATTCAAAGAGTATTAAGGCATTTCAAAAATTGACAAAGTAATTAACCATTTTAATGAATGCCCTAATATTTTTACATAGTATTTCTATGACAATAAAATATGCTACAAATATTTCATTTCAAGGAACATATAATATTATTTTAAAATTTTTTCCTTAATATGAAGTATGAAATATAAATAATTTATATTTAATATCTAGGGACAAAAATAAGACTTTAAACATTGTTTCTAAATAAATTTATCAACATATTTCGATAGAAACAAAATGCAACATAATAAAGATTAATTACCCCTTTTACTAAAGCATTGTAATAATAACTTTCCTAACTACCATTCATGAAGAATAAAATAGAACAATCAGTACAAGTTTTTTTGGGGGGGGGGGGTTGGTGTAGTTAGGATAGGAAAGAGGATAGGTCAGGAGGTTGAGTGTTCAACTCCCTCTCCCTATCCTTTTTCACTAAAAACCATTTACTTTCAAACAAGGGAAAAGATTAATTAATTAAATATGCATAACATTCTCCCTAAGTCAATCAATGCAATTTGTGTTTTATGATTTTCCATAATTCCTGCACAAATCAAATATATATAATTAGGTCCTTAGATATAAATATTATTTCAATATAAACCCTAAAATATCAAATATGAAAATAAATAATGGTCTTTAACATAAATACATTTTAAAATATTACTTTAATGTATATTTTATGCAAAAGGTAAAAATAAAATAATAAGGCGAGAATTTAACATTAATAGGCATGAAATACCTTTTACCTCTAATTAAAAAGGTGAATTAATACTTACATTCTAAAAAAGATCCCACCTTATAAATTTACCCATCGTTAATTATATTATGCACGTATGAAGTATTAAACTAATAAATATATGATCATTTTGCAAAACTATGTAATTAGACATGAAATTTGGATATTTGAATGGAAACCCTAATTTTGGGTTCCATCACTTTCCTTTTCCTTTGGGAAACCTTCTTGCAAGTAATGAATCAATGACTTTAATATCATCATCAAAACCATATTCATCTTCACTATTAGACTTTCTGATCATAGATTTTATAGCCTTCTTCTTGAGTGATAGCTTGGCTTGAAATGCAGACTAAATATTGCTAGAGTTAGGAACATTGTTGTCATAATTATCTAGCTCAAATGTTGTCAACCTTCCCACTAGTGCATGCAAAGTTATATCATTTTTGGGATTGCATCTCATCTCTTGAATTGATAATTTAACTATAATAGCATAAATAGAAAGAAGTTTTCTGAGTACCTTTGTTAGCATTGTCTCATCTTCTATCTTTCCTCTTGAGGCTCTGATTGCAAACACACTATCTTTGATTATTTCACTATATTTTTTAATGTTTTCATCTTATCTCATCTTGATTTGATAAAATTGACCTCTAATACTTTCTTCTTTAGCTTTCCTCACATTGTCATCTCCTTCATAGATGGCTTTTGGCTTAATTCACATCTCATAAGTAGTACCACCATGTTTGACTTCATCAAATTCAACATATTTGAGAGTTGAGGCAATATCAATCATCATAATGTAATGATTCTCCTTTTCTGTAATCTCTTCAAAAATCATAGTTCCAGTAAGTGCCACATAGTTGGTGTCTAGGTACTTTAGGTTGAAGTCTCCAATGGTTGCCAAATGTAGTCTCATGAGTTCCTACCATGCCTTGAAGTTGTCTCTATACAACTTAGGAATTTTCCTTCTATAAGACATCTTGATCTCTAGGTTAGGTCCTTGAAACCTTCTTTGAAAGCACCAAAAGCTTTGATACCAATTGTTGGAAATATAAGAGGAGTAACTAAAAGGGGAGGGGTGAATCAATTACTACAAAAATAAATCCCAGATCCCTTAGATGTCAATAATAAATCAAAACCAAACTCTACTAAAACTTTATTATTGTTATAACTCGGTTAGCACTGAAAGTTACTGTCACTTGGCAAACACTAATAATTACTTCTTAGGATGTTTAGTGTTATTAACCATAATTAAGCTAGTTGTAAAAAATAAAAAAATGAACACAAATGACACAAAGATTTAACGTAGAAACCAATTTGGGAAAACCACTAGTTCTAACTAGTTACTAATTTTCACTCTTTTGAAGTGAGCCCTATTAGGAGCCAACCCTATTAAAGGTTACAAAACACATTGTTAGGTGTGACCCTGTTAAAGGATTTAGATCACCCTATTAGGAGTGGCCTTGTTCTAGAGGTATTTAGACACTTCAATTAGAAATGCCACCTTTTTAGAGGATTTAGAAAATAGTTTTTAAGCTAACTCTATTAAGAGATTTGATTCACTGCTACAATTATTAGAGAGTAACAATGATATGACCTGATTGTTGATGCAAAATTATCTTTTCTAATTTTAGATCTCAATTTTAGATTAAATACTTGATCCTCCTTGATCTGATAAAACTTTTTAGCTCAATCAACTTAGGATACTCTTTTATCCTTCAAATTTGCTTCCTTTATTCATCTTCTTCTATTCCACACATTCTCTCTTCAATCCTCAACTTGACCTTATACTTATATGATTTACCTTGTCAAGTTGGCTTGAATAAACTTATAAAAATTCAATAATCAACCTTTGAGCCAGCTAGAATTAACAAAATAATCCAACAGACTCAATATGCTGATACACGAAAATTCTTTGTTACACTAACTTAGAAAAGACTTTCCTTTGGTAGCTGAGTGAGCTTTGTTAACACTTGCTCCATTCAACTATCCTTTGGCTTCCAAGTGAACTCAATAGACACCGTCTTTTTGTAGATTCACTTTGGTAACTGAGTGGGCTTGGTTAACACTCATTCCTTATAGACTTTCCTTCGACACTCGAGTGAGCTCAGTATACACTTGATTTGAAGTTGGTTAAAACTGGGACTTCCTTTGACTCTTGAGTGATCTAGACATACATTGATTTTCTCATCATATATTTGATATTTGTGTAATAGAAAAGACAACATACAATTGAATGATTGTATCCAATAGATGAGGTTCAAGTTGTAGAAAAGGAAAACTAGGATCTTCTTAGATTGAATTCATGACAAGAAGTAGCAAAGGTCCAAGAGAAGAGCTATCTAAGACAAGAGGAATCAAGTATGTCCTTTGATATGCATGTATATTTTGAGCATGGTGTTGAACATACCTCATTGGTTATAGAAGAGAATAATGAGCAAGAAGAAAGGGACATGATTTTTATTGATGAGTTACCTTCTTTTGTTGAGAATAATGAGGAAGAGGTGTTTCCAATCACATCATCACAACAACAAATAAATGTGAGATGGAACATGATCAAGGCTTAAAAGACTATTTTAAAAGTATTATAGAGGTTTTCTATGAAAGTCTTGCCATGGAAAATCATAACATATGCCTACCATTGAAGACTCTATTTTGGAAATCTTTTCTCTTATCACTAGTACAAAACAACAATATGTTACTAAATAAATTACTAAAAATTGTAGATATGTGACTAATTTTGATCTTGTGACCAATGTTAGTTAATTGCTAGACATTGATCTCCCAAGCAAATTTATGGCTAAACTATTTTAATCATTGATTAGGTCATTGATTTAGTCATTTATTGTTGTCACTTGGTAGTTTATATGGCAATTTATTTGGTAATTTTGGTAGTTTATTTGGTAGTATATTTTGTAGTTTTTGGATAGTAAATATAGTAGTATGTTGGATAGTTGATTTGGTAGTATATTTGGTAGTTTTATAGGTAGTATATATGGTAGTACATATGGTAGTTTATTCGGTAGTATATTTGGTAGTTTATTTGATAGTTTATTTAATCATTAATTTAGTCATATTAGGACACGATGGAATTGAACCACCATCCTCCTACTATAAAGCAAGTGCTCTTCCATTGAGCTAGCACCCTTAAAAAAAAAGCAAAAAATTGAAAAAGTTGTCTTCCCAACATTAGATCTACCATGATCATGGTCATTGTAACATGATATACTCTTCTCAAAGAACACAAATTTTAGTTACTATAAAAAACAATAATCTGAATCTTTATCAATAAAAATTCAACAATTTTAAATTCATTTGTTCAAGCATTTTAAAATTATATTTCATTTCAATTACACTTCTCTAAATTATTGTAGTGATAGACTCTTATCAAATATAATTTGGAGCACTTTGGCCACACACAAGTATTGTTTCTTGTGCTAACTTCTCAGAAAAAGATACAAATGATTATGCAATTTATGTCAAGAAAATAGACCTTTGCATTAAATAAAAACATCAAACCCCATTAAAAATTCACCATTATTTTCGTTATCAATATTCTAAGCCCTTGGACATAAAATATCTGATCAATATGTTGGATGGAGATAAAGCATAGAAGAAAAAGAAGGGTAATAATCCACTGATATTACTCTTCAACAATCAAATATCCAGATTGAACCAATCAACATAAGAACTCATTGAAAGAGTAGAAATCAAACTTCAAGAGGAAAACAACATCAAATTAGATGACCATACTATAAGAAAACTATAGTATGGTCAAACAACTTGATTGGGGTTGACATAAGGAGCTGATTTTGTTAGTTCTCCTTATAATCAGTTGATTGTGGCTTACCACTATAATTATTCACATTGTTCAAGCTGTACTTATAATAGGAGGGTTGAAGGTTACTATCCTATTGTAAAATATAGTATTAATTTTCCAAAATGGGAACACTACTTTCCTCAACCCAATAAAGGTGTGCAATCTTCATTGGTAGATTATTGTACATATTTTATAGCATATTCTAATGGTTCATGCATTAATACAAATAGTACATGAACACATTATTATATGCTAATAGAAATGTGTGCACCTAATTCTAGGTGCATGACAATATCCTTGGTTTGAATAGGCTTTGTTTGAGGGACTCTAACACAAGAAAATGGTTGTTATCAACATCAATGTCGAAACAAAACATTGGAGATTGTTGTTGATGTTATATAGAAAGCATCCTAAAGTTGGAGGAGCAATATTCTTTACTAGTTTTAATGGGGTGTTTTTATGTCCCCCTTATAATGAGTTTTGTGGGAATAATTCTTTGGCCCTACATGGTCAATGCCCAAATTCATGTAAGTATAATGGGGAGTACATTAGTGGAAAATGTCACTACTTTCTAGGATTTATTGGCAATGACTATGAAACACAAACTTGCCTTGCAAATTGTAGTGGGCATTGAACCTGCAAATCAACTGGAGTTTGTCACTTTGAATTGGGTTTAACAAAAGTAGACTATTCAACTATTGGTTGTGAATCGTGATGAATAATGCAACTTACACGGAGGTGTTTGTGATAATGGTTTGTGATTTAAGATGCTCTAGTTATGTAGGATATACTAGCCAAAATAGAAGTGTTCTATTTTCAAGTCTCTCAATGCATGGGGATGTCATGGTATGGGATGTAGGAGGTCAACACTATGCTCCAAGAAATCCAGGTAGTCTACAATAGTTAGAAGTAAATGTTGTTATGCCAAACTATAATAGAATGATACCAATTAGCCACATATTGTTTGGTATTTTGGATAATGGGCATTGTACAACAACAACAAAGCATCTGGCTTGGTAGATAACTATTCAAAGATGTTATAAGGATGGTGATAATCAATTTTTTGATATTTCATTGGCATGAAAATCATATAATGCAGCATGTGGTGCCCAACTAATTTTTTCAGATAGGACTCTATTCAGTAGAGAGGAAGAGGGGTAAGGACTCTACATAGGCATTGGTGGGATTTGCCCATGGTGGCAATAATATTTTATGATGTTGTTACTTCAATTTTTAATTGTCACAACAAATTTCTTTTTCCTGGGTGCAATTTGACACATTTTCCAAAGCTTTTTAGTTTCTAATATAGATATAACATTTTGCTTATCTTCTTTCCCTTTAGTCTATAAGCCTTTTATGCAAGCACTTTTCTAT
Organism: Cupressus sempervirens; assembly: GCA_028749045.1. Lineage (NCBI taxonomy): Eukaryota > Viridiplantae > Streptophyta > Pinopsida > Cupressales > Cupressaceae > Cupressus > Cupressus sempervirens. The sequence continues at coordinate 679,723,443 of CM053787.1, read as the reverse complement.
TGTAAAAAAATTGTGTATTTCAATCCCTTTGGCTTTTTTTTTTCACTAGTAGATATTGATATAATAATAGTTTAACTTTACTAATCTTATCTAAATCTATAAATTTAGCCATATATCATGTTATTATTATTTTTATATTGAGATCTATTATTTGCATAATTAAAGATTCAAATATGTCAAAGCAGCCAATTCTTTAATATGTCCAAAAAATTTGTCTACCAAAAATAGAATTGGTGCTTAGAATTAGCATAGTAAAAAAATTTAGACAAAGGTAAGTAAGTTGTAAAAGGAACTGAATTGTGACCCATCTATTTCTAAAAGGAAATTACATCTCATTTTGATATGGTCATAATTACACATGGCCTAAACACAACTTCTCATTGTTCATATTTAAAGATGTGCTTTTTCTAAACAGATAACTAAGATAAATTTTTTTTTTTGGCACTCCTACAATCTTCAAACAAGTGAAACTATAACTTTTTTAATTTCATACATTTAGAATGACAACCACTTCTAGAAGGATTAAAAGGAAAAGGGATTATGATATCAAAAATGTAGAAACAAAAATAAATTAAAAATATATTGTAATTTTACACTTGAAAAATGCAGTTCTCTAAACCATTCTATCCAACGTATTTCATGGATTGGGAAGCTTGAATGGCGGCTTAGAGCTCCCTAGTCATGGAGTGTAAGAAGCATACAAATAAGCATAAAAGAGCTCTCAAATAAGCCTTAGGAACACAATCCTTTCTAGTAAACCATGAGATGGGAGATTCTTTAAACAAGAGCAAGAGTGCTAGTGTCAAAGAACTCTTGAGCATGCAATGCAAGAATAGAACTATGCTAAGATGAGATGTACAATGTAAACTATGCTCAAAAATATGAGAATGTTACATCCATGCTAATTGAACTATGTGATCTAAACTATTTGTAAAGAAGCTGCACTATCATGCAACATGATTGTAATACTAGTTTGAGATGGATGAGAGAATGAGATGAGAAGTGGAAGTTATCCAAAAAGCTTCTTCAAATATTCGAACGAGAAACCTACAACATAACAATACTCAAGAGTGGATGGATCCTTTGAGGGAGAAATCTCTTTCCCTTTTAAAGTCATAAAGATATTAGAGATCAAGATGAAGAAGGTGGATGATCAATGGTTGAATTCGAAAATGAGAGGGATCCATGTGCACACACAAGTCAACCAATAGAATGTAAGTTGACTTGTCATATAAGACAAAAGTCTCAAAAGCTTTTTCTTTTAATTGCAAAATAGGAAAAAGGACTTTATATGTGCACTTTAAGTGGGTTAGAAGAATGGGGATTTTATTTAATTAAAAGGGGACATGTTCTTTTAATCAAATAATGAACTTAGGATAGCATAGACAAAATATAGGTTATAATCAAATTAATTGATTATTATCAATTTGGTCTAGGTAAATGATTAATTAAATTAGCTAAAATGTTGAGAAGGGGGCTAATAGTCTATATGACCATTTTTAGGTGATTACATTTTCCCCTCTTTGACTAATGCATGATCGATCTAGGAACACGTTATGTCAAAAAAAACAAAAGCCAAGTAGGTAGCAATAGATATAAGTATTTGATTTTGAAGAATGAAATGTAGAAAGAGATAGAAAATTATGAATGTACAACCTAATAGCAGTATTAATGAACACTAGGAAAAGATAATGTTAGAATTCAAGAAGAATGCTAACACCTAGCAAAGTAGATAGATCGAGGGCAAGTGAGAAGATCAAACAAATGCTCCTAAGAAATAGATAGCTGTAGCAAGTAGTGATAGAGTATTTCTCTCCCCTTGGGATCAAAATCAAAATGAGGTAAGGGGATGCAAAAACAAGCTAGACATGAGAAAATTAGAATATAGCAATGTCCAAGATGACAGATAGATGATTAGAACCGAAGAATGACTATTAAAGAGTGGTAGAATGCCCTAGTTTGACTAGAGTTGACCATGAAGGATATAACATCAATATTAGGTCAAATCGAGTAGAAAGATGATTTTAGACATGAAAGAGTGAATTTGAATTGATATGAAGCATGAAAATGATGAAGAGATGAAGAAATGAAGTTGCCCCAGCGATGATTCAGAGATTAGACCTTAGAAGGTTAGCTAATTGCTAAAAACAAGGTATAATTTTAAAATGCAATTTTGATCATCAAGATGAACTTAAATTTCAATTTTGATCCTAAAAATGGATCTAGGATGTTGAAATTAGCTAGGGGTACAATTTTCACAAAATTTTAAGGAGTTTTAAAATTAGGTCAAAATGAGGTCAGAGGCTATAAAAGGGGTCCAAGTGTCATTTTCAAATCATTTTGTCTTTTGTGATTTGTTGAGAGCTTGTGAGTGTTTGAGAGACTACCATGGCTTTGGTGAACATTCTACTTGACTGACATCATTTTGAGTGTAACTAGTTATACAATAGGCTAGAGCACTACGAGGTGCTAGTAAGAAAAAACTTTTTTCACATTTTTTCGAGCTTTCATGGTCTTTTTCACATGTTTTTAGCGTTTTAGCACAAAATATTGCATGATATTTAAAATGTATTGCATCGGTAACTTACCAAATATTGCATGATACATTTTGTTACAAAATATATTGCATGCCTATTTTATAGGGTGTCGTATGGGACATACCCATTTGTCACTTGCACCGATGTGAAATATCATACAATAGAATTGTATCACATGGCTTCACAAAAAGTATCGCATGATATCATTCTAGCATTTTGTATCACCTGCATTAGGAAAAGTTATCACATAGATGTTTTAAGCATGTTTTTGTTGATTTTTTGCATTATGATCATGTTTGCAATGCGTTACTGATGTGTACATGTCTTGTGTTTATAGGAGGTATTTCTAGTGCTTCTTAATAGAGCCCCCAAAGTGATGGAGTTGTGGGTTGTTGAGCTTTTGACCAATGATGAGCATGTTACTATATTGACTATGGGATTGAGATGGGTTATATAGATGCCCCATATATGGGAAAACCATGGGCTGCTGACCACATTTTCTGAGTGGTGGCATAATGAGCATAACACCTTCCATTTGCTAACCATAAAGGCCTTGATCACATTAGAGGATGTGTATCGTATTCTACGAGTGTAGTGTTATGGTGATACATAAATTTGTATGTTTGATTTTTTTGTCATACTTTGACAATTGGATGTTGATGTTATACTAATGTCAAGTGTGATGATGTGTCACAACTATACTATGATTAGACTCCAACAGAGGGGCAAGCAATGATGCAGTAAGTATTCTAGGATGTTACCATTCTTGACTGCCATATGATTTGGGAGCAATTAATTTCTAACTATGGAGTAGATTACCCTCTTCCTAGCTTTCTATGTTCTATGATGGCTTAGGCCTTAGTGATAGATAGGGGCCAAAAGGGCTTTCCACTAGAATAGGGTCGATTGGTGGTAGATCTGGTTATGCAGCCACATAGGATGGCATGGGGGCCAATGATACTAGCTGAGATGTATCATGAGATTTATGAGGTAGTTTATCATGAGGGCCACTCTTGAGCATGTGGAGCAGTGTTGGTATAGATCTGGGCCTGGGAGCATATTACTGTGATCCGGCCATGGGTGCAACCACAGGAGTGGAGCCAACCATACATTTTTGGGTATAGAGGATTTGTTCCACAGATTCATAGTGGGGATGTAACATATTACTGTCATATTTTTGATGAGCTGACATTGTTCACATGGTAGCCTTATTGAGATTTTCATAGATGGTCAGATGTTTGGGAGCTAGACTACATGAGATATAGTAGGCCACTAGTTCATAGGCACTCAGAGGTTGTGGAGTAGTTCATGATCAACCAAGTATGGCAGTAGTTTGTGGACCAATAGGTGATATTGGTGGAGACTACCACCAATGCTTAGTTACATTCTAATGAGGCATGAGGATGGTTGCCTATGCTAGATTATTAGATAACAGTGTAGGATACAATAGCTCTAGTGTGAACTCCCTAGGAATATTGCCCCAACATGGCAGATGTAGGAGCAGATATGACCTATCTAAATGAGAGGTAGAGACATCCATTTCTATGATTTATAGAGCCTAGTGCACTTCCTATAGTAAGGGGACACAGAGGTGGACCGGTGGTGGAGGCAAAGGTGAAGTGGAGGTGTTCGATAGATGGAGGTTGGAGGGGGGTCTCAATCAAGGAGGAGGAGGATGCAGGCATAGGTCACAAGGGAGATGGAGGAGGAGCAGGAGGTGCCACTGAAGTGGTGACAAACAGGGAGGGAAAAGGCATAGCTAGAGCTGCTAGCCAAGAGGGATGATGAGTGAGATGCAAGGATCCATGCTTTGGAGGTGGAGCTACAAACAACTTATGTTGTAATTGCAATTCAAGATCAATAACTCATAGATGAGTGGGCATGGGGGGATGAGCTTGGAGGGAGAAAGATGCTACGAGGCATGCCACATATTATTATGCTACCTACAAGGGTGCAATGCCTCTAGGGCAGGGACTTCTCGACTACTCAGAGCAGGAAGGTGGATCAAAGGGTGTGGTACAATTGCTAGATAGGAGACATGCTCCACCATTAGGGCCACCACCTACTGCAGAGGGTGGGAGTTAGTCATAGGCTGATTGTGATAGTTTTGACATGTATTCTTGAGACAGATATCCAGAGTTTGGATCTCACAATTGTATATGTACTGTGACACATTGATATATATATATATATATATGTATGTATGTATGTATGTATGTATGTATGTATGTATGTATGTATGTATGTATGTATGTATGTATGTATGTATGTATGTGAAATATTGGATTCAATTGGTAGTTTTGTGTACTTGTCTCAAATTGATGTTTTAGCATTTTAGTTTTTGTGTGATGTTGTAGTTTCTGTTTCTTGCTCATGTATGCATTTGGATGATTATATGCTCATGGATCTCTCTTATGTATGATGTTTTTAGCTCTCATGTGTATGATATAGACTTTATGTTTTTGAAAAAATGTGACACTTGGATAGATTGAATGTGATGTTTAAATTAACCCCTTGTGATGACAAGACAACAAAGAAATGAAGTGAAAGATCAAGAAGATGAAAAAGATATGATCAAGATGAAATCAAAGAAAGATGTGAAACTAGGTAGTTGATACAAAGTGGTTTACCGGCAAGTGACACATAACATTTAGACTCTTATTTCATCATTGAGCATTTATTAGGGACATCATGAGATCATACAATTTTCACTAGTATAACTATGAGGATATGACTATGATCGATATAAGATAGGTATGTGGAAATCCAATCTAAGAATCAAAGACATGTAAGTCAAGATAACTACGCGATTAGATTCCCTAGGTTTAGTATAGCAATATTACACCTATATCAAGGCATAAGGGCCAAGATAATCCCCAAGTGTGGTCTTGAAAAATAGTCAAGGATGATACATTAATAAGTCAAAGTGTAAAATAGGACAAGCATGAATTCTTAAAACACTATAGACAAATAAAGTATACCCACAAGCAGAAATCAAGAAAACATGCCCCATGCCCCTAGACTTCTAGTCAATGACATTCTTCACAAACTATTGGGGAGGGAGCACATAATAAAGAAATCATCATAGACAACACAAAAAGTAGACAAATATCAACATAGATTAGTTGTTTAAGTGTTTAAGTGCATGTGTGCAAGTCACTTGGCCATTTCTTCAAGACTTGATTCTAATAGTGAGAAATATCAGGACATCGGAGACTGTAGGTAAATTATCTGAAAAGTGTTGAGAAACACTTGATGTCAAGGTGGGGGTAGTGTTATGAAACATTGTTCTATGATTTTTTAAAGAAACCCTAATGCACAAGAATACCTCAATAGGCTAAGAAGTTGTTCCCTCGAGACAAGGAGAAGAAACAATTCAAAGCTAGGGAATGTGTAGCAAAAATGGGTGAGATTGATAGACATAGGTGCAAGGGTCTCAAGTAGCACTTGTTTATAGGTTTTCACCAATTGGTAGATTTTTTTAGGACTTTTTTCAAAAAATTTTGATTTTTTTGGTGATACATCAAAGTGCCTATTGCTATGTTTTCACTAAGATGATCATTTTTTAGGATATTTTCTAATTTTTATGATTTTTTTATGATCATAGATATTTACAAGATAGCTAAGAAATGAGCTTCTAATTATAGAATTTCTTCAAATTTAGGAAATTGATAGGCTCTACAAGTTCTTTTCCTTCAGAAGTAGACAATTGATACTACTGTCATAATGTAGGGGCCTAACCAGTTAGTTTCAAACTTTCCTTTTTGCTCTCTATGCTACTGATTTTTTGGATTCTGTCTAAGCACAATTTCACAAACTTGAAACTCATATAGGTGAAATTTTGTGTTATATTGAGTAGACATGCACTTTTGGTAACCCCTCATGTGATCAAAAGTAGCCTTATGACATTCATCAAGAGTCTCTAATTCTTGTACTTGCATATAGCTCTATGGTCTTCATTAGTTATTAACCCATGTAAGGAGACACACAAGGAGGGTATCTCGAATTTTAATGGGAGAAAAAACTTAGAGCCATAGACTAGAGGAAAGGGAGTAGCCCATGTAGGAGTATGAATAGTGGTTCTATAGGCCCAAAGTGTCAGATTTATCTATAGGTGCCAATATTTCCCAGACTTATGAACCATTTGGTGTAGGATTTTCAATAGTGTTTTGTTGGAAGCCTTAGCTTGGCTATTCCCTTGAGGGTAGTATATAGAGGATCAATGTTGTTTGATTCAAAATTTCTTGCACAACTATCTAAGGTCTTTATTTTTGAACTTGTTAACCTCATAATGGTTTTTGACACTTGAGTGCCAAACACACTTAATCACATTCCACATTGGAACCAAGTACACCATGCATGCCGAGCCACAAAAAATGTTGAGTTAGGAAAGTTGTTAGATGCTGAGTGAAGATAAGATACTGAGTGAAGCTTAGATATTGAGTGAAGTGTAAGTGCTGAGTAACACAAGTGTCGAGTGTTAACAAGTGCCGAGCAACACAAGGTGCTGAGTGTTAACAAGTACCGAGTAATTTAAGGTGCCGAGTGATACAGTTTTGTTTAGGTACTGAGCTATTCAGTAAACAACATGTGCCGAGTATCAACAATACTTCAGGAGCTGAGTAACTCAGTATATCAGCATAAGAGTTTGTAATTGAACAAAGTATGATGCAAATAGTTTTTACAGCCGACATAAGGTAAATCTCAAAGGATTTAATGATAAGATCGAATCTTTTATTTTTCCTATGCAATCTTCATGCAGCCAATAAGAAAAATGATGAAGGCATGCAACCAATAGAATAAATGAAAAATAAATGAAAAATGGAGATTGAATATGGATCGTAGATCCATACCTAACCCTAAATCCTCAAATGTCTTTATAAGGAAGATGAAATTTCATTGTAAAAATATATGAGTGGATATACAAGGGTGCACAGGGAAATCTATTTTCAAAAGCGAGGGTTATCAGATCACAAAGGATCAAGATCAAAGAAAGTGGAAAAGGAGCCTGCATTCAACAATCAAGGATTGGAATCTATCAGGTTCATTATACCTAATACTTTCTGGCAATTATATTAGAATGAAAATCCTATGGTGATAGGTTAGCTTAACAACTATTTCATCAGATCCTTTATTTAGGTGATTAAATCCTTTAATAGGGTGACACTTCATGTTAAGTGTTTGTAAATCCTCTAACTAGGTCACTATTAATACAATGTAAAGCCTTTAATAGGGCAAACCTTTAATATGACAGACCATTAGAAGTGGTTGAACAATATTGCTGCAGTAATTTTTGTGGGTATCATCCCAACCCAATTTTTACCTTCTTATTCCTGGAAGGTTTCTAGGTTACCAAATTCTAGTGTTATGAGTTGTTGATGCATGTGTTTAGTTTCATGTTTATTTGATGTATTTACATGCATTCAATTTACTTTCAGTTAAAAGTTTTATTGGCTAAAGTGTGATACTTATGATTCACCCCCCCTCTCATAAGTAATCTTTCCATATTTGAATATTCCAACAATTGGTATTAGAGCCAATCCAAGTTCTCACAAGGAAAAGCCTAACAACTTGGAGGAAAAGATCTAAAGATGGAAGCTTTCAAACTTGGAAAGATCATTGAAAATCAGGTGATAGATGTGCAACTTTCTCTGCATAGCTTGGAAGAATTTAGAAATAAGTTGAGAAACTCATTGAAAAAAAGGAAGGATCTACCCATAGTTGAAAATGATATACACTACAAGGAGATTGATACCACCAACATATTTTCCAATGGACATACAAAAGAGTTTGATGCAGCAATAGAAGAACTGATGGAGAAAAACAAAATTCAAGTAGAGGAGATAAGATCTCTCAAGATGGAACATGAGTCACACGCCATAATGATATGTGAAATCACTAAACACAAGAAAAGAGCAGTTGAAGATAAAGTGATGATGGAAAATGACAAAAGAAATCTTGCAAATAGACTTGAAGAAAAATGTACCGAATTGACAAGGATCTCAAACATGTAGATGGATACACTTGCCCAAATGATGAACCTTCATCATGAACTCAATGTAAAAGATATTTAGATCTCTACTTTGAAGATGTAGAATGAACAAATGTAGAATGAATTGAACAGAGAAAAAGAGGCAACAGAGAATCTCAACAAGTCAAGTGAAGCCATCAAGTATTTTGAACAGTTGCTGAAATCCCCAAAATTTGCCCATGATACATCAGGACTAGGATACAATAGCATTGAAGTTGGAGAATCATCAAAGAGTGCTAAACAAAGAAGTGATAAAGGTAAGAATTCAAAACCTACTAGTCATCACTGTAATAAGAAGGGGCATATAGAAAATGTGTGCAGGAGTAGAAGATTCAATCAATCAAACACACCCAAAAATAAGAGTTTCTGTCACAAGTGTAATATGCAAGGACATATAACACAAAATTGCAAATCCAATGCCACAAGGACTCAGAGATTTGATGGATATTTTTATAATTGCAAAAAGTATGGACATAGGGCATTTGAATGCAGATCAAAAACTATGTGGACATCAAATCAACCAGCAAAAATAGAAGGGAATGAAAGTCATTATCATTGGGATTACAACACCAGGTACAGTTGTCATTATTGTCAAGAATATGGACATATACCACAAAACTACATAAGAACACATTTCAAAGAAAACTACAAAAGATAGTTGAATCAAACTACATGTTTCAGTTGTTTAAAAATTTGTCATATCAGTAGGAATTGTCCTACAAGATCAAAGGCACCCAAGACTGAAAAAAACAAAGGAAAACAAAATATTGATGTCAAAAAGATAAGGGAGAAAATGAATAAGACTTGGAAAAAGAAAGATGAGTGCAACACATCAAGTGGAGGGATCACTTCACCCAATTGGTCAAGTGATCACACTTCATCAAATTAAGCATGAGAAGTACACAAGACTGATATAAAAAGCTATATCACACATCAGTCCCAAGATAAAGAAGATAAGAAAAGTATAAATCTACATGAAACAAGATGTCAAGATAAGAACTAAATGTTGTTGCCGAGCTAACTTTGGATACCGAGTTAAACTTCAACAGATGCCAAGCTCCTAACAGCAACCGAGCTGATAACTAATGTCGAGTTTGATGATTCCAATGGAAGTTGAGTAAAGTGGAAATATAGTGGAAGTCGAGTTAGGTTAAAATTTCTTCAGAAGTTGAGTTGGCAGTTGAGCATTTAATGCAATGGAAATCGGGTATATTATCGCAATTTCAATTAGTTTTACTCATCGCGATCAAAGAGTAAAGAAGAAGAAAGAGAGCTGAGCGACTTCATAGAAAGAATCCAACATTTCAAGTAGATTGCAACCTCATCCAACACATTTTTCATCGATCTTGAGGTATTTTCATTTGTGCCAAGCTATTTAGTTTCATATCCTTTTGTTGTGGAAACCCTAGTTTGCATAAATGGCGTCAAGTTCGAAGAAAACTGAGGTAAAAGAGTCTTTAGAAGTTTAGTTAGTTTCAAATGAGGTCAAGCAACCTGATTTCTATCCTATTCTCAAAGTTTCCTACAAAAATGACCCAACTGGTGCTCTCTCCCAAATTCCCCCAAAAGTTATAATGGTTCAAGACATAAAAAAATTCTACAATTGTAAGATCGGTGCTCTAGGAGACATGGAAATAAGACAAGCCTATGAGAAACTATGTGTAGATGGAGTTTTGAAAGAAGAATTCAAAATCATTGAAAGAAAGGGTTTGACTCGAGTTTTAAGCTTTCCCACCGTATTCAAAACAGAATGGATTAGACTTGTACTAAGCAAAATTCATGGTGGAAATTTGTGGTTAGAAGATATTCCCATCAAATTGACCAAAGAAATTATACATAGAGTAATAGGGTACCCAACCCTAGATTGGTACAAAACCCTAAGAAGTGAATCAAAGGAGGTTATTGAAAAGAATACTAGTGCCCAATGGAACAAAAGAGGAATGGAAATTCACACCATAAAGGATCCTCTAGTTGAGTTTGCTGTTAGAGTCATTGCCCATAAATTCTATCAATCTAGTAGACTCAACAGTGTACCATGTATTGTAGTGGATGTAGGCTACAAATTGGTGAAAAAGGATCATACTTATGATCTTGTTGAGCTGCAACTACAACAGATCAATAAAAACCTAGCTGCCATAAGAAAAACAAAGGGCACTCAATGCAAATTTGGAGCAATCCTAGTTTGCATATTCTTTTATGTTCAGAATGAGTTTCCTTCTTTTGGAAAAGTGGCATGGAGGAATGACTGAACCATCATTGCCCAAATTAATGAATACATAGAGCAAATGGGAGAAAATTTTGATGCTTTAATGACAAGCTATTTTGAGGATTTCAAGAAATCCATGAAGCAAAGATCAAGGATACCAGCTTCCTTACTGGAAAAACATACTAATGATATATGTTTCTTAGTTGACATCGATTTTACTTATATTCAAGCAGCGATACCAAGGGTAAGATGGCTAAGGCCATTTGGATGTGAAATTAATATTGATGAGGCATCTGCAGCAATAACTACATTATTGGCAGAAGAAACAAATAAAAGTGCTCCACATTTTGACACTTATCATGTGGTAAGATCAAAGATAAACATGGAATTAAAAATTGCTTCCACATTGAAGAAGAAAGACAAACTACTAAAGAAGATTAAGAAGAAATTTGGTAAAGAAATTGAGGCTGAGGTAGAAGAAGAAGAAAATGATAGTGATGATGAAGATGAGCAAGAACAAGGGCCAATAGAATTAACCCAAGGTCTTGGAGAAGACAAGGAGGAAGGTACAGAGGAAGAAGAAGCCAAGGAAGCACCAACTAAAACTGAGTCAAAGAAGAGAAAGGCAACATAACAACATTTAGCCAAGCTTAGAACAAAGAAAGCTACCAAGCCATCACCTCAAAAGCCAACAACACGAGCTACAACAAGGGCCTCCACTCAAAAGGCCAAAGAGAAAGCTACAAAGAAGGAAAAAACCAAGGAAACATAGGAAGAGCTAAGGAAAAGAAGAAGATATGTGGCTCAACCTGACACTGATGAAGAAGACCAATCTGAAAAGGTAAGCCATTCTTTAGTTGATACCTTATGTAAAAAGATTGAAAATGGTGACTTAAGTAATTTAAATAAAGTTGACTTCAGTAAATTTAATAAAGAAGAACATAATAGAATAGAAGAAACAGTTTATGGAATGATGGCATAGTTCAAGTACACTCCACTTGAACTAGATGGTCAATTGCCAAAAGAACTGTCAAAAATTGTAGAAGACAGATGGCATTTTTGTTTAAAAATGGAGAAAGAAATGAGGGAATCAACCCTAGCAAGTGTATTGCCGGATTTGACTAGGGAACAAGTAACGAATGTAGTCAAAATACATAATAATAGGTTTACACCTAAATACAGGGCATTCTTCATACTCCAAAATAGGATGGAAGAGATTGTTCAAAGAATAATGAAATCTTGGAAGAACTTGTACAAAAGGATTGAAGACTTTCTTGAAGAAGAATACAAGGAAGAAGCTACTGTACCAATAGAGGAGAGGAGAAAAAGGAAAGAAGATGAAGAAAAGAAAAGAGAAGAAGAAAGGAAAGAAGAAGAACAAAAGAAAAGAGAAGAAGAGAAGAGGGAAGAAGAAAAGATAGATGGAAAGGAGGAACAGACACAAAAATAGGATACAATGGCAACAACTGAGCAAGAGCAGTAACCAGATCAGAGTGTGCAAGACACACAATTGCCACCCCCTAGCTCTTTTCAAGCATCCATCTCACCTGCAGACACTGTAACTATTACTAATGTTCCTGATACTTCTGGTCAGAATATCAATCCATTAACTACAGAAGATCTAAAAAGAATTCTTGACCAATCTACACAACAAGCAATATTATGTACAGATCCAGTATTGGTCAGTATAGATGAATTGCAAAAACTAGTAGAAAGTATAGTCAAAGATAAGGTGAATCCACAAGAACCACCTTTATCATCTCTACAACTACTAGTAGTCAATTTCAAATACCAACAAGCATAGTTGATGCTGCAAGACAGAAGCCAAGTGCAGCTATAGAAAAAGAAACAGAACAAACAAGACAAACTATTACATCTGATCCTACAGCACAAACACAAGGTGCACTTCCCAAGCTTACAATAAAATATCATGGTAGACAGAAAGAGGAGGAAACAATGAAAACCCCTAAAGAAAAGGAGGCAATACAAACATTAATAAATTTGCCTACCTCAGGAACTCCTTCACACCAGCCATTGCAAATATCTGTACCATCATCTAGTACTACCAAAGTTGCAAGGGTACTTCACCGTGGAGACCTTGAATTAGATGAGGAGATAGTCATACCGAGCTATGACTCAAAATCAATAACCATTGATCAAATCAATGAGGTGCAAGAAGCACTAAATAGGAGGAAAAGATAGGAAATACTCAGGAAGAAGTATAAACAAAAGCAAACATTATATGAGATTAAGGACATCTTTATGGATGCCTTCAGTTTGCAATCACCAGATGAGTCAAAGCATATCACGGAGCAATTAACAAATATTGTTGACCAGGTGACAAATGAAGACCTAGAAACAAATGGAAAACTTATGGAATGGTCAAAAAGAAAATTTCAAGGGAAAGTGAATGAGAAAATATCAAGTCAAATTGCACTTTCACAAGTTGAATTGGCAAAGCTTATTGACAAAGTGAAAAAGGTACTTGAAAATATATTCTCATTGTACAAAAAGTTGTGTGATTTTTCTTACTTCACACAAGAAACAAGACAAAAGATACTGAGCTTGGAAAGAAATTTAAACATTTCAAGCATGCAATTGCCAAATGATCTAGCTCAAAGTGAGAAGCATTTTGCTCAATCACTTCACACTCACAAAGAAATAGCTATTTTAACAACAGATGAGGCTAGTATTAAGGCCAAATTAATACAGCTCCAATCCTCCATTACCCCACATTTAGAGATACTCCATAAAGAGCAATTATATGCTAAAACTGTTCTCAAGAAAGACCAAAATCTTTCTACATCAGATGAACTTTTTCATCTTGCTGCCGAGATTGCCATCCAACATAAGTCACTGGAAATTGCTTTGAACAATTGGGATGCAGCTCTCAGAATGATTATGGAGGTAAACAACACATTTTTGGCTAAATATGGTCTTAACCCTTAAACATTCTTTGACATAAGTGTCAAAAAAGGGGGAGAAAATAGTTATAATAAGGGGAGATATAGATATTATGAGATGAATTAACAAAGGAGAAAGGATACAAAGGAGAAAAGATACAAAGGAGAAAAGATACAAAGGAGAAAAGATACAAAGGAGGAGCTTGATATACAGATAAGGCACAATCAACTCAGGGGGAGTTATAAAATTTTTGAGGTATATATTTTGATCGAGTTTTCTTTAAACTCAATATATACCCATTAGATTAGTAAATGTACAAATAAGGTCAGTTAAGTATTTTTGTCACTCATGTCAAAGGGGGAGATTGTTAACCTCATAATGGTTTTTGAAACTTGAGTGCCAAACATACTTAATCACATTCCACATTGGAACCAAGTACACCATGCATGTAGAGCCACAACAAATGCTGAGTTAGGAAAGTTTTCAGATGCTGAGTGAAGATCAAATATTGAGTGAAGATCAGATATCGAGTGAAGTGTAAGTGCCGAGTAACACAAGTGCCGCGTGTTAACAAGTGCTGAGCAACACAAGGTGTCGAGTGTTAACAAGTGCCAAGTAACTTAAGGTGCCAAGTGATACAATTTTTTTTAGGTGCCGAGCTATTCAGGAAACAACATGTGCCAAGTATAAACAATACTTTAGGAGTCGAGTAACTTAGTATATCAACATAAGAGTTTGTAATTGCACAAACTATGATGCAAATAGTTTTTACAGCCGACATAAGGTAAATCTCAAAGGATTTAATGATAAGATCAAATCTTTTATTTTTCCTATGCAATCTTCATGCAGCCAATAAGAAAAATGATGAAGGCATGCAACCAATAGAATAAATGCAAAATAAATACAAAATGGAGATTGAATATGGATCGTAGATCCATACCTAACCCTAAATCCTCAAATGTCTTTATAAGGAAGACAAAATTTCATTGTAAAAATATATGAGTGGATATACGGATATACAAGGGTGCACAGGGAAATTTATTTTCAAAAGTGAGGGTTATCAGATCACAAAGGATCAAGATCAAAGAAAGTGGAAAAGGAGCTTGCATTCAGTAATCAAGGATTGGAATCTATCAGGTTCATTATACCTAATACTTTTTGGTAATTGTATTAGAATGAAAATCCTATGGTGATAGGTTAGCTTAACAACTATTTCATGAGATCCTTTATTTAGGTGATTAAATCTTTTAACAGGGTGACACTTCATGTTAAGTGTTTGTAAATCCTCTAACCAAGTCACTATTAATACAGTGTAAAGCCTTTAATAGGGTAGGCCTTTAACAGGGCAGACCATCAGAAGTGGTTGAACAATATTGCTGCAGTAATTTTTGTGGGTATCATCCCCACCCCAGTTTTACCTTGTTATTCCTGGAAGGTTTCTGGGTTACCAAATTCTAGTGTTATGAGTTGTTGATGCATGTGTTTAGTTTCATGTTTATTTGATGTATTTACATGCATGCAATTTACTTTTAGTTAAAAGTTTTATTGGCTAAAGTGTGATACTTATGATTCACCCCCCCTCTCATAAGTACTGTTTCCATATTTGAATATTCCAATAGAACTATCCTCCATTATCAATAACAATAGAGGAAGGGATACCATAATGAAAAATGATGTGGTTTAGTATAAATAGGGCAACATGTTTTCCTATAGCAATAGATAGTGGTAGAGCTTGAACCCATTTGGTGAAATACTCAATCGCTGTAATGATGAATTTGTGACCACTACATGAACTTGGATGAATTTTACCTACCAAGTTAATGTCCCAATGTTGAAATGGTCAATATGTCACAGAAGGAATCAATTCTTGGCCAGGAGCATGTATTAAGTTTCCATGAAGTTGACATTTATAAGAAGACTTGGCATAACGAACAACATCAATTTGCATGGTAGGCCAGTAGTAACCCATCCTAAATAGTTTTTGAGCAATTGCAAGGCCATTAGAATGTACCCCAAAAATGCCATTTTTGAACTTCAACGAGTGCCTTTTCAGACTCTTCTAGCACTAAACACCTAAGCAACATTTTTTCTAGACTCTTCCTATACAAGTCACTACAGACCAAAGTGTAATGTGAAGCATTATAGAGGAGTTGGAATTTTTGGTTGCATGTAAGGGTTTCGAGAATAACTTGATCATGCATGTAAGAGAAGATAGCTGCATAGCGGGAGGAATCGTGACCTAAAATAGTGTAGATCACTTGGTTATCTGAGGAATCATAGGCAGGATAACGTAGTTGTTCCACCAAGAATTCAAATCACAATTCATGTTCTTGTAGTTGGAGGATAGATGATAGAGTGGCCATAACATCAACAACCTTATTTTCTGCTCTAGGAATTTGCTGAAATGTGACAAAAGTGAAATAGTTTCTTACAACATCTATCAACTTCTTGTAAGGGATCAACTTGTCATTTTTGTTTGATATTCATTGTTTACTTGGTTTATAATAAGTTGAGAATCTCCATAAATGTGCAACTCAATTATTCTCCATTCAAGAGCCATTTTAATCCCATTTGTGAGTGCCTCATATTTTGCAATGTTGTTTGTGCAAGTGAATAAGAGTTTATATGATTTTGGGATCATATATCCATGAGAGGAAACAAATAAGACACATGCTCTAGCTCCATTTTGTGTATGAGAACAATTAGAAAACATTTTCCAAGTTCTCTTAGTGATGTACATAATTGAGGCAACTGGAAACTCAATTTGCATGGGTGTTGTATCCTCTAGTAGAAAATTAGCCAATTGGTCAGCTATGGCCTAACCTTTGATGGCCTTATGTTCAATATACTAAATGTCAAAATTTGAAAGAATTATCATCCATTTAGTGAGACGACTAGTAACCACAACTTTGCTAAACAAATATTTCAAACGATCAATTTTAGCAATCAGGTGAACTATATATGCTAACATGTAATGTCAGGGTTTTTGAGAAGCAAAGACCACAACAAGACATGTTTTCTCTATACTTGTGTAGTTTATTTCATAAGCAACCAAATTTTGACTGATATAATATATAGCCCTTTCTTTACCTATTTCATCACTTTGGGCTAATAGTGCTCCTAGAGAAGAAGTTGTAGCTAAGATATAAAAGATCAAAGGTCTGCCCAGAATGGGTGGCATCAAAATTGGAGGTTTTGCCAAGTATCCTTTGGTTTGGTCTAGACTTTGTTGATAGTCATTGTTCTAGATATGAGTAGATCCCTTATGCAAATTTTTGTTAAAATATTGAGCCTTATCAACCAATTGAGGATGAATCTTCTTATGGATTGTTTACATCCTTGTAGACTTCTAAGTTGACTAATATTTCTTGGAGGAGGCATGTCCATGATTGCCTAGACCTTTTTAGGGTCAACCTCAATACCTTTGCCTAAGATGATGTAACCTAGAAATTTTCCAAAAGTGACACCAAAGGTACATTTTTTTGGGTTTAGCCTAAGTTGAAATTGTTCCATATGGTCCAATATTAGACTAAGGTCTTCAAGATGTGTATCTCACTTTCTAGATTTTGCTAGTCTATGATCAACATAGTCTTCCATATTTTTATGCATCATATCATGGAAGATGGTGGTCATTTCTCTTTGATAGGTAGCACCAACATTTTTGAGCCCAAAAGGTAAGACATTCCAATAGAAATTACCCCATGCACATTTAAAGGCTATCTTCTCTTGATTTGTCAGAGCTATCTTAATTTGGTTATATCCAGAAAAATAATCCATGAGAGAATACATTTCATAACCTGCAGTCATGTCCACTATCATGTCAATGTTTGGTAGCAAAAAGTCATTCTTGGGGCATGCTTTGTTAAGGCCTTTGAAATTAGTACAAACTTAAATAGATTTATCATGTTTGGAAACAGGTACAATGTTGGAAATCGATTCTACATAGTCAATAGCTCTGATAAAGTTTGCACTCAAGAGTTTTTCCAACTCTACTTTGACCAATAGGGCTACATGTGGATGCATCTTTCTCAATTTTTTTTGACAAGATTTATATTTGGAGAGATTGATAAATTATGCATGATAAGATCTATGTCAAACCTTGGCATATTTGAGTATGTCCATGTGAAATTGATCTTCTTCTCTTGAAAAAAATTGGCAAAATTTTCTTTCTCCTTAGTTGAGAAAGATTGAGCTACATGAATAATATTTGGACATTCCTGAAAATAGCTTGGAAAACTACCAAGTACCTCATTTGTAGGTTCCTCAGGGAGGTTTTCAACATTAGATACGTCTTTATTTTTACTTTTTTGAGGATCAAATATTTGCCACAGTGTGGTTTTTTCCATCTGACCACTTATTTTTTCTTTTAATTTTATGACTAAGGTACTTGATATCTTACTCCATCATGTTAACCATAGGTTCATTAGTGGAAGAAGTGATGGGTTCTATGACATTTAGGTAACAAGCAATCTCATAGTCATTTTGAAAAGATTGTATTTCAGGTCTTTGATGTTGAAGAGATCAATCTATGAGATTAGGGTGGATCAAGGAGAATGTGATGGAAGCTTCGAGATGGTTAACATGAAAAGAGTCATCTCTGGTGACCTATGAAGTCGAGCCTATAGTAAATGTTGCAAAGGAGTCCATATTAGGAATAGACCTAGAAGGACCAACATGATCCACTAAAACATTTTGTGAGCCAAACTCAGCTAACCCTATACTAGACCCTTCAACTACATTTGGTTGGGCTATGTAGGTGTGAATAATATCCACTCCTAGCTCACAATATTTGTGCAAAAGACTTTCCCATTCATATTTGTGAGAGTTTGTACTTTGATCTCTAGTAATGAGATGATCAATGTTTTGTCTGGTTCATCCTCTATTCATGTCCTCAAGGACAAATTCCTCTTGTTCTAGCTATTGGGAGGTGGAAGTTTCATCATCATTATTGGTAGTTGGTGCTTCTTCTCCCCAAAGGAGGGAAGTGAGTGGGATAAAGTCCTCATTTTATGAAATGGCAAAAAAAAAAGGGAGGATCATCATCCTCTGATTCACTAGACATGGGAAATCTTTGATCAAATGTTGGTATATCACTTTCTAGCCCAAAACCTAAGTTAGCTGTGTCTCGATTATCATGACCTTGAGTATGACTTAAAGGTTCAACTAGAGCTTTTTTATTACTGGTTAAGGACTTGTAACCCTGATAGCCCATGTTTGTAAGAAATTTATATCTTGTTCCATATCGCTTAGGAGAAATGGGAGTAGTCATAGTGACTTCTTCTTCATTTTCCTCTTCTCAATAGATCCACTCTTTAATTACTTGTTTGTTTCTTTTCTTCTAGAGGAATTGAGGACTACACAAAAGTGCCAAAAAGAGTCATGGCAGAAGCATAAGGCTTCTTTTTGGTAGACAATTTCCCATAAGATCGAGGGGAAACTAGTAGGGAAGCAATAGAGTCTAGAGTGTATTCGCCCATACCAAGGCTCATCATTTTCAATTTCTATTCACACTCTATAAAGGACAATGTCGGCTCATGGGTAGAGCGATTGTGTGGAACCAGTGCTTTAACAATAGACAATGTATTGATGGACATTTACTTGTCACTGGGGACAACTATTTTACTACCATTAAAAGGAAACTTGATGCACTGATGGTACGTAGAAGGCACCACTTGCATGTCATGAATCCATGGGCATCCTAACAAAAAATTGTATGCAAGAGGTATATCTAGGACTTGGAAAACAACATCCTTCTCAACTGGACCAACTCTGATTGGAAGCACAATTAAACCCTTGGAAGGTCTTTCAACCGCATCATAGGCTTTTATGGTGATCTTGCACCTAGGGTCAATAGTAAATTTTGACATGCCCAACTATTGAATTACATTAAATGAAATAATGTTTAACCCTGCATCATTGTCTATCAAGACTCGGTGAACATGAGTACGGAAGGTTTGGACATCGACATGGAGAGCAAGGTTGTGGGGATGATTGAGAGCTCATTCATCTTCTTCAAAAAAAGTGAGGTAGTGAGGTGAAGAGATATGGTTTACCATAGCTTGAAATCGTTCCACATCAATATCTATGGGAACTTTGGTAGAGCATAAAGATTTTTTGAGGATATTCTTGTGCAAAGGTGATAATTCTAGTAACTTGAAAATAGAAATTTGAGCTGGTGTACATTGTAGTTGGCTAACAAGATCATAGTTGGAGATCTTGGAAGTAGTTGGTTGTTTTGATAATGAAGCATTCTTAGGATCATGAGCAACTTTTAGGTCAACCTTAGATTACCCTAGTGATAGTGTTAAGCAGTTCACTATGGGAAGAGGAAGATCCAGCCACTCATAGTACCACCTTACATCTAGTTTTAGTATGACGTTGAGGAACAGGTCACATTTTTAAAACCACTTTTGGTAATTCATCCCCAACATTGTAATTGGGCCAGTTGTCATTGTTAGGACTTACCATGCATATATACTTAATGGGCTCAAGCATGCCTATATGGTTTTCTATGTCAACATAAGCATAACTGATCTTGGCATCATGATTATTTTTAGTAGCTTTACAGGTTTCACCCTTTTCATAATCTGGCAAGGGTTGCTTAAAGGCTTTATGGTTAGTATTTTTAACAAGGCCATCTATGACAACTTTGCTAGCCTCAATGAGATCTTGAATCACATCTTTGAGTTTGAAATAGTTTTCTGTGTTGTGACCCTTGCTTCAGTGATAACTACAAGTGTGGTCATCTCTCCACCACAGAGGTCTAATGGGTGGGTCATAGGGATGAGAGTTATTTGGTAAAGTGACCAGCTTGTTTGAACCTAAGGTTTTCAAAACCACTTCATAAGGCTCAACCATTGGTGTATAAACATGCCATTTTTTGGTAAACCTAGAGCTCTTATTAAAGGTTTGTGGCTTTGAACCTTCTTATTGTTTTGTAGCATAGATTACATTAGGAAGGTTAAATGCAGGTTCCTTGGTCTTAGGAGTGTCCACTAGCCCGTCATTGACAACATACTTGTTTTTATTCCAAGGTTTGGCTTTGTCTTTACCATTTCCATTGTTAGTCTTGTCCTTGTTTACAATAATATCACCCTTTTTGATAGCAACATCCTCAATGCAATACACACTTTCAACCATGCTGTTAAAGGATGTGAATAACTATTCTCTAAGATCAAAGTATAACTTAGTGATGCAGGAGCATCCAAAGGTATAAGGGCAATCCTGTGTCACCCAAAAAATGTACTTAGACTTAGTTTTTGTTTCATGCGTTTTCATTTCTAGATACCCATTTGGGTCAAATAAAGGTTCCAACTCTCACAGTTCTACTATCAGTGTTCTAAGTTAGAGTATTTGAACACCTTGGGATACTTGTAAATGTTGAAAAAATAAGAGTATGTAATTGAGCCATAATTTTGGTAAATTAGAGGGTGGAAATTGGCCAGATGAATGTAATTGTAATTTAGAGCATTCCAAAAAAAGAATTAGGTCAAAAGGCCCCACAGTTTGAAAGTTATTACAATTTTTCAATTTTTGGAGACCTCCTAAGAATGCTTCAAAGTTAGGTTAGGGGCATTAAATGACCTCAAAAAAGGTCAAAAATGGGGGACAAGCGAAGCTTGTCAATAGGGCTATAGAGCGCTTTGAGAGCTTTCCAGAAATATAAACGGTTCATCAATCGGAGCTACGGTTCAAAAGTTATGCCTCTCGAATATTTGATTACTGTTTCTGGATTCTTCTAATTTTGTGCCGACTTCCAAATTGACTTCTAGAGCCTTCTATTTGGTCAGTGGATGTCAACTAGCACTTTCTAGAATGTATTCCTAATCCTTAACTCTCTGGGGTCTATTTAAGAACATTTGTGGCATTGTAAAAGGTAGTTTGGAGTGGAGTTTGAGAGGAGGTTTTGGGAGAAGAATTTATCTCCAGATTTATGCTATTGTAAGCCCATAGGGCATGTTTTGGAGTTTGTTTCTCTGCACTAAGTGTACTAGCATATTTTCATAGTTAATAAAATTTTCCCTTTCCCGTTGTGTCCATTATGTGCTTGGGTTGTGTCCCCATCACTTAGGTATAAGTGTATTGACAAAAAAGTCAAAATTTTTAGCCTCAAGAACTTGTTGAGTATAGCATGAGTATAAGGATTTCCATCATTAGAGGTATATTGCAAAAGGTTCTCTTGGTTTTTGCTTGATTTGAGATAAGTCCAATATAGTCATAGGATGTTGAATGTTGTAGGAATATTGTTAGATAAAGCATTGTGCAAGCTCATCAAATGTCTTAAGGGAGGGACTTAGTTTTGTGAACCATTCCATGGCTTGCCCTCTTAGACTTCTAGGAAATAGACACATAAGAAAGGTGCCTTCATTCATAAAATCCATGCTAGTAGCATAGAAATGTCACACATGATCGTGAAGGTCACCATTTCCATCATATTTATCATACTTAGGAACCTCTATATCCTTAAGAAATAGTAGCATGTATAAACTCCTAACAAATGGAAGAGGGCATATTGAGTCAACAAATATTATTTTTATTTGATACTTGAGTTTTATATTTAGTAAACATCTAAAAAATACATACATTAAACTATTGTATTATGGAATTTGATGCTTCCTCAAATGTTCCAATTCTAGCACAAGGATTGAGAATGGAGCAAAAGGTTGTTGAGTTTGTCTTTACACATGCTAATTGCATTTAGAGTGTGTTTGGACAAGATTTTATGGGTTTGGAGGCATTTTTTTATTTCTTGCACATATGTTGGGGAGTATTTGATTTTTATATTCATCTATTTAACTAAAATATATTTTATATAGATATTATAATATAAATGAAGAAAAAAAATCAAGTCTTGCAAGATCATAAGGGATGACGTCCGAATCGTGTCCCAGGTGATTTTGATAGTTTGGATGCCCCTTGGTCCTTGGCTCTAAGATGAAGAGGTTTTAGGCATGAGTGGGCCCATATTGGGTCCCTAAATAATCTATGTGTTGGCCTTCATTAGTTGGTAGCTCACAAGCTCCATGCTTTGTTGGGTTGCCTCACAGATTTGAACCCTTCATTAAAAAAAAGTATATTAATTAAAATACATGTACTAAGATATATTAAGAACTTTCTCCCTTTTTATTTTCTTTTACTAATATTCAAAATGACTATTTTTTTTGATAAAAAATATTTTTTTGTTAATAAAAGCTTCACTTAAATATGCATTAATTTTTTTTCTTAATAATTAAATCAAACGTAAGTGTTGAGGAAATTTCTTGCCTCTATCTTTAACTATCATAAAAAGTGATCTACTAATAATGTATATGTTAAAAAGTAATTTAAAAGAATAAGTTAAAAAATAAATCTTATAATAATTATTTTTTAAAACTTATCTCAACATAACATAAATAATAATTAAACATCCAACACTTTTCTATTTATTTTGGTTCCCACAATAAAGAAGCCTATTGGCACAGTTAAAAATTACTTTATTTCAAGGTTTACTATTTATTAAAGTTAAAGTTAAAATGATCCAATAGATGAATAACTTGCTAGTAGATAAAGTTTTTGGCTGCTATTCTCACCTTTGATGACACAGATATGAGATTAAAAAAAAATTGTTGTTTCATTGAATGGATGTTGTAGGATGTCGACTCAATGTTTTAGTCTATTCTTCTCTAGTTTGGTATAAGGATGGTTCTTTTTGGTCATATAGTTCCTTCTTAGTTAAATACATTTAATTTTAATTTTAATTTTATAAAGATGGTTATTACATGATGTTAATGTGAATAATAGCAATTATTTGTTGAGATTATAAAATACTTGATAATTAATTATTTCAATATGTAGAGATAGATTTAATATTTTATATTGAGTACATAGAAGGCTTTTACTTTTATTGGGAATTTATAGATAGATTTTGAGGAAGTTAAGTGTAGATTGGAGTGATTTTAAGTTTATTTCTAGTATAATGCCAATTAAGAGGATGCACAAGTTAGTTAATTGATAATAATGTATTAATAGGAAAAAATCTCCATTGTTGAGTAATAAAAGTTATAAAGAAGTTAAAGAATGTATTAATATGATAAAACATTATTGATCATTCCTTTAATCATTTATTTTGGTGACTAATTATTAGTGACCAATTATTTATTCATTTATTTAATCATTTATTTAGTCACTTATCTTTGTCTACCTTTGTGATTCCACATGATGACAAATTTAGTCATTTATACTTATAAATTACAAAACATTGCATATATTTGATCACTTTTAGTCATGTGACTAAAAGTTTTAGTCTTGTGACTAATTTTTTTAGTCACATAGTCATTTATTTACCAAAATTCTACTAGTGTATTGATCATGAGTCTGAACTTAAGCTAGAGACATTCATCCAAAGTATTCAACAAGTTGACAATTATGATAAACTTCTAGCTACCTTAACATAAGAAAAAGACCCCCTGATAGTTGAGAAAGAATTGGCATGGTTGTCAATCATGTAGAATAACCATGTTGAGCCAAAAATAGAGAGAAATACTAAAGAAACTAGTAAAGACAACTCTAAGTTTGTGCTTTCTAGAGACTACCCAATCATGTATTTGGCTTAGCTCAAGTGAAGTGAGGATTCATCATTCATACTAGCACTTGAACTTGAAAATGCTAATGAGAAGACACAAATCTAGTATGTTGATTCATTCCAAAATATAATGTTTTTTCAATCAACATGGAGAAGTAAATGAAAGTTTCCTCATTCCCTTGGAGATGTTGCATGAGCTAATTATGCATCTTTCATTTTTCCATCTCTTGATGTTTGTCTATATGGTTGTCTATAATTTCAAACTAAGAAGGAAATGCAAATACTTCAACCAACCACTAAATGGTTTTGTTTAGTATTTTTCATTGTTGGTTAGACTAGGTATATTAGCTTTAAGTCTTCCACGTGTTGAAGAATAGTTTCAATTTAGTAGTGTTAGTAATAAGTATAGGACTTATTGATGTCATCCTTTAAAGAACACTTAAATAAATGCTAGTCATTAGCATAATTAGGAAGATCCACACCCATAAAAATTATTGACACCTACTTTAATGGACTCTTTAGACCACATCAATAAATTATCTCCTACGTTTAGCTATTTTAATTGGTTGTTTTGTTTGTTTGTTGCCAGTTTTGAGGCCTTGTCTTCTTTGTCATATCCAACGAAGTGTTTCTTCATCAATGAACATGTTGTAATAAGATGAGAATCAACAAGGTGTTGAAAACAGATTGATAAAAGTATGAGAATGTGTTTCAATCATTGTTTTGTCACTGATTTCAAACCTGCTACTTGCTGGCAAGACAAATTTTTAGTTGATTTGAGTACTATCATTTATTTGATTGATGAATAAGTTTTGATAAAATGAGATAAAAAAAGAGCCTAGAGAAAATTTTGAGTTATGGTATGAAAAAGGAGTACAAAGATTAGTTAAGACAATGATAATATAGTGCATTGATTATCTACTTAAGGTTGCAAAGGATGGATACACTGATAAAATCTAGAAGAACAAGTAAGAAGAATTGAGTCTGCCAAGATTGACCAAGTGGATAGTAGGCGCCGAGAAAAGTTAGTGAAAGCCAAGAAAAAAATCACTTGGAGCCAAGAAAAGTCAAAGTTTAGTGTATGTTGAGTGATACAATGTAAGTCGATTAAAGTTTAGTTGATGTCGAACATGAGTAAATGTTAGTTTTTGCCGAGTTATCTAGTTGATGCCAAGTGAAAGAACATTATGGAATCCTAGTGACAATATATTGATGCCAAGTGTTAGTATTCAAGTTAAATCATGGATTTGAAGAATTTGAGCTGACTATTTTGTTTTCTTGAATTTTTTGAAGTGCATGGAAGATAATATGATGAGTTGGTGGCACAAAATTCAAGGTAAACCATTATGAGGTGAATTCAAAGAATTAAGTAATTTCTTTTTGTAAGTGATAGAGTTTTGGATATATGAGAGGGATATGATAAGAATGGGATTCAAAGTTCAGTGTTGATAAATTTAATTGCAAGTCAATTAAATAAGTCTAAAGTTGTTGGTTTTAACTCTATATGACAATGGATAAGTAATTGATCAATTAATTTTAGTTGCAAGTTGATGATTCATTCGGTTGCAAAATACATATATCAATCAAAACTCAAATTTCCATTTTATGTACTGAAGAACTAAAGTTTTTGGTTAACACTTATTTGTAAGAGCTTTCCTTTAGGTTATAACTAGCTATTGTAATCAGAAAGCTTGTTGCAAATCTATGAAGAAGTTGTGACCGTTATTTACTATAAGGGATAGGTTTAAAAGAAGTATACATGAGAAAGTATCCAAAGAGAGAATCTAATAACCTATCACATTCATATCCCTGAGGTGTACTTGCCTAGCCCTATAGAGGCTAAAGTTTAGAGAGTCTAATAGACTTTGTTGAAGTTGGTTTAGAGCTAAGATTAGTCTTGTTGAATATAGGACCTAGCTAGTCCTTAGGTTTGTTTTCATCCCATGCATCCTGATAATAGGTTCAGAACAACTTGGTAGTACAAAAAACACCCAAAAAATGGTGACTCTATTGGGGAGTTGTATAAGACTATTATTTAATGAGCTATAATATTTACTATTGTTTATCCAGTGTCTTGTCTATAGAGTAAAGTTGTATTACACAGTGTTACAGTATTTATGTTTTCTAGTTGGCCCTTTTTTTGTCAGAAAGTTTCTCCTATTATTTTTTAGTCTAAAGGTCATTTTTAATACTTTCTCTTCATAGGGTGGTGACTTAAGTCAAAGACTTTGTAGCTGGTGTTATATTTTTCAATTTTTCTACCCAATGATTGATAAGAAGAAAAATACCTAGTCTTTTATAAAGGCTAACCCAGAAATACCATTATGCATAGAATTACCTCTTGGGGTGGGAAGAACCAAAATAAAAAGAAAGTAGACTCTAATCCTATGTGGATCCATAGGGGTAGTGTCTCAACCCATTCACCATACCACCCTATGGTAGAAAGACAATCATCTTCCAAAAGTTCTAATTTTGAAAATACTATTCTCTTTGGAGAGACATTCACCACCACATTTTGAAAAGAGAGAGTATATCATGATAAAAATGTGTCCTCTATTAGGGATATTCCTTGTAGACCAAATTTGATGAATGAAGTAAACCAAAATTGGGTATTTAGTGATAATATGGATGCCAATTTCAGTCCTAGACAAGGACCATATGTGGCCAATCTTATAGATTTGGATGACCTAGTAAATTCACAAGTCATTATTGTAGACCCTAAAGATTTATTTCTAGAAATAGTTCTTCTTAACAAAAGGGTTGCAAAAGAAGAATCTAAACACATTCATTTGGAAAAATAGAAAGAAAAAATCACCTTGAATACTCTCATTGAGAGAGACAACTTGCTTAGGAGGATGACCTCTTTGTAAGAGCAAAATAAATGATTAGAAGAGAAATCTTTTAAGCTACACTTAGATATTTTTGGAGACTGACACTTTAAAATTAAAAGTCCAAGAGCAAGAATGCCTTCTTAAAGAAAAGGAGGGGCCCATTATCTCAAAAGTCCAGCCTTATAGGCCCATTGAACCTAAAATTTTAGATGTAATTGCAAAAGGACCTGATAAATGGAAGCTAAAGGATGTAGGAGTACAAATATGTGAGCTCCAAGTTCTTCTTAGTAACTTTGCAAACCTTGTTATGTCTAAATTTGGCTTGGATTTAGAGATGGCTAGAAAGGAGAAAGAAGACTTAGCTAAAGAGCTAGAGAAAATTGAGAATGAAGCACAAGCTACTGAAACTAGAAGAAAAATTCAATATATAAAGACTAACTCTGCCTTAGCTTCCTCACCTAATCAAGCCATATAAGTTGTCCCATCTATTCCTACTTATGGACCTCTATTAACTAGCCAAAATATATCACACACAACTCTTGCCTCATCCTCTAATGTAGGTAGCCAGATACTTATGATTCAACAAATCTAACAACTTCAGATTCCTATCCAAAACTAGGGTACTAGAGAAAGAACTTGAAATGTTATGGGACTCTAGAGAAGACCCATTTATATGGAAAAATGCAAGCAGATGTCTTTTGTAGGCATTCTCAGGTTTCCACATCCTATTTCTAATGATCTTAGGGATAAGGTTACTAAATTCTTAGGTAATAACACTATCACTAGTGAAGGGCACCTGAGAAAGTTCATAGACATTCCCAATGACTATAAGGTAAAGCATGAGGATGTAGTCATGAAGTTATTTGTACACTCTTTGACTGAATATGCTAGGGACTAGTTTAGATAATTACTAGATGATAGTGTAGAGTCTTGGACTAGCTTAGGAATTTTTTTTAAAGAGCAACAACATAAAAAAGGAGGAAAATGAGTCTACCTTTGATTTTAATGTCATATTTCATAAATGAATGTATTAATTGTTCCAAGTAATGAGACTTGGTGAGGATGTATACATTACCACTTATTTCAATGCCTTTGAGAAGAAAGTGGCATACACTTTAAGGGACAAGGATCCTAGAACTTTGAAGGAGGCTTATAAGGTGGTTGTAAACACAAAAAAAAACATAAAAGGCTCTAGTAAATTGGGGAGAAGGGATGACCCTAAATTGTTTAATCCTAGGAATAAGGAAGAGAGTGAAAAGCCTGCTACATGGAAAAAGCTTGAAGAAGATACAATGGGTCAAGTACTAAACCTACTAAAAAATTTAAATCCATCAGCAAACCAAACCAATAAGAAGAATAATGGTGATAAACCTTAGTATAATACCCCTTACAATAGGCTTCCTAGAATCCAAAACTATCCTTATACCACTTAGTGGAAGGATGGTAAACCAATCACCAATCCCACTCAAGGAAACAAAGATAAAAGTACACTAGATCCTTTACAAAGAAATTCTATAAATATGATAGAGGATGTGCCTTAGTGTATTATATGCCAGTCCCCTCATTCCCTTGATTAATGTGCATTCGCCCAATCTTTATTTGCAAATCAACAAGCACAAAATGAGGATGTAGAGGAAGAAGAAAATAGTGAGGATATAGGCTATATTATGATATACTTATGTGATGGTGGCGAGGAATCTAATTTAGAGGAATTTGAATATGATGTTGTAGATTAGAGAAGTGCATATCAATTACACCATCAACAAGTATTTTTAGATAGTGAAGATCATGATGAGGACAAGGTATGTAGTACATTGTCAAATATTGGTCACACAAACTTGAGGAAACCATCTAAAGAAGAGATTAACATAATCATTGTTGAAACATTAGCTTAGACTCATAGCGCCTACAATCTAAGAAATAGAGCAGTCAACAACGTTACTGGTAAACAATCTGGTATCTTCATTAAGGATACTAATAAAATATGTGATGAGAAAATGAAATAAGATCCAATGGTTGTGAAAGTCAAGGATAGTAGGACCAAAGAGTGGGGGCCAAAGAAAAAGGTGCAGTTTCAAGGAGTTGACATAGTCAAAGCCAATGTGTAGGAAAAGAAGCCAAACTCTGATGTCATCAAGCCATTGAAGGAGCCTGCTACTCAAGAGAAAATAATCAAAGGAAATCTTCCAAAAACTCCTTAATATGATCCTATTGATATGATTTATATGCTATCTAAAATTATTGTTAAGGTCCCCTTATCTAAAATGTTTAGAATAGAAGAACACAAGAATAAGGCCATGTCTTGGTTGAATGGTATAGGAGGTAGTAGTGATATTGTAGAGCCAAAATAATTAGTAGTAAAATATATACCAATATTAGTGAAGGATAAATAAGTCAAAGGAGTTATGTTACAAATACCTCAAATGCACTTAAACAATTCCTCTATAGCCTACTTGCAAGATATTGATCCTTTCTTCCTCAATCAAAATGGTTGAACTTTAAAGAATTGTATGATTGATTCAGGGGCATCAAACACTATCACACCTTTTAAAATTATGTAATCCCTTGGCCTAGAAGTAGACACCAAACAGGGTAGATGTAGAGCAATGGATGCAAGAGAGTTTCCTATCATAGGTATAATTAAAGCCCTATCTTTCAAGCTAGTTGCTTACTATAATGTTGAAATGACCATGATAGTCCTTGTAGTTGATATTCCTCCCCATTATGGGATTCTACTTTGTATAAAATGGAGTGCTACAATAGAAGGTGGCCTACAATGTGACTTGTCATATGCCACTTTTCACATAGGAGACAAGTATATCAAAATTGATAGAGAGCTGAGTCACTTATATATTTCAAGACAATATTAATAAGGATTCTACTTATTTTTTAGATATTGAGGTGAATGCACTTAGAGGAGAGATTTTCATCCAAGAAATTGAGAAACTACCTACCTTGATTACACGAGAGGTGACTAACTGTTTGGATACATAGAACTTATGGACCATGTGGACCATGTATTTTGATGGACAAATTTTTAGGGAAGGCTCAAAAGTTGAGATAGTATTTATATCCCCAAAGAAAAATAATTTTAGTTATTCGTTTAGCTTGAACTTTACATGTATCAATAATGTGCAGAGTATGAAGCACTCTTGCTAGGATTAAAAGTTGCACCTAGTCATGTGATTAAGAAGTTGCATGCTATTGATGATTCTGAATTAATAATGTCTCAAGTTAAGGAGACATATGCCTCTAAGAAAAAATATTGAAACAATATAGGAATGTTGTTTGGGATTAGATAGAATAATTTGACACCTTTGGCATTTCTTGGATGGGTAGGAGTAATAATAAGATGGCTGATTGGCTAGACGATGTGGAAATCAAGCTAGATGACATATTGATTGCTAGTGTATCTATAAATGAAGGGAAAAATCAGCCTTCTTTGCCTAATAATGTAGAGAATTGGAAATTTTTTGAAGATGATAAAGATATCTTGAATTTTCTTCTTAATGAGGATAAGTATCATGAGAAAGAATTTGAATACAATGCTTTTGTAGAAATAGTGTATGGAAAATAGACCATCTTTGGTCAAGAAATTTTGTAGCTAAAAACTAACTAGGTCCCTAAGGGTTTAGTAGTGCTTTGGAGTGCTTTTGATAATCAAGGTAGAGTGCATATAGATATCAAAGATAAGAAGCTACAAGAACTTGAAGAAATCAATTTGGGCACTACTGAGTCTCCAAAAAAGGTATACATTGGTAAAGCCTTATCTTCTACAATTAGGAAATCTCTGATATATTTATTGAGAAGATTTAGACATATTTTTGCATGGTCATATGATGACCTTAAGGATTATAGAGAAGACCTTTTCCAACATGTAATACCTCTAAAAGATAATTTCAAACCATTTAGGAAAAAACAAAGGCCTGTTAATCCCACTCTAGCCCCTAAAATGCAAGAAGAACTTATGAAGCTAAGGGATGGGGGGATTATCAAACCAATTAGACATTCCTCATGGGTGTCATATTTTGTGCCAGTTAGGAAAAACAATGGGGATCTTAGGCTATGTGGTGATTTTAGAAACCTCAATATTGCATCTTTAAAGGATAACTATGAGTTGCCTAATATGGAGGTCATGTTGCAACAAGTTATTGATTCAGAATTGATGTCCATTATGGATGGTTTCTTAGTATATAAAAAGGTCTTGGTAGATGAGAAAGAGCAATTAAAGACATCTTTCACTACACCATGGGGAACTTATGTATATGTAAGAATGCATGTTGGCCTAATTGATGGGGAAACATTTCAAAGAGTTATGGATGTAGATTTTAAATAATATATTGACATGTTTATGGTTGTATATCAGGATGATCTAACTGCATATTCAAAGAAGGCTAAAGAACATTGCAAGCATGTAGAAAAGATTTTTATTAAAGCCTTACAGTATGGTTTCTCCTTGAAACCTAAAAAATGTACCTTCAAAGTAACAGAGGGAAAACTAATTGGTCATATAGTATCAAAGGAATGGGTTGCTATTGACCCTAAAACAATAGCAAAAATTGACAAGGTTCCAAAGCCCAAGAATGTTAAAGGTATGCGATCTTTCTTTGTGCAAGTTTTATAACCAATTTTTCTAAAATTAGCATACTAATCTAAAAAATGCTCTAGAAGGGAGCATCTATCTGTTGGGAAGGTGGACCTATCATGGCCTTCCAAGAAATTAAAAATTCCATTAAGAATGCACCAATCCTTAGGTCACCTAATTATGGAAATCCTATCCATATCTTTTATTTTGCATCCTTTCATACATAGAAATAGTTCTATTATAGAAAAATGAGGATGGTCGTGAAGAACTAATTACATTGTTTAGCAAATCTATTCAACCTACAGAACTCAAGTATGAAATCAATGAGAAGCAACCATATGCACTTGTCAAAGCTATTATGGCCTTTAGATGCTACTTAGTTGATGCTAATGTTATTGTATTTATACCTAGTGCAACCATTAAGGATATTTTCTCTTAGTAGAAGGTATCTGGTAGAAGGTGTAGATGGATCAATTGAATCCAATAATTCAATATTGATATCCAGATCACCAAATTTGTAAAAGATAAAGGAATAGAAAAGCTTATGGTTCAATCAAATTCAGATGCTAATCAAATAAATTTTGTAAATGAGAACCTCAGCTCTGATACATGTGATATGGATTAATGTGACTAGTAAAAAGATGTAATATGATATTTACAACATATACAAGCTCCACCTCATTTGAGAGATAATGAAAAGAGGACTGTAAAATTGCATTTAGTTAGGTATAATATTGTGAATGGAAGTCTATGGTGGAGAAGTTTTGAAGGAGTACTCTTGAAATGAATTGATCAGGATGAATAAGAAAGAGTATTGAATGAGATGCATTTAGGGGTATGTGGTGGGCATTACATGGCAAAGACTACTACCCACAAAGTCATGAGGATAGGCTTTTGGTGGCCTAGCCTATTCAAGGATACCCAAATCCAGTTTAGAAAATGTGACTCTTGCAAGAGATTTTTTGGAAAAGTAAAATTTTCTAGAAATTTTCCCTTGAAATTTGTTGAAGTCTAGGCAGCTTTTCAACAATGGGGAATGGACTTCATAGGAGAAATATTAACCAAGCCTAGTAGTGGCTACTCATGGATACTAGTTGCAACTTATTACATTACAAAGTGGGTTGAGGCTATCCCTACAAGAAAAGCTACTAGTAAGGTGGTAAATAATTTCCTACTAAACAATATTATTACAAGGTTTGAATGTCTTGAGAAAATAGTGACTAATAATGCTATGTGCTTTAGATTTAATGAATTTATCAATATTTATGACAAATATGGTATTAATATGTCAACTTCATCACCCTATCATCCACAAGGAAATGGATAGGCTAAATCCACTAACAAAAGCTTGTTGAAAGTCATAATAAAGACTTTGGATGACAACAAAAAGGCATGGGACTCTAATTTGTAGTTGGCAGTTTGGGCTGATAGAGTGACAGTAAAGAAGACAATATGTGTTATACTTTTTGACCTTGTATATGGAATCTAGGTTAGAATGCCTCAGAACAATGTAATAGGTCTATATAATTACATCCAGATGCATGGTGAAGATATCATTAATGATATATAGGAAAGGATGGATGAATTGGTTAGGTTGACTGAGACGAAGGCTTGTGCTAAAAATATAAAAATTACAATTTTAGACAAAACATATGTATGATAGGAGGGCAGTGTCAAGAAAATTTGAACCAACTAACTTAGTCCTAATATGGAATGCAAGGATTTAGGATAAGGGCAAGCATGACAAATTTGATCCTATCTAGCTTGGTCCATATCTAGTTGATTCTACTTGGGGAGAGGAGTCATATTTCATCAAAGAATTATCAAGAAGCTTTCTTGAATTGCTAGTTCATGGATGATTCTTGAAGAAATACTTTTTTTGAAGGTATTTATTTTCCATGAACAATATTTAGGTTTGTATATCCTTGTAAAATTGGAAATTCATGTACATGTGTTTATAGCCTATGTATATATGTATATATCATTGTATACTCTTGGAGAAGTTGTTTTAGGTTGTCATGTATGTGGTCTACTTTAACCAAAGATTCTAAATTCTTGTATGGATATAGGTATCCATCATCTCTATACAGAGCCACTGATAACCCTTATTTTCATTATGCTAAAATTTTACACATTCATTGTGAAAATATTTTAAAACTGAGTTGTATTGTTAGGGTTTTTTTGTTCCATTTATTTTTAGTTTCTACAAAAAACCCTAACCTGGTCTTTTTTGCCCTAGCCTAGTGTCAAAAATCTTGCCCTAGTGGAATAATGTGATATCATAAAATTATGTCTTTACCCTCATGAAAATTTTCATTAAAATACAAAATCATCTTACCCTTACCCTAGGTTTTTATTTCAAGTGGGAGATATATGCCATTTTCAAATCGTATGCTACAATCTTATAATCAAGGGTTGGGCTTCTAGTCATAATCTTAAAATATCCCTCTCTCGCTGTTATGATATAAGAGTTAGTGAAGGATCGTAGGGATAAAATTTGAGTCTCCCGATCTTAAGATATGTTATGTAGTATCACAAGTGTCCAAGGGGAGATCTCTAATCTTATGACTCCCTTTATGTTGTATCATCTTAAGTGTCTATCGGAAAGGTTTTAAAATCAAGTTTTGATCTTATGATACATAGTGTGTTGTGGGATCATAAAATCATAAATGCGGGTTCACGACCATGCAATAAAGTGGTGATCATAAGCTCACAAGAACATAAAGAGTGTAAGGGTAATCTATTGAGTTCCGATACTATGATAAGAGGGAGATTGAGACATATTAAAGGTTTACAAGGAGGCTTCTAAAGATATGAAAAGGTCATTATCATAGGATCATGGAAGCATATTTTGGGATGTCTAATGGTATGATAATGAAATGACCATAAGATCATAAGGATCAAGTGGTAAAGCAAGGCGAGCCCAGGTGCATTTGCATGAGTTTTCAAGACACATGGCAAGTCATATCTTTTGATGCTATGACAAGTAGTAGATTGTAAGATCTCAAGGGCATATTCAAAGCTTTATGAAGCTATGAAGCAATAATTTATTGTGAGATTGTGAAGATAAAAATTGATGCTTCTGAGGATATGATAAAGAAAGAATAACTCCTTCCATGTGGTCATAGGTAAATGATAGCAACTAAAGATGACTCCTAATGCTATGAATTTAGTTTAATGACTATTGTGAAGAGATTATAAGGAACATAGAATAAAGACACAATGTTATGCTAATTTTGTGCTTGTAACATTGTAATAGTTTGAAGGATAATCACTGAAGCTATGAAATGGTCCACTAAGCCATGATCGTAAGATCATAAGTCTAGTAAATACAAGATAAGATGCTATGCCAATGAGTATAAAGTGTGTCTCATGAGATTGTAAGAGACTTAAAGTTGGTCCCCAACATCATGGTAATTGATGTATCATAAGATCATGAAAGCCATTTTCAAGGCTTATGATGGCATGATAAAGGGTTTGATTTTGAACGATCATAAGATTGTAGAGAAAAAGTTCCCCACTTAAGATGATACAAAGGACTCCTTCTTCAATGTATCTTAAGATTGCAAACCCTATTTTAATGTGAAAAGGTGGAATTTTCTTTTTTGAGTTGGAATAATGATAAGAAACCCCAGCCAATGGAATTTGAGTAAAGGAAAAAAGTTCTTGAGCTGGAAAAATTATGTGGATGCTCCATCTGAGATGATAGACTACACTAAATTTAAAGATTGATCATGTGGAGTATTAATGCATAGAGAAGGTTGATGAGTGTACACTCAAAATAAAAAATTCTACAATCCAATAATTCATTACAATTTGCAGAGATTAGAATTTTTTCTTTCAGTGGTAGTAGATTATTATTTTTAGAACCATTTGCAAAAGTTTTTTAGTGTTCCCAATCAAATTCAAAAGATATCTGATAGGGAAGTTGAAGAAAGTCAAGCTTTAGATGTGGAAGTAGTGGAAGCTTTAGCTTGAAAGGGAGGAAAAATCTAACAGAGGGAACCTAATAAGTTTGTTGAAGAATGGATAAAGTTGTTCCCAAAATCCTCAAATTCCAATGCTATAGATGCTCATGCGTTCGTGGATACATATTCTCTATGTAGAGATGCTACATGTCCTGGAGTCACTAGCTATGAGATTTTTAGATATTTTTATTGCAACATAGAAAAGAAGATCCTTGTTTGCAATCCATGGAAGAAGAACCTAGCAAAGTTAATCTTTTTAGAGCCATCCATGGATGTAGATTTAGTAAAGACCCTAATAAAATCATATAATCCATCCACCAAGACATTCCATGGAAGGGACTATCTTATGCACACTAAACTATGCCTCTTTTATTGAAGCATTTGGATTGAATGGTGCCATAAGTGAACTAGTTGACTTGGTTGACCTACAAAGAAAATTTGAGAAAAACACCAAAGCCTACATAGGGAAATCAATGCTGCAACATATTTCTATGGACCTAAAGTAGGTGGGTGATTACCCCAAGAAGGTGGAGAGGATGATGCCTTTGGACAAGTTCCAAAAATATTTTGTGAAAATTGTATATGTTATCCACAAGGTAGATGGTAAAGATGGAACTAACATGGTATATGGAGAAAAATTTATAATTTCTAGAGATGTGCAAGACTCCTACCATGGTGGAGAAGATGACTATGTTGAGTATATTCTAGCAAGAATGAAGGAGAACATTGGACTGGCCCAGAATGGAGAAATGGAAAATTTTGGTTTTCACCATTACTCACTACTAATGCACTTGATCCTATGCAAGAGTGTTGGGTATATAAGCCTGGAATTTATTGATAACACATCTGATATCAATGGAGAGCTACTAGTTCAATTATGGACATAGGTATGGGATGCTTCCTATCATTATTGTGATTCTGTCTCATTTCTTAATAATTTCAGTGCTATAATAACAAAAATGTTAGACATTGGTTACTTTAGGGTACCTGAGGTTTTGAAGAGTCTTTTAAGACCATCCCAACTTCCCAAGAGAAAAATATTAGATCATAATTGGGGGGATATTTTTATTTTTCCATTTTTTTCCTTGATGAGGGTTTATGGTTGTCCTTAACTCCCACATATTTTGCCAAAATTCATTCCCCTTGGACTGGCCATCATTGAATTCATGTGGTAGTTATTTATAGTAATCAGGGAGTATTTAGGCCCTAAGGTACATAGAGGTACATTCCTATGTAGAAAATTTAAGGTTGGGGACTTTTTAATTGGAAAAGAAGCCCCATATCAAATTCATTCTTTCCTCCACCACTACAATCGGTCAGCTGGTCCTTATATGATGTATGATATTGATAATTGGATGAGGAATACTTTCAAAGAAATAAGGAACTATGTGTTACCTAGTAACAAAGAGTTACCCAATGAAGACCTCATTCCCAATATTGTGTCTAAGGGGGCGACAACTAACAAATTGTCAAAGTTTGATGATGTGCTAAGGGTAGAGAGGGAGCTGAAGAGATTAGAACCAAATTTCAAGGGGTTCTACCTAGACATCCCCTACCCACAAAGGATAAGAAAGATTGACCATGTAGAAATTATGGCACAAATGCTAGAGGAACCCCTCGAGGAAGAAGAGAGGGTAAATCTTTATAGCTCTAAACTTGATGTGTCCTTGGAATTGGAAGAAGATGAGCTCCCTGAGGCATCATGGGTTACCAAAGGAAATAAGAGGTAAAAGTTTGTCCATATCCCTAAAAATGTTAAACAGAGGACATTGCGTATCCTGCCTGGTAGAAGTTAGTACTTTGTTGACTTAAGGCAAAGCTATATACAAGAGATAATCATTACAGCTAAGAATACATTGACTGACCTAGAATTAGTTGCATCAAGGTTGGATGATATGATCATCCAAGCCCAATATTCTATAGAAGATGACGAGTTCATAAAATCAATTGAATTCAAAAGCTTCTTGTATAAGGTCAAGTAGAGTGAGCTTGTGTATAATGCCCCGCCAAGGGATCCAAAAGAAATAACCTAATGTTTTACTAAGTTTGCTAACATTTTTTTTTAAACAAGAAAGAATAACACACACATCAAAAACATAGTAGCAGAAGTAATAACATACAATCAACTACAACATATATAATAGGTTACATTTCTTAATGATCCCAAGACGTTGAGTCACATACAAATTTAATCCAATACTAAGTCGATCAATACCACATCCATATGAAAGAACAATGAAAAGTACAATGTCCAATTAAATAATTTACATTTTTTCTGAATGCCTCTTGGCAAATGAAATTCAGAATGCTCAATCATCCACTATACATGTTATAGAGTATGAAAGGTTTAAAAGAGTATACATATGTAGAAATAGAAATACATCATCCTCCTTGGATCCATAATACAAAGTAAAATGAAAATAAATGAAACCATCCATGATACATGATACATCCATCCATCATAAATGATACAACATCCATCATAATGATACATAGCAAGAATTAAGGTCAATGTAGACAAGGAAGCTCCAACCAAGGTGATTGCAAATGGATCTCAATGGTAAAAGTGAAAAAGAACTACCACCCAACTGCATGGAACCTAAATGGCCCACTCCCACAACACTAAGGAGATAGTGTCAAGTCCCAAATAGGATATCAAACCAAATATCAAAAGTACTCTCTAAGTCCAGGAAATCTTAAAAGTAAACTAACTCAAAGGTTCCAAGATAGGTCGACATCTAATCCTAGAGGCAAATAAGACATGTAGTAAACCTACTATGTAAGTGGACAAGTGTCATCGCATGAATCATGTTGGAGTTACCCAAGTAGTCCCTTAGGACCCCTGGGTCCCTAGTGATTCCTATGTAGCCACTAATATCCTCTCGTACTGACAAGGCATTCTAAAAAATGCAAGGTCACAACCAAGCATTCTCTCTACTCCCATCCTAGTCTATACTAGCACTCAAGGCATGGACGAAAACATACAAGACTCTTATTAGGCTCATTATACTCTCATTTAGTATAATATTTTCACTTATTAAATAACTTACAATAAATTAGCTTGGCAGCCACTTAGGGCCTCGACCCCCATTGCAAGCCACTTCTCGACACTACATGTAGATAACCTACCCTAGGCTCACAAAAAAGCACAAATCAATAATCATATAAAAATCACCTCAGTCCTACACAAGTGATTGGAAAGCATTAAAAATAATCCACAATAATCACATTAGTTCTTTGTGAGCAACTGGAAAGCATCCAAGATAAATCACAATATCCATCGATTCTCAACAAGCAACCATAAAGTATCCCAATAATATTGATCAAAAACTCAAATGGTTAAGTCAAACATGTCACAATATGACATCATTAAGAACATAGCAAACACTTTAGTCCTATCAAAGTGATTGAAAAACAACCCAAATATAAATGATCGAGGACTCAAAAATGGTTAAGTCAAATATCTCATAGCATAAATCTTGCCATCCCACAAGGCAATGAAAACAATAATCAACAATATAAACATACTCAACATAGAGCATACCATCACATACCATGGTTAAGTAAAAGTACTCAAGATTGAGTCAGCATGATACCACACTCACAAAACTCCCAAGCCTCTAGTAGATGTCCTAGAATTGGTCAACAATCTAGTCAACCCCAAACCCCAAACACATATAGGATATAGAAACAAGATGCAAGTACATGTTTTGGTTCATTTTAAATCACATGGTTGGGTTAAATACAAGGTTTGTATTTTTGTTCTAGTGTATGTTTCAAGTTAAAAAGGATTCCTTGATTACCCTATAGTTAACCAATAAGTTTGTTTAAATAAAAAAAAGATTTACCCCCATATTTTGAAGTCAATTTTCTAAAATTTACTAAGGGTAAGAATTATATTTGTTTGAGTTTGCTAAGGATAGATTCCCATTGATTTCCAATAGTGATTCTCTTATCTTACGAACTAATACTCATAATAATTTAAATTAAATTTTATTTTAAATAAACTAATGTCTATTAAATAACATTTAATTATTATTATTTTATTCATTTTAAATAAATTAATAACTATGTTAAATATCATATTATTATAAATTAAATTCTTTTAATAAACTTTATTAATAAAAATAAATTATAACAAATATAATTAAATTTTTTAACTAAATTAAATTTTTAATAAAATTTTAAAACTTTAAAAAAAATATTAAACTAGCGATTATAGCTTGTCGGCTTATTAAAAGACCTACGATGATAGCGAGTATAGAGTACCCCTATCATCATAGTACCTGCGACGACAGGTGCTTTGGGTACAATCAACAATAGGGGAGGTACAGGCTAATTCCCTCCCCCTTCATAAATTATATATATTTTTTATTAAATTTATTTAATAACATTTTTAAAAAATGTTTTATTATATTTGTAATATTATATATATATATATATGTTATAAATTTTATAAATAGAATTTGTTTAAAAAATCCCCTTTTTTTAAAACAAAATCTTAGCCTAGATTTGATAGAGTTACTACAACTAATCAGTCGAACTTTGAATGAGAT
This sequence comes from Cupressus sempervirens, assembly GCA_028749045.1. Lineage (NCBI taxonomy): Eukaryota > Viridiplantae > Streptophyta > Pinopsida > Cupressales > Cupressaceae > Cupressus > Cupressus sempervirens. The sequence continues at coordinate 679,683,264 of CM053787.1, read as the reverse complement.
CTTCAATTTTTACCACACAACCCACCCCATTCTTTTTCCAAATTCAAGATCTATGAAAAGAAATATTATATTGAACATTTAAGACTTCCCATACATAGAAGATTTAACACACGCACTAGAGAATCATAATATGATAAATTTCATCACAAGAATTATCTAAGGATCCATTAAACAAACATGATGAAGACAGGAAAGAAAGAGCATATTAAAATATGCAAAAATCACAAGCGTCTACCTGGACACTGATGCTAATTGCTACACCCTAGAAAATTATAGAGAAAATTCCTCCTCTCTGAACCTTCTCCTATTCGAAAATTTCTTCCTTCCCTAAAACTCGTGGTTCTTCAAAAATGATCCCCCAAGTTGTTAAATGGAGTTCTCTCCCAAAAATTGGGGCACTAATTGTGCATTCACCCCAGAGAACTCCTTGCTCCCTAACCCTTAACACATTATTCACTTTTATTTATCTTTCTTTTATCTTTTCCATGCACATTAATTAATTAATTAATTAAATTACTTTATTTAATTTTCACTTGACTCTTTTTAAATTAATTTATTAAATTTAATCTCATGCACACATCATGCGATCATGAATTTTTTTAATAAATTAATTTCTTTTCCACTTCTAAATTTATTTTCGAACATTAAATTTGATAACTATTTATTAACTTAAATAATAATATTATTTAGCATTTATTTAAAAATGAACTCTAAATATATTTTTATTAAATTAAATAAATATTATCACATTCCAAATTTATACTATAACTTTTATCTTCAAAATTAATTCTTTTATTTAATTAATTTCTCAATTAATTAAATATAATTAAATGTTAAAATATCATAATAAATTTTCATTAAATTAAATCATTAATTTAATCTTTTAATTAGACTTAATTAACAAAAAAATTCACCAAAGACCCATAAAGTAAAATATGAAAACCCATCATAGAAAAATACATACAAAATCAAACTAAAGGGTTATAATCATGAATTAACATCATCTGACACATTCAGAGGGTACACAACTCAAATACTTGTCCTAATCATCAATTAGGACAAATGGCTTAAGGGTTTAGGATTGGGACTTAAGAATTTATCTCCCCTCTCTTACCATTGAGATAATGTGATAGGGTACGCTCATCCTAGCAATACAAAGAAGTTGATACCCAATGCCTACAACCTGCATAAAATCCATGCATGTACAAACAAAATATTCTAATCTAAACAGGCAATAGCAGGAAGTGATGCATCATGTAGATCTCAATTAGTAGGTGACTACGACTCCCTTCCTTAATCACATTAGAAATGCCATACATAAAGAAAACAAACACGGGCACCATACACATGCAGTATGGGGTAAATATCCATAAGAAGACACATATAATCCATCTAACTAATCATCATCACTAACTAAAATCACTGAATAATCATCATACATACATGAAATTTAGAGTACCAAGTAATCTCATCATATAATAAACTAAATTTGAAACAATATTTGATAAACTCAAAATGATAATACTAATCATCAAACATAAAACTAGCCTAAAAGAGTTTGGCAATGATAGCAAAAATGTAACTTAGGGGCAGGCACTACATTGTGTTAAAAATGAGACCAATTGAATATAATGAGTAGAAGCAAGAATCAGTTGAAAATTTCATGCCTATGACCCATTAAGTGAAATCATGACTCTTGAAGAGACAAGGGATCTAGTGTAGAGGAGTGGCATGGTGCTAGTGCCTAGATGGGATTTGGAACAAGCATTTATGCTTGATCAAATCAAGAGATAAGAGAATACCATTTCATATGAGGCATATGGTGCTGGTGGATTGCAGAGAGGATGTGGTTTAAATATTGATCCCAAGTTTCTAGTAGTATGGAGCATGGCTCCTACAACAAACAAGCCCAAATTGATGGATGCGCAGAGCACAAAATAGGGAAACATGATAGTGTGGACACTATAAGGTACCTCATGTGTAGAGATCTCCAAGACTATAAAACACTTTTCATTTATGAATGAAGCCAAGGTAGAGGAGATAGAGACAAGGCTAGCCAAATCCTTTCATGATTACATTGATTTTAGGAAGCAATATGAGGAGGAGCTTAGGAAAAGCCATGTATACAAAGAGAAGATTAAGGATCTTGAGGCTAAGGCCCAAGGATTAGAAATTGAAGTTGCATCTCTTAAAGAACAACTATCTAATGCAGAGTAGGTTGCCATTGCCAAAAAAACCAAGGAACAAAACAATTAGGGATAAGCATCCAAGGTCATAGTAGAGACCACAACACAAACATATGAGCTAGAGGTAGAGGATACAATAGAGCCTAGAAGAATGAGCATAGATGCTTTATCCACACAGCAAGGTGATGAGGCAAGGACAACTATCCTTAGAGGTATGATTGGCCATAGGGTTGAAACTCTAAAGAGTATATCACAATAGGTTTGTATATTATATAATTATTCACAACATGTTGAGCAATTTTGCAATGAAGCACTTTCATGGCTATCACCCTCATTCAATCTTTGGGGGCCACATATCTAATTCTCAGAGAGGCTTATTATTTTGATGGCTAAAAAGCCAAATTTTCCTGATAAGATCATTACACTGAAGAAGGGCTTGGAAATGGTAAAGGAATTAATTGGTTTCTTCACTGGAAAACTAAAAATAATATAAGGAAAAATGAAGGTTTTATCTCTAGGAATTGAGCCTTGAGTTCACCAATTTTGGACACAAATAGTAAGTTAAAAGAATGGCAAGGGTGGTCTAATTCATTTAGTGCAATATTAACCCATGAGGCCACATTAGCAATTTTTGAAGATAACAGTGATACCCCATTCAACAATTTGATTGACTCCTTGTTCAAAGATAAAATAGATTTGAATAAATTTTTAGTGGAGTCTAAAGCCATAACAGATGCCAGGTGGATTAAAGCGGCAAATGACTTAGAAGAAGGTAAATCAACTAAATGGCCTGCCAAAAGGGAGATTTATGTATGGGAAGTGGTGGGAGAGATTGAAACTCTACCGATGGGATGTAGCTGAGGATTTACTTGTTGAAAATAGAAGAAGACAAAGAATTATAAATTAAAGCTTCAACAATAAATAGCCACCTACTAAATTTTCAAGTACATCCCCTTTTTGGATCAAGTGCAGAGGAATGTCTTAATTGTAACTTTTTGTACACATCTTACCTCTTTTATCTTCCATTAAGGTTTTGATATGTGTCCTCCTCCCATCTAAAGCTTGTTGCAATCCTTTATAAGGATTCCCAAGATGTGGAGTAGAGGTCAGAAGTCTATAGATTTTTTAAGTTTTATGTCAATTACAATTTTCCCAGTTTTGCTTATTGTAAGAATGCATTCAGTCTTATAAACTTGAAGATATAGCAAATATGATTGATCTAGTTGTGAAGTTATGAGTTATATTATGAGTCTATATTAGTATTATATTCATTTTAAGAGGAAATTAATACAAAAGAAATTTCTACATATCCATTTATCTGAGGTTTGTCTCCATTCTTGTATATCTATGATCTTGGGATTCTAGTGAACAATGTTCTTTCAGTTTAATGCAAGTTAGATAAATTGTATGTCTATTATTGATTTCTTTTGGTTGAAAAAATTAAGTAATTGCTTTTAGTAAGTGATAGGGTTTTGGATATATGAGAGGGATATGATAAGAAGGGGATTCAGAGTTCACTATAGACAAATTTAATTGCAAGTCAATTAAATAGGTCTAAAGTTGCTAGTTTTTAATCTATATGACAATGGATAAGACACTGATCAATTAATTTTAGTTGAAAATTGATGATTCATTTGGTTGCAAAATAAATATATCAATTAACAATCAAATTTCCATTTTATGCGTTGAAGAACTAAAGTTGTTGGTTAGCACTTATTTGTAATAGTTATCCTTTTGGTTATAACTAGCTATTGTAATAAAAAAGTTTGTTGCAAATATAAGAAGAAATTGTGACCTTTATCTGCTATAAGGGATAGGTTTGAAAGAAGAAGTAGAAGTGAGAATTTTTTTGAAGAGAACCAAATAACCTATCACATTCATATCCTTGAGGTGCAGCTACCTTGGCCCTACGGAGCCTAAAGTATAGAGAGTCTAGTGTACTCTGTTGAAGTTGGCTTAGAGCTGAGATCAATCTTGTTGAATATAGGTCCTAGCTAGTCCTTATTTTCATTTTCATCTTTTTCATCTTGATATTAGGTTTAAAAAAACTTGGTAAAAAGAACACTAACAAAGCAATCTCCATGTCATCCCTATGTCATGTGTTTGGTTGGTCAAAATTTGTCTCTAACCTGCTAGGCTAGTTCTCTAGAATCCACACGTGAGAAATTTTTTTGAAAAGGTGGATGGCTTTTAGAAACTTTAATACAATGTTTTATCATATAAAAACCCTTTTAAAGATCTTTCCACAAGCAATGTGGGATATGGGCCCAATCTGCATCTGCACAAGCTACTCATAAACTATGAAGATGTCCTCTGATTTATAAATCATAAATGCCAAAAACATAATATTAAAACCACTAGAAATAAAAGTACTATTTGTTACAAGGATAGAGGAATGTGGATCTACTTTATTTTCATTCATTCTTCTTTGTATCCTATGCACATTATAGGCTAGGATATAAACATCCAAAAAATCTAGGTCTGCTTCACTATGTATTTTTATGCAATTGGCCTTTCTTGCAATTGGTTTTGCAATTCAATTTGACAAGTATGGATCCTAAAAAATCAGATTATAGTCAAGTGTAATAACAAACACACATAGGTTAATATTGTTGCTTCCCTGAACAAAACTGTGGTGACACCTCCTCCTTTTGGTTATGATTTATTGCATTAGAATTTTAGGGGAATTTTGAACATATGAGAGGAAACACAATTTTGTAAGTATGTTAATGAGAATAGTTTGCAAACATATTGGGGGAAGCATGTAGATTATTCATCCAATTATGAGAATGCACCCCAAACTCATCATTGTGCAGACACTTTACCATTTTAATGACAGTGGATGGTTTATAGGGACAATGGTAACACTCTATCCAGTTTGTTGAATTATGCTAGGTGTAGCCACCCACTTTCTATTAGTTTCCCACAAATAAAAATACTAACAACTTCCATTATCTCTTCTTTTCACTAATGATCAAGCTGGAATGATCTGCACCATTCTTCCAATCTTTTAATAATGTCTGCTTGGCACATTGGAATTAGCAAATAGTGATACAAGAACCTTGCATCCTGAACTAGAAATGAATAAGCAGACATTCCCTTGAAATTTTTTTCCCTGTCTCAATGATCATAGAGATTTCATACTACCTCCACTATTTTCCTTGTCTTGGTAGTGATGAGTGAAGTAACTCATGTTTTTGGCCAACATGATGGAGAGTATTTGAAACAATCTCTTCATTTGCTTTAAAATTGGAAAGAAAATATCCCTTTCCTCTCTAATATTTTTCAATTAGATTAGTGATGGACTAATGGTTTCTAAATTCTAGATTTACTCTCAATCTTGCATTTAATTCATCTTCATAACGTGGCCTCTCTTGTAGATTGAAAGTGGATCATGTTTCTTGGAAACATAATTCTATTAACAGTGACTTCTACCTATCTGACACCCTGCAATATCTAGAATATTTAAGGTATTTTCTCCTACCTTGATTACTTCTTCTAGTATTTGGTAAAGGAAGACATGATCAGACCTTTTACCCTTTTGCAATTGGAAAATAATCTACAACATTTTCCTTAAAAAAGTTTGGCTTTTGTTTCCTCTCAAAGTTATGTGTTTTTAATCACAACATAGAAAAAATAATTTCCTCCTTTATTCCTCATTTTATGCATTAATCCTCTCATTTGTGATGTAACATTCCACATTGGTAGACAAAGTATTTTTATTTTATCTATATTTCTAATGTGCTCCATGGTGAGTCTCATTCCCTCTTTAAATGAGTATCAGTCAATGAGTTATACTTTCTACATATAGTCAAAATTATAACTCTATCTAAAATTTAAATCAATACTCCAATCCATACATATGTCATGTCTTATTACAAGTTTACTAATCAATTTTACAATACCAAAAATGGACTCCATGTTGGATGAAAACATACTTCCACTTGATGTGCATTGTAATGCCCCACCCAGCGATCCTTGGAAACAAGGATTCAAATCAAGCCAAGATATTTTTTTTTTACAAGTATGAATGCACATGACAACATCATACAGGGATCACAAAGATCGCAACGGAAGACTTCAACACAATCTCGGCAACCAATGAATCTCCAAACACCACCACCAAACTGACACACCTAAACAAAAGCCAACAACCACCAAAAAAAGATGAGGGCACAAGAAATGACCACTCATCAAAAAAACACCAGGCTGGGGTAAAATGTAGAATCCCAAAATTTGGCTAAGCCTGAAATCCTAAAGCCCTAAAAATTGGCTAAGTCTAGATTTCTGAAGTCCTAAAGTTTCCTAGAATTCATAACTTATCTCTGAGAGGTCTGAAACCTATCTCAAATGATTTGTTTCATATATTAAAATATATCTTAAGTATAAGAAACTTATACATAAATGATATATTTTAAGCCCCAAGAGACTAAAATAGAAACACGAAAACTCGATTTCAAGAGAAATTGACAGAATTCAAAATGCAATAGCATAGGGTCAAACAACACCCAAAAGGGTATCCAAGACCACTCTCAAAAAGTTTGAATCACAAAGAAAAGTGCCCGCTACCGGCATGCGCAGGTTTTTCACAAAAATTGTGTGACACTTTTTACTAAGGGAGGGCGATACTTCTCCTTAAGGAATGCGACACTCTTCCAGTGTCGTACAACATTTCTCAAGAAGGCATGTGACACTTTTTAGCATCGTACGACATTTCTCAAGAAGGCGTGTGACACTCTTTCAATGTCGTACGACATTTCTCAAGAAGGCGTGTGATACTTTACAATGTCGTACGACATTGTTTGCATGGGCGTGCGATACTTTTTAAAGTGTCGCACAATGCTGAACAAATGTCGCCCATAGAAAAGAAAAACACTCGCAGAAGCAAAAGGGACCAAAATAGAGTAAAGAAGCTCCACACCAGGTAGTACCGGATCCACAAAGGCTCGAGGAAAGAACACTCGAGAGCACTAATAGCAAGGAAAGAGGAACATCTATCCATCTAAACTACAACAACAAAGAACACACTGAAATAAACACCGCAAAGAACTGAACAACCAAACTAAGTGCATGGTTCTTCCCAACCATCAATAGCATCATAAGACCATCATGGGTCCTAGCCATCTCTCGCACGTAACATCCCAAGCCACCGACCAAATTGTCAGTATTGTCACAATAGGGATGTCACTACTAAAACATGCAACAATATAAGCATAAGGAAATCTAACATGCAAGAAGAAAAGCATAAGATAATCCTACAGTAGATAACATCACCTATTACATGCTAAACAATAGTAAGCAACATATATACTACTAAATCAAATAACATCATCTAATCATATGCTAAACATCATGATAAGGGAATGCGTCATGTAAACTAACATCATCTAAACATGATATACAATCATTCTAGTGAAAGCATAAATCACAAGAAGGCATACTTCGGAACCCAAAGTACCAAGTGGAAACATCTAGCAACGGTCGCACTAGGACAAAAGATCGTCTCTTTACACCGATCCCTAGCAGTGGTAAAGGTAACTATGCCTCCCAACCACATGGCACCCATAGGTCCACACCTGCCGTGCTGATGGAGATAATGATCCAACCACAAACACACATAAAGCACAACATCTAAGGCTAACACTCACCCCAGACAGTATGATAGCTATAACCAAGAACCTAAGACAATGCAAGGAGTACAAGTCCTGGTCAGACACTCAATAGGCTACTATATAGGGACTAACATCATAGAGAGTCACTTGGCATCGAAAAGCCCAAGCTGGGACTTGTGCAGATTCAACATTCCTCAACAGAAAGGCTCTTGTACCCCAAACCTTTTTATTATCTTAAGTTTTATTATCATTCACACATTTATTTAATTATCACTTATATAAAGCTTCCTCTACCAACCCATGATGCCATGATCGTCGAGCTACGAGATAGAAGCCCCCTCCATATGCTACCCTACCCTACCCATGCTCATCCTACAACAAGTGCCCGTGGGCATGCATACTCCCATCCCAACCCCAATGATCAAAACTTCCAGAAAAGACATGGAAGGTCGAGACCTGCAAGTCCTCCAACAAATGTACGTGCATGTACTCGTGTGTGACGCACCACCATCATGAAGATCACAACAAAAGGATAGGAATGAGAACACAATGCAAAGAAAACACCCAACTAAAAGCAATACAAGAAGGATGGATTCTACACGAATCCCAAAGCCAATAAACCATACATCATAAAATCACTCAACCGGCCTCACTTCAAGAGTATGGATTCTACATGAATCCCAATGATGCAACAAGACCAAACATCATGAACTCACTGAACTGGCCTCAATCTGAGAGTATGGATTCTACAGGAATCCTAGTGCTCATGAAACAAAAGCAAAGGTCCAACAAAAACCATAATAGGTAACAAATCACTCAACCGAACACAAAGTTGGGAGTACAGATGCAACACGCATCCCAATGCAACAAAAAGTGCAATAGTGGTCTGACTGATATCCAAACGGATCATCTAGGTCCACGACCCACATTGTGCCAAGAAAACCTGAGAAAATAGGGTGGCATGCAAAACGAGGTAAAAATCCCAAATTTTAGAAAAATTTACAAAATTAAAACCCATTTGACCTTTGGGCACAAAACCCCAAAAATTCAAAAATAAATAGAATCAAACACCATATGCAAAAATTATTAGCATAACGGTGCAAAATCCCAAACCCTCATTACAAAAAAATAAGGAAATGTTCATACCCACCCAACCAGGTAGAACTAACATACAAAAACGGAGGGGAACACTAGTTCTCAACCTCCAATCAAATGGCTACCAAAAATAGAAGCAGAAACAAAGCAGAAATAATAAAACAGGAAAGCCCTACCTCACAGCCAAAAGGGAAAAACGAGAATCTAAACCAGAAAATAAATATCTTGCAAAAGTAGCTAAAAATCACGACAATCCAAGGTTTCCCCGAGCTGGATCCAATGAGCCCAACCTCGTGACGATCCTATACCCGTAGCTCCCACAACGAACAAAACAGTAAATTCTAATGAAGAGGATTTTGGGTTTTACTCTCCAACTTTCCAATTTGAAAGTGAGAAGTGAGGAATTAAATTCGTTTTTGGATACTTATTCACTTTTCGAGTGAATAATCGATTAGGAAAAATAACCAGCCAACTTAGTTAAACCCTGAATCGACCCAAACGAAAATAGGCTATTCCTATAAATATGAATTCATCTATGGCAAAGCTACCAAAAATTAAAATAAATTAATTTAAAAAGCCCGCAAAGCCAAAAACACATAAATCTCCTTAATAACTTTTGTGACAAAGCGAACCTCTAAATGCACAGACATGCTTACTGGTCTAATCAGATAATGAAAATGAGTTCAGATTTAATAATCACCGAAAGGTTTAAATTTAAACATTTAATTAAAGATACATCAACCATATAAGGACGACATTGGTAAAATATGAAAGGTTGAATCACTAACTCCATGTGCTACTGCCAGGGATATAAATCCTGCACACTAAACAACACGATCAAGTGCAATTGCATATAATAACATAGCTGAAGCAATAAATGCATTAAATCACCTAATTTAACCATTTATTTAATTATATTAAAATAATCTATTTACATCACTCACGTTCGCATAATGCATAACAACGCAGGAATGAAGTAAATAACCATAGCATTAAATCCATCACATAACATAATTAGATGTATGTCCAAATACCAAATAACCAGATATCATCATAAAACACACTATCATCTCAAAATGTCATCATCATGCAATATGATTAACTAAACAACATAGTAGTCTAAAATCCATGATACTGGAATCAAAGTGTAACATCTAACCCTCAGGTCCTCTCAAATGTAATCATAATATGAGTAACAAATATCTCTCTAATCAGAAATAAAGCAAGGTAAATGTTTGTAGCACATAACCAAATAATCTCACAAGAACAATCCATTTAATTACTTAAGCATTTAATAAGGCACTTAAAACACATAAGTGAACACAGTAAAAAACATGACTAACCACTGCTAAAGGAACCTAGTCTCGTGTAGCATGGTAATAGTACACAGTGCAATCTCTGCACACATCTCAAGGTAATCATGAAACAACCTCATGATACCACATCGATCTTGGTAACCACTAGCACAAACCTCAATGAAACCAAAATCACATCATAATCTCATAGATCAGTCAAAAGCATAATAAAAGCAACTGATACAAAAACATAAATCCAAACACCTCAACGGTGTAGACCACTTAGGGTCACAATCATGATCCCATCACAACAAAAAATTAGCAAGGTTGCATCCATCAGGATGACTTACAAAAGTCAAATGGGAACATGCATTGCTTGATACTGAAAGAAACATGCATCTTCGTTGGTGAACTTATTTTATAATGTTGATACTAATACATACTGCAATAGGTGAAAACCTTTAGACCTCTCGAGTACATTCAAATTAATCTCATACTTTCCACCATGTTTATGCAATCTCACACTATCTTATCATTTCTAATGTAGTCAATTGGGTTCCAAAGTGGGTCTGCAAAATTTTATTTTGAATTCTAAACACATGAACCTTCAAATAGTACCTTGATTGATCTTCTCTTATTGATAGAGACATAATTTGACAACTAATTGATCTGATAGAATTCATTTTTTGACATTTTAGGTAAAGTGTCAAGTTTTTATCAGGAGTCCTTTGAATTGGCTTTACAAAATTGACCAAAAAACTAACATATTCTTAGAACCTTACATACATTCTCTCTTGTTAATACTCTTTAAGTCTACAAAATCTCACTTCATGATGACCTTTCTATATATGAGAAATATGTTAGCAAGAAATACTAATCTATTATGAGAATAAAGCATTGACTAGCATAAAAATCATAACATATATGAGAGACAAAGTGAAACCCTCAAATGAGAATATGAGCCATAGAATGGCTCTCCCAATGAGGATGATCACTTGATTTAGGGATGATTCTAAGTAAAGGATTGGTATGTATGCTCAAAATTTCTCTATGCTTAAATGGTGGGGATAAGTAAATGGAAAATTGGTAGCTTTGTGAGCTCTCAATTTGGCATTATAAGGGTATGGTTGATGGCTTTTGGTTCTTAAACTAGCATTATAACTTTGGCTTAAAGTTTGTGATGAAATGGCTTGGGAGGGGATTCAATTTATAGGCTAAGGGCTTGAGGGTTTGAGGGCTAAGATGGAAGGAAAGGAAAAAGCTTATGGAGGGCTTAGATTGCATGAGAGGAGAGCACATGGATTGTGCTTCCTTATAGCCAATCAGAGAATGACACATGTCACAAGGTGAGTGGATGGAGGAAAGGGCAAGGATGAGTCAAAAAAGGAGGCTCAAGGGATAATATCTTCATAAAGACCCTCATAAATGGCTTGTAAGAGCAATGAATGGACTTGTAAGAGTCTTTATAGCTTTTGTAGGAGCATTCATGGCTTAGTGGTTGGGATATTTTGGAGGGAGTTGAGATTGTTGACTTTGCTTGGCTTAGGAAAGTCTTAAGCTTGCTTAGGGAATGTGACAAGTTTAGGGAGGATATTAGTGGTGATTTAGGATTATATTAGGCTTGTTAGAGATATGCAAGTGGATGACATTCATGAGGGTGGGTGAGTTAGTGGCTAAGCTTGGTTAGTATGGGTGGATGGGGTGGATTAGGCTAAATGGAGGATTTAGGATAGTTTAGGGGTTATTAGATTTGGGGGTTTTATAGATTTATTTAATAAATGGGGATTTTGGAATATAGATAGAAGAATAGGATTTAATTGATAAATAATAGGTTATTTGATTTATCAATTAGGACTATAGATGATTAATTAAATTAATCAGCTAGGGAATGGCAAAGGATTAATTAAATAAGAATTTAATTAATGATGCCTTTAGAGATAACTAAATAGGATTACCAAAGTGGTGTAATAAAATTTAGGTGTATACACTTTCATTTAAAAGTTATTAACTATCAAAATTGTACTTTTCAAATTATCTGCAATAAACAATGTTAGAAAACAATAACGCATGCTTGGATTTGGCTTTGAAAATTGGTCATATGATCACTTGGGGAGCCAAAATATGGGGAATTCTATTTATTGTAATGTGGAGATTATAAGTCTATAATTTGGGCTTATGAAGAATAAGTAATAAAAATTGACAAGCAATCAAATTTGGGTTCTCAAAATGGCAGGACTAGGAACACTAGCAGAATAATTATTTTTACAAACATAATAGACCTAGGAATGTGTGCAGATGGATTCATCAAGACTTGAAAATTGATAAACTTAAAGTATTTTCAAAGTAGAACATATTGGTACAACCTAGTTGGCTCAATATATCAGAGTTTCAGAGTTATAACATCCTGAATAGGAATACTAATCAATCTGCACTTTTAGATGCTAGTGAAACATCATAAATTCCATTTGGAATCATGGTTGAAAACTAGCCAAATGGATTTGTCATAGGTTCAAATATAGAAAATAACCTATCTCTAACCCATCGAATATAGTGCAAAAAGATTTTTCTCAATAAGGTCAATTGGGTCAAATTTATAACTAGTCAAATAGGGCTACCTGGAATTCTCAACAATATCCATCAGCATGACAACAGTAAACAACCAACTTTGAGGGATTCAAAACCTAGTCAAAACATATCTAAATGACTTGAAACAAAAAAATTTGATTCTCTAATATGCATACTAAACATTCCCAAAGTGGCAAGCCATGAGAATTTACCAGGTGTAGGATAGTCAAATGCAAACTAGGCTTCTTGTCGTTGTTTGACACTTGGGCAAAAATTAGATCTCAATAATGCTCAAAATGAAACTTCATAAAATGACTCAGAATGAAAACTTATCATTGTAGGAAACATGCATATACCGAGTGAAAGGTGTTAAATACACGAAAGACATCATAGACCTCAAAATGACAACCGGGTACATATGCATGAAAAGCTCTTATACGGGTTGAATTTGACTCAATTTTTAGAATGGTACTCAAAATTGGTGCTTCAATTTTGAGTCCCAATAGTCACTCTATTTGGGTATGCATATCCTTTTTAGGCATGGAAAGGATTTATATCTTTGGAAGAAGTAGACCACTCTAAAACTTTGTCTCAAACAACTTTATTGGAAGCATTGCTACTCCTAAACTATATAAACGAAGGCCCTAAGCCACCAAAATTCAACAAAACTTCTTACCTCTATCATAAAACTGATTTTCACTTTCACTTTCATGAGGTAAGCTGAGATTATCACTTCCATTAGTTTCACCAATAAGATTAGCATCTTCAGTCAATTCTCATGGCAAAAGAAACTCTACATTTTCACTTCCATAATGCATGTAAAAACTAGAATCTTTGCCTACAACTTGCTCATTATGAAATTATGGATCATCATGCTCTTTAATTTTAACGTCAAATAGAAATTCATTTCCGTCAAAAGACTTATGCATGCTATCCAATATAAATACAAAGGGCTTGTACTCTACTTGATTGAAGGAATCACATATATCATCAATTTGAAACTCACCTTGTGTAACCATTTTTGAAGGGGATATGAAATTTTATTTCTCCTTATTTGTAATCTTGTTGCTCATCCAATCCGATTAAAAAACTTTTGAAACTTCTTCACATTCTTCAAACAATGGATTAGTTACCAAGTTATAAAACATGTCATGAAAGTGTTCACATACAACACGTTGATTATTGCCATTGTCTTTCTTCAAAAACTTATTGGAATGAACTTCGAATCCATCAAACTTATCATTACTAGACCCATCAGCACAAAAGGAAACCTTAGAATAAGAATGATAAATTCTAGCCCTTTCCTTGTCAACTTACAAACAATAAAAACTTATTGCAGTGTCATAAATATAAGAAGAATTTGAATTGTTACTAAATATCCCCTTAGTAGTACTCCCTATTTTAGATAAGTTGTTATGTGTATTGACATTTGAACTATTGTCATATACACCTCCAAAACTAGATCCTAAATATTTTGATTTTATATTAATTTAAACATCAGGCTTTGGAGAAATGACTTCATCTTGGGAAAATACAAAACAAGGGAAATCATGAGAATCCTTAGAGACATTGGCATATCTTTCACAATCATGAGCCAATAGTTCTAAAATTTCATCAGTGTTTAACAAGACTTCATCACAAGTCCATTCTCCCTAGTTATGATCATAATTTGAATGATTTGAAATACTTATAGTTGCAGTAACATTAGTATAGAAATATGAAAAATCAGAATTTTTACCAAAATATGTTTCCTCTTCTTTGATAAATACCTCATCAATAGGTACATCACCATACTCATTTTCATCACAATAAGAGTTATCCCTACTACTACTAGAATTTTCTTCACTCTCGCAACTATTATTACATGATTCATTTTCAGTTATATATCCATCTTTCTTATGTCAAATGCAATCATCTGATTCACTAAAACTTGAATCTTTTTCTTTATGAACATAAGACAATTTATCATTATCTATGGATTCATCACATTCATTATGACTTTTAGAACATCCACTATCACTATTATAAGATTCAAAATATAATTCATAGTCAATCCAGTAACTCTCGATTTTCTTTAAGGATTCTTCAATTTACATAATCTTTTTTAGTCTCAAATGCCTTGGCTAGTCAATTGAATTATGCATAAAAATTTCTAGGCAAATAATGGGAAATGAAGATTCCTTAGGTCTTAAAGAAATATGCAACTCAATGAGTGTTGACTTAAACTTCATAAAAACTTGAGCATCATTTAGATCTTGAATGCTTCATACTATATTTCTTACGAAATCAATAACCTAATTATAGAGTTCCTTTCTTAACTTTACAATATCTTCACACACACCTTCATAACTTGGTAAACTACCATTTTTTAGATCTCACATCTAACTCCATTTTAAAACTATAACTTTTTCTTTAATGTTGATATCACTAAATAGAGGCAACCATTCTTATCACTTAACTTTCATGAAGGAAAAATCATGAAAAGTAAAATACCATCAAGTGTTGATGATGCAACTAGATCTACTAATTTGGCACAAGTGTAAACATGAACTTCTTCAGAGCATTCATAATAATCATGTAGAGTCACTATCTCCTTTAAGAGGACAAAGATTTGATTTCTAATATTTTAACTTCATGAAATAGTGTTGTGCTTCCACAATGCACACCCCATTTTTGCCCCTAGTTTTATTTTTTTTGGGCTCATCTAGACACCTAGTCTAAGGTCTGAGTCTTCTTTTAGGGCTTTATCTAGTGTCTGAATCAACCTTGGACCTTTTCTTGAGAAACCAAATTATCAAAAATTAGAGATTTTGAATGTAAAATGTGATTTTTTAAGATAAGAGGGGCGCACTAGTGGACCTAGTGCACCCCTTAAGGTGTGCTAAGTGCGCTAGATGCACTAGCATGGAGGACTTCCCTTTAGAAGTGTGTACCTATGCACCTATGTAGGTATGCACCCCCAAAGGGTGCACTCCTCAGGCCTATAAAATCCTAGGGCCTCACCTCTCTTCTAACACTCATTGTTGTATTCAGAACATCCAATGACACAATTTCACACCCCCCAAGTTATACCATCTTCGATAATGTTTAGACCTACAAATGCACACACCAAAGTTAAAAAAATAAGGTGCACACTTTTTTTTACAAATGAACTTAAGAAAACCCAAATAAACATAAACCTTATGTAATGCACATCTATCTAAAGTGCACATATACATACCTTACCTAAACCAAAAGAGAGAAGATGTCATAAGGATGGTGCATAGTTGCACACCTTTCCATGATGCACAACTATGCACCATCTTTATGTTCCTAAGGATAAACCTTTGAGTGGTTAGTGCACACCCAACAAGGTGCACACCCTATTGTTAATCCACCAAGGCACCTTTACAATATAAGGGTACACACATTGCGCACCCCACAAGGTGTGCAATGTGCACACCATTTAGTTGAAAGAGATTACTAAGTATTTGGCACACCTAGCACACCTACAAGGTGTGCAAGGTGCACCAAACAACTATCTTCCAAAGCTAGAAATAGGGTTTTTAGGTGTTTTATCAGGTTTAGGGTTTTTGGGTAAGTTTTATTAACAATTAAGGTTTGTTTAAATTTTATTTTTCTACCTTCTAGACTAATAGGCTTTTTTTTAGTAGATATAATGACTTCTTATTCATCCTCCCTCACTGAAAAGATTATTTGTAAACTAGTAGTCTTTAAATTTCAAGTTGTCCAACCAAAATCATGCTTCTAGGATGCACATTGGGAGATTCAAGATACAAAACTGGGTCACATTGACTAGAATACATTCTTGGTTCTATGAAATAAACCAAATGAGAGGCCCCCAATGGTGTTTGAACTTATATGATTAGGATTAGTAAACATAGCTTTGAATCCAATTTCAGTACAATCCTCTGAGTTGGTCATGGCTTTGGATGAGAATTATGTTTCAGAAGAGAAAGTGGTCAAAAGAATAACTAGAGAGATTGTTCTCGATCTAAGACCCAAGAATATAGAGAAAGTATTTCATCTTCCAAGAGTAGATTGGTATATAAGACTGACATACCATCAAGCAAAAAAGTAGTATAGAGATCATGAACAAGAAGCCACAGAAATTATTCAATCTTTATATCTCATTGATAGAGGAAGAAAAGTTGGGAAAGTAGATATGACAAGAGGTTATATGAAGGATGATATCAAACATTCCATAGTGCTCCTAAGTAGAATCATGGGATTACTAGTAGTAGGTGTAATGCCCCACCAAAGGATCCAAAAGAATAAACCTAAAGTTTTACTAAGTTTGACAAACTTTTTTTTTTTAACAAGAAAGAATAACATACACATCAAACATAAAGTAGTTGAAGCAATAACACACAATCATCTATCAACATACATAACATGTTACATTCTTAAGTATCCCATGACATTGAATCACATTTAAATTTAATTAATACTAAGTCCATCAGATATCACATCCATGTGAAAGAATAATTAAAAATTCCAATGTCCATTTTAATAATATACATTTTTTTAGAATGCCACTTGACAATAAAATTCAGAATGCTCAGTCATCCACTATACATGTCACAAGGTATGAAAAGCTAAAAGAATATACATATATAAAAATAGAATTACATCAGCATCCTAGGATCCATGATACAAGTACAATACAATAAATGAAATCATCCACCATAAAAGATATATCCATCCATCATAAAAGATACAAACTTCCATCATAAAATATAACCATCCATCATAATGATACATAGATAGAATGAAAGGAAATTCAGAGAAGGAAGCTCTAGCCATGGTGACTATGGATATATCTCAATGGTAGGAGTAAAAAACACTACCACCCGACAACATGGAACCTAAATGACCCACTCCCATTGCACTGAGGAGATAGTCTCAAGTGCCAAATAGGATATCAAACCAATAATCAAAAGTACTCTCTAAGTTTGGTAATCCCTAAAAGTAATCTAACCGAAAGGTTCCAAATAGATCGACATCTATACCTAGAGGCACACAAGACAAGTAGGAAATCTACTATGTAAGCAAGAAATTGTCATCACATGAATCATGCTAGAGTTACCCTAGCAATCTCTCAAGACCCCAACCCCCTAGTGATCCCTATGTGGCCACTAGTATCCCCTCGTACTGACAAGGCATTCTACAGATGCAAGGTCGCAACCAAGCATTCTTCCTACTCCCATCCTAGTTTGTACTAGCACTTGAGGCATGGGTAAGAACATACAAAGACTCTTATTAGGTTCATTTCATTCCTATTTAGTATACTATTTTTATTTATTAAACAACTTACAATGGGTTACCTTGGGAACCACTTAGGGCCCCAACCTCCATTGCAAGCCACTTCCCAACATTACATATACATAACCTACCCTAGGGTCATAAAACCATAAATTAATAATCATATAAAATCACCTTAGTCCTATACAAGTAACTAGAAAACATCAAAAAATAATTCACAATAATACATTAGTTCTCTACAAGCAATTGGAAAGCATCCCAAAAATAATTGATTGAAGACTCAGAATGGTTAAGTCAAATATGTCATAACATAACATCAGCAAGAACAAATCATACCAAACACCTTAGTCCTATAAAAGAAACTAGAAAGCAATCCAAATATAATTGATTGAAGACTCCAAAATGGTTAAGTCAAGTAGGTCATACATTCACCTCAGCATCACACAAGAACACTGGAAAGCAATAACAATCAATAGATCAATAGACATCATAAAGCATACCAGACACATTACCATGGTTGAGTATAAAAGATCGACTGCAAAACTCCCAAGCCTCTGGTAATATCCTAAGACTAGTCAAGACTCTAATCAACCCAAACCCAAAACATAGATAGCTTTCAGATAACAAAGTGTAGGTTTCATAGTTTGGTTTGATTCTAAAACATATTGTTCAGTTAATAGTAAGGTTTCCGTTTTCATTTTCTCAAAGTATTATAATTATTAAGGTTTTCAAATAATAAAACCCTAGTATTACAAACCATTTTCATATGTCTAAACCATATACACACATCCAAGTTTATAAAACAAAACATTAATTCTTCCAATTGATTTCTTGATTTTTAATTTACTTTAGAAATATATTTAAGCAATAAAGTAATAAATCAAATTTTGAAATAATTAAATTTCAAATTTTAACAATAATTATTAAAATTAATAATTATTATTATCAATTATTACCATAATAATTTTAATTTAATTAAACTTAGAAAAAATTTTCCTAGAAAGGAATCCTACTAAAAATAGAAACCCACTAAGAATATAAACTTTCCAAAATGGAAACCTACTAAAAACATAGACTTTCTAAAAATAGAAACCTGCTAAAAATAGAAACTTTTCCAAAATAGAAACCTACTAAAAATAGAGACTTTCTAAAAATAGAAACCTGTTAAAAATAGACTTTCTTGAAATAAAGACCTGCTAAAAATAGAGACTTTCCTGAAATAGAAACCTACTAAAAATATAAACTTACTATAAATGGAAACTTTTTCAAAATGGAAACTTACTAAAAATATAGACTTACTAAAAATGGAAACTTTCTAAAAATAGAAACTTGCTAAAAATAAAAACTTGCTAAAAATGGAAAGTTTCCAAAAATGGAAACTTGCTAAAAACAAAAACTTTCCAATGTAGCCCTAATGTAGAAATCTGAACCAACCAGTCAAATTCTGCAAAACTAAATTTGTTTTCTTTTTTAGAACCCAAAACCCGATTTAACAATTCCATATACAAAATCTTAATTAAATAATAAGGGTTTCAATTTAACTCTTTCACACATGTATTCAAGAACAGAGAATGGTAAATCTTAACACAAGGGTTTTCTAGTTTCCAATTTATATACAGATGTTTCCTGAGAATGATAAATGACCAAATCCATACACAAGGTTTTCAATCATTAAATTGGTTATAGAAGTTCTTGAAAATGAAGAACAATAAATATGCAAAACAAAGGTCTCAAATTAGGAGAATTTTGAAATCCAAAACACAATAGATATAGAGAAGATAGGAATTCAAAAGACGAAAAACCACTGTACAAATAAACCATGAGATCCTAACTAGATTTGACGCTAAAACAACAATCACATGAAACACTCAAAACAATCCCCTTTCTTTGAAATCTTCCCTCTTCAAAATTGCTCTTCCATTTGAAACCTATTTAATTGCATAATGAGCTTTAGATCTCTAATAAAGAGTTCTCCCTTAATTTGGGGCTCTAATTGTGCAATCATGTGAGAGAACTCACTGATCAATTACTTTTTATTACTTGTTATCTTTTACCTCTTCATGCACAAACTTTTAGATATTAAAATAGCTTTATTCAATTAATTAGCTTTCTCACTTTATTTAATATATTATCTTTTAATTTCATGCATACACTTTATTCAATTTAATTAAACTAAACTTTATTAAATAATTGCTTACTCTCTCTTTAATTAATTTATAATATTTTAAGGAATTTGATGCTCTCTCTCACCAATTTCTTTGGAGTGGTAATTTTAAAAATACCAAATGGAGCCTCATCAATTGGGATACTGTTTGTAGGCCAAAAAAGGAAGGAGGCCTTGGCCTTCATTCTGCTATCTTGTGCAATCAAGCTCTTGCTGCCAAGTTCTATTAGCATTGGTGTTCTATGTAGTTTCAACTTTGGGCCTATATCTTGTCACACAAGTATTTACCTAGTGTTGAACCTTCAAATATTTCCAAGTTTTCTCTTGAGAAATTAAATCATTAATTTAATTATTTAATTTGACTTAACTAATAGAAAAAAATCACTAAAGACTCATAAAACAAAATATGAAAAACCATCATAGAAAAACACATACAAGAACAAACTAAAGAATTATCATCATGAATCAACGTCATTCGATGCATTCAGAGAGTAATCAACTCAGATACTTGTCCTAATTTTCTAGGACAAATGGCTTAAAGGTTTAGGATTTGGACTTAAGAATTTATCTTCCCTCTCTTACCATTGAGATAATGTGATAGGGTATGCTTATCCTAGAAATTCAAGGAAGTCAATACCCGGTACCTACAATTTGCATAAGATCCATGCATGTACAAACACAATATTCTAAACTAAACAGACAATGGTAGGAAGTGGTGCATCATGTAGATCTTGACTAGCAGGTGACTATGACTCCCTTAACCACATCAAAAACACCATACATAAAGAGAACATACATGCACACCATACACATGCAGTATGGGGTATACTGAAATCACTGTAATAATCATCATGCATACATGAAGTGTAGAATACCAAGTAACCTCATCATATAGTCAATTGAATGTGAAACAATATTTGATAATCTCACAACAATACTACTAATAATCAAGCATAAAACTAGCCTAAAATATTTCAAGAATAATAGCAAATGAAAACTAGGGGCAAGCACTATAGTAGGACACTGAAACATATGGATGATACACTTCATTGAAACCATCAGAATGACAAAGATACCAATTGACTAGGCCGCAATTCTTAGTGTGAATTTAGATAAATAGCTAGTGGTGGTCAAAAATGATCTAAGGTTTTTTATGACATCTTATTGTGTGTATTCATTAGCAACAAGGACTACATGTAGACACCTAAAAAACCTTTAGAAAATAAGGTATTTTTATTTTCTAAAAAATTCCTGATGACATCATCATTTATTAATTAATTAATTTATTTTTATGCCATTAAATCCCTTTATCTTAATTAAAAATATTTAATTAAGAAATCCCTCCCAAAAATGTTTAAATCTTATTTAAACATTATTTCCTTATTTATTAATTATTTAATTAATAAATTGACCAAAAATCCCAAAATAAATAATTAATTAATTTTTTTCCCAAAAGTTGGCCAATTTCCTTAAGACCAATAACCTCTTCCAAAATCTTCTAATCCTTCTTTAATTTCGATTGAAGGCTAATCTCATCATTTCCTACCCCTAATCCCAACTCAAAATATTTAATCAAGATTAAATATTAATCCTCATGTTTATTAAAAATATTTTAATAAATATCTCCTCAACCCAAACCCTTGAAATAAATAAAACTTTATTTATTTCATAAAATCTTATCCTAGGAAGTTCTAGACTCTTCTAGAAAGTCTTCATCCTCATCCAAAGCCTAGACTCTTCTAGAAGATGTCTTTAACCCTAATCCTAATCCCCTCCTAACCTTGTCACATTCCCTAAAAATGGGTTAAAACTTGCTAACTCAAGCCAAAGTTAACAAATATCTCCTCCTTCACCCACCCTCATTAATTGCAATCCACTTGCCATCCACTTGCCTAGTCCTAAGCCATCTCTAACCCTTCCTCTAATCATTTTTACAACCCTAAGCAAGCTTAAAACCTCCCTAAACCCTCAAATTCAAATTTCATGGTATCTCTCACAAATATCTTCAACCACAAAACTTTATAAAGCCCACAAAGTCATAAATGTTCTTACAAAGCACTTATGAAGGGTCTTTATGAAGATTTTATCCCTTGAGCCTCCTTTGTTGACTCATCCTTCCCCTTTCCTCCATCCTCTCACCATGTCACATGTGTCACTCCTTGATTGGTTGTAAGGAAGCACAATCCATGTGCTCTCCTCTCATGCAATCTAAGCCCTCCATGAGCTTTTTCCCATCCTTGCATCTTAGTCCTCAATCCCTCAAGCCTCTTGCCTATAAATTGGATCCTTCCCCTTTGCAAAATAACACAATCCATGAAGTAAAGTTATAATGCTATTTTGAGAGCCAAATCCATACTAAAGCCATCTATCCACACCAAAAATCCACAATCATCCATTGAAGCCTTTGGAAGCATATTGAGCATACATCCTATCCATTTAGATAAAGCCACTCAACAAGAGAGCTTCTCATTGAGAGAGCCCATTAATGACTCATATTTTCAATTGAGATCTCATCTTAGTCTATCTTGAAGTTTATGAATTTTGTTTAGTTTGTAGAAGCTTTATTTAAATTTAGTTTCTATTAGCATACTAACATTGCTCATATACACTACAAACTACTTGAGATTGGTTAAGAGGGGCAATTTGCAAGATGTTGATGCGTGGCCTTATGTGGTATGCCTCTAGCTAGTGAGAAAACATTATCAAATCACAGTAAAGAATACATAATAGTGAATGATTCTTTCATTTTTGCAATCATCTGGTTCATTAAGGGAGACTATGCAAAAATGATGTCAAAGGAGGCAATAGTAACAATTATAGAAATAGGTACCTACTACATCCAATTCAAGACATTCACCTACTTAAGGGTAGCATGTACAACCATAAATCCCAAAGAGCTACCTAGGCATCCATGTGATAGACTCATTTTTCTAGAGATTGCATGACAACTCTCATCTACATATGATAGAGTAAGGAAATAACATAAGAAGACCTAGGTATGGTCCATCACCATAGGTTTGTTTGGTGTCAAGCAGAAGTAGGATATCATGACTTTTGAGTCAGAATGGGATCAATAACCCTTGGAGGATTATAACTCCCCTCGTCTATATTTTGATAATATTGGTAGAGTCCAATTCTTGGCAGGAAAATAATTTAAACATGAAGATGTTATAAAGGATCACTGGATGAATGTAGTAGATGACTATGATATCTAGATAAGGGATTATTGTAGGATGACTCTTTATTTGGTAGGTAGTACCTTGAAAATAAAGTTCCCATTAAAGGTTGTTCAACAAGACTCTTCAGATGTCTTGGATCCCCTATATAGTTGAGATAAGATATGTTATCAAACAATCATAAATGTCAAAATTGATAGAGAAGAAAATGTAGATATCAATCATAGGGTGAGCTATATAAGCTAGTTGACCAAGGAATGGATTAAGAGACCATTTAAGTTGGACTTGGTTCCACAAATAGTAGTTTTCCGAGCTACAACCCACCCAGTGAAAGGTAAAGGAGTGAAGGCTACAATACCAATGTTCACAACCCAATCTCCAATTAGGCCAGAGACAGTATATCAGCATGATAGGAAATTTTGGTACTTCAAGGTACAGAAGGGCAAGAATAAAAAGAAAAGACTTTCTCCACAGCTAGCTAAGCTTGAGCTTGAAGGGACTCAAGTCCAAGGAGCCACTCAAGCTCAAGATAATCCTCAAGTGCCACCAACAGAATAGGGACAGGGATTTGAAGAGAAAGCATAGGAGGTGTCCCCACAAGTTCAAGAAAAATAAACCTCTATGTTAGCTCCTAAAAAGAAAAAGGGTAAGACTACAATTAAAAGGACTAGGAGATAGAAAGTGAAAAGTAAGGTTATTCCTATTCCTTTAGTTCTAGAAACCATTCTTGTAGAAGATGAAGAGGACAAAGAAGATGAAGAGGATAACCTTCCCTTGAGTCAGAAGACTCATTTGGCCAAGGCTATTGAGTTATAATGAAGGAGTTCCACTATAACACTGCCAACCATTCCCACACAACCTATTTAGGTTACTACTTTAAAGGATGAGCTACAACAATAGATTGAAGAGCAAGAGAATCAAGGAAATGATAAATTTAATATGTTAGATTTTGACTTCATGCCAGTGGGCACTGAACTTTTTGGTGATAAGATAAGGGATATACCAATAAGTTAGACTTTGGAAGAAGATTGGAGTCAATCATTACCTCGGTCACAAGGAATTTAAGGTGCCCCGCCATCACCAAGTCAAGATTTATCTTTCTTGGATAAAGGTTTAGCCATTTCTCTCCCTCTGATTAATGAAGAATAGGTACAACTAGTGCAAGAAGAAGAGCCACAACAAAGACCCACCAATGAAGTATCAAAGGAGGGGAAAATATATGAAGAACCCCAACAAACTTCTCAAGGTATAGTGGAAAGGATTGTGGGCTTAGCAAACACAGGGATGCTTGATGTAGATCCCTTACAGAAAGAAAGGACTCTAGAGAGGAGCGATGAGGGAAAGGGTCTAGCAAAATAAACCCCCTCTTCATCCAAGCATAAGTCTCTAATGGAAACTACTCGAAGATGGTTGAGAAAAGAGGTGATGGTTAGGTATAAAAGGAAACTCTATTGTACTAAGGAAGAGGGAACAAGAGAATTAGTTGAAGCTCTCAAGAAGCTTGAGTTACCTAAGGGAGATGCATGTAAATTGGCCTTCATTATGAGGCACTAAAATTAGGACTTGTTCGCTCACATTGCTATCCCTCTACATGCAAATATTGAAGATCTAGCCACAAATGATTATCAAATCAAAGAATTTTTGTTGGGAAAACCAACTATGGACATGACTAAATTAATGGCCACTATATGAATTAAAGAAGAGTTTAATCACTTAGATAAAGATGAGACTGAATTAGTCAAGTTGAAAAGGAATGAAATCATAAGGGGATTTCTACATGAGTTAGTTAGTCCTATTGACCCAGATAATCTAGAGGCCACTCTTGAAGTAACTTTAGAGAGGAAAGTTAAATAAAAGGCAGTTGTATAGTTGGATCCATTTTTTAAGGCTTGTTAGTTATGGTGAGAACATTTTGAGGAAAAGGGTGTGCACATAATATAGGGGAGCCTCGAATTATTGTACCATATGTAGAATAATACGAAGAAACTAGTTACTATTTTAAAAAAGGATTTTGGATTGATGGACAAGGTACATACCTAGGGAAATGACCTTTGAGCATTGCAATGAATAAAATGAAAGAGATATCATATGTTGATGGATGTATATATGGGGGATGAGTTAGATAAAATAGATGATTGAATTTAGAAGATTGTGGCTGGTAATAAAGTAATGGAAACATTACATGTAGAGTTTCATAAGCTGAAGGATAAAACCCAAGAGAAAATTTTGGAAGTAGAGAAATATTATAGTGATGTGTTACTTGACATCTTTGAAGATGAGTCAAGAGATAAAATCATGTTGGTGAAAATAGTCATCGAATAGTTTCAAAAGATATTTCAAGAAGCTTTGACTGATGAAGACATTAGACAAGAATTTAAGACGGAGCAGGCATTGCTAGAGTTGGATGCAAAGCTCAAAGATTTTGGAGAGACTTTTATAGAAGTGGGAAACTATCAGCAAGTAGTAAAAGATAAGTATGATGCTTTGGATTTTCTGGATGCAATCCAAGTGATAGAGCTTATAGAGAAATTCAAGAGCAAATAGCTAGACATATCTCTGGTATGAAGGGGAATAAAATCCAAAATCTAGAATTTTAGTTTTGACACTTGGGAAAATTTTGCATTTTTTTGGACCTATCACCCAAGGTGCACAAAGTACACTTCTCCAAAGGTGTGCTTCGCCAAAGGTGCATCAAAAGTTTTTGAAGAAGTTAGAGGTGTGCTAATAGTTAACTGCCAATTCCAAATTTAGAGCTTTCCATGCACCAAAAATGCATTCTGATGTTAAATTAACCCCACAAACCTCTAGAGAAGGTTGAGCTTCTATTTTTGGCATCTCTAGAGACTCCTACATCATTTGATAACTTCCTTATTCTTATCTACTTCTTATTTTCTCATGCTTTTTTTGTTTTTAGACATGTAAAGGCTCATGCATCCATTAAATGATGTAAACAAGAGCGGAGTCCTAGTTAGTAACATTTGGAGAGTTAGTTTGTACATAAATAGATTTGTTTTATTAGTTTAGAAGCATATATTTGCATGCAAAGATCTCTCACTATCAACACAAATTAAGGAGAAGATTTCCTATAAACTAAGGAATTAAATATATATTTGAGGCCATTATTTTGATGCAATAATATATACTTTATGTGCTCTCATTCTAAGTGTAGTCATTCTTGCCATAGTGTGTTATATTTTGTGAATGTATGTTCATGGAGTGTAATGGAGTCAATTTTTTTAGTGTTATTTTGATTGAGTGATCTTTTAATTCTAGTGTTTGTCATGTGTTTATAAGTTTTGTTGACATACTTAGTTGGAGAAGAGATCACTGTATTATTCTTGCATGCCTTTTTGTCTTGCATGAATGCACCTTCTTTGGCCTTGTGATCTAATGAAAAGTGAAATATCTTATGGTTATTGAATTCCCATTGACGATTGCATTAGTGGAATTAAGGAAGTGTTGCTCCTATTTTCATTGGTTACCTACCAATCTTTTTAAAGGCTTAATTTGCATATGTGTTGTTTCTATGGCTTATGTTCATTAGCGATTTAATTTTCAAGTCATTTTCTTAAATTTCTTGTTACCCTATATTTTTAATTTGCTTTTACAAACCTTTGGTTAATTTAGGAATTCATATAGTTTCATAGTTAAAACTACATTCATTATAAATAGAAAAATACAAAAAAAAAAAAATTCTTTTTGTGTGGTTACTTTTTTTGAGATAGTGAGCGGATTCAACATCTTATCTGAAATTGGTCAAAACTAGCAAAGGCCTCCTCATGAACACTCGCATTTATGTTCTACTGAGTAAATTTTGGTAGGTCGCAAGATCACCCAAAACCTTGGAGTTGATCCTAGATTATCTTTTCAAGAGAGGAGTTCAAAATAATTCTTGTCATTAAGCATTGTGTAAAATGATAACTCAAAAAATAGTAGATGCATACAAAACTTAAACTTATAAATCAAGAACTTATAACTTTCTTCTACAAGAACTACTAGAAAAAGCTTAAGATCTGCCCCACAAAACTAATGAAAGTCTATTAGAATTACAAATGTGAAATATATACTTCTGAGAGTGGGGGGGGGGGGGGGGGGGGGGTGAATCAGAAGTCCTAACCTTTAACAAATACAACTTTTAACTTAAAACAATACATGCATCAAACATACTAAAATGACATGTAAAGTAAATGCATGCACATAAACACTTGACACTAGATATATGATCACCCAAAAACCCTCCAGATGAGAGGGTAAAACTAGGGTGGGGATGACACCCACAATCCTTCACTATTAGAGCAAAAAAGTGTTCACCTATTGAAGTTACAAAGTGTTGACCATTCTCATGATCTACCCTGTGAAAGGCCTGCCTTGTTAAAGGCTTACAAAGGACTATTAGATCCCACCTTGTTAAAGGATTTTAACACACTATTAGAAGTGTGCTTGGTTAAAGGACTTACATAAAATTCACTTGGAATGCCACCTTGTTAAAGGATTTTACAATGAATGTTAAGTCAACCTTAGTCCAAAGGATTTCACCCTATTGATATAGTTGTTAGAAAGTAATACTAGAATGTTTGATCTTATAACTTACAATCTTGTATTGCTGACTTTAGATCTCAATTTTTTCCATCCTAATCCTCTCTGATATGATATGAAAATGTTGTATAACTGATCTTCTATTCTACTAATTGATTTCGCAATTCTCTTCTTCTTCTAAGTCACCTTGAATGCCTTTTAGTCAATTCACCCTTTTTCTCCTTCTATTCTTTTCTCACATAGATCACATTCAATCTCAATTCCTCTCTTAAAGTATGAGGCTTCATCTTCCTTATAAAGATTTTTGTGACTTAGGGTTAGGTATGAATCTATGGTTAAGATTCATCCTTTTTTTCATTTAACCTTTCTAATTTTTTGATTGGTTGCATGTTGATTGCATAGGAAAAATAAATAGATAATTTCTTATCTTCTAAGCTTCGAGATCTATCCATTAGTTGGCATAAAAATAGTTTACCATAAACAACAACTAGGTCCATTATGTGTTACTTAGAATATGATAATAATGATGCTCGACACTTACTATAATTCTATTTGACTTGGCATTTGAACTTGCTCAGCATCAACTGTTCACTCGAAACTTAAACTTGCTTGACACTATCTATTTACTCAGCACTTGATTGGATCAGCATATGAGTGACTCGACACTCATTGCAACTCAACATCTATACATATTATACTCAATATATATCACTAGCTTAGCATGAACTAGTAAATATCTTAAGTGTGCTGACACTCAATTGTCAAAACCAATATGAGATCAACAATTTCCCCTTTTGACATGAGTGTCAAAAACACTTAACTATAGATAAAAAATCTAGTCTTCTTGAGTATAATATACTTACAGTTTAGCATATATATAAAAATTTAAAAATGTTTCAAAATTCTGTAATAGACTATATACCTCAAAATTTTGTAACTTCCTTGAGTTAATGTGCCTTTTTTGTATCCAAAATCTCTTCTCTTTTGAGTAGATTTTCCTCATGCTGATACTCTTTGTCTTCAAGAATACTAATACTCTTTATCTATCTGATATACTCTATTTCTTCTCTTTTACTATTTTTTCTCCTTTTTTCTGTTTGCTCCATTGTTTGCTCCCCCTTAACTTGCTATCACTTTTTTGGGTTATCTCCCCTTTTCATATTTTTATCCCTCTTTCATATTATCCCTCTTGCATATATTCTCCCCCTCTTTGACCCTTATATCAAAAGGTTTGTACACAGATTGTGCATTTGTCCAAAAAAAAATTGTGGACTACCATTATTACTTTCAGAGTAGCATCCTAGTTGTCTATTACAACATCTAAGAATTTGATTTGAATGACTGTCTCTATTGCAAGATGAACTAATCCATCCAAAGTTGAAATATTAGGATCTTTCTTTAATACAGTTTCTTCATATGCTAGTTCTTTATGGAGTATTTCCATATGAGGGGTAAGGGAAGCTTGAATGTTGACCAACTTGGCTTTTATGTTGGCCTCTTTTGTTGTTAACATAGCTAATTACTTTTGCATATGGAGCATTATATGGAAATGATTCTCACTCTGAGCTAGGCCTTATGGTAATTGCATACCTAATATTTTCAATTTTCCTTCCAAACTCAGAATCCTATGGCTTGTTTCTTGTGTGAACAGTGTGTGATCATATGATTATGTGTACAATGAGAATATATTCTTAAGTACCTTCCTCACTTTTTAAATTTTGGTAGCCAATTCCACTTGTGATAGTGTTACTTCACTTGATATTTTCTCGTTAATTTTGCTTTACAATTTCTTTTCAGACCATTCCATAAGTTTTGCATTGGCTTCTTGGTCTTCATTTGTCACCTGTTCCACAATGTCTGAAAGTTGTTCTAATATGGGATTGGATTCATCAAGTGTTTGCAAGCTGAAAGCATCTAAGATGATGTCTTTGATCTCATGAAGTGCTTGCCTTTTCTTATACTCTTTCCTGAGTGTTTCTTGGTTCTTCTTTCTCTCTAATTCCTCTTGCATCATATTTATCTATTCTAATGTGATGGTTGCATAGTCATATTTGGGTATCACTATTTCTTCATCTAACAGTGCATCACCATAGTGAATTAGCTTTGCAACCTTTGAGCTTGAGCTTGGTGTAGAAATTTGCAATGGGATTGCATTCGTGCCCAACTTTTGAAGGACTTTAGTAGGAGTGCTAGTTGTTGGTAAATTTACTAATTTTTGTATGGCTTCTTGCTCCTTCTCCTTTGGAATATCCTTGTCTTCTTCTAATCTACCTTGATCAATCACAATTATTTGTCCCATTCCTTGTGTTTGTATGTTAGGCACAAATATTTCTATCTGTCCTGCTTGATCATTTGTAGGTGCTCTTACTTTTGTAATCTATTGTTGAATGATGACAACTTTATTGTAGTGTCAACCTTTGTAGATGTATCATTTGACATTTGTAGTTGAGGTTGACCACTAGTAGCTATAGGGATGGCAGAAGGTCATTCTTATGTGTTCTCCTTGTACCTAGTAATATCAGCTACTACTTTCTGTAGTTCATCCACACTGACCAATATAGGATTATTACTCAATTTAGGTTGTAGTGTGGATTTGTTAAGGATCTTCTTTAGATCATCTATAGTTAATGAATTGATGTTCTAAGTTGAGCAATCAAAAATATCTTTCACTATTATAGTGTCTATAGGTGTGTTTGTGTCATGTGGAAGGCTTAATGCTGATAGTTGTGTGTTTTGCACACTCTGTTCTGTTTGCTACTCATCAACTATTTCCATTCCATCTTTCTTCTATTCTTCCTCCTCCATTGTGGTATTTTCCTTTTCCTTCTTTTTTTCATCTTCCTTGTCCTTATCCTCTTCTTCTCCATCATTCCTTCCCTCAATTGGATCTTCCTCTCATGATTTGATAGTTGTCAATCCACATATCAATTTCCACATGAGAGTAAATTTCTTGACAACATCCACAATGTTGTTTTGGAGAATGCTAAATGCCATGTACTTGGGTGAAAATATGCTACTATACTTCTTATTTGCCTTGGTGATTTTCCCTCTTGACAACTCTAGCATCACTTGTGCAAGGATTTATTCCCTTATATGCTTTTCAAGATTCAACAATAATGCCACTTATTCTCAACAATTGTATACAATTCCTTAGGCATTGTATTATCGAATTCAAGTGGAGTGTTCTTGAATTTTTCCATCATGGCATATACTAACTCTTCCACCATATTTTGGTCTTCTCTACCAAGTTTTTCAAATTCAATGTTTTTCAATCTAGTTAAGTCTTCATTATCTTTAACATTATCACAAATATTTTCAAGATCATATTTGGGAGCATGACTTACTACTCTGAATTAACTATTGTCTTCTAACTCTGTCTTTTCATCATCTATCTTAGGTTATGAAATGTATTTTCTTCTTAGTTTCTTTTGCACAAGACTTATCTTCTCAATAGCATTTTTCTTCTCTTTTGCTTACTCTTTGGACTTTTGAGTGGTTTCCCTTGTACTAGATCTTGTTGCTGGTGCTATAGGCTTTTTAGCACTTAGTTTTGTAGTTTTCTTTCCCTTTGGTTGTGCAATAGACTGTGTTTTAGCTTTCCTCTTCTTAGGTTCAGGTTTGGCTGGTGCTTCCTTATCTTCTTCTTCCTCAACACCTTCTTCTTCCAATCTTCACCCATGCCTTGGGCTAAAGAAAGAGGTTCTTGACCTTGTACCTCTTCTTCCTCTTCATCTTCTTCATCATCATCTTCATCATTGTCTCCTGCACCTTCTCCAAACATAGCTTTTAGCTTCCTCACCATTTTATCTTTCTTTTTCAAGGTTGAGGCTATATTAAGTTCCATTTCAACTTTAGACTTTACAACATCATAGTTGCTAAAAATTTTGCAACTCTTATTTATTTCCTCTACAAGAAGTGTAGTGATAGCAGTTGAAGCTTCATCGATGTTGATTTCATATCCTAAAGGCCTTAACAATCTAACTCTTGGTACTATAGACTAGATGTAAGTATAGTCAATGTCTACAAGGAAACAAATATCATTTTAATATTGCTCTACTAGTGAAACAAGAATCCTCAATCTCTATTTCATAGAATTCTTGAAGTCTTCAAAATAACTAGTCATTACTGACTCAAAATTGTCTCCCATTTGTTCAATATACTCATTTATTTGCATAGCTATACATCTATTTGGCTTCCATCCTATCTTGCCAAAAGATGGGAGTTCATTTTGCACATAGAAAAATATGCATAACAGTATGGAACCAAACTTACATTGAGTGCTTTTAGACTTCCTTATTGCTCCTAGGTTCTCCATTATTTGTTGCATTTAGAGTTCTGCAAGGTCATAGGTGTGATCTTTCTTAACAATCTTATAGCCTACACCAACTGCTATACATGGAATAGTGTTCAATCTGCTTGATTGTTAGAATTTGTGTGAAATGACCCTAATGGAAAACTCAAGAAGAGGGTCTATGATGGTGTCGATGGTCATTCCACATTTGTTCCATTTTGCCCCTATGTTTTTCTCAATTACTTCTTTAAAGTCACTTCTTAGGGTCTTCGGTTGATCTAGGGTTGGGTAGCTAGTAACCCTCTATATAATTTTCTTTGTGATTTTTATGGATCCACCCTCTAACCATAAGCATTCATCATGCATTATGATTAGGACTATTTTGATCCATTCAGTTTTGAAGATAGTTGGGAATTCTAGGGCACAGGTTAAACCCTCTCTTTCCATAATTTTGAATTCTTCTTTTAACACCCCATTTTCACATAATTTTTCATAAGCTTGATGTATTTTCATGTCTCCAATTCCTCCAACCTTTTAGTTATAGCATTTCCTCACATCTTGCACCATTACAACCTTAGGTGGAATCATAAACAATGTGCCTCCTATTTGTAGGTAATCTCTGGTATGGCCTTGAAATTTGGTTACCTAACCTCATTACTAACCAATTGAAACTCAAAAATGTCTTTCTCCTTCACATTTCTTGAGCTAGAGGCCATATTTGTGAACTAGGGTTTTATCAAATTAAAAACTACATAACTTGGCACATGAAGAATACCTTTGTGATCGACAAACTGATGCTTGATCTCTACTGTGATCCTTGTAAATGCTTCAAACTAGTTTGTTGATCACTTCTTTTCCCTATTTTCTCTTTCTCTAGATTCAAAATGACAAAAAATGATTGAAATTCACGATTATACCCTTCAAAATATCACATTTATTGCTTGGTGCTTGTACAATTGTTAACTCAGCTTCAATGCAATTTCAGCTTTACTCGACATTAAAAATTTGTATACCTTCACTCAGTAGCTATTGATCTTATCTTTACTTAGCAACTACTACTCACTTGGCTCCAACTGGCTTTGACTTACTACTCAACATTGGCTAATAGTTTGCTCGACGTCTGAAGAGAAATTTTCAAACTTTGCAGTAATGTGAAAACTTGAAGATTTAACTTTGAATTTTCCTCATTATCTTTCATCTTTATTCATGCTAATCTATCCTTTTTGGTACTAACTTCTTTTGGAAATGATGTATGATAAATTATTGAAAGTATTAGTCCCACATACCTCCTTTTTTCTTAGTTTGATGAGGTGTGACCGTTTGACCTATTAGGTGAAGTGATCCCTCCATTTGATGTGCTGCAATCTTCTCTTTGCTTCCATGTTTTAATCATGTCTCCTTTGGTGTGCTCAACATCAAATTTACTTTTTCCTTTGTTGAACTTGGAATTAAGTGCCTTTGACCTTATTCAGTAGTACTTGCTGATGCGACCTATCTTCAAATAGCTAAAACATGTGATTTGACTCAATCATCTACTATAGTTACCACTAAAATTGTTCTAATGTAGTTCTCAAAAATGTGTCCATACTTTTGACAGTAGTGTAGGTGCACTTTCAGTACACCATTTTTAAAACTCCAAATTTGGTTATCTAGGTTAGGTTTCCCATAAGCTACCTGAACCTTCCTCTAATACATTGTTGTAAAAGGATGAAAATCATAATCTTGATATGCAGATGTAAAAGTTTATACTTTCAGATTCAAAAGTTCAAATGAAAAAGTTCAGATCGAGATCTATACCTACAGGTTCAAGCATGCATAAACAAATTTTGGAATTGTAGAACAAAATAGCAGAATTGGAATTGAAAGTCAGAATTGGAATTTGAATTAAAAATTAGAATTACTTGTTGTTGCACCTGTTCTGAGATTCACAGATGTATACAAGGATGATCTTTGATCTATATATCAGATCTGCACTACTACAAATAATATGAACTATGCAATCAATTTTATTGGTAGCTATACTTGATATGGTATTGAGAAGTATGCTTCAATCTACTTCTATCACTTATAGCCATGAGGTCTCTTGTTGCTCCTGATCATCTTTCTAAGTATGCAAATATATTTTCTATTTGCTTACATCATTTCTTATAGCAAATGGGGTTGCAAGCTTTGGGTTTAACTGCGGAGGAAACTCTGTAGTTAAGCGCGCTCAGGCTGGAGTAGTACTGGGATGGGTGACCTCCCGGGAAGTCCCGGTGCTTCACCCTTGTGAGCATCACCTAGATCCAATGAGTGTTAAGTGTTCCATTTATTCTCATGAGAGATGGATTCATGTTGAATCACTACTCATGAAACATGGGTCATCGAGTTTGACTCAAAAATCACACAGTTAAATCCTGATATTCACATCACAGCAATAATATAGTGAAAAGGTTGAGTTTTTAGAGGAAATGTGAACCTGAACAGGCACGACTTGAGAAATTAGTATGGAAAAATGCTGGTAGAAGATGCTAATTTCCTTTCAGAGATCTACAACCATGTTAATCCACACAAAAGAACTTTGAATTATAGCATCAGAAAAGTCCACAAAATTTACCTCAGAACTTTGAAAAATAGAAATCCACTTTGATATGATGTTATTCAATGATATCGATGAGAATGTTAGAATTGAAAATATTGGGCCACCTAAGAAAGTTATCTATGCATTCAATCCAGAATTGATTGGATAAAATGTAGAAGGCAAGGTGAAACATGTAGAAGTCAAGGAGCATGCTGGTAGAATATATTATCGATATGAACTGGAAGCACTCATGCATTGGTCAGTGCAACTGCTATTGGTAATAGGTTGTATTTGACGACTATTAGTGGAAATGGACTTCAATGGAAAAAGTATTTCTCAAGTCTAATCCAGATTGCAGATTCCTTTCGAGTGGATTGACAACGAATTTTATGACCCATGCAAGTGAATTGAAATAGATTTTATTTCTTCATTTTACTGTCTCAAATTCTTAAGCGGTCACATTTTATAGAGTATGTTGAATCTTTGGGCTTGCTGTTATACGAGAATTGGTTCAGCTCTATGATAAATGACTGTTATTAACTTCCAATACATGTATGAAATTTACTTCATACATCTAAAGATGAGGGAAATAATCACGCATTTCATCAAGTGTAATGAACCATCAGTCAGATTGCATGCACTAGATGCAGCGATTCACTTTCATATAACACATTTGCAACTTCAATGTTTCCAATATACCGAAGAATGATGGCAGTAGGATTGAGAATACTCCTCTACAGTGGAGACACAGATTCAGTAGTTCTTATGACTGGTACAAAATATTCCATTAATGCATTAAAGCTTCCAATTGGGAAAGCATGGTATCCTTGGATAAATGGAGAGCTGGATGTGGCAGATAGAAAAGGGTCAAAATATTTGACCATATGTAGATAACGAAATGGAGTAATGAACGCGAATCCAAAGTCACTTGTATAATCATAAACTTTCATATTGGGACATCATTACATCTGTGGCATGAAGCATAGTTTTGAGAAGGTCATACAAAAAGATCAAGCTTCGTGTAGAGGACGTTCAGGGTAGGAATGTTCTGACCAACTTTTGGGGAATAGATTTCACCACCGATAGGCTCTGGTCCTTAGTTTGCAAATGGTAGACTTTGATTGAGGCTCATGTTGATGTTAAGACTACTGATAATTTTACCTTGCAAATGTTCTACATTGGATTCACAAAGAGGAGGCCTAATCAAGTTAAGTGCACATGCTATGCACAAACAAGTCAGATTAGACAGATTCGCAGGAAGATGAGAGAAATAATGATACGTGAAGCTATATCATGTGATCTAAAAGAGCTTGTGCAAAAGTTTATACTAGAGGTGATTGGGAAAGAAATTGAGGAGGCTACTTGATCCATTTACCCTTTGCAAAATGTATTCATCAGAAAAGTCAAAATCTTGAAAGCTCTGAAATTTGACCTTGGAAAGCTTATGAAGGTATATGGAGATTATTCAGAGGAGGTTGGTGTCAAGGTTGATAGGCCTGTAGAAGAAACACTGGCAGAGTCAACTTTATTTCTATATCAAGCAACCAGAGATCCATGGTACCTAG
This sequence comes from Cupressus sempervirens, assembly GCA_028749045.1. Taxonomy (NCBI): domain Eukaryota; kingdom Viridiplantae; phylum Streptophyta; class Pinopsida; order Cupressales; family Cupressaceae; genus Cupressus; species Cupressus sempervirens. Next base: position 679,646,954 of record CM053787.1, on the reverse strand, counting down.
ATCAGGATTATCACTGTGATCATGCCTATTTTGGGTTTTACACAAAGTGAAAATCGAGAAGGACTTTGGTCAAAGCCCTCTCCATAATCTCCTCATATGGTGCAAACCTCTTCTAGTGGAGAATCTAATTTTGAATATGTAAGGATATCACATGATGGAATAGATATTTGGGAGATTAATAGCAAGCTCTTGAAACTTGATTGTAAAGTAGCTTCGGGTCCTTATGGTGACTTGTTTAGAGGTAATTATTGTGGTCGAGATGTTGCTATTAAAGTTCTTAAGCTTGAACATCTAGATGTAGATCTACAATGCAAATTTTCTCAAGAAGTCTTCATTATGAGGAAAGTTTGGCATAAGAATATTGTTCAGTTTAAATTTGCGTATTGTCACTATAATTCAATTAATAAAGCATATATGAGAGCTCCAAATTGCTTCAAGATGATGATTACAATTCATTACATTTGAAGGCCCTAAAGATATGTGATTTCACATCTACGGTTGTTATGCTTAGATAAGACATGACACACATGTTTACTTCCAAAAGAAACTGTATTATAATAGTTAGCATTAAGCTGGGCATAAAATATCAATTAGAAGATGAAATTAATTAAGTTCAAAATGCACAATAAAGTTCTTAAGGTGCAAAGTAAAGACTATGTTGGTTTATCTTCAATTATGAGGAAGAAGAATTGATCATTTATAAGCTGAGAACACATGTTCGATCAAGATAACTAGAGAATCTAAAAAGAAAAATAGAAAAAGGGGAATTAGAAAGAAGCAATCATAAAACCAAAGGTCATCATGTGAGAACTAAAGAGTCACATGGCAGGAAACCAAACAGTGGCTGAAGAAGATTATTTATTGCAAATCTTTTCCTAAGAAGAGGGGTTCAACCTTTTCTAGATACCGTCAGAGAGCTAGAGTAGGAGGGGGAAAAAATTGTTGATGTATTAGACTTAATATTGCAAAGCCAATAAAGAGGATTTTATGTCAACGGTTTTCTGTTCCATTTAATTAGTCATTGCTTCTATGTGTCTTTCTTTTTCCAAATTACAGAAGGAGGGAAAAGATGTTTTATTCTTTTGTCATGAGGATATGAATTAACCACAATAAGAAGTGCTATGGGGTATTTAGAGAAAGATTCATTAGAAGTCTTTAATCATCTCATTTATTTTTCTATTAGCGTTTGTTGTAGGTTAATTAGATGCTGAGTATATGGATTCATAAGAATTGTGAGTTCTATTGCTTGGTTTATAGATTAGAATGTTTTTCTTGCCTAGATTAAGTCCTATTTAGGCTTAATTTAGTTTGCCTCTTCTACTCTTGGGTTAAGAGCATACCCCATGTTAGTTTAGGAGAGAAACATAATTCCTTGAACATTATTCACATAGGGAGCTGTACCTTAATTCAGAGGGAAACTAGTTATTCTTAGAAATAGTTTTTCAATTGTTGTGTAAAGTTGTTCTAAATTACAAATTGAGCAAATTAAAAGGAGAATTAGAAGAAGAATAATTTGTTTACCAACAAGTAGTAATAACTTTGCCTAGTATTATAGTCCTAGTTATAGAAGTGTCCATGAATTCTTTGTTTTGCTAACTTGTTTGGTGACCACATAGGCTTGGATCTGCACTCAAAAGCTCTATTTCCATACTTTTGACAGTTGTAGCAGTAACCTTCAAATCTTGGTGTTCTCATGGTTCTAGTCCTATAGTCATGTGCTTGGTGGCCTTGCTTATTACACTTATGGTAGTGAGTCATGTTCTTGGGTTTGTCATGCTAATTTGCATTCTTTCTCCTACACACATTAGCAGTATGTCCCTTCTTACCACAAAAATGACAAGTGGGTTTGGAGTTCTTACATTTTTTATTCCTTTCTTCAATAGTCTTGGATTATTCTCCTCCTTTAGTGCTAGTACAACCTAGTCTAGTAGCATCATTACTAGATCTTGGGGACTTCAGTAGTTGCTCAAAATACTTGATGGCTCCATTTGGCTTGTTGAAGCTCTCAACAATCTCTCTTTCTCTTCTCAAATTATTTTGCAATTGTTCATTCTACAACTTCAATGTGGTGATCTCAATGTCTTTAACATTCAACTTATGATGAGCATTCATCATCTGACTTAGGGTATCCAATTGCATGTTGGATATTCTTGCAAGTTTAGTTGACTTTTCTTCCAATCTATTGGCTAGGTTTCTCTTATCTTCTTCTATCATGACTTTATCCTCTATGTATCTTTTCTTCTATTTAGTCACTTCACATAGCATCATGGCTTGGGTTTCTTGTTCCATCTTTAGATTTTTGATCTCTTCTACTTGTGCTTTGTTCTTCTCCATTAGGTCTACAACTGGTACATCAAACTCTTTTGAGTCTCCATTTGGAAATACTTTGGTGGTGTCAATCTCTTTTTACTGTGTGTCATTTTTAGCTATGGCAATCTCTTTCCTTCTCTTTATGGATTTCCTTAATTCCTCCCTAACTTTTTCCAATGAATGTAAAATGAGATGTTTTCGATCTCCTAGTTCTCAATGATCTTCCAAAGTTTGTAGACCTCCATGTTTGGATCTTTTCTCTAAGCTACAAGGCTTCTCTTAATCATATTTCAGCTTGGATACCAATTGTTGGAATTACAAATGGGAAATATATACTTTTGAGAGGGGGGTGAATTAGACATCCTAACCTTTAACCAATAAGACTTTTAACTTTAAAAAATACATGCATGAAACATACTGAAATAACATGTAAAGTAAATGCATGTACATAAACACTTAACACCATAAACGATCACCCAAAAACCCTCCAAATGAGAAGGTAAAACTGGGGTGGGGATGACACCCACAATCCTTCACTACTACAGCAATAAAGTGTTCACCCATTGAGGTTACAAAGTGTTGACAATTCTCATGATCTACCCTATGAGAGGCTTGCCTATTAAAGGCTTACAAAGGACTGTTAGATCGTATCGTATTAAAGGATTTTAACACCCTATTAGAAGTGTGCCTAGTTAAAGGACTCACATAACATTCACTTGGAATGCCACCCTATTAAAGGATTTTACAATGACTATTAAGTCAACCTTAGTCCAAAGGATTTCACCCTACTGATACAGTTGTTAGAAAGTAACAATAGAATGTTTGATTTGATAACTTACAATCTTGTATTGCTGACTTCAAATCTCAATTCTATCCATTTTGATCCTTTCTAATATGATATAAAAATGTTGTATCATTGATCCTCTATTCTACTAATTGATTCTACAATTCTCTCCTTCTTCTAAGTCACCTTGAATGCCTTTTAGTCAATTCACCCCTTTTCTCCTTCTATTCTTCAATCACATACATCACATTCAATCTCAATTGCTCTCTTAAAATATGGGGCTTCATCTTCCTTATAAAGATTTTTGTGACTTAGGGTTAGGTATGAATCTACAGCTAGATTCATCCTTTTTGTCATTTAACCTTTCCAATTCTTTGATTGGTTAGATGTTGATTGCATAGGAAAACCAAATAGATTAAATCTTATCTTCTAAGATTTGAGATCTATCCATTAGTTGGCATAAAAATGGTTTACATAGTTGTTTGTGCCATCACAAACAACTAGGTCCATTTTGTGTTACTCGACATATGATAATATTGATGCTCAACACTTACTATATTTTTTTCTAACTTGACACTTGAACTTGCTCGACATCAACTGTTCACTTGGCACTTAAACTTGGTTGACACTATCTATTTGCGTGGCACTTGATTGACTCAGCACATGAGTGACTCGACACTCATTGCAACTTGGCATCTATACATATTATACTTGGCATATATCACTAGCTCGACATGAACTTAGTAAATATCTTAGGTGTATTAACGCTCAATTGTCAAAACCAATTTGAAATCAACAAAGTCTTTTAAACATTTGAATGAAAAAAATTACGAACTTGTACAAAGATCTTTTAGAGTCACCACTAATGCTTGTGAGAAAGATTTTAAAACATAATTTGTCACTTGAAAAATTTGAACCATACCTTCAACTTATAGGAAAACTTGCAAATCATCAAACCACTCTTGGAGATTTGTAAACTTAAGAAAAAAGGAAAATACATCTGAGCATTCTTGACTCTAAATTTCACAACACTTTAAAAAATTATCTAGCTAAACTAATTGATGATAAAATTACTATGGTTGAAGCACACAATTTTCATTCAACTCTTAAAGTACTATTGTCATGAATAAGGAAGAACAGAGATTCAAACTCCTTTTATAAAGCCTTGCAACTCTAATCCCCAATAGAGTTGTCATTTTGATGAATCCTGATTTAATAGTGAATTTATCTACCAAGTAGACAAATTTGCATCTAAGGGCAGTTATCTCCTTCTTCTACATCAAGCTTTGCAAAACTTAGGTGGGTAGACCTTTAGATTTGTTCATATGCTACCAATTCAAAGCACACATCTGAATATATACAAAGCAGATTAAACCCTTATTTCTTCTATACTCATGCAATAATAGAGGCATGTAGTAGAAATTTAAAAAACCTATGAGATACACAAGCTGAGTGAGGGTATCCTTTCAACTCCTAAACAAAAAGAGAAAATGGATAATTGATATTTGATTTTGAATTAGCAAAACCCCACATATGCAAAAAAATTTGAATTGATCCTGTAGTTGATCAGTGCCCTATCCATTGGGTATTCTATAAATCACAACATACATCTAGGATATCAGACATATATTTCATATATCAAGGTATCAGATCTATCTTATTACTTTTTGAATTAGACATCAATGTTCAATCTAAATCTCATACTTATCAGACATCCTTCCCATGAAATTTGTAACCATATCAAAATATATCGAGCATTTACTTGATTCCTTGAACAAAAAGAAAAATACATCAAGACATATATAGCTCAAAACCATATGAAATTTGACCTATGCTCTTTTCCCAAAGATCAAAAAACTTTGCAAACAACAGAGGCAAGAGACAAGACTTCAGAATGAAATTAAATAACTTGTCTTGTTGCTCTTTGTATTCATTTATTTGAAACAAGTACATTCAAGATACATGAAAAACTCATAAACATACCAACATATTATAACTATACTCTATATTTTTTGATCTTTTTCATACAAGAGAAATGTTGAGGAGAATACTAGAATCATAGCTAGAGCTCGTCTCAATAGTCTAGAACCAACAACATTCAACCTAGGTGGTTTCACAACTATGGAAAATTCTCCCAAAGCTTGGAACCAACCTTGTATAATGTGAGAAGAAAGAAATATATAGAAGAAGAGAGAAATCCTAGATTTGATTTGATGATATCATTTGTCCACTTAAAATTCCTCCATCTATTGAAGCCAAGCCTCTACCTTTTCTCTACAATTGAAAACTGGATCAAATCCCACCATTATGCATAATAAACTCTAAAAATATCTCTCTAAATGATGAGAAAACCCTCTTTCTAGTAAAATATCTAATTTGTTGAAAAAAAATTCCAAATCCCCTACCAAAATGATTTGAAGGAAAAATAATAATGCTAGGATGAATCTCTCCAAGTTTGGTGCATACCCATCTAACCCATTAGCTACAAATTGAATTTGAACTACCTACACTAGGATGTAGTTAAAATATCTTGGAAAAAACTAATTGGTGCTACTTCCCACTGTTACATGTGTGGAATCTAATGGTATAGCTAAAAGGTAGACATTGAGATCTTTCCAATTATATATGATAAGCCTATATTGGCCCCAAAGAAATGTTGAGGGCAACCATTTAAATTTGTGGTTCAAAATTGATTTATAGGCCTTGAAATTTTGCAAATATTTCATTTTTAAGCTAAAGTTGAAACAATATGATAAAATCGAGTTTCAATTTAAAAAGATTGTATGCTCATTTATAAAAAATGAATAAAATAATTATTTTTTTGTAGTTTTGAAATATCTCCCAATTTTGACTTCGAGTTAAACCTAGTTAACCGAGCATTGGACACATGGCACTCTCTAATTGGATAGCTCTGCACTAGTCATTGATGACATGTGAACACACTTGGTAGCTTTCCATTTCATCGCCACTTGTTTCTATCTAATTGGTCAAAATTTTCCACCTCATCTGCTTGAAAGCTTTGTGTCATGTATCACCTTTCACGCCTTTGTGACATCAAAACTTAAGTACAAGTGAACCACAGAGACCACACAACTAACCACTAGCATTTATCTTCTTGCTTAACTGCCAAACACATGACTAAATACTAGTTGCATGATCAAAATCTCCATCCCAAAACTGCTAATTTAACTACCGACTGCCTAAAACTGTCAACTGAAACCACTTCACGTAGTTCAAACTCCTAACTATTAACCTCCAAATCAACTACAGACCATGCAACCATTGGGCCCACCCAAGGATGGGTACCATATGTCGCACTCTTATTTGACCATCTACCTCAAAATCTATGCCACATGGCACTCTATCACCAATCAAGCAATCTCCACCTCATCCCTATGTCATGTGTTTGGTCAGTCAAAATTTGTCCCTAACTCACTACGCTTGTGATCTAGTACCCACACACAAGAAATGTGTCTCAAAAGGTAGATACCTGCTAGGCACTTCAATACAATGTGTTTTCATATAAAAACCATTTGTAAGACCTATGAACAAGGAGTGTGGGATGTTGGCCCTCCCTTCATTTGCACAACATACTCATAAACTATGAAGATGTCCTCTAATTTATAGATCATAAATGCCACAAACATAAAATTTAAATCAATGGAAAGAAAACTACTATTCTTTGTGTGGATAGAGGAATGTGGATCTCCTTTATTTGCATTCATTCTTCTCTATATCCTACACATGTTACAGGTTGGGATATGGATGTCTAGAAAATCTATGTCTACTCCTCGATGTACTTTCATGCAACTAGCCTTTCTTGCAATTAGTTTTGTAATTAAATTTTATAAGTGTGGAGCCTCAAAACTCATATTATAGTCATGCACAATAAGACACACACAGGTTAATATTGTTGTTTCCTTGAACAAAACTATGGTGACATCTCCTCCTTTCAGTTATGATTTATTGTGTTGAAATCTTGGGGGCATTTGAAACATATGAGAGGAAACACAATTGGGGAAATATATTAATGAGAATGGTTTGCAAATAGATTGGGGGAAGCATGTAGATGACTCATCTAGTTACAGTAACACACAACAAACATGTCACTGTGTAGACACTTTGCCATTGTAATGAAAATGGATGGTTGAAAGGGATAATGGTAGCACACTATCCACTCTCTTGCATTATGCTAGGCATGGCCACCCACTTCCTACTAGTTTCACACAAATCAAAAGAACAACAGGTCCACTTATCTTTGCTTTTCAATAATGCTCAAGCTAGAATGATTTGTACCCTCCTTCCAATCTTTTAATAATGTCAACTTAACACACTAGACTTAGCAAATGATGATGTAGGAACCTTGCATCCTGGACTGGGAATAAATAAGTTGATGCTTCCTTGAGATTATGCTCCCCATCTCAATGATAATACATACTTCATACTACCTTTACTATTTACCCTCTCTTGGCAGTGACGAATGAAGTAACTCATGTTTCTGACCAACAAGATAGAGGGATTTTAGAACAATCTCTTCATGCGCTTTAAACTTGGACCTTTCCTCTTTGACATTCTACAATTAGATCAGGGAGGGACTAATGGTTTCTAAATTCTATATTGATGCTCAATCTTGGATTTAATTCATCTTCCATAACTTGGCCTCTCTTGTGGATTCAAAGTGTTTCCCATTGCTTGGAAACACAATTCTCTTAATAGTGACTTATACCTATCCAACACCCTACATTATCTAAAATATTTAAGGTATTTTCTCCTACCTTTATCACTTCTTCTAGTATTTGGTAAAGGAAAATATGATTAGGCCTTTTACCCTTTTGCAATTGGAAAAGAATCTTCAACATTTACCTTAAACATGTTCGATCCATGGTGAATCACATTCCCTCTTTAAATGAGCATCAGTTAATGAGTTTTACTTTCCACACATGGTCAATATTATAAATCTATGTCAACTTCAAATCAATACTCTAATTGATACATATGCCACATCTTATTACTAGTTAACCAATCAATTTACAATACGGACAATGAATTCCATATTGGATGAGAACATACTTCTAGTTGATGTGAATTGCTTGATATTTAAAAGAAACATGCATATTCTTTGGTGAATTGCTTTTATAATGTCAATACTAATACATAATACAATAGGTGAAAACCTTTGAACCTCCTGAGTAAGTTCAATTTCATATCATACTTTCCACCATGTGTATGCAATCTCACACTATGTTATCATTTTTTATATAGTTAGTTGGGCTCCAAAGTGGGTATGGATAAATGGTTTTTGCATTCTAAACATGAACCTTCAAATAGTACCTTGACTGATCTTTTCTTGTTGATAGAAACAAAATTTGACCACTAATTGATCTGATAGAACTCATTTTTGACATTTTATGCATAGTGTCAAGTTTGTATTGGGAGGCCTTTGAACTAGTTTCAAAAAATCACCAAAACACTTGACATATTCTTAGCACCTAACATACTTGATATTTTTTAAATATTTTTTTAGTCTGTAAAATCTCGCTTCATGATGACCTTTCAATTAAAAGTTATTAACTATCAAAACTATACTTTTCAAACTATCTATAATCAAACATGTTAGCAAACAATAAAGCACATTCATATTTGGCTTTGAAAATAGGTCAAATGATCACTTGGGGGCCCAAAATATAGAGAATTTTTTTATTTTCATGTGGAGAGTATAATTCTAGATTTGATTTCATTACAAATAACTGAGAAAAATTTGCAAGTAGTCAAAGTTGGGTTCTCAGAATAGCAGAACTAGGAACACTTGCATAACAATGGTTTTCAAATGCAATGGACTTTGGAAAGTGTGCAAACTGATTCATCTAGACTTGAAAATTGACACACTCAAAGTATTTTTAGAGTAGAACACATTGGTACAATCCATTTCACTCAATCTATCACTATTTAAAATTTTTTTATATCCTGAATAGTGCTACTAATCAATCTGCACTTTTAGACACCAGTGAAACTTAATAAATAGTATTTGGAATCACATTTCAAAACTAGTCAAATGGATTCATCATAGGCTCAAATTTGCAAAATAACATGTCTCTAACCCCTAAAATATATTACAAAAGAATTTTTTCAATAAGGTCAACTAGGTCAAGGTTATAACTTGTCAAATAGGGCTATCTGGAATTTTGAGCAATATGCATCACCATGAGAATAGTAAACAACCAACTTTGAAGGATTCAAAATTTGGTCAAAACATATCGAAATGGCTTGAAATTGGAAACATAGGTTCTCTAATATGCATAATAAACATTTCCAAAGTCATGAGTCATGACTATTTACAAGGTACAAGATATTCAAATGCAAACTAGGCTTCTTTTCATTGTTTGACACTTGAGCAAAAATGCAGATTTGAATAATGCCCAAAATGACACTTCATAGAGTGACTCAAAATGACAAGTTTATAGGATGCACGCATATAATAAATGAAAGGTGTTAACCACATGAAACACATCATAAGCCTCAAAATGTTAGCTAGGTACATATGCATGAAAAACTCTTATAGAGGTTGAATTTGACTCAGTTTTTAGAATGATACTCAAAATCAGTGCTTCAATTTGGAGTCCCAATAGTTCCCTTAAGACTGAAAGCTAAAAAAGTATTTAATGCATACTATAGTATGTTGTATGAGGTATGTTCCATCATTGGAAAAAATTATTTTTCTGACTTAAACACTAGTATTTTCTATATACCATCTTTGATAATAATCAGAATGATATTCACACAATCTAACTATTCAGGATCTCATAATTGTCAGCAATTTCGTAGGATGCACCCAAGGCTAGTAGGACCAAGTGTAAATGGGTCAAGGGGAGAGGTATTCCTACAAGAAGAATAAACTATTAATTAGTGTCTAAAATGCATGAATATTTAAAGAAAGAAAATTATTTAGTCTAAGTCAACTCATGATTGTCCTAGTATACTCAATTGTCAAGTTAAGCAGTGGGTTCATACTCTAAATACCAAGATATTCAGTAGTAGGAAATGGTGTTCCCTATATATTTTTGGGTAGGGAGAGCCTTTCTTAAATGAGATTGTGTGGGGATAATTAAGGATTTTTAGTTGGAAGTCCAACCCCTTAACAATGTTTCCCCTCTCCACTAGATACGAAGACTTGCACAAGACAAAGATAAGTTATGCATTCACACATCCATTGGTAACATGTATTTTACTTTTATGATATTTGAAATTATAGGTTGAAGATGTGTTAGATTGATTTATATCTTAAATCAATTATTCCCTTCAATGAAATCAACTTTCCTCTTCAATGTAATTGGTAACCGGCTAGATCATTTGATCGTCTAATTGAACATGACATATATTTGTATGCTTGAGATATGCATAGTTGATGAATGTTATAACTATCCTTTTATGTGAATAATAAAAATGAACATATCATTTAACTATATGTTATTTTCATAATTAACAATAGGAAAGAAAAAGGATGATATTTTGATATTTGATGCCCTACATGGTAATTAACATTTTGATAGTGGTATAACTATTTATGCCATAAGTGGTATATGTGGACTAACATGGATTTTGTAGAGGCTTCCCTAGAAGGATTTTGGTTTCAAAAATTAGGGTATAGAAATATTAAAACCTCTATTTAAAATAATTGATGATGCCTTCAATTATTAGTTATAATTATTCAATTAAACTGATTGTAATCCTTAATCTGTTTCACGTGATCATAACTATTATAACCACCTTCTCATGAACGTGAAGTAGTATTTGTATTTCATTGATTTTCTATTTGTTAGCTAAGGCCCAGAAAAAGGGGATGTTACAAATAGTATACTTACCTTGGTTGAAGAAGATATAGTCTTCCTTTTTCCATACTTCTAATTCCAAAAAATAGTGTAGAAGACCTAAATATTTCATTTCAAATTTAGAGGTCATTTTTTTTTACACTTTGCAATAAGGTGCTCTTCCCCTACTATTAGAAAGTCATCAACATAGAGAAAATGTATTAGCATTTCATCCTCTAAAACTTTGAAGTTATATTAGTATAAACATCATTTCTTGAGTACCCCAGTTTGATAAGGTGAAGGTGTACCTGACTAGGTGTAGCAAAGCCTAAAGTGTAGGGAAATCAAGGTGATTCTCATTCATTGGCTAGAATTGATTGTTGAATACTATCAGAGAAGTGGGAGGCTCTTGGATTTCCAATCTGTGGTTTTGGGAACCAATACAATGGATTTGTCTTTGGGTCTTGGTACAATGCCCCAAACATCATTCTCTAATATGGATTGATACTCCTTAATCATGGAATCTTTCTAAGCTTGAGATTTTAATGCTTCTTCAACATCCGAGGCTTTTGATTGAGTGGGCTCATTTATATGAGTGACATAACATGAGTGACTTCTTGTTTTACTATATTCTCTAAACATTTCATTAGGAGCCACATTGTTTTCTTCAATCATTTTCCTTTCCCATAATGGTATTTTCTTTTAGGGTGGATTTGAGTCATACTTAGGGTTAGGTGTTGTGGGTTCATGATGTTTTGTACAACTATCCCTTTTAATCATAGAATTTTCATCTAAATCTAGGAAGTGGTCATCCTTTAGTTCTTCTATATTCTTAGAGTTTTTATTGCAACATCTTCAAATTTAACATATTAATCAAAACATAGTCCAGGACGATGTAGAGAATGTTGGCACAAGCAAAAATGGGAAAATATTGAAATTCATTTTTTTTGATATTTTCTATGTTTTAGTATTTTGCATTTTCAGAGGCCTTTGAGACATTTATGGGCTTTAGCAGGGTCAAGAAATCACGATGCTATGCTTAAAACTTTAGATAATAAATGTAGAACTCTAGAAGATTTATCCATAAATTCTGACAGTTCATGATTTCCAAATACAAGTAGAAAGTTACAACTTCTACAAGTAGACATAAATTTTAATATCATTTTTTATAGTTTTTATAGTTGTTAGAGTGATGCACAACTGCCTCCTAGATTCACGTGCCATCCCACTGATGAAGAGCTCATAACACATTATCTCATTAGAAAGGTTTTAGATGACAATTTCATAGGAAGATCCATTGCTGAAGTGGACCTCAACAACTGTGAGCCTCAAGGAGGGTTCAATTCCCTCCTTTATTATTCACTATGCATATAATCCCATACACCCATTTGATCTCGAATGATGATATGTACTAAATGTTGAGTGTCTGTGCTGAGTGCTCCAAAACCATCCATTTCATGCCTTCATCTATACACAATGTCTTTCTACTTTCTTTCTACTTGCACACCCATTTCATTTCATATGATCATCTAAAAATTGTGTCACTATAAGCTCTCAACTATTTCCTCTTGATTGATTGGAGCCAACTTGTCTCACCAAGCTGACTATTCAAGTATGCTCACCAAGTTGACTCTTTGAGTTCAGTCATCAAGTCACCCCACCAAAGTTCCTCATCAAGGTCAATCTTTAGGTCTACTCATCGAGCTTGCTCACCAAGTTAGCTCACCATGTCGCATCTCTAAGTGGCCTTACTAAGTCGGCTCACCAACTTGCCCCACCAAGTTGCCACTTTAAGCCCACTCACCATGTTAGATCGTTAGGCCGGCTCCCCAAGTCAGCTCGCCAAGTTGACAATTGAAGTACGCTCACCAATTTGACTCTCTAAGTTCACTCACCAAGTTTGCCCCCTAGGTCAACTCTCCAGGTCAGCTCACCAAGTCACCCCCACTTGCCCCACCAACTCGCCACTTTAAGTCATCTCGCCATGTCAGCTCGCCAAGCTGACTCCCCTAGTCAGCTTTCCAAGAAAAAAATTCAAGTATGCTCACCAAGTCAACTTTTTATGTTCGCTCAACAAGTCCACCCCCTAAGTCAGCTCACCAGGTCACCCCCACCTACTCACCTCAACGAGTTGACTCTTTAAGTAAGCTCACCAAGTTGGATCACCAGTGGTTTTACCACCTTGCCTGAGCAAGTTGACTTGTTATGTGTGCTTGTCAAGTTGCCCCACTGAGTTGCTTCTCTAAGCCAACTCACCATGTTAGCTCACTTATTCGTCTCACCAAGTTGACTGTTCAAGTACGCTCACTAGGTGGGCTCATCAAGTCACCCCACCAAGTCATGTCAACAAGTCAATTGTTCAAGTACACTCGCCAAGTTGACTTTGAGTTCACTCATCAAGTCACCTTGTTGAGTCACCTCAATGAGTTGACTCCTTAAGTCTGCTCACCAAGTTAGCTCTCCAAGTCATCTCATCAAGTCGACTCACCATCTCATCTCACCAAGTGGGGATCTCTACGTAGGCTCACCAATTTGCCCCACCAAGTTGCCTCTTTAAGGCCACTAACAATATTAGCTTGCTAGGTCTATTCCCAAAGTTGACTCATCGAGTCAACTATTCAAGTATGCTCACCAAGTTTCCTCACCAAGTTGACTCTTTAAGTTTGTTCACCAAGTCAGCTCGCCGAGTCAGCTCACCAAGTCACCCCTCCAAGTCATTAAAAACGACAACTATAAGATGATAGATGTTCTGCCATTCTCATGGCCCAAGGGGCCATATGACTTGGACACTCATTATGTGCCCTTGAGTTTAGTTGAGGAGGATAGTCTCAACTCTCCTAGCATCCTATTAAGCTTTTCCACCGAATTCTTAATATGGTCAGCTATTAGAAGTATGTAGTGAAATGGATATAAGTGAATTTAGGGTGTTCTATTTTCAATATCATTTGTATAATGATCATAAATCCAAGATACAATTTTCTCTAATTGAATTGCAATTACGTATTTTATATATAGAATACTATTTATAAATAACTTGTGTTGTGGGACTTGTTATTTTTGGGCAAAATCCAATATATCCCATAAAGAGATCATTATGCTTCTTGGGCAGGAGCCCCATCATTTTGAAGAATCATACCATTTTTGGTAGGCACCTAAAAGGAAATTTCCATGAGTTGATGCCTTCCATTTGGGAAAGAGCCTTTAATTGAAAACTTGATGAAAATTGATTTATTTCTCTAGCACAACAGAATAGAACAAGCTTTCCTCTACTCAACAGTTGAACCATAATAATAAGCAAGCTGCAAGCCATATAAAATCCATGCCTAGCCCAAATGTACTACCATCGATAACTTCAACATAGATCGTAATGCCTAGTTATGGAGGAGATTGAACACCACCGACTTCCAATCTCAGCAAGTTTCCAGCATCTATGCCCTATCAAGGCCAAAATATGAAGTAGGGACAACAATCTCCTTAGTGGAAGATGTCTCCAAGAACAACTATTCCTCTAACTATGCCTGGTGCTGTTGGTGCTTCATCACAAGCCATTCATGCTGCAAAAATAAGAAGTTCCCCTCAGCAAGGAAGGAACCAACATAGCAATACAAATACAGGGGCTAGCATAGTTTGCTCAATTTAAGCTTCAGTTGTTACAATGAAGCCCTTTAATTAGTCTTGAACAACCTCTTAATCGAAAAACTCAACCAAATAGGTAACTTGCGGTGGGGCTTTGGCATTACAAGAAAATTTGAAATACAACACGAATTAGTTGCCAAATTGAATCTAAACATATAGGATAATGGCTTGCTCTGGTTGACTAATAATGAAATTACAATAAGGGAGATGCCAAAAAAAGGGCAAAAAAAACCAGAGCAACACAATGTACATAGGTCATAGACAAAGTACACTTCAAAAAAATTGGGATCTAGATACGAGATATATATAGACAATTGCCCTGAAATAGTATTAGAGCAGGATATTCATATAAGCTATCCAAACAATTCCAAGAGAGGATGTGGAGAAGGTTCTATAGTAAAATGGCCTAATTGATTATATATGAATCAGTAGTAAATGTCTTGAAAATAGTCTTATGTTTGGGTTACCAAAAGAGCCATTAACACTCATATGATCAAGATATTTAAATTCATCATAGACAGGATGCATTTGAATAGGTTTTTGAGAAAATTGTATAGTTTAATTGCTACTAAATATTAATATGTGTTTTCAGAGACATGAAAACAAAATATTTGGTTCCTCGACATTTCTTCGCCATGTCATATCTAGTAAATTCCCATTAGAAGATTCAACCATACCAAGTGTTGTGTGTACAACTCTTGAATGTGCATGTTGACTTCTTGAAGAATGGTCAAGGCCAGTTTTACCTCTTGGATTCACACCATTTGTGTTAAATTCCTTGAAATATTCAACAGACACAAATTCAAGTTTGAACAATTAGGGATCAAGCTGTGTGTGTGTGTGTGTGTGTGTGTGTGTGTGTGTGTTGCAAAAGAAAAAAACATAGCTTTTTCTTGAAGTTCTTGGATTGATTGTGGAACCCTAAGGTTCATAAGAAAGGGGTCAACCAAGCAAACAAAAAAAATGTAATGGAAACATTCTAGCATAAGATGCACACCTCTAATCTAGAGGGTTCATATGCAAACTATTGCATCTACTATAATGTGCCTAGGATTTGCCCACCTAATTCTTCTATAACTATGATCAAATAAAAAGCTATTCACCAAACTGACTTTAAACCAAAGCTGTGTTTGGATCTCTTTTTAATATCCAATTTAATCACCAAATTGACTTTAAATAAGAATCCAATTTAATCACCAAAGCTAAGGCCATGTGTGCTAAAGACCCATATAATATCCTAAAGACCCATGTATCCTAAAGACCCATATAATATCAACCAATCAGCAAGCCCTTTGTAATGAAACACATGGGACTTATATGACCAAATCAAGCTTAAAATAGATATAATGATGCCTATAATTAGGCCTATGATGAAACATGAAGCTCAAAACTCAAGATTAGAGCCTAAAAATGATTTAAACAACCTTTGGGTCTAATGAATGGACCTGATCTAATTAGAAAAGGCCATAATTCAATGTAGAATGGGCTTGATAAGGCCCCAATAGGTGAAATACATGCCTAATTAGGCCTAGATCCAAGTGGCTAGGGCTTTAGCATATAGGGTGTGAATTTGGGAACATATACCAGGCTAAGTTTGAGATAGGCCTTTCTTTCTTCTCTCAAGGTTGCAATATCTTTAATCAAAAAATTATTAAGATCTTGCAATTTGGATAACTTATCATCATTGCTCAGATGAGCAATAGAGTTGTTATTTGTTGGAATAGTTTCTCCATTTTCAGCAAGTGAAGGTCTATCTAGAATTTCATCTTTGTTAGTAGCATTTAATCGTTTATTATGATTTCCATTCTTCATTTCATTCAAAGCTTAGTACCACTCCTGGAAGAAAAAAAAACATAAGTTTCTATACAAAAACTATATAAATCATCTAAAAACTACAATAATCTCTACTTGACAAATCTCAAATCCATGTTCCATAGCTACCCCACCAAATATAGCAAAATAAAGGACCATTTCAGGATTAGGTCTCAAATTTTAGATCCTCTTGAACATAGCCAAATTACACACTTAATTTGTTAGTATACTAAAGAAACTATTGAAAGCTAAATGAAACTATCGAAAGCCAGGGTACAAATAGCAGAACCCCTATACTATTTAAGTTAGGATGTATTCATAAGTAGAGAAAACATAGATTAAAAAATATTCAGTTCAAAATGCATCATGAATTTTTTATAGAAATAAATCAGCGAAACTAAATGTACACATTTATGTGATTAAGGAGTGAGGTCTATATAAATCAAAAGAATGTGGAAAGAGAACCTATTTCACTGAGAACGAGCAGATGATGAAGCCTAGAATTAATTGCCTCCACATTTGACAAAGAAATTTTAGATGGAATAGTCTAGAATCACAAATTGCAAATAAATCACTTCTCAAAAAATGATCAAAGACTTTTGAACATTAGGCAGAGGTATTCCCTATATGCTAGGGCTTTAGCATATAGGGTGTGAATTTGGGAACATATACTAGGCTATGTTTAAGACAGATCTGACCTCCAAAGGGTAACATGTGGGCCTTGACCTAGAACATGAAACATATAGGCCTTAGCCACATGAAATAAGACCCAAATTTGGGGAAAAAACTCGTAAACAAGGACCTAAACCAGATCCAATCCAAACATGTCACCTCAAATCTAGAAGAAAGAGATGTAAATATAGGTAAAGTGCTTCCAAGACTCATCCAATTAGGCTCATGCAAAAGATTGTCATATACGTGTTAATAAAGTTGACAACCCGTAACTTGTGCCTAATTCAAATACACCTAGCAATTGATCAAAGAGAAGATAAAACAAAGGCCTCCAAACATTAGATCTGAAGGCATGCAAATTTTCCATGGCAAGTAAAATTATGATATTGCTATGCAGATTCAACTTTTTAGATTTTAAGTCAAACTCATTGACCCATGTTTCATGAGTAATAGTTCACAAGGGCTCATCTCTCATGAGAATGAATGGAACCCTTAGCACTCATTGCAATTAGATGATGTTCACAGGTGGTGGATAAGCTAATATTATAATTTATTAACTATAAACTAACACTATGGATCATAAACAAACAAAAGACTAGTAGACTAAAAATGTGTTCTTAGCAACAATAGTTGTCTATTCATTTAATGTAACAAGAACGTATTCAGAGCCATGCATGAGAATCTCAAAAGAAGTTCAGACTTCACTGTTTGATTGTTATGGCTATACTAGTATAAATGTGGTACAAGGGGTGAATTGATAAATCTATCTGTACAATCTCTAGTATTCAATGAGGAATAGCAAGCTCAAAAAGTGATACACTAGATTTGAATACACAGAAATTGATTATTGGAGCCAATAATATGATTTAATTTCCCATCCCATGCATAGGCTTTGACTCAATCCTTTATTAGGAAACTACCATAACACATTAATACAAACTTTAGTCAAATATTCAAAAATCATTTCCCATAGCTTTCTACAACTATTAGTATTTCCTACCTATCAAAGAAAAGCTAGAAAATATACATGATTACCTAACTCAATAAGCCAGTTTGAGATAGTAGACCTCTAACTAAAGTCTGGTTTGCTAGATTTTGAAGACCAGGAAAGTTGAAACCAGATCCCATACCTCCAATTGGTTGACATGAACCTTGATGTGGTAAATGCCCCCCAATGGGACCACAACCACTTCCACCTCCTACACCAAATCATCTATTACACTTCACTCTTGTATTCTTGTCACCTGATGATGGATCTTGTAGTGTGATCTGAAACATTGATCCTAAAAATACCATACACAATCAAATTCAAAATAAATAAATTTACTTTTCAAATACATTAATGTTGATGTAGCTACAAGATTATGCTTACCACAAATTCATTTCATCCAAAACATTGATGTTAAACCACACATTCATTTGATCCAAAACATTGATGCTAAATCAAAAATTCATTTGATGCAAAATGATGATGCAAAATTTTTTTACACAATTGAATTTAAAAATCAAATTAAAGTGTCATTCAAACTTACCATATCTGAAGGGATAAGCAACAACATCCACTACACCTTTCAAAAAACTTGTGAACAAAAAGGATGAAATCACTAAAGAAAATAAACATATTATTTTGGAATGAAAATATGGGACTTGAAGAAAACATTTAAGCATTATAACACTTAATAATATCTAGCTTGGATTAGTCACCTGAACCATAAGCAACATTTCACAAAGAGTTCCATTTCCTTTGCGTAAAACTTCATCATGGGGCATAGGGATTATTGTTGCTAAAGAAAAGATAAAAGGGTGTACATATGTCATGTAAAGGTAATATGGTGCAACTGCATCAGATACTAAATAGGAAGCCATTGTCTACACAAAATAAGCATTAAAATAACATATCATGGCACTTAGAAATGGAGAACAATACAACCAGTACACTGACAAATAAGTTAAGAAAGCAATGTAAATAGCAATGTAATATTATCTTTTACTCCTACTAGTGAAGAACAAAATGAGTGAATCAAGAAATCAGCATCAATATTCAAGTGTATCATTATGACTGACTTGTGGCTCTTCCATTGCAAAGTGGACCATATCCTCATGATTTACTTCCAATGGATCATAACCTAACTTGGCTTTTGTAATAGCCTACATTAGAATGCAAAGAAAGAAAGAAAGAAAGAAAAAACTTTATTAACGACCATGAATGACCAAGAATAAGTCAATAGGTTGGAACGTACATCAGATATAATACAAGCAAACTAGGAAAGCTTGTCCTAGGACAATTAACTAAATTGTTAAGTATTGACATAATACTTGCATATATCTGATTCATTGTCTATAGATTAAAATAGGAATACATCTACTAAACATAATACAAATCACTCAACAAAGTTGAATGTGGTAGAAGAGTGATCAACAACACAGAGAATCAAGTCTATAGGTGGCACTTGCTCTATTGAGAAGAGATTCAAAAGGAGGACTGGTTGAGGATGCATTTCAATAGCAAGCAAGAGTAAAGAGATGATGCAGGCATCACTTTGATGCAAAGACTGGCAATGAATAACATGCAAACATATGCTTATTTTATAAACTTCAATGAAATCTATTTTCTCCTAATCCAAGAAATTATACCAATGTCTAGTAGAAATAACTAGAAATAGATTAAAAGTAGCAAAATGTATAGCAGGTACAATAGCAAGGGAGTGAAGAAAAATAGCTATAGTCATGGGGCAAAGAGAACAAAAAAAAGTGGGCTTAATTGAAGCATGGGGTGAACCTGAGAAGATTAATTGCTAAGCCAGTACAACAACTAATAGAAAGGTAAGGGAAGAGCCTACAAAATAGTATAAACAAAAAAAGGCCACTCTAAATGGGTGTGTGTATAATAGTAGTGTTGTGACCTTTTCATATATTTCCCCATTGCAAATGGGACCCCCTCACTTGCTTACTGGTATGGTCATTTTAGGCTTAGTTGTGGTAGTTGCTTTGAACTCTAGGTCCTCTCCTTAGGAAGTGACTGAGTCATTAACCCATGATCTAAGATTCATCAAGGATTGGAAGAAAATGGTAGAAAGTATCAAGCAAATAACCAAGGAAGTTGTTAACAAGTTTCCCACAAAGTGTCATGGAGACATTGACAAGAGAGTCATCAAGGTGGGTCATGGAAATGTAGAAATTGTGAACCAAGTCAAACTGAAAGCACGAGTAGCAATGGAAATTCCTTCAGTTTTTAAGTCAAGTGGGATAGAAAGATGCAAATGTTAAAGAAAAAAGTATTTAAGAATCTTATATAGAACAAGGGAATGCTTAAGGATTCTTGCATATTCAATTGAAAAATCACATTAAGTTCCAGACAAATAAACGTCTTAGGCAAAAACCTTCCTCATTTCTAGCTCATTTCCTAAAATTTGGAATAGGTGCATTTCCTAGCCTAATACCAGGGACAAGTTGCTACTGATAACCAAATCTACCAACCTACGAAAAAATTGGCATCAGATCATAAACTACCAACGAAAAAAAATGTTGAATGAAGAAATTGCAAAAATTTGGAATGGTTTTCCAATCATGACATGTTAAAAAGGGCAATTTGTTCTTATATAAGAACATAACAAATAAAAGTTGATGAGCATTGAGCTTTTCATTTTAGATCGGTCACAAAATAAAAGTTGACACATCCTTTTCTTTAAGACCAGGATAGAGCCATTTGCAAGGTATCAAAATTAACTTTGAATTGATTAGCACAGATTAACAACATCAGCAACAAATATATCAAATAATATGAATATATATCGTATTTACTTGAGGCTGCATGAGTGTGGGTGGCCCCTGTCCACAGAACATTGGTTTGCTTAGACTTGGACCTCTAGGAGGGTATATAAGAAGACAAGTTGGCATAGCTTGTGCCATGCCAACCGGATTTCACATTTGTGAGAATTGCACCTGCATAAAACAATCAAGAGATGCCAAATTAGTATGGCATTTCCACTGATAGAATACCAATAATTTCAACCAACCAAATATACATTGTGAATCAATAATTCCCAGAGTCATACTAGTTACAACAATATTTTGAGTAAGAAAATACATTCTAGTAATAAACACACATTTAGGAACCCAACAATTCCTAAATTTCTACCCAGACTTAACCATCTTATCTACTAACTATATTATTAATACCCTTCCACCTAGATAATAGTGGAAGTCCACACATGCAATTACTTCCCACAAATACTATGATAAGAAAAGACAATGCTCACACACTACTTGAGATCTAAAATAGAACAAGCTTCAGCAATACATTGCAATATATATATGGATCTTTTGGCACTGTTACTAAAATTGTTTACTTTCTAGGTAAGAACATAAGTTTGTTTCAATATACAAATCTTCAAAAGGAATTTCATATTAGAAAAAAAATGTAACAAGAAATAAATTAAATTGCAGTGCACTAGGAATAATATAACACATAATGAATACTAAACCTCAAATGAACAAAAGACTATACAGTGGCTTCAATAAAACTGATGCTACACCTAAACCATCACTTGTAGCAAGCTAATTGAAGATATGTAGTACAAACCATCCTAGAGAAAAACTTCTAATTTTTAAAAACTTCCACTTTTACTGGGTGAAGTTTTACTTTTTGCCTTGGCAAAGTCAACCAGGTCTAACAACTTATCTTCAGGTTTAACTTGTTTGCTAGAAGTTAAAGATTGTTGTGGATATGCATCATTGTAAGTTCCATCATGAATGGAGATGAAAGCCAATTTTCCTGACTAGATTCTTATAATGAATATATGAGAGCACTTCAATTTCATTTTTGAATTCTACTGCACTGTGCACTTGTAGAGATCCTTTCTTCTTCCTCTTTGTACCCACCACTTAGCCCACATTATTGAGTGTCCTATACAAGAAAGTCTTATAACAAGAAATTTACCCAAGATTCTTGGAGTTGTTCAACTATAAGATATGATGAAATCATGAACTAATTTCCTATTATTTAAGAAAATGAGAAACACTATAAGACACTTTGTAGTGCTGCAATAATAGCCAAATTACCAAAGTAGGCATGCTTTTTGGATCATATTCTCTCTCAGACACAGATGTAACATGCATTTTGGTTGCATGTGATTTCTAGGAGCTTGGGGTTCACTATCAATTCCAACACCTTCAACTAAATTTTTTGAACTAGATGATATCTATTCTTGGTATGACGAAGAGACTTCTTTTAATTTCTTGCTTAAGAAATATACAATTTATTGCTTAAGAAATGTCTATAATTTCTTAATAAGAAATTATTAGAAAACATAGCCTTGAACTTGGTCAAGTTTTTGCTAAATTTCACAATAGTGGCTTATTTGGGATTAGAGACCTATGCAGGCTACTTGCTAATCCAGTCAAGCATGGAAGAATACCATGGAGTGTCCATTTTACCTTTATAGAGAGAATTTCTAAAGTTGTTCTACACATTGTGGTCTTAAAATACCATCAATGAGTATTATTCCTTGATAGTCTGCATATGAAACATAGAGTCTTTGATATCCTGATAGATGGTGCATAACTTTTAGTGTTTCATTATAGTCTTGTGATGAACAAGCAAGGACATCTATATAGTAGCCCATTTCCCCTCCAAGCTTAACTCGGATTTCAATACCATTGATAATTATTGAGACAAGGTTTTTTTCAAGCTTGTAAGTGGTGCTTTGTCTGTTGCCCGATCCCAAAATTCTGTTGTGAAGATGCACCTATGAAAAAGATAAAAACTAATGTTAGAGCCAAGAATATGCAAAACCTACTAGAAAATGTTGAAATAAAAATGTATCTATTAGCTACAATCTCCACTATAGAAAATAATGATCATTGAAATGTCATCATTTGGATAATCTTTATGTATTTTGTGACACCATCCAACATTTTTAGTTATAGATATTATCTAGTTGCTCAGTCCATGTTCTTCTCAACAAAGGTGCTTCAACAATAGCATATTGTAGCTAGCCTAATTAAAATGACTTTTCTGATTTGTAATTCTCAACACCTAGTGATGTGAGATAGGGAACGTGCATGCACATCTAAGTTTAGCTTTTTATTTTTTACTAGCCTTTCATTTTAAATTTAGAAGTCTCAGCCTACATCCATACCCTCAGCACACAAGTTGTTTTAGATTTACAAGTCTACACTTAGATTTTGTTTTTCACTCCTATACTTCTTCAACTATAAAACAAAAGTAGGTGTTAATTTATTAATGTTGATCTGGTGCAGCATTATTTTTCAAATTTAATGAGAGGACATTTAATAACCAAGTCATAAATCTTTTTAAACATACTAAGATTTTAGCCAAATCATTTAAGTATTCAAAGGTTATTAAAAAACAAAATAGCAAGATATAACTACACACCCTTGTCCTCTAGATCCCCATGCCATTTCCTTGTTGTGTGAACCCACTCTCTAGCTGTGCCTTCATCCTTTTTCCAATCAGACTGCATCAAACAGCTCTCCCAGCCATCTATTTGAAACAAATTAAAAGAGTTAGCTATATAATCAATAATCAATCAATAAATTTTACTCAAAATTAAATAAAAGTACACGACTATGAAAGAATAGCTTAAACTTCTAGTGCTATTAGAAACATATATCTTATACAATCATCAAATTTTATTACAAAATATCTTATACAAACATCAAACCTAGTGCCAGTGTCTGTAGTAGATCCTCTAGTCCCTATTTAAGTAGCAAGAAAATGAAATAATAAATTGTGAGGGATTAAGGAAAATGAATTTAAAATTTTAATCTTAGCAATCTAGGTATATGTAACACAAAAAATGACAACCAACCGATGCATCAAGCCTTTGTCCACATAGAACATGCCAATAGGAGATACCTTTCTAGTTGTAGGCTGTTCATTGGCTATAACTTTACTCCTCTTTTCGGGCACTGAGATTTTTTAGGTACATTCATGCAATTGCAGAAACCTTATAGATCATTAATAATTGATTTTTTTAATGTTGGTTACTAGACTTCGACAAGGGAGTTGAATTTAAAGGACTATTTCGTAACAAAAATAGTGTACCTTCAGATGGGTGCAAGTTCTAAACACAACAGTATAAGTACCCAAACTATCTACACAAAAATATTTTTACTATTTACAATTTTTTTTGCATTAAAATAATTTTATAATTAGGTTTTCATTTTAAGATTTGTATTTAAGTATATTTATGGGATATTCATTAGTGAGCATCATAGTTAAGATTCTTGGTTAAAATTCCTGATTTTTGTTTCAGTTTTCTATTTGTATATCAGCTTGTTGTTTATCAAGCTTAATTCAATACTAATGAGTTTGAAACTTTGCTATAATAGTGATTAATAATAAACTTTATCATTGTTCAAGTCAAAATTTTATCATTAGCAAAAATGGTAGATAATTTTGTTCATGGTCTCAAGGAAAACAAAGACTGCTTGACAATAGAAAGAAACAACACAGATGACTTAGAAATAGTCTATCACAATGAAAGACATATTTTTCCCATCATAACACTAGCAGTGCTCTATTGTATCATTTTTGGTAATAGAGACCAGCATAGACATCAATATGAACCCGAGGTTTATACTAAACAAATGCAAGGTATGTAGTGAACTCTAGCCAAAGTGCACTCAAATATTCAGACTTCCTTGGTATGTAGTGATTAATTTTTTTTAATTGTTTGATTGTTTTCTGATTTGTTAGAGGATTCATGTACAAGAATATATATATATAATAAAATATGTAGGTTTCTATGCTAAACTAACTCCAATGTGGAAAAATATCTACTAATTGGGATTTAAACTAAGCAAGAACTATATGTTCAAGGAACCAAAAGATGACAAGTGAAAAAACTTCAATCTCATTAAAGAGAATTGGAATGTGTGTTTGAAGACTTAACAAATTTGAGCTTCACTTGGTTTCAAGAATACTATAATATTCTCTACTTAACAATGCCAACCATGTGAAGGTGGAAGCTCATATGGCCTCACCCCCCTCCCCCTAACATCAATCTAAAGTACCCATTATCATCTAATTACATACTTCATTCATTCATTCATCCATTTATGAACTATAACATTCGATCAATACAATCACATAACATTCATTAATATGATATAAAATTCATTAATACACAATACTAATCAAAACTTCATTAACACATAATAATATTCATTAACATACAATAAAAATTTGTATTAATACGCATCATTCATACATAATTACTTAAAACAAAGTTCTTTCATTATCCAACAAGGTTTATCAAAGAAGATTTTTAAAACATCATTTCTTTTTTTTGTTTTTCTAAGCTCTCTTAAGAAACGTGCTCATAGGACCATCCATATCTATTTCATTCTCCTCCTGTTCTGGCATGTGTAATGTCAAATTATGATGGCTCCTTCTCTTTGGAGGAGCAGGAGGTTGCTGCACTAAAGGGGGCTCTATTGCAAGAACAAGTGAATGCAATAAATTGGCATACTTTTTTTCTTTTTCTAACTATTACAAGTTTCTAATTAAGTATGAGTACAACATAAAATGCATTTTTCTTACCTAAAAATGCCACATCATGTACATTAACATTTTGATCTGCCATTGTGTCAACATGTCGAACACTTGGAACATGGTCCACTCTTTCAGCATGATGTTCAACATCCTATGAAATATTCAAAAAAAGGATACACGTCAAATTCCAATTGAAGATGTTAAATTGTATTCATAATTGCATAATTGATTTCCAATAGAAAATTAATACCTCCACCACTATAATGCACATCATGGCCTTCATTAGGAGCAGGTTCTATGGTAGGATATGAGGCTATAGTAAAATGTTATGCACATTGTTATGTAGTCAATTTACATTTAAAACTAATACCAAAAAATAATCTTCTCAACTATTTAATTTCATTTACTTTTCATCTTACCAATTTACATGTGAGATATCATTTGGTGCACTAGATTCTTGGGCAAGGCTTATAGATTCTTCACATAGGCATGCAACCACAACTTTATAGCCTTCCTTCAAGGCAATTTTTCTACCTTCATCTGTGACCTACACATTGAAATCTGTGCCCTATGTTTTTTGCTTGATAATGTTAGTTTTCCATGTATGGTTTCATTAAAAAAAACTATTTGCAATATTATATTTTTAAAAAAATACAAAATTCATTGCTCTACTTACATGTCGAGATTGCAGATTCATATAGCCACCAGAGCCAAGTTTGTGTTGGCCAACCTTTTTTATTTTCGCTTTTGTAGCCACGAATGTCTCCTGCAATCTACGAACAATTTCAAACAGCTTTGTTTATATATTTACAAATATCAATAATTAGTGCATGATTACAATGTACTTAATACTATAATGACATACCTCTTTTTTCCCTATGCTGCTTCATTATCTCTATCTTCACATAGGCTTTTCTCCTTGCATCTTCTATTATTTTATTCCACTCCATTAGGGGAATCACAGGAGGATGGTCGTACTTTGGGTTATCCTTAAGAGCCCTTCTATATTGATCTCTCACAGTCTTTATATGCTTTGCTACTCTTTTAAGAAGTAGGCCAGTGTCAAAAATCTTTTTTCCAAATTTCTCCTCAATGGATGCAATCAACTAATCTTTTAATTCCACAGCTTGTAAATTCCACCTTTTTAAAAACAAATAGATTATTAGATCAATAACTTTAATATATTACAATAAATAGAAGAAAAGAAAAATTATGTAGCAATGATATGAAACTATGTACCTTTTACATATGGTGGGTCCAAATAGTCTCAATGTCATATGAAAAAGATGTTCAAATAAAGCATTATTACCTACAAAAACATAAAGGATTTATTAGTCCAAAATGAGTAATGTAAAAGTAAACTAAATTTACACTTTAAATAATATCAATTTTAAAGCACTTGGAAGCTTTCATTCTCTTAATGGAATGTAATTCCCCACCAAGGGATCCAAAGAATTAACCTAAAATTTCACTAAGTTTGGTAGCCTTTTTTTTTTTTTAAAACATAAAAGTAAATACCACATATAACTTATACACAATAATGAAAGCAATAGCAATGTCCATCTAAAAGTAATCATAACATACACAACAAATTATATTCTTTAAGGATCCCTTAATCTTGAATTACATCTCAACCAACTAACAACCACATGAAATAATAATGATAAGTCCAATGTTTATACATTACATTTCTAAATGCTCAATCATCCTCTGTACATGTCACAGGGTATGAAAAGCTTAAAAGAATATACATATGTAAAATAAAGTACATCATCCTATTCTAAACCATGATACATCAAAGTAAAGATAATCACATGATACACATAATACATCATCATAGAAGATATATACATCCATCATGAAAAGCTCAAACATAATAAACTAAGAGCACGGTTCCTCCCAACTGTTAATAGCATTATTAGACCATCATGGGCCCTAGCCATCCCTCCGTGCGTAACATTCCAAATCACCAAAGAGATCATCAGTATTAACATAATAGGAATGTCACTCCTAACATATACTACATCATATGTAGAAAGTAATCTAACATGCAAATAAAAGCATAAGATAACATCATCTAACATATGCTAATCATCAATGAAAGGATACATATCCACCATCATGAAGGATGCATCAGCCACGATGTCACAATGAATCTCAAATGATAAGAGTGGAAAAACACTACCACCCGACCGCGTGGTACCTAAGTGGTCCACTCCCACCGTGCTCAGGAGATAATCTCAAGTCTCAAATAGGCTATCCAAAACACATAGCATAAATCTCTATAAGTCCGGGAATCCTAAAAGTATACTAACTCAAAGGTTCCAGACATGCAAAATTGACATCTAATTCCCAGAGGCACACAACGGCATGTAGGAACCTACTATGCAAGCGGGAAAGTGTCATTGCATATATCATGTAAGAGTTACCTTGGTAGTTAGCTAAACTCCATGGGTCCATACTGATCCTCATGCAGCCACTAGTATCCTCTCATACTGACGAGGCATACTATGGAATGCAAGGTCACAACTATGCATTCTCTCTACTCCCATCCTAGTCTATACAAGCACTTGAGGCATGGGCGAGAACAAAACACTTATCTTTTTAGGTTCATTTAGTTAATATTAGGTGTGAATATTTTCACTTATTAACCAACTTACAATGAGTTACCTTGGCAGCCTCTTAGGGCCCCAACCCCCATTGCAAGCCACTTCCCAACACTACATGTAGATAACCTACCCTAAGCTCATGGAATCATAAATCTCAAAATCACAAAAGATAATCCATAATACAATCATCAAATATGCATAAAAGCATCAAATCTCCATGAGCAAGCATCCATAACAGCTCTCTATTGGCAACTGAAGCATCATTGATAATCAAAAGTATTCATTGGTTCTCAATAACCAAAATATATCTTAAATCATACTGATCGAAGACTCCAAAATGGTTGAGTCAAAACATGTCACAACATGACATCATAAATCAACATTTCAGTCCCATCATGGCAACTAGAAAATATCCCAAGGATAACTGATTGATGACTCAAAAATGATTGGGTCAAGTGTCTCATACATAAGAATCTCAACTATAACAATTAGTAATTACAAACATTACATAGAGCATTCCATCACATAACCATGGTTGGGTTTATAAAGATCAAAAATAAGACATCATCATGACATCAAAATCATAACCCCCAAGCCTCTGGTAGACGTCCTATAACTGGTCAACACTAGTCAACCCAAAACCCAAAATAATAGCATAAAGAAAACACAATGCAACTACATATTTTGGTTTTGCTAAAATTACATACTTGAATTTAAATGTGGAGGTTTCAGTTTACGTTTTCTAATTTAGATATCAAGTGGAGAAATTTCATGTTTTACCTTACCCATGTATTTGTTTGATAAATAAAAGTTTCTCCCCAAAACCATTAGACTCAATTTTCTAATTGATCTAATAATATTTTGTTTATACAAACATTATTTGAAAATGACTCCCATCAAATTTAAATAGCAAATTTTTGACATAAGAAATTACCAACTTTTTTCATAATCATCCTTTCTTCGTAATTCAAATAAACTAAATCTATATTATCATATCATAATATTACAAAGTAATTTATTATTAAAGAAAAGATCTCTTAATACAATTATTTTTATTATTTATTATGAATATATCTATACATACATACATACATATACATACATACATACATACATACATACAATTATACAATTAATATTTATTAATATTAACACACACACACACACACACACACACACACACACACGCACACACACACAGATATATATATATATATATATATAATGATAAAACACCATTATTAAAACTTTAACAATATCCAAAAACTTTATTATACATAGTAGGGAGACATTTTAAAGTCGAGCGCTTAACACAAAAATCGTAGCACTTAATATCCGACAGTGGCCCTTTATGTGGCCGTGCGGTCTGAAAACATAGGTGTTAGCGGATAAGTCAGATACCCACCATAGCACATACGGTTCCTTCTGCTACCATAAGAGAAAGGTAAATGGGTACGGGGTTGGGGTAAACCCACCCCGCCCAAATTTGACTTAAAAGATTTAAGCCCCTATGCAGGTACCCTGTGATGCGTGGGTACCCTACACTAATAAACTCTGACATGAACATTGGTGGTATGGGGAAGGGTGGGAGTACATCCGCCCCCCTTCAATGCATTCATAATTACATTTAAAAAAAAAAAGCTTTTTGAATTGCAACAATTGCAATTTAACATTTGTTTTTTTTAATATATATATTTATATATACGTATGTATATATATATATATAAATGTATATATGTATGTATATATGCGTGTGTGTATATATATATATATGCAAAATTTTATCAAGCATAACATATATATATATATATATATATATATATATATATATATATATATATATATATATATATATATATATATATATATGTATGTAGAGGCTTTCAATTTTAAGAAAATCCATAAAATATTTGTTCTCCAAATTTTACTCAATAAATTTTTCTAATGGATTTGGCTATAAATTTCAACCCTAGCCCCGTGTTCTCTTCAGATCTATGCATATAAAGATTCTCAAATAAATTTTGAGAATGCATACAATTAAAATAGGAAAAACCTCAGAAGACATATGGAAGACACGAAGAAGATAGGGAATGCAAGATGCAAAAATAGCATAAGTAAAATCACAAGAATCTACCCGAATTTTGATGCTAATTCGCTCTTCCTTAGAAGACCCGTAGAGCAAGCTCCTCCCTTCTTCAAAGTTCTCTGAGTCCTCCAATGCTCCAAACTGCTCCCCAAACGCTATCTCTAAGCATTTAGGAATGCCTGAATATAAAGAGCTCTCAAGAAACACCTAGAATCTCTCTAGAAATAGCTAGAAGGTGTCTCCAACTAAGCATGTGTCTTTTCCAACCTTCTAGATGAGTCATAAGGTTGTAGACACCATGTGCTTAATTGGTGCACTAACCCCCGTGTTGTTGACATATGAGAAATGAAAAGGTGCGTTAACTCCTAGGCAAGCTTATAACTCCTATTTAATTTTTAATAACTTCTATTTTAATTTTTATGACTTTCATTTTAATTCTTATAAATTTTATTATTATTATTTATTTATTACTTTATTATTATTTTATAATTATTATTAATTTCTAATTTCTTATTTTGTTTTATTTAATTATTTTTCTTCAATTAATTAATTATAATCAAAATATCAAAGATCATGATATTATATATTAATTTTCTCTCAAACAATTAATTAATTAATTAAATCTATTTATTAAGACTTAATTAATAGAAAATTCACCATAGACCCCCAAGATAAAATATGAAAACCCATCATAGAACAATTCACACAAAACTAGTCTAAAGGGTTAAAAATCACAAAATATGTCATCCAACACATTCGGAAGATAAACTATCCAAATACTTGTCCTACCTCACTAGGACAAATGGTTTAAGGGTTTGGGATTTGGACTTGAGAATTTATCTCTCTTCTCTTATCATTGAGATAGTGTAATAGGGTATGCTCATCCTAGTAATTCAGGGAAGTCGATACCCAGTACCTGCAACTTGCATAAAAAGCATGCATGTACATACAATATATATAATACTAAGCTAAACAGGAAATGGCAGGAAGTGGTGCATCGTGTAGATCTCAACTAAGCAGGTGACTATGACTCCCTTCCTTAACCACATTAGAAATGCCATACAATATGAGGAAACACGCACACCATACACATGCAAGTATGGGGTAAGTATCCATATTAAAACATATGATATAATAAACCATCTAACTAATCATCAACAATAACTGAAAGCAATGTAATGATCATCATGCATACATGAAATGTAAAGTCTAGATGATCTCATCATATACCAACTGAATCCATAACATAATTTCTGATAGTCTCAAAACAATACCACTAATTCATCAACATAAGGCTAGTTTAACATAGTCTGATAATAACAACAACAATGTCCAAAAAAGATGTGAACAAGGGTAGGCACTACATGGAAACATAGTTTTCTTATTCAGAAACAATGTCCCTTCATACAAACTAGTACTAATCACATGATCTGCTCCAGGAAATGGATCAGCCTTAGTAGTACTGCTCTTTATTGCTCTATCAACTGAAATGTCATAACAATTAAATGATAATTTTAGTACTGCTCTCTGTTGGTCTACCTCCCTGCCTATGTCCAAGTCTCTCTATGTGTGGCTATATATATATGTATGTATGTATGTATGTATGTATGTATGTATGTATGAGTGTTGTGTGTATGCATGTGTTTGTGTGTATGCAAGCTTCTGTAGACATCATTTAAGCACTGATATGCTACTTCATTGTTCATCAACTTGTAGAAAGAAATTACAAAATATAGCACATTACAAACTATAGCAAAACAAGGTTTTACCAGTTCTAATGGGCATAGACAATGATGTTTGCATGGTCCTTGTTGCCGACAATGCACCAGACAATAGTGGACCACCAATCGAAGGAGGAGTCCACACTTAATCATGAGCTAAAGAATAGAGTATTGTTAGCAAAGAAATTTTCAATGGATAAAGATCAAATGGGATACTAGCGAGAAACGTCCACAAAAAAAAAGGTAAGTGTTATAATGTTGATCAAAATAAATAAAGTGTTACTTACACGAAGGTACTATGCAACAACCTTGACCATGTTCACCATGTGACCTCGCAATTGGCACATATGTCTATACAAGAACACATAAAATTAGAGATCATGATCCATAAGATACTATAAAATATTAATATCTATTGAACTTCTATTACTACTTTAGTCGAGTTATTGCTTACTTTCAAAGATTGGATTCTATGGTCCAATTCTATTCTTAGTGCTTCTTTCTCCTCACTTCTGTCACCCTTGATGTTAAAGTTAACAATCCCATCAGTGTATCTTTGCATAATTTTTTGGGTGATGAATACAGGGTCAGTACTAAGGCCAATGCCATGTAGATATGATGCCCATATTTCAGATTGCATTTGATCAGCAATCATTGTAGCTTTTTCCTATCATTTGTGACATCAAATATTCGTATACTTTCATCAAAATAACTCCAAAGCCATAAAAAAAAGAACATAATAATAGGACATTTGTTTCTATATTAACATTAAAATTTACAATAATTAATGTTTACCTCCATTGAAGGTGTCTAAGATGGTGCACCCATATCGCCCCGTGAAAAAATTAGTAAGTCTTAGAAATTAGTAGCGAAATTAAAGTAATAGACTTACCAAAAAAAATATTATTAATAAAGTAGATTGTATATGTAAATCATTTGTCTTAAGTTAAAAATTTAGCGTAACTAATGTTTATATCTAAAAAAATATTTGACATGTTCTACTTAATGTTTATATGTGCACATATGGTTTGGAAAGAAATATTTGGTCATACAAGACCTCATCATAGTTGACATTGATCGTACCTAGAGATTTCATTGATCATCATGATCTTCATCCATGTCATCATCATCATCATCATCATCACCATCATCGTACTTGTCACTTTGATCATCGTCATCACCACCACCATCTTCATCACGATCATCATCCTCTTGATCACTATCATCATCATGACCATCATCACCATCTTCATCACCATGATCACGATCGCCATCAGCATCATCATCATCATTATCACCATTATCATTAGCATGACCAAAATTATCACCATCTTCTTCTTCTTCATCATTGGGTAACTTTCATTCCTGATAATCATTTACTTCCTCTTATGCTTCTTCAATATCTTCTTCTTTCATCACATTATACTTTATTGGCCTTCCTCTTGGGTCATGTCTAACAACAAATGACCAACCTAGTTTGTGTGGAACACCAAAGTAAAACACTTGCTCACATTGACTTGAAATAACATAGGGCTCATCTCCGACTAGCTCAAATGACCTTATATTAATCATAGTAAATCCACTATCATGTTCAATAATAGTCTTATTGGGATCATTTCGATTCAGTCGTTACCTAAACCATGTGATGAAAAATAGAACTATTTTGAATGAATTAAAGTTGCACTCAAGTATATCATCCAAAATGCCATAGTATCAATTTTCAGATTGTTGAGGATGTATGTCAGTTCTAGATGAAATACTGGTGACCGCGAAGACAACACTTATCCCGAAATAACACATTTTTTTTCGTTTCATCTAACTTTTTTGTGCAGAATTTATAGCCATGGTAGTACATAGCTTTGTGGTGTTTGACCTATAATTATTCAAACATGTCAAGAATCTTCTCATTGATCCGTGAGTTGCTATTAAAGTTATGTCTCATGATTAGTAATCTTATGCATACCTTTGTATCTCTTAAGCCATATATTAGATCAAGTACCATCGGCATAACATTGGGATCTCCATTACGATGAGCTTCTTTAACCAAGATGCAACACCATCCCATGTTAATGAGTGACCATTTTCTTGAGACTGTTCAATCCACATTGTCATCTAATCAAGATTGTTTGTAATATACAAGTGTAGTGCATCCCACACACAACCAACTATAAAAAAGACAATTACACTAGTTAGAAACAACTTATATATATATATTGATGATGGATAAGAATTGTTAAATTAAAAAAAAAAACTTATAATTACCTCTCACCCTCTTCAATCTACCTTTCCCCATCAGGTACTCCCCTTTGAATTTGTCATTACAGTTGGGATCTCAAATTCGATCTACATGGATACTTGCTGCAAACTTTGGAAGATATTCACTGATATACACCATGGTCTGGTATATCATATATCCCTCTATCATAGAACCCTTAGGATGTGCTTTTTTTCTAACCAAGCCCTACAAATTTCAAGTGCCTCTCAACCATCTACATTGATCTAGCTTGTACAGGTCCACACAATTCAATCTCCTCAACTTGATGTATGAGGTAGTGTTCTTGAGCATTGAAAAACATTGGAGGTAAACACTTTTGCATTTCACACATAAGCTATGTAATTTTTCTCTTCCAATATTTAATATCTTTTTTATCAATTTCTTTAGATGATAACCACCTAAAAGAGATTCAACAAGCAAAAACACATAGAGGAGATTTCAAATAAAATTATACAATAGATTTCAGATAAAAAGCTACAAATCTAAGAAAAAATACTCTTCTAACCTCATGTATTTTCCAAGATTATATATAACTTGTTTAATACTATTGTAAACTATTGTGGAAGGAATAGAGGTAGGACGAACTACAATCATTAAAAAATGATCATTTCAATATATTATTAAATAATGCAATTGGTACTACATTCAATCTTACAAGTATAATATAAATAGAAAACATGACTTATCTTGAGGAAGGTATGTCAATCATGCGTCTTCAACCCTGGCCCAAAACCACCTTTCTTTGATAGAAGAGTGCTTATATTTGCAACAAATCTTGTTCAAATTTTTTTTTTTTTTTTTATGACTTCTTTTAATGCATCACTTTGTTGCTCCATTAATAACCAAGGAAGGGAACTTGTATTTATGAGGTCTCCATTCCTATTTGATTCAATGAAAAATTTTAGTGCATGATTAGATTCATGAATGTTAGCACAAATTTTTAACAATTTGTTCTCTATCACACCTTCCATCCAACATTTCTCATAGTGTCTCCATTACATTCTTTCCAATATGTATAGCATCAAATAAATGCATGATTGGAAGATCCTTGTAGTATGGTAACCTACTAAATTGAGTAGCATAACTTTTCATTCCTCTAGGAAGTTGGTCATTGATGCCTTGGTGACCTTTATGAGCATCAGTTACAACATTAGTAAATATAAGACAATATCAAAATATAAATTGTAAACTTCAGATGACAAATTGGACATTACCTCGATGATTTAGTCGATCGTATTCCAACTTCCATAAATGAGATGTCATTCTTCATGGTCTTGATGATGTCTCTTCTTTCCCATTGAAAAGATGTTTTTTGGCAATTTGATACCTATGATTATTGTGGAGAAAGTGTCTAAACTCATCAAACACCTGCTTTCCTAAACTTCTCGAATGATGACATTTCATCTTTGGACCACAAACTAGACATGCAAATTTTCCCTTTGTTTGAAGACCTAAAAGATAATGTATAATTGGATCATGTACAACTATCATTCACAACTTAAGCATTCAATAGTAATGTGTAAGCACTATAATAGACCAAAAATATGTGATCTCAACAATATAACATACCCTAAAAATGAGTTAACCTAGGGGCATCATGTATTGTCCATACAAGCATTGCATGGAATTGAAATTTTTGATGTCCTATCAATCTAGAGATATCATACATAGTGATGTCATTCCATAACTTCAACAACTCATCAATTAGGGGCTCAATATACACGTTCATATCTTTAACTTGGTATTTACCTAGCAATTGAATGAACATAAACATTATGTAATTATTATAACCATTTTCATGCACTATTTATAAATTAATTTAGATAACTATAAAATAAAAAAAATACCTAGCACAATCATTGACAACATTATGTGCTCCCTCTTTATGGACATCCAAAGAGGAATGTTATTGTTAATAAAAAAAATAGGCCATACTGAGTAAACAGATCTCATATCTCCATATGGATTGACACCATCCACTGCCAATGAAAGTTTTAGATTATGAGGTTCTTCTTTAAAGTGTGACCATGTTTCTTTTATCTCTTTAAATGCAAAACCATTGGTAGGCCTTCACATAATGTCATCCTGACTTCTATTGTGTGCATGGTAATCCATAAATTGTGCCAAGCTAGCGCACCTGAATAATCGTTCAAGACGTGGAATAATGGGAATGTACCAAAGAACCTTGTGAGGCACCTTTTTTGTTATTTGATGTGACCAATATCTACTAACATGACAATCAGGGCATTCTGTTGCAAATTCATGTTGTTTATGATATAGAATGTGATCATTAGGACATGTATGTATTGTCTGATACTTCATTCCGATCTGATCCATAATATTAGATAATTCTCGATATGAATGAGGCAAAATGTTTGATGGTGGTAACAAAAACTCAATAATCAACCTACAACAAAAAATATGCATTGTTAATATAATGAATAGTAATTGTATGCTAACATTGAAGATGACAAAAATGACATACCTTAGCATACGTGACATTGCTACAATGGATATACTATTCATAAACTTTAAGTTCACCAACAATGCTATAGTTGAAAATAGAGTTGTTTGGGAGCCTTCGTATAAGGGCTCGTGTGCCTTCTCAAGTAAAGGTATATCAAGACCATCTTCATCATTATTATCAGATCAGCTAGTACCATCATTGTGAGCCTCTTCATCACCTACCCCAATACCATCTTCTTCAATCATGTCCTCTGGCACATTATCATCTTCTTCCATGGGAGTGTTATCCTCAGCTTGGATATTCACACCTCCATGTTCCTCCAGTAGGAAATCCACATTCAGCAATGGACGAAAATCATGGCCCACCATATTGCCTACAATGACTCTGGGCTGTTGTGATTAGAATTCTTCAATTCTTTAAGCCCTTACACTTTTTGCAAGGACAATAACATTTATCGGGTTTTCTTTGGAACTGAGCCCACAATGCAACCATTGTCTCATTATTTTGTTCTAGGTTCATATTGTCAGGTGTGGTCTTTCTTCATAGGAAAATATACCTACAGATAAATTGGACATGTTGTGATTAATGTTTATATTTGCACATATGGTTTTTGTTAATTAATATTTTCAAATGTAACTAAAATGATTACAAACATATCAAAAGGGACCTTCACAGGGTCTTATTACATCAACTATTCTAACATGGTCATGTTGTTTATCTTGAGACCTTAATGTCTTCTCATGCCTTCAACCTTGACCTTGATGCTCCTACATCATTCTCCCAAGGATCAAGGAAAGTTGGATCATCATGGAATTGAGTAGGCAGACCTTCTAGGAAGTTGCAATACTTCAACCTTGTAAGTGTCATGTTAATGCAATGGATACTAAACAAAAAAATTAAGTTGATGAGAAATGGTTGTTATGAATTGAAATTGTAAGTGTCACCTCAATGCATTGGGTATTAAACAAAAAATTGAAGCTGATGAGTATGGGTTTTTATGAACCACAACTCATGAAATATGGATTAAGTCGATACCTGCTGTTTACAATGAGTATGGGTTTTTTTTCTAAGAACATACCTACTGTTTACAGTCAGTAAGTTTCTATATCCTCTAAGAAATTTGAAGCAATGAACCAAAGTCACACAGTTGAAGATGATCATTGTCCCCTCAAAGCACCATCATTTGATAAATTGTTGCATTGAAATATGATCTAGAAAGGGCCTTTCTACATAGTATGTTGGCACTATTTAGCAATCATTGATCATGTGGTTATTGCAAAGAGGCTTAGGACCAAACATGGAATCATGGAGATAGTGCACGGATGAACAAAGAAAATTTGTTGCTCTTTAGCTACTAATCTTGTTTTGTGCTTGTCAATTAAAACATTATTTTTAAACTTGATCTTAATACTTTTTATAATCAATGGCTTTCTTTCCAATGTCTATCTCTTGACTCAACACATTTTTTCATTTTTCTTTCCTTCTTGCTTCATCATAAATACTTGGTTCACAAGCGCTTATGGTGTTCTACTTGCTAAGATTATGAAGTGGACAATGGCTTTCAATCTAGATAATCAATTTCTTCTCTTCCTTCTATAGATTCAATGGGACTTTTAGAGTTTGGCTCAACTTTTCTAGGTAAGTGTGATGATATGTAGTGCACTATAAATTTTCTCTTCAACGAAAGGATTAGCACCTCTAATTTTCAAATAGCGATCAACTAGAACCAGCTAACAATCTAACCTTAAAAATACATTTTAGCCAAATTCCAATCACAGTTAAAGACATTTAGCTATTGGAAAATGGCAAGATTATGTCTTATTTCATATATGCAATAAAATGGGCAAGAAATGTGGAAGAACGTTAAGTTCTTATCCACCAAAACATGAGTAAAATTGTATAAATTGAATGTATTTTTAAAAATAATGTCAATTCCCTTCAAAAGAAATATTTTTCATGCAACTTACTTGCTGAAGATATTTCAAGTTCATCAACTCTTTAATCATAGGATCCACAATAGTTGGAAGCTTTGACCTATCTATTAGTTGTGACTTGGCTTGCAGCAACAAAATTTTTATTAGTATATGCATCTCAACATTTAAAAATTATATCAAGCAACTCAGGCCAGTTCTAGTCTATAAATTAACTGGCATTTGTTTCTTCTTTAACATATTCAACAATCAAGTACAAGGTTTTTTAGTTTGGACTCAACCCTGATGAGCATTTCCTTACAATCAAATTTACTTACTTTGGCATTGTAGTTTGCATCAAGGAGAACATTTGATGATTTCAAATCACAATGAATGATAGATGGATCACAGTGCTCATGCAAATGCTTAAGCACTCTATAATATTTAGGGCATAATGACTTTAGATTCTGTTGCACTGTCTTTATTTTTACAAAAGAAAA
The DNA here is from genome assembly GCA_028749045.1 of Cupressus sempervirens. NCBI lineage: Eukaryota > Viridiplantae > Streptophyta > Pinopsida > Cupressales > Cupressaceae > Cupressus > Cupressus sempervirens. The sequence continues at coordinate 679,607,846 of CM053787.1, read as the reverse complement.
ACACAGATAATTTTCTCTTGGCTCAAATCATTATCACTATTGGCTCAAACCATTTTCACTGAAACTAAATGAATAGGCATCAGAAAAGAGATAAAACAATGCCAAACCAAAGGATGGTCTATTTAGAAGTCTTAACAGCCCATAACCGCTTTAGGAGGCTTATTGAACCTATTTAGAATTGAAAGTGAATAAAAATGGGATAAGGTTAGGAATTGAAAGAGAATAATAAATGAGTATAGAATCTCACTTGAAAACAAATATAACTAAAGATTTAATGTGATGAAGAAGACTAGAAAAGAAAATGCCAATGAATAGAGTAGATTAGGATGTAATGATCGTGTGGACAATAGAAACATCTACCAGTTTAAGCTCTGAAGCCATGGGAGTTGGCGCAAAACCCACAATCATCCATATCATAGTTTTGAATTAGTGAGAACCTATAGCATAAAATTATGTTCTTGGTAGTAGTAGCTGAAGATTTTGTGCATGGCCACACATCTGTTGAAGTGCCACGACTCTACAATATTTTTATTCTACATCAACAAAGTGTAAAATGGACTTAAAAGTACAAATTTATTTTTGAACAAGTTATAAAATGAAAAAAATAAATACAAAAATTACAAATATAACTACAAGAAAATAAAAATAAAATAGAATAAAGAAAAAATTGAACATTCCAACCATTCATTAAAGTAATTGATGCAAAGTGATTGAAATGCATTCAAACAACCAATGCATTTAAAGATTTATTGGCTACAGACCATTATCAGATTGAAATCAAACTATATATATTTCCAAGTCTGTCTTTAACACCTATATTATGTGCAACATTTCATATATTGATTCCTAGCCAAGACTTTTTTAATTTTAAATTCAGACTTCTTTTTCTTGTTTCCATATACTGATTATAAATCACTATTTTATGCAGAACATTTATGAAATTTTTTTATAGAAACAAATTCTAAAATATATTACTAATAGATAAATCTAAACTCAAAAATAGCCCTTTACCTACAAGATTTGAACAAAAATAAAAAAAGTCCAAATTGATCGACATCAAAAAACAAGTGAATAAAAGAGATACACCAAGTACAAAGGAAAAGTGACCTATGAAAAGTGATGAGACTTTTGATAAGGTTTTGGGCTAATGAGATTATTGGTCGAAATTTATCAAAACTGAAATTCTACTAAGATAATTGCTGGAAATGTTTTTAAAAGATCTTTGGTTCTATTATTGTATTTAGAAATAGGATTTTTAATTTGGGCTAAAATTGAATTTCATATTTTCTTAAATTGTGAGCTCCTATAGCTGCAATTTATGTGTACTCAAAAGAAGAGGGAATGCAGTTGAGAATAATTAGAGAGGCCTTTGATTTACCATTTCTATTTGAATTTAGTGTTTCATTGCAATATTCTTTGCACAATGCTGAAAACATAGACTGATAATAATCCAACTATTTCATTGCAATGTTCTTTGTGCACAACGTAGCTAGTATTGAAAGGTGGTGAATGAAAATGTACATACCTAAAATGGGGGTTTCCATGATCAATTGAATTGCGAAGAACATGCATGCTCTTAGGCATTGAATATTTTCCATCTGCTCCTAAAGTGTGTGGGCAATAACCAAATTCCTCTCAAGCCAAAAAGATCTGCACGATATGAGAGAAAGATCACTAGTTTTGTAAGAATCAAGGTCATGATTTGAGTCATAAGCTGAGAAAGGAGAAAGCCAAATTACCACATGTTCCCACATGCTTTGAACTGATTTCATCAACAACTGCTTCCACAACTTCAAGAGAAAATCTTATTTAATTGTAGAACAGTTGATGTAATAAGTGTAATGGGATAGAAACAAAGTTATTTTTGGCCAGGTTGGAAATGCTTCAGTGCCTTTTGGTGTGCAGTATTAACTATTGGCTCCATTGGGGGGGTTAGCTAATCTAGAAGAAATATAGGATCAATGATGGTGATTCCCTATATTAAGTTGCACACAGGATCCTCCAAGTTGGAAATGCTTTAGTGTCTTTTGGTGTGCAGTGTTAACTAGTGGTTCCATTGGGGGGGTTAGCTAATCTTGAAGAAATATAGGATCAATGATGGTTATTCCCTATATTAAGTTGCACATAAGATCCTCCAATTTTCAATTGATTGATTGCAACAAATAAAATATTGCTCTTTCTATGTATTCAAATAAGGAATTTAGTTGAACCAACCAAGAAATGTATTCAAGAAACACTTGGGTCCTACTTCAAATTCCAAGAGAACTCAACCAATGTTGTTCCTGTTTTAGTAGATAGCCCCTTTCACGTCCTCCCTTGCCTCTCTAATTAAGTGAGTACTCGCAGAAGTTGCCTATCATGAGAAATGGAGCCATGGGGATTACATTACTTCCTTAAAATTCAATAATAAACTAGGTGTTCCAACTATTCATATATGTGCTATTGATACAAATTTGGAAATGGTCCTTACTATCAAGATAATTCAAATGGAGATTGGATGTGAACATTGATTATGAAGAAAATGCCTACCCGAATCAACTCAGAGCAGCAACCTGATAAGGCACAATAAGCTTGTCTCCCAAAGAGGAATAATAGTTAAGGAAATGCAAGGCTTAACTGATTTGATAACATTGTGGAAGCATTCGGGCCTATTCAAGCTTCTTATAAGGAATCAACTCTGACCTATTCAAGAAGATAGAATTATGGAAGATATCAAACTTAAACACCTAAGTGAGTCAACCAAAGCCATTCAAAATTGATTCTATACCAAAGAAAAGAGAATCAAAGAATTACCTTGCATGAAATTCCAACTAAATGCTTTTCGTACCAAACACCAATGCTGCAAAAATGTAAAATAAATAACTAGATGTAAAATAAAATAAATAACATCAACATTGGAAACTATGATTACATTAAATAAAAGGTAATCTATTCCATCCAACATACGTTTCTTGAAATATGAAAAAATTGTTCAACTAAACAAAATGTTTCTAACTTGTATGCACTCCATACTAATAAAAAATGTGGTTTGAGGTTCTTGAAAGGGCCAATGTTTAGATTCAGTATGTTACAAGATACTCATTAATGCTGCTTAGGATTGATAATGCTATGTGGAATGGTGTGCAAAATGTTTGGTAAAATCATTATTATCTACATAATGGAGACCATTGAACATGTAAAATCAACAGTTTCTTGAGGACTTTGATTTGTATAATACCACATAAAATGTAAGGTTAGCTTATATTCTACTAATATCTTGCAACTATGTCAAGTTGAAAACAAATGCATTCTCAAAAGAAACTATATTTCATATTGGAAAATAGAACATGCTTTTAAGTTAGTAAATGTCAATAAACCTCCCTGGCTGAAGGTCTGATCTCTCTTGGTAGGATAGGTTGAGGTGCCTAGTTCTTGTAAGGGACTTGATTCCCTCCTCATGAACCCTTACATGTATATTTTAATGGAGGTTGGTAGTACTTTTAGATGAGTGTCAATAATCTTTGTTTTCAAGTTAATCTTTGGGCTCATTATTTGGGGAGTATATCCCTCTGATGTGTGTATTTCATTGGTCATTAAGGTTGTCAAAATATTCACTCAATTTCAAGAGTGACCTTTGTTATGTTAATACATGTTGTGCTGACTAGTTTTATTATTTTAATTGTTGGCTAAGGTATTTTATCAGATGACTATACATTTTTAAATGCAATGGTTAGGTTTTAATTGACAACTATTCATCCTTAAAATGGTACTAATGCTATCATAGAAAGGGCACATTTTTCAAAGACCCTCCTTGTATGACTTGCATTGTTCTCATGCTTCTATCACTTTTTCATACATCAATCATACATCTAGTTCTTTGATGTATAATACATTTCTGTATTTTTTTACTTCTATTCTGAATGACTTAAACATCAGATAGTAATAATTCATTCCTAAACTAAAAGTACAGTCAAAGTTCCTTAATGTAATGTTTAAGAAAGAAATAGGGACAGCTCCAAAATCTTCTTATTTCCAAGTCTTTTATTCATTTACTCATATTCTCTCATATTCTTTACTTTTTTATACTATTAATGTATTAATCATTAGTGTTCAAGAATTAGTTTTCCAATGTTAGGCATTTCTCTACTCTTTTATCTTATTGCATTCCTAAGTCTTATAGTAGTATTAGGACAGATTTAGGGTATTAAATTCTAGTTTGAAACGTAGAATCACCTTTAAACAAAAAAATGTGGCCATGGTGGGTATATGCAAGGAAAGGAGGATAGATAGTTCTTAAGCAGTGTTGGAAATGATATTAATTGCTTTCAAATGCATAGACATTGAAGTCAGAATGATTGCATAAGCAGCAAAATGAGCATGCTTCTATTGAAGATGTTCTTTTAGGACACCTCGCACATCCAATATGGTCATTGCATGTTGTTTGCATGAATGTTGCACACAATACTAGAATATATTACAAAGTCATATTTGGACTCCTCATTCCTCCTTACAAAAATGAATGTTGAATGTTTTTTTATGTCAAATGTGTCTTCTTCCTCTAGATTTTTATTTGAAAATATAAAAGAAAGTTACTTCTTAGATCCAAGAGTCATGCTCTTTAGAAATAAATAACATCTTTTCTAATCATAATCACACCAAATTATGATAAGATAGTTCATCCCCTTTTAATCTTAGATTAATCACTATTTCCTCTAAACACAACTCAAATCATTTTATAATTATGATTTTAATGGTAGCCTATGAATTTCTATGAACTACAATTCCCATCGGTTTGTAGACTGTTGTATTTATATAAAATGTTGTCACCCAATCTTTTGAAGGGCTTTGGCATGGGTAATTACTTTCATCCTTCAACTCTTGAATCATCGGCTTTCACCAAAAAATTATTTGACACCTTAATCTCTATAGTTTTATTTATTGAACACCATAATCGAGATATCATTCCTAGGTGCTCTCCTATTTCATATGCTTGTGTATTCTATCATTTTAATACTCCCTGAACTCTATCAATGCTTTTCAATAAACTTCACCATGAATGAAATACTGTCATATTTTTTCCATGTTGGCAATGCTAGGTCAAAAATTTAATCGCAACATCCGAGTGACACACTTGTAATAATCAAAGATTTATTCTCTAGGTGGTATCTAGCATGTGAAGTTTGTGTTATTGATTTTGGAAGCACTATTCTTGAAATATTGTGAAGAAGGATCGACTATGTCTGTGATCTACAATTATGCCAAAATATGAAGGAACACTCTTGAAGTGTTTCATTCAATTCCATAGGTTCCTTTAGAAAACCCTCATTGTAAGTCCACCATCCTTCTAAAATTCGAAAACATATAGGGGATCTTTTTGTTGTCTATTTGATTTCCTTGGTGTCCAAGCCATTATTGTATGAGCATGGTTAAATTCTTATTTGGTGCTGGCAGAATGGAACTTAGTCTCATCTTTGTTATATCAATTTCTTTATTTACATTTCTTAAACTGTTGTCGCCTCATGTGGTGCTAGTAAGCCTTGAGTATATTTCTTAGCATCTTTCCTACCTCTCAGGGTCTCATGATCATGACACAACTTTTATGTTTTACACCATATTGTTTGAATATAACTTTGAAGCATAGGCATCACATAACCTAAATATTTTTCAAAATGTTCCCCAATGGCCAGTGCTATATCTCCAAAGCATGAAAATATTGAGGGTTTTACTAAACAATGAAGCCTATCACTTTAAAAAACAATGTATATGCTACCAAAGGTAATGACATGGACTTATCTCACCTCAAAGAGCTCCCATGCACGGTGCACATGCAGAAAAACCCTCCTTCGGCTGGTGGCAAAATGACTTCTTCATTTTCCCTTTTTTTGTTATGATGGACCCGAGTTGGTTGAAATTTTGACCAACTCGGGCATAAACAAGTTATGTGAACCTAAGTTGGTCAAAATTTTGACCAACTCGGGCATAAAAATGAAAAAAAATTTATTCATCAAGCATTTAAAGAGCATTGGTCGAAAATAAAGGTCAAAATTTGATCTAAAATGTACTAGTGACAAGGCACCCACAAATTCTTAGGTGACTTAGATCATGTTTGATTCTTGAGAATGCTTCTTTAGGCATTACATTTTCTAGAAATGAATGATGACATCTATTTTGAATGTACACTGTAGCATTGGAGGCTTCATCCTAGAATGTTATGTGAAGATTTGGATCATGCATCGTGACCTTAGCTTCTTCAATAATGATTATGTTTTTCCTTTCAACTACTACATTTAATTGAGGATTAGATGGTACTATATAATCCCTCTTAATCCCAATAGATATGTAGAACTCTTTAAAGTTTTTAGAAATGTATTCTCCTCCATTGTTAGATCTTAGGATTTTAATTTTCTTCCTAGTTTGATTTTTGACTAAAGATTCAAACTCTTTGAATTTAGATAGAACTCCATTTGATTCTTTTAGTTTCAAGAAATAGATCTATGTTTTCCTAGAATAATCAGAAAAAATATATGATATAATACAAGTATCTTCATAGGGAAGGTACTGGCATTGGTCGACACAAGTTAGTATGAATAAGTTCAAGTACACTATTTTATTTATGTTCACTATGAAGGAAAGATGTTTTGGAGTTTTTTCATAATGTAGAACCTTTACATGTTCCATCATGTACAAATTTAGGTTAGGTATGTTTTTCAAAATCTTCTCTATGGAGTGTAGAGAATGAAAATACAGGTGACCTAGTCTTTTGTGTTAGCTATAGAACCTTGTTGGGTGAATGGACCATCAAAGAATATTTTCTACATTTGTTTTGTTAGCAATCATATGGATTAAATGAGATATTTGATGTTCATAGGGTGTTGAGTTTTCAATGGTGCATCAACTAAATAATCATAGATAAGTTTCCCTTTGATAAATTTCCTTTCCACATATTTGATATCGAATTCACTTAGTACTGTTATCCATTTTGCTAGTCTTCCTATTCAAGTTTCTTTACTCAACAAGTACTTCAATGGATCAATCTTTGTCACTAGCTTTGTAGAGTGGGAGAGCATGTAATGCATAAGCTTTTAGGAAGCAAAGACAATTTCCAACAAACCTTTCTCAATGATGCTATAGCTCATTTCATAGGATATTAGCATTCAACAAATGTAGTGGATTGCTCTCTCTTTCTTGTTGTGATCTTCTTGAGCCAACAAAACACCCAATGATGTGTCTGTAGAACCAGAATCAGTATGCAAAGAACATTAACAAATAAAGTAAACATTCACAAACCAAAAACTAAATTCACATATATGCTTAGACTAAGAAAGAAAATAAGAAGTGCAAACCTCACGAGAGAAAACACTCCATGCTTTCTTGATTCTGTAGATGTGTCCTTTTGCTGTGGATGTATGCTCAAGATGCTCAAAAGTTGCTTCAATGGAGATGGGTAATGGCAAATTGGTAGCTTTGTGAGCTCTCAATTTGGCATTATAAGGGTATGGTTGATGGCTTTGGTTCTCAAAATAGCATGATAACTTTAGCTCAAAGATTTTTGATGAAATGGCTTGGGATGGGATTCAATTTATAGGCTAAGGGGTAGAGGGATGGAGGGCTTAGATGCAAGGATGGATGAAGGCTTAAGGAGGGCTAAGATGCACTCAAAGGGGAGCACATGGATTGTGCTTGTTTAGCACCAATGGGAAGGTGACACTTGTCACAAGGAGGATGAGTGTGAGAGGGTAGGGTTAAGGGTTGGTTAAAGTCATGATGAGTGGGGTTGAGTATGTAAGAGGGATGTAAGAGGAATGAGTGTGGAAGAGGGAAGAGTGTGGAAGATGGGTGTAAGAGTCATGAGTGGGCTTGTAAGAGTCTTTATGTTTTGTAAGAGCACTCATGACTTAGTGGTTGGGTTTTTTGAGGGAAGACTTTAGTTTGGATTAGGAAAGTCTTAAACTTGTTTAAGGAATGTGACAACATTAGGGGGTGGATTAGGCTTGGGTTTAGGATTAGATTAGGGATGTTAGAGATGTGCAAGTGGATGGCATTAATGAGGGTGGGTGAGTTAGTGGCTAAGCTTGGTTAGCATGGGTGAATGGGGTGGATTAGGCTAAATGGAGGATTAGATATAGGTTAGGGGTTTTTGAATTTGAGGATTTCATTTATCAAATAGATTTATTTAATAAATGGGGATTTTTGGAATTAGATAGAAGAATAGGATTTAATTGATAAATAATAGATTATTTGATTTATCAATTAGGACTATAGATGATTAATTAAATTAATCAACTAGGGGATGACAAAGGATTAATTAAATAGAAATTTAATTAATAATGCCTTTTTAGATAACTAAAATAGGATTACTAAAATAGTGTAATCAAATTTAGGTGTCTACATTTTGCCCCTCTTTGACATAGTGTTGAGACAACACTATTTCAAAGAAGTTCGAATGAAGACGACATGAAGAAAATGTTTTAGCAACAAGGTTGCCCCAGTCTCAGATAAGAAGAGGAGAGACTAGACTTAGATGATGCCCCCTCAAGAAGGCGATGAGGAGAGAAATGAGGCTCGATGAATTCTTAAAAAGTACAAGAAATTGAGATGAGCTGAGACGCAGGTTGGCGAAGAGAAGGGGCTGAATTAGCTCAAACTCTCACTATGGGAGAATGATAAAGGGAAATCAGAGGCACAATAGTAAAGCAAGCTTAAGACTTTCCAGGATTGGGAGGGGAGGTGATGGAGGAGTGGAACGCTATAAAAGGAATCCATTGAAGCTTTTTGAGGGGGGGGATACTTCAAAGAGAAGTACCACCATGTAGTTGAGCACTAGATTTGCTATAGGACTGTTGGTTAATTGGCAAGGTTACCAAGAACATCAAGGCCTTTTCACCAACCATCCAAAGGACTGACGAACTGACTCAAAACAAACACACAAGGATTGCCCTAGTATCACACATGAATCCCAGAGGAAGCAGCATGGAAACGACACTAGGTAACCCACAAGCAGAAAAAGAAAACAAGCAAAAGACCTGATCAAGACCTTATGCTCTAATTGCCCCATTCACAGCATACCATGATATGGAAGATCATGGCAACCTTGAGGAGGGAACAAGGAGATTTCTTGGAAAAGATATTTCAAGACCCAAAAGGGAAGATCCCAAATCAAAAGAAAGTGAAAATCCAAAAGAGAACTGTTTGCCAACGAGATAGGCAGGATGAGGTACTAACGGACCAAGATCAGACATGAGGAAAGCTATATCCTGCAAAAATCTATCAGAGAGCACCTAAGTTGATGGATCTGGATGAGTGATGCATCTGGCAAGCTGAACTAAGAAGGATAACACTTTGGTGATAGGAGATCTAGCTAAAGGATGCATTGGAATATCTAACCAAGGTGTGCGATGTGTGCAAGATGTTGACCAAGGATGAATTAACATGAAAGACGGATAGATACAATGATACTAAGCTAAAGAGGATGTATAAGCTGACAGACCAAGATATGTTACAAATGTACAAGTTTGTTCATGTTTTTGTTTTTTGTGAGATGGAAATGTTTGTGAAGGATGGGGTGTCTATAATAGTTGATAGGTGGATAGGTAGATGGTTTGTGAAAAGTTTAAGGAAAATGGGATTCTGTGTGTGCATGTGATAGGATACAAGCTAGGATACAAGATCATTTACAAGATGGAATATGGTACAAGCTTTGGACAAGATTAGAATATATACAAGGTATGGTACAAGATTTACAAGGTATAATACCAGCTTTGGTACAAGATTTACAAGCTGTACAGGAGGTATTGACAAGCTCCATCAGATTTTGGATATTTGATTGGAACACCAAGGGAACAAGCAGGTGTTTTATGGGATGGTGGGTGGATGGATGAGGGATAGGATAGTGATAGATAATGGATTAGTCTTTAGCACACAAGGTGCCTGAATTACCAGGTTTTCACCAAGGTACCTATCCAAGGCGCTTGAATTGCCAAGTTTTCACCATTGGATGCTTATTTCTCTTTACTATTTTTTTCTTGTATTTTTCAAAAGCTAGGTATACCAAGGATCTTCAAGCATAGAACTTCTTGAGATGAATGATGTTAGTGGGCTCATTCAAGAGTTCTCCTTTTGGTGTAGATAATTGATAGGCTCCAGAGCCAAAGGAGGCGGTAACCACATAGGGACCAAGCCATGTAGGTTCAAACTTGCCTTTCTTTTCTCGATCTGCTTGGACTTTCATATTTTCTTTGAGGACCATGTCGCCTGGCTGAAAGTGTCGTGGGAGCACCTTCTTGTTGAAATTCCTTTTGAGATGAGTTTGATAGACTGTGAGATGGTCATAGGCTTGTTGTCTCTTCTCGTCTAAGAGATCTAGCTGGGTGAGTCGAGCTACTCTGTATTCTTCATCTGAGATTTGCACTCGCAAAGATATGCGTAGTGAGGGAAGTTCGACTTCTATAGGTAATATCGCTTCGGCACCATAGACTAGGGAGTATGGAGTTGTGCCTGTGGATGTACGGAAGGAAGTTCAATAGGCCCATAGAGCCGGATTTATTTGAAGGTGCCAATCACGGCCGAAATCATTGACAACTTTCTTTAGGATTTTGAGGAGGGTTTTATTAGTTGCCTCTGCCTAGCCGTTACCTTGTGGGAAATATGGGCTAGAAAAGCGGTGATGGATGTGGAGGGAAGTGCATAATTCTTCCATGTTGAGATTTTCAAAATTACCTCCATGGTCAGTGAAGATGGTGGATGGGATGCCGAAGCGGCAAACAATGTGGTACAAGATGAACTTGGAGACTTGAACTCCTGTAGCTGAGACTAGGGGGACTGCTTCCACCCACTTAGTGAAATAGTCTGTAGCTGTTATTATCCATTTATGTCCATCAGATGAGAGAGGGGTGATTTTCCAACTAGATCAAGGCCCCAACAAGCGAAAGGCCAAGGTGGTGCAATAGGCTGTAGATCTTGTGCTGGAGCGTGCACAAGATTTGCATGCTGCTGACATGGGAGACACTTTTTGACAAAGTCACAAGAGTCTTCTTCAATGGTAGGCCAATAGTAGCCTGCTCTAAGGATTTGTCCTGCTAGGACAATACCACTCGTGTGGGCACCGTAAAGTTCGGAATGTACTTTTAATGCCATTGCGGCCTCATTTTCATCTAAACATCGAGAGAGAGTATCGTGATAACCCCGACGATATAGGGTATTGGCTATGATAACATAGCGGGATGATTTTTGGATGAGGTTCTAGCATTGGGTACGTGTGAGGTGAGGGGATATGATACCATCATTAAGGTAAGCGTGAATTTCATGGTACCAAGGGGATTGGGGACCAACCAAGATACAAGCACGGTTTGAATCCTCATTCGCATAGGCAGGTGTGAGGAGCTGCTCAACTAAAAACTCATACTGTGTAGCCTCTTGGGGAATTTCCAAGAGCGACCCGATAGTGGCCATGGCATCTGCTGCCTTGTTCTGCATTCGAGGCACTTGTGTAAACTGAAGCTTTGTAAAATGCTGGGTCAGCTGATCAACTAGCTCTTTGTCGGGTAATAGCTTTTCATCTTTGGTTTGATATTCATTTAAGACTTGTTTGATGATGAGTTAGGAATCACCAAAGACTTGTAACTCGGTGATATTCCATTCTGCAACTATCTTTAATCCTGCTACAAGAGCTTCATATTCTACTATATTGTTGGTGCTAGGGAATTGTAGCTTGAATGCTTTTGGAATGTAATCTCCTTGAGGTGTAACTAATAATATTCCTGCCCCTGATCCATGAGAGGTGTATGAGCCATCAAAATAAAGCTTCCATGGGGGTTGTTCTTCAATTAGGCAAATATGCTCATCTGGAAATTCTGTGAGCAAAGGATATGCATCTACTAGAGGTGCATCAGCTAGGTGATCTGCTATAGCTTGCCCTTTGATTGCCTTTCTATCCACATACTGGATGTCAAACTCACTTAGTAGCATAACCCATTTGGCCAAATGGCCTGTAAGTGCTGTTCTGGAGAGTATATACTTGAGAGGGTCAATCTTGGAGACTAGTTGGATGGTATGACTTAGCATGTAGTGGCGAAGCTTTTGAGTTGAGAAAACAACTGCCAAACAAGCTTTTTCCATAGGAGTGTAATTGATTTCATAACCAACTAGGGTTCTACTGATATAGTAGATGGCTCTCTCTCTGCTATAATCATCATGTTGTGCTAGAAGTGCCCCTAGAGCAGTAGGTGTTGCTGATATATACAAGATCAAGGGACGACCAGGAACTGGTGGAACCAAGATAGGGGGATTGGTGAGATACTGCTTGAGCTGATCGAAGCTGCGCTGACATAAAAGATCCCAGTTGAAGTTCTCATTCTTCTTTAGCAAGTGTGAAAACGGTGTTCACTTATCTGCAAGTTGGGAGATGAAGCGCCGGACAGATTGAAGTTTTCCCTGAAGAGAGCGAAGCTGTCGCAGTGTCTGGGGAGGAGGCATGTTTAAGATAGCCTTGACCTTTTTGGGGTCGATCTCTATACCTCGTTTAGAAACTATGAAGCCTAGAAGCTTGCCAGATGTGACCCCAAAGACACACTTCTTGGGATTTAGCATGAGATGATATTCGACCAACCTATCAAAGACTTTCTCCAGGTCAGCAAGATGATCCATGAAGGTGTGAGATTTGACTAGGATACCATCCACATAATCCTCCAAAATGCTATGGATAAGATCATGAAAAATGGTTGTCATAGCTCTTTGATAGGTAGCCCCAGCATTCTTTAGGCCAAAAGGCATCATGGTGTAGCAAAAGGTTCCCCAAGGGGTAGTGAATGCTATCTTATGCTGGTCCTCTTCTGCAATCTTGATCTGATTATACCCAGAAAATCCATCCATAAGGGACAGGATTTCATGTCCAGTTGTAAGATCTACAATCATATCTATGTTGGGCAAGGGAAAATCATCCTTTGGACAAGCTTTGTTAAGATCTCTAAAATCAGTACAGATTCTGATGTCACCGGAAGGCTTAGTGAAAGGGACCATGTTGGAGATCCATTCTGAGTAGTCGATAGGTTGGATAACCTTAGCAGCTAACATTCTTTCTAATTCAGCTTTGACTAGTAATGCCACCTTGGGGTGCATTTTCCTAAGCTTTTGTCTGACGGGCTTGATCTTTGGATCGACTGCAAGATGATGAACTACAAGCTTTGGATCGAGTCCTGGCATGTCCTGATATGACCATGCAAATCGGCCAATGTTCTCTCATAAAACCTCAAAGAGGAGGTCAGCTTGGTCTTGTGATAGGGATGCAGCAATGTGAACAATTCTAGGGATCTCTGAAGAACCAATGTTGACTTCTCTAGTATCCTCTATTAGAATAGAAGACACCTCTGGTCGATTATCTTGAGGAGGCAATACTAAATCCTCATGTTCTGCTTGTGGCTCTGGATTTTCTTGCTGAGGAGTTCTCTTCGCTGCCTTAGCTAGTCCCAGATTTACCTTAGTTCCAGTTTTGGGTGTATCAAAACTAGGTTGGGGATTTTCTCCAAAATACCCCTTGGGATCTAGCTTGTAGATGTAGGTAGAATCTGGCTTTGTCTTCTTATGAGGAGTTTTAGCTCCCATGAATCTTAGAAGCGCTTCCTTTGATGCGAAATCATCAATATGTATGACACTTGGTTGGTCCCAATCTATGAGTTGTGGATGAGCAAGTGTTAGGTCAATGAGATGGATGGATAGTTCTTGGAGAACAGAGTCTCCTAGGAAGATTTGGTCTGGGATATCGTCGTAGGCTCTCTTTTCAACTTCCTCAGGAATGTCTTCGATTTCAACAAGGTCGCGATGGATGTTCGAAAAAGCGTGACCATTCTCATTGGTGCCCCCAGTTGTGGGTATGCCAAAGCCAAGACCTGACTTTATTTCCCAATCATGTGCTTCGATGGGACATTGCATGCCCCTTTCTTCTGGTCCTAGTCCACCTCCTTGATAGTTCCATTTTTTAGTGACGAGCTTATGTTGTTGGGGATACTTTTGGCTGAAGTGATCAAGGCGTGCTTGATTTCTTGGAGGTGCATCCTTATGTAGCCAATTATTGATATCTGGAGTGAGCTCCTCATGAAGAGGGGTTTTTGAGGACACAAAGGTGGTTGGGCCGAACTGTTTGTATCGAGGAGGTGGAATCTCCTTAGCTTTGTGATATGTTGGCCGTCCATGGGTATGTGGATCAAGTGGGATTGCTCCGACAGCAAATGCATCTGATAGACTATATTCTACACATCCTTTGTTGTTGATCTTTACAGTAGATAGGGTAGAGGCAAGGATGGTTTATGAGTCATTACAAGTGTGGGATGAGCTGGCGATGGCTGTGCCGATGTCTATTCCAGGGCAATGGTTTGTATCTGAAGCTTCAACTGCATTGCAGTAAGCAAAGGGTTCTGGATCGGCATGGATGGTTACCTCAGTGCCTTGATGTGGAAATTTGATGCACTGATGGTAGGTGGATGGAATAGCCTTCATAGCATGAATCCATGGGCGACCGAGGAGGATGTTAAATGGTAGGTTTAGATCAACAACATGGCAAACTGTCTCTTGAATGATTGGCCCAACCTTGATTGGTAGCAAAATAGTCCCTTCTGTGGTCCTTTCCAAGTTGTCATAAGCTTTGATGGTGATAACCTCACTGATCATATCTGCCTCAGTATACCCAGCTTGTTTTATGAATTTTAGGGTGCAAATTTTCAAGGCTGATCCATTATCTATCATTACTCTTTTCACGGCAAAATTGGATATCATGATGGCTATGCGAAGTGGAAGGGTGTGATCTGGCTCAACCGCGGGTATGTCGGTGGGTTTGAAAGATAGGGCACATGAGGATGAAAGGTGTCCAACAAGATTACAAAAATCAGTAGCATTGATATCAGAAGGGACACGGGATTCTATGAGAGCACTGTCAAGGATGTCTTTGTACATAGGACTAGTGCGGAGAAGGTCTAAAATGGATATTTGGGCTGGCATGTTCCCAAGGTGTTCCAAGATATTGTACCAGCTTTTTGATGGAGCTGATGGTGTTGATGAAACTGGTGGGCCTGCGATGTTAAATTGCGCTCTTCGAGTGGTGACCGCACACTCATTGTCTGGTCCTCGGATATTGATAACATTGACTGAAGGCTCTTTCTCAGATATACAACCTATAAGGCTACCATAGTCTATATAGGATGAAGTGTGGTCATTGTTCTTCCCATGCTGTTGGTTTGGCTTGCGGTTGTTGGTGTTGTTTTGGATAGGTGCTTTTCCAAGATTTTGGTTGTTGTGTGGAGGAAAAGCATTTTGATAAATTTGTAAGCTTGCATTGGGAGAGTTTTGGGCACCAACAGTGATTTCCTTCTGATCAATGAGGTCTTGCACATAGTCTTTCAGTTTCATGCATCTGAGGGTGGTGTGACCATTTACCCTATGGAACTTGCAATACTCATTGTCCTTGTACCATGCAGCTTTGGATTGGCTTGGATCAATTTGCTGGGTAGGAGGAAATTTGATAAGGTTTTCCTTAGCCAATTTCTCAAAAATAACATCCAATGGCTCACCAAGGGGTGTATAGTTTCTAGGTGCAGGTTGGAATCTGGGCTTTTGCCCTGCAGCTACATTGATGGCATTAGCTTGATTGTTAGACCCTTGAAAGTTGGGTCTTGTATTGTGGTTTTGATAGCTTTGGTTATTTCGTTGTTGGTAATTGGTAGCTTGTTGGTTGTTTGTTTAATATGGTGGGTTAGACTGGTTTCGAGAAGGACTAATGATATTCACATGTCTGGTGTCAGTAACCCCATCTGTTGCAACATGCTTGTTTTTGTTCCAATACCTAGACTTGTCATTGGAATGTGATTGATTTTGGTTGGCCTCTTTGTAAATCTTTACCACACCATCTTTGATGAGTCCTTGCTCAAGGATCATTCCTTTCTCTTTGATATCCTTATAGGTCTGCAAACAGTTCATGGTCATGTGGTGAGCCAAGCTGGGATGTGCATTATCAATAAACATTTTCACCACATGGCGTTCTGGCAAGGTGCAGGATATGCGGGTGGTAAGGGTTTGCCATCTTTGCAGGTATTCGGCAAGGCTTTCTCCACCTTTTTGCTTGGTGTGGACAAGATCAACTATTGATAGCTCTGTTTCAACAAGATGGGCATATTGGGCTACAAATGCCTCAGATAATTCAGTAAAGTTCTTAATTGTGCCATAGGGGCTTCTATAAAACCATTCAAGAGCTGGTCCATCCAAGCTTTTGGGAAAAAGGCGCAAGAGGAAGACATCATTGTATGCCATGTCCTGGCAATGCATGTAAAATTCTTTGATATGTGTGATAGGGTCTCCTTTTCCTCTGAACTTGTCAAATTTAGGTACCTCAAAGTGTTTGGTAAATGGTGTCATGGTTATGGCTCTGTCAAATGGGTAAGGACACACATTCTCAAACTTGAATGTCTTTGGATCATTCCCTTCTTGGATGGCTTTCAGAGCTGTCTTCATTTGCTCCCACTCTGAATTGATAGGTGATGGTTGGGGTGCCCCCAATGTAGGAGTGCCTTGAGGTAGGTATGTGTTGGATGGGGCCACTGAATATGGATGGCTATGAGGGATTTGTTGATAGGGATTGTACATTGTTTGGGCAGCTGCATGGTGGATGACGGGTTGTTGAGGGGGAGGTGGCGCATATTGTTGCATGTGCTGCGAGGCTTGCTGTTGATATGGGATTTGAGGTTGGGATTGAGGAACATAAGCTGGCTGTGGGGTAAATGGATTTCTTTGTGGAGGTAAGGTATAAGGTGGTTGTGAGGCTTGGGGAAAGAATCAGAGGGCTTGTGGGGTTTGACCAATGTATGTGGGTTGTGCCCCCATTTGGGATGGCATCTGCAAATAATTGGTGGTTGGCTGGGGTGGTGGATTACCTCCTAGGAGTGGCATTGAAAAGTAGTTGGTAATTGGAGGTAATGGATTAGTTGGTGGTGGAGGTGGTGGGAATTGAAAGCTTTGGAATGGAACTGATGGGGTTTGATAGCTTTGTGGCTGGATTTGGAAGCTTGGTAGAGTGGTGGTGGGAGCTAGGGTCACTTGGGAGCTTGGTAGAAGATTGGCAGTAGCTTGTGGGTTTTGATAGCTTTGTGGAGTGAAGGTAGTAGCTTGTGGATTTGTGGCTGGTGGTATTGAGCTCCCAAGACCTAATGGAAATGATGGGATTGTGCTTTGGGATGTGGTGAACAAGCTGGGGGTAATGAAAGGTTGATTACTTGGCCCCATGGGTGGCATCCCTGTTGTATATTGCTGAGGTTGGCCAAAGATGCTAGCACTGATTTGGGAGATGGGTGGATTGGGAAGGCTAGGTTCAGGAGCAGTAGCAATAGTGAAGGGGGTGAACGGTGAGATGTTTTGGGTAAAGGGGGTTTGGAGTGGAGAGGTATGAACCAAGGATGGAGTGGTGGTGGCTGGGTTGGCTTGCGGCATGGAGATTTCAACTTGGGTGGATGATGGTATGTTTGGGTCTGTTGGGTCGTATGGATTGGTTGGAGGCTCTTCTTTTGGAATATATTGAGGATAATTTGGATCATAAGAGCCTATGGGTGGTGGTAGCTACCCAAACAATGGGTGAGATGGATCTGATAATGGAGGGGGTCTTCCAAAGTCAAAGGTTCCTACATTGTCCCTTCGAAAATTAGCCATGATTGTCTCTTTGTTTTTGTCTATAATGGCATTTACCAATACTGCATTTCCTGGTTGGTTCATGAAAGCTTCAATGTCAGTAGGTGATGGCATAGCTGGCTCTGGGCTGAAGGATGGCTGAGTGCTCAAGGGGGGTGAGGCTGTTCGATCTAAATGATAGGGCTCCATTGTTTCTTTCTTCTTGGCTAAGCGAGTGACGGGTGGCATGAAAAAATGCTCCTAGGGATGAGATGCAATAATGCTGATGGATGCAAAAGGGGGAAGGCTTTTCTATGCAAATGATTTCCTAGGTTGAGGCAAAGCTATATGAAAAAACCTAAGGAGGATTGGGTTGGGGATTCTAACATCAAAGATATGTTGTCAAAGTACAAAAGGTTTTCTTTCCTATGTGCAAGCTTGGTGGTGATTGTGTCAACTTAAGGATAGACTGATGATCCTTTAGGAAGAACACGAGATTGACCACTTGAAAATCCCAACCTTTAGCTCAAGGTGATGAGGGATAACAAGTGACAAAGCTAGATTACCCTAGACAAAGCTCTGTCAAAGGGATAACCTTGGTGAGATTGGTGGATTTGGAAGATTTTAGGAATGGCAAACTTTTAGCAAGGTGACAACAATTTTGAAAGCTTAGATGTGCAGATTTTCGATTACTAGCTAGATGGTATGATTCTAAATGAGATGGATGAGCTAATAATGCTTAAGGGGATAAGCTAAGATGGCTGGATTTTCTACAAAGATGACTCTAGAGTGAAGCTTATCCAAGAAGATGTGGAGAAACAAGGGTGTCTAATCATAGAAATCATGCCTAGTTGGTAAGGCATAAGCAGGATTAACTCCTGGATGTTGGCTAAATTTGATGGTGCGCTCTAACCAGGCCTCTTGAAGTGCTTTGTCGGTAGCTTTGTCCTCTACTTGGGGGAGTTTGGAAATTCGTGGGCTTGGTGTTATTGCTTTTCTCTTGGCTGAAAGTTCTTGGTATGCTAGAGATGGCTTGAGTTTGACCTTGTGAAACTTCTGTTTGGGTTTGGGTTTGGGTTGTTCCGACATAAATTCCTGAATCTGCTTGGCTTTGGAAAAAATCTCAGTTGTTTTGCTTCAACTTGTTCAACTTCCAAAATAGGCAGTGACTACGCTAAGTGTGCCCTAAGCTAGGATTGACCAAGTTTGGAAAACATTCATTCAACAAGTAAAATAAAAACAAGCAATAGATAGGAACACCCAGATAGAAGTTTGTGGTTCTTAGAATGTGGTACTTGCGCCAAGGAGTGTGTATGTTCTCCTTGAGGCTTAGCCTGAATGACAAAATCTTGATCCCAAGAGAGGTGTCTTTCGATTCACCTCCCGATTCTTATACTCCGCCGGAACGCTGGAGTTGAGGTCGTCCAAGGGGTGATGAAATCCCCAAGCAGGCCTCCTAAAAAAAGAAACAAGGTTTTGGATCCTAATCTTATGCACCCAAGATGGCCTCAAAAGACGACAAGGGGAGAGAAGACTCGGATGACCTTGGGCTAAAAAATACGCTTTGTTCTTTTACCAACTGACTCTTATGTGTGCTAATCTAGACTTTGTAAGCACTCATGTTTAAGAGACAATGTTCAATTCCAACTTGAAGCGCCAACAAAAGTAAATCGATCGAAGAATGCACACAATAAGAAGAGTTAGGGTCAACAAAAGCAAACTCGCGCGCCCGGAGGCCCTCCACGTCAAGTATCGATTAATTTTCTTTAAGGCATTCAAGATTGAGTATGAGTTTGTTTTAAGCCCAAAACAAAAGTGTGTGAGATTCGATTTCAAGCGCGCACCCGGAGGCTCTCCACGTCAGTTGTTGTTCAATTTTAGTGCCCAAACTCAAAGTGTGATCGATTTAATCTAGAGTTTTGACCATTTAAGAATTTTGATAAAGTTAAAGCAAACGTTCAAAGACCAAGTGAGTGAGTTAGATTGTGGAACATTTAACACCTTTTTCAAGTAGACCCATCCCCATAAATGGTGCTGAGATTGCAACCAATGGTTAATATTTGATGGGTGATTAGAAAAGAGGTGAGTCCAAGGAACTACTCAAATTGATTTTTGTAAATTTGTATTTTAAATTAACAAAGTTTCTTAAATGTCCAAAAATCCAACTTTACTTAGATTGCATGTGAAAAAGAGATTTGTAATGGTTAATTGATCCTTGGCATTCAAGATTGGATTTTTTTGTTTTAAGCATGCATTCCAAAGAAAGTTGATTTTAATCCATGACATTCAAGAGTGTGTTTTTGAGCAACATTCATTCAATGAAAAATGTGTTTAACCATTCAAGTTCATTTTTTTTTTAGCAACATGCATTCAAAGACCAATGGTTAAACATTCAAGTTCATTTTTTAGCAACATGAAAACCTGCAAGAAACATGGTTAGTGGTTCCATATGTTCTCCAACCTGCAATGAGACAAAAAAAAGCAATTTAGTTAGTTAGCCAAAATCTTCAAAAATGAGAGCTTAACTATGGGAAAAAATTTTTAAACTTTTTTTGTTGTTTTTTCTACGCGTAAAAATGCTTAAAATGCCAAAATACAAAGACGCTGAACTACAGAGGTGCCAAAATACGAAGAGGACAAAACAGAGATGTCGATTTTCGCAGACGCAAATTTTTGCAGACGTCGATTTTTGCAGATGCGAATTTTCGCAGATGTCGATTTGCGCAGACGCAGATTTTCGCAAATGTCAATTTTCGTAGACGCGGATTTTCGCAGAAGTCAATTTTCGCAGACAGAACAGGTTGCAGACGCCAAAACTGCGCCAAAAAAAAAGCTGAAAATGCGATTTTTATTTTTATTTTTTTAGATGGTATTTCTTCTTCCTAAGTGCGTTCTTTAACCTGCAAAAACAAGCAAAACACCCTCACAACACACTCAAACAACAGCAAACATTAGATGGTTAGAAAAATGACATATAGATGAAAATAGATGATTAAATGACCCATAGTGGGGTCCCACCGGGTGTGCCAAAATGTAGAACCAGAATTAGTATGCAAAGAACATTAACAAATAAAGTAAACATTCACAAACCAAAAACTAAATTCACATATATGCTTAGACTAAGAAAGAAAATAAGAAGTGCAAACCTCATGAGAGAAAACACTCTATGCTTTCTTGATTCTGTAGATGTGTCCTTTTGCTGTGGATGTATGCTCAAGATGCTCAAAAGTTGCTTCAATGGAGATGGGTAATGGAAAATTGGTAGCTTTGTGAGCTCTCAATTTGGCATTATAAGGGTATGGTTGATGGCTTTGGTTCTCAAAATAGCATGGTAACTTTAGCTCAAAGATTGTTGATGAAATGGCTTGGGATGGGATTCAATTTATAGGCTAAGGGGTAGAGGGATGGAGGGCTTAGATGCAAGGATGGATGAAGGCTTAAGGAGGGCTAAGATGCACTCAAAGGGGAGCACATGGATTGTGCTTGTTTAGCACCAATGGGAAGGTGACACTTGTCACAAGGAGGATGAGTGTGAGAGGGTAGGGTTAAGGGTTGGTTAAAGTCATGATGAGTGGGGTTGAGTATGTAAGAGGGATGTAAGAGGAATGAGTGTGGAAGAGGGAAGAGTGTGGAAGATGGGTGTAAGAGTCATGAGTGGGCTTGTAAGAGTCTTTATGTTTTGTAAGAGCACTCATGACTTAGTGGTTGGGTTTTTTGAGGGAAGACTTTAGTTTGGATTAGGAAAGTCTTAAACTTGTTTAAGGAATGTGACAACATTAGGGGGTGGATTAGGCTTGGGTTTAGGATTAGATTAGGGATGTTAGAGATGTACAAGTGGATGGCATTAATGAGGGTGGGTGAGTTAGTGGCTAAGCTTGGTTAGCATGGGTGAATGGGGTGGATTAGGCTAAATGGAGGATTAGAGATAGGTTAGGGGTTTTTGAAATTGAGGATTTCATTTATCAAATAGATTTATTTAATAAATAGGGATTTTTGGAATTAGATAGAAGAATAGGATTTAATTGATAAATAATAGATTATTTGATTTATCAATTAGGACTATAGATGATTAATTAAATTAATCAACTAGGGGATGACAAAGGATTAATTAAATAGAAATTTAATTAATAATGCCTTTTTAGATAACTAAAATAGGATTACTAAAATAGTGTAATCAAATTTAGGTGTCTATAGTGTCTATTCTTGAAATGTACAAACTAAGAGACTTCTCCTAAATGGGAGGAATCAAAATAGGTGGATTAAGAAGATACTTCTTTATCTAAGTTATTTTATTTTTCATATTCCTCATTCCATTCATATATCACTCCTTTAAGAAAAGTTTGTCTGAATGGTTGTGATTTATTTGTGAGTTGTGAGATGAACCTATGAATGGACTCGAGTCTTCCTTGTAATCCTCACATCTAACTAATATTTGAGGTAGAGGCATTTCTATGATAGCTCAAAATTTCTTAGGATCCACCTCAATACCTTTAGCTAAAACAATATATCCTAGCAGTTTCCCTGATGTGATCCCAAATGCACATTTCTTGGGATTGAGCTAAAGATTGAATTTTTCCATATGATCTAGGATCTAGCCCATCTTTGAGATCGATGTTTCTTTGCATAATTTTAGCTAATGTATCTTCAACATAATAATGCATATGCATTCTCTTTAAATAGGTAACTTATCCTCCTCTTACTTCTTCAAAATTATTCTGCAAAACCTTCACAACTCAAGACACACTAAAAGAGGAGAAATTCCCTCCTCCCATTACCCACAAATTTAATGTTTCCATTTCAATCAGTTTATTGACACCCTCTATAAATTAGGAAATAAAAGAAAAGGCTAGGATCTTTTATATTTATTCATATCTCAATGCATTCTTGTTGATATCATATCCTTCAACCCACTTTTAGGTAGCCTTGCAAACTTGGGTGATTACCATAGAATGAAATCCCTTCGTGTTGAAATGAAAGAAATGGACATAAATCCAAATGTTATCACTTATTCCACTCTCATAAAGGGTTTTTGTAAATGATAATGAATTGAGGTAGCACTTGGGGTTTTCCATGAAATGAACCACCTTCATTGTATTTCAAATATTGTTACATACAACAACATAATTGATGTGATTTTTAAAATAGGTAGAGTAGATGAGGCTCTTATTTTATTTGTTGAGATGATACAAGAAAGCATTTCTCTTGATATTAGTTTGTCCAATAACCTAATTAATGATTTCCATGAGGTGGGAATGGAAGATGAAGCTCTTAGGTTAGTAGCTAAAATTAAACATAGTTACTATTATCCAAATCTTCCCTATCTTGATGGTCTCAATGAAATGCACCATCCATGTTTCTAGATAACATATTTCTAGGAGACCTATGTCTCTTCTCAAAAGAGCTATTGAGTATTTGATATCATCAATCATGTAGAGTTAAATCATGTCAAACTTTATGTGCTTCCCCTTGCCAAAGGTGATCTATTAATTAAGTTCTTTCCTTACACCCAACTCCTTTACCTCAGACTCATTCTCATTGAACCACCTATCTATTATATCATAGGTGATTTCCAAATATTGGTCTAGTCTTGGAAGATGGAAGACCCTCTCAATGTTCCTAGGTTGAATATCTAAGACAATTTCCCAAGTCATTCTCTTCACTACTTTCTCTTCCAATACATAATAATGTGTCGAGGTCATTATCAGTTCAGATTATTGAATTGATGCCGAGTGGGAAGTTGCATTTTCCAATCCACTTCTAAGAAAAGTTGACATTGTGGCTGACCTCTCCTTAGGTTTGTTACATAGTATCAAAAAGGCATTCCAATTGATATGCTCCATCTTTTTATCTCAGATCTTTAAATTCTTGTCCTAAAATCATGATTTCTTTGGTGCTCTTTGATATTTGAATGCTACTGGTTAAGGTGTTATCCTTGCATCCATGGATGATGAAAATGCCACCATTATACCTACATATAAGAGACATATTAGTAATTATGTTGAATGAAACCAAAGACAACCTTAAAATGTGACTTGGACTAACCAAGGACTAGATTGAAAGTTTAAAAAAAATGATGGAAAACCATAAAAAGTGTAGGAAATGTGCACATGCACACCTAGTGCATATGGAGCACCTACACATAGCCTTTATTCCATCTCTCCTTAATTTGTTCCAAATTTTGAAACGGAATCTCTAGCTTAGCAACTTGATCATAAAATCCTGCAATATGTGAAAAAATTGTATCTTTCTTCAAAATGTTCTTGGCAATAGATACCTTCTTCGGAATAATATCTATGTGTAGTAGTAAAAAAATTTGAATCACTATCAACTTATTCTTAATTGATGTGTCTTTAGCCATGAGCTTGGTTAACCTCTTTTGACCAAATGTCAATTCATTATATGAGGATGAGCTTGAACTTGTGTTCTTGCCCAATGTAATTTGTTCTCATGTCTGCATGTAGCATTTCTAATGAACATTTAATATCAAGTGTAAAGGAACCTGTATCACACAATTTCATATGTAATGAATGAATGGTTTGAAAAAGTGTTTCCACTTGTGTGACCAATATAGAAAGATCAACTTGTCTATTTACAAGTTTACGTGAGACTTTCTCTAACACTTTATGTTCAACTCTTCTTTTAGACCATTTTAACAATTTATTATGAATCTTATCAACTAAATACACTACTTGATCCAAGATTGAATGTTTATTTTTCAAATATGTTATCTCAAATGAATCTCAAAAATTTCCTTGACAGTGTCTTTTGCTCTCTTCCAAGCTATTCTTTCTTTGCCTTGTGGATCAACAAAGTTTATAGATCTTTCATTTTCTCAAGTATCAAGTTATTAAAATCATAAATAGGTAATGTTATTACCTTATCAAGACTCACTAACTCATCTACCTTGCCTCATTAAGTCACATCTTGAGACCATGGAGGTGTATCACTTGGTAGTTATAGTTGTAGTTATTTCCCCTTGTCACTCAATCTCAATCTTTGATGTTTCACTTGTGTAGGAGTCACCTATTGTATAGGTGTCTTGGTTGCAGGTTGTGTAGCCTTTGTACTCAATAATTGAATAAGAGCTTGAGTTGTCTCTTGATATTTCTTTGTTACTTCTTTTGCTACCAAATTTGTGCATGTATTGTTTACAATATTTTCCTTTGCTTGCGAAAAAGGCATACAAGTAAGTGGCGTAAACACAATTATAGACTTATTGAGTTTCTTGGCACTTGGATCCTCTATAACTGATGTCACACCAAAGTCATCAACCTTCTGATTATTAAGATTTAGATAATTTGAAATTTTTAAGTTATAAAATAATTGGGTTAGTACAAGGCTCAGTTGGATCTAACATTAAATTTTGAATGTCCTCTTCTGTTAGTATATTCAGATTTGGTGGAGGGGTTTCAATGTCTTCTTCAATTGTGATAATCTCTCTCTATTCACACTAATTGACTAGTTGCTGAATTTCCTTGGTTAGCTTTGTAACTTCTTGTTTGTAGGCAGCTTCAAACTCTACTACATCTCTGGCTTCCCTCACTTTCACAAATGGGATAAGAAACCCAAATTCTTCTTTCCCTATTTGAATGCTATCTTTCTCAACTTCATAAGCTTTATTCTTCATAATATTCTATGCCCTATCTCTCAGCATAAACTTCTTTGCAAAATCTTTAAGGACTATGGACATATGAGTCTTCCCTAAATCTATCATAGCTTGTGCCAATGTTGTCTCTCTTATTTGTTTCTCAGTGGTCACTACTCACTTCCATTTTGCATCAACTCTTTTATACAAATCTACTAGGAATCCATCTCCATTTCCAAGAGTGTATGTCTAAACTTGATCATCATGTCAATCATAGATTCTTCAACCTTAACTTGATCAACATTATTGAAAGAATCATAATTAATATATTTGAATCCAATAAAAAATTTGATTCTCTTAACTTCTCACATACTTGATCTATAGTCATTGGAGGCAGTCTCTTCATGATTTGATGTATGCTAGGTTCATAAAACCCAATCTTTTCATCATTTTCCTTATCCTCTTGTGTTACTTATTTTGGTATTCTAGTCAGTTTCCTCTTCTTTGATGGACTTCCTTTGACTTTCTTGCAAGGGGGCTGAGAAGTCCACAAACTTGTGATAATTACCTTTTTCTTTAGCTTTTGAGGTGTTACCATCCCTTGCACATTCTTCTTTAGGTTGGCCTTTACCTTAGGCTCAATTATAACAACATTTTTTTACATTGTTGCTTTAGGCTTTGCAATAGAAAGTTCCTTTCCTTTGGCTTCCTCCACCTCTATAAGTTGTCCAAATCCTTCTCCTTCATCTTTATTACCACCCTTGACACTCTTCATTTTTCTTTTCTTTCCTTATGTGGGTGTGCCAAATTAAGGAGTCAGCTAAGAAGTTACTATTTTGTATGTACCAAATTTCTCGGCACCTACATCTATCTCTTTAGCCAAAAGTGTAGTCATTATTGCGATGATCTCACCTACATTTTCTTCATAAGGTATTTACCTTAGTCATGCTACCATCAGAAATCTACTTGTGCATGAACAAAATATGTATATACAAAAAAACATACTTCATCATAATACTTATCTACTATAGTTTTTAGTATCTTCATCTTATTCCTCATCTTCATTTTGAACTCTTTAAAATATTTATCCATTATTGGCTCAAAATTTTCTCCCAATCTATTAATTAAATCACTTATCTATTCCATGCCAGGTTGCCTCCTATCTCATGCAATTTTTCCAATAGTTGGATATTTTCTAAGGACATAAAAAAATATAAGGGGAGATTTTCTCCATAATACAGAGCTTTTAATATTCTACAAAATAATATTGAAGAGGTTATCAAACAAAGCACCCAGTTATGGAAAGTCATATATGGGTTGTCAATAGAAAAGGTTGTTGAAAAAGAACCTGAGGAGATAGGTGAAGAAAAAGATGGACAAGAGGTAGTAGAGACTACCAAATATGTATCTGTCAAGGATGGAATGAGGTAGGCACAAAGAAGGAAGTAGGTGAAGAGGCTATAATTGAAGAAGAGCAATAGGATGAACATAATGTACTTGAGGTACATATGCTGAGTGTCAGTCCCCCTCATGTGGACTAAACAAGTCAACATGATACAATACATATAAAGGATTTCTTTGATAACATAGTGCATAACATCAATCCTTTAACAAAGGAGGATTTGATGAAGATACTACAAGGTTCCACCATGGTGGCTAAGATATTTTCAAATCTTATATTGGAGAGAATAGATGAAATTGAAAAGGTTGGAATGGCAATAGTAGGGGAAAAGAAAAACAACACATCAAGTGTAACCCTAGAGGTAAATACAAGCACAAAACAGAAAGGTGTTGTCAAAAGACTAGTTTCATTACCTCTTGTGCCATTCATTTCTCACAAACAAACCTTACTCACAATTGAGAAGGATGGGACAGAAACAAGACTAGATCAGGAAACAAGTCCTACACCCATTGTTAGTCCTTAGATAGTTTTGACATTCGAGTGTCAACACACTTAATCACTTTTTGTATTGAAGCTAAGTACACTATGTTTGCCGAGCGATAGTGTGTGTCGAGCTAGTATTTCAATAAGTTTTGAGTGACTTTAGGTGCCAAGTAGTATATAAGTGCCGAGTGACATATAGGTTCCAAGTCATAGTTGATGCTGAGCAAGTTAGAATGCTTCATATGTTGAGTGAACCATAATTATATATGTACAGAGTGAGACAGAGTGTAATAGGTGCCAAGAAATCCAGGATAGCATATGTGTCGAGCATCAGTAGTCCAATATGTGCCAAGTATCATAGAATCAACATATGAGTTTGTGCCCTCTCAAACTCAGATGTAAACCATTTTTGGAGCTGATATAGAAATATTTCAAAAAGGAAAAATGATAAGGATGAATCATTTACATTCCCTATGTGATATGCATGTAGCCAATTAGAAAAATGGAGAAGGCATGCAATCAATGAGAAAAATGCAAGGTATGAGCAAGAATTTGAGATTCAATATGGATGGTAGATCCATACCTAACCTTAAGTCTTCACAATCTTTAAGAGGAGGTCAAATACTCCATTGCATGTGTGGATGAGTATAGTGTATGGGGAGATTATAGAAAAATTTCAGTATGAAGAAGGAAAGACTTAGAATAATAGAGCAACAATTTCACATCCAATTGATTAGAATAGTACAAAGGTCAAGAGATATAATCAGATATCAGATATCAAAGGATCAAGATCAGCAAGAGTAGATCATGTGCTTGAATTCAACAATTAGAGATTGTATACTATTAGGTTAATTGTTTTAATACTTTCTTGTCATTATATTAGATGCTGAAAATCCTATATTGATAGGTTAGCTTAACAGCTAGGTAGGAGAACCTTTGGAGAAGGTGATTGAAAATCCTATGTATTAGGTGGGTTTAATAGCCTATTGTAAATCCTTTAACATGGTGACACTTCATGTAAAGTTTTTTGTAAATCCTCTAACTAGGTCACTATTGACATAGTGTAAAGCCTTTAATAGGGTAGGCCTTTCATAGGGCAGACCATCAGAAGTGGTTGAATATTTATTGTTACAGTAATTTTTTTAGTTATCATTCCCAACAACCTAGTTTTACCTTCTTATTTTTGGAGGGTTTCTGGGTTACTAAATCTAGTGTTATGTGTTAGTGCATGTGATTTACTTCATGTTCATTTATATGTTTACTTGCATGTAGTTCATTTTTTAGTTAAATTTTTAAAAGGTTAAAAGTGTTGTATTTCTAATTCACCACCCCACCAACCCGCCCCCCCCCCCCTCTCAAAAGTACTCTTCCCATATTTGAACATTCCAACAATTGGTATTAGAGCTATTGGCTCTCACAAGGAGAAGTCTAATAGATTAGAGAAAAGGTCTAAAGATGAAATTCTACAAACTTGGGAAGATCATAGACAACCAGGTGATTGATGTGAACCTAGCTCTACACAAAGTGGAAGAAGCTAGAGAAGAGTTGAGAAAATCTTTAAAAAGAAGGAGATAGCCATAGTTGAAAATGACATACACTAAAATGAGATTGATACCACACAAGTGTTTTCCAATGGAGATTCCAAGAAATTTGATGTAGCAATAGCAGAACTAATGGAGAAAAATATGGCACAAGTTGAAGAAATCAGATTACTCAAGCTTGAACAAGAATCACAAGCCATAATGCTTTGTGAAGTGATTGAAAAAAAGAAGAGAGCTATTGAAGACAAGGCCATGATACAAGACGACAAGAGAAATCTCACAAATAGACTAGAGGAGAAGACAATTGAGTTTGAAAAGATCTCAAACATGTAGCTAAACATCTTAAGCTAGATGATGAATGCTCGTCATGAGCTAAACATGAAGGACATTGAGATCTCCACCTTGAAGATATAGAATGAATAATTGCAAAATGAATTGAAGAGAGAAAAGGAGATAGCAGAAAGCTACAATAAACCTAGTGAGGCTATCAAGTATTTTGAACAATTGCTGAAATCACCAAGGGCTAGTAATGACACTTCAAGACCTGGTTACACCAGCATTGAACAAGGAGCATCATCCAAGATTGTAGAAGAAAGGAGTAACAAAAGTAAGAAAACTAAACCTACTTGTCATTTCTATGGTAAAAAGGGACATACCTCTAATGTGTGCAGGAGCAAGAACAATCATCATCATGATAAGCCTGCAAATGCAAGCCTTTGTCAAAGTGCAAAAAGCAAGGCCATCAAGCACATGAATGTAGAACAAAGATTATGAGAACACCAAGATTTGAAGGTCACTACTACAACTGCAAAAAATATGGACATAGAGCATTTGAGTGCAGATCAAAGCCTATGTGTAAGGACCCTCCTCGTATGTAATTAATAAATATGAATTTTCTTGTTAAATCTATTCTAGGAGATTTGAATGGATCTGAAGTAATGTTTTATATTGTGAAGGTCCTAATGAAATTAAGAGTAGTTGATACATCCATGTTTTACATACTCAGTGATTCGAAAACTACTACATTACCTCAACTATTTAAACATTGAAATTTCACTAAAAATGATATGTGACATTTTCACCTGATGATAAGTGTGTTGACCTTGGTACCTCGATGATTAGGTTGTGTGCCTTCAGATAGTGTAGTATTCCTTAACTGGTGATGTTTATGATGTTAGCTATATGCATGCCTAACGATTATTAATTTTAGTATTTTAATCTAAATTAGCATATAAATAATGTTATATTGATTTTGTAATCTTTGATGATTAAATGCAAGAAAAAATGAATTAAATAGTTGATTTTATGAAAGATTCATGTTTTGATTTATGTAACTATCCAGATAGGTTTTAAATATATGTATGTGATTTCTTGAGCTACTAATGTGTGCAATGAGTGTGCAGGATATTTTAGTCAGGATATCTAATGGGGAAATGAAACGGAACCCTATGTGCCAATTGTGGAAACTAGGGTTGAATTTGATAAAAGATGCAAACCCCATTGTTCATGCTTTAATTATATCGTGGATTGAATGAATGTATCATTTTGAAATCTTTAAATGTTAATTTTTGTAACAGTGTTTTTATAGTGTCACTTGACACTCGTGAATTGTATATACATTCTAGCATGATAGTTAGGGTTAACCTAGTAACCTAAATATCTAATTAGGACTAGGTTAGTTACCCTTTTTTTTTGCTAATTAGTTTATTATAGAGACTAATTATCCCTAATTTGGATTAGTGTTTAATTTGCATTTTAAGGTTGTTAGTAAGTCCTAAAATATTCCTAGCTTTTGATATGTATCTAATTAATCCTAAAATCCTAAAATCATTAAATCTAAATACCTAAGGGGTATGGGTATGGGTTGGGGACATTTTCCACCCACTTAGCCCCTCTGGTTGACTTTTATGGTCACTCAAAAAGTCCATTTTTTCTTTAGTGCGAAAAGTGATTGCTTCCTTTTTGTGTTGGTAACCTTGATTCCACCTTGAGGTTTACCTAATGTCTAGTTTAGTTAGGATCATATTTAGAGGCATCTTTGAGAAGTTTTGGTGGTTACCCATCTCTAGTTTTAGGGAGAAGTTTTGAAGATTGAAGGAAATAAGGAAGGAAGAGCTCATCTCAAACGGGTTCATGTTAACATAACCTCATTGTGGAGGTAGGAGTTCTTCATCCCTTTTTTTCATGTTGTTCATGCTTGGTTCATGCTTATGCTATTGTGTGTTTCATTGGTATGCTTGTATTTATGTTGGGTATGCTTGGGAGGGATTGAAACATGTTTTCTTGAATGCTTTTCCTTCATGTTTTGCTTGATTTTCAAAGGGATTTTGTGGGTTGTTTAAGAATTACTCATCCTTGGATAGGGAAGAAGTGGCCATGTATGGGGGAAAGGCTTTAGTTGGACCCCAATAGTGTAGAGTCTCTTCTCATAACAAGAAAAGGGAAAGAAGGTAGGGTGTTATGGGCCCTACTTGTCATCACATACCATGTTTTGAAATTGTGAAATTTGAAGAAGTGAAAGAATGAAAATTCTTGTATTATTGGGCTCGAAAGGGCTATGTTATGGTATTGTGATCGATGTCTCCTATTGGGAAAATCCACCTTCTCCCTAGTTTGGTTCAATGTTGGACCTATTGTGCAAACTAGTATGGGAATGCATGCTTGATTTTTTCTTCATGTTATGTTTGATTTGTCTCTAGGTCAGTTCTCGTCTTCTCTATGATTCTCTTGGTGCATTGAAGATATTGAAAAGGATCCCTTGTTAAGAACCAAGAAGAAAATTCAAAATGTATTATATTACTTTGTAAAAATGTATTTTAAACTCGTGTTGAAGTAAGAAGGATGTCGAATTTTCTTACTGGTTCTTTCCCGATGGAGCCTTGAACCAGGTTGATTAATAGAAGAAAAAAAAAAGATTGAGTAATGTTCTTGCATATGAGTTTTATAGCTTTTATCTTCAGTTTTGCATATGCTATTTAAAAATTAGATGTGATGATGTTCACTCTTCCTTAGGCATTCTTATGTTTTGAAATCATATTCATAAGATTAATATTAATTAGGTGAAATGAAGAAAGGATGGAATGATCAATCTTAAGTATATTTTGTGTGAATGTTTGATAAGAGAATAAGTGCAATTAAATCAAAAACCTTAGTGTTTGGATAACCTACTTTGGATGCAATTAATTGTTTTTAAACTTGTTGAAAAATCATTAGTTTTGTATATGAGTTGAGATACATGCTTCTTACCTCTGTAGTCATCCTTTAAATTGTTGAAATTTGATCTAAATATTTGTAGGACCAGAAAAATGGGTTAAAAGCATAAGATTGATAAGATTGATAAGTTGATAGGTTTTCAAGGCACCAAAAGCTGCAACAATGCCTAGGAGCGAATAAATGATGATTGATTTGAGATGTTTGATATGTTTGGGTTGATTAGGACTACTTTCAAGTGATTTCGAGTTGATTTGGGGTGATTTCGAGTTGATTTGATATGATTTCGAGCTGATATGAAATGATTTCGAGTTGATTTGATATGATTTCGAGTTGCTATGAAATTGATATGAAAGGGGATACAAATGATGAAATATGGTCAATCTAGCCAAAAGATCAAAGTTAGTAGAATGAGAAAATGGGACAAATTAGTATGAAGAAGTGATGAAATCGTAGATGCGAACCATTTTTGAGCATCTACAATATTATCATTGGAAAGTTGAAAACTAAAATCTTGTAATTTTGGCTATTTAGAAATTTTGAAAAAATAAATTAAAAAAAACATCCACCTACAGGATGCTAGAATATCTATCAAAAAATATAGACTCGTTTTTTTGATAGAGCATATTCCTTTTGGATACTCTTATTATCTTTGATTTATCTTTAAAATAATATATTAATTGCAAGAGAAATAATAAAGGAAAAAAAATTAAATTTTTTTTTTTATACATTCATATATATATATATATGTATACATATATAAACATATACATATATATGTATACATATATATACATATACATATATATGTATACATATATATATATATGTATATATATATATGTATATACATACATATATGTATATATACATATATATATATATGTATATGTATATATACATATACATATACATAAATATGTATATGTATATATACATATACATATATATGTATATATACATATAGATATTTATGTATATGTATATGTATATATACATATACATATATATATATATATGTATATATACATATGTACATATACATATACATATACATATGTATATGTATACATACATATATATGTATATGTATATATACATATACATATATATGTATATATATAGATATGTATATATGTATATATATAGATATGTATATATATATATATGTATATATATATATGTATATATATATATGTATATATATACATATGTATATATATGTGTGTGTGTATATATACATATGTATACATATATACATATATACATATATATATATATGTATATATATATATATATATATAACATAATAATAAAAAATATGCATGACACTCTTATCATTCTACCCTTGACTTAACCACTAAACTTTAACATTTATTACCGTACCCTTGCATGTTCCTAGGTGTGTGTCTATTTGACTATCATGATAGTCAAGTCAGGAAATTGGGATTGGAAAAAAATTTAATGGAGCAAGTTGCAAGTTTGTATACAATGTAAATTTACCTTTTTGCTTCCACCTTATTCCTTTATTCCTCCTTGTCTTTACCTGACGTGTTCCTCTCCTTGGGCTACGTTTTCCTTCCATCTTGGTCTACATGGGCAGTTGAGTATCTACCATGTCAGTGATTTGACAAAAGGGTGAGGGCATTAAGTGAGATCTTATTGGATGTTGACTAGGATATTAAAAAATAAATCCACATTTAATCCCTCTTTCTTGCAACCTGCGTACCTTGTCTTGGGCAACGAGTTTGGAATGGGTCTTGGGGTAGTTAATAAAGTTGAGGAGGGGTCGGTTAAGCATAGTGGAGGGTAGGTATAGGGTTAATTGTTAGTAAGGTTAGTGTTTAGGGTAGTTAGTTGTATTATTTGATTAGTAGTTTTTCTTTAAATAAATTTAAATGTTAGAAAGTTAGCTTGTAGCATTAGTGTTAGATATTAATAAAGTGTTAGTAGACTTCTTAATTAGTGTTGGATTTTATTGTTCTTAGGTTAGTAAGTTTTTTTTTTTTAAAATGGGGTTTGTTTAAAGTAAGTTAGTTGGAGTATAAGTTAAATTTAGTGTTATTTCATCCTAGAAATTTTTTAATTGTTATAGTAAATGTTAGATTTTTAATTAATGTTAGATGAGTAAGTTTTTGAATAAAGTTTTAAAATTTCAGCTAGTCTAAATTGTTTTTAGCAATTTATCCAATATGTTCTTTTAGTATTAATTTAGTCAATATGAGTTTAAATATTAACATAGTGTTAGTAAAAGTTTAGTAATT
The DNA here is from genome assembly GCA_028749045.1 of Cupressus sempervirens. NCBI lineage: Eukaryota > Viridiplantae > Streptophyta > Pinopsida > Cupressales > Cupressaceae > Cupressus > Cupressus sempervirens. Next base: position 679,573,745 of record CM053787.1, on the reverse strand, counting down.
AGCCTAGAGAGAAGTTAAATAAAGTTTAGTTATTATTTAGATAGATGCTAATTTAGTAGTAGTTATTTAAATTTTGATGTTTGTATTAGTTAGTTTGGATTCATATAATTTGTTATTAATGATTCAATTGCTTGTCAATCAATACTTTGATTGGTTGGAGTTTTATGTTTATTAATGGGATGATCTTTAATATTTTAGTTTAAAAATTTTAATAGTAAAATAAAATTATATATATATATATGGTTTAAATTAAATGTAATTTAAATTTAAATATATATAGATATATATAAATATATATATGTTTAAATTAAATGTAATTTAAATTTAAATATATATAAATATATATAAATAAATAAATAAATAAATATATATATATATATATATATATATATATAATTCTTCAAGAAATGTTCATGGGTAATGGTAGCATTTAAGTTTGTCGACATTAACCATTTTAATGCTATTGCATAGTGAAATTTAAGAGTTACTTTAAAACAATGAGTTAGTAATAAAGGTGGTTAGTGAGGGTGTTTTAGTAGGACCAAATTTAAAATACGAATAAATGTTGATATCAAATTAATAATAAATGTTTTAGATTAGAAAAGGGTGTAAAATTAATTTAGATTATTAGATTAAAATTTTAAGTGTTGAATATACATCTAGATAGTTGTTCATTGTTGTGATTTTAAGATAATTTGATTTATTTATTTTAATTATAAAAGTAATAACGAAACAAATGTCAAAATCAATTTAATAACGAATGCTTAGTTTTAGAGATCTTTTCTTCTCATTGATTATAAACTTAAATGGAAATGTCAAGACATTATTAGGAGATCACGTACTTGTTTCTCATTATGCCTATACTTTATCATGTGCAATTAAACATATCAAACTAAGTAGTGTGATAACATTAAATAGTGGATCTAATTATTTAAAAAAAAAATTTAAAAAAATTATGTGTTTTTGCCCTATATTTTTGGGCATGACACTATGCGGACACCTAATCAGCCTGCAAGAGGAACCAATCATGCACATCACTACAATTGGGATTACAACACCATGTATAGCTGTCACTATTGTCAGGATTATGGACACATTCCTAAAAATTGTATAAGGACACATTTTAGAGGAAGTTACAATAGATGGCTAAGCCAAACTACATATTTTAGTTGCTTGAAAACTAGTCATATCAGTAGGAACTACCCTACAAAGTCAAGAGCACCCAAGACAGAAGTCAATTAAGGAAAAGAGAAGGTTGATGTTGAACAAATAAGAGAGGAAAAATGAACAAGACTTGGAAGAAGAAAGGTGAGTGCAACACATCAAATGGAGAGATCACTTCACCCAAGAGGTCAAGTGATCACACTTCATCCAACTAAGAAAAATAGATGTATGGGACTGATATAAAAAGCTAAATCATTCATCAATTCCAAAGAACAAAGAAGTACTACAAAGAAGAAATATGCATAAGAAAAGATGCCAAGTAAATTTTTTGAAGAAGCTACCAAGTTACTCTTAGATGCCAAGTAAAGCTCCAATGGATGTCGAGTTTCTAATAGCTGTCAAGCTGATAGTTGATGCTGAGTGAAGTAGAAGTCTAGTAAAGGCCAAGTAAATGAAACATAATGGGAGCTGAGTCATATTGAAACCTTCAAGTGTTGAGTTTTACAACTGTATGCATGATGCATTTAATGCTAGGTTTTTGACAGGTATAAGGTCAATTTTCATTCATTTTCACGCCATTCAAATGCAGGGCAAAGTTGAGAAGAGTGAAGAGGTGATTAAGCAACAACCTTACAGTCATTTGCATGAATCTCAACAGCAATCCAACATGAACTCATTGATTCAAAGGTATTTATCAAGTGTCAAGCTATGCAGAGTTATAGTTTTTTAAATGTTTGAAGCCCTAATTTGGTAAAATGGCCTCTAGCTCTAGAAACCTTAAGGAAAGGAAGATCTTGAGATTCAACTCATTAGCAATGAAGTCAAATAGCCCAAATTTAGGCCAATACCCAAGGTTGCCTATAAAAATGACCCAGCCAGTGCATTATCTATCATTCAACCCAAGGTTGTCATAGTTCAAGATGTAAGAAAGTGCTACAATTGCAAAATTGGTGCCATAGGTGACCTAGAAATATTCAATACCTATGATAAGCTATGTGACAATGGGATATTGAAGGATGAGTTCTAGATTGTTGAGAAGAAGGGTTTGCCCAAAACCCTAGTTTTCCCCATGGTGTTTAAGACAGAATGGATTCAAATTTTCTTGAGTCAAATTCATGATGGATGTCTATGGTTGGAGACATGACCTATCAAGATTACTAAGAGGATAGTGCATAGGGTTACTAGTCTCCCAACCCTAGATCAACCAAAGACTTTAAGAAGTGATAGAAAGGAAGTAATTAAGAAGAATACTAGTGAAAAATGGAATAATAGGGGAATGACTATTGACATTTTTATTGAACCCCTACTTGATTTTGCTATGAGGATAATTTCACATAAATTCTATCAATCTAGCAAACTGAACAACATACCCTGCATAGCTATTGATGTGGCTTATAAGTTGGTGAAGAAAGATCATACCTATGATCTGGAAAAACTCATGTTGTAGCAAATGAATGAGAATATAGGAGCTATAAGAAGATCAAAATGTACTCAATGCAAATTTGGATTAGTTCTTATGTGCATATTCTTCTATGTGATGGAAGAATTCCCTTTAATTTGGAAGGTGAGCTAGAATTCTAACAAGTCTACAATAACACAGATCAATGAGTTCATTGATTAGATGGGAGATAATTTTGAAGCATAGATGACAAGCTATTTTGAATACTTTAAGAAGTCTATGAAGCAAAGAATGAGAATACCAGTTTCACTAGTAGAGAAAGATGTCAATGACATATGTTTCTTGGTTGATATTGACTACACCTACATTCAAGTAGCAATACCAAGAGTAAGATGGCTAAGGCCATTAGGATATGAACTAGATGTAGATGAAGCCTTTGCAGTAATCATAGCTTTGCTAGCAGAAGAAATTGATAAGAAGGCTCCTCACTTTGGGACATATGACATTGTCAAGTCCAAAGTTGAGACTGAATTGAAAACTACTTTTGTCATCAAGAAGAAAGATAAAATGGTAAGAAAGATAAAGAAGACATTTGGGGCAAATAGTGAAGGTGAAGTAGGAGAAGAAGAAGTAGAAGAAGTAGAAGGAGACAATGAGGATGAAGAAGAGCAATGGAAAGGGCTAGATGAGCTGACCCAAGGCTTAGGGGAAGACAAAGAGGAAGGTGTCGAAGGAGAAGAAGTCGAGGAAGCACCTACACCTACCGAGTAGAAGAAGAGAAAGACTAAAACTCAACCTACAGCTCAACCCAAGCCTAAGAAGGTCACCAAAAAAGCTCAAACCAAGCTAGCTCCAGCTAAGCCAATAGCAACAAGGGCCACTATAAGGGCATCTACTCAAAAGGCCAAAGAGGCATTAAAGGAAAAGAAGAAAGCTACTGCATAGCTAGCTGAAGAGCCCAAGAAAAGAAGAAGGTGTGCGGCTCAGCTAGAAATAGATGATGAAGAGAGGACAAAATTAGAGGACATAAGCCAATTTAAAGTGGTAAGCCATCCTCATAAATTTGCAATTGACAAACTATGTAATAAGATTAAAAATGCAGATTTAAATGTTTTAAAGTCTATTAATTTCAAAAAGCTCAGTAGGAAAGAGTAGAATAAAATAGAGGAATCTGTGTATGCCATGATGGTAGAATTTATGAACACACCTCTAGAGCTTGATAATATTGTGCCAAAGGAACTATATGATATAGTTGAGAATAAATGGCATTATTGTTTAAAGATGGAAAGGGGGATCAGAGAATCTACCCTAGCTCAAGTGAAGCTTGATATGACAAAGGCTCAAATAACCAAGGTAGACAAGAAACATAGTGGGAAATTTGCACCCAAATACAGAGCCTTTTGCATCCTTCAAAAAAAAGTTGAGGATGTTGTAAATAAATCCACACAAATATGGAAAACAATATACAAAATTATAGATGAGAAGGTAGAGGAAGCAAATAAGGCAGAAACTAGTGCCAAACAAAAGGTAGAAGAAAAGAAGGGAGAAGAGTAAAAGAAAGAGGAGAAAGAAAAGGAAATAGAAAAGAAAGGTGAGGAAGAGAAAGGAGAAGAAGAAAATAAGGAGAAAGAAAACGAGGAATTAGAAAAGGGAGAAGAAACTATGGCAACAACTGACCAGTAGCAAGAAGATGAACAGAGTGTGCAAGACACACAATTGCCACCTCCCAATCCACCTAATGTAACCACTACACCTGCAAAAATAGTAATCATAAAGGATGTTACTAACAAGTTAACTTAGAGGATCAATCCACTTACTACAGAGGATCCACTTACTACAGAGGATCTCTCCAAGATCCTTCACCAATCTACTCTACAGGCATAGTTGTGTACAAGCCCTCTATTGGTGAGTGTAGATGAACTACAAAGAGTAGTAGTAGCCCCATAAAAGGAAAAGGTGAAGCCAAATGATACATATTTCACATATACAGCTACTAGAACTAAGGTTTTGATGCTTCCACCACCACCTCCACCAAGTGGAACAAGTGAAACTATTCAAATGTTGAGTGCAAAGGAGAGGAAATTAGATGAGTAGAAGGAAGACACAAAAAAAGAAAAGAAGCCACAATTCAGACATTGGTAGAATTACCAAAGAATAGAACTCCTATTAAGACCATTCATAATCTGAGTACTGATGCTATCCCCTTGCAATTTTCAATTCTAGGCTCAAGTTCAACAAGAGTGGCCAGGGCACTTCACTATGGAGACCTTGAATTAGATGAAGAAATTGTGATTCCTTCATATGATTCCAAGACTATAACAATAGCACAAATGATTGAAATGAAAAATGAATTAGATAGAAGGATGAGGCAAGAAATATTGAGGAAAGAGTTTAAACATAAGCAAGCACTTCATGACATCAAATACATTTTCATGGATGATTTCAGCTTGCAGTCACCAGATGAAGGAAAGCAAATAATTGAGCAACTATTAGACATAGTTGACCAAGTGAAAAATGAAGACTAGAACACCAATGTTAAACTCATGGAATGGTCAAAAAGAAAATTTCAAGGCAAGGTGAATGAGAATATATCAAGTGGAATTGCACTTGAACAGGTAGAGTTGGCCAAGACAATAGATAAGGCCAAAATTGTTCTTGAAAATATTTTTCCATTGTATAGGAAGCTGTGTGACTTTTCAAATCTCACACAAGAAACTAATCAAAGAATAATAAGCTTAGAAAGGAACTTGAAAATCTCTAGCATGCAATTACCTAGAGATCCAACTCAAAGTGAGAAGCATTTTGCACAATCGCTTCACACACAAAGGGAGTTAGCTATACTAACAGCAAAGAAGGCTAATATTAAGGAAAAATTGATGCAAATCTAGTCCTCCATAACCCCTCATTTAGAAGTCCTCCACAAGGAACAAGTTTATGCTAAAAAAGTTTTGAAGAAAGATCCAAATCTTTCTACCCTTGATGGACTTGTACACCTTGTTGTAGAGACTACCATCCAGCACAAGTCACTTGAAATAGCTTTGGAAAATTGGGATGCAGCTCTGAAAACAATAATGGAGGTAAATAGTAAATTTTTGGCTAAATAAGGTATTACTCCTTAAAGCCCATTGCCATAAGTGTCAAAAATGGGGAGAAATAATAAATGGGGAGTTATATATTTTAAGGGAGATACTAGTAAGGGGGAGAATACCTATGCCTATAAATTTTGATAGCCAAGAGGGGGAGATACAAAATTTTGAAAATTTTGGTAATCGTATGGAAAATAGCTCTGATGCAAATGCAAAAATTTCATAAGCTTTGATAAAATTGATACAAAGACACAGGTATAGAATACAAGTATAGGACAGAAGACAAAGATATAGGGTGCAATCAGCTTAGGGGAAGTTAAGGTATTTTGATATAATTTTAAACAAATTTTGAAACTTTGTGGATAAGGTACTCATAAGGACAGATTAGCAATGTCTAGTTAAGAATTTTTGACATTCATGTCAAAAGAGGAGATTGTTAGTCCTTAAATAGTTTTGAAATTCAAGTGTCAACACACTTAATCACTTTTTGTATTGAAGTCGAGTGCATTATGTATGTTGTGCCATAGTGTGTGCCAAGCTAGTATTTCAATAGGTATCGAGTGACTTCAGGTGCCGAGTAGTATATAAGTGTTGAGTGACATATAGGTGTTGAGTGATAGTTGATGTCGAGCAAGTCAGAATGCTTCATATGCCAAGTGAGCCAAAATTATATATGTACTGAGTGCTACAGAGTGTAATAGGTGTCAAGCACCAGTAGTCCAGCAATGTGCTAAGTAACATAGAATCATCATATGAGTTTGTGCCCTCACAAACTCAGATGTAAACCATTTTTGGAGCTAACATAGAGAGATTTTGAAAAGGAAAAAGGATAAGGATGAATAATTTACATTCCCTATGTGATCTGCATGCAGCCAATTAGAAAAATGGATAAGGCATGCAACCAATGAGAAAAATGCAAGGTATGAGCAAGAATTTGAGATTCAATATGGATCGTAGATCTATACCTAACCCTAAGTCTTCACAATCTTTAAAAGGAGGTTGAATACTCCATTGCATGTGTGGATGAGAATAGTGTATGGGGAGATTATAGTGAAATTTTAGTGTGAAGAAGGAAAGACTTAGAAGAATAGAGCATCAATTTCACATCTAGTTGATCAAAATAGTACAAGAGTCAAGAGACACAATAAGATATCAGATCTCAAAGGATCAAGATCAGAGAGAGTAGATCAAGTGCTTGAATTCAACAGTTAGAGATTGCATACTGTTAGATTCATTGTTCTAATAATTTCTTTTCATTGTATTAGATTCTAAACATCCTATATGGATAGGTTAGTTTAACAGCTAGGTAGGAGAACCTTTGGAGAAGGTGATTGAAAATCCTATGTATTAGGTGGGTTTAATAGCCTATTGTAAATCCTTTAACAATGTGAAACTTCATGTAAACTGTTTTGTAAATCCTCTAACCAGGTCACTATTAACATAGTGTAAAGCCTTTAATATGGCAGGCCTTTCATAGGGCAGACCATCAAAGTGGTTCAACATTTAGTGCTGCAATAATTTTTGTGGGCATCATTCCCACCCCAGTTCTACCTTCTTATTCCTAGAGGCTTTTTGGGTTACCAAATATGGTGTTATGTGTTATTGCATGTGATTTACTTCATGTTCATTTATATGTTTACTTGCATGCAGTTTATTTTTCAGTTAAATGTTTAAAAGGTTAAAAGTGTTATACTTCTGATTCCACCCCCACCCTCTCAGAAGTACTTTTCCCATCTTTGAACATTCCAACACCCATATCATAGATTCAGGGTGAATATGAAATCAAAGAGAATGAGAAGGATAGGATAGAAGAGTTAGAACTAACTAAAAAACTCAAGGAAGAAATTGCAATTGAGACATTAGTTACCCTACCAATCCCTAAATCCCCTATTCCTAGTAAAACTCTTCATAGGCTAAGTGTAGATGCTACAACATTATAATCATCAAGGCCTAGTCATGATAGATGAAAGATTGATGAAGGCACATATTATGAAGATGTTAATCTAGATGAGGTGATTGAACTTCCAAAGTTTGATTTAACAATACTCTACATAGAACAAATGGGCATATTACAAGAAGCTCTAGCAAGGAAGAAGCAGCAAGAGTTACTTTGAAGGGAGCAGAAAAAAAGAAAATTTCTTCATGAAATCAAAGAAATATTTCTTGATCTATTTAGCCTCCTAGCACCTAATGAAGAAAAAGCTATTATTGAGAAATTAGTGAATATAGTTGATAAGCTTAGTGATATAGAACTAGACACGAATGTCAAATTGTTGGAATGGTCTGAGAGAAAGTTTCAAACAAAGGGAAATGAAAAGATTTATATTGACATTGCACTAAGATAGGTTGACTTAGTAACCAAGATAGAGAGTGTAAATAAGGTGTTAGATACTATATTTTCTCTATACACAACTTTGTGATGTGAATTTATTCACACAAGGAGTTCAGAGTGGTACTAACCAACTACAAGAAAACCTAAACACAATAGGTAACATTCTGAAGTTGTCTCCTAGTCAAAGACAAGCTCATTTTCATAGATTATTATCTACTCAAGGTTACCTAGCTACACTACATGCACAAGATGCAAATATTTGGGCTACCTTGATAAGTATTCAATCCATGTTGACCCCACACATAGAGATGTTACACAAGGAACTAGCCTTTGTTGAAACACTAATGAAGAAATATTCTCATATTTCCACTCATGAAGGCTTAGTAGACCTTGCTACTAATATAGATGTTCAATTTGAATCTCTAGAGGTAGCATGCAACAATTTGGATGTAGCACTCAAGATTATAATGGAGGTCCATAATTTTTTTTTGGAAAAACACACTATAAGTGTACTATCTATGACATAAGTGTCAAAAATGGGGTATATTGAAGTCAAGGTGGATATTGAGACAAATAGGAGAGAATACATAAAGGAGTAAATGCAAAAATAGAGGAACACAACAATCAAGAAAATTTACTCAATAGGAGTATTAGATTCAAGAATAGAAAATAACAATCAACTCGAGGGGAGTTATGAAGTTTTAAGGTATGATTGATAAGTCATTAGCTTTTCAAAATTTTAAAGTTTTGAAATTTTGTATGTAAGTCAAGTATAGAATATAGATTATTTGAGTTATGTTCATAAGTTAAAATATATATGCATGACAAAGTGTTTTTTCCACTCATGTCAAAGGGAGAGATTGTTGATCTCATTTTGGTTTTGACATATGAGTGACAATACACTTAAGTCATTACTTAACAGAACTTAGTACATGTCAAGTAAGTAGTGTATGTCGAGTATAGGATGTTAGATAATGCATGTCAAGAAAAATATATAGTATGTGTTAAGCAAACAATTAGTGCCAAGCCACTCCAATGTCGAGCAAGATATCATATGCCAAGTGATATAGATGCCGAGTGAAATAGTGGATGTTGTGTCATTTAGAAGCTGAGTTACAACAATAAGAATATAGTGGATGTCGAGCATCAGAGGTTTCAAGTGTCGAGTAAATAGTTTTTAACATAGTTGTTTGTAATGGCACAAACTCCTATGTAAACCATTTTTGGGCTAACTTAAGGATTATTTCACGATTTTAGAAGATAAGAATGAATCTACATTGAGGATCCCTATGTAGTACATGCAACCACTTGGATAAAAAGATGAATTAATTAGAAAAATAGGTGAATCACATTCATTAATTCCTACCTAAGTCTTTATAAGGAGGGAAAACTCTAAAAGAGTTCATGTGTGTGAGGAGAGGTTTGCATGTACAAAATAGAATTCATGGTGACTAAGGAGATGGGAAAGGATTGAATTGTAGAATCAGTTTGAGAGAATACAACAGAGAAGTTAGAGGATAGAGAAGACATATCTAATCAGGAGGATCAAGTACACATTAGGATAGAGGTAATTTGATGTCTAGCAGACCAGTGCTAACCAAAGGATCAATGCTAAAACATTCTAATAGGTGATGTAGACAAAATATCTTAATAGACTAGTCTTAACAAGATTTTGTAAATTCTTTAACAGAGTGCTTAATTTATTGTAAGTTAAAGTCCTTTAACTAGACATACTTTAGTAGGGTGTTGAAATGTTTTAATAGGGTGAGACTTAATAGTCTTTGTAATCCTTTAGTAGGGTAGAGCTTTCATAGGGTAGATAATAGTTTACAATCAAAATTATTGTAAACTTAATTGGCTACACTTTAGAGGTGTAGTAGTGAAGCTTTGTAGGTGCCATCCCCACCCCAGTTTTACCTTCACGTTGGAGGGTTTTTGGGTAACCAAATATCTTATGTCATATGTGTTATTTACCTCATGTTATAGATGCCATAATATAGTTAGCTATTTCAGTTTACATGCAAATAATGAGATGGATGTGTGGTGAATGATTTTATGGTTAAAGTTTTGAAGTGTTGATTCACCCCTCCCTCTCATGATTTAGTTTCTCATTATTTCTTCCAACACCTTCAACACATAGCTTCTTATATACTACTCTAATCTAAAAGTCTCTAATTTCTCCAAATTTACAAAGATAACATGATCTTACATCTTGAATAATCAATACTCTGGGTGGAATTGACAATAAGGCTCTAATATTATCAACAATGTTTTCAAGGTTTATAGAATTTCTAAAATTAGGTGGAGGACTATAATCATTTCTTACAATTTGTGCATTTATGTCCTTCAAAATTTCACTTCTAGATGCCACTATGAACTAGGGTTTTTTCATAACACCTCCTTCTTACAATATCTACATTAAGTAAACAAGTTAGAATTTAGAGTCAGACTTACTTTGTTTGACAAATTTGTTGGTATTGTGCTATGATTCTCTTGCACTTGTCATTGAAATTGCCTTGATCACCTTAAAATATCTTATGAGCTCCTTTGATTGTCTAGTGAATGAAAATGAATACCTAATTTCTACATATACCTTCAAATATTCATTTTAGGTCTACAATTAATGCCTTCATACTTGGTTGGTGTATGGAAGCTAGCTCGACCTACATGCTTGGTCAAGGTTACCTCACTCAGCCACCACTAATTAATTTGGTTAATACATCAAATTCCTTGATCACTCTATCTATGCTACAAATCTCGGTCAATATAGAATATACCAATGATTCCCTATACTCTATGTAGTAAATGATTCTCTTTTTCTTTCCTTTATGTGAGTCTGATCTTAATGCATCTTTACTTATGCAGATATGAACCTTTTGAATGTTTATGTTAGGAGTTGATATAAAATATTTCATTGAATATATAGTTCCTACATACCTTCTTTTTTAGTAAGATGTGGTGTGATCACTTGATCCATTGGATTGGGTGATCTTAGCTTTTCCTACTCCACTACTTCCATCTCTCACTATCTTTATCCATGTCTTCTTTTCCTCAACATTTTTATTTCTATTACTTGGTGTTGGGTTTCTAGTTTACCAGTTTCTACTGATATGTGCAACTTTAAGATAACTAAAACATACTATTTCTCCATTTAGCCTCTTCTTGTAATTTTATCTAAAATTTATTTTGATGCATTTCTCTAGAATATTCCCATATTCTCCACAATGGTGACAATTGTGTCATGTATTGTACTCCCAATTATAGAGATTATCTTTTCTTGGTGCATGAACCTACTTCTTAGATGTCCCCTTAGGTTTTGTCTTGAAATTGTACTCATGAGCTCGATGTCCATCTTTTTGATAGTTATAGTAGTGTCCTTTAAATGTAGTGAAAGAATCATTTTTCTTTGATTTGTATTCATGTTCTTGATGTCCTACCTACTTTCATTTAGAGTAGTTACTAGTAGACTTAGGTTTATAAGTTTGCATACCATTCTTGCTTCTACAAACATTTGTTGCCTATCCAAGTTTATCACAATGATGACATGTAGGTTTGCCTTTGGATTTAGCATTCCTTTTTTCTCCAATCTTTCATGATTCTCCTACTTTAGTAGATGAAAAGTGCTTGTTGTATCCAAGTCTAGAGGTGTCATTTGTTATAGGTGACCTAAACAGTTCTTCAAAGTGTTTGAGAACTTCACTTTATTTTTTTATTCTTTCTATAAGCTCCTTTTGATGCCTTAACTCACTTCTCAATTGCTCATTATATGACCTTAGGTTTGTGATCTCCAAGTCCTTTCTATTTGTTTCCTGATTGGAAACTATCAATTGATTTATCATGTCCAACTGATTGTTTGTGATATTTTGTACTTCAAATAATCTCTCTTCAAGTCTGATAGCCATCTATCTTTTGTCTTCTTTAGCCATGAGCTTGTCTTCCTTTTCTTTATTCTTTTGATCCATTTCTTCACATAGTGTGACTGATTGGATTTCATGTTCTCTCTTGAGATCTTTTGCTTCTTTGTTAGGGCACTATTCTTGTCCAACAGTTATGTCAATGCTTCATTGCCACTGTTAGTCTTTCCATTATTAACTAATCCTTCTATGTCAACTTCTTTGTATTATATGTCATTTTGATGAATAGCTACATCTTTCCTTCTTTTCAAGAATTTCCTTAACTCTTCTTTTTCTGCTTCTAATTGTTACAAAAATAAAGTTAACATGTTACATTTATAATGTTTGATTATAAAATATGATCCACCCAATGAGAGGTCTACCCTATTAAATTATTTAGAAACTTCTAGGTCTCACCTTGTTAAAGGATTTTACACTTAAAATGAAGTAAGGACTATAGTGGGAGGTTTACATTGATCTATTAAGACCACTTTTTAAAGAGATTTTCCCTAACTCAATTAACTTTAACTAATTTAGTACCTAACCCTTGGTTCACTCTATAACCTAGTTTTGGATCTCCTCTTTTCAATGTCTCTGATCTGATCTCCTAATCTAATATCTTTGTTTAGTCCTTCACTACTCTGATTGCTCTTTGTCTAATATGCTTTTATACTTAATATTTCTCTTCACATGCACATACATACATGCTATCTCCTTCATTCATTCATTCATTCTGATTCTATGTTTAGAATCCTTCTTAAATAGATGTTATGTGAAAGTTCTAGATCTTGATCAATGGTTTATAAATCATCATCTTTTTCCATTTCTATCCAATGCTATGATTGGTTGAATTGCATACCTCAAGATCACTTCCTTCTATAATTATGGGGATAATCTCCTTAGTTGGCTCTAAAAATATTAAATTTCATATAGGAGTTAGCTAAAATGGTTTACATGTGTTTTTGTGCCATTACAAACTCATATGGAAAAACTAAACTACTCGATACTTGAATATTCTGACACTTAGTTATGTTGACTCATTGATACTGTCACTTAGCTTCTATATACATGCTTGCTTGGTAATCATTAAATTTTCAATCTACTTAGTTCAAACTATATTTCTCAACATGTACATGTGCTCAGTCTCAATTGAATACTTAACAATCACTATCCTGCTCAATATGAGCTTTGTATACTTTGCCTTTACTAGATGAATCTGTCCCAGTGATGATTGTGTAATCTTGCCTAGTAAATGTGTTGGTCTCAAATTGGTTTTGACAATTGAGTGTTAACACACTTAACCAAATTCTCAAGTTGATGTCAAGCTATTATGTGTCGAGTCATAAATTCAATAGGTGTCGAGTGAACTTCAGGTGCCGAGCAAGTATCATGTGCCAAGTGATAAGTGATGCCGAGTCACTATAGGTACTGAGAAAAGTATAGATGCCAAGAAAAATAGAATCACTATAGGAGCCAAGTGAAATAGAATTCCTATATGTGCCAAGCATTAGCAACTAGTAAGTGCTAAGTAATAGAGAATCAACATATGAGTTTGTATCTTCACAATCTTAGATGTAAATCATTTTTGAGATGACTCAGGATGAATCTGAAAGGATCTTGAAGATAAGATTGAATCTTTTGCATTACCTATGTAATCAGCATGCAACCAATAGTAAAAGTGAAAGAATTGAGTGGGAAATGAAGAATAAATTTTGATCATAGATTCATACCTAACTCTAAGTCTTTGAAGCCTTTAAAAGGAGGATGAAACCTCATTATGTGTATGCATATGTGAGATGTGTATGGGTGAATTATAGTGAAGTTTAGAGGGGTGTTTAAAGACTTAGAAGGAAGAGCAACATTACAAAATTTAGTAGATCAAGAACAAAGTATTAAAATTTCAAGGAAAGACATATCAAATCAAGCAAGGATCAAAACAGAAAAAGTAGAACAAGGATTTGGAATCAAAGATTGCAAGTCATTAGGTCAATACTTTCCAATACTTTCTAGCCATTGTATAAGGAATGAAAATCCTATCATGATAGGTTGGTCTAATAGCCATGTTGTAAGCCTTTAAACAAGGTGCTAAATTCTTTAAAAAGATAACATTCCAAGTGAGTGTTTATAAATCCTTTAACCATGTCACTTTTAACAAGGTGTAAAGTATTTTAATAGGATAGGCCTTTCATAGGGTAGACCATTGGAAGTGGTCAAACTTTGTAACCTTAAATAGTTACATATTGTTGTAGTGGTATTTTGTAGGTGGTATCCCCACCCCAGTTTTACATTCTCATTTTGGAGAGTTTCTAGGTTACCAAAATCTTGTGTTATCTATCTTCATGCATGTCTTTACTTTCATGTTTATTAGATGAACTAGATGCATGAGAATAATTTCAACTAAAAGGTTTTAAAAGGTAAATTTAGTTACTTCTTATTCAACCCCCCCCCCCCAGAAGTAAATCTTCCCACTTGTAATTTCCAACAATTGGTATCAGAGCCAAGTTCTCACAAGGAGAAGCCTTATAGCTTGGAGAAAAGATCTGGAGATGGAAGTATACAAACTTGGGAAGACCATAGAGAATCAGGCAATATATATACAACTTTCTCTACACACTTTAGAAGAAGCAAGAGAAGAATTGAGAAAATCCTTAAAGAGAAGAAGAGACATTGCCATAGCTGAGAATGATACACAATACAAGGAGATTGACACCTCAAAGTTGTTCAAAAATGGAGATTTTGAAGAGTTTTATGCAACAATAGTAGACCTAATGGAGAAGAATAGAGTTCAAGCAAAAGAGATTAGAACACTCAAGTTTGAACAAGAATCACAAGCCATGATGCTTTGTGAAGTGACTGAATAGAAGAAAAGAGCCATTGAAGACAAGGTTATGCTAGAAGAAGACAAGAGAAATCTTGCCAAAAGACTAGAAGAGAACTCAATTGAGCTTGAAAGAATTTAAAACATCTAGCTAGATACCCTTAAGCTAGATGATGAATGCACATCATGAAGTGAATGTCAAGGACATCGAGATCTCTAAATTGAAGATGCAAAATGAAAAACTACAAAATGACTTGAAAAGAGAGAAGGAGATTGAAAAAAGCTTCAAAAAACCAAATGAGGTCATCAAATACTTTGAGCAGCTACTCAAATCACCAACAGCTAGCAATGATACTTCAAGACTAGGACACACCAGTACTGAACAAGGAGATTCATCCAAGACTACAGAAGAAAGGAGTAACAAAGGCAAGAACACTAAACCTACTTGTCATTTTTGTGGTAAAAAGGAGCATACCTCTAATGTATGTAGGAGCAAGAATGCCCATTAGTATGACAAACCAAAGAATGTGGATTATTGTTACAAGTGCAAAAAGCAAGGACATCAAGCACATGACAATAGGACTAGGACTATCAAAACACCAAGATTTGAAGGTCACTACTACAATTGCAAGAAGTGGTCATAGATCTTTTGAGTGTAGATCAAATCCTATGTGGACACTTAATCAGCCATCAAGAGGAATAACCATGGACATCACTATAATTGGGACTACAACACTAGGTATAGCTACCATTACTGTCAAGAATATGGACACATTCTTGAAAATTGCATAAGAACACATTTTAGAGTAAAATGTAGTAGATGGCTTAGTGAAACCACATATTTTAGTTGTTTGAAGACTGGTCATATCAACAAGAATTGCCCAACAAGGTCAAAGGTACCCAATTTAGAGTTCAACAAAGGAAAAAAGATGGTGGATGCTGAACACATTAGAGGAGATATGAATAAGACATGGAAGAAGAAAGATGGAAGCAACACATCAAATGAAGGGATAACTTCACCTAATAGGTCAAGTGGCCACACTTCATCAAGCTAAGCACACTAAGGCATGAGGGACTAATTTACAAAAAAATTATCATACATTAGTTCCTAAGTAAGCAAGTATTGAAAAGAGAAGATTAGCATGAATAGAGATGCAAAGTTGAAACTTCAAGTTTTCATCAGTTTTTCCTAGTTAGAGAAGTTTCCTTTAGATGTCAAGTGAGATCCTAGTACATGCAGAGTTGATTGCCAAAATTAGTAGAAGCCGAATGATCCATTGCAACCGAGTTGGCAATGGAAGCCGAGTAATGCAAAAATGCTTAAGAAGCTGAGTGGATAGCCATAAATGCACTAAGCATTAAATGCTATGAAAATAGTGTATATTATCTCATTTTGAATCATTTTTATTCATTATGGACAAAGAGAAAAGATGAAGAAGAGTGAAAAAAAACTTCAAAATAGAGAATCTAGAATTTGAGCCTATTTCAACAATGATTCAATACAATTTCATCAAATTTGAGGTATTTACATTTGTGTTGAGTTATGCAGTTTCACATTTTCTTTGTGTTCAAACCCTAGATTGCACAAATGGTTTCTAGTTTTAGGAAAACACAAGAGAAAGGGTTGTTGAGATTCAACTAGTGTCTAATGAAGTGAAACAACCAGATTTCTAGCCAATCCCAGAAGTGGCATATAAAAATGACCCAGTTGGAACCCTATTTTTCATACCCCCTAAGGTAGTTATGCTCCAAGATGTTAGGAGATGTTACGACTACAAAATTGGAGCCATAGGAGACATGAAAATGAGAGAAGCCTATGATAAATTGTGTGAAAATAGAGTATTGAAAGATGAGTACAAATTATTGAGAAGAAGGGTTTAACGCATGCCCTAGAGTTCCCTATAATTTTAAAAAATGAATGGATCAAGATGGTACTTAATAGAATTCATGATGGAAATTTATGGTTGGAGGATGGTGTAGTAAAAATTACAAAAAGGATTGTACAGAGAGTGACAGGGTATCCAACCCTAGATCGGCCAAAGACCCTTAGGAGTGATTCTAAGGAAGCTATTGAAAAGAACACTGGTACCAAATGGAACAAGAGAGGAATGAAAATAGACACTATCCAAGACCCTCTTGTTGACTTTTTTGTTAGATTTATTTCACACAAATTTTACCTATCTAGTAGGCTTAACATTGTAACATGCATTGTAGTAGATATGGGTTATAAATTAGTGAAAATGGATCATACTTATGATCTTGTAGAACTGCAATTGCAACAAATCAATGAAAATTTAGTAGCAATAAGGAGAACCAAGGGAGCATAGTGCAAGTTTGGTGAAATTTTGATTTGCATATTTTTCTATGTACAGAATGAGTTTCCATCTTTTGGAAAAGTTGTCTAGAAAGAAAATAGTTCAATAGTAGCTCAAGTTAATGAATACATTGAACAAATGAGAGCTAATTTTGAGACCCTTATGACTAGATATTTTGAAGACTTCAAGAAGACCATGAAGAAAAGGCTAAGGATACTAGTTTCATTGGTAGAAAAGCATGTAAATGATGTATGCTTTCTTGTAGATATTGACTACACTTATATTCAAGTTGCTACACCGAGACTTAGATGGTTAAGACCTCTTGGCTATGAGATAAACATAGATGAGGCATCTGTAACTATAACTACATTATTAGCTAAGGAAGTGGACAAAAGTGCACCACATTTTGGTACTTTTGATGTGGTAAGAGAAAAGGTGCATATGAAGATGAAGACTACCTCCACACTAAATAAGAAGGACAAACTCATAAAGAAACTTAAAGCCAAATTTGGTGAGGGTGCAATAGAAGAAGAAGAAGATGAAGAAGCTAAAAATAATGAAGAAGAACAAGGATAGAAGACACTTGCTTTGACTCAAGGCATGGGTGAGGATGCAAAAGAAGAGGAAGATGTTGAGTAGGAAGCACCCAAGGCTGAATCTAAGAAGAGAAAAGCATAGAAACAATCAATTGCATAGCCCAAGGGGAAGAAGAAAGCAACAAAGTTGAGCCTTGCCAAGCCAACTACAAGGGCAGATAGTAGGGCAACAACACAAGTGGCAGAGGAGTAGGGGAAGCAAAAGACCACAAAGAAAGGAGGGCCTATAGAACAAAAGAAAAGAAGAGCATATGTTGCACCCCTATAGTCAGATGAAGAAAAGATAGATTCTGACAATGATCAATTCAGATTGGTAAGATATTCTACCAAATCTAAGTTGGAAAATGTTTGTACTAATATTAGAGATAATGTAGATTTAATTGGTTTAAAGACCATTGATTTTAATAAATTTTCAAAAGAACAAAACATGGTGGAAGTGTATATCTACACTATGATGGCCAAGTTCAAGACTACCCCACTTAAACTCGACAATTCTATGCCTAAGAAGCTTACCTCAATTGTAGAAAATAAATGGCATTACTATCTTAATATGGAGAAAGAAATAAGGGAGTCAACATTGGCTCATGTGATGCTATACCTTACAAAAGGTCAAATAAGAAAGGCTAACAAGAAACACGGTGACAAATTTGTACCTAAATACTGCTGCAGTGGTAGAGAAGAGAAACGCTATAGGAGACAACATTGTTGAAAATGTAATAAAGAATTTAATGTTATAAATGCTTTTAGTTTTTGAAGTTTGTAATAACGTCCTACATGTGGTGGCATAACTAGAGTAGCAGTTCAATAAGCTCTCCAGATATAGCCACCTAGGACCAGGTGTGTGGATCTTAAATTAGAATAGTTTTTTTTTAGTTCGTAGGTGGAGTGTTTAATGATTTTTAGAATCCAATAATAGGTAGTAGGCAGTTTTTGAAATATTCCTGACTTAGAAAATGATTGTCTAATATTGGTAGAAAAACGTTTCAGATTCTTATCCTTTTTTTGGATAGAAGACATTATTCTTTTCTAAAAATAAGAAGAAAACATTTCACATCCTTTAATTAGGAAAAGAAAGTTGGTTTTAAAATGAGAGCCAGTCGGCTATGTAGCAGACGAATCGAATTTGGAGAGATATGGAGTTTTTTTTCATTTTGTCTTTGTGCAAGTTTTCGATGGTCTGTGTTTTGAACGGATTTTTCTTATCTTCTCACTGAAAACAAGTTGATAGTTTGCAGAAGATAAAAAAGTTTTAGTTTTGGGTCGAATTTGGTATGTTTGCAAAAATTAGTCTTAGTGCGTGGGTAATATCTCCAAAATGCACCGTTGGATTTTCATGATCTTTGGATATGTTATTATAGTCCTAATTACACCCATCTTCACTAGAGCGATCGAAGAGTTTTAATCTGGTTCAAAAGTTATACATGTCTATTCACGGGTCTATCTAGAGACAGCAAGAAGCAATGCTTTGCAGAAAAATGTACTCTGATGCATGGTCAATATCTCAAGTTTGAACCATTTAATTTCTCTCAAATTTTTATATGTTGTTTGAAACCTAGTTATGCAAAATATCAATGGTTGGATTGAGAAAATATTGTCTGGTTCAAAAGTTATACATGTCTGTTCACGGGTCTATCTAGAGACAGCAAGAAGCAATGTTTTGCAGAAAAATGTACTCTAATGCATGGTCAATATCTCAAGTTTGAACTGTTGGATTTCTCTAAAAAATTTATATGTTGTTTGAAACCTAGTTATGTCAAATCTCAATGGTTGGATTGAGTAAATATTTTTTGGTTCGAAAGTTATTCATGTTTGAGTGCAGGTCTATCTAGAGGCAACAAGAAGAAATTTTGGGAGATTTATTTTCAAAGTTTTGTTTTGAATCTGATTTTAGTGTGTGATCCTGAAGGTTGTAGATGCCCCTTGAAGAAACTCAGTTGAGTGACTGATTCCTCCTAAGTTTTCCAAGGTGTGGCTCTGCATCAAATACAAAGCATTTAGTATTTTACAAAATAAAATAAAGGATGTTATAAAGAAATCCACACAAATGTGAAAATTGATTTATGGATTGACTACTATCAAGGAAGGGCAAGAAGATCCCTTTGAGGGAAGAAATGTTGAAGAGGAAGAGGAAAATGAAAAGGATGAGGAAGGAGAGAAAGAGAAAGAAGAGGTTGCAGTGGAGAAGACACATCAAGGTGGAGAGGCAACAACTAAGGAGCAATAGCCAGAACAGAGTGTCCAAGACACCCAATTGCCACCTCCAAGTCCTCCACATACAAAACCTGTAGAAAATGTAATTGTTAAGGATCTCCCTAGCACCTTAGGTTAGAACATCAATCCACTAACTATAGAGGACCTAAAAAAGATCCTTCACCGAACAACATCACAATCACAATTGTGAACAAATCTTATTTTGGTGAGTGTGGAAGAATTACAAAAAGCTATAGCAGAGACAACCTCCCACAGCTATAGATGATCAACCAAAAGACCAAGTAGCACAAGACATAACTACTAAGGTTGATCCCACAACAATAAAAACAAAAACTATCGAGGAGCCAGCAAAGGAGTAGACAAGACAAGATGTTCCTATAGCACAAAGCCAAGGTGCACCTCCTCAAATAATTGTCATTGATCAAGGTAGTAGAGAAAAAGAGACGGAAGAGGAGAAAACCCCAAAGGAAAAAGAGCAAGAGGCAATACAAACACTGGTAAACTTGCCTACCTCAAGGACTCCTACCAAATAGTTGAGCACTGATACACCAGGCTCGAGCTCCACCAAGGTAGCAAGGGTAATTCACTATGGAAACCCTACACTTGATGAGGAAATAGTCATACCCAGTTATGACTATATGATTATGAACCTAGCATAGATAAATGAAGTGCAAGAGGCACTTAAAAGGAAGAAGAAACATGAGATACTTAGAAATGAGTATAGGAAAAAGCAAGCATTAGTAGAAATTAAAGATATATTCCTTGATGCATTTAGCTTTCCAGTACTCGATGAAACCAAGCCCATCATGGAGCATTTTTCCAATATAGTGGACCAAGTACAAAGTGAAGACTTGGATACCAATGTCAAATTATTGGAATGGTCTAAAAAGAAGTTTCAAATGAAGGTAAATGAAAAGATATTTGGTGAGATAGCACTATCACAGGTTGAATTGGCAAAAAGTTTTGAAAAAGTGAAAATAGTACTTGAGAACATATTCTCATTGTACTCCAAGTTGTGTGACTCATCATATTTCACACAAGACATCAGCCAAAGAATACATAGCTTGGAGAGGAGTCTTAAGATATCTATCACACAACTACCTAAAGATCCAACTCAAGTGAGAAGCATTTTGTAGCTATGCTTCACACTCAAAAGGAGTTAGTTGTATTGATAGTAGAAGAGGCCAATGTCAAGGCCAAATTAATACAAATTTAGTTTTCTATTACCCCACATCTGGAAGTACTACATAAGGAAATGGTCTATGTAGAATTTTTTTTGAAGAAAGACCCAAATATTTATACACTAGAAGGCCTAGTACATCTTGCAATAGAGACAGCCATCCAACTCAAAGCACTAGAAATTGCCTTAGATAACTAGGATGCTTCTCTAAAGATGATAATGGAGGTAAATAAAATATTTTTGGCAAAATATTCCATTCATTCTTAGACCCTTTACATAAGTGTCAAAAAGGGGGAGATATACATTTTCGGTATAGGGGAGATATAAACATTATGCATATAATAAGAATGGGGGAGATACTGCATTCTTTGATGAAGGTAATAAAGCATACCAAAAGGGTAGATATTCAAATTTTGAGGAAGTAATAAGGAAATATAAGCGAATGGACAATAAAACTACAAGAAGATATGAAGATGTGTGAAAGAGGGAGAAAAAAAAAGGGAGAGTACAAATAGAGAAGATAAGGCAAAGAGTATCAAAAACATCAGCACAAGACAAATTTAGCACAAGAGATTTTGGTTATAGAAATGGCACATCAGCTTAGAGGAAGCTACAAGTTTTTAAGGTATATAATCTTCTACAAAGTTTTGAAGTTTTGTATATATGCCAAATAGGGTACATATTATACTCATAGAGATTAGATACACAAAGCTTAGTTAAGTGTTTTTCCACTCATGTCAAAGGGAGAGAGTATTGGCCTTGGATTGGTTTTGACAATTGAGTGTCAACACACTTAACCAAATTCTCAAGTTGATGCTGAGCTATAGTATGTGCCAAGTTAGGAATTCAATAGGTGTCGAGTGAACTTTAGGTGCCGAGCAAGTATCATGTGTCGAGTGATAAGTGATGCCAAGTCACTGTAGGTGCCAAGAAAAGTATAGATGCCAAGCGAAAAAAAATTACTATAGGAGCCAAGTGAAACAAAGTTCCTATATGTGTCAAGCATCAACAACTAGTAAGTGCTGAGTAACACAGAATTAGCATATGAGTTTGTATCTTCACAAACTTAGATGTAAACCATTTTTGAGCTGACTTAGGATGAATCTCGAAGGATCTTGAAGATAAGATTGAATCTTTTGCATTACCTATGTAATCAACATACAACCAATAATAAAAATGGAGAAGGCATGTAACCAATAGGAAAAGTAAATGAATTGAGTAGGAAATGAAGAATGAATTTTGATCATAGTTTCATGCCTAACCCTAAGCCTTTGAAGCCTTTAAAAGGAGGATGAAACCCCATTATGTGGGCATGTATGTGAGAAGTGTATGGGGTGAATTATAGAAAAGTTCAGAGGGTTGTTTAAAGACTAAGAAGGAAGAGCATCATTGTAGAATTCAGTTGATCAAGAATAGAGTATCAAAATTTTGATGAAAGACATATCAGATCAAGCAAGGATTAGAATAGGTAGAGCAGAACAAGGATCTAGAATTAGCAATTGAAGATTGCAAGTCATCAGGTCAAGAATTTCTAATACTCTCTAGCCATTGTATTAGGAATGAAATCCTATGATGATAGGTTGGTCTAATAGCCATGTTGTAAGCCTTTAAACAAGGTGCTAAATCCTTTAACAAGGTAACATTCCAAGTGAGTGTTTGTAAATTCTTTAACTAGGTTGCTTTTAACATGGTGCAAAGTCTTTAATAGGACAAGACTTTCATAGGGCAGACCATTGGAAGTGGTCAAACTTTGTAACCTTAAACAATTACATATTGCTACAATGATATTTTGTGGGTGTCATCCACACCCCAGTTTTACCTTCTCATTTTGGAGGGTTTCTGGGTTACCAAAATCATGTATTATTTATCTTCATGCATGTCTTTACTTTCATGTTTATTATTAGAACTAGATGCATGAGAATAATTTTAGCTAAAAGGTTTTAAAAGGTTAAAGTTAATTACTTCTAATTCAACCCCTCCCCCTCTTAGAAGTAAATCTTCCCACTTGTAATTTCCAACAAAATGAATAAGTGTTTGGACACTACTAGACAACATAGGCTTAGAGATCAATATTATATATATGTTTTGGGCCATGCAACAAGTTCCCACTTTTCATCATAAACAAAGCAGATGAAAAGTGAGAATTTTTTTTTGGGGGGCTTCAAGTGAGGTGAAGGCTTTGTGAAAAGCATCCACATGGCTTTACATGAAGTCACGTGGGTCAACATTCACACAAAGCCCCTGAGGGCTTCATGTAAACCCTCATAATTTTTTCTTGAAGCCTCTTGAAACCCTAGAAGGTTGTTGAAATCAACTTTATAAGTGTCATTTTACCATTTTTGAGGTCATTATTATAGTGATGATTTTGCAAATGAGCTTAGAGAGAACTTTGTGACATCTTTTGTTGCATCATCATTTTGGCCTACCATTTTTCACCTCCTTCGAGCATTCAACATACCAACTATGTTCATTTTTGTATTTTTAATTTTTATTTAGTTATTTTTATGAATATTTAGTTGATTTTGATGAATGATTAGTAGTTTTTGATGAATATTTAATTTTTTTAAAAATGAATATTTAGTTATTTTTTATGGGTATTTTGTTATTTTTAGTATACATTAGTTAATTTTCATGTTTATATATTGTATTTTAGTTTAAATGTTAGAAAATATTAGAAAAAAATAGTTAAAATTGTAGTCAATGGAAGAAATAATATGTTTAGAAATATAAAATGCTAGGTAGATAAATAATAAATAACAAAAATATGATTAGATGTAGAAAAAAAAGATTTGAAACTTTAGATGAATAAAAAAGAAAACTTAATTGATATCTAAAAACTCTCCCTCTCTCTCTCTCTCCCCTCACTATCTCTCTCTCCTCTAGGGTGTTCTCTCTCTTCACTCTCTCTCTCCTCAATTTCTCTCCCTCTTCTTTTTTTGTCTCTCTCCTCACACTTTCTCTCCCTCTTCTCTCTTTCTTTCTCTCCTCACACTTTCTCT
Organism: Cupressus sempervirens; assembly: GCA_028749045.1. Classification (NCBI taxonomy): domain Eukaryota; kingdom Viridiplantae; phylum Streptophyta; class Pinopsida; order Cupressales; family Cupressaceae; genus Cupressus; species Cupressus sempervirens. Next base: position 679,549,752 of record CM053787.1, on the reverse strand, counting down.
CTCCTTGATCTCTCTCTTCTCACATTCTCTCTCCTTATTTTCTCTCTTCTCTCACTTTCTCTCTTCTCACTCTCTCATCTCACTTTCTCTCTTTTCTCTCTCTTCTCACTTTATCTCTCCTCACTCTCTCTCTTTCTCTCTCTCGCCTCTTTTTCTCTCCCTCTTCATACTTTCTCTCTCCTCACTTTCTCTATCTTCTCACTTTCTCTCTCCTCACACTTTCTCTCTCCTTGAACTCTCTCTTCTCACTCTCTCTCTCTCTCTCTCGCCCCCTCTCCTCACTTTCTCCTTACTTTCTCTCTCTTCTCAGTTTCTCTCTCCTAACTCTCTCTTCTCAATTTCTCTCCTTACTCTCTCATCTCTTTCTCTCCTCGTACTTTCTTTCTCCTCACTCTCTCTATCCTCACACTTTCTCTCTCCTTGAACTCTCTCTCCTCATAATTTCTCTCTCCTCACTTTATCTCCCTCTTCTTACTTTCTCTCTCCTTACTTTTTCTCTCTTCTCACTTTCTCTCCTTTCTCTCTCTACTCACTTTATCTCTCCTCACTCTCTCATCTCTTTCTCTCTCCTCACCTCTCAACCTTCTCTCCCTCTTCTTACTTTCTCTCTTCTTGAACTCTCTCTCCTCACTTTCTCTATCTCTTCTTAGTTTCTCTCTCCTTACTTTTTCTCTCTTCTCACTTTCTCTCTCCTCACTTTTTCTCTCTTCTCACTTTCTCTCTCTCCTCTCACTTTCTCTCTTCTTACTCTCATTTCTCTCTCTTCTCACTTTATCTCTTCTTATTCTCTCATCTCTTTTTCTCTCCTCTCTCTCCACTCTCTCTCTCAATCTTCTCACTTTCTCTCTCCTTACTTTTTCTCTCTTCTCACTCTCTCCTTACTTTATCTTCACTTTCTCCCCTTTCTCTTTGTTCTCACTTTCTCTCTCCACTCTCACTCTCATCTCTTTCTCTCTCCTCTCTCTCCCTCTTCTTACTTTCTCTCTCCTCATTTTCTCTCTCTTCTCACTTTCTCTCTTCTTTAACTCTCTCTCCTCTCACTTTCTCTCTCCTTACTTTCTCTCTCCCCACTTTCTCTCTCCTTACTTTCTCTCTCTTCTTACTTTCTCTCTTCTCACTATATCATGTCTTTCTCTCTCCCCACTCTCACTCTCCTCACTTTCTCTTCGTCTTCTTACTTCCTCTCTCCTCACTCTCCTATCGCACACTTTCTCTCTCCCCTCATGGAATACATTCTCTCTCTCTCTCTCTCTCTCTCTCTCTCTCTCTCTCTCTCCCTCTTCTTACTTTCGCTCTTCTTACTTTTTCTCTCTTCCCACTTTCTCTACTTTCTCTCTCTTCTCACTTTATCTCTCCTCACTTTCTCATCTCTCTCCCTCTCTACTCACTTTCTCTCCCTCTTCTTACTTTCTCTTTCCTCACTTTCTCTCTCCTTATTTTTCTCTCATCCCTCTCTCTCACTTTCCCTCTTCTTACTTTTTGTCTCCTCACTTTCTCTCTCCACTCACTTTCTCTCTCATATATTTAATTCATTATGAATAACACTTAATATGACTTATGAATGCACCTTAGATTACTAATAAGACCTAATAGGAACTTATACATGACCTCTTAAGACATTAGAAATAGGTATAAGACTTAATATGACCTCATATGACCTTAGATTAATAATAGAACCTATCACGACCCCTTTTTGAATACAGTTCTTATAATTATATGGCATCCCCTTATTGACCTCTTATATTCTTGTAATGTTAGGTTAACATTCAGTTCACACATGTTGTACCCATAGATGGCATTCAATGATCAACCTCATCCTCATGATCAGTGATAGGGAGAGGGTCAGAGACATGGACATGATCAGGGGTATGGGTAGTGACAGGAACAAGGACAAGCTTAGGCTCAGGGATAGGGACATGTACCACATGTTGATGTACCACCTGTCCACCCTCACATTCTTGATATGACAACTATATTCTAGTTTGTACCATAGACTATAGATATGATTTTTGTTGAGCTTAGAGTAGTGATCTTGGTTGGTATGTCCTCAGAGAAAGTTTAAAGCCTAGTTTCTAAGGATATTATCAAATGAGAGCTCTTCCCATTTTATGAGGGGAAGACCAAGGTTAAGGCATATCAGGTTACTAGATGTATTGTGCCACATATTTCTTGTATAATATACCCTCGATTCCTAGCAACACATGGTTGTTATCCTAATAATGAGCAAATTCCATTATATTTTTCCCAGCAATTATATGCGAAGATCAATTTTGGGCACTGCATCAACTATTTAGATATTCTAGGATATTATGGTCAGGGACATGGTAGAGTTTGCGATGGTGGTTTGTACCATGAGCCGACTCATGTTGTTCCTCATCATCATGCATTGGTAGGATCTTGGACTCCAATAGTGACACCAGTGATGACTTCTATTGTAGATAGAGTTATCATTACTTCTCAGAGGAAAGAAGTTGATAGGATAGGACACATTGCATCTGCAACTAGGAGTATTACATTTGATTCTCTAGGCATATATCTTTTAAGTAGACCTAGTCAACCTAGACCATCTTCTAAGGCATCATTGAGTACTACATCACCCACTAATGATATCTATAGAGTTCCATGTATGCCTCATTGGAGAGCACAGACATATGGAGATAGCCTTGTATCTTCTAGATGATCTTTTATAGGCATATCCATAGATTGCAGATACACATGGGATGCCTTTACATAGTGTTAGAGAGATGATTTCATAGAGGCCTATATTTTGAGCAACATGTGACATGCCATTAGGTCATGCACACTAGATCACACAACACTTCACACATGACTTTGGTGTTAAGAACTCTGCAAAACACTTTGGTTCTTAATGGTCTAGTGCTCATCACTCAAATGCGCAATAGTTTGTTGTAGCTCCACTTGAGGAGACCTTAGGAGTTGGTCGAGGTATTTCTATTTCTCCTGATTTGGACCTGATGTGCTTGATGAGAAGTTACAAGATTTGGATCAAATTCATGTTCCCACTGAGATAGGATCATGCATGGACATGTTATTTTAATCTACTGACTCTACACCACTTCCATCCCAACTTGTTACTCCTTTGCACTCCTCACTATTACAGAGGATTGAGACAATTAGAGATGGAGTTACTATTGAAGACACCTTAATACATGTCACTAATGACCCTTTTTCTCCTCAAATGCAGGTACACCTCTTTTAAGTTTTATTTTTACAATAACAAATTTCTATTCACTAGTATATAATTATGTACTCATATTTCCAAATGAATTATATTTTTTTAGGCACAAGTAGTAGAGTGTGCTTCTTCTAGTCTAGTCTTTGATCATAGTGGGAAGAGAGATGTTATCAATCCAACACCTACTACTTGTGGGAATACAAATATGATGGATGTGATAGCCACTAGTGCTCAAGTGATTTTTAAATAGAAATTTAAATTAATTCAATACTAGATACATGTGCACTTGCATCAATGCATTTAAATTTGTATAAATATTTGAAACTAGTTCCCACACACACACATATAGGTATACGTCTAACATATTATTGTATTTTAATTTACATGGCTTGGTTGACACTCCACAAACACATGATCTTCACGAGTCTTTATTAGAGGGTTGCTCTATTCGTATGTATCTAGATGATTCCCTAGTTTAGGACACATGCACATGTTTACTTTATCATTGATTTTATTGAGACATATACATTTATGATTTGACATTTATATATATGTATTGATCTTTGGACATGTGTGTTTATGATTCATTTTTTATTAGACATGTGATTGGTTCAATTTATGATTAGACATGTGATATATGTTTCTAGTTTATGGTCCCTATGATTTATGTATTTTGTTTATGGTTAGATGTACATGATTGGTTCAATTTATGACTAGAAATGTGATATACATGTTTCTATTTTATGGTCCATTTGATATATGTGTATAGTTTATGGTTCAACATGTCCATAATTAGTTCAACTTATGATTAGACATATTATATATGTATTTAGTTTATGGCTAGATGTACATGATTCAACATCAGAATGCATGATGAAAATTATTTAAAGAGACATGATTGATGAAAATGTATATGTACACATATAAATATAAAATGAACATGTAAGTATTCAATATAAGTCCTACATGTGTAACATGAAACGAGTTCATGTAAAATTTGATATAATTCCTAAGTTGCATTAAATGACTTCATGTATAATGTATACAGTTATAAGTCGTAAGTTACATGAAATGAACACATACATACACTCGATATAAGTCTTACAAGTTATGTATGAAATGAACATGTACACATGTCTACACATATAATACAAGTCCTAAGTTACATGAAATGAAAACGTATACATACACTCGATATAAGTCATACAAGTTATGTATGAAATGAACATATACACTTGTCTACACATATAATTGTCCTAAGTTACATGAAGTGAATATACATACATGAAATGTATTAAATCAAATATGAAATATCTAAGAAAGTGCTAGAATTATGAAGTATTAAATGTAGCAAGTCCTAGAAATATGAAATATCTAAGCAAGTGCAACAAATATGAAATATGTTACGTGGTTCCAAGTGGTTACACATGCTCATGGAGAATATTTAATATTCTCTCTTGGTCCTTAGTATCTAATCACCACTTGTGACATCCATCTTTATGTTTGACTGGATGTAGAGAAATAGACATAACAATAATATGGTGACTATATTGAAGAACTTTATTGTCAAGTTGGTAATCAACAAAGTAAATTCCATGTTTCACTAATTTGTGTTGGCTAAGATATGTTCCCTCTAAAACAACTGAAACTGCACACCATGCATTTAAAAGTTAATTTAATGTGTACATGTAATAAATAAATTTATCATTTGATAATAAATGCACATAATTTATATATAAATTTGAAAATAATACCTATAGGGAATAACATTCCATCACTTTCTTTAGGTTCAGTTTACTTCATCCTTTCTGTAGTGTAGTGCAATAAATAGTAACACACTCCTACATTTCGAGGCTCAACAATTACTGCAAAGTCTTCGCCTTCACATAATAAATATCATACATGTATATTGTGATCAAAGGAATCTCATCAAAGTTTTCATCTTCATCTCTATTAATTGTATCAATAACAACAAGTGGCACCAAAGTCCATAGATGTACATATCCACAATCCTTATTGATGCATTCATTGTAATTTTCAACAATCCAATAACAACAAAAACATGAATAGTCTCTCATGTACAATGTCCAAATGCAATGATTGGTACTCATAACAGAATGTAAGGATCATACTTTTTTCTATCCTCTTGCAACCATGCATATTTTTCTGTCCACACCCGAAGACACATATTTAATATATACAAAAATATTAGGGACAAAAATATATATTCACATGTGTGTATTACTTAAATTAGATAAGAGAAAATATATACATGTGCATGCATATTTACTTGATATCTCCCAAAAGACTCTACATGGTACTATTTGACTCACTCTTGATGACATGCCAACCTCATTTGATGCAAAACACCATTTAACAACATCATGTGCATTATTTATATGAAATCCCTTATAATTCCTTTGGTACTTTCATAGAAACTCCATACAAGCTCGAGCACCATCATATTCACTTGTGCTATGTCCACTTTCAAGAAAACTCCATACATGTGGTATGTTTTCATTACAATAATATTGACAAAGTGCATAAAATGGTCGAGATGATTTGAATTGTGCAACACACCCATCTGACCAAATATAATGTTTATCGATACTTATGCCTCTATCTTTGATATATGCAAAACAATTCTTGAAATAATGTTATACATAATGAATATCATGTTATTTATCATCACTTATGTAGATGTGATATTATTTTTTGACAACTTGTGCTTCATCTATGCTTTGAATAGCATCCAAATCTAGGTGTGCATGACAATAATACACTTGTACTATAGTAGTAACTTGATCTAAAAATAGTAGTTTGATTGAATAGCCATTTGATGAATGAATAAATAGTTCTCTGCAAAGTCAACTACTGAAAAAATGGTTCCAAGTGGAAAGTTATCTCTAAGTGTTTGAAATTGATGTGCTTGCTACTTTGCAAAAAAGGCATGATGAATATATGGTTGTATCAAACTTTTAAATTTGTCCATAAATGCTCCAACAATCATCTCCTCTTCAAAATATTCTAATCTTTTTTATCCTTTCCCAAATTTAGTTTAATTCCTTACATACTTGTAACCCTTGCAAGTTATCATTTTTGTGACATCAATATATTCATTATTCAAAAGAAAAAGACCCAAATTAGAACATGTGTCACATGTTCCTCTAATGAAATTGATTTGACCAACATGATCATCTATTTTGTCACATAAAATAGATGAGATGAATTTGTTTCGTCTACTAGGAGGGGCATTTTTATAACCAAAAGTTTCTTCTATAAATTTTAGATAAACTTGATAGTGGAGATCAAATTCAATATGATAACAACAACAACAAGTTTCAAACACTTTGTTTCTCCTAACATAATATGGCTTTAATCTTTCAGATAATGTATGCCCAATCTTTATATCAGGAATTGAACTACAAAATGAGACATGTACATTTCATGTTGTGATATGCCCAACCAATGTTTTGTATGGTGTTCGTAAAGGTTAGCTCTAACCCTATGTCTAGGAACATCTCTAGTATTTTATTAAGAATGAGTATTATCATTCCAAAATGATATAACCATTTTTTTGATTCTATCATCAATCCTATCACAATGAGTAGCTCTACACATAATTGCCCAATTTCTTTCCAAAGTGCTATCATCCAAAACCATTCCCTCTTAATATATTTTGATATATTATTTCTACTAAAACCAATATGTGAAGAAATTGAAAATATTTGTCTATTTTGGGGGATACTACTACCAAGAATAGATTACAACATAACTCTTCTTGTAGTGCTCTTATCTTTACTTTGAGTTTTCTTCTCTATAGAGCTCAAACATTTCTTAACATTTTCAATAATATCATTTTGCATGTTAGAAAATTTCTCTTTTTTGATGTTTTGTCTACACCTAGCAATTTTAATGACTCTTCCATGTTTTTCTATTCAAGAGCTTGAGCAAGTACTTGAGTTTTTTCAAGTGTTTCTAAAACATCAAATTTACTTGTTATTTATTTTACTATCTTATTCAAAGCTTTTTTTTTTGGAAAGAGTTAACGATTTAATATCAAAAAGTAATTTCAATTTATTCACATCCTTTTCAAGAAAATAATATGAATTTCTATGAGTGATATTTTCCTTTAGACTTGTGGCTAGTCTTATGTGTTCATCCATCCCAATTTCGGCAACTGGTCTTGACCCTTCTCCAACTTCTATTGCTTCATATCCTAAATTATAGTGTCCCAGATTGTTATGTCCTAGATTGTCATGACTCAAATCTTCTTCAACATGTGTTTTCTCATTTTGCGATTGTTTGTTAAAACATACCTACATATAAATGAATAAATTTAGAAAATTGATTATAAAATTGAAAATATACATGTCCATATGCATTTACACATGTACGTACCTTCTCTTTTTTTCTGATAATTTGCTAAATGAAATTCATGATTTCTCTATTGAGCATTAGTTGATCTATTCTTGCAGATTTACTTTGTCTTCCTTGCTATCATCCCATCTTTGATTTTCAAAAAATTATCAAAGTATTTTAAGTTGTCTTTGATTTTCGAAAAACTATCAAAATATTTCGAATTGTCTTCAATCATCTTCTTTTTTCTTCAAAAACAACAAATTCCTTGTAAGGTTGTTTTGTATTGATTTAAAAAATGAAGAAAAAATGATTTTTTAAATCAAATAAAAAAAAGGAAATTTATTTTTTTGGCTAACAGGCTTTGTACAAATACCCTTTGGCTGATAAGCCTTCTTTTCAAAGCCAACAATGTGGCCAAGGGGCTTCGTGTAAAGCCCCTAAGCTACCAAAAGGGTAGCATAGGGCTTTGAGCGAAGCTACCCTATCATCCAAGGTGGCTTCACTTGAAGCCCCATGTCACCCAGGGGCTTCACTCGAAACCCCTTGATAACAAAGGGGGCTTTGTTCGAAGCACCGCCAAGCCTTCCCACACGACCATCATTGTGGCTGGGAAACAACTACAGGGAGCTTTGATCAAAGCCCCTATTAAGAGGTGGTAAACCACCTTGATGACTTCGTTCAAAGCCTCTTTGGGAAAAGACCCAAAAAGGCCTTTGCATGAAGCGTCTAAAAATGGAAATTTCCAAATTGGTTCTTAATATTTGTCAATTTTTGCTCTTTGGAAGGCTCTAACAAGGGCCAAATAAGTTCAAATTCTTGAAATTAAATTTGAAAAAATGTTGTCATTTCAATAAGCTTTCCAATGAATTTTTTTTTACCATATATTGTGTTTATTGTGATGGTTTATTTTTAGTTTTATTAAATATATGTTTTTTTGTCATTTTAGAAATGTCCATTTGAAGATTCAAATAAAATATAAAAGTAAAGAATTCTTATTTTTTTTTTAAATGAGCATCAAAGCTATGTGTATTAGCTTTCTAGCAAGTCAAGAAAAAATTCATTGCATTTACAAATCAAGTTATATTGATAAAAAACAACATATGTCGAAATTATTGTTAGTGTCACTTTGTCACTAAATAAAACCTACATTTTTTTATGAAATTCAATAAAGCCAACAAAACTTGTTAGATATTGATGTTACTAATCTAGCCTCGAAATAATTTTATAATTATCATATTTTAAAAAGATGTTATCATGATCAAAACACCCATCACTTTTTGAAAATATCAAAGTGGACTTGAAATGAAATTATTAAAAGAATAAAAAATGTTATTAGAAACTAGATAGAAAATGTTAAAAATTACTAGTTTACGTCATCATCAAATTGTTTATGAGTTTTTTGTTATATGCATTTGATAATGAAGTTTTAATTATGAGTATTATTAATTAAAAATAGCTTTTTAGAAAAAAAAACTTTTCATTTAATAATTTTTTTAAAATCAACTAATTAATTTTTTTAGTTAAATTTTTTGTATCATTTAAATTTATATTTGTGAATAAAATTAAATAAAATATGTTAAATAATTGAATAATAAAAAATAATAATTTGTACTAATTAAGGAGATGGAAAATGGACTTCAAATGAAATTATTACATAAATTTAAAAATATTATTAGAAACTAGATAGAAAATGCTAAAAATCACTAGTTTGCATCATCATCAAATTCTTTACGATTTTTTGATAATATGCATTTGATAATGAAGTTTTAACTATGAAAATTGTATTATTGATTAAAAATATTTATTTAGAAAATACTTTTTATTTAATAATATTTTTTTAATTACCTTTTTAGTTAACTTTTTTTTTAATAATATATATTTACATTTGTGAATAAAATAAAATAAATTTTGTTAAATAATTGAGTAATTAAAAATAATAATTAGTAGTAATTAAATTTAAAATTCAGCATATTGTAACAATAGATTGTGTAGAGGTTTAATAATAATAATTTTGGATCATAATTCCAATCCACCATTTGAGTTTTTTTTAACTTTATTATTATTTCAATTTTTATAAACAAATCGATTATAAATTATTATTTTTAACAATATAATTGAAAATTTAAGGATGAGAAAGACATGTAAGATATATTTTGAAATTCTCATTTTCTTAGGAGCTTGCATTTATTTTTCATATATATAAATAAATTAAAATATTTATGTAAATTTTATATTATAATTTTATTTATTATATAATATAATTTATCTAATATATATTGTATATTTTTTGGCTTAAATATTATATATATATAGTAAATTTTATAATCATTATTCTATTATTTGTGCGATAGTCTAGACTATTTGTGGGAGCTTTGTTACTTTTTTTTTTGGATTTTTTTAATATTGTTACCTGTTAATGAATTTGCTGATAACTTAGTATCTACGTGCAAATTAAACATTGATTATAGATATTATTCTAAAATATCTATTTTTTTACATATTTATAAGTTTGGTTTGTAAATTAGTATTAATATGAATATATGATGTAGATTTTAAATTATTTATAAGTTGTTTTAACTAAAAAAAATTAACTATGATTAAATTAAGACTTTATGCTATTTAAAAAATGATGAAATTCAAATTGATTATAATGATATGATTCATTTTCTACTCAATTATAACAATTTTAAAAATCAATTATTTTCAGCGATTGATTTTTTTTTTAAGTCTTTTATATCTTTGAGGGATGACTTTTAAAATATTTAATCACATATAGATCAATAATACTAGCAGTCGCACACTTTTGTGCTTGCAAGGATAAGTCAATAGGTGCTCGATAATAAAATTATTTTTAAAAATATAAACTAAGATGTAAACAAATTAGATTATTAATAATTTTCAATTTAAATAACATAGTATTTACTAAAATCTTTTAAATAGATTAATAAATATTATTTATTTAAATTCAATTTATCAATTATGAAAAAATTATTTTTAAAAACCCCATCAAAAAATCTATTATGAAAAATTAATAAGAGAAATGCAAAATAATAATAATGTCTCTAACAAATATTTATTGACTAAATAAATTATAGAAACCAAAAAACAATATTTAAAGAAAAAAACTAAACTAATAAAAATAATTTTAAAACTAAAACCTAAATCAATTTTAAAAATCAAAAGTTAAATAAATAGAGATCACAACATTAGCTAATGTGAAGATCACAAGTAATTATTTTTTAAATAAATAGGAAAAGAAAAATAATAGTTAAAAGTGAAGATTTAAACAATAATCTTATATGAAAAAAATTAAATTATTAATAATTTTTAATTTAAATAGCATAATGTTTACTAGAGCCTATAAACATGTCTTGCAAATCTACGCAGTTAATGACGGCCAAAAAATTAACTTGGATAAAAGCAAGGTGCTCTTCAACACTGAGTGGGATATTTAGAGAATGGTGCTAAATATTCTAGGTTGTAATACTACCTCCCTCCCTGACACATATTTGGGGCTCCCATTGATTGTTAAAGAGGTAAGTAACCACTTTTGGAATATTATTCTGGAAAAGATGTAAAAGAAGATGATTCGTGGAAAGGTAACATTTTGAGTAGTACGAGTAAGCTCCAGCTCTTCACTTCTTCCCTCCAAGGTATCCCTATTTACTTCCTCTCCCTATTTAAAATCTCTTAGGCTACGGCTGAGAAAATGGAGAAAATCCAAAAATACTTCCTTTGGTCAAGGGGTGGGGGAGAAGAATCGATCGAGTCTAGTGAGTTGGGATATTGTGTGTAAACCAAAAAGAAAAGGGGGTTTTAGGAATTAGAAAGATTACTAACTTTAACAATGCTCTTCTCACTAAGATTGGTTGGAAATTGGCAAAGGATAAGGCTAGTTGGTGTAAGATCCTCAAAGCTAAGTACCTTGGGAATTTGAAATATATTTACTGCATCTGGAGGAATGACCTTCCTACGGGGTCTAGGATATGGGGTAACATAATAAAAATATAAGTCTTGTTAGGGAAGGAGTGAGGTGGTTGGTGGGTGAGGGTAGTCAAGTAAGATACTAGGAGGATACTTGGTTAATTGGTAAACCACTAGTCCGAATGAAGTTTGGTATTCTTAGAGAGCATCTGCAGCCATAGGTGGAAAGTAAGGTGATGGATTTCATTTGGTCGGGAAAGAGGTGGAAGAAGATACAACTGCACCAAGGATATTTAGATAGGGGAAGTTTGGTGGAGGACCTTGAAGAGCTCCTTAAAGGTTACATAATTCTAGGGGTGGCTCAGGATGACACCTTCATTTGAAAGGCAACCTCATCAGGGGATTTCTCAGTTGGTTATGCTTATATGAGGATTTTTGAGAAAGATATGGAGCCTAATTATTGGCAAAAAATTTGGTTCAGCCAAATAATTCTGATGGTGAATATTTTTTGGTGAATCACTATGCATGGGAAGATCCTAACCACAAATAATGTAAGAAAAAGGGGCTTCCTGTTAGGAATAAACCTCAGACAGAAATAACAATTACATGCAAATATAAACAATATCAAAAAATAATAGATCACACAAAAAAGAACACAAGATACCAACATTTAACATGGTTCATCCAATCCCTGGGCTACATCCACCAAACAACAATTTCAATATTATTACAATCTAGTGATTCCACTTGATTACAATCTATAATCCCTTACAACTCAATACCACTATAAGAACCAATTTTTGCATCACACCTTATAAAACACTCCCTAACCTTAATCCCTTTTCTGCAAGTATTTTTATCACTTTAGGGTTAAAATTAGTTACATGTCAGCCATAAATTGGTGAATAAATAATATCGAATTGGAAAATATTAGCCAATTTCCAAGTAGTAGCCCAATATTTTTAGTTTGAACCCCCAAGAATTTATGAAGTCTATACAGTACTTCCCTAACCAGTCACCACAAACTAACACTTGCAATTAGCCAATAGATGTTATCTTTGTAAAGAGGAGGAAGCAAGTATCACCCATCTGTTCTTGGAATGTAGCTTTTCTATTAACATCTGGGGAAGGTTGCTATAGAAGTTGGAGATGGTGTGGGTGCACCATAAAGGGATAGATCAGTTTGTTGTGAATTGGCAATACTCATTTCTCCACCCTGTTCTTATCCAAATGTGGAAATTGATCCCCTCCAATGTTTGTTGGGGTATTTGGAAGGAGTGAAATAATAGGACCTTTAGAAATGAAGAAAGAAGTTAGGAGATTGTTATAGGTTTGATCTTGAAGCTGATTGTGGAGAATATGTAGAATTGCAAGTGGTTCCTCCCCCTATGACTAAACAAAGGATTTCTAGGTGTTGGAATCTTGAGGAAGGATTCATGGAGGTTGAAAAATCCAAATAGCTTGCAAGAATAAGGATGATATGGAGCCCCCCTAAGGAGAGATGGGTTAATTTAGCTTTGATGGCGCAATGAGAAGGAAGGGTTCATCAGGAGGGGGTATGGTTAGAGATAGCAATGGTAGAATATTGTTGGCCTATGCTAGTAATCTAGGGAAATCTTTGAATAATTTTGCGGAGGCTATGGCTCTCCTTTGGGGCTTGAAAATGGTAATTGGTGTGGGATGGGAGAATGTGGTGATTGAAGGAGACTCAAAGATAGTCATAGAAATAGTGAAAGGCCATATGAAAGCTAGTTGGGTGATCAAAAGGGTGACTAAAGAAATTTGACATTTATTAACTAACTTGGAAATATATGACTTGCAACATATTTACCAGAAGGGCAATGCAGTGGTAGATGTGATGGTCATGCTGGGTCTGAGAGTGCATGGCTTTCTTTGTTGGAGAGAAATAAGGGTTTTACCAAATTTGGTAGGACTTTTGGTGAATAAAGACAACTAACCATGATTGGGTCTACTTGAATAGATTATATGATTCTTAGTGACAACTCAGTGCTGAGTTAACCGATGGGACTGGTTCACTATGGAAAGATGGTAATAAATGATGGAAAGGGTACTTCCAATATTAAATTCACATGGTTCAAAAGGGAAAGAAAATTCAACTACAATTTGAGAGTATTTTTGATGTTTTATTTTATCATAATTCTATACTAGATGTTGAGTAATAATTGAAATTTCAAATGACTTTGGCTTCTTGGAGATGATGAAATAGAGTGATATAGGGGAAATGACAGTTAGCATGTGATAACAAATTTGATAAGTGACACGAGTATTCATGATAGTAAAGGCATTTATGAGTACTTTGTGCAACTTATTTTTTTACATAAGTGTGACTATGATTTTAAAATTTTCCATTGGTCTAGAGCTTTGAAAGGAGTGAGAATTATGGTGAAGGTTTCTACAATGGGAGGAGATCTATTACATATTGAGCCTTCGATGATTAAGTAGAATGCTTGAAAACCCCTAACCTAGTACATGCTAAAGGAGGGGGGATTGGTGTTCATGGAGGCACTCAATGATTATGATGAAAGTTGTTCTCAACAATTTGTGAATTCCTAGGATGAAAAAAAAAAGTGATAGATAATGGGATTATGTTTCAGGTGTTTGAGGAAATTATTTCGTTGGTGACAGGCCTTGCAATGAAGGGGAGAAAATGGCAGAAGGCAACTAGGATTACATACAAAGCCAACTTGAATCACTTCTTTTAGGAGGGTGAAGAACCCATTTTCCATTGTGGTGGGTTTTAGCCCGAAAAGCTTCCAGAGCCATGGAATGAAGTTTGTTTGGTGCTGATGAAATATCTCACCTTGGAAGCAAGATACAGAGTGTGCTACTATTATCATTTTCCCCTCAATCATTTCCACCATTGTGATAGTATTTCTATTCCTTTTCTTGCTATTACATGAATTAGTTGACACTATATCTGATGTTAAGGAAAAAATAAAAAAGGGGGTTAGTTATACAATCCTTCACTAGGGTTTGATGTTTTGCCTATACCAATTCCATTTGGCCTTGCTATCCCCTACAATTGTTGAGGTTGATATCCCAACTCTTCATAACCCCTGCCCCCACCATATCCCTCTGAGAATTACCAGCCCTAGAGCCCCTACCCCCCAACCATCACCAAGTGGGTCCCCTGAGGAGAAAAAGATTACTCCTAGTAAAAAAGTGAAATCAAAGAAAGGGAAGGAGAAGGATCTAGAGGAATTGGAAGAAGAGGTAAGAGGTGGAAGATGAAGATTTGGAAGAATAACGAAAATGAATGCCAAAAGGAAAATGGGGACTAGTGCTTTGCAAGAGGATGATTCAGATTCTAAAGAGATGACCCACTCTTAACAAAGAGTGAAATAGAAGACATCGAACTATGGCACAGGGAATGAGGAGGATAAGGAGGTGGAGATTTCAGACTCCTCTATGTCAGGTTTGGGTGGTGAGGAGAAGGGGAGAAAAGTGGTGACCCACATCTCCACTTCTCTTACCATGGGTATCGTGGACCTTACGCAGGATCAGTTCCTAGACACGATGGAAAGAGCCCCCTCCCCTACAATAATGTTCTCCTTGGTTAGGGTGATACCTAAAGAAAAAAATATTTCTAACCCCCCAGTTTTGCAGGATAACAACAAGGGTATGGGGGAGGGCAACTTGGGTGGTAGGTTGGAGGATACTATAGAGACCCACAATTTGGAGGTAAAGAGTTGAGAGAGAGGATGTAGGCCTTGAAGGAGAGGGTCAAACTTTTGTCAAAGTTCACCATCAAGGTGACAAATATGGCGGCCACTACCCTGCACCTACTAAATGACAACCAGGATGAGGATTTGACTCATGAGGACTCCAAGATGCTTTTCAATTTTTTGGCAAAATATTGGGTGAAAATCCCCCTCAAAGGGAAGGCTGAGAGGAAGCCCAAATTAGGGTTTGCTCCTCTCTTTTTTATGTGTTTGTTGGTTTTCCTTTGTTTAGAAACTCCTTTCTTTTAAGTAGTATTGGTTCAAGTTATCTTAGTAGGATGTCAGTAGTTTTTATTATTATGCTCCTTCAAATGATGTTTTTGTTTTGATAAGCAATAGTAGGGGTAAACTTTTTATTGGATGGTAACATGTTGGTTGTAGGCTAATTTGTCTTATGTAAGGGTCAACCCCCTTGTTTTAGTTGTTTTATTATTCAGAAACATAATATTTACTAAAATATTTTCAATAGATTAATAAATATTATTTATTTAAATTCAATTTATCAAATATGAAAAAATAATTATTTAAAAAAACCCATCAAAAAATCTATTATGAACAATTAATAAGAGAAATACAAAACTAGAAGTCACAAGCTTTTGTGCTTGCAATGATGAGTCGATAGATGTTTACTTTAAGTAAAATAAATTTAATTTTGTAATAAATTAAATAAATAATATTTATTTATTTAATTTATTATATACTATTAAATTATCATCTAAAACATATTCCCATAAAAATCTATTATAAAAAACTAATAAGAAAATAATATGAAAAAATAACATGTATAAAGTGGAGCAAAAAATATAAACTA
This sequence comes from Cupressus sempervirens, assembly GCA_028749045.1. Lineage (NCBI taxonomy): Eukaryota > Viridiplantae > Streptophyta > Pinopsida > Cupressales > Cupressaceae > Cupressus > Cupressus sempervirens. Next base: position 679,533,716 of record CM053787.1, on the reverse strand, counting down.
AAATAATTATAAAAACTAAAAACTTAAATAAGGGAACTCTTAGTGCTTCACCTCTGTGAGCATCACTAAGTGTTTTATTTATTATCATGAGAGATGGATTTTTGTAAATCATTACTCATTAACATGATTCAATGAGTTTGACTCAAAAATTACATAGTTAAACCCTGATAACAATATCACAATTTAACTTGTTGTGGAAAAATATCTCCTACGTATTAATTTAAAGTCTATTAACTTAAATATATGAATAAAATCCTTTAAAAAAATTTAAAACTAAGCTAATTTAAAATCTATCAACTTAAATATATGAAAAAAAATTATTTAAAAACAATCACCGTAAAAAAAACTATTATGAAAAATTAATATGAGAAATATAATATATATGTATATTAAAAAATAGCGACTCTCACATGGCTAAACTAAAAATGAATATTTAAATGAAAAACTATACTAATAAGAAAATTAAATTAAAACAATTTGAAAACTAAAACTTCAATCATACAAATCTCCTAATTGCCAATCCTATTCACTAAACTCAAAATCAATATTTAAAGTGAAAAAATAAACTAATTTAAAAAATAAATTAAAAACTAGAAACTTAACTAATTTAAAGTATATTGGCTTAAATATGTGAATAAAATATTTATTTTATAAAATCTCCAAAAATTAATATATAAATTGAATATGAGAAATATTTAATATAATATAATAAAAAAAAGGAACTCCTCTCACAAATATCCCATTGGCTAAACTAAAACTTAATATTTAAAGTTAAAAAACTACACTAATTAAAATAATTTAAAAACTACAACTTCAATCAATTAAAAAATTTAAAATTAAATAAAAAGAAACAAAAATATGAGTTAAAAGTGGAGATAACAACTAAATAATTTTGTAAATAAATAGAAAAAAATAAGAGTTAAAATTATTGATAAATTAATTTACAAATTAAATACAAGAGTAAAAAATAGAGATAAATAAATAAATAAGAAAAAAACAAGAGTTAACAGTGTAGATAATAGCTAATTTAATTAAATAAATAGGATAAAAAACAAGAGTTAAAGTTAGAGTGAGATAAAACTGGTCTAGAAGTAATTAATGACAAGGGCTGACAATTTTCAGTCAAAGGCTGACAAGTTTTTAAAATTCATTATATACTATTTCAATAAGTTTCTATCATCAAAATACAAAATAGAAACATATCTAAATATATATATATATATATATATATATATATATATATATATATATAATGGGATCACATTTATATATTAAATAAAATACTTAAGTTCCCTATAACAAATATTGAAGTTTTAGTAATAAATTTACTTGTCATATTGACAATTCTCTAAATATTTAGCCTATCAATTCATTCAGTCTAACAATTTTTTAGTCAATCATATACAGTTCAAAAGTGCAAAAATGACCAATACGACCATCAAATTCCAGGTCTAGTGGAGAAAGTAATTTTTTATAGAAATAAATAGAAAAAGAAAAATAATAGTTAAAAAGTAGAGATAACAATCAATAAGTATCAAAACAAGAGTTAAAAGTGGAGTTAGATAAACAATGACCAGTAAATAATTAACAAGAAGGATTTACAAATTTTCGGCCAAACTGACAACTTTTCCAACCAACTAATAACTTTTCCGTCAAAAATTCAATTCAGAAATAGCCTATTGGCTAAATTCTTATAGAGTTTGACATGTTATTTAAAATATTACATATTTAATAACTTGTGAAGTTTATGGATTTTTTTTTTGAAATAATGTGATTGATTGTTAATTCATAAAAAATAAAAAATAAGCAATTCTATAGACTACTTGTTGCATGCGCATATGATTCCTACTTATCTAATATTAGATAAGTAGCCAATATTAGCCAATCAAAATATATGCGCATATTAGCCAATCAAGATGTATATTTTTAATTATAATATTGCATTATGATATTTGATCAAGTAAAATATATGATTTTTAACTTTAGAAAATTAATTTTCTACATTTTCATTTGGTTAAATTTTTTTAACAATAGATTTTGAGGAGAAAAGATTACAACTTGAAACTAAAATCTAGTTCACAAGTTTTCATTGATTGAATTAGATAATAAAAAAATAAAAAACTAGATAATCATACAAAAAATTATTTGCACCATTATATTAACTAATCATTTATTTTATTATATATGATATATGCTACTATTATCTATTATAAAATTATGAGTTTCAATATATGGTTCAATAATGTTTATAAATATATATATATATATATATGAGATACAATTAAAATATAATATTTATTTATTTTATTTTAACTATTTGTTAGCAATTTATTTTTTAAACAAATGAGATTTAGAATACTTTTTCAATTGTAGATGATTATATTATTGATTTATTATTATTGAATTTAATTATAATAATTATAAAATTATAATTTTACAAAAGTAATTATGCCGAAGGCGTTCCCTTATATGAAGGTGAGGAGCTAAAATTTTCATCCAACGGTGGAGAATCCCAGAGACAAAATGACTACCATTGAAGTATTGTTAAGAGTTGATTGATTTTATTTGACACATGACTATTCAAAAACAAAGAAATAATCTAGTTTGCTCATATCTAATAAGATTTTATTAGACATTTGCTTTCTATCGTGAGCTCCACAAGGATGCAAGACAATTGCACCTTTTTGGTTTGTTAAACACTTATTTTGCCCATGACAGAGAATTTTTGACAAGAGAATGTGATCAATAGAGAATTTCTTTTCTTTTCCATGTTACAATTAGAGATGCAAAGTGACATAAAGCACTAACTGATAGAGATGGAAGAAAATAAATGAATAGATATAGACAACAATTTGTGTAGACATTATTCCATTTATTTGTCACTATTCGATATGGTTCCTTTGTTCCTCACCACCCACAAGTTGATCACCCCTCTATATGTAGCTTCACTAGGAAAAGAACCAAGGAGGAATCTAAGTATACAAGATGAGACATCAAACTTTAGGATATATTAGCAAAAGGAAAAGAATGAAAGTGAGGGATGGGAATCCATGTTGCGAATACCTCTATTCAACCTCAATATAAATATTGACATAAATTTTCTAATCACAAGTAATTGCATATCCACGTAGTTTTTAAGAAATAGAGAGACTACGAAGAAGATAGCCATGAAGTGATTGAAAGAGAGGAAATGAGTATCAATGTACACTCTTAAGTTTCCTATTATTATACTTGCTTAAATATATCATCTAAACTATAATATTAACACAGGAAAACAAAGAGATGACCATCAACATTTAGGGAGGGAATCTAGGGATAACTCAGCTGCACATAGAAAGACAAGGCAAGAAAGAAACTATAATTATGCTAATCGATTCCCTTTAGGAAGTTACATATCCATAGATAATTATATTGACGCAAATAGTCAATAGTCATAATTCTTGTTCAATGTTTTTACTGTTACCCAATTTGGACGTCTTTACTTTGCATATAGAATAGAGGAGTTTCGTCAAATCTTGTTGTTGCAACTACTTTGGTAGTCATGTATACAAAATGCAAAAGCATGGAGAAGGCACGTGAACTGTTTGACAAAATGTGTGAATCATCTCATGGTTCATAGTGCCTCAAAGAAATGTGTTCTTATGAACTGCACTAGTCGTCATGGGTTTCTCAAAATGGATTGGATGAATACACTTTAGAAATTTTAAATAAAATATAGTTCTCCTATAAATCAAATTTTACAACCCTTTTTGTGCCTCATCAGAGGGGATGAACTAGTAGACTTTGTTATGGAAATAAATTTTTTTTACAAGATCAAGCAAATGTGTATTAAATGTACTACTTAACTATAAAAAGTAAGCATTGTATAAGTATATAGAGTATACAACTAAGATAGATAGATGAAATGTGACTTTTATATATAATCATGTGTCTATTTCATTCAATGTAACATATATTTCACCTCAGGTCTATATCTTCTAACAACAAAACTGACGATAAGTGTAAATTTTCCTTAACAAGAATGTATCGAAAAAATGTGTAGTTATTTCATTTTTTTACTACAAACTCAAGCATAGTAAAAATGCATGAGGTAATACATGACAAATATAGGTAGGAAAAATACAAACATTTGCATATGAAAGCATATGTCTATTTCATTCAATGAAACACATCTTTCATATAAAATTGTGACATGTATATTTGTTCACAATGCTAGTGATAGTGTTAGCATGTGTGAGTTTTCATCTTGAAGCATATATTGAAAAACAAATGTAAACATAATGAACATGCAATTATATTTATTATAGCATATACAGATTTCAAACATTATTAACCTAGCATTACAAGTTCCACACTCTTAATCACTATTTTTTGTGCACACGCTCATTTAGCATTACAAATTCATAGTTGTAGATATAGATAGTTGAAGAGATGCGAGAATAAATATGGAGATGTTGAAATATTGAGATGAAAGAAAGATATAGATAAATAGGAACATAAGTGTTGAAAGAGGTATATATGCACACAGAGAGAGGGCGGTGGGTGGGGTGGGAGGAACAAATGGGAAAGATAAATATTTTCTATTAAAGTATATATTTTTAATTAAATAATAAATAGATATACAGATTGAATATTTGATATCAATTTCCTTCTTTGTCATACATTAACTATTACTAACATCAAAAAATAGTTTACTATATTTTGTTCTTAGACGAAAACAAATCTACTTGGCATATATAAAAATAATAATTATAGATCAAAATCAAATGTAATGCATAATAGACATAGTGCAATTCATTGGCATAATAAAGGTTTGCTAACATGAAACATGGTGAAATATAAACTACCATTAGCACAGATTATTTAAATTTGCAAAAAAAGTGACAGTACCCACATGCAAGTCATTATTAACATATGATAATCCATTTCACATGCATGGTTAAAAATTGTAATTGTGAATCATAGTCAAATTTAATGCATAACAATCATATGACAACTCCCTTGACATATTTAAAGGTTTATAACATGAAACATGGTCATATATAGCCCATTAAGACAAAAGAATAAATACTTAGTTGACCTTTCATGTCTATTCGGCATACCTGTTGCACACTAATGTGCAATTGCTAGTTTATTTTCTTACATCTTTAAAAATAAAAATAAAATATTTATCACAAAATAGTATTTTCAAAGAAACATTGAAATATTAATTTCCTATTAGTATATTATTTTAGAAAATACAAAAATCAATTTATTTTTGATAAAAATAAAAAATATAATGAAATAATATATACTATATAATTTTATATAATTGAACATCTAAAATAAAACAAAATATAAATCATATAAAAATTTAACCATTTAATAATATTTTAATAACAAAATCAAAAAATTACTATTCTTTCACACATTTTTGGAGAACTATGCTGCTTTGCGGCCTTGTTCCCATAGTCATCCATTTCTATTTAATAAATTTTAGTTTTTGTATCCCATATGAAAAATGTCTATGGCTTAATAATGTGGTGTGGTTATGTCCTTATAATCGGAATTATATTTGCTTTAATACACGAGATGAGAAAATACTGAAGAAGATTTTTTAGGGTTTTGTTCTGCTCTGCTTTAATATTGAGATGCAAAAAGTACTGTGTTTTATTCCTTCCAAGAGTTGTATTTTTTTCGGGTCTGCTCTTTTCACCAATGAAGATGGTGACAATGCAGGACTTCAAATGGATTTGCCCCCTCTATAAGCAGGTAATTTCTCCTCCTCATTCTTCTTCTTCAAAATTATTCTGCAAATCCTTCACAACTCGAGATACACACAAACAGGAGAAGCACCCTCCTCACATCACCCACAAATTTAATGTTTTCCAGTTCAATCAATCCATTGATACCCTCTGTAAATCGGGAAACACAAACAAGGCCTGGGATCTTTTACATTCAGCCATATCTCAGCGCCTCCCTCTCAATGTCGTATCCTTCAACACGCTTTTAGGTAGCCTTGGGAACTTGGGTAATTACCGTAGAATCAAATCCCTTCTTGTTGAAATGAAAGAAATGGACATAAATCCAAATGTTATCACATATAACACTCTCATAAAGGGTTTGTGTAAATGGGGACGAATTGAGGAAGCACTTGGGGTTTTCGACGAAATGAGGCACCTTCATTGTGTTCCGGATATTGTTACATTCAGCACCATAATTGATGCAATCTGCAAAATAGGCAGAGTAGATGAGGCTCTTGTTTTATTTGCTGAGATGATACAAACAGGCATTCCTCCTAATATTATTTCGTGCAATAATCTAATTAATGGTCTCTGCAAGGTGGGAAGGGAAGATGGAGCTATTAGGTTAGTATCTAAAATGAAACATAGTTACTGCCCTCCAGATATTGTTACATATAACACTCTCATAAAGGGTTTGTGTAAATGGGAACGAATTGAGGAGGCACTTGGGATTTTCCATGAAATGGGGCACCTTCATTGTGTTCCGGATATTGTTACATACAGCACCATAATTGATGTGATCTGCAAAATAGGTAGGGTAGACGAGGCTCTTGTTTTATTTGCTGGGATGATACAAGAAGGCACATCTCCTGATATTATTTTGTGCAGTAGTCTAGTTAATGGTCTCTGCAAGGTGGGAAGGGAAAATGAAGCTCTAAGGTTAGTATCTAAAATGAAACATAGTGACTGCCTTCCAAATATTGTTACATATAACACTCTGATCAATGGTCTCTGCAAAGTAGACAAAGTAGATGAAGCTTTAGAATTATTAGCAAAAGTGATAGAAGACAATCACTTTTCTACTACACACACTTATAGTAGTCTCATAGATGGCTTCTGCAAAGCTGGAAGAAAAGGTGAAGCGTGCAATCTGTTTGTCAAAATGATGGAGCTTGGTCCTATGCCTAATACAGTGACTTTTAATGCAATTATTAATGGATTATGCAAAGATGGCATGATGGACAAGGCTTGGGATTTCTTCCATTATATGTCCACAAAGGGCTTGCAACCAGACGTGATTACTTATAATACTTTGATACGCGGCCTGTGTGAATTGCATGAGGTTGAAAAGGCTCAAAACTTAGTCAAAGAGATGCTAAGGAAAGGGTGCTCCCCAGATTTTGTTACCTACACCACTCTAATTGATGGTTTATGTCAGTGTGATAGAGAAAAGGAAGCGCTTGCCATTCTTTCTGAAATGCAAAGCAATGGACATTGCCCTAATGTAATTACATATACCACATTAATAAATGCATTCTGTAGATTGGGAGACATGAACATGGTAGGAAAGTTGAGGAAGATGGCAGCAAGGGATTTGAAACCTGATGAAGTGACATAGACCATAGCCATTGATGGTCTGTGCAAGGCAGGGTATTTTTCTAGAGCACATTTGCTTATGGATAAAATGCTAGATGAAGGCTTGTCTCCCATTGCAACCATTTATAGCTGTCTGATGGATGCCTGTTGGAAAAAATGGTGAAATAGATAAGTCAGAAGGATTTTTAAGAAATGAAAGTGGTAGCTATTGCCCTGAATTGTGGCCTATACCAAATTGAATTCTACTTTTTGCAAAGAAAGCAAACTTGGCATGGCTTTGTCAGCGCTAAATGATAAGAGGAGAAAGGATTCAGTTTCCATTGTTGTCACATATAATATATTATTTGACAACATTCGCAAAAGACACGATCTTGAAAAAACGTTTTGGATTATGGATCAAATGAAAAAAGAAAGTTGTGCTCTAAGTGATGCAACTGTCCGATAACTTGCCTGGCTGATTAAATAAGTCAAACGAAAAATTTAATAAACTTTGTAAATGATGATTCTATTATTATTTATAGGGCACCATATCGCTCATGCCTGGACAATGAGTGCCAGCCATATTAAAATTGTTCTTGGATATTTATTCTTCCAACTATAAAAATTTATATTTATGTATCCATTTCAGTTTTTAATTATGTATAGAACAGTTCTTTTGTGCAAAGATTGAACAGTTACTTTGATATCAATAATAACTAATTTTAGAATTGTACTTCAAAATCTAAAATATAAGTGATAAGAATCTGCATGTGTTATTTATCTATTTAACATTTCTTTTGAGATTGTTGCCTGTTGTAATCACAATTCTGCAGATTAAAATGACTTCTAGCAAGAAACGTAGTTTGCAGGGTAAAAATGGGCAGTTATGTATCTATCTTTAGAGGATCAAATATAATAGTCGCAGCAAAGTGATTGTGACGGTAAAAATCAACATTTTTTCATGAAACTTGTAGTATCCTAGTACATTCATATTATGCAATCCTCTTTACTTGAGGAGAAAAATGCAATATTGAAACCTACTATCTTTTCATAACCCAATAATCCAATAATCCAAATATTTAAGCAGCACTTCGATAATTACATTTATCGGTCTATTTTGAATAGATTTAGGAATTTGATCCCATATGTCCGCAAAAAACATATCAAAAAGGAGACCTCAGTATTTTTATAAAAAACTTAACCATTCAGAGAGAACTGCATTTGACTGCAATTTTCAATTGCAATAAGTTACTAGATCCGGTTACAAAAACAAATAATTCAAAACTAAGCAGTTGATATTTTTGCTGCTAAGAAACCTTTAGCACTTGGATCTTTTTGCTGCTGAGAACAACCTTTTGCAGTTGATGTTTTTGCTTGTGATATTTACCTTAGGCTAGAGTAGGAAAGCAAATGAAGTCTTCAACTTCAACAAGACATTTATCCAGTAACAACTTCCCACTTCAACTTCAACAAGACATTTAGCCACTAACATATGCAGTGTGTGCTCTGCGCTCCATCCTGATGCTTCCAATATCCAGAAATACCTGCTTATTCTGAACCTCTGTTTTACATCTTTAGCCTAGATACCATAGATGCCAATCACTTTAGCCTCCTGCCACCATACCCTTTTTAAGTCTTCTTGATTCCTACCTCTCATTGCTAATATCTCATATCCACAATGTTGATCTAATCATATTTCCATAGTTAAATGGTTATCATATATAAGTGAATGTCTTTTTGCATGAACCATCCAATTTTATAATCTTTACCCTTTTTTGTGAAGATCATCGTGGAAGGACTTCATCGACAGCTGTTATAAGGAATCTTCTCACAAAAGCTAGCTCAATGAAAATCCTCTGTAGATAGTTCTTATATCGGAGTTGTACGAAAAGCCTCTGGAAGGCTATTAGTTTGAAAGTACATTGAAAGAAAAAAAAGAAATCTCCTGAGAGCGATTTTAGGTCAAAGATTTAAAATGTGCATATAGAATTTTAGTTGACTGAAAGCATCCATAACTACTGAGGAAGAGGGAAAAATAAGAAGGTCTAAAAACTTATGCCCAGATATGAAAGAGATGAGAAAAATTAGCACTTGAAACAATAATAGAGAGTATTTGAAGGATTTTAGTGCCATTCGCTTCATAGATAAAATAAGAATATTTCTTTGAATATCAAGCCTTCTTGTAAAATTTGAATTTCTATCTAGAAAAGTATAATATCTTCATTTTTCAAACTATGAACAATGGCTTCTTATTGTACAAAGACCATTATTAATAACTGGAAGGATTGATCATTGAAGAATTCATGTGGGAAAGTATTCAATCAATGAAGATATTTCCTCCAATGAACAACATCTAAAAAAAAATTCAACCCCACATCCATATATCTGAGATATCATCATGATTTTGCAAGCCCGAGACCAGGGTTAGGAAAGTTTCCTGAAGGATACTTACAGGGACCAAATTTTGATTTTGGGAACAAAGATTAAATGGTGGCCATTGCTAGAGCAGAAGATAGAGAAGGCCCAAGGCTCTCAAAGTTCACTTCAAGTTCTACCATAGCTCTTACACCAAGGATTGTAGGTGAAGCTGACAGATAGAAAAATGAAATCACCAGATGCGGTGGTCATGATCAACTTAATTATCAATATGGTGTTTTGTAAACTAATACACAATCCAAATTCCTATGCAATTGTTGTAGAAATTTTATGGACTCTTGTTTCTCACAGGTATACCTTCCTCCCATATAAAAATCAATTTCAAAACTCTCCATTGATCTAAGGAAACCTCAGGCCAGAGTAGGAAAGCAAATGAAGTCTGCCAGAGGAAAAAATTGCTAAGCAAATGAAGTCTGCAAAAGCCCTGGCTCTGGGCAATTTGATGTATACAGATGCCTTTCAATGACCTCTGCAAATTGAGGAACCAAACCTTTCAAGTCAGGGTAGTAAAATGCACTTATGACTTTGATGAGGCTTTGGTGCCGAATCCTCTCTAACAACTTGCACTCTCTCTTAAAACTCTTATCAGCTTCCTCACTTCACAAATTAAGAGCTTTGATATCAACCACCTTACCATCCAAAGTTGTCCACTCCAAGGAATTTTGACTCATCAAAGTTGTCCAGTTGTTGCAATGACAATATCCTGATAAGAAAACTTTGGATAGCTGAGCCTTTGGAAAAATAGAGCTTGAGGGACAGACTAGCTGCTTTGAAATTTTATGCCTCCATAGAACTCCTGTAATGAAGAGGCATAATACAGATGCAATAGCTCCAGCAACTGGCAAGAATTTTTTTTTGAGCAGGGAATGACTTCCTTGGGGCTGATTTGCACATGGAGGCAATGAATAATGTTTTGGCAAGAAACTAAAATGGAGTTGCTTGTGAAGTTGCAAAACATGCTTCCAAGGATTGTGTGACACATCAAGAGTCCCAGTGCTAATTAGTTGGTACATAATGTAGGAATTTGTGTTTATTAGCACAACAAGATCCCTAGACTGAGTTAAAAGTACCTGCACATAGTATTGTGCACTGCTGTTTTAAGTACTAAGGCTGGCACTTAACCCCAGAAGGCAACAAGCCACACTAAAAATAGTCGATTATTATTGGTCATACTTTTGGAAACATGACTAAAGAAATTTTACTAGCCAATTGGACCTTGGCTCAGAAACATCTGATATAAATGTTAAGATTTCTTTCATAGCCGGAAACAAAAGGAAATAAGATCTTTCTAATGTACTCAATCACATCACAACCTCACAAACAGATATTGATATTCTAACTTCATTCATCAGAAGATTTTACTTAACACAACAAAATGCTGGTAGATACAAATTGATAGTTGCCCCAGGATTGAGTGGATTTTATTGTAAACTCCATAAATCAATAGAATTCAAACATCAAACACTTACATATAATTTAAACATTACAATATGGTGATACCAATCAGGAAAGGTGAACACAGAAAAGAAAACTGAAAATTGAAATTTGAACACAGTTTCTTGTTTCTTGATGGTTGAATTCTGCGTAAAAAGAGGAGTAAACTTTCCTGGCATCAACATTTGGATTCTAGATTTCTTCTGAGATTGTGGATACAATCATTTGAATTGTAGAAAATTTCTTCAGATTTTAAGTGGGATGGAGAAGATCTAATCATTTAGTTTTGTGTTTCTTGAAATTTTAAATACATTTTCACAGCAGTCTGTAGTTGGAGCAGCAAAATTGGATATATTTTATTTTGTGATAAATAAAATTAAAACTGGAAATATTAACTCTTATTTTGTGATATATCAGCAAATTTTGTGATATATCTGGAAATATTTTGTGAACCTTGCAAATTTTAACTCTTATTAATACTATTGTGACAACTTTTAGATTTCATGTCTTAAACAGTGATTAAAACTTTTTTGTTTAATTATTATCATAAAATTAATAAATTGTGAACAATATAGATGCAAATATTTACAAAATATTTTTCAATAATTTGATTGGGTGAATCCAATTCAATTTTCATAGATTTAAAAACATGATACTTTTTAAGAGATATTTTTTGGAAGATATATTTTTATTAATGTTTAATAATTTTCAATATACTAATTTAATTAGATTTTTATACTTCTAATATTATATATTTTAAATCATTCAATTAAAAATGTTAAAACAATAATACATACTTTTATATTATATAAAGTTTTAAGAAATATTATTTTATATGATTATTATAAAAAAATTATTATATTGATATTATATTTTTTAATAATATAATAGTGACCTATAATCAATAGAACACACACACACACACACACACACACACACACACACACACACACACACACACACACACACACATACATACATATGTCTGTATATATATACATACATACATATATATGTATGTATGATTGTATGTATCTATACACATACATATGTATGTATGCGTATGTATGTATGTATATGTACACACACACACACATATATAAAATCAAGATTAAATTAATTATACTTTATAATTAACAATTCATAATTATTTATATAAGTATAATAAAATTTATATATTACTATAAGTATCAAATTTATAATTATATAATAATTTGATTATTTTAAATATTTTAAGATATATTATAATAAATTTATTATATTTAAATTAAGTTTATATCAAAATTTAAAGGCAAATACCAAGCCACTTTGTGGCACTTGTTAAAGGTAGGTAAGGTAGGTTGAAACAAATTGAAATCTTATTAGGTACTATTGTGTAATTTCATGCATTAAGTAGCGATCCTATCGGTAATTTTTAAGTTCTATTATAAAATTAATAAATTGTGCACAGGATTTCATATATTTAAAATCATAGTACTTCAAACTGAAAGCTATGTTTTTTCATTAACGATTTATTAATGTTTAATAATTTTGATTGTAATAAATTAGTTTAGATTTTTATACTTATAATATTATATTTTTAAAAATGTAATTATTGTCATTCAATTAAAATGTTAAAATATTAATATATACTTTAATATTATATGACATTTTAAGAAATATTATTTTATATTATTATATTATAAAAGTATTATTATTTTCATCTTATAGTTTCTTTATAATATAATATTAACATCTGAATAGAAAATATATATCAATAAGTATATTTATAAATAAAATTAAAATTAAGATTAAGATTAAGATTACTTTATAATTAACAATTGATATATATATATATATACTACATAATACTTTTATTACTTTGAATATTTAATATACTATAATAATAAATTAAATTAAAAATGAACATTGAATTGTTCATTTGAAATAGTTTGACAAATCGACCCATTGCCTTCTAAGTAGGAGGATTTCGCCTTTGCTCTCAAAATGAGAAGCGGGCAACTAGACCTCTAGAATGAAGGATTTTAAGCTAAATGAAATATGCAAGATTAATCTAGATGAGAATGCATTATTAAGCTAAGAAATGAAGAAACATATTATGCTAAATGAGTGCATATTAAACTAATATGAGATTAATATGCAAGAATATTAAGCTAAGAATGCAAGAGCAAATGAGTAGATATTCTAGCATAAGTTTGATACAAAGTCAATTCAACCTCCTTCGTAATGAGGAATGGAAAGCTTCTTAAATAAAATCCAAGAGGTGATCGACGATAAAAATTAATCAAAATGGACGATCAAGATTGATGATGAGACTCAATCATAAAGGAAACTTCCTCATGAAAAGGGAGTTAACTAGTAGCCTTTGAGTGATAAAAGGAGTTAATTGGTTCTTATTTAAGTGATAAAAAGAGTTAACTGATTCATTTTTAAATGATAAAAGGAGTTAACTAATTCCTTTTTGAGTGATAAAAGGAGTTAATCCCTTTTCAAAAATATTCAATTTAATAAAATAGAATATGACCTCATAAATGGATAACTTTAATTAATTGAATAATTAAATAAAATAATTTACAAGAGAAGATATCTTATTATCATGAGAGATGGATTTTTGTAAATCATTATGCATTAACATGATTTAATGAGTTTGACTCAGAAATAACATAGTTAAACCCTGATAACAATATCACAATTTAACTTGTGGAAAAATATCTCCTACTTATTAATTTAAAGTCTATTAACTTAAATATATGAATAAAATCCTTTAAAAAAATTAAAAACTAAATTAATTTAAAATTTATCAACTTAAATATATGAAAAAAAAATCATTTAAAAATAAACTTCGTAAAAAAAACTATTATGAGAAATACAAATATATATATATATATATATATATATATATATATATATATATATATATATATATATATATATATATATATATATATATATATATATATAACTAGTGACTCTCACAAATATCATATTGGCTAAACTAAAAATGAATATTTAAATGAAAAACTATACTGATTAGAAAAATAAATAAAATAATTTAAAAACTAAAACTTCAATCATACAAATCTCCTAATCGTCAATCCTATTCACTAAACTCAAAATCAATATTTAAAGTGAAAAACTAAACTAATTTTAAAAATAAATTAAAAACTAAAATTTTTCAAAATAATTATAAAAACTAAAAACTTAATTAATTTAATATATATCTAGTGGCTCGTCCACTTTTGCAAAAAAAAAGAAAAAAAAAAAAAAACTAATTTAAAGTATATTGGCTTAAATATGTAAATAAAATATTTATTTTTAAAAACTCCAAAATTTTATATGAGAAATATTTTTTTTAAATGAAGTAAAACAATAGGAACTCCTCTCATAAATATCCTATTGGCTGAACTAAAAATTAATATTTAAAGTTTAAAAATGACACTAATTAAAATAATTTAAAAAACTAAAACTTCAATCAATTAAAAAATTTAAAATTAAATAAAAAGAAACAAAAATATGAGTTAAAAGTGGACATAACAACCAAATAATTTTCTAAATAAATAGAAAAAAAAGTTTAAAGTATTGATAAATTAATTTATAAATTAAATAGGAGAGTTAAAAATGGAGATAAATAAATAAATAAGAAAAAAATAAGAGTTAATAGTGTAGATAATAGCTAATTTAATTAAATAAATAGGATAAAAAATAAGAGTTAAAGTTAGAGTGAGATAAAATTGGTCTGAAAATAATTAACAACAAGGGCTGACAATTTTCCAGTCAAAGGCTGACAATTTTCTGGTAAAAAGGTAATTTTGCGAGAACAAAGTTCTCACATATAGCCTATTGGCTAAAAAATAATATGAAAAAATAGTAACGTCTCTAAAAAAAATTCTATTAACAAAATCAATTATAGAAACTAAAAAAAAGAATATTTAAAGAAAAAAAAGTAGTATAAAAAAATAAAATAATTTAAAAACTAAAATCTAAATAAATTCTAAAAAACAAAACTAAATAGAGATCACAATATGAGCTAATGTGGAGATCATGTCTAAAATTTGACGGTCAACCCTGCTTGTCATATGATTTTTCCATTATAGCTATTTTTTTCATGCCTTTCATTTTACGTTTTAAGAAAAAAGTTGATTGCCAATTTTTTTGTTTTAAAATAACTTAATAAATCATTTTAGGTTTAAAATTTAGATAATAATAAATATCAATTAGTAATATATGCAAAATTCATCAATGACCCCTTGGTGTACTGGTGAAGTTGAATGGCTCACAAAGAGCCCACCAGGGATCAAGTCTTGCTGAGTGCAAGGCTCAAAGACATCATAAGAGATGAGGTCAGGATCGTGCCTCCAACAAATTTGGTAGTGTGGATGCTCACTAGTCCCTGACTCTTAGCCGAAAAGGTTTCAGGCATGTGTGGGCCCATATTGAATACCTAAAACTTGTTTGTGGATGACCTCCATCAAAAATAATAATAAAAAATATATGCAAAAATCTATATGAATAACTTGTAATTATAAATTAGTAATCTATATAAGTTTCAAACAAAAGAAATAAGTTTATAAATTCATGTATTGTTGGAATATTCAAATAGGAATAATGCTTCTAAGGAGGGGGGGGGGGGGGGGGGGGGGTGAATCAGAAGTATTGTACTTTGACCATTAAAACTTTTAACTAAAAGTAGATTGCATGCATATAAACATATCAAACAATTATAAAGAACACATATGCATCACCACATAACACTTGAGGTTTTGGTAACCCAGAAACCCTCCAAGAATAAGAAGGTAAAACTGGGGTGGGGATGATACCCACAAAAATTACTGCAGTAATAATGTTTAACCACTTCTGATGGTCTACCCTATTAAAGGCTTTACACTATATCAATAGTGACCTAATTAAAGGATTTCAAGCACCTTACATGAATTGTTACCTTGTTAAAGGATTTAATCACCTATTTATAGGATCTACAAAGTAGCTACTAAGCTAACCTATCACCGTAGGGTTTTCTTTCTAATACAATTGTTGGAGAGTATTAGGTATAATAAACTTGATAGCTTACAATCCTTTGATTGCTGAATATAGGCGCTTGATTTGCTTTCTCTGATCTTGATCCTCTGTGATTTGATACTTTTTACTCTGAAAATTAGTTTTCCTTACACACCCTTGTCCATCCACACACATATAATGAGATTTAGTCTTCCTTATAAAGACCCTCGAAGACTTAGGGTTAGGTATGGATCTATGATCCATATTGAATCTCTGTTTCCCGCTCATTCCTTGCACATTTACTATTGGTTGCATGCCTTCTCCATTTTCCTTATTAGTTGTATGTAGATTGCATAGGAAGAACAAAAGATTTGATCTTATCTTTTAATCCTTTGAGATTTGTCATATGTTGGCCATGAAAATGGTTTACATCTTCATTTGTAAAGTTACAAACTCATATGTGCATTCTGTGTTGCTCGGCAGTTACTGATTCTTGATGCTCGACACTTATATTAAACTAGTTTACTCGGCTTCTATTGTATTTTTGTATTGCTCGGCATTTTCTATGACTCAGCACTCAAATGTCACTCGAAACTTGTATCATGCTCAGCATCTAAAGTCATTCGGCACTTGAACTTCACTCGGCACCTGAAGGCTGCTTGGCACCTGAAGATCACTCGACACCTGAAGGCTTTCCTGACTCAGCTTTGTCGCTCAACATCCATGGTGTACTTGGCTCCAATATAGAAAGTGGTTAAGTGTGTTGGCACTCAAGTGTCAAAAACCATTTTGAGGCTAACAATCTCCCCCTTTGACATGAGTGACAAAAACACTTAACTGACCTTATGAGTACATTCACTAATCTTCTTGGTATATACAGAGGTTTTAAAACCTTACTCAAAATTTTGTAATTTACAGTATATATACCTCAACATTATTGTAACTCCCCCTGAGTTGATTGTGCTATTGTCTGTGTTTTCTTGGTAACCAAAATTTGATGTTGTATATCATGCTCCACCTTTTTATCTTATCTCCCCCATTCTTGTATCCCTCATTCTGTCTCCCTCTTATCTTGTCTCCCCCTTTTTGACACTTATGTCAGAGGGTTTTAAGGGTTAAGACCATATTTTGCCAAAAATGTGTTGTTTACCTCCATAATCATCCTAAGAGCTGCATCCCAATTATGCAAAGCAATTTCCAATGATTTATGCTGGAGGGCAGTCTCTGCAGCAAGGTGAATAAGTCCTTCTGAAGTAGAAAGATTAGGGTCTTTCTTGAGAACAGTTTTAGCATAAACTTGTTCTTTATGGAGGGTTTCCAAATGTGGGGTAATAGAAGATTGGAGTTGCAGTAGTTTTACCTTAATAGTGGCCTCTTCTACTATTAATAAAGCTATTTCTTTTTTAATGTGAAGCGTTTGAGAGAAATGCTTCTCACTTTGAGCTGGATCTTTTGGTAGCTGCATGCTAGAAATATTCAAATTTCTCTCTAGGCTCATTATCTTTTGTCTGGTCTCTTGTGTGAAATATGAAAAGTCACACAAATTTTTGTACAATGAGAATATATTCTCAAGTACCTTTTTCACTTTTTCTATGACCTTTGCCAATTCAATCTGTGAAAATGCTATTTCACTAGATATTTTCTCATTAACTTTTCCTTGAAATTTTCTTTCAGACCATTCCATGAGTTTTGCATTTGTCTCTAGGTCTGCATTTGTCACCTGTTCAACAATATCTAATAATTGTTCCATGATATGCTTGGACTCATCTGGTGACTGAATACTGAAGGCATCCATAAATGTGTCTTTTATTTCATGTAAAGTTTGTTTTTGTTGATGCTCCTTCCTGAGTATCTCTTGCCTCTTTCTTTTGTTTAATGCTTCCTACACCTCATTAATTTGATCAATGTTTATTGTTTTTGAGTCCAAACTTGGTATGACTATCTCCTCATCTAGTTCAGGGTCTCCATAGTGAAGTACCCTTGCGATTTTTGTAGAGCTTGATCTTGGTGCTAATATTTGTAATGGCTTTTGTGAAGGAGTCCCTGAGGTAGGAAAATTTATCAATGTTTGTATTGCCTCCTTCTCTTTAGGGGTTTCTTCTATTTTCTCCCCCTGCTGTCTACCTTGATCAGTTATTGTAATTGTTGGAAGTGCACCTTGAGTTTGTGCTATAGGATCAAATGTAATAGTCTATCATGTTTGTTCTATTTCTTTGTTTGCTGCTGCATTCGACTTCTGAACTGTGGTGTCAACTATGCCTATTGAAACAATTGTTGGCATTTGAAGTTGACCACTAGTAGCTGTAGAGATGATGGAAGGTGGTTCTTGTGGATTCACCTTATCTCTAATTATGTTTTCTACTAGTTTTTGTAAATCATCCATACTGACCAATACTGGATCTGCACATAATCTTGCTTGTTGCGTAGATTGGTCAAGGATTCTTTTGAGATCTTCTGTAGTTAATGGATTGATGTTCTGAGCAAAAGTGTCAAGAACATCCTGTATAGTTATAGTTTCTGCAGGTGTGATGGGTATATGAGGAGGGCTAGAAGGTGACTTTTGTGTGTCTTGCACACTCTGATCTTGTTGTTGTTCTTCCTCGGCTATTGTCGTTTCAGTTTGCTTTTGTGTCTCCTCCTCTATTTCTTTCTTTTCTTCTTCCTTCTTCTCTTCTTTTTGTTTCTTTTCTTCTTCCTTCTTTTCTTCTCTACCTTGCTCTACTCCTATCTTCTCTTCTCTCCTTTTTCTTCTCTCTTCTATTGGAGCAGTGCCTTCTTCCTTGTATTCTTCTTCAAGAAAATCTTCAATCTTTTTGTACAAGTTCTTCCATGATTTTATTTTTCTTTGTACAATATCTTCCATTTTGTTTTGGAGAATGAAGAATGCTCTGTATTTAGGTGTAAACCTAGTATTGTGTCTTTTGACTACTTTCTTTATTTGATCCTTAGTCAAATCAGACAGTATGCTTGCTAGGGTTGTTTCTCTCATCTCCTTCTCCATTCTCAAATAGAAATGTCATCTATCTTCTACAATTTAGATAGTTCATCTGGCAATTTTCTATCTAGTTCAAGAGGAGTGTACTTGAATTGTTCCATCATTCCATAAATTGATTCTTCTATTTTATTCTGTTCTTCTTTAGTGAACTTATTGAAATCAACTTTATTTATGTTGCTTAAATCTCCATTTCCAATCTTTTTACACAATGTATCAACTAAAATATGGCTTACCTTTTCAGATTGATCTTCTTCATCAGTATTAGGTTAAGCTACATATTTTCTTCTTTTCCTTGGCTCTTCCTGACTTCTTGATTGGTTTCTTCTTTATAGCTTCCTCTTTAGCTTTTTGAGTAGAGGCCCTTGTTGCAGCTCTGGTTGTTGGCTTTTGGGGTGATGGCGTGGCAATTTTCTTTGGTTTGGCCTGAGCTGGAGGTAGATCTTTTGCCTTTCTCTTCTTTGGCTCGGCCTGGATTGGTGCTTCCTTTGCTTCTTCTTCCTTAGCACCTTCCTCCTTGTCTTCACCTAAGCCTTGAGTTAATTCCATTGGTCCTTTCTCTTGTTCATCCTCTTCATCATCATTGTCATCATCATCTTCTTCAACTTCAGCCTCTACCCCTTCACCAAATCTCTTCTTGATTTTCTTCATCAATTTATCTTTCTTTTTCAATGTGGAGGCAATTTTTAATTCCATATTTATCTTTGACCTTACCACATCATAAGTGCCAAAGTGTGGGGCACTCTTATATGTCTCTTCTGCTAACAATGCAGTTATTGTTGCAGATGCTTCATCAATGTTAATTTTATAACCAAATGGCCTTAGCCATCTCACCCTTAGAGTTGCTGCTTGGATATAGGTGAAGTCAATATCAACTAAGAAGCATATATCATTAATATGTTTTTCTACTAAGGAAATTGGTATCCTCACTCTTTGCTTCATGGATATCAAAATTGTCTCCCATTTGTTCTATATATCCATTTATTTGGGATATGATAGTCCTATCACTTCTCCATGTAACTTTGCAAAAAGAAGGAAATTCATTCTGAACTTAAAAGAATATACAAACCAAAATTGCTCCAAATTTACATTGGGCACCCTTTGACCTTCTTATAGCTGTTAGGTTTTCATTTATCTGCTATAGTTGCAGTTTAGCAAGATCATAAGTGTGATCCTTTTTCACCAATTTGTAACCTACATCTACTGCTATACATGGCACACTATTGAGTCTACTGGATTGGTAGAATTTGTGGCCAATAACTCTAATAGCAAACCCAACTAGAGGATCTTGAATGGTATGAATAGTCATTCCTCTCTTGTTCCACTGAGCACCTGTGTTCTTTTCAATGACCTCCTTGGATTCACTTCTCAAGGTCTTGTGCCAATCTAGGGTAGGGTATCTAGTTACCCTATGAATTATTCTTTTTGTGAGTTTGACAAGGACATCTTGTAACCACAGACTACCATCATGAATTCTGCTCAATACAAGTCTGATCCACTATGTCTCAAATACGGTGGGAAAACTCAAAACTTGTGTCAAACCCTTCCTTTCAAAATTTTTGTATTCATCTTTTAATACTCCATCAACACACAGCTTTGCAAAGGTTTCTCTTATTTCCATGTCTCCTAGGGCTCCTATCTTGCAATTGTAGCATCTTCTTACGTCCTGGACCATAACAACGTTTGGGGGTATGCAAGAAAGGGCTCCAGCTGGGTCATTCTTGTATGCAACTTCAGGAATAGGGTGAAAATTAGGCTGCCTAACCTCATTAGACACTAGCTGGACTTCAACAATTCTTTTTCTTGGGTTTTCTTGGAACTTGAAGCCATTTATGCAAACTAGGGTTTCCTTTACACAAAAATATGAAACTGCGTAGCTCGAAACAAATGAAAATACTTCAAGATTGATGAAAACATGTTGTAGGAGGTTGCAATCTGCTTGGAATGTTGGATTCTCTGCTGTGAAGTCGCTTTACGCTCTTTATCTCCTTTGCTTCTTGATCGCGATGAGAAAAAAATGATTGAAATCGTGATAATATACCCTATTTCCATCACATTAAATGCTCAACTAAAAACTTGGCTTATGAAGGATTTTAACATCACTCAACTTACACTACATTTCCATTTTACTCAGCTTCCATAGGAATTACTGAACTCAGCATCAGTCATCAACTCGGTCGCTGTTAGGAACTTCACTTCCATTAAAGTTTTACTCGGCATCCAAAGTCAGCTCATCATCAAAATTTTGTCTTGGCATCTTATTTCATGTAGATTCATACTTTATATTGCTTCTTCATCATTTAGGGCTGATGTGTGATACTTCCTTATATGTATCAACCCCATAGACTCATCTTGAGATTAATTGGATGAGAAATGATCACTTGACCTTGTGGGTGAAGTGACCCTTTCATTGGATGTAGTTGATTCATTCTTTTTCTGCCATGTCTTCTTCATGTTTGTTCTGATCTGTTCCACATCAATCTTTTCTTTACCCTTGTTTACTTCAATCTTTGGTGCTTTTGACCTTGTAGGACAGTTTTTGCTGATGTGACCAATTTTTAGGCAACTGAAACATGTGGTTTGACTTAGCCACCTGCTATAATTCCCTCTGAAATGTGTTCTTATACAATTTTTAGGGATATGTCCATATTCCTGGCAATAATGATAGCTATATCTGGTGTTGTAATCCCAATGGTACTGACTTTCATTTCTTTTAGTTTTTTCTGGTTGATTTGATGTCCACATAGGCTTTGATCTGCATTCAAATGCTCTATATCCATACTTCTTACAATTATGACAATGTCCATCAAATTTTTGTGTCCTTGTAACTCTGGATTTGCAATCTTGTGTCATATGTCCTTGCATGTTGCACTTGTGATAGTCACTCTTTTTTTTTGGTGTGTTTGTCTGATTGATTTTTCTACTCCTGCAAACATTAGCAGTATGCCCCCTTTTATTATAGAAATGACAAGTAGGTTTAGAATCCTTACCTTTGTCACTTCTTTGCTCAACACTCTTTGATGATTCTCCAATTTCAGTGCTATTGTATCCAAGTCCTGATGTATCATAGGTTGATCTTGAAAATTTCATCAATTGTTCAAAGTACTTAATGGCTTCACTTGATTTGTTGAGATTCTTTGCTACCTCTTTTTCTCTGTTCAATTCATTCTACATTTGTTCATTCTGCATCTTCAAAGTAGAGATCTCAATATCTTTCATATTGAGTTCATGATGAAGATTCATCATTTGGGCAAGCATATCCATCTACGTGTTTGAGATCCTTGATAATTCAGTACATTTTTCTTCAAGTCTGTTTGCAAGATTTCTTTTGTCATCTTCCATCATGACTTTATCCTCAACTATTTTTTTCTTCTGTTCAGTGATTTCACATAACATTATGGTCTGAGATTCATGTTCCATCTTGAGAGATCTTATCTCATCTGCTTGAACTTTGTTTTTCTCCATCAGTTCTGCTATTGCTGCATCAAACTCTTTAGTGTCTCCATTGGAAAATAGTTTTGTAGTATCTATTTCCTTGTAGTTTTTATCATTTTCAACTATGGCTGTATCCTTTCTTCTTTTCAAGGATTTTCTCAATTCCTCCCTTGCTTCCTCTACTTTGTGTAAAGCCAGTTACACATCAATCACTTGATTGTCAATAATCTTTCCAAGTTTGAAGACTTCCATCTTTAGATCTTTTCCTCCAAGCTGTTAGGCTTCCTTCTTGTGAGAACTTGCAGCTCTGATACCAATTGTTGGAATATTCAAATAAGAATAATGCTTTTGAGGAAGGGGGGGTGAATCAAAAGTACTGTACTTTGACCATTAAAACTTTTAACTGAAAGTAGATTGCATGCATATAAATATATCAAACAATTATAAAGAACACATATGCATCACCACATAACACTTGAGGTTTTGGTAACCTAGAAACCCCCCAAGAATAAGAAGGTAAAATTGGGGTGGGAATGATACCCACAAAAATTATTGCAGCAATAATGTTTAACCACTTCTGATGGTCAACCCTATTAAAGGCTTTACACTATATTAATAATGACCTGATTAAATGATTTCAAGCACCTTACATGAAGTGTTACCTTGTTAAAGGATTTAATCACCTATTTATAAGATCTACAAAGTAGCTGCTAAGCTAACCTATCACCATAGGGTTTTCTTTCTAATACAATTGTTGGAGAGTATTAGGTATAATAAACCTAATAGCTTACAATCCTTTGATTGCTGAATACAAGCACTTGATCTACTTTCTCTGATCTTGATCCTCTGTGATCTGATACTTTTTACTCTGAAAATTAGTTTTCCTTACACAACCTTGTCCATCCACACACATACAATGAGATTTAGTCTCCTTATAAAGACCCTCGAAGACTTAGGGTTAGGTATGGATCTACGATCCATATTGAATCTCTGTTTCCCACTCATTCCTTGCACATTTACTATTGGTTGCATGCCTTCTCCATTTTTCTTATTGGTTGTATGTAGATTGCATAGGAAGAACAAAAGATTCGATCTTATCTTTTAATCCTTCGAGATTCATCATATGTCGACCATGAAAATGGTTTACATCTTCATTTGTAAAGTTACAAAATCATATGTGCATTCTGTGTTGCCCGACACTTACTGATTCTTGATGCTCGACACTTATATTAAACTAGCTTACTCAGCTCCTATTGTATTTCTGTATTGCTCGGCATTGTCTATGACTCGGCACTCAAATGTCACTTGGCACTTGTATCATGCTAGGCATCTAAAGTCATTCGGCACTTGAACTTCACTCGGCACCTGATCTTCACTCAGCACCTGAAGGTTGCTTGGCACTTGAAGATCACTCGACACTTGAAGGCTTTCCTAACTCAGCTCATGTTGTGGCTCAGCATCTATGGTGTACTTGGCTCCAATATAGAAAGTGGTTAAGTGTGTTGGCACTCAAGTGTCAAAAACCATTTTGAGGCTAGCATGTATATACTTTAATAGATTTTTTAATTAATATAATTATATAAAAATAAGTTTTTAAAATTCATTATATTTATTTATTTTACTTTAAATATTTACGAGCAATATTTTTTAAATAAATGAGATTTAGAATACTTTTTCAATTGTAGATTATTATATTATTCATTTTTTATTATTGAATTTAATTATAATAATTATAAAATTATAATTATACAAAAGTAATTATGCTAGAGGAGTTTCCTTATATGAAGGCGAGAAGGTAAAATTTTCATCCAACGCTGGAGAATTTTGGAGACAAAATGACTACCATTGAAGTATTGTTAAGAGTTGATTGATTTGATTTGACACATGACTATTCAAAAACAAAGAAATAATCTAGTCTGCTCATATCTAATAAGATTTTATTGGACATTTTCTTTCTATCGCAAGCTCCACAAGGGTGCAAGACAATTACACCTTTTTGGTTTGTTAAACACTTATTTTGCCCATGACAGATAATTTTTGACAAGAGACAGTGATCAATAGAGAATTTGTTTTCTTTTCCATGTTACAATTAGAGATGAGAAGTGACATAAAGCACTAACTAATAGAGATGGAAGATAAGAAATGAACAGATATAGACAACAATTTGTGTAGACATTATTCCATTGATTTGTTACTATTCGATATGGTTCCTTTGTTCCTCATCACCCACAAGTTGATCAACTCTCTATATGTAGCCTCAATAGGAAAAGAACCAAGGAGGAATCTAAGTATACAAGACGAGACATCGAACTTAAGGATATATTAGCAAAAGGAAAAGAAAGAAGTTGATGAATGAAAGTAGGGGATGGGAATCCATGTTGTGAATGCCTCTATTCAACCTCAATATAAATATTGACAGAGATTTTTTTATCACAAGTAATTGCATATCCACATAGTTTATAAGAAACAAAGAGACTATGGAGAAGACAACCATGAAGTGATCAAAAGAGAGGAAATGAGTATCAATATACACTCTTAAGTTTCCTATTATTATACTTGCTTAAATATATCATTTGAACTATAATATTAACATAGGAAAACAAAGAGATGAGCATCAACATTTAGGGAGGGAATAAGTAGATTGTGATCCACATGGAAAAGTCTTTCAGAATAGAGGCTAAAATAAATGTTGTCCATTGAAACACACATGTTAATTCTTTTTTATCTAGCACCAAGATTTGAGAAATGATAGATCAAACTAATGATTGGAATTGATTTTATGTATGGAAAGAATATATACACATACAACATGATACAAACAACCAAAAAGGAATAAGGAAAAATAAGAGATGTATTGGAGAATCAAGAGTTTGGTAATGCTTGATGCCCATCTAGGGATAACTCAACTGAACATAGAAAGACAAGGCAAGAAAGAAGCTATAATTATGTTAATCGATTCCCTTTGGGGAGTCACATATCCACAGATAATGATATTGACACAAATAGTCAATAGTCATAATTCTTGTTCAATGTTATTATTGTTACCCAATTTAGACGTCTTTACTACAATCATTCCTTGTTTGATATCAATTTTCTTCTTTGTCATACATTAACTATTACTAACATCAAAAAATAGTTTACTATATTTTTTTCTTAGACAAAAACAAATCTACTTGGCATATATAAAAATAATAATTATAGATCAAAATCAAATGTAATGCATAATAGACATAGTGCAATTCATTGGCATAATAAAGGTTTGCTAACATGAAACATGGTGAAATATAAACCACCATTAGCACAAATTCTTTAAATTTGCAAAGAAGTGATCGTAACCACATGCAAGTCATTATTAATATATTATAATTCATTTCACATGCATGGTTAAAAATTGTAATTGTGAATCATAGTCAAATTTAATGCATAATAATCATATTACAACTCCCTTGACATATTTAAAGGTTTATAACATGAGACATGGTCATATATAGCCCATTAAGAGAAAAGAATAAATGCTTAGTTGACCTTTCATGTCTATTTGGCATACCCATTGCACGCTAATGTGTGATTGCTAGTTTATTTTCTTACATCTTTAAAAATTAAAATAAAATATTTATTAGAGAATAGTATTTTCAAAGAAACATTGAAATATTAATTTCCTATTAGTATATTATTCTAGAAAATACAAAAATCAATTTATTTTTGATAAAAATAAAAAAATATAATGAAATAATGTATACTATATATAATTGAACATCTAAAATAAAACAAAATATAAATCATATAAAAATTTAACCATTTAATTATATTTTAACTAACAAAATAAAAAAATTACTATTCTTTCACACATTTTTGGAGAACTATGCTACTTTGTGGTCGTGTTCCCATAGTCATCCATTTCTATTTAATAAATTTTAGTTTTGTATCCTATATGAAAAATGTCTATGACTTAACAAGAGCTCTTTAGAGCTGGAGTCCCTGCCTCTAGGGAAACAAATTGGACATAATATTTAAAATTATGGTTTTGAAGGAGAAGTTATAAATTTTAGCAAATTTAATTTAGATTTTTAATTAATATTTTAAATTTTAATTTTATAGAATAATGTGGTGACTAGCCATTGTCTAAAAATATACAACTTAATGTAATGCATTGTAAAATTGCGAGATTTGAATTAATAGATTTTTAACCAAGAAATTTAAATTTTTTAAAATTTTATTACATAAGTTAAATTTAGAAATTAATTGTTTTAAATTTTTTTAATTAATATATACTAAAGTCTATATATATATAAAGCAATACAACTCTTAATAGCAACAAGTGCCACATAGTGGCATGTATTTGCCATAATTTATAATAGCTTAATTAGATAGAGTAGTAAAGTTAAAAATTTGATAAAATTTTATTAATATTTAATTAATATTATAAAAATTGATTTATTTTAAAAAATTTTAAATTATATTTTTACATTAAAAATCTAATTTTATTTTAGAAAAATAGTATTTTTAATTTTTAAAAAAAGTATAAATAAAAATAATTTATAATTAAATATAAATGTCATTGTACTATTATAACTAATTAAGTTGTATTTAAAGTATTAATATTTTATTTAAACTAAAAAACTATTCATAAAATATAATCACAAGTTATTATAAAAGAAAAACATGTTATTAAAATAATTATACGACATAGTAACATATTATTGATTTAATAATTTTACATAACAAAATATTTTTACATTCTAAAATATCGGGTGGTGCTTCCTCAAAATCTGCTCCTATAAGACCCAAATTTATAAGCCAATGAAATTCAAGTAAAATAAATTTTAAAATTGTAAAAATTAAAAATCTCATAAATAAACATTACAAAAATTAAAAATCTCATAAATAAATTACAAAAATTAAAAGTTCAAATTAAAATGAAAAATACTTACATCTAATTGGTTGAGTTAGAAAAGTTTAATAACTAGCTAAGCACAACTGATTGCAATAGTATAGCCTACGACAAATAAAATAATATATTTTAATAAAAATAATAATTTAATAATTATTGATTAATATAAAACTAATTTTTAAAATAATTTAAAATATATTAACATTTTTTAAAACTATTTTGAAAACTAAAAATTGTGATATTAATATTGATAAGACATTATTTTTGTTGTGGAAGATAAAAACATGACTTTGTAAGAAATCTAATGAACTTATGACAAATATGCAAAAGATAAAGTTGTAATTATTTTATAAATCTAATGAACTTGTGACAAATATGCAAAAGATAAAGTTGTAATTAATAATAAACTTGTCACAAATATGGAAAAGATAGAGTCGTAATTAATGAATTCATTAATGCATGTTAAAAAATATTGTATTTTTTGAAGTGGAAAAATAAAATAAACCCCACCGAAAATGCAACGGATCAAATAGAAAAAGAGAAAAAAGTAATAAATTAATATTAATTAATTTAAAAATATAAAATTTGTTGAACTTTAGAACTTAGTAATTTTTTTGAGTTGCACAAATTTAAAAAGGGGTCAACAAAAACATTAGTAACTGCTATATATATATAAGCAGGGAATAATAATGTGGTGTCATCAATTATTTGCTTTAATACACGCGATGAGAGAATACTGAAGAAGATTTTTTAGGGTTTTGTTCTGCTCTGCTTTAATATTGAGATGCAGAAAGTACTCTGTTTTTTATTCCTTCCAAGAGTTGTATTTTTTTCTAGTCTGCTCATTTTACCAATGAAGATGGTGACAATGCAGGACTTCAAATGGATTTGTCCCCTCTATAAGCAGGTAATTTCTCCTCCTCATTCTTCTTCTTCAAAATTATTCTGCCAATCCTTCACAACTCAAGATACACACAAACAGGAGAAGCACCCTCCTCACATCACCCACAAATTTAATGTTTTCCAGTTCAATCAATCCATTGATATCCTCTGTAAATCGGGAAACACAAACAAGGCCTGGGATCTTTTACATTCAGCCATATCTCAACACCTTCCTCTCAGTGTCGTATCCTTCAACACGCTTTTAGGTAGCCTTGGGAACTTGGGTAATTACCATAGAATCAAATCCCTTCTTGTTGAAATGAAAGAAATGGACATAAATCTAGATGTTATCACATATAACACTCTCATAAAGGGTTTGTGTAAAAATGGAAACGAATTGAGGAAGCTCTTAGGATTTTTCATGAAATGGGGTACCTTCATTGTGTTCCGGATATTGTCACATACAACACCATAATTGATGCGATCTGCAAAGTAGGTAGGGTAGACGAGGCTCTTGTTTTATTTGCTGGGATGATACAAGAAGGCATATCTCCTGATATTATTTCGTGCAGTAGTCTAGTTAATGGTCTCTGCAAGGTGGGAAGGGAAAATGAAGCTCTAAGGTTAGTATCTAAAATGAAACATAGTGACTGCCTTCCAAATATTGTTACATATAGCACTCTGATCAATGGTCTCTGCAAAGTAGACAGAGTAGATGAAGCTTTAGAATTATTGGCAAAAGTGATAGAAGAAAATCACTTTCCTACTACACATACTTATAGTAGTCTCATCGATGGCTTCTGCAAAGCTGGAAGAACAGGTGAAGCGTGCAATCTGTTTGTCAAAATGATGGAGTTTGGTCTTATGCCAGATACAGTGACTTTTAATGCAATTATTAATGGACTATGCAAAGATGGCATGATGCACAAGGCTTGGGATTTCTTCCATTATATGTCCACAAAGGGCCTGCAACCAGACGTGATTACTTATAATACTTTGATACGCGGCCTGTGTGAATTGCATGAGGTGGAAAAGGCTCAAAACTTAGTCAAAGTGATAGAAGAAAATTTAATAAACTTTGTAAATGATGATTCTTTATTATTTATAGGGCACCATAGCGCTCATGCCTGGACAATGAGTGCCAGCTATATTAAAATTGTTCTTGGATATTTATTCTTCCAACTATGAAAATTTATATTTATGTTCCATTTCAGTTTTTAATTATGTATAGAACAGTTCTTTTGTGCAAAGATTGATTGAACAGTTACTTTGATATCAATAATAACTAATTTTAGAATTGTACATCAAAATTAAAAATATAAGTGATAAGAATATGTATGTGTTATTTATTTATTTTTCTTTTGAGATTGTTGCCTGTTGTAATCACAATTATGCAGATTAAAATGAGTTTTAGCAAGAAACGTAGTTTGCAGGGTAAAAATGAACAGTTACGTATCTATCTTCAGAGAATCAAATATAATAGTTGCAGCAACGTGATTGTGATGGTAAAAATCAACATTTTTTCATGAAAGTTGTAGTATTCTAGTACATTCATATTATGCAATCCTCTTTACTTGAGGAGAAAAATGCAATATTGGAACCTACTATCTTTTCATAATCCAATAATCCAAACAAAATATTTAAGCAGCACTTCGATAATTACAGTATATCGGTCTATTTTGAATAGATTTAGGAATTTGATCCCATATGTCCACAAAAAACATACCAAAAAGGAGACCTCAATATTTTTATAAAAAACTTAACTATTCAGAGAAAACTGCATTTGACTGCAATTTTTCAATAGCAATAAGTTACTAGATCCGATTACAAAAACAAATAATTCAAAACTAAGCAGTTGATATTTTTGCTGCTGAGAAACAACCTTTAGCAGTTGATCTTTTTGCTGCTAAGAAACAACCTTTCGCAGTTGATGTTTTTGCTTCTGATATTTTCCTCAGGCCAGAGTAGGAAAGCAAATGAAGGCTTCAACTTCAACAAGACATTTATCCAGTAACAACTTCCCACTTCAACTTCAGCAAGACATTTATCCAGTAACATCTGCAGTGTGTGCTCTGCGCTCCATCCAGTAACATATCCAGAAATACCTGCTTATTCTGAACCTCTGTTTTACGTGTCTTGATTTGTTGACGAAAGAGCATGCAATACCCAGAAATACCTGCATTTGTTCATTGTCACGGGACTCCACGCTTATTCTGAACCTCTGTTTTACATCTTTAGCCTAGATACCATAGATGCCAGGAATAATGTCTTCTTCATTCCTACCTCTCATTGCTAATATCTCATATCCACAATGTTGATCTAATCATATTTCCATAGTTAAATGGCTATCATATATAACTGAATGTCTTTTTGCATGAACCATCCAATCTTATAATCTTTACTCTTTTTTGTGAAGATTATCGTGGAAGGACTTCATCGACAGCTGTTATAAGGAATCTTCTCACAAAATCCTCTGTAGATAGTTCTTATATCTGAGTCGTACCAAAGGCCTCTGGAAGGCTATTAGTTTGAAAGTACATCAAAAGAATAAAAAGAAATCCCCTAAGAGCGATTTTAGGTCAAAGTTTTAAAATGTGCATATAGAATTTTAGTTAACTGAAAGCATCCATAACTACTGAGGAAGAGGGGAAAATAAGAAGAAGGGCTTAAAAGTTATGCCCAGATATGAAAGAGATGAGAAAAATTAGCACTTGAAATAATAATAGAGAGTATTTGAAGGATTTTTTTTTTTGCAAAAAGAGGGGTAAAAATTTATTAAGACAGAAAGGAATACAACAAGGAGAGCTCAACAAGGAGCTCGATCTTGAGCAACAAGATCATCAAATTCTTGCACCATCTCAAAGGACAGTTGCCTCCTATCCCTAATATTCCAACCCGGATCATGACTAGATGCCTATTTGGCTAAACAATCAGCAGTTCTATTCCATTCACGAGGAATATACGTGAACCTAATGAACTGAAAAGAGGAAGAGAAGAAAAGAATCTGCTTAACAACAGTGGCCAGCTGCCAACTAACATCCTCAAGCTCTTGCGAAGAAAGCATGTTCACCACCACCTGGGAATCAGACTCACAGATAATCTTACTCCATCCCCGCAAGCAACACTGTTCCATAGCATATAAAATAGCCTGAGCTTCCATTAGATTGTTAGTATAATCACCCTTATGAAATGAGAAGAAAAATTTAACATCCCCAGAACTACAACGAGCCACTCCGCCAATACCAGCCAGACCAGGATTCCCACGGGAAGAGCCATCAGTATTAATGTTCAGAACTCCACAGGGAGGAGGAGTCCAGTGCCCATCCCGGTTAACCCGACCCTTCCTCTAATGGTGAAGCCGCCTGGACATAGAAGGAAACCTATGAGCTACAGCCCCATCCTGCAGATGAAAATTGAGGCGATTACAGATAGCAAGATCAACCGGATCCATACCCCCATCAAGCTCACACTTCACAAGAATAGTTTCCTGAAGAGAATGTGATATTTTCCACCAAAGATGCAAAACACCAAGCTGAACATCTTGGAATATGCGACGATTCCTCTCCAACCAGATATGCCAAAGCATGAAAGATGGGCCAGCAATCCAAGCAGCATGGAGAAAAGAAGACTTGGAGGGAGCAGTACCCAAGCGGGCCCAGAACTCAGGCAAAGAGGAAGCATGCCGACAAGAGCAACCCCAAGCGCGCCACCAAAGATGCCATATCTGAGTAGAATAGGAGCAATAGAAGAACAGATGGGAGACAAACTCCTCTCCATTACCACACAAAACACAATAAGAGGGGCCCTGAAATCCACGTTTACAAAGATTATCCTAGGTAAGACAACGGTTGTGAGCCACTAGCCACATGAAAAAATTGCACTTGGACCAAGAAACTTTATTCCAAACTTGCTTCCACCAAGGGACCTCAGCATCCCCAAATAATTGTCTAGTTATCTCTTGATACCCAGCAGAGACATGATATTTACTAGACAAGGTACCGCCCCAAGCCAAAACATTTGGACGAAGCAAAGAAGAACACTCTCTAGAGGCCAAAATTTGAGAAAGCTCCTGACGATCCATGTCTGTACCTCCAGGAGGCCAATCAGAAGAATGCTTCCATCTGTAACCAATAATAGGTCCCAATTGATAAGGAGTCTTGTAATGAGCCACTTTATCCCATCCAGCGGCAAGAAAAGAGTCACAAAGAGGCTGAAGATGAGGGTATATGGATAAAATGGAAGGGAATCCATCCCAAGCATCAGACCAAAACAAAGCCTAAGAACCTCCTTTACATATCCAAAATAGACCCCTCGTTACCAACATCGCACCCGTCTTCAAAGTATGCCAAACCATTGAGCCACGACCTTCAAGAGGAAGTGCAGAAACGGAGCAAGGATCAACACCATGAAAATATTTATGAGTGATAATACGAGCTCAAAGTTGATGTTGTCCAGAGCACCATCGCCAATAAAGTTTAGCAGCCAAAGCTTGACTACTCAATAGAGCAGATCGAAGACCAAGACCACCATCCTTTTTAGGCCTACAAACAGTTGCCCAATTAACCAAGCTCCATTTAGTACTATGCAAATTACCACTCCAAAGGAATTGTCAAGAAAGAGCATCAAACTCCTTGAGAAAGTAAATAGGTGCAGCGTGAACCATGCTTCGATAAGTAGGAAGAGCTTGGATAACAGCTTGAAGAAGAGTAACCCGGGCAGCAGTAGAAAGCCATCTATGAGTCCAATGATTTACCTTATCCTAAAGCTTGGTAATCAAATTTTTCCAGAAGAGACGTGGCTGCTTGGAAACAGCAATAGGGATGCCAAGATAAGTCAAAGGAAGTGATCCTATCTGAAACCATAGGATACCAACAATCCTATGCTGAATAGAATCAGGAGTGTTAAAAAAGTAAATGGAAGATTTGTGCTCATTAACTTTCTGGCCTGAAGCTACCAAATAGATTTCCAAAGCATGTTGAAAGGCTTCAGCTTCCTTAATTCTAGCAAGACCTATAAGAGCAGAATCATCAACAAATTGAAGATAGGAAAGAGAAGGTAAGCCATTACCCCACCGCCAGCCTTGAATAGAATTCTGGGACACCTGATGCTTAATGAATCTGCCCAAGCTTTCAGCCACGATGATGAATAGATATGGGGAGAGAGGGTCACCCTGGCGGAGGCCTCTAGAAGCACGAAATAGTTGAGAAGGTTGACCATTAATAAGAACAGAAAAAAGGCAGAAGTAACACAACTCATAATCCAACTCACACAGTCAGAGCTAAATCCAAAAGAAAGAAGAATACTCCTTAGGAAGCTCCATTTAACTCTATCGTAGGCCATAGCCATAGCTAGCTTAACAAACATGGCTCTCTCCCTTGAAGTAGCCATAGAGTGAATAGCCTCAGTAGCAATAACCACCCCATCCAAAATTTGTCTGCCAGCAACAAAACCACCTTGTTCTTCTGAGATAATAATGGGAAGCCACCTTTTCAATCTCTCAGCAATCAACTTAGTAATAAATTTGTAAACCACATTACATAAGGCAATTGGTCTAAAAAACTCCAATTGATTAGCACTCTCTCTCTTAGGAATAAGAGTCAAGAATGTAGAGTTCAAAGCTTGAAGCATTTGCTTGCTAGCATAGGATTCTTTAACCACCTCCAACAAATCATGATTAATGATGTCCCAAAATTCCTGAAAGAATTCAACTGGAAAGCCATCAGGACCAGGAGCCTTCCCCTTAGGCATGCCGAAGACCACCTCCTCCAACTCTTCCAAAGAAATAGGACGTATGAGATAATCATTCATTTCCTGAGTGATAAGGGAAGGAATACAGGACAAAATAAGATTTTCTTCATTATTAGCAGGAGGAGAGTCCTCAGAGAAGAGGGTAGAGAAGTACCAAATAGCCTCCTGGAACAAAGCTGGTAAGGAATTCAGTTGGATACCTTGAGAATTAACCAAAGAAGAGATAGTGCTCTAATTTTGGCGAGATTGCACTGTTTTATGAAAAAAGGTAGTGTTACGATCACCTTCCTGGAGCCAATCAACACTAGCCTTTTGCTTCCAAAAAATTTCCTCTCGAAGTTCCCATTCTTCTAGAGCTCTAGAAGCAAGGGATTCAGCCTTGCCAAGATCCTCTGAGAAACCTCGATCTCTAATCTCCCTTGTGATGACATCAAGATCTTCTTGAGCAAGCCTCTTCATAAAGTGAAGGTTCCCAAAGCATTCCCTATTCCATATCTTGAGCTGCCTTTTAACATATTGAAGCCTTTTAGAAAATGAGAACATTGAAGTACCATATGCAGGAGCACCATCTTTCCACCAACAGAAAACACAATCATGAAGAGAGGAGTCCCGAAGCCACATCAACTGAAACTTAAAAGGAGGATGCTTCAGAACATAAGCCCCTATAGCGGAAAATTTGATTGGCCAATGATCTAAACCCCTCCAATCAAGGATTTCTGAAGAGATAGTAAGGGTGCCACTAACCCAGAAGCAAGAAGCAAGAAATCTATCTAGACATTCTGAGATAGTAGCAACACCAGTCCTGCGATTATTCTAGGTATAGAGACCATTAGAAGGCTTAACATCAGAGAGATTCAAAAGAGATATATGTTGCCGAAGAAGAGTAGAAGAAGGCCCCAATCTAGCCAAACCACCATGCTTCTCCTCCAGACTTAAAACTGAATTGAAGTCCCCTGCTAACACCCAAGGATGATAAGGATGACAATTTCTAACATATTGAATATGTTCCCAAAGTTCCTCCTTTCCCACAAGATCAACAGGTGCATACACATTAGTAACCATGATTACCTATCCTGAGTCTAGAGCAGAAGCTACCATAGAGAGAGTTGAGCGAGAAGACATCCAACCAAGAGGAGAAATTTTTTGAGGATCCAAAAATATAGCTAAACCACCCGCACTGCCTGTTGCCCCAACACATTGGCATTGGCCAGGAGACCAAATACTAGAGGCATGTTGGACCATAGACTCCACAGAGAGCTTAGTCTCTTGGATACAAAAAAAATCAGGGCTATGATCAACCACCAAGTTATGAATAGCCTTGTCTAGGGATGCTATTCAACCCCCTGACATTCCATGAGAGAATAATCATCATTGGGTAGAATTGGGAAAATGAGAATCCAAAGGTTTCACTGAACTAGACTCAATCAATATATCTCCTGTGAGTTTAATCTTCTCTTGGTCTGTTTTGTGCCCACTCCTTAGAGGAGGAGTAGAAGAAGCCCACTTAAAGGGTCGAGACATCAACCCCAAGGGGAGAGGAGAACCCTTGCCCTTACCTGATGGTAGCACATCCTTAACCAAGTCAGCTAAAAAAACATCATTATCCTCCAACACTGCAGGAGTCACTAGAGCCTCTATCACAGGAGCTACAGGGACCTCACAGTTCTGATATACTACAACTTGGGATGCCCCACAAGCATCATTAGGAATAGATCTCTCATCTGGGAAAACTGGATTAGAAGAGATAGGAGGAGGAATACCCTCCTCTAGAACCATACTATCCAGCACCTCAAAGCGGTTAAAACCTGAATCAGATAATCTTTCTTTCAAAGGCCTCTTTTGACCACAACCCTTAGCACGAGGGTGAACAGGGGTAAATCCATCCTTATCCTGCATTTGAGCCTTACCCTTACCTATAGCATCTTGCGGATTCATCCCCTTGGTAGTATTAGCCATTTGAGATTGTCCTTTCCCTATAGTATCTGCCAAACCACCAGTATTGCTAGCTATAGAACCATCCACTCCTTTGAAACTTGAGTTACGGGGGCACTGACGCAGTAAATGACCATACTCATGACAAATCCGGCAACGAAAAGGGAGAGATTCATAATCTAACTGCTACACCCAAGAAAAATCCCCCATACAAATTTCCAAAGAATCTAGTAATGGGTTATTCAAATTAATTTCAACACAAATTCTAGCATAAGAAATAACCTTTTTATCGAGGGATTGATGTGCAATTGCAGCCGGCTTCCCCAACAAAGCAACAATTTGTCGAAGGATGTCTTCACGCCAAAATTCCAAGGGAAGACGAGGCAAGCAAACTCAAACTGGCACTGTTGAAGGGAGATCCTCAGCAGAATTAAAACCTGAATGCCAAGGTTTGACAAATAACCCCACATGGTTGTAGAAATAAGGGCCTCCTTCAAAAACACGATCCCGATCAGACATGCAAGAGAATACAACAAAAAAATAACTATTCCCCGCCAACATAATCTCCATATCGCCTTCCACCTGCCATGAGCGGCGGATCCATGCCTCAAGAGCGGATAGGGAAATCCGGATTCCAAGAAATTTGCATATCAAAGCATGCTTGGTCCAATAATCAATGTCCTCCATTACAGCCGTTGGAGGAATAACCAGAACAGGGTGATCATGGCTATGCGGAAAACAACCATTAACTTTTTTCAGCTTGGAGCTCTCCCTTGAATAAAACGATTCAGATCGCATTGCATGCATAGTTGGAAAAGAACCATCTGTTCTCACCAACGGAGAAGAAATCCCAGGCCCTACATGCCATTGGCTTCATAGATAAAATAAGAATATTTCTTTGAATATGAAGTCTTATTGTAAAATTTGAATTTCTATCTAGAAAAGTATAATAACTTCATTTTTCAAACTATGAACAATGTCTTCTTATTGTACGAGGATCCTGAATGTGTGGCTATGTTCTTGGTTATAGTCTAACTATTAACATGAGCATTAGGTAGTGGTAGATTTTGACAACTATCAAAAGTTTCTTCTTCAAAACTACATATTTCAACAATCCTTTCTTTCCATGTGGTAATGCTAAAACCATTGTTAATAATTGGCACGATTGAAGAATTCATGTGGGAAAGTATTCAATCAATGAAGATATTTCCTCCAACGAACATGTAAAAAAAATTCACCCCCACATCCATATATCTGAAATATCGTCATGATTTTACTTACAACAAAACATTGGTAGATACAAATTGATAGTTGCCCCAGGATTGGGTGGATTTTATTGTAAATCCCATAAATTAATAGAATTCAAACATCAAACACGACAAATATGAAGATACGAAATTAGAAGTAAATCGCTTACAACTTGCATATAATTTAAACATTACAATATGGTGATAGGAATCAGGAGAGTTGAGCACATATAATAAAACTGAAAACTGAAATTTGAATATTATTTCTTGTTTCTTGATGGTTGATTTCTTTTGAGATTGTAGATACAATCATTTGTATTTTAGAAAATGTCTAGCTTTTAAGTGGAATGGGAGAAGATCTAATCATTTAGTTTTGTGTTTCTGGAATTTTTAGATACATTTTCACAGCAGTCTATAGGATCTTGTGGCAAGTACTAAGCCACTTTGTGGCACTTGTTAAAGGTAGGTTGAAACAAATTGAAATCTTAGTAGTACTTGCCGTAGGCTAAGTACTATTGTGACACTTTTTGAATTTCATGCATTAAGTAGCAATTAATTTTTTTTCATTT
Organism: Cupressus sempervirens; assembly: GCA_028749045.1. Lineage (NCBI taxonomy): Eukaryota > Viridiplantae > Streptophyta > Pinopsida > Cupressales > Cupressaceae > Cupressus > Cupressus sempervirens. Next base: position 679,495,857 of record CM053787.1, on the reverse strand, counting down.
CTACTGTTAAAATAATCATTTTAAATTTCTATTATAAAATTAATAAATTGTGCACAATATAGATGCAAGATTTTTAACTTTATAATTTTTACAAAATGTTTTTCTATAATTTGATTGGACGAATCAATTTCACTGTTATACGAACAAGATTTCATATATTTAAAATCATAGTACTTCTTAAAAACATTTTTTGGAAGATATGTTTTTTATTAATGATTTATTAATGTAATTATTGTCATTCAATTAAAATATTAAAACAATGATATATACTTTAATATTATATGACATTTTAAGAAATATTATTATATATTATTATATTATAAAAATATTATTATCCTATCTTATAATTTCTTTATAATATAATACTAACATCCAAATAGAAAATATATATCAATAAACATATTTATAAATAAAACTAAATTAATAATACTTTATAATTAACAATTGATAATTAGTTATATAATAATTTAATAAAAATATATTTATTAGTGTAATTATCAAAACCATAACTATATAATACTTTTATTACTTTAAATATTTAATATATTATAATAATAAATTAAATTAAAATTAAGTTTATACTAAAGCAAGTACTAAGTCACTCTGTGGCACTTGTTTTGTATTTTGTATTTGTAGATCATTAGTTGTGATATAACCATATGTTGCTCTAAATCATTTCTCCTTCACAAATCAATTGTCAAACAATTCTTTTACTTTAAAAATCTAAATTTTAATTGGAGGTTGTCTACACAGAAAAATATTGTAGTCCTTCTTGCCATTCACACACAATAATTGGTCTTTCAAGGTGAACATGGAAGAATTTTAACATGCCCTCTTAACCACCATAGATATTTTTCAATTCTCAGCCAGCTGGGTAGGAATGTACACAATGTATTAATTTTACAAGGAAAACAACTAAGCAGTGTAAAATTGATTGCAAGATGATCATACTTTATTTTTTTCCTCACACAAATATATTTAAGGAGAATGAGTTCATACGGTGTGTGATTGGTAAAATATTAGTCTAAACATAAGAAATATAAAAGATAAAAATGTATTTAAAAAAATGAATAATATAATGTGAAAATAGTAAGAATTCGCTAAGAATATAAAATTAAACTTAATAAGGAAAACAATGGATCAATGTTAAATTAATTGCAAGATGATGAAATGTTTCTTTTTCACACAAAATATATTTTTATGGATATATTTTTATTTTTATACTTTTAGATCTATTTTATTAAAAGAGACATTTATGAATTAAATATTGTATTTGGAGCAAGAATACTAGATATTGTAATACCCAAAATATATATACTAATGCTAAAGGTACATTTAGATTTCCTATCAAATTTTGGCATAACTATATAAATATATAGCATACATCTTTGACATTAATGTCAAAAAGGGGGAGAAGATGTATAGTGTAAAGGGAAGAAGATATGCTATAAAGCACACAAAAGGGGAGAAAATGTATATAGAAAATGGAAGATGTGAAAAGATGTAAAGTATATTGTATATATATATGTATGGGGGAACATTATCATATTATATATGTATAGATACTCAGAGATACATCTATTACAAAAGAAATTTTGTAAAATCCCAAAACAGAGTACTCTACGAAGTTGGAGAGAGAAGATGCTGAAAAAAAAGTGTTCTTGAACTTTTTGAATTTAGTCTTGTTTGATAAGTGTTTTTGTGATCGCTAATGCCAAAGGGGGAGATTTTTGACATTATAGTCATGTTTTTTATTAGTGACACATACTTATTCAGATTGTAAGTATCTACCGAGTGTATTGTATAGTTAACAAAGTTAACCAAGCATTTCAGACTCTATTGAGTTCTACAGTTGCTACCAAATTCAAGGGATATTATTTAGTTCGCACTGAGCAGTTTCTACCATGATGGTGATCATCAATGTAAACCAAGTTTCATAAGGTTTACTGAGTTCCTCAATGCAAACTGAGTTGTGCAGTGCTTACGAAGCTCATAGTTGCAGTGATGTGAATCCAATGTTAACTGAGCCACTCAATGTTAACCAAGTGATTCAAGTTATACTGAACTTGTAGTGATAGCATTTACCAAGCTATGTAGTGTGAATCAAGTGATTTAGTTTATATGCTGAGTTTCAGAGTATTCATCGAGTCACCAATGTAGACCAAGTTTTGACTACTTGGAAGTGATCAGTATGGTCTGAGCTTCTACATCTACCGAATGCATGATGATGTCGAGCATTGACTGTGGAAGCCGAGTATCAAAACCTCACCGAGCTAGTCTTCAAGACCTGAGTTCCTGTAGTTGGGCCAACTTTGTGTATTGTAGCCAACTTGGTTGATTTGTAAATTGGATTGGAATATATGTAATGTATTGTATCACATCCTATATATCATATGAAAGTAATATAACAAGCAGAGAAGAGTATAAGTGTGAAATATAAGACTACAATAGTATAAGGAGCAGCAAAAATTTATCTATCACAAGAAGGTGATCATTACACTCAAAGGAATCTCATTCAGCAAATCAAGTTGCAGATCAGAGATCAGCCACTATTTCATCCTAATAAGTGGATCAGTTAAATGCTTTCACAAGGTAGACTTAACAATCTTTAGTAAATCTCTTTACTGAGTGCACACTTTAGTGTATCTTTGTAAATCCTTTTGCAAGGTGGACCTAACAGTCCTTATTGCTCCTAACAGGGCAGATCATCAGAAGTGATCATTATAAGCCTTAATAGGCCAAGTTTTTACTACAATACTAAAGCTTGTGGGTATCATCCCCACCCTAGTTTTACTTTCTATTTGGAAGGTTTTTGGGTCACCATATTATGTGTCAAAAGTGTTGTGAATTTTTAAATGCTTTCAATTTTTCATGCATGCAATTAGATCAAAATATACATGAAGGATTAATTGGTAATAAAGGATTATGTTTATCAGTTATTGATTCACTCCTCCCCTCTCAGTAACCTAGTCTATCATATATATTTCCAACAATGGTCAATATTGTAAATTTATATATATAATGTGACCATGATATTATGGTAATATCTATAAATTTCACTTGCATGCATGCATACCTAGAGAAAATATAATGATAAAAAGGAATTATACATACTCTCAAGTTACACATGCATATAGATATGTGTATATGTATATACAATTATAGGTAGAATTCAATAGCATGATACTTTAATTTATATATTTATATATTTGTTTTATACCATGAAAAAGTATTATCTTTATGTTTTATTATGACTGCATATCAATGAGTGGTTCCACCTTCTTATAAACATCAAACTTCTAAAATTTGAAATTATGAAGTTCTTGTAAATGATATTGAGCTCTTTCTTGTAACTGGAAGCATGGGTCTTCCTTCCCCGTGATTGAAGGATTATTCTTTTTATTCACTTCCTTCTTATCATTTGATTACTCTAAGCCAAAGTATCTACTCTTCTTTATGTCCATATTTCGGAACATATTACCATACTTGATCTCCATTGTTGGGCCATGTTGGTGGAAGAAACATCGCGTGGAGTTGTTGCCTCAAGATCATGACAACATTTTAGTTTTTTTTCTCAGGTCATGAAATATTTTGCAAATTTTTTCTTATTTCATGCTATGCCTTTTTCAATGCAAAATTCTCTTTATATATCACTGTCAAATGAAGGAATATCATGGTCATGAGCTTGGTTATGTATATTGGTCATAACCAAGGCTCAAACATAGTAAGAATTTATGAGAAACGTCATCCTTGCTCATTCTCTATTTATAACTAGTTTCTTATTTTATGCATATCAAGTGCATACTTGTAGGGACTAAACTAATATAGTTCCTATTGGCTTCTAATTTAACAGTGATTTTAACTTCTAGGATAGACCTCTAGATGTGTTTATTTGGTACAAGTCCAAAGCATACATCTGAATCGATACAAAGAAAATTAAACCCTTATTTCTCCTACACTCATTCAATAATAGAGGTATGCAGTAGTGAGTTACAAAACCTATGAGATCCACAAGCTGGGTGAGGGTATCCTTTCAACTCCTAAATAGAAAGGGAAAATGGACAATTGATATTTGATTTTGAATCAACAAAACCCCACATATGTAGCAACAAGATGAATTTATCCTATAGTCGATCAGTGCACTATCCATTAGGTATTCTATAAATTACAACATACATCTAGGATATCAGAGATATATCTCATACATCAAGATATCAGATCTATCTTATCACTTTGTGAAACAATTATCAATGTTCAATCTAAACCTCATACTTATCAGATATCCTTCTCATGAAATCTGCAACCCTATCAAAATATATCAAGCATTTACTTGATTCTTTGAACCAAAAGAAAAACACATCAAGATATACAACTCAGAACGAGATGTAATTGGACCTATGTTCTTTGTCCATAGATCAAAAAAGTTTGCAAATAGTAGATGTAAGAGACAAGACTTTAGAATGAAACTAAATAAATTTTTGCTTTTTGTATTCATTCCTTTGAAACAAGTACATTCAAGATACATGAAAGACTCATAAACACACCAATAGATTAGAACTATATCTTTATTGTTGTTGTTCATACAAGATAAATACTAAGGAGAATGGTGGAATCATAGGTAGAGATTTGCTCAATAGTCTAGAACCAACAACATCCAACCTAGGTGGTATCACAACTATGAAAAATCTTCAAAAGCTTGGAACCAACCTTGTACAATGAGAGAAGAAAGAAAGATATAGAAGGGAGAAATCTTAGATCTGATCTGATTATGACATTTGTCCACTTGAAATTCTTCCATCAACTAAAGCTCAGCCTCTATCTTCTCTCTATAATTGAAAATTGGGATCAAATCCCATCATTATGCATAACAAACTCTGAAAATATCTCTCTTAATGATGAGAAAACCCCTTTTCTGATAAAATATCTGATTTGTTGAAAAAGGTACCAAAACCCCTACCAAACTAATTTGGAGGAAAAATAATAATGTTAGGATGAATCTCTCCAAGTTTGGCGCATACCCATCTAACTGATTAGCCAAAAACTAAATCTAAACTGTGTACACTAGGATGTAGTTGAAAAAGAGTACCTTGGACAAAATTAATCATTAATGCTTCCCATTGCTACTTCTCACTGATACCTGTGTATAATTAGATAACATATTTGAAAAGTAGATGTTGATTCTTGACGATATATGATAAGCCTGTATTAGCCTTAGAGAAATGTCCAAGGCAACCATTTAATGTTGTAGGTTCAAAATTGGTTTACAGGCCTTGAAATTTTGCAAATATTTTATTTTAAAGCTAAAGATGAAACTATATGATAAAATTAAGTTTCAATTTTAAAAACCTATACATTCATTTCTGAAAAATGAATAAAATAATTATTTTTAATATCTTTGAAATTTCTCCCAATTTTCACTTTGGGTCAAACCTAGTTGATCAAGCATTTGACATGTGGTGTTCTTAGATTAGCTAGCTCTGCACAATTACTGATGACATGTTAGCACACCTGGTAGCTCTACCATATCATCGCCACTTTTTGATATTTGATTTGTCAAAATTTTCCTACTCATCTACTCGTAGGTTTGGTGCCACATATCACCATTTCATACCTTGGTACCTTCACGATCTCAAACCTTAACTTCAAGTCAACTGCAATGACTAACCAATAGTTGTTAGTCACATGGACAACCACTAGCACTTATCTACCTTCTTAACTGTTGACCACATGACTAAATGCTAGTCGTGTGGTCAAAATCGCCAGCCCAAAATTGCTAATCAGACTATTGAACATGGAAAACTTCCAATCAAAACCACTTCATGTGGTCATAACCGCTAATCATTAACCTCCAACTTTACTCCCAATTGCACAATCATCGAGCTCGTCTCAGGATGTGTGACACGTGTCATAATTTTTTTTCAGTCATCGATCTTGAAATCCATGCCACATGGCACTTTGTTACTAGTCTAGTAGTCTCGACGTCATCCCTATGTCATGTGTTTGCTGAGTCAACATTTGTTTCTAACATGTTAGGATAGTTGTCTGGGACCCACTCGCCAACAATGTGGCTCAAAAGGCAGATGCCTTTTATACACTTGAATACAATGCATTGTCATATAAATACCATTTGTAAGGCTTGTCGACAAGCAATATGGGATATTGGCCCTCACTACATCTATGCAAAATAATCGTAAAATGTGAAGATGTCCTCTGATTTATAAATCATAAATGCCAAAAATAATAATTTAAAATCAGTGGAAAGAAAACTATTATTCTTTTTGTGGATAGAGGAATGCGGATCTCATTTATTTTCATTCATTCTTCTCTATATCCTACACACATTACAGGCTGGGATATGGATGTTTGGAAAATCTACATCTGCTCCACTATGTACTTCCATGCAACTGGCCTTTTGTGCAATCGGTTATGCAATTAAATTTGATAATGCTTGTAGACAATTCACCCAGTTATGGTAATGCGCACAAAACTCATCATTGTGTAGACACTTTTTCCATTCTAATGATAATGGATGGTTGAAAGGGACAATGGTAGCACTCTATCCGATCTCTTGCATTATGTCAGGCATGGTCAGCCACTTCCTCTCTATTTCCTGCAAATCAAAAGACCGATGCAAATGGGTCTTAGTTCTTTGTCCTTAAACCACATAAGATTGTAGATTACAGATATAGAGAATGAGAATCAGAATGAAACTAAGAGATCCCTGCTCATGTGTATTTGTTTCTTTGAAACTATACATTCAGATGCATGAAATTAAAACATAGAAATGCCTAACATATTAGAACTAGCTATATTATCTTAACTACTAATGTGCATACAAGAGAAATATGCTGAATAAAATGGTAGAATCACAGCTCTGGATCTAACAGTGTGGTCTCGCACTGAAAATTGCCAACCCTTACAATGGATGAGAAAGAGAAAGATATAGGGGAAGAATGGAATCTTTGATCTGATCTAGAAGTGACATGTATCCACTTGAATCTCCATTTTTTGCTATTGAAAACATCTCCCATCTTTCTTCCCATGAGATCTGATATGGTTTTAATTATTATCTTGTAACAAATCCAAAATATCTCTTCCTCAATGATGAAAACCCTTCTATTACTAAAATATCTTAAATGCACCATAAAATGCTGATAAATTCCCCATTTAACTAACTCAAAGGTGACCAAACTCACCCATAGCTGCCTTTCTATTATCTTTTACATACATTCTGCTCATTACTCTGCTAGAAATCACATTTGAACTTGAATACCTGAATGCGGTTGCAAATTGGGAATCTGGGAGAAAACCTTTTATAACCTAAACCAATGGCTTCTTGTGAAAAAACAAACTCCAAAAATGGAAAGTTCATATTCTCCTAGTTCTGGCAATATATAATATTTCTATATTAGCCTATTAGAAATGCCTAAAACCTTAATTTGAAAAATATACCCATGCTATGGTTCTCTGTAGTCTACACTTCTATTTTTTAAAAAAAAAAAAAAAAAAAAAAAAACTCTAAAGTTTAAACATTAGCTTATTTCCTTTTTTGAATTTAAAAGCTCTATACGTGCTTTTTGAGAAAATATTTTAAAAATCATATTTTCAAAACATTTTTAATTTTTCCCTCACCATGCATTTTGGGTCAAACCCACTTTTACTAGGCTAACATATGTCACCATCTTATTGGTCAACTTCTGCATTGCCACCTACCACTGGGTGACATGTGGCACCCTTTAATTGGTCCTCTTGTTACTACTAGGTGGTAGCTTCTCATTGGCTGCTTGACCATCCAGTCAACTGCCACATCATTGCTCTATATACAACTACCACATCACTGCCATGTGGCACTTCATTATTGGTCCAAGAGTTGCTCCTGCCATGTCACCATGGACCGGGGCCCACTACTACATGGCGCCTAGGCACTTTACTACATCACCTATCTTCCTCACATCTCCGCAATGCAGGAATGTGCCAACTGTTGGATCTCACCACAGAGCATCCACGTGTCACAACTTGGTTGGTAAGAGATTCCTCATCAGCGTTGTTTTGTCAATGTGCTGGGTCAAAATTTACTTCCCTCCAAATTTGACTGGGTGGGATCCACCACGTACAAGTTTGGGCTTCCAAAAGCCATTTGTCTTGTAGACATTATGCTTATTGTGTGGTTTAGTATTTAAAGATCAAAAGAAACATCCATATTATGAATGTGGGATAAAAGGCTTTGATTTAGAGCAGATGCCTTCATGTTTTAGTTCAAGATTACAAGCAAAGAGTAATTCCAGCGACACATACAGTAATTCTATCATAGAAAGATTGCCAAGCTGCTTGTTTATGATGGGGACACAACCCAAGCATAGAATGGACACAAAAGGAAAGGGAAAATTTTATTTACTATGTAAATATGCTATTACATGTAGTACAGAGAAAATGGACTTCAAAACATGCCCTATGGGCTTGCAATAGTATGAATCAGGAGATAATTTCTTCTCCCAGTTCCTTCTCTCAAACTCCACTCTGAACTGCCTTTTACAATGCTAGAAATGTTCTTAAATAGACCCTGAAGGGTTAAGGATTAGGAATACATTCTAGAAAGTGCTAGTTGGCATCCACCGACCAAATAGAAGGCTCCAAAAGTTGCATTAGAAGTCGGCACAAAATTAGAAGAGTCTAGAAATGGTAATCGAACTTTCGGGAGGCATAACTTTTGAACTGTAGCTCCGATTGACGCACCGTTTACATTTTCAAAAGCTCTCAAAGTGTTCTATAGCCCTATGGACCAGCTTTTCTCATCCCCCATTTTTTGGCCCTATATGAGGTCATTTAATTCCCTGAACCTGACTTTGAAGCATTCTTAGGAGGTCTCCAGAAACTGAAAAACTGTAATAACTTTCAAACCGTGGAGACTTTTGACCTGATTATTTTTCTGGAATGCTCTAAATCATAGTTATAATAATCGTAACAATTTACACCTTCTAGTTTACCAAAATGATGGCTCAATTACATACTCCTATTTTTTTTGGCATTTACACATATCCCAAGGTGCTCAAATACTCTAACCTAGAACATCGATAGTGGAACTATGAGAGTTGGAACCTTTATTTAACCCAAATGGGTATCCAGAAATGAAAACACATGAAATAGAAACTAAGTCTAAGTACATTTTTTTGGGTGACACAGGGTTGCCCTCATACCTTTGGATGCTCCTACATTAGTTTATACGTTTAAAAACATGATAATATAGATCCCAAACCTGAGTAAGTTCAACTTGTTTTCCAATTTTTTGATACTTTGAACAACACTTGTGAGCCTCCAACAATTCTCATTTGTATGCCTAAAAAAATGATATCTCTTTCAATGTATCTGGTTCCTATTCTAGCATTGCATGTTGGGGCTCGAGAACATTTAACATTCCTTCAATATTATGCTTTCCAAAATACAAACAACTAGCCTCTTCTAGTGCACTTTATCAAAAACTTCTTGAGTGGCCTCACTATGCAATGTGGTTATAGATTTGCATGCAACCAATAACAAATACATAAAAGCTTGTGGATGCCCTCTCCCACTTCACACCAAAAGTGACTAAATTAGTTTTCTCATTGCAGGCATGTTTGAATAGATTCTTGCAATTATTTGAGGCAACACTACCAACCAGGTCTCAATATTCACATTGTTAAATCCATCATATGGTTGAAATAAAATGGTTTCAAATTTGAAGTAGCAAATGTGCCACTCACTCCTACCATCTTGTCCTCTACAGTCTTCTTTTAGATCCTTCTTTGCCATAGTCTGAATCAGGGAATATACTATATGCTCTACATCAAGTGAACTTTCAACTTACCTGATTTCATTGAACACAATTTTTTGTAATAGCTATGGCATTCTCTAACACTTTGTTACATGTCAAAGCATAATCTAATAATTTGATATAAGGTTCAACATCTCCTATCTCAACACTTCCAAAATTTTTTTTGATGATGATCAGAAAATTTGGTAAGAATTCCTTCATCTTGCTTTCTTTATTTTTATGGAAATGATCCTTTGCCTTGAACATAGCTTCATTGTCGCACATGAGTAGACAATAGATGACCTCTATATCTTCCAATGGGCAAGACAAACATAGAGAAATTTTAATCCACCATCGGCTACTTCCTTGCGTTAGCTCCTTCTGCCATTCTCCAATGCACATCTTTCAGTGCTTTGAGATATTCTTCTTCTTCTATGGTGCTCTCCTACAATGTTTTGAGTTGTCCATAGTGGATCTCTAAATAATACAAATTTTGAAAAAGAATCCATGAAGGAATACTTGAATGTTTTGTTGAATTTCCTTTTATCTTGAGCCATAGCAAGGGAACTGACATCTTGAGATAATTATTGGATTGGTCTAAAAATAATGTAACTTGAGAATCCATAAGCTTGTCAAAAGTGGAGTGGAAACACCTAACATTGGTTTTAGTGAGGACATTTTTGAAACCCATTAAAACCTCAACTGTGGCACCTATGGGGTTTGATATATTTGAATGCAGCATTGTTGCATTGTTGTAGAGGGCTACTCTATGACATTTCCCCTTCTCTCACTTAATTTTCCTTGTACATTAAAATTTCATTTTCATTCTTGCATAAAACAATGGGTCTATTCTCCAATATATTTTGTTCCACATGCTCTATCATCTTTCTGATTATAGAGCTCTCTTACTCACAAAATTAAAAAAGGATAATATGTTCGATGGATTGAATTTCCATCATTCTTGAGCATATTACCATGTTGGGTTATAGAAATACCTGAGGTAATTAGTAGTTATGATATCAATAATTTTAGTGACATATCATAAACTACAACATGACATTGTTTGAAGCTATTCTTTGCATTGATGAGGACATTCATTACCTTTGAACTCTTCCCAATTGGTTGCTATACTTGGGATTAATCACTATCTTAATTGTGAATTTGTTATTTTTATTTCTAATTGTTGCCATTAAAGTGATTGAGATTGAAGAATTCATCTCGAATTTCCCCTTATTTTTTATTTATAGTAGCTCACTCCTAAAAAGTACAAATTTGCAATCTGCTGAAATTAGTCAGGCCCCAAAGTGGGTCTGGCTAAAAAAAAATTCATTTCCAAATCACTGAACTATCAAATTAATCCGTTAGTCACCAGAAAATAATTTGAAACAAATTTGACCACTGGAAACAAATTTGAAACTCATTTTACATCTTTCTACAAATTGTTGACTTTGTGCTAGGAGGTCCTTTGACTGGCTTTAAAAACTAACAAAAACTTCAGACCGGGCCCTAAGATCTGATATATAGCTTCTTTGTTCCACATTCTCATACCCTATTGAATCTCGTCTCATGGAGAATTCTCAATCAAAAGATATTGACTATCAAAGTTGCCTTCTCAGAACTGCCTACAAGAAAACATGTTAGAAAACAATAAATCACATTCTGAATTGGCTCTGAAAATAGGGAAAATTGACACTGGGGGTTATGAAAACTAGGGCAATGTTTCATTGTCATGAGGATAATATGAATCTATGATTAGGGATCATGTCAAATAATGGGGCGAGAATAGCGAGCGGTCAAAGTAGGCTACTCAAAATTTGCAAACTGGACACACTGGTAGAAAAATGGTTTTTGCAAATGGAATGGACCTAGGGAAGTGTGTAGATGGATTCATCAAAACTTGAAAAATGGCAAACTTAAAGATTTTTTAGAGTACAACACAATGGTACAATCCATTTTATCTCACCTATCACAGATTCATAGATATGACATCATGAACAAGGGTACCGACCAATCTGCACTTTGACACTAGTAAAAAGTTATAAATTGCATTCAGAATCGCATTAAAAAACTGATCAAACGGATTCATCATAAGCTCAAAATTGAAACATAACAAGTCTATGACCTTTATAGTGCAATGAAAAAGGATTTTTCTCATTTTGGTCAACTAGGCCAAAGTTATGACAAGTCAAAAAGGGCCTCCTAGAATTCAAAACAATTTGCATCAGCATGACAACAATAAACGACCAAATTTGAGGGATTCAAAACCTAGTCAAAACATATCAAAATGACTCAAAATCAGAAACATAGGCTATCTATTATGGATACTAAGCATTCCAAAAGTAGTGAGTCATGAAACATTTTGGGGTGTGAGATATTCAATTGAAAACATGGCTTCTTGTCATTGTTTGACACTTAGGCGAAAATGCGGATTTGGACATTGCTCAAAATGGAACATCAAAGGATTACTTGGAATGGAAATTTATCTTTATAGGATGAGTGAATATACTGAATTCAAGGTGTTAGAAACATTAAACACCTCTTAGGCCTCAAACAGACAACCAAGTACACATGCATTAAAAAGCACTTATAGGGCTTGATTTTTTGAATGGTACTCAAAATTAGGGCTTCAATTTTGAGTCCCAAAAAGATGGGAAATGAATAATTTGGCATTGCCTTGGGATTCTGCTCCCCATCTCAATGATCATATGAACTTCATACTGCCTCTATTATTTACCCTGTCTTGGCAGTGATGAGTGAAGTAACTCATGTTTCTAGCCAACATGATGGAGGGTATTTGGAACAATCTCTTCATGTGCTTTAAAATTGGAAAGAAAATATCCCTTTTCTCTCTGAAATTCTACAATTAGATTAGGGAGGGACTAATGGTTTCTAAATTTTGGATTGGCTCTCAATCTTGCATTCAATTTGTCTTCCATAACATGGCCTCTCTTATGGATTCAAAATGGCTCCTATTGCTTGGAAACACAATTCTCTTAACATTGACTTCTACTTGTCTGATGGCCAACAATATTTGGAATATTTAAGGTAGTTTCTCCTACCTTGATGTTAGTGAAGATATTGTTTTCCCCTTTTTAAAGTTAAATAATGTTCTCTATGCCCAAGGTAGGAAACCAATGAAGCTCACAATACTTGGGTAAATTTTTTTAAAACTATTTCTATCAGAATTTCAAGAGCTATAGCTCCCTTTGATAGATTATCAATGAGTTGAATTCAAGAACATAGTAAACGCACACACACACACGCACACGCGCGCGCGCACACGCACACACACACACACACACACACACACACACACACACACACACACACACACACACACACACACACTTTTACGAAAAAGTGGCTAAGGATCTCTCGCATACTCTTGGGTGTGGAGGTGAAATATACAATTTTAAAAAATAAACTAAAAAAAATGAGAAACACAAATTCTTCTTAATATTGAACAAAACATAGCAAAAATTGAGATACTTTATCAACATTAAAAAATAAAAAAAAATTTAAAAAAAAACTAAAAACTAGGTGCAACAATTTCAAATAGTAATCAATGCCATAAAAAATCAACATAGCAGTTCACAAAGTAAACGCAAGGAACTGAGTTCAAACCCAAAGTCTTGAACTATAATATGTAATGATAAATATATAAATGTAAATTCCTATGCCCAAAGTCTCAAAGAAAACAACATTCACATATTATTCTCACTTTCCACCAATCACTATTCAAAAAGGCTTAAAATAATACTACTATTAAGATTGTCTTATCTCTAACTAAAAGATAATCCCTTTGTTTTTTTATGCCCCATCATATATAGTTTTAAAATCCAATAGCTCTCCATAAAAACCCAACCATCTTGGTTACAAATAATTAATAAGCATAATTAATTAAAATAAATTTTAAAATAAGAAACTAGAAAGGATAACCACTGTACAACTAAACTTCTTCACCAAGTTTATCATCTTCCACCATGGCTTACTTTACCAAATTCTAGCTTTAGAAAGAGCTCATGAATTCTTGAACTACATGAGAGTGTGGATTCTTTAGGCTGAGAAAATTTGACCTATAAGCATCTTGCTATCACCTCAGTTCCTCGATCCTCCTACTTTGTCTAGGCATGAGCTCCCTATTTAAGTACAACATAGATTCCACATTGGCCACAACAATGAAATCCAAAGGAGTATAAATGTCAATGTCCCTTATCTTGAATATGGTATCATGAAAACTCTTTGTTAAGGTCTCTAAATCTGTGTTTCCATCTTCAAATTATAGAATGCTAGTGAGATTGATTATATGCAAGTCCTTTAGTATCCCTTTATGCATCTCTATGATCTCACACTCGATCGAGTGCATCTCTTCTATGATAGTTTTATATAGGGAGTCTTTCCAACTCATGTTACTTTTCAAAATGAAAAACATGCATGGATCTACAATCTTCATGGGAATTTTAGAGAGAAATTTTACCACACCATATTTTTCTACTTCATGCACTTGGAAGACAATCATCTAGCATCAACTTTGATCCATTTCCCACATCAGAATGAGAGTTTTGACTTCCCCAAGTAGCACCTCTCCCTCTGCATATGTAGAGGTAAAATCCAAAATGAATCTTCCTCCCTCCTTTGTGAAAAATCCAACCCACTCATTTATCACCTCTAAAAGTAGTCTTCCCATTTGCATCTATCTAACTAACTGCTAACTGTCAGAGGAGTTGGGATCAAAAGAGTGCAAAACCTAGATTAACGGAAGTACACCAATATTAATTAGAGAATCAATATACTCAGCCATAGTGACAACCAATATTTTTAATTCCCTCTTCTCTTTGATATCCTTCTCTGATTGTCTTAACATGTGGTTGGTTGAGAACTTGAAGATGTGATTGCTAGTGTCTCTACTAAGAACCCCCAAATCCATGGTGGTAACCTTAAAATCTTTGGCCTCCACTTCAACTTAATCTTCTTTCTGCATATAGGTGGTGACTTCCCTATGATAGGATCCTTGGTCATGAGTGCATCATTCTTTACCTTCTTGTTCTTTGGAGTATAGGTGGCATATTTGGTGACTATGTCTTTGATGGGCATAGACATAAGCTAAAAGTTTTGATTGTTATTCATAAAATTAGATAACCAGGGGGAATGGTACTTGAAATTGTTACCCCTTCATTGGTTCTAGGGGGAATCATGAAGTTGGACTAAGTAACATTCATAGTACTTATTAATTTTGCATCCATCTCTTGATTGTCTAATAGCACAAGATCTTTCCCTATATTTTTCTCTTGATCCATAGGGTTGTGCACTTGAATTGTCTTCTGAGCCAATGACCTAGTTTTGGACCTAGTTCTAGGAGCTATCAATCAATTTAGTGGCACTAGTCCTTTCTGTTAGAGTAATTATTTTGTTTCTCTTATTAATTAGATCAGTTTGGTTTAGTTAATTAAGTGGTTTATTACTCTAGTTCTTAAGCTTTCTTTTAGGTGCATATATTTAATATTTTATATTGATTATAATGCGCAAACCTAGTTTTCTTTCTTTAGGGTTTCCTTTTTAGGGTTTTGTGATTCCTTTTATAAGGATTCACCTCTTTGTATTTATTCATTCACTTATTGGATCATAATAGAGATTGCTCTTTGCATGTTCATAAGATGTCTCTGGCCTTTTGGCCTCCATGATTTTTTCTTGCTTTTTTTCTTTGCTTTTTCCATGTCACAAGGTTATGCATGAAAGTGTTCTTGGGAGATTAGTTTTTCACCTAATCTAACATGGTATAAAAGTGATCTTATTGCTTGTTGTTCGTGTTTTGTTGAAGTGTTTTAGAAGCAGGAGGTTTCAAGGGTTTTAGAAACTTTTTATGTGGATTTAGGAGGGACCTTTGTTTTTGGTCACTTTGGGCTCAAACAAACATCACTGTTGTGTATAGAGTGCCCAAAAACCCCAGAATCCATATAAAACTTGTCCATTTTGGACAATGTGGCTCTGAGGAAAGAAAAAAATTCGTTTTCAATGCTGTACGGGCACAAAAATTGAAAAAAAATCATTTTTTAATGATTTTTGCATTTTTTAATGTAGCCAATGTTTTTTAAAGGTGCCACCAATGCTCCTCCACCATCGACAGTGCCTCCAGTGCACTTGTGCTTTGCTTGACGCTGTTGCAATCTTGCCGCCACCCACTGTGGCCTACGCTCTACTTGTTGTTGTTGCGTCGATCGCAACCTTTGCACTGCTCTGCTCCACTGTAGAGCTGCCCCGCTAGCCTCCTTTGGCGTCGGTCGCCCCGTAGGACTCCTCCGCTGGTGTGCACCGCCTCCTGGCCCTGCTTTGCTCCACCCTGCTAGCCTAATAGGTTTTTAACTCTTGTGGTGGTCACATGGGTGATCGGGAGCCTTAGATTCAACCCCCTGCACATGCCATGTACCTAGGGGCTCTTTTTTTAGCCCCAGGGGCTCTATTTTGCTCTTGTGGAACCTTTCTAACCCTCCCACACTATTTTTGCTCTATCTGGAGCATACGGGGGTCTTTTTTGGACTTCTTTATATCATCAAAAAGGTCTTTCTGAGCTCTTTCTAATTATGGAGGTTAGGGTTTTTGGATCTGCTATTTTGATAAATTTTTTGCTGTCAATAGTGATGTTTTTATTTGCCTTCTGGGAGCCATTTCTCGCTCATCCAGACTCCTTTTGGGCTCGCCAGATGTTGTCGAAAAGCTAGTTCTGTGAGTTATTTAGTTGCAAAGGTCTTTTATCCAGATTCTTCTCCAGGTTCTTTCGCCTTTGAGTTTTGCACTTTCACACTCTTGTGGATTACTTGGATTCTATAGGTCCTAGGATCTCTTCTTCTGTTCTTTTGGCTCACTCTTCTTTCTGACTTATGAGCATTGTATGCTTCTCTTCTTTTGCATTGTTTTTTTTGTAAATGCATTGAGATAAAGTGCATACTTTTTCATATCTGGGATCTTGTACTCCTTGTGTTTGTTTGTACTCGCACTCAGTTATAAAGTGCCATGGGGGGTCATGATGTTTTGCCATTTTGTGCTCATCCACCTTTTTCAAGTGAATGTTTCTTCCACGACATTAGCCCATGCTATGTGTTGGTGACACCCCCCTTTATCCTATTCTTGTACTTCTATTGCACTGTTGGTGTTCCTGATTCTTCTTCTTGCAGATGTTTCTGGCATTTCATTTTAGTGTTCTTGTCACCCCTCTCCCTATTCAACATTATTGGGGGGGGGGGTGTTCTCTTGTTGGCTCTATTGCTTCCTTGGTTTGGTTGAGTGATCTACGTATTCAATTTTTGTTCCTATGTACTAGGCGGATGCAGTGGCAAGGCACATATGCATTTCGGTGAGATGGTTCATCTACTATATAGAAACTCATTCATTCCTACTTTTGGAGGTCACCTCTTTGATTGATCAGCTCTTCAGACTTTTTCTTTTCTACCTGGTCATGCACTATTTCAATGGGGGTTATAGAAGTTTCTTCTGATAGTGTTTGTAGCTTCATGCTTCAGAGATGCTTCATGCTCTTTCTTGTTCCTTTCTTTGTGACAATCCCTAGATTGGAGGCTTTGTTTCCTTCATCTAGTTCATCTCTTTTTGGGGTAGAGTTCTTTCCTCTTAGTTTTCTCCTTTGTCTCTAGTTTATAGAGATTTCCTTGTATTGGGTACCTAATTAGGCCTTATTGCTGGGACCCATTTTCCTACTTTCATAGCTTTGCTAGGTTAGCTTCCTCCCGAGCTTCACTTAAGGGGAGGTGTTAGAGTAATTTTTTTTTTCTCTTATTAATTAGATAATCTTGGTTTAGTTAATTAAGTGGTTTATTACTCTAGTTCTTAAGCTTGCTTTTAGGTGCATATAATTAATATTTTATATTAATTATAATGCGCAAACATAGTTTTCTTTGTTTAGGGTTTCCTTTTTAGGGTTTTGTGATTCCTTTTATAAGGATTCACCTCTTTGTATTTATTCATTCACTTATTGGATCATAATAGAGATTTCTCTTTGCATGTTCATAAGATGTCTTTGGCCTTTTGGCCTCCATGATTTTTCTTTCTTCTATTCTTTTCTTTTTCCATGTGACAGGGTTATGCATGCAACTATTCTTCGAAGATTAGTTTTTCACCTAATCTAACATTTTCTTTCTCTTAACTATTGAAACACAACCTACAACATTGGATGAAAGGGGGGTGTTAAAAGTTTAATATTTAGAGAAAGAAACTGCCTTTGTGGCTCTTGTAATTTGCTTCTCACTAGGTGGATTGGTTCTTTTTCCTCTTAAAATTTTATCTATGTAGACCAATATGGATCTCATCTTGAGGTTTATGTCATCCTCTTTATCTCTATTCCAATCAACTTTGGGTTGAATTTATTCATTCATTTCTTCCCAACCTAGTTCAGTTACTTTTGAATTATCTTCTATAAGTCTCTTTAGTTTAAACTTTATCTTCAATTAAGTGATCTGAGAAAATTTGAGCCTTGAGTGATCTCTTTTAATGACCTCTTCTTCACTATTATAGTCTTCCCAAAATATTTGAGTTGAGGCACTCACTGAAGCTAGTCCTTTATACCAAGCACTAGTCTTGCAAACTTTTATTATCAAAGTCTCTCCTTCCTTTGTAGAACCCAAAATTGAAATTCAACAAGTCAATCCTAATTGTTGAAGCATTAATTATTGTGTTGTAATCTAGGGATCTGATTTTAATAGGGAAAATGGACTCCCATGTCTTTTCAAGAATATTTTCTTTTACTACAGAGAATGTTTGTTTGTATACTTCAGCCACGACAAAATAATCAAGAGCATACTGGGGAGACTTAATGGGTTATTCTTCAAAACCTCCTATTCTCTAATAGGTGAACCTAGGGAAATGGATGTAGAAACTTCCATAGGTTTGAATCAATCTTTGAGCCTCTGGAGACATACTTTGCATAGGGGTTTTAACAAGACTAAGGTGTACATTTCTAGAAAAACATCATGGATAAAAGCACAAATTTGTGTCACCGTTATGATACCAAAACCTATTTTGGTCAAATCTCATTTCTCTATCAAAACTCAAATTTTTTCAAAAACTAAAAATACCTTTTTATAGATCTTAGATTCAATATAACCATTATATAAATTTTTGAGTGTTTTGATTAGTTATAATATGTTCTAATCTCAAAATATTATAAGTCAATATTTCAACATTTCAGAAGATGCTCCCTCAAAAAAGGAAAAAAAATAGTAAATCATGTCAAAATAATTTAAAAATTATATTTATCTCTAGAGGAGAGAATCCTCTTCATGAATATGTAATTTTTTTTAAAGAAGGTATAGATTTGATAGGGAAGTTTTGACAGGAGGAAAAAACTATTGGATTCTGATAAGGTTGAACTTGAGTACTTATAACAAAGAAAATATACATAAAAAATAATTGTATCTTTTTTTGGCCGCTAGCTATACATTTCGTCTATAAGATATCTTCAAATTAGAACAAAGAAAGATGATTTGCATATACTTGTTTGATGGGTACTACAGCCTGTATTTTTTATAGTTAAAAAAAGGAACTTCAAAATAAAATAAAATGAATAAATTATTACACAAAAAAATAATAATAATTATAGGCATAAAATTCATCCAATTCTACACATTTCATAAATTTACATCATCTTCATATTTTAAACACAAATACCATTTTTTTTTGTCATTAATGTTGAATTGCCACATTCTAATATCTCGTTTCTTTATAAAAGGTGACACAGGTTTGTGCTTTTACCCTCATTTACTCTCCTAAAATCCCCTAATACTCTATCTTTCCCTAGTAAGGGACAATATTGATATATTGTTATGTCCTCACTCCAAGGTTCATGAGGGATAGAAGTGAGATCACTCATACATGCAAGGTAGTAAATCAGATAGGAATACATATAAAATTATTGTTTAGAGTTTTGTGAGTGCTTGAATTGGTTCCTTAATGAACTAGCTATCAACTCTTCCCAATCTAGAAATAGTTTACCAGTTAATACAATATCTATATAATGAAACATCCATTCTTTGAAAATCAAAACATTAGATGACCCCTTTGTTCTATGCAACAAAACCATCAAGTTGTGTATATGGGGTTTCATATGATCCTTAGTGGGTACCTTAAGCAATCTTGAACCTCCACTATAAAATGTTTCTATCCATTTCCTAGCCATTTTGTTGTGGTATTTTGAAGGATACTCTCGGTATTGAACTAAGGGCTAGGTAGAGCTAAAACTAACAAAGGCACATTCTGACAACTTCAAGATAAATGAAATGGTTTCTTTGGTAATAGACAACAAGGGTTCTCCATTTTTGTTCAAGATTGTCTTAGTTTTCACATCATAATGGTCTATACAAAATTGTTGTAATTATGGGATTAATAATGTAGGAGGGAAAGCTTCAACTACTTTGAGGAGACCACTTGTTTGGAATTCTAGACATATTTTAACCTTATCTTTCTCTAAGAGTTTATCAACCTTAACTCCCATTAGATTAGTATCAACAATTATAGACTAGAGGTATTTCTCAAAAAATGCATGATGGACTTCATTTTTTAATAGAAAAATAAGTTTTTCAAACTTTTGTCTCGATAGAAAAATGACATTATAGAAGCAAAAAGGAAATATTTTTTAGCTCTCACTTGTAAGCCATTGAATAAACAAAATAATTCTCTTTCTTCCCCCTCTAGCCAACTCTAGATTTACCACAAAGTAGGATAAAGAAAAATGAGTTTCAAACTTGATTTTGAAGAAAATCTAGCATACTAGGGAAAGTACCATTGAATGATGAGGTTTTTATGGTGATATTATTGTAGGTTAGTATGCATGCTTCAAGGAGTCATGATGTTTCTTCATTGAATCCTCTCTTGAGAGAAGTGTCTTTACAATCATTATTATTCTTTAGACAACATTATTTAGCCTTCAAAATAAAAGATTTTTCTCTTTTCACTTATGCTACTAGCTTGTCAGCCGTACTAAAAAGTAATGTTTCAAAGGTAATGTTTACATCATCATCAGGATGTCATCTTTTGTACCTTTAGGATATCTATCTTGATAGACACCAATCACATTCTCAAGTGTTGATTCTCAATGTCAGTACTTCTTTGAACTACTTTGAACCAAGTTCAAAGAAGTTAGAAGTGGTTCAAAATAAAGCCAATGGTGTACTTGGTAGATCCCACATGCAAGAAAAAAGTTAGTCCAAAAACCTTTGGTTGAACTACTTTAAACTACTTTGAACCAAGGTTCAAAGAGGTTCAAAGTGGTTCAAGGGACTTAATCACAAGAATTGCACAATGGGGTTCAATTTTATGTGCATAAGCCAAAACAACATATCAAGGGTAACATTGCATAGTTCAAAAGGCAGACATTCTACCATTCCTCTCCGACTTTCTACCATTAGATTTTTTAAGGTATTTGCTCCTACCTGGATCACTTCTTCTAGTATTTGGTAAAGGAAAACACAATCTGACCTTTTACCCTTTTGCAATTGGAAAAGAACCTATAACATTTGCCTTAAATGAGTTTTCCTTTCTTTTTCCTTTAAAAACTATGTTCTCAATCAAAACTTAGAAAAAATAAATTTCTCATTTATTCCTTATTTTATGCATTAATCCTCTCATTTGTGATGAAGCATTCTAGGCTGGTAGACAAAGCATTTTTATTTTATCTCTATTTCTAATGTGTTCCATTTTGAGTCTCATTGCCTCTTTAAATGAGCATTTTGCAAAGAGTTTTACTTTCCACATTTAGTAAAGATTATAACTCTATGTCAACTTCAAATCAATACTCCAATCCATACATATGCCAGATCTTATTACTAGTTAACCAATCAATTTACAATACCAAGAATTGACTCCATGTTGGATGATTACATACTTCCACTTAATCTTCATTGCTCCATATCAAAAGACACATGCATCTTCTTTGGTGAATTTATTTTATAATGTCGCTACTGATACATACTATAATAGGTAAAAATATTTGGATTTCCCAAGTATGTACAATTTCATCTCATACTTTCCACCATGTGTATGCAATCTCACATTGTCTTATCATTTCTTATGCAATCAGTCAGGCCCCAAAGTGGGTCTAGCTAAAAAATGTTTGCATCCTAAACACTTGAACCTTCAAATAGTACCTTGTCTGATTATTTCTTATTGATAGAACTAGAATTTTACCACCAATTAATATGATACAATTCTTTTTTTGACATTTTATGCAGAGTCAAGTTTGTATCGGGAGGCCTTTGAACTAGCTTTAGAAACTAACCAAAACACTTAACATACTTGCTCTCTTGTTAATACTATTTCAGTCTGCAAAATCTTGCATCATGACAACTTTTCAGTTAAAATATATTAATTGTCAAAATTTATTAAACTGCATGCAATCAAACATGCTAGAAAAAAATTAAGCACGTTTGGATTTGGCTTTGAAAATAGGTCATATGATCATTTGGGGCTCCAAAATTTGGTGCATTGATTTTTTTTTTTGTGGAGAGTATAAGTATATGATTTGACCTCATGAAAAATATATGAGAAAAATTGGCAAGCAGTCAAAATTGGGTACTCAAAATTCTAGAACTGGAAATACTAGCAAAGCAATGATTTTCACAAGCAAAATGGATCTTGGAAAGTGTGTAGATAGTTTCATTAAGACTTAAAAATTGACATACTTATAGTATTTTTTGAGTAGAACATAGTGGAAGAATCTATTTGGATTAATATCTAATGATTTTAGAGTTATAACATCTCGAACAAGGCTACTGATCAATTTGCAATTTTAGATGCTAGTGAAACTTCATAAATTGCATTTGGAGTTGCATTTGAAAACTTGTCAAAAAGATTCGCCATAGGCTCAAATATGGAACATAGCATGTCTCTCACCCTTAGAATACAATGCAAAAATATTTTTTTCAATAAGCTCAATTGGGTCAAATTAAAAATTGGTCAAACTAGGTTACTTGGAATTTTAAACAATATGCATCAACATTACAGCACTAAACAACCAACTTTCAGGGATTTTGAACTTGGTCAAAATATATTGAAATAACTTGAAATTGGGTACATAAGCTCTCTAATATGAATACTAAACATTCCCAAAGTGGTGAGTCATGAAAATTCATCAGGTGCAAGATAGTCAAATGCAAACTAGGCTTCTTATTGTTGTTTGATACAAGCAAAACTGTAGATCTAAACAATTCTCAAAATGACGCTTCGTAGAATGACTTAGAATGACAACTTATCATCATAGGATGCATGCATATACTAAAAAAAAAGGTGCTAAACACACAAAAGACATCATAGGTCTCAAAATGAAAGTCGAGTGCATATGCATGAAAAGCTCTTATAGGGACTAAATTTGACTCAATTTTTAGAATGGTACTCAAAATTAGTGATTCAATTTTGAGTCCCAATAGTGGCTCTATTTTGGGATGCATGTTCCTTGCAAGGATGGAAAAGACTCAAATCTCTAGAAGAAGTAGAACACTCCACAAATTTCTCTTGAACAACTTTATTGAAAGTAAGAGAACTACTCTTAAAGTACTGTACAAACGATGGCCTCAAGTGAAAAAAAATTCAAAACAACTTCTTACCTCTGTCATAATCTTAATTTTCATTTCTACTTTCATGAGGTAAGTTGAGAATATCACTTTCATCAATTTCACCAATCAAATTAGCATCTTCAATCAATTCTCATGGAAAACTAAACTCTACATCTTTACTTTCATAATGCATGTAAAAACTAGAATCTTTCCGTACAAATTGCTCATTATGAGAGTATGGACCAACATACTCTTAGATTGCAACATCAAATTGAAATTCATTTCCATAAAAACACTTATGCATGCCACCCAATGGAAACACAAAGGGCTAGTACTCTACTTGATTGGAGGAATCACATATACCATGAATTTGAAACTCACGTTGTGTTACCATTAGTGAAGGAGATATGAAATCTGATTTCTCCTTATTTACAATATTGTTACTCATCCAAGTAGATTCAACAAGTTCTGAAAATCTTTCACATTCTTCAAACAATGGATTAGTTACCAAGTACAAAATATATAATGAAAGTGTTCACATACAAGATGTTGATTAATGTCATTTTCTTTCTTCAAAAAATCATCGAAATGAACTTGAAATCTATCAAAATTATTATCACTAGACCCATCACTACAAAAGGAAACCTCAGAATCAAAATCATAACTTCTAGCCATTTCCTTGTCATCATACAAACAATCAAAACTTACTACAGCATCATCAATATAAGAAGAATTTGAATAATCACTAAATTTCCCCTTAGTAGTACTCCTCATATAAGGTAAGTCATCATGTGAATCAAACTAAATCTGAACTGTCCACACGAGGATCTAGTTGAAATATCTTGAACAAAATTTATCATTACTTGTTCCCAATAATACATGTGTATAATCTAATGGCATATCTAAAATGTAGATGTTGAGAGCATTCTGTTGATATATGAAACGACTATATTAGCCTTAAAGAAATGCCTAGGGAAGCCATTTAAAGTTATAGGTTCAAAACTAGTTTACAAGCCTTAAAATTTTGTAAATATTTCATTTTTAAGCTAAAGTTAAAACTATATGGTAAATTCAAGTTTCAATTTAAAAATCCTATGCATTCATTTCTGGAAAAAAAAAATTAATTTTTTTTTGTAATTTTGAAATTTCTCCAAATTTTCTATTCAGGTCAAACCTAGTTAACTAGGTATTTGACATATGGTGCTCTCTAATTAGCTGGCTCTGCATAGTCACTAATGACATATCATCACACTTGGCATCTCTGCCATGTCATCACCACTTGTCATCATCTAATTCATCAAAATTTTCCACCTCATCCACTCGCAATCTTATGCCACATATCATCATTTCATGCATTTGTGACCTCAAACCTTAACTACAAGTTAACTCCAGTGACCATGAGACTAACCACTAGTGGTTAGTCACATGATCAAAACTACTACCATTTATCTTCTTGTTTAACTTCTGACCACACATCTATATTGTAGCCACATGGTCAAAATCACCATCTCAAAATCGTTAATTTGACTACTGACCATGAGAAACTGCTCTACAGAGTCAGATTTTCTAACTGTTAACTTGCAACTCAATCACCAATTGTGTAACCATAGGTCCTAACTCAGTATGTGTGCCACATGTCACACTCTCATTCCCTCATCATCCTTAAAGTTTTTGCTACATGGAAATTTTTCACTGGTCGAGCAATCTCTACATTATCCCTATGTCATGTATTTGGTCAGTCAAAATTTGTCCTAACCTGGTAGGCTCACTGGCTGGGACCCACGTGCAAGCGATGTGTCTCAAAAGGTGGATGTCTTTTAGATACTTCAAAACAATGTGTTCTCATATAAAATCCATTTGCAAGACCTATCCACAAGCAATGTGGGATATTGGCCCTCCCTACATCTACACAAAATGCTCAAAAACTATAAAGATGTCTTTTGATTTATAAATCATAAATGCCAAAAATATAAAATTAAAATTAGTGGAAATAACACTACTATTCTCTGCATGGATAGAGGAATGTGGATTTCCTTTATTTTCATTCATTCTTCTTTATATCCTACACACGTTATGGGATGGGATATAGATTTCTAGAAAATCTACATCTGCTCCTCTATGTACTTTCATGCAACTAGCCTTACTTGCAATTAGTTCTACAATCAAATTTGACAAGGGTGGAGTTTCAAAACTTTGATTATAGTGATGCACAATAACACACACGCAAGTTAACATTGTTTCTTCCTTGAAGAAAATTATGGTGATGCCTCCTTTTAGTTATGAATTATTACATTGAAATTTTGGGGGCATTTGAAGCATATGAGAGGAAACACGATTTGGGAAATTTGTTAATGAGAACTTTTTACAAAAAGATTGGGAGAAACATGTAGATGATTAATCCAGTTATAGTAATGCTTGAGATAGAACGGTCTCCACCCTCTTTCCAATATTTTAGTAATGTCTTCTTGGCACACTGGTCTTGACAAATGTTGATGCAAAAACTTTGCATCTTGGATAGGAAATTAATAAGTTGACCCTCCTTTGGGATTCTACTCCACATCTCAATGATCCCACCATCTTCATACTACCTCTACTATTTACCCTTTCTTGGTACCAATGAGTGAAGTAACTCATGTTTCTACCCAACAAGATGGAGGTTGTTTGGAACAATCTCTTCATGTTATTTAAAATTGGAAATATCCCTTTCCTCTGTAACATTTTGCAATTAGATGAGGGAGGGACTAATAGTTTCTAAGTTTTAGATTGGCACTAAATCTTACGTTCAATTCATCTTCCATAACGTGGCCTCTCTTATGGATTCAAAGTGGCTCCCATTGCTTGGAAACACAATTCTCTTAATAGTGACTTCTACCTATCTGACATCCCACAGTATCTATATATTTTAAGGTAGTTGTTCCTACCTTGATCACTTCTTCTACTATTTGGTAAAGGAAAACACAATCATACCTTTTACCCTTTTGCAATTGGAAAACAATCTACAACATTTTCCTTTAAAAAAATTTCCTTTCTTTTTCCGTTAAAAGCTATGTGTTCTTAATCCAACTTAGAAAAAAGAAATTCCTAATTTATACCTCATTTTATGCATTAATCCTATCATTTGTGATATAGCATTCCAGGCTGGTAGATAGAGCATTTGTATTTTATCTCTATTTCTAATGTGCCCCATGTTGATCCTCATTCCTTCTTTGAATGAGCATTGGCCAACGAATTTTACTTTCCACATACAGTCAATATTATAACTCTATGTCAACTTCAAATCAATACTCCAATCCATACATATGTCACATCTTATTACTAGTTAACTAATCAATTTTACAATACCGAGGATGGACACTATGTTGGATGAAAAAATACTTCCACTTAATGTAAATTTCTTGATATCAAAAGATACATGCATCTTCTTTGGTGAATTTATTTTATAATGTTGATATTGATACATACTACAAAAATTTAAAATGTTTGGACCTCCAATGTAAGTTCAATTTCATATCATACTTTCCACCATGTGTATGTAATCTCACACTGTCTTATAATTTCTAATGTAGTGAGTTCAAGACCAAAGTGGGTTTGGCTAATTTTTTTTACATTCTAAACACCTGAACCTTCAAATAGTACCATGATTGATCTTCTCTTATTGATAGAAATATAATTTTACAACTAATTGATCTGATAGAGCTTATTTTTTGACAGTTTATGTAGAGTGTCAAGTTTGTATCGAGAGGCCTTTGAACTAGCTTTAAAAAAGTGACAAAAAAACTTGACATATTCTTAGAACCTAACATACTTTCTCTCTTGTTAATAGTGTTTTAGTTTGCAAAATCTCACTTCATGAAAACCTTACAGTTAAAAGTTACTAATTGTCAAATTTGTACTTTTCAAATTGTCTACAATCAAATATGTTAGAAAACAATAAAGTGCATTTCGATTTAGCATTGAAAATAGGTCATATGATCACTTGGGGGCCCAAAATATGGGGTATTGGTTTATCTTCATGTGGAGAGTATAAGTCTATGATTTGGGCTCATGATGAATAAATTAGAAAAATTGGCAAGCAGTCAAATTTGGGTTCTCAGAATTGCTAAACTAGGAACACTAGCAGAACAATAATTTTCAAAAAAGAAATAGACCTGAGAAAGTGTCCAGGAAAATTCATCAAGACTTAAAAACTGGCACATTTAAAGTATTTTAATATTATAATACAATGGTAGAATCATTTTGGCTTAATCTATCATGGTTTCAGAGTTACAACATCATGAACAGGGTTGTTGATCAATCTACACTTTTAGACACCAATGAAACTTCATAAATTATATATGAAATCACATTGAAAACTAGTCAAACAAATTTGGCATAGGATTAAATATGGAACATAGCATGTCTCTAACCACTATATATTGAATGAAAGGTGTTAAACACATGAAACACATCATAGACCTCAAAATGATAGCTGCATACATATTCATGAAACACTCTAATAGGGGTTGAATTTGAGTCAATTTTTAGAATGGTACTCAAAACCACTACTTCAATTTTGAGTCCCAATAGTGGCTCTATTTGGGAATGCATATCCCTTATAGGCATGATAAGGATTCAGATCTCTGGAAGAAGCATACCACTCCAAAAATTTCTCTCAAACACCTTTATTGAAAGTAAGAAAACTACTCCTAAACCTTACAAACTACTCTAACTCCATTTTAAAACTATACCTCTTTTGTTAATGTTGATATCACTGAATTGAGGCAACCATTCTTATCGTTTAACTTTCATGAAGGAAAACTCATGAAAAGCAAAATACCTTCAAGTGTTGATACTGCAACTAGATCTATTGATTTGGCACGGGTGTAAACATGAACTTCTTGACAACATTCATAAAAACCATGCAGAGCCACCACTTCCTTGAAGAGGATAAAGAAATCAATGTTGTGGTTTCTTTCTAACACCTTAACTTCATAAAATAATAGATGTATACAACACTTAAACTTATAAATCAAGAACTTATAACTTTCTTCTCCATGAACTACTTGCAAAAGCTTCAGATCTGTCCCACAAAACTACTGAAAGTCTTCTAAACATTTACATGAAAATAATTAGGAACTGGTACATATATCTTTTAGGGTCGCTACTCACACTTGTGAGAAATGTTTTAAAACATAATTTATCACTTGAAAAATTTGAACTAGACCTTCAACTTATAGGAAAATTTGCCGATCATTAAACCACTCTTGGGGATTTACACACCTAGGAAAAAAGAAAAATACATTTGATCATTCTTGACTCTAAATTTTTCAATAACACTTTAAATCATTATCTAGCTAAATAGATTGATGATAAACTTACTATGGTTGTAGCACACTATTTTCATCTAACTCTTAAAGTATTGTTGTCATGAATAAGGCATAACAAAGATTCAAACTCCTGCTACAAATCCTTGTAACTCTGATGCCCAACAGAGTCACCATTTTTTTGGCTCCTGATTTAACAATGATTTTAACTACTAGGTAGACAAGATAGGTTTTAATCTAAGGGAATCTATCTCCTATGATAGACACAATTTGTCAAGAACCTAAGCTAGCTATAAGGTTGAACTCCTTCTTCTACTTCAAGCTTTGCAAAACCTACATAGGTACACCTTTAGATTCAGTTATATGGTACCAAATCATACATCTAAATCTTTACAAAGCACATTAAACCCTTATTTCTCCTATATTGATGCAATAACAGAGGTGTACAGTAGAAAGTTCCAAAACCTATGAGATCCATAGGCTGAGTTAGGGTATCCTTTCAACTCCTAAATAGAAAGAGAGAATGGATAATTGATATTTGATTTTAAATTATCAAAACCCCACATATGCAACAATAAGTTGAATTTATCCTATAGCTAATCAATGCCCTATCCATTGTGTATTCTATAAATTAGAACATACATCTAGGATATTAGAGATATATCTCATACACAAGGATATTGGATCTATCTTATCACTTTATGAATCATAAATCAATTTTTAATCTAAACCTCATACTTATCATACATCCTTCTCATGAAATCTACAACCCTCTCAAAAGATAACAAGCATCTACTTGATTCTTTGAACTAAAAGAAAAATACATCAAGATATACAACTCAAAATGAGATGCAATCGGATCTATGTTCTTAATCTATAGATCACAAAAGTTTGCAAACAACATAGGCATGAGACATGACTTTAGAATAAAACTAAATAACTTTCTTGTCTTTTATTCATTCATTTGAAACAAGTACATTCAATATACATGAAAGACTTGTAAACACATCAATAGATTAGAACTATAATCTATCTTTATTTTTATTGTTCATACAAGAGAAATGTCGAGGAAAATGGTGGAATCATAGCTAGAGCTCTTCTTAATAGTCTGGAATGAACAACATCCAACCTAGGTGGTATCACATCTATGGAAAACTCTCCAAAAGCCTAGAACCAACCCTCTATATTGAGAAAGAAAGAAAGATATAGAAGAAGGGAGAAATCCTAGATCTAATTTGATGAATTCATTTTTCAACTTGAAATTCTTCCATCTGTTGAAGCCAAGCCTATATCTTCTCTCTATAACTAAAAATTGGATCAAACTCTATCATTATGCATCACAAACTTAGAAAATACATCTCTAAATGATGAGAAAACCCCATTTCTGATCAAATATATGATTTCTTAAAAAAACTTTCCAAAAACCCTACCAAACTGGTTTGGAGAAAAAATTATAATTCTAGGATGAATCTCTCCATGTTTGGCACATACCCATCTAATTGATTAGCCACAAACTGAATCTAAACTGCCTATACTAGGATGTAGTTGAAATACCTAAGAAAAAATTGATCATTGCTGATAGCCATTGATACCTATGTAGAATCTAATAGTATATCTAAAAAGTAGATGTCAAGATATTTCTAATGATATATGATAACCCTATATTGAATTCAAAGAAATGCCCAAGGCAATCATTTAAAGTTGTAGGTTCAAAACTAGTTTACAGGTCTTGAAATCTTGCAAAAATTCCATTTTAAAGCTAAAGTTGAAACTATATGATAAAATAAAGTTTGAATTTTAAAAACATGTATGTTCATTTCTAAAAAAATGAATAAAATAATTACTTTTTGTAATTTTGAAATTTCTCCCAATTTCCACTTTGGGTCAAACTTGGTTGATCAAGCATTTGACACGTGGCACTCTCTGAGTGCCTAACTTTTCATAGTCACTGATGACATGTCAACACACTTGGAAGCTCCACCATGTCACTACCACTTTTCACCATCTAATTTTTAAGAGTTTTCTACCCCATTTGCTCATAGGCTCGGTGCCATGTGTCACCATTTCATGCCTTCATGACCTCAAATTTTAATTGCAAGTTAACTATAGTGACCAAACAAAATGTTAAAATCACTAGCATTTATCTACCTATTTAAACACCAACCATGTGACTAAATTCTAGTCACATAGTAAAAACTTCCATCCAAAAACCCCTAATCTGACTGCCAACTAAAACCATGTCACTCAGATGGTACCACTAACTTTTAACCTCCAACTTGACTTCCAAGCACATAATCATTGGTATGACTATAGGATGTGTGCCACATGTTACTCTCTCATTCACCCATCTACCTCAAAATCTATGCTACATGGCACTCTATCATTGGTTGAGCAATCTCCGCATCATCACTATGTCATATGTTTGGTTGGTCAAAATTTGTCTCTAACTTTGCTAGGCTAGTTGTCTAGGACCCACAGATGAGCAATGTGTCTCAAAAGGTTGATGCCTTTTGGACACTTCAATACAATGTGTTCTCATATAAAAACCATTTGTAAGATTTTTCCAAAAGAAATGTGGGATATTGGTCCTCCCTACATTTGCACAAAATACTCATAAATTGTGAAGATGTCCTCTAATTTATAAATCATAAATGCCAAAAACATAAAATTAGAATCAGTGGAAAGAAAATTTCTATTCTTTGTGTGGGTAGAGGAATGTGTATCTCCTTTATTTTCATTCATTCTTCTACATATCCTATGCATGTAACAAGCTACGATATGGATGTCTAGAAAATCTACATATGTTGCTCTATGTACTTCCATGCAACTAGCCTTTCTTGCAATCACTTCTGCAATTAAATTTGACAAGGGTGGAGCCCCAAAACTTAGATTATAGTCATGTGTAATAACACACATACAAAGGTTAACATTTTTGCTTCACTAAAAAAAAATACGGTGACGTCTCCTCCTTTCAATTATGATTTATTACATTGAAAATTTGGGGGCATTTGAAACATATGAGAAGAAACACAATTTGGGAAATCTCTTAATGAGAATGGTTTGCAAACAAATTGGTGGAAGCATATAGATGATTCATCCACTTATGGTTATTCACCCAAACTCGTCATTGTGCAGACACTTTGCCATTTTAATGATAATGGATGGTTGAAAGGGATAATGGTAGCACTCTGTCTAGTCTCCAGAATTAGGCTAGGCATGGCCACTTGCTTCCTATCGGTTTCCTAAAAATAAAAAGACCAATGACTTCCCTTATCTTTTATTTTCAATAACGCTTGATTTGGAATAGTCTGCACCCTCCTTCCAATCTTTTAGTAATGTCCACTTGGCATACTGGACTTAGAAAATGGTGATGGAGAAACCTTGCATCCTAGAATAGAAATAAATAATTGATTCCCCCTTGAGATTCTTCTCCCCATCTCAATGATAATACATAATTCATATTGCTTCTAGTATTTACCTATATTAGCAACAATGGGTGAAGTAACTCATGTTTATGGCGAACACGATGGAGGGTATTTGGAACAATCTCTTCATGCACTTTAAAATTGGAAAGATCCTCTCTGAAATTCTGCCATTAGATTATTTAAAATATTTTCTCCTACCTTGATCACTTCTTCTAGTATTTGGTAATGGAAAACATGATCAGACCTTTTACCCTTTTCCAATTAGAAAATAATCTACAACATTTTCTTTAAACAAGTTTGCTTTTCTTTTCCCTTTAAAATCTACATGTTCTTAATCAAAGCTTAGAAAAAACCAATTCCTCATGTATTCCTCATTTTATGCATTAATCTTCTCATTTGTGATGTAGCATATCAATATTTCTAATGTGCTTCATGGTGAGTCTCATTCCCTCTTTAAATGAGTATCGGTAAATGAGTTTTACTTTCCACATATGGTCAAGATTATAACTCTATGTCAACTTCAATTCAATACTCCAATCCATACATATGTCACATTTTATTACTATTTAACTAATCAACTTTACAATAAATGGACTACATGCTGGATGAAAACACACTTCCACTTGATATGCATTGCCTAATAGCAAAAGACACATGCATCTTCTTTGGTGAATTTATTTTATAATGTCGATACTAATACATAGTGAAACAAGTGAAAACCTTCAGAGCTCTCGAGTAAGTTCAATTTCATCTCATATTTTCCACCATGTGTATGCAATCTCACATTGTATTATCATTTCTGATGTAGTTAGTTGGGCACCTAAGTGGTCTGGCTATTTTTTTTGCATTCTAAATACTTGATCCTTTAAATAGTACCTTGAATGATCTTATCTTATTAATAGAAATAGAATT
Organism: Cupressus sempervirens; assembly: GCA_028749045.1. NCBI lineage: Eukaryota > Viridiplantae > Streptophyta > Pinopsida > Cupressales > Cupressaceae > Cupressus > Cupressus sempervirens. Next base: position 679,462,880 of record CM053787.1, on the reverse strand, counting down.
TGACCGCTAATTGATCTCATAGGACTCATTTTTAAACTTTTTATGTAGTGTTAAGTTTGTATTAGTAGGCCTTTGAACTAGCTTTTAAAACTCACCAAAACACCTGGCATATTCTTATTGCCTGACATACTTTCTCTTTTGTTAACACTCTTTCAGTCTACAAAATCTTGCTTCATGATGAAATTTTAGTTAAAAGTTAAGTATCAAAATTGTGCTTTTCGAACTCCCTACAATCAAACATGTAAGAAAACAATAAAGCGCATTCAAATTTGGCTTTGAAAATAGCTCATATGATCACTTGGGGCCCTAAAATCTGGAGCACTAGTTTATTATCATGTGGAGAGTATAAGTCTATGATTTGGGCTCATGGCAAATAACTTATTAGATGAAATGACCTAGGAAAGTGTGCAAATTAATTTGTCAAGAATTAAAAATTGTCACACTTTAATCATTTTCAAATTAGAACACACTAATATAATCCATTTTTTCCACTCTATCATAGATTCAAAGTTATTACATCCCGAATAGGGCTACTGATCAATTTGCACTTTTAGACACTAGTGAAACTTCAAAAATTGTATTTGGAATTGCATTTGAAAACTGGTCAAATGAATTTTTCATAGCCTCGAATCTAGAATATGACATTTATCTAACCCCTAAAATATAGTGCAAAAATAATTTTCTCAATAAGGTCAACTTGGTCTAAATAATATGCATTATCATGACAACAATAAACAACCAACTTTGAGGGATTCAAAACCTAGTCAAAACATATTGAAATGACTTGAAATTGGAAACATAGGTTCTTTGATATGCATGCTAAACATTCCCAAAGTGGTGTGTCATGTAAACATACTAAGTTGAAGATATTCAAATGCAAACTAGACTTTTTGTTGTTGTTTGACACTAAGGAAAAAATGTAGATCTGAACAATGTTCGAAATGGTGCTTCACAGAATGACTCAGAATGACAAATTATCATCAACGCATTCATATACTAAATGAAAGGTGTTAAACACATGAAACAAATCATAGGCCTCAAAATTACTACAAGGTACATTTACATGAAAAGTTCTTATAGGGGCTGAATTTGACTCTATTTTTAGAATGGTACTCAAAATTAGTGCTTCAATTTTGAATCCCAATAGTTCCCTTAAGATTGAAAGCTTAGTAATTATTTAATGCATAATATTTTATGTTGTATATGGTATGTTCCACCATTTGCATAAAGTATTTTTTTGAGTTATACACTGGTATTTTCTATATACCACTTGTGAAAATAATCAAAATATTATTCACAAAATTTGATTATTAAGGATCTCATAATTATCATCAATTTCCTAGTATGCCCCCTAGGCTAGCAAAGACAAGTTTAAATGGGTGGAGAGAAGAGGTATTCCTACAAGAAGAATAAACTATTAATTAGTGTCTAAAATGCATGAATATTTAAAGAAGGAAAATTATTTAGTCCAAGTCAGCTCATGATTGTCCTAGTATACTCAGTCATCAAGTTGAGTAGTGGGTTCATACTCTAAATACCAGACAACTCAATTGTAGGATATGATGTTCCCTATCTATTTTTGGGAAGGGAGGGCCTTTCTGAAATGATATTGTGTGAGGATAATTAAGGGATCATGATTGGAAGGTTAAGCCCTGGACAATGTTTCCCATCTCCAACATATACAAGGATGTGCACAAGACAAATATAAGTTATGCATTCAAACATTTGTTGGTAACATGTATTTTAGTTTTATGAAATTTGAAATTATGAGTTGAAGATATGTTAGACTAATTTATATCTTTAATCAATTATTCCCTTAAGTGAAATCAACTTTTCTCATCAATATAATTTGTAACAGGCTAGATCAGTTGATCTTCCAATTGAACATGAAATATATTTGTATACTTGAGATATGTGTACTTAATGGATGTTCTTACTATCATTTTATGTGAATAATGAAAATGATCATATCGTTTAACTATATGTTATTTTCATAATTAGCAATAGGAAAGAAAAAGTATGATATTGTGGCATTTGATACCCTAAATGGTAATTGACATTTTGATAGTGGTATAAATATTTGTTCCCTAAGTGGTATATGTGGACTAACCTATATTTTGCAGAGGTCACCCTAGGAGGATTCTGGTTTCATAATGTTGGATATAGAAAAGTTAAATCCTCTATTTAAAATTATTGATGCCTTCAATTATTAGTTATGATTATTCAATTAAATTGATTGTAACCATTAATCACTTTCGCATGAACATAATTGTTATAACTGCCTTCTCATGAATGTGAAGTAGTATTTGTATTTCATTTTTCTAATTTTGAAAAATAGTGTAAGAGACCTAAATATTTCATTTCAAATTTAGATGTCAAATTTTTTTTACACTTTTCAATAAGGTGATCTTCCCTTACTATTAGAAAATCATCAACACAGAGAAAAAGTATTATCATTTCATCCTCAAAATATTTGAAGTTATATTAGGATAAACTTCATTTCTTAAGTAGCCTAGTTTGATAAGGTAACTGTCTATTCTTTCATACCATGCCCTAGGGGCTTGTTTAAGTCCATAAAGAGTTTTCTTTAGTTTAAATACATGTGTATTCCTATCATGGATAAAAAATGATTCTAAATATTCCAGGTATACTTATTCTTCAATGACACCATTTAAGATTATTGTCTTTACATCCATTTGATGTATCTTCCACCCTTTGGATGCAACAATTGCAATGATGGTTTTGATAGATGTGTATCAAGTAACAAGAGAAAATATTTCTTCATAACCATTTCCAACCTTCTAGGAGAGTCCTCTAGCCACAAATTTAGCTTTGCATTTTTCAATACTACCATCAAGTGTCTATTTAATTTTAAATAGCCATTTTGAGGAGACAACATGGTGGAACTCTAAAATTTGATAGAATTTAAAGTCAAAGGGAGAATCTTCAAATTTTACCCACTAATTATATTCAAACAATATGCTTCAATACATTAAAAGACATGGTCATGAGGATGCAAAAGGGGAAGCTAGTTTATATCCAAAAATGTATGATATCAAGAATCTCATGGGATTGCTCCAAATTATTATCTATGATGAAAATAATACCTCAGAATAGAATGCTTGATATCAAAATTATTGGATTCATAAAACCCAAATAAAAAGAGTTACAATGAATAGATATCGTGATGGAGTAGAAATATTAGTCTCCATTTGTGAAATAATTTTGAGGATTCATGATGGAAAAGATCATTAATATAAGTGCATTATATTCAAGGTAGATTAAGTGCAGACATATAAATGCAAAAATCTTGAATGCATATTTTGGAGCACGTTGGAGAAAGGGTACAAATTGAGTCTCAAAAGATTATACAAGGATATTATAATTACTATGGCATCTACAAAAGAAACTTGACTTGGAAATATGGATACTATTGCACTTGTGGGTAAGGAAAAGCCCTACATGGAGATAGGTCACTTTGTGTATATACTAGGCTACAATTGTGATGATGAAAAAGGCACCTGAGGAAGAGATTATTAAAATATTGACATATAGGCATAATCAAATAGAATTTGTTGAGTAATGTGAATGTGAACAAAGTTTATTTATGTGAGTGAGAAACCAAAATACAAATTAATTTATGAGGAATTTTAATAAGTTAGTGAATATTTCTGGCAGTAAACCAAAGGAACCAGTCATGTTGCAAGAAGGCATGAAGTCAATCATTTCACCGACATGAGGGATTTTTTTCTATAAGAAAAATTTCAAGCTTGAAGATAATAGGCTCATGATCAAACCATTCCATCGATATTTCCTAAGATCAACTTTTATATTATTAAATGTTAAGGATAAATATTGATCAAAGACAAATTGAGAAATATAATTTTTGAGTAGAATCCAAATATGGTGATGATAAGATACAACTAAGTTTTGAATGAAAGAAATAAGGCATCAACCAAAGTAATTAAGAGATGGATTAATAAGGAGGTTCCATAAATAATTAAAAGGCTCAATGATTTTATTAAAAGGTTACAATTATGGTAAATAGAAAATATAAATGAAAAGGTGTTAATTATTTTAGAAGAGGTTACTTTTTATTTTGAAAATTCACGACATCCATTAGATGTAGTATAAATGAAGATATTTTGATTTGAAGAGTAAAAAGACATATTTGACATTCAAAAAAAGATTCTACAAAGAAGAATTATTATATATTTGGTACGGAGGAATAAGGTGCTTATAATATGGCCTTGTAATGTAAATTCAAATATTTTATTTAACAATAAAATAAAATGTCATTTTTTATTTATTAAAGGCATGAGATTTAAACTGTAGTTGATTCATCCTTTATAATCATTTTTAAATTCTATGAACAATTTTGATTTGATGAGTGGATGAGGTCATTTATGGTATTTTAAACTTGACCATCACAAATATTGTGAAATATTTATTTGTTTATGAATTTGTGTGTAGTCTATCTCCCCAACCTTAGGAGTTAAAGTGTAATCTAGAGTAGTTTAGAATTTTGTATATATCTTTGATTCTCTATGTCTTGATCATTAAACTATTTATAGTTTATGTGCATAGAACATTATAAAGTTATAAGTTATAATATTCATTCTAGTTGACTTTATTGCCCAAATAAAATAAATCACTGGTCCTTTTATCATTTAAATGTTGGATTCATATTCAAAGTTAGATAATTTATAAATTCATTCTTACAAACCTCAAATCCATTGTTAAAACCTTATACAATTCATTCAATTCAAGCACATCATTTAGTTTTATTTTAATCGAGCTCAAAGATCTTACCCAATAAGAGAACTTCAAAGCTTAAATTTGTTATAGAAAATCACTAAACAAATTATTCAATGTTTGAGGTGAAGGTGTACCTACCTAGCTTTAGTAGAGCCTAAATTGTAGGGGAATCAATGTGATTTTCATTTATTGGCCAAAACTGATTGTAGAATCTTGTGAAAGAAGTGGGAAGATCTTGGATTTCCAATCTGTGTTTTTGGGAACCAACACAATGGATTTGTCTTTGGGTCTTGCTACAATGTCCCAAACACCATTCTCTAATATGGATTGATATTCCTTAATCATGGCATTTTTCCATGCTTGAGATTTCAAGGCTTCTTCAACATATGAGGCTTTTGATTGAGTGGGCTCATTTATATGAGTTACATAACATGAGTGATTTCTTGTTTTATTATTTTCTCTAAACATTTTATCAGGAGCCACATTATTTTCCTCAACATTTTCCTTTCCCATAATGCTATTTTATTTTTGGCTATATTTAAGTCATACTTAGGGTTAGGTGGTGTGGGTCCATGATCATATGTACAACTATCTCTTGTAATCATAGAGTTTTCATCTATCTCTAGGAAGGGGTCATCCTTTGATTCTTCTATATTGTTAGATTTTTTATTGCAACATCTTCAAACTTAACACCTCTATTGATTTTAATTGTCCTTGACCTGGGTATGTATATTCTATAAACTTTGGAAGATTCACTATAACAAACAAATATGCCTTTCTTTCCTAAAGGCTCTAGTTTCATCCTTTTATCTTTAGGTATATGAATGTATACAAGGCACCTATAGAATCTTAGGTGACTTGGATCTAGTTTGATTATTGAGAAGACTTCTTCAAGTGTTATATTTTCAAGAAATAAATGATGACATCTATTTTGAATGTACACTATGGCATTGGAGGCTTCATCCTAGAATGTTATGTGAAGATTTTGATCATGCATCATGACCTTAGCTTCTTTAATAATTGTTATGTTTTTCCTTTTAGATACTACATTCTATTGATGATTATATGGTACCATATAATTCCTCTTAATCCCATTAGATATGTAGAACTCTTTAAAGTTTTGATAAATGTATTCTGCTCCATTGTTAGATCTTAGGATTTTAATTTTCTTCCTATTTTGATTTTTGATTAAAGATTTGAACTCTTTTAATTTAGATAGAACTTCATTTGATTCTTTCAGTTTCTATAAATAGATCCATGTTTTCCTAAAATAATCATCAACAAAGATGATATAATACAAGTATCCTCATAGGGAAGGTATTGACATTGGTCAACATAAGTCAGTATGAATGAGTTCAAGTACAATAATTGATTTATGTTTACTATTAAGGAAAGATGTTTTGGAGTTTCTTCATAATGCACAACCTTTACAAGTTACACCATGTACATATTTTAGGGTAGGCATGTCTTTCACAATCTTTTCTATGGAGTGTAGGGTACAAAAATGAAGGTGACCTAGTCATTTTTTTAGCACCATACTTTTTTTGGATGAATGAACCATCAAAGAAAATTTTCTGAAATTGTTATATCAGCAATAGTATGGATTCAATGAGAAATGCAATGTTCATAGGGTATTGAGCTTTCAATGGTCCATCAACTAACTAATTAGAAATAAATTTCCCTTTGATGGATTTTCTTTACACATATTTGATGTCAAATTCACATAGTATTGTTATTCATTTTTCTAGTCTTCCTATTCAAGTTTCTTTACTCAACAAGTACTTCAATGAATCAATCTTTTCCACTAACTTTGTAGAGTGGGAAATCATGTAATTCCTAAGATTTTGGGAAGCAAAGAAAACTTTTAAGAAATATTTCTCAATGATGCTATAGTTCATTTCATAGGATATCAACATTCAAGTGCTATAGTAGATTGCTCTCTCTTTCCTATTGTGATCTGTTTGAGCCAACAAAACACCCAAGGATATGTCTATTTTTGAAATGTAAGAATTAAGAGGGTTCTCCTAAATGGGAGGGATTAGGATAGGTGGACTAACAAGATACTTCTTTATATAATTTATTTTCCATTCATATTCATCATTCCCTTCATATATCACACCTTTATGCAAAGTCTTTCTGAATGGTTGTGATTTATCTACGAGTTGTGAGATGAACCTATGAATGGACTAGAGTCTTCATTGTAATCCTCACATCTGACTAATATTTTTAGGTGGAGGAATTTTCATGATGGCTTGAAATTTCTTAGGATCCACCTCAATGCCTTTAGCTGATACAATGTATCCTAGCAGTTTTCCTAATGTGACCCCAAATGCACATTTCTTGGGATTGAGTCAAAGACTCAATTTTTCCATATGATCTAGGATCAAACTCAAGTTTTTGAGATGAGTGTTTCTTTGCATTTTTTAGATATTGTATCTTCAACATAATAATGCATATGCCTTCTCTTTAAATAAGTAATTTCTCCTCCTTCTTCTTCAAAATTATTATGCAAAACCTTCACAACTCAAGACACACTCAAATAGGAGAAATGCCCTCCTCCAATGACCCACAAATTTAATGTTTGCATATCATTCAGTTTATTGATACCATTTTTAAATAAAAAAACACAAGAAAGGCATGGGATCTTTTATATTGATTCATATCTCAACACATTCTTGTTGATATCATATCCTTTAACCCACTTTTAGGTAGCCTTACAAACTTGGGTGATTATCATAGAATGAAATCCATTCTTGTTAAGATGAAAGAAATAGACATAAGTCCAAATATTATCACTTATACCACTCTCATAAAGGTTTTGTGTAAATGAGAATGAATTGATGTGGCACTTGGGGTTCTCCATGGAATGAGGTACCATCATTGTATTCAAAATGTTTTTACATACAACACCGTGATTGATTTGATTTTTAAAATAGATAGAGTAGATGAGACTCTTGCTCTATTTGTTGATATGATAATAGCAAGCATTTTTCCTAATATTATTTTTTGCAGTAACATAATTAATGGTTTTGTACAAGGTGGGAAGGGAAGATGAAGCTCTTAGGTTAGTAGCCAAAATGAAACATAGTTACTATTCTCCAAATCTTCCCTATTCTAATGATCTCAATGAAATGCACCATCCATGTTTCTAGATGACCTACTACTAGGAAGCCCATGTCTCTTCTCAAAAGAGCTATGGAGTAGTTGATTTCATAGATCACATAGCCTTGAATCATATTGACCTTTCCATGCTTCTTTTTCCTAAAGGTGATCTGTTAATCAGGTACTTTCCTTGCACCAACTCCTTTACCTTAGACTCATTCTTTTTGTACCACCTATCTACTATGTCATAGGTGATTTGCAAGTATTGTTCTACTACTAGAAGATAGAAGACCCTCTCAATTTTCCTAGGCTAGATGTCTAAGAGAATTTCCCTAGTTATTCTCTTCACTACTTTCTCTTCCAATACATAATAATATGCCAAGTTCATAATCAATTTAGATGATTGAACTGACACTGGGTGGGAAGCTACATTTACCAATTTTCTTCTAAGAAAAGTTGACACCATGGGTCACTTCTCCTTATGTTTGTTACATAGTATCAAAGAGGCACTCTAATTGATATTCCTTATCATGCTATCTTGGCTCTCCAAATGCTTGTCCCTAAATCATGATTTCTTTAGTGCTCTTTGATATTTGAACACTACTTGTTTGGTGTTATCTTTGTGTCCGTGGATGATGAAAATGCCACCATTATATCTACATAGAAGAGAGATATCAGTGATACCATTGAATGAGACCAAAGAAAATATTAAACTATGACCTAGATTGACTAGAGACTAGACCAAAAGTTTTTTTTAAATGGTGAAAAGCCCTAAAGAGTGTAGTAAATGTGCACATGCATGCTTAGTGCACATGACACACCTACACATAGAATTTATTCCATCTCTCCTTAACTTGCTCCAAATTTTGAAAATAAATCTCTAGCTCTACAACTAGAACAATAAATCCTATAGTATGTGAAAAATTTGTATCTTTCTTCAAAATATTCTTTGAAATAGATACCTCCTAAATAATCTCTTGATATAGTAGTAACTAAAGTTGAATTAATGTCAACTTATTCCTAAATTTTGTGTCTTTAGCCATGAGCTCAATTAACCTCTTTTGACCAAATGTCAATTCATCATATGAGGATGATCTTGAAGTTGCATTCTTGCTCAATGTAATTCTCTTTGTCTACATGTAGCATTTCTAATGATCATTTAATATGAAGTGTAAATGAACCTATATCATACAATTTGATATACAATGAATGACTGATTTGCAAAATTATTTACACTTGTGTGACTAATATAGAAAGCTCAACTTGTCTACTTACAAGTTCACATGAGACTTTCTCTAACACTTTATGATCAACTCTTCTTTCCAACCATTTTAACAATTTATTATTGGTCTATATATACTTCCATCTGAATCTTATCAACTAAATACACTAGCTGATCCAAAACTAGATGTTGATTATTCAAATATGTTATCTCAAATGCATTTACAATTCTTTAACAATGTGTAATACCTACTTCCTCTTCTAATCTCTTCTCAGTTTTTTTTTCTTTTCCTTGAAAATCAACAAATTTTTTAGCTATTGCATTTTCTCAAGTGTCAAGTTATTCAAATCATACATAGGTAATGTTATTACCTGATAAAGACACACTCACTCATCCACCTTGCCTCATTGAGTCACATCTTGAGACTATGGGGATGTGTCACTTGGTAGTTATAGTTGCATTTATTTCCACTTGTCACTCAATCTCAATCTTTGATGTTGCACTTGTGTAGGAATCATCTATTGTATATGTGTCTTGGTTGTAGGTTATGTAGCCTTTGCACTTGACAATTGAATAAGAGCTTGATTTTCCTCTTGATCATTCTATGTTACTTCTTCTACTACCAACTTTGTGCATGTATTATTTACAATATTTTCCTTTTCTTGAAAAAAAGGCATACAAGTAAGTGGTGTAATTGCAATTAAAGCTTTACTATGTTTCTTGGCACTTGTATCCTCTATAACTAATGCCACTCAAAGTTTTCATCCTTCTAATTTTCAAGCGATAATCTACAATGTGTAACAAAATTGGGTTAGTGTAGGGCTCAATGGGATTTTAATTTAAATTTTGAATGTCCTCTTTTGTTAGTATATTCAGATTTGGTGGAGGGTTGTCAATGTCTTCTTCAATTGTGACAATCTTTCTCTAGCCACACTAACTGACTAGTTGTTGAATTTCCTTGGTCAACTTGGCAACCTCTTTCTTTTAGGCATCTTCAAACTCCACTACATCTTTGTCTTCCCTCACTTCCTTAGATGGAGTAAGCAATCTAAATACTTCTTTCCATATTTGAATGCTATCTTTCTCAACTTCATGAGCTTTATTCTTAAAAATCTTATATGCCCTATATCTTGGCATAAAGTTCTTTACAAAATATTTAAGGGCTATGGACATATGAATCTTCTCTAAATATTACATATCTTGTGCCAATGTTGTCTCTTTTATTTGATTCTTGGTGGTCACTGCCCACTTCTATTTTGCATCAACTCTTTTGTACAAATCTATTGAGAATTCATCTCCAATTCCAAGGGTGTATGTCTAAACTTGATCATCATGTCAATCATAGCTTCTTGTAGATTAACTTGATCAACATTATTCAAAGAATAATAATTAATATATTTGAATCCTATAAAATTCCATTATTCTCTTAACTTCTCACATACCTAATCTACAGTCATTGGAGGGAGTCTCTTCATGATTTGAAGAATTCTAGGTTCATAAGACTCAACCTTTTCATCATCTTTCTCCTCCTCTTATGCTACAATCAATTTTCTCCTTAGCTTCTCTTGTGTCACTCACTTTGGTATTCTGGTTGGTTTCCTCTTCTTTGATGGAATTCCTTTGACTTTCTTGGAATGGGGTTGAGATAACTTGAACCTAGTGATTATCACCTTTCCCTTTAGCTTCTAAGGTATCATTATCCCTTGCACATCCTTCTTTAGCTTGTTGTAGTGCCTATCCCTAGTTTTCTTTTCAGTTATTATTGCTAAACTCTTTTAGGCTAACTTTATGATTATGTTTGATGCTTAGTGGCATTTGATTTTCATATTTTTGGGTATTGTTTCATACTTAGTTTATTATATGATGAGATTATTTTGGTACTAGTTATTTCATGCATGCATGATTATGCTTTGATGATGATTGTATACAATGGCTCTAGTTATTTCATGATGATAGTTAGATGGATTATTGGTATACATTTTCTATGGATACATACCTCATAATTGCATGTGTGTGGTGTACCTATATGTTTACTTTATGTATGCTATTTTTGATATGGTTGAGGGAGGGAGTTGTAGTCACTTGCTAGTCAGGGTCTACACAATGTACCACTTCCTGCCATTGGTTTTTTAGTTTAGAATATATGTGTATGTACACGTGTGGTGTTGTTTATATACCCCTAGGTCAAATTTATATCTTGTTATGTTGTTTAAGTTTATTCAAAATTAGATTTTCCTTTTAAAAGGGTTATATGTGAAAGACCTTGTTATATCTTTATATCCCTAAGTTTTAAGCTAATGTTTTATCTTTGTATTTCATGATCTCTTATCTTTTTAAGTCATAGTGTTGTAAAATATCTATGATTGCAACATCACTCCACTTTGCTCACTAACCATTTCCAGGATTGTGAATAGGCGAGATGGTCTATTTTGTGTATAGTAAAACTTCATAGTGGCTAACAATAATATCAGTGTTGGAGGTGTGAATGAGAGAAACAAGGAAGAATGCATGATCTCAAGTCATTTATGACTTAAGGCAATTCAAGTGGAAATTTTGTGATAAAGGGAAAAGGTTAAGTTCAAACCATCATTGCAAGGTCATAGGTCATGAAAATTAAGGATATATTAAGTTGAAACCATGTGAATAGAAGGAGACAATTAAAAGAGATGTTAGCACAATATCATAGGGAATAAGATAAATTGTGAAGATAAAGCTGCAAGGATGTGAAGAGGCATTGATGGTTAAGAATCATAAGCGAGCACATCTTTGCAAGTGAATTAAAGAAACCTCAAGTTAATGGAGTGAGACTACAAAATCTTATGATCAAGCCTTCACAGGGTCACTTGGCGAGTTAAAGGTTAAAAAAATGAAGCAATAAAGAAAATAAGGTAGTGAAATAAAGCCTTGTTCGCACGATCACATGATTAAGTTATGAAAGTGAATTCTAAGCCATGAAACTATGAAAGATGCCAGTAGTTAGAAGCAATTCTTATCGCTAGGTTGCAAAGGTCTGATGCAAAGTGATAAATTAAGTTGTGATGTAACAATAAAGTAAGCATGTAGTTAAGATTTATACTATCACAATGTCACTTGAGTTAATGAATGAATCAGAGTAAAGGATGTGAAGTGGTGAATGCTTTGGGTCATGCTATCACAAGGTTTAACTATAGCTACCAAATTGATGTTGTAAAAATGTGAAGATAAGTTTAGAATGGATAAGGTTCAAGAATAGCACAAGTTCACAAGGGTTTACATAATAGTTAAAATTGAAGTAGCAAAGCTATAAAAAGAGATAGTAGTCAAAATAAATAGTGAAGCACATCTTTGCAAGTCAAGAGTAAAGGTAAAGAAATAATGTTGTGAAGGTCAAAACAAAGGAATTGTTGTAGTCAAAAGTGTTTATTGCTCTCTCGCATGGTACCATAGTCAGTCGGGGTATTAAATTGTGATGTTGTGAGATGAGGAAGGTGTTAAAGAAAAATGCTTGGTGCAACATCACATAGTTAGAATGAACACCTTGCCTAATGGTCACAAAGGAGAAATAAGGTAAAAATACAAAGAATTCCAACATTGCAAGCATAAAGGATGTTAGGGTATAAACAACAATGAAGGTACAAAATGTTAGATAAATATCTCATCACTAGATTGCAACAGTCAGAAAGATAAAGTAAAATGAAGCTGTGAAGGAGTGAACAAAGGCATTCATAGCATCACAAGCTAGATTTAATAGTTAAAGAGATAAGGTGTGAGGTTGCAAAACATAAAAAAGATAACCATGTTCATATAGTTGTAGCTATTAGTTTTAAGGCATGAAAGTAGTTCTAATAGTGTCTAAACTGGATAAAAAGAACATGAGCTGGAAGTAGGAAATATGAAAAAGCATAGATTATGCTAGCTTTTTGAGAATTGATAGGTTTTCAAGTGTGCTAATCTTAAATGCCAGTGATGCCACACTCCCACTATAGAAGAAAATAAAGTCTAAAAGATAGGAAAATTTTCATTACCATTTTTATAATTTGTTAATTTTTTTGAGTGAATTTCAAGTTGTAGAGTGATTTCTAGTAACTTTCTAGCATCCACTATATGGAGTTGATAATACTACTTGTGGAAAAGGATTAGAGAGAAGGAGAACAAATTACACAAGCTATGATTGAAGACCCATCTGCATAACCAAAAGTTCCCAAAATGTTTGTAGAAGACTAGGTACATATCTTGTTGGAAATATATATGATAGGCTAAGTTACTAAGAGGGAAAGGGTTAAGAAGTAACCAATAAAACTTTAATCTTTATTTATCAATTAATCCTTCATGTGTATTCTGATCTAATTGCATGCATGAAAAACTAAAACTATTAAAACATTCATAACACTTTGACACACAATATGGTGACCTAGAAACCTTCAAAATAGAGAGTAAAACTGGGGTGGGTAAGATACCCACAAGCTTTAGTGCTACAATATAAAGTTGGCCTGTTAAGGCTTACAATGATCAATTCTAATGATCTGTCCTGTTAGGAGTAATAAGGACTACTAGGTCCACCTTGCAAAAGGATTTACAAACATGCAATGAAGTATGCACTCAGTAAAGAGATTTACAAAAGATATTTAACTATTCTACCTATTAGGATGAGCTAGTGGTTGATCTCTAATCTACAACTTGGTTTTTTGAATGAGATTCCTTTGATTGTAATGATCACCTTGTTATGATAGATAAGTCTTTGTTGCTCCTTATACTGCTATAGCCTTTTACTTCAAACTTTTGCTCTTCATATTATTGTTCACATATATCACATTGGATGTAGTAAAATACATTACATATATACCAATCCAATGTACAAGTCAACAAAGTTAGCTACAATATAAGTTTACAAAAAATACACAAAGTTGGCCCAATTGTAGGAACTCAAGTTTTGAAGACTACTTAGGTTTTGAAGACTAACTCAGTGAGTTTCTGATATACAATATCCAATGTCAATGCTCAAAATTTTCATGTTCTCGGTAGACATAGAAGCTCAGTCCATACTAATCACATCTAAGTATTTTAGACTTGGTTTGCATTGGTGATTCGGTAAATACTATGAAATTTGACATATAAATTGAATCACTTGATTCACATTGTGTAGCTCAGTCAATTCTATCGCTACAAGCTCAGCATAAACTAAATCACTTGGTTGACACTATGTGGCTTGGTCAATACTAGATTTACATTACTATAACTATGAACTCAGTAACCACTGAAGAACTTGGTTTGCACTAAGAAACTTGATAAACACTAAGAAGCTTAGTTTACACTAATAATCACCATCTTGGTAGAAACTACTTAGCGCAAACTAAATATTGTTCCTTGAATTTAGTAGCAACTATAGAACTTGGTAGAGTTACTTGGTTAACATTGTTAACTGTACAATAAGCTCAGTGGATACTTACTATCTAAATAAGTGTGTGTCACTAATAATTTTTTTTTACTGCAATGTCAACAATCTCCACATTTGGCATTAGTGAAAAAAACACTTATTAATAAAAACTAAATTCTCAAAAGTTCCAAAAAGAACTTTATTCTTCATCCTTTTCTTCAACTCAGTAGAGTACTCTATTTTCGAGATTTTTCAAATTTTCTTTTGTAAGAGATGTTTTTCGAAATATATATATATATATATATATATGATATGATGGTGCTCCCCCATATATATATATTCAATATACTTTACATATTATATATATCTTCTCATCTTTTCTCCTTTATTGCATCTTCTCCCCTTTACAATATACTTTACATGTTATATATACATCTTCTCATCTTTTACATATTCTCCCCCTTTATATATCACATCTTATATTACATCTTCTCCCCCTTTTTGACATAAATGCCAAAGGTGTATTCTATATAGTTATACCAAAATGTGACAAGAAATTAGAATGTACCTTAAGAATTAGTGTCATTGTCTTGTCCTAGTTTTCTTGCAACACCTTGCTTGTATGCAATGCAATCTATACTTTTGTTGATAGTTCTATGATGTGATCAGAAATAGAGAGGTTGTTATCATGGATTAGGGCTTTAGCATGTGTAATATGTTTCTACAATTCATCCATGTTAGGAAGAATTATGCCTTGAATATTCACAATTGTAGCCCTTATCCTAGCTTCTTCACTTAGCAATTCTACTTGAATATCAGTTAGAAATCTAATTTTTGTATAGTGAGCAGAACTATAGCTCAGATCAAGTTGCAACTATTGTGTACTTATCTTTAGATCTTTATCAATTTTGGAGAGTTTTCCTTTAATTTCCTAAGTGAAAATTGATGTGTCATAGAGTTTGCTGAATAAAGAAGTTACATTGTTTCAAGAGCTTTCCAAGGAGCCTAGACTAGTAGACAAGTCTACTTGATGTATATAAATATTCTATGCTACTAGCTCCAATAATTTATTTTCAAATTTCTTCTCTACTCTCTACAACAATTTTTCTTGTTCATTTGAATCTTTGTTGAACTTTTGGACTACTTCTACTAACTGAGCCAAAATTGGTCGAGAAGTTTCAACCTCAGTGTTGAGTGCCTCTAAAATTATATTCTTTGCATCTTCAAGCACTTGAAATTCTTTATTCATCTCCTCTCTAAGCCTTTATTTCTTAGCCATCTTCTATAGTATCTCTCCTACTATATGCATCTGATCAGGATTTAGATTGGAGATATCCCAATTCAGGATAACTGTGTCTTCATCAAGATCAATTTATTCTTCCTTATTCTTGCCTTTGCTAGATAGTATTGTACTCAGTTGAGGCATGTTCTTAATTTTCTTAGTACTTATTATTTTATTTCTTGGAATGGAAACAATGGTAGAAATAGTAGGACTGGTACAAAAATTAAATACTGCACTTATTGAATAAATACCTTGAGTGAACAAAATTGATGGTGGAGGAAGTACTAATTGCTTGATAGATGAAGTGCGTATGACTTCTGTCAATGAAATGCTGAGTTGGATAGGTGCAAAAATTGGTTGAGTGCTAAATATTTTTAGTATTTGACACAACCAACTTGATAGTAGCTTTCTCCAAGCTTGATGTCTTCAATTTTTTGCTCTAAGAATGAAGAAGTGAGGCTATGATCATTGCTGCAATCTTCTCAAGGTTGATATGCTCAATGTTCTAAATCTCAGGGAGATCTTCCTCAGTAGCTTCCTATCCCTATTCTTCATCATCTGTATTATCATAATGTGTTACCTCTTCATCATCAATTTCCTCTTCCTTGTCATGATCACCATCATCTTCCTTGTCACTAACATTAACAAAAAAATCACTCTATTTGTGGAGATTGTAGATTTTTTTCCATGTGTTGGTGGCATTCCTCACCAAATGGTCAATTTCATTAATCAATATCAGACAAGTTTTAAATCTTAATGTAATTTTTTCTTCATTCTTCTTGATGGATTCTTTTACATATTTATCACTTAGACTAGGAACGAGTTGCGTTAGAGTCTACTCATAAATATCTTTAGTGGTTTGCCTTGCATGCTCCCATCTTGGCTTAATTTTCTCTATCAACTCATTGGGAATCTATTGTGCAAGTTGGTCTAGAGAGTATTTCTATTTTCCCATCTTAGACATGACCATGTATTCAACTTGTTGCTTCTCCTCTATAGTTCTAGTTTCATATCTTAATTCTTTGAAAAAATTTATGCTAGCTCCAAAATCAATTTCTTTTAATCTTTCCTAAAAGGTGGGTGGAGGCTTCTTGAAAATTTTATCCTCTACTTCTTCACTAACTTTAGTTTCTTTCTAGATGTCCTCCTTGTAAACACTATAGTAGATTTCTTTGTAGGTTTGTTTATAATAACCTTACCTTTCTTCTTTACTGGCTCTTCTTCTACTAACTTGTCTTCATCTTCTACATTATCTTCTTCTATGCCTTCTCCTTTTCCTTGAGTCAAAAGGAGAGTAGAGCTGGTTTGTTTCAATTTTGTAATCCTCTTTTTCCCTTTGTTAACTACTCAAGGAATTTTTCTCTCAAGTTTAATTCTTTCTTTGGCCTCATTATATGTGCCAAAATATTTAGATTTTGGACCAACTGGATCATTTAACAATGCTTCAATAATATCCTTGGTTTCATCTATATTAACTTCATAACCTAAAGGTTTGACCCATACAATTCTTGGTCTTACTACTTGTATATCCACTTTACCATAATCAATCATGAAAAAAATATAATCTTTGTAGTCTTCTACAGGTTTCTTAGGTATCCTAAATCTATTATTCATCTTGTCCTTAAATACATCAAAATAGTTGTCCATGATACTAACATAGTTTTCTCCCATTTCTGCTATGTATTTATTGATTTGATAAAGAATAGGTACATCTTTTCTCCATACAACTATACATTTGGATGGGAAGAACTTTTGCGTGAAGAAAATTAAATAGGTAAAGATTGAACCAAACTTACAAGGGTTATTCTTTGAAGTTCTTATGCTTTCCATATTCTTGTTGAATTGATTTAACATCAACTTGGCAAGGTCAAATAACATGTTGTTCTTGACCATTTTGAATGTGAGATGCACTACTTCATAGGATACACTATTTAGATGACTAGAACTATATATCTAATGTGCAATCACATGTATACCAAATTTTAGCTCTATATTAGTTACAAAACTGATCTTCATACCCCTTACATCCCATTCGGCAAGGGTTTTCTTCTCTAGTTCAACCCAAATTAGGGTTTTAGTCATTTTTTCTTTTGCTAGTATTAGAAGACCAAGGATCCGATGGATCATTTTATTTGTTATCAAAATAGGTTGTTCTAACCATAACTGCACATTATGCACAGAACTAAGGATAAATCATGTCCATTTAATCTAAAAGTCTTGTGGCATGAGTGAAATGTGAGTCAAATCCTTTTCTTCTAGGTGTTGATGCTTTGATTTTAACACACCATTCACATACAACTTTTTCAATGATTCATCCACCTCCAAAGTGTTATAAATGGGGATTATTGAGAGGGGGGTGAATCAATAATCTACAAACTTTAATCACTAGCTAGATATTATTTCTTACTTTAAACTATGCATAACAAAGAAATAAAGTACTATTGAATAGTAATAGTAACAATGCACAAAGATAACTCATAACGTCATATTTTGTTACCTAGGGAAACCTTGGCCAAGGGAAAACCCCAATGAGGATGATACCCAGTAGATAATATATTGATATATAAGTTCCTTATTAGGAGTCAATGAGAAAATTCAGTATAAGAAGTCCCTGTTAGGAGACTTTGAATCCCTATTAGGAGATTCCAACCTTGTTAGAAGTTGTAGTACAGTGAATGCAAGATGAGACCACTACTCACGCATGCACTTCCAATTACAAGAAGAGCTCACTACCCAAACAAGAAAATTGAACATAAGTATTGTAACTTCTTCCTTGACTAATCTCTAATCTTCAACTCAATATTAGATCACCAAATAGCTCATATAAAACTTGCCATATATTGCTTTCACAATAGTTCACATATAATCACAATTACAAGATAGCACTTGCAATCACAATTGCCCACTTTCACAATCTTACCACAAAATGTCCTTTGCATAAATACCATGCCTTTACACAAATTTTTGTTGGGTTGGCTAAGACCACAATCCACTTTTGCAACTTAAATTAGACATCTATGATGTCGGCCCTAATTGGACAAGTAATTACCTTGTAAACAAAATAATCCTTTCCTTTAATTTTGTTGTCCTATTTTGCTTCAAACATGATTATCTCTATCTTGTACACTCTATACTGACTTATGAGGTTATACACATCATCACCAAAATGAATACTATCTCCATCTAACTTCCCTCATCATAATATGACAATAGCAACAAGTTATAAACAAAATAGTACACTATTGTAAACCAAATTCTATACTTAGGCAATTTTCTAGTTACCAAACACTATACATATTTATTTATGAGGTTTCTTGTGATCAATTATATCATTTTTTTCCATAAATGACAAAAATTACATATCAATATTAGCCAATTGTTAACAATCTCTCACTTTGGCATTGATGGCAACAAAATAGGGAAAATTAGCTAAGTGACGAAAATAAGAAAAACTATATTTATTGTTTGTGTTAAGTTTTTACATATGCTCCCCCTTACTATATACTTGACAATATTTTGCAACTAATCTCAATTTTCTGCAACTAACAATTTTCTACAATTACTACCCCTTTGACATCAATGACAAAGTTCAAAATGTTAGAAGCCTATCAAAAAAATTGTTATCCTTTCTTATGCTGATATGATATTTTTGTAATCATCAAAGTTTTCCTTTAGATCATCCATACACTTAGTCCATGTTTCCTTGGTAGATTTAGCTGATGGGAGTATTGCACATAGAGCATAGGATAAAATCTCGACTGCATTAAGATTAGAATACAAAAAGTTGGAATATGTATCCTTTGCCTTGACACATTTTTCTAATTGATTCTCAATAAAAGATCATTTTAGAGCAATAGATTCTCTAAAATTAGATATCTTCTTCAAAATTTATTCCTTCTAAAGTTCTAGTTTCCTGATGTTACTATGATTACTGGCCACTTGTCCTTCAAAATCATCTACTTTGCAAGATGGATGCTGGATCTAACTGGATAAAGCCTCTAAATCACTCATCTTTCCTTCTATCTTACTATTGATGTTCTTATTCAGCTTGTGTGACAAGGTGCACTTGATGTACAAATTTTTCCCATCCTATTGGCATTTCTAAAGTTCTTTTATACAAGTATCAAGATTAACTAAATCATTCTTGATGTTTTGATAGATGGTGCTAAACAAGTTAGCATCATGGGAAATCTGTGCCTCTATCTCAACAACATTCAATAAATTTTTTAACTCTTCATCAAATGATTTCAGCACTACTTGTGCCCTCTATTTAGGATCTAATTCAGTGTGCTATGCTACCAAGGTACTATGCAGTCTATCAGTCACTTCCATTAAAGTTCCCTATAAGCTTTTCACTTTCCTATTCTTCTCAATAAGCTTTGTAAGGGATGAGATTAGATCTATTTGATCATCATCATTAGTAGCTAATTTGGCAAGAGAGAGTAGAATAGATGAACTAGATGGTTTAGTATCATCCTCTCTTTGTTTCTTAGCTACCTCCTTCGTTCTTCTCTCTTCTTCCTTTTCTCTTTCCTCTCTTTCCTTTTTTGTTTTTCTTCCAATCTTTTCTTCTCATCTTCCTCAGTTTTCTTCCTCATCTCTTCTTTTGAAATTCTTCTCTTTTCCTCCTCTTCCTTTCTTTTTTTTTTCTTCCTCAAGCAATTTATGCTTGCCTTCCTCTATTATCTTTTTTTCTACTTCAAGTAGCCTCTTCTCCTCTTCAATATACCTCAACTTTTCCTCAATATCCTTGGTGTTTGGTTCATTAGGTTTTAAACCACAAAATAGATTAGTATCATCAATGTTAATGGTAACATTGGTTTGATCAATTTGCATAGTGTCACCACTCATTGACACTTTTGAGGTTTTAGGTGTTGGAAAAGATGTTGCCTTTGGATTTGACATAATTTGACTAATCACTATTTTAGACTCATTCCTTAGTTTATCCTTTTCACCAACCATAAATATAAATGGTCTCAATTTATTCCTCAAATATGGTGCGAGGTTATTCAACAATATTTTGATTTGTTCTTCATCATTAGTCTTGCAAATAGTTCTAAGAATAGACTTTTGAAGTTCAAGATCTTCTTCCCTTGTAGGGGCCTTCTTCTGAATGAGTCTCTCATAGGCTTTTTTGTTAATTATGCTCTCAAGATCCTTCAATTTTAGATTGTTTTCTATGATATATCTCATAGTAGATATATCAATTTGATCCTTCTCAAAACTATTATACAAATCATAAAACTTGTTCATCTAAACAAAGTTACCTTCATTAGCAATAGATGTGTTGATCTCCTCTATCTTTGGCTTCCAAGGTTGTCGAGCTTTGCCTACTAATTTCTTTGATGGATTCACTTTCTATTCTTGCTTGATCTCTTGCTCCTCTTCTTCTTTATCATTTGACTCAACAATTGTCAACAATGTTTTTTTCCTTTTGCCTAGTCTAGTGGCTTTTTGTTTTACCCTCTTGGATTTAGTAGTTACTGCTTCCACTAATCTTTTAGATTTTCTTTAAGGTTCACTAGGATGAACATATAACATTGTTGCATACAGAATGCTCTATTTTGAAGATGTTTCTACAATAGATATTGGCAAAGGTTGAATGTTCAATATTAATTTCTTCATCATTTTTCTTATAGCCTCAAATTCACTCTCCATCATTTCAGCCTTTGATAGTGCCCTTTTCATTAGACTCTACTTTCTTGTGTGATGCTTTCTCCACATATGCCTAATGGGCTGACTGTGTGATCTAATCATATCTAACAAATCTATATTATGCTATTTATGTATCTGAATTCAACAAAAAATCAATATAACCAACTACTCTATCATCATTTAATTCATAACTCGAGAGATCAAGAAACATTTCCCAAGATTTCATTACTTGAATATAGGTATAATATGTATAAAAAAAAATACGTCTTCCTTAAATCTGTCAACAATTGCAAGTACAATTATGAATCTAAATTTCATTTCATTCTAAAATGTTCTCATTATCAGGTTGCCACTATCTAATATCATATCTACAAGGTGCCTTCTGCATACCTCTATAATCTTCTCCATGTGCATCTGTTACTACTCATTATGTCTATGATTGATAGATAAGGAAATCTTTTAAGTACATGAAAGAATATGTTATTCATCAATGACTAGAATCTAAACACATCATTCTTTGTCCTCTTGATCTTTTCTAGATTCTTGAAGAGTTACATTCTTAGTATTTCAATAAGATTCACTTTCTCTTTCTTTGCACACATCTTATATTCTGCATAGATGAATCCTATTGAAAGTTCATCAATATTTGAACTTATAGTCTAAATAGAATAGGTAATAATTCTACTCAAAAACCTCACATCATCTTGCTTGATGATGCTGATCACCATAGCCTTTCCACTAGATACTAATTTAGTATAGCTTCCAGCTTTCTTCTTGACCAATTTCTCACCTATAGGTATAGTGCTTTGTTTACTAAGGCATATTACCTGATGAATAAGGTCAACAGAAATATCAACTACATTATCTTGCATCCATAATTTACCATCATTTATTCTACTCAATATGGTCTATGTCCACTCATCTGTGTCTAACTCATAGTAGAAGTGATATTTGAATGAGTGTAATTCCTTTAGATGTTCAAATCCATGCTTCATAGTCATGTCATGATTAAAATCCAATTCCATATCTTTGTTCATGATTTCACTACCAATCGACTCAAACTTACTATTCAAAAAATTTCCTACATCTTCAAGATATACTATGTTGTTCAGAGTGATAGACAACGCTGAGTTAGTGTTTCATTTAGTAGGTTTTATGGAAACAATCTTTAGCTTAGGTCTATTTTCATTCTCAATATTGTGCACTACTGACATATCCATGATTCTATCAAACAAGAACTTTTGCCAAACAAATTTGTAGAAAAATGATAAAATACCTCTTTCTGAAAATAGGGTTTACTTCAAAATTTCCTTAACAAGTTGCTTCTGAGTGTTCTTCACTTCAAATGAATTTGCAAAGAAGTAAAAATGAATTTTTTACTCCATTTATTTCATCAACTTGAACTTGCATTAATTGCATACTTTGTGAACACAAAAAAGCTGTCAATTATGCTCTGTACTCAAATAATTGCTCAAGATCATCTATACCATCTTCAAATGTCAGCTATGGTTTTCCATAGCTAGTTTCCATCATGACATAAATTTGTTGAAATTTATGTCAAAAAATTCTCTTCAAAAACATACTTTTCATCTTCTATAATAGAATTAGCCTTTTCCTATAATACCAGTAACTCTGAATTTCTTCATAACTTGTTTAGATGAGCTCCAAATTACAAGCAACCTTAGGTACCATCTAAACTTATATCAATACAACTTTTCCCAACTTCACTACCTCTAATTCAATCTCTGGATGAAGTTCTCAAATTCTAATGCTGTGAACAAGCTTAGTTCAACTTAGTTGAATCAAAATCAACAACTAACTTTGATCTTCCTATCTCATCATCATCTAGCTTTTTATTTGAGATATCTACCCCTTTTACAAATTCCTCATTAAGTTCTTGTCAAATTTTAGTAATAATGTTTCTATGTTCCTCATTGTCTTTGTTGGTTCTAGAGTTCCTTTCATGGTTCCTTCTATCATTTTTGATGTTCTTTCCATAATTCCTTCTATTCTTGATGTTTCTTGCATTGTTACTTCTATCACCAAAGATTCTATCCATTCTCCAGTACTTTGTTGTGTGTCTAAAGTTGTTTCATAACTTACATATAGGTACTCTGCTTCTAGGATTCTGTTGATCATCAGGTGCATGACAATTTCAAGCAATATTTCCTAATTTGTTACACCTATAACACACAATCTATCTTCTATCTTCATAAGACCTTCCTTCTCTCATTATCCTTTCATTGGATCTTCTTCTATCTATAGGGTTAACATTTCTAGACATTCTACTATTTCTTCTATCATTATCATACTTAGGTTTCCTACAATTAGTTGCATTATGACCCATACCATGAAAATTATGATAATAAAAGTCTTTAACATAATTAAATGACTTATTAGTACAATCATTTTTCATATGACCTATTTCACTACATAAAAAGCATGTACCTCTAAATTCTTACCTAGTTTCCTTAGGAGATTCTACGTGCTTTGGTTCATCCAAAATTTAAACTTCCTTGTTTTGTTCAATTTCTTTGGATTTTTCAAAAGATCAACTAGGTACAATCTTATCATCAGATTTTTCTTTTTCTTTCAGATCTAATCTAATCTCAGGTTTCTTTGTAGACATGTTAATTAAATAACCATTACTAGTCTTATCATAAGTAGGTCTATGTATTGACATTGAATCATCAACCTTTTCTCTACTATAATAAAGCTTCTCAAGCTACTGCTTGCACTAAGTTAATTCACCTTTCACAATAGTATTGTACTTGTGAAGTTCATGATCTTCTTTCAATGTTTCAATCTCAAATGTTGTCTTTCCTAGACTTACTCTTAGATCTTCATTTTTAGTCTTCAAATCAAATTCAACTTTGCTAGGATCATTCATCAAAGTCAACTTTAGATTTTTAATCTTTAATTCATGCTTCAAGATCTTGTACTTTGTTTTCAGTTTTGAATAATCATCATCACTAGTTCCAGATTCAGTATATTTGGGATTTATTTTGAGATATTCAATATTTTCCTTCAATTGACCAATGTATGCCTTGGAGTCCTCATATATGTCCTTTAGCTTATCTCTTTCTTTAGTAAAGAGATCAATTTGTTCAAGATCTTCTTCAAGGTTCTTCATCAACTATTCCATACCCATAGGGATCTTACTCAAGCTATTAAGCCTCTTAAAAGTAACTATGCTCTAATACCAATTGTTAAAAATAGGGATTACTAAGAGGGTCACTTGAATTAGTAATCTACAAACTTTAGTCACCATTTGGATATTATTTCTTACTTTAAACCATGCATAACAAATAAATAAAGTAATACTGAATAGTAATAGTAAAAATGCAAAAAGATAACTCATAACACCATTTTTTTTAACTAGGGAAACCCTACCCAAGGGAAAACCCCAATGGGGATGATACCCACTAGATAATATACTGCTATTTAAGTTCATTTTTAGAGGATGGACCCTATTAGGAGACAATGAGAAAATTTAGTATAGGGAGTCCCTGTTAGGAGACTTTGAATCCCTGTTAAGAGATTCCGACCCTGTTAGGAGTTGTAGTACAATGAATGCAAGATGAACCCACTACCCAAACATGTACTTCTAATTACAAGAAGATCTCACTGCCCAAACAAGTAATCAAACTAAACATAAGTACTGTAACTTCTTTCTCAACTGATCTCTAACCTTTAACTCAATCTCAAACCACCAAATAGCTCATATAAAATTTTGCATGTATCACTTTCACAAAACTTTGCATATAATTACAATTAGAAGATAACACTTACAATCACAATCACTCACTTTCACAATCTTACTGCAAAATGTCCTTTGCATAAATACCATTCCTTTACAAAAATTGCTACTAGGTCAGCTAAGACCACAATCCACCTTTCCAAATTAGAGTAAACACCTAGGACATAAATCCTAATTGGATAAGTAATTATCTTGTAAACAAAATAATCCTTTCCTTCAATTTCACTATCCTATTTCACTTCAAACATGATTATCTCTATTTTGTACAGTCCATACTAACTTCCAAGGTTATACACATCATCATCAACATGTATACTATCTCCATCCAACTTCAATAATCATAATATGACATCAACAACAAACCAAATTCTATACTTAGAAAAAATTTTGATTACCAAACACTGAGTATCTTTATTTCTAAGGTTTCCTATGATCATGTACATCATGTGTTGCCATAAATGACAAAAATTACATATCACTATTAGCCAATTGTCAACACAAAGTTCCTATATCTTGAATAGATCATAAAAAATGCAAACAAATATCATTTATCAAAAGTACCTTCGATGGAATTTGAGATTGTGGTCTTATGGGATCAAGGGTTTCCACAACAACTGGACTAAGCTTGAAATTGGGCGCCTTCCATTCAACTCCTCAAACCAACATCTTTGGCCCTTTCTTTGGGGGTGTCAATGCTAGGTAGGATTTGAGTAACTCGTACAGATTGCTCATATGCATAGAAATCGCTTTTGCACAAATAGCTCTAGAAAATTCATAGTGTCAAATGAATTATATTTTTCCCTTTTTATCAAATTTTGCCTTTTGATCACCATAAATACTTGGTATGATTACTTTCTTAATGATAGACTATCTTCCACTTAGCTTGAATTAAATGCTTGGTAGGAACATTCATGACTCAATATCCACATAAAAACTTAGTAGCTCCTGACCTTGCTTAACAGGGTCTCAAAACTTGACCTCACTTGGTAATGACTAGAATTTTGTGTGATACATAGTGATTCCTTTGTATCTTGAATGTTGATTTGGATCTTTCCTTTTTGCTAATTGGAACTGATGTAAGATGCCTACTTTAGAATCCTAGTTCGAATTCTCCTTGTGAGAGATCAAGTGGAAATGGTTGAGTCACCCAATTATTGAGTGACATGTTCTTCATTGCTTGGACTTGCATTCTTAGAAGATTTTGGAATCCATTGCTATCTCATTTGCTTTCTAATGTCATCAGCCTTATCTTTCTTTTTATCTCCAATTCTTTCAATATTCATATAGTTCTTGGAAAGGTGACCAAGTTTTGCACAAATGAAACATCTTCTAGTGGTGTCTCTTGTCCTAATGTGATATTTTATACAATGTATTCCAACATGTCCAAATTTCCCATAGTAGTGACATCTGGAACAAGTGTGTCAGTCCCAACCAAATATAGCTTTTACAATTTGTTTTGCTAGATTCAATATCATATTTTTGCATTCAGAGTATATGTGTCTATGCTTCTTGCATTTGTGAGATTTTTCCTCAAATTTTGGTTTCTCTTTGCATTCATTAGCTCTATGACCATGCTGATTACAATTGTATAATTTTTCATTGAATTTAGCTTTGACATTTCTCCAACATTTTTTTGATGTATGACTTAACTTACCATAGTGATTGTAAGTAGGTCTTTGATTCTTTTGAGCTCCTTGTTTGGATGATTCACCTTCTTCTATATATCCAATTCTTGTTTTTCCTTTCTATCTGTAATAGATTTTCTCATTTAATTTATTCATGCCTGCTTAAGATTTCATCATCCTCTCATTAGATTTCTTTACAATACTTAGATCATTCTACAATCTTTCATTCTCTGATCTTAGATTCATGATTTCTTTATTTGCATTAGTAAGTTGATCAATGAAGTCTACCTGCTAAAGGGATAGATGTTGAATTTCAGTACTCTTACCTTATAACTCTTATCTTATTTTGTTTTTTGCTTCCATAATTTCACACAATATCACTGACTAAATTTCTCATTCTCTTTTCAGTTTTCTGACTTCTTCTTGAAGTGTGTCATTCTTTTCTAATAGTTCTCTAATTTCTTCATTGGTTTCATTTGAATTGTTTTCTAAAAGGATGTCTTCAATCCTTTCTTCAATGCTAGAATTTTTCATTTATCTAAATTGAAAGAAATTTTCTTCTTTTCAAGGACTGGGAGATTGACTCCTTTTCTTTCTTGAGTTTCCCAATAGCCAATTCCAAATCAAGCTTTTTATTGTCAATAGCCTTATCATGTTTGAACACCTCCATTGCCTCTAATATTTGTGCAAGCTATTAACATTCTTTTCTGAGAACCACAATGCTCTAATACCAATTTTTGGAAATATATATGATAGGCTAAATTATTGAGAGGGGAGGGGTGAATCAATAACCAATAAAACTTTAATCTTTATTTACCAATTAATCCTTCATATGTAATCTGATCTAATTACATGCATGAAAAATTGAAACCATTAAAACATTCATTAGACCTCGATACACAATATGGTGACCCAAAAACCTTCTAGATCCAAAGTAAAACTAGGGCATGGATGATACCCAAAAGCTTTAGTACTACAATATAAAGTTGGCCTATTAAGGCTTACAATGATCACTTATGATGATATGCCTTGTTAGGAGCAAGAAGGATGGCTAGGTCCACCTTGCAAAAATATTTACAAACATATAATAAAGTATGCACTTAGTAAAGAATATACAGAAGACTTTTAACTCTACCTTATGAAAGGATTTAACTATTCCACCTATTAGGATGAACTAGTGATTGATCTCTGATCTACAACTTGATTTGTTGAATGAGATTCCTTTGAGTGTAATGATCACCTTGTTGTGATAGATAAATCTTTGTTGCTCCTTATATTGCTTTAGCCTTTTACTTTGGTTTTCTTCTCTTCATATTATTGTTCACATATGGCCCATTATATGTAGTACAATACATCACATATATACCAATCCAATTTATAAATCAAATAATTTGGCTACAATACAAGTTCATACAAAATACACAAAGTCAGCTCAACTTAGGAACTCGAGTTCTAAAGACTAACTCAGTAAGGTTCTAATACACAAAATCCACAATTAATGTTTCCATGCACTCAATAGATGTAGAAGGTTAGTCCATTTGATCACTTCCAAGTAGTCTAAACTAGGTTTGCACTAGTGACTTGGTGAATATTGCAAAACTCAACATATAAATTGAATCACTTAATTCGCACGTGTACCTCAATCAATGCTATCACTAGAAGCTTGGTATAAACTAAATCAGTTGGTTGACACTATGTGGCTCAGTCAATACTAGATTCACATCATTGTAACTACAAACTTGGTAACTACCAAAGAACTTGGTTTGCACTAAGAAACTTAGTAAACACTAAGAAGCTTAGTTTACACTGATAATCACCATCTTACTAGAAACTACTTGGTGTAAACTGAATATTGTTCCTTGAATTTAGTAGTAACTGTAGAACTTGGTAGAGTCTAAATTATTTTGTTAACAATATTAACTATACAATAAGCTTGGTAGATACTTACTATCTAAATAAGTGTGTGTTACTAATAAAAAAAATTGACTGCAATGTTAACATATCTTACTTAGTTCATCCAATGCCCAAAATGTAGATGACCTCTCTTTCAAAGACCCATTTGTACTTTACCAAAATGTAGAGGTCCTTGACAAAAATGGATATGAGTTATTCTGGTATTTCTACAAGAATAGAATATCAAAGGTTCCAGGAACTTGGGAAAGTTAATTATGCCAGAAGTGTTTGTAGATATGGATCTAGTGAACATGTTAATGAAGTGCTACAATCCTACTAATAAATCATTCCATAGAAGGGATAGAAGCATTTTCCTATACTTGGATAAAGAAACATTCATAGAAGCATTTCACTTGGGTGGACCTATGTCATTGCCAATTGAGATAGAGAAATTGAATGATAATTTCAAGAACCACAAGAGCTTTTACATGGGTAGGGCAATGACCAAACACATTCCTTCATCAAAAAAAGACATTGAAATTCCAAAGAAGAAAGAGATTGAAGAGGTTATGCCCCTTGAATTCTTCCATAGATATTTTCAAAATACTATGTTTGAAATCAACAAAGCCCTAGGTTTAGATGGAACCATGAATTCTATGGGAGCACATTATATCATGGCATTGAATGTCCAAGACCCAAATCATAATGTTGGGTATGATTTTGTGGAGTATATGATTGATAGGATCCATGAGGAGATCATTTCTTCTCAACAAAGACAATAGGAGAATTTTCAATTAAATCACTACTCCCTGATCATGCATCTGATCCTATTAAAGAATGTTGATATATTTGATCAAAGCTTCTTCGAATCCACACAAGAATAGGGAGAAATATTACTAGTATAGTGATGGAAAAGGGTATGGAAAAT
Source organism: Cupressus sempervirens (assembly GCA_028749045.1). Taxonomy (NCBI): domain Eukaryota; kingdom Viridiplantae; phylum Streptophyta; class Pinopsida; order Cupressales; family Cupressaceae; genus Cupressus; species Cupressus sempervirens. The sequence goes on along the minus strand of CM053787.1, from coordinate 679,433,302 downwards.
GTTCTATCCACATTCTTGTTGGTGTAAATAAGTATTTACTATTTACACTTTACTTAAGTTTACTTAGGTTAATGCATTATTTTATTATTTATTAGTTTGACACCTAAGAGTATGTGTACTCATCTAAGTTGACTTTTTGAAAACATAAGAGTTAGCACTCTAATTAAGCAGATGATGTCTACAACATCTCTACACGAGATACGACTTGTCATACTTATCTCTCATCTATAATGGAGGATAATTGATGGGGACACAACCCAAGAACTAAATGGACACAACAGGAAAGGGAAAATTTTATTTACTATGTAAATCTACTATTACATGCAAAACAGAGAAAATGGACCTCTAAACATGCCCTATGGGCTTACAATAGCATAGATCTAGAGATAATTTCTTCTCCCAGTACCTTCTCTCAAACTCCACTCCAAACTGCCTTTTACAATGCCAAAAATGTCCTTAAATAGACCCCAAAGGGTTAAGGATTAGGAATACATTCTAGAAAGTGCTAGTTGGCATCCACTGAACAAATAGAAGGTTCCAAAAGCTGCATTAGAAGTCAGCACAAAGCTAGAAGAATCCAAAAATGATAATCGAACTTTCGAGAGGCATAACTTTTGAACCGTAGCTCTAATTGACGAACCGTTTACATTTTTGGAAAGCTCTCAAAGCGCTCTATAGCCCTATTGACCAGATTCACTCATCCCTCATTTTTTGGCCCTATACAAGGTCATTTAATGCCCTTAACCTGACTTTGAAGCATTCTTAGGAGGTCTCCAGAAATTGAAAAACTGCAATAACTTTCAAACCGTGGAGACTTTTGACCTGATTCTTTTTCTAGAATGCTCTAAATTATAGTTACAATCATCTAACCAATTTACACCTTCTAGTTCAACAAAATGATGGCTGAATTACATACTCCTATTTTTTAAATCATTTTCACATATCCTAAGGTGCTCAAATACCCTAACCTAGAACACTGATAGTGGAACTATGAGAGTTGGAACCTTTATTTGACCCAAATGGGTATCCAGAAATGAAAACACATGAAATAGAAACTAAGTCTAAGTACATTTTTTTTTTGGGTGACACAGGATTGCCCTTATACCTCTAGATGCTCCTGCATTAGACACCCAGGGTAGATTGAAAAGTGACCCTGTCACTTTATGGATGGTAGAGGAAATCCCAAATGGGAAACCCCAGCTGCTAATATCCAAGTTGAGTCCTCGATCGGTCAGCCTTTTCACTTAACTAGATACTCTTTATACTATCTATTTCTGGTACTCCTACCCACATGATGATCTAGAATGTCTTCTATCTCCTCCTTCTTAGAAACAAGAATTGGACATGGGTCTAACATCAATTCCTCATCTACACCATCATCATGATACTCTGTTAAGTCTGCAATGTTGAAGATAGGAGAAATGTGAATTCCATCTAGTAACTCCACCTCATACGCATTTCCTGAGTCATGTTTCTTTAAAATTTTGTAGGGGCCAAATTGCTTCATCTTCAACTTGTTGTAAGTACCTACTAGAAATCTCTCCTTTCTTAAGTGTATCATGACTAGATCCCCTACTTGGAACTCCTTATGTCTTCTCCTTTGATCAGCCCTAGATTTATACTCTTGATTCATCTTGGTAATGTGTGCCTGGACCTCCTCATGTAGGCACTTGATATGTTCAGCAAACTCTTCTGCTTCAGCACTTGTCCTTTTCCCTTGCTCCATCTTCCTCAATTCTAGTGTAGTCCTTGGGCTATTTCCATATACAATTTGGAGTGGTGATCTACCAATATTCCTATTTATAGAGTTATTGTAAGCAAATTCATCCTGTGGTAGAATCAAATCCCATCCCTTGGGCTTATCCCCAACTAAACATCTGAGCAAATTGCCCAAACTTTTGTTAACCACTTTAGTTTGACCATCAATCTATGGGTGATGTGTGGAACTGAATTTCAAGTCTATTCTCAACTTCTTCCACAATGTCCTCCAAAAATACTCCACAAATTTAGTATCTCTATCAGAAACTATACTCCTTGGGAGACCATGTAGCCTCACTACCTCTCTGAAAAAAAAGTCTGCAATATGGATAGCATCATGAGTTTTGTGGCATGGAATGAAATGTGTCATTTTGGAGAACCTATCAACCACCACAAATACTGAGTCATTACCCCTTTGTATCCTCGGCAATCGAAGAAAAAAATCCATATAATGCCCTCCCATGGCCACTTGACAAACTTGACAACTTTGTACAAACTTCTTCAGATGCTATGACATCTGAGGCCAAAAATAATGCTCTCTAATAATGGCAATGGTCTTGTCTCGACCAAAATGTCTTTCCATCCCTCCACTATGCTTCTCCTTTATCATATTTTCCCTCATGGAACTCCTTGGAATGCATAATTAATTGCCCTTTAACAACATACCATCTTGAATCAAATAGTCTAGCCACTTGGTTCTGTCTATAGCAATAGGCTCTTTACAAGCTATCCATGCTTTAGCAAAATCAGGATCCTCAGGGTACAGATTCTTGAGTTCATCAAACCCAACTACTTCAACCTGCATTACTGTAAGCAATAACTGCCTCCTGCTTAATGCATCTATAACCCTATTAGATTTTCCACTTCTATGCTTCAACATAAATGTATAGCTCTGCAAGAACTCTACCCACTTCATATGCCTTTGGTTCAATTTACCTTAGCTATTTAGGTACTGTAATGCCTGGTGATCAATATATAAAAACAAATTCCTTTGGCAATAAATAATGTCTCCATTTCTTTAACGCCTGAACTATTGCATAGAACTCCTGATCATAAACATAATACTTCTTATTCACATCATTCAATTTTTCACTAAAATATGCAATAGGCTTACCTTCTTGGCTCAATATAGCTCCAATAGCACTACCACTAGCATCACAATCCACCTAGAACAACTTTCTAAAATTTGGAAGTGCCAACACAAGTTGTTCTATCACCTTCTTCTTCAGCAATTCAAAACTTCTTGTAGCTACTGCAGTCCACTTGAACCCTTTTCTATCCCCTCTTATTGTGTCAGTTAGGGGTGCCCATATGCCATTGAAATTCTTAATGAACTTTCTGTAAAAACTAACTAGACCATGAAATGATCTTGCCTCAGTAGTAGATCTTGGGGTAGGCCATTCCAAGATGGCTTTTACCTTCTCTGCATCCATTTTAAGACCTTCAGGTGATATAACAAACCCCAAGTAGACTAACTCCCTTTTTACAAAGATACACTTCTTCAGATTAATTAATAGTTTCTCTTCCCTTAACCTTTCAAGGACACTATGAATATGCAATAAATGTTCTTCCAAGGTCTTGCTGAAAATTAAAACATCATCCAAATAGACAATAACAAATTTTCCCAAGAACTTCTTAAGTACCTCATTCATAAGTTGCATGAAGGTGCTTGGTGCATTTGTCAATCCAAAGGGCATGACTAACCACTCATAAAGACCCTCCTTGGTCTTGAAGGAAGATTTCCACTCATCTCCTTCTCGTATCTGTATCTGGTGATAGCCACTCTTGAGATCTATCTTTGTGAAGTACTGAGCTCCACTCAAACAATCGATAATATCATCCATCCTTGGAAAAGGAAACCAATACTTGATGGTTATCCTATTTATAGCTCAAGAGTCTATACACATTCTCCACTCTCCATCCTTCTTTGGTGCCAATACTGTTGGTACTGCACATGGACTTAGGCTCTCTCGAATCAAACCCTTCCTTAATAGCACTTGAACTTGCCTATTTAGCTCCTCAGTTTCTGTAGGAGTCATCCTATGAGTAGCCTTGTTAGGCAAACTAGCTCCTGGGATTAAATCTATCTGATGACAGATTTGCCTTACTGGTGGCAATCCTTTTGGAACATTATCAGAGATGACATCTCCAAACTCACCTAATAAATCTAAAACTTCAAATAGTATTTCACTACTACCTTCCTTATCTTTTCTAGGAATCAAAGCATAACACATATGCTAATGTTTCATGCCATCTAAAAAATTTCTTCCATCAACAAGACAAATCCTAGCACTGCTACATACCTTTTTTCCTTCCTTCTTCATGGACTTTAGTTTGTCGTGAACTCTGTCCTTTGTTAGAGAGTATGTGTTTGCATGACCATCATGTACTGCATGCCTATCAAACTGCCACTATCTACCCAACAATAGATGGAAAAAATCCATTGGAATAATATCACAGAAAAATTCATCATGGTAAGTCCCAATTTTGAACTTCACTAAAGATTGTTCACTTACCAAGACCTTATGATCATCCTTCACCCAAGCAATTTGGTACAGCTGGGGGTGTTTCTCCCTCTTGAGCTTTAGCCTAGAGACCATCTCTTCTGATACCAAGTTATTAGTGCTACCACCATCAATGATCACATCACAACATTTATCTTCACACTTGCACCTGGTATAGAATAGACTCCTCCTTTGTCCTAGTTCAATCTCACCACTTAGTAGGACCCTTTCATTTACTAAAGTCTCTCCTCTTTCTACATCCTTTGAATGTGATGACTATGCATCCTCATCCACATGGGCAACCCTAGCTTGGCCTTTAGCTCTTCTATTTGTCCTTCCTTGACATTGAGGTTATTCAAAGGCATGATGACCTTCTTCATTGCAATGGAAATAGGTACCACAAAATCCTCCTCTTCCTTTTCCATGTCCTCTAGCTCTTCCTCTCTAATTTTCAAAGTCTTGATCATGGGAGTGGTTGAAACCCTCATTCCTCTAGTTCCTACTAGTACCCACATCTTAATTTTTCTTTTGGGTCTCATTTCGACCTCCAGATGACCTACCACTACCCCTTCCTCCTTGACTACACCCTCTTTGTCTTCCTTCAAACCTTTTATTTAGTTTCTCTTCAACTTGTAGGGCAAACTGGTATGCTTCTTTAACACTGATCATTCTTACCAAACTTAATTCCTCCTGGATGCTAGGTTGCAACCCACTGATATAATGAACAACCTTATCCTTATTTGCTTCTACATGCCTAGCTCTAATCAAAAGTTGATAAAACTCCTCCATATATTCCTGGACTGATCTTCCTACTTGCTTTAACCCATGCATCTTCTTGAACAGATCAACCTCATAGTCAATAGGAATGAACTGCTTCTTCAATTTGTCCACCATGCAATCCCACCTTGTGATCTTATCCTTTCCTCTTCTATTTCTTTCCAATTGAACCTCTTGCCACCCGATCTTGGCATGGACTTTTAGTTTGTCCTTTGCAAACTCAACCCTATCTAGATCCCTGATATCCTCATATTCAAAGTACTCTTCCAGTTCATTGATCTAGTCGATCAACTCATCCGGTTTCAGATTTCCTAAAAATACACCCACATCAATTGTAGGTATTTTCCCAATCTTAGAAATGGCCCTAAAAAGCCTTTCCTCTTCCTGATTTAGAACTTCCCCGTCAACTTCCTCTTCTGGTCCAAATTCTTCTTCATTGTCATCCTCACTTTTGTCACCTGCAGCAACATTTGCTCCCCTACGGAGATCCTCTTGCAATGCTTGGACTTGTCTTTGGAGGGCTCTAACCTCCTTAGGATTAATAGCTCTGGCCCTTCCACCATTCTCTCTTCATGGAGGCATCTTCTTAATTCAACCCACAACCACATAGTCCTAGTGCAAACTGCCTCATAGTTAGCGCTCTGTCTACACACTCAGGATAACCTGCTCTAATACCACTTGATGGGGACACAACCCAAGAACCGAATGGACACAACAGGAAAGGAAAAATTTTATTTACTATGTAAATCTACTATTACATTCAAAATAGAGAAAATGGACCTCTACACATGCCCTATGGGCTTACAATAGCACAGATATGGAGATAATTTCTTCTCCCAGTACCTTCTCTCGAACTCCACTCCGAACTACCTTTTACAATGCCAAAAATGTCCTTAAATAGACCCCAAAGGGTTAAGGATTAGGAATAAATTCTAGAAAGTGCTAGTTGGCATCCACTGACCAAATAGAAGGTTCCGAAAGCCACGTTAGAAGTCAGCGCAAAACTAGAAGAATCTAGAAATGGTAACTGAACTTCCGAGAGGCATAACTTTTGAACTATAGCTCCGATTGACAAACTGTTTACATTTTTGAAAAGCTCTTGAAGCGCTCTATAGCCCTATGGGCTAGATTTGCTCATCCCCCATTTTTTGGCCCTATACAAGGTCATTTAATGCCCTTAACCTAACTTTGAAGCATTCTTAGGAGGTCTCCAGAAATTCAAAAATTGCAATAACTTTCAAATCATGGAGACTTTTAACCTGGTTCTTTTTCTGGAATGCTCTAAATTAAAGTTACAATCATCTAACCAATATACACCTTCTATTTCACCAAAATGATGTCTCAATTACATACTCCTATTTTTTTAGGTATTTTCACATATCTTAAGGTGCTCAAATACTCTAACCTAGAACACTGATAGTGGAACTGTGAGAGTTGGAACCTTTATTTGACCCAAATGGGTATCTAGAAATGAAAACACATGAAACAAAAACTAAGTCTAAGTAAATTTTTTTTTGGGTGACAAAAGATTGCCCTTATACCTCTAGATGCTCCTGCATTATTAATCCACTTCTTGTGGACATGTGCTTAGTTGTCATGCTTATCTTCTAGCTCTTTCTAGAGACATTCTAGATGCATCTTAGAGGACTTTATATACAGGCATGCCTAGTGTATATGTACACAATATTACATGAATACAATTTCATATTTTAATTTTGATCATACTTTGTTGGTCTATTTTGTGCTTGTACTTGAGTTCCTTGATCTTGGGTAATTTTTCCCTAAGGAAAATTCTTACATGGTATCAGAGCTGAGGGAATTTCTCTTCAGATAGCCATTGGAGACCATTTTTCTTGCTTCACATCTCGGAGGACCTCAACTCAAATCCAAAGTATGGCAATCATAAGGAGTGTTTAGAGCCAAAGCGGACCTCCCCATTATGTCTATAATGTCGATTTGGTGAAATTTGAATATAGATTCACCTACCCTAGGCCATAGTCAAATTTGAGGTAAATAAATTTTGCAATCTAGTACTTAAAGGCCTAAATTTTATTTTCTCTACAATTTTCTACAATTTTTTGAGCAATTTTTTGAAAAAAATTGGCCTACTAGGCCTATAAAGAAATTTTTTTGCAGGAACTAGGTAGTGAAATCCGGCCCCTATAGAAGCATATTCTTTTTCATCCAGTAGAATATTCCATTCATATCAAAATTTCTTGAAAGTTTTGGTGACTTTATTTCCATTTGGTGAACTCACATTTACTAGTGACCAACTTCCAACTCTGGTAGACTATTTTTGCTTCCTATCCATGGCTGATTTGTTTTATGCACCTCGAAATTCCTTCCCATGGTGCATGTGGGATATTTGAAACCCTCAAACACTAGTCTTTGCTAATCCTACCTCCTGCTACATCTTCCTAACTAGTTTTTGGTGGTGACCTTCATTCATTACCCCTCCTCACTGGCTCATTGTCGACCTTCTCCAATGGTGATCCCTCCTCTGATTGCAAACAAAATTTTTTTTGGCTTGTGTCTTTTAGCAACACTGTGTCTTCCACATTGAGAGGTTAATACACTACCACCTCAGATGGACACATAAACTATGATGTCATCATTACATCAGCATCATACAGAACATGTTAGATTTCATATAGTTGACATTACTTCCACATCACCAGGGGACCCATTTTTGTTAATTTAAGCATTTTACTATGTTAAAATTGATAACCATTTGATTTGCAAGTTACTACCTCGTCCTACCCATCTCGTTGGAAAACAGTTCTCTTTTGAATTTTTGCTTTCTTTTGATTTGGACTCTTCCTTGTTGGGTCTTGAAATATCTTTTCCAAGAAATCTTTTTGTTTCCTCCTCAAGGTTGCCACAATCTTCCATATCATGGTATGCTACGAATGGGGCAATCTAAGCGTAAGGTCTTGATCAAGTCTTTTGTTTGTTTTTCTTTTCTGCTTGTGGGTTACCCAGTGTCGTTTCCACACTGCTTCGTCTAGGATTCATGTGTGATACTAGGGCAATCCTTGTGTGTTTGTTTTGAGTCAGTTCGTTAGTCCTCTGGATAGTTGGTGAAAAGGCCTTGATGTTCTTGGTAACCTTGGCAATTAACCAACAATCCTATAGAAAATCTAGTGCTCAAGTACATGGTGGTACTTCTCTTTGAAGTATCCCCCTGCTCAAAAAGCTTCAATGGTTTTCCTTCATCTCCATTATCCCCCATCCATATCCAACATCTATCTCTCCTACCCCAGCTTGTGCAACCATATCTCTCAGAATCAATCATCACTCTTAGCTTTAGGGATCCACAATCCTAGTCTTAGGGATCCACCAATCCAATCAATCCACCAAGCCTCATCTTTTGAGATCCACAATCCTAGTCCTAGGGATCTCCGAAACCCATCTTCCACCAATCTGACTCTTTAAAATCTTGTTGCATCAGCTTTATAGTCCCATCATCCATCTCCCCATCCTGGATTCCTTTTTATAGCGCTCTGTTCCTTCATCCTCCACCTTCCCTAAAGTCTTAAGCTTGCTTCCTCTTGTGCATCTGATTCTCCTTTATCATTCTCCCATAGTGAGAGTTTGAGCTAATTCAGCCCCTTCTCTTTGCCAATCTGAGTCTTCTTGCTCATCTCAAATTCTTGTACTTTTCAAGAAGTCGTCGAGCCTCGCTTTCTCTCCTCGCCGCCTTCTTGAGGGGGCATCTCACAGTCCATTCTCTCCTCTTCTGCTCTAGCCTTGGGCATCTTATTTTCTTATCTTTGATGCCATGCCACTTGCAGCATCACATCAAAGAGGGGCAAAATGTAGACACCTAAAAACCTTTAGAAAATAAAGTATTTTTATTTTATGAAAAAGTCCTGATGACATCATCATTTATTAATTAATTAATTATTTAATTAATTAATTAATTTTTATGCCATTAAATCCCTTTATCTTAATTAAAAATATTTAATTAAGGAATCCCTCCCAAAAATGTTTAAATCTTATTTAAACATTATTTCCTTATTTATTAATTATTTAATTAATAAATTGACCAAAAAACCCAAAATAAATAAAAAATTTATTTTTTGCCCAAAACTTGGCCAAATTCCTTAAGACCACTAACCTCTTCCAAAATCTTCTAATCATTCTTTAATTTTGATTAAAGGCTAATCCCATCATTTCCTACCCCTAATCCCAACTCAAAATATTTAATTAAGATTAAATATTAATCCTCATGTTTATTAAAAAAGTTTTAATAAATATCTCCTCAACCCAAACCCTTGAAATAAATAAAACTTTATTTATTTCCTAAAAATCTAATTTATCCTCATCCTAAGAAGTTCTAGACTCTTCTAAAAAGTCTTCAGGCTCATCCTAAGAAATTCTAGACTATTCTAGAAAGTCTTTATCCTCATCCACAGTCTAGACTCTTCTAGAAGATGTCTTTAAACCTTATCCTAATCCTCTCCTAACCTTTTCACATTCCCTAAACATGGGTTAAAACTTACTAACCCAAGCCAAAATTAACAAATATCTCCTCCTTCACCCACCCTCATTAAATGCCATCCACTTGCCTATCCCTAAGCTAATCCTAAACCATCCTAATCCATCCTCTAATCATTTGCACAAGCCTAAGCAAGCTTAAAACCCTCTTAATCAAGCCCAAGTCAAAATTGCTCTCATCTCCCTCAAAATATCTCAACCATAAAACTTTATGAAGCCCACTAGGCCATAAATGACTCTTCCAAGCCCTTTTATTGCTCTTACAAGTCATTATGAGGGTCTTTATGAAGATTTTATCCCTTGAGCCTCCTTTGTTGACTCATCCTTTCCCTTTCCTCCATCCTCTCACCATGTGACATGTGTCACTCCTTGATTGGCTGTAAGGAAGCACAATTCATGTGCTCTCCTCTCATGCAATTTGAGCCCTCCATGAGCTTTTTCCCATCCTTGCATCTTAGCCCTCAATCCCTCAAGCCTCTTGCCTATAAATTGGATCCTTCCCCTTTGAAAAATAACACAATCCATGAAGTAAAGTTATAATGCTATTTTGAGAGCCAAATCCATACTAAAGCCATCTATCCACACCAAAAATTCACAATCATCCATTGAAGCCTTTGGAAGCATATTGAGCATACATCCTATCCATTTAGATAAAGCTACTCAACAAGAGAGCTTCTCATTGAGAGAGCCCATTAATGGCTCATATTTTCAATTGAGAGCTCATCTTAGTCTATCTTGAAGTTTATGAATTTTGTTTAGTTTTTAGAAGCTTTATTTAAATTTGGTTTCTATTAGCATACTAACATTGCTTATATACATTTTGGCACGCCTGGTGGGACCCCGCATGGGTCATCTTCATTAGCTTTTTTAGTCAAGTTCTGTATGTCATTTGCTGATTTTGGCTAATTTTTCTTGTTTTTGTGATTGGTAGGATTGTATAAATTGGTTTTGTAGGTCCACATGAGCATGAAGAAGACAAAGGAACTCATAGTATATCTCATAGTGTTTGTAGATTTTTCAAGCTTATAGGTGGACAAAGAACTTGGAATTCTTCTTCCTCTTCTTGTCTATATTTTTCTTATTCCATCTACTTCTTCTTCTTCTTCTTGTGGGAGATCTTGGCCATTTTTTTTTTAAGGAAGCAAAATCATACACACTTCTTTTTAGTGCTTAAAATGAACCCCCAAATCATACTTAAATCCATTAAAAAATTAAAAATTTGCAAAAAAGAAAAAATCTTTTAACAAGTGAAACTAAACCAATCTAATCATTTGCATCCTTGCAACATCAAGGTTTTAGATGCATTCATACAAAGTTAGGAACACTTCATTTTTGAGAATTTAAAAAGAACTTCAAGTTTCCATTTCAAAAGGTTCAAAATCAACACTAAGTGCACACTAAAATCTAAATCAAACTCAAAGCATCAATCAAGGATAAAATGAACCTCATTTGAAAATATTTTAAAGTTCTTTTAAAAATCTCATGAAAACTAAGAGTCCTAAAACTTTTGTTATTTGTTCCAAAAAAATGTCTTGTTGCAAAATCTTGAATGTTTCTTAGGTTTTTCATGCATCAAAACAATCTAGGAATATCATTTTTGGGCTTAAAACATGCAAACTAGAACACAAAATCTTGAATGAAAAGCAAAGTCCAAAGAGTCATTTTCACTTTTGAGTCCAAAACAATCTTGAATGATCTAAGGTTAAAACAAAGCACTTCAAAGTTCTTAAAACAACACACAAAATCTCAATCTTGAATGCTCAAAGGAAAAAACTTGAATGTTTAACACTTGTCTTTGAATGCATGTTTCTAAACACACTCTTGAATGCCATGGATTAAAATCAAATTTTCCTTGAATGCATGATTAAAACAAAAAATCCAATCTTGAATGCCAATGATCAATTAACCATTGCAATATCAAACACTTCATTTGGAGCTTCTAAAATTGAACAAAATAAATCTCTTTTCCACATGCAATTTAGGTAAAGTTTGATTTTTGGACATTTAAGAAACTTCGTTAAGTTAAACAAAAATTTGCAAAAATAAATTTGAGTAGTTCCTTGGACTCACCTCTTTTCTAATCACCCATCAATTTAACCATTGGTTGCAATCTCAACGCCATTCATGGGGATGGGTCTACTTGAAAAAGGTGTTAAATGTTCCACAATCTAACTCACTCACTTGGTCTTTAAACGTTTGCTTTAACTTTATAAAAAAATTTAAATGACCAAAAATCTAGATTAAATCGATCACACTTCATTTGGGTATTAAAATTGAACAACTATTGACGTGGAGGGCCTCCGGGTGCATGCTTGAAAAATTGAGTTTCACATATCTTTGTTTTGGGCTTAAAAAAATCACACTCAATCTTGAATGCCTAACAATCAATGAACATTGCATGGTTTGGATGCATTTTCAATGACGCTCGCATTTCTTATGTTGACGATCTCTCAACTTTCATTATGCTGACGATGCTGTCAAATTGGAATTAACATTGTATGCCATAATCACAAGTGTCTTCAATCATAGCTTACAAAATCTAAATCATCAATTGGAATGAATGTGTGTCTTTTAAAGCCCAAGATCATGTATGTGGTCTTTTTTTACACTTTTTAGGAGGCCTGCTTGGGGATTTCATCACCCCTTGGGATGACCTCAACTCCAGCGTTCCGGCAGAGTATAAAAATTGGGAGGTGAATCCAAAGACACCTCTCTTAAAATCAAGATTTTGTCACTCGGGCTAAGCCTCAAGGAACTTTATACCCTTGAGAAGTGAAAGAGGAGAAGTGGGTTACCGCTCCTCTCGGCTGTGTGACATCTTTTTGGTTTCATCTACGGATTTGGGCCTCATGTACCTTGTGTATATCGAGGACTCCCTAGCTAAACCAAATTTCATCCTTGTAGAAAGCTTCCTAGGATGTTGATGTATTTGACGTGCTTGCTCAAAACTTTTGTTTGCTTGTTTGTTCATAGATTTTGAATGAATATTTGCCAATTTTGGTCCAAATCTCAGAAAAGCAGAAATCTCCTAGCTCAAGGCATACTTAGTGTAGTCACTGCCTTATCAGAAAATCATCCAAGCTCCCCCGCTGCAACCGAATCTATCTAGTTCTTTGCCTTAGAACAATCCCAAATCCAAAGTCCATCCAAATCATCCCCCCAGCCAGCTAGCAACCCAATCCAAAATCACCCAAGCCTTTAAAGAGTTGTTGTTACTTTGCCAGAGTTTGCTATCCAATCAATCCTACCAATCAACCAATCTCACCAAGGTTATCCCTATGATAGAGCATTGTCTAGGGTAATCTAGCTTTGTCACTTGCATCCCTCATCACCTTGAGCTAAAGATTGGGATCCACAAGTGGTCAATCTCGTGTCATGCCCATAAGATCATTAGTCTATCCTCAAGTTGACACAACCACCACCAAATCTAGCGCATAGGAAAGAAAAACTCTCACCTTTTGACAGCATTCCCTTGAAGTCTTCCATCCACAGGAAAACCAAAAATCTCCAGCCAATCCTCCTTAGGTCTGTCATGCAACTTTGACTCTCCCTAGGAAATCTTTCATCAGCCAATCCAAAATTTGTGCTTAATCCAAATCCAACCATGAGCTTCCGTGTTCATCCATATACAAGACCCCATCCCCATCAAACTCATCATCAAAGTATGAAGTACCAATCCTATCATGATGTGTTTGGTTGCATTGTCCTTGCTCCCACCACCTCCTATTCCAATGATGATGAAAATCTTGTTGACTATGATGGGTATATTGAAAGCCTTAGAAACATTCCCCCAAGCATCCCCCAAAATCCAAGAGTTATTCCAAACTATCTAGTCATGCCATCTGATATTCCAGCTTCCCCTCCATCACCCCATCAACCAAGCTTCCAATCTTCCACCTCTACCTTTGACACATGAGTTTCCAAGGAATCTCCTAGAGGAAATACAAGAAAAGTTGCCTCCAACAGTCGATAAGCCATGCCATCTAATCCAACCATGTGAAGTAGTTAGTGATGAAGCTTCCCCATCTATAATATCACCTCCATCTCCCATAGCTATCATCCCCATACCATCCATCAAATTGCTTAAAATCCTTCCACTTCCCACAAGCATCAAAATTCCACCACCTATCAAATCCCTCCAAATCCTATCCACATCGCCTCCAAGCATTTCCCAAATCTCTTGTAATGACCCTTATGCATCCATCTTCCACTCACCCATCTCCACTACTGAATCTCCCATCTATCCATCCGCTACCTTTGAAGAATCCATCCCTTCACCTCCTATCGCACCATCCACTCCAAACCAATCCTATCAAGATCCTGCCCAAAAGCATGTTGACATCCCCCAAAGCATAAATGAATATATCATCGTACCATGTCTTCCATCCATAGTGCAGTCACCATCTCCTCCATCTCCAAAACCTCGAGCCATATGTCCTCCACTACAAGATATCTTTTCATCCCACCAGCTACATCAAGATCCTATCCTTCCATCTCCCCCACTCCATGCTTCCATCTTACCACCTATCCAAGCTATTCCACCATCTATAATCTACCCTCTTGGTTCACTTACATTCATCCACGGTGGCCCTCTCTCAGCAGAAGAATTAAGAACAATATCTCCCCATTGCAATACACCTAATAAATCACTTCTACCATTTTCTGCAAGCAAAAAGTTTCCTCAGCTTGTTCAAATGCTCAATCGATGGCATTATCAAGGTCAAGGTTTAGGACCACAAGAGCAAGGAATCAGAGAGCCTATTATTGCACAAAAAAATCTAGGATTTCATGGTCTTGGATATGTATCCAAAGGCTCACCATCTAAAGGTGTTGGTACACCACACCCACAAACCAAGCCTATCTCCAAGCCCACCATGCCAGCCTCCCATCACTCTTTCAAGAAATCTTATGTCATCCCCCCTCCACCATCTTTGCAACCCAAAACAACCTACCATATCCCCCCTTCATCCGCTAAATCCATTTTGGGTCCCTATGTCCCAAAATCTACCATCCTCCATCCTCCTATCGGCCATCATAAAAATCCTATTCCATCCATTTCTATGCAAGATCAACAAAGGCACACATCAGGGCACATCATCCATCATCATCCCCCTACATGCTCTTTCATATCCTCTCCATCTCACAAAGCTTCTCCTAACCATCTTCCCAAAGCTTACCACAGCAATGTGAATGCCAACTTCAAAATGCATAAAGCTAAAAATCCACATCCTAGGCAATCATATGTCTATTCTAAAAGACATACTCCAAAAAGGAAAAATCCAATCAAAGAATGCAAAACAATGCAAAAGCCTATGAAAAGAAAATCCAAAACCATGTGGATCCCCAAGAAAAAAGTTGAAACCCAATGCATAATGGCATCCACCATTGCTAATCCCCCATCTAGTGACTCATGTCCCCCATCTCCTAACTCCATCTTGGGTGCCTATATCCCCAAGCACGCTTGCACAAATCCTCCATCACGCCCGCATCTACCATCTATCCCCCATATGCTCTTTTCACACCCATTCTAACATGTGCCAATGTTTCTCTTGCAAGCATCCCCATCTCATGCTCCTTTCTAGCATTTTCATCCCTCCATCTCCTACCATCAGTCCCATCTAATCCGATCTATTGCATAAATCACACATTTGGTGTACCAACAACTAGCAACAAAATTGAACATTCCAACAGCCACTGAAAAATTCCAAAAAAGCCAAAATAGCTGAAGAAAGCCAAAATCATTCCAGCTAAGTCCAAAAGTCAAAAAAAAAAAAAGAGCATCCACTGGTGAAAACTTGGCAATTCAAGCGCCTTGGACAAGTACCATGATGAAAACTTGGCAAACAAGCATCATGTGTAATCTAGCCATCCCCAACTTAGCCTATCATCCTCATGCTTTTGGTCACATCTTGCCATCCAGCTCCATCTTCCGCCAATCTGACTCTTTGAAATCTTGTTGCATCAGCTTTATAGTCCCATCATCCATCTCCCCATCCTTGATTCCTTTTTATAGCGCTCCGTTCCTTCATCCTCCACCTTCCCTAAAGTCTTAAGCTTGCTTCCTCTTGTGCATCTGATTCTCCTTTATCATTCTCCCATAGTGAGAGTTTGAGCTAATTTAGCTCCTTCTCTTTGCCAATCTAAGTCTTCTTGCTCATCTCGAATTCTTGTACTTTTCAAGAAGTTGTCGAGCCTCGCTTTCTCTCCCCGCCACCTTCTTGAGGGGGCATCTCACAGTCCATTCTCTCCTCTTCTGCTCTAGCCTTGGGCATCTTATTTTCTTATCTTTGATGCCATGCCACTTGCAGCATCACATCAAAGAGGGGCAAAATGTAGACACCTAAAAACCTTTAGAAAATAAAGTATTTTTATTTTATGAAAAAGTCCTGATGACATCATCATTTATTAATTAATTAATTATTTAATTAATTAATTAATTTTTATGCCATTAAATCCCTTTATCTTAATTAAAAATATTTAATTAAGGAATCCCTCCCAAAAATGTTTAAATCTTATTTAAACATTATTTCCTTATTTATTAATTATTTAATTAATAAATTGACCAAAAAACCCAAAATAAATAAAAAAATTATTTTTTGCCCAAAATTTGGCCAAATTCCTTAAGACCACTAACCTCTTCCAAAATTTTCTAATCCTTCTTTAATTTTGATTAAAGGCTAATCCCGTCATTTCCTACCCCTAATCCCAACTCAAAATATTTAATTAAGATTAAATATTAATCCTCATGTTTATTAAAAAAGTTTTAATAAATATCTCCTCAACCCAAACCCTTGAAATAAATAAAACTTTATTTATTTCCTAAAAATCTAATTTATCCTCATCCTAAGAAGTTCTAGACTCTTCTAGAAAGTCTTCATCCTCATCCTAGGAAATTCTAGACTATTCTAGAAAGTCTTTATCCTCATCCAAAGTCTAGACTCTTCTAGAAGATGTCTTTAAACCTAATCCTAATCCCCTCCTAACCTTGTCACATTCCCTAAACATGGGTTAAAACTTACTAACCCAAGCCAAAATTAACAAATATCTCCTCCTTCACCCACCCTCATTAAATGCCATCCACTTGCCTATCCCTAAGCTAATCTTAAACCATCCTAATCCATCCTCTAATCATTTGCACAAGCCTAAGCAAGCTTAAAACCCTCCTAATCAAGCCCAAGTCAAAATTGCTCTCATCTCCCTCAAAATATCTCAACCATAAAACTTTATGAAGCCCACTAGGCCATAAATGACTCTTCCAAGCCCTTTTATTGCTCTTACAAGTCATTATGAGGGTCTTTATGAAGATTTTATCCCTTGAGCCTCCTTTGTTGACTCATCCTTCCTCTTTCCTCCATCCTCTCACCATGTGACATGTGTCACTCCTTGATTGGTTGTAAGGAAGCACAATCCATGTGCTCTCCTCTCATGCAATTTGAGCCCTCCATGAGCTTTTTCCCATCCTTGCATCTTAGCCCTCAATCCCTCAAGCCTCTTGCCTATAAATTCGATCCTTCCCCTTTGCAAAATAACACAATCCATGAAGTAAAGTTATAATGCTATTTTGAGAGCCAAATCCATACTAAAGCCATCTATCCACACCAAAAATCCACAATCATCCATTGAAGCCTTTGGAAGCATATTGAGCATACATCCTATCCATTTAGATAAAGCTACTCAACAAGAGAGCTTCTCATTGAGAGAGCCCATTAATGGCTCATATTTTCAATTGAGAGCTCATCTTAGTCTATCTTGAAGTTTATGAATTTTGTTTAGTTTGTAGAAGCTTTATTTAAATTTGGTTTCTATTAGCATACTAACATTGCTCATATATAGTATGGAGTAGATTAATGAAAAAAAAATTAAATCTTTATGTTGATGGTACAATCACAAAATTCACTAATGCTACAACACTAGTTGATTAGAAAATTGAAGACAATTGGGCTTTAGGCATTATCAGGAGTTTTGTACATAGATATCTCTTCTTTGACATTTCTAGCTTTAAGGAAGCCAAGGATGCTTGGTTAACTTATAGGGTTGTATGGTAAGGTGGATGAGGAAAAGGGATTCCAAATTGAGGATGATCTACTTCTATTAGATCCTAAGAATTTTGACATAATTCAAGGTTATATCAACAAATCTAATGAGTTGTAAGCATTACTTAAAGATTATGGTAATACCATAAATGATGATCAATTGATTCATCACATCTTGAAGAGGCTACCTTCAGAGTATTCATCTTTAGTTTTGAGTTACAACACTCATAGGTTGACCATGGGAAGTGCCTTCACTAAGCCTATAATTGATGTATTTGTAGAAATGTTGATGATTTAACAATCCAAGTTGATAGATATGGGAATTTTTATGTCATCAAAGACCAAAGCATTGGTGGCCAGTAATGAGAACCAATCAAATCAAAGTGGAAAAAGTTCCACTCATAGCAAGAAAAAGTAGTGGGAGCAAAAATTACAATCTGAGACACAACAATCTTCCTCTTCACAACAAGGTAGTTCCTCTTCCAACAAGAAAGGAAACAAAAACAACAAGGATAAAAAATTTTGCGCATATTGCAAGAAACCAAATCATGATGAGCATCATTGCAAGACTAAGAGAATTGATGAGTTGGAAAACTTACTCAAGAAGAACAAAAGCAATGTGCCAAATGCTTCCAAGGATTCAAATCCATCCACTTCAAAGGGAAAAGGGCAAGCACTTATGGGTAGTTCAAGTTCTTTAGGGGAATGGATTCTTGACTCAGGTGCCTCATATCATATGGGTACTTCAAAAGGAGACTTTTCTTCATTGAAGCAATCTAGGGTACCTCACATCTTTGTAGGAGATGATACAAAAATGGAAGTTGAAGGGGAAGGACATGTGGAGATGGAAAATTGAGAGTTCAAAGGCATTCTCTATGTTCCTAACCTTAGCTCTAATCTCCTTTTAATTTACCAAATCACTCACTATGGAGATGGCAATAAAGTTGAGTTTCTTCCTAATTCAGTAATGGTGTGCAATCTTAAAGATGATTCATTGGTTGCAATGGGTAAAGTCAGTCATGATACAAGGATTTATTCCTTCTCCCACTTTGTATCCAAGTCTCCTTCACATGCCTTTTTGACACAATCTCATTCACAAAGCAAATTATGGCATGAGCAGTATGGACATCTTGCCTTCCACTATCTTTAGCAACTTAGCTCCAACAATATGGTCAAAGGTCTACCTATCATCAAATTTTACAAAGGTGAATGTTAAACTTGTTCAATGGATATGCATCTATAGGAGAAGTTTGATAAAGGGAAATCTTCAAGAGCCTCAATTTTTCTCAAGTTGGTTTACAGGGTTCTAGCAGGCCCTTTTGCAGTGACATCAGTTAGTCAATGTTGCTATATCCTCTCTTTCATTGATGACTTTTCATGCTACATATGGATCTACTTTATTGATTACAAGAATGAAGTGTTTGATATGTTTCTAGCTTTCAAGATTCATGTTGAAAAGCAATCAAGGAAAGCCATCAAGGTTCTTTGGATGACAATGAAAGTAGATATGTGAACTCAAGACTTTGAGACTTTTGTGAACTTGAGGGTATTGATCTTTAGAATCCAATAGCATTTAGTCCCCAAAAGACAAATGTTTTAGCTATGAGGATGCAAACTCTTAAGTTAATGGCAAGTTACATGATTAAAGCTAAGTCTCTTGATCCATCACTTGAAGTCAAAGCTATAAGAAGTGCCAATCACATACTTAATAGGTCTCCCCATAATGTCTTAGATGGAAAGACTCATTTTGAGGCATGGTATGGTAGCAAAGTAGTTTTGAAACACTTTAGAGTCTTTGGTTGTCCAAACTGTGCCCGCATCTCTTCTAGGGAATGTGAGGCACCACCACCTAGGCCTTGTACTTTCATCAGGTATGAAGACAATGTCAAGGCATATAGACTTATGGGTCCTAAGACTCATGAGATATTCATAGAGAGGAATGTTCAATTTGAGGAAAGTTCACCTAGCTTATCCTCTAATCCTCTTTGCACTTCATACATTTTGGAAATTGATAGTGACTACAACAATAGTGATTGAACAAATTCAGATATGTGGGGTCCTATTGAAAGTTGCAATATGAGGTCACAACATCAGCACATTCCACATGCATACATTGCCACAGTGGTAGGTCCATGTATTTCAATATAGTAGGGTACACCTAGTCTTCTAGTTGTAGCATTAGTGGATAACTTCTTGACATACATTTTAGGTTTGTTTGCAAAGTCCCACATAGCATATTTGGGAGATATCATTGATGATATACATCTTCTCTTTGATGAAGAAGCCCCTTCTTTAGTTGTTACCAGGGATCACTCTGACCCTCTTGTCCATTCTATACATGATTAGTCTTACCAGGTCGATGTGATTGTGGATTCTTATGTACAATAGTTTTAGGAGGTCTCTTCATCATTTGAGGATATGGTTCTTTGGGATATGCACTACATCCATCCTTTCTAGAGATCTGCACTTGTTCTTTTTAGCAGTGTTGGAAGGGGTGACCATCATTATTGACATAGGGAATGTTGAGTAGGTTTTAGAGACACCATTAATCTTTAGGATTCTTTCTACACATTGGGGAAGCATCTCACATGTACCTCAACCATTTTTTCTGCTAAAGGGACATTCTATCACTTGGAGCAGCTATCACTAATTGACATTCTACATTGGGGGGGGGGGGGGGGGGGGGGAGACTATCTTGTCTCCTTTCTTCTACTTCTTCTCTTTTATGGGAGGTACTTTTTCATCTTATGGGGTTTTGTCCTTTTCATACTTCTCTATTATATATACTTGATGTATGTCATAATGGGGGGGGTCATGATTACTCCATCCATCCATGCATCTTGTTTTTTCATCTCTCTTTTTGGGGGAGGGTTTTTCCCATGAGTTTTTCCCTCTTTCTCTACTTAATGAGAGATTGCATTGTCTTTTGTACATGAGTACCAAACATGGCCTAGTAGCTAGGGCCCATCATCAATTTCATCATAGCTTATGTAAGCTTAAGTGTATTCCCATAAGTTGCATTTAAGGGGTGGTTTTGGTGTAAATAAGTATTTACATTTACACTTTACTTACGTTTACTTAGGTGAATGCATTATTTTATTATTTATTAGTTTGACACCTAGGAGTATGTGTACTCATATGAGTTTTCTTGTTGAAAACATAGGAGTTAGCACTCTAATTAAGTACATGGTGCCTACAACATCTCTACAAGAGATACACCTTATCATACTTATTTTCTCATCTACAATGGAGGATAATCCACTTCTGGTGGACATGTGCTTAGTTTTCATGCTTATCTTCTAGCTCCTTCTAGCAACATTCTAGATGCGTCATAGGGGCCTTTATATAGAGGCACTCCTAGTGTGTATGTTCACAACATTACATGAATACAATTTCCTATTATTATTCTAATCATACTTTATTGCTCCATTCTATGCTTGTGCTTGAGTTCCTTGATCTTGGGTGATTTTTCCCTAAGGAAAATTCTTACAATTCTAATTACATTTCATTTTATAATGATTTTGTTTATCTAGTTTTGAAAATGATAAGGATGTTAATTGAAATAATTCCTAGGAGTGTCAAAAAGGTTGTTAGACCTAAAATGTGCTTTGATGTTGGAAAGAAATTAACACATGACAGTGGGAGTGTGTTCTTATTTGAAGAGTATACTATTGTAAGGGTTTTTGGATGCCCTCGGCCACCCCATATCTCACCCAAATATGCCCTAAGAGATTAGGGTTTATAGAAGTTTTTTGGAAATTGATTTCTTTGAATAGAGAATACTTTGGCAAAGGTGTCAAGAAGGGAACCTTTTTGTGTAGATTTACTAAGTAGGAGACTTTGAAATAGGTAAAAATTCCATTGACAAAACCAATACATTTTTAAGAAATTATAAACTGCCAACTGGGCCAGCCAAAACTTATGATCCATTCAATGTAGTTAGACATGCCCTAAAGAACATGAGAGGTTACAATTTGTCTCCCACAAAACCTATCTGGGAAGAAGATGTTATTGCTGATAGGTTAAATGAGGAAATTTATAGGGAAAGGATGATAAATTATAGATACATTGTTAGCTTTGAATAGGAGATGATAAAAAAAATCCATCCTTCAAGGGATTTTATCTTGAGTAAGACTACTGGTAAAAATTGAATAAATTTGTGGAGAATTTTGATGAACTAGCATCACAAGTCCCTAGAACAATCAAATGAAGATTGTCCTTGAGCATTCAGATGATGAAGATCAACCTAAAGAGGACCAGCTTGAAGAGGACATTCCTAAGAGTTCTGAGTGGGTGGAATAGAGGAATAAAAGATAGAAGATGGTGGAAGTCCTGAAAATGGCTTAACAAAAGGCCCTAAAAATTCTACCAAGGGGTAGTAAATATTTTTATTAGTGTAAATAATTAATTATTATTACACTTTACTTAAGTTTACTTAGGTTAAATACATTATTTTATTATTTATGATATCAAGGAGCTATCGCTACGGCTATAGAAGCTAGTTGGTTTCAACATATTTTGAAGGAGTTTGGATTTGACATACCTAAACCCACAGTCATTCATTGTGATAATCAAAGTGCTATCAAGATCTCAAAACATTTAGTTTAGCATTAGCAAACAAAACATATTGAGGTTCATATGCACTACATTAGTGAGCTTATTCATGAGTAGTTCATTGTATTGCAGTATTCTCCTACAGTAGAGTAGGTTGCAAATATCTTCACCAAACCCTTCATTGAGGTCAAGTATCTTCATTTGTGAGATCTCTTGGGAGTGTAAGACATTTCACCAGGGGGATCCCATGACTCTTCTATAATTTATTGTACTTATCTCTCTTTTGGGGGGAGGGTTTTTCCCATGATTTTGACTATAAATTTTCCTACCCTAGGCCATAGTGAAATTTCAAGCATAATTTTTTTTGCAAACCAGAACTCGAAGGTCTGATTTGTGAAATTGGTATGATCTCTTTAGATTTGTGCAATTAATTTTTAGATCTAAATATTTTTGCATCTCTATATTTTTTCTTTTTGAGTTTGCATTTTATTTTCAAAATTTTGTGAAAAAATTGGCCTTATAGGCCAGCAGGAGAGATTTTTTTGCAAGACAAGATTGGAGCTTGCTGGTGCAAATTAGATATTGGCATCATTATCAAAAGGTCAAAAAAACCCCAAATTGATTTTTGATTTATCAAAATCAAAAATCTAAGGTGAGATCTAGAGTCAATTGATTTTTGGAGGTGCGATGGTGATGATTTAGGAAAAATAATTGTGGAGGTGATTTTCAAACAACGATATCTCCCTCATATGAACTCCTTTTTTTTTAGCAATTTTTTTTGTTTTGGGGTAGGATTTTGTGATCTACACATTGGTGTAGGATGTTTGAGATCTTTGAGCCTATATATTTTTGCAAATCACAAATTCTAATTTTTGCAACTTCAAAGGCTTATTTTGGGCTCATTTGGACACATTTTTAGGTTCTATTTTTTTTGAAAGTGCTTAATTTTTTGTCTACTCTCTAGATTTGCAATTAGATTATAGGCTTATGTGGACAAAAATACCACTTTGAGAGATAGATCTTTTCTTGCATTGTATTTCTTTGATTAAACTTTAATTTTTTTGTATATTTGAGCTACATTGCTAAGTCAAAAGTCCACTTCTGTCCATTTTGACAATTGGCCTATTGTAAATGCACTACATATAAAGTGTCTAAAACATTCTTTTGGGGAGGGTGGGTTCTTTGATTGAGTGTACAAAGAGGGGGGGGGGGGGGGGGTCATCTTGTGTTCTTGTGTCTCCTTGATATTGTGATCTTTCGTTTGCATTATGGGTTCTTTCTCTAAATTAACACCATATAATTATGCTACTTGGAAAGAAAAGATAAAGGAACCATTGGTTGAAAAAGGTTTACCGCATTATGTAAGTGGTGCAACAAAGAAACTTGTTGATGATGTTGATGACTCTTGTAAAGAAGATTGGGCATCAAAATAAGAAATGACCCTAGGAACCTTGTTAAAGAATATCTCAGATCCTATCAAATATCACATCAAGAACCTTAACAATCCAATAGAAGTCTAGGATAAATTTGAAGCATTGTATGGGATAGTAGATGAAGATATAGCCTACACCATTGATGACAATCTTCTCAAATTGGATCCTAGGAATTTCAACACCATCAAAGATTATCTTACCCAAGTAGACATGTATAGGATGCAACTTAAGGATTGTGGTGAACCCATCAAGGATGGAACGTTGATCAAACATGTGATGACTCATCTTCCTCCTAAATATGCAACTTTTGTTTCCAATTATAATACTCACAAATTAACAATGGGTAGTGCCTTCACTAAGCCTTTATTCGAGTCATTTTTAGGAATGCTGGTCTTAGAACATGAAAAGCTAGTGAGGATGGGAATTCTCTAGTCTTCAAAGAACAAAGCCTTGGTAGCTAATCAAGGGAATAAAGGTGGTAAAAATTCCAACAAGAAGCACAAGTAGTGGAAGGCTAAGCCACAAGATGACACACAACAATCTTCCTCTATGCATCAACCTTCCTCTACACAAAAATCTTCTTCACAAAAAGGCAAGTATTTTTCCAAAAATAATAAGAAGGGGAACAACTTCAACAAAAGGGAGAAGAAAACTTATGTGTATTGCAAGAATAATGGTCATGATGAACATGGGTGTAAGGATAAATAGATTGATGAGTTGCTAAACTTAATGAGAAAACATAAGATTGATGTACCAAATGCCTATAAGGATAAGGAATCTTCAACCACTTCAATAGGTAAGGGACAAGCTCTGGTAGCAAGTGCAAACAATTCTAAGGATTGGGTTCTTGATTCAAGAGCTACACATCATATGGGTGCTTCAAGGGAGAATTTTTCCTCTTTGAAACCATTAAATGTACCTTACATCTATGTGGGAAATGACACACAAGTGAAAGTTGAAGGAAAAGGGAATGTTGAGTTGGACAATGACATCTTAAGGGATGTTCTTCATGTTCCCAACCTTAGCACCAAACATTTTTCAATCTACCAAATAACTTAATATAGATGTTGCAACAAAGTGGAGTTCCTTCCTTATTTAGTTATAGTGAAAAATCTAAAAGATGATTCTATGGTGGCAATTAGAAAGGCTAATCATGAGATAAGACTTTATTTTTTTCCTCATTTTGTGCCTAAGTCCACTTTTGTTTCCTTGTTGACCCACTCAAATTCACAAACTAAACTATGGCATGAGAGGTTCACACATCTCAATTATAGCTACCTTCAACAATCTAGCAAGAAGGATATGGTCATAGGTCTACCTCAAGTGAAGTATTTAGAGGGTGTATGTATAGTTTGTGAAGTAGGCAAGCATCCCAAAGAGAAGTTTGACAAGGGGAAGTCTTGGAAAGCAACTATTGTTCTTGAATTGGTTCATCGTGATGTAGTTGGCCCATTTCTAGTACCATCATTTGGGAAGGCTCACTATGTTCTCACCTTCATTGATGACTTTTCATGCTACACTTAGGTCTTCTTTATTGCTTGTAAGAGTGAAGTTTTTGATAAGTTTATCACCTTCAAATCTTAAGTTGAGAATCAATTAGGGAAATCCATCAAGATTCTACAAATAGATAATGGAAGGGAATATGTGAACTCAAGGCTTATAGACTTTCCTACTCATGAGGTTATTGATCTTCAACATTCAGTTGTATACACTTCACAAAAAATTGGTGTTGTTGAATGAAAGAATGGAACCCTTAAGGAGAAGACCACTTGTATGCTACACCATAAGTCTCTAGATCAAGTTTTTTGGGTAGAATCCATGTGTTGTACCAATTACATCCAAAATAGAAGTCCCCATAAGGCCTTAGATGGAATTACACCTTTTGAGGCTTGGTGTGGAAGAAGATCAAGTGTAAAACACTTTATACTTTTTGGTTGTCTAGCATGGGTAAGGATACCTCCATAAAGATGAAAGGCGTTGGAATCTCGAATCAAACCTTGTATATTTGTTGGATATCCTGACCATATTAAGGGATACACACTCATGGATCCAGAGACACATGAAATCTTCATTGAGAGGAGTGTTCACTTTGAAGAGACTTGTCCAAGTTTGGCTCCTTCAACTCCTCCTTCCTCATTTAAGGAAAGTGATGATAGTGATGATAGCGACTTAGAAGATAATATTTTGTCAACTCTGACTCATAGGACACCACCTTTGTAGTGTCCACAAATAGTTTAGGATGTTCCTTCTTCTTATTCCACTAGACCTCATTGGAAAAACAAACACTTGATTCAATAGGTTCAATGTTGGGGAATCCTTCAAATACTAGGAGGATAAGATCACAACAAAAATAATTTCCACATGCTTATATTTCCATTTCTTCTGATCCATAGTCATTTAAGGAAGCATCAGGGGTTCCTGAATGGGACAAGGCCATGGGGGAAGAATACAACTCTTTAATGAAAAACAACACTTGGGACTTAGTTCCTCTTCCTAAGGGAAGTAAGCTAGTTAGGTGTAAGTGGATCTATCAAACCAAGTTTGTAGTAGATGGAAGTGTGGATAAATATAAGGATAGAATTTTTACCAAATGTTTCTCATAGGTTCCTAGTATTGACTATATTGAGACCTTTGCACTAGTAGCTAAGATGAACTCCATTCATTTGACACTAGCTATTGCTACAGCTCATGGTTGGGTTGTACATCAAATGGATGTGAAGAGTGCATTCTTGAATGGCTATCTTCTTGAGGATATTTATATGGAGTAGCCACAGGGGTTCATACAAGATTATACTTTAGTTTATAGGTTGAAAAATTCTATCTGAGGCCTTAAGTAGACTCATTGGGCTTGGTATGCCAAGATGGATTCCTTTCTTCTCTTAGTAGGATTCACTAAGTGTTATTTTGATTCAAATGTCTACATTATTCATAGGGATGACTCACACTTGATACTTTTGCTTTATGTAGATGACTTTATCATCACTAGAAGTAGTTCATCCATTATTGATAGTGTCAAAACTTCTTTATAGGATAGATTTTCTATGAAATTTTTTTTTTTACTTCATTATTTCTTTGGTATTGAGATCACACAGTCTTCAGCTGGGATCACACTTTCTCAACCCAAGTATGCTCTTGATTTACTTTCTTGATTCCACATGAGTGATTGTAAGCCTGCTCCTCCTCCCTTTCTTTTAGATGTAAGTTAGAGGCCAAGTCTTCTACTCCACTTATTGATGATACATTATATAGTTAATTGGTTGGGAGTCTCATCTACTTGACACATACATGCCCTGACATAGCTTTTGTAGTTGGCATAGTTTCTCACTTCATGAAAGAGCCACATGAGCTTCATTGGAAGGTTTCCAAATGTATTTTACACTACATATAGGTTACACATACACATAGGATACACTATGCAGTAGGTTTTGGACTTTAGTTGGTTGGTTATATAGACTTAGATTATGTAGGGGATCTTGATTCTTGCAAGTCTACTTTAGTTTACATGTTTCATCTTGCTTTTGGCCCCATTTGTTGGTAGAATAAGTAGCAAAACACTATTTCTCTTTCTTTAACTAAGGCTGAGTATCAAGGAGCTGTTACTATAGTTACAAAATCTATTTGGTTACAACATATTCTAAAGGATTTTGGATTTGGCATACCTAAACCCACAGTCATTCATTGTAATAATCAAAGTGCTATTGACATCTCAAAACATCTAGTTTAGCATCAATGAACAAAACATATTGAGGTTCATATGCACTAAATCAGAGAGTTGATTCATGAGTAGGTCATTGCATTGCACTATTGTCCTATAGTAGAGAAAGTTGTAGATATCTTCACCAAACCCTTCACTGAGATCAAGTATCTTCATTTTTGAGATCTCTTGGGGGTGTAAGATATTTCACTAGGGGGGATTGTATTGTGTTTTCCCTCTTTCTCCTTTTTTCAAAGAGATTGCATTTTGTTGCATAACATTGAATGTAGAGCATTGCATTTGTACATAGATACCTAACATGACCTAGTAGCCAGGGCCCATCATGAATTTTCATCCTAGATTTTGTGAGCTTAAGTGAATTCCCCTAAGTTGTACTAAAGGGGGGGTGTTAGTGTAAATAATTAATTATTATTACACTTTACTAAATTTTACTTAGGTTAAATGCATTATTTTATTATTTATCATATAGACACCTAGGAATATGCATTGTCATATGAGTTGTCTTATTGACAACATAGTAGTTGGCATAATCATCTGAGTTGTCATGTAGGCAACACATTTGTTCAAAATCTAATTGAGTACATGGTGTCTACAACATCTCTTTATGAGATACACCTATGTAAGCTTATCCTCTCATCATCACACTAAATTTTGTGCTCAATGGAGGATAATCCACTCTTGGTGGACATGTGCTTAGTTGTGAGGCTTATCACCTTGCTAACTCCTAGTCATTCCAAAGACCTTTATATATAGGCACTTCTAGTGTGTATGTATAAATATCATATTCTCATTATTGTTATTATGATCATCCATTATTGGTCCATATTGTGCTAATGTTTGAGCTTCTTGATCTTGGTGTTATTTTTCCTTGAGGAAAATTCTTACATTTTTTATGATAACAAAAGTAGGTTCTTAGTATCTCAACCATCAGAAGATGAGCAGAGAGAAACGAAGCAAATTGGAAGCTCAAATGATTGATGATAGAATCAATGAAGCTCCAAAATTTATGAGTGATGAAAACTTCATCAAATCTGATGAATTGAAATGTTTCTTATTTAAAATAATGTAGAATGAATTATATTTGTAAATGAAGCCAAGAGATTCTAATGAAGTGGTTGTTGGAATAGTGTAGAAACTATAAGAATATAGTCTTGCAAGTGAAGTTGTCACTATTGAATAAGCAAGGGACTTGGTGACAAGGAGTGGTACGATTGTTTTCTCAGGATGGGATATTAACTCATCTTTTCTATTGGACCAAATAAGAGGACAAGAGAGTTCAATCTCATTTAAAGATGATAATGAGTATGGAGAGGTAAGAGGGCCAGGATATAATATAGATGCTCAAACAATGGAAATATGTAATTTATCTCCAGAGCATGACAAACCTACCCTAATGGACATCAAAGAATTCCCTAAAGGGAATGTTATTTTTTTTGGAATATACACTCTACTTCCAGATCTGATATATGGGATGCACACTTCAGTGGTATTAATGGTCAAGAATAAAATGGATACTTTGAAGGCTCAACTTGAAGGAGCTTATGAAAAAATCATTAAATCTAGAAGAAGCTATGAAGAAGAAATGAAGAAAACATATGCCTTGGAATAGAAGACTATCAAGATAGAAATGGAGGTAGCATCATTGAAGAAAACTATCAGAACTGCTATAGAGATCCATGACGAAGGTGTGTAGATAGAAGGCTAGGCACCTAAAATAGACAAGGCATCAAGCCATGCAATGGAGATTGATGAAGGAGATTTGGAGGCAAGCAAGGATTTTGAAATTAGAACAATCAAAAGCTTGTTGATCCACAAAATAAATGTACTAAATTTAGTTTCTCAGAATGTTCATAGTAGTTATCTTGCACTACAAGTAGTAGAATATAGGTGTTTAGAGCTATTGCTCTATTATCTCCACTTTTCACTACATGGGGGCCCTATATTCCATTTTTTTATAGCTTGGTACATATGCTAGCATAGAAGAAAGATTTTCCAAAGATAACCATTTTAAACACTAGAAAGATGATCAATAAAGTAAAGGATCTAAATGGTTTCTTTGGTCGCAAAATGCAACTGATCCAAAATAAGATGAGGACAATTACTATAGGTACACTTGGTTTGGTGCCTACAATTTTAGATAATGATGGCTAGATGAAAGACTAGGTAGAGTGGTGAAACTTCTTTTGATGATATTCTTGAACATCCTAGGTTTTTATCCTATTGCAACAATGAGACAAGTGTCACAACAATTTATGATATCATTGACATGCTTTACAAGATAGAGGAAAAAATGTCTAAGATATCTATTGAAGTCCAGGAAATAAAAAAATTCTAAATGAACCAAATTCCTTGATGACTTGGATGTAGTTAGAAATGCCACCTAGTCAGATGTAGATATAGATATAGCTATATGGGAAGTCATTGTAGACATAAAATCCCTACCATCTGATGACAATGATTAGTTTAACAAAAAGTGTAGTTAGGATGTAATTAAAGGCATAAAGGATAAAGAAAAGGCATGGACCATGATAGGAGCTAAAGATGAACTAATTTTTTTAAAGAGATACTTGCTGAAAATGCCACCCGCTAGTTTTGCAACTACATCTAAAGTTTTGACCCAAGTATAAAGAAAGTTTTGTATCATAACCAAAGAAAAAATATATTTGTATTTGCTTTCCTATTTAATTTTGACAAGTGTCCTCTCATCTCAAGCTTGTTGCAATCCTTTCTATGAAAGGATTTCCAAGATGTGGAGTTTAGGTCCGAAATCTATGTAATTTTTAGTGTTATGTTATTTGCATATGGTCCAACCAATCTTTGTATCAATTTTGTGATGTATTCATCTACATATTTGAGAATACATGTAAACAATTAATGATAAATTGTCATGTTTTGAAGTATCTCTAAGTTTACATTAGTATTGTATGATTTTCAAGGAGAGTTAATACAAAAGAAGTGTTCTATCATATATTTCTTCTCTAAATTTTGTGTCCATTGTTATGTGTTGGTTATGTTGGGATTGTATGAGAAAAGTTTATGCAATTTAATGTAACTAGGATAGTTGTTGCTTTTAATTCAAGGAATTAATTAAATGCTTTAATAAATTAGTAGGATTTCCAGTCATATAAGAATGATATTCATAAACATGGGCCTTAGGGTTAATTGTTGATATAATTGATTTGTAAGGAAATTAATTAGGTCAAATTTTCTAGGTAGACTTTGAATGCCAATAGATAGGGGATAGATCATTTATTCAGGTGCATTTTGAAGAAATCATGGAGTTGCATGAAGCACAATTTTAAAATAAAATCAATCTTTACTTTGTTGTATGAAGAGTTTAAATATTGGCCAGTCCTTGTTTGCAATGAATCTCTTTGTGTTATAATTAGTTGTTGTAACCAAGAATTATTTTTAAAACCAAGAAGAATTGTAACCATTATTTTCTATAGGGGATAAATAAGAAGAAAGGATAGCAGTGTATGAGTAAAGTGTGAAGAAAATATCGAGTATCATAGCCATTTCATACCTAAGGTGCACCTACCTTGGTCCTGTCGATCCAAAAGAGTAGAGAATCCTTGAAATTTTTTGATGTTGGGTCCAAATCTAAAAAAATTTATGTTGATTATAAGAAGTAGCTAACCCTTAGGCTTGTTATTATCTTCTGCATTCTAGCATTAGGTATTTCCTATCTGGTAGCTTTAGAACCCTAACATGTGGAATTTATGCAAATTACAAGTATTGGCTATCGACTTCCCTAAATTGCTAGGATAGACATACCATATAGCAATATCTCAATGGTAAGAGAAGGGAGATAACTCTTGAGTTTAAATCCTATCCTTAAGTAAATTGTTCTATAAAATAGGAAAAGTACCTAAGTTGTTTATCTTCTAAATTCATCAAGTGACATAAATTCATGATTATAACCCTTGAGTTTGATCTAGTTTTATGTACTTTATTATGGGTTTTCACTTCAGTCTCATGGGTCTATGATGAATTTCTATTATAATTAAATCAAATTAAAAGAAAAATTAATGATTTAATTTAATGGAAATTTTATAAGGAAAGTTTGATATTTAATTATATTTAATTACTTGAGAAATTAATTAAATTAAAGAATTAAATTTAAATATTTAGTTAAAATCTAATTTTGGGTGTAATAATATTAATTTAATTTAATAATAATATATTCTAGAGTTTATTTTAAAATAAATGCTAAATATTTTGTAGTTATTTTTTTTAGTGATGTCATGTAATGCCATCAATTTGGTTTATGTGTACTTGTTTTTGGATCAGTCTAGTTAGAATGACCATATTGGTGAAACTTGTGATTTTTTATCAGTGAGATTTTAGTTCTTTCTAATTACTTGTTTAAGAATTGATGTGTATTTTATGGTTGCATGGGACCTTCTACTTTAACTAAGCTTGGGGTAGGTTATTTGAATGTTTTGTTGGGAAGTGGCTTGCAATGGAGGTCAAAGCCCTAAAGAGGCTACCTGGGTAAACCACTGTAGGTTATGTTAATAAGTAATAACATTACATTAAATAAGTGTAAAATGAACTAATAATAGTCATTTTTTTACTCTCTCATGCCTCGAGTGCTAGTAGAGACTAGGATGGGAGTAGAGAGGATGCTTGGTTGTGACCTTGCTTCATGAGTATGCCTTGTTAGTATGAAAGGATACTAGTGTTGCATAGAGTCACTAGGGAGATGAATTCTAGTCAGGCTGCCA
This sequence comes from Cupressus sempervirens, assembly GCA_028749045.1. Lineage (NCBI taxonomy): Eukaryota > Viridiplantae > Streptophyta > Pinopsida > Cupressales > Cupressaceae > Cupressus > Cupressus sempervirens. The sequence goes on along the minus strand of CM053787.1, from coordinate 679,401,298 downwards.
AGGTAACCTTAGAGTTGGCTCATGTGATGACACTTGCCCACTTATATAGTAGATTTCCTATGTGTCATTGTTGCCTTTGTGTTTAGATGTCATTTGTGTCTTGTTACCTTAAGTTAGATTTCTTTCAGGTTTTCCTTGACCTAGATGTTGATTTTGACTTTTGGGGTTGTTCTCATGTTTGGGAATTGAGACTATCTCCTTAGTGTGGTGGGAGTGGAACCTTTTTAGGTTACCATGAGGTTGGGTGGTAGTGCTTTTTACTTTTACCACTGAAATCTGATAGTTCGATGTTGTGGCTGAAGTTCCTTGTTATGTATTTCCTTTCATTTTTTTCTTGTGGACTATGATGGATGGTTATACCTATTGTATTGTATTTTATTTGATGGATCTTAAGAGATGATTTAATCTATTTTATTATGTATATTCTTTTAGCCTTTCATACCATGTGACTTGTACAATGGATGATTGTGCATTTTGATTATTGCCAAGTTGCATTCGAGATAATTGTATATTATTTAAATTGATTTGTACTTGTAATGATTCTTTAATGTGGAGTTGTTATATATTGGTTTTAGTATTAATTAAAATTATATGTGATTCAACATCATGGGACCCTTAAGAATTGTAATCTATTTTATGGTATGTGCTTATGTGTATGTTATTGCTTCCGCTATATTGTTTTTGTTGTTGTTAAGTTATTATTATTTTTTAAATGTTTGGAAAACTTAGTGAAAATTTAGCTTAATTTCTTTTGAGTTCCCTGGTGAGGCATTACATCTGGTATCAAAGGTTGAGTTTCTACATTGGGAGCTCTGGGTATATTGGAATGCCACTAGTTGCTAACTAGTTGAACTGAAACAAAACTTAAACTATGATATGTATTTATTACAAACTTGAAAGACTTCAACTTCAAACTGAAACATACTTAAACCTAGAAATAGGCAAAACTAAAATTGATCTTGTACTGTATTAAAAACATGTTTCTTATGTGTATGTTTTATAGTAGTATGTTCTTATGGTTAATATGGCATCTCTTTATCTTAGATATTATAGAAGGATGGTATCTAGGATGACATCTATAATTACAAGCCATAGCATAGGCCATAGTATAGGCTGAGGGTAAGGCAAGGATACTAGTGTGCATGAGCCTATTCTAGATAGTCCTATTCAAGAGGAAAATAGGGAAGAACATAATGGGGAAAATCAAGAAGATTCAAAGGAAGTTGACTTCTAAAAGATGATGAGGACTGTCATGGATTTCTTATCTCCTCCTTAGGGTACAACTCATTATGAGTCACACCATGCAGAAAATGGGGAAAGACATAGGTCCAGGAGTCCTTGGAGGGACACTCACATTAATATATAGAGGTTAGTTATAGCTGCACAAATGAAGGACCTTCAAAGGTCCAAGGTCAAATATTTTAATGGGCTAGGTTTAGGTTATGTAGCCAAGTAGGAGCTAATTTCTTTAGACATGTATTTTATTATACAATAATTTGACTCTAATGTCAAAGCAAGGTTTGTTGTCACCAAACTGGAACTCTTTGGAGCCACATGGTAGACTATCAAAGAGAAGAAGTTGGGTATAGACATGAACACTATCACATGGGAGTTATTTCTAGAAAACTTCCATGAGCAATTCCTACTAGATGAATGACATTAGCAGAGAGTAGATGAATTCCACAACCTAAGATAGTTCACTATGACCGTAGTAGAGTATGATTGTAAATTCTATGAGCTCATGCCTTATGCAAGGATTAAAAATAGCTTGCCATAGTTGGCCCAACATTTTATCAAAGGTTTTAATAACCCTCTAGTTGGGGGTGCTAATGAATTTTAACCTAAAATCCTTAAAGATGTTGTATATCGAGCCATGCTTGTAGAGTAGAGTGTTACTCTAGGACATGGTGGCTTTGTGGGAGCAACTACAACATTAGGATCCAAGGGTAACTAGAACTTAGGTAGAAATAGGAAACCCCCTTACCCTAAGGGAAATCATAACCAACAACAACAAAAAAAGGGACCATACCGTCTGGCACAAACTAGTGGCTGCAATTCAAACTCTAGGAACTACCATAAGCCACAACACAATAGTAAAAATTAGAACATTCAACCTTCCTAGAGAAACTAGTCATTTGCTAGTAAGGATAGCCACCAATAGTTGAGTACACCTCTAGCAGGGAGGGGATCTGGTAGAGGTTAGGGATGTTATTATTATAGACAATTTGGACACATTTTAGCAAACTACCCATAGTATACATCTCACTATTCAGGTTCTAGGCCAACTACATCTAAGCCTACAGTTGGAGATGCCAGTAGAGCTCAGAGATTATTTTCAGAAATGGACCACCATTAGGAGGATCATTAGGGAACCATGGTTGAGACTATAGGAGCTATCCAATGTACACTTCTCTCCATATTGTTTGATTTAGGTACTATGGACTCTTTTATTTCACTATCCATAGTTACTAAATTTAAGCTAGAGGCAGTAAAGAAGGGCTTGGGTTGGCAAGTGGGACTAGCCTCAAGTGCTAGGGTTCCCACAAATTTCTTAGTGTAGTATCATGTACTAAACCTAGGTGGGTTTATTAAATTAATAGATCTTCAAGACATCCATCTTGGCTCTTACGATGTGGTTTTAGGTTTGGAATGGTTTGGCTCTCATCAAGCTAGTATTGATTGTAGAAAGAAGACCATTTTATGTAAAGATGATCAAGAAGGACTCAGAGATTGTGGGTATCCATAGACCTATATCCCTACATATAATATCTACTATGCAATTAAAGCAAAAAATTTATAAGGGATGTCAAGTGTTTGCCATTATGGTGACAAAAATGGAGGAAGAAGACCCTATAGGGAAGACTTTAGACCATCCTATCTTATAGGAATATGTGGACATCTTTCCTAGATAGGTATTGGGTATGCCTTCAAAGAGGGATATTGGTTTTAGCATTGATCTTGTTCTAGGAGTAGAGTCTATTTCTAGAGCTCCTTATTAGATGACCACTCAAGAACTAAATGAGTTGCACCTATAGCTTGAGGACCTTCTACCCAAGGGTATTATTAGACTGATTATATCTCCATGGGGAGCACCAGTGCTCTTTGTGGAGAAGAAGGATGGTTCATTGTGCTTGTGTATTGACTATAGACATCTGAATAAGGTGAAAATAAAGAACATGTATCCTTTACCAAGGATTGATGATTTATTTGATCAGATCAAGGGAGCCACAATGTTCTCCAAGAATGATCCAAGTCAAGATACCATCAACTTTGCATTCAAGATGTTGACATTCACAAGACCACCTTCTGCACTTGCTATAGGCACTATGAGTTTATAGTGGTCTCATTTGGGTTGACAAACACTCCATCAGTTTTCATGTGTCTGATGAATGGGGTGTTATATTCTTATCTTTATTTATTTTTACTTTCCTAGTTGATATTTTTATATATTCTAGATCCTAGAAGGAACATGAGGAGCATCTAAAATTGGTTTTGTAGTGCTTGAGAGATAATCAACTTTATACCAACTTGGCAAAGTGTTATTTATTTCAATTAGAGATACAGTGTTTAGGGCATATCATATCAGGTGATGGTATCTATGTAGACCCTACAAAGATCAAGGCAATGGTAGATTGATCTGCACCCACTACCGTGTCAAAAATTCATAGCTTCGTGGGTCTAGTTAGTTATTATCTCAAGCTCATCCAAAACTTTTCTAGAGTAGCACATCCTATCACTTCTAGCCTTTAGATGAAAGGAAAGAAGTTTGTTTGGATAGAGAAATGTGAGGAAGCATTTCAAAACCTCAAAAAGCTTTTGACAAGTGTAATAATCTTAGTAGTGCATGATCCAATAGGTGACTTTATGGTGTGTATGGATGCTTCCCTACACAGGATTAGAGTAGTATTGATATAGGATGGATGGGTGATTTCTTATGAATCACACAAACTCAAGGATTACAAATTGAATTATCCTATGCATGATCTTGAGTTATCTATGATAGTTAGTGCCCTAGTGAGATAGAGATAGTTCTTATTGGGACATCATTTTGAGCTTCATATTGATCATCACAATCTACAGTATATATTTATGCAACCTAATCTGAATGCTATGTAGAGGCATTGGATGGAGTTTCTTTGTGAGTATGAATTCAAGGTGAAGGATATTCAGGGAAAGGAGAACATGGTAGCTAATGCTTTGAGTTTTAGGAGACATGAGACATTATCTATGACTCTTAGAGTGGATTTAAGGAGTCGTATACTTCATGCACTTCCTACAGATAATTGGTATCAGGAGGTGAGCATGGAGACAAATTCAGGAAGACCATTGGAGGGCAAATTTTCAAGTCATTTTTTGGAGTCAAATGGCCTTTTGAACTATTCAAGAAGGATCTATGTACCACTACTAGATGAGCTCCATACATTGATCCTATCAAAGGCTCATCATGCACCTTACTTAGCACATTCAAGTGTTAAGAAGATGCATGCAGATTTGCGACATCTATACTTTTGGATAGGGATGAAGTGTGATATCACTAATTTTGTGGCTAGGTGTCTTGAGTGCCAAAGATTCTAGGTAGAGAACCAACATCCAGTAGGGATTTTATAGCCTAATATTATTCCCTCATGGAATTGGGATATTATCTCTATGGATTTTATTATATGATTGCCTATGACTACTCATCATCATAATGCTATCATGGTCACCATTGATCGATTAACTAAGGTGGCACACATTTTACCAATGAGGTAATCCTACACAGTAGCTTTAGTAGCTAATGTCTTCATGTGAGATATCATGGGATTGCATGGCATTCCCCAGAAGATCATTTTGGATAGGGATTCTATATTCCAATCAATATTTTGGACATCACTATAGCATGATCTTGGAGCATAGTTGAACTTCAGCTTAGCTTATCACCTAGAGATAGATGGTCAAACCAACAGAGTGAATTAGGTTTTGGAGGATATGTTGAGGATTTATGTGATAGATAGATAGAATCTTTGTGAGGATTATCTTTGCCTAGTAGATTTTTCTTATAATATTGGGTATCATAGTTTTATCAAGATCACACCATATTAGTCTTTATATGGTTGTCTTGGTCATACACTATTGAGTTGGGACAGTCTTGAGGATCATATCCTATTAGAACCTAAGATACTTTGAGATATAAAGTAATAGGTAGTGCACATTTGTGAGCACATGTCTACAGCACAGGATAGAAAAAAGAAGTATGTTGATGCTCATAGAATGGATACACATTTTGCATTAGGTGAGAAATTTTTCTTAAGAGTGTGATTGTAGAAGAGTCTGATCCATTATGGAATGGATTCGAAGCTACCATCTCACTTTGTGGGACCATTTGAGATTCTTGAGAGGATAGTTCCATTTTCCTACCATCTTGTATTGTTGCATAATGATGTTTTCAATGTTTCTTTACTTAGACAATATATTCTTGATGTCATGCTTGTTCTTGATTGGAATGCATTACAAGTAGAGGACAAGAAAATGGCTTTGGAGTCAGTTCACATTTTGCAATAGTGAGATTTGACCTTCAGGGGTCAAACAATAGAGCAAGTAAGAGTCCAATGGGACCCTACTAATGAGTCATTAGCTACATGGAGAAAGCATCTGGTTTACATGATTTATACCCCTACTTGTTTATAGGCTTCTAAGAGTAAGCCTAAGTCTGGGGGGGTGGATGTAGTGCCTACCCCTAATTTTCTTTTCATTTTTTATTGCCATACTCTTTTAGCCTAGCTTTATGATTATGTCTAATGTTTAGTGGTATTTGATTTTTAGATTATTGGATATTGTTTCATACTTGGTTAATTATATGATGAGATCACTTTGGTACTAGTTATTTCATGTATGTATGATTATGCTATAGTGATTCTAGTTATTTCATTATGATAGTTAGATGGATTATTGGTATGCATTTTCTATGGATACTTACCCCTTACTTGAGTGTGTATGGTGTACGTGCATGTTTACTTTATTTATGATGTTTCTGATATGCTTGAGGGAGGGAGCTATAGTCACCTACTAGTTGGGATCTACACAATGCACCACTTCCTGCCATTGTTTGTTTAGTTTAAAATATATGTGTGTTTATATGCATGGATTTTATGAGGATTATAGGTACCAAGATTCAACTTCCATGAATTGCCAGGTTGAGCGTACCCTATCGCAATATCTCAATGGTAAGAGAGGGGAGATAACTCTTGAGTCTAGACCTTGTCCTTAAGCCAATTGTCATAGAAATTAGGACAACTACCTGAGTTGTTTACCTTCCAAATTTTTCAAGGGACATAAATTTTTGATTATAACCCTTGATTTCAATCTAGTTTTTGTACTTTATTATGGGTTTTCATTTCAGTCTCATGGGTCTATGATGAATTTCTAGTATAATTAAATCAAATTAAAAGAATAATTAATGAATTAATTTAATGGAAATTTAATAAAGAAATTTTGATATTTTATTATATTTAATTAATTGAGAAATTAATTAAATAAAAAAACTAAATTTAAAGATTTAGTTAAAGTCTAACTTTGGGCATAATAATATATTTAGGAGTTCATTTTTAAATAAATGCTTAACATTATTATTACTTAATAAATATTTTTATCAAAAACATCTCGAGAATTAATTAAAGAGGGAAAGAATATTATTTAATAAAGATATTTTAATTAAATGGAAACAAGGTTGTGCATGAATATTAAAATATAATTAAATAATAAAGGTAAAGGGCTTTTCACATGATTGCACAATCAAAGCCCTAAGTTTGGGGGAAAACTCTTTATTAGCAATTTAAACTTCATTTCTCCATAATCAAGTTTTGGAGGAGCAATTTTCTGACAAGAAGTCTTTCAAAAGAAAGGTGATTACTTATGTGTTTCGTATGTTTGTTGTATTAGTATAAAATTCAAGTAGAATCTTGTGGATTATTTGCATAGTAGTTTTTCATTCTTTGAATTTCATGTCTTCTTCCTATGTGGATAAATCTATTTTTGGAATTTTAAATTTTGTTGCAACCCATGTGTTGAAAATTACTATTCTCTATTTCTTGAATATGTCTATGAATGAATTAATGAAATTGAAACCATTGTTGTAAGTTTTAATTGTTCTTCATTCTGAGATTATCTATATATTAGAACTAAAAATTTAGAAACCCCCATTCTATTAATTTGATAGAATGATATTTTTAATCAAGTAGGGTTTTGGGGAAGAAAATGATTTATAAAATGCAAAAATTGATTGTGTAATTGGATTTTTCCTATCAAATTTAATTCACAATTTTTTTTGATGAATAGTCCCTTCCTTATATTAAATATAAAAAAATTACATATTCACAAAAAAGGGGCCAGGAGAAATAGGATCACCCTGTGAGTTGAAACGACCAGAGGCTAGAAGTCAACTAATCATCAAAAACTTTTACAAAATGTTAGAAAACAAAGAAATACTCAAGATGCTAGTGTAATAGTAGCATTATCTTCATCTTTCTCTCCCTTAGGCATGGGAGGAGAAATGGCTAAGTCTAGTTGGGGAAACACCCACTTGGGGTCTGAGTGAGTAGAGGGCCAACAGGAAGCAGAAGTAGTAAGAGGAGCCATTGGGGACCACCCTGAATGAGACCTCTAGGGAGGTGAGGCAAAGTGGTATCAACCACTAGATCCTTAAGGAGAGTAGCACCATCCAAAAGCACCACCACTAGGAGAATGGTGTGGCTAAGAGCAAGGTGTGTGTGAGCAGCAAGCAGAACTGCTACATCCTCGATGGTGACTATGAGGAGGAGTATGTTCATTAGACGCTAGTTCTAGTAGAACATGAGCAACCATACAAGGGGCATTTCCCCAATGAGCTAAAAGCTCCTGTAAGTGAGCCACTTCCAAAGCCACTTTATCTATTTCAACTTGAATCTACAACATGACATTGTTATAAATAAATGCTTTAGCGTGCATAGCCACATTAATGTCAAGTGTGTTGTAAGCATAAATTACTAAATTGTGATCTTTCCAAATGGTAAATAAGATCTCCAATCTGAAAGCATGCAAAATCTAGGCGTACTTCAAGGGTATCTGAGTATTATCACCTAGAACAACCATATGTCAAGAAAAAGGTTCTGGGTAGAAGGGGGAAAAATATCATGGATCCATTGCCAGTAACATTGAGCCTATCTATAGAACAAAAAAAATTTCAAAAAAATCTCTGGTTGACCATAGAAAGGGCAACAAGGGTCAGGAACTCATAGGTGTTGTAGTTAGGAGCCTAAAGGCAATCCCTAGAAAAGAATACACTAGGAGAAATGCACAATTTTGGGTTCAGTAATGGCATTCCACATAGTGGAGAACCTATTACTCCAAGTACAATGAGAAGACTATAAATGCCATCTTTGGTTGAGAATCACAACCATGGGCAAGTGAGGAACTAGCCACCAATAGTCTGGCCTAGGCTTATAGTTGGTTATCAAGATGTCTAGATACCACTTCTAGTCTTTCCACCAAGGGGGAGAGGACTGAATGCCCACTTTATGTAACAAATGTGGAGGCACTTCAAAAACTAGAAGATCAAAAGTCTATTGATTTGGGTGAGCGAGCCTGAATTGCAATTGCACTTTTATGTCCTCCCATGATCATAAGCTCCTAGTCACTCTAGAAAAAAGATCTTTAGGGGTCCTTATGCTACATTTAAAAAAATGCAAAGCACTAGCCTTGTGCACCTTAGCCAAGGGAACACCTTGGATAGAAAATAATGGTGACCACTAGAGATTGTGTTGGTTCATGGGGAGCCCATCTCTGAATCCATTACCAACCCAATGAAGCTAGGGCTTAACTACTTCCTATGCTTTCCAAATACTCTTGGCAACAAAAATACCTTGAATTTGGATAGGTTCAGTGGTGACAAGAAGGGTTTGAAATCCAATCCCCTTCTAGGTAGGCTAATGAATCAAAAAGCTAGAAGAGATGCAATTTCTTAACAAAATCTTCTAGGCTTCATTTCCAAAAAGAGCTCAAATTATCTATTTGGCACATAATTCAATACCTTCCTTCTAGTTGGACAGCAAGCCTAGGCCACCAAACTCATTGGAAAGATAGCAAAAATCCCAAGTAACTCTATGAAATCCCTAGTGAGAAGCATCTGATGCCCAGAGAAAGTCACGTAAAAGGTTCTCAAGCTTGAGGCAAGAGGCCTTTGAAGTAGCCCAATAGGAAGAATAGTAAAAATGGGTGGTGGCCAACACTTTTGAGAAAATCTAGAATTTTCCTGCAAGGGAGAGAGTTTTGATGATTTAATACTCTAGCCTCTTCTCTATTTTGGCAAGAACCACATTCCAGAGCTCAATAGTTGAGGCTTGAAAGGAAAAAGATAAGCCCAAAAGATCCATTTCCATTGATATTTCTCAATCCAAGTAGGATGGGGAAGGGAAAATTGTCTGTAGCAAAGGGTTTTGTGCCACTAAATAGTAGACCTTGAAGCAAGACAAAATGTGTCAAGGCATTACAAAGTAGAGGCAACATTCTCTTCATCCTCTATGAGAGTGAGGAAGGATTCATCAACAAAATGAACATTCACAAGCTAATCAAGGGAATTTGAGAGGTAAATACCTTGGACCCTCCTTTGTAAGATGGCATTTATGAGAAAATACCTACAAGCCAGTAGGCATCCTTGTTGAATTGAATGATAAAGTCCAAAAGCTTGAGACTGACAACCATTAATGGAGATGCAAGTAGAGGCATCCCCAAAAAGCATCTGTACTGACTACAAAAAAGTAGGGACAAACCCAAGAGCCTAAAGCATTGCAAGGATGAAAGGCCACTCAATCCAATCATAAGCTTTGGCAAAATCAATTTTCAAAAAGATGGCCTGTTGTTTGGAATGTCGATCGCATTCCATCCCTTCCCACATAGCAATCATATTGTCCAAGATATAGGGGGATTTGATAAAACTTGTTTGCTCAAGGTGAATGATCTGAGGAAGAAGATGATGGATTTTGAGAGAGAGCCTTGGTAATGATCTTGTAAAAGACATTCAACAAAGTAATAGGCCTCTAATTGCATATGTCTTCAGGATCACCTACCTTAGTTATGCATTTGATATTTCCTTTTTCAATAATATTTCCTAGAGAACACAAATCGTAGGCCTTAATGTAAACCTTATGCAGGTCTGGTCCAATCTCATCCCAAAATGTTTTATAAAATTCACAAGGGAAGCCATCACAACTAGGAGCCTTATCATCTACCATAAAGAAGATAGGTTCCTTGAGGTCTTCTAAAGTTAGCTTCTGCTCATAGAATGCATATTGTTTTGGAGCAATTCTTTTAGGAGTGATAGCCAAACAAGCCTGCAAGGCTTGGGTCCAGACCATCGAGGGACCTTGAGCCTTGAAAACTTTTTCGTAGTGGCAAAAAAAAGCTTGGAGATTTTCAGGAAGCTCATACAATGTGTGCTGACCCTTTCGAATACATTTTATCCCCACCATAGAGTGTCAGGCCCTCAACACACAAAAAAATTCCTTGGAAGCTTGATCACCAACCTTTATCCAGTAAAGGTGGGCTCTGAGTTGAGCTCCCTAGGTAGTATAATTATCTGCCACCTACTTCTAGTGATGAAGGTTGGCTAGCCAAACCTAGAGATCCATATCAATTAGATTCATGGTAAGAGCTTTAGTGGTCATACAAAAATCTTTGGTAATGGCCTCATAAGATCACTTGTAGTAAGAGGCCAGCTACCTCCCATAAATGTGAAGAAATCTTGCAGTATAGGTGATGGCATCATTCCACAACTAAATCCACCCAGAAGATGAGTGGGGCCTAGTTTTAAGGTTCCAAGTTTGTAAAATATGAGCATCAGTGGGCAAATGGGATAGCATTGAAGTATTAAAATAAAACTAAGTTTTACAATTATGAGGAGGGGCAAAATTCTAGGTAATGGAAAAGTGGATGGGAAAATGGTCTGAAAGATTCACATCAAGGAGTGGAGTGATAGGTAGTAGAATCATGTGAGAAAAAGAGAAAAAAAGTGAGTAAAAATCATAGCATGATCCAACTATTTATGGATCCTATTAGCTCCCTCTCAAAAGTTGGACCATATGTACCTGATGCCATTGGTCTAGTGGTGATGAGCATTGGGATCAAAAAGACGCAATTATTTCTGCATGTAAAACTAGGCTTCTTACTCTCCAAATGATTATCAAAAAGGTAGAAGAACCACTTTATCAAAAGCTAAGTCAACCATGTTAAAATCCTCCATAATATCTAAGTGGTAGGTGGAAAAGAATCAACTAGCCACCCCTACAAGTGTGATCACTTTACCACATCATTATGGGCATACATATTAACAATGCCAAAAAAATATTTTTGAAAAGACAAAAAAAAGCCAAACAACTCTCTACATGGGGTTAGAACCATGGGAAATAAAAGAAGGGAAAAGTTGAGCAGAAAGGAGAATGACCACACCACCTTGACCAGCTTCATGTTGAGAAGCAAAGCTAACACCATCCAACCATATCACATGGAAAGCTGAGTTGAGAATAAATCTCAAGATTTTGAATTCTCATAGGCACAGAACATCAATATTGCCAAACCTATGCTTAGTGTCATGAAAATAATATTTTCTAGGGAGATCTGTTAGCCCTCACACATTCTAGGAGAGAAATTTATGATACACCAACTTGTATATTCTTCTCATCCTCAAGTGAGGAAAAGTTGTTATGCAAGAAAGTAGAAGATTCAAACAAGGTGTAACCCAAAGTGATGCCTCTTCATTTATACCTAGTGATAGCAACTACATTCTAGCCTTGAGGGTTGCAAGAGCAATAGAGATATGAAGAAGAAATCATAGAATTTGTTTGAGGTTCTTGTCCGCTGTGATGCAGGGTTTGAAATAGGTGGTAGCATAGCCATGGGAGCCTTAGGTGCGATAGGCACAAAAGGAGCCACACTGGAGTTGGGATGACTGGGTTCTTGAGAAATAGAGCTTGCCTTAGTAGCGCCCTTTCCTTTCTTGACAACACTTGTCCATTCATCTTTTGTAATGGCCAGAGCCAGCTTGGGATCTTGCATCAAAGAGAAATTGCACTCAAGAAGAGGACAATCCTTTATCTTATGGCTAGTAGATTGACAGTGATAGAAAGTATTTGGAAGATCTAGGTAAAGAACCTTTTGGGTAAATGTGGTAGCACCAATCTAAATTTCCATAGATTCTTTAAGGTCCCTAGAGAGGTTGACCTCAACATAGACCCTTTGCTAAGGGTAGGCATTAAATTCTTTTTTGGTTCCACATAAATCACTTTGCCCATAGTTTGGGCAATTTTAGAGAGGAAAGACCAGCAAGGGATGGGTAGCCCAGGGAACTCTACCCAAATTAGAACCCTAAGCTTGCTATTATCCAAGACACAAAAGTCTCAAGGTCATCTCTAAAAAACAAGCAGAGACAAATGAACTATCCATGGCCCATGACTAAAAATGCTCTCAATTTGGGAGGGCTTACCAAAACAAAAAAAACAAAAATTCCTTAGTAAGGTTTTGAATCCCCTCAAGGAAAATCTCCTGAGGGGTCTAGGCCTTGGATACCCATTCACATAGTGCGCTTTCAGCTAGAGTGCAACCTACAAAATACACAATAAGGGTTTGGGTTTCTAGCCATTGGCAAGTAGATTCAAAAGCATAAATATTCAAAACCAATTCAAGAAATACCTTGGGCACAAATTTAAATGGGCATTTTCTCGGTGGGGCCATGTTTGCATGTAGGAACAACTCTAGCACTAGCAACAACTATTGGACCGAAGAGGGCCGAGGCCATGATACCTAATCTAAATTCCCACACTAAATGTGGAATGATAGATAGTAAGGTAGAGAGGACTCAGATGCAAACTATACAAGCCCTAGCAAAGTGCCAATTCACAATTTTTATTAAAAAAATAAAAAAGGAATTTTAGTCAAATAGAAGGGGGAAAATTGCTTTATTTTTTTTGTATAAACAATTTTTTTATATATAAAAACGTATATTAAATTGGTGGGTAGGGCTACCAACCCCCACCTAGTGTTCTCCTTGCTCTGACAACCAACAACAAAGCTACTACGCACATAGAAAATTGCTATGACTGTTTGTAGTCTTGCAGGTCGATAGGCCTTGATAATTGTGTTCATTATTATGTTAATTTTTTTCAAAGGTTTTATGAAATTTTGAATTTATTTTAATAAATATTAATTAATATAGTTTTTTGTTAATTTAATTTAATTTAGTTTTATGATTATCATTATTAATTATTTTAATTAATATTAAATGTTATCAAAATGTTTTAGTTAAGTTGTTATTAGATTATTATTATTTGATAATTATGGTTATTAATTATTATAGTATCTTATTAATAAATCAATAAAAAAATTAATAACTTAATAATTTCTATCTAAATTATTTTATAATGATTAATAGAGGCAATATTATGAGTTAGCAATACTTGTGCGTTAAAATTTAAAAGTGAAAATGGGTTAAGTTGTAAGGAGAAAATTGTAGACTTTATCAAACCAAAAAATTATAACAAAATGAAAACTTGAACCTTACTATTAACTCAAACTGTGTGTTTTCAAAACCAAACAAAACTACAATACTGCGCTACTAGTTGTATGTTGTGTGTTGGGTTTTGAGGTTGACTTAGAGTGTTGACCAATTTTAGGATGTCTACTAGAGGCCAATAGTTATTGTTTTAGGTGATGGCAAGTGCTATCATGGATTCAGTTTATGTGTACTTGTTTTCATATCAGTCTGGCTAGGATGATCGTATTGGTGAAACTTGTGATTTTTTATCAGTGTCATTTTAGTGCTTTTCAGTTACTTATTTAAGATCTGATGTGTGTTATATAATCATATGAGACCTACTTTTACTAAGCTTAGGGTAGGTTATCTATATGTCTTGTTGGGAAGTGGCTTGCAATGGAGGCTGGAGCCCTAAAGAGGTTGTCTGGGTAACCCATTGTAGGTTATGTTAATAAGTGATTAAATTACATTAAATGAGAGTAAAATGAATTAATAAGAGTCTTTTTTTTCCTTGCCCATGCCTCAAGTGCTAGTACAGGCTAGGATGGGAGTAGAGAGGATGCTTGGTTGCAAGCTTGCTTTGTAAGTATTTCTTGTCTATACAAAAGGATACTAGTGCCACATAGAGTCACTAAGGGGCCAGAGTCTAGTCAGGCTACTAGGGTAACCTTAAAGTTGGCTCATGTGATGACACTTTCCCACTTACATAGTGATTTCCTATGTGTCATTATTCCTTTGGGTTTAGATGTTATTTGTGTCTTGGTAACTTGAGTTAGATTACTTTTAGGTTTTCCTTGACCTAGATATTGATTTTGACTTTTGGGGTTGTTATCCTATTTAGAACTTGAGATTATCTCCTCAGCATGGTGGGAGTGGACTCTCTGCATGTTACCACGAGGTTGGTTGGTAGTGAATTTTAATTTTACCATTAAAATTTGACAGTTCAATGTCATGGCTGGAGTTCCTTGTTCTATATTTCCTTTCATTATGTTCTTGTGTACCATGATGGATGGTTATATCTATTATATTTTATTTTATTTCATAGATCTTAAGAGATGATGTAATCTATTTTATTATTTATATTCTTTTACCCTTTCATACCCTATGACCTATATAGTAGATGATTGTGCATTCTGATTATTTCCAAGTGGCATTCAAGATAATTGTATATTGTTTGAATGGATTTGTACTTGTAGTTATCTTTAATGTGGATGTGTTATATATTGGTTTTAGTATTAATTAAATGTAAATGTGATTCAATTTCATGGGACCCTTTGGAATTGTAATGTATTTTATGGTATGTGCTTATGTGTATGTTATTGCTTCTACTATATTATTTTTGCTATTGTTAAATTATTATCTTTAAAATAAAAAATTGTTTGGAAAACTTAGTGGAACTTTAAGTTAATTTATTTTCGGTTCTAGTGAGGTGTTACACTTTGCCTTTGCCTTAGGCTCAATAATAACAACCTTTTTCTACTTTTTTTTTCTTTAGGCTTTTCCATAGAAAGCTCATTCCCTTTTCCTTCCTCTACCTTTATAGATTTTCCAAGTCCTTCTCCTTCATCTTTATTACCACCCTCAACACCCTTTCTTTTTCTTATCTTTCCTTCTTTGGGTGTGTCAGATTGAGTAGTCAGCTCAATGATTGCGATTTTGTACATACCAAATTGCTTTGCACCTGCATCTATCTCATTCATAAAAAGTGTAGTCACTACTATAGTAATCCCATCTACATTTTCTTCATAAGGCATCGACCTTAACCATGCTAACCTCAACAAAATTGTGTGTGCATGAACAAAATTTGTATCTACAACAAAAAATACTTCATTGTAATACTTATCTACTACATACTTGGGTATCTTCATCATGTTCCTCATCTTTATTTTGAACTCTTCAAATGAATTATCCATTTTTTCCTCAAAATTTTCTCCCAATATGCTAATTAAATCACTTATTTGCTCCATGGTAGGTTACCTCCTATCCCATGCAATTGTTCCAATATTAGGAAAAGAATTTTGAACATAGAAAAATATACCAACTAATAAGGAACCAAACTTACAAGAGGTATTCTTTTCTTTCCTTATTGCCTATAAATTCTTTGTAAATTGGTGAAGTTGTAGCATAGCAAGGTCATAGCTATGATCTTTCTTCACAATCTTGTAGCCCAAATCCACATCTACACATGGAATATTTTTTAACCTATTGGATTGATAAAACTTGTGTGCAATCATAGAAACAACAAATTCAAGTAATGGGTCCTCAATTCTATCAATTGACATTCCTCGACCATTCCATTTTTCCTTGGTCAGATTTTCAAATTTTCTCTTTGTTGCACACCTTATACTTTTTGATTGATATAAGGTACGTTAGGTCCATTTATCCTACAAATGAAGGCCCTTTTTTTATATTGATTGACCAATCTTCTAACCATATTTTCATGTCATGAATGTGGCTAAGAACAATCTTTATCTATTTGGCCTTTAAAACCTTTGGAAGACCTAGGGCATGGGTAAGCCATTTCTTGACAATGATCCTGTGTTCATTCTTCAACACTCTATCAACACATAGATTCTCATAAGCTACTTTAATCTCAAAGTCTCCAATTTCTCCAACTTTACAAAGGTAATAGGACCTTACATTCTAAATAGTCAATACTCTAGTGGGAATTGATGATAAGGCTCCAATATTATCAACAATGTTTATGAGGTTTACAAAATTTTTTAAATCAGGCAGATGACTATGATCATTTCTTACAATTTGTGCATTGATTTCCTTCAACATTTCACTTCTAGATGCATTATGAACTAGGGTTTTGTTCTAACACCTCCTTCTTACAATATCTCCACTGAGTAAACAACTTGACATTGAGAGTAATACTTTCTTTTTTTGACAAATTTGTTGGTATTTTGCTACGATTCTCTCACACTAGCTATTGAAATCACCTTGATTGCCTTAAAATATCTTGAGAGATCCTTTAATCACTTGGTGAATGAAAATGAATGTCTAATTTCTATATATACCTTCAAATCTTCATTTTAGGTTTGCAATTAATGCCTTCATACTTGGTTGGTGTATGAGAGTTGGCTTACTCTCCATATTTGCTTGGTCAAGGTTACCTCACTTAGTCAACACTAATTCATTTGGTCAATACATCAACTTCCTTGATCACTTGGTCTATACTACAAAGCTCAATCAATATAGATTGTATCAATAATGCTCTATACTCTATGTTGCAAATGATTCTCTTGATGAAGGATGATTCCCTTAATACTATAAACCATAATAGAAACAAAGAAACAATAGAAAATGTGAGAATAAAATCTGGACTTTTTATTTGCACTACAAATGCAGAATTATGAAATTCACAAGTACAATATGCTAACCTACATGGGTTCCTTGATTACAGTAATCTACAAGACTAAGCTGTGAACTACCACCTAGAGTTGTCCTAGACAATGTTTAGACCTTTCTTAAATAGGAAATTTTATGCCTCTTGCGAAGCTTCTAGATGCTCAAACTTGATACCTAGGGCCCATAGTGTTGGAAATATATGATAGGCTAAGTTACTGAGAGGGGAGGGGTAAATCACTAACTAATAAAACTTAATCTTTATTCACCAATTAATCCTTAATTTGTATTCTGATCTAATTGCATGCATGAAAAACTAAAAGCATTAAAAAATTCATAACAATTTGACACACAATATGATAACCCAGAAACCTTCCAAATAGAAAGTAAAACTGGGGTGGGGATGTACCCACAAGCTTTAGTACTATAGTATAAAGTTGGCCTATTAAAGCTTACAATGATCAATTCTAATAATCTGCCCTATTAGGAGCAATAAGGACTGCTATTTCCACCATTCAAAAGGATTTACAAATATATAATGAAGTATGCACCCAGTAAAGAGATTTACAAAAGACTATTAAGTATACCTTCTGAAAGGGTTTAATTGTTCCACATATTAAGATGAACTAGTGGTTGATCTTTGATCTACAACTTGATTTTCTGAAAGAGATTCCTTTGAGTGAATGATCACCTTGCTATGATAGATAAACCTTTGTTGCTCCTTAAACTGTTATAGCCTTTTACTTCACACTTATTCTCTTTTATTATATGTCGATACCTCTTTAGATGTGATTCAATACATTACATATATTCCAATTTAAAATTCAACAAAGTTGGCTATAATACAAGTTTCACCAAAATACACGAAATCAGCCCAATTCTAGGTACATAGGTTTTGAAGGGAAACCTAGTGAGGTTCTAACACTCGATAACCATTGTTAATGCTCAACATCATCATGCACTTGGTAGATGTAGAATCTCAGCTCATACTAATCACTTCTAAGTAGTTTGAAATCAGTTTGCACTAGTGACTTAGTGGACACTACGAAACTCAACATATAAACTAAATCACTTGGTTGACATTGCATAGCTCGATCAACACTATCACTATGAGCTTGATATAAATTGAATCACTTGGTTGACACTACATAGCTCAACCAAGACTAGATTCACATCAATAAAGCTACAAACTTGGTAAGCAATGTAGAACTCAATTTACACTAAGAAACTTGATAAACACTATGAAGCTTGGTTTACACTAATAATCACCAATTTGGTAGAAACTACTTAGTGAAAACTAAATGATGTTCCTAGAACTTGGTAGGAACTATAGAACTTGGTAGAACCTGAATTACTGGGTTAACACTATTAACTATACAATACACTCAGTAGTTGCTAAGCATTTAAATAAGTGTGTGTGTCGCTAATTAAAAAAACTTGACTATAATTTCAGCAATCTCCCCCTTTGGCATTATTGACAAAATCACTTATCAATTAAAACTAAATTCTCAAAAAGTTCAAAACAATCTTTAGTCTCCATCTTGTGTCTTCAACTCAGTGACATACTCTATCTTTTGAGATTTTTCAAAATTACTTTTGTAAGAGATGATTATCTAAATATCTATACATGTATAATATTATGATGCACCCCCATACATATATATTCAATAAACTTTACATGTTATATACATCTTCTCATCTTCTCCCCTTTTATATCACATCTTCCCCATTTACAATATACTTTTCATATCATATACATCTTCTCCCCATTTTGGACATAAATGCCAAAGGTGTATGCTACATGGTTATTCCAAAATGTGACAATAAGTCAAAATGCACCTTTAAAATTAGTGACATTGTCTTCTCCCATTTTTCCTGCAACACCTTGCTTGCATGCAATGTAATCTAAACTTTTATTGATAATTCCACCATATGATCAGCTACGAAGAAGTTGTTATCATGGATGAGAGTTTTAGCATGTGCAATATGTTTTTACAATGCATCTATGTTTGGAAGAATCATGCCATGTATATCTACAAGTGTAGCCCTTATCCTAGCTTCTTCCCTTTTAAATTCTACTTGCAATTATTTAGTAATCTGATCTTTATGTAATGAGCAGAACTGTAGCTCAGATCAAGTGATAGCTGGTGTACACTTGCCTTCAAATCTTCATTTATCTTGAAGATTTTATCTTTTCTTTCCTGCATGAAGATGGATATATCACGGAGTTTAAAAAATAGAGAAGTGACATTGTTGGCAGAGATTTCTGATGAGCTTAGAATAATAGACAAGTCTACTTGGTATATGGCAATCTTTTGTGCAACTAGCTCCAATAATTTATTTTCAAATTTTTTCTCTACTCATTGCAACAATTTCTCTTGTCCATTCAAATATTCATTGGATTTTTGGATCACTTCTACTAATTGAGAAAAAATAGGTTGAGAAGTGTCAACCTCAATAATGAGTGCCTCTATATGAATGTTCTTTGCATCTCCAAGCACTTGATGTTCTCTATTACTTTCTTCTCTAAGCCTTTGCTTCTTATCTTTCTTCTATAGAAGTTCTCCTACTATATGCATTTGATGAGGATTTAGAGTAGAGATATCCTAGTTTGGAATAACTATATTATCATCAAGATCAATGTTTTCTTCCTTATCTTTTCCTTTGCTAGAAACTTTTGTACTCGGTTGAGGCTTTCTCTCAACTATCTTTGTACTTATTATTTTAATGCTTAGAATAGTAATAATAGTGGAAATGGAAGGACTAAAAATAAAAGTAGATATTGCACTTATTGAAGAAGTACCATGTTTTTGAGTAACCAAAATTGATGAAGGAGGAAGCGCTAACTGCTTGGCAGATGAAGTGATGGTCATAGTGAAAAACTAAGATGAATAGGTGCAAAGATTGGTTGAGTGCTTGGATTTGTAGTGTTTAACATAACCAAATTGGAAATAGCTTTCTCTGACCTTGATGGCCTTAAAGATTTTCTTAAAGAGTGAGGAAGTGAGGCTATAATTACTACTGCAATCTTCTCAAGGTTGGTCTCCTCAATGCTCTGAATCTTAGCGAGATTATCCTTAGTGTCTTGCTATTCTTGTTCCTCATCATCTTTATTATCATAATTTTCTTATTCTTCCTTTTCGTCTTCACCATCATCATTGTCACTAACATGAACAAAAGAATCACTCTATTTATGAAGATTGTAAATATTTTTCCATATATTAGTGGTATTCCTTACCACATGTCCAATGTCATTTATCAATATCAGACAAGTGTTAAATTTCAAAGTAAGTTTCTCTTCATTCTGCTTGATGGACTCTTTCACTTCTTTATCATTTAAGATCAACATGAGTTGCCTTAGAGCTTTCTCATATATGTCCTTGAAATTTTTCTTGGCACATTCCCATCTTGGATTGATTTTCTCCATTAATTCATTGGTAATCTATTATCGAAGTTGGTTTGGTGAATACTTCCATTTGCCTATCTTAAACATAGCCATGTCTTCAACTTTCTTCTTCTCTTCTAAATTTCTAGTTTCATACCTTAATGATTTAAAATTTTCCATGTTGACTCCAAAATTAATTTCTTTCAATTTGTCTTGAATTGTAGGTGGAAGCCATTTGAAAATCACAAATCTTGCTTCTTCACCCAATTTTAGTTTCTTTCTAGATGCTCTTCTTGTAAACACTATAGTAGAAGACTTGGTAGGTTTGGTTATAATAACCTTACCTTTCTTCTTGACTAGCTCTTCTTCTTCTTCAAATTTTACTTCATCTACCTCATATTCTACATCATCTTGTTCTATATCATCTCCTTTACCTTCTATCAACAAGAGAGTAGAACTAGTTTGTCTCAATTTAGCTATCCTTTTCTTTTTTTTGTTGATAGTAGGAGGAAGTTTTATCTATAATTCAATTTTGGCTTTAGCTTCATCATATGTACCAAATTATGTAGTCTTTGGGTCCATAGGTTCATTCAACAATGCTTCAATAATATTCCTGGTGTCATCAATATTGATCTTATAACCTAGAGGCTTGACCCATACAATTCTCAGTTTTACTATCATGATATACCATAAAAAAAATATCATTCTTGTAGTCTTCTACAAGTTTCTTTGGTATTCTAAATCTATCATTCATCTTATCCTTGAATGCATCAAAATAGTTGTCCATGATACTAATATAATTTTCACTCATTTTTGCTATATACTCATTGATCTGATATAGTACAGGCACATCTTTTCTCCATACAACTGTACCTTTTGAAGGGAAAAAAATTTATACAAAGAAAAATAAATAGGTTAGAAGTGAACCAAACTTACAAGGGTTATTCTTTGAATTTCTTATGCTTTCCATATTTTTTTTGAATTGGTTCAATATCAACTTAGCAAGGTCAAAGGACATGTTGTTCTTGACCGCCTTGAAAGTGAGATCCACTGCTTCACATGATACATTGTTGAGTTGACTAAAGCTATATATCTTGTGTGCAATTAAATGAATTCCAAATTTTAGATATATATTAGGAACACAACTGATCTTCATACCTATTCCATCACATTCGGAAAGGGTTTTGTTTTCTAGATCCACCCAAATTAGGGTTTTGGTGGTTTTAGCCTTTGTTAACATTGGGAGCATTGTGATCCGATGAATCATTTTCTTTGTTATGGGAATATGTTGCTCAAAACATAACAACCCGTTGTGCACATGGTTAAGGATAAACCTTATCCATTTAATCTAAAATTCTTGAGGCATCTCTAGAATGTGGGTTAAACCCTTGGCTTCTAGGTGTTGATGCTTTTGTTTTACCACACCATTCATGCACAACTTCCCAAAAGTTTCATCCATTTATAGGGTTCCTATAGCCTGAATCAAACAATGAAAATGTGAGAGAATACCATTTATCAAAAGTACCTTAGATGGAATTTCAGAGTGAGCTCTAGTTGAATCAAGAGTTTCTACAATAAATAGACTCAACTTAAAATCTGGTAATTTCCATTCAAGTCCTTGAACTAACATCTCAGACCCTTTCTTTCTCTTTCTACTGGAGGATACCATCACTTGGTAGGGTTTGTGAAAACACAAAAAACTTCAACAATAATTTGTGCAGATCACTTGGATGCACAAAAATTGCCCTTCACAAATAGCTCTTGAAAATTCACGGTGACAAATGAATTCAACTTCACTCTTTTTAACAAATTTCATCTTTCAATCACCATAAATGCTTGGTACATTCACTTGATTGATGAAAAAATGTCTTCCACTCAACTTAAATTAATTGCTTGGAAAATTATTTCATGACTCAGTGTCCACACAATGACTTAGTTACTCTCGACCTTTCTCCATAGAGTCTTGCAACCAGACCTAGCTCAGTAAGGTCCAAAATTTCCTTAGACTCTCAATGATACCTTTGCATCTTGGTTGATATGGATCTTTCCTTCTAACTTGACTGGCACTAATGTAGGATGTCTACTTTAGAATCTTAGCTCTAGTTATCCTTGTGGAAGATTAACTAGAAATGTTTGAGTCACCCAACTCTTTAGTGACATGTACTTCATTGCTTGGACTTGCATTCTTAGAAGATTTTGGAATCTATTGCTGTCTCATTTGCTTTATGACATTGTCATCCTTGGCCTTTTTTTCATCTTGAATTCTTCCAGTGTTCATATAGTTGTTGAAAGAAGATGACCAAGTTTTGTATAAATGAAAAATTTTATAGTGGCATTTCTTGTCCTCATGTGATGTTTTACATAGTTTATTCTAATGTGTTCCAAACTCTCCACAATAGTGACATCTACTCCAAGTATTATAGTCCCAACCAAATATAGCTTTTACAATCTATTCAACTGGATTCAATATCTTAGTTTTGCATTTAGAAGATTTGTGCCCATGCTTCTTGCATTTGTGACATTTTCCTTCAAATTTAGATTTTTCTTTGCATTCATTAGCTCTATGACCATGCTTATTGAAATTGTAGAATTTCTCATTAAATTTAGCTTTGTCATTGCTCCAAAATTTGTTTGATGTATGACCTAACTTATCACAATGATTGCAAGTAGGTCTTTGATTCTTTTGAGCTCCTTGCTTGGATGATTCACCTTCTTTTGTATATCCAATTCCTATTTTTCCTTTTTTTATATATTGGCTTTTCTCATTCAATTTATTCATATCTACTTCAGATTTCATCATCCTCTCATTGGTTTTCCTTTTATTGTTTAGATAATTTTGCAATCTTTCATTAAATGATCTTAAATTCACAATTTCTTCATTTGCATTAGTAAGTTGATCAATGAAGTCTACTTCTCGAAGGGGTAGATGCTGAATTTCATTATTCTTTCCTTCTTACTCTTGTTTTTCTCTTCCATGACTTCACACAATCTTACTGACTAAATTTCTTTCTCTCTTTTCAACTTTCTAATTTTGTCTTGAAGTGTACCCTTCTTTTCTAATAGTTCTTTTATTTCCTCATTAGCTTTATCTAAATTACTTTATGAATGGATGTCTTCAATTATTTCTTCAATGTAGAGTTTTTCATTCATCTATACTATAATATCTTTTCTTCTTTTCAAGGATTGAGAGAGTTGCTCCTTTTCTTTCTTGAGTTGCCCAATAGCCAATTCCAAATCTAACTTTTCATTGTCAATAGCCTTATCAAATTTGAATACCTCCATTCCCTCTGATCTTTGCTCAAGCTGCTAAACTTCTTCTCTAAGAACAACAGAGCTCTAACACCAATTGTTGGAAATATATGATAGGCTAAGTTACTGACCAATAAAACTTAATATGTATTTAGCAATTAATCCTTCATTTGTATTCTGATTTAATTGCATGCATGAAAAATTGAAAGCATTAAAACATTCATAACACTTTGACACACAATATGGTAACCCAAAAACCTTCCAAATAGAAAGTAAACCTAGGGTGAGGATGATACCCACAAGCTTTAGTACTTCAATATAAAGTTGGCCTGTTAAAGATTACAATGATCACTTCTGGTTATCTGCCCTGTTAGGAGCAATAAGGACTGCTAGTTCCACCCTGCAAAAGGATTTACAAACATATAATGAAGTATGCACTTGGCAAAGAAATTTACAAAATATTGTTAATTCTACCTTGTGAAAGGATTTAACTATTCCACCTATTAGGATGAACCAGTGATTGATCTATGATCTGCAACTTGATTTGCTAAATGAGATTCTTTTGAGGATAATGATCATCTTGCTATTATAGATAAACCTTTGTTGTTCCTTATACTATTGTAGCATTTTACTTTACACTTATTCTCTTTTATTATACGTTGATACCTCTTTGGATGTGATTCAATACATTACATATATAACATTCCAATTTACAATTCAAAAAAGTTAGCTACAATACAAGTTTCACCAAAATACACAAAGTCAGCCCAACTAAAGGTACATGGGTTCTGAAGATAAACTTGATAAGGTTCTAACACTCAAAAACCATTGGCAATGCTTGGCATCATCATACACTCAATAGACATAAAAGGTTATCTCATACTAATCACTTCCAAATAGTTTGAACATGGTCTACACTAGTGACTTGGTGAACAATATGAAACTTGGGATATAACTTAAATCACTTGGTTGACATTGCATAGCTTGATCAACACTATCACTATGATTTTAGCATAAATTGAATCACTTAGTCAAAACTACATAGCTTGGTCAATACTAGATTCACATCACTGAAGCTACGAACTCGATAAGCACTATAGAACTCAGTTTGCACTAAGAAAATCAACAAACACTATGAAGCTCAGTTTACACTGATAATCACCAACTTGGTAGAAACTACTTAGTGCAAACTAAATGATATTCCTAGAACTCAATAGCAACTATAGAACTCGGTAGAGCCTAAATTACTTGGTTAACATTGTTAACTATACAATAAGCTTGATAGCTACTAAGCATTTGAATAAGTGTGTGTGTTTGTGTCACTAATAAACAAACTTGATTGTAATGTCAACACATAGACCCTAAAAATACATATAGAGTCAACCAATTACATTTTTGACAATTATTTTTAGAATTTTCTAGTAGCCCAACTTTGGAAGCCATAACTCTCGAACTATTGCTTTGATTGGTTATTATAACCCCTTTTTAGAAACTCCAGCTACTAATCTACAACCTAAAAATTTTGCAAGCACCCTTCTATTTATTTTTTGAACCTCATATGAGTAATTTAAGGATTTCAATAGTGAGCCTGAAGATTTTTCTGCAATTGTTTCCACCAAAAATTGGCAATAGCTTCTCTAATACTTAAGCTGGAGCAATGAGATTTTTATGGTATGCTTATAACTCTAAAATAAACCTTTTTGTAAAAAATGAGAACATTTCAATCTCATATGAAAAACTTAATAAAATAAGAAAGTTCACATAATTAGTATGTTGGAAGTATAATAGGAAAGGTAAAATTTTGAGGGGAAGGGGGTTGAATCAGTAGTTTAAATTTTGCCCCATAAAATTTTTCATCACACATCCATCTCATACATTCAATAAGTAAACTGAAATACCATGTAAAGCATATACATCTTAATTATGTAAACAAGTAAACATTCACACATGTATGACACCAAGTATGATTACCCATAAACCCTCAAATGAGAAGGTAAAACTAGGGTGGGGATGACAGGTCCACAAATCTTCACTACTGCAGTAATAAAGTGTATCCAATGAAGGTTACAATGTTTGATCATGAGATATGATCTATCCTACGAAAGGTTTACCCTATTAAAGGCTTACAAAGACTGTTAGGTCTCACCCTATTAAAGGATTTCAATACCCTATCAAAAGTGTGCCTTTCTAAAGGACTTTAACTCATAATTAAGTAAGCACCCTATTAAAGGATGTCAATACAACCTATTAGGACTACTCTATTAAGATATTTAACTTATTAACCTACTAGAATGACTCAACATTGATTGTGTGGTTAGCACTTGGTATCCTGATGATAGATCACCTCTAAATTGATGTATTCTCGATCCTTCTTGATCAAATATCCCTCTACTATATGCTATTCCCTTCCGCTATTCTCTTTTAACTAATTTTGTATTGTAATCTCACTTCACAATTCCTTAGCCACCATGAACTCTCTGTTTGTGCATGTAAACTTCTCTCTTCGCTCATTCCACACACTCTAGAAAGTTTAGGGTTTTTCCTTCTTAAGAAGACATAGGTGACTTAGGGTTAGGTATGAATCAATGACTATGATTCATCCATTTTTCTACTTAAACCTTCCCTTTACTTGATTGGTTGCATAAAATTCATAGGGATGCCAACTTAAGATTTATCATTATCTCCAAAATATCATAATTCAATCTTTAAGTTGGCTCAAAAATGGTTTACATAGTAGTTTGTACCATTACAAACAACTATGTGAAAATTTTCATACTTGGCATATGAAGTTTTGATGCTCGGCATATACTATTTTCTTTACTATCACTTAACATTTGTATTACTTCACATGCACTACTTACTTGGCTCCTGAATCACTTGGCATACACTATCTGCTTGGCACTTGAGTGACTTGGCACATAAGTGGCTTGACACTCACTATGGACTCAGCATGCTCTATTATATACATGTTGTGCTCGACATGTACTACTTGTTTAGCATGAACTAAGTAAATGACTTAAGTGTGTACACACTCACTTTTCAATACCAATATGAGATCAACAATCTCCCCCTTTGACATGAGTGTTAAAAACACTTGGTCATGCATTGATATCTTTATTCTTATAAGCAGAATGTATATCTTATTTGGCTTATGTACAAAACTTCAAATTTTTAAAATTATGCAACAACTTATCTGTATTCAAAATTCTATAAACTCTTGTTGAGTAGATATGCTTCAACCAATACTCTTTGACTTCATTTTGTTTGTCATGCTCTTTTCTTGCTCCCCATTTTCTCTATCTCCTCTCTGTCTTCCCCTTTTTCTCTATCTACCCCTTTTTTACACTAATGTCAATGGGTTATACACTTATAGTGTAATTTTCAAAGAAAGATATATAGATCTCTAGTATAATTTTGAGAGTTGCATCCCAATTTTCACATGCTACATCCAAAGAGGTAATTTGGATAGCTAGCTTGGCAACAAGGTGAACTAGGCCATCTAGTGTAGAAAGATTTGAATCTTTCTTCACAAGATTTTTAGCATAGCCTAATTCCTTGTGCAAAATCTCCATATGTGGGGTCAATTTTGTTTGAATGCTAATTAGTTTAGCCCTTATGCTGGCTTCTTCTAATAATGTGTCTGACTAACTCTGGGTTTGTAGCAAAGTTCTGAAGTGTTTTTCACTTTGAGCTAAATTCATAGGCAATTTTGCACCTGATGAATTAACTTGACTTTCCAAACTCAAAATGTACTCCTTGTTTCTTGTGTGAAGAGTGTGGGATTGCACAATTTAGTGTACAATGAGAAAATGTTCTCAAGTACCTTCTTCACACTTTTTGCATTTGTTTCCAATGCAACTTGTGTGAGTGCTATGTTACCTAATATTTTCTCATTCACTTTACTTTGAAATTTCCTTTCAGACCATTCTAATAGTTTAGTATTTGTATCAAGGTCTGCATCACTAACCATTTCTACTATATTTTTCAGTTGTTCAATGAGTGGCTTTGTCTCATCTAGAATAGGCAGATTAAATGCATCTAAAAAGATGTCTTTAATATCTAGTAAGCTTTCTAATGTCTATGCTCCCTTATAAGTAGTTCCTTATGCTTCTTTCTAGCTAGGGCTTCTTGTAGTATGCCCATCTACTCTATTGTCATTGTGTCATAATCATACTTTGGTAACATAATCTCTTCATCTAGGCTTACATCTCCATATTGTATTACTTTTTCAGCCTTTGATAAGCTTGGACTCAATATGGAGATTTGCAATGGTGTTGCATCTGTGCTCAGCTTTTGAAGAGTATGACTGGAAGGAGTGCTAGATTTTGGTAAAGTTACTAGTGCTTGAATGGTTGCTTGCTCCTTCATCTTGGGTGTCAACTCCATCTCTTCAAGCTTTTCCTTATTTTCCATGATTCCTTGAGATGCACCTTGTACTTGTGTTTGAGGTATAGATAAATGTATCTGACCTATTTTACTACATTCTTCAGTGGTGCCTTGAGTTTCCACAATGTCCTTTTCAACTATATCAACATTTTCTAATGTATTTTCTAGTATCTTATCCAAAATATGTACATTAGTGACTTGAGGGGTGATGGTAGGTAGTTCTTTTGTATTCACCTCTTCACTTTTTGTGTTAGAAACTTTTTTCTACAATTCATCTACACTCATCAATATAGGATTATAACACAACTTTACCTGTAGTGTAGATTGATCAAGTATCTTTTTAAAATCTTCCTCTATTAGGGGATTGATGTTCTGAGTAGTTAGATCAAAAACATCTTTTACTATGATTGTTTCAATATTTTCACTTGTTATTCATTGAGGGATGACATCTAGCACTTGTGTATCTTGTACACTCTATTCTTCATGTTGCTCTACCTCATTTTTTGCCTGAACATCTACTTTCATTTATGTATCTCCCTTAATAGTGTCTTCATTGTTATTATCTTTTTTGTCATCTTTTACCTCAATGGGTTCCTATTCTCCTTCTTTTATTGTAGCAAGCCCATATGTGATTTTCCACATCTATGTGAACTTCTTCACAACATCTTCAATATTATTTTGTAGTATGTTGAAGGCTCTATATTTTGTAAAAAATCTAATAGCCTTAGCAATTTTTATCTTACTAAGTTCAGGCATTACTTGTGCAAGTGATGTCTCCCTTATTTGTCTTTCTAGGTTTAAATAATAATGCCATTTTTTCTCCACTCTCTCATATAAGATTTTAGGCATAGAGTTAGTAATCTCTACTGAGGCTTTCTTAAAATTTTCAATCATGACATATCTAGCTTCCTCCACTTGATTCTCTTCAACTTTACCAAGGTTATCAAAATCAACATGAGAAAATTCAAAAAAAATGCACTATTCTTAACATTTTCACATAGATTGTCTAAGTTTGATAATGGATTGTAACTCACCACTTTTAATTGGCTATTGTAATCTAATTTTGTTCTCTCCTCATCAGATTTAGCTTGTGCAAAGTATTTCCTTGGATTTTTTCTAAGCTCCTCCTTCTTGCTCTGTCAGTTTGACTTTCTCCTTTTCCTTTTGGAAATGACATATGCACTAGCCCTTGTGGTAGGTGTAGTTGGTTTGGAATGGCTTGGTTTACTAGTCTTCTTGGACCTTGTCACTAGTTGAGCCTTAGCCTTTCTTTTCTTTTGATCAGTGCGAGTAGGTGCTTCCTCGGCTTCTTCTTCCTCAGCACCTTCTGCAACTTTTGTCTCCTCTTCTTGTTGATCTTCTCCCATTCCTTGTGTTAATGCAAGTGGTGCTTGGGTTTAAGTGTCTTCTTCCTCTTCATCCTCTTCTTGTTCAACACCTTCACCAAATTTACCTTTCAACTTATTCACCAACTTCTCCTTCTTCTTTATGAAAAAGGTAGTCTTGAGTTCCATAGTGATTTTAGACTTAGCCATCTTATAATTTAAAAATGCCTTGGCATCTTTATCAATATCTTCTACTAGTAAAGCTTTAATAGTTGTAGAGGCCTCAACTACATTCATTTCATATCCTAATGGCCTTAGCCATATTACCCTTGGAGTTTTTTCTTGAACAAATGTGTAATTAGCATCAACTAGGAAACAAACATCATCATAATGCTTTTCCACTAGTGATATTGGAATTCTCAATCTTTTCTTCATAGACTACTTAAGTCCTCAAACTAACTGGTCATAATTGATTCAAAATTCTCACCTAATTGTTCAGTGAACTCACCAATCTATACTACTACTGACCTATTTTTTTTCCATGTCACTTTGCCAAATGTGGGAAATGTGTTTTGAACATAAAAGAAAATACATATCAGAATAGAACTAGATTTGCATTAAGTACACTTTGTCTTTCTTATAGCTCCTAGGTTCTCAATTAGTTGTTGTAGTTGTATCTTGGCTAGATCATATATGTGATCCTTTTTCACAATCTTATAACCAACATCTAATACAATATAGGGCACATAGTTCAACCTACTGGATTGGTAAAACTTATGAGCAATAACCCTAACTGCAAAATCTATTAGAGGATATGTGATGGTATCTATTGTTATTCCTCTCTTATTCCACATGGCTCCTATATTCTTCTCAATAACCTCTTTTGAATCACTCCTTAGAGTCTTAGGCTGATCTAGGGTTCCATACCTTGTTACCCTATAGATTATCCTTTTGGTGATTTTGATAGGTCCATTGTCTAACCAAAGTAAACTATCATCAATCATGCTTAGTACAATCCTAATCCATTCAATTTTGAAAATATCTGAGAAATCTAGGGAATGAGTTAACCCTTTCTACTCTACAATTTTGAATTCTTCCCTTAGTATACCATTTTCACATAATCTATCATATGCTTTCCTAATCTCCATATCACCATTACTCCCAATTTTGTAATTGTAACATTTTCTAACATCTTGGATCATTAAAACTTTCGGTGGTATCATAGATAATGCATTGGAGGGGTGTTGTTTGTATGCAATATCAGCTATGGACTTGAATATTGGTTGTTTGATTTCACTACTAA
Source organism: Cupressus sempervirens (assembly GCA_028749045.1). NCBI lineage: Eukaryota > Viridiplantae > Streptophyta > Pinopsida > Cupressales > Cupressaceae > Cupressus > Cupressus sempervirens. Next base: position 679,370,762 of record CM053787.1, on the reverse strand, counting down.
CCAGTTGAACATTCAAAACCTCCTTACCGTCTACTTTTTTAGCCCTTGAATAACTAGATGCCATTAAGTAAAACTAGGGTTTACTAAAATATAAATAGTGTAATTTGTTACTTGATAAATACCTTGCAAGATTTGATGAAACAATGTTGAATCACTACCCAAATCTTCTACAATTGCTTCTAGTGGAATTTTTTGATTGCCTCTTTCTCTCCTCGCTCTTTCTTAATTTCAAAATGATGTAAAATAAATTGAAATCAATTAAATACCCTCTTGAAACCTTGCAATTAATGTTGAGTGCTCACATAGCTATAAGCTTGCCATCAACTAGTTTAAGGCTCACTTGACATCCACTAGCATTTCATTCATTCAACAGCCATTATGAGCTTAGCATCAACTAGCTAGTCTACCAACTCAACATCCTCTAGCATTTCACTCAAAACCTATAGGAAACTTTTCATGTTCATTAATAAGATGAGAAAACTTAGAGATTTTTCTTGGATTCCTAATAACATCTTGCATCTTTGTTCATGCTAATGTAATATTTTTAGTACTAAATCCTTTTGAATTGATGTATGATATAACATTTGAATATCAGTCCCACATACCTCTTGATTGCTTAGTTTGATGAGGTGTGATCACCTGACCCATTAGGTGAAGTGATCCCCTCTTCATTTGATATATTGTAGTCATCCTTTTTCTTCCATTTCTTTCTCATTTCACTTCTAACATGTTCAACATCTGCCTTGCCTTTTCCTTTATCAAACCTACAACTTGGTGCCTTTGACTTTGTTGGACAATATCGACTAATGTGACCCATCTTCAAGCAACTAAAATATGTGGTTTGACTCAACCACATTTTGTAGTCACTTTTGAAGTGTGTTATAATACAATTCTCAGGAACATGTCCATATTCTTGACACTAATGGCAACTATATCTTGTATTTAATCTCAATTGTAAGAGTTGCCATTGTTCCTTACCATTGTTTTCCTGTTTGATGACCACATGGGTTTAGATCTACACTCAAAAGCTCTATGTCCATACTTCTAATAGTTGTAACAATATCCTTCAAATATTTGTGTGTGCATGGTCTTGGTTTTGTATTCATGTGTCTGATGACCTTGTTTGTTGCACTTGTGGTAGTAAACCATGTTCTTATGCTTGACATTCTATTTTACAATCTCGCTCCTGCACACATTAGTAGTATTTCCTTTGTTACCACAATTATGAAAATTAATTTTGGAGTTCTTACCTTTGTTGCTCCTTCTTTCAGCACTTTTCGATGACTCTCCTTCTTTAGTACTTGTGTATCCTAGTCCAGATGTATCATTATTGGATCTAGGGGATCTCAATAATTTCTCAAAGTATTTGATGGATTCATTTGGTTTATTGAAACTCTCAGAAAATTCCTTTTCCCTTTTTAGGTCACTTTGCAATTTCTCATTCTACAATTTCAATGTTGTTATCTCAATGTCCTTGACATTCAATTCATAGTTTGCATTCATCATTTGACTTAGAGTATCCAATTGCATGTTGGAAATATTAGTTAGCTTTGATGATTTATCTTCTAATCTATTGCTTAGAATTCTTTTGTCTTCTTCAATCATGGATTCGTCTTCCATGGCTTTCTTCTTTTGTTCAATCACCTCACATAGTAGTATGGCTTGTGATTCCTGCTCCAACTTTAGATTTTTGATTTCCTTAGCTTGGGCTCTATTTTTTTCCATTAGATCTACAATTGTTTCATCAATTTTATTGGATTCTCTGTTATAAATAACTTATTAGTTTCTATCTCTTTGTATTGTGTTTCATTCTCATTAATAGTAATTTCCTTCCTTCTCTTCAAAGTTTTCTTCATTTCTTCTCTTGCTTCATTTAGTTGGTGTAAAATGAGTTGTATTTCAATTACCTAGTTCTCAACGATCTTTCCCAACTTGTAGACTTCCATTTCAAGATATTTTCTCAAAGCTACAAAGATTCTCTTTAATAGAACTAGGCTCTGATACCAATTGTGGAAATTAAATAGGAAACATAAACTTCTGGGGGGGGTGAATAGGTAGTTTAAATTTCAACACATAAAAAATTTCACCACACATCCATCTCATACATTCAATAAGTAAATTTAAATACCATGTAAAGAATATACATCTAAATCATGTACGCAAGTAAACATTTAAACATGTATGACACCAGATATGATTACCCAGAAACCCTCCAATGAAAATGTAAAACTGGGGTGGGGATGATACCCAAAAATCTACAATACTATAGTAATAAAGTGTATCCAATGAAGATTACAATGTTTGTTCATGAGACATGATCTACCCTATGAAAGTTATACCCTATTAAAGGCTTACAAAGACTATTAGGTCTCACCCTATTAAAGAATTTCAACACCTTGTTAAAAGTGTGCCTTGCTAAAGCTTTAACTCACAATTAAGTAAGCACTTTGTCAAAGGATTTCAATACAACCTATTAGGACTACTTTGTTAAGAGATTTAATAGATTCACCTATTAGAATGACTTCGCATTGATCCTATGGTTAGCACTTGGTTTCCTGATGATAGATCACCTCTAAACTGATGTATTCTTGATCCTTCTTGATTAGATATCTCTCTATTGTATGTTATTCCCTTCCTTTATTCTCCTTTAACTAATTTTACATTATAATCTCACTTTACAATTCCTTAGCCACCATGAATTTTCTATTTGTACATGTAAACTTCTCTCTTTGCTCCTTCTACGCACTCTAGAAAGTTTAGGGATTATCCTCTTTAAGAAGACATAGGTGACTTAGGGTTAGGTATGAATCTGATGCATGATGCGTAATCTCTTCTAGTGGATTTCAAGTATTAATGGATGCTTTATGAAGCATTTTTTTTGTCATCTCTCTATCTCCATCTTGTTGCATTTTTGGTTGTGAGTTGGTATGAGTGGTGTTTGCCCGTCATCAGTGGTATCAGAGCAGGAGTTCCTGAGTGTGTGGACAGATCACCGAACGTGAGGCAGTTTGCACCAGGACCTTGAGTTGGGTGAAGTTTGTGAAGAAGTTCTTGATTGTGTAGACAGAGCGCCGACTGTGAGGCAGTTTGCACGAGGTTCTTGTTTTGGACAAGATTTGTCTTCTGAAGACTTGATTATGGAGAAGAGACAGACGAAGATGACTTTTGTGATTGGATGGATTTTGAGGATTTCTCGACTTGAGAAATTTAGAGCAAGAAATCAACAATTATTGCTAGTTGATTTGCAAAAGTAAGTGAATGAATTAAAAGCTGAGTTGCAGAAGAGAAGAGCATGTCACCAGAAAAGAGATGTTGATAATTCCTTGGATGTGGAAAAGAAAGATGATCCAGTGGAAGAGCAAGCAGATGAAGAGGAAATTATTTGCGAACCAAAAGTTGAAGAAGATGAAAGAGAAGAGGAAGAGCATGAAGATAACCAGATTTGTATGCCAAAAGTAGATGAAGGTGATTGGAAGACTAAAACAATGGAGGAAGAGTATAGTGCCTTAGTTGGAGATCAAGCAAGTGGAGTAGTTACATGCATGAAAGAGGCAAGAAAAGATGAATATGTCAAAGAGGTAAATTCTTATGATGCTGAATTTGACGTGATTTTGAAAGATACTAATGATGGTTTGCATGAGAATCTTGTTCGTGATCTATGGTATGCAAAGGAAGATTGGTATGGTGTTGTTGGGTTTATTACAGGTGTGATTAATTCAACAAGATTGGATGAGGAAGAGAGATTCCTACAGCAAACACTTGTTCCAGCTAGGTGTTGGAAAAGAAGAAAGAAGGAAATATATCGACATCGGATACTTGTTCCAGCTATGTGTTGGAGGAAAAGAAAAAAAAACTTTCAATAGTGGCTACTTCATTTTGTGAATCCATATTCACAAAATTTTTCCTACCATGGGAGTCGGATGCAGGAGCATCATGCATCAGCAAAAAAAAAAAAAATGTGGAAGATTTGCATGTTGGTTTTTCTTGTCCCTATTGAGGTCGTAGCTTGTGGTGAAGATGAAGATGGTGGTATATCATTCTTTTGGCATCAAAGTGTGGGACACACTTTTCTATCTACCAAGGGAGTCTGATGCAGGAGCATCTTACATGGGAAAATTAAATTATTAGAAAAAAAAAAAAAAAAGGAGGAGAGAGAAAGTGACGAAAATGGAAGGAAAATAATAAAAAATAGGAAAAAAAAAAAAAGGAGAAAAGAGGAATTTCTATTTTCAAGGTGCATGGGTGGCATAAATAGAAAATAATAAAAATAGTTGTTATTCCATTAATCGAGGTGTGTAGGTGGCATCTTAGAAGTTTGTGGAAAGTTCCTTAAATCATGCATTTAATATTTGTTGGGTGCTTAGTTGTATTTGGGTGGGAATTTAATATTTATTTAAAGGTAGTTGTATTTACCTTTTATCCCACATTGCTTGTGTTTGTAATGTCTTGGGTTAGAAGTGCCTATTTAAGCAAGGCTTATAATTGTTTGTAATCAAGTTCAACAAATGGAAGCTCTTCTAATGGAAGTTGGAGAAATAGAAGCTCTTCAAGACAAGCTCTTCAAGTAGAAGCTCTTCGGATGTAATTTCTTGTAGAAGCTCTTAGCGAGCAATCTCTCTTATAATGTAAGAATTTGGGGTTTTTCCATTTGAAGAATATTATAATGAATTTCAAGTATTAATGGAAGTTTTATGAAGCATTTTGTCATCTCTCTTGTCTTCATATTGTTGCATTTTTGGTTGTGAGTTGGTACGGGTGGTGTGGCCCGTCATCAAAATCAATGACTATGATTCATCCATTTTGTCACTTAAAACTTCCCTTATCTCTAAAATATCATAATTTAATCTTTAAGTCAGCTCAAAAATGGTTTACATAGTAGTTTGTATCATTACAAACAACTATGTCAAAACTATCTTACTCAAGATCTAAAGTATCTGATGCTCGACATATACTATTTTCTTTACTATGACTCAGAATCTATATTACTTGGCATGAACTACTTACTTGGCTCCTAAATCACTCAACATACACTATCTATTTGGCACATAAGTGGCACAAAACTCACTGTGGACTCAGCATGCTCTATTATATACATGTTGTGCTCGACATGTACTACTTATTCGACATAAACTAAGAAAATGACTTACATGTGTAGACACTTGTCAAAACCAATTTGAGATCAACATAGTAACCACCATGTCTACTAGTCATTATAAAAATAGAAAAGTCAAAAAAATTAAATATTTTTACGTAACGCAAGATTGCCCTCACACCCAGGATACTTCTGCATTAAACACTTGGGGTAATTTGAGAAGTGACTCTATCACATCTCAATTTTTTAGAGGGAAACCAATATGGTTAACCTCCTCCCTTGCTAACCATGATGAATCCTCTACTAGCCTCCCTTTTCATTTGACCAAGTATTCCTCATAAGTTTTGTTCCTTGTACTTTTTCTAGCATGACTATTCAATATCTCCTCAATCTCCTTTGTACTCAAACTAGCGTATACCTCCTTTTCACATCTACCTTATCCTTGTAGTATGTAGTCATCTTTATGATATGATTCCTCACCTCCTCATGGATGTTCTTCAAATTTTCAAAAAATTCTTCTATTTTAGCACTACTTATCTCTCCTTTATCCAAATGCCTCAATTCAAAAGCATTTATGGGATTGCTCCTATATACAATTTGGAATGGTGATTTACTAGTACTCATGTTGACATAATTATTATATGCAAATTCTTCCTATGGTAAAATCATATCCCATCCTTTTGGCTTATCTCCAACCATACATCTTAGTAAATTTCCCAAACTCATATTCACCACTTCTATTTTTCTATCGGTATGTGGATGATGAGATGAAGTGAACTTCAAATATGTCTTCAACTTCTTCCATAATGTATGCCATAAATACCCAAAAAAATTGATATCTCGATTGGAAATTATACTCTTTGGTAGACCATGTAGTCTCATCACTTCTCTAAAAAAAACTCTCACACATGGACATCACTAGTCTTCTTGCAAGGAATAAAAATTGTCATCTTTGAAAACCTTTCAACCACCACAAAAATAGAAACATACCCACATTGCATCCTCGGTAATCCAAGAACAAAATCCTTGCTGACATCCTCTCACAAACTCTCTAGTATACGTAATGGCTAATACAACCTTATATTCTACTTCACTCCTTTCGACATCTAACATAATCTATAACTTTGTACAAACTTTTACACATCTTACTACAATTGTGGCTAGTAAAAATTCTCAACAACCAAAGCTACAGTTTTATCTCTGCCAAAATGTCCATCCAATCCTCCAATATTCTTCTCCTTGATGAGATTCTCTCTTATTGAACTTCTTGGAATGTACAATTGGATTTCTTTGAGCAATATACTATCTTGGATCATGAAATCCAACCACTTTGTCCTATCAAGCATAACAAGTTTTTTACAAGCTTTCTATGCTTCACCAAAATTAGTATAATCTAGATACAAAGTATTGATTTCCTTAAACCCAACCACCTCTATCTATATTTATGTTAGAAAAATTTGTCTTCTACTAAGAGCATCTGTAACTTTGTTAGACTTCTCATTCCTATGTTTCAAAAAAAATGTATAACTCTACAAAAATGCAACCAACTTCAAATGTCTTTGGTTTAATTTTCCATGACTATTCAAATATTGCAAATCTTGATGATCAGTATAAAGAAAAAACTCCTTAGGAAGAAGATAGTGTCTCTGTTTCTTCAATGCTTGAACTATAGCATAAAATTCCTAATAATAAACATAATATTTTATTTTTGCATCATACAACTTCTCACTAAAATAAGCAATAGGTCTACCTTCTTGGCTCAAAACAACTCCTATTATAGTTATACTAACATCACATCACATCACTTATCTTTAGGTCTGTACCTTGTGCAAAACAAGCTCCTTCTTTGATCAAGTTTATTCTCATCACTCAATAGAACTCTTCCATTAACTAGGACTTCTCCTCTTTTAGCATCTTTAGAATGTGTTGATTTGGCATCTTAATCAACATATGCAACTCTTTCATGGCCTTTTGTTCTTTAATCTACCCTTCCTTGGTGTTGGGATCATTCAAATGCTCTATTCCTTTCTTCTTCATAGTGAAAACATTTCCCATGGAAGCCTCCTCTTCTAGATTCTTGTCCTTGCCTCTTCCTCTCTTATCTCTATTGTTTTGATCATAGAAATGATTGGAATTGTTTCCCCTCTAGTTCTAACTACTACTCCTAGTCTCATACTTGTTCTTCTAATCATCATTGTAGCCTTCATAAGATTGTCTACCAGATCTTCCACTATGACCTCTTTCACTATTCTTGTTGTCAAACTTCTTGCTCAGTTTTTCCTCAATTTTTAGGAAAATTAGTATACCTCCTCAATAATGTTCATTCAAACTAGACTTAGCTCATCCTAAATACTTCACCTTAATCCATTGAGATAGTGGCCACTTTCTCCTTATCAACTACTACATGGCTAGTTCTAATGAGAACTTGATAGAACTCTTTTGTATACTCTAAAATAGATTTTCTCACTTGCTTCAACCCTTGCATTTTCTTCAATAGATCAAGCTCATAATCCATAGGAATGAATTGTTGATTCAGTTTAGCTATCATTTGATCCCATCTAGTGATTTTTTCCTTTCCCTTACTATTTTTCTACAACTGAACCTCCTACCACCAGATCTTTACATGTCCCTTCAATTTTGTTAGGAATAAGGTGTCTCAACCTTGTATAATTCCTATTCTTATTATTATTTGTTTTGTAAAATGTATTTTTGCAAATAATATGAAAATGTGAGTGTACATGTCTAGTTGGCATGTTGATCACTTACATGTGTCGGCATCTTGAAGTGTGTGAAGGAGATCATGGCTGAAATGGTTATGATAGATTCCTATGATGCATAAGAGCTATTTAAGGAATGAGCTATGACAGGTGTAAGAGCATCTTATGAAATGAGGCCTATTTGGGCGCCCAAGAATGAGTGGTTGGTGTGTGTAAGAGAATATGCCAAAAATAGGTTGGTATGACGGATTCTCTTACACTTCTCTTGTGACTGCTATTTTTGGCAGATTCTATGACAAGCTGTCATTGTCTATTCAACGGATGGATGCCCTTTTCTTGGTATTGGATGTACATGTGGCATTGTGCATGTTTCTTGGTGGTTGAGCCATGAAAAATGCCCAACTCCATTATGGGCATTTTGTTAGGTTTTAAGGTGTTCATAAAATGGGTATTGCATGTTGTAATGCAATAGTGTGATAGAGGAAAGTTTGCAGGTACTGAGGTGCTAATGGAGTCTTCTATTGGTTCTATTGAACTTTCATTGCAAGTGTATTGTAATCTTGTGTTGAAGATAATACATTGTGCAGGTTCTGGAGGGGTGGGGTTGTTTTACTGAAAGGTTTTTCCCCATTGGCAAATCTTTGTGTTATGTGTTTCTTTCTCTATCTATTTTCTGTATGCATGGTTGGCTGCAATAATGTTGTTTACATGATATTGAATCTATAAGTGTAGAAGATTTTAAAAGTATTTGCACCATACTTTTCTTATGAGATTAGTGTAGGAAGCTATTTTCGCACCTGAGTTTCCTAACAAATTTCTCCTTTACAAACTTGACCCTATAAGGATCCTTAATATCTTCATACTCAAAGTACTCCTCCAATTTATTGATCCAATTGATCAACTCTTTTGGGTATAGATTTCCCAAAAATATTGGAACTTCAAACTTAGGTCTTTTTCCAATCTTGGAAATGGCACGAGAAAGTCTCTCTCCCTCTAGGTTTAGAATTGCCTCTACTTTGGCATTTTCTTCTACTTCGTCCTCGTCATCCCTTTCATCTCTTACAAAAATATATATTCCTCTATGCATTTGTTCTTCCAATGCTTGCATTTGTCTTTTTAGGGCTCTAAAACCCTCTAATGTAACACCTACAACTCTTCCACCGTGCTCTCTTCATGGAGACATTTTTTCACTTTTGCTTAAACCCCTTAGGACAAACTACCTCACAATTAGCAATCGGTCTACATGCTCAACCCAAACCATAGTCTTGGTGCAAACTACCTCATAGTTAATGATCTGTCCACACACTCAAGAACTCTAGCTCTAATACTACTTGATGAAGGGTGATTCCCTTAATACTATAAACCATAACAAAAACAAAGAAGCAACAAAAAATGTGACAAAAAAATATGGACTTCTTATTTGCACCACAAATGTTAAACTATAGAATTCACAAGTATAATATGCTAACCCACATGGGCACCTTTATTATAGTAATCTACAAGACTAAGATGTGAACTACCACCCAAAGTTATCATAGACAATGTTTGGGCATTTCTTAAATAGGAAATTTTATGTTGCTTGGGAAGGTTCTAGATGCTCAAACTTAATACCTAGGATTAATAGACACTAACAATACATATAGAATTGGCCAAATACATCTTTGACAATTATTTTTAGAAATTTTAGGTAGCCCAAATTTGAAAGGCCATAACTCTCAAACTATTGCTTCGATATGCTATTATAACCACTTTTTGAAAATGCTAGCTCATGATCTATAGGCCTAAAACACTCAAGTGCCCTTCCATTGAGTTTTTGGACCTCATTCGGGTACTCTAAGGCCTCCAAAGGTGAGCTAGAAGAGTTTTCTAAAAAAAAATTCACCGAAAATCTGCAATAACTTCTCTAATACTTAAGCTGGTGAAATGAGATTTTTATGGTAGGTTTAAAATTCTAAAATGAAAATTTATGTAGAAAATGAGAATATTCTAAGCTCGTATGAAAAAATTACTAAAAATAACAAGTTCTCATAAATAATAACCACCTTGTCTACTAGTCCTTATTAAAATAAAAAAGATTGAAAAGAAAATATTTTTGGACGATGAAAGATTTCCCTCACACTTAGGATGCTCTTGCATCATTTTCCTTACCTTTGTGTGAGTCTGACCTTAATGCATCTTTACTTATGTAGAAATTAACCTTTCATACATTTATGATAGGAACTGATGTAAAATATGTCATTGAATATAGAGTTTCTACATACATTTTTTTTAGTAAGATGTGGTGTGATCACTTGATCCATTAGATTGGATGATCTTAGCTTTTCTTGCTCCACTACTTCTAGCTCTCACTATCTCTATCCATGTCTTCTTCTCCTCAACTTTTTTATTTCCATTACTTGTTGGTGTTGCCTTGGTTTACTAGTTTCTACTCATATGTCCAACTTTGAGACAACTACAACATACTATTTCTCCATTTAGCCACTTCTTGTATTTTCCTATGAAATTTGTTTTGATGCAATTCTCTATGTAAGAATTTTTCTTAGGGAAAGATTCATCCAAGATCATAGAACTCAACACAAGCACAATTATAGACCAAAAATGGATATGATCAATTAATCAGAGTATGTCCTAATAAATTGCTTTGTTTAGTATATACAAACACACTAGGAGTGCATATATATAAAGGCCTCTTAGGAAGCACTAAGAATGTCTCTAGAAACAACTAGGAGATAAGATAAGCATCATGAAAACTAAGCACATGCCTTATCCAACATTCTATATGAGTGGATAAGAATGACAAAGTTGTAGACACCATGTGCTTAATTAGTGTGCTAACTCCTATGTTGTCAACATGACAACTCATAAGAGTGCACATACTCCTATGTGACTAATAAATAAATAATATAAATATGCATTAACCAAAGTAAACTTAAGTAAGTGTAAATAGTAAATACATATTTACACCAACACCCCCCCTTAAGTGCAACTTAGGGGAATATCCTTAAGCTTACAAAAACTAGGATGAAATGCATGATGGGTTTCGACTACTAGACCATGTTAGGTACCCATGTACATAATGATATGCTATCTCTCAAAAAGTGGGAAAAGAGGGAAAACCTCATGGGAAAAACCCTCCTCCAAAAAGAGAGATGAAAAGGGATGCATGGATGGATGGAGTAATTAAGATCCCCCCCCCCCATTATGACATAGATCTAGTATATAAAAGAAAGAAATGGAGAAGGACAAAACCCCTTAAGAGGAAAAAGTCCCCCCCAAAAAGGAGAAGAAGGAGACAAGGTAGTCCCCTGCCCAAAAGTAGCATGTTGATTAGTGAGAAATGCTCCAATGTAGAAGTTGATCCATGACTGTTGAATGATGTTCCTCCCCTTTGGAAGAAACAAATGCAAGGGTACCTATGAGATGTGTCCCCTGTATGGAGAAGGAATCTCTATGATGAATGATGTCACTGAAACCTGTTCAAGTATCCATGTGTCGATGTTGATGATGGCTTGCTCTAAAGCTATTGAGAAGAAGTGTAGAGAACAAGGAGTGATGTAGAACCTACTTCAAGAAACCAACAATCTTCTCAAATGACAAAACAACCTCCTACAGATGTTGTACATAAGTATCCACAATCACGTCAACCTATAAAGATTGATCATGTAGAGAATGGACATGAGGGTTAGAGTGGGCCCTCACAAAAATTGTAGAAGGATCATCCTCAGTAAAGAGAAGTGGTAGATCATCAAAGAAGTCTTCCAAATCTACTATGTGTGACTCCAAGAATAGAGTTGAAATGTCTAGCAAGAAGTCATCACCTGGAAGACCATGTGTACCCTGTTGTGTTGAAGTACATGAATCTATCACTATGGAAATGGATGAAGAATTCACCTCAAAAAGAAGATGAATATCATCTATAGTGTCTCCCACATCTCCAATGTGAGACTCCATGAATAGGCCTACAATAGTGGAAAGGAAGTCATTGTATGAAGGTTGAGTAGGAAGACATAAAGGGTCTGGTTGCACTAAATCTAAAGCATGTATGGCTGGAATACAATCAGTAGGAGCAAAAGGAGCTAGAGGTGTGATCTCATTTGAAGAGGAGTCAGTGGCAACTAGAGGAATGAGATCTTTTGGGAATGGGGGAATGTTTGGGTCTCCATACATCTCCCAAAGATACATCCAAAAAGAATATGAATTAGATGACTTAATGTTAGACATTGTATCCATAAATAGAAAGAGAGTATGTCAAACAATTCCAATCTGGTCGACATTGTATTGAAGGTCTCTCGCATATGGAAGTGCATTGTGCTAACTAAGCAATTTGATAACAAGTTGACTCCATTCCTGATAGTTGTCTAGGGTCAAGTAAATCAAATCTTCCTCTTCCATGATGGACTAATCAATGTAACCTCCAAATAATCAAAGAAAAACCCCTCTAATGTATGATTTGGGCACTTGATAGCCACTTGTCAATTTAGGGCCTATTTCTAAAAGTAGTATTTCTATCCACAAAACCTATAATCTAATTATAGATCTAGAAAGTAGACAAAAAAAATGCACTTTCAAAAAAAATAGAACCTAATTATGTGTCCAAATGAGCTCATACTAAGCATTTGAAGTGGAAAAAATCAATATTTTTGAGTTGCAAAAAAATTTAGGAACATTGATCTCAAACCACCTACACCAATGTGTAGATTACGAAATTCTACCCCAAAACAAAAAAAATTGCTTGCAAAAAGGAGTCTGTACAAGGGAGATATTGTTGTTTGAAAATCACCATTGTTATTTTTCTTGAATCATTGTTGTGCCTCCAAAAATCAAATGACTCTATATTTCACCTCAAATGTCAGATTTTGGTGAAACAAAAGTCAATTTAGTGGCTTTTGACCTTCTAAATGTGATGCAAATATCTGATTTGCACCAGCAATCACCAATCTTCACCTACAAAAAAATCTCTCCTATGGCCTAATGGAAAAAAAAATTTTGGAAAATAATATAAATCCAAAAAAATAGGAGAGATGCAAATGAAAAAAATACAAATCTAAAAATTAAATGTACAAATTTGAAATGATCATACCAATTTTGCAAATCTATCCTTCGAGTATCAGTTTGCAAAAAAAAATTGCCTCACAATTGACTTTGGCCTAGAGTAGGCAACTTTATAGCCAATTTTCACCAAATTAGCATTTTGGACATAATGGCAAGGTTAGATCTGGCTCTAGACACTCCCAATTTTTGTAGTACTCCAAAGTCAGGTTGTAGTGTTGAAGCAAGAAGATGGTCTCGAATGACTTTGTAAAGAGAGATTCTCCAAGAGCTCTAATAGCATGTAAGAATTTGGTATAGCTCTAATACCATGTAAAAAATTTCTTTAGGGAAAGATTCACCCAAGATCGTAGAACTCAATACAAGCACAACTATAGACCAAAAATGGATAAGATCAATTAATTAGAGTATGTCTTAATACATTGCTTTGTTTAGTATATACAAATACACTAGGAGTGTCTGTATATAAAGGTCTCTCAAGAAACACCTAGAATGTCTCTAGAAACAACCAAGAGATATGATAAGCATCATGACAACTAAGCACATGCCTTATCCAACATTGTAGATGAGTGGATAAGAATGACAAGGTTCTAGACACCATGTTCCTAATTAGTGTGCTAACTCCTATGTTGTGAACATCACAACTCACAAGAGTGCACATACTCCTAGGTGACTAATAAATAAATAATAAAAATATGCATTAACCTAAGTAAACTTAACTAAGCATAAATATTAAATACTTATTTACAGCAACACTTTAGAATATGTCCATATTCTCTAGAATAGTGACAATTGTTCCATGTATTGTAATCCCAATTATAGGAATTGCCTTTTCTTGATGTATGAACCTACTTCTTAGATGTCCACTTAGGTTTTGTCTTGCAATTATAATCATGATCTTTATGTCCATCTTTCTAAAAGTTATAGTAGTGCCCTTTAAATTTAGTGAATGAATCATTTTTCTTTTATTTGTATTCATGTTCTTGATGTCCTGCCTTCATGCATTTAGAATAGTTATTAGTAGACTTAGTTTTAGAAATTTTCATACAATTCTTTCTTCTATTCTTTCTTCTAAAAATATTTTTTGTTTGTCCAAGTTTACCATAATGATGACATGCAGGTTTTCCTTTGGATTTAGCATTCCTTTGTTCTCCAATAATTTATTATTCTCCTACTTCAATAGATGAAAAGTGCTTGTTGTATTCAACTCTAGAGATGTCATTTTTTCTAGGTGACCTCAATAGTTCTTCAAAGTGTTTGAGAACTTTTCTTGGTTTGTTCATTCTTTTCATAAGCTCCTTTTTATTCCTTAACTCGCTTTTCAATTTCTCATTCTATGACCTTAGGTTTGTGATCTCCAAGTCCTTTCTATTTGTTTCTTGATTGGTAAGTATAAATTGATTTATCACCAACTAATTGTTTGTGAACTTTTGTACTTCAAATGATCTATCTTCAAGTCTAATAGCCATCTATCTTTTATCTTCTTCATCCATGAGCTTGTCTTCCATTGCTTTCTTCTTTTGATCTATTAGTTCACATGGTATGACTGATTGTATTTTATATTCTCTCTTGAGATATTTTGCTTCTTTGGTTAGGTAACTATTCTTCTCCAATAATTTTGTCAATCCTTCATTGCCACTACTAGTATTTTCACTATTAGGAAGTCCTTCTATGTCAACTTCTCTGTATTGTGTGTCATTTTTTTGAATAACTACATTTTTCCTTATTTTTAGGGATTTTCTTACTTCTTCTTTTGCTTCTTCTAATTGTTGCAATATGATCTAGTTCTTAATTATTTTTCCCATATTATATGCTTCCGTCTCCATCAGTTGATCTTCACAAGCTGTTAGATTCTTGACAAGAGAGTTAAGCCCTTATACCAAGTTTTGGAAGGATTACTGAGAAATAAGATACTAAGAGGGTGGGGGTGCATCAGGATCTTAAACTTATTCCTATAAAACTAAATTGTTGATTTTACACCTACAAAATCTCATATTTGAAATTGAAAAACATAAAATAGTAATGCTAAAACATAACCATCCATGAAAACTTCAACTCATAATATAATGATTTCATAACCTAAAAACACTTCAATGCAAAGTTAAAATTGGGGTGGGGATGAAACCCACAAATATTCATTGTTGCAACAATAAAGTTAACATGTTAGGGTTGCTACCCTATGAGAGGTATACTCTATTAAAATCTTTAGAGACTATTAGGTCTCACCTTGTTAAAGGATTTTACATTTAAAATAAAGTAAGGACTATATTAGGAGGTTTACATAGATCTGTTAAGACCGCTCTATTAAGAGATTTACCTTGACTCATTTAACTTTAACTAATTTAGTATCTAACCCTTAGTTTTCTCTATAAGCTATTCTTAGGTCTCCTCTTTTCAATGTCTCTGATCTAATCTCCTAATCTGATATCTCTATTTAGTCCTTCACTTCTTTGATTACTATCTATTTGATCTTCTTTTAGACCTAATGTTTCTCTTCACATGTTCATACAAACACTCTCTCCTTCATTCATTAATTCTTATTCTAGGGTTAGAATCCTTATTAAATAGATGTTATGTGAAAGTTGTAGATCTTGATCAACAATTTTTAATTCATCATCTTTTTCTATTTCTAACTGATTTTTTGATTGGTTGATTTGCATACCTTGGGATCACTTCCTTTTATAATAATGTGGGATCATCTCCTTAGTTGGCTCTACAAATATTAAATGTCATATAGAAGTTAGCCAAAATGGTTTTCATATTTTTTTGTGCCATTACAAACTCATATGAAAAAATTGAACTACTTGACACTTGAATATTCTGAAACTTGGTCATGTTGACTCACTGATACTATCACTCAAATTCTATATACCTACTTGCTCTGCAATCGTTAACTTGTCAATCTTCTTGTCCCAACTATATTTCTCAGAATGTACATGTGCTTGATCTCAATTGAATACTTGACAATCACTATCCTACTTGGTATGAGCAGTTTATACTCAGCCTTTACTAGATGACTTAGTTGCAGTGATGACCATATAATCTTGCCTACTAAAAGACTAAGTTATTGGACACTAATAGACATGGGCTTAGAGATCAAAAATATATATATGGTTTGGGACATGTGACTGGTTCCCACTTTTCATCATGAACAAAGTGGATGAAAAGTGGGAATTTTTCTTTTTGGGGGCTTTGGGCAAAGCAAAGGCTTCGTGTAAAGCATCTACATGCCTTTGCGAGAAGCCATACAGGTCAAGCTTCACATGAAGCCCCTAAGGGCTTCATATGAAACCTCATAGGCTTTACTTGAAGCCTCTTGAAACCCTAGAAGGTCACTAAAATCATCTTTGTAAGTATCATTTTACCATTTTTGAGTTCATTGTTACGGTGATGATTTTACAGTAGAGCTTAAAGCGAACTTTGTGATATCTTTTGTTGCATCATCATTATGTCCTAAGATTTTTTACCTCCCTCAAGCATTGAGCATACTAGGCATATTCATTTTTGTATTTTTAATGGTTATTACTTATTTTTAATGAATACTTAGTTGATTTTGATGAATGATTAGTAGTTTTTGATGAAAATTTAGTTTTTTTTAATGAATATTTTGTTAATTTTCATGGGTATTTTGTCATTTTTAATATACATTAATTAATTTTTATGTTTATCTATTGTATTTTAGTTTAAATGTTAGAAAATATTGAAAAAACATAGTTAAAATTATAGTCAATAGAAGAAATAATACTTTTAGAAATATAAAATGCTACATAGATAAAAAATAAATAATAAATATACGAATAGATGTAGAAAACAAAAAAGGATTTAAAACTCTAGATGGATAAAAAAATAAAAACTTACCTAATATCTAGAAAAATCTCTCTCTTCTCTAGAGTGTTCTCTCTCTTCACTCTCTCTCCTCAGTTTCCCTCCCTCTTCTTTCTTTCTTTCTCTCCTCACGCTCTCTTCGTGTTCTCTCTTTCTCTCTCCTTGAACTCTCTCTTCTAACTTTCTCTCTCCTTACTTTCTCTCTCTCCCCTCACTTTGTCTCTCCTCACTCTCACATCTCACTTTCTCTCCTTTCTCTCTCTTCTCACTTTATCTCTCCTCACTCTCTCATCTCTTTCTCTCTCCTCAAACTCTCTCTCTCCCTTTTCATACTTCTCTCTCCTCACTTTCTCTATTTTCTCACTTTCTCTCTCCTCACACTTTGTCTCTCCTTGAACTCTCTCTCCTTACTTTCTCTCTCCTTACGTTCTCTGTCTTCTCACTTTGTCTCTCCTCACTCTCTCTTCTCACTTTCTCTCCTTTATCTCTCTTCTCACTTTATCTCTCCTCACTCTCTCATCTCTTTCCCTCACTTCATACTTTCTCTCTCCTCACTTTATCTCCCTCTTCTTACTTTCTCTCTCACTTTTTCTCTCTTCTCACTTTATCTCTCCTCATCCTCTCATCTTTTTCTCTTTCCTAACGCTTTCACTCTCTCTCCCTCTTTGTACTTTCTCTCTCCTCACACTTTCTCTCTACTTGAACTCTCAAAGCTCTCATCACTTTCTCTCCCTCTTCTTACTTTCTCTCACTTTTTCTCTCTTCTCTCTTTCTCTCTCCTCACTTTTTCTCTCCTAACTTTTTCTCTCTCTCCTCTCACTTTTTCTCTACTTACTTTCTCTTCTTACTCTCTCATTTCTCTCTCTTCTCACTTTCTCTCTCTCCTCTCATTTTCTCTCTCCTTAATTTATCTTCTCACTTTCTCTCCTTTCTCTCTCTTCTCACTTTATCTCTCTTCACTCTCTGATCTCTTTCTCTCTCCTAACACTTTCTCTCCCTCTCCTCACTTTCTCTCTCTCCTTACTTTCTCTTTCCTTTCTCTGTTCTCACTTTCTCTCCTTAAACTTTCTCTATCCTTGAACTCTCTCTGTCCTCTCACTTTCTCTCTCCTTACTTTCTCTCTCTTATGTCTTTCTCTCTCCTCTCACTTTCTCTCTCCTCACACTTTATCTCTCCTTGAACACTCTCCCTCTCCTTGTGGAAAACTTTCTCTCTCCTCACTTCCTCTCCCTCTTCTTACTTTCTCTCTTCTTACTTTTTATCTCTTCTCACTTTCCTTGCTTTCTCACTTTATCTCTCCTCACTCTCTCATCTCTCTCTCTCCTCACTTTCTCTCCCTCTTCTTACTTTTTCTCTCCTTACTTTTTCTCTCTTCTCACTTTCTCTCCTTTCTCACTATATCTCTCCTCTCTCTATCATCTCTCTCTCCTCACTTTCCCTCTTCTTACTTTCTCTCTCCTCACTTTTCCTCTCCTCTCACTCACTCTCTCTTCACTTTCTCTCTCTTGCATTTAACTTATTATGATTAACACCTAATATGACTTATGAATGTACCTTAGATTACTAATTAAACCTAATAGGACCAGGTATGACCTTAGATTAATGATTGAACCTATCATGACCCCTTATTGAATACATGTTCTTATAATTATATGGCATCCCCTTATTGACCCCTTATGTTCTTGTAATGTTAGGTTAACATTTAGTTTGCACATGTTGTACCTATAGATGGCATTTAACAATCAGCCTAAGCCTCATGATCAGTGACAAGGAGAGGGTTAGGGAGAAGGACATGATTAGGGGTAGGGGTAGGGACATGGACATGTCATACCACATGTTAATGTACTATATTTCCACCCTCATGTTCCTGATATGAAAACTATATTCCAATTTTTACCATAGTCTCTAGATAGGATTTTTGTTGAGCTTAGAGAAGAGATCTTGGTTGGTATATCCTTAGAGAAAGTTTAGAGCCTAGTCTCTAAGGAGATTGTTGAATGAGAGGTCTTCCCATTTTATGAGAAGAAGATCAAGGTCAAGGCATATCAGGTTACTAGATGTAGTATGCCATAGATTTCTTGTATGATATACGCTCAATTTCTAGTAGCACATGGTTTTTATCCTAATAATGACCAAATTCCATTATATTTTTCCTAGAAATTATACACAAAGATCCATTTTGGGCACCACATCAACTATTTAGCTATTCCAAGATATTATGGTGAGGGACATGGTAGAGTTTGTGATCATGATTTGTAACATGAACCAACTCATGTTGTTCCTCATCATCATGCATTGGTGGGATCTAGGATGCCAATAGTGACTCTAGTGATGACTTCTACTATAGATGGAGTTGGCATTACTTCTTAGAGGGAAGAAGTTGACCAGATAGGACACAATGCATCTGTAGCTAGGAGTATTACATCTAACACACTAGGAAAATATCTTTTGAGTAGATCTAGTCAACCTAGATAATCTTCTAAGGAATCATTAAGTACTACATCACCCACTGATGATATGTATAGAGTACATGTATTTCTACCCTAGGAGATATACGTGGACTTATTGGAGAACACAGACATAAGGAGATGGCCTTTTATCTTCTAGATGATCTTTTATAGGTATATCCATACATTGTAGATACACATGGGATTCCTTTACATAGTGTCAGAGAGATGACTTCACAGAGGCCTATATTTTGAGCAACATGTGACATGCCATTAGGTCATGTACACCAAAGCATACAACACTCCACACAAGGCTTTGGTGTTGAGCACTAGTGCTACCCAACATTCTGGTCATCAACAGTCTAACACTCATCACTTAGACACATAATAATTTTTTATAGCTCCACCTAAGGGGACCTTAGGAGTTGATCGAGGTATTTCTATTTCTACTGATGGATTTGATGTGCTTGATAAGAAATTACAAGATTTGACTCATAGTAATGTTCCCACTAAGATAGGATCATATATGGACATGCTTTTTTAGTCTACTAACTCTACACCACTTCCATCCCAGCATGTTACTCCTTTGCACTACTCACTATTACAGAGGATTAAGACTATTAGAGATAGATTTTTTTATTAATGACACCTTTTTTGAAAATAATAATGTAATTTTATGTTTTCTTTGATGTTACACAAAAGTCAAGTCTTTTACCAAGAAATCACTACCAACCGAAATCAGTTAGGTGTTGAAGAATTTTTTGGTGTATGCTAAGCATTCCAGATAAGATAGCAAATAACCATTGTTAACCAAGTTAACTTGATTACCAAAGGAAGTTGGCATAGAACTAGTGTTAATCAAGCTCACTTGATTAGCAACGGAAGTTGGGATGGAACCAGTGTTAACTGTGCTCACTCAGTTACCAAAGGAAATTTGAAGGAAAGTCTTTTTTGAGTTAGTGTTGACCAAGTTGGCTCAACTAACAAACGATCTTCCTATTTTGTTTATCCTTTCTAGCCTACTCAAGGGATGAATATTTTTTTGTTTGAAAGTGTATTCAAGCTGACTTGATAGTGTAAATCATATAAATATAAGGTCAAGTTGAGGATTGAATGTGTGGAACATGTGGAAGAGAAGAATATGAATAAAGAAAGTGAATTTGAAGAATAACATAATATCTAAAGTTGACCAAGCTTGAAATAATATTCTACTCAAGGAGGATCAAGTATTCAAGCCAGGATAGAGATTTGAAATTAACAAAGATAATTGCAACAGCAATCAACTCAAGTCATTGTTAATCTCTAATAATTGTAGTAGTGAATCAAATCACTTAACAGAGTTAGCCTAACAACTATTTGCCAAATCCTCTAACAAGGTTGGCATTTCTAGATTGAAGTAGGAGTAGAGACCCTTTATTATATTAAATATGTTACTTTTGAATACACAATCCACCCTCCAACAATACAATCTAGGGCTCCACAATATAATTCCCAATACCCACACTATCTAGATTGGATCAAATTCAAAGACTAGAACACCTCCTTGAGGCCTCACAAGACACAAACTTAAGCTAAAAGTTTCAAGGATGAAATATGGCCTTCTTCAACACTAGATGTAGTTCCCAAATGTTTTAGAACATAAACTCCACAATGCTTGCTTAGGAAAATCAAACTTATGCAACCAAAACTCCAAATAGGGCTACAAGGAGAAAATTAGGATTTATGAAGGTGACCTTCTTGAACCTCCACCACAAAAATTCTTAAACACTTTAAGACACTCCAATCCATTAACAAACAACCCTTACCAAGTTAGGATCCTTGGCCAATCCCCTAACTCAAGTTGTTTGCAAAACTCTTCTAGGCCTAATAGGCTAATTAGATCAATTTTCAAAATAAAGTATAAGGAATTCAACATTTCTCACAAAAAAACCTATTGGAGTACTTCAAGGACATGTTAAAAGGTCTAAATCCAAGTTATTATGTTTTTATTCCACCCCTGGGCCAAGTTGTGCCTCAAAAACCCAAAACTAGACAGTCACATTTAGATGCCTATCTAGAGGGTCTAGCAATTTTTCCCAATGTCTCCTACCTTCTAATCTAAGACCTAATTATTCTTAAAGTAAATCCTCCCCGCTTTATTTCCATGAAGTCTCATATTTTTCCCATGATGAAAGAGAGATTTTCTCTCAAAACCCTAGTTAGGGCCTTCCTACAACTAGTAAGCAAACAAAATCAATTTCTCCAAATCAATATGAATTGAAGACCTCAAACCACTTGAAAAACCTTCATATAAAATTTCTTCAACTTTTCCAATTCTTTAGAGTCTCATGTGAATTTTACAGTCCATACAAATAGTTTTTAGGCAGAATTGATAGGAAAATAATAGATTTTATTGATTTTAATGATTACATTATATTATTATCTGCTATGTTGAGAAAGGTTTATCAACCTTATTTATGCCATTCACAATCAATTCCAACTGATAAAGGTGGTTGTGAATGTTGGGATTCAAAAAGTTGCATTTTTGCACAAAAGTTGCATTATGCAGCATTGACAACTTTGACAAGTTTTTGCAAAACTTGTCAAATGTCTCCAAAATATACCAAACTCTAATCCTAGACTCTACCTAGGAACTTAGGAAGTTTTCAATAATAATAATATATCCATTATTCAACATCCTAACTATTTTATCTCATTTCTACCTAGAAATTACCCATAAAATGACTAAGGTAGACAATTAGGTTTATAATGCACCTAATGCCTCCTTGCCTTACAATTTGGACATGATTTCTAGCATTGGATTATAGATCCAATTACTACTCTAACCCTTTTTCTTTGATACTCCAGATGTTCTTGTAATGGATTGAATTGAAGGTCCTCTTGCACCATACTCCTAGGGTGCATTGATCTCAAGTCCTCTTGAGATAAGATCTTGCAAAATTAGGCCATGTTTTTGGATCTTTTGTTCATCCATCCATATTGACTCTTCTTTAGGAAATCCATACCCTTGAACCAAGTATTTTTGTATGCATTCTTCCAAGTTTGTCGGATGACCTTGGTATCCAAGATCTTGACAAGTCTCCTTATTCCATAGGCTGGTATCCCTACAACATCTTCTTCAAGCTCTTCAAGCTTCACTTCTAAACCTATAGTCACATCACCTTTATATGGGGTTAGATCACAAATATTAAATATGGAAGAGATACCAAGGTGTGAGGGAAATTCTATCTCATAAGCATTCATCCCATGCTTCTTTAATATCTAACAAGGTCCTACTTTCTTCATGAGTAGTTTGGTATTCTTTCCTTTTGGTAACCTCTCCTTTTTCAAGTATGCCTAGACCAAGTCTCTAGCCTACAACTAAACATCTCTTTGATGCTTGTCTTTAGCCTATTTATACTTCTCTACACTCTTATGAAGTGCCAACTTTACTGAGTCATGAATCTCCTTCATTCTTTCTACAAACTCCTCTCCATGAGCATTGACTGGAGTGTTGGAAGGTAGTTTCCTTAGTTCAAGGATACCTCTTGGATTCTACCCATACACTATTTGAAAAGGGATTTTCCTTGTACTCCTATTGAATAAGTCATTAAAAGAAAACTTTGCTTATGGTAGGATTGATTCTAACTTGTCTCCATACTAGTTTGTCAAGCATCTAAGTATATTTTCAAGAGACTTGCTGACCACCTCTTTTTGCCCATCTATTTACAGATAGTAGAAAGAGATAAAACTCAAATTAGTTCCAAATTTCTTCCACAAGGTCCTCTAAAAGTAACCAATAAACTTTGCATCTTTGTCTAATAGTATGGTTATAGGTAAACCATGTATCCTAATAATCTCCTTCAACAATAGACTTGTAATTTTTGATGCATCATTGATGTTTTTATAAGGGATGAAGTGGGCCATTTTGCTAAATCTATCCACTACAACATATATGCTATCATTTCCTTTGTTTGACCTAGGCAATCCCATCACGATGTCCATGTTGTAACTCTCCCAAGGCCTTCTAGGAATAGGCAAAGGTTGGTATAGTCCTGTATTAGTGGATGTACCCATGGCCCTTTGAAAAATTTTACATGTCTCCACAATCTTCCTCATTTTAGTCTAAAGTCTTGGCCAATAGTAGAACCTTCTCACCTATTCCAAGTTGTCCAATCCAAAATGTCCTCTCATGTTGCCTGCATGGTTCTCCCTAATGATGTTCTCCCTCATTGAACATTGTGGGATGCAAAGTTGATTCCCCTTGAATAGTAACCCATTTTGAATTAAGTAGTTAGAATATGTAGTGCGATACACCTTATAGATGTTTTGAAATCATTATTGTCTATATACATGCCTTTCAAAGCATTGATCCCTATACATTCGAGTTGGATTCTTGTACCACTAGGTTCCTTCTGCTTTTTGCATACACCATTTTATTAGAAACTCCCTTCTTGTGTTTTATTGAAAAGGTTCAAGCTTGAATTTATTCAACTCATTTTATGTGCTTGTGGCTTAGTTTCTCTTAGCTATTCAAGAAACTTAGGAAGGAGATAGTGTTTCCATTTCTTCAATGATTAGACTAAGGCATACAATTCCAAGTCATAAGAGGAGTATTTACTCTTGGATTCATTCAATTTCTCACTAAAAAATTTTATTGGCCTCCCTTCTTGACTCAAGATAGCCCCTATAGCCAAGTTACAAGCATCACATTCAATAGTAAAAAAATTATGAAAATTAGGGAATACTAGGATAGGTTTCTCCATTACCTTCTTCTTCAACACTTGGAAGGCCTCCTTTGCATACTTGTTTCACACACATTTACATTTTTTCCCACCCTTGATGGTCTCAAGGATAGGATCACACAACTAACTGAAGTTGTTGATGAACCTTCTATTGAAGGAATAAAGCCCATAAAATCTTTTGACTTCATTCATGGTCCTAGGAGAAGGCCAACTCAAGATGGCTTCCACCTTCTTAGGATCCATTTTTATGTTACCCTATGAGATTAAAAATTCAAAATAAACATTCTCCATGCATAAAAACACACTTGTCCAAGTTTATGAAAAGCTTTTCTTCATGCAATATTTTTAACACCAAGTTAAGATGTTCTAAATGTTCCTCCTTACTTTTACTAAAAATAAGGATGTCATCAAGATATACTATGACAAATTTTCTAAGGAATGGCATGAGCACTTCATTCATGACTCTTATGAATGTGCTTGGAGCATTTGACAAGACAAAAGGCATCACCCTCCATTCATACAAACCCTCATTAGTTATAAATGCAGTCTTCTACTTATCACAATCCCTAATCCTTATACGATGATAGCCAATTTTCAAGTCTATCTTGGAATAGTACCTTGCTCCCCCTATTTTGTCCAATATGTCTTCTATCCTAGGCATAGGGAACCTATACCTAATATTTATTTTATTTATTTCTCTAGAATCAATGCACAATCTCCATGTGCACTCCTTCTTAGGGGCCAACAAGGAAAGTACTACACAAGGCCTAAGGCTTTTTGAGATCAATCCTTATCTAAGAGTTCTTTTGTTTGTCTTTCCATTTTCTAATTCTACTCTGGGATTAGTTTATATGTTTCCTTGTTAGTCAATGTTGCTCCTAATATCATATCTATATTATGGTTTATGTCTCTAATTGGGGAAAACTCACTTGGAAATTCTTTGGTGACGATGTCTTTATTCTATTCCAATAGGTCTACAACCTCCTTAGGACCTACATGTCTCAAGGGCTTCACTTCCTTCACAACCTTATTACATCTAACATACTTAGAAAAAATGACTAGGTCGTAGCATAGACCCTTTTCTTGCTTCACAACTTTCAAAAATTCATTACCATCTACAAATAGGATCCTTTTGTTCTTCTATAGAATCTAGCAAGGGTGAGAGAGCTGCATTTTCACCTTTGTGGTTGATGGTCAATGTGTTCAACTTTCCATCATGGTGTTTCTTCACATCATATTGCCATGCTCTCCCTAATAGAAAATCACAGGCATCCATTGGTACAATTTCACATAGAACTTAGTCCTTGCACTTTCCTTTCTGGAATTCCACCCAAGCCTTCTCTTCTATGATAGTTTTTTGTTTCCTTCTAAGCCAAGACACCTTATATGTGTTTGGATGTGGTACCCTCCTCAATTTAAACTTCTTTACTACCTCCTCAAATACCAAGCTATCAAAAGATCCATCGTCAATCAACATCTTGAAGACTTTGTCCCTACACTTGCATGTGGTTCTAAAAAAATTCTTCCTCTGAGGTGGTTCATGAGTGCTTAGGGAATTCAATAGTGTTCCTCCTCATCATATGGGATTCTCCCTTCTTAGGTGCTTCATAATATCCTTAGGCTTCCTCTTCTTGACTTTCCTCTTTCCTGACTAGGTTTTTTCTCCTATCAGTCTAATTGTTTTCCTTTTCAAGACACTTAGATGTCAAGTGCCTTGGTTGGTTACATCTATAACACCTTCAAGGTCCTGATGATCTCCCTCCAAATCTCCCCCTTGAGTCCCCTCATTTTCTCCTATGGGATCCTCTAAAATTTCTCTCACTAAAGGAATTGTCCTAATTGGTCTCTCCATAATCTCTAGGAGTTTGTCCTTTGCCACCACTTGTTCCTCTTCCTCTATTTCTAAAATATCTCTGGCTTCTTCCCTTCCCTCCTTGGTCTTGTTTCCTCTTAATCTTTTCCTCCACTTTTAATGAAAATTGAAATAATTTCTAGACTATGTTAGGAGAACACAAACTTAGCTCATCTTGGATATTCATCCTCAACCCTTGCATATACCTAGCAAGTTTGACACACTCTAGCTCCATCAATTTGGACTTCATAGTGAGTTTGTGGAACTCCTTAGTGTAACTAGAGACATCCATCTCCTTTGTCCTTAGACTTTGCCTCTTTTTATGAAGTATATTCCTTAGGTACATAGGCTTCCTCTATCAAGGTCACCATATTCTTCCATGTACTTGTCTTATTTTTCTCCATCTTCATGCTATATACTTGAGTGAAATTCCACCAAGTTAAGGAAAATATCTTCAACTTGGATTTTTCTATCTTCACCTTTTGATGCTCTGGTATCTCCTCATAGTCAAAGAAACTAGTGAGTGCATCAATCCTATCCATCACTTCTTTTGGATCCATCTTCCCACTATAGACAAGAAGATCAAGTTTAGTGTCCATGGTCCTTCTCTCCATGGACTTCAAATTATTTAGGAACAAAATTTGTTCTATAGGGATCTCTTCTTCTTCCTCTTACCAAGGGGTTTCCTCATCACTTCCCTCCTCATTTTTGGAGCTAACATTGAATCCTTTCCTAACTTTTTCTTTTAGTTTTTCCACCTCTCTTTTCATTTTCTTCCTCTCAGCATCATGCTACTTCACCACCCTTGGTAGTTCAGAATTTATCATTTGGTTAGGAAGTTAATTTTCATTTTCTTCTCCAGCATCTAACATGGTTTCAATTTATCTTTCTCCAAAGGTCTACTAAGTTTCTCTAATATCACTTGTATAAGAGACACTTTATTATATCAAATATGTTACTTGTGAACACACAAGCCACCCTCCAACAATACAACCTAGGGGTCCACAATATGATTCCCAATACCCTTATCTAGACTAGATCAAATTCAAAAGTCTAGAACACCTCCTTGTGGCCTCAAAAGACATAGACTTAAGCCAAAAGTTTTAGGGATGAAATATGGGCTTCTTCAACACTAGATGTAGTTCCCAAAAATTTTAAAACACAAACTCCAAAATACTTGCTTAGGAAAATCAAACTTATGAACCCAAAACTCCAAATAGGGCTACAAGGAGAAAATTAGGATTTATGAAGGAAACCTTCTTGGAACTCCACCATAGAATTTATTAAACACCTTTAGACACTCCAATCCATTAACCAATAACCCTTAACAAGTTAGGACCCTTGACCAATCCCCTAACTCAACTTGTTTGCAAAAATCTCCTAGGCCTCATAGGCTAATTAGGTCACTTTCCCAAAGTCACAAAAAAAATATTGGAATACTTTAGGGACATTTAAAAACATCTAGATCCAAATTCTTATGTTATTATTCTACCCCTGGGCCAAGTTGTGCCTCAAAAACCCAAAACTAGATAGTCACATTTAGATGCCTATATAGAGGGTCTAGAAATTTCTCCCAACATCTCTTGCCTCCTGATCTAAGACCAAATTATTATTGAATTAAATCATCCCCCCTTTATTTCCACAAAATCTTATATTTTTGTCATGCTGGAATCTATGTGAAAGAGAGATTTTCTCTTGAAACCCTACCTGCAACCAACAAGCAAACAAAAATTGATTTCTCCAAATCAATATGACTTAAAGACCTCAAACCAATTGAAAAACCTTCATATGAAATTTATTAAAATTTTCCAATCTTTTAGAGTCTCATGTGGATCTATACAATTCTATACAAATAGTTTTTAAGGCAGAATTGATAGGAAAGCAATAGATTTTATTGATTTTAATGCAATGATTACATTAGATTGTTCTCTTCTATATTGAGAAAAGTTTTTCAACCTTATTTATGTCATTCCCAATCAGTTCCAACCAATAAAGGTGGTTGTGAATATTGGGATTCAAAAAGTTGCATTATGCAACATTGACAACTTTGACAACTTTTTGCAAAAGTTGTCAAATGCCTCCAAACTCTACCAAAATCTAATCCTAGACTCTACCTAGGAACTTAGGAAGGTTTTAATCATACTATAACCATTATTAAACCTTCTAACTATTTTATCCCATTTCTACCTAGAAATTTCCCATAAAATGACTAAGGTGGACAATTAGGTTTTTAACACACCTAATGCCTCCTTGCCTTACAACTTGGACATGATTTCTAGCATTGGATTCTAGATCTAATTACTACACTAACCATTTTCCATTGATCCTCTAGATTTACTTTCAATGAATGGAATTTAAGGTGCTCCTACACTAGAAGTTCCTAAAGACCTCTAACAAGGTAACTCCTAATAGGGATCACTTCAGAAGAGTGAAAACCATTAACTAGTTAAAGTTGGTAGTTTTCCCAAATTGGGTTTTGAAATCAAAGCTCAGTGTCTCTTGTGTTCATAATACTTTGTTTATGTTTTTACAACTAATTTAATTAAGTTTATACACACTAAACATCTTAAGAAGTTATTAATTCAATATTTACCAAGTAATAGTAATTCTTAGTGTAAACCGAGTGTTTCTATGTTAACCAAGTTACAAGAACATCTTATTTTCAATAGAGTTTTGGTTATGTATTGTATTGAAATCTTAAGGGATCTTAGATCTTTTTTTGTTGTAATTGATTTACACCATGCCTCTCAATTACTCCTCTAATATTTTCAACAATTTCTATTAGAGCTCTTGGTGCTTGCATAGAAGGTTTCAAGGACCTAAGCTACAGAAGGGACATCCTAAGCCTAACATAGATAACTTCCAAGCATGAAAGGAACTCGTGAAGCTTGATTTGGAAACCATTGGTGACAGGGGTCTAAAATATCTAGAGAAAAAACATGTGGCACCTACTAGAATGTTGACTGTGGATCATATTGTGGAAAAGAATAATCATAACATAATGATGAGTGATATTACTTCTACTCTCAATTATGTTGAATTTGATGAAATCAAATATTGTGCTACTACTCACGAAATGTGGAAAAGTTAAAAGATATTTTAAGGAGTTGATGACAATGTGAGGAGAGCCAAGGTAGAAAGTGTTAGAGGTTAGTTTGATCAAATGAAGATAAAAGAAGATGAGAACATTGCATAGTACGGCAGAAGAACCAAAGCTAGTGTAAGTGAAATCAGAGCCTTGGATGGGAAAATGGATGATGTAATGGTGATCAGAAAGGTACTAAAAACTCTTCTTCTTATTTATGAAATTAGATTGTCAAATATTCAAGAAATGACATATGATCCTAAAAAGGATATAAATTTGGATGCATTGGCAAGAAGTTTGATAGCCTTTGAGTTAGATAACTTTGACAATTATGTTCCTAACTCTAGTAACATTGAGTCTGCATTTCAAGCCAAACTATCACTCAAAAAGAAAGATGCAAAATCTGAAAGAAAAAATTTTGATAGTGATAGTAAATATGGTTTTGATGATGATCTTGAAGTCATTGAAACATTTCTTGCAAGAAGATTTCCCAAAGGAAAAGGAATGTACAAAGGAAAAAATCATTTAATCTATTTTTCTTGTATAGAATTTAGTCACATTATTGCAAGGTGTCCAAAAAAAGAATGCAAAGAAGAAAAAAAACATGACAAGTACATAGGCAAGAAATATTTCAAAAGCTACAAAGACTACAAGGATAAAGGTAAGAAATCATGTTACATGGCTAAAGATTCTAATAGTGGTGATGAAGATGAAATGGTTTACATTGTTGTTAAGGATGAATGAGATGATGAAAATGATAAGATGGCCCTCATTTCTCATCTTAATAAGAATGATACATGGATCATAGATAATTTGTTCTCACCACATGACTGGTGATAAATCTACTTTGAGCACTTGGAACACTATGATGGTGGGAGTCTCAAATTTGAAAATGATGAGCCTTGTTATGTGAAAGGAAAAGGTTGCATTACACTAACCAATGAACTTAGATATGACAATGCTTATCAGGTTGAAGGACTAAAACATGATCTACTTAGTGTGGCACAATTGAATAACATTGGAGTCAAGATATAATTCATGAGTAGGAAAGCCAAGCTGCTAGATGGAGAAGGAAATCTATGTGGGTTCGGCAATCAAAGAAGAGGTAATATATTCTACCTAGATCTAACTAAAAATTCATGTTTCATAGCTTAAGTAGAAGAAATATAGTTATGGCATAAAAGGTTGTGTCATGTTAATTTTGATAACCTAGTCAACATAAGCAATAATAAAAGGGTTAGATGCATTCCAAGATTAAAGAAACCTGATTTGGGCATGTGCACAAATTATCAAATTGGAAAGATGGGAAAGACAATTTTCAAAACAAAGAATTATCATTTTGAAGAAGTCTTAGAGCTAGTTTATACTGACCTTTGTGGACCTATTGGCATACAAAGCTACTAAGGAGATAAGTACTTTATTTTTATTTTTTATTATTATTCTAGGATGATGATAATTAAGTATTCAAAGGATAAATCAAAAGCTTAAGTGGTGTCTAGCTAGAGTTGAGAAATAAATAGGAAAGAAACTAAAAATATTAACGTCAAATAGAGGAGGTGAATTCATCTCAAATGAATTCAATGAATTCTTCAATGAAAGAGGAATCAAAAGGTAGGTATCTGCACCTAGTACACCTCAATAGAAAGGCATAGCAAAGAGAAGAAACATATCAATGATTGGGAAACTTCAATATGTGGTGCACACAAGACCTGATATTGCATTAGCAAGTGGTATGGTGGCTATATTATCTACTAATCCTAAAGAAAATCATATGATTGCAACAAAAAGAATCATGAAATATCTGAAAGGTATTAAAGATTATGGTTTGTGGTACAAGAAAGGAGGCAACTTTGAATTGAAAGCATTCATTGATACTAATTGGGAAGGAAGTGTTGATGATAGGAAGAGCACTAGTGATGGAGAATTCTTTCTTAGAAAAAGGCTAGTATCTTATGTAATGCCCCACCAAGGGATCCAAAGAATTAACCTAGAGTTTCACTAAGTTTAGAAATAAATTTTTTTTTCCATGAAAGTAAATATCACATAAAACTTATGCACAATAACGGAAGCAATAGCATTGTCCATCTGAGAGTAAACATAACATAAATAATATAATACATACTTTAAGATCCCTTAACATTGAATTAAATACATGAATCCATCTAGTACAACATCCTCATGAAATGATAAGTCCAATGTTTATACAATACATTTCAAATGCTCATTCATCCACTGTACATGTCACAGGGTATGACAAGCTCAAAGAATATACATACATAGAATAAGGTACAT
Source organism: Cupressus sempervirens (assembly GCA_028749045.1). Classification (NCBI taxonomy): domain Eukaryota; kingdom Viridiplantae; phylum Streptophyta; class Pinopsida; order Cupressales; family Cupressaceae; genus Cupressus; species Cupressus sempervirens. The sequence continues at coordinate 679,339,679 of CM053787.1, read as the reverse complement.
CATCTTATTCTAACCCATGATACATCAAAGTAGAGATAATCACATGAGACAACATCATAGAGAACATATACATCCATCATAAAGATCAAACATAATAAACTAAGTGCATGGTTCCACCCAACCATCAATAGCATCATTAGACCATCGTGGATCCTAGCCATCCCTCCATGTGTAACATTCCAAATCACTGAAGAGATCATCGGTATTACATAGTAGGAATGTCACTCCTAATAAATACAACATCATATGTAGAAAGTAATCTAATATGCAAATAAAAGCATAAGATAACATCATCTAACATATGCTAATCATCAATGAAAAAGGATACATATCCACCATCATGAAGGATGCATCAGCCACGATGTCTCAATGAATCTCAAAATGATAAGAGTGGAAAATACACTACCACCCGACTGCGTGGTACCTAAGTGGTCCACTCCCACCGTGCTAAGGAGATAATCTCAAGTCCCAAACAAGCTATCAAAATCACATAGCACAAATCTCCATAAGTCCAAGAATCCTAAAAGTATACTAACTCAAAGGTTCCAAACACAAAATCTGACATCTAATCCTAGAGGCACACAATGACATTTAGGAACCTACGATGCAAGCGGGAAAGTTTCATCGCAATTATCACATACAAGTTACCCTGGCAGTTAGCTAAACTCCATAGGTCCATACTGATTTCATGCAGCCACTAGTATCCTCTCATACTGATGAGGCATACTACAGAATGCGAGGTTGCAACCATGTGTCTCACTACTCCCATCCTAGCCTATACAAGTGCTCAAGGCATGCGCGAGAACAAAACACTTATCTTTTTAGGTTCATTCAGTTAGTATTAGGTGTGAATGTTATCACTTATTAATCCAACTTACAATGAGTTACTCTGGCAGCCTCTTAGGGCCCCGGCCCCCATTGCAAGCCACTTCCTGTCACTACATGCAGATATCCTACCCTAATGCTCATAGAATCATAAATCTCAAAATCACAAAAGATAATCCATAAAATTATCAAATATGCATAAAAGCATCAAATCTCCATGAGCAAATATCCATAGAAAATCATGAACACAACAGCTCTCTATTGGCAACTAAAGTATCACTAATAATCAAAAGTATTCATTAGTTCTCAATAACCAAAAGTATATCTCAATCATACTGATCGAAGACTCTAAAAATGGTTGAGTCAAACATGTCACAACATGACATCATCAAGAATAAATCCATATCATAGTCCCATCATGGCGACTAGAATATAACCAAGGATAACTGATCGATGACCAAAAATAATGGTTAAATCAAGTGTCTCATACACAAGAATCTCAACTATAACAATCAATAATCACATCCAATACATAGAGAATTACATCACATAACCATGGTTGGGTTTATAAAGATCGAGATTAAAACATCATCATGACATCACAATCACATAACTCTCAAGCCTCTAGTAGATATCCTATACTGGTCAACACTAGTCAACCCAAAACACAAAACAATAGCATAAAGAATACACAATGTAAAAACATGTTTTGGTTTTGCTAAATTTTCAAATTGAATTCAAATGCAAAAGTCTCAGTTTACATTTCCAAGTTAAGAGAATAAATGGAGAAACATTTTGTACAGTTTTCCTAACACATGTATTGTTTGATAGATGAAAGTTTCTCCCCAAAACCATTAGATTCAATTTTCTAATTGATCTAATAATATTTTATTTATATAAAATTGTTTGAAAATTGACACTCAATGAATCAAAACTTCGATTATAATATTTTCTAATGACTATCCTTAATTGAACTAATTTCAATTAAGTTAATTATTAATATCTATTAATAATTAACCAACTATTATTAAAAAAAAAAAATTTAATCATTTATTATTATTATAATATTTATTATTATAATATTTATTATTAATAATATATACATATATACTTATATATATATATATATATATATATATATATATACATATATATATATATATATATACACACACACATAAATACATATACGTACCCACGCATTAATAATGGACATTTTTTTTTTCAACACTTGTTTTTACTGTACCATGGTAGCCATATTACATGGTCAGGCGACCCTTGTCTGACGTCGCAGGCCTGCAACTGCAAACAGGGCACCGTTGATTATAAATCATGCGAGGGTAGGGAATTAAGAACTCGCCCTTGCAAAATTTATTATTATAATTGTGTTTTATTAAAATGCATTCCTCAATCACGACGCGTCATTCGCTCGTTGTGAATTATGTGACATTCAAATTTTTAATGAAATATGTATATGTATATAAACGCCTGCAGCCATAGTCGTCTGCACGGCATACTTTGATGTGGCCGCGGCATTAAAAAAAAGTCGCGCCTTAATACATTTTATAGTATGCATTATTTTATAATGCAATTCAGATATTTTTAACAATTTGTTATGATATGGTAAGATATATATATATATATATATATATTGTATAAATTATTTATTAAATATGTGATTTATTATTAATTATATATATATGAATTTATACATATATTCAGTAGTTGATTTTAATATAAGTTATAAATGTTAGATGTTGAGAATTGTTAAATATGTATTATTATTATTCAAAAAGAGAGATATTAGTACTGATGAAACTAGTATAGTTGAATGTTAATATAATTTTTTTTGGCTAACAAGTTATTATTATATTATTATTGGATTGTAGTTGACCTTTAAATATTAATTTATTTAATATATATTAAATACTATTTAATATATATTAAATAATTTAGAGATAATAATATATATCATGAGACCTTAATGACACTGGAATAAGATGTACTTGACAAGGAGCTATTACTACATTATAAAAATGCAATGATTTGAATTATTATGTTACTATTAATGTGTTATGTAAATTATTGGTATACCTTAATGGTATTATGAGTTAGCTAAGGAAGCTTATGTAAAGTTTCTTTAGGACAATTAATAATAGTTGTGATGAGTTTATTATTAATGTTTATTGGGTCTAGCAAATTATTAATAAATAATAGTATAATGATCTAAATGGTCATTGATAATATGGATTAATTAAGGAAACATCAGTATTCATATAAGAAAGACGAATGTTGTCATTACAGAATTATCATTAAGATTCCCAATATAGCTGGTTATTAAATATTAACTAGTTATTCAGTGTCTTAAGTTTCATCATTTGACCTACAAGTCAACCCAATTGTTCCCCGATAGCATTATCCTTCCATTATTAAGAATTACATTCTAAGAATAACTTAAGGATAAATATTTACTAAACTAATCATCATTGACCTTTAATTAAATTGTTTTCTATATTTAATCATGATCCATATTTTAATTGATTAACCTTTCAACTTTTCTACGATCATTATTTGTTATATTATAAGAGGACCAATTATCATTCTTCGAATAAGAGATTATAACTTTATTAGAATGATCAATTAATATTGGTTCACAATCCTTGACCTTTTATCATTCTAATAATTTTCAATTATATATTACTAAGTCTTAAGTCTCTTAAGTTAATCATTGCAATCATCACTAATAACCAATATAATAACTAAATTCATTATTCAAGTCATTAGAATAAGACTTAACAACTCTGATGTAAATACTTAACAACTTTGCTAAAAGAATCATATCAATTAAATCCTATTAAAACCAATTAACTCTAGTTAATTAATTTAATTTATAATTACACAACCATACCAACAATCCAATAAATATCAGTTGGCTAATAACTAAAAGTCAACCAAAATCCAATACACAATATTAATATTTCGATAATAATAATAAGAAGTTATTTTGGTGAGCTTATCCATAATAACCATATTCGTCATACTAATATTTCCTTAACAAATTCGTACCATTTCAAGTTAATCCTCTATCGCATAATATAATTATACAAATCAATGAATAACAATTGATTAAAAATCAACTATACTCCAAATCCAAAACTAATGTCTTTTACAAAACTTTAATCATTAAATAATCTCCACTAGATTAACTCTATTCACATTTATTGATAACTATTTTATCCATTATTTATTAATAGTTTGTTAAACGTTAATAAATAATAAACTCATCAAACTATAAATAATCGATCTAGAGAATCCCTCCATAAACTTCATTAGTTAATATTTAACTAACTCTTAACACCATTAAGATATATCAATAATTTATTTAATAATACATAACATATTATAATAGCATAATAACTCAAATCATAGTAATGTTATAACATTGTTATAATGTAACCATGACCCCTGATCAATAGATCTTAACCAATATCGTTAAAGTCTCTTAATTAAAATCATCATAATAATCATCATTAAATATCTTTACCATCCCTTAATTATCTAATATATATTAAATAGTATTTAATATACATTAAATAATATTAAAAGTTCGCTATATAAACTATATTAATATCTCTTCTCTATTAATAATAATTGACAAATTATTATTAATCATATATCATTTATCATTTCAATAAGTCGATTTACAATTTTCTTTAAACACTTCAAGGACAATAATCCTCATTGATTTTAAATAAATCAATCTCATTCAATTATTTAATTCCACATATCAATATCTCTTTTCTTTTAATTTTTCCTCATTTAAAAATCCATTTACTTAAATCAACTAATAATTAATTACACTTCTTCTACTATTAACTGATCTTAATTAAATTTGATTTAATTAGATTAGATAATAAACCATATAAAACTAATGCATATTAATAAGATTCTACTAAGGGAAAATTTGCAATAATATCTTAATTCATTCCATGCTTTGATATATTATTTTTGTGAAGTTTAAGCATAAAGAACTCTTGGTTATGGGAAATGAAAAAATATCTATCCTTAAATAAAACAGTCCCAGTACGACGGTCATATCTCCTAAATGAATCGTTGGATCGGGCTGAAATTGAAATATGTTAGAGAGGGCCAAGTTGCGCCACTTCTGACTAGAGCGATCGAATAAATTCGATCACGATAAAAAGTTATGAATAACTGAGTTTGGGTCTATCCAAGGGGCAACGATAGGACAGTTTGTGATGAATTAAAAAATTTCTCTTAAAATAATTGTTTTCTAAACATAACCATTAATCCATTCAAAAAGTCTAATTATAAATTTGAAATTATCATTCTCAATTTGATTCTAATTCGAACCCAAACCTGTTTAGATCTAAATTCTCTTTAATTGGATCTAGGGTTTTCTAATATTTTCTTCTTAACCAAATAACATGTTTAGATTCCTATTTCAATTATAGATTTAATCACAAAGAGTATTCAGACACATAACAAACACGATGAAGACAGGAAGAGAAATAATGCAAAGAGAGTATGTAAATATCACGAGTGCACCTGGACACTGATGCTAAATTTGCCATGCCTCAAAAATCTATAGAAAATCTCTTCCTTCTCCATCATTCACAATTCCTCAAAGATCCAAGCCAACCGAAAATCTCCAAGTGGCTAGAAGTGCTAGAAGGAGCATAGAAGCAAGTAGAAAATATATGAGCATATGAATCTTCTCCAATGCATGTAAGCTTTGAAGCTTCCATTTTAGCTTGAAGCTTGTAGTTTCCATTAAGCTTGTAGCTTGTAGCTTCCATTCAGCTTGTCCAAACACACTAGGAGAGCCTCTATTTAAAGGCATCTAAGATGCATCTAGAGTGTCTCTAGAAACAACTAGAAGATAAGCATGACAACCAAGCATGAGTCTTCTCCAACCTTCTAGATGAGTCTTAAGGTTGTAGACAACATGTGCTCAAATAATATGCTAACTCCTAAGTGTAGACAACTAGTGCATTCTTAGAGTGCAAACTCCTGTGTTGTCTAGTAATTGATTATTTTAAACTATCAAAATAATGCTTATCAATTTTCAATTAATCAATCTATTGCATAACTTAATTGATAACTCAATGATTATTATCAAGCAAGAAGACTTCCTTTAACCCTATAGTTATTCTGTTTAAAATATCTAAGTCAACCGAATTATTTTCAACTCTTTTAGAGCTAGTGTTATGTTGTTGGTTAGCAGCATTCTTTTGAGATTATCAGATATTGTGCTATGGATTTAATTTATTATGTGATGAGATTACTTGGACTCTACATTTCATGTATGTATGATGATTATTTTCAGTGTTTGCAGTTATTAATGATGATTAGTAAGATGATTTATTATCATATGTGTTTTCTTATGGATACTTACCCCATACTTGCATGTGTATGGTGTGCATGTTTGTAGAACACCAGCACCCGGCTGGACTTTTGTAGCCAAATTTCATTCCTTCTTGGAAGTGGGATATCATCTCCATGGATTTTATAGTAGGATTACCTATGATAGTTCGGCGTCATGATACTATCATGGTTACTGTTGATCAGTTGACTAAGGTGGCACATTTCTCACCGATCAGGTCTTCCTACACAGCAGCTTCTGTAGCTAATGTCTTCATGCGTGACATTGTGAGACTACATGGTATTCCTAGAAAGATTATTTTTGATAGGGATCCTGTATTCACATCTGCATTATGGACATCATTGCAGCATGAGCTTGGAGTGCAGCTAAACTTTAGTTTGGCATATCATCCAGAGACAAATGGTCAGACAAAGAGGGTGAACCAAGTTTTGGAGGATATGCTACGGATGTATGTGATGGATAGTCAGACACATTGGGAGGACTATCTCTACCTAGTGGAGTTTGCTTACAACAATGGGTATCATAGTTCTATTGGCATGGCACCTTTTCAGGCATTATATGGTCATCCTTGTCGTACACCATTGAGTTGGGACAGTCTTGAGGATCGCATCCTGTTGGATCTTGAGATGCTTCATGATATGGAGCAATAGGTAGTGTGTATCCGTGAGCACTTGACTACAGCACAGGATAGGCAGAACAAGTATGTCGATGCTCATAGGACTGATAAGCAGTTTGCTGTAGGAGATAAGATTTTTCTGAGAGTGCGATCGCGAAAGAGTTCAATCTGGTACAGAAAGGGTTCTAAGCTAGGACCTCACTTTTTGGGACCATTCGAGATTCTAGAGAGGATTGGCCCAGTTGCTTACGGCCTTGCTCTACCGCTCATCTTAGCTCGCATTCATGATGTTTTCCATGTTTCAGTGCTTAGGCAATATATTCCTAATATTGTGCATGTTCTTGATTGGAATGCATTGTAGGTAGAGGACGGGCAGCTGGCTTTGGAGCCGGTTCGTATTCTGGAGCTACGGGGGTTGACCCTCAAGGGTTGAACCATCAAGCAAGTAAGGGTCCAATGGGACTTTACTGATGATTCTTTAGCTACTTGGGAGGATGTAGCTAGATTGAGGGAGTTATATCCCTACTTGTTTGCAGGCTTACAGGAGTAAGCCTAACCCAAGGGGGGGTGGATGTAGTGCCTACCCTCATTCACATCTTTTCTGGACATATTGTTGCTATTATTATCAGACTATGATCGACTAGTTTTATGTGATATTTACTTTCATGGAAAAAAAAAAAAATTTGTTTCTAAACTTAGTGAAACTCTAGGTTAATTCTTTGGATCCCTTGGCGGGGCATTACATCTTTAAAAAGCAAGAAGAAAAATTGTATCTCTCACTCTACAATAGAAGAAGAAGATGTTATAGTAGTAGTCAATTGTTCCAACATTATTTGATTCAAACAACTATTGTCAGGTGTGAAGGAGGAGATCAAGGACCCAATTGTTATCTTCTATGATAACAATAGTGCAATCAATATATCAAAGAATCTAGTGATGCATACCAAGACCAAGTACATTGCAATAAAATATTGTTTCTTGAGAGAATTAGTGCAAGACAAGGAGGTGATATTAAAATATATGAATACAAAAGAATAGATTGCAGACATATTCACCAAGCCATTACCTAAGGATGCATTTTTGTATCTGAGGTAAGCTAGGGGTCATTCCCCTATCTAAAGCTCACTAATTATATTTTAGTGATGCATCAAATAAGCACTTTGAAGATCAGATAAGTTGATGTAGTATTGATAGAGTAGATTGCATATGAATTAGTACATTAGGTATATGGAAACTACATTGATTATTTTCTTTCCTAGAAAATGTCAAAGAGGAAGAGTTTTTCATATCAAAGAAATTTTTGTATAAGTAAAGAGTGAGAGTTTGTCCTATAAGAATTCAAAAAAAATTGAGTTAGATGTTGAAGAGGAGTTTTTTGTCAGAGGGAGTAATTATAGTCATTGCAATCAGAGAATTTAGAGAGATTGATGTCAGATGGAGTTCACACTAATAGAGGGAGTTCTCATGGATGATAATCTGAATGAAACTAAGGGTATTATCCTTCTATTTTTTTCTCTAAAATTTCTTTGTATCATGACATTTTTTGTTGCTATTAAAGCCAAAGAGGGAGATTTTTGAAAACAATTATGCAATTTTATGTTGTCTTTGATGTTGCACAAATGTCAAGTGTTTTACTGAGAAATTAGTGTCAGCCAAACTCACTCGGGTATTGAAGAAAGTTTTTGTGTATAACGAGCATTCCAGAGAAGATGACATAGAACCAGTGTTAAGCAAGCTAACTTGATTATCAAAGGAAGTTGGTATGGAACTAGTGTTAATCAAGCTCACTCAGTAAACAAAGGAAGTTCACATGAAACCAGCATTAACCAAGCTCACTCAGTTACCAAAGGATGTCTAAAGGAAAGTCTTTTCTAAGTTAGTGTTGACTGAGTTGGGTTGGCTAACAAAAGATTTTCCTATATCAACATATTGGATCTAATAGTTTTGTTGGTCAGTTTTGGCTGACTTAAGGGGTGAATATTATTTTTTTCAATGTGTATTCAAGCCAACTTGACAAGGTAAATTATGTAAATATAAGGTCAAGTTGAGGATTGGAATATGTGGAAGAGAAGTAGATGAATAAAGAAAGTGAATTTGAAGAATAACAGAGTATCTAGAGTTGACCAAGTTGCAAAGAATATTTTGATCAAGGAGGATTGAGTATTCAATCTAGAATAGAGATCTAAAATTAGCAAAGATGGTTGCATCAACAATCAGGTCAAGTCATTGTTACTCTCTAATAATTGTAGTAATGAATCAAATCTCTTAATAGAGTTAGCCTAACAACTATTTGTCAAATCATCTAACAAGGTAATGTTTCTAGATTGAAGTGTCTAAAGACCTCCAACAAGGCCACTCATAATAGGTCTCACTTCAAAAGAGTGAAAAATAGTAACTAGTTGCAATTGATGGTTTTCCCAAATTAGGTTTCCACATTAAATCTTGGTGGCTCTTGTGTTCATAATGTTTTCTTTATGTTTTTGTAACTAAGTTAATTAAGGCTAAACACACAAAACATCTTAATAAGTTATTATTTTAGTGTTTACTGAGTGACAGTAATTCTTAGTGTAAATAGAATGTTCCTATGTTAACTGAGTTACAACAACATTTTAGTTTTAGCAGAGTTTTGGTTTTGTATTGTATTGACATCTTTAAAAGGAATCTTGGATTTTTTTTGTGGTAACTAATTCACCACTCCCCTCTCAATTACTCCTCTTATATTATAAACAACCTTAGTACATGTCATGGATGACCCTCTTTCTCCTTAGACCAAGGTACACCTCTTTTAACTTTCATTTTTACAATAATAAATTTCTACTCACAAGTACATAATTATGTACTCATATTTCCAAATGAATTATATTTTTGTAGGCATAGGTAACAAAGCATGCTTCTTCCAGTGTGGGCTCTGATCATAGTGGGAGGAGAGATGTTATCAATGTGACACCTACTACTTGTGAGGGTACAAATATGATAGATGTGATACTCACTAGTGCTCAAGTGATTTTTAAATAGAAATATAAATTAATTCAATACTAGATACATGTGCACTTGCATCAATGTATTTAAAACTATACAAATATTTGAAACTAGTTCCCATGTATATATACAAGTAGATGTCTAATGTATCATTGTATTTTAATTTGCATGGCTCAAATGATACTCCACAAACACATGATCCTCATGAGTCTCTATCAAAGTGTTGCTCTATTCATATACATCTAGATGAATCTCTAGTTTAGGACACATGCACATGTTTTCTTTATCATTGATCTTATTGAGACATACACATTTATGATTTGGCATTTATATATATGTATTGATCTTTGGACATGTGTGTTTATGATTCATTTTTTATTAGACACATGATTGGTTCAATTTATGGTTAGACATGTGATATATGTATTTCATTTATAGTTAGATGTACATGATTTGGTTCAATTTATGATTAGAAATGTGATATACATGTTTCTAGTTTATGGTCCACGTGATATATGTATTTAGTTTATGGTTAGATGTAAATGATTCAACATTAAAATGCATGATGAAAATTATTTAAAGAGACATCACTGATGAAAATGTATATGTACACATATACACACCTAAAATTCATATAAAATGAACATGTAAGTATTCAATATAAGTCCTACATGTGTAACATGAAATTAGATCATGTAAAATTTGATATAAGTCCTAAGTTTCATCAAATGACTTCATGTTTAATGTATACACTTATAAGTCCTAAGTTACATGAAATGAACACATGTATAAACTTGATATAAGTCATACAAGTTATGTATGAACAAAAATGTACACATTTCTACACATATAATACAAGTCCTAAGTTACATGAAATGAGCACATATGCATACCCTTGATATAAGTCATACAAGTTATGTATGAAATGAACATGTAAACTTGTCTACACATATAATTGTCCTAAGTTACATGAAATGAACATATATACATGAAATGTATTAAATGAAATATGAAATATGAAATATGAAATATCTAAACAAGTGCTAGAAATATGAAGTATTGAATGTAGCAAGTCCTGCAAATATAAAATATCTAAGAAAGTGCTACAACTATGAAATATGTGAAGTGGTTCCAAGTGGTTCCACATGCTCATGGAGATCATTTAATATTCTCTCTTGGTCCTTGGTATCTAATCAACAATATCCACCTTTATGTTTAAGTAGATGTAGAGAAATAGACGTAGCAATAACATGGTGACTATATTGAAGCACTTTATTGTCAAGTTGGTAATCAACAGAGTGAATTCCATGTTTCACTAATTTGTGTTGGCTAAGATATGTTCCCTCCAAAAAAACAAAACCTTCAAACCATGCATTCAAAAGTTAATTTAATCTATGCATGTAATAAATAAATTCATAATTGGATGAGAAATGCACATAATTTATACATAAATTTGAAAAAATACCTGTAGGGAATAATATTCCATCACTTTCTTTAGGTTCAGTCAACTTCATCCTTTTTGTAGTGCAATGCAATAAATAGCAACTCATTCCTGCATTTCCAGGCTCACCAATTATTGCAAAGACTTTTCCTACACACAATAAATATCATACATGTATATTATGAGCTCTAAAATTTATTTGTGACTGTATATATATATATATATATATATATATATATATATATATATATATATATATATATATATATATATAATTTTAAAATTTTTACTTACCTATTTGAACTAGTCTAGATATATGGTTATAATTAGTAGAAATCAAGGGAATGCCATCAAATTATTCATCTTCATCTCTATTAATTGTATCAAAAATAGCAAGTGGCACCAAAGTCCATAGACCTACATATTCACGATCCTAACTAATGCATTCATTGTAATTATCAACAATGCAATAACATTAAAAACATGAATAGTATCTCGTGTACAATGTCCAATTGAGATGATTGGTACTCATAACAAAATATAAGGGTCATGCTTTTTCTATCCTCTTGCAACCATGCATAGTTTTTCTATCCAAACCTAAAGACAAATATTTAATATATACAAAAATATTGGAGAAAAAAATATATATTCACATGTGTGTATAACTTAAATTAGATAAGAGAAATTATATACATGTGCATGTACATTTACCTAATATCTCCCAAAGGACTATACATGGTACTATTTGACTCACTCTTGATGACATGCCATCCTCATTTGATGTGAAATGTGTCTTGCGCCACTTAACAACATCATGTGCATTATGTATATGAACTCCCTTATAATTCCTTTGGTACTTTTTTAGAGCATGTTTGATACAAGCTCCAACATTGTCATGTTCACCTTTTCCATGTCCACTTCCAAAGAAACTCCATGCATGCGATATGTTTTCATTACAATGATATCGAAAAAGTGCATAAAATGCTTGAGATGATTTGAATTGTGCAACACACCCATCTGACCAAATATAATGTTTATTGATACTTATGATTCTATCTTTGATATATGCAAAAAAATATTGAAACAATGTTCTACATAATGAATATCATGTTCTTTATCATCACTTATGCAGAAGTGATATTATTTTTTTATGACTCGTGCTTCATATTTGCTTTGAACATAATCCAAATCTAACTGTGCATGATGACACCACACTTGTACCATAATAGTAACCTAATTTTAAAAATAGTAGTTTTATTGAATAACCATTTGATGGATGAATGAATTATTTTTTGCAAAGTCAACAACTGATAAAATGGTTCCAAGTGGAAAGTCATCTCCAAGTGTTTGAAATTGTTGTGCTTTCCATTTTGCAAAAATGGCATGATAAATATATGGTTGTACCAAACTTTTAAGATTTTCCATAAATGCTCCAATAGTTTTCTCCTCTTCAACATATTCTAATCTTTTCAATCCTTTCCCAAATTTAGTTTCATTCCTTACATACTTGTAACCCTTGCAAGTTATCATTTTTTTTACATCAATATCTTCATTATTCAAAGGGAAAATAGCCAAATTAGAACATGCGTCACATGTTCCTCTAATGCAATTGATTTTACAAACATGATCATTCATTTTTCACATAAAATAGATGAGATGAACTCATTTAGTCTACTAGGAGGGGCATTTTTATATCAAAAAGTTCCTTCTATAATTTTTTTATAAACTTGATTGTGGAGATCAAATTTAATATGATAACAATGACAAGTAGTTTAAAACACTTCGTTTCCCCTAACATAATATGGCTTCAATCTTTCAAACAATGTCTACCCAAAATTTATATTAGGATTTGAACTACAAAATGAGACATACTTTTCATGTTGTGTTATGTCCAATGAATGTTTTGTATGATGTTTATGAATGTTAGCTCTAATCCTATGTCTAGGAACATCTCTAGTAACTGATGAAGGATGAGTATTATCATTCCAAAACAATATTAGACAATTTTTGATTCTATCATCAATCCTATCACAATGAGTAGCTCTACAAATGATTTCCTAATTTGCTTCCAAAGTGCTATCATCCAAAACCATTCTCCTCTTAATATATTTTGACATGGTTTTTCTACTAAAACCAATATGTGATGAAATTGAAGATATTTGTTTATTTTGAGGTATACTACTACCATGAATAGATTGCAACATAAATCTTCCTATAGTGCTCTTATCTTTACTTTGAGTGCATTTCCCTATAGAGCTTAAACCTTTCTTAATACTTTCAATAATATCATTTTGCATATTAGAAAATTTCTCTTTTTTGATGTCATTACACCTAGTAATTTTATGATTCTTCCAAGTTTTTCTATAAAAGAACATGAGCAAGTACTTGAGTTTTTTCAAGTGTTTTGAAAACAACAAATTGACTTGTTATTTCTATTGCTATCTTATTCAAAGCTCCCTTTTTTTGAAAGATTTAATGATTTAATATCAACAAGTAATTTCAATGTTTCCACATCTTGTGTAAGGAAATGATCTAAATTTAATGAGTGATATTTTCCTTAACACTTGTGGCTAGTCTTATGTGTTCATCCATTCCAATTTGGGAACCTGGTCCTAACTCTTCTCCAACTTCCATTGCTTCATGTCCTAAATTATCATATCCTAGATTGTTATAACCTGTATTTCATGACTCAAATCATCTTCAACATGTATGTGCTTGTCTTGTGATTGTTTGTTAAGACCTACATGCATATAAATGAATGAATTTAGAAAATTAATTATATAATTGAAAATATACATGTCCATATGAATTTACCCATGTACATACCTTATCTCTTTTTTTTTGTGATAATTTGCTAAAGTTTTTTCATAATTTCTCTATTCTACATCAGCTAATCTTCTTCTTACAGATTTACTTTGTCTTCCTAACTATCATCCCATCTTCAATTTTTAAAAAATAATCAAAATATTTTGAATTGCCTTTGATCTTCAAAATACTATCAAAATATTTTAAATTGTCTTAAGTCTTCTTCCATTTTCTTCAAGAACAATGAATTCCTTGTAAGGTTGTTTTGTGTTGATTTAAAAAATGAAGGAAAAATGATTTTTTATATCAAACAAAAAAATGAAATGTATTTTTTTTGGTTGACATGCTTTATACGAATACCCTTTAGCCAAAAAGTCCTTTTCAAAGCCAACAATGTAGCCAAGGGGCTTTAGGAAAAGCCCCTTGGCTACCAAAAGTGTAGCATAGGGATTCTACCAAAACCACCCTATCACCTAGGGTGGTTTCTCTTGAAGCCCCATGTCACCCAAGGGCTTCACTTAAAGCCCCTTAACTACACAGGGGGTTTTGTTCAAAGCACATTTTGGCCTATATTCTTGTATGTGCCTTATGATTACCCCATGAAAGAAAAACCAAGGGCCTTTGTGCTGATTTGGTAGTCCTAAATCAAAACTCTAGTTCAAATTCCTAAAGGATAGGTTAGAACCCTTATTTTGTCCCCTAATTTTGAAAAGGGTTAGTGTTTTCAAATTACCATGGGAGTACATTACATCCTTATTTTTTATTTTTTCATAAAAGATAACTTTATTTTATTTTCTGGGATTAAACCCTTTATTTTCTAACTGGTCATTCATCAAGGTTGTATTTCCTATATTTGAAAGGATGGTCTTTGTTAGCCATTGATCTAAAGCAAGATCAATGAGTAGCACTTGCCCACATTATGGAGATACAAGGGACTTAAGTAAAGTGGGGAAGCATTGTTGTGACACGTATCCCAAATGATGTCATTGCCCTGTCACGGTGCAATGTCCTAACATGTTCCACTTTTGTGCTTTCTCATTGGTTATTTTCTAAAACATGGGTGATTCTTTGTGTAATTTTGTTGCTCTAATGATCTGTGCTAAATCAATGATCAACGCTTTCCCACTTGATGAAGATTGAATATTAAAAAATGTGAGGAAGTGCCTTACTGACACCTGTCTAAGATGATGATAGGTGAGGTACTACTGGCAGACCCTAATGTGTTTTTTATCCACCATTGATCTTTTAGAGATCTACGGTTGGTGCTTTCCCACTTGATTAAGATGAAAAGGTTTTAAACAATGTGAGGAAGCACCTTATGGACACATGTCCATGTTGATGCCAATGCCATACTTTGTGAGATAAACCATCACTACTGATAGATGTTCTCTTTCCATACCACAGGTGTCATAATTCCATTAGTTATTTGTTCTGACATGGTCTTCCACAACATCATATTAGTCTATTGTTGCTCTTGAATTGATCAATAGGCGACACTTTCTCGCTTGATGAAGTTACACGATAGTTAAATAAAGTGGGTAAGTGCCTTGTGACATGTGTCCATGATGAAATCATCATTTCTATCACATACTATCAAAAGGGTTTAGATTATGGCACCATTTATTTTCAAAAATCAACGGCTAGCACTTGCCCCCTTTGTGAAGATGATCGATAGATAAGTAAAGTGGGGAAGCACCTATCTAATGTGTGGCAAAGGATGAAATTCTCGACCCACTTCTCAAAAGGTAGTAAGGAGACTTCTTGTGTGGTGGTTGTCAAAGTGTATTATTCTATGTAGGGATTTTTTATTGGCTGGAGAAGCTGACTGGTGTTATATCAATAAAAAATTGTGTGTGATCATTGATCTTATCAGGATCAAGGGCTAGTGCTTGCCTACATTATGGAGTTGCAAGAAATTTAAGCAATGTAGGGAAGCACTAACTTGACATGAGCCAAATGGGGACAAAGTGCAAAAAAGGTGTGCTGACGTGTGATAGACGAGAAGAGTTACTACCCTAGTTGGATTACACTTTTTAACATGTTTCTATGAAGGTGTTTTATTTTCCTAACCATTGATCTAAGGAAAGATCAATGGTCAGCACTTTCCCGCATTGCCAAGATGCAAGAGATTTATGTAATGTGGGGAAGCACCTGTTTGACACGTGGTCGAATCTTTAAAGCCATAAAAAAATTTTGGTTTTTTTAAGCAAGGCCATCTGATGTAATGAAATCGATGGATAAGATTCAAACCTAAGTGTGACATGGAAATAATAACTAATGGAAGTTAATGTCACTCGGAGCTCATTTGTGTGATCTCAATGCATGAATATAATTCGCAAATCCACGATTATTGAATCACAAAATCATGAAAGGTTATCAGGATGCAAATATTTTCTAGAGCTAGGGCACATATTTTTGCCAAATGATTCAGTGAATTGTAGCAAAATTCTACAGAAAAGATGCACAATTCAACAAGTAAGTACTTTGCAACCTCTAAAAATTAAGGAATTGGTGTTGTGTGAAGCTTAGAGTTTTCAAAAATGCCTCCATGAAAGGAATTCTCTAGACTTATCAACTATCTCAAGAGGTCTGTCCATGATGATTTTCTTGAACAATTTCCCCCATCTGTACATGAAATAATAGCATGAAGGGAGTTTATTCCAAAGAACCCTAGGTTGATATTTATAGAGGGTTTCTATGATAAGGCAAATAATCTGAGAGATGCTTAGATTTCCATGGGATGGTTATAACTATTCAAGAAATGGTTTGTGGTAAGAAACTTAGATGGCCCTTTAAGTAATGTCTAGGAGTTCAACATTGGAAAACTAGTAGTCCTTGGGCTTTTCATTGAAAGTGATTTTTTGGTTGACCTAGCTAAGAAATATGATCAAATTACTAGGTTTGTGAAAATTTATACTGGTGACAATTTATTTAGGGTTTCTCTTGAACTTATTCATGAGGTTTTCAACCTCAATCCTAACCATGTTTTGCACAAGATCATTGACATGGATGACCTTCAAGCAAGGTATGATGCATAGAGAGTGTACCTGAGAGTAGGGCCGCTACAACAACATTTCACCAAGATTGGAAACTTACCTTTAGTCACACCCTCTACCCTAGAGCTACTGATGAGGAAGTTTTTCAATCCTAGGGCTCAAGCTTTGTATTTTCCCCTTTGCCAAATCTTTGGGATGGATGAAGGGGAACACGTTCTAGGCTCTATTCTCCTTATCATGGCTGAAACATTATAGTTTGGAATGAGCAGTATTTTGGATTTTGCCTCTTCCCTAGTAGAAGAAATAAATAATGGTTTGGTAGGAATATCAAAAGGGGAGGTAAACAAACCCTTTTGATGGTACTCCTTGCTCATGCATGTATGTCTATTCAAGGGAATTACCTTTTTCTCTAAAGGTATGGAATTAGAATTGACAAGAGATGGCAAAAATTTGCCAATCTAATTGTGGAGTGTTGATATGAGGCCAAAAATGACAGTTTTGTAAGGTTTAATAGGTATTTTGCATCTAGTCTTAGCTTACTTTTGAGAGGGGATAGACCTAGAATCCCACAGTCATTATTAGAATTGTTCAGACCCAAAGGACATGTAAAGGGGATTTTGGTTAGTCGCAATTGGGGGGATATAATCCCATATAATGTTTCTACAATGATTAGAGTTTATGGTTTTTGGGGAAGCCTCATGTTCTACCTCTCCATGTGCCATTGAAGATAGGGATAGCAGAATTATTGTGGTAGATTAGAACCATTGGGGAGAGAGACATGATTGGTAAGGGTAAAGGTACTTTCTTCCCAATTTTTACTCTAATGCATGATTTTGTTTATGTGAGGAAGGGATGGAGAAATCTTAGTTTACTTTTGAAAAAGTACAATATGGAAGAATCCCATGCAAGGTACATTGACCCAGAGGGATTCTTTGATCTTCTAAGAGAAAGGACAAAAGCCACCAATATCATATAATGGTTATATTTTCTTGAAGATGTTATTAGGAATATCTTCTCATTATAGGAACAAGAGGTGAGGAAAGAAAAATGTATAGTATTTAAAAAAGTTTTAGAATTCATCAATGCATTTGACTTTGACTATGATCCTTTGAAAGAAAAAAAATATTGGAGAGCCAAAATGCATGTATTGATAAATAAGTTTTCTGCAATAATGCAAGCCATGAATGAAAAGAAGGCTAGATATGTCAAAGCCTATCCTGATAAAGCAGTAGAGGAGTAGAGAAATAAACAATAGAATGATAGTTTCTCCTGGTTAGTATACATTGCAAAGGAGAGCAAGGTATGTAATAGTTCAAAACATACAACAAGTTCCCCCTCATAGAAGACCAAGGCCAGAGAGCCCATCTATGGCTAGTGCTCCAAAGAGGCAAAAATTGGAACAAGGATCCTCTTCTCATGTAGAAGAGTATTCTACAAGTCAAACCCCAATACGAATAGAGGATGAAGCATCCTTAAGAGAGCAACTGAGACAAATAGGTGAAGAAGGGGATGTGATTGTTACTTTTCTAGACATGGAAAGAGGAGTGCCTTAAGAGCCTCCTATACCCTTCTTAGACCTCACAGTTGCTGATTATCAAGGTAAGGAGATAGACCCCATAATTGCTCAAGCTTCATAGGAGTTTATAAATGATGAAAATTTTGTTAAGTCTAGAGATTTTGCACAATATTTATGGAGAAAGAATATAGGAAATTTTGAGAAGGTATGCAAGAAAATAAAGGTAGAGCAACCCGACAAACTAGATTCTATCATTGAAGAGGAGATAAAATCTAAGTTTTTGAGTGATTTTGCCCAGTCAACATCTGAGGTTGGGAGGTAGTTACTTAAGGAGTCAGGGGTCCTATTTTTTCCTAAGTGGGGCATAGCTAATGCTATGATCTTTGACTCAATTCAGAAAGAGAAGAATGTACAAATAAAATAAAGGAGGAAATACTACAAGCACATAAGTGAATTGGATTTAGTGATGACCACCAAGCCCTTGTAATCTAGTCAATTGAAAAAAGAGATAAAACTAGAACGCAAGAAATTTCTAGTGTAGAGCATACTGGTACTCTTATAGTATATAGGGCTAATGAAGTGACTAGCCAACAAATTTTTGGATTGACTTCAGAAATGGTAAAATTTGGGAATGTGGTGTCTAGAAAAGAATAGAGTAAGTTATTAGAGTGGAATGCTAAATTTGAAGAAGTTCTAAAAGCCTGAAGATAAGGGAAAGCAAATACAATTTCAGGAAAATCAAGTCTCTTAAATGGACAAGCCACTTTGGAAGAGAAAGGTGGGAGAATCTAGCAAGCCAAGAATTGTATACCCTAGGCCACTAGTTGAACCATTCAAGTCAACCCCAATTATTGAAATACCAAACACCCCACAGAGGCCTATAGAACAAAGGAATATTAAGAGGAAATGGATAAATGAAGGGAGATGCATATAGAACTAAATAACCAATATGAAGAAAAATTGAGGCAAGTTTTTATGTACTTGGTGGATAGAATTGAATGGCCAACATTTTATGATCAATTGGGTAGAATTGTAGCTATTTGGGATGAAATAAAAGGGGATGAAGATAATTTGAAACCCATTGTATAGAAGTGGAGTGAGAGGAATAATGACATCACTTCTATGTGCATATCTGTTATCTAGTTGCCATGTCATCAAATAGAAAAGATTTTTTATTTGCTTAATAGGCTGGAGGATTTTGATAGTAAATGGGTTTCTATTCAAAAAAGAATAACAATTTGCCTCTCCAAGTATATAGCTAAGAAGTTTGACCTTTCTCCTAGTGCTCTCAAAAAAGTTGATAGAATAAAAGGAAAAGAAGAGTGGAAAAAGGAATTAGATGAAATATTGTGCCAAAGAATGAACAATGTTATAAATGAGAAGGGGCATATACTATGGGCAATGACCAATGAAGAGTTGGTTAAATTGCAATTATTTTATAAAGCCATCAGAAAGGACCTCACTAAGATAGAAGCAATTGGAAATTCTATAACAAAGGTACAAAGAGAAATCCTAAACTTTGATTGGCCTAATGACACTACTTTTAATGAGTGGAAAGAGCAATTTTTGTCTACAGAACAGATGGCAGAAAATGATGGGTTAGAGGAAGATGCAAGGTAACTATTACTCTAACAATACATGATGAAGATAATGTTAACCCTTGAGTAGAGGTGATCTTATAGGTAATAGAACATGACACATCACTTTCAAGCCTAATAGCCACATACTCAAAAGAATTAGAGTGAAATGAGAACAAATCATTGATTCAATAGTTTTTGATGTATAACAAAAAAGTGACCTGCTTGAAAGGAATATTATGATGTAAAAGCTTTTCTATTACACAATATTTTGTCCTTTTGTGGCTGTCTACAAAATGTAAATATCTTTATCAAAAATGACAAATGTCAGTTCTCTATGCTTGAAGCTTGTTGCATTTCACTCTATAGAAGTGAGATTCCAGGGCTAGAGAAAGGGTCCAAAAGCTTGTATAATTTTTTATTTTTAAAGAAAAGTATAGTCAGTTCAATTGTGTGTAGTTTTTTTGAGTTTACTTTCAATTGTGTACTCTCTGATGGTATATTGAAATGATAGAATCAACAAGATAATTTTGGGCTTTTCATTGAGTTTTTATTGGTCATTGTATCAATCTTCTAAAAGGATAATACAAAGGGGTACTTACACTATATCTGTGTAACCAATTTCTATCTCCATTTTATGAGTTTGTTTACTTTGAGGTCATTTGAATAAGGTTTAATTGATTGAATGCAATTTGGATGGGTTGTATACTAGTTTTATTATTGCTTTTAATTCAAGGAGTTATGGAAATGCTTCAGTAAATTAGTAGAGTTTATGAGTTTATGAAAGGGATATTTCATAAGAATGGAAATGGATGATTACATTTGATAGATTCATCTACAAGTTATTTGAATTAGATCTGCTACCAATAGTTAACTTTTTGCCCAATTTATAAGGCATTGGTCACATAAATCAAATGTGAATGAGAGTAAATTCTACCACTACATATCCAATCAATCATAAAATCAAAATCAATTTTATTTCATTTTGTTCAAGGTTGTAAATGCTGTCCATCACTCTTTTATATCTAATTTTTGAGTCTTAGGTAACTTCTATTTCCAGAAATATTTGTAAACCCAAGGGGAATTGTGACCAAATCTGCTTGTGAGGGATGTATGTAAATCTGAAAATGTCAAGAATTAGATAAACTATGTATACGTCAAGGATAAAAGATGAGAATCAGAGCGAAACTAATATAATTCTCATACAATAGTATTCATTTGATTCATCCCCTAGGTATACCCACCTTGGTTCTGTAGAGCCTAAAGAGTAGAAAACCAATCTCAATTTTGTTGAAGTTGGATCCAAGTGGTTTGCATTCATAATTGTTAATAGGAAGTAGCTAATCCTTAGATTATGTGAGTATTATCACTTTGGTATTGAGTATTTTTTTGTTTAGTAGTTTTTAAACACCAATAAAATGGCAACTTTGTTGGGGATAAACACTTAGAGTTGTCATAAACTAGTATATCATCCAAGATCTATGTCACCTTTGGGTAGAGTCTAAGGTAGGCATTTCACGTGAACTTTTTCTATGGTTTTGGGGGTTATTTGCATTTTGCCTTGGATTGTTAGTAAAGTGATTGTAATTTATTTAGCAATTATTCCCATTTTGATAGGGTGGGTGGTGACTCAAAAGGTTTTAACTAGTGTCAAGATTTAGGAATTTGTTGTCTCAAATTATAGAAAATAAGAAGAACACATAGGAAAATGTGAGAAAAAAACCCAATAATTAAGTTACAAACTGATCTCCCTCCTAGGGGAAGACAAAATTGGGCTGTGAAAAGGCCTCTGATGCAAAGAGAAGACTAGTCCAAAGAGCAAGTAATAAGGGGAGAGAATGTTCATTTTTCTGCTATGGAAAGCGAATCATCTTGCCGAAGTTCTAGGTCCCATCTTGGATTATCTAGTGATGACTTCTTTAGCACTCCCAAAGTAGTATGTCAAGAGATTGTTAGGTAGAAAAGTGCACCCAATTTAGATAAAATAAATAGTAATAACCTTTTTCAACATAGTAGGAACCCTTTCCTATTTGATTATTCTCAAGAAGAAGTAGGACCAAAACACTTAGATCCTGAGAGTTTTAATGATGAAAAAAATGCTAGTTTTGAGTTTACTATCCTTGATCCTGATGAGATTGAGGTCCTAAGAATGTAACCATACATAAGAGATTGCAAAAGGAGAAGGAAGAAATAATTATGATAGATTTTGAAGAGAAGCAGACAATACTTAGGTGAATTGTTGCGTTAAAGAAGAAAAATGAGATAGCAACTAATGCTTGGAAACCTGAAATTATAGGTCAAGTTGAGCAGCTTAAGGTACAAGAGCAGAGGTTGTTGGAAAATCAAAATATGAAGATGGAAGGCCTTGTAATACAACAGATAAAAAACTATAATGCTCTAGAAGTTGACAATAATAAAGAAAAAGATGTAGAACATGTTGTTGATGCTAAGGATAAAGGAAAACAAAAGGAGATTGGTGTTAAAATTAAGGAACTAGGAAAGATTGTTCAGATCCAAAATTCCATGTCACCTCCTGATATTGAATTGAAGAAGAAAAGG
The DNA here is from genome assembly GCA_028749045.1 of Cupressus sempervirens. Lineage (NCBI taxonomy): Eukaryota > Viridiplantae > Streptophyta > Pinopsida > Cupressales > Cupressaceae > Cupressus > Cupressus sempervirens. The sequence goes on along the minus strand of CM053787.1, from coordinate 679,316,958 downwards.
AAAGAAAAGGATGCTTTAGTTAAAAAATTGGAAATTGTTGAAAATGAAGCAGCCATAGCTGAGATGAGCAATAAGATTAAATTCCTGGAAAATGCTAGGAAGTAGTCTATAGTTATGCCTAAAGATGATGTGAATGGTGGATCTAGTGATGTTAATCAAAATATTACTAAGGTACCTACTTCTTTCTTATCTTCTTTTTCATAGAAAATATATCTTAACAAGTCTGTTGGTGATGCTAGTACTAGTAATACTATAAATAATACTAAGAGAAATGTTGCTAATCACCCCAAGATTGATTTAGAAAGGAGACTTGTTCAATTAGAAGGTTATAGGCAAATATGTTTTGATGGAATCCCTAGGTTCCCTAACCCCATCCCACAAGAAATGAGGATAATGTTTCCTAAATTTGCTAGGAATAATGCTATCACTTGTGAGGACCATTTAAGGAGTTTTCTTGATATGATGAGTGATTATGAGGTTGATGCTAAAGATTTTATTATGAAGCTATTTGTACAATAGTTAACTAAAGATGCTAGAGAATGGTTCAAGAGACTCCCTAAATTATCCATTTTTTATTGGAAAGATAATGAGTATTATTTCAAAGAGCAATATCGTGACAAGAAAAATCAGAGCTATATCTTGAGTGAATTCAACAACATTAAGAGGCTACCTAATGAGTTTGTCACTAAATTCAATAATAGATTTTAGAAAAAGATGTGCAATATTATGCAAGCCATGTGAGTTGATGAAAGATATGTCTAATCACTTATTTGAATGCTTTGATGGTAAAATGGCATACCAGCTTAGGGATAAAGAACCTAGGACTTTAAGAGATGCTTTCAGGATTGCTATAAATGTAGAAAATAATTTGAGAATTTCAAGGATAATAGAGAGAAAAAGGGATGATCCTAGGTTTTTTGAGAATAAGAGAAAAGGAAAGGAAGATCACAAAAATGTAGGTGGAAAAAAGCAAGAGCCTAGTGAGATAAGTCAAGTTTTAATTTCTATAAAGGGTCTAAATTTTCCTTAGGTCAAGAATGATAAAAATCCCACTAAAAATAGGTCAAATTTCAATAGACAGAATAGGTTGCAAAATTTCCCTTATAACACTACTTGGAAGGATGGTTAGCCTAGTGTTCCTCCTCCCAAGAACACCAACAACAAGGTGACCCCTGATCCCTTATCCAAAAATTCTATAAATCTAATGGATGATCCTGAATTCACTGTTGAGCCTATGTGGTGCTTTGTTTGTCAACTACCCCATGCTCTTGAATCTTGTGCAATAGCCTTGTCATTCCTTGAAAATCATACTAAAGTAGAAGAATGTCAGGAACATGCAGAAAACAATGATGATGTAGGATGTAATATGTTTGAGTCAAATTATGATTATTCTGACTGTGAAGATTATGATAGAGATGTAAATGAGCAAAGGCAATTTTAGAATGACATACAGCAGTAGATATTTATGATGGGAATGATGGTGAAGATAATGTGTGTAATATGGTAAATACCAAAGAAGAAGTGACATTAAGGAAGCCTTCTAGGGAAGAGATTGATCAAATCACTACTAGCATGATAGCTTAGGTATAGACTAGAAACATGGCTGAGAAAGATGGTAATGGTAAGGTGGCTAGCATGTTTATAAAAGAAGTTGATCCTCAAAATGGAAAAGTTGTGAAGCCTAAAGAAGTCCCTTCTTTGAAAGTTAAGGTTACCAGTAAGAAATGGGAACCAAAGAAGATGGATAGTCCCAAGATTTTTGAACCCCCAAATAATGTTCCCAAGAAGTTAGATGAGATGGTACCAAAATTGATCACTATAAACAACAAGAATCATCAAGGCATTGTAAACATTTTGGATAAGAATTATGAGAAAAGGAGTATGGTTGTTGATGGTCCCTATGGTTCTTCTATAGATATGACTACTATATTATCACAAATCACTGTCAAGCTCCCTTTGTCTAAATTATTAAGAATCCCTGAACACCAAAGTAAAGCCATGACATGGTTGGGTGATACTAATATAAATGTAAAACATGATTGTAATGAAAATCATATTCCCAAGGAAAGAAATAAAGAAAATGTGAAAGACAAAGAAGCTGAAGTAGTTGTGTCTCAAATTCCTCAAATGTTTCTAGATAGATAAATGAATGTTTAGGAAGTGTTGAGCCATTTTTCTTAAGTATCATAGTGAATGGTAAACCATTAAAAAATTGCATGATTGATTCTGGTGCTTCCAATATTGTTATTCCTTTTGAAATAATTAAGGAATTAGGCCTAAATGTTGATACTACTCAAGGAAGATGTTGTGCCATGGATAAAAGAGAAGTGACAATCATAGGCACTATTAATGCTTTACCATATAAACTGATAGCCTATCCAAACAAAGAGCTTAATATGAGTGTGTTGGTTGTTGATATTCCACCCTAGTATGGTATGCTATTATCTAGAAAGTGGAGTGCTGCTAGTAAATGAAGTTTACCATGTGACCTATCATTTGCTACTTTCAACATTGATGGAAATTTGATAAAAATAAATAGAGAGCCTAAAAGTATATATAATAGAAGAGGAGATAGAGTATGATATGACAAACTTTGTGGATACAAGTATTAATGCATTCCGAGCTGAGGTTCTGACTTTGAAGAAAAGCAAGCATAGATCTCACATGGAAATAGAAGCTGACACAAAGACAGACAAAGGTGATCTATGGGCTATGTTTTTTTATGGTGCTTACTACAAGGATGGATTAGGTGTAGGTATTCTATTGATATCTCCTACTAGGACAACATACAAATTCTCTTTTACATTGAGTTTCCCTTGTACTAACAATATAGTAGAATATGAGGCATTGTTGTTAGGACTTAGACTAGCTCACAAGCATGGGATAAAATGTTTACATGTTATGGGAGATTTTGAATTAGTTGTATCCCAAGTAAGAAATGTTTATGTGTCAAAAACAAAAGATTAAAACAATACAAAAATGTTGCATGAGATATGGTTGAATATTTTGATGCATTTGGGATAGTTTGGAAAGATAGGACTAACAACACAATGACAAATTTGTTAGAAAACATAGAAATAAAGCCCGATGACATTAAATTTATTAGTATATCCAAAGTTGAAATCCAAACTAGGCCTTCTATTCCTGATAATGTCTAGAATTGACAAGTATTTAGGACAATAAAGATATTCTGAGATTTTTGAATCATGAGAATATGTTGTTAGGGCAAGAGATTGATTGTACAGCCTATGTAGAAAATATAAATGGGAAAGATATAGTTTTTGGGGAGGAAGTTGTATAATTGAAAACAAACAAAATCGGAAAGGGTTTAGTTGTTTTAGAAACTACTTTAACAACCAAGACATGTCACAAATTGATGCCAATAAATATGGCGCTAAAGACCTAGAAGAGGTAAATTTAGGGACTGAGAAAACACCTAAGAAGATGTATATTGTTGTCTCCTAAAATAAGGCAAGGTTTGATAGATCTGTTGAGGAAATATAGACATGTGTTTGCATGGTCATATGATGACCTAAAAGCTTATAGAGAAGATCTTTTTCAGCATGAAATCCCCTTGAAACCAGATGTTAAACCTTTTAGGCAGAAATAGAGGCCAATAAATCCAACTTTAGCTCCCAAAATGCAAGAGGAATTGATCAAGTTGAGAGATGTAGGGATCATAAAGCCTATTTGACATTCCTCATGGGTATCTTAATATATCTTCATTAAAAGATAATTGGTTTGCCAAATATGGAGGCTATGTTACAAAGGATCATTGACTTAGAACTTATGTCCATGATGGATGGATTTTTAGGCTATAATCAAGTGGTTGTTAAGGAATTAGAATAGTTTAATACTTCTTTTACTACTACATGGGGTACTTATGTGTTTGTCAGGATGCCTTTTGTGCTCACTAATGTTGGGGCTACTTTTCAACAAGCAATGGATGTGGCTTTTGTTAATATTATTGATAAATTCTTGGATGTATATTAGGATGATTTATGTAAGAATTTGGCTTTCGCCAGAATTCACCCAAGAACAAAAGAACTCAACAATAGCACACAGTAGACCAAAATAGGCAAAGTATGATCAGAATGATGATATTCATTCAATAATGGATAAAACCAACATATTCTGAGTACACTAGGAGTGCCTGAATATAAAGGCCTCAGGAGAGCTTCTAGAATGCCTAGAAGTTAGCAGCATGACATGTCATACAACTAGGCACGTGTCCACCAGATATGGATTATCCTCCATTAAGCACAGGAATAAGTGCGATGATGTGAGGATAAGACTACAATGGTGTAGCGCAGAAATCAGTGGAGTAGACAACATGTGCTAAATGAGGAGTGCAGAAAACTGTGTTGTCACCATGACAACTAAGTAAATGATGCATACTCCTGTGTTGTAGACACCATGTGCCTAATTAGAGTTGCGTAACTCAATGAGAGTTCACAAACTCCTAAGTGTCTCACCTAAAATAATAATAAAATAATGCAAAATAATTAAATAATTCATTAACCTAAGTAAAACTTAAGTAAGTGTAATAAGTAAATACTTGTTTACACCAACACCCCCCCTTAAGTGCAAGTTAGGGGAATGCCCTTAATCTTACGCAATCTACGATGAAAATGCAAGATGGGTCCCGGCTACTAGGCCATGTTAGGTACCCATGTACATAATGATATGCAATCTCCCATAAAGCGGGGAAAGAGGGAAAACCTCATGGGAAAAACCCTCCCCCAAAAAGAGAGATAGATAGGATGCATGAATGGATGGAGTAATCAAGACCCCCCCATTATGACATACATCCAATATATACATAATAGAATGAGAGAAGGAAGAGAGACAGAATGGGCTCCCCCCCCCCCCCCAAAGAAGAATGCCGAACAGTGAATGCTCCAGTAAAGAAGCTGATCCAAGACTGCAGAATGGTGTTCCTCCCCTTAGGAAGAAACAATGCCAAGGGTACAAATGAGACGCTTCCACTGTCTGTGGAAAGAATCCCATGGATAAGTGATGTCTCTGAAACCTGCTCATCTGGCTGAAGAACCTGCCCCAAAGAACTGTTTGTCCTTGCAACTGATGAAGAACCCTGCTGCAACTGTTGATCATAAGTATCCACATTCACTTCAACCTGTAAGGATCGATCATGTAGAGAATGAACAAGAGAGTCTGAAACTCTCATGACAACTGAAGAAGGTAATTTTGCATCAAGAAGAAGAGGCAGATCATGAATATTGTCCCCCAAATCTATCACTGAACCTGTATCTGGAAGACTAAATGTACCCTGTTGTTCTAGACCTATCACTGTGGCGATGTATGCATGTGGACTGAACTGATGAAGTGACCTCTCACTGAATCTATCGACAGAACTCCACGTGTCTGAAGCTGTTGAAGCACTATCATTGGTGTCACTATCAATTTCCACACTGTATGATGTGCGAAGAGGAGTAGAGAACAAGCTCGGAGAACTTTCCTCAAAATGTACATCCTTCTCCACAAAAATTTGATGTGTCTCAGGATCAAGAAGTCTATATGCCTTCACACTGTCTTCATAACCAATGAAAGTACAAGGCTGAGATTTCTGTGCCTTGCGACCCCTGGAAGATCTATTTGCCCAAGTAAGACAACCGAAGACTCTGAAGTGTGTCACAATAGGTTTTCTACCACACCGTGCCTCAAAAGGAGTTTTTCCATCTAAGGTGGGATGAGGAGAACGATTAAGAATGTGAGTGGCACTTGAGATTGCTTTGACTTCTAATGATGGATCTAGAGACTTGGCATGAATCATGCAACTTGCCATAGACTTAAGAGTTTGAATCCTCAAAGCTGCAACATTGGTCTTACGCGAATTGAATGCTGAAGGAATCTCAAGATCAATGCCCTCATGTCTGCAAAAATCCTTAAGTCTTCTGTTCACATCCATGTTTCCATTGTCCATGTGGAGTACTTTGATGGCCTTTCTGGATTGTCATTCTACATGAGCCTTGAAGTCTAGAAATGCGTCCAAAACTTCACCCTTACTATGCAGAAAGTAGACCCAAGTGAACCTTGAAAAGTCATCAACTAAGGTAAGTATGTAGCGACCCTGGTTGAATGCAAAAGGACCTACTAATACCATGTGAACCATTTGAAGAACACTTGTTGCTCTAGAAGACTTCCCTCTTTGTAACTTCCCCTCTGGATGCATATCCAATGAATTTGATGAACACTTACCCTTAGAAAAGTTTATTTGAGGTAGACCTTTGACCATTTGGTATGTGCAAAGTTGCTGAAGATAGCGATAGTCAAGATGACCATACCGCTCATGCCATAATTGCATGTTTGAATGTGATTGTGATAACAAGGCCTTTGAAGGAGTCTTGGATACAAAATGTGAGAAAGAGTACAACCTCTTGTGATAATTCACTTTCCCTACTGCAACCAAGGAATTATCTTTAAGACTGTGCACTTGAACTGAGTCAGGAAGGAACTCAACTCTATGTCCATCTCTGAGGTGTGTAATTTGGTAGATTGAAAGGAGATTTGAACTTAGGTTTGGAACATAGAGAACCTCTTGAAACTCTCCATTTTCCATTTCCACGTTTCCTTTTCCTTCAACTTCCATTTTTCTATCATTCCCCATGAAGATGTGTGGTACCCTTGAGCTATTCAATGAAGAAAAATCCCCCTTTGAAGAACCCATATGATATGAGGCACCTGAGTCAAATATTCATTCCTTCGAAGAGTTTGCATTTGCCATGAGTGCTTGCCCTTTGTTCTTTGAATCTGAAGAAGATCCCTTCTCCTTATAAGCATTAGGCAATGGAACATTATGTTTCTTCAAGATGTTGGTCAATTCATCAATCTTTTTAAGATAGCAATCATGCTCTTCATGACCAGTTTTCTTGCAATAAGCACACTTCTTCTTCTCCTTATTATTGTTGTCCCCTTTCTTGTTGGAATTCGAGGACTTGCCTTGTTTATTAGATTGAGGTGTTGTCTTTTTTGCATCCTCAGATTTGCTCTTCCATTTCTTCTTACCCTTTCCTTTATTTGAAGATTGTCCAGCTGAATGTTGAGAACCCTCATTGGCCACTAATGCTTTGGTCGGAGGTGATTTGAGAATCCCCATTATTTTCAACTTCTTTTCTTCATTATCCAACAGTTTAGCATATTCATCAAAAGTTACTTTCTTGTAGGTAGACCCTAAGGTAGTCTTTGAGGTGTTAAAAGAAGATACAAATGTGGAATATTCAGAGGGCAGCTTGTTGTGAATAAGATAGATCAGTCTGTCATCTTTGATAGAATTCCCACAATCAGTAAGCTTTGTCCTTAATTCATTCACCTTGATGATGAAGTCCTGTATTGAGTCATACGACTTAGGATCTAAGGAAACTAGCTCATCTTCTATTTTGAACACATCTTCTTCAGACACTTTACCATAAAGGTTTTCGAGGGTATCCCAAGCTTCCTTGGATGTAGTACATTTTATGATTTGATTCATGATCTTATCATCTACCCCCAAACATATATCACCTAGGGCTTTCCTATCCATGGCTACCCATTCAGAAATTTCACTTGTTGATACATTATCACCTGTTGGTTTAGGAAGAGTACCATCTACATATTGTGAAACTCCATTATGCATTAAGTGATACAACATTTTTATAGACCACATAGCATAGTTATGAGGAGTTAACTTAGGAAACTTAAAGTTGCCCATTATGCAGAAAAATGAAAGAAATTTGCAGAAAAGAGAGAACACAACACCAAGAATACCCCCCCTTTTCACTAAATCAAGAAATCCCCCCAAAATAGATGCGTTGGGAACTTTATCAGTAGTGCGATTACAATGGGCCACTTGCCAATTTTTTCCTTTGTGGACTTTTGATTTTTCTTGTTACAACTGCTCAATAGAGTATAAATCTAAAACTTTACACTGTGCTACAGAACTGAAGCAATACAAAGCAAAGAAAGGCCCTATTCTGAAAGTAACAATTTTGTCCACACAACACTACAATTTGATGCCAGATCTAAAAATTAGACAAAAAAATACGCACTTTCAAAAAAAATGAAACCTGTTTTCGACTCCAAATGTGCCCGAACGGAGCGTTTGAAGTTGCAAAATGCAGGATTATCCAGGTACAGTCACCAAAAAATACAAATTCTGAAAAATTCGTACACCAAAACCAAAAAATAGCTGCACCACTGAAAAAGTTAAAAAATTTTACCCAATGTCAAAAAAAATTGCACCTGATTTGGAGTCCGGATGTGCGAGTTATGGCCTCTTGAAGTCAGACTGCCAAAACCAAAATTAATTTGGTGAGGGGTTGCACCAACAAAAGAGGGGGTTAATTTTGACGGTCATACGGTCGTCACTTTAGTTACAAAATGGCCTGTGATGACATCCAAATGGGCGTCAATTTTTAGGTCATAAAATGATGACATCAGCAGAAAACTTGGCCCACCGGCTGACGTGGATATTTCATATTATACGGATCGTACGGAAAAGACAGTGAGGCACCATGATGTGTACTACTGACGTGTCTACCTACGTGGTGCTGATTGGTCCGGCTGACGTGTGCGCTGATGAGGACGATTCAAACTGCGCTGCGTGGTGCAGTCGCAGGGAGCAGCGGGCGGGACTACGGATTATGGATGCCGGATTTTTTATGCGTCACCAAAATTTGCAAAGTGTACCGCTGAGAATGTGGGAATTAGTCCCACATTCGGTGGGAAATTGCAATATACACTTTATAAAATGAAACTCCCACAAAATGTTAAGCGAGTGAAAAGTCCGACGAACTTTGGGCCTGGCCGTCGAATGGAAAGCTCCTGCCGGTGGTTGGTGGGTATCGCCGGTGGGTTTAAGATGTTGCCGCCGGTGTATTATCATTTAGAGTCTTTGGTGACCAGCGCAGTAAGGCCAAATTTGCAGAGGCCGAGCCGGTACTGTAAATAAATAATTCTTGCGATAATATAAAACTCCACCACAAATATATACCGCCGAGCCGGGGTGTCACTGCCCGGTTCGGAAAAAAAATTCTCTGCCTTTTCAATTTAAAATTCTGAAAATATAATGGAAAATTGATGTAGAGAACTAGATTCTGAAAATAAAATAAATTATCAAATCTATTAAAACGATCATACGCAATTTGCAAATCGGTGCCTTCGGGTGCCGGTTTGCAAAAAAAATTTGCCTCACGATCAACTTTCACCCAAGATAGGCGAATTTATAGTCAATCTTCATCGATTTAGCGCTCTGAATGCAATGGAGAGGTCAGATCTGGCTCTAGATGCTCCCAATTTATGTGAATCCTTCGGAATTGATGTGCTGAAGCATGAATGGTCTCGAACGGCTACGTGATGAGAATCCTCCTTAGCTCTGATACCATGTAAGAATTTGGCTTAGGCCAGAATTCACCCAAGAACAAAAGAACTCAACAATAGCACACAGTAGACCAAAATAGGCAGAGTATGATCAGAATGATGATATTCATTCAATAATGGATAAAACCAACATATTCTGAGTACACTAGGAGTGCCTGAATATAAAGGCCTCAGGAGAGCTTCTAGAATGCCTAGAAGTTAGCACCATGACATGTCATACAACCAGGCACATGTCCACCAGATATGGATTATCCTCCATTAAGCACAGGAATAAGTGTGATGATGTGAGGATAAGACTACAATGGTGTAGCGCGGAAATCAATGGAGTAGACAACATGTGCTAAACGAGGAGTGCGGAAAATTGTGTTGTCACCATGACAACTAAGTAAATGATGCATACTTCTGTGTTGTAGACACCATGTGCCTAATTAGAGTTGTATAACTCAATGAGAGTTCACAAACTCCTAAGTGTCTCACCTAAAATAATAATAAAATAATGCAAAATAATTAAATAATGCATTAACCTAAGTAAAACTTAAGTAAGTGTAATAAGTAAATACTTATTTACACCAACAATTTAATTGCTTATTCTAAGGATGAGAATGATCATTGTATGCATCTAGAAAAGGTATTTATCAGAGCCCTTAAGTATGGTATCTATTTAAATCCTAAAAAGTGTAATTTTGGTGTTACTAAAGCAAAGTTGTTAGGACATCTAGTTGGTAAGCATGGAGTGAGGATTGACCCTGAAAGGGTAGAATCAATGGACAAAATCTAGAAGCCTAAGAGTGTTAAGGGAATTTAGTCATTTTTTGGGTAAATCAACTTTCTCAAAAGATTTGTAACTAATTTTTTAGAGATTAGTAGACCCATATCAAGGATGTTAAAGAAAGAGTCTGAGATAAAATGGGATGGGGAGCCTAGCATTGCATTCGAGAAGATCAAGTAAGCTATTAAAGATGTTCCTATTCTTAGGGTACCCTATTATGATAAGCCAATGCATATATTTTCCTTTGCCTCATTTCACATTATCGGTGCAATATTGTTATAGAAAAATGAGGAAGGTTATGAACAATCTATTGCATTTTTTAGCAAATCATTACAAGCAACAAAACTCAAGTACGATCTAAATGAAAAATAGGCATATGCACTAGTGAAAGAGGTGAAGGCTTTTAGATGTTACCTAATGGGAGCCATTGTCATAGCGTTTGTCCTTGCTACTGTTGTAAAGGATTTTTTTTAGAACAAGAGGTATCTGGCAAGAGATGTAGGTGGATTAACAGAATACAAGAGTTTAACATTGATATTCAATTTACTAAACTAGTTAGAGGTCAAGGCCTGACCAAATTGATGATAGAGGCCAATTTAGAAGCAAATTAAATCAATCAAATCAAATTGATGATAACTGTAGGGATAATCTTTGTAATATCGATACTTTTGATTGGTATAGAGATGTGATTTATTACCTGCAAAACATGAAATCTCCACCAAAATTAACAGACAACCAGAGAAGATCCCTAAATTTGTAGGCTATAAGGTATGTTATAGTGCAAGGGCAATTGTGGTGGAGGAATAAAGAAGGGGTCCTTTTAAATATGTAGATGAAATTGAGTCTAAAAGGATCTTAAGAGACATGCATGAAGGTGTGTGTGGGGGTCATTATATAGCTAAAACAACTACTCATAAAGTTCATAGGGCTGGCTTTTTGGGGCCAACACTTTTTAGAGATGCTCATGAGTTTGTTAAAACTTGTGATGTTTGCCAAAGGTTTAGTGAAAAGTTGAAGTTATTTTGGAATCTACCATTATAACCTATTGAAGTGTAGGCACCATTTTAACAATGGGGAATTGACTTCATTGGTGAGATTTCAACCAAGTCTAGTGGTGGACACTCTTGGATCCTAGTGGTGACTGATTACTTTACTAAGTGGGTTGAAGCAATTCCTACTAAGAATACAAAAAGTAAAGTAGTGATTAACTTCATTTTAAATAACATTGTGACTAGGTTTGGATGCCCATAGAAAATTGTAACTGATAATGTTATGTGTTTTAGATTTGAGGAATATAAAAAAAATTGTAAGAAATATGGCATTACAGAATACACATCCTCACCTTATCATCCTCAAGGGAATGGTCAAGTAGAATCAAGAAATAAAAGTATATTGAAGATCATCAAAAGGATTTTAGGAGAAAACAAGAAGGCCTGGGATTCTAAATTTCCATTAGCTCTATGGGCTTATAGGGTTACTATGAAAAAACCGATTGGATGTGCTGCTTTTTGTAAGAATTTTTCTTAGACTAGAATTCACCCAAGACCAAGGAACTCAAACACAAGTACAACTGTAGACCAAAGAGAGAGTATGATCAAAATGATGATATATTCATTTAATATGACATATATCATATCAAGAGTACACTAGGAGTGTCTATAGATAAAGGCCTCTGGAGAGCTTCTAGAATGCATAGAAGTCAGCATCATGATAAGTCATACAACCAGGCACATGTCCACCAGATATGGGTTATCCTCCATTAAACATAGAAGTAAGTGTGATGATGTGAGGATAAGCCTACAATGGTGTAGCCCACAAATCAGTGGTGTAGACAACATGTGCTAAATTAGGAGTGTGAATAACTGTGTTGCTAACATGAAAAATCAGTGAATGATGCAAACTCTAGTGTTGTAGACACCATGTGCTGAATTAGAGTTGCATACTTCTATGAGGGTCTATTTGGTTGCTGGAATATAATTTCAGAATTGGCATCTAGAATACTTGATTTGGGATTTTGGAACTTGAAATCTAGGTTTCAGTTTTGGGAATTCAATTTGGGCCCATTTGGTTCACCAAGAATTCAATATGAGAATATGCATTTCCTTCATTTGGTTGCACTTTTAGGAATCAAAATTGGAATACCGACATTAACAAGTTATTTTTTTTAAGATGAGTGAAATAAATTTTTAATAATCATTTTAGCATGATTACACATTATATGATTTTAAAGCCATTATATTTATTGCCATTACATTAAGAACAAATCCCAACCATGATGTTCTGGCTAAACAGTATTATATTGGAATTGTTTCCATGGTGTTGTCTCATACCCCTCATTGTACATGTGGGTTGAAAGTTTTTGTGTGTTTTATAGTTTCGCCCACAACAAGATTTAGGAAATTGAAATCATATATAAGAAAGCCCATCTAACATACTCTACAACCAGTCCTAGTTCTAGCTATTGGAAAACATTGTCATTACAGTAATGCTCAATTAAATCAAATTTCTTTTTTATTTAAAGATATTTGAAATTCAAATCAACTATGGAAGGAGGATAAATTCATGGCAGCTCACCCATATTTCTTGTTGTTTTTAGAAAAGAAGGGTTCAAGTTTGCAAAGAAATGGTATGGAACCTACTGAGAAAGCCCTACCCATTGATGAAGATTGCAACCAAACTAACTCACCTTCTCACCTCTACTATAAACCTCTGCAACCTAAAGAAAATGAAGAATCGTAAGGAGAAATGGAGAAGTAGAACCCTCACAACCTAGAAAGCACAAAATGGAAACACATACCTAGTCGAGCAAACTGAGCAATGGCAATGGATACATCCAAGCGGGAAATGAAATAGCTCCTAGTGGATGCAAAAAAAATTCACTTTCAACAAATATTGTATGCCCATTTTAATAAAAATTGGAATTAAAATGGGTTTATGGCCAATTCTAAGTATTTCGATGGAAGACAAAATCCATGAAATGGAGTATAAATGAGGATACGAAATCCCATTTTTATCAAATTCTAATTCATGTTTTGCACACCCAAATAGTGGATTGAAAAATTTTTAGAATATGAAATTCTAATTCCACCTCAAATCCATGATCCAAACGGGTCCTAAGAGTACACAAACTCCTAAGTGTCTCACCTAAATAAATAATAAAATAATACATTAACCTAAGTAAACTTAATTAAGTGTAAATAGTAAATACTTATTTACACCAACCCTGTCACTGAAGCTAGACCTAAAAAACTAGATGTACCCTATTATGTTGGACCTATCACAGTGGTGATATATGCATGCGGACTAAACCAATGTAGTGACCTCTTGCTGCAATTTTCAATAGAACTCCACATGTCTAAATCTATTGAAGCACTATCACTGGTGTCACTATCAATTTCCACATGGTATGATGTGCGAAGAGGAGTAGAGGACAATCTTGGTGAACTTTCCTCAAAGTGTACATCCTTCTCAACAAAAATTTGATAAATCTTTGGATCCAGAAGTCTATATCCCTTCACACCATCTTCATAACCAATGAAAGTACAAGGGCAAGGTGACTGTGCCTTGCAACCCCTAGAAGATATCTTTTCCCATGTAGGACAACTGAAGACTCTGAAGTGTGTCATAATAGGTTTTCTACCGCACCATGCCTCAAAAGGAGTCTTGTCATCTAAGGCTAGATGAGGAGATCGATTAAGAATGTGAGTGGCACTACTAATTGCTTTGACTTCAAGTTATGGATCTAGAGACTTGGAATCTATCATGCAACTTGCCATAGACTTAAGAGTTTGGATCCTCAAAGCTACAATATCTATCTTATGTGGACTGAATGCTGGAAAATTCTGGATCAATGTCCTCAAGTCTAAAAAAGTACTTAAGTCTTTTGTTAATGTATCTGCTTCCATTTTCTATTCTTAGAACTTTGATGACTTTCCTGGATTTCCGTTCAACATGAGTCTTGAAGGCTAGAAATTTGTCCAATACTTTATTCTTATTATGAAGAAAGTAGACCCAAGTGCATCTTGAAAAGTTATCAACAAAGGTAAGTATGTAGTGACCTTGGCTAACTACAAAAGGACCTACTAATGCCATGTGAACCATCTATAAAACACCTGGTGCTCTTGAAGACTTCCCTAACTTTCCCTCTGGATGCATATCCACTGAATTTGTTGAACATTCACCATGAGAAAACTTGATTTGAGGTAGACCTTTGACCATTCTATTTGTGCAAATTTGTTGAAGGTAGAAAAAGGAAAGATGACCATATCGTTGATGCCATAATTGCATTTTTGAATTGGATTGCACTAATAAGGCCTTTGAAGGAGACTTGGGAACAAAATGGGAGAAAAAGTACAACCTTTTGTTATGATTCACTTTCCCCACTATAACCAATGAGTTGTCTCTAATATTGTGCACTTTTACTGAGTTTGGAAGGAACTCAACTCTATGTCCATCTCTGAGGAGTGTGATTTGGTAGATTGAAAGGAGATTTGAACTTAGGTTTAGAACATAGAGAACATCTTGAAACTCTCTATTTTCCATCTCCACATTTATTTTCCCTTCAACTTCCATTTTTATATTATCTCCCATGAAGATGTGTAGTACCTTTGACTGCTTCATTAAAGAAAAATCCTCCTTTGAAGAACCCATGTGATATGAGGCCCCTAAATCAAGTATCCATTCCTTTGAAGAATGTGAATTTTCCATGAGTGTTTTCCCTTTTCCCTTTGAATCCTTGTAAGCATTAGGCAATGGAACATTATTTTTTTTCATGATTTTGGTCAACTCATTAATCTTTTTAAGATAACACTCATGTTCTTCATGACCCAATTTCTTGCAATAAGCACACTTTTTCTTCTCCTTATTGGTGTCCCCCTTCTTGTTGGAATTTGAGGAAGACTTGCCTTATTGATGGGATTGTGGTGTTGTCTTGTATGCATCCTCTAATTTTTCCTTCTTCCATTTCTTTTTATCCTTTCCTTTATTTGAAGATTGTCCAGCTGAATTTTGAGAACCCTCATTGTTGGCCACCAATGCTTTAGATTTAGGTGATTTGAGAATCCCCATTGATTTCAACTTCTTTTCTTCAGTATCCAACAAATTAGCATATTCATCAAAAGTGACTTTCTTATAGGTAGACCCTAAGGTAGTCTTTGAGGTGTTAAAAGAAGATACAAATATGGAATATTCTGATGGCAGCTTATTATGAATGAGATAAATCAATCTGTCATCTTTGATAGAACTCCCACAATTAGTAAGCTTTGTCCTCAATTCATTCATCTTGATGATAAAATCTTGTATAGAATCTTATGAAGTAGGATCTAAGGAGACAAGCTCATCTTTAATTTTGAAAACATCCTCTTTAGATATTTTACCATATAGGCTTTCAAGGGTATCCCAAGCTTCCTTGGATGTAGAACACTTCTTAATTTGATACATGGTCTTATCATCAACTCCCAAACATATATCAGTAGTGCAATTACAATGGCCACTTGCCAATTTTGGCCTTCATGGACTTCTAATTTTCCTTGTTACAACCTCTTACAAGGATTTAAAATTTGGAACTTTACAATGTGCTACAATTCGGAAGCAATATAAAAGCAAAGAAAGTCCCTATTTCTAAAAGTGACACTTTTGTCCACACAACCCTACAATTTGACTATAGATCTAGAAACTAGACAAAAAATAATGCACTTTCAAAAAAATGGAACCTATTTTTTACTCCAAATGTGCCCTTACGGAGCATTGGAGTTACAAAATGCAAGATTATGCAGGTATAGTTGCCAAAAAATGCAAATTCTGACAAATTTGTGCACCAAAACTAGAAAAGAGCTATAGCACTAAAATTTTTAGGAAATTCTACCCGATTTCAAAAAAATTTGCACTTGATTTGGAGTTTGGATGTTCGAGATATGGCCTCCCAAAGTTGGACTGCAAAATTAAAACTCAATCTAGAGAAGGGTTGCATCAACAAAACATGGGGTTAAATTTCATGGTTAGACAACCATCCTAGTAGTTCAATTTTGCCTTGGAATGATGATTAGATGACCATCAAATTTAGGCTAGTGAAACAATGATATCCACATCCTCTTACCCTGTGATGATGTTAGCATGGTACAACTATTGTACAGACCATATGGAAAGGCTGACATGGTAGGGTACAACTGATGACTGGACTACTAACTATAGAGTATGATCTACTGATGTGGCTTCATGCTAGATTATTGGATGTTGACTATGTTTAATGATGTCACTAGTGGTGACATGGCTAGCTACAGACTGGGCCACTGACATGTGCAGATTGTGGATAGGTGGCAGTCTAACTATCTAATGATGTGGAGGTATTATGTGATGTGTAGCAGGTTTGGTCACTATCTGGGTATCTTGGATCATGCCACATGGCTATAGGAAGAGTTGCAGTGGTGGTTGTAATAAACTCTACAATTTCCAGAAGATTAGTTCCATAGCTAGAATATATGATTTCCTTGCCAGAATTTGTTGTAGCATGCCGGAGATAGAGTGACAAGACCGTGCTAGATTTTTTACCACTGCCACGTTAGATTTTTTTTTTAATTGTCACCAATTTATGTGGATTTTATCCCACATGGACTGTGGGAAAGGCCCACAAGTTCTTTAAAAGAACTAAGCCATAGTATTCATTCCAAAGTAATCTTCACCAGTTGAGGATGGCCCCGCTCACTAGTGGAGAAATCAGTTTGCCAGAATTGTGGTATGGCTTCCCACTGCGTTTCTAGGAAATTAGGTGTGCTCGGCAGTGGAAATTTGTAGGCTATCCTACAAAATATAGGTTTTATGGCTTGCTTTATAAATATAATATTCCTGCAAAATAATAAATGTCTAAAATTGCAAAGCCGGGGTCTGACAACCCAGCTCTATAAAAAAAAAATTCTTTATGACCAACTCGACTGGGCAATAAATTTGAAAAAATAATTCTAAAAAATATAGAGAAATTACAGAGATAAAAATAATGTAGATCCAAAAATTAAATAATTAGATCAATTAAATGACCATACCTGAACTGCAAATTGGGGCCTTCGAGTTCTAATTTGCAAAAAAAATTTCCTTACGATCAACTTTCTCCCAAAATATGGAAATTTATAGTAGATCTTCACCAAATCAACGTTCTGGATGTAATGGTGAGGTCAAATCTGGCTCTAGACACTCCTAATTTTTATAGTACTTAAAATGCGGGTTGAGGTGTTGAAGCATCAATGGTCTCAAATGGCTATGTGTAGAGAATCTCCCTGATAGCTCTGATACCATGTAAGAATTTGGCTTAGGCCAAAATTCACCCAAGACCAAGGAACTCAAACAAAAACACAACTGTAGACCAAAGATAGAGTATGATCAAAATGACGATATATTCATTCAATATACCATATGCTATATCAATAGTACACTAGGAGTGCCTATATATAAAGGCCTCTAGAGAGCTTCTAAAATGCATAGAATTTAGTATCATGATAAGTCATACAACTAGGCACATGTCCACCAGATATGGGTTATCCTCCATTAAGCATGAAAGTAAGTGTGATGATGTGAGGATAAGCCTACAATGGTGTAGCATGCAAATTAGTGGTGTAGACAACATGTGCTAAATTAGGAGTGTGAATAACTGTGTTTTCAACATGATAACTTAGTGAATGACGTAAACTCCAGTGTTGTAGAAACCATGTGCTGAATTAGAGTTGTGTACTTCTATGAGAGTACACAAACTCCTGAGTGTCTCACCTAAAAATATAATAAAATAATGCATTAACCTAAGTAAATTTAAGTGTAAATAGTAAATACTTATCTACACCAACACTTTTGATTTGGTTTATGGCATACAAGCTAGACTTCCATAGAATAATTTGAAGTAGATGTATAAATTTGTTCAAATTTATGAAGATGATGTCATTGATGAGATGCAACTCAGGATGGATGATATCCTACAACTAGAAGAAACAACAAGAGATTCCTCTATTCAGAATGCCAAGTTATAGTCATAGATGAAGCATTTATATGACAAGAGGGCTATTGAGAGGAAATTTGGAATAGGTGATATGGTATTGATGTGGAATGCTAGGATGAAAGATAAAGGTAAGCATGGTAAGTTTGACCCTATCTAGGTTGGCCCATATAGCATTTGTGATACAAATGGTGAAGACTCATATTTTCTAAAGGACTTAATAGGAGATATTCTTGAATTTCCATTTCATGAACAATTCTCGAAGAGATATTTTTCTTAAAGATATTTGTTTTTCCATGAATAGTAGTTTTAGTTTTTTCGTATATATGTGTATCCTTTGATCTTTGTATAGTTTCTTGTGCATAGTTTTGTCCTTGTTGCCTTTGCTCTCTCAGAAATTGTTAGTCTTTAAGGAAAGTTTATTTTGTGGTCTGCTTCTCCCAAAAATTATGAGCCCTCATTTGAATCCAGTGAATTCAATGTCCCTAGACAAAGCCACTATTGGCCTATATTCTTGTATGTGCCTTATCATTGCCCCATGAAAGAAAAACCAAGGCCCTTTGTGTTGATCTAGTAGTCCTAAATCAAAACCCTAGTTGAAATTCCTAAAGGATAGGTTAGAACCCTCATTTTGTGCCCTAATTTTCAAAAGGGTTAGTGTTTTAGAATTGGTGTGGGAGTACATTATATCTTAAGTTTTTCTTTTTTCATAAAAGATAACTTTATTTTACTTTCCATGATTAAACCCTTTATTTTCTAACTGATTATTAATTAGGGTTGTATTTCTTGTGTTTGAAAGGATGGTCTTTGTCAACCATTGATCTAAAGCAAGATCAACGAGTAGTGCTTGCCCACATAATGGAGATGCAAGGGACTTAAGTAAAGTGAGGAAGCACTATTGCGAAATGTATCCCGAATGATATCATAGCCGTGTCACACCATAATTTCCTAACATGTTCCACTTTTGTGCTTTCTCATTGGTTGTTTTAGGAAACATGGGTGATTCTTTGTGTAATTTTGTTGCATCGATGATTTGTGCTAAATCAACGATCAACACTTTCCCACTTGATGAAGTTGATCAAATATTAAACAATGCAAGGAAGTGTCTTATTGACACCTATCTGAGATGAAGATGGGTGAGGTACCACTGGCGGACCCTAAAGCACCTTATGGACACATGTCCATGTTGATGCCAATGCCACACTTTGTGAGATAAACCACCGCTACGAACAATTGTTCTCTTTCCATAACACAGGTGCCATAATTTCATTTGTTATTTTTTCTGACATGGTCTTCCATAACATCATATTTCTCTACTAGTGATCTTGAATCGATCAATGGATAGCACTTTACCTCTTGATGAAGTTGCACAAAAGTTAAATAAAGCAGCTAAATGCCTTACTGACATGTGTCCATGATGGCATCATCATTTCTATCTCATACTATCAAAAGGGTTCAGATTATGTCATCATTGATCTTTCAAAGATCAATAGTTGGTGCTTGCCTACTTTGTGAAAATGATTGATAGATAAGTAAAGCAGGGAAGTGCCTATCTGACTCGTGGCAAAGCATGACATTCTAGACCCACTTTTTAGAATGTAGTAAGGAGGCTGCTTGTGTGGCAATTGTCAAAGTGTATTATTCTATGTGGGTATTTTTTATTGGCTGGAGAAGCTGACTGGTGTTATATTGATACAAAATTGTGTGTGATTGTTGATCTTACCAGGATCAAGGGTAGGTTCTTACCCATATTATGGAGCTATAAGAAATTTAAGCAATGCAGGGAAGTACTAAATTGACCCATGATAAAGTGGGACCAACTGCAACCAAGGTGTGCTGACATGTGACAGGCTGGAAGAGTTATTATACTAGTTGGATTACACTTTTTAACATGTTGTTGTGAAGGTGTTTTATTTTCCTGACTGTTGATTTGAGGGAAGATCAATGGCTGATGCTTGCCTGCATTGTCAAGATGCAAGAGATTTACATAATGTCGGGAAGTGCTTGTTTGACACATGACCAGATATTTAAAGCCATAAAGCAATTTTGGATTTTTGAAATAGGGTCATCCGATGTAATGAAATCAATGGATAAGATTAAAATCTAAGTGCAACATGAAAATAATGGCTAATGGAAGTTAATGTTGCTCAGAGCTCATTCGTGTGATCTCAATGGATGAGTATAATTTGCAAATATGCCATTATTGAATCACAAAATTGCAAAAGGTTATTAGAGCACAAAGATTTTCCAAACCTAGGACACAAATTTTTACCAAGTGATTCAGTGAATTGCAATGAAATTATATAGAAAAGAGGCACAATTCAGTGAGTAAGTACTTTGCAACCTCTAAAAATTAAGGAATTGGTGTTGTGTGAAGCTTAGAGTTTTCAAAAATGCCTCCATGAAAGGAATTCTCTGGACATACCGACTATCTCAAGAGGTCTGTCCATGACAATTTTATTGAACAATTTCCCCCATCTATACATGAAATACTAGCAAGAAGGGAGTTTATTCCAAAGAACCCTAGGTTAATAGTTGCATAAGGTTTCTATAATAAGGAAAATAATTTGAGAGATGCTTAGATTTCCATGGAAGGGTTAGAATTTTTCAAGAAATGGTTTGTTGAAAGAAACTTGGATACCCCTTTAAGTAATGTTTGGGAGTTTGACATCGGAAAATTAGTAGTCCTCGGGGTTTTCTTTGATAGTGATTTACTGGTTGACCTAGCTGATAAATATGATCAAATTACTAGGTTTGTGAAAATTTATGTTGGTGAGAATTTATTTAGGGTTTCTCCTGAACTTATTCATGAGGTTTTCAACCTCAACCCTAACCATGTTATGCACGAGATCATTGACATGGATGACATTTAATAAAGGTATTATGCACAAAGAGTGTACCTGAGAGTAGGGCCTATGCAACAACATTTCACTAGGATTGGAAACTTACCTTTAGTCATACCCTCTACCCCAGAGCCACTGATGAGGAAGTTTTTCAATCCTAGGGCTCAAGCTTTGTATTTTTTCCTTTGCCAAATCTCGGGGATGGATGAAGGGGAACACATCCCAGGCTTTATTATCCTTATCATGGCTCAAACATTATAGTTTGGAATGAGTAGTATTTTAGATTTTGTCTCTTTCCTAGCAAAAGAAATTCACAATGGTTTGGTAGGGATATCAAAAGGGGAGGTAAACAGACCCTTTTGCTAGTACTCCTTGCTCATCCATGTATGTCCTTTCAAGTGAGTTACCTTTTTCTCTAAAGTTATGGAATTAGAATTGACAAGAGATGGTGAAAAGTTACTAGTCCAATTGTGGAGTGTTGATATGACTGGGGAGGCCAGAAATGCCAATTTTGTAAGGTTTGATAGGTATTTTGCATCTAGGCTTAGATTTTTTTATAGAGAGGATAGCCCTAGAATCCCACAATCACTGTTAGAATTGGTCAGACCCAAAGACCATGAAAATGAGCTTTTGGTTATAATCCCATATAATGCTTCTACAGTGATTAAAGTTTATGGTTTTTTGGGGAAGCCTCATGTTTTACCTTTCCATGTGCCATTGAAGATAGGGATAGTAGAATTGTTGTGGCAGATCAGAACCATTAGGGAGAGAGACATGATTGGTAAGGGTAAAGGAACTTTCTTCCCAATTGTTACTTTGGCACATGATTTTGTTTTTGTGAGGAAAGGATGGAGACATCTCAGTTTATTTTTGAAAAAGTACAATATGGCAGAATCCCATGCAATGTGCATTGACCTAGAGGGATTCTTTGATCTTCTGAGAGAAAGGACAAAAGCCACCCATATCATACAATAGGTATATTTCCCTAAAGATGTTATTAGGAATATCTTCTCATTATAGGAAAAAGAGGTGAGGAAAGAAAAATGGATAGTATTCAGAAAAGTTTTGGAATGCATCAATAAAATTTGACTCTGATTATGATCCTTCGAAAGAAAAAAAATATTAGGGAGCAAAAATGCATGTGTTGATGAATAATTTTGCTATAATAATGAAAACCATGAATGAGAAGAAGGCTACATATGTCAAAGCTTATCTTGACAGAGTAGTAGACGTGTAGAGAAGAATAAACAACAAAATGATAATTGCTCCTGGTTAGTATACATTGTAGAGGAGAGCAGGGTATGTAATAGGTCAAAACATACAATAGATTCTCCCTCATAGAAGACCAAGGCCAAAGAGCCCACCTATGGCTAGTGCTCCAAAGAGGCAGAAACTGGAACAAGGATACTCTTCTCCTGTAGAAGAGTATTCCCCAAGTCAAACCCCAATCAGAATAGAGGATGAAGCATCCTTAAGAGAGGAACTGAGACAAATAGGTGGAGAAGGCGATGTGATTGTTACTTCTATAGAAATGGAAAGAGGAGTGCCTCAAGAGCCTCCTGCACCCTCCTTAGACCTCATAGTTGTTGATTATCAAGGTAAGGAGATAGACCCAATAATTGCTTAAGCTTCTCAGAAGTTTATAAATGATGAAAATTTTGTTAACTCTAGGGCTTTTGCACAATTTTTATGGAGAAAGAATATAGGAAATTTTGAGAAGGTATGCAAGAAAATAAAGGCAGAGTAGCCTAGCAAACCAAATTTTGTCATTAAAGAGGAGGTAAAATCTAAGTTTTTGAGTGATTTTGCCCAGTTAACACCTGAGGCCAGGAGGCAGTCAGTTAATGAGTTGAGGGTCCTAATTTTGCTTGAGTGGGACATAGCTAATGCTATGATCTTTGACTCAATTAGGAAAGAGAAGAATGTACAATATAAAATAGAGGAGGAAATATTGTAGGCACATAGGGGAAACAGATTTAGTGATGACAACCAAGCCTTAGTAATCTAAAAAAAAGATAAAACTAGAATGCAAGAGATTTCTAGTGCAGATCATACTGGTACTCTTACAGTATATAGGGCTGATGAAGTGACTAGCAAACAAATTTTTGGAATGACTTCAAAAAAGGTAAAATTTGGGAATGTGGTGTCTGGAAAAGAACAAAGTAAGTTCTTAGAGATGAATGCTAAATTTGAAGAAGTTCTAAAAGCCTATGAGGATAGGGAAAAACAAATACAATTACTAGAAAATCAAGTCTCTCAAATGGACAAGCAAATTGGGAAGAGAAAGGTGGGAGAATCCAGCAGACCAAGAATTGTATACCCTAGGCCACCAGTTGAACCATTCAAGTCAACCCCAATTGTTGAAATACCAAACACCCCACAGAGGCTTGAGTTCTATATTACAAAGGAATATGAAGAGGAAATGGACAAATTAAGGGAGATGCATATAGAACTAAATAACCAATATGAAGAAAAACGTAGGCAGGCTATTATGTACTTGGTGGATAGAATTGAATGGCCATCATTTTATGATCAATTGGGTAGAATTGTAGCTATTTGGGATGAAATAAAAGGGGATGAAGATAATTTGAAACCCATTGTATAGAAGTGGAGTGAGAGGAATAATGGTATCACTGTTGTGTGCATATCTATCATCTAATTGCCATGTCATCAAATAGAAAAGATTTTTGATTTGCTTAATAGGCTGGAGGATTTTGATAGTAAATGGGTTTCTATTTAGAAAAGAATAACAATTTTCCTCTACAAGTATATAGCTAAGAAGTTTGATCTTTTTCTTAGTGCTCTCTAAAAGGTTGATAGAATAAAAGAAAAAGAAGAATGGAAAAATGAATTAGATGAAATATTGTGCCAAAGAATGAATAATGTTATAAATGAGAAGGGGCATATACTATGGGCAATTAACAATGAAGAGTTGGTTAAAGTGCAATTATTTTATAAAGCCATCAGAAACGACCTCATTGAGATAGAAGCAGTTGGAAATTCTA
Source organism: Cupressus sempervirens (assembly GCA_028749045.1). Lineage (NCBI taxonomy): Eukaryota > Viridiplantae > Streptophyta > Pinopsida > Cupressales > Cupressaceae > Cupressus > Cupressus sempervirens. The sequence goes on along the minus strand of CM053787.1, from coordinate 679,292,994 downwards.
TAATAAAGGTACAAAGGGAAGTCCTAAACTTTGATTGGCCTAATGACACCACTTTCAATGAGTGGAAAGATCATTTTTTGTCTATAAGAATAGATGATAGAAAATGATGGGGTAGAGGAAGATGCAGAGGTAACTATTACTCTAACAATACATGATGAAGATAATGATAACCCCTAAGTAGAGGTGAGCTTGCAGGTAACAAAAAAGGACACATCACTTTCAAGCCTAATAGCTACGTACTTAGAAGAATTAGAGTGACATGAGAAAAAATCATTGATTCAATAGTTTTTGATGTATAATAGAAAAAGTGACCCACCTAAAAGGAATATTATGATGTAAAAGCTTTCTTGTTACACAAATCTTTGTCCTATTATGGTTGCCTACAAAATGTAAATATCTTTGTCAAAAAGGACAATTTCAAATTCTCTATGCCTAAAGCTTGTTGCATCTCACATTATATAAGTGAGATTCCAGGGCTAGAGAAAGGGTCCGAAAGCTTGTATATTTTTTTCTTTTTCAAGAAAAGTATGGTCGGTCCATTTGTGTGTAGTTGTTTTGAGTTTACTTTCAATTGTGTACTCTCTAATGGTATATAGAAATGACAAAATCAGCAAGATATTCTAGGCTTTTCATTGAGTTTTTTTTGGTCATTGTATCAATCTTCTAAAAGGATAATACAAAGGGGTAGTTACACTATATTTGTGTCACCAATTTCTGTCTCCATTTTATGAGTTTGTTTACTTTGAGGTCATTTGAATAAGGTTTAATCTATTTAATGCAATCTTGATGGGTTGTATACTGGTTTTATTGTTGCTTTTAATTCAAGGAGTTATGGAAATGCTTTAGTAAATCAGTAGAGTTTATGAGTTTATGAAAGGGATATTTCATAAGAATGGAAATGGGTGATTACAATTAATAGATTCATCTACAAGTTATTTGAATTAGATCTCCCACCAATAGTTAACTTTATGCCCAATGGATAAGGCACTGGTCACATAAATAAGAAGTGAGTGAGAGTAAATTCTACCACTACATATCCAATGAATCATAAAATTAAAATCAATTTTATTTCATTTTGTTCAAGGTTGTAAATGCTGGTTAGCACTCGTTTATATCTAATTTCTGAGTCTTAGATAGCTAATATTTTCAGAAATATTTGTAAACCCAAGGAGAATTATGACCAAATCTACTTATAAGGGATGTATGTAAATCTGAAAATGAGAAGGATAAACTGTGTGTATGTCAAGGATAAAAGATGAGAAGCAAAATCAAACTAATATAATTCTCATACAATAGTATTGATTTGAATCATCCCCTAAGTATACCCATCTCGGTTCTGTAGACCCTAAAGAATAGAAAACCAATCTTGGTTTTGTTGAAGTTGGATCCAAGTGGTTTGCATATGTAATTGTTAATAGGAAGTAGCTAATCCTTAGATTATGTGAGTATTATCACTTTGGTATTGAGCATTTTTTTGTTCAGTAGTTTTTAAACACCAACAACACCCTTGGGCCTTCCCACACAACCACCATTGTGATTGGAAAACATACATAGGTGACTTCGATTAAAGCCCCTATCAAAAGGTGGTAAACCACCTTGATGACTTCGTTCGAAGCCTCTTTGGGCAAAGACCCAAAAAAGGGCTTTTCAAAAAGCATCTAAAAATGGAAATTTTCAAATTTGTTCTTAATATCTATCAATCTTTACTCTTTGGAGGGCTCAAACAAGGGCCAAATAAGTTTAAATTATTGAAACTAAATTTGAAAAAAATGTTTTCATTTTAATAAGCTTTCCAATGAATATATTTTAAGCATATATAATGTCCATTGTGATGTTTTATTTTTATTTCTTTTGAAATTTTTTTTGTCATTTTAGAAATCTCCATTTCAAGATTAAGGAAAAATATAAAAGTAAAGAATAATTATTATTCTTTTTAAAATGAGCATTAAAGCTATTGTGTTAGCTTTCTAACAAGTCAAGAAAAATTTCATTTTGATATATACAAATCAAGTTATATTGATAAAAAATAACCTATGTCAATATTATTGTTAGTGTCATTTTGTCACTAAATAAAACCAATAGGTTTTTTACAAAATTTAACAAAGCCAACAGAACTTGTTAGATATTGATGTTACTATTCTAGCCTTGAAATAATTTTGTAATTATCATACACACACACACACACACACACACACACACACACACACACACACACACACACACACACACACATACATACATACATATATGTATATATGTATGTATGTATGTATGTATGTATGTATGTATGTATGTATGCATACATACATACATACATACATAAATAGATATGTGTGTGTGTGTGTGTTGATCAAAACACTATCACTTTTAAAAATATGAAAATGGACTTCAAATGAAATTATTAAAAAAAAAATTTAAAAATTGTTAGAAACTAGATAAAAAATGCTAAAAATCACTAGTTTACATCATCATTAAGTTCTTGACAATTTTTTAGTAATATGCATTTGATAATGAAGTTTTAAGTATGAAAATTGTATTATTAATTAAAAATATTTTTTTAGAAAATACTTTTCATTTAATAATATTTTCTTAAAACAATTAATTAATTTTGTAGTTAATTATTTTTATCATTTATATTTATATTTTTGAATAACATTAAATAAAATATGTTAAATAATTGAATAATTAAAAATAATAATTAGTAGTAATTAAATTTAAAATTCAACTATTTAGGCCTCTATTTTTAAAAAAATCTCAAATCAAATGGTGTTCTTGGGAATTCAGTGTAGGTGCACGTAGGTTGTGGTGGTGGAGGAGGTGCCAGAAGCTCAGGTGGCTAGGATCTTCAAGCATGCCAATGAGTAGGAGAAGGATATGATCATTATGTTGTTGGGAGTGGATTATTGGTCTAATGGTCACGTTCATGATGACAAGGTAGTCATTGACTTATTCCAACCTATAATATAAATTGTAGGCCATCCTATTTCTGAATATGGTGTGGCTAGGAGAATGATTACTAAAAATCTCTATTTGGAGGTGATGAATGCACTGGATCTAATAAATACTAACTTGATTGGAGGGGGTCTTCTGAGTGTTTACTTTCTTGAAGTTGAGGGAAAGAAGAAAAAGATGAAGAAGGCTTGGTCACTTTTCAGATCTGGGGTTGCAAAAGAATATGATTTGAGTAAGTTTGAAATATTTTCCCAAGAAAATGATGATCTTTTCCTAGCTAAAGTCTATGCCAGGTTGATTTAGTCGGCAATGAGATTGGATACCTAGCTCATTAATACGATGGGTTTGGTCTATTGGGATGATATGTAATGGAGTGTTAGCTTGTTGACATTATTTATTTTCTTTCTTAGTAATTCAAAGGGTACTACCCCCTAGGCAGAGCTTACCAAAACAAATTAAAATTAAAATTCAACATATTGTAACAATAGATTGTGTAGAGGTTTAATAATAAACTTTTTGGATCATAATTCCAATCCACCATTTTTTTTAACTTTATTATTATTTCAATTTTTATAAACAAATTGATTATAAAAGTTTATTTTTTAACAATAAAATTGAAAATTTGAGGATGAGAAAGACATGCAAGATATATTTTAAAATTCTCAAAAAAAAAAAAAAAAACTTGTATTTTTTTCATTAATATTAGTAAATTAAAATATTTATGTAAAATTTATATAATAACTTTGTTTATTATCTAATATAATTTAACTAATATATATTGTATATATATATATCTTAATATATATTTAGCTTAAGTACTACAACTCCTAATTTTTTAGATTTTTTTTATTGTTATCGTGTTAATGAATTTGCTGACAACTTAGTATTTATTATAGATATTCTTCTAAAATATCTTTTTTTTTAACATATTTAGAAGTATGGTTTGTAAATTAATATATGATGTAGATTTTAAATTATTTATAATTTTTTTTAACTTTAAAAAAATTAATACACACGTTATCTTATTATGTTATTTTCTCTCCTCCTATGATTAAATTAAGACTTTATGTTGTTTAAAAAATAATGAAATTCAAATTCATTATAATGATTTGATTCATTTTCTAGTGAATTATAACAATTTTAAAATCAATTATTTTGAGCAATTGAATTATTTTTAAAAATATTTTATGTTTGGAGGATGATTTTTTAAAATATTTCATCATATATAGATCAATGGTTAAATTTATATTAGCTAATCATTTATTTTATTATATATTTTTAGATTTATTTATATAAGTTACTATTATCTAATATAAAATTATGAATTTAAATATATGGTACAATAATATATATATATATATATATATATATATATATATATATATATATATATATATATATATATATATATATAAAAGATACAATTCAAATATAATATTTATATATTTTACTTTAAATATTTATTAGCAATTTTTTTTAAAATAAATGAGATTTGAATACTTTTCCTATTGTAAAGGTTATATTATTAATGCATTATTATTGAATTTAATTATAGTAATTATAAAATAATAATTTTACAAAATTAATTTATTTTCTTACATATTTTAAAATAAAAATAAAATATTTATTAGAAAATAGTATTTTTAAAGAAAAATTGAAATATTAATTTACTATTAGTATATTATTTTAGAAATACAAAAATCAATTTATTTTCATAAAATTAAAAAATATAATGAAATAACATATAATATATATATAATTTTTATAACTAAACATCTAAAATAAAACAAAAAATAAATCACATTAAAATTAACCATATAATTAGCCGATAGGCTCTCCCTATGAGGTTGCTTGCAACTGGAAGTTGTCTCACACCAATAAACCAGGTTGTTTTCCAATAAACTAGCTTGTTTCTTGATCTGATTTTCCAATTGTTGGTTAAAGTGATGTGATGGGGACTTTAATAAACTCTTTCATGAGATCTGGTAAATGGCTCGAGATTCGCATGCCAGTTGTGAGACCTACAAGACATTAACTCGGCCATGCCTTATTAATGGCGTGAAGTGATTGTCCAATCCCTTTTCTTGCATCAAGTTAATCTATGCAAATAATATCTTTGTCATAGGGTGTAGCATATGCTTCTTTCCTCCTGTCATTTTCCTAAATCTAATCTTATTCAACAAAGCAATGATTTTGTGTTTCTTGAGAGATGTTTACTCCGAAGGTGTTCCCTATATGAAGGTGAGGAGCTAAATGTTGCATCCAATGGTGAGAAGTTGTGTAGGTGAAATGACTGCCATTGAAGTCATCTGCAATGTTGATTCATTTTGATGTTTTTAAAACCAATCTTTGGTGTGCATTTTCCCTACTTCACACGTCAAACTCATACTTTTTGTTTTCTTTCCATATTCTTCATTCATAAATAACCCATTTATTGTACCCTTTGGAGCTATCAATCTATGCCACAATCTACTGGGCCTAGAGGATGTTCATTGACTAGTACTTAAATATGACAAAACCTAATTTTTGAAATCGAAGGTAAAAAAATACAAAATAGGACCAGATGACCATGGAAGAAATCCCAACCATTCAACTATAGAGGACTCTAGGAATTAATACATGCACTCAGTGACTTGATAGGCATGGGGTGGAGATATTTGAAGATTTAGGATTTAAGAATCATGTTAAAAAATTTCAAATTTAATCTCCAGCTACTTCAAAGCGAACAGGTATGTAGTTACAGAGGCTACAAAATCAATTTCACTTAAGTAGCCATGGAAGTCTATACGAACCATTCTAAAACTTCTCGCAGCTATCCAACACGCATGGTTGTAAGTTAATGAACTTGGTAATTCTATAATGCGTGAAGATCAAATGCAAACCAGCAACAAGAGTTTCATTACGTTCTCTAAATGTGGGCACAAGAAGCTTAGAGTTAATAAGCACTATGGTTGGATATGCACGGAATGGAGGAACCCCACTAAAGTAGCTCTGGTTGAAGACCAATGAATGTTTTGTATTGTGATTCTCACAAAAGCTATGGTGAAAGGGGTGTACTAAGGAACCCTTTAATGTTTACTTTGAATGTGGACACTAGCAAACAGAAATCGTGCCTCAACAATTTATAAATAGTTCTTAGCAGAGGCATTCGCATTTGGCAAGATATCATTAGAAATCATGCCTTATCTTCCATTTTGTATATGTCAACACAAATATAAGCATTCTTCATCATTCTTGAAACCTTTATTTAGGCTTAGAAGAGAATATAATATTGCAAGCTAGAAGTTAAATATCTCCTACTTATTAAGAACATCTATTTACACTTTGTATATGTCTAGTTGAATATATAAATTAGTTTTTAAATAAATTGATTTTTTTTGTTTAGTATAGGTTGATGTTCTTTAAGTAGTGGACATCTTTCACAAGAAGTCAAATCATAATATTGATAAAAGGATTTAACTACTCATAAAACATGGGTTAATGAGTTTCACTAAAAAACTGCATAGTTAAATTTTAATAGCAATATCACAATTTAACTTGCTCTCAAAATATCTCCTACTTGTTAATTGATGAGCTTAGGGTGCTTTGTAATGAATGGTTAATAAGGAACAACTCTTGGTAAAGGTTTTGCAAATGAGGTTTCAAGCATGTGGGTTCAACCATGGAGGAAACTTCATTTTTAAGTAGACTTAAGCTAGAGTAGTACCAGATGGGTGACCTTCCTAGAAGTCCCAATGCTTGACCTCCATGAGCATCACCTAAATCCAATGAGTGCTAGGTGTTTCATTCATTTCCATGAGATATGGGTTCATTTTCATGATAGATGGGTTCATGTGAACCACAACTCATGAAACATAGGTCAACAAGTTTAACTAAAAAATTATTTAGTTAAATCTTGATAGCAATATCAACAAATTTGTATTAACAAATATTAATTATAAATCATTTAAAATGTTAATTTATTTATATATAATAAATTAGATATTGAGAAAAATGTTAGATATAATATTGTCCATGCAAAATTGGACTTATAAATAGATAGATTTTGTAAAACATAAAATTACATGTTAACAAAAGTCCTTTTATTTTATTAAAAGTTATTATATTGAGAAAAGTAGGGTAAATCATGGAGGAAACATTGTGCTAGCATTGATATTTCAAGTGAAATTGTAGGTATGTGGAAAAATGAGGGATGTTGGTTGGTCAAAATTATGTAACTTAAATATTTCACACTATGCATAGCAGTGACTTAAGTGGAAAATATTAAATCATTTTTACCAATGCGTATTATTTTCAATGGATTAGACATAAGTTTGAAAGCATTTATGTGTTGTTACCCTGCAAAGGGTGAACAAAATATCAAGAGCTCTCATTTTAGGGGAACCTAATTAATATGTAAATATTTTCAACTGCATATGAATGATTTTAAGTTTGTAATCTTATAAAATTGATCAATCTAATGTTTTAGATGCATTTTACAATGTAATTAGTAGTAGACGAATAAAGGATTTATGTTTGTGTTTATTTTTTATTTGTTTAAATCTCTATTTTGGGTGCTCTAATTTCCCTATTTTTCAAATCAACAATTTGCCCCCATCACCCCAAAAATGAATTGGAGGTTTGATGAGGTGTTGCAAAGAATAAAGGAAAAACTCTAATTTTTTTGCTAGAACAGGAGGAGAAGGAACACTTTTTAAATGTTTTTAATTCTCTGAGTTGTGCTATTTGATGTTATTTCAAAAATATATTGTTGTTTGATTTTACAAACCCCATAGGTTGATGCTTGAATGTGCTTTTACAAACTATTGAAGGCATGCAAGATCTTAAGTAAAAGGCTATTCTCAGAGCCATAATAGCAAGTAAGTTACCTTTAAAGAGTAAAAATTCTCTCTTCCTACAAGCTCAAAACTTATGTATATGCATTGCCAAGAATAAAGGCCACTACTTTTGACCATCTAGATTACACTCAATGTTAAGATGAAATAAGTGAAGATCTATCCAAATTGGAAAGTAAGTCAAAATTGTCAATTAAATTTTTTTGAATTACGTTTGATAGAGGAAGGGATAGAAATATAAAGGTATATATTCCTCTCTACATTCATCCATCTTCCTCTTGTCTTCGCATATCTCTATACCCCTATATAGAGAGACATCAAACATAAATATGTAGATATGTACAAATAGATGTGAATATGAGCAGAGATAAAGAGTGGGAGAGAAAAATAGAGGAGATAGATGGAGTGAGGGAGGGAGAAAGATATATGGTCTTCTCAATGGGGGATATATCTATAGAGATAGAGAGAGGTGGAGAGATAATAAACTATAGATAGAGATAAAGGGAGACATGGCAAAGGAAACTTAGAGATGTAAAGATTTAAAGGTATAGGAAAGGGGCAATGGAGAGAGATGGATGGATAGAGAGAGAATCATTTGTCTAGATGTGGAGGGTGGAGAGGCATATATAGATAGAGATGAATATAGAGTGAGAGGATGGAAGTAAAATGATAGATAAAGAGATAGATTGAAGGTAAAAGTGGAAATATATCTAGGGAGATACATAAGGAGACATAGTGTAAGAGGGAAATATATATAGCTGGTACAATAGATTGATAGAAAGATAAGGAGATATAGCAAGGATGAGAGGGAGAGATGAACAAAAAGACAAATACTTATTTAACTTTCCATACAACTATGGTGTACCCATTGCATGCTAAGGTGTGATTGCTAGTTATTACCACAATGGCAAGGAAATTGAAATAGGGTGTGTAAGAATCTCCTTCTAGGAATCTCTATCATCAACACCAAATGTCAGTGGAAGAAATTTTCAAACATTTTGAGGCCTAAATTATAGAAGCCCTAACTATCTGTAAGTAACCCAAACCTTAGTTTGAAAAGTTTGATTTTTCACATAGCATGATATGATATTTTCTGGCTAGATTGTTAACCAAATTTCTCATTCGTGTTCATTTTCTTCAATCCTTCGACATCCATGTAGTCTAATCCTATTTTTTCAGCCTCTTCTCAATGTTGGGCATTGTCGAGCATGTGGAGCTTTTGCTAAAGCGCTTATCCTTCGAAAGATCATAATTACCCAATCTACAATTTGATAGTCTCCACAAATTTTCTCTTCTTATGGTTGCTCTCTCCCATCAAGATTGTTATCGCCTCCCTCAACACATCGCTCTAAATCTTGCTTGTGGTTGATAAACAACCGCCCTTCTCCTCCTCTCCTCTCCGCTGCCATATGAGCTTTACAAAATTGTATACATTAGAAATAAAATTTAAATATTCTTAAATAACTATGATGGTTTAATTAAAGATAGACTACTATTTGAAATGGAAAGAAAGCATGGGAATAGTCAAACACCCTATTATTGAAATTTAACTCAAGACATCACTATTAATTAAAATTACATAAATTTTAGTGACGAATGGATAATCTAGTGCTGTAGATGTATGCTACTTTTTGAAGTAATTGTTATTTGAATCAAGTAAGTCATGGTAAATGAAATAATTGAAAGGTAAGCTTTGGCTGATTTTGGTGAAAATGGCAGCACAGATATATATCCAATTTTAAAAATAAACTAAATAGTAATGACATAAATTTTGTCCCCTAGGATGTGTCCATTAGGGTTTGGATGAAAGTTCTTTAAATTAATGTGAAAAATCCCAATGCTAATTATTCTTTAAAAACAAATACGTTGGGTTTGGTGGACATTTTTCTCCAATTGAATTGACGAGATTGTTTGTGTGTTGAATTGAAATTACAAAGGCTTAGAGCGGTTGGAATGTTGGTCTTTTTTATCGTATGAGGGGCTATCATTTTTTAAAACCAAGTAAGACTTCATCATTGAGTTTATTCTTTAGTAGTAATGTAAATGATTTTTCTTGTGATTCCTTTTATTCCTTTTTACAGATTTTCAGAGGTACATATATATAATAATTTGAATATCTAAAACTCCCCCAGCTTTTGTCATTTCTTTGTATTGCCAAAAATTACACACATTCATCTCAATATATTGTTGTACAAAGAAACAAGAAAATCAAATGCGGAAAAATAAATAAAGTTTGGTTTATTCTTTCTTGTAATTGATATTATTTGAGTATTAATGCTGAAATGAATTTATATGTAGAGCAGAAGGATCTTAACATGAGATTTATCTTAGTTTGAGAGATATTGGGAAGCGTAGAAGGGAAGGTGTGGGCCATAGCCATCGTTGATTCATAACTAGTAAGATATCACAAGTGAAAAGTATCTGTAGAGAAACTTGTCTAGTTCAATGCAAAAAACAAGTTATGATAAGCATAGCCTCCAAACCAGCAAGCATCGACTAAGGCAAAACCTGCTAGCAAAACACAAATTGACAAATTATCCATCAACAAAAGTGACAAAAATAAGATGATGGTAACATCAACTAGAAGGGGTGCTCATTGAAGTAGCTAGTAGGGTAAGCACATTTGATATCTCCTTCACCTTCCAGTTTCTTATAGCTTATAGCTACAACTATCTTAAGACCACCATCATCACTAAAAATTTTGCATGATTGTTCAATTTTGGAATTCTAGAAAAAAGTTCCACTTCAAAGAAAGAGGTCTGAAGGGTAGTGCACTGTTAAGTTTTATGCTTTATACAAATGGAGATGATACTTACATTGAAAGAATATATGGAAGTGGAAATATATTCATTTAGTACATGTATAAAAATATATTTTAAAACTCTTAGTTCTAAATTAGAAAATAAATATTAACTAAGGTAGGCAAATGTACTAAGATTAGTGCAGTACTATCAGCCATTCCTACCTACCCGCTTTCCTGCCTCCCTCTTTCTAAGCAGAATCTTAAGAAATTTGAAACTAAGATGAGAAATTTTCTATGGAACGATAGGGATGGAGATAATAAGTGGGCTCTCATCAAGTGGAAGCATATCTATAAACCTAAATAATTAGGGGGATTAGGGGTCAAAAACCTTCAATGGCAAAATGAAGCTTTAGGAGTGAAACTTATTTGGCATCTCTACAATGAACATAACCGTAAATGGGCTAAGATACTCTATAATAAATATCTCATCGTAGAGGATCAACTTTCAATTTTTAGAATTATTTCTCCTCCCAAAGGATCAGAATGTTGGAACTTCATGATAAAATGTCGTAGTCTGATTTGTAAATTTCTAACTTGGGATGTAGGCTTGGGTGACGAAGCCCTATTTTGGGAGGATTCCTGGGATGGTATTCCACCTCTCTCTCTCCATCTCAATAACCCGACCCTCAAAAAAAAATTAACGACCCTTTGGGGCAATAAAGTTAAAGACTACAAGATTCTGTCAAATGTAGAAGGTTCACCAAAATGGTCTTGGAAATCACTCAAAGGACTAGGTTTTGAAAAAGAGATAACTGAAAGCTTTGATAAGCTGTTGGAAGGTAGAAAAATTAAACAAACTAACAAAGAGGATACTCTAATTTGGGTGGCTTCCAATGATGGGCAATATATGGTCAGTAATGGCTATAGGGCTATTGTCAAAGCTCACCAAACAGAGTTTGTGGATATCCCATCACAACTATGTTGGGATTCCTCTTGTCTCCCAAAAGCTAGCTTCTTTCTTTGGCTAGCTATTCAAAAGAGGATCCTAAGTATGGATAGACTATACATTCTTGGTTTTCAGGGTCCCTTTAGGTGTACCCTTTGCCATTGCAATATTGAACATGTTGATCATCTTTTGTTTAACTATTCCTACTCTCAAAGTTATTGGAATGGCTCAGGTGGATGTTGGGCTGGTCTACACCTTTTCCAAATTCATTGGTTGATCTGCTCTTTGGCTGGCCTACAGAAATAGTAAAGGGTGTCTATAGTAAGCTGTGGAACATCTCCCCTTCTATCATTATTTGGGAAATCTGGAAAGAAAGGAATCAACGTATTTTCCAGAGCTTGGAACTCAAACCGGTAGAGCTCATGGTCAAAATTGAAGATAGTATTGTAGAATTGGTCAACTCACACTTAAGTAAATCAAGGTTAGAGGAAGGTTCTTTTTCAAATTGGGATGGCCTTATGAAGAAGTGCTGGTCTAACTTGATTAACCCCCCTCTTATCTATATGAAGAAAAGTATAGAGGCTAGGAAAATCTGCAAATGGGAGCCGTCGCCAATTGGATGGGTCAAACTGAATTTTGATGGAGCTGCGCGTGGTAACCCAGGTATAGCTGGTATTGGTTGTATTATAAACAATGAGGTAGGATCTTAGATAGCTAAAAAAGTGATGTCTATCCAATCCACCTCTAATAACATAGCAGAACTGGAGGCTCTTCATCAAAGGATTTAGTTATGCCTTAAGCTCAATTTATCCAAAGTTATCATTGAAGGAGACTCTCAAATTATCTTAAACGTTGTTAGAAAAAGATCCACCCCCAACTGGGTCCTTAATTCACATTTAGAAGAAATTCTCTCCCTATTGGATAAGTTGGAAGAGTATAGGATCTGTCACATATACAGGGAAGGTAATTCACTGGTAGATCAGCTAGCAAATTTAGGAGCAGATGGAGTCAACTCTCTCCTCGTTAATAAAAATACTCTAATTCACTCTAATATTTGACTAACTTGAGTGTATCTTTTTAGTCTATATAGTTTAATTATTTCTTCCAGTAGGATATAGTTTTCGTCTTATTTAGTGACATCACTAAAGAAGTAGTTCAGTCATCTTCGTCTTTTTTATAATTTCTTGGTAGATCTTTTTGAGAAATCTCGAGTGTGTGAAGTATATAGTCTGTATGATTTAGGTACCCTTCTCATCATTATTGCGTAAACCATAGTTTGTAGGAAGATTGCAATCTCGTTTAATGATTTCCCTCTTAGGTGATATTCTGTACCTTAAGTACTTAGCATAGGCTAGCTTTGGAAATTTCATTTAGGTATTTCTTGAGATTGTATCTCTCATGTTTGCGTCTAGAAGTTTCCCCTCGGTATCTATAGGAGAGCTCGTCTGAGATATCCATCCCCAATTTTACGGTTTAAACATGGAATCTAACATTTACGTGTTCTACGCCTATGAAAGTTGAACTATGGCATTTTGTGGATCGGTGAAACCAGAAAGGTGGAACCGTATTTTATATCCGGTGGACGACATGATGCATTTTTCTATCTGCAGAGCTCTGGGAGAGGGAGTGTTTGATTACCAATATACCTGGAGGACCAATAGTGACATCATCAGGTCCTTTATCGGATGTTTGGTAAGAGCTAAAGTAGCAGCGAATGACATTGTCAGGCTCTGTCGTGATCTTTTTGTCCCGTCATGGAGAAAGGGTCTGGAAAAAGCCGTGTTTAGCATCGATGAAAAATGGAGGATTCCCCTCCCTGAAAGGTATACGAGTCTTCCTTAAGGGCATCTGGACTTAATCACTGCTCCTCGCCGTCAGTCCTTGACCATCCGGGATAACCTAGCCTTCTATAGAGAATGGCCCAAAATGGAGGCCAGTCTGCATTTTCTCCTTCGTTGGTGAGGGATTATTATAGAAGAAAACAAAGAATGGCTCCTCAACTATCTTCACCACTTCAACGCCTACATCAAGCCAGGGGTGTCTTTCAACAATCTAGATGATCTAGTATTCAGTACCCCAAATGCAGAGAAATCAAGCAGGGTGAAACACGACTACGTATTTCCTCCCAATTATTGAGTAGAGCATCCAAACGACATGGCGGATGTGATTAATGTTTTTTGGAAGGAAGGAAAGGGCTCGACTAGTTAGATACTAGCTTTTCTGGTTAGATTTAGCCCTATAGAGATCTTTAGTGTGTATTATGGTAGCGATTTTGTTATTACACTTAATATAGCTAAGATGCTTGTCCTTCAGTTTTTAGCAGAAATGTATGGTCTGTAAATCAGTGTGATACATATAAATGTGGGGTCTGTAAATTGGTGATAAGCACTCTGCTGTAAATTGGTGTGTTAACACTTTATGAAATATATTATATAAGGATATTTGGATGAGGTTTTGTGTATTTCTTGATCTTGGATGCTTTTAGGATCCTATCTAAATTGAGATGGATTTAATCCCTTACTTCGGATTAGGCTTGTGATACATGTGAACACTGGGCAGTGCAAGGCCCAATTTACTCTGTTTTAATTTAGTTAGTAGCTTTCTTAGCTGTATATGCGATATCTCTAAGGTACGAATAAATCTTATGAAATTTGTAGAAATTAAACACTTCGAGCTTTAATAAATGCTTAATTTTTGCTTTAGATTAAGCTATAGTTTGTGGTAATTCTCATGAGGATATCATTAATCAGATGGTGATTTCAATTTAGAAATTATATAGATCTGGTACTTGGTAATCATCTAGCTTTCTCGAAACTGCTTATCGACTTTCATCCTTAGGAAATTCTTTGAGTGTATGCATACTAGGTGAAGTATCATTGTTTGGGATTCTATGTAATTCAGAATATAGTAGTAGATCTTCAATGAAGATTAGACTCTATTTCCCAAATTGAGACTAATTATTTAAAGTCAGTCAGATTTGCTTGATTGATCTGTTTGATAGCCCCCATTTTTTTCCTTTTGGTCACTGGTTCTATCTCCATTAATGATTGGTAGGCATGTAGCCTTTTGATATGGGTTCTTTAAATCTATAAATCTTTTAGTAAGCCTCCTCTATCAGTTATAGCTGGGCGATCTCATAGAAGAGGCTCATCTTCACTAAATTTGGTTAAGTTATGATTTTTAATTGTAATGAATTTTAGAAGTGCAATCATGGATCTTGACTCCATTTTTTAATCTTTATTTATGATGTGGTATTTTGTCTCATATTGTTGGTTATTATGAATATATTCAGATTTTAGCATAGTGGTCTTCTAGCAGAGTTGCCTGCTATTCCCTCTCTAGTAGATTAGCTCGCTGTCCATTTTTGGTCTCTGTTTCTTTCCTTCTTTAAACTTCTTTTTTAGTTAGGTTAGTGTTTTATGATTAGCTCTTTATCTTGATGGGTTTCTATGTGTCTTGCTCTCTTTATCATAAGCTACTAACCCTTTGTTTGAGTGTTTAGCATAAAAAATGGTTGGATGCAGGAAGAAAGAATTGAGAGATTATAATCTATCCCTTGTTCGCTATCCTAGCATCACTCGGCAGAGACTATGGATTTTTTTAAGTTGTAAATTATCAGGGGTATTCCCCAGATTATATGTAAAAATTAGTTAAATAATTTCACTGGGGTATGCCCCTTTTAAATTTGTAATAATATAGGACATTTTGTCCCGGGCAAGACTGGAGGTTTTCTTCTCTGTTCTTTCCTACTAGTGCCCGTTTGAACGAAGATATGTTTTGTAATTTTTTTTAAATTAATAATATAGATCAAAGCCTTGGCCATTTACCGATCAAAAAAAGAAAAAGAAAAAAAGAAAATAAATATTAGAAAATAAATATTAATTAGTTCTACCTTATGTAAGTGTTAAACTAATAAAATTTAGTTCTACAAAGAGTCTACTAATGTGTGTAGAACTCTTTATACTTAATTGCATATAATAGATTATATTTTCTTTTAATTTTCATAAAATACATGTTGAATAGATAAATATATTTTAGGGACTTTATGTGTTTTAATAGTGTATGCTCTAAAAACAAATATAACTTAGCTAGACAAGGGGCTTTATTTTTTGTATATAACTGTTACTCATTTGTCTAATGACACAAAACAATTAAATTAATATTTTTTTCCTATGTAATGTGTGAGTTTCAAATCAATCATAACAGATTTAAATTTCATTAAATGTCACAATATCAAATCATTTCAAATTATAAAATTTTATATTAGAAATCATACATTGTAAATGATGTTAGTGGTTTTCTTCTTTAGATTTAACATTTATTTTGGTTTTTAAGGTTATGGCTAATGCTTGATAACCTATCCAAATAATAGATCTCTCAAGTAGATATCTTCAATACAATCAAAAAGTGGCACCTACTATTGTGGGATCACCCAATGACTCGCACATATAACAACCTCACACCAAATGAATAGATTGAGTTTGACCAAGCAATACATTTGTTTGCTAGAAATGTAAAAGTATCACCACAACAAAAAAAATGTTAAAAGAACTAAATGTCTAAATTGCACTTTGTACTACAATAAATTTATATTGTAGGCTTGAGTAATCTGTTGATGATGACCAACGATCCAGAGAGGTTTTATTATGTGAACTTTAACATGTTATCTTTACAACAAACCTTTGTATCACAACTAGTCTTGTTAATGTATCTCTTAGGGTAGGTATAAGATATAGTGTATCCAATAAACTCTAAATTTCCTTAGTTGCCTTCATATGTTAAAGTAGAGCTCAATAGCTACAATGGTCCACATTGAGATCCTAGATACCCAAAAACTTTTCCAATCCAACCCATATCTTGAGGAAATCATACACAATTGCCTCTCACCATAGACTGGGCTATCACTATACACAAATCAGAAGGCCTTACCCTAGATAGAGCTACAATTTATATAGGTAGAACTAAAAGACAAGGCCTCACCTTCACAACAATCTCTAGAGTCAAATCCATCCAGCTTCATATAAATCCGTACTTCTGTTTTGAACACTTTTTAAAGATGCAATAAAAAACCCATACACTATTATTAGAAAGAAAGAAGAAGCATGTATGTACTTGATCTCTCCTACCAACCACATCTATGAAGCTACTTCTACAAAAAAAAGGTAATGCTTGACATTCTAATACTATTCCTATTTCATTTATTACATTCTTTTTTCGCTTGCTAAGTAACCCATTACTCTTTTCTATAGATTGACATTTGTTGAATTCAAAAACATGTTCACTCAAAAAAAAAGTAGACAAGTTCAAGTATGTTAAGTGACCTTTTCGATGTTTTTAAACCCTAGTTCTAGATTTTAAACCATTTACTCATATGCACTTCTTATCAACTAACACGATTTTCCTTTTACTTGTAGGTTTGTTCTTGTTGAACATGAATAAGACTCAAATTATGTTTATATTTATACACAAAAGAATATATTTAAAAACTTGTACAATTCAAACCAACTCTTTAATTGGAATGTCATACAGTAAGTAAAATTTTGAAGTTGTACAATTTTATAACCTCCAAAGAGGGTACTAGTGTGTCTATGACTGAATTCTATATAACAACTAAATTTTATGCTATCAATTTTAAATACTTCCTTTAATTTTATGTCTCTCTAATTTTGATTTTATAGAAAAAAATCTATCGGCGTGCCCCTTGCACCTCTTTCTGGTGCAAGTGCTAGTATTTTTTTTTATAACAAAATCAAACAATTGTAGAACTATCCTGCTTTGCAGCCTTGTTCCCATAGCCATCCCTTTCTATTTTTGCTCTTTCAACCATAGATTTAATAAATTTTAGTTTTCTACCCCATATGAAATCGAAATTATATTTGCTTTAATACACGAGATGAGAAAATACTGAAGAAGATGTTTTAGGGTTTTGTTATCCTCTACTTCAATATTGAGATGGTGAAAGCAGGCCTGGAATTTGACGGTTGCCCCTGCCTATCATATGATTTTTTAATGACTGCTAAATTTTTTTCTTACCTTTCATTTTACGTTTTAAAGAAAAAATCGATTGTCAATTTTTTGAGTTTTAAGATAATTTAAAAGATCATTTTAAATTTAAATATTTTATAAATAAGAATAATAAATATTAATCAATAATATGTGCAAAATTATTAATGAATAACTTAAAATTAGTAATTAGTAATATATATATAAATTTCAAATAAAAGAAGTTTCTAAATTATAAATATAAAAATAAATAAAAATAAGTTTTTAAAATTCATTATATTCTTATTTCAACAAAGATTCTGAATTAATATAAATATACAATCATCAAAATAGAAACAAGCAAAAAATAGAAACATATATAAAATAAAATAATACATATTTATCATGCATATATATTATACATATTATAAAATCACATTTTTGTATATTATTAAATAAAATGCTAAGTTGTTTATAACAAGTATTGACGGTTTACTAATAAATTTATGTCATATTGACGATTCTCTAAAATTTTAGCGTATTAATTTATACGGTCATACAATTTTTCAGCCTATTATATACAGTTAAAAAGTGCAAAAACGGCCAATACGGCCATCAAATTCCAGGCCAGGGTGAAAGAAGGTACTCTATTTTTATCCCATATGAAAAATGTCTATGGCTTAATAATGTGGTGTGGTTATGTCCTTATAATCGGAATTATATTTGCTCTAATACACGAGATGAGAAAATACTGAAGAAGAGTTTTTAGGGTTTTGTTCTGCTCTGCTTTAATATTGACATGCAGAAAGTACTCTGTTTTTGATTCCTTCCAACAGTGATTTTTTTTCGGGTCTGCTCTTTCTACCAATGAAGATGGTGACAATGCAGGACTTCAAATGGATTTGCCCCCTCTTTAAGCAGGTAATTTCTCCTCGTCATTCTTCTTCTTCAAAATTATTCTGCCAATCCTTCACAACTCAAGATCCACACAAACAGGAGAAGCACCCTCCTCACATCACCCACAAATTTAATGTTTTCCAGTTCAATCAATCCATTGATACCCTCTGTAAATCGGGAAACACAAACAAGGCCTGGGATCTTTTACATTCAGCCATATCTCAGCGCCTCCCTCTCAATGTCATATCCTTCAACACGCTTTTAGGTAGCCTTGGGAAATTGGGCGATCACCGTAGAATCAAATCTCTTCTTGTTGAAATGAAAGAAATGGACATAAATCCAGATGTTGTCACTTATAACGCTCTTATAAAGGGTTTGTGTAGATGGGGACGAATTGAGGAAGCACTTGGGGTTTTCCACGAAATGAGGCACCTTCATTGTGTTCCGAATATTGTTACATACAGCACCGTAATTGATGCGATTTGCAAAATAGGTAGGGTAGACGAGGCTCTTGTTCTGTTTGCTGGGATGATACAAGAAGGCATATCTCCGAATATTATTTCGTGTAGTAGTCTAGTTAATGGTCTCTGCAAGGTGGGAAGGGAAAATGAAGCTCTAAGGTTAGTATCTAAAATGAAACATAGTGACTGCCTTCCAAATATTGTTACATATAACACTCTCATAAAGGGTTTCTGTAAATGGGAACGAATTGAGGAAGCTCTTGGGATTTTGCAGGAAATGAGGCACCTTCATTGTGTTCCGGATATTGTTACATACAGCACCATAATTGATGCGATCTGCATAATAGGTAGGGTAGATGAGGCCCTTGTTTTATTTGGTGGGATGATACAAGAAGGCATATCTCCTGATGTTATTTCGTGCAGTAGTCTAGTTAATGGTCTCTGCAAAGTGGGGAGGGAAAATGAAGCTCTAAGGTTAGTATCTAAAATGAAACATAGTGACTGCCTTCCAAATATTGTTACATATACCACACTGATCAATGGTCTTTCTAAAGTAGACAGAGTAGATGAAGCTTTAGAATTATTAGCAAAAGTTATAGAAGATAAGCACTTTCCTACTACCTATACTTATGGTACCCTCATAGGTGGCTTCTGCAAAGCTGGAAGAATAGACGAAGCGTGCAATCTGTTTGTCAAAATGATGGAGTTTGGTCCTATGCCTAATACAGTGACTTTTAATGCAATTATTAATGGACTATGCAAAGATGGCATGATGCATAAGGCTTGGGATTTCTTCCATGATATGTCCACGAAGGGTTTGCAACCAGATGTGATTACTTATAATACTTTGATACGCGGCCTGTGTGAATTGCATGAGGTGGAAAAGGCTCAAAACTTAGTCAAAGAGATGCGAAGGAAAGGGTACTCCCCAGATGTTGTTACCTACAACATTCTGATTGATGGTTTATGTCAGTGTGATAGAGAAAAGGAAGCGCTTGCCATTTTTTCTGAGATGCAGAGCAATGGATATTGCCCTGATGCAATTACATATACCACATTAATAAGTGCATTCTGTAGATTGGGAGACATGAACATGGTAGGAAAGTTGAGGCGATGGCAGCAAGGGATTTGAAACCTGATGAAGTGACATAGACCAAAGCCATTGATGGTCTGTGTAAGGCAGGATATTTTTCTAGAGCACATTTGCTTATGGATAAAATGCTAGATGAAGGCTTGTCTCCCAATGCAGCCACTTATAGGTGTCAGATGGATGCCCATTGTTAAAAATGGTGAAATAGATAAGTCAGAAGGATTTTTAAGAAATGAAAGTGGTAGGTATTGCCCTGAATTGTAGCCTATACCAAATTGAATTCCACTTTTTGCAAGGAAAACAAACTTGGCAGGGCTTTGTCAGCGCTAAATGATAAGAGGAGAAAGGATTGCAAAAGACATGATCTTTAAAAAATGTTTTGGATTATGGATCAAATGAAAAAAGAAAGTTGTGCTCTAAGTGATGCAACTGTCTGAAAACTTGGCCGGCTGATTAAAGAAGTCAAACGAAAAAGTTAATAAACTTTGTAAATGATGGTTCTATTAGTATTTATAGGGCACCATAGCGCTCATGGCTGGACAATGAGTGCCAGCCATATTAAAATTGTTCTTGGATATTTATTCTTCCAACTATAAAAATTGATATTTATGTATCCATTTCAGTTTTTAATTATGTATAGTATAGTTTTTTTGTGCAAAGAATGAACAACTTTGATATCAATAATAAGTAATTTTAGAATTGTACTTCAAAATTTAAAATATATGTGATAAGAACCTGCATGTGTTATTTGTTTATTAAACTTTTCTTTTGAGATTGTTGCCTGTTGTAATCACAATTCTGCAGATTAAAATGACTTCACCTTACCCTATCCCTAGCCCTAGCCCTACCCTACCCTATCCCTAGCCCTATCTTAACCCAACTTCACCTTACCTTACCTTCAAATTATAGGGCTAGGGCCCCCTGCATCCAGATTATTGTAGGGGGCAGGGGCCCTTAGAACAGTAGGGTGCTGGCATTAATAATAGTTGGGGCATGCAGACGCACCACCCTTCTATACTATCCATGTCGTAACCACTAGAACTCTGCACCAGCAACTGCTAGCAGGTTGATGCCCAACTTAGTTCTCCTCCACACCCCGTTGGGCCCTACTATTATAATGGGCGCAAGTTTTCCGTATATCCATTAGTCAACCAAGAACTATTGGTAGTAGTGAGCCAGATTCCCTATTGCCATTCCATTTTGAATAGATTTAGGAATTTTATCCCATATATCCACAAAAGACATACCAAAAAGACCTAATTTTTTTTATAAAAATCATAACTATTCATTGAAAAATGCATTTGACTGCAATTTTTCAATAGCAATAAGTTACTGGGTCTGTTTACAAAAGCAAATAATTCAAAACTAAGCCTATAGCAATAAGTTACTGGGTCTGGCTACAAAAGCAAATAATTCAAAACTAAGCCTAAGGCCATTAGTCTTGTTGCTGCTGACAAACAACCTTTTGCTGTTGATGTTTTTGCTTCTGATATAACAAAACAGCCCTGATGAGGTGCCTGAAGGAAAACTCAGGCCACAGTAGGAAAACAAATGAAGTCTGCCAGAGGAAAAAATTGCTAAGCCTGTTTTCCCCAGAAGTCCTGGTCAAAAGCTCTGCCTCTGGGAAATTTGATTTATACAGATGCCTTTGAATGACCTCTGCAAATTCAAGAACCAAACCTTTCAAGTCAGGGTAGAAAAATGCACTTATGACTTTGATGAGGTTTCGGTGCCGAATCCTCTGTCTTAAAACTCTTATCAGCTTCCTCACTTCACAAATTAAGAGCTTTGATATCAACCACCTTACCATCCCTTAGAATTCCTTAATAGACAGATCCAAAGTTGCCCGGTCCAAGGAAATTTGACTCGTGAAATCCAGTTATTACAATGACAAGATCCTGATAAGAAAACTTTCGATAGCCGAGCCTTTCGAAAAATACAGCTTGAGGGGCGGACTAGCTGCTTTGAAATTTTATGCCTCCATAGAACTCCTATAATGACGAAGTATAATACAGATGCAATAGTTCCAACAACTGGCAAGACTATTTTTTTTAGCAGGGAATGCTTTCCTTAGTGGTTGATTTGCACATGGAGGCAATGAATAATGTTTTGGCAAGAAACTAAAATGGAGTTGCCTGTGAAGTTGCAAAACATGCTTCCAAGCATTGTATGACACATCAAGGGTCCCAGTGCCTAATTGGTTGGTATATAATGTAGGAATTCGTCTTCATTAGCACAACATGATTCCTAGACTGGTAAAAGGACCTGCACACAGTATTGTGCACTGATGTTTTAAGTGCTAAGGCTGGCACTTACCTCCAAACGGCAACAACCCACACTAGAAATAGTCAATTATTATTGGCATCAATATTTACTAGCCAATTGGACCTTGGCTCCGAAACATCTGACATAAATGTCAAAAATTCTCTCACAGTTAGAAACGAAAGAAAATAAGATCTTTCTAATATACTCAATCACATGAAAACCTCACAAACAGATATTGATATTCTAACTTCATTCATCATAAGATTTTATTTAACACAAAAAATGCTGGTAGATACAAATTGAATCTAAAACATGAATGCCTAGTTGCCCCAGGATTGGTTGAATTTAATTGTAAACCCCATAAATTAGTAAAATTCAAACATCAAACATCACAATTATGAAGATGTGAAATTAGAAGTAAATCACTTACAACTTACATATAATTCAAACATTACAATATGGTGATACCAATCAGGAGAGGTGAACACAGAAAATAAAACTGAAAACTGAAATTTGAACAGAGTTTCTTGTCTCTTAATGGTTGAATTCTGTGTAAAAAGAGGAGCAAAATTATGGGCGCAGGGCAAATTGGAAACTCTCCTGTCATCAACATTTGGATTCTAGATTTCTTTTGATATTTTGGATACAGTCGATTGCATTGTGGAAAATGTCTTTAGATTTTAAGTGGCTTGCGAGAAAGATCTAATTATTTAGTGCTGTGTTTCTGGATATTTTAAATGCATTTTCACAGTAGTATACATGAACTTCTTATCGTAGTTGGAGCAGGAAATCCGGATATATTTTATTTTGTATTTTTGTATTTGTAGATCTGTATTGATTAAATCGAACTCTTATGGAATGAAAATTGTATAAATTATATATCATTAGTTGCGATATAACCATATGTTGCTCTAAATTATATCTCCTTCACAAATCAATTGTCAAAACAATTCTTTTACTTTTAAAATCTAAATTGTAATTGGAGATGGTCCACACAAAAAAAAAAAAAAAAACAAAAAAGTGTAGTCCCTCTCGAGAAAAATAAATCACAAACTCTAAAAATTTGCTCGGCACAAGAAGGTGCCGATTGACAGGTTGCATGGCACGCAATGGATGTCAAGTGATAGTCAGTAGGTGCTGAGTGAACTTGGCACAAGAAGGAAATGTGGAACTTGGCTCAGTGGTTACCAAGTGAACTCGGTAGGAACAACAAAAGAGGGAACTTGGTCGAAGAGTAAACCGAGTGAGTTGTTTAATAAATTTACAGTCTGAGCATTTCTGCCATTAAAACATGGAGGGGATAACTACAAAAACTTGCGAGTATGAATATCTTAAATGCAAAACATGTAATGTCAAATAGAAGAGAGACAACAATGAGCCAAGTATGCTTGCTTGCTATTCAACTAGGTTAAAACTATTACAAAATTTGGGAGCATTTGGCTTCCACCAAAAAACCCTAAAAAACTTCAAAGTGATAAAACTTAAACTTCAAACTTACAGCACTAATGGCTGCATACAACAATGCCTGGAGCAATCATTGCTTCACAAGACAACTATATGAACTTATAGAATAACAAAAAGATTCAACACGTGTTATTGCAAACACAGAAACCGAAACTTCCTTTCTCTTTTGAACATTTTGCACTTTCTTCCTTTGCTCTGATCTGTTGATCTACTTCCTTTCTGCTCTGTGCTTTGCTCTGCTAGCTTACGAATGAATGAGCATATTTGCCTTTTTAACTATCTCAAAAACTTTCCCTCTCATTTTTGGATTTGAACTCGCCTACCCACATTCAATGTTTCATTACTTCAAGTTGTCAGAGTAGTAGGTGGGCATTTGGCTCAAGGGGCAATTGGTCACGCATGAGATATTTCAACACTTCTTGCCATTCACATAGAATAATTGGGCTTTCAAGTTGATTATGGAATAATTTGACATATCCTCTTAACTACCATAGATATTTTTCAATTCTTAGCCAACGGGGTAGGAATGCACACAATGTATTAATTTTACAAGGAAAACAACTGACCAATGTTAAATTGATTGCAAGATGATCAAACTTTGTTTTTTCTCACACAAATATATTTAAGGAGAATGAATTCATATGGTGTGTGATTGGTAAAATTTTAGTCTAAATATTAGAAATATAAAAGATAAAAATGTATTTAAAAAAGAATGAATTCATATAATGTGGAAAAAGTAAGAATTAGTTAAGAATTAAAAATTAAATTTAATAAGGAAAACAAGGGATCAATGTTAAATTAATTGCAAGATGATCAAACCTTTTTTTTTCTCACGCAAAATATATTTAAGGATATATTTTTTATTTAAATACTTTTAGATCTATTTTATTAAAAGGGACTTTTATGGAATAAAAATTGTATTTGGAGCAAGAATACAAGGTATATTTTTTGTTTTTGTATTTTTAGATCTCATTATTGTAGTTGAGCTAGGAAATCTAGATTTATTTTTATTTTTGTTAAGATACGACAGCTTCGGCCAAAATTCAAGGATATACTAGCATGACAATTGTATGCACATGTGTGTGCATGTATGTATTCCAATTCACCATGTGATCTAAAATACTTGGATACACACACATATGCATAGACATTAAACTTATCTTGCCGAGATCATCCTTGTATTCAATCGATATTATCATTAGCAAACTAAGCATGAAAATCTAAGCAATCAAATTATATCGATCTCTTGGATCAGGCAGTAAATCCCCGATCAAGATCGATTGCATGACAAGCATATGGGACCAAGTTACAATCCTCTATATGCATATCAGAGGCTTTAATGTTGAAATTGCCTTAGCAAATAATCACCCCTGATAACCTTAGGGTCTCTTGATAATTTGTTTGATGATTAATCAAACCCAATAACCTTTGGGATTGTTAGCTAGTTAAGTTTATGCCTCTGTGTCTCTTCAAAGGGACACATAGTTGAACAGTCACAATTGTCCTTGATATGTCTCTTCATTGTAATATATAAGATGACCAATCACAAGAGATAGATCATTGAAATTTAGAATGATTATATCTCTTCAAATGGAGACTACAATAGAGTGATCAAATTGCATTCAGACATAACATTACGTTTTTAGAATTGACTTAATTCACATCCTTTACACTTGTTAAGGAATTTAGGATATGAGATAGAGTTTTAGTTCTATTTATGATTCAGTTATCAAAGATTCACTATAATGAAGTACTAATGAATTCTACCAATATGTAATTATATTTTTGCAAGAATGTATATGTAATGTTTATATTTCTCTGAAATTCCACTCTGTAATAATACTAACAATTTTCAATTAATATGGTTGTGGATTAGGAGATAATTTTTGATGATTGTAGATGCAATAGATAGTAATATTTCCTTGTGATTGATATGTTCTCCATTGCATTTGAATTGCTATACATATAAGGTTGAATATTCATGTCACGATAGAGACATGTCTCTTTGGGACATGACATGGTTCATAACAAATCACAATTAACACAAAGTTTGTTAATGCCCGAACCTAAACAAGGTGATATTAAATATAGGCCTGCTAACATTAACTTCAACGCTCATATTTGATACAAGCTCGATAATATTCTAGACGATCATGGTCACACAAATTTTTTGTTGATCTGGGCAATACAATGGATGCCATTTGATGACATTATTGTCATGTGTCAATGCTCGATGTATGAGAAAATAATCATAGTACACACACAACACACACACACACACATACGGTGTTAAGAGTTACTATTGTACATGTGCATTATTTTATGGAAGGTGACACTTAATCTCAATAGTTACATTTATATCTTAGTCATACCAAGTTTACCTTTGAAATATTCAACTTTTGATTTTGTAAGAGGTTTGGTAAATATGTCGATAATCTGCTCTTCAGTGCTGATATATACCAACTTGATAACATTTATGTCCACCACATCTCTGATGTAGTGATAGGGAATTTCTATGTGCTTGGACCTATTATGGAAGATTGGATTTACAAAAAGTTTAATGCAACTTTGACTATCATAATGTATAGTTGTGGGACTCGGGAACTTCCCAAATAGTCCAACCAATAACTTTCACAACCACACTACTTCTCGAGCTCCTATAGATGCTTCTATGTTTTCTGCTTCAGTAGAACTTTGAACAACTACAGATTGCTTTGTGTTGAACCAAGAGACCATAGTAGACCCAAGAATAAAACATCTTGTAGTGCTTTTTTGATTAGTAGAAATCCTAGCCCAGTCATAATCTAAATACCCTTGAAGCTGTAACTTAACATGGTCATATTTTAGACCAAGTCCAATGGTGCCTTGTAAGTATCTCAAAATATGCTTGGCAGCCATGAGATTGATCTTCTTAGGTTCACACATAAGTTGAACTAATGGGGTTTGTAGCATAACAAATATTAGGGCAGTTATACACCAAGTACATTAGAGATACAATTTTTTGTCTGCAGTATGTAGAATCTATGGCTTCGAATTCAAACAATTCACTTTTGAGCTTATGAAGATTTGTCTCCATAGGTGTGGAGAATGCTTTACAATCCATCATGCCAAATTTGTTTAATATGTCAATAGTGTTCCATCCCAATTCTTGACTCAATTTAAATTTGTTCATATAGTCGTTAAGGTTTAATGTGAAGTCAATTGACAGGTAAAAATAGTTACAATTCATGTGAAGATGACATGTTAGCTAATTTTTATGATGTTATTATATCATTATCATGAAAACTTGGATAATGGTTATTCATTATGAACTAATGAGAAATTTGATGTAGGAGCATCTTGGGTGTAAGAGCAATCTTGCATCACCCAAAAATAATTTTGTTTTCGACCTTTTCTATTTTAATCAAGATTAGTAGAAAGGGGGGTTACTATTTCTGGGAACTTACTATTTTTAGTAATTTTGTCATATGAGCTCAAAATGTCCTAATTTTAGAGGTGGATATTCATCTTGGATATATCAGCCTACTAGTTGAGGCTCAGTGCCACATCATGCATATTCATGGTTTTATTGCCAATTTTTGGTTTGCAATTTTGGTATATAAACTTTAGGTTCGCCATTGGAGGCCTTAAAGTGCTCAGATGAAGCCCGAAAATTCGAGGGATAGGCGCTTGCACAAAACAAAGCATGTAGATCAAGAGTTGGGGTTTTCGAAAAGTTGTTATAATAGCCAATCAGAGCAATAGTTTGAGAGTTATGGTCTTCCAAAGTTGGGATGACCAAAATGTCAAAAATGTATTTGACTAAATTTATGTATTGTTAGGGTCCGTCGGCCCTAGATATTAAGTTTGAATGTTTAGAACCTACTCGGGCAACATAAAACTACCTATTCAAGAAATGCCTGAGCATTGTCTAGGACAACTCTGGGTGATAGTTCATAGCTTTGTCTTGCAAATTACTGTAGTGAAGCCGCCCATATGGGTTAGCATATTGTAATTGTGAATTTTGTAATTATGCACTTGCGACGATAATAAGAAGGCCATGTTTTATTCTCACAATTACTATTGTTTCTTTGTTTTTGTTATGTGTTTATGGTATTAAGGGGAGCACCCTTCATCAAAATTGTATGGTGGTTAGCCATTGTGTTGGTTTATGAATAATAACTTGTTATGGTAATTATTATTTTATTGATAATTATGATATAATCATGGAGAATTTTCTTCCAGGGGCATGTCAAATGGGGGGAAGCATTGCTAGAAAGGAATTGTGCACGAGGGGCACCACCATCATTGGGCAAATAGGTATGAGTCTTGAACCACCATGGCTAAGGGTAAACAACCAGGCAAACAAGAGTGTACATTAGACAATACCATGACTTACTTGGTCAATTTTTATAACAAGAGAAATATTAAACATTTAATATCATAAGAAGAACTATTACCTATCTTTTATTTTGAGACTCTGGAAGTGGTCAACATTGTAACTTTACATCTATGTATATAATGCCACTATGATATTCTAGTAATATCTATGAATTGCACTTACACGTGTGCATACCTAGAGAGAATATAATGATAAAAATGAATTATATGTACCCTCAAGTTACGCATATAGATATATGTATATGTATGTATAATTATAGGTAGAATTCAATACCATGAGAAAGTATAATCTTTATGTTTTAGCAGAATCCATATCGATGAGCATTGCCACCTTCTTATTGGCATCAAACTTTTAAAATTTCATATTATGAAGTTCTTGTAACCAATATCGAGCTCTTTCTTGTAACCAAAGGCATGGGAAGCTTTATTTTCCTTCCCTATGACTAAAGGATTATTCTTTTTTATTCACTTCCTTCTTGTCATGCACTTACTAATCTAAATTAAAGTATCTTCGAGCTTCTTTCTACTAGTATTTTGGAACATATTACCATACTTGATCTACAATGTTGGGCCACATTAGTGGAAGCAACATTGTGTGGAGTTGTTGCATCAAGATCACATCAACATTTGAATTATTTTCTCAAGTCATTAAACATTTTGCAAGTCTTTTCTTATTTCATGCTATGCCTTTTTCGATGCAAACTTCTCTTTATATATCACTGTCGAATGAAGGAATATCATGATCACGAGCTTGGTTATGTATCTGGGTCATAACCAAGGCTCAAACATAGTAAGAATTTTAAAAAAGAATCAACCCTGCTCATTATCTATTTATGACTAGTTTCTTATCTATGCATATTGGGTGCATACCCATAGGGACTAAACTGATATAGTTCCCTTAACACCAAATGCTCAATAATTGTTTAATGCATATTATTGTACATTGTATAAGGTTTGTTCCATCATATAAAGCATTTTTCTGATTTATACACTAGTATTTTCTAGATACCAACAGTGACAATAATCATAATGGTATTAAAAAAATCTTATTATTAAGGATCTAATAATTATCAACAATCTCCTAGGATGCACCCAAGGCTAGCAGAGCCAAGTGTAAATGAGTGAAGAAGAGAGGTATTCTTGCAAGAAGAATAAACTATTAATTAGTGTCTAAAATGCATGAATATTTGAAGAAAGAAAATTGTTTAGTCCATGTCAACTCATGATTGTCAAGTTTACTAAGTTGTCAACTTGAGCAGTGGGTCGATGCTCTAAATACTAGGATACTCAGTGGTAGGACATGGTGTTCACTATCTATTTCCAAGTAGGGAGGGCCTTTCTCAGATGAGATTGTGTGGGGATAATTAAAGGTCAGTGGTTGGGAGATTAGACCCCTAACAATGTTTCCTCTCTCCACCATATGTCAAGACGTGCACAAGACAGAGATAAGTTACGCATTCAAACATCTGTTGGTAACATGTATTTTACTTTTGTGATATTTGAAATTACAAGTTGAAGTTATGTTAGATTTATTTATATCTTTAACTAGTTATTCCATTCGATTAAATCAACTTTTCTCATCAATGTAATTGGTAACCAGTTAGATTAGTTGATCTTCCAATTGAACATGAACTAGCATACCTAAAATTTTAATTAATATTTTTTGTAAAATAAGCCAAGAGATATCCAATTTGAAGATATGATTTTGTTATGGTTTAAGCATTATAATTCTAGTTAATATGTTTATATTATATATTCTAAAAAACATAAAATTTATTTCTTTATTATATTTTTCATTATTGTGAGATTATGTTTAAATTTTAGTTTTTAAAAAATGATTAAGTTTAAAAATGAATATTAACTTCTCAAAAAATCAAACAAATTTATATTCATTGTTTAGAGAATATGTCTACAAAAATTTAATCAGTTATTGTAATTATAACATATTTACAATGAAACTATTAAAATTTAAACAATAAACCTAAATAATTGAAGTCTTCTTTTAAAATGATAATTTATAAATTGTTAACTCTAAATTGTAATTTTTTTGTATCAACCATTAAATTCCAAAATTATCATTATTTAATTGAATAATAAATTTATAAAATATTCTTCTTAATATTAATAATAAATATTGAACATCTCAAAATCACTATGACACTTATCTTTGATTTGTTGATCTTTCATTCCTCTTGTACTTGATATCAAATATTGAAAAATATTATAAAAATTTGTTAAACCATTGTAAAATGTGCATTTTGTAGTTTGTAGAGGAAAATAAACTTTCATAGATGAGAATAAGAGGCTTGACAATGAACCATAACATTTATGTCATTTTTCTCCAAGTTTTGATGCATAGGTCTATTTCTACTTGTCTCCTTTTTCCAAATTGATAAATCCTCCTTTTCCAAGTTTTGATGTGCAATTCTATTTTGTTTTTGTAACCATTGTATTTTCTTTTTAAAAATGAGTGATCCTTCTTAATTTGCCTATTTTTTCCTCAGGTGTGGTTTTTATGCTATTGATTTATGAATTAAATTGCAATTCCCATTAACTTTTCAATCTCCTATTTGGAGTCTTACTCATATGATTAAATGTTCACACCCAGATCTCTAACAATATATTTAAAATTGCAGATCCCTAGTTTTAGAAAAAAAATTGAAAAAGAAAAAAAACAATCTTCTTTCATTACATCATTGACAATGATAATTGATTTTTTTGGGGCTTAAGCTTATAACAAATTTACTAGCAAATCATACTAGACAATTTAAAAGCATTGCAAATTTAGCAGAGAAACAGATCAGACAATTTGGGGTCAACAATATTTTTCTCATCAAGTGTAACATTTGGATGGCTTACACTTACGCTCTCGCTCCTACTCCAGCCCGAGCAACTATTCAAACTATTTCTTTCGCCCATTACTCTTTGTCCACTATTGTTATAGAGGACTTCCAACCTTCTACCATGACCAAGATCCCTACCGCATCTCCTACTCACGTTGATCTAGTTGCTTCTGCCCAGGTGTGTCTTGTTGTTGTGGCTTCTCACCTAGATGCTACTCATGGGAGGATCCCTATTTTTGTTGTTCCCCTAGTGTGTCTCTTCGAACATCAGGAGTTGTTGTGGGGAGTTCTGTCATTTCTTATGCAAATGTGGCTACTTATGAGGTAGGCCTTGGTGGCCCTGTTGTGAATAGGGGTCTCTCAGTTGTGCCTATCTCTGTAAGTAAACTGTTTGTTATTCATCTTGACTCAGATACTGTTGATGAGATCTCCCAATATGCTTAGGATTACTCTATTGCTGTTGCTATTTTTCATTTTAGGGGTTTTTGGCCCTCGCTTTTGGATTTGCATGCTTGGATTTCCAAATATTGGGAACCAATCGTTCCAAGTTTAGTTCATATTTACCCTATGTAAAGGGGTTTTTTATTGTGAAATTTGCAAATGCTGTTGATAGAAATTTCATCCTATGTTGTTGTTTCTCTTGGGAGGAGAGGTTCCCCTTGATGGCCAAACCTTGGTATCATGATTTTGATCTGTCTACTAAATCCTTTAATAATATTCCTCTATGTGTAAGATTGTTGAATCTTCCCCTTCATTTTTGGGAGGATTCAGTTTTGGAGGCTAGGGGGGGATGCCACTGGGGACTTCAAGTTGGTTGATTTAGAGTCTTCTAATGTATGTAAGATAATGTATGCTCACATTCTTGTGAAGATTGATGTATTCAAAGGTCTCCCTAAAATGGTTAGGTTGGCTTATCCAAATGGTTCTTGGATTCAACTTCTTGATTACGAGGGTATTCCCTTCAGATGCAGGAAATGTCATAAGACCGACCATCTCGTTGTGTGATGCTCCTCTAGCAAGGCCAGATCAAAGAAATCACCTTCTTGGTGATTGGGGGTTTCAGATGATCACTATATGGTTTAGAAAGTATCCATGGATGTGAATGGAGTGGATAGCTCTTCTCAGAACGATCTTTCTTTGGCTGAAGATTCTGTTGTTGTATTTGATGATATGAATGTTGTCCCTATGGCAGGTTTGATTCAGAATGTTGTTGCTGACCCTTCTTTTGATGTTGACCTTATCCAAAACATTGTTGCTAGTGTTGATTCGGCTAGTTTATCTCATGTTGCTTGGGGTATAGACGCCCATTCTTCTTTTGCACAGGTTTTGGGGACTAGTCATGGGGCTACCCCTTGTCCTATAGTTTTCCCTAATTAGTAGAAGGCTACTCGGAAGGACTCGGAAGGTGGAGGATGGATGGACATCAGTTAAAGGGAAAAAAAGTCAAATCCTCCAAACCTTCATTTGATATGTCTTTATGCTCTCAAAAGATTGGACCAAAATGTAAATGTTGATGGTCTTTGGCTTTTTGGGTTGTTTGCCTTCTTGTGGGGATCTTTGGTGTGTCCCTCTAGTTTGTTAGGTGGTATTCCACAATTGTTTTAAGTTCCTTTATTGTTATATCTTTCTTGTCATTTTGTAAAAGGTTTTCGGTCCTTTAAAACCTGCTTTTACTTAATCAAAACAGATAAGACAATTTAAAAGAATTGTGCAAACAATTTGACTTTGTGATGGTAAGTTACTCAATTTGAACTAGATACACATCCTTCTTTTGGATAGAGATTTGGTATTTAAAAATGTTTCATTAGTTATGCCCCTTGACTCGTCCACTACTCCATATCCATTATATGTTGTGACTCTTCCACTACTCCATATCTGGTACATGTTTCATCAATTATGGCCTTCTACTCTTCTATACCCTTTTTAAAAATGGAAATAGGCATCAATTTTTTTCAAAAGGCTGAATGTTTACATTGATGAATACTTCCACTATAAAAAGCCCCTCGACTTAAATATATTTGTATGCTTGAGATAGGCCTACTTGATAGATGTCCTTTTATGTGAATAGTGAAAATGAATGTATCTTTTAACTATATGTTATTGCCATAATTAGCAATAGGAAACAAAAAGGATGATATAGTGGTATTTGATGCCCTATATGGTAATTGACTTTTCGATAGTGGTATAACTATTTGTGCCCTAAGTGGTATATGTGGACTAAACTAGATTTTGCAAAGGCTACCTTAGGCAGATTCCAGTTTTAGAATTTAGGGCATGGAAAAGTTAAATCCTCTATTTAAAATGATTGATGATGCCTTCAATTATTACTTATGTTTATTCAATTAAACTAATTGTAACCATTTGCATGAACATAACTATTCTAATTGCCTTCTCATGAACTTGGAGTAGTATTTGTATTTCATTGATTTGCTAGTTGTTAGCTAAGGCCCAAAAAAAGGGGATGTTACAAATAATATACTTACATTGGTTTAGGAAGATATAGTCTTCCTTCTGCCATACTTCTAATTCTAAAAAATAGTGTAAGAGACCTAAATCTTTCATTTCAAATTTAGATGTAAAATCTTGTTTACACTTTGCAATAAGGTAATCTCCCCCTTCTATTAGAAAATCATCAACATAGAGAACAAGCATTAGCTTATCATCCTCTGATTCTTTCAAGTTATATTAGGATCAACTTCATTTCTTGAGTACCCCAGTTTGATGAGGTAACTGTCTAGATACTCCTACCTCATCCACTGCTCCTCTATTGATATCACCAGCTCTAATTTGAGACCCAAAGCTTGTGACTAGTAATGTTCATGTCATTGCATTTCTTAGCTCAATGGGGATTGATATTGATCGTCTCCCTCCTTACCATTTCTCAATGGATGCCCCCCCTCATTTTCTCCCCTCACAGGGTGAGTTGAATGGGCATGTCAGACTTGACATTTACAGATAGTACATCATCATTGTTGGAAATATTCAAGACTAGTTAGGTTACTAAGAGGGGAGGGGTGAATCATAAACCTTAAAAACTTCAACAAATTTAGAACTTGATTGCATAATACAATTACCATTCAATATAATAGATCTAATTGCATGCATGAGAAACTGAAAGTATAAAACATTCATAACACATTAACACAATAATTTGGTGACCCAAAAACCTTCCAAATAGAAAGTAAAACTGGGGTGGGGATGATACCCACAAAACTTCAATACTACAGCATAAAGTTGGTTGATTAAGGCTTACATTGATCACTTCTGATGATCTGCCCTATTAGGAGCAATTAGGACTACTAGGTCCACCTTGTTAGAGGTTTTACAAACATACAATGAAGTATGTACTCGATAAAGAGATTTGAGAGAAGACTATTAAGTATACCTTGTTAAAGGATTTAGAGTTGATTCACTTATTAGGATGAAACATTAGATCTCTAACTTACAACATAATTGTTGATTGAGATCCCTTGAAGTACTGATCACCTTTATGTGATAGATATGACTTTGCTACTCCTGATATGGCCTTACAATACACTTTGTTTGCTGCTGATTCACATTCACATGTTTACATCCACATTACATTCATATCATCATCATTCTTCTTACATTAGTATGATACAATACATTACATATATATCAATCCAATTCACATAATTACAAAGTTGGCCATCATACAAGTTAATACCAATATTACCAAAGTCAGCCCATATGTAGATACTCGGGTTGAAGATTGACTTGGTAAAGTTTTGATACTCAGCGTCCACTGTCATTACTCGGCATCATCATGCTCTTGATAGAAGTAGAAGCTCAACCCATACTAATCACTTCAATGTAGTCTCGAACTCAGTATACACTAGTGACTCGATAGATACTGTATAACTCAGTATAAACTGAATTACCTGTTTACCATGACTCCACTCGGTAAACACTAATCTTCATACATCTCGGTTAACATTGGCTTCGCTTGACATAAACTGCTAACTCGGTAGAAACTGCAAAGCTCAGTAACCACTAAACTACTCGAGTTTAACTGTTAGACTTCACACTTGAATTCACTTGGTAACTACTAGAATCCTTGGTATAAACTGTAGTGCTCGGTGGCTACTAAAGTACATGGCAAACACTATAAACTGTTCATTGAGCTTGGTAGGCATACAAAATCTAAATAAGTGTTGTCACTAATAACAAACTTGATTGAATGTGAACAATCTCCCCCTTTGGCATTAGTGACAAAAAATCTTATCAGCCAAAACTTATGTACAACATAGTGTGATACTAGCTCGGTAATGTATACTGATTTTTGAGATTTTTCAAAATTTTTCTTTGTAACTTTGCTATATACATTTTCTCCCTTATGCATGATTCTCCCCCATACAATATACAAGCATATCAACATATTAAGTGTCTCTCCCTATATATACTTTCTCCCCCTTGGCATATACAATGTCTCTCCCCTTAACATATACAAGTGTCTCTCTCCCTTTTGACAATAATGCGAAAGATTTATTCAAAACTTATTTTCATGGAGACACCAAAATGTGAGAGAAAATATGAATGTACCTTAAGAATCAATTCTAAGGTCTTATCCTTGTTGTCTTGCAAAAAATTGCACATTTGTAGAGAAACTTGCACCTCTACAGAGAGTTGGATCATGTGATCTATAATTGAGAAGTTGTTGTCATGGATCAATGTTTTTGAATAGACAATATGTTTTTGCATTGAGACCATTATGGGAAGGATTGTGTTTTGAATATCTAACAGTGTAGACCAGATCCTTGTTTCCTCTCTCAATAATTTTGCCTGCATATCTGATAAGAATCTAATCTTCATGTGATGTGCAGAGCTTGAACTGGAATCAAGTTGTAATTCCTTTGCACTAGTCATCAGATCTTCATCAATCTTAGTAAGTTTGCTCTTTATTTCCTTTGTAAACTCAGTAACATCACACAACTTTGCAAAAAGTGATGTTACATTTGTGCAAGAGGTTTCAAGATTAGTCAAAATTGAAGAAAGCTCTACTTGTTGTATAGCTATTTGTTGAGCAATGTGCTCAAACACTTTATTATCAAATTTCTTCTCTTCTTTCTCAATTAACTTTTCTTGGCCAATGGTATCCTCATTAAACTTACTAACTACCTCTTCCAATTGTAACAAAATGTGTTGAAAAGTATCTACTTCAACACCTATAGCCTCAATCAAAATGTTCTTGGCATCATCAATAATTTTATACTCTTTGTCTCTCTCCTCTCTAAGTTTCTATTGCTTAGCCTTCTTTTGGATAAGTTCACCGACTATATGCATTTGATCCGCAATGAGATTGTAGATATCCCATTTAGGAATTTCAATCTCCTCATCCAAATCTATATCCTCTTCTTTCTCCTTTCCTTTGCTCAAAAATCTTGTACTCGGTTGAACCTTAGGTTCAACTGTCCTTGTACTTAATGCCTTAGAATCTAGAATAGAGACAATAGTAAAAATTGTTGGACTAGCAGTGAAAATTTGTATAGTGCCAACTGGAGGAATACAAACTGGAATACTTACTAAGTCTAAAACTGAAGTACTTACATGAGTATTCACAACTAAAGTTGCCAGAATTGTAGAATCCAAAACTATAGAAGAGCTCAAAATTGTAGAACTTACTGTATCCTTTGTTGTTGATGCTGACTTGGTGGCTGAAGCATGCTGTAGCTCAGTAGATGAAGTGGTAGACACTTCTATCACTGATGTGCTGAGCTGTGAGGTAGCAAAGAGTGATTAGATGTTTGATGTATCAATGGTTGTCACAATCAAACTTGCTAAAGCTATCTTCGAGCTTGATGATGTTCCAAATTTTGTTGGAGAGTGAGAGAGGGAGGCAATGCCAGCCACATCAATCTTCACTGGGCCATTTTCCTTTTCATCTTCCTTGGCTTCCTTTGTAGCTTCTTCCTCTTTCTCTTCTTCATCATCCTTCATCAGCTCTTGATAATCCTAATAATCAACCATGACAAATTGAGTGGAGTCTTCTTCACTATCTTCATCTTTGTCACTGTCATCATCATCATCATCCTTGATTTCTATAGGATACTCACTTGGTTTGTGAAGATAGAACACATTTCTCCATGTGTTGGTAGCATTCTTCACAGCATACTCTATATCCTTCATCAAAACTAAACAAGTATTGAATTTAAGAGTCATTTTGTTCTCATGATCTTTCAATGCCTTGTTTACTTCTGCATTAGTCAAGGTGTGTACCAACTGTCTTAAGGTTTGTGCAAAAATGTCTTTGATAGTTTGCTTGGTGTTCTCCCATCTTACCTTGATATTTTCTAAAAAAATTGCA
Source organism: Cupressus sempervirens (assembly GCA_028749045.1). Lineage (NCBI taxonomy): Eukaryota > Viridiplantae > Streptophyta > Pinopsida > Cupressales > Cupressaceae > Cupressus > Cupressus sempervirens. The sequence continues at coordinate 679,255,811 of CM053787.1, read as the reverse complement.
GGGATTTGTGATGCTAGCTGGTCTAGAGAGAATTTCCATTTGCCCATCTTGTCCATGACCAGATCTTCAACTTCTTTTTTCTCTACTGGAGTCCTTATCTCATACTTGAGTGCTTTAAAGTTATGCACACTAGTACCTTCTCTTAGCACCTTAAGCCTTTCCTAAAATGTAGGAGGAGGTCAGTTCAAGATTACATCACTACCTTCCTTGTCTGCTTTCTTCCTAGATCTCCTTGTAAACACAATAGCAATTAGCTTAGGTGGCTTGGTGATAATCACCTTACCTTTCTTCTTTAGTGGCTCTTCTTCCTTTTTCGACTCCTCTTCATCCTCTGCTTCTTCCACATCTCCTTTTCCCTCGGTCAACATAAGAGGGGCACTTGATGTTTTCAATTTGGCTATCCTCCTCTTGCCTTTGTTTATCACATGTGGAAGCTTGAACTCAAGCTCTATTCTTTTCTTTGCCTCTTCATAGGTTCCAAAGTAGGGTGCCTTTGGATGTTTTCATCAATGTCAACCTCATATGGAAGAGGTTTTACCCACAAAACTCTAGGCCTTACTACCTAGATGTAGACTTTGTCACTTTCTACCATGAAACAAACATCATTCTTATAGTCTTCAACCAATTTCTTTGGAATCCTGAATCTATTATTCATCTTTTCCTTGAAGACTTCAAAATAGTTATCCATTATGCTAACAAAATTCTCACCCATTTTTGAAATATATTCATTTATCTAATACAAAACTGGCACATCTTTTCTCCATACTACCGTACCTTTTGAAGGGAAAAGCTTTTGAACATAGAAAAATAAACATGTCAACACTGAACCAAATTTACATGGGTTATTCTTGGAGGTTCTAATGCTTTCCATGTTTTTATTCAACTGCTTCAACAACAAGTTTGCTAAGTAATATTACAGATTATTCGTCACGACCTTGTAGGCTAGGTTAACTACCTCACACAACACACTATTCAATAGGCTAGAACTGTAAATCTTGTGTGCTATGACATGGATGCCAAATTTTAATTCTGAATCAGTCACACTACTCATTTTCATTCCCCTATTGTCCCACTTGGCTAGGGTTTTCTTTTCTAGCTCAACCCGACCTAGGGTTTGGGTGGTTTTAGCTTTGGTGAGCATGGGGAGGCTAGTGATGCAATGGATCATTTTCTTTATGATCAAGACTAGTTGCTCAACCAGATGTATCTGATCCATTTTATTTGGAAGCTTTGAGGCAAGTGAGGAATATGAGTTAAACCCTTTTCTTCCAAGTGTTTGTGTTTAGGCTTAAGAATTTCGTTCACACAGAGTTCCCCTAGGGAATCATCCATTTCTAGGGTTCTTATCTCCTGATTTGCACATTTGAAATGAGTTTGGATATCATTTGAGTAATACCTTGGGTGGAATCTATGACTATGCTTCGTTTGGATTGAGGGTTTCAGCTATGGCCGGTACAAGTTTGAAATTAGGGGCTTTCCATTCAACACCTCGCACCAACATCTCAGAACCTTTCCTCGCCTTGCTACTATTGTTGAATGCCATGGTAACTTGATAGGCTAAGAAAAACTTCGAAGAACTTCACTGCAAATTCAGCTCAAAGTCGCTTGGATGCTCTACAAATCGCTCTTTCGCAATAACACTTGAGTTCTCAATGAAAATGATTTTGATTTTCTGCCCTTTTGATAAACCTTTGCCATTAATGCTTGGTACAACAATAGCTATGATGACATTTTGCGTGATAGCCTATCATCAATTATTTGTTCAGATTGCTCGGTAAAGACACCATAACTTGGCAACCAAACATGTCCATGTAACTCCCGACTTTGTTTGGTGGAGTCTATGACCCAACCTTGCTTAGTAGAGAATTCAACTCGGTGATAACTATTATTGATCTCACTAATGATCCTCTTGTATCTTGAATACTGATATGGATCTTAGCTTCCTTTCAATTGGAACTATTAGGATGTGACCTTGACAACATAGTTCTAGTTCTTCCTTAAGAACTTAATTGGAAATGGTAGAGTCACCCACTTCTTGAGTGACATGACCATCATTTCTTGAACTAGCATGCTCGATAGATTTAGGAATCCATTGCTGTCTCATCTGCTTCCTGATGTTATCTACTTTTTCTTTCTTTTCATCTTCAATTCTACCTGTATTCATGCAATTCTTAGCTATATGACCAAGTTCAGTACATGTGTAACATCTTATGGTGGTATCCTTTCTTCTCATGTGATGTTTAACACAGTTCATGCCAATGTGTCTGTATTCTCCATAGTAATGACATCTACACCAAGTGTTGTAGTCCCAACCGAATATTTCCTTAACAATTTGTTCTACTAGATTGAGTGACTTAGATATGCATCTAGATGCCTTATGACCTTGTTTCTTACATTTGTGACACTTGCCCTCAAATTTTTGTTTCTCTTTGCATTCATTAGCCCTATGACCATGTTGACTACAATTGTAGCATTTTCCATTGAATTTAGTTTTTCCATTACTCCAACATTTGTTTGATATATGACCTATCTTACCACAATGATTACAAGTAGGTTTTATATTCTTTTGTGGACCTTGTTTGGAGGATTCTCCTTCTTCTTTGTATCCAATTCTTGCTTTACCCTTTTGCCTATAGAGATTCTACTTATTTAACTGATTCAATTGATCCATGTCTGTTTGGGATTTCATTATCCTTTCATTGAGTTGATTTTCAGAATTCAGATCATTCCTCAATCTTTTATTGATTTGTCTTTCAGAGTTCAGATCATTCCTTATCCTTTCATTTTCAAATCCTAAGCTCATGATTTCTTCATTTGCATTGGAGAGTTGATCAATAAGGTCTTCTTGCTAAAGGGATTGGTTTTGAATTTTAGTGTTCCTTCCATCCAATTCTTTTTTTTCCTTATTTCTCTATTCCAAGATTTCACATAATCTTATTGACTGAATTTCTTGTTCTCTTTTCAGTTTCCTTACCTCTTCTTATAGGGAACCATTCTTTTCTAGAAGTTCTTTGATTGCATCATTTGCTTCATCTAAGCTGCTTGAAGGGAAAAAATCTTTAATCTTCTCTTTAATATGCTAATGATCATTCATCTGATTTGCAAATTCCTTCCTTCTTTTTAGAGATTGACAAAGATGCTCCTTTGTTTTCTTGAGTTAGGCTATGGCCATCTCTAGATCTAGCTTTTGATTGTCAATGGCTTTGTCAAGTCTGAATATCTCCATTGTCCTTGATCTTTGCTGAAGCTGTCAAACTTTATCATGAGAACCACAATGCTCTAATACCAATTTTTGGAAACATTCAAGACTAGCTAGGTTATTGAGAGGGGAGGGGTGAATTAGTAACCCCAAAAACTTTAACAAATTCAAAAATTGATTGCATAATCCAATTACCATTCAATATAAAAAATCTAACTGGATGCATGAGAAAATAAAAGCATAAAACATTCATAACACATTAACACAATAATCTGGTGACCCATAAATCTTCCAAATAGAAAGTAAAACTAGGGTGGCGATGATACTCACAAAACTTCAATGTTGTAGCATAAAGTTGGCCGGTTAAGGCTTATGTTGATCACTTATCTTGGTCTGCCCTATTAGGAGCAATTAGAACTGCTAGGTCCAGCTTGCTAGAGGTTTTACAAACATACAATGAAGTAAGCACTTGGTAAAGAGATTTGAGAAAATACTATTAAGTCTACCTTGTTAAAGGACTTAGAGCTGATTCACTTGTTAGGATGAAACAATAGGTCTCTGACTTACAATTGAATTGCTGATTGAGATCCCTTGAAGTACTAATCACCTTTATGTGATAGATATGACTCTGCTGCTCCTGATATGACCTTACAATACACTTTGTCTGCTATTGATTCACATTCACATGCTTACATCCACATTACATTCATATCATCATCATTCTTCTCACTTTGATATGATACCGTACATTACATATATATCAATCCAATTCACATAATTACAAAGTCTGCCATCATAGAAGTTAACATCAATATTACAAAGTCGGTCCATATGTAGATACTCAGGTTCTGAAGATTGACTTGGTGAAGTTTTGATACTCAATGTCCACTTTCATTACTCAACATCATCATGCTCTTGGTAGAAGTAGAAGCTTGATCCATACTGATCACTTCAATATAGTCTCGAACTTGGTATACACTGGTGACTTAGTAGATATTGTGTAACTCGGTATAAACTGAATTACTTGTTTACCATGACTGCACTCAGTAAACACTAATCTTCATACATCTCGTTAATAGTGGCTTTGCTTGACATAAATTGCTAATTTGGTAGAAACTGTAAAGCTCGGTAACCATTGAAATGCTTAGGTTGAACTATTAGACTTCACAGTGTCTAAATTCACTTAGTAACTATAGACACCTAAAAACCTTTAGAAAATAAAGTATTTTTATTTTCTGAAAAATTCCTGATGACATCATCATTTATTAATTAATTAATTATTTAATTAATTTATTTATTTTTATGCCATTAAATCCCTTTATCTTAATTCAAAATATTTAATTAAAGAATCTCTCCCAAAAATGTTTAAATCTTATTTAAACATTATTTCCTTATTTATTAATTATTTAATTAATAAATTGACCAAAAAACCCAAAATAAATTAAAAATTTATTTTTTGCCCAAAACTTGGCCAATTTCCTTAAGACCACTAACCTCTTCCAAAATCTTCTAATCCTTCTTTAATTTTGATTAAAGGCTAATCCCATCATTTCCTACCCCAAATCCCAACTCAAAATATTTAATTAAGATTAAATATTAATCCTCATGTTTATTAAAAAAGTTTTAATAAATATCTCCTCAACCCAAACCCTTGAAATAAATAAAACTTTATTTATTTCCTAAAAATCTAATTTATCCTCATTCTAAGAAGTTCTAGACTCTTCTAGAAAGTCTTCATCCTCATCTTAGGAAATTCTAGACTATTCTAGAAAGTCTTTATCCTCATCCAAAGTCTAGACTCTTCTAGAAGATGTCTTTAAACCTAATCCGAATCCCCTCCTAATCTTGTCACATTCCCTAAACATGGGTTAAAACTTACTAATCCAAGCCAAAGTTAACAAATATCTCCTCCTTCACCCGCCCTCATTAAATGCCATCCACTTGCCTATCCCTAAGCTAATCCTAAACCATCCTAATCCATCCTCTAATCATTTGCCCAATCCTAAGCAAGCTTAAAACCTTCCTAATCAAGCCCAAGTCGAAATTGCTCTCATCTCCCTCAAAATATCTCAACCATAAAACTTTATGAAGCCCACAAGGTCATAAATGACTCTTCCAAGCCCTTTTATTGCTCTTACAAGCCATTATGAGAGTCTTTATGAATATTTTATCCCTTGAGCCTCCTTTGTTGACTCATCCTTCCCCTTTCCTCCATCCTCTCACCCTGTGACATGTGTCACTCCTTGATTGGCTGTAAGGAAGCACAATTCATGTGTTCTCCTCTCATGCAATCTAAGCCCTCCATGAGCTTTTTCCCATCCTTGCATCTTAGCCCTCAATCCGTCAAGCCTCTTGCCTATAAATTGGATCCTTCCCCTTTGCAAAATAACACAATCCATGAAGTAAAGTCATAATGCCATTTTAAGAAGCCATTTTACATCAAAACCATACACTCACACCCAAATTCCAACTCCATTTGAAGCCCTTTTTGAAGCATAAGCTTGAGCATACATCCTATCTATTTAGACAAAGCCACTCAACAAGAGAGCTTCTCATTGAGAGAGTCCATTAATGACTCATATTCTCAATTGAGAGCTCATCTTAGTCTATCTTGAAGTTTATGAATTTGTTTAGTTTGTAGAAGCTTTATTTAAATTTGGTTTCTATTAGCATACTAACAATGCTCATATACATTTTGGCACGCCCGGTGGGACCCCGCATGGGTCATCTTCATTAGCTTTTTTAGTCAAATTTTGTATGTCATTTGCTGATTTTGGCTAATTTTGCTTGTTTTTTTGATTGGTAGGATTGTATAAATTAGTTTTGTAGCTCCACATGAGCATGGAGAAGACAAAGGAACTCATAGTCTATCTCATAGTATTTGCAGATTTTTCAAGCTTATAGGTGGACAAAGAACTTGGAATTCTTCTTCCTCTTCTTGTCTATATTCTTCTTATTCCATCTACTTCTTCTTCTTCTTCTTGTGGGAGATCTTGGCCATTTTTTTTTAAAGGAAGTAAAATCATACACACTTCTTTTTAGTGCTTAAAATGAACCCCCAAATCATACTTAAATCCATTAAAAAATTTAAAATTTGCAAAAAAAAATAAATCTTTTAACAAGTGAAACTAAACCAATCTAATCATTTGCATCCTTGCAACATCAAAGTTTTAGATACATTCATGCAAAGTTAGGAACACTTCATTTTTGGGAATTTAAAAAGAACTTCAAGTTTCTATTTCAAAAGGTTCAAAATCAACACTAAGTGCACACTAAAATCTAAATCAAACTCAAAGCATCAATCAAGGATAAAATGAACCTCATTTGCAAATATTTTAAAGTTCTTTTAAAAATCTCATGAAAACTAAGAGTCCTAAATGGTTGCCAAAAATTGTCCTAAAAGCTTTGTTATTTTTTCCAAACAAATGTCTTGTTGCAAAATCTTGAATGTTTCTTAGGTTTTTCATGCATCAAAACAATTTAGGAATATCATTTTTGGGTTTAAAATATGCAAACTAGAACACAAAATCTTGAATGAAAACCAAAGTACAAAGAGTCATTTTCACTTTTGAGTCCAAAACAATCTTGAATGATCTAAGGTTAAAACAAAGCACTTCAAAGTTCTTAAAACAACACACAAAATCTCAATCTTGAATGCTCAAAGGAAAAAACTTGAATGTTTAATCACTTGTCTTTGAATGCATGTTGCTAAACACACTCTTGAATGCCATGGATTAAAATCAATTTTTTTTTGAATGCATGATTAAAACAACAAAATCCAATCTTGAATGCCAAGGATCAATTAACCATTGCAATATCAAACACTTCATTTGAAGCTTCTAAAATTGAACAAAACAAATCTCTTTTCCACATGCAATTTAGGTAAAGTTTGATTTTTGGACATTTAAGAGACTTTGTTAAGTTAAATAAAAATTTGCAAAAATTAATTTGAGTAGTTCCTTGGACTCACCTCTTTTCTAATCACCCATCAATTCAACCATCGGTTGCAATCTCAGCGCCATTTATGGGGATGGGTCTACTTCAAAAAGGTGTTAAATGTTCCACAATCTAACTCACTCACTTGGTCTTTGAACATTTGCTTTAACTTTATCAAAAATTTTAAATGACCAAAAATCTAGATTAAATCGATCACACTTCAAGTTTGGGCACTAAAATTGAACAACTATTGACGTGGAGGGCCTCCGGGCGCGTGCTTGACAAATCGAGTCTCACACATCTTTGCTTTGGGCTTAAAACAAAATGACAACAACTCTTGAATGCTTTAAAGGAAATTAATTGATACTTGATGTGGAGGGCCTCTGGGCGTGCGAGTTTAATTTTTTGTTGATCCTAACTCTTCTTCTTGTATTCATTCTTCACTTGATTTTACTTTGTTGGCGCATTTCAAAGTTGGAATTGAACACTGTCTCTTAAACATGAGTGCTTGCAAAGTCTAGATCAACACACATAAGAGTCAGTTGGTAAAAAGAACAAGCGTGTTTTTTAGCCCAAGGTCATCCAAGTCTTCTCTCCCCTTGTCGTCTTTCGAGGCCATCTTGGGTGCATAAGATTAGGATCCAAAACCTTGTTTCTTTTTAGGAGGCCTGCTTGGGGATTTCATCACCCCTTGGACGACTTCAACTCCAGCGTTCTGGTGGAGTATAAGAACCGGAAGGTGAATCGAAAGAAACCTCTCTTGGGATCAAGATTTTGTCACTCGGGCTAAGCCTCAAGGAACTTTATACCCTTGAGAAGTGAAAGAGGAGAAGTGGGTTACCACTCCTCTCGGCTGTGTGGCATCTTTTTGGTTTCATCTACGAATTTGGGCCTCACGTACCTTGGGTATATCGAGGACTCCCTAGCTAAACCAACTGTCAGCCTTGTAGACAACCATCTAAGATGTTAATGTGTTTGAAGTGACTGATCAAAACATTTGTAAAACATACACACTCCTTGGCGCAAGTATCACATTCTGGGAATCAAAACTTCTATCTAGTTGTTTCTATCTATTGCTTGGTCTTTTACTTATTGAATGCATGTTTGCCAAACTTGATCAATCCTAGCTTAGGGCACACTTAGCATAGTCACTGCCTATTCCAGAAGTTGAACAAGTTGAAGAAAAACAATCGAGGTCTCTCAAAGCCAAGTAGATTCAAGAATTGATGTCAAAGCAACCCAAACCCAAACAAAAGTTCCACAAAGTTAAACTCAAACCATCTCAGGCATACCAAGAACTTTCAGCCAAGAGAAAGGAACTAACACCAAGTCCTCAAATTGCCAAACTCTACAAAGCAGAGGATAAAGCTGTCAAAGAAGCACTTCAAGAGGCCTGGTTAGAGTGCACCATCAAATTTAGCCAACATCCAGGAGTTAATCCTGCTTATGCCTTACCAACTAGGCATGATTTCTATGATTAGACACCCTTGTTTCTCCACACCTTCTTGGATAAGCTTCACCTTAGAGTCATCTTTGTAGAAAAGTTAGCCATCTTAGGTTATCCCCTTAAGCATTATTAGCTCATCCATCTCATTTAGTACCAAACCATCTAGCCAGCAATCCAAAGTCTTCACATCCAAGCCTTCAAAAATTGTTGTCACCTTGCTAAAAGTTTGCCATTCCTAAAATCTTTCAAAACCACCAATCTCACCAAGGTTATCCCTTTGACAAAGCTTTGTCTAGGGTAATCTAGCTTTGCCACTTGTTATCCCTCATCACCTTGAGCTAAAGGTTGGGATACACAAGTGGTCAATCTCGTGTTCTTCCTAAAGGATCATCAGTCTATCCTTAAGTTGACACAATCACCACCAACCTTGCACATAGGAAAGCAGACCTTTTGTGCTTTGGCAACATATCTTTGAAGTTAGAATCCCCAACCCAATCCTCCTTAGGTTTTGTCATATAGCTTTGCCTCAACCTAGGAAATCATTTGCATAGAAAAGCCTTCCTCCCTTTTGCATCCACCAGCATTTGTTGCATCTCATCCCTAGGAGCATTTTTCATGCCACCCGTCACTTGCTTAGCCAAGAAGAAAGAAACAATGGAGCCCTATCATTTGGATCGAACAACCTCACCCCCCTTGAGCACTCAGCCATCCTTCAGCCCAGAGAAAGCTATGCCATCATCTACTGACATTGAAGCTTTCATGAACCAACCAGGAAATGTAGTATTGGTAAACGCCATTATAGACAAGAACAAAGAGACAATCATGGCTAGTTTTCGAAGGGACAATGTAGGAACCTTTGACTTTGGAAGACCCCCTCCATTATCAGATCCATCTCACCCATTGTTTGGGTAGCTGCCACCACCCATAGGCTCTTATGATCCAAATTATCCTCAATATATGCGAAAAGAAGAGCCTCCAGCCAATCCATATGATCCAACAGACCCAAACATACCATCATTCACCCAAGTTGAAATCTCCATGCCGCAAGCCAACCCAGCCACCACCACTCCATCCTTGGTTCATACCTCTTCGCTCCAAACCCTCTTTACCCAAAACACCTCACCGTTCATGCCCTTCACTATTGCTGCTGCTGCTCCCCAACCTAGCCTTCCAAATCCACCCATCTCCCAAATCAGTGCTAGCATCTTTGGCCAGCCTTAGCAATATACAATAGGGATGCCACCCATGGGGCCAAGTAATCAACCTTTCATCACCCCCAGCTTGTTCACCATAGCCCAAAGCACAATCCCATCATTTCCATTAGGTCTTGGGAGCTCAGTGCCATCAGCCACAAATCCACAAGCTACTACTCTCACTCCACAAAGCTATCAAACCCCACAAGCTACTACCAATGTTTTTCCTAGCTCTCAAGTGACCCAAGCTCCCACCACCACTTTACCAAGCTTCCAAATCTAGCCACCAAGCTATCAAACCCCATCAATTCCATTTCCTAGCTTTCAATTCCCACCACCTCCACCACCAACTAATCCATTACCTCCTATTACCAACTACTTTTCAATGCCACTTCTAGGAGGTAACCCACCAATCCAGCCAACCACCAATTATTTGTAGGTACCATCCCAAATGGGGGCGCAACCCACATACCTTGGTCAAACCCCACAAGCCCCCCGATCCTTTCCCCAAGCTTCACAACCATCTTATACCTTACTTCCACAAAGCAATTCATTTATTCCACAGCCAGCTTATGTTCCTCAATCCCAACCTCAAATCCCATATCAACAGCAAGCCTCGCAACACATGCAACACTATGTGCCACCTCCCCCTCAGCAAACTGTCATCCACCATGCAACTGCCCAAACAATGTACAATCCCTATCAGCAAATCCCTTACAGCCATCCATATTTAGTGGCCCCATCTAGTGCATACCTACCTCAAGGCACTCCTACATTGGGGGCACCCCAGCCATCACCCATTAATTCAGAATGGAAAGCCATGAAAACAACTTTGAAGAACATCCAAGAGGGAAATGATCCAAAAAATTTCAAGTTTGAGAATGTGTGCCCTTACCTGTTTCACAGAGCCATTACCATGACACCATTCCCCAAGCATTTTGAGACACCCAAATTTGACAAATTTAGAGGAAAAGGAGACCCTGTCACACATATCAAAGAATTTTACATGCACTTCCAAGAAGTGGCATACGATGATGTCTTCCTCTTGCGTCTCTTTCCCAAAAGCTTGGCTGGACCAACTCTTGAATGGTTTTATAGAATCCCCTATGGCACAATTAAAATTTTTGCTGAATTATCTAAGGCATTTGTAGCCCAATATGCCCATCTTGTGGAAACAGAGCTATCAGTAGTTGATCTTGTCCACACCAATCAAAAAGGTGGAGAAAGCCTTCCTGAATATCTGCAAAGATGGCAAAACCTTACCACCCGCACATCTTGCACCTTGCCAGAGCGCCATTTGGAGAAAATATTTATTGATAATGCCCATCCTAGCTTGGCTCACCACATGACCATGAACTATTTGCAGACCTACAAAGATATCAAAGAGAAAGGAATGATCCTTGAGCAAGGACTCATTAAAGATGGTGTGGTCAAGATTTACAAGGAAGCCAACCAAAATCAATCACATTCCAATGACAAGTCTAGGTATTGGAACAAAACAAGCATGTTGCAACAGATGGCGTCACTGACACCAGACATGTGAATATTGTTGGTCCTTCTCACAACCAGTCTAACCCACCCTATCAACAAAATAATCAACAAGCTATCAACTACCAACAGCAGAATAACCACAGCTATCAAAACCACAATCCAAGACCAAACTTTCAAAGGTCTAGCAATCAAGCTAATGCCATCAATGTAGCTACAGGACAAAAGCCCAGATTCTGACCTACACCTAGAAACTATACACCCCTTGGTGAGCCATTGGATGTCATTTTTGAGAAATTAGTCAAGGAAAACCTCATCAAATTTCCTTCTACCCAACAAATTGACCCAAGCCAATCCAAAGCTGCATGGTACAAAGACAATGAGTATTGCAAATTTCATAGGGTAAAAGGTCACACTACCCTTAGATGCATGAAACTGAAAGACTATGTGCAGGACCTCATTGATTAGAAGGAAATCACTGTTGGTGCCCAAACCTCTCCCAATGCAGGCTTACAGATCTATCAAAATGCTTTTCCTCCTCACAACAATCAAAATCCTGGAAAAGCACCTATCCAAACCAACAGCAACAACACCAACAACCGTCAGCCAAACCAACAACATGGAAAGAACAATGACCACACTTCATCCTATATAGACTATGGTAGCCTTATAGATTGTATATCTGAGAAAGAGCCTTCTGTCAATGTTATCAAAATCCAAGGACCAAACAATGAGTGTGCAGTCACCACTCGAAGAGCTCGATTTAACATCGCAGGCCCACCCGTTTCACCAACACCATCAGCTCCATCAAAAAGCCAATACAATATCTTGGAACACCTTGGGAACATGCCAACCCAAATCTCCATTTTAGACCTTCTTCGCACTAGTCCTGTGTACAAGAACATCCTTGAAAGTGCTCTCATAGAATCCCATGTCCCTTTTGATATCAATGCTACTGATTTTCGCAATCTTGTTGGACACCTTTCATCCTCATGTGCCCTATCGTTCAAACCCATCGACATAACCGTGGTCGAGCCAGATCACACCCTTCCACTTCGCATAGCCATCATGGTATCCAATTTTGCCGTGAAAAGAGTAATGATAGATAATGGATCAACCTTGAATATTTGCACCCTAAAATTCATAAAACAAGCTAGGTATACTGAGGCAGATATCATCAGCGAGGTTATCACCATCAAAGCTTATGACAACTTGGAAAGAACCATAGAAGGAACTATTTTTCTACAAATCAAGGTTGGGCCAGTCATCCAAGAAACACTCTGCCATGTTATTGATCTAAACCTACCATTCAACATCCTCCTCAGTCGCCCATGGATTCATGCCATGAAAGCCGTTCCATCCACTTACCATTAGTGCGTCAAATTTTTGCATCAAGGCACTGAGGTAACCATCCATGCCGATCCAGAACCCTTTGCTTACTGCAATGCGGTTGAAGCTTCATATACAAACCATTGCCCTAGAATTGATATCGGCACATCCATCACCAGCTCATCCCACACTTGTAATGATCCAGAAACCATCCTCGCCTCTAACCTGTCTACCGTGAAGATCAATAACAAGGGCTATGGAGAGTATAGTCTATCGGATGCATTTATTGTCGGGGCACTCCCACTTGATCCACATGCCCATGGATGACCAACATATCAAAAAGCTAAGGAGATTCCACCTCCTTAATACAAACAGTTTGGCCCAACAACCTTTGTATCCTCAAAAATCCCTCTTCATGAGGAGCTCACTGCAGATATCAACAATTGGTTACATAAGGATGCACCTCAAAGGAATCAGGCACGCCTTGATCACTTCAGCCAGAAGTATCCCCAAGAACATAAGCTCATCACTGACAAATGGAACTATCAAGGTGGTGGTCTAGGACCAGAAGAAAGAGGCATGCAGTGCCCCATCAACGCACACAAGTGGGAATTGAAGTCAGGTCTTGGCTTTGGCATACCCACAACTAAGGGCACCAATACGGACGATCATGCTTTTTTGAACATTCACCACGACCTTTTCAAAATTGAAGACATTCCTGAGGAAGTTGACAAGAGAGCCTATGACGATATCCTAGACCAAATCTCCCTCGGAGACTTTCTTCTCCAAGAACTATCCATCCACCTCATTAACCTACCACTCGCCCATCCACAACTCATAGATTGAGACCAACCAAGTGTCATACAGATTGATGAGTTCACATCAGAGGAAGCACTTCTAAGATTCATGGGAGCTAAAACACCTCACAAGAAAACAAAGCCAGATTCTGCCTATATCTACAAGCTAGATCCCAAGGGGTATTTTGGAGAAAATCCCCAACCTAGTTTCGATACACCCAAAACTGGAACTAAGGTGAATCTGAGACTAGCTAAGGTAGCGAAGAGAACCCCTTAGTGGGAACATCCAGAGCCATAAGCAGAACATGAGGATTTAGCATTACCTCCTCAAGATAATCGACCAGAGATATCTTCTATTCTAATTGAGGATACTAGGGAAGTCAACATCGGTTCTTCAGAGATCCCTAGGCTTGTTCACATTGATGCATCCCTATCACAAGACAAAGCTGATCTCCTCTTTGAGGTCTTAAGAGAGAACATTGGCCAATTTGCATGGTCATATCAAGACATGCCAGGGCTTGATCCAAAGTTTGTAGTTCATCATCTTGTAGTCAATCCATAGATCAAGCCCGTCAGACAAAAGCTTAGAAAAATGCACCCCAAGGTGGCATTACTAGTCAAAGCTAAGTTAGAAAGAATGTTAGTTGCTAAGGTTATCCAACCTATTGACTATTCAGAGTGGATCTCCAACATGGTCCCCGTCACTAAGCCTTCTGGTGACATCAGAATCTGCACTGATTTCAGAGATCTTAACAAAGCCTGTCCAAAAGATGATTTTCCCTTGCCCAACATAGATATGATTGTAGATCTTACAGCTGGACATGAAATTTTGTCCCTCATGGATGGATTTTCTGGGTATAATCAAATCAAGATTGCAAAAGAGGATTAGCATAAGACAGTATTCACTACCCCTTGGGGAACCTTTTGCTACAATATGATGCCTTTTGGCCTAAAGAATGCTGGGGCTGCCTATCAAAGAGCTATGCCAGCCATCTTTCATGATCTCATCCATAGCATTTTGGAGGATTATGTGGATGATATCTTGGTCAAATCTCATACCTTCATGGATCATCTTGCTGACCTGGCGAAAGTCTTTGATAGGTTAGCCAAATATCATCTCATGCTGAATCCCAAGAAGTGTGTCTTTGGGGTCACATCTGGCAAGCTTCTAGGCTTTATAGTGTCTAAACGAGGTATATAGATCGACCCCAAGAAGGTCAAGGCTATCTTAGACATGCCTCCTCCCCAGACACTACGATAGCTTCGCTCTCTTTAGGGAAAGCTTCAATCTGTCTGGCACTTCATCTCCCAGCTTGCAGATAAGTGTACACCATTTTCACATTTACTAAAGAAGGATGAGAACTTCAAGTGGGATCCTTTATGTCAGTGCAGCTTCGATTAGCTCAAGTAGTATCTCACCAATCCCCCTATCTTGGTTCCACCAGTTCCTGGTCGTCCCCTAATTTTGTACATATTAGCAATGCCTACTGCTCTAGGGGCACTTCTAGCATAGCTCGATGACTATGGCAGAGAAAGAGCCATCTACTACATCAGTAGAACCCTAGTTGGTTATGAACTCAATTATACTCCTATGGAAAAAGCTTTTTTGACAGTTGTTTTCTCAACTCAAAAGCTTCGCCATTACATGCTAAGTCATACCATCCAACTAGTCTCTAAGATTGACCCTCTCAAGTATATGCTCTCCAGAACAACACTTACAGGCCATTTGGTCAAATGGGTTATGCTCCTTAGCGAATTTGACATCCAGTATGTGGATAGAAAGGCAATCAAAGGGCAAGCTATAGCAGATCACCTAGCTGATGCACCTCTAATCGATGCTTATCCGTTGATCACAGAATTTCCAGATGAGCATATCTGTCTAATTGAAGAACAACCCCCATGGAAACTTTATTTTGATGGCTCATACACATCTCATGGATCAGGGGTAGGAATATTGTTGGTCACACCTCAAGGAGATTGCATTCCAAAAGCCTTCAAGCTACAATTCCCTAGCACCAACAATATAGCTGAATATGAGGCCCTCATAGTAGGATTAAAGATAGCTACAGAATGGAACATTGCTGAGCTACAAATCTTTGGTGATTCTCAGCTCATCATCAAGCAAGCCCTAAATGAATATCAAACCAAAGATGAAAAGCTATTACCCTACAAAGAGCTAGTTGATCAGCTAACCCAGCATTTTACAAGGCTTCAATTTACACAAGTGCCTCGAATACAGAATAAAGCAGCAGATGCTATGGCTACTATAGGCTCGCTCTTGGAAATTCCCCAAACAGCTACACAGTATGAGTTTTTAGTGGAGCAACTCCTCACACCCGCCTATGCAAATGAGGATTCAAATCGTGTTTGTATCTTAGTTGGTCCCCAATCCCCTTGGTACCATGAGATTCACGCTTACCTTAACGATGGTATCATATCCCCTCACCTCACACGTACCCAACGCCAGAACCTCATCCAAAAATCATCCCACTATGTTATCATAGCCAATACCCTATATCGTCGGGGTTATCACGATACTCTCGATGTTTAGACCAAAATGAGGCCACGATGGTGTTAAAGGAAGTACACTATGGACTTTGTGGTGCCCACATGAGTGGTATTGTCCTAGCGTGACAAATCCTTAGAGCAGACTACTATTGGCCTACTATTGAAAAAGACTCCTATGACTTTGTCAGAAAGTGTCTCCCATGTCAGCAACATGCAAATCTTGTGCACGCTCTAGCACAGAATCTATAGCCTATTGCACCACCTTGGCCTTTCGCTTGTTGGGGCCTTGATCTAGTTGGAACTATCACACCCCTCTCATCTGATGGACATAAATGGATAATAACAGCTACAGACTATTTCACTAAATGGGTGGAAGAAGTCCCCCTAGTCTCAGCTACAGGAGTTCAGGTCTCCAAGTTCATCTTGTACCACATTGTTTGCCACTTCGGCATCCCATCCACCATCTTCACCAACCACGGAGGTAATTTTGAAAATCTCAACATGGAAGAATTATGCACTTCCCTCCGCATCCATCACCGCTTTTCTAGCCCATATTTCCCACAAGGTAATGACCAGGCAGAGGCAACTAACAAAACCCTCCTCAAAATCCTAAAGAAAGTTGTCAATGATTTCGGTCGTGATTGGCACCTACAAATAAATCCAGCCCTATGGGCCTATCAAACTTCCTTCCGTACATCCACAGGCACAACTCCATACTCCCTAGTCTATGGTGCCGAAGTGGTACTACCTATAGAGGTTGAACTTCCCTCCTTGCACATATCTTTGCAAGGGCAAATATCAGATGAAGAATACAGAGTAGCTTGGCTCACCCAGCTAGATCTCTTAGACGAGAAGTGACAACAAGCCTATGATCATCTCACAGTCTATCAAACTCATCTCAAAAGGAATTTCAACAAGAAGGTGCTTCCACGACACTTTCAGCCAGGTGACATGGTCCTCAAAGAAAACATGAAAGTCAAAGCAGATCGAGAAAAGAAAGGCAAGTTTGAACCTACATGGCTTGGTCCTTATGTTGTCACTGCTTCCTTTGGCTCTGGAGCCTATCAGCTATCTACACCAGAAGGAGAACTCTTGAATGATCCTACTAACATCATTCATCTCAAGAAGTTCTATGCTTGAAGATCCTTGGTATACCCAGCTTTTGAATTTTTTTTAAAAAAATAGTAAAGAGAAATAAGCGTCCAATGGTGAAAACTTGGCAATTCAAGTGCCTTGGATAGGTACCTTGGTGAAAACTTGGTAATTCAGGCACCTTGTGTACTAAGACTAATCCATTATCTATCACTATCCTATCCCTCATCCATTCACCCACTATCCCATAAAACACCTGCTTGTTCCCTTGGTGTTCCAACCAAATATCCAAAATCTAATGGAGCTTGTAAATACCTCCTGTACAGCTTGTAAAATCTTGTACCTCAGCTTGTAAAATCTTGTACCAAAGCTTCTATTATACACTAATACATTTGGCATCGATTTGTGATAGCTAAGTGTCAAAATTGTAACGCAAATGTGTCGCCACTGCGACGGCAATAGACGTCATTGTTTTTTAGTCACAAATTACGACGTCTATTCTTGGATGTCGCAATTTAGACACCTATCCATCGCAAGCTCAACATTCTATTCGATCATTGCTCCCGTCGCAATGGATGTGGTTCCTGTCACAATTTCGACGTCTTCACCATGCATTGCAACGGGGTGGCGTCAGCATCTGCCCTTAGGTTTGCTGAGGTGGTAGCCTTTACAATTCTTCCGTGGGCATCGCACTTGCGACGTCCATGGAAACTTGTGACGGTGTTGTCGACGCTGCTGGCCGTCGCAATGTTTGCAAATGTGTTGCAATTGCGATGCAAAATCATCAATTGCGATGGCATCGCTATGCATGCGATGCTTATTTCGTCACAATGCGTGTGCAGATGTCACAATTGTGACATCCGTGGTTAGAAATATGGCGGGGCCACTGTGGCGGCGATGCCAACTACCGTCTCCGCCACAGCAGCCCTGCCACAAGCATCATCTTCAGCTGCTAGCTCTAGCAATGTGTTCGCAGTCATGTTGAGCAGTTGTATTGCTCCTTCATCAAATGCGGTTGCCCATAGCTCCCCAGTGTGGTCTTGCAATTATAGGCGGACCATGTAGCTATAATTGCATTCCGTAAATTTCTTGTCGCATTTTTTACCATACCATTCTTCATTTGCATTTTCAGAAAACTTTTTCTTGCATTGCTTTCCTGCCACTTGGTTGGGGCAAGCTGGGTAGGATAGCTTGTCTATGTTGACCTCTATAATGGTTGCTTTCACGATGCACTTTATAGCACAAGTAGAACACACAGTTTGATCATGTATGTCATGAATTGTCATTCTCAATACTGCAGGAGGTTGTGGGGCATAGCTAATCGATGGCTCACCATTGTCCTTAACATTGTCATTGAACCATGAATTTAACTCCGCTGTCTTTGGAATTTGGAGATTGATCATCAGTTGTGTATTACCCGTGGTGTTGAGTACTCTTCCATTGAACTCAGTAACATGGCCTCCCTTAACCACTAGAACTGTAGTGTCTTGCAAGTAGTAGCTTTGTTGCAATTCACTGCCCACTTTCTCGGCTACTGAGCCCCAAAGCATCAGATCATGCCTATTCTCAATTCCTATGCCATTCCTATTCCCAATATTACATGCCTATTCTCAATTCCTATGCCCGCAACCAAATGGGCCCTAAGTTCATTGGATTAGTATAAGGTTAAAATTATCTTCATAAACCCTACTCTTTTACACTTCATTTCAGAAATCTTTGTAAGTGTTAAACCCACAAAATTTCAAAAAAAGAAAAAAGAAAAGGGAAATTCAAAAGTTGAATGATCAAATCTTGAATAACCATGTAAGTATCCTTGGAGGTTTTCAACAAATCATCCTACCATGATAGTCTATCCTGGACATTAAAAACACACACATTTGGAACCTTGGAGTTGTCTTTGTGATCACATAGTTCATCTGTTTAGAACATAAAGATTTTGATCAAGAGAGGATAAAGTACCCCTTGGTATTTTATTTTGTGTTGTCTGTCATAAAGCTCACACCAACAAGAAGCCTAGACACATGTCAGAATGGTTATTTAATCAAATTTATTACATTTGTTTCTGAGGCCATAAAAATCTTATCAGCTTTTAATATCTAGCATTTGTATGATGAATATTCACCATGTTGAATGATGAATATTCACAGTAATTATCTGGACAGATTGATCTGTGCCTACAATAAATAAATATTGACACATCTTCCCATAGTGGAGGTTTAAATACAACATGAAATAGCATAGGAAATTGATACCAACAACAGTTGGGAATACGGATGTGTGAACTGAAATATGTTGCCTAAAAAAATATTTTCTAGATGGAAAAAAGCTTCTTGGCTTTCATTACTGATTTCCTCAGCTATCAAAAAAGATAATGAAAACAAGAAAAGGTTATTGTCCTGCAAAAACTGTCATGACAACCATTTCCAACCATCCACTACACAAAACTTCTGGCAGCTACTGCTTGTTCAATTTTTTCTATAACCTCATTGACGGTCATCATTCCTAGTTCTCCACCATGCCTTGAACGAACAGTTAAAGTTTCACTCTCCACCTCCTTTGGCCCCACAATAGCCATTAATGGTATCTTCTGTGTTTCTGAATTTTGAATTAGTTTGCTAAGATGCTCACCATATGATATTTCTGCTCTAATATTTTTTTTCCTCATCATTTCCACCACTTTCTGACAGTACGGTACCTGTTGAATTCCAATATTAATTAGTCAACCTGAAACCCTTTGTAGGAAAAACAAAATATGAACATGCAATCAATCTATAGACCTGGGTGTCTGTTACAGGTAAAAGACGGGCTTATACTGGAGACAGCCACAAGGGAAAATCACCAGTGTAATTCTCTATTAATATGCCAAAGAAGCGTTCAAGAGATCCTAGGATAGCTCTATGAATCATTATTGGCCTGTGTTTCTCTGAGTTTGAATCAACATAGAATAAATCAAATCGCTCAGGAAAATTAAAATCCACCTACATACAGATTTCCACAGTATTATTTTGATTAGAAAAATCAAAGTCAACTCCCCAAGATTATACTAATTAAAATTCATGAGTATAGGCCAAATATGTTTACCTGAATTGTTGAGCATTGCCACTTTCTTCCAAGGGCATCTTCAATCTTAAGATCAATCTTTGGACCATAAAATGCACCTCCTCCTTCATCAACAGAATAATCCCAACCCTTGTCTTGAAGGCCGTATTTCAAAGCAAAAGTCACTTTCTCCCAAATATCATCACTACCCACTGCTTTCTCAGGCTTTGTTGATAAGTTGACTTCATAGCTCTTAAAACCAAATTGAAACAATATTACTTCTATAAGATCTAGAACAGATCTTATTTCTTCCTTGATCTGACTAGGCAAACAGAAGATATGTGCATCATCCTGTGACAAACAATGAAACTCTTAAGCAATATAAAAGAGATAGATTGACTTGTAAATTTCAAACAAATCTTGAAACTGCAGCCCCTAACACCTACTAGATTGAAGATAGATTCATTTTATCAGTTTTAAATTGGTGTTCACGTAGATGTATAATAGAACAAGTCTCATCTCCTTGTAGAAATGATTAAAACTGATACTAAAAGAGAAAATGAACAAAGGCCAAAATAAAGTGGGGTCAAATTCAAAATAATGATTTAGTGTCTAATATTTTCTATTCTCGCCTGTGAAAAATGCTCTGAATGCCTCTTAAGATATTTCTAAATGATTAGCTTAAAATCTATAGTAAACATGGTTTCTCTTGCTTGTTAAAGATTAATTTAGGGAGCAGTACCAACTCTTTTTCAACGTCTTTGAATGTTAAATACTTCATGCCTTGAAAATGGGGCAGAATAAGTTATCAAGCATGTGTTCCTCAATATAGTATTATAGACAATTATTTTTAAAACGGTCATAAAAACTATAGATTTTTGCATATAAAGTATAACTGCCATGACAGATCTGTGTGACATAGGATTTTTTATTCTATTACTAATACTGTTCTTTGGCTTTTTATTAAATATGGATTATTTGATTAAAATTAAATCTATTGCATGAAAAATGAATTCATATACGAAGCTTTGCAGAAGAGACAATTCATCATGCCCATCAAACATAATAATTGTCGAATGAGTTGCCAGACATCACAAAAGCATTCAATTTACTAACAGTGAAATATTTGTTATTTTCTAAAACATGTGATTTGAATCTCAAACTCAATAGGAGATTCTTTATCAATTTTGTATAATCAGTGACAATGATATGTTGTTTCTGAAATAGTCAATTCTTCAAGAGCTTTACTTAATATCCATTTGCCAATTTAAGTATTATATACTTCTTGTGACCACGACACCTTTGCCCCATATTGATACATTATTTGAAATAGATTAATCATGGGGTGGGTATGACATGAAATCCTTACATACAATCTTGTATTGATTTCTCATCTATCATGAAGTTTCTTGTATGTCAATGCCTTTTTACATATTTATGAATCTCTAGAAGTGCATCAAGAACAACAAAATTCTACCAATGGAACAATCTTCCCAACATATAACCATGACATCAAGTACCCCATAGAAGAAAGAGTTGTCATCCAAAAGACAGCCTTAATGCAATGTTCCATGGGAATGCATATTGCATTACCTGGGGAGTGGAAGATGTTCCTGATGTTCCAGACATCCTCAAGACTCAGAGACTCAGAAAGGATGCCATCTTTCTTAGAACTAGACAGCCTGCATCATTTTCTACATAATGTTCTAAAAAAAGCTAATTTGTTAAAGAAAAACTTTTAAAAGTTAAAGCCTCTAGAAGGTAGGAGTGGGAAGATGGTCATTGCAAATTCAGTACATTGTATTTACTTTTCAAAATTTCAGCTTCTCCTAGTTTCTTGAAGTTACTTTAGTAGCCATAACCTTTTGGAAAAAAATTGCCGTCCTCAAAACTATTTCCCTACATCCCTCAGTCTTAGAAGCTCAGAGAAACACTACCTAAGAGTTAAAAGAAGACATCAGGGAAACTGAAACTATCACCTACCATATTTGCTAAATCACATTGTTAAAAGAACAATTATGAGCATCATAAGCCTTTCACTAAGATGCATCTCCAAGGTTGGCAATATTAAAATTTGTATTAGTCCTTAGCTGTAAGATTTACTAATGGCTCCACCCTATGTCATTACACAACGGACCTATGAAATTTGTCCTTAATGCCCTGGAGCTTGATAAAATTCATAATACTAGAGCACTAACAGGTGTTTCATGCCAAAAGGGAAAAACCTGCACCTCAACCCCTAACTAGAACTGATCATTATCCATGCAAACCTTTAAAATCTAATACATCAAAATCATGGATAGAACTCTTTGGACAGATCCATAAAAATATTTAACATGAGTATGTTTGTGCAGGTTCTAAAGCTGAGTATCCCACAAATTTGATAATTTTATTAAATGAGCCACTATTACTTTCCAATCAATACACCGCAGAAACCTGCAATGAAATGCAAGTTATCTAAAGCAGAAAAAAATTCTTGTGGAAGAGCTACCTTAACAATTCAGACAAAATGGGTATTAGCAAAATTCTGATCCAACCGGAATCCAATGCATTAATTACATAGTTACAAGCAAACCATCCAAACAGCCAGATATGTGGTTTTTAATATCCAATCTCAATTGTCAAATTTTTTTTGAGGCAGGTTATTAAGAGATTTAGTTTTCATCAAATCAGAACCAAGCACATGGATGAACTACTCGTTAACGCCAACCATGCACATTGTTATTTATAAATTAAATGTATTTTTTAGTATTTGGGGTTGATAGGCATGTAGCATTTTACATCCTCCCAAAATCAATAGCGTATTGGTTGCCCATATTTATGCTAACATGTCACAGAAACCAACCAATATCAATGTAGAAATAGCCAAAGAAAACCAGGCCCTTATTGGCACAATTTGTGTGGCAAGTGAAGGAATCAAGGATTAAGCTACACAAAATATGGCAGAATAAAAATACAATGTCCATGTAAGATTTGGGGTTTTGATGAAATAGTTCTTATTGCCAGGAGATGGGACCAAACTGACGTGGAAGTAGCCATTGATGATGTTGAAAACAATTGTTGTTTAATTTGAGCAGCTGCCAAAGAATGTGGGCATACCAGCCAAAAATAAATTACACCCCGACTTATAGATCTTAGACCACAAGAATGGATCCATTCACTACTGTGATTGGTGGGGAGGAGTAGAATATTGCTGTATGTGTCGAGATGGCTTCCATTGGTAAAACCTTATTCCGCCTTAGGCATATAGTACACACATTTGTTAGAAGAGTCTCATCCCTTTCGGCGGGGTGGTCTTCTTGGGAAGTTTAGTTGGGTAGACTTTAGAAAATTGCATCCTAAATTGGGCTTGCAGATTGATTAAGGTATGGATAGAGACAATGCTATGAGCCTAGGGCTTGCCATAACACAATTTTTGTAATGATTTGAAGCTTGATTAAAAGGCCAGACCATCCAATTAACATGTCAAACTACGAGGAAGTGGAGGTTCAAGCTGGAAGGAATCACCAAATGTTTTGAATGGCCTGCAGGGGAAGTATAAGTGTGCCGCTTATAAACTTGAGGACTTGTTTGATCGCCTATATGTCATAATGCTCCAATTGACAACCACTCAACAAAACACTACAACACGGGAACAATATTTTTTTTTTCATTCTTTGACAATCATTAATAACATTTCTGACATTCCTCTTCTAGGGTTGATGAAGTTAATGACATAGGAATTATCTCATCATGCAATCACTAAATTAATGCATTCGGAAGAATAGCTCTGAAAATTTTCTTAAGTCATCCAATGACATTCTAGAATGATTTCACGATAGTAGCACTACCCCTCAACTTCCTATGAATGTAATGGAAGTTTGAACCTCTTTTGTAAGAATATGCTGGTTCAGCATTGTGATAACATTCTTTGAAGGATGAGGATAGTTTTCCATGAGTATCTTGGGGATGTTTCTCTTATCTAGCAATTTAGGACAATTTATCAGATCCTCAAACAAATGAGTAATGGAAATACATGCACTTCCATTTGTATTCTTTCAATCATATTCTAATCAAATCTTTCAAAACCACTCTTGAAAAATAACATCCTCTTTGCTTTATTCACCATAATAACATTAAATTTCCTATAATAGATTTTGTCATCTCAAAATTGACAATTGCAGAAGCTTCAACTTAAAATTTGGTTGTCTCCCCTCTTAAGCTACAACAAATTTTGTAACATAAAATTTAGTCCACTGCATCATCATGCATTGGTGTTCCTAGCATAATACTAGGCATATGCTATGAAACACCATACTTATCAAACATAGATCCCTTATGAAGCATTGGATCACATAATTAAATTGAGCTATCTCAACCAAGTATTGGCTTATGGCTTTGGAAAATCAATGTAGGTTCTTTGGCCTACATATTGAAGGCTTGGATGAAGATTGAATGGACAATTTTATTTGGCTTTTTTAAGGAAATGGTATTTGAACTCATAAGAAATTAGAGTGGTGATCTCTTATGAAGTGTTGGATTTTATGAGTGTATCACAACCTATATGGAGAATTAACACACATTCGTGTGTTTTGGGGTAGGGTGGTTATTTGAGTATATATCTTATGTTTCTTTTCTCGTCTT
The DNA here is from genome assembly GCA_028749045.1 of Cupressus sempervirens. Taxonomy (NCBI): domain Eukaryota; kingdom Viridiplantae; phylum Streptophyta; class Pinopsida; order Cupressales; family Cupressaceae; genus Cupressus; species Cupressus sempervirens. Next base: position 679,231,160 of record CM053787.1, on the reverse strand, counting down.
GTTTTCTCTTATGTCAGCACTCTTCTTAATTTTTATAGATTTGCTTTTGTTGCATTATTATCTTCAATGGTCTAAGGAGGAGTTCATTATATTTTCTTCTAGTATCAATAAAGTAAATATCAAATGTCTTACATGAGGAAGTACAAACAACTTTGATAAGTATTACTTTCAACTAGCCAAAAACTATTGTTATTGACACAAAATTTTCTTGTGCATTAACAAGTTATAATTTTTTTTAATGTTGTGATGTTGCTATCAGGATTCAATTGTGTAGTTTTCGATCAAACTCGTTGGTCTATGTTTATGAGTAGTGTTTCACAATAACTTCTTTCTCATTAGAATGAATAGAACACTAAATACTCATCGCATCTAGGTTTGCTCACGGAGATGACGCATTGGGCTTTCTCGAGATGTTACCCACCCAAGCACCACTCCAACCCAAATTTTCTTAACCATGGAGTTTTTTAAAGGTTAATGTCATGCTCAAAAATCAAGGCTAAAGCACACAATTTTTTTAAAAAAAGGTAATAAAAAGTATCTTATTGAGCTTCACTTTGTTTCGAGAATAGTTTAATATTCTCTACTAAATAGGGCCAACCACGTGAAGGTGGAAGCTCATTTGGCCCCACCCCCCTCCCCCTAACATCACTCTACATTCCTCGTTAACATCTAACATTCATTCATTCTTTCAACCATTAATAAAATGTAACATTCAATCAATATCACATGATAACATTCAATCAATATCAAATGATAACATTCATTAACACATTAGATTCGTTAACATGCAACATTCATCAATATTTTGCATTAACACATAATTCGTGAACATTCATTAGCACATAATTAAATTCATTGAGACATAAAATACAGTCATTATCAATTAAGGTATGTAGTGACAATCATTTCTTTTTTTTCTTTCTATTTCTTTTTTCTATATAAGCTCTAAGAGGAGCATCAGTGTCATAATCAATTCCTCCCTCATCAGTTGTTCTGTTCTCTGTTCTTGATGATCTCAAATTCCTATGCTATTGCAAAGGGGGGTCCTCTGCAATAACAAATAAAAGAGTTAAATTAAAAATAATTTATTATAATTGTTACAAGTATTTAATTATTTTAAATAACATAATTATGTCTCTTTACCTGATCTGACCACATCATTTTGTCTGGACTCAACGTCAACACGGTCATGAACATCGACCCCTCGATCATCTACAGCTGCTATACAAAATGTTACGTTAATCCAAACACCAATTGCAATTACATATAAAAAATTTAATAGCAAATGTATACCTCCACCACTGGGATGCACATCATGCGAACCTTCAACATCCACAGATTGTGTAGAAGGATTGTCAGGCTGCATTCCAACATCCTACGCATTGTTATCATTGATTGCTTAAAACAAATATACTCACTTTATATTGGAACTTAACATCAAATAGACTAATTGGTAAAGTATTCAATTTGAAATAAATTTCATTTAGCTTATTTACCTGTGGCTCAGATGCATCAGTATTAGAACCTTCCACACTAATTTCAACTCGTAGCCGTTCAGCCATAGCTCTATAGCCTTGTTGGAAGCCAATTCTCTTATCGTCTTTTGTGAGGCATCTCTTGAACTCTGAGCCCTGCATTTTTGTGTGGTGTGGTGAATTTTACTTGCATTGTTTCATCAACCAATGGAGGGTAGTTAAAATATCAACAGAAAATCATCTATATCCATCACAGTATAATAGGAGAAAAATCGAGCAGTTTTGATGGAGCAATCTACTATATAAATATTGCGTGTTTGTATGCTTTTCTTGTACCAACATATTTTCTCCAAATTCTTAAGTTGGGTAAGAGTTAGTTCAGCTCTTTGGAAATAAAAATGGCTGCAAGTGCTACTGCATTCCCTCATTCTTTCAATCACTGCCTTTATTCTCAACTATTGGAGGAAAATTCAGTCAAGGGTGAGATTTTAAATAATGTCATATTAGTGAATCACAAGTTTTCTTCACTAATCTAGATTGCAGAGTCTTGACTTCAATTGTTGAATTGTTTATATTGAATATGAAAATCCTCTACTGTTATTATATTCTATTGACCTATTTATAATTGATGAGCTAAATAAGGGAGTCCTAGCATTTCCCTTCACATTATATAAAAAATTTGATACAATTTTTCATTTACTAATACTTACAACTCTTGCTTGAAGTTTCAAAAAACCACCAGAGCCGAGCTTGTGTGTCCCGTGCTTTTCTAGTCTTGCCTTTGTTGCCTTTGATGTGTCAGGCAATCTATGAAAAGTTTGAAATATGTTAGATAGTATAAATATGGAGGTTAATTAGTACATAATTAGATTCTCAACAGTATCACATACCTTGCTATACTCTCCACTGGTGTAATATTATTTTTCTTGTCAGCTTTATACTTTCCATCCAAAATCAAAGCCTTCCACTCAACCTCAGTAACATAGGGTGGACGCCCGTACCTGAGGTTATCCCGTAAATTTTTTCTGTACTAGTCCCTAATATACTTCAAACATAAACCAGCTTTTTCAAGGAGCTTGTTTCTCTCGAATGCACGAGGTCCAAAGAGTTGGGTCATGCTCTCTATAAGATCATCCTTCAACGGTTTGCATTGGTGATTCCACCTTTTAAGTAAAAAAAACATGTTAGACTCATAAATGAAGTGAAGCTACCTTTAACATAGTTCAAGAAATGGACGAAAAGGAAAACTATTATAGCAATGATATGAAATCAAAATAGTGGTTTGGTGTTTTAGTTAGGATATGATGTTCCACCAGGTACGCATGGTGGGCCCAAATATTTGCAAACACTCATCACCAAGTTTTCTCCAAAAAAGATTATTCCCTACAAAACAATCATGGGATCATTAGTCGATGAAGAGTGATCAAAAACTAAATTACTATTATATCACTATAGAATAATAATAACTTTAAAGTACCAGGAACTTTGGCTACTTTTAATGGAATGCCTTCATCGTCGCTGACGATCAATGTGACATCCTTCACCGTTCCCGTACTAGGAACATAGGAACATCCAGGAAATGATGTTGCAGGTCCTATTGCAAAAAGTTTCATAAGTTTCATAAGTCTTTGTCACGATCAAAGTATAAAAGAACAAATGATAATTGATGTTATAAAGTTGTTAAAAAGAAACTGTTTGTTGCTGTCATAAGAGAGAAAAAGAGGGATTTGTGTACCAGCAGATGGTGCAACAGTCGATGCATGTAAGCTACGTGTTTCTGACTTAGCAGTCAAAAAGAGATTTTTGGTTGTCCTGGATGGAGGCGGCGTCATCGTAGGATTCAATTTATGTGAAGCTAAAGAGTAATATTGTTAGAGCATGCATAAATATAGAACGCGTGGACTAGCATGGACAAGATTGTTAGAGCATTAAAAAAAAGGATTGTTTGAGCATGTATTGTCAATGATTATGATCATTCCTATATATATTCAATGGAAAATAGAAGTGGGGAATGGAACATGCGATCTACCTAAACCACCTGCAGCACCCTCATCATGGGAACGGGGCTCGAAATCAAGCAAAAAACTCTATAAAGACAACGCATCCATATTTTAATTAATACCATAAAAGAGCATAACATAAAAACCATTATTGAACTCTTGTTATAATTAAAAATTTCATTAATACTTACTTTTAAGGACTCAGAGGTGTGCAACAATTCAGATGCCCTATCTTTAATTTGTTGAGTCATAGGCTTTATGGTTGCCAAACGTAGAATTTCTTTGCTAATTTTCTTTAAATTAATTTTAATCAAACCGATTGGGTCATCGGTCTCTGCTAAATCAATATAGAAAGGGTCTTCCTCAGGGGGGGCCTGTTGAGGGACTGCAGGTTCCTTTCCCTCCCTCTGACCACTAGCCCTCTGTGACAACAATAGTATTAGTATTATCAAAATTACTCCAAAAAAATAAAGAAAATAACATTTTGCTTCTATCTAGTTTGCACAATTACAAATGAGTTTTACCTGCTCATGTGTAGATGAGCCAGGAGCATCGTCAGCATCCCCTCCGAGCGGTTGCTCCATATTGTGCCCCTGTGTCAAAGATGAAGTATAAAAATGTTAGCCAAAAATTTATTGACTAAATGGTATGTTGGAGTCATTTATTATAAGTTGGTTTAATAGTATGTACCACCCCCATGATAGTAGCCTCGTTTGTATCTGTGCAGTTCAAATTGTAATCAATAAGAAGCTCTTTCCCTGCACGTATTGATTTTATCGCACAGATTAATACACGATTTCCCTCGCGCGCCTCAAATATGCAATTGGGTTGCTTTATAGTTGACCCAGGTCGTGTACTATTTATAAAACCCACAATATTCCCTATTGCTTTTGGCCTTCCATCAATGTATATAGCCACACTTTTACTTTGATTATTGTCTTGCTGTTGTATATAATTTGCTAAGAGGGCATACCTATGCATACTTTTTTTATATTTAACAATATGCATCCAACTTTTGTAATCGTAACATGATCCAACATACTCCATCAATTCAGAAACTTTGTTGTAAGACACCTTTATGCCGTCCATAGAAAATAGGCCCAAACCATGTAGTGATGATGGTGCTATGCAATATATCCTCTCGCTAACACAAAAATCAGTCTTTATTGGAGGAAGTTCCTTGGGTACCCAATGTTTCTTTAGATGTTGGTACCTCAAGGGCACCTCGATGTTGCCTTTCTCATCATCATAAGAACATGACCCCCCTTGAGCAAGGAAAAATTTCATGCATTTATTGAATTTCATTCTAGTCCTTTGACCTCTAGTTAATCTCCCTGTTCTAGATAAACTGCATGTCTCACTTTCCTCTTCTATTCCTATATTTCCCTCACTCGAGGAAGACACTTCTGACAAATACCTATTCGCTGGTACCTGCAAATGGGAGAGATCTTAGAAGACATCAATCTTACTATTGATAAGTGTATTAAATAGACTGTCTATAAGGAGTATTGACTTATACCTGTCGATCCATGAGACTGTGCGGGATGCTCCTGAAAGGGGTTCAATTTCTTGCAAATTTAATTCAATTATCGTGAGCATAATCACATCATAATCATAATCACATCCATCATTAGCATCACATAAAAATTAAAAACATTAAAAGGTACACAATAAAACACTTAAATCAGGCTCACATTATAAGCCTACTAGGGAAGTAGGCCTAGTGAAGGGCTAAAACTGGGTTTTTGTATCAGCTGATGAGTTGAGGGCTTAGTCACCTTGGGGACATGCTATTTGAAGTTGTTTGATGTGTGTGGAGATGGAGGAAACACCTAGACTAAAGCCACTTGCATAACATTTTGAAATTCAGTTAGATATTTTATATTAATTAAGATAATTGTAATTTCTTCCAAAACTCATTATAATAATTTTAAAATGGATTACTGGTTTCTTTTTACTTACCGTGTAAATCCCATAGATCCAAATACATGTACTGAAATAAGTTTTCTAGTTTTAGTCTGTAAATCAACATACTGATACAATGTTATTCCTATTCTAAAATGAAATGTTAGAGATACTTGAATTATTAACCAACAAATTGGGTAAGCACTTATATTATGTTTTCCCTATGAATTTTATTCTAGGTACAACTCCCTTTTATAGATATTTAATGAATTCCCTTTTCTAAACTAAACACTTACAAATGCTTTTGACCTGAAAGAAAATAAGGCTCAATACATTCACGAATCAATATGTGTTTTAAATAGTTTTATTTAATTAATTTAGATTAGCAGTATTCTATTTGTAGTTGAAACTTGTAGCTTTTAAATAGATAATGAATAAACTATGTAACCATATATATAAGACAAATATATTTCTATCAAGAAATGAATATTAAATAGATTAAGGATTGATGGAATACCTCTAAATTCCATCATCATCATCCTCGTCGTCATCATCATCATCATCATCATCATCATCATCGTCATCATCATCATCATCCTCCTTGCCATCATCGTCGTCGTCATCATCAACATCATCATCAACATCAACATCATCTTCATCATCATCATCAGTAGCAGCATCGTCGTCATCATCTTCTTCTTCTTCTTCATGAAAATTTGTGTCAGGAACATCATCCAATAACTGTCAATCGTGATCACCATCTACATCATCTTCTACTTCTTCGGTATCTTCTTCTTCCATCGCATTATACTTTATTGGCCTTCCTCTCGGTTCATGTCTAACAACAAATGACCAACCCGGTTTATGTGGAACCTCTGAGTAAAATACCTGATCACATTGGCTTGGAAGAACATAAGGCTCATCCCCAACTAGCTCAAACGACCTTGTATTAACCATTGTAAATCCATTATCATGTTCAATAACAGTTCTATCAGGACCATTTGGATTAAGTCGTAGCCTGTACCATTTGACAACGAAGAGTACTAATTTGAAGGAACTAAAGTCACACTCAATTATCTCATCCAAAATGCCATAGTATCAATTTTCAGACTCTTGAGGATGTAAGTCATTTCTAGATGAAATATTAGTCACTTGAAAGACTGTAGTTATTCCTAAATCACAAGTTTTCTTCGTGTCATCCAACACTTTGACGCAAAATTTTTGACCATTACAGAACATAGCCTTGTGGTGTTTAACCTGCAATAATATGTGAAACATATCAAAATTATTGTATCGTAAGTTGATAAACATACGGGTGATTAATAAATTTGTACGTACTTGGAAATCTCTTGAACCACGTGCTAAATCTATTTCCCTTTGTGTAACATTGGAATCTCCATTACGATGAGCTTCTTTAACCAATGAAGATACACCTTCCCATGTTAATGTGCGACCAAAATGTTGACATTGTTCAATCCATACCGTCATCCAATCAAGATTGTTTGCAATATACAAATGTAGTGCATCCCACTCTCGAGCACCTGTACCAAAAAAAAAAAAGACAACTTACAACCGATTTATTTTGAAGATTAAGAAATAATTTATTACAATAACATCTTATAATTTATTATCTCTCACTTTCCTAAATGTACCTTTCCCCATCAAGTACTCCCCCTCTAATTTTTTAAAAGGCTCAAGATCCCAAATGCGATCTACATGGATATTTGATGCAAACTTAGGAAGATATTCAGTAATGTACACCATAGTCTGGTATACCATATATCCCTCTACCATAGAACCCTCAGGATGTGCTCTTTGTCGAACCAAAGCCTTCAAATATTTCAAATTCCTCTCAACCATCCACATTGACCTAGTGTGTACAGGTCAACACAATTCAATCTCCTCAACTAGGTGTATGAGGTAGTATTCTTGTGCATTGAAAAAAGTTGGAGGTAGACACCTTTGCATTTCACACAATAAATGAGGAATTCTTCTCTTCCAATAGTTTATATCTTCTTTATGGATTTCTTTAGATGACAACCACCTACATTAAGAGATTCAAGTCACAAAAAATATATAGATATGAGACTTTACAAAATAATATACAATAGATTACATAACAAGAAAAAAAAATCACGAATATAATAAATATATACAACAAATTGAACAGATATTACTCCTTACCTCATATATTTTCCAAGATTGTATATCACTTGTTTGATGTTATTGTTGAAGTGCTCTGAGAGAGATAGAGGAAGCACGTACTATAGTAATTATAAACCAATCATTTCATTGTTTTCTAACATAACATAATGAACAATTCACGTAGTTTATGAATATATTGTAAATACAGAAGAACATAACTTACCTTGACGAAAGTATGCCAATCATGCGTTTTGAGCCTTGGCCCAAATTCACTTTTTTTTGATATGAGATTGTTTATGTTCGTAGCAAATCCTATGGGAAATCGAATTTTTCGTATGACTTCTTTTATGGCATCACTTTGCTGCTCCGTTAATAACCATGGAAGGGCACTTATATTAATTTGATCTCTGTTGCTATTTTAGTGAATGAAATTTTTCAATGCATGATTGGATTCATGTATGTCATTACAAATTTTGACAATTTTTTCTTTGTCATGCCTTCCATCCAATATTTTTCACAATGTCTCTGTTATATTCTTTCCAATATGCATAGTATCAAACAAATGCACAATTTGTAAGTGCTCGTAGTAGGGCAACCTACTAAATTGTCTGGGATAGCTTTTTAGTCCCTTTGGAAGGTTGTCAGTATTGCCTTGACGACCTTCACGATCATCAATTACACAATTAGTCAACAAAAATCACAATAGAAATATATAAACTACAAACATAAACCATTAGGTGGAACGGCATTACCTCGACGATTAATTTTATTATATTCCAACTTCCATAGGTGAGGTGTCATTCTTCATGGCTTTGATGTAGTCTCTTCTTTCCCATTGAAAAGATGTTTTTTTGTACTTCGATACTTATGATTCCTATGGAGGAAGTCTCTACACTCATCAAACACCTGCTTTCCTAAACTTTTTGAATGATGAGATTTCATCTTTGGACCACAAACTGAACATGCAAATTTTACCTTTGTTTGAAGACCTACAAGATAATGATGTAATTGGATTATTAAATATGTTGATTTTTATAATTAGAATTATTGTACGCAACTTGAATTCACTATAACATACCACAAAAATGTGTTAGCCCTGGGGCATCATGTATTGTCCATGCAAGTATTGCATGGAATTGAAATTGTCTTTGTCGTATTGGTTTAGACACGTCATACATAGTGACACCATTCCATAACTCCACCAACTTATTGATAAGAGGCTCAATATATACATTCATATCTTTTACTTGATATTTACCTACTTGAATGAACATTAACATTACATAGTTATTGTGACCGTTTTACTGCAAGATTTGTAAGTACGTGTAAATTAATAACTATCAAATGATAAGATACCTGGAACAATCATTGCCAACATAATGTGCTCCCTCTTTATTGACATCCACGGAGGAACTTTATTGTTGATAACAAAAATAGGCCACACCGAGTAAACAGATCTCATCTCTCCAAATGGATTGACACCATCCACTGCCAATGAAAGCCTGAGATTACGAGGTTCTTCTTTGAAGTGTTGCCACTTTTCCTCTATGTGCATAAATGCCGAACCATCTGCAGGGATTCGAATAATGTCATCTTGACTTCTATTGCATGCATGATAATCCATAAATTGAGCCAAGCTACTACACCTGAATAATTGTCGCATCCATGGAATAATGGGGATGTAACGAAGAACCTTTTGAGGCACCTTTTTTGTTAGTCGATATATTCGATATCTACTCGTATGACATACAAGGCATTGTGTTGCAAATCCATGTTCTTTATAATATATAATATGATTATTGGGACAAGCATGTATTGCTTCATACTCCATTCCAATATCTTTCATAACAATAGTTAATTCTCGATATGAGCGAGGTAGAATATTTGATGATGGTAACAGAAAATTGCCTATCAATCTACAAAAAAAAATATAAGTTGTTAATATAAAAAATATTAGTGGTACATTATTCACCCTTTGTTAACTATAAAGACATATATGACATACCTTAACATACGTGACATTTTTATGTTGGATAAACCATTCATAACCTTCAAGTTCAACAACAACAATACAATAGGGAGAAGAGTTGTTTGGGAGTCTTCGTATAGGGGCTCGTATGCCTTCTGAAGTAGAGGTACATCAAGGCTATCATCATCATCATGATTAGATACGCTTGGACTAGATGTTTCATGGATCAATGTATTTATACCATCCTCTTCAATTGTGTTTTCTGGTGCATGATCGTCATCTTCCATGGGATCATTATCTTCACCTTGGATATTTGCACCTCCATGTTCCTCCACTTCGAAAACCATATTCTTTGGATTGTTGTGGTTCATATCATGTACTTCCCTGGGAAGATCAACCTATATAAAATTGATTAACATAAATAAACCATGATCATCAACTCATCATCAAGTGATTTCATATGTATATAAATTGTTAAAATGATATAATGAACAACTTACCAGTGGATGATAGTCATGCCCCCCTTCAATGTGACCATTCTCCCTATAATGTCTCTTAACTGTTTTGATTAGCAGTCTTCCACAGTTTAAGCCCTTACAAATATTGCAAGAACAATAACATTTTCCACCACCTTTTCTTTTCAAGTTAGACCACAATCTAGCGATTGTCTCCCTGTTTTGTTCTTCACTTATATTATCTGACATGATCGTTCTTTGCAGGAAGCAAAAATTGGGCTATGAAAACTTTGGTCTACAACTTTCACAAACTAAGCAAAACTATCGAAAGTACACAAATCTTCTTAGACCTAGCTAAATACTTTAATAGTTTAAAAATACTTTCTTTGACTTTATTCCTAAGATTATTTGTAAAACTTTTACCAACTGCCTGAAGGTCTTATTTCAAGAGACCTTACAACATTAAGCCATTAAAAGCAATTTCAAAACATATAAGCTAAAAGTCTAGTTAAAATATACATTAGAATAAAAAAAAAACAATTTTCATACCCGAGCGTGCGGCTATAACTCGTGCAACGACCTTCTTGCTTAGCTGTAGAAGCTCTCCAGCAATCAAATTATACAAACTACAAGGCCTAACAAAAATTTGAAAACATATAAGCTACAAGTCTAGTTAAAATATACATTAGATTAGATTCAACAATAGCAAGCAATGTTATTCAGAATTAGATTCAACAAACCTTAGCAGTGTAAATAGCCATCTCCTCTAAACTGGACTCCAGACATGAGGGGGCATTCACATACTCTTCCCCTAAAGGTATCCTGAAGAACAAAAGCCACTATTCTTGAGTTTGTGAACTGCACCTCGAGATGAATGAAGCTTAAAGGGAATGAAAATTGTTTTGATACATTTAAATCAGAATGTAATATTTATTCATAAGTATATACCTTGCAAGCACTTAAAATTGTTGTTATATGTGTTGCGAGAAAAGAAGAAGTTTATACTTATGTGTATAGATGCACTTCCTGTATGCAATCCAAAGCTTGAATGTTATCAAGTGTGTCCAATGATGGGGAGAGACCTCTATGCAAGCAGAAGATCTGCAATGAAACAAAAGAAAAGAAAATTTTCTTATAGTAAGAACAAGTTTGTTGTGCTGCACAGGGTACCAACAAAATAGTGTATAATATCTTTTTCTTTACCTGGCTTTCAATTCAACATGAGAGCCTTTAATAGAAAAGTCAAGTTGATAACATATTTAACAAGAGTTGCAGGGCAACACAGTTCCTGCGTAAGTCCAAGAAAATGTGTGAGGATTCACATAGATTTGCGCAAGTCCAAGAAGATGTGTGAGCATTGACATAGATTTTGTGAACATTTTCTATGTAATGAAGATTTTACTACAAATGGAATGAACCTAGGGGTCGATTGGTAAACTGATTATTTGTATCAAATGGTGTAAAATTGAAACTAAAACCATTTCAATTGGCCACGCCACTCATGGACTGTTCCTCCATATGTTATAATACTTTCATCATATATCACAAATATGAAATAGAATATGTAGCACACTGAAATAAAGCATTAAAAGATAGTGTCTAAATGTAATTAAATATATGGAACTGGTTATAAGAATTTGTACAAATCAATCAGAATGGGTTGAAATTAGTGCATCTTACTTCAACATTTCATGTAACACAGCCAAATCCAAAAGAAATCTCACAAAAAAACTACTTGAGATGTATAACCTTTATCTTCCAATATCCAATGGCTCCTTATAGGTGTTAATACAAAGAAGCCAACTGTCAAAAACTGTGACAGTGATAAACATTTTGAAAAATAAAATTGTATTAGGTATAAATAAAAAACAGTGAAGAATGGTGTAGACTTGTAGCCAGAAGATAACACAGTGAAAATTGATGAGCTCTTTGTTATCACCCACCTCAAAGAAACGTGCATATCAACTCCAAGTGTCAAATGTCAGCTGTAAGTGCAACAATGCAAGTTTTCATATATGTAACTTGTTTTTCTACTACAGTCAATGCTGATACATCCTGCTTTAACATAAATAGATTAGTCACCAAACAAATTATCAAGAGACCCTATGGTCATCATCATGATTATTTGCTAAGCCAATTTCAACATCAAAGCCTCTAATATGAATATAGAGGATCATAACTAGATCCCATATGATTGTCATAGAGTGAGATCTGAAACATTGTGATTCAAAAAAAATATACAATCTCTTCTAGAAACAACATCAAGTAAAATCTTGGATAGCAGAAAAATTGTTATGTATAACAGAAAGTTGTTTTTAATTCACCAAATAGAAGGATGTTTACCAATGAATAGTTAATATATTTTGTTACACTGACAAGTGTGGGTGGGAAATTCTTGGGCTGCTACTCCTAAAGTCGAATATGATGATGTTGAATGCCCTGCCTCATGGAAAGTAAAATCCTATTGTGCATGTCTCCAAAGGCACCATTGGAATACATCTAATGATGTTATGAGATCTTATCTCTTTGTATTGGGTACCATCTTTGAAATACTTGATCTGTTCTCATTCCTCAGCTGATCAAGACTGCAGCCACAGTACAAATAAGTAACCAACTATTTCTGAGTTTGATTCTGCTCTAAAGGAAAATGCCAGAACCACTTCTTTTTCTATTACTGAGTTTTTCTGCATGTAATCACCAGTTTGCCAAGTTGTTTGAAGTTTGAACCATGCTCCATATATGCCAAAGTAAAATAATCAAGTAGGATGCATGTGAGCGAGAGATAATTATGTAGAACCTAGATGTAGAATATAATTATGTGCATTCTCTTGCATTGATGTTTTCCTGTATCGTACATATTATTATTTTGAATTGTAATACTGATAGCATGTTCACCGTGTCTTTTCTCTGAATTTGAATATTTCTTTTCATGTTTCATTTGCCGCTTCTTTTCATAGTACCTCTAAGTTGTACTTGTTTACTTAGTAGGTTTTTAGGGTACTTGCTATTTTTGAAGTGATAAAATGTTAAGAGAGATTATGGTGATGATGAAGAGTATGCTATTACGATGCTGTCTTTTCACTTGATTTACATTCAATTTGATGCCTATTGAAAGGATTTGTTGTGTATAATAAATATCTCTTTCTATGAATGTGAATTCGTTTTCTGTCACTTTCTTCAGTTTTTGCCGAGAATGAGTCGTTCTCTTACTCTTTGCTTGGTCTATTCGTTGTGTTAAATTCTATTTTTGTGGGTATCAATAAACGTTTAGAAATATTTAAGCATATATGTAGGATACGGTTATAGTTAGTAGTAATATTAAGGATTTCAGGAGAACTGAATAAGCCCTGATTCGAAGATAACTTGATAGAATGTCCATAGTTGTGTCGTTGAACCAGACAAAATCTTGTTATTAGTGATTCTTGTAAGGTGTTAGCTAATATAAATATCTATTTCAAATACAAAAATCTTGTTATTAGTGTACCTTCACTTCCAATGTTATGCGAAAGGCTATCCTGCAATGCGCGTGCCTTTCCTTTCAGAAGAACCCTGTGTCATGCGATTTCATTCAAATGAGGGTTTTTGGCTTTTTTTTTCTCTTATATCTCGCTAGCATCGCAATTGCGATGCTTGATGTCACAATTGCGATGACATCGGGCTAAAATTGAAAAAAAAAAGCCAAAACCACATTACCTTTTCTTGCCGTCGCAAATTGACCCCTAATGTATTAGTGATACCTTGTAAATCTTGTACCATACCTTGTATATCCAAATCTTGTCCAAAGTTTGTACCATATTCCAACCTGTAAATAATCTTGTATCCTAGCTTGTATACTACCACATGCACACACAAAACCCCATTTTCACTTAAGCTTTTTGCAAACCATCTACCTATCCACCTATCACCTATTATAGACATCCCATCCTTCACAAACATTTCCATCTCACAAAAACCAAAACATGAACAAAATTGTACATTTGTAACATATCTTGGTCCATCAGCTTGTACATCCTCTTTAGCTTAGTACCATTGTATCTATCCAGCGTTCGTGTCAGTTCATCCTTGATCAGCATCTTGCACCTATCGCACATCTTGGTTAGCTATTCCAATGCATCCTTTAGCTAGATTTCCTGTCACCAAAGTGTTATCTTTCTTAGTTCAGCTTGCCAGATGCATCACTCATCCAAATCCACTAGCTTAGGTGCTCTCTGATAGGTCCTTACAGGATATAGCTTTCCTCATGTCTGATCTTGGTCCGTTAGTACCTTATCCTACCCATCTCATTGGCAAACGGTTCTCTTTTGGATTTTCACTTTCTTTTGATTTGGACTCTTCCCTGTTGGGTCTTGAAATATCTTTTCTAACAGATCTCCTTGTTCCCTCCTCAAGGTTGCCACGATCTTCCATATCATGGTATACTGCGAATGGGGCAATCAGAGCGTAAAGTTTTGATCATGTTTTTTGCTTGTTTTCTTTTCTGATTGTGGGTTACCTAGTGTCATTTCCACACTCCTTCCTCTGGGATTCATGTGTGATACTGGGGCAATCCTTACGTGTTTGTTTTGAGTCAGTTCGTTAGTCATCTAGATAGTTGGTGAAAAGGCCTTGATGTTCTTGGTAACCTTGGCAATTAACCAACAGTCCTATAGCAAATCTAGTGCTCAACTACATGGTGGTACTTCTCTTTGAAGTATCCCCCTGCTCAAAAAGCTTCAATGGTTTTCCTTCATCTCCATTATCCCCCATCCATATGCAACATCCATCTCTCCTACCCCAGCTTATGCATCAGTATCTCTTTGAATCACTTCTTACCTTTAGCTTTAGGGATCCACAATCCTAGTCTTAGGGATCCACGAATCCAAATCAATCCACCAAGCCTCATCTTTCGAGATCCACAATCCTAGTCCTAGGGATCTCCGAAACCCATCTTTCACCAATCTGACTCTTTGAAATCCTGTTGCATCAGCTTTTTAATCCCCTCATCCATCTCCCCATCCTAGATTCCTTTTATAGCACCCTACTCCTTCATCCTCTGCAATCCCTGAGAACTTAAGCTTGCTTCCTCTTGTGCCTCTAATTCTCCCTTTATCATTCTCCCGTAGTGAGAGTTTGAGCTAACTAAACCTTTTCTCTTAAGCCAATCTGAGTCTTCTTTCTCATCTCAGATTCTTGTACTTTTCAAGAAGGTGTCGAGCCTCGCTTTCTCTCCCCACCGCCTTCTTGAGGAGGCATCTTGCAGTCCATTCTCTCCTCTTCTGCTCTAGCCTTGGGCATCTTATTTTCTTATCTTTGATGCCATGCCACTTGCGGCATCACATCAAAGAGGGGCAAAATGTAGACACCTAAAAACCTTTAGAAAATAAAGTATTTTTATTTTCTGAAAAATTCCTGATGACATCATCATTTATTAATTAATTAATTATTTAATTAATTAATTTATTTTTATGCCATTAAATCCCTTTATCTTAATTAAAAATATTTAATTAAGGAATCCATCCCAAAAATGTTTAAATCTTATTTAAACATTATTTCCTTATTTATTAATTATTTAATTAATAAATTGACCAAAAAACCCAAATTAAATTAAAAATTTATTTTTTGCCCAAAACTTGGCCAATTTCCTTAAGACCACTAACCTCTTCCAAAATCTTCTAATCGTTCTTTAATTTTGATTAAAGGCTAATCCCATCATTTCCTACCCCTAATCCCAACTCAAAATATTTAATTAAGATTAAATATTAATCCTCATGTTTATTAAAAAAGTTTTAATAAATATCTCCTCAATCCAAACCCTTGAAATAAATAAAACTTTATTTATTTCCTAAAAATCTAATTTATCCTCATCCTAAGAAGTTCTAGACTCTTCTAGAAAGTCTTCATCCTCATCCTAGGAAATTCTAGACTATTCTAGAAAGTCTTTATCATCATCCAAAGTCTAGACTTTTCTAGAAGATATCTTTAAACCTAATCTTAATCCCCTCCTAACCTTGTCACATTCCCTAAACATGGGTTAAAACTTACTAACCCAATCCAAAGTTAACAAATATCTCCTCCTTCACCCACCCTCATTAAATGCCATCCACTTGCCTATCACTAAGCTAATCATAAACCATCCTAATCCATCCTCTAATCATTTGCACAATCCTAAGAAAGCTTAAAACCTTCCTAATCAAGCCCAAGTCGAAATTTCTCTCATCTCCCTCAAAATATCTCAACCATAAAACTTTATGAAGCCCACAAGGTCATAAATGACTCTTCCAAGCCCTTTTATTGCTCTTACAAGCCATTATGAGGGTCTTTATGAAGATTTTATCCCTTGAGCCTCCTTTGTTGACTCATCTTTCCCCTTTCCTCCATCCTCTCACCCTATGACATGTGTCACTCCTTGATTGGTTGTAATGAAGCACAATCCATGTGCTCTCCTCTCATGGAATCTGAGCCCTCCATGAGCTTTTTCCTATCCTTGCATCTTAGCCCTCAATCCCTCAAGCCTCTTGCCTATAAATTGGATCCTTCCCCTTTGCAAAATAACACAATCCATGAAGTAAAGTCATAATGCCATTTTAAGAAGCCATTTTACATCAAAACCATACACTCACACCCAAATTCCAACTCCATTTGAAGCCCTTTTTGAAGCATAAGCTTGAGCATACATCCTATCTATTTAGACAAAGCCACTCAACAAGAGAGCTTCTCATTGAGAGAGTCCATTAATGGCTCATATTCTCAATTGAGAGCTCATCTTAGTCTATCTTGAAGTTTATGAATTTTTTTTAGTTTGTAGAAGCTTTATTTAAATTTGGTTTCCATTAGCATACTAACATTGCTCATATACAGTAACCACTAGAATGCTCGGTATAAATTGTAGTGCTTGGTGGCTACTGAAGTACATGAAAAACACTGTAAAATTTTCATTGAGCTTGGTAGCCATACAAAATCTAAATAAGTATTGTCACTAATAACAAAATTGATTAAATGTCAACAATCACGACCTAGGTTAACCTACATAGGGGTTTGTGCCCATAGATGGTCTTCTACTCGGAGCATTTTCTTGAGATCCATGAGAGGATTATTGTGCACCCTTTCTACTTGAGTTGATGCTTGAACCATGCTCTTTGTATCTCCCTAGGGTCCTTCAGAGTGGTTCCACATAGGCTGTATTGCTAGACCGATCAACACTTGGTCAGAGAGGATTGGATTTGTGACCTTTGTACTCTATCTAAGATAGAGATCGAGATCCATTTCATCTTTACATGTCCCATTTACTATGAGATTAGAGGTAGGTTTCACTGCCTATTTAGAGATTACAAATCTCTGTCAGCCTTCTTCAACTATCTTGATTAGTGGTGTTCAATCCTCTACCTTTGTGAGACTTCGCAGCTCTGTAACCACACTTTATAGCTCATGTTTCCTTGCATTCAGGCCTCAAATGAGCTCATCACCACCTTCTTCCCCCCATCACTCTCCAGGAGAAAGAAGCAACCAATAGGTATACACTTGCATTGGGACACCAAATTTGTTCAATTACATCACAGATTCATCAGACAACAACATTCTACTCCTAGCATTACTCAAATTTTGGCTTAGGCTCTTGGTCTCCCTGGATCTTATTCCTTAGTGATGGATTTCTTTGTATCAAGAAAAAGATATCTAGTCCTTCTCTTGTCTGTTCATTCTCATTTCCTCTCTTTATTTTTTTTTTGCGTGTCCTTGTCCAGATATTGTTTGATGTTCTCATTGGGTTTCTTTTTGTCCTTGTTGCATCTTCTAGTCCCTTAGACCCTTCATTGATCTTTTCTCAAACGTTAATATCATTATCTTATCTTATCTATCTTATCATACATACCATGTCTTGGAGGCTTGTTTAAGGCCATAGGGATTTATCTTTAGTTTACATACATGTGTGTTCCTATCGTGGATAACAAACCCTTCTAGATGTTCCACATATACTTCTTCATCAATGACACCATTTAGAAATGTTGTCATTACATCCATTTGATGTATCTTCCACCTTTTGGATGCAATAAAATAAATGGTGGTTCTAATAGTTGTATATCAAACAATGAGAGAAAATATTTGTTCATAACCAACTCTAGCCTTCTAGGAGAGTCCTCTTGCCACAAATCTAGCTTTGTGCTTTTCAATACTTCCATTAGGTGACTCTTTAATTTTAAATAGCCATTTTGAGGAGACAATGTGATGGAACTCTAAAATCTGGTAAAATTTAAAGTCCCAAAAATCATGTCAAGCAGAGAATCTTCAGGTCTTAACCACTACTTATATTTTAACAATATGCTTCAAGACATTAAAAGACATGATCATGAGGATGTAAAAAAGTAATCTAGTTCATATCCAAAAATGTCCGATATCAATAATCTCATGATCATACAATAATAAAAATCATTAGCATACAATTGTTTATTCTAATAAAGGTATTTGAATAAATTCAAATTAAATTATTGAGAGCAATTAGTAATGAGTTGCTCCAAATTATTATCTATGATGAAAATAATACCTCATAATAGAATGTTTGCCATAAAATTATTGGGTTCAAAAAAATCAAATAAAGATCATGATGGAACATAGATTTTGGTCTCCATTTGTGAAATAATGTCGTGGATTCATGATGGAAAAGGTCATTAATATCCATGCATTATATTTCAAGGTAGATTAAGTGCAAAGCTATAAATGTAGAAATCTTGAATGCATATTTTGAAGCACGTTGGAGCAAGGATAAAAAGTGAGTCTCGACAGATTATACAAAGATATTTTAATCACTATGGCATCTACAAAAGCAACTTAATTTGGAAATATGGATGTTATTGCGTAAGTGGGTAAGGAAAATCCCTACATGGAGAGAGGGCACTTTGGGTTGGGCTTAACCAGCACACTCAAAGCATTGAGTGCTTCGTTGGCTAGTGTGGGCCCAATTGTGACTCGTCCCAATTGAAACTTTCAGGAAATGTTGATTTATAGTCAACAATCCAAACTCCTCAATCTTTGCCAACATCCTTCAAATTTGGAATAGGCTACCATGGGAATTTTGTCAAATGTAATCGTTGCAACTTCTCTCATACAATTAGACAAAATGTGAACTGCTACACATGTATGTAAACCATGAAATCATGGAAGAGAAGTGTGGACTGTTTGACAATGTGCCACGTTTGGTCTTGTGGAATGTTACAATTGCAATATACTAATAGAAGGATATTGTTTGATAAATATTAATAAACTTTAGGAATAAATAGAATTGGCAGTTGTAATTCCAGTCATTTTCTATGATAGAATGGGAGTTTATTTATTTATTTTGCCTAGCTAGCAATTATCCTCTTTTCTAATCTGTTCTCTACTATTTGAATTTTTAAAATTTTTTTAAAAAGAATTTTAGTCTATTTGACAATTAAATAGTGAAGTCACTTCACGATATCTTTCACTCACTTCATACTATCTTGCTTTCTCTTAATTAAGAATTTATTAATTATAGAAATTCTTTACAACTTTTCTTTTATTCTAAAATATGGAAGGTTGACTTTTTTTATTCATAAAGTCTATCTTATTATAACATTTTTTTAGAATGGAGATTGTGTTGGCTTATAATACATCATTATTTAGTGATTTATCTTTAATTTTTGATTTTTTTCCCCTTCTTTAATCTTTCTCTTTACCAATTTAAAACTTCTTTTCTTCCTCCCTTGTTTAATTCCCCTTCTTCCTTGTAGCAACCATATTTATAATATACCGACCAATAAGGTCAAACTTCTCTATGTACATTATTGTCTTATATTCTTTCACTAGCTTTATAATTGAAGTTAAATTTTCTATATAGTTATGATTTAAGTTAAAAACCAAACTTTATATGTTTAACATTCACGAATGGTATGTCTATTAGTAATCGTGCAAACATATAGAGATAGATGTTCTTTTTGATAAGGTAAATATAGTTAAATCCAAAAGACTATGGCTCAAGATAAAAGGGTTAGAGATCATCAATATAGAATGTCTAATGCTCTAATAAAAAATAGCAAGAGAAATAAGGTTAAAAGATTTCAAGGTTAAGACATTTGTGTAACTACATAAGTTATACTTTTCTAACAAGGTGTTAAGAAAAATATTGCAAGTATTCTTTCCACAAGGAGAAATATAGATGGGAATTACATTAGAGAAATGAACTATTAAAACACGAAAAACCCAATATTTTACAACTTAGTAAAAGTGAATACGCGAAAAAGAATTAAAGATGGTGAATACTCAATGCTAAAGGAGAGGAAGCAAGGAAAATATTAAGTGGAAAACCATTTAAGGTTTACATGGATTAGTATTCTATGCATAGGAAACACATAACTCAATTAAGATGTAAATCTTCCCTAAAAAAAGAAGAAGATAGAGTAGGCAGTGGAAGCATGCGAAAAGCCATCATAAATTACCTAGTTTAGAAATTCCTATGGCATCATTAAAGTCTTTATATTATTTGATCCTTCAAATTGTTATAGGTTAGCTAATTTAGATAAGGATATTAGAGTTTATTCAAAGAGTTTTTCTAATACTATCTTTGATGATTTATTATTGGCATTTCCATAGTCATATCTAATCAACTTTGACCTACACAGGCTTACACTTTATTGGTACCTTAAGAATGGCCTTGAATACTCATAAAGAAACTTTTAGAACATGGAATGCACACAATATAACATTCTACTTAATAACATATTGAGATTTAAAATTTATATAAATTGTATGTTCTCAAAAGTATGAGGTTTATTCAAAAATTATAATTATATGATCACTTTCATAGTACACAAATCATTCAAGTGATTGATCTAACATATTTTATGTATTAGAATTAATTTGATATAATATATCAAGTTCTTATTCTTCTATATGGATATTCCCTAGTCATTAATTTCCTCAGATCAAATATAATGAAATAATTATGCGGTTCTATTTTATATTTTGAACACCTTTTTTATGGTCACTAAGTACTACTTAAAACAAATATTCACACCTACTTGGAAATATAATATACATCATAAAAATGTTCTTGATTATGATATTATTTTTCTTTACTAATAAGAATAAAATGTTCTATAAAATATTTTATTAGTAATGAATATTCTTACCTTGTTGTTAAACATCAATTAAAATTCAACAATGAAAAGTAAGAGGACTGTGTCATCAAGGGTAAGCGTGTCATATTTGACATTATTAAGAATAAGATCATTTCACATAGAATCATTACCGCTTTACTCTTATAGAATTGAGTTTTGCAATTGGCTAGTCCTAGATCACCCAAGAGGATTTTCATGATTAATATAAATTAAAAATTATATTCTATACACATATAGATAATTTTTTTATAAAAGGGGAGAAAGTAATTGGAACACAACTAATATTTTCCATAGCTATTATTTCACTTCATTGTCTATATATAGAAACAATATAAAAAAATTCAAAGAGACTTCATGCAACTTTAGAAAGTATAACCCGTGATTAGATTCCACTACTTAGTCTTTCAATAAATTAAATGCACATGTATTATGCTCTTGATTTCCCCTTAAGTTGATTTTTTCTATCTCATTTTGACACTTATTCCCATAAAATAATTACTTAGTGTAGCATAAAATAATGTGGTTTGGATGATATAAATGGGTTTTATAGCAGGATCCTAGTATGAAATCCAACCAACACTTGGCTACATCAGATGTAAGATGACCCACTAGGCTCAAGCCATACTTAAAAATTAAGTAGGTGCAATGATCCATCATTGTAATCAATGGTTGATTAGAGAGATATGATTGATAAATACAATATGGAGGGAAGGAAGGGGGGAAAAGACAAGTTTTGGGATGCAAATACTAGGAAAGAGAATGCTTATCAGCATAAATATGGAAAATATAAACCAGAGGGTGCAACTAACCTATAAAATTAATATAAATAAGATCTAGATGGACCACTTTGACTTGTTCCCTACACTTTTGAAAATTCTTAGTTGTAGACTATCAATGAGATTCTAGACATTCCAAATCTGATTTGGCCCAAGCAACACTTATTTCTACATATACAAAATAAAAACAATGGAGTGTAGAAGGGAATTCAGCTCACTTAAACATTGGTTTAGGAATCAACCTTGAAAAAAATTGAAATATGTATGAAAAGAAATCTTGTAAATGTAAAATTGATATTTGGTTTTAAAAAATGTAAATGTTTAGACCTTCCAAAATGGACCTTAAGGTCATGATGTCTATGAATATGCTTATAGTTTCCTAAATTTACTTTTTGGACAATGTACTATAGAGAATAATCAAGGATGCCATTTCCAAATACATAGATCTTGACATACTTGTAAGAAATCCAATTTTCTTATGCTTGATTTACTCTTCCTTGTGAAGAACTATATTCACATTGATATTCATGTGTTTGGGAGATGAATCATCTTCCTTGATTGAGGCATCCTCTACTTTGTATTGGAATCAAGGAGAATTTGGAGGGTATTGAAATATTTTACCTTTAGTCAACTTCAAAATTAATTTTAATTTCATGAGAAATAACTATAATCTTGAATTTTACACCTTATGTCATCCCAATCATATCCAATCGCTTTGAAATTTCAAAAAACTTAACACTCTTTACTTGTTTACCAAATCAAAATAAGTATACTCTCTTAGCTAGCTATTGCTCATATAGTGACCTATTAGTTTCTCATCAATATTGTACTTTATGTGAACTTCTAGTAAATATTCTTTGAAAAATTAATTTACATATATTTAATAGACATGATCTATAAACCGCTTAATATAATTCATCAAACATACCCCTATGCATCAATTTTAGGAGTGAAAGATCTTCCCTATATGGTGTTTATAGTTTTAGTGGGAATCACACCTTACCCTATTCTTATCTAATCTCAGTTGGAGGTTATTGTAATCCTAATTGTTAATATTTTTTGAGTCTAATATTTGTATTGCATCACCATCATTTGGTGACTAACCATTCGATGTTCCATTGTGTGTTATTTTTTCTTGATTTGATAGTATTCTTGCTCACCAAACTTTTTTGTTCTCTTCACATCATGTTACAAGAGTCATTGACATCAAAGATAATTCATAGTATGGCCTTTGAAACACCTAATCATATAGTCAAACTCTAGTTGTACAAACTAGAATAGATCAAGAGAACTTATTGTGTAACCTCTATATCCTTACTATATGGTTTAACATTTAGTTGTATTGTCACCACTTCCTACTGTACATTGTATTGTTCTTGTCATACAATCTCTGACTTATCTTTCATTTGATCATCTCCAAGGTCAACACAATGAAGCATTATTGTACATCGAATGATTTCAACTTGAAGTACAATACTATACCTAAACATTGCATGCTCTCTCTCTCTCTCTCCACCCCCCCCCCCCTAGTTGTATGCTCTATCTCTTCAAGTATTTATCATATAGGAAAATTTCTTAGCTAGTTTAGGTGTTTAACCAAGTGATCTAGTTTTAAATATTACATAGATCTTCCCAAATAATGCACAATCCATTATCATAAGATTCTTTATATTTTCAAATGGAAACCTAAGATGGACCCAACGTTGGATATTTTAGGAGCAATAGCCCCATGTGGGTTAGGCTCCTAGATCTTCCACATATTTTTGGAATAACAATGTTTTCAAAGGTATCATAGAATCTTTTGGCTCCCTATTATTAGTGGATTAAGTTACTTAGACAATATCTCACTTTTTGTTTTCTAGGATATGTGTTAGTGTGGTGGTGAATATGGTTCTTCTTATGTTTGTTACTATTGCCTCTAAACTTGGCTCTTATGTTCAACCCATGATTTATGAAAAAACATGTTTTTTTTTGTGTAAGGTGTAAAAGATTTGGACATGTGGATCTATCCTTCCCTATAATTCCTGACACAAAGGTTTATCCCTCCAAGGGTGTAGAGAAGAAAGATTTGGGCATTATGCCTCCTCCTATTTAGTTGGTGAAAACCACTTTTGTTGATTCCATGTCTCACTTCCACTTTGATGGATGTTGATATTATAGTTCCTAGTACCTCTAAAACCCCACTCATAGAGAGCTTGTGCATCTAAATTATGTTTCCAAGGTTTACTTCTCCTATGGATGGGGTCGAAAAGAGGTTTCAAGACTCTGCTTCCTCTTCCTTGTAGAATGAGATTTTATGATGTCCTTTGGCAAATAAGACCAATCAAAGCTACACTTCCCTTGTTCCTAAAAAGGAAGATATGAACTACAAGAACATTTCTACCTGATAAGCCTTTGTAATACTATTTACAAGATTATTATTAGGATTATCATAGACAGAGATAACAGTTACATGCAATATAAACAATACTAGAAAGTAATAAATCACATAGAAGAGAACACAAGACACCATAATTCAACGTGTTTCACCCAATCCCTAGGCTACTTCCACCAAACGAGTCCAATATTATTAAGATCTAGTGATTACAACCCAATTACAATCAGTAATCCCTTACAACTCAATACTAGTGCAAGAAGCAATTATTGCACCAAACCTTATTAAAAATTCAAACCTTGAGCCTTTTTTATACAAGATTTCTACTACTTTAGGTTTATAATTAATTACAACATGTCGGCCCAAAATTATCAAACCCCAAAGAATTATGAAAAGTGTATAGTACTTCCTTGATTAGTCACCACAAACTAATAATCTCCCACTTGGAGAATGATCAATCTCCACACTAGACAACAATCTCCACTTGGGGAGTGATCCTATAGCAATGCCACTACTCCATGAGGCTCCCATTGGATCATACCACCCTAGACTTACCTATTCTTCTATTATGTTTAGTCTAGAAGACCAATTGAAGGTGAAGATGAGTTCAACTTCTCCCTTGTCACTACCTTTGTAAACCTATTTGTTGGATTGTCATGTGTAAGTATCTTGTCTAGCTTTAACTATCCATCATCCAAAACTAACCAAATGAAATAGTACTACAATCGTATGTGTTTTATCTATGAATGTGAATAAGAATTCTTCACAAGATGAATGACACTCTGATTATCTATAAAAAATTAATTATCCCTACACACCTTTCCCATGATTTTACTTTTGATTCTAAAAAGTGCCCTTCTTTGACATGGTTCTTCCTTTATGTGCTCTTTAATCAAGGTCTTCTTGGTCATTAGGTTTTTCCCTTCTTCTAATTCTAGGGGTACCTATGAGGGTTTTTTTTTATGCTACTAGACTCTTCTTGTACATAGTTGACTCTTTTTGTACTCCCTTGGAAAGTTGAGCCTTTTTTAGGGAACCTATATGCAGGGTGTCCTAATTGATTGCAATGGTAGCACTTCATGGTGGAAAAGTAGGATTCTCTCCCCTAGTTGTTGCTTCGTCCTCTCCAACTAGTGTTAGAGCCTCTACCTCTGCTAAAACTTCCTCTTCCTGAACTTCGTTCTTATTGTTCAGTCAAATTGTTACCTCCTTGTGGCCTAGAATCTAAACCTCTTCCACCATACCCTCTTTGAGCTCTTTCATTTTTGCCCCTACCTCTGCCTCTAAAGTTCATGTTTGTCTTCTTCTTGTTCTTCTCTTCCACTTTTAGAGCAAGTTGGAAGCATTTATGGAATGTTGGGTATGTGTAGGATCATGGCGTACCAAAAAGTGGTGATGTGAAAAATGTGGAGTTTGAAAACATCTAAAAGTGTTTCAAAATCCGCTCTGATTTTTTTCCACCCATCCTGATACCAAGGCTAAAAAGTTTTGGCCAAGCCTTTTCAAGTATCCAATTAGTAATTGGGTATCAATTGGCTATCAGGTAATTGATATCATATCATGTATCTGATATGAAACCAAATACCCAAAATCTATGACAGATTTTAAAAAAAAAAAAATTGAGAGCCATCTTTGCATTGTCTTTTTGGTTTTATTGTTGTGCTCCATTTCGAGTATCGAATTTTCGAACAGGTATTGGATAAAGGTAATTTTTTTTTTTGCATTTTTTTAATGATTTGAATGAATATTATTATAAATTAGTTGATTTAAATTTAATTTGTTAAAAATTGGGTTTTTTTAATAGAATTTTTCAAAATTTAGGTTGTTTTAAAGATAAATTATGTTTTGAAAATTAATAGGTATGGCTGACCCAAAATGATTATACTGAGCCAAGAAACAATGTTCCTCATAACCCTCCACTAAATGATCCAATACCCCCTCAAAACTATATAGTAAATGATCCCCTACCCCCTCAAAACCCTCCTCAAACTAAAGATTTGATATTTGAATATCTTGTCAAACTAAAGGTTTACAAACCACATATAAAAATATACCTGTATTGGCTCCCATGTTATCCATGTTAAACACCATAGTAGATAATATTAAAAAAATTATGAATGAACAAAATGCTGCTCTTCATTGGCATGACCAAATTCATGCCATATTTGATGATGGGTTGGACTATGATGAGGTTGCAATCCTAAATATAACTAGAGATGATATAGTTAGCCTTTTTGCAGACTCAAAAATTAGTAAACTAGTAGATTGCACAAAGCCCAAATTATTAATTAAATGGTGCAAAAATGAGTTTATGTGTGCGACCTTTTGGGATTGTTGGTGGATGTTTTTTGACAACCCTTCACACATAAATTTAGAGGTGCCATTCTATTTCATTAAAAAATTCTATGCCAAATTTGTATTGCACCTCAAGGTCAACTATAGGAGCATGAGGCCCAACATGGGTGTAGGAGGAGGAGCTCCTCAGAATAGACCCTTTTCCTAGTAGAAGAAAGCTGGCACTTTTGTCCCCCCTACTGATGTTGCCTGCCCTCCTCTAGTGCAACATCTTGATATCATTGCAGAGGCTAACTCTCATACTGTTAGAGCCATTTATAGATTGAGTATCCTATTGATATCCTAGGCTAGGTTAGTGTTGCCTTCTTGTGTTTATAATGTTGGTGTGAGTTCATCATCAACAATCTCATCACATGTTTGTGTGCCCCATACTTGCATAACATGCAAAAAGATTTGTCTGGCTCCCATAGGTGATCATTTTGAGTGTCAATTTGTATTTGAGGATGAAAATACACCAAACACACGTACAAAGACTACACACCCTAACATGAGAGAGGAGAGGCATGCAGAGGCATGGCATCCTACCATTTCAGTACGTGTATACATTTTTTTATTATGACATATGTGATTTAAAGTTAATCTTTAAAATAGAGTAATTTTAACCCATATTGACTTATACATGTATGTGATCTTCATTCATGTTTAGTTGATGACTAAGGAGGAGCTCAAACAGGTTGATGTTGTGATGCTCTCAACTATTTCATTTGGCCATGAGACATCTATGGAACATTATATTATGTTCTCATTTTTTTCTATTTGATATTGGAGCATATATGGTTTTAAATCTTTCTTTTCTCTTGTGGGTATCACCTGTCAGTGGGGGGCAGAGTGCAAGGGGTGTGGCACAACCCCATTGACATGGGAAAGGTAATTAGGTGCTTGTAGAGTGATCAAATATTGATGCATTCTTGTAAAATGTTTGTGGTAATGAAATTTAAATATATTCTTTATTGCATAGGGTGTGGCTACTAGTGATGAGTCTAGGTAGATTTAGCATCCCAAATCCTCAAGTGTTTCCATTCATAGTGAGAGCCCCATCATATGTATAAGTATCATTTATTTCTATTTTTTCTTATTTTCATAAAAAAATTAAAAAATAATTTCCATGATATTAGCAATTAGTATTTTGTATCTCATAGGAAACACCTAGTGCACATGAGGTTGGACACTAGAGTTTTGTATCTTTTCTTAGGCAACCATTATATCTAGAGAAGTTGACAGAGGTATGCTATAGTTTGAATTCTTGATTATATGTTATAAATTTAGTATACTATGAATTAAAATGTTATATTTTATGTTGTAGATTCATCTAACAAACATACTTGAACATATACAAGCCATAATCAACGAGGTTCAAGCATTGTCGAGGACATATGAGAGGACTCCTAACCAACACAGGAGGTCAATGAGAGAGATATTTATGATGAAAGTTTAAAACTATAAATCTTCATTAAAAAATTGATCATTATGCATTTGAGTGATTCAATGTTAGATACATAGAATCATATAAATTTAATAGTCCAACTTTGGGTTTTCCTTTTTTGTTTATGCAGGAGGCATCCGATCCACCTAGTGTAGTGAAGAGGCTGCATTTTGATCATCCACCAGCAAGATAGGATAATATAGTTGTCATAGGATTCGTCATCAGACATTTTGACATGGAATATGCCACATTGTATACAAAACCATTGATATTATACACATTTCGATAGCATGATCAACAACATTTTGTATATGGATCTATGTATTTTTGATATATATTTACATAATTGTCTATGGATACATGAACTTTGATACATATTTGTGTAATTTTTCTATGGATACATGCATCTTGATATATATTTTTGTCATTTATGTGCACAATGATATACAAACCACCATCACAAACTCTACCGCATCCCTGACCATACTATCCTAGAATATCTAAATAGTTGATGTTGTGCCCAAAATGGATCTCCGCAATATAATTGCTAAGCAAAATATAATGGAATTTGGTCATTATTAGTATAATGACCATGTGTTGCTAGGAATCAAGGGTATATTTTACAAGAAATCTATGGCACAATAAATCTAGTAACTTGATATGCCTTAACCTTGGTCTTCCTCTCATAAAATGGTAAGACCTCTCATTTGATAATCTCCTTAGAAAATAGGCTCTAAATTTTCTCTAAGGATATACCAACTGAGATCACTACTCTAAGCTCAGTAAAAATCATATCTGCAGTCTATGGTACAAACTAGAATATAGTTGTCATATCAGGAATGTAAGGGTGGATAGGTGGTACATCAACATGTGGTACATTTCCTTGTTCCTGAGCCTAAGCTTGTCCTTGCCCCTACCCCTAATCATGTCCATGTCCCTGACCCTCTCCCTATCACTGATCATGGGGATGAGGTTGATCGTTGGATGCCATTTATGGATACAACATGTGTGAACTAAATGTTAACCTAACATTACAAGAATATGAGGGGTCAATAAGGGGACGCAATATAATTACAAGAACATGTATTTAGTAAGGGGTCGTGATAGGTTCTATCATTAATCTAAGGTCATACAAGGTCATATTAAGTCTTATAACTATTTCTAAGGTCATAAGAGGTCATGTATAAGGTCCTATTAGGTCTTATTAGTAATCTAAGATACATTCATAAGTCATATTATGTGTTAATCATAATAAATTAAATGTAGGAGAAAGAAAGTGAGGAGACAAAAAGTAAGAAGAGAGAGAGAGAGAGAGAGAGAGAGAGAGAGAGAGAGAGAGAGAGAGAGAGAGAGAGAGAGAGAGAGGAGAGAAAAATAAGGAGAGAGAAAGTGAGGACAGAGAAAGTAAGAAGAGGGAGAGAAAGTGAGTAGAGAGAGAGATGAGAGAGTGAGGAGAAAGAAAGTGAGAAGAGAGAAAAAGTAAGGAGAGAGAAAGTGAGAAGAGAGAAAAAGTAAGGAGATAGAAAGCAAGAAGATGGAGAGAGAAAATGAGAGGAGAGAGAGAAAGTGAGAAGAGAGAAAAAGTAAGGAGAGAGAAAATTAGAAGAGATAAAAAGTAAGGAGAGAGAAAGTAAGAAGAGGCAGAGAAAGTGAGGAGAGTTCAAGAAGAGATAAAGTAAGAAGAGGTAGAGAAGGTTGAGAGAGAAAGTGAAAGTGTGAGGAGAGGAAATAGATGAGAGAGTGAGGAGAGATAAAATGAGAAGAGAAAACAAAGAGAAAGTGAGAAGAGAGAAAAAGTAAGGAGAGAGAAAGTAAGAAGAGAGAGATAAAGTGAGGAGAGAGAGAAAGTATGAGGCAAGAGAGTTCAAGGAGAGAGAAAGTGTGATGATAGAGAGAGAGTGAGGAGAGAGAAAGTGTGAGGAGAGAAAGAGATGAGAGTAAGGAGAGAAATTGAGAAGAGAGAGTTAGGAAAGAGAAATTAGAAGAGAGAGAAAGTAAGGAGAGAGAAAGTGTGAGGAGAGAGAAAGTATGAAGAAGGAGAGAAAAAGAGGGGAGAGAGAAAGAGAGAGAGTGAGGAGAATAAAGTGAGAAGAGAGAGAAAAGAGAGAAAGTGAGAGGAGAGAGTGAGGAAAGAGAAAGTGAGAGGAGAGAGAAAGTAAGGAGAGAGAATGTGAGAAGAGAGAGATCAATGAGAGATAAAGTGTGAGGGGAGAGAAAGAGAGAAGAGGGAGAGAAAGTGTGAGGAGAGAGAGTAAGAAAGAAGAGGGAGAGAAACTGAGAGAGTGAAGAGAGAGAACACTCTAGAGGAGAGAGAGACAGTGAGGGGAGAGAGAGAGGGAGAGTATTTCTAGATATTAGGTAAGTTTTCTTTTTTTATTCATCTAAAGTTTCAAATCTTTTTTTTCTACATCTAATTGTATTTTTTGTTATTTATTATTTATCTACCTAGCATTTTATATTTCTAAACATATTATTTCTTCCATTGACTACAATTTTAACTATTTTTTTCTAATGTTTTCTACCATTTAAACTAAAATACAATATATAAACATAAAAAATTAACTAATGTATACTAAAAATAACAAATTACCCATAAAAAATAACTAAATGTTCATAAAAATTTTAAATATTCATCAAAAACTATTAATCATTCATCAAAATCAACTAAATATTCATAAAAATAACTAAATAATAATTAAAAATACAATAATGAATATACTTGGTATGTTGAATGCTCGAAGGAGGTAAAAAATGGTAGGCCAAAAGGATGATGCAACAAAAGACGTCACAAAGTTCTCTCTAAGATCTTTTGCAAAATCATCATTGTAACAATGACCTCAAAAATGGTAAAATGACACTTATAAAGCTAGTTTCAACAACCTTCTAGGGTTTCAAGAGGCGTCAAGAAAAACCTATGAGGCTTTACATGAAGCCCTTAGGGGCTTTGTGTGAAGCCCGACCCACATGGCTTTGCGTAAAGCCATGTGGACACTTCGTGCAAAGCCTTCACTTCACCCAAAGCTCCCAAAAAGAAAAATTCTCACTTTTCATTTTCTTTGTTCATGATGAAAAGTGGGAACCAGTTGCATGGCCCAACACACACACACACACACACACACACACACACACACACACACACATATATATATATATATATATATATATATATATGTTGTTGATCTCTAAGCCTATGTTGTTTAGTAGTGTCCAAAAACTTATTCATTTACTAGGCAAGATTACACGATCATCACTATGACTGAGTCATCTAGTAAAGGCCAAGTATACAAAGCTCATATCGAGTAGGATAGTGATTGTTGAGTATTCAGTTGAGACCAGGAACATGTACACATTGAGAAATATAGTTGGAATTAAATTGACAAGTTAATGATTACCAAGCAATCATGTATATAGAAGCTAAGTGACAGTATCAATGAGTCAACATAACCAAGTGTTAGAATATTCAAGTGTCGACTAGTTTAGTTTTTCCATATGATGAGTTTGTAATGGCACAAACACACATGTAAACCATTTTAGTTGACTTCTATATGGCATTTAATATTTGTAGAACCAACTAAGGAGATGATCTTCGTCATTATAAAAGGAAGTGATCCTGTGGTATGCAATTCAACCAATCAGAAAATTAGATAGAAATGGATAAACATGATGAATTATAAACCATTGATCAAGATCTAGAACTTTAATATAACATCTATTTAAGAAGGACTCTAACCCTAGAATCAAAATGAATGAGTGAATGAAGGAGATAGTGTGTGTGTATGCACATGTGAAGAGAAATATTAAGTCTAAAAGAATATCAGACAAAGAGCAATCAGAGTAGTGAAGGATTGAACAAAGATATCAGATTAGGAGATCAGATCAGAGACTTTGAAAAGAGGAGACCCAAAACTAGGTTATAGAGTGAATCGAGGGTTAGGTATTAAATTAGTTAAAGTTAATTGAGTTAGGGTAAATCTCTTAATAGAGTGGTCTTAACAGATCTATGTAAACCTCCCAATATAGTCCTTACTTCATTGTAAGTGTAAAATCCTTTAACAAGGTGAGACCTAGAAGTTTCTAAATATTTTAATAGGGTAGACCTCTCATTGGGTGGATCATATTTTATGATCAAACATTATAAATGTAACATGTTAAATTTATTGTTGTAACAATGAAGATTTGTGGGTTTCATCCCCACCCCGATTTTACCTTTGCATTGAAGTGTTTCTAGGTTACAAAATTATTGTGTTATGAGTTGAAGCTTTCATGGTGATTATGTTTTAGCTTTAATATTTTATGTTTCTAAGTTACATATATGAGATGTTATAGGTGTGAAATAAGAAATTTAGTTTTATAGGAATAAGTTTAAGATCTTGATTCAAACACCCCCACCCCCCCCAGTATCTTGTTTCCCATTAATCCTTCCAATAATTGGTATAAAAGCTCAGTTCTCTTGTCAAGAATCCTAATATCTTGAGAGGATTAGATCATGGAGATTGAAGTGTATAAAATGGGAAAAGTCATTGAGAACTAGATGATTCAAATCTAGATCATATTGCAACAATTAGAAGCAACAAAAGAAGAGTTAAGGAAATCCCTAAAAAGAAGGAAAGAGGTAGTTATTCATCAAAATGACACACAATACAAAGAAGTTGACATAGAAGGACTGCTTAATAATGGAAAGACTAACAGTGGTAATGAAGCATTGACATAACTATTGGACAAGAATAGTTCCCTAACCAAAGATGCAAAAGATCTCAAGAGAGAACATGAAATCCAGTCAATCACACTATGTGAAAAAATGGATCAAAAGAAGAAAGAAATGGAAGACAAAATCATGGCTAAAGAAGACAAAAGAGAGATGGCTATCAGACTTGAAGAGAGATTATTTGAAGTACAAAATATCACAAGCAATCAGTTGGACATGATAAATCAATTGATAGTTGCCAATTAGGAAACAAACAGAAAGGACTTGGAGATAACAAACCTAAGGTCATATAATGAGAAATTGAGAAGCGAGTTAAGGCATCAAAAGGAGCTTATTGAAAGAATGAACAAACCAAGTGAAGTTCTCAAACACTTTGAAGAACTATTGAGGTCAGTTAGAACAAATGACACCTCTAGAATTGGATACAACAAGCATTTTTCATCTACTAAAGTAGGAGAATCATCAAAGATTGGAGAAAAAAGGAATGCTAAATCGAAAGGCAAACCTACATGTCATCATTTTGGTAAACTTGGATAGACAAAAAATATTTGTAGAAGCAAGAATGGTATGCAAACTTATAAACTTAAGTCTTCTAGTAACTATTCTAAATGAAAGTAGGTAGGACATCAAGAACATGAATAAAAATTAAAGAAAAATGATTCATTAGCTACATTTAAAGGACACTGCTATAACTATTAGTACGATGGACATAGAGCTCATGAGTACAATTTCAAGACAAAACATAAGGGTATATCTAAGAAGCAAGTTCATGCATCAAGAAAAGATAATTCCTATAATTGGGATTACACTACATGACACTATTGTCACTATTGTGAAGAATATGGAAATATTCTAGAGAATTGCATCAAAACACATTTCACATAAAATTACAAGAAGAGGCTAAATGGAGAAATAGTATGTTGTAGTTGTCTCAAAGTTGCACATATTAGTAGAAACTAGTAAACTAGAGAACCAACACCAAGTAATAGACATAAAAAAGTTGAGGAAAATAAGACATGTATAAAGATAGTGAGAGATGGAAGTAGTGGAGCAGGAAAAGCTAAGGTTACCTAATCCAATGGATCAAGTGATCACACCACATCTTACTTAAAAAGAAGGTATGTAGGAACTATATATTCAATGAAATATTTTGTATCAGTTCCTAACATAAATGTATGGAAGGTTCATATCTACATAATTAAAGATGCATTAAGATCAAACTCACATAAATGAAAGAAAAAGAGAATCATTTAGTACATAGAGTACAGGGAATCATTGGTATAGTCTATATTGACCGAGCTTTGCAGTATAGATAGAGTGATCAAGGAATTTGATGTATTAACTAAATTAATTAGTGTTGGCCAAGTGAGGTAACCTTGACCAAGCAAGTATGTAGACTGAGCTAGCTCCCATACACTAACCAATTACGAAGGCATTAATTGTAGATCTAAAATGAATATTTGAAGGTATATCTAGAAATTAGGTATTCATTTTCATTCACTAGACAATCAAAGGAGCTCACAAGAGATTTTAAGGTGATCAAGGTAATTTCAGCTACCAGTGCGAGAGAATCATAGCACAATACCAAAAAATTTGTCAAACAAAGCAAGTATTACTGTGAATTTTGACTTGTTTACTCAATGGAGATATTGTAAGAAGTAGGTGTTATGAAAAAAATCTAGTTCATAGTGGCATCTAGAAGTGAAATGCTGAAGGACATCAATGCACAAATTGTAAGAAATGACCATAGTCCACCTAATTTTAGAAATTCTATAAACCTTGAAAACATTGTTGATAATATTAGAGCCTTATTGTCAATTCCACCCACAGTATTAATTGTTTAGGATGTAAGATCAAGTTGCCTTTGCAAATTTGGATAAATTAGAGACTTTGAGATTAGAGTAGCATATAAGAAGCTATGTGTTGAAGGTGTTGGAAACAACAATGAGAAACTAAATACTAAGAGGGAGGGGTATATCAAAACTTCAACACTTTAACCATAAAATCATTCACCACACATCCATCTCATTATTTGCATGTAAATTGAAATAGCTAACTATATCATGGCATCAATAACACATATAACACAAGATATTTGGTTACCCAAAAATCCTGCAATGTGAAGGTAAAACTGGGGTAGGGATGAGAGCTACAAATCTTCACTACTACACCTATAAAGTGTAGCCAATTAAGGTTACAATAAGTTTGATCATAAACTAGGATCTACCTATGAAAGGTCTACCCTATTAAAGGATTACAAAGACTATTAAGTCTCACCCTATTAAAGGATTTCAAAACCCTGCTAAAAGTGTGCCTAGTTAAACGACTTTAACTTACAATAAAGTAAGCACCTTGTTAAAGGATTTACAAAATCTTGTTAAGACTACTCTATTAGGATATTTTGACTGTATCACTTGTTAGAATGTTTCAGCATTGATCCTTCGGTTAGCACTGGTCTGCCAAATATTAGATTTCCTCTTTCCTAATGTGCACTTGATCCTCCTAATCAAATATGTCTTATATGTCCTCTAACTTGTCTATTCTATTCTCTCAAACTGATTTTGTAATTCAGTCCTTTCCCATCTCCTTGGTCACCATGAATTCTGTTTTGTGCATGCAAACCTCTCCTCACACACATGAACTCTTTTAGGGCTTTCCTTCCTTACAAAGACTTAGGTAACCTAAGGTTAGGTAGGAATCAATGAATGTGATTCACCTATTTTTCTACTTAATTCATCTTTTTATCTGATTGGTTGCATGTATTGCATAGGGATCCTCATTGTAGATTCATTCTTATCTTCTAAAATTGCAAAATAATCCTTAAGTTAGTCCAAAAATGGTTTACATAGGAGTTTGTGCCATTACAAAAAACTATGTCAAAATTTTTTTACTCGACACCTGAAGCCTCTGATGCTTGACATCCACTATATTCTTAATGTTGACACTCAACTTCTAAATGACATGACATCCACTATTTTACTCGACATCTATATCACTTGGCATATACTATCTTGCTTGACACTAGAGTGACTTGGCACTAATTGTTTGCTTGACACATACTATATATTTTTCTCAACATGCATTATCTGACATCGTATACTCAACATACACTACTTACTTGACATGTACTAAATTCTATTAAGTAATGACTTAAGTGTATTGTCACTCATATGTCAAAACTAAAATGAGATCAACAATCTCTCCCTTTGACATGAGTGGAAAAAACACATTGTCATTCACATATACTTTAACTTATGAGCATAACTCAGATAATCTATATTCTATACTCGACTTACATTCAAAATTTCAAACTTCAAAATTTTGAAAAGCTGATGACTTATCAATCATACCTCAAAAATTCATAAATCCCCTTGAGTTGATTGTTATTTTCTATGCTTGAATCTAATACTCCTATTGAGTAAATTTGCTTGACTATTGTGTTTCTTTGTTTCTACATTTAATCCTTTATGTATTATCTCCTTTTTGTCTCAATATCCCCCTTGACTTCAATATACCCCTTTTTTGACACTTATGTCATGGGTAGTACACTTATAGTGTGTTTTTTCTAGAAAATTTTTATGGACTTCCATTATAATCTTGAGTGCTACATCCAAATTGTTGCATGCTACCTCTAGAGATTGAAATTGAACATCTAGATTAGCAGCAAGGTCTACTAAGCCTTCATGAATAGAAAGATGGGGTCAACATCTTTATGTGTGGGGTCAACACGGATTGAATACTTATCAAGGTAGCCTGAATGTTTGCATCTTGTGCATGTAGTGCAGCTAGATAACCTTGAGTAGATAATATTCCTTGAAAATGAGCTTGTCTCTAACTAGGAGATAACTTAAGAATGTTACCTTTTGTGTTTAGGTCTTCTTGCAGTTGGTCAGTACCCCTCTAAACTCCTTGTGTGAATAAATTCACATCACAAAGTTGTGTGTATAGAGAAAATATAGTATCTAACATCTTCTTTACATTTGACAAGGAACAAAGGTTAGTTCCTTGTGTAACATCTCTATGTGTGGGGTCAACATGGATTGAATACTTATAAAGGTAGCTTGAATGTTTGCATCTTGTGCATGTAGTGCAGCTAGATAACCTTGAGTAGATAATATTCCTTGAAAATGAGCTTGTCTCTAACTAGGAGATAACTTAAGAATGTTACCTGTTGTGTTTAGGTCTTCTTGCAGTTGGTCAGTACCCCTCTAA
Organism: Cupressus sempervirens; assembly: GCA_028749045.1. Classification (NCBI taxonomy): domain Eukaryota; kingdom Viridiplantae; phylum Streptophyta; class Pinopsida; order Cupressales; family Cupressaceae; genus Cupressus; species Cupressus sempervirens. The sequence goes on along the minus strand of CM053787.1, from coordinate 679,194,261 downwards.
ACTCCTTGTGTGAATAAATTCACATCACAAAGTTGTGCATATAGAGAAAATATAGTATCTAACATCTTCTTTACACTCTCCATCTTGGTTACTAAGTCAACCTATCTTAGTGCAATGGTACTAGAAATCTTTTCATTTCCCTTTGTTTGAAACTTTCTCTTAGACCATTCCAAAAATTTGGCGTTCATGTCTAGTTCTATATCACTGAGCTTATCAACTATATTCACCAATTTCTCAATAATAGGTTTTTCTTCATTAAGTGCAAGGGGGCTAAATACATCAAGAAATATTTCTTTGGTGTCATGAAGAACTTGTCTTTTCTTGTGCTCCCTTCAAAGTAACTCTTGGTGCTTCTTCCTTGCTAGAGCTTCCTGTAATATGCTCATTTTTTCTATGTAGAGTATTGTTGAATCAAACTTTGGAAGTTCAATCACCTCATCTAGATTAACATCTACATAAGATGTGCCTTCATTAATATTAGATCTATCATGACTAGGCCTTGATGATTGTAATGGTGTAGAATCTACACTCAGGCTATGAAGAGTTTGACTAGGAATAGGGGATTTAGAGATTAGTAGGGTAACTAATGTTTGAATTGCAATTTGCTCCTCTAGTTTTGTAATTAGTTCTAACTCTTTTTTCATATCCTTCTCCTTCTCTTTGCTTTCATATTATCCCTTAATCTATGATATGGATGCATGACTTGTTTCCTAACCTATTCTTGTTTCTGTCCCATCCTTCTTAATTGTGAGTAAGGTTTTCTTGTGAGAAATGAATGGCACAAGAGGTAATGAAACTAGTCTTTTGACAACACCTTGTTGTTTTGTGCTTGTATTTACCTCTAGGGTTGATGCGTTCTTTTCTTTTCCCCTACTATTTCCATTCCAACCTTTTCAATTTCATCTATTCTCACCAATATAAGATTTGAACATAACTTAGATGCCATGGTGGAACCTTGTAGTATCTTTTTCAAACCATCCTTTGTTGAAGGCTTGATGTTATGCACTATATTATCAGAGACATCCTTTATCTATATTGTGTCATGTTGACTTGTTTAGTCCATATAAGGGGGACTAAAACTCAGCATATGTACCTTAGGTACATTTTGTTCATCCTGTCGCTCTTCTTTAGTTGTAGCCTCTTCACCTACTTCCTTCTTTGTGCCTCCATCCTTGGCAGATACATCTTTGGTAGTCTCTACTACCTCTTGTTCATCTTTTTCTTCACCTACCTCCTCAGGTGCTTGTTCAACAACCTTTTCTATTGACAACCCATATACGACTTTCCATAACTGGTTGCTATGTTTGATAACCTCTTCAATATTATTTTGTAGAATATTGAGAGCTTTGTATTTTGGAGGAAATATCTTCTTATATTTGTTTACGGCCTTGGAAAATATCCTACTATTAGAATGATTGCATGGGATAGGAGGCAAATTGCCATGGAACAAATAAGTGATTTAATTTGTAGATTTGGAGAAAAATTTGAGGCAGTAATGGATAAATATTTTAAAGAGTTCAAGATGAAGATGGGGAACAAGATGAAGATACTAAAGTCTATAGTAGATAAGTATTATGATGAAGTATGTTTTTTTGTAGATACATATTTTTTTCATGCACAAGAAATTTTTACAATGGTAGCATGGCTAAGGTCAATACCATATGAAGAAAATGTAGATGAGATCATCGCAATAGTGACAACACTTTTGGCTGAAGAGATAGATGCAAATGCTGAGCAATTTGGTACGTACAAAATAGTAGTTTCTTAGTTGACTGCTCAATTTGGCATGCCCAAATAAGGAAAGAAAAAAAAATGAAGAGTGTCAAGGGTGGTAATAAAGATGAAGGAGAAGGATTTGGACAACCTATAGAGGTAGAGGAAGGCAAAGGAAAGGAACTTTCTATTACAAAGCCTAAAGCAACAAAGTAAAAAATGGTTGTTATAATTGAGCCTAAGGTAAAGGCCAACCTAAAGAAGGATGTGCAAGGAATGGTGACACCTTAGAAGCCAAAGTGAAAGGTGATTATCATGAGGTTGTGAACTTCTCAACCCCTTTCCAAGAAAGTCAAAGGAAGTCCATCGAAGAAGAGGAAACTGACTAGAATACCAAAATAAGTAACACAAGAGAAGTCAAGGAGAAAAATGATTGTAGCATAAGAGGATGAGGAAGATGATGAAAAAACTAAGTCTGATGAACCTAACATAATCAAATCATGAAGAGACTCCCTCTAATGACTGTAGATCAAGTATGTGAGAAGTTAAGAGAATCAATTTTTTTTATATGATTCAAATATATTAATTATGATTCTTTGAATAATGTTGATCAAGTTAAGCTTGAAGAAGCTATGATTGACATGATGATCAATTTTAGACATACACTCTTGGAAATGGAGATGGATTCCTAGCAGATTTGTACAAAAAAGTTGATGCAAAATGGAAGTGGGTAGTGACCACTGAGAAACAAATAAGGGAGACAACATTGGCAGAAGCAATGAAAAATTTATGGAAGACTCATATGTCTATAGCCCTTAAAGATTTTGTAAAGAAGTTTATGCTAAGGGACAGGGCATATAATATTTTGAAGAATAAAGCTCATGAAGTTGAGAAAGATAGCATTTAGATATCGAAAGAAGAATTTGTGTTTCTTACTCCATCTGTGGAAGTGAGGGAAGTTAGAGATTTAGTAGAGTTTGAAGATGCCTACAAACAAGAAGTTGCCAAGGTGACCAAGGAAATTCAGTGACTAGTCAATTAGTGTGATCAGAGAGAGATTGTCACAATTGAAGAAGACATTGACACTCCTCCACCAAATCCAAAGATACTAACAGAAGAGGACATTCAAAATTTATTGTTAGATCCAATTGAGCCCTCACCAACCCTATTATTTTATAAATTACAAATTAAATTATCTAAAGCTTGACAATCAGAAGGCTGATGACTTTGGTGTGACATCAATTATAAAGGATACAAGTGCCAAGAAACTCAATAAGTCTATAATTATGTTTAAACCACTTACTTGTATGCCTTCAAGAAAAGGCAAATGTTGTAAACAATACACACAAATTTGGTAGCAGAATAGGTAACACAGAAAGATCAAGAGGCAACTCAAGCTCTTATTCAATTATCGAGTGAAAAGGCTACACAACTTGCAACCGAGACACCTATACAATAGGTGATTTCTACACAAGTAAAACATCAAAGATTGGGATTGAGTGACAAGGGGAAACAATTACAACTATAACGACCAAGTGATACGCCCCCATGGTCTCAAGATGTGACTCAATGAGGCAAGGTAGATGAGTTAGTGAGTCTTGATAAGGTAATAACATTACCTATTTATGATTTAAATAACTTGAAACTTCAAAAAATGAAAGATTTATAGACTATGTTGATCCACAAGGCAAAAAAAGAACAACTAGGAAGAGAGTAAAAGAGGAGGCATGTATTACACACTATTAAGGAAATTTTTGAGATGCATGTGAGATAACATATTTGAGTAATAAACATCCAATTTTGGATTAGCTAGTGTATTTAGTTGATAAGATTCATAATAAATTGTTAAAATGGCCTGAAAGAAGAGTTGAGCATAAAGTGTTAGAGAAAGTCTCACGTGAACTTGTAAATAGACAAGGTGATCTTTCTATATCAATCACACAAGTGGAAACAATTTTTCAAACCATTCATTCATTACATATGAAATTGTGTGACCCAAGTTTGCAAGTGTACTTAAAAGTGGGTTGAAGGATGACATCAACAAGAATGCGTTGAGATATGAATAATTATAAAAGATCCTAGACCTTGCTTGTGTTTCCTAATTTATAGAAGGTGTCAATAAACTAATTGAAATGGAAACATTAAATTTGTGGGTAATGGGAGGAGGGCATTTATCCTCTTTAAGTGTGTCTTGAGTTGTGAAGGTTTTACAAAATAATTTTGAAGAAGAAGGAGGAGGATCAATTACCTATTTAAAGAGAAGGCATATGCATTATTACGTTGAAGATACATTAGCTAAAAGTATGCAAAGAAACACCCATCTCAAAGACTTGGGCCCGATCCTAGATCGTATGGAAAAATTCAATCTTCAGCTCAATCCCAAGAAATGTGCATTTGGGATCACATCAGGGAAATTGCTAGGATATATTGTGTTAGCTAAAGGCATTAAGGTGGATCCTAAGGAAGTTTGAGTTATCATGGAAATGCCTCTACCTCAAATATTAGTTAGATGTGAGGATTACAAGGAAGACTCTAGTCCATTCATAGGTTCATTTGACAACTCACTGATAAATCACAACCATTTAGAAAGACTTTGCATAAAGGAGTGGTATATGAATGGAATGAGGAATATGAAAATAAAATAACTTAGATAAAGAAGTATCTTGTTAATCCACCTATCCTAATGCCTCCCATTTAGGAGGAGTCTCTTAGTTTGTACATTTTAGGATTAGACACATCCTTGGGTATTTTGCTAGCTCAAGAAGATCACAATAGGAAAGAGAGAGAAATCTACTACATCAGTTGAATGCTGATATCCTATGAAATGAACCATTTTGGAAATTGTCTTTGCTTCCAAAAATCTTATGCATTACATGCTCGCCTACTCTACAAAGCTAGTGACAAAGATTGATCCATTGAAGTACTTATTGAGTAAAGCAACTTGAACAAGAAGACTAGCAAAATGGATAATGGTACTAAGTAAATTTGATATCAAATACGTGGAGAGGAAATCCATCAAAGGGAAGCTTATCTATGATTAGTTAGTTGATGCACCATTGAAAACTCAACACCCTATGAACATCAAATATCTCATTGAATCCATACTATTGCTGATACAACAAATACAAAAAATATTCTTTGATGGTTCATTCACCCAACAAGGTTCTAGAGCTAACACAAAAGACTAGGTCACCTGTATTTTCATGCTCTACACTCCATATAGAAGATCGTGAAAAACATACCTAACCTAAATTTGTACATGATGGAACATGTAAAGGTTTTGCATTATGAAAAAAATCCAAAACATCTTTCCTTCATAGTGAACATAAATCAAATATTGTACTTGAACTCATTCATACTAAATTGTGTGGACTAATGCCAGTAGCTTCCCTACGAGGATACTTGTATTATATCATTTTTTTGATGATTTTTGATGATGTACTATACTCTAAGAATATAGAAGAGTTGAAGGATGACCACTTCCTAGAGTTAGATGAAAATTATATGATTAAAGTGAGGGTTGTACAAAAGATAATGAACCCACGACACCTAACCCTAAGTATGACTCAAATCCACCCAAAAAGAAAATACTATTATGGGAAAGGAAAATGATTGAAGAAAACAATGTGGCTATTGATGAAATGTTTAGAGAATATAGTAAAACAAGAAGTCACTCATGTTATGTCACTCATATAAACGAGCCCACTCAATCAAAAGCCTCAGATGTTGAGGAAGCCTTAAAATCTCAAGCTTGGAAAGATGCCATGATTAAGGAGTATCAATCCATATTAGAGAATGATGTTTGGGACATTGTACCAAGACCCAAAGATAAATCCATTCTGTTGGTTTCCTAAACCACAGATTGGAAATCCAAGAGCCTCCCACTTCTTCGATAGGATTCAACAATCAGTTCTAGCCAATGGATGAGAATCCTGCACTTTAGGCTTTGCTACACCTAGGTAGGCACACCTTCACCTCAAACATTGACTGCTTAGTTTAGCAATTTTCTATAGCGAATTTTAGATTTGGAGTTCTCTGACTATTCAAGGTCTTTGAGCTCGATTAAAATGAAACTAAATGCTAATGTTTGAATTGAATGAATAGTATAAGGTTTTAACAATGGATTTGAGATTTGTAAGAAAGAAGTTATAGATTTTCTAACTTTAAATATGAATCCAATACTTCAATGATAAAAAAAAAAGTGCTTTAACTTATTTGGGCAATAGAGTCAACTACAACGAAGATTATAACATACAACTTTATAATGTTCTATGCACATAAAATATAAACAATTTAATGATCAAGATGCAGTGAATCAAAGATATATACACAATTCTAAACTACTCTAGATTACACTTTAACTCCTAAGGTTGGGAGACAGACAAGACACAAATTTAGAAACAAATAAATATTTCACAATATCTATGATGTTCAAGTTTAGAATGCCATAAATAACCTCATCCACTGATCTGACCAAAATTGTTTACGAAATTAAAAAATGATTATAAAGGACAAATCAATTGTAATTTAAATCTCCATGCTTTTAATAAATAAAAAATGACATTTTATTTTATTGTTAAAATAAAATATTTGAATTTACATTACAAGGCCACATTATAAGCACCTTACTCCTCCATACAAAATATATAATACTTCTTCTTTGTAGAATGTTTTTCAAATGTCAGCTATGTCTTTTTACTCTTCAAATCACAATATCTCTATTTATATTACATCTAATAGATGTCGTGACTTTTCAAAAAAAAATTAACCTCTTCTAAAATAATTAACACCTTTTCATTTATATTTTCTATTTATCATAATTACAACCTCTTAATAGAATCATTGAGCCTTTTAATTATTTATGGTACCTCCTTATTAATCCATCACTTCATTACTTTGGTTGATGCCTTATATCTTTCATTCAAAACTTAGTTGTATCTTATTGTCGCCATATCTGGATTCTGCTCACAAATTCTATTTCTCAATTTGTCTTTGATCAATATTTATCCTTAACATTTAATAATATCAAAGATGATCTTAGGAAATACCAATGGAATGGTTCGACCATGAGCCCTGTTATCTTCAAGCTTGAAAAATCCTTATGTACGATGATTTGGAAATTTGAACTCTGATAACATGGGGCCTGTCATCACTGATAGTTTCTTTTATCTCTCTTATTCTTTATCATTGTAACTAAGATGAATCTTATGACTCTTGTATTTTTCCGTTGCGTTATCTATTTCTGCCATTTCGTTTGATGTTTCATATTCACTTCATATGATAGACAACACCATTGGAGACTACAACAGCTTCAAGATGTTCCACAATAATCATATAACTATCCCCGTTACTTCTTATTGTACCATGTCGATATATTACTACTAAAGATTTTGTTTATTCATTTGGTTTCTTCTATCTGTCATATTTTTTGGTTGTTGAATAATCAATGGCTCCAAGGAATATTCTCAAATCATTACTGTGTGTTTATTTTGTTTTCTTTCTTTTACTGTTGGATGATGCTATTTGTTTTGAATCCAAATCTGCATGCTTGTTTTTAACATTGAATATCTAGGAGCATTTGAATAATCACTAAGTATCATTGGGATCAATTATAGTTGTATATATGTTTGATAATGTTATTGGTGTACTTCAAAGAAAAATTGCAGATTTTACTTTTGACTTCATCGCTAACTTATGTTGTATTTACCTACTCCAATTTAGACTCATTTTTTTACTTCTGTTCACCGACTTATTAAAATTCCTCATCAAGTAATTTGTATTGTTGTTTCTTACTCACATAAATACACTTTCTTCACATCCACATCAATCAGAAAATTCTATTTGATTATGCCTACATGTCAATCTTTTTATAATCTCTCCCTCAGGTGCCTTTTTCATCATCACAATTGTAGTCTAGTATATATGCACAAAGTGCCATGTCTCCATGTAGGGCTTTTCCTTATCCACCATTACTACAAAGAGGAGGGGTTAAAGACAAATTTTGAGACGAATTTTTAATAAATTGTTTTCATTTGAGATGAAAAGAAAGTTGCATATCCTCTCAAATATGTCTTTAAGTGGATGTCTTAATATATTGTCTTTAAAAAATGTCTCTATAAGACAATATGGGATCGAAGTATTTTTGTCTTATAGAGACAATTGTTGAAGACTATAGATTAAGATGCTCAATTAATGACATATTGGAGATGATTCACAACTTTATTTTTGTCTCAAATGAAGACAATTCATTACAAACTCGTCTTAAAAATTGTTTTTCATCCACCCCTCTTTATAGTAGTGAATTTTTTAAACTAGTCCAACAATCGATATGAATGCAATGAGAACTTTAAGTTAAGATTAAAGAAGATGAATATATAAACAGTTTAAGCTCAAACAAAATCAAGAGTTATGCACTTCCTCAACATAGGTGGTGTTTATAAACACCCAACAAAAAAATATAGACACTCCCGTTGGTTCGGCAAGCTAAAAAATTCCAAGAATAATATGTACTTAAATATAACCAGAATTAAAGAATTAAAAAACAAAATAGTTAAAACTTTCCCTGAAAATATTAGTAGTACCTGAAATTCAATCTTGGTCGTAGAAGATAAATTCTACCTTTACAAGAATATATGTACCAGTTGAATATCAAACGAAGTTTTTGATTAAAAGAATGTTGCTTCTCTCCTCACTTAAGATTCCCTTCACTTCCATGCTCTGAGCAATGTGGAATATCCAAAGTTGTTCTTAGTCATAGAATAAGTCATTTTCTTCCCTGTAGATGCTCCTAGAAGAAGAGAATGCATAAATGTCTATTCCCAAATCTAGATACATATACACCTAAGTTCTAACATCTCTACCTTGAATCCCCCATCAATTTTTCAAGAGTTACAAAGACTTTCAAAGCTTATGGAAACATCTACATACGAATGGATACAAAGCACTGGTAGTGTTAGCATTAAATGTGGTCATTGATGCAATATAATAAACTAATAGACATAAAAACTATAGTAGTACCAACAATAAATTTCTTATTCAATCAGAATCCCATGGAAAAAATGAATCCAAGAACTTGAAGTGTGAGATTTTCTATTCCATGTGATCAACAAGCTACTAGCGGATATACATAAAATAATTGTTGAGGGTACTTTCTAGCTCTTTAGCTTTGGTACTCTTTAAAATATCAGGATCTCCAAAGATTTTCGAATCCTTAGGCTCTCATATGCTCCAGCTGATGCAACAGTATACCCATCTCAGTTCTAAAATACAAAGGCCGGTTAACATGAACTGATTAAACCAAGGCATGAATGCAAACGTATCCATATTCCAATAGCATGCATATATGTCCCAGATGCAACACCATAGAAGTATGGCCAATAAGCTCCACAATATTTTCTATAGCTGGACATCTGCATAAAGTGAACTGGTTCTCTTTATACCCATGTGTGCTCAAGAGCTCACGATCATGTTTATTTCACAACAATGCACAAACATAAAGTTTGGTGTCGATGGTCTTTAGGCATGTTCCAGTAAGACTATTCAATAACTTAATTGATTTTTCTGCAAGATCTGCACTAATGCCAAAATATTATGCTGGAAAGGGCACCATGCCAAGGCTGTGACTGCATCATCATGTTCATCCATCCTGTGAAGGTACCAATTTCTAACATTAGAGGATGACATGCTCTTGTCCCAGGTTGTCACTACCTCCACTTGCAAGTTTCTCAGTAGATAAGGACCATTTTAATGTACACTTCGTAATCATGGCCTCAGTATGTCTTGACATCATGGAGTATTATTTTACTGTCCTCACGACAAGTCGCAAGAATAGCGTCATTACATGAAAGAGAGCCTAGACGACCACGATGACCTTACAAAGATGTCAACTGCATTCAGATGTGATAAAACTACTATGTGAATAACGTAGCACTTTGAAGACGAGGAAAAAATCAAGACATCAAAAAATTCATAATCTTTACCTATTGATTAAATATAGAGTCCCATATCTGTACATCAGAACTAGTCAATCCAATGGCATTATTTTTCCTAGCATCGGGTGCCATATTACCACTTCTTATTACACCAACATCATTATCTTAAGTCAATAGCTCAGAGGTAAAGCTCTTGTCTACATCCCATAAACTACATTGCCAAGAGCTATTGAAAAAATATTGCTTCGACTTCAATCAAGCAGATTCAAATGATTAACATCAACAACATTTGGGGCATCCTATGTTCTATCTGCATGCTGTAGACAACCAAATTACAAAGTAAAAAATTGCAATTTCTTAACTCTTGTTAAGCTATCTACTTAAAGAGATGATTCTAGAACAAGTATGTAAATAATGGGGATCAATCCTTAGTAATCTGTTAACCATCTTATCACAATAAAGAATATGCCCATAACTTGAAATACAAGAGCACCAAATCTGAAACCTCAATTGAATGTACAAATTTGAAACATCACCCAAGCCATTATAGGAACCATTCTTTTTAAAAGAGAGAATAATATAAACATAAATCTAATTCTAGCAATTGTCCAGTAGCTGACCGTAATTTAAATGTTAAGTATGCTAGAAGTGAATTCTTCTGAATATTATTCTGCGCCTATGTGAATGTTGTTCAGTTTTCTTTATCATCACGTACTATTGAAGCTCTAAGAAAAGATATTGCTGGTTTCAATCAAGTTTAGTGCAGAAGAAAAAAGTCTTGTGGAAATTTTTTCCCTAAAAAGATTAGATAAATTTACAGTCTCTACTACAATACAATTCAGAGGTGACTCCAATCTAGGAGAATCCCTAGAAAGGTATACTCTTAAGTTCTGTACAGTCGTAGTCAATCCACACATATCATGGTATCACATTGTTTATACTAGAAACTCTCTTTTCTTTCACATAATGACCATCTAGGGAAACAATTGCAAAACCTTTCTACAGGCTTGAAAGAACTAGAAAAAAAAAAGCATACATATCATTTCCTCCATTTGTGAGTATTAAAATATCATAAGTAGTTTCTTTGGACAAGTTAATGAACGTTATACCATATCCCACATAATATTTTTATTACTCTGGAAAACACAAAGTGAGTGCTAAAATTGACCATAGCCGAAAGTTGAATCATCTTGTTCTAAACAGTCCCTCCCCATGACTTATTTGAGTATCTGTACTTATAGCTATTGCACCAAGAATTTTAAATGCATGTTCGTATGGATTATGTTTTTTTAGAAATAACCTGATTTAACGCATAAGATATATGTATAGCTATAGTCATATATTTGAGAAGCTCTAGACAAGGGCTTCACTTTCTCTAATCCAGTTGCTAAGAACCACAGGTACTTCTTATGTGTGTGCACGAACACTGTTTATTCGATGCACACGAGAAGTTACATGTCTTCTTATCTAGCTACTTATTTCTTCAAGGATACTATTTATTTTGTATTATATCTTCCATTATTATAAATAATTAGCAGACATGACACAGTATTGATAATTTTAAATAGACATGTCAGAACTAGGAAGAAAGACTCTTCCCAAGATCACCAAAGTCAGAAGTAAACTGATTAAAGTAGGATTTACAATTAGATGCAAATAACAGTTTAAAGCTTGGAGCCCTTATATCAAGTTTTAAGATTTTGGGACAGTTTGATAGTATGTTAGCACCTTCCCAGTGTGTCATTTCTACTATGAATCAGGATGCTACTAAACCATATTTTTTTGTTTATGGCCTTGTTGGTGGGAGTCCAAAATTCAAATGATTTCTTTGAGTAGCAATGATAATTACATGCAAATAGCTGACATTCTAATAGATTTTTAATAATGTTTTAAACCAAAAGTTGATTCCTTATGCACTAATCATATTTTCCCCTGTTTTACAAGTATTACTTATGAAAATCTATCTAAATTTTGTTACAAATATGTATTTTCTCCTTCCATACAGATAACTGGTCTCGGTTAAGATGATGTCTTTATATAGTGCTCGTCAAGACTACAATTTGGAATCGGAAAATCAAATTTGGGCTAGCTAGAATTTATACTAAGCTTTATCTTCAATTTGGATTTGATATCAAACGAATCTTGAATGTTATTGACTTGTGTTAGATCATGTTCTTATGATGATCAAAAGTCTGGATAAGCTAGCCTAGCATAGAGATTGCAAAAAATGTAAAGAAATTTTCCAAAGCTTTCATAAATACTATAAAAGAACCAAAGAGGGAAGAAGTGGATGACAAAATGGAAAAAGCTATAGATTCTTGGGCCAACTGCAACCTCTATATGCTAATAACAATAACAAAACTAATGGTCTCATTAATACCGTCATTCCTATTTTGAATCTAGAAGCCATAATTTCAGATGCCATCAGTAGTAGAAGATATAATGACTGTGATCTGATGATAATGATAAAATAAAAATTGGGAAGGGTGGTGGTTTCATTATGGTTAGAGCTACTACATAACCCAATCCTGGTGAGGGCTTCAATATTTATTTAGACTCCTTAGACAGGAAGAGAAAGAGGAAGAATACAATGGGCCGAGGAACAATTATAGTAGAAAGAGTCCACAAAGTAACTTTAAATAGAAAATGATGGCCTTATTTGAGAATCTGATGAAACAAATGATGGAGAAATAAGAGAATGTAATAAATGGATGTGGGAGCCATAGAGAAGAGGGACCAAAATTGATCGATTAGAGAAGAAGCATGGAGAAGGAAGGAGATTGCCAAATTAAATTAGGATGAGGAATTAAGGTCCCAAGAACATTCTTTGGCAACTTTCAGGTATTTGGCATGATTTCCTTTCCGTAAAAATTTATGGGAAAGACATTTAACCTCAATCCCCAAATGGTGAACCCTCATCATGATCAAGAATAAGAACAATAACAATAGCATCATGTTGACTATAAAGACTTAAGTTCATCTATTTGTCCTAAAAGTAAAAGATGGCCTAAGCCTCAGTTCCTTGCATTGATAAAAATGAGTCATGTTGGATTGTGAATATGTTAGTTGGTTAATATCCTTAAATGGAGATAAATATATCTCACAAAAATCACTTGTTCTATACACATCTATGCCTAATTCATCTATTGTTCTAGATAAGGTTCTTCATACCTAAGTTTATTCCTTCGCTTTCACCTCATGTTCAATCCTTTTTTATTCGTATGTGTGCTTCATTATGCTACATCAACAATTGGATGTCTTTTCTCAATGGCTATATTTTCCTTTGATTTGCATAATACTTATAGTAGAACATATTAGAATTGTTATCTTATTTTGTCAAATCACAAGCTTCCCTCATAGCATAATTTCATGAAGATACACTATGGTAAACCATCACACTAACTTACCATTTTATTGCTTCCTGTTTTACTAAGATATAATATTTAGTTTTGTTCATTGCATAATTTAGAAAATTAGAAGAGAGTGATCTTTCAGTAGACAATCATCTATTAGAGGACAATGAACTTCCTTTTGGTGATGGATGGAATATCACGAATTGATAATTTGCACCAGCTTCCATCCGTGGAAAATCCCTAGTATAGATGAGAATCCTTTCCTTTCCTAAATTATTATCTAGTTGAATGTAATTTTTTGAAACATTGTTTCAAATCACATTTTGTGATTCTTCATGAAGAAAATTATCTTCCAAAATGATCAGAAAGGCCAATGCCAATAAACTTGACATTTTCTATTAGCAAAATCTTGCTTATTCAATCACATACTCTGTAACAGCCTGACTCTAGGGAATTACTTTTGGATTTTCCAAGAATTAAATCCAATGAGATTTATCGCATAGATGTTTATAATATCAAATCAAATAAAAGAAAAAAATTGTCTCCTGTAAATTATTCTTTTTATATGAAATCTCTCATAGAAAATGATCAAACTTAATGCTTTTCTAGGAGAAGATAATAATTTTTCCCCTTTACCGGATAGAGGAAGGATTGGATTCAATCCAATCCTGAACAATACTACAACATTCATACAATCAACGAAAATACAAGGGGTCAAGGTTGAAATTAAGTGGTACAAGACTAGTTGTGAAGCTGAGCGCTTGGTTAGTATGATTCTTTCAAAAAACCAAATAGGACTAATAATTTTAGGGAAACCATAGACAGGCTCAAAATCTCACGCTTCAGGGATGAATTTATTCAAATAATCAAAATGAACAAACTATCTGATGATTTTAACTTCCCATGCAAACATACTGTTTGAGAACTATGGGAGAGACGGTTCAATTCTATCCAAATTGTAGAAGAAATTAATATTATTATAATGTGATAATTCAGATTTCCACAAAGCATAATTGCTGTATTAGAGTTTCCTTATTAAACCAATCTTTCCTTTAAATTTTTTTTTGTCTATTAAGCTTTATATATACTTAATGCCAAAATAATTCTCATGTGCACATAGTCTACATTATCCATTTTTTAAGGCACTGCACCTACAACTACTACCACACTAAAATAATCAAGCTAAAGAGGAGTAGAGTAAAATTTTAGATTGGAGAGGAATAAAAAGAAACTAGGAAAGCAAGAGGTCAAACTTAGTTCTATTGGTTTGGGAGAAGAAAGTCAAATATAAAATTCAAACTCCTTCCCTCTTTACATAATCTCGCATGTCATCTTTGAAGTGCATCTAAGATTTTCTATGTAAAATAGACATTACAAAAAGAATTTTACAAAACAACAGGTACAAAATTGTGCATGTCACACTTGATTGTACCAATTTTTCTACCTCTATTATTGCACATTTGCATATCCATAAATCTACAAACATATTTCTTATAAATTATATTGCTACTAAATTGAACTCTATTTTATGTTTCTGGGTTGGTAGATGAATTATTTTAAATTGTGATTACACAGTATCCGATATAGAAATGGATTTCATGAAATGAATATGTTTTTATTTAGAAAATAATAATTAACTTTATTAAACCTTCTATTTTTAGTTTTATGGATTATTTGTACACTATGAAATTAATTTACTCCAAAGAGAAATCACCCAAGCTATGTTGGCAAAGAAAAGATGGGTGTTTTGAGGACAATATTAAAATCTTGATTTGTAAACAAGAATCGAGGCTACAAGCATCAATTGAGAGCTCAATCAACCATGTTGATGTTTCTTCTGCTGGTGCAATTTTTCAACCCTTTGGAGGCTTTGGGCATGTGATGGGGATGGGAGTCATTTTGTCATGAAGAATGAAAGAATTGATGGATGATCTCAATCCTGTAATAGGGTTTCCAGGTCTGGATTCTATGGAGGCTTAGGACTTAGTCACAAAAATGACATGCACTTACGATTTAGGAGGTGAAGATGTTGTGTGAAACCATGGATTTGCTACAAAAGAAATGAAGGCTGAGTTTGAAAAATGCACAAAGATTTGTTTCTCCAAAGAATCATGGATCCTAGGATTTCAAAGCTAGCATTTTCTTAATTCGCAGACAATCTTCTCCCTTGTAATTTATGTATTTGTTATGTTAAAGAAATTTTAGTTATATTGTGGGAGATACAAGACACTCTTTTAGTTTATAATTAGTTGAATGCTTATGAATCGTCTTGTTTATAATCCAGCTTGTAATCAATGAGAACTTTCATGGCTTTCTTTTCAAAAAAAATCTCTCAAATGTGTGTCAACAGTCAATCACATATCGTCTAGGAGCAGATCAATAGGGATTTTGGCCTTTTAAGGTTAGTAAATATTTGGCGATTCCTTCTACATTTGGATCAAGGAAAAGGATTCTTGATCCTTTAATTTTATGGGGCAGGGGTGAATCTTCCCATGATATTGTGCGATTTTCATAATCATCCAATATGCATGACATTACAGGAGATTGTTTGAGAAAGTGGAAACCGATATATTAAGTGAATTTCTCTACCACTCTTTCTTTGGACACATCAGGTAACATAACAACCAAACATATGGCAAAGGAAAAGGCACGTTTATCTTGACTTGGCAAACTAAAATATTATCCAACGTAAAATATGGAGATGCTGAGACGTACCTAAAATACTAAAATACTATCCCTCTTAAGATTCAAATTAGCATTCTCAATACTGTACACATGCATCCTCCAATATTAGGCCCTACCTACTAAGAATCATATTATTTTGCAGAAATTTTTTACAAACAAGTTTTCAATATAAGATGGCATTTGAACCCTAAACCTCAACTCAGCAGATCACAATATAAAATATATATAATAGACAACCATATTTATTACACATGGGTACAAAGATTCTTTAAGATACCTAATTAAGGGATCTAGCTTCTAAGCATCAAATAAACTAGCATATTATTGAATCATTAAAAGATTCAAGTAATATAGATTAATTTATCTAATAACTGACAACTTGAAATGAAAGTTTTCAATGATACCTATCCATTGATTTTAGGTATATCGCGGTAGTAGGGTTTGTGCGTTGCAGCTATAGGGCATTCATAGAATACAATATCTTAAGTGTTAGGGTTTTGTTTCCCATTTTGGCACTACTTTTCATTTGTAGTCTCATCTTAAATACAAACAAACATTTCTCCTTGTGGCACGTACTGAAGCAACTTCCACAGTAAACATTATTATTGAATAAATTTGTGCACTTTCCTCCACAAAAATGTAAGCAAGCAAAGGTGCGCAGAATCGCTTCCTACGCTAATCTTTGAGAGGAGGATTATGCAAATCCAAGTAACTATTGCAAAGATCTCAAGAAATGCATAATAACATAATCAAAATAACAAAGAACACACAACACAATGATTACCGTGGGGAAACCCTTTCGGGAGAAAAACCCCACCCTCCAAAACTCGCACAATGTATTATCAAACCAAGATGATTACAATACACTTGCAATGCAAGTTCTTATAGGAGCGCATCACCACAACTCGAACTTGGAGAGACTCCTTCTAGCACCAGTCTTGCAAACTAAACTCAACTTTTTTTCTTTTGCAAACACCTCCCAAGCCCTCCTTTTATAGTGATTTTACAACCTGGAAACCATTTATGTTTTTACAAAACCATGGGCAAAACTACCATGCCACATGTTACCGATTTTTGACATTTACATCTCCAATATGGAAAAACAACTAGGTTAAAATAGTAATCCCGTCCACAATTTTGTCTCTTAGTCTAGACCCCCATAAAAGTCACAAAATGAGTCATCAAGGCTCTAAAAATGACCTACCTATATTCTACTATGGACAAGACTCATTTTAACAACTCACTAACCATTTTCCAATGCATAAACAAGTGGAAAACTTCCACAAACAAATTCTGGAATTTTTCAAGAAAAGATTGCAAGGTTGAGACACATGTTTCTCAACATTCTCCCACTTGTCGAACACCTTGCAAGAGTAAGGGGATTCAAAATATCATGGACTTAATTGGTAGGGGCCGAGAGGCCCATAGACTCTGAACACCATCTAAATTTCTTGTGCTCACGGGCTTAGTTAATGCATCAGCAACATTCACCAAAGTCTCTACCTTTTCCAGCTTCACCTTGCCATCCTTGACCATATCTCTCACAAAATGATATTGTACATCAATGTGCTCGGTCCTCACATGAAAAGTTGGGTTCTTCGCTAGGCAGATTGCACTCTGGCTGTTACTGTAAATTGTCACTGCACCCTGTTTGAACTCTATATCTAAACACAATCTCTTTAGCCAGATGGCTTCTTTGCAGGCATGAGTAGCTTCCATATACTCTGCCTTAGTAGTGGACAAAGTGACCACATCCTGTTGCTTACTCATCCAACTGATTGCACCACCAAATAATGTAAACACATATGCACTGGTGGATCTTCTTCTATCAACATCACCAGCCCACTCTGAATCCACATAGCTTCGAATATCCAAGGAATGCTCACATCCTGTTCCATGAAAACATATTGAGTACTCTGAGGTACCCCGCAAGTATCTGAAAACTCTTTTTACTGCATCCCAATGTGCTCTTCCTAGATTAGACATATAATGGGAAAGTACTCCCACTGCTTGGGCAATGTCTAGTCTTGTACAAACCATAGTATACATCAAACTTCCAACAGCACTCTCATGTGGTACTCGACTTATCTCTTCCATCTCCAATGGAGATGTAGGACACTGTGAGCTAGAAAGCTTTGTTCCCATAGTAACAGGAACACTCAATGGTCTTGCATCTTGCATATTGAATCTTTTCAAAATAGTACCAACCAACATACTTACGTTGGCCTAGCCAAAGCTTTCTGTTCTGTCTATCTCATATAATCTCCATTCCCAGAATGTGCCTAGCTGCACCAAGATCTTTCATTTCAAACTTTATTGAGAGTTGAGATTTTAACTCTACAATCAAACCTTTTCCTTTGCCAATAAACAACATGTCATCGACATACAAGGCAATAATCAGGAAACCATCACCATCAGATTTGAAATATATACAGTGATCAGATTTAGATCACACAAATCCCAAACTCAACACATATGTATCAAACTTCTGGTACCACATCCTAGGACTCTATTTTAAACCATACAAAGATTTCTTTAATTTACAGACCAAATAACTTTTACCTTTCACCACATAGTGCTCTGGCTGTGACATGTAAATTTCTTCCTCCAAATCTCCATGAAGGAAAGCAGTTTTTACATCCATTTGCTCGATCTCTAGATCATAAGCTGCTGCAATAGAAAGAAAAAATCTAATGGATATCATTTAGGCTACTAGAGAAAAAATCTCACCATAATCTACTCCCTCAACCTGAGAGTAACCTTTTGCAACTAAACATGCTTTATACTTGTCAATGCTTCCATCTGAACCCATCTTCCTTTTGAACGCCCATTTACAACCAACAGGCTTGCATCGTTCAGGCAATGGTACAAGGTCCCATGTTTGATTCCTCTTAAGAGCTGCCACTTCTTCATCCATGGCTATTTTCCAGAACTCTAAATAATTCATACCAAGAGCCTCTTCTATAGATCTCGGTTCATCAATGTTAGCATTCAATGCAAAATGCACCTCCAATCATCAGGAGAATATCCATACCTTTCAGGTGGTTTCCTTTGTCTAGTAGATCTTCGAACAAGATCTAGTCTAGGTTCAAGTTCATGATCAGGTTCTCCCTCTTCCTCTGATGATTTAGAACTCATAGAGCTCTCTTCAACATCTCGTCTTTCTAAGGGCCTTGATTCAACTTTCTCAAGTGTAGCAGGAAGTTGAATCACATATTTCTTTTCTTTAATTTGTTCTAGCTACACTGTAATAGAAGAAGGCTTAGTTTCTCTAAAAATAACACTTCTAGAAT
Organism: Cupressus sempervirens; assembly: GCA_028749045.1. Classification (NCBI taxonomy): domain Eukaryota; kingdom Viridiplantae; phylum Streptophyta; class Pinopsida; order Cupressales; family Cupressaceae; genus Cupressus; species Cupressus sempervirens. Next base: position 679,175,286 of record CM053787.1, on the reverse strand, counting down.
AAAATACCTTTTGTGCAATAGGATCCCAAAGCTTTCATCCTTTCACACCATAACTATATCCGATGAAGATACATTTGATAGCTTTGTTGTCCAATTTTGTTCGCTTCTCCTTTGGCACATGAGCATATGCCTCACAACCAAACACTCTCAGATGTCTAAGTGAAGGCTTGTGGCCCGACCGTGCTTCCATTGGCATCTTATCAACAAGAGTTGATGTAGGAGACCTATTTATCAGGTAGTAGGCAGTGGCTACAACTTCAGCCCAGAACTTTTGTTCTAGTTCAACACCACTCAGCATACTCCTAGCCTTCTCCATCAAGGTCCTGTTCATTCTTTCTGCAACTCCATTTTGCTGTGGAGAATACGGAGTTGTCTTCTCTCTTTTAATACCACAATCTTTACAAAATGTGTCAAAAATATTGGAGCAAAATTCACCACCATTATCAGTTCTCAAGCATTTTATTTTCTTTCCAGTCTCCAATTCAACCATTGCTTTAAATTCTTTGAAATGACTAAAAACTTTAGCTTTACTCCTAAGGAAATAAACCCATGTTCTTCCACTAAAATCATCAATGAAAGAAATATAATAAACTGATCTACCAATAGAAGGAAAATCAACTGGACCAAATACATCCAAATGAATTAGATCCAAAATACATGAGGACTTATGAGAACTCGAGTAAAACTGAATGCGATTTTGTTTACCATAAATACAATGTTCACAAAAATCAAACTCAAGATTGCAGTCATTCAATCCATCAACAAGGTTCTTATTTTTCAAGGTCCGTAGGCCCTTCTCACCTATGTGGGCGAGTCTCTGGTGCCATAACATAGTCTTCTCTACAAGAAACTTTGATTCGGTAGACAGAGCACCCTTGGGTACCAAAAAACCACGACCATTTGTTGAAAGAGAAACTCTCTCCTTCTCCAACTGAGTAGTCTTTTCCACAATCTTATCAGAAGTACTATTGCACTCGACTGTGCATGCATCAAGTTGGTACAATGTACCCAATCTACTTCCTCTTGCTATTACCATAGCACCTCTCACCATTTTTACACCTGCTTTAGAGAACTGTACATGCACACTCGCATCTATTAGCTTACTAATAGATAACAAATTCCTTGCTAGTCCAGGGATATCTAAGACACCATCAAATTTTCTAATTCTACCATCAGAAAATTTCACACGAATACTTCCATGACCAACAATATCAAGTACTGAATTATCACCCAAATACACCTTACCACCATCAAAATTTTCATACTTACTATACCAGTTCCTATTAGGAGTCATGTGGAAAGATGCACCTGAATCTATTAACCATGCATTTTCACCTGCATGAGTGGCCAAGGCTGCAATGAAGCATCTCCATCTTCCTTCTCGGACTCAGAATCAAAATCTTGCTTCTTCTTCTTTTTCTTCTCCTCTTTGTAGTCCTTTCGGAAGTGTCCAAGTTTTCTGCAATTCTAGCAGATTGCCTTGGACTTACTAGGGGATTTTGATCTCCCCTTATTTTTGGACTTAGAATGGCCATGCTGCTTTTCATTCTTGCCTCTTTCTTTTGGTCTTCCACGAACACTCAAAGCCTATTTGGCATTTACAGAGACCTTCTCATCTCCTCAGAAAGTAGAGAACCAACAATGTCCTCCATCTTCAAGGCAATTGAAGTACTCCCTATAGCCATCACAAGACTATCCCATGAGTCTGGCAACGAACATAACAAGATTTGACACCTTTCTTCTTCATCTATTGGCACCCCTACTGAGGTCAACTGAGTCATCAACATATTAAACCTTTCCAGATGCTCAGAAATTTGTCCACCTTCTTCCATTCTCAAGGAATACAACTTCTTCCTTAAGAAAATCTTATTCACAAGTGATTTTTCTTGATAGATCTCACTAAGCTTTTTCTAAAGCTTCTTAGCGGTAGGTTCTTCATGGACATTAATTAGAATCGAGTCTGCAAGACACAATCTGATGAGACCTTTAGCTTTTCTATTAGTCACATCATATTGTGCGGCTAATGTCAGATCTGTGGGCCTCAAATTGTTCTCATCAATCGCATCCCATAGATCCCGATTAGAGAATAGATCTTCCATCTTTAGCTTCCACATCTCAAAGTTTGTACCAAAAAACTTTTCAACATCAATTATCCTTGACATACTTGCCATCTTTTCAATCCTGCAACATAGAAATGAAATGCTCTGCACAAGCTCCCACTCAAACCTTGATTAGCTCAAAAAACCCTGTACCCAACAAATAGAACCAAAACTGGCCAGGCTCTAATACCACTTGTAAGGAAGCAAAGGTGTGGGGAATCGCTTCCTACAGTAATCTTTGAGAGGACAATTATGCAAATCCAAGTAACTATTGCAAAAATCTCAAGAAATGCATAATAACACAATCAAAATAAAAAAGAACACACAACACAGTGATTACCGTGGGGAAACCCTTCCAGGAGAAAAACCCCACCCTCCAAAACTCGCACAATGTATTATCAAACCAAGATGATTACAATACACTTGCAATGCAAGTTCTTATAGGAGCGCATCACCACAACTCAAACTCGAAGAGACTCCTTCTAGCACTAGTCTTGCAAACTAAAGTAAACTTCTTTTTTTTTTTGCAAACACCTCCCTATGCCCTCCTTTTATAGTGATTTTACAACCTAGAAACCACTTATGGGTTTACAAAACCATGGGAAAAACTACCATGCCACATGTTACCCATTTTTGACATTTACATCTCCAATATGGAAAAACAACTAGGTTAAAATAGTAATCCCGTCCACAATTACTTTATTCTTTTTACAAGAATACCTCTCTCCTTCACCAATCTACACTTGGCCCTACTAGCCTTGGGTGCATCCTAGGAAATTGATGATAATTATGAGATGCTGAATAATCAGATTGTGCGAATATCATTCTGATTATTATCAAAGATGGTATATAGAAAATACTAGTGTTTAAGTCAAAAAAATACTTTATGAAAATGGTGGAACATACCTTATACAACATACAATATTATGTAGTAAATACTTGTTGAGATTTTAGTCTTAAGGGAATTGTTGGGACTCGAAATTGAAGCACTAATTTTGAGTACCATTCTAAAAATTGAGTTAAATTCAACCTCTGTAAGAGTTTTTCATGCATATGTACCCAGTTGACATTTTGAGGCCTATGATGTGTTTCATGTGTTTAACACCTTTCATTTAGTATATGCATGCATCCTATGAACTTGTTATTCTGATTCACTTTGTGAATTGTTATTTTGAGCATTGTTCAGATCTACATTTTTGCCTAAGTGTCAAACAACAAGAAGAAGCCTAGTTTGCATTTGACTATCTTGCACCTGGTAAATTTTCATGACTTGTGAATTTGGGAATGATTAATATGCATATCAAAGAACTTATGTTTCTAATTTCAAGCCATTTTGATATGTTTTGACTAGATTTTGAATCCCTTAAAGTTGGTTGTTTACTATTCTCATGTTGATGCATACTGTTCAAAATTCCAGATAGCCTTGTTAACTAGTTATAACCTGGACCTAGTTGATCGTATTAAACAAATTCTTTTTGTACTTTATTTTAGGGGTTAGAGACATTTTATGTTGCAGATTTAAGCCTGTGATGAATCTGTTTGACTAGTTTTCACCTTCAGATCATGCAAGAAGAATAAACTAATAAATTATACTCTCCACATGACAATAAACAAATTCTCTACATCATTTGACCTATTTTCAAAGCCAAATATGAATGTTCTTTATTGTTTTCTAATAGGAGTGCATCACCACAACTTGAACTCGGAGAGACTCCTTCTAGCACCAGTCTTGCAAACTAAACTCAACTTTTTCTTTTTACAAACACCTCCCCAAGCCCTCCTTTTATAGTGATTTTACAACCTAGAAACCACTTATGGTTTTACAAAACCATGGGCAAAACTACCATGCCACATGTTACCCATTTTTGACATTTATATCTCCAATATGGAAAAACAACTAGGTTAAAATAGTAATCCCGTCCACACTTTTGTCTCTTAGTCTAGACCCCCATAAAAGCCACAAAATGAGTCATCAATGCTCTAAAAATGACCTAACTATATTCTACTATGGACAAGACTCATTTTAACAACTCACTAACCATTTTTCAATGCATAAACAAGTGGAAAAATTCCACAAACAAATTCTGGAATTTTCCTAGAAAAGATTGCAAGGTTGAGACACATGTTTCTCAACAAAAAACCTAAGACATAACCACATGCAAGCCTAGATGATGTATAATTCAATGGGCTAGAAGAGATATCAATATATACATACCTCTTAGCAAAGACTGCCCAATAACCATTTGCATTTTCATGAGCTATAGAAAAATGACTAGAAAGCCTTAGATGATTACCACAGAAAGCCTCTTTTTTCTATCTTTATTATTGTAAATTATTTGGAAGAACATAGAATGGATACCCGAGTAGCTTAGTTATCTACACTCAAATTTTCTATTTTTATGAAATATGGCTACAATTACAAGAGATATTAAGACCCTAAACAAAAAAAATTGGATTGTGAATACCATTGTTTCAAGCAGAGGGATAAGGTCTTACTATAGATAAGCCTCCAAACAAAGACCAGCTTCTTTTCTTAAATAGTCGATTCAACCTGTACATTTAGAAAATGATTTGTTCTTGAGATTTGTTCCGCTTCATGAGATTCTCCCACCTTAGTGGAAACTCTGCTCCACATTCTAAAATATTCACCTTCTTTCCCTCTTGCCTAACAAATTTCGCTGCCTGCCTTGGTCTTTCAACTTAGCATAAGTGCTGATGCTATGGGGGAGCATTGAAAAACATTGATATGATGTACTTATAACTATGTTTGTCATTGATGACAGCTTAGTAATGAGTTTGTAAAACACTAACAGAGTAGTAGACTATGATTTCTGTATTAAGGACAATACATTACTTATTGCTTATGCACTATTACGAACACATACTACAGTATGTATTTGTTACTTGGGCAAGTGCGCAGGACCTGAATCAACAATGTATGTAAGCTATGGTTGATATGCAGAGAACCACATGGAAACAAAGCATTAGGAAAGTAGTTCCTATTGTATGATTGATACAACTCATTGCACTTGAAATAAAGTGTTGCACAGTTAACTGGAGGTAGTATATTGACCACTGATGACATCACAGAGTGTGCATGTATGAAATTCACACGTGTGAAAGTTTGTGTACAACTGTGAGCTGACAACATTAATTAAATGTGTATTTCATTTAATTAACATATGATGATAACGTGTGAAGCTGAGTCAAGGATTTAATATTGAGTGTGGTATAAAGGAAAGATGTTTTCCATGTTTTAGACATGATGATTGAGATTGATGAGTAGAGAAAACTTGTGAATTACTGAGAAGCAAAGTAGAGTGAATTACTAATGTGTGTAAGTGACCTTAAGGGTTACTGTTGTTGAATACAAAGTTCTAGATCTAATTGCATGATCTGATTGCCCCCAATTGATCATTTGACCTATTTTCAAAGCCAAATACGAATGTGCTTTATTGTTTTCTAACAGGTTTTTGATTACATGTAGTTTGAAAAGTATACTTTTGAAAATTAATAACTTTTAACTGAGAGGTCATCATGAAGCAAGATTTTGCAGGACTGAAATAGTATTAACAAAAGATCAAGAATGTCAGGTGCTAAGAATATAACAAGTGTTTTGATGAGCATTTAAAACCAGTTCAAAGCCCTCCCTATACAAACTTGACACTAAAATGTCAAAAAATGAGTTCTATCAGATGAATTAGTGGTCAAATTTTGTTTCTATCAATAAGAGAAGATCAATCAAGGTACTATTTAAAGGTTCATGTGTTTAGAATGCAAAAACCATTTGGCTAGACCCCCTTTGGGGCCCAACTAACTACATCAGAAATGATAAGATAGTGTGAGATTTCATACACACGGTGGAAAGTATGAGATGAAATTAAACTTACTCAGGAGGTTTGAAGGTTTTCACCTGTTGCAATATGTATCATTATCAATATTATAAAAGAAATTCACCGAAGAAGATGCATGTGTCTTTTAAATATCAAGCAATGCACATCAAGTGGAAGTATGTTCTCATCCAACATGGAGTCCATTCTCGGTATTGTAAAATTGATTTGTTAACTAGTAATAAGATGTGACATATGTAGCGATTGGACTATTGATTTGAAGTTGACATAGACATATAATTCTAACCATGTGTGGAAAGTAAAACTCATTGATCAATGCTCATTTAAAGAGGGAATTAGACTCACCATGGAGCATGTTAGAAATATTGATAAAATACACATGTTATGTTTGCCAGCCTAGAATGCTACATCACAAATGAGAGGATTAATGCATAAAATGAGGAATAAAGGAGGAATTTCTCTATTCTGAGTTGTGTTTAAGAATACATATCTTTTAAAGGAAAATGAAAGGAAAACTATTTTAAGGTAAATGCTATAGATTCTTTTCCAATTACAAAGGGGTAAAAGGCTTGATCATGTTTTCCTTTACGAAATACTAGAAGAAGTGATCAAGGTAGGAGAAAATACCTTAAATATTCTATATAATGTAGGGTGCCAAATAGGCAAAAGTCACTATTAAGAGAATTGTGCTTCCAAGCAATGGGAAACACTTTGAATCCACAAGAGAGGCCAAGCTATGGAAGACAAATTGAATGCAAGATTGAGCATCAATCCAAAAGTTAGAAACCATTAGTCCCTCACTAATCTAATTGTACAATGTCAGAGAGGAAAGGGATATTTCCTTTCCAATTTTAAAGCACATGAAGATATTGTTCCAAATGCCCTCCATCATGTTGGTCATAAATATGAGTTACTTCACTCATCGCTACCAAGACAGGGTAAATAGTAGAGGCGGTATAATGTTTGTATTGTCATTGAGATGGGGAGTAGAATCTCGAGGGAGCATCAGCTTATTCATTTCTAGTCCAAGATGCAAGGTTCCAACATCACTATTTGCTAAGTCTAGTGTGTCAAGTAGACATTATTAGAAGATTGGAATCAGGGTGCATACCATTCTAGCTCAAGCATTATTGAAAAGAAAAGATAAGTGAAGTCATCAATATTTTCATTTGTGGGAAAATAGTAAGAAGTGGGTGGCCATGCCTAGCATAATCTAGGAGAGTGGATAGAGTGCTACCATTATCCCTTTCAACCATCTATTGCTGTTAAAATGACACAATGTCTACACAATGACAAGTTTGGGGTGCATTTGTAATGCCCCACTCGAGAACCCAAGAGAAATAAACCTAACATGTTACAATGTTTATTGAACAATTTTTGTAAAGTTTAAACAACATCAAAGTAACAATAATGTAGAACCAATATACACATACACATCAAGAACACGTAATCAATTACAAATATAGTTTCAATTTCTTATAGGTTTCTTCATTTTGAGTTACGTTAAGAAGTTTATATTAATTAGTTTAAGTCTCAAGTATAATGTCTTGTGATCCTAAAGAAATATCATATACATAATCACATAATAAAATACATAACTAATACAGTGAAAGTACATCAAATAAATAGCATCCACTGCATATGTCACAGGGTATGTGAGAATAGATACAATACATTAGAATAAATGATAGCATTATTACATCAACTAAAAAGAAGTCTTTGAGATAAGAAATAAGAATGATAAAGGTACATCTTTTGCAATGAACAACCAATAGGTAGCAATGTGAGGGGGACCTAAATGGTAAGAAGATGCTACCTCACAACCGCATGGTTACCTAATCAGGCTTCCACTCCCACCATGCATGGAAGATAATGAGTGATCCACATACAACTAATGAATCATAAAACATTCCTAGGAAAGGAATTCCTAATAGATGAAACTACTTCAAAGGTAACACATACTAGTCGTCTCTTAGTCTAGACCCCCATAAAAGTCACAAAATGAGTCATCAAGGCTCTAAAAATGACCTACCTATATTCTACTATTGACAAGACTCATTTTAACAACTCACTAACCATTTTCCAATGCATAAACAAGTGGAAAATTTTGACAAAAAAATTCTAGAATTTTCTAAGAAAAAATTGCAAGGTTGAGACACATGTTTCTCTACAAAAAACCTAAGACATAACCACATTCAAGCCTAGATGATGTATAATTCAATGGGCTAGAAGAGATAGAAATATATACATACCTCTTAGAGAAGACCACCCAATAACCATTTGCATTTTCATGAGCTATAAAAAAAATGACCACAAAGCCCTAGATGATTACCACAGAAAGCCTCTTTTTTTCTATCTTTATTATTGTAAATTATTTTGAAGAGCATAGAATGGATACTCGAGTAGCTTAGTTATCTACACTCAATTTTTCTATTTTTATGAAATATGGCTACAATTATAAGAGATATTAAGACCCTAAACAAAAAAATTGGATTGTGAATACCATTGTTTCAAGCAGAGGGATAAGGTCTTACTATAGATAAGCCCCCAAACAAAGACCAACTTCTTTTCTTGAATGGTTGATTCAACCTGTACGTTTAGAAAATGACTTGTTCTTGAGATTTGTTCTACTTCATGAGATTCTTTCCTTGTTTTTCTATCTGATTTACATTAAAAATAATTCTCTTGCCTTAGTGGAAACTCTGCTCCACATTCTAAAATATTCGCCTTCTTTCCCTCTTGCCTAACAAATTTTGCTTCCCACCTTGGTCTTTCAACTTAGCATGAGTGCTGATGCTATGGGGGAGCATTGCAAAACATTGATATGATGTACTTATAACTATGTTTGTCATTGATGCCAACTTAGTAATGAGTTTGTAAAACACTGACAGAGCAGTAGACTGCGATTTTTGTATTAGGGACAATACATTACTTATTGCTTATGCACAATTATGAACACACACTACAGTATGTATTTGTTACTTGGGCAAGTGTCCAGGACCTGAATCAAAAATGTATGTAAGATATGGTTGATATGTAGAGAACCACATGGAAATAGAGCATTAGGAAAGTAGTTTCTATTGTATGATTGATACAACTCATTGCACTTGAAATAAAGTGTTGCACAGTTAACTGGAGGTAGTATATTGACCACTGATGACATCATGGAGTGTACATTTATAGAATTCACTCGTGTGAAAGTTTGTGTACAACTGTGAGCTGACAACATTAATTAAATGTGTATTTCATTTAATTAACATATGATCATAATGTGTGAAGCTGAGTCAAGGATTTAATATTGAGTGTGGTATAAAGGAAAGATGTTTTCCATGTTTTAGACATGATGATTGAGATTGATGAGCAGAGAAAACTTGTAAATTACTAATGTGTGTAAGTGACCTTAAGGGTTACTGTTGTTGAATACAAAGTTCCATATCTGATTGCATGATCTGATTGCCCCCAATTGATCATTTGACCTATTTTCAAAGCCAAATACGAATGTGCTTTATTGTTTTCTAACATGTTTGATTACATGTAGTTTGAAAAGTATACTTTTTAAAATTAATAACTTTTAACTGAGAGGTCATCATAAAGCAAGATTTTGCAGGACTATAATATTCTTAACAAAAGATCAAGAATGTCAGGTGCTAAGAATATAACAAGTGTTTTGATGAGCATTTAAAACCAGTTCAAAGCCCTCCCTATACAAACTTGACACTAAAATGTCAAAAAATGAGTTCTATTAGATCAATTAGCTGTCAATTTTTTTTTCTATCAATAAGAGAAGATCAATCAAGGTACTATTTAAAGGTTCATGTGTTTAGAATGCAAAAACCATTTGGCTGGACCCACTTTGGGGCCCAACTGACTACATCAGAAATGATAAGATAGTGTGAGATTTCATACACACGGTGGAAAGTATGAGATGAAATTGAACTTACTCAGGAGGTTTGAAGGTTTTCACCTGTTGCAATATGTATCATTATCAATATTATAAAAGAAATTCACCGAAGAAGATGCATGTGTCTTTTAAATATCAAGCAATGCACATCAAGTGGAAGTATGTTCTCATCCAACATGGAGTCCATTCTCAGTATTGTAAAATTGATTTGTTAACTAGTAATAAGATGTGACATATGTAGCGATTGGACTATTGATTTGAAGTTGACATAGACTTATAATCCTAACCATGTGTGGAAAGTAAAACTCATTGATCAATGCTCATTTAAAGAGGGAATTAGACTCACCATGGAGCATTTTAGAAATATTGATAAAATACACATGTTATGTTTGCCAGCCTAGAATGCTACATCACAAATGAGAGGATTAATGCATAAAATGAGGAATAAAGGAGGAATTTCTCTATTCCGAGTTGTGTTTAAGAATACATATCTTTTAAAGGAAAATGAAAGGAAAACTATTTTAAGGTAAATGCTATAGATTCTTTTCCAATTACAAAAGGGTAAAAGGCTTGATCATGTTTTCCTTTACAAAATACTAGAAGAAGTGATCAAGGTAGGAGAAAATACCTTAAATATTCTATATAATGTAGGGTGCCAGACAGGTAGAAGTCACTATTAAGAGAATTGTGCTTCCAAGCAATGGGAAACACTTTGAATCCACAAGAAAGGCCAAGTTATGGAAGACAAATTGAATGCAAGATTGAGCATCAATCCAAAATTTAGAAACCATTAGTCCCTCACTAATCTAATTGTACAATGTCAAAGAGGAAAGGGATGTTTCCTTTCCAATTTTAAAGCGCATGAAGAGATTGTTCCAAATACCCTCCATCGTGTTGGTCATAAATATGAGTTACTTCACTCATCGCTACCAAGACAAGGTAAATAGTAGAGGTGGTATGATGTCTATATTGTCATCGAGATGGGGAGTAGAATCTCGAGGGAGCATCAACTTATTCATTTCTAGTCCAAGATGCAAGGTTCCAACATCACTATTTGCTAAGTCCAATGTGTCAAGTAGACATTATTAGAAGATTGGAATCAGGGTGCATACCAGTCTAGCTCAAGCATTATTGAAAAGAAAAGAAAAGTGAAGTCGTCAATCTTTTCATTTGTGGGAAACTAGTAAGAAGTGGGTGGCCATGCCTAGAATAATCTAGGAGAGTGGATAGAGTGCTACCATTATCCCTTTCAACCATCTGTTGTTGTTAAAATGAGACAATTTCTAGACAATGACAATTTTGGGGTGCATTTGTAACGCCCCACTCGGGAACCCAAGAGAAATAAACCTAACATGTTACAATGTTTATTGAACAATTTTTTTAATGTTTAAAAAACATCAAAGTAACAATAATGCAGAACCAATATACACATACACATAAAGAACATGTAATCAATTACAAATACAATTTCAATTTCTAATAGGTTTCTTCATGTTGAGTTATGTTAAGAAGTTTATATTTATTAGTTTAAGTCTCAAGTATAATGTCTTATGATCCTATAGAAATATCATATACGTAATCACATAAGAAAATACATAACTAATACAGTGAAAGTACATCCAATAAATAACATCCACTACATATGTCACAGGGTATGTGAGAATAGATACAATACATTAGAATAAATGATAGCATTATTACATCAATTGAAAAGAAGTCTCTAAGATAAGAAATAAGAATGATAAAGGTACATCTTCTACAATGAACAACCAATAGGTAGAAATGTGAGGGAGACCTAAATGGTAAGAAGACGTTACCTCACAATCGCATGGTTACCTAATCAGGCTTCTACTCCCACCATGCATGGAAGATAATGAATGATCCACACACAACTAATCAATCATAAAACATTCCTAGGAAAATAATTCCTAATAGATAAAACTACTTCAAATGTAACACATACTAGTCAAGAAGATAAGATAATTCAAAAATAAAGAACACTCAATCCAATACCAACACCACATAACCAAACATCATACATGAACCAAGTATAAATCGAATACTAAGATCATAAAATAAATTCAATGAAAGATATTCATCTCAATAAAAAAGCCACATGTCAAAAGTACATCAACCATAAATCAAAAATCACCATTAATGAAAGTAAATAACCACATTAAATACACCCAACAATAAGTACACCACCAATAACACCACTAGAGGCAAATACAAAAAAATATTATGGAGGAGACTCAGACTAAGTTCTAGGGGGTGTCATCACATGGTCAAACTACTTGAGTTACCTTGGACTAGTCTCTCAATAGACCCCAAACCCTTAAGTGTTGGGTTATCCTAGACTAGTTATTCTAAACTTTGGACCCTCAATGTGACAGATACAGAACCAAAAAACTCTGTCAAGAAGATGAGGCAAACCAGTTATACTATCATCCTATTCCCATCCTTAGTCTATACAAGCACTCAAGGTATGGGCAAGGAAAATATCTCTAACTTATCTTTTTAGTGTGTTTCCCCAAAATATTAATTACTAGATCATCACTTAGTATATAACTTACAATAGTTTACCCTAGCACTGGCCACTTTAGGTCCTGGACCCCTACTATAAGCCACTCTCAAGAATATGTACCTAAACAACCCCCCCAAAAATTATAAACCACAATAGCGTTCCATACCACAAGAGTAATATTGATCGAATTTGGTTCCTTAATAAGCAAACCAAAAATAACATTGGTTCTCAAAACCCAAGTTCTCATAAATCTCAATAGCATAAAGCTCATAAAACATAAATCTCAATTCAAATCATTAAGTTCATCATTACATCCCATCGAATAACCATAAAAGAAATCTCAAAAATGCCTGTAGTTCACATCCTAACTTGGCCAACTAAACAACCCACAAAGAAAAACCATCATGAAAATAAACATCACAAGACTATAAATAGAATATTAGAAAACACATAATTTTTAGCCCCATGATTTAATTCCCCCAATTTTTCTTGTTTAGTTTTGGTTATAAGGACATGTCTAGAAATAAAGTAGGAATATACATGTTAATATAAATTGTTATGGTAATATACTTATTTAAAACAATAAGTATTCAAATATCCAATCTTTTTGTGCATATAAAATATCATGCAATATTATCATATTATTAATTTAAATAATCTTAAATCATAAATGATTTAATTAATAACATAAATGTATATTATTATATTTAAATATTGATATTAATTTCAATTTATAAAACATTAATATGACTTCTATTTAAGTTTAATATTAATATTTAATTTTCCTTTAATTCATAATGGATCTAGAGATAAAATTATAAATTTAATTTAATTATTTATAAGTTCTCAATAAAGTCAAATAGTTATTAACTAAATGATTGCAAAGTGAACTCTACCACACTTCTCTTAAAATATAATAAAATCCTAAATATTTATTTATTAACCTCTCTCTTGCGTTAATAAATATAAAATCATTTATATGCAACTAAGAGTTTAACTAAACTTAAAGAATCACTAACACTAACATTCACTTTAACTAAAGGAATAATATTTATTTAATTTTAGAAATTAATAAATTGTTATTATTATTTAAAAATAAATAAATCTAAAAATTAAATAATATTTTTATAAAATAAAAATAAACTTGCAATTAGTATTTTTGCATGGCTATAATCTCTCAAATCATGCAAGCACATTATACTTAGTTTCCTATTTTTAGCATATTTGTTTTCACATGCATGCAACTATACTATACTTGACTTCTATTATTAGTATATTTGTTTTCAGATGCATGCAACTATACTATACTTAGCTTTCTATTTTTAGTATATTTATTTTCACATGCATGCATAAGTTTAGCTACAACATGTTTTCTTCTCAATTAATCTTTTTCATTTTCGAATAAATTTTGCAATTAAATTATTTTAGATGTAACAAGAATATTCATCTATATCTAGAAAATCTATGATAATTTGATGACTCTAATGACAAATTTAAAGTTGAAATCCTAATTGTTCAATTTATTATTTTCTTCTAAATTTTTATAATCAAATATTTCCTATATTATCTAAAGGGATTTTAAAAGAATATAGTCATAATAATTTTCTACAAATTTTTCACAACCAAGTTATCTTGATTAATAAGTATTCCTTTTCAAAATACACAACATAATTCTTCATCCATAATTAATACAATAAATTAATATGTGAGGCCTCATCCAAACCATCATAGTATAGATGACATATTTTCATTATGATACTTCTAAATCTATGTTTTGATACACTTCTGGGACTATAAGGTTATGTCATTCTAATATCTGCATTTTGATGATCCATACTTATGTCTTCATATTAGGACTTAATTGATATATTTAATAATTTCATTTCACGTTCCAAACTATTTTAATTGCTTTAATGGAAATTGAATTGTAAAAATACTAAAAATGTCAAATTACAATTTTCAAGTAGAAAATTAGTTCCAAAGGATAGATTTAGATATGCAAATGAACCCAACTCAAATGCTTTATAACTTAATAGTCATGAATTCAATATTTCATCGCTATGATAGAAAATAAATTATGAGGTTGTTCAGAATGTTAAACTATCATGTTACATAAGAATCAATGTTGATATGCAGGGATTGGTATTTTAATGTTTTGATTGTTTTATAAGAAAATGATTAGAAAAGTGAAAGTTAAATGGAAATGATGAAATATGCAAGCCTAATGTTGAATATGGAAGTGATTTATTGTACTTGTTTATATATTTTCCTATATGATTTTCTTGGAATTATTGATGCTTGAGTTTAGTGTACAAGAATTTGACCATGGGATTTTACGGGGGACCAAGGCTCAAACCCATATGAAACATGATATGATCGAGGTTGGATCTGTGGAAGGATTCATACCTCTTTGTAATATGTTTTATTTCGTAATGTGAATGGTATGTGGGTGATAGTTGAATGTATGTATTATTGGAGACATGTCATTTTAAATGTAATATGTTGTGTTGTGTCACTTGACACTTGTTTTGTCCATGTGGAGATGGCTTAGCATTTAGGGTTTTGGGAAAGTAACCTAACCTAAACATAACCCTAGCATAATATCCAAGTTAACCCCACATTGAAAAGTGTTAGGATAAGTCCCTATCCATTAAAATTCGAATTTCAACTTTCCATTAACTTTTGGGGACCAAAAAGTGGGCCTAGGGGGTTACCATGATGAAAAATAAGTGCCCACATGATAATAGTATGGGTTGGGGGTCTAAATCTAACCTTTATTAGGCCTAGATGACCTTGGGAACCCTCCAAACATGTTACTTTCTTAGAATTTCGAAAATTGAGGAGTTCACATGTTCTCCCACTTGATCAAGATTTCAATTTTAGAAAGGGGCAAGGTGTAAGAAAAAAGGGGCTTCTTGTTTGGGCCATTTTTAGCTGAGCAAGAAGTTGGAGGATTTTTAGAGGACTAGGAGGAAAATTAGTGGGTTGTATACCCACTCTCTAACTTTAGAGACTCTTAGGGTTTGTAAGTTGGGAAGGGAGCTCTTCTACAACCTTTTTTAACCATTTTGCAAAAGGATTCAAGGTTGGTTTCTTCTTTCCCATGTATTATTTTTCTTCAAAAATTGCATAATCGTATTGTATTCATGAGCATGTAAGCATATGAGTTCATATTGTGAGTAGATTTCATGGCATTGTGTTGTGATATAATATTCATGTCAATGCTTGAATGGTTTTCTTACCATGTAGTTTGTTTGGTTCCATTTTGAAATTGAATCTTGGTATTGCATTCAAGAGTATTTAGGTAAGGAGAAAGCCATTGTAAGAAGAAATATGTGATATCCTCTTGTAAGATTTTTGTATTGTATTGTGGTGTGATGAGCATGGAGTTTGGGTTTTCTTTTTTCTCTCATTTTTCCCCCCCTTCTTCCTAAGTTTCCATGATTTGTGCATGAGTGTTGTTATGGGTGTGAGGGCTTCACTCACCCTTTGGGAAGGGGAGAGAAGTCCAGGGTGAAGGACATAGTTGGGCTTGAAAATATATTTGAGAACCTTGGATTATGGGCTCCATTGTATGCCATACTCATTCATATCTTGTTAGAGGTGATAAGGGAAGCATGGTGCAGAGAGGAAATTTATGGAGTATGTGTTCCAAGGAGGTTACAACAAATGGTAGTGGGTTTGGAGGATGATTTGAGAAAGCCCTGAAAGGGCATGAAATTTGTTGATTTTTGATAGCCACGAAGGGCATGAAAATTGATTCTTGTAGATATTGTTTGATATGGCAATTCTCCATTTTTGAAGCACACCTTCTCCCTATGTTTATGGTTCCATTGGTGTACCATTGTGTTTTATCCTTGGGATGGCATTGTTCAAGCTTTGAGATTTAATGTATATGTCCTTGCAAGTTTGTATATAAATCCTGGTTTGAGCCTTGGTCCCCTAGCATGGGGGTGACCTCTTTGGAGGCCTATGGTTGGGTGGAAAGCACCCATGGTCCTTGTTTTTTTGTTGTGATGGATTTGTAGATTTGAGTTCAAGGGAGTAGTAGAAAAGGGCTTGGAATGACCATCCTATTGGTTGTTGCATGAAAGAGGGAACTTTTCATTGTGCAAGACACTTGTAATGGAGAATTCTCAATCTTATTTACATTCTTGTAATACATGATTGCATTATAGAGGTGAAGGAGAAATTGTCATTTGTGCATTTCATAGTATGGAGGAATCTCCATCTTAATTGTATTGTTGAAGTATTATTTCATATTAGAAATGTAATGATTGTGAAAGTATAGCTTGGATAATTTTGTTGGGATGAGAATTTTCATATGTAATGATATGAATAGATGAATGTCTATAATGTTATAGTTGTAATTTAAGATGATCCTTTTCAACTAGATAGCTTAATGTTTATAACCCTCATAGGATATGTGAGACATGGTTTGAGTAATGTTCATTCTTGAGCCATAGATGGAAAGTGCATTCAATTATGATTTCTCATAAAAGGGAGCTCCATTATGTAACATAATTTGGTAAGTAAATTTGTTTAAAGTTTTCATATTTGCTGATTTGATGTAATGTGGCAAATCATGTAATTGAAAACACTTCTTATGATTCCATCAGTGTAAATTTTCCATAGTGGTTAGATCCCTTTTTATGTAGCTAATTTAATACAATATATAAATTGTTGTATAGTAATTATATATGCAACCATTCAATATAATGGAAGATAGATATCATATTTGATGGTTCATTCCATATGTATCAAAATTAGTCCATTTTTATTTATTTATTTCAAGTTATAATAAATTCAAATGATAGAAAATACCATCACATCATCAAACATGTACAATAAAACACTAAGGTAGAAATAAAAGGAAATTGGGTTGAAAAGGATACTTGGTGCAATGCATAAGGAATACAATCTTGTAGTTATATATTATGCCTTTGGAAAATGTATGGGAAAATAAATTAATTCTTTCCCCAAGATTATAGATCAATAAAATAATAAAGGGAATGTGCTTGATTCTCTAATAGGTGCCTATAGATTTAGAGATTATAATATAATTTAAATAAGCTAGGACCTCTCAAGGTGTTCCCAAGAAATGTCACCTAAAGAAGATATGTCAAGATAGGTGTGGTGGAATCCTAGGAATCCACCCTTTAGACTTAATGGAAACTAGAAATCATTCCCTTATATAAACAAGAATTAAACAAAAAGAAAATAGGGTAAATAAAAAGACATCACTCTTAAACCAGATAATACATACATACATACATACATACATACATACATACATATATATACATACATACATATAAACTAAATCAGAACTAACCCTACCTAGCCTAGATGGTGCCTCCAAGAGAGGCTACGTTCATCATGGAGGAGGGGACATAGCCCCACTATGCATCCACACTTCTTCCTTGCACCTTGGATGCAATTAAATGTGTGAAGTGACCTTTGCACTTTATGTTTTGACCAAGACAAAGTGTCCCCTTTTGGTAGCCATCATTGGGAGAATGGAAGGATTAAAGTCTAGCTTTTACTAAATGTTTGAACTTTGAAAGTTTCCCCTTGTGTTTGGCACTAGAGATGTATAGGGAGTTGTACCAAGGGCTGACTTATGTTAGAAACGTGCCCCCTTGGTCTCCTCACCTTCTTCTTGATTAATGGACACTTAGCAAGGCTACTTCCATGAGCAAGGAGACAAACCATTAGCTCATGTGCTCTTCTAGGAGACTAGGTACCTTGGGAGAAGTGAAAATATGGATGGGACCCATAGAATTAGCACTTGGTTTGAGGAAAAGGGGAAGCTTTTGATAGTAGGGCAAAGTTTTAGATGGTGGTGAGTGGGAATAGAGGGTAAGGGATAGTAGAGAATATTTTCTTGTGAATTAGGTGCCTAGTTTAGGAAGAATAAGGTTGGGAGGAGGTGCCACATGTGGAGTAGCTAAGGATTGGGGGAAAAGTAATAGAACTAGTGTTTTGGGGTGGATAGTAGATAGTGTCAAAAATTAGTTGTGGAAAATATTAGTAGATTAGTTAGGATTAATACTAATAAGTGGAGGAGTTATAAATAAAACAATTTACATGTTAACTAGTTAGTAAATAAATAGGTTGGTTGTATGTTAGTAGCCTACTTGATTTGGGGATGTTAGTAAAATGGGTATGGATTAGAATTAAGTTAGATGATAATGATGCTAACTTCATAATTAAGGAAAAAAGGGTTATTAATAGAACATTAGTAGCAAGATTAGTAGGTAGGAGGTATATTAATTAGTTAATTAGAAAGGACTAAATAATTTTATTATAGTGAAGTTACCTTTAGGAAATATATTAGAAATTACTATATTGAGTTTTAGAAGGTAGTTAGGGAATATGTTAGACACATAGGAAAGTTTGAGTTAGTGATTAGTATATAAATGAAAGTTTAGCATTGTTAATGTACTTATGGGTTTATTAATATTTTGTAAGCATTTAATAAGGAAAATAGATTTTATGGTGATGTGCATATGTATTAAAATTGGTTATGAATATTGTCAAAGAAGAATGGTCATTAAGAGTATTTAGGATATGATTATTATTTTTTTATGTAGGATTCGTCTAGGTTAAAGTGACCTTTAGATGTAATATTTAGTTGTCAATGGTGTAGGAATTAAGTGATACTTTTTATGCCATCTAAAATACAAACCTAATAAATTATTGCCGATGTTTCATATTATACTTAGATCTTGTGAAACGTAACATACTATATGTCAATCTTAAATAATGGTAGAACATTAATTGTTGGAAATAAAATAAGGTGTAATAATGTAATAGAAATGTTATTAAGGACTAAGAGGTGAATTGCCTAGACTGCTAGTGGTGAATAACATGTATTTCTGGTATTGAATTGCAATAAGGTTTAATATGTGAAGTAGCTAGCCAACGTTCAATAATGCAACCATGACCCTAATCAAAGTGCAGAATGCACATACATTTGCATCTTCAACAAGTACATAATCCCTACCATAGCAATGGAGTTTGAGTTTATACCCAATATTATGCCATGACATGACAATTAGTAAACCCTAATGTATAGTAATATTGAGAGCTAAAGTAATGACTTCCTTCTCATTGTTGAAAAAAAAATTGTAGTTGTGTTTTTGTCTATAAATTTTGGGCATGACATAATAAGCATAATACAAGCACCTATGAAGACACAAAGTAGACATATCTTTCAATAAAATTCTACAATGGGTTTCCAAACCCTACCTCAAAACCACAGCTAAAATCTAAGACAATCTATGAATGCATGCAAATCCAAACCCTCTAAAAATTTCAACAATTGTTTTATCCAATTCTGAATTTTGCTCCCCAAAACTTGTGTAATTACAAAATGAGCTCTAGATCTTTGATAAAGAGTTCTCCCCTAAATTGGGGCTCAAATTGTGCAATCACGAGAGGGAACTCACTGATCAATTATTGTTTATTACTTTATTACAAATTTTACCAAGTTTCATGCACAACTTTTTAAGATATTTAATTACAAAATATCTTAATTTAAATAATTAGCTTTCTCTCTTTAATTAATTTTCAAAGCATTTTTAATAATGTATTTATTAATTTAGTTAATAACATTATTAAGATTTTATTTTTAAAATAAAACTCCTAAATAATTATCATTAAATAAAATAAATATAGCTATGCCACAATTAGAACTATAACTTTATCTTTGAATTTCATTCTTTTATATTTGATTTTCCTCCAGTTTATTAAATAGGGAAAGCACTAATTAAAGCATAGTTTATTATTTAAATTAATAATAATAATCAAAGCTCATTGTTTAAATGCAACTCTAATTTAATTATTATTGAATAAATAATTATAATTTGTTAGAAATGGGAAAAATAATTATGTAAATAAGCAATATCAGGAAAGAAACTAAGTGAGTTAATGCATGAAAAGATATTACCATAAGATAGGAGAGAGAAAGCTTCAAGATCCAACACCATGAGACAAGATATTTGGAAAGGGGAAAGCAAAGAAAACCCCTTGTGACATTATGAATGAGGCATGAAAAAGCCTAAGGGAGAGAGAGAGAGAGAGAGAGAGAGAGAGAGAGAGAGAGAGAGAGAGAGAGCAATCACTCATACAATAATTGAGAAGAGAAAGAAACCTCATAAGAAATGAGAGAGGAGGGTCATCTCTTAAATAGAGATGAGAGAGAGGAGTTAGAATGTAACTCCCATGTCTATGAATGCCACCATTCATAAGTGTGTGAGGCCAAGTGTGAGATTCCTCTTAGAGAGGAATAATCTAAATTACAAATTACAATAAATATTTGTCCTCACATATTCCACTAGAGGA
This sequence comes from Cupressus sempervirens, assembly GCA_028749045.1. Taxonomy (NCBI): domain Eukaryota; kingdom Viridiplantae; phylum Streptophyta; class Pinopsida; order Cupressales; family Cupressaceae; genus Cupressus; species Cupressus sempervirens. Next base: position 679,154,562 of record CM053787.1, on the reverse strand, counting down.
GAAAATAAGATGTAGTGGAAAAAGGACAAAAATGAAATATATTAGGATACCTTGGCTTATATCCTAATATATTATAACAATAAAGAAAGAGGATTAACCTTGGTTTATAAACATACCAAGGAAAGATTAAAACTTCTAACACCCCCCTTTAATCTTTACTTGGGGTAATTATATCAAGGGGTATTAAACCCATAATTTATAAAAATTTGCAACTTAATCTTCAATATGAAGTAATTTGATTGTCTTCAAGCCATATGGTACATTTGTAGATCCAAGAGAAGCACATGAGTCCTTTGAATGTGATAAAGTGGAAGCATAAACACATCTTCATATGTGAAAAATTGAGAAGGTTCCTTGATGGATCGCCTAGAAAAAAAGCAGAGAACAAAAAACAAGACAACTATCCACAAGGAGCATTTCATTTTATATTCAAATTAGAAATCCTTTTGTATAAGGATAAAAAAAATTCTCATAGAGAAATAGAGAGGAAAATACAATATGTTACCACAAAGCAATGGAGTTAACCTGATATTATATGCTCAAAATATTATCAACAAGGATAAAAGGCTTGATCAGTGTTCTCAAGAAAAGTATATGATACTAATGTACTAATGACCATAGACAAGGCCAACTAATGGTATTTGCATCAACATTGGATCAATCATGTGGATATAGACGATCCACTTAATGAATCATCTCACTGCAAGTTAATGGGGGCATCCCTCCATAACACACATGACTCATGATCTAAGAAATAAAGTATGCAAATCATTATCACATTAATATATATGAAAATAAAGTAAAAAGAGAGACATGCTGATCAAAATAGTATTATCATGATTTTTGTTAGGATACTCAAACGAATGGATTATGAGGGTTTAACAACATATTGCCTTCAAATTTGATCAAATCATCTGAATTTGGAGGGAAAAACTCCAATAATAGTATCCTCTTCATTGAGAAACAAAATGGAACAACATGGAGGGAAACTCCATAAATATCAACCTTTCAAAGTAGAGCATATAGAATCAAATGGAGGGAAACTCCATATAAAATGAGTGCACACCAATATAGGATGGAGGGATACTCCATGGGCCAGATAAGGAAACTATGTATCAGTTATACTGAGGGGACCTACATAGTTAACCTTGAAAAAATTGGCTCCCTATGCAACTCAAAAAAGAAGATCAACATGGGTCAAAACAACTTTCTCAAATAGAGTCTCCAATATTGGAGTGCTCCAAGATATGGTAGCCTCATCACTTATACACTAAAAAATTAGCAAGGTGTAGGAAGTCATACCATGAATAAATCAAAACTAGGAGCATACACCAAGGAGACAAAGGGATTGGAATGGGAAATCCCCATAAAAATATCATCCTCGCATTGAAGGCAAATGGAGGGAAACTCCATTGAAGTAAGTACACACCAATTATGGGTTGGAGGGATACTCCACGGCCAGATAAGGCAACTATGAGTCAGTTAAAAACTGTCGGGTCCACCATAGTTAACCTTGATAAATTGGCTCCCGATGCAACTTACAAAAATAATAATAATAATAAAAGAATGGTATTAAACCATGAAATGCTACTATGAGCATAAAGAGATGCTATAAAAGCATAAAAATGCAACCATGTGAAGATAGATCAATTAAGTCAAATTATTAAATAATGAAGGCAATAGTGTAAGATAACTCATTAACTTGAATAATTTGAGATAAATAAGAAGAATTTGGAAGAGCAATAAGAATAAATTATTAGATATCAAGTAGAAAAATCCATTAAGGGTAAGCATGAGTACTTAAGAGATTTTATGTAGTGGAGTCTTGAGCATATGTATTTTAGAGAAGAAAAAAAAACATTCTAAATTAATAAAATCACAATAGCTTGTATATTTATCTGGGTATATATGTGGGCCCCCATATATACTTGAATAAATATACTTAAAATATGAAATCCTATAATGAAACAAGGTCATATCTAGCTCACATGGAAGCCAAATTATTGATGGAACATAAATATGTGTTCTAAAAGAAATAGACTTGAGGTACTTACCTTGATGCTTGATCAAAAATTAAAATGAAAAATAATATAAATACCTATATTCGCAAAAAAAATGATAAAATTTCTATCATCTAGTCTCCAAATTAGAATTTATTAAATTGCATTATAAGATTTTAAGAACATGGAATTGTCAAATAAGATAAAAAACTGTAGTAGGTCTCTATTTGAACACTGAGTCCAAATTTGAAAAGAAGAGTATAATTCTTGCTGAAAGCATACTTAGCAATGACTGATGGCAAACTGTTGTCATATTGGTAAGGTTGTCAATATAATCTACAAAAATATTACTTTGCGCACAACCACATTCGATTTGCCTTCTCTAGTTTGCCAACTATTTAGAATTAAACACTTAAGAAAAACCCAATATGAATTGACATAGTCAAGAGCGCTACAAATTACCATTGCCTAACCCTGTAGAGCATATTTTTTCGAGACTAGAAAATTGTAGCAGTTACTACACAGCTAATGCAATTTTTTCCAACATAAACTAAGAATATGGTTGTTTAGAATATATGAAACAATATGCACTAAAGGCCTTAAAACAGAGAAGTTTATCCTTGCTATGAAGGTTGTTTATAGGTTGTCTATGCAAATAAAAATTCACAATCAAATAACTGATTTATTCTAATCAATGTATAGATTGTTTACTGTTAGAATAGTAACAATCAGTCCATTGACTATTCATTATTTAGAAAAGGACCTGCATTCAAATGGGCTTTCACACTATATCATGGGTTATATAATTTATATCTTAACACACTTTATAACCAATCCACCCATTGGTAACTACTATTGGATCAACTTTTACATGTAACAAACAATGGATTGATAGGTTTGTACAACTAATAAATTGTAATCAGTGCATTTATTAGTTGTCACAATAAATTGTAATCAATACTATCTGTGGGGATTGGAGGTTTTGCTTTGGGTCCAGAATTTGGGATTGAATACGTTTTCCATCAGCTGAGCATTTTTTCAGAATATTAGTTCTCAATAAATGAATATAAGAAGAAGATATAGTATTACAAAATGCCTTGGCATCAACAGAACAAAATAAGCTAGATTCATGACAATTGAAAAACTTGCGCTGCATATGAAATATGAACCCAACTAAGTGTGTAAGCTGAAGCATTTTTGGTGGTACAAAAATGGAGCAAAATTGGCATGGAGTGCATTATGTGCTTGTCCAAACTAAAGTAATCTTGGCTTTTCAACATTCAATTTTAGAACTAGATCTAGAGGAGAGGGGCCAGACTTTGTCTTAGAGGCATCCGATTCTATATAGAGGTTTTAGTAATGGTTTTGAGAAAAATGGAAGCTACTAGATTGCAAACCAATTAAATGGGAGGCATACTATACAAGTTCAACATCAGAAATGCAATATCTCCTAAACGACAGTTCATAGTGCGAGCCAACAAAGCTAAGCCTTCAGAATAATGTGAAAGTTTTTTGAAATATATACTCGTTGATCAGGCACATATTTTTGTGTTGATAAAGGAGTTACGTCTATTAGTAACATCTCTGATTATACTTGGTAGAGCACAACAAATATATATTAGATGCACCACTTTGCCCGTGTAGGCATTATGATGACAAAGCAACGGTTAGTAACGGCTTTGAGAATGCATGATATGTATTACTAAAATAAATAGCGCAAACAAAAAAATTGAAAGCTCTATATAATTGATAAATTCCCTTTGCATCCAATGACCATAAACTAAACTAACAACACTCTGATACGTCCAAGAATTAATGATAGCATCTGTAGTCATAACTGTTGAGTCAGCTGAAGGAGTGAACAACATAGAGTTATCTCAAGATGCATGCCAAATAGAATAGATCTACAAAAATAATAACGTTACTTGGATAAAAAAAATTCCAAGTTATAGATTAAGAAATGCATTACCGAACAGAAAAAAAATAATGGCAAACAAACAAAAAAAATGGTGCAGGATAGCTAGAGAACTAGACAACACGTATTGGGTGGTTATATTGGAGAGGAATGATGCTGAAGATTCTAGATTGCTGTTAACTAAAATAAGAAGCAACCAAAGGCGACATTCAACCCAAGAATTAAGTTTTTTTTTTGCATTTGGAATCAGACGTCTACCTGAGGATAAGAGGTTTGAAGTAGCACAACAGTTTGAGCTTCAGATGTTGTTACTAGTTATATGAATTCAACTATGTGAAGCATGTTGAATGATATTTTATATCTGATGCTATCTTTCTTATTTATTACATTTAAAATGTAGAATGACTAATATCTTTAATTTTTTTTATTAGAAGTCTCACGAATAAATTTAAAAAAATATTGCAAAGACATATTTGAAGTTATAATATGTAAATAGACAAAATTTAGAAAAGATTAAAGTGTAATTAAATTAGAGTAATGCAATAACTAATTCCTTGTAAAAGCATACTAAAGAGAAATAAATGATTTATCAACAATATATCAAAACCTACACAAATTAGAGCAAATAGGGGTTAATCGGGTTTGGCGGTAAACCAACCAAACCCAGAAAAAATTCAATTTCTTCCAACTTAAGAAGATTAACAAAGAAATTAGTGAAATCTCTCTCAAGAGTCTCCTTCAAATCATACCTTCATGCAAACACTCAAAAAAAAAATATTAAACTACTTTGATACCATGTTAGAAATGGGAAAAAGAAATATGTAAATAAGCAATACCAGGAAAGAATCTAAGTGAGTTAATGCATGAAAAGATATTACCATAAGATAGGAGAGAGAAAGTTTCAAGATCCAACACCATGAGACAAGATATTTGGAAAGGGGAAAGCAAAGAAAACCCCTTGTGACATTATGAATGAGGCATGAAAAAGCCTAAGGAGAGAGAGAGAGAGAGAGAGAGCAATTGCTCATACAATAATTGAGAAGAGGAAGAAACCTCATAAGAAATGAAAGAGGAGGGTCATCTCTTAAATAGAGATGAGAGAGAGGAGTTAGAATGTAACTCCTATGTATATGAATGCCACCATTCATAAGTGTGTGAGGCCAAGTGTGAGATTCCTCTTAGGGAGGAATAATCTAAATTACAAATTACAATAAATATTTGTCCTCACATATTCCACTAGAGGAGAAAATAAGATGTAGTGGAAAAAGGACAAAAATGAAATATATTAGGATACCTTGGCTTATATCCTAATATATTATAACAATAAAGAAAGGAGGATTAACCTTGGTTTATAAACATACCAAGGAAAGATTACAACTTCTAACATAATAAAATAATATTAAATCTTTAATATTTTAACATTTTAATTCTCTTTTTTTCCAACTTAAATTAGACTTTTAAATTAAATTTTTAAAACCAAAGTACATATTTAATTAATTAATAATTAATAATTAATTAAATATCATCATATTCTATTTTCTCTTTAATGAATTTTCTAAATTTAGACTTCTAAATTTAGATTAATACTTTTAAATTTAAGCACATATTTAATTAGTTTTTTAATCAATTAAATATTTGCATGCTTTAAATTTTTTTTAATCAAATAATATTTAATAATTCTCAATATTATATAATTAACTAAAATATTATGATTAAGTCATTTACCAAATAAATTGCATAGCAAAATCCACATAAAAGCAACATTACCATAACAAACCAAAACTCATAATCAAATAGCATAGACAAAGATAAACTCACAGGTTTTAAAAAGGGTGAAAAGTCAGTTATGAGTCCTCTTTGCAAGACAAGTATTTAGGCTATGGTTGTGATTGAACCTGATCATTATCTTCCCATTCTCACCATTTGAGTATTTGTAATTGGGCACACTCATCCTAGCAATTTAGGGAAGTTGATGCCTAGTACCTACATCCAACATAAAAGACAAGCATGTACATGTATATATATATTTAAACTAAATAGGCAATGGCAAGGAATGGTACATAATGTAGATCCTGATTAGCAGGTGACTACGATTCCCTCCCTTAACCATATCAAACACGTTAGATAGAAAGATAAAATAAACACGTGCACCATACACATGCAAGTATGGGGTAAGTATCATAATAATCACAAGTCAAACATCAAATGCATAGGTATAATAATGCATTATTATGAATATGAAATAGTCATCATTAACAACATCAACTCAGATCACTATCAAAGAAATCTCATTTATTAACTACAAATCATTAAAGCATCATTAATGCACTAGTAACCATAATAATTAAGCAACACATGAAATATAGTAAACTATGTAATTATTTATTGATATACATGCAATCCACGTCATGAAATTATTTCATAATTATAAATCCAATGCCCTTGAAACTAACACATGCATGAAATAGGCATAAAAAGAGTTTGGTAAATATAAAGGAAAAGACAACTATAGGTGGTCACTACAATGTTAATAACTAGATGAATCATCTACATGCTTTCTCCAATCTGTTTGCAAACCATTCTCATTAACAAATTTCCCAAATTGTGTTTCCTCTCATATGTTTCAAATGCCCCCAAAATTTAAATACGATAAATCATAATTAAAAGGAGGAGATGTCACCATAGTTTTGTTCAGGGAAGCAACAATGTTAACCTATGTATGTGTTATTGTGCATGACTATAATCTGAGTTTTGAGGCTCCACCCTTATCAAATTTAATTACAAAACTGATTGCAAGAAAGGATAGTTGCATGAAAGTACATAGAGGAGCAAACATAGATTTTCCAAACATCCATATCCCAACTTGTAACATGTGTAGGATATAGAGAAGAATAAATGAAAATAAAGGAGATTCACATTCCTCTATCCACACAAAGAATAGTAGTTTTCTTTCCATTGATTTTAATTTTATGTTTGTGGCATTTATGATTTATAAATCAGATGACATCTTTGTAGTTTATGAGTATTTTTCACAGATGAAGGGAGGGTCAATATCCCACATTCCTTGTTTACAAGTCCTAAAAATGTTTTTTTATATGAGAACAAATTGTATTAAAGTGTTTAAAAGGCATCCATCTTTTGAGACACATTGCTCATGCGTGGGTACTAGATAGATAGCCTAGTGAGTTAGGGAAAAATTTTGACTGACCAAACACATGACATAATGATGAGGTGGAGATTTCTCAAACAGTGACAAAGTGCCATGTGGCACAAATTTTGAGGCAAATGGGTTATCTGAGAGTGCAACATGTTGTAGCCATCCTTAGGTGGGCCCAATGGTTGCATGGTCAATGATCAAGTTGGAGATTAATAGTTAGCAGTTTGGACTGCATGAAGCAATATTGGTTGGCAATTTTAGGCAATCAATAGTCAGATTAATAGTTTTGGGATGGAGATTTTGACTGTGTGACTAGTATTTAGTCACATGGTTAGTAGTTAAGCAAGTAGATAAATGCTAGTGGTTAATAATGTGGTCACTACAGTTCACTTATAGTTAAGGTTTGATTTCATAAAGGTGTGAAATGGCGATACATGGCAATAGGCCCATGAGCAGATGAGGTGGAAAATTTTGACAAATTAGATGGCAAAAAGTGGTGATGACATGGCCGAGCTACCAAATGTGTTGTTATGTCATCAATGACTGATGTAGAGCCAGCTAATCAGAGAGTTCCATGTGGCCAATGCCTAGTCAACTAGGTTTAACCTAAAGTGAAAATTGGGAGAAATTTCAAAACTACAAAAAATAAATATTTTATTCATTTTTAAGAAATGAACATACAAGTTTTTTAAATTAAAAGTTGATTTTGTCATATAGTTTCAACTTTAGCTTTAAAATGAAATATTTGCAAAATTTTAAGGCCTGTAAACCAATTTTGAACTTGCAACTTTAAATGGTTGCCCTGAGTATTTCTTTGGGGCCAATATAGGCTTATCATATGTCATTGGAAAGCTCTTAATATCTACTTCTTAGATATACCCTCAGATTGTACATATGTATTAGTGGGAAGTAGCACTGATCAGTTTTGTCTAAGATATTTCATCTACATCCTGGTGTAGGTAGTTCAGATTTAGTTTGTGGCTAATGGGTTAGATGGGTATGCACCAAACTTGGAGAGATTCATCTTAGCATTATTATTTTGCATCCAAATTAGTTTGGTAGGAGTTTTGGAAAAAAATTTCAACAAATCAGATATTTTATTAGAAATGAGGTTTTCTCATCATTCAGAGAGATATTTTTAGAGTATGTTATGCATAATGATGGGTTTGATCTAGTTTTTAGTTGTAGAGAAAAGGTAGAGGCTTGGATTCAACAAATTGAGGAATTTCAAGTAGACAAATGATACCATCAAATCAAATCTAGGATTTCTTCCTTCTTCCACATCTTTCTTTCTTCTCTCATTATATCAGGTTGGTTTTAGGCTTTTGGAGAATTTTCCATAGTTGTAATACCACCTAGTTTGGATGTTGTTGGTTCTAGACTATTGACAAGAGCTCTAGCTATGATTCTAATATTCTCCTCAGCATTTCTCTTATATGAATAACAACAAAAAAGATAGAGTATAGTTTTAATCTAGTGGTGTGTTTATGATTCTTTCATATATCCTAAATGTACTTGTTTCAAATGAATGAATACAAAGAGCAACAAGTTATTTAGTTTCATTCTGAAGTCTTGTCTCTCACCTCTGTTGTTTGTAGAGTTTTGTGATCTTTGGGAAAATAACATAGGTCCAATTGCATATGGTTTTGAGCTATATATCTTGATGTATTTTTCTTTTTGTTCAAGGAATCAAGTAAATTCTTGATATATTTTGATATGGTTGCAAATTTCATGAGAAGGATGTCTATTAAGTATGAGACCATTCAGATTGAACATTGATGTCTAATTCACAAAGTAATAAGATAGATATGATATCTTGATGTATGAAATATATCTCTGATATCCTAGATGCATGTTGTGATTTATAGAATACCCAATGGATATGGGACTGATTAACTATAGGATCAATTCAACTTGTTTTTTTTTTCATATGTGGGGTTTTGCTAATTCAAAATCAAATATCAATTATCCATTTTCTCTTTTTGTTTAGGAGTTGAAAGAATACCCTCACTCATTTTGTGTGTCTCATAGGTTTTTTTAAACTTTCTACTACATACCTTTGTTATTGCATGAGTATAGGAGAAATATGGGTTTAATCTACTTTGTATATATTTAGATGTGTGCTTTGAACTGGTACCATATGAATGAATCTAAAGGCCTACCCACCTAAGTTTTGTAAAACTTGAAGTGGAAGAATGAGTTTAGCCTTATACTTGGCCTAGGTTCTTGACAAATTGTGTCTATTATAGGAGATAACTTCCCCTAGATGCAAACTTGTCTTATCTACCTGGAAGTTAAAATCACTATTAAATCAAGATTCAACAAAATGACAACTCTCTTGGGGAGTAGAGTTGCAATGCTTTATAAAAGGAGTTTGAATATTTGTTCTACCTTATTCATGACAGAAGTACTTAAGAGTTGGATTAAAATTGTGTGTTCTAACCATAGTAAGTTTATCATCAATTAGTTTAGCTAGATAATTTTTTTAAGTGTTGTTGCAAAATTCAGAATCAAGAATAACCAAATGTATTTTCCTTTTTTTCTAAGTGTACAAATCTCCAAAAATGGTTTGATGATCTAGAAGTTTTCCTATAAGTTGAAGGTTTAGTTCATATTTTTTAAGTGAAAAATTATGTTTTAAAATATTTATCACAAGAATGAGTGGTGACTGTAAAAGATCTTTGTACAAGTTCCTAATTGTCTTCATTCAAGTGTTTAAAAGACTTTCAATATTTTTGTGGGGCAGATCTGAAGCTTTTTCTAATAGTTCTTAGAGAAGAAAGTTACAAGTTCTTGATTTATAAGTTTAAGTGTTGTATGCATCTACTACTTGTTGAGTTGTCATTTTGCATGATACTTAATGACAAGAATTATTTCTAACTCCTCTCTTGAAAAGATAATCTAGGATCAACTCCATGGTTCTAGATGATCTTGTGACCTACCAAAATTCACTTAGTAGAAGATAAATATGAGTGTTCATGAGGAGGTCTTTGCTGGTTTTGATCAATTTTGGATAAGATGTTGAATATTCTTGCTATCTCAAAAAAAGTAACCACAGAAAAAGAAATATATTTTTTGTATTTTTTTGTTTATAATGAATGCAGTTTTAACTATGCAACTATATGAATTTGTAAATTAACCAAATGTTTGTAAAATAAAAAAATGAAGGTAGGGTAACAAGAAATTTAAGAAAATGACTTGAAAAGTAAATCCCTAATGGACATAAGCCATAGAAACAATATGTCTACAAATTAAGCCTTTGAAAAGATCAGTAGGTAACTAATGAAAATAGGAGCAACACTTTCTTAATTCCACTAATGCAATCATTGATGGGAATTTAGTAACCGTAAGATGTTTCACTTTTCATTAGATTACAAGGCCACAAAAAGTGCATTCATGCAAGAAAAAAAGACATGCAAGAACAATAAGGTGATCTCTTCTCCAACTGAATATGTCAGCAGAATTTATAAACATGTAGAAAGCACTAGAATTAAAAGATCCCTCAATCAAAATAAAATTAAAAAAATTGGCTCCATTACATCCATGAACATACATTCACAAAATATAATACAGTCTAGCAAGAATAACTACACTCAAAATGAGAGCACCAAAAGCATATATTATTGCATCAAAATAATGGCTTGGAATACATAGTTAATTCCTTAATTTATAGGAAATATTCTCCTCAATTTGTGTTGAGAGTGAGATATCTCTTCATGCAAATATGTGCTTCTATACTAATAAAACAAATCTATTTGTAAAAACTAACTCTCTAATTGGTGCTAAGTAGGACTCCACCCTTATTTATATTATTTAATGGGTGCATGAGCCTTTACATGTCTTAAAACAAAGAAAGCATGCAAAAATAAGAAGTAGATAACAAGAAGGAAGCTATTAGATGATATAGGAGTCTCTAGAGATGCCAAAAATAGAAGCTCAACCTTCTCTAGAGGTTTGCAAGACTTGAATTATTGTCAAAATGCATTTTCAGTGCATGGACAACTCTAAATTTGGAACTAGTAGTTAAATATTGCTGTACCTCTAACTTCTTCAAAAAAATTTGATGCACCTTTGGAGAAGTGTACCTTGTGCACTTTTGATCTACTGTACCTTGAGAACTTTGTTGGGGTTCTTCATATATTTCCCCCTCCTCTAAGGGTCTTTGTTGTGCCTCTTCTTCTTGCACTAGTTACATAATTTCTTCATTGATTGGAGGGAGAGTAGTGGCCTCTAACTTGGTGATGAGGGGGCACCTTAAATTCCTTGTGGTTGAGGTAGTAATTGATTCCAATCTCCTTCCAAAAGCTGATTTGTTGGTGTATCCCTTATCTTATCTCCAATAAGTTCAGTGCCCACTAGCATGAAGTCAAAATTTGACATATTAAATTCATCATTTCCTTTATTCTCTTGCTCTTCAATCCATTGGTGTAACTCATCCTCTGAAGTAGTAACCTAAATAGGTTGTGTGGGAATGGATGGGGATATTACAGTGGAAATCCTTCTTCATTCTGACTCAATAGCCCTAGCTAGATGAGTTCTTTGACTTAAGGAAAGGCTATCCTCTTCCTCTTCTTCAAGAATGGTTTCTAGGACTAAAAGAATAGGAATAACCTTACTTTTCACTTTCTATCTCCTCATTATTTTAATTGGAGTCTTAGCCTTTTTCTTCTTAGGAGCTAATATAGAGGCTTCTTTTTCTTGAACCTATGGGGACACCTCCTGTGCTTTTTCTTTAGATCCATGTCCCTATTTTGGTGGTTGAACTTGTGGACTATCTTGAGCTTGAGTGGCTTCTTGGACTTGAGTCCCATCAACCTTGGGATCATCTTGCTATGGATAAACTCTTTTCCTTCTATTCTTTCCCTTCTGTGCCTTGAAGTACCCAACTTCCCTATCATGTTGATATAATGTCTCTGGCCTAATTGGAGATTGGGTTGTGAACATTGGTATTGTAATCTCCACCCCTCTACCTTTCACTGGCCAGGTTGTAGCTTGGAAAACTACTATTTGTGGAACTAGGTCCAACTTAAATGGTCTCTTAATCCATTCCGTGGTCAACTAGCTTATATGTCTCACCCTATGATTGATATCTACATTTTCTTCTCTATTAATTTCAACATTCATGATTGATCGATCACATATCTTATATCAATTATATAGGGGATCCAAGACATCTAAAAAGTCTTGTTGAACAACCTTTAATGGGGCCTTTATTTTTAGGGTACTGCCTACCAAATAAAGAGTCATCCTACAATAATCCCTTATCCAAATATCATGGTCATCTACTACATTCATCTAGTGATCCTCTATAGAATCTTCATGTTTAAATTATTTTCTTTCCAAGAATTGGACTCTGCCAATATTATCAAAACATGTACAAGTGTAGTTATAATCCTCCAAGGGTTATTGATCCCATTTTGAGTCAAGAGTCATGATAAATTGTTTCTTCTTGACACAAATAGACCTATGGTGATGGGCGATACCCAAGTTTTCTTATGTTATTTCCTTACTCTGTCATATGCAGATGAGAGTTGGTGTGCAATCTCTAAAAAATTGAGTCTATCACATGGATACCTAGGGAGCTCCTTGGGATTTACAATTGTACACACTACCCTTAACTAGGTGAATGTCTTGAATTAGATGTAGTAGGCACCTATTTCTATAATTTTTGCTACTGCCTCTTCTGATATCCTTTTTGTGTAGTCTCCCTCAATGAACCAACTGATTGCAAAAATGAAAGAATCATTCACTATTTAGTATTCTTTACTATGATTTGATAACTTTTTCTCACCAACTGGGGGTATAGCACATAAGGTCACGCATTAGCATCTTGCAAGTTGCCCCTATTAAATAATCCTAGGTAGTATGTTGTCCTTTTTGTTAACATATACATGAAATAAGATGTCATATAAAACCTTAGACCATTTTTGACCATCACTTTCTGTTTATCTAATTTCTCACTAAGAATTGTGGCCCAGTTAATTGGTATTTTTGTTATTTTGATGGTTTCAATGTACCATCCATATGTTTAAGTTTCCTATTACTGGTAATCCCATGATTTTGCTTAGGAGCAGTATGGAATGTCTAATGTCATCCTTCATGTAGCCTCTTGCCATATCTACTTTCCCAACTTTTCTTCCCAAAGGTGTTCTATCAATGAGATATGAATATTGAATAATTTTTGTGGCATCTTGTTCATGATCTCTATACCAAGTTTTTGCTTGATGGTATATCAATCTTATATACTAATGTGCCCTTGGAAGATGAAATACTCTCTCTATATTCCTAGGTCTTAGATCAAGAATGATCTCTCTAGTTATGCTTTTGACCACCCTCTCTTTTGAAACATTATTCTCATCCAAAGCCATGACCAACTCATAAGATTTTACTAGAATTAGGTGCGAAGTTGTGTTTACTAATCCTGATCCTATAAGTGCAGAGACCATTGGGGGCCTCTCATTTGGTTTATTGCATAAAACTTAAAATTGATTCTAGTCAATTTGACCCTTTTATGTATCTCAGATCTTTGAATGTGCATCCTAGAAGCATGATTTTGGTTAGACACCTTGAAACTTAAAAACCACTAGCTTAGGAACAATCTTTGCTATGAGGAAGGATGAATAAGAAGCCATTATATCTACTAAAAAAAAAAATCCTATTAGATTAGAAGGTGGAAAAATCAAATTTAAACAAACCCTAATTTCTAAGAAAACTAACCCTAAACTCTAAACCTCATAAAACACCTAAAAACCCTATTTTTAGCTTTGGAAGATAGTTTTTTGGTGCACCATAGACACCTTTTGGGTGCATTAGGTGCACCATATACTTAGTATTCTCTTTCAACTAAAGGGTGTGCACATTGTGCACCCTACATGGTGTGCAATGTGTGAACCATTATATTGCAAAGGTGCCTTGGTCGATTAACAATAGGGTGTGCGCCTTGCACACCTTGTGAGGTGTGCAATGTTTGCACCCTAATCCCTTAGAGGTTTAACCTTAGGAACATAAATATGGTGCATAGTTGTACACCATGGAAAGGTGCACAACTACACACCATCCTTATGATGTCTTCTCTCTTTTGATTTAGGTAAGGTGTGCATATGCATGCTTTAGATAGGTGTGCATATACAGACCTTACATAAGGTTTATGTTTATTTAGGTTTTCTTATGTTCATTTGTGAAAAAATGGTGTGCACCTTATTTAACTTTGGTGTGCATACGTGTAGGTCTAAACATTATTAGAGATGGCACACCTTAGGGGGTGTAGAGGTGCATCATTAAATGTTTTGAATACAAAAATGAGTATTAGAAGAGGGGTGAGGCCCTCAGCTTTTATAGGTCCGATGAGGAGTGCACCCTTTGGGGTGCACACCTATGCAGGTGCATAGGTGCACACTTCCAAAGGGAAGTGCTCCATGCTAGTGCATCTAGTGCACTTAGTGCACCTTAAAGGGTGCACTAGCTGCACTAGTGTGCCCCTCTTATCTAAAAAATTCACATTTTACATTCAAAATCTCTAGTTTTTGATAATTCAATTTCTCGCGTAGACGACCATGGTTGATTTAGACACTACATAGCACCCTAAAAGAAGACTTAGACCCCAAACTAGGGGTCTAGAAAAGAGAAAAAAAACACTAAGGGGTCCCCATTTCTAAAAGAAATGGGGTGTGTGTTATGAAACCACAACACTATTTTATGAAGTTAAAATGTTAGAAAGAAAATGACAGGAGTGATTTATTTTTTCTCTTAAAGGAGATGGTGGCTCTACATGATTATTATGAATGTTGTGAAGAAGTTCATGTTTACATCTATGCCAAATCAGTATATCTAGTTGCATCATCAACACTTGATGGTATTTTACTTTTCATGATTTTTCCTTCATGAAAGTTAAGTGATAAGAATGGTTGCCTCTATTCAGTCATATCAACACTGAAGAAAGAGGTATAGTTTTAAAAAGGAGTTAGATTTGAGATTTGAAAAAGGTAGTTTACCAAGTTATGAAGGTGTTTGTGAAGATATTGTAAATTTAAGAAAGGAACTCTATAATTAGGTTATCAATTTCATAAGAAATATAGTAGGAAGCATTCAAGATATAAATGAAGCTCAAGTTTATATTTAGTTTAATTCAACACTCATTGAGATGCATATTTATTTAAGACCCAAGGAATCTTCATTTCCCATTGTTTTCCTAGAAGTTTCTATGCTTGATTCAGTTGACTAGCCAACACATTTAAGAATACAAAAGATTCTACAAATTGAAGAATCCTTAAAGAAAATTGAGAGTTATTAGATTGACAATGAATGCTATTTTGAATCTTCTTATAGTGATAGTGGATGTTCTAAAAGTTAGAATGAATGTGATGAATCCATAGATAATGATAAATTGTCTTCCAATTGTAAAGAAAAGGATTCAAGTTTTAGTGAATTAGACGATTCCATTTAGCATAAGAAATATGGATATATACTAAAAATGAATCATGTGATAATATGTGTGAGAGTTAAGAAAATTATAGTAGCAATAGGGATAACTATTCTTGTGATGAAAATGAGTATGGTGATGTACCAAGTGATGAGGTAATTTGTAGAGAAGAGGAAACATATTATGGTAAGAATTCTAATTTTTCATATTTCTATATTGATATTACTGTAGTTATAAGCATTTCAGATCATCCAAATTATGATCATAGTTAGGAAGAATAGACTTGTGATGAAGTCTTGCTAATAACTGATGAAATTTCAAAACTACTGGCTCATGATTGTGAAAGGCATGCCAATCTTTCTAAAGATTCTCATGATTTCCCTTGTTATGTATTTTCTCAAGATGAAGTCATTTTTCCAAATTTTGATATTGAAATTAATACAAAATTAGAATATTTTGCATCTAGTTTTGTAGGTGTATATGATAGTAGTCCAAATGTCAATACAGATAACAACTTATCTAAAATAGGGAGTGTTACTAAGGTGAGATTTAGTACTGATTCAAATTTAGCTTATATTGATGATGTTGTAATAAGTTTTGATAGTTAGTATGATGACAAGGAAAGGGCCAGAATTTATGAGTTTGATTCTAAGGTTTCCTTTTGTGCTAATGGGTCTAGTAATGATAACTTTGATAGTTTGATAGATTCAAAGTTCATTCCAATGATTTTTTGAAGAAAGACAATGACAATAATCAATGTGTTAACTTGGTAACTAATCCATTGTTTGAAGAATGTGAAGGACTTTCAGAATTTTTTGAATCTAATTAGTTGAGAAACAAGATTTCAAATAAGGAGAAATACAAGTTCATATCCCCTTCAAAAATGGTTACAAAAGGTGAGTTTCAAATTCATGATATATGTGATTCCTTCAATCAAGTATAGTGCAAGCCCTTTGTATTTCCATTCGGTAGCATGCATAAGTCTTTTGATGGAAATTAATTTCTATTTGATTTTGAAATCAAAGAGCATGATGACTAATACTTTCATAATGAGCAAGTTGTAGGAAAAGATTCTAGATTTTACATGCATTATGAAAGTGAAGATGTAGAGTTTGTTTTTCCATGAGAATTGATTGAAGATGCTAATCTTACTGGTGAACTTTATGGATGTGATATTCCCAAATTACCTCATGAAATAAATCAGTTTTATGAAATAGGTAAGAAATTTTGTTGAAGTTTGGTGGCTTAGGGTTGTCATTTATACAATTTAGGAGTAAATTTCTTGCTTCCAATAAAGTTGTTCAAGAAAAAGGTTTGGAGTAGTATAGTTATTCCAAAGATTTAAATCCTTTGCATGACTACAAGGGATATGCATCCCCAAATAGATCCATTGTTGGGACTCAAAATTGAAGCACTGATTTTGAGTACCATTCTAAAAATTGAGTTAAATTTAGCCCGTATAAGAGCTTTTCATGCATACGTAACCAACTATCATTTTGAGGCCTATGATGTGTTTCATGTATTTAAAACCTTTAATTCAATATATACATGTGTCCAATGGTGATAAGCTATCATTCTGAGTCATTCTATGAAGTGTCATTTTGAGCATTGTTCATATCGACATTTTTACCCAAGTGTCAAATGATAATAAGAAGCCTAGTTTGCATTTGACTATCTTGCACCCAATAAATTCTCATGGCTTTCCACTATGGGAATGTTTATTATGCATATTAGAGAACCTATTTTTCTTATTTCAAGTCATTTTGATATGTTTTGACCAGGTTTTGATTCCCTCAAAGTTGGTTGTTTATTGTTGTCATGCTCATGGATATTGTTTAGAATTCCAGGTAGCCCTTTTTGAATAGTTATAAATTTGACTCAATTGACCTTATTGAGAAAATTATTTTTGTGCTATATTCTAGGGGTCAAAGAAATGCTATGTTCTAGATTTGAACCTATGACAAATCTGTTTGACTAGTTTTCAAACATGATTCCAAATGCAAGTTATGATGTTTCACTAGTGTCTAAAAGTGAAAATTGATTAATAGTCCTATTTAGGATGTTATAAGTCTAAAATTATAATATATCAAGCCAAATTGATTGTACCATTATGTTCTAATTTGAAAATACTTTAAGTGTTTCAATTTTCAAGTCTTGGCGAATCCATTTGCACACTTTCCTAGGTCTATTATGTTTGTAAAAATCACTATTCTCCTAGTGTTCCTAGATCTGCAATTTTGAGAACCCAACTTTGATTGCTTGCCAATTTTTCTTAGTTATTCTTCATTAGCCCAAATTATAGAATTATACTCTCCACATGACAATAAACTAATGCCATAGATTTTGCCCCCCTAAGTGATCATATGACCTATTTTCAAAGTCAAATTTGAACACGTCCTAACATGTTTGATTGCAGGTAGTTTGAAAAGTATAATTTTGATAGTTAATAAATTTTAACTAAAAGGTCATCATCAAGAAATATTTTGCAGACTAAAAGAGTATTAGAAAGAGAGAAAGTATGTCAGGTGCTAAGAATATGTTAGTTGTTTTAGTTAGATTTTTAAAGCCAATTCAAAGGACTCCTATTAAAAACTTGACACTCTACATAAAATGACAAAACTTGACACTGTGTAAAACTCATTGACCAATGCTCATTTAAACTAGTAGGATGCAGGTGGCCACACCTAGCATAATGTAGGAGACTAGATAGAGTGCTATCATTGTCCCTTTAAACCATCCATTTTTATTAAAATGGAAAAGTGTCTGTAGAATGATGAGTTTGGGGTGCATTCCTATAACTAGATGAATCATCTACACACTTCCACCAATATTTTTGTAAACCATTCTCATTAACATATTTCCCAAATCATGTTTCCTCTCATATGTTTCAAATGCCCCTAAAATTTTAACGCAATAAATCATAACTAAAAGGAGGAGTTATCATAGTAGTTTTGTTTAGGGAAGCAACAATGTTAACCTGTGTGTGTATTATTGCACATGACTATAATATGAGTTTTGAGGCTCCACCCTTGTCAAATTTAATTGCAAAACTGATTGCATGAAAGGCTAGTTGCATGAAAATACATAGAGGAGCAGATGTAGAGTTTCCAAACGTCGATATCCTAGCCCATAACATTCATAGGTTACTGAGAAGAATAAATGAAAATAAAGGAGAACCACATTCCTCTATCCTTGCAAAGAATGGTACTTTTCTTTCCAATGATTTTAATGTTATGTTTTTGGCATTTATGATTTATAAATTAGAAGACATGTTTGCAGTTTATGAGTATTTTGCATAGATGTAGGGAGGGCCAAAATGTTAGATTTCTTGTAGAAAGGTCTTAAAAATGGGCTTTATATGAGAACACATTGTATTGAAGTGTCTAAAAGGCATCCACCTTTTGAGACACATTCCTTGCGTGTGGATTCTAGACAGCTAGCCTAGTAGGTTAGAGACAAATTTTGAACAACCAAACACATGACATAGGGATGACATAAAGATTTCTCTGTTGGTTTTTTTACAACTACTAGGTTGTTCTAAACCTAATACTAGGATGCACAAGATGAAAAAAAACTAAGGACTAGATAGGTCCTATATTCAACAAGATTGATTTTAGCTATGAGCCAACTTCAATAGAATACACTAGACTCTCTACACTTTAGGCACCATAGGGCCAAGATAGGTGTACCTCAGGGATATGAATGTGATGGGTTATTTGATTCTCTCTTTAGACACTTTATCACTTAAACTTATTCTTTCAAACACATCCCTTATAGTAGATAATGGTCATAATTTCTTCTTAGATTTGCAACAAACTTTCTGATTACAATTGCTAGTTATAACCAAAAGGAAAGCTATTACAAATAAGTGATGACCAAAATTTTTAGTTTTTTAGTATATAAAATGGAAATTTGACTTTTTATTGATACATGTATTTTACAATCAAATGAATCATCAACTTTCAACTAAAATTAATCAATCTATGCCTTATCGATTGTCATATAGAGTCAAAACTAGCAACTTTAGACCAATTTAATTGACTTGCAATTAAATTTGTCAATAGTGAACTTTAAATCCCATTCTTATCATATCCCTCTCATATATCCAAAACCCTATCACTCACTAAAAGAAATTACTTATTTTTTTGAACCAAAAGAAATCAACAAGAGACATATAATTTATCTAAACTTCATTAAACTAAAAAAAAATTGTTCACTTTGATCCCAAGATCATAGATATACAAGGAAGGAGACAAAACTTAGATACATAGATATACAAAACTTCCTTTTATATTAATTTCCTCTATAAATAAATACAATACTGATATAGACTCGTAATATAAATCATAACTTGACAACAAGATCATTCATATTCACTATATCTTCAAGTTTACAAGACTGAATGCATTCTTACAATAAAAAAAACTAGACAGATTGTAAATGACATAAAACTAAAAAATCTATAGACTTCTGACCTCTACTCCACATCTTGGGAATCCTTATAAAGGATTGTAACAAGCTTCAGATGGGAGAAGGACACATGCCAAAGCCTTAATGGAAGAGAAAAGAGGCAAGACATGTACAAAAAGTTACAATTAAGACATTCCTCTATGCTTGATCCAAAAAGAGAATGTAGTTGAAAATTCAATAAGTGGTTATTTATTGTTGAAGCTTTAACTTTCATTCTTTGTCCTCTTCTATTTTTAATAAGTAACTCCTCAACTAGCTCCTGTTGGAAGAGAATCAATCTCTCCCACCACTTCCCATACATAGATCTCCCTTTTGGTGGGCCACTCAGTTGATCTAACTTCTTCTAAGTCCTTTGTGGCTTTAGTCCACCTGGCATCTATTATGGCTTTAGACTCCACTAAAAATTTATTCAAATCTATTTCAGCTCTGAACAAGGAGTCAATTAAATTATTGAATGGGGTATCAATGTTATCTTAAAAATTTTCTATTGTGGCCTCTTGGGTTATTATTGCATTGGATGAATCAAACCACCCCTTCCATTCTTTTAATTTATTGTTTGTGTCCAAAATTTGTGGAATATATGGCTCAATTCCCTAAGATAGAACCTTCATTTTTCCTTGTATTATTTTTAGTTTTCCAGTGAAGAAACCAATTGATTCCTTTACCATTTCCGAGCCCTCCTTCACTATAATGATCTTGTCAGGAAAATCTGGCTTTTTAGCCATCAACATAATAAGCCTATCTAAGAATAGAATATATGGCCTCTAGAGATTGAATGTGGGTGATATCCATGGAAGTACATTGAAAAATTTCTCAACATCTTGTAAAGAATTATATAGTATATGGGCCTTTTGTGATTAACTCTTTAGAGTTTTAACCCTATGGCCAATCATACCTCTAAGGACAATTGTCCTTGTCTCATCACCTTACTATGTTGGTGGAGCATCTATGCTCATTCTTCTAGGCTTTGTTGTATCCTCTACCTCTAGCTTGTCTATCTGTGTTGTGGTATTTGCTATAACCTTGAATGGTTCTATTTGACTATCTTGTTCCTTGCTCTATTTTGCAATGGCAACCTGCTCTGCATTGGATAGTTTCTCTCTAAGAGATGCAACTTCATTTTCTAATCCTTGGGCCTTATCCTCAAGCTCCTCAATCTTATTTGTGTATGCATGGCTTTTCCTTAGCTCCTCCTCATATTGATTCCTAACATCAATGTAACCATGAAAGGATTTGGCCAGCCTTGTCTCTTTTTCCTTTACCTTGGCTTCATTCATAAATGAAAAGTGTTTTACAGCCTTGGAGATCTTTGCACCTAAGGTACCTTGTAGTGTCCACACTATCATGTTTCCCTATTTTATACTTTGTACACCCATCAATTTGGGATTTTTTGTTATAGGAGCCATGCTCTATACTACTAGATACTTGGCATCAATATTGAAACCATATCTTCTTTGTAGTCCACTAGTACCATATGCCTCATATGGAATAGAATTCTCTTGTCTCCTAATTTGATCAACCATAAATGCTTGTTCCAAATCCCATCTAGCCACTAGTAGCATCCCAGTCTACATTAGATCCCTTACCTTGTTAAGAGTCATGATTTCACTTAATGGATCATAGAAATGCAAATTTTCAACCAATTCTTTCTTTTGCTCGTCAGATTCACCTAGTTTCTTTTTTAACACTAGCCCACTCTGCTTGACCTTATACAAGAAGCTCCTGAACTTAGCTGATTTGATGAACTCATCATCTTCTATAGATATTTGGGCTTGGATGATCATATCATCGAACCTTGATGCAACTATTTCTAGATTAGTCAATGTATTCTTAGCTGTAATGATTTTGTCTTGTATATAACTTTGCCTTAAGTCAACAAAGTACTAACTTCTACCAGGCAGGATCTGCAATGTCCTCTATTTAACTTTTTTAGGGATATGGACAATCTTTTTCCTCTTATTTCCTTTTGTAACCCATGATGTCTCAGGGGGCTCATCTTGTTCCAACTCTAAGGACACATCAGGTTTAGGGCTATCAAGATTTTCTCTCTCATCTTCCCCAAGTGATTCCTTTGGCATTTGTTCCATAATTTCTACATCGTAAACCACCATCTTTCTTATCCTTTGTGTGTAAGGTATGTCTAGGTAGAACTCCCTTAAATTTGGGTCTAATCTATTTAGCTCCCTCTCTACCCTTAACACATCATACAACTTTGACAATTTGTTTACTGCCCCCCTAGCAACAGATTGGGAATGAGGTCTTCATGGGGTAACTCTTTGGTACTAGGAAACACATAGTTGCTTATTTCTTTGAGGGTATTCCTTAGCCAGTTATCAAGACCATACATCCTATAAGGATCAGTTAACAAATTGTAGTGGTGGATGAAAGAATGAATCTGATCTAGGGCTTCTTTTCCATTTGAAAAGTCCCCCACCTTAAAACATTAACATATGAATGTACCTCTATGTACCTTATGACTTAAATACTCCTTTTTTACCATAAATAACTGCCAAATGAATTCAAGGATGGTCAGTCTAGGGGGAATGAATTTTGACAAAATATGTAGGGGCTAGGGACAACCATAAACCCTCATCAAGGAAAAAAATGGGAATAGGAAAATATCCCCCCAATTATGATCTAATATTTTTCTCTCAAGGAGTAGGGATGGTCTTAAAAGACTCTTCAAAAGCTCAAGTTCCCTAAAGTAACCTGGGTCTTAACATTTTCATTATTATAGCATTGAAATTATTGAAAAGTGTGACATAATCAGAATAATGATAGAAAGTATCCCATACCTATGTCCATAATTAAACTATCTCTCCATTAATATTAGATGTGTGATTAATAAAGTCTATACTTATATACCCTACATTCTTATACAAGATCAAGTGCATCATTAGTGAGTAATGGTGAAAACCAAAATTTTCCATTTCTCCATTCTACGTCAGTCCAATGTTCTCCTTGATTCTTGTTAGAATATACTCAACATAGTCATATTCTCCACCATGGTAGAATTCTTGCATATCTCTGGCAATGATAAATTTTTCTCCATATACCATGTCAATTCCATCTTTACCAACTACCTTGTGGACAACATATACAAATTTCACAAAATAATTCTTAAACTTGTCCAAAGGCATCATCATCTCCACCTTCTTGGAGTCATCACCCACCTACTTCAGGTCCATAGGAATATGTTTTAGCATTGATTTCCTTGTGTAGGCTTTGGTTTTTTTCTCAAATTTTCTTTGTAGGTCAACCATGTCAACTAGTTCACTCATG
This sequence comes from Cupressus sempervirens, assembly GCA_028749045.1. NCBI lineage: Eukaryota > Viridiplantae > Streptophyta > Pinopsida > Cupressales > Cupressaceae > Cupressus > Cupressus sempervirens. The sequence continues at coordinate 679,131,319 of CM053787.1, read as the reverse complement.
GCACCATCCAATCCAAATACTTCAATAAAAGAGGCCTAGTCTAGTGTGCATAAGATAGTTCCATCCCTTCTGTAGAATAACTTGCTAGCTAGATTATATGATTTTATTAGGGCCTTTACCAAATCTACATCCACATAGACATCTAAAAAGACTAACTTTGCTAGGTTCTTCTTCCATAGATTATAAACAAGGATCTTCTTTTCTTTGTTGCAATAAAAATATATGAAAATCTCATAGCTAGTGACTCCAAGACATTTAGCATCTCTACATAGAGAATATGTGTGCATGAACACATGAGAATCTACAACATTGAAATTTGAGGATCTTAGGAACAACTTTATCCATTCTTCTACTTTCTTGTCAAACATCTTGTGAATTTGATTAGGAACACTGAAAAACTTCTACAAATAGTTATGAAAATAATAATCTACTAGCACTAAAAGCTATACAACTACTTTGAAAATTCTAATCTCTACAAATGGAAATAGATAATTGGATTATGGATTTTTTTTTTTAATCATACACTCATCAACCTTCTATGTGCATTGATACTCAACATACTTGATCTTTAAATTTAGTGCAATCTATCATCTTAGATGGAGTGTCCACATAGTCATTCTAGCACAAGAACTTCTGTGCTTTACTCAAATTCCATTGGCCTGGGTTCCTTGTCATTATTATAGCTAAAAAAATAAAAGTTCACCTTTTCACATCAAAATAGGGTTTAAAATCTTAAGATACATTGAATTCCTTCATATCATCTTAGGTGGGGAACATTGTCTCTAGAATCTTACGATTATTTAAAATCAAATGCTTTATTGCATCATTGTAAGCCTTGAAAATGGATTTCATGATCTTATGATACATCAATTACTGTGACATCAAGGACTACCTTTAAAATCTCTTACAATCTCATGAGACATAGTTTATACTCATTAGCATAGCATCTTATCTCGCCTTTACTTGACTTATAATCTTACGATTGCGGCTTAGTGGACCATTTTATAGCTTTGGAAATTATCCTTCAAACCCTTATGATGTTACAAGCACAACATTAGTGTAACATTGTGACTTAATTTTTTTATTTACGACCTCTTGACTACAATCAATAAACTAACTTCATAGCATCGAGAGTAATCTTTAGCTGCTATCATTTACCTATGACCATGTGGTGGAGGTTATGCTTTCTTTATCATATCCTTAGAAGAATCAATATTCATCTGCATGATCTCACAATACATTACTACTTCTTAGATTCATAAATCTTTGAACATGCCCTTGAGATCTTATGATCTACTACTTGTAGCATTGGAAGACAAGACTTGCCATGTGTCTTAAAAACTCATGTAAATGCACCTAGCCTCACCTTGCTTTACCACCTAATCCTTATGATCATCTCATTATCATGTCATTAGACATCCAAAAATATGCTTCCATGATCCTATGATGATGACCTTTTTGTATCTTCGAAAGCCTCCTTGTAAACCTTTACTATGTCTTGATCTCCCTCTTGTCGCAAGATCAAAACTCGACGCATTACCCTTACAATCTTTATATTCTTGTGATCTTCTAATCACCACTTTATCACATGGTTTTGAGCCCCCATTTATGCTTTTACGATCCCATGATACATTGTGTATCATAACATCAGAACTTGATTTTAAAACCTCTCCAATAGACACTTAGGATGATACAACATAAAGGGAGTCATAAGATTGGAGACCTCACCTTGAATACTTGCGATACTATGAACACATAAAAAATCTTAAGATTGGGAGACTCAAAATCTATCCCTATGATCCTCTGCTAACCCTTATATCATAACGTCGAGAGAGGGATATTTTAAGCTTACAACTAGATGTCCAATTCTTGATTGTAAGATCGTAGCATACAATTTGAAAATGGCATATATCTCCTACTTGAAATAAAAACCCAGGGTAAGGGTAAGATGATTGTGTATTTTAATGAAAATTTTCATGACAAGGGTAAAGACATAATCTTAGCATATCACATTATTCCACAAGGGAAATATTTTTGACACTGAGCTAGGGAAAAAAAACCAGGTCAGGGCATTTTTTTAGAAACTAAAAATAAATGAAATACAAAAACCCTAACAATACAACTCAATATATACATATTTTTCATATTGAATGTGCAAAATTTTAGCACAATAAAAATAAGGACTATCAGTGGCTCTGTCTAGGGATGATGGATACTTGTATCCATACAAGAATTCAAAATCTCTAGTTAAAGTAGACCAAATAAATTACAACCTAAGACAAATTTTTTGAGAATATAAAAGGATATATACATATATATACATAGGCTATAAACACATGTAAATGAATTTACAAATGTATAAGTATATATAAACCTAACTATTGTTCATGGAAAATAAATACCTTCAACAAAATTATTTCTTCAAGAATTGTCCATGAACTGGTGATTCAAGAAAGTCTCCTAATAATTCTTTGATGAAATATGACTTCTCTCTCGAAGTAGAATCAAATAGATAGGGACCAAGCTAGATAGGATCAAATTTTCCATGCTTGCTATTATCCTCAATCCTTGCATTCCACATTAGGAGTAAGTCATCTGGGTCAAATTTTCTTGACATTTCCCTCCTATCATATAGATGTTTTGTCTAAAACTACAATTTTATATTTTTAGCACAAGCCTCTTTCCTTGTCTTATTCAACCCAACCAATTCATCCATCCTTTCCTACATATCATCAATGATATCTTCACCATACATCTAGATGTAATTATACAAACCTATTACATTGTCATGAGGCATTCTATCCTAGATTCCATATACAAGGTCAAAAGGTACAACACATATTGTCTTCTTTACTGCCACTCTATCAGCCTAGACTACCAACTATAAATTAGAGTCCCATGTCTTCTTGTTTTCATCCAAAGTCTTTTTTATGACTTTCAACAATCTTTTGTTAGTGGATTTAGCCTGTCCATTTCCTTGTTGATGATAAGTGATGAAGTTGACCTAGTAATACCATATTTGTCATAAAAATTGATAAATTCATTAGATCTAAAGCACATAGCATTATTAGTCACTATTTTCTCACGACACCCAAACCTTGTAATAATGTTATTTAGTAGGAAATTATTTACCACCTTACTAATATCTTTTCTTGTAGGGATGGTCTCAACCCACTTTGTAAAGTAATAAGTTGCAACAGGTATCCATGAGTAGCTACTACTAGACTTGGTTAATATTTTTCCTATGAATTCCATCCCTCATTGTTGACAAGGTGCCTATACTTCAACAGATTTCAAGGGAAAATTTCTAGAAAACTTTAGTTTTCCAGCAAATTTTTGTCAAGAGTCACATCTTCTAACATGGATTTGGGTATCCTTGAATAGACTAGGCCACCAAAAGTCTATCCTCATGACTTTATGGGTATTAGTCATTGCCATGTAATGCTCACCACATACCCCTAAATGCATCTCATTCAATAATCTTTCTAATTCATCTCGATCAATGCATTTCAAGAGTACTCCTTCAAAATTTCTCCAATGTAGACTTCCATTCACAATAATGCACCTAACTGAATGCAATTTTATTGTCCTCTTTTCATTATCTATTAGATGGGGTAGAGCTTGTATATGTTGTAAATATATATATATATATATATATATATATATATATATATGTTACATCTTTATACTAGTCACATTCATCCATATCACATGTATTAGAGCTGAGGTCCTCATTGGTTGAACCATAAGCTTTGCTAGTCCTTGACCTCTTACTAACTTGGTGATTTAGATGTCAATATTGAATTATTGGATTCGGTTGATCAATTTGCACCTTCTAATAGATACCTCCTATTAAGAAAAATATCCTTAATGGTTGTACTAGGTAAAAATTCAATAACATCAACACCAACTAAGTAGCATCTAAAGGCCTTAAAATATTTGACAAGTACATACACTTTCTTCTCATTGATTTCATACTTGAGTTCTATAGGTTGAAGAGATTTTCTAAACAATGCAATTGGTTGTTCATGATCATTCTTATTTTTCTATAATAGGACTATTGCTATGGTATAAAAGGATGCAAAATAAAAGATATGCATATGATTTCCATAATCAGGATTCCTAGGGACTAGTGCATTCTTAATGGCATTTAAATATGTTGGAAGGCCATAGTAGGTTCACCTTTCCAATAGATAGTTACTCCCTTCTAGAGCATTTTTGAGATTAGTGTGCTAATTTCAGCAAAATTGGTTACAAATCTCCTTAAAAATAACTTTCCCAAAGAAATATTGTATACCTTTGACATTCTTGGGCTTTGGTACCTTGTCAATTTATGCTACTCTTTCAGGGTCAATCATAACCCCTTCCTTTGATACTATATGACCAAGTAATTTTTCCTCTATCACTCTAAAGGTACATTTTTTAGGTTTCAAGGAGACACCATACTCTAAGGCTTTAATAAAAATATTTTCTACATTCTTGCAATGTTCTTTAGCCTTCTTTGAATATGTAGTTAGATCATCCTAATATACAACCATAAACTTGTCAATATATTATTTAAAATCTACATCCATAGCTCTTTGAAATGTTTCCCCTGCATTGATTAGGCCAAAAGGCATTCTTACATATACATAAGTTCCCCAAGGTGTAGTGAAAGTTGTCTTGAATTTCTCTTTCTCATCTACCAAGACCTTGTTATATATTGAGAAACCATCCATCATGGACATTCATTCTAAACTAGTAACTTGCTTCAACATGGCTTCCGTATTAGGCAACCCATAGTTATCCTTTAAAGATGCAATATTGAGGTTTCTGAAATCAACACATACCCTGATATCCCCATTCTTTTTCTTAACTAGCACTAAATTAGACACCCATGAGGTATGTCTAATTGGTTTGATAATCCCCCCATCCCTAAGTTTCATAAGTTCTTCTTGCATTTTAGGGGCTAGAGTGGGATTAATAGGCCTTTCTTTCTACTTAAATGGTTTGAAATTTTCCTTTAGAGGTATTACATGTTGGAAAAGGTCTTGTCTATAAGCCTTAAGGTCATTATATGACCATGCAAAAATATGTCTAAATCTTCTCAATAAATATATCAAAGATTTCCTAATTGCATGAGATAAGGCTTTACCAATGTATACCTTTTTTGGAGACTCAGCAGTGCCCAAATTGATTTTTTCAAGTTCTTGTGGCTTCTTATCTTTGATATCTGTATGCACTCTACGTTGATTATCAAAAGCACTCTCAGGAACTACTAAACCCTTAGGGACCTTGTTGGTTTTAGCTACAAAATTTCTTGACCAAAGATGGTCTACTTTCCATGCACTATTTCTACAAAAGCACTGTAGTCCAATTCTTGCCCATGATACTTATCCTTATTAAGAAGAAAATTCAAGATATCTTTATCATTTTTGAAAACTTTCCAATTCTCTACATTATCAGGGAAAGAAAAGCAATTTTTCACTTGAATTATAGACACTCTAGCAAGTGATATATCATCTGGCTTGATTTCCATATTAGCTAGCAAGTCAACCATCTTATTGTTACTCCTATCCATCCAAGAAATGCCAAAGGCATCAAATGCTTCTATCTAATCCCAAACACCATCCCTATACTATTTCAATATTTTTTTCTTGGAGGCATATATCTCCTTAACTTGAGACACTATTAATTTAGAATCACCAATAGCGTGCAACTTCTTAATCCCTTGATTAGCTACAACTTTAAATCCTAGTAGGAGTTCTTCATACTCTGCAACATTATTGGTACATCTAAAGTTCAAGGTAAATCAATATCTAAAATTATTTTTCTCTAAGGATATAAATACTATCCCAGCTCTCGAGCCTTCCCTAAAACTTGCCCCATCAAAATACATGGTCCATAAGTTCTATAGATCCAAATAGTTAGTCACCTCTTGTGTAATTAGGGGAGATGGTTTCTTAATTTCTTGGATGACAAGCTCTACTCTAAATGCATTCACCTTAGTATCCAGAAAACAAGTAGCATCCTTATTAATATTGTCTTCATATATATAAGTGACTCTATCAATAAAGTGGCATATGAAAAGTCACATTGTAGGCTACCTTCCATTATAGCACTCCATTTTCTAGAGAGTAGCATCCCATAATGGGGAGGAATATCAACTACAAGGACTATCATGGTCATTTCAACATCAAGGTAAGTAGCTAGCTAAAAAGGTAGGGTATTAGTTATACCTATGATAGGCACCTCTCTTGCATCCATTGCTCTAAATCTACCCTATTTGGTGTCTACTTCTAGGCCAAGGGCTTCCATAATTTTAAAAGGCATGATAGTTTTTGATGCCCCTAAGTCAATCATACACTTCTTTAAGGTTTGGCCATTTATGATTAGATTGGGGAAGAATGGATCAATATCTTGAAATTAGGCTATAGAGGAATTTTTTAAGTACATTTGAGGTATTTGAGATATAATTCCTTTATCTTCTTTATCCTTCATTACTACTGGTATCTATTGTAGTACTAATGATTCTGGCTCAACAATATCACTAATACCTCCTATACCATTCAACCAAGATGTGGCCTTATTCTTGTGTTCTTCTATTCTAAAATTTTTAGATAAGGGAACCTCAAAAATAATTTGAGATAGCATAGAAATCATATCAATAGGATCATATGCATGAGTTTTGGGAAGATTTCCTCTGATTATTTTCTTGGTTACTTCAATGGCTTGATGACATCAGAGCTTGGCTTCTTTTCCCACACATTGGCTTTTACTGTGTCAACTCCTTGAAACCACACCTTTTTCTTTGGCTCCCACTTCTTGTTTATACTATCCTTGACTTTTACAACCACTAGACCTTATTTCATATTTACATTACTTATTTTATGAGTAGTATCTTAATGAAGATACCAGATGGTTTACTAGCAATGTTTTTTACCGCTCTATTTCTTAGATTGTAAATGCTATGAACCTAAGCTATCATTTCAATAGTGATTATGTCAATCTCTTCTTTACATATTTTTTGTTGAGTTGTCATTATGCACGATGCTAAATGGTAGGAATTCTTGTGAATTCCTCTCTTGAAAAGCTAATCTTTTGGATCAACTCCAAGGTTTCATATTTGTCTTGTAATGTACCAAAATCTGCTAAATTGAAGATAAATGTGATTTTCAACAAGGAGGCCTTTGCTAGTTCATTTTGATTTCAGATGAGATGAAAATTTGCATGCTACTTCAAAATAACACAAAAAAAGGACTATGATTTGTATTTTATGTTTTTTATGGATGCAAGCTAACAATGAAACTAGTATGAATTCCTACTCTAACAAGGGAGTTAGCAAAATAAATAACTAAAATTGAAAGTAAATAACATGAAATTGAAAATCCTAATAGACATAAACTATAGAAAACAACACACTGCAAGTTAAGCTTTTGAAGGAATCGATAGGTAACCTATGAAAATAAGAGCAACACTTCCTAGATTCCACTAATGCAATCATCTATGAGAAACTCTAATAGTTGTATGATATTTCACCTTTCATCAAATCACAATGCCACAGAAATTGTGCTCATGTGAGACAAAAAGTTATGCAAGCATAATTTGATGATCTCTTCTCAAGCTAGATATGTCAGCCAAATTCATAAATCTGTAGCAAAAACCAAAACTAAAAGATCACATAATGAGAAATAAAGCAATAAACCTTTGGGTCAATCACAATTTCATGAATAAATTCACAAAAATATGACACATTTAGGCAAGAATGACGAGACCCCAAATGCGAGCACCAAAAGCATAATTTTATTGCATAATAATGGAAACCTTCATGACATATTACAATGGGATACTTATAAGAAATCATCTCCTCAATTTGTGTTTAGAGTAAGAGATATTCTTCATACAATAAAATGATTTTAATTATAAAAAAAACTAATTCTATACAAACTACAATCTAATTGGTGCAAAGAAGGACTACATCCAAATTTTAATTCATTAATTGGATGTATGAGCCTTTTACATGTTTAAAAACAAAGAAATATGAGAGAGAAAGCTCCGAGTCGAAGTGGAAGTGTCAAGAAGTGCCAAAAATAGAAGTTGATCCTTGATAGGGCATTTGTAGGAGTTAAACTACTATCAAAATGCATTTTTGATGCATCGAAAGCTCTAATTTTGGAACTGGTAGTTAATTGTCAGCAAACAGTTTGTGAAAATGTGCATCTGCTAACCTACCTATGTACCTATGTACCTATAGACCTGCCCACTTGTGCACCTCAAAATGGTCCAAAATCACAAAATTTTATTGAGTGTCAAAATTGAAATTTTGGCATCTAGGTTCCATTCTTCTTCATCCCAAAGCTATGTTTGGATGTTTTCCCTTGAATTTCTCTATCATCTCAATAATTTTGGCCACATCTGATAGATCTAAAGCCTCATATTTTTCTTTGACCTTTTGTCGGTAATTGTCTACCTCAATTCAAGTATCAAAAAAATCCTTGAGTTTGGTATCCAATTCTAACAATGCTTCTTCAGTTTTCAAGGCTTGTCGAATGTCCTCATCATCAACAACTTCCTCAAAAATCTTCCTAAAATTCTCAACCACTGTTTCCACAAGTAACAACTTTTCTTGTTCCTCATCTTCAAAAATTTCCAAGCATGCATGACAATAGTGTCTTTTTACTTCCAAAATTTTCTCTCGGGCTTGGTCCTTGAGCCAATGAATCTCCCCATGTAATGTTTCCATTACTTTATTGCTATCTGCTATTTTCTCTATCTAGTCATCAAACATATGTAACTCTTCTCCTGTATATACATAAATCAAAACCTAGTATCTTTGGCCCTTTATGGCTTGTAGAGTTTGCAAATCCTTACTCCAGGCCCTCACTTCATCTATGATACTGAAGTCCTGGTTGAAAATTACTACAATTTTATTCACATTCTCCTACATAGCATGCAGTAACTTCAAATTCCTTGAGATGATCAAGATACCTTTCTCCTCAAAAATTTCTCGCCATTACTGATAGACCTTCAAAAATGGATCAAGTTGTACACCTCCCCCTTCTCTAAGTATGGTATTCAGAGTCTTCTTGGGGTGTTTAGAATCTAGAGAACCAACTACTTCAGCTAGATATCCCTTTAGGATCTCGACCCACCTTTGAAGTGTTTAGAGTTTGACCTCATCTTGTACCATGTTCTTCAAGACTTCTTTTATCCCATGGTTAGCATTAATTAGGTTGTATCTTGTTTAGGTTTCCTAAGCATGGTGTTCTTGAGCTGATAATCCTTGGGACCAAGGCTTTCTACATCTGTGTCTTCAAGAGGAATCACTACTAGTGCAAACAACTCCTAGTTTTGTGTATAGGTGACAAATGCCAATGGTGTTGCCTTGTGCATTGGAGACTCAAGTTTATTCAACATCTTTGTAATCTCAAAAATATCTTCCTTAATATCATGGAATTGAGGTCTTGTACTCCTCATTATTTCTTTTTGGAGCCATCTTGGGATGTACTCAACTGAAGACCTTCTTCTTGAGGATTAAGAGGTGTGTTCTACTACTGCCTTCCTCTTATCACTCCTACTTAGAGTTGTCTCCTATTGGGAGAGCTCTTCTTCTGTAGCCTTAGTCTTAGTAGACCTATAGCTTAAACCTTAGTGTCTTGGGAAGGTGGTTGAGAATATTCCACCATTTGTCCCTCCTCCTATGATAGTTCCTTTTGAACCTACTATTCTTCTAAACTTAGAGGTGGAGGAGTAACCAAACCCTTATCTACCACCATAATTTGTGTTGGAAATGAGGGAGTAAGATCAAGACCCTATATATTTGGTAGCATCTCTGTCCAGTCTTCTTGTTGAGGTTCACCTATAGGGATGTCCCTGATCTTATCCCCAATAAAATTTATACCAATAGGCATAAAATCAAAATCAAACATTTTAAAAATGTCATGACCCTCATCACTCTACTTGTCCGCCCACTACTATAGTTCATCTTCTGAAGAAGAGAGCTCTAAGGGTTCTGCTGGGGTGGATGTTGAGGTACCTATGACACTTTTCCTCCTTTGTAGCTTAGTGGCTCTTGCTAGTTGAGTCCTTCTCTATAGGTGCACTTGTTCTTCTTCCTCTTCTAATTCTTCTTCTTCCTCCCCTTCGTCTCCTTCTAGAATGGTTTCAGGAATAGATGGGGAAGGCACTCATTTTTTGTTGATCCTTTGTCTCTTCCTCGTCCAAATCTTAATCCTCTTTTTTTTTTTTTTGGAGGTAGAGGGATAAGTTGGCTCTTCTTGCATAGGAGGAATGGAGACTTGTAGAATCTCTCCCTTTGCTGGGCACAATGGGAGGCAATTGAGGTTCATCCTTGACTTGAGTAGCTTTAGTATCTTTAGACCCTTGTGCACTCTCTTCTTGCTGCTAGGAAGGAACCTGTTCTTCAACCTATTTTTTTTGAATTCTCTAAGAGGAGGTCCTCTTACCTTTGTTCTTACCCCTCCCCTCTAGAGGGTGATAGTATCTAACTAGGTGATCAAGTTGGTATACTATCTCTGGCTTGATAGGAGACTGGGCCACAAAGGTAGGAATTGTTACTTTCTTCCCTCTAGCTCTTTCTAGGTGAGCATGCACATGGAAGCTTACTGTGTCATGTATTGGATTAAGTGGAAAAGGCTTCTTGATCCAATCCTTAATTATTCTAAGGACATGCCTTGCTCAATGATTAATATCATTAGCCTCCTCTCTATCAACCTCAAAATTCATAATGGGTCTTTCACCAATTTTGTCTAAGTTGAACAAGGGGTCCAATAACTCCTTAGAATCCTATTGCCTTATCTCCTTTAGGATGTTGAACTAGAGAGCCTTCTCTTCTTGATACAAAGTCATCTTACAATAGTCCCTTATGTGAACATCATAGTCATTTGTTATGTTCATCTAGTGATCTTCAATAGCATCCTGATGGTGAAACTCCTTTCCTAGTAAACTTTCCACTCTCACAATGTTATCAAAATAGGGATGGAGAGAGTTTTACTCCTTGAGGGGATAATTATCCCACTCACACTTGAATGACAAAATATCTTGCTTTTGCTTCACTTGGTATTGTCCAATGACTAAGGGCCATGCTCAACAAGGTCTCCATTGTCTCTTTATCTTCTCATATGTTGACTCAATTTTCTGAGCAATCTCTAACAGGACTAATTTGTCACTTGGGTATCTTGGGAGCTTCTTAGGATAGATGGAGGCACCAGCTACCCAAAGATATGTGAATATTTTGAACTGGATGAAGTAGGCTCTGAGAATTGTAATCTATGCTTTGGCTCCACCAGATAACCTCTTCCCATAATCTCCCTCAATGAATTGAATGATCGCAAAAATGAATGCATCATTCATGATTCTATACTCTTTTCTTTGTGATGAGAGCTTCTTCTTTACCAACTGAGGGTATACGATGTATGGCCAGGCATTAGGATCCTACATACTACATTTCTTGTACAAACTGGGATAGTTTATCACCCTTACTACAAGTAGGAATACCATGTAAGAAGTCATATAAAAATTCTTCTTGTCCTTTATTTTCTTCAATTGCTCACACAAATTTTCACTTGTGTGGTGGTCTAGTCCAATGGTATTTTCACAGCTCTAATGGTCTCAATGAAGTTGAACATAAGGTGGCTTGCTATGGGTATGCCCATGACTCTACTCAAGAGAATGATTGGATAACCAATATCCTCCTTCATGTATCATTGGGTCATATCCACTTTGCCAATTATCTTTACCCTAGGAGGCTTCTTAATGAGGTATGATGATTGTATAATGTCTATTGCCTCCTACTGGTGCTCCTTATACCATCTCTTAGCTGCTTCATATGAGAGTCTAATGAATTGATCCATTCTTAGGAGATGAAAGACCCTCTCAATGTTATTGGGTCATAAGTCCAAAACAACTTCTCCTGTGACACTCTTGGGCACCCTTTCTTCAAAAAAAAAATGTTGCACCAGTGTCATGATTAATTCTATTGATTGCACCGATATGGGATGTGAAGTTGCACTCACCAACCCAAAATGAATCAGTGATGAAACTAGAGCTGATCTCTTGATAGGCTTGTTGCAAATTCTGAGGAATTCTCCTAACTTAGTATGTCCCAAATTTGTATCTCTGATCTCTGTGTGATCATCATGAAATCTTTATTTCAAGGGTACAACTTGAAACTTGAATATGATGGGCTTGGGTACCATTCCAGATGTGGAAGCCATTTAAATCTCTGGTCTACACGATGTGGAAAAAAATGTTTATTAGTTCCAAATAATAATGACTTGAAAATAAGAAAACCTTAAATTTAATGAAAAAATAAACATAAAGAACAAAAATGAAATGCCCAATTAGGGTGCTTTTACTTATTTTTTAAAAATCTATTTTCTCTCTATTTATATTTATTTATTTTATATATATATATATATATATATATATATATATTTTAATTTTTTATTAGTTTTTTGATGAAAAAAAAAATGGAGATATTTGGAATATGCGGCACGAAGGCCGTGGGCACGTGTGAGAAAGAGGGCACTGAGGAGGCATGCGAGCACAGATTAGTGTGTTTAAAACCATGGTGAAGGGTTTACATGGTACGTGAATGCATGAAGTTCTATGCATGGGTGAAGGCATTGGAGGTGCATGGGCACGTGAAGTGCCATATGCAGGCAGAGAGCATTGCAGAGGCAAGCAGAAGGTGGAGCACGACACCCAATTTTGCATGCACATGGCATGTGATGCCAAAAGGCATGTGGCATGCATCATTGGGTTTGGAAGGCACGTGGCACCATTGGAGGGTGCAGTTCAAAGTTTATAGTGCATGTGGCTCACCCAACGGCAAAGAGCACGCGGCATCACTACATTCTATGTGGCACATGATGCATAGTATAACAAAGGGCCATATAATTTACCTTAAGCACTGCTCTTGTTGGAAAAATGCAAAAATGAAAATGAGTTGTGAAAATTTTGGGAGACATGGAGGGTTTTTTAACCCTATAGGTGTGTGGGGTGCATGCCGCACCCTTGCACATATGTGCAAGTGCATGGCACTTGCCTCACAGGTCACGTGCACATGAATATGGTGTGCACTTTGATTTTTTTTTTTTTTGGAATTTATTATTATTATTTTATATTTTTTTAATGTTTTTTCAACCTTCTATTTTTTTGTTCTTTTCGAGTTTTTTCATTTTTTTTTGTTTTTTACAATTTTAACTCTAACATCTTTTCTCAAATCTCGAACTATGAGTTTAGGATTCTGAAAAAAAGTAGGGGGTCCCCATTCCTAGTGAAGAATGAGGCATGTATTATGGGACCACAACAAATAGCCCACAAAAAAGGAAGAAATGACAAAGGCATTTCTTCATTAGCAAACATTCTTTAAACATTTGTCAAACATTAACCAAACTTCAAACATCTTGAGCATATTTTGGAAGACTTCACAATCAAATTGCCAGAATTCAAAAATTTTGAAGCTTAGTGTGTGATTTGTGTGTTCATTCTATTTGATTCTATTTGATGTCTCAAGATGCAATCTATCAAAGTTTTTTGACAACTTGGAAATAATCTTCCACTCCACTTGGCTCATTCCTTCAGAATCTTGACAAAGGCTATTCATCGATCATTTTCTTGACCAGATGAGAGAATTAGTTTGAGGCCTCTTAGCGGGGTGTCACTTTCTTTCAACTCTCTAGAAAATTTGAATAATTGCTTCATGTAGTTTTGATGAAACAATATTTTAGATACAAAATACTTTTCTTTGAACACATATCTTTTTTCCATTTCAGATCTTCATAATCCTTTAGTCTTAACACTTTATCTTCCTTTATTTTCTCTCTCTCTCTCTCTCTCTCTCTCTCTCTCTCTCTCTCTCTCTCTCTCTCTCTCTCTCTCTCCCTCTCTCTCTCTCTGTGTTTTGTATCTTGACTATGGTTAGATTGTGTAGTCAAGACATTGATGTTGTTTCTTAGATTTGATCTCTTGTGAACATCCCTTGCATTCCTCTTTTAGAACTTTTTAGAAACTCTCATGTCAAACAATTATCTTAGCAACTTTTTGAGAAGACCCCTCCTATTTGAACCATTTGGAGTTTGGATCATCCTTTTTCATCTTTGAATTCCATTTGACAACACTTGAAACAATCAAATTTTAGTTTTGCAAAGTGTTGAGAACTTATTGGTCTAGACTTTTGATTTCTAGACTGAAAATCCCCTATTTCTGCAAGGAATGTTCATTGCTCGATTGGTATAAGACACACAATCATCCAAATATCTTGACAAAGAGATACCTCTTCTGAAAGGAAATCTCAAGTACACCTTACCCCATTGGGATTGACACAAATTTGAAAAGTAATACATGACTAAAAGCAAAACACATTTGCAGATAAAAAAGATACTTGCGAAAAATAAAAACCTAACTACTTGTAGAAATAAAATCTAACTAATTTTTTTTTTTTGGTTTTTATCTTTTAGGTTTCAAAATAATGCTTTAGACTACCCATTTATGGGCAAGGGAAGAAATTTCCCCTGTAAGGAACTGAGCCTAAAAGTGTTTTCTCCAAGAATTTTTGCGATCTAATAGGGGCCCGCCCACAAATGTTTAAACTTGGGATGACTACTCAACTTTTCTTTCATCTTATTGTAGAGTAGAAAAAGGTCAAAAATCCTGAATGATTTGGTCATGTCCCTCTTGTCAAACCATCTTTTCAGAAAAGCTTGATGTTTAGCCATGTGCTCCAATGTAGCTATCCAATTTTTGTCCATCTCTAAAAGATTCACCAATCTAATTTGTACTCTGTTAGCATCTTTAGTGTATCCACTCATGAACTTTAGAATAGGAATTCTCAGGTTAAGTGGAAATACTAGCTCCTGTCCATAGACAAGAAAATATGGGGCAAGTCCCCAAAGTATTCTTGACCCTTAGTCAATCTATCCATAAGGCATATTTGAGTTGTGTATGCCAATCCCTAGGATTCTCCTTTGATAATCATCTTATAACTATGATTAGGTTCTTATTGGTAGATTCTGCTACCCCATTTCCTCATGGGTAGTAATTGGAAGAGAATTTGATGATAACTTTATTCTCAAATGCCCATTGAGTTAGAAAAATTGATGCAAAAGTAGACTTGTTATCACACACAAGGGCAAATGGCATTCCAAATCTGGTAACAATATGTTCCTCCAAGAAATCTGTGACCACTTTGGTAGTGCACTTTTGGTAAGTTTATGCTTTTGTCCATCTTCTACAATAATTGGTTACTATGAGAGTCTAGTTGTGCCTAGTCAATGATGGTGGGTTAACTAGACCAATGAAATTTAGCCCCCACTTTGCAAAAGGGTATATCTCATATACTAGTTGTAATGGAATTGCTACATTCCTTCCTTTGTTAGCACTTGTTTGATAGACATGGCAAGAGCGGATGTGCTTATATGTGTCTTTGAATATTGAGGGCCAAAAATAGCTCGATCTTAAAATCATGTGATTCGTTGCCTCTGCTGAACCATGTCCTATACCATACTTATCATGAAAATGTTGCAAGACTTCTTTTTCTTATTCACGTCCTAGGCATTTTAAGTAGATACCTTCATAGTTCCTTTTGTGCAACTTGTTATCTTGTAGCATATAGGATTTGCATTTTAGGGTATAATTTAGTGGCTAATATTCATAAATTGGCTAATTTTAGAATTTTTTGGCTAGTATTTTGGCTAATAATTTAAGATTTAATACAACCTAAATCGCCATAGTTTTATAAAATTCAATTCTAGAACATTTAAAATTGCTCAATAATTTATTTTATTAAAAAATTTAAACTCAAATATTTGCCACAATATTCGTTACATGAATAGATTTGAGTAACCTAAATATAATATATTATTGGAGAAATTAAATTGAATAACCAATAATTATCATAATTATTAGTTAATTTAGGGATATATCACCAATATTTATTATTCACTATTGATTTAAAGTATATGTAACGATTCTCATAACATTCCACAAGGTAAAAAAATGTTCAATTTTGATTTGTAATATTCCATGGTGATTAATGAACTTCCTATTATTATTGAGATTCGTCAATATTTTATACAAAAAAAATTATGATTCAAAAATAATCGCCAAAATTAATCATATTTAGAATAAAAAATTGAGAGTTTCGCTAATATAAATAATTTTTTTTTTCAAAATAATGAAATATTTGCCAATATTTTATATCTTTTTTTGGAGGTGGCTTTCTTAAAGTTTACCCTATCAATGCATTTCATTTTAAGTCCTCTGTGTTGCAAACTATTCATCCAACTAGGGCATTAGTTCTAAAGGAGGTAATACACAATATCCTAGTACCAAATTTCTATTAGCACACCTTGGCCAATATCAACTTGAGATACTACCATCCTTTTTGGGTCTTCATCATCTATTTCCTTCTCAAATTCAGATTTATTTCACCAACCTAATTGTCAACTATCATCCTTGACAATCCTTGCCCTCTAACTAATTTCATAGGTTGGATCTCGAGGTCAAACTTTTGAAGTATCACCATCCATTTACCTCACCTTTCACCCAATTCTTTTTGCATCAACAATGTCTTTACTATTGGGTTAGGTACAATAGCATACACCTTACTCCTCAATATGTAGTGGCAAAATTTCTTCACCACTTTAACTAGTGCAAAAGACTATTTGTCAAGGTTAGAATAATTCAAATCATCATTTCTTAGTGGCCAACTCATAACAGAAATAGGTCTTTCATCTTTCTTTTCCTTCTTTTGAGTCAAGACCACTACACATGAATGCTCTAAGGTAAAGGAATATATCTTGAAGGGAAGGTTGTAATCCAGACTTACCAATACTAGAGCCATGGAAATGGCTACCTTAGTATCCTTCAATGATTTCTTAATTTTAGGAACCCATTCCATCTTAGCTTCCTTCTTGAACAAGTTATTGAGAGGACGTACAATCTCTACAAATCAACTTATGAATTTTTGAAGGAAATTTATCTTCCCAAAGAAAGACTTGAGTTCCTTCTGACTGTTTGGGGGTGATAACTTCAAAATGGCTTCAACTCTATCTGGATCAATGGAGATGCTAGCTTCGTAAATGATGTAACCGAGGAGTTTTCCTTTAGTGACCCCAAATGAACACTTTTTTGGATTGAGAGATATGTCATATTTATGAAACTTGTTGAACACTTGTCTCAAGTCATCAATGTGAGTTGCATGATCTTTTGAAAAGATAGTCAAATCATCCGTATAAATTACTATACATCTATTAATAAATCCCTTGAATTCCTCATCCATAGCTCATTAAAATGTAGCCCCTGCATTAATTAATATGAATGGCATTCTCCTATAAGCGAAGGTTCCCCATTTAGTTGTAAAGGTGGTCATTAGTCTATTTTCCTCCTCAACCATTACCTAATTGTAACCAGAATATCCATCCAAGAAAGACATCATTTTCAAACTATTCACAATTTTTAAGACCTCATCCAGTGAGGGAAATGGCTAATTATCCTTCTAAGATGCCAAATTCAAATTAAAAAAACCCACACAAAGTTGAGTCTCTTGTCTTCTTTCATACAGGAACTAGATTAGCCACCCATGTAGAGTTATGCACAAGGAAGATAATCTTTGCATTCAACATTTTCTTGACTTCCTTAATTATCAGAGGCTCGAGGATGGGATTAATGGGTCTTTTCCTTTTTCAAAAAGGTTTGGCATCCAGTTTGAGAGGGATATCATGCATAATGATCTAGGGATAATAGGTCTTCAAATATTCATAACTCCAAGTGATGACATCCTTGTACTCTATGAGCAATTTAAGCATGTCTTCTCTTTCCTTTAAATTGCATGCTTTCCCAATCTTTACCATCTTGGGATCATCTTCTATTCCTAAATTGTATGAATCACATTCATCAGTCCCCTTCTCTTCAAGAACTCTTTTGTTGAGTGTAGACTCATCACAATCAAAGATATGTTCTAATTCAAAAATCCCCTTAGGAATAGTATTGGTTTTCAAGTTCAAGATTCCATCTTCATCTTGAATTATGACATCATTAGGTTTTGCATTTGGGGTGTCATCTATTTCTTGTCCCATAAAATGACCACTAAACATAATAAACTCCAATATATGTTGATCATCCTGAAAAACTTGGAAGTTCATGATATTGTCTAGAATAGATGGTGCAATGACCAACTCGATTGAGAATTGTTTCAATTTTGTCCCTTTAACTGGCTACAATGCACTTGCTGAGATAGCAAGGGTGTCGACTACCATGTTTTTCCTTCTTGGAATAAACTTTATTTTCAAAGCTTGGAAATAATCTAACAAGTCCCATACCCTTTTTCTATAGGAAATAAATCTCTTATCATTGTAGGAGTACAATGATTTTACTTATTAGATAACCAATTAAGAATCTCCCTCGACAATAAAAGCCTTAACTCCTTTGTCTAGTGCAAAGAGAAGTCCATAGATTAGGGCTTCATATTCTAAAACATTGTTAGTGCACCTAAATTGAAAATGGTATACCACGTAGAAAGATTTACCCTTTGGAGGGACTAGTTTGATACCTACATTGGCTCCTAATTTACACTTGGAACCATCAAAGTGGAGAGTCCAAATTGATTTTTTTTGGGATTTATGACCTTATGCTTATTTTTTGTCAAATTTTCCTTTATCTAATCTTTAAAGGACTATTTCTTAGGAACCCATCATAATTTTTGAGGGGGTGGACTCGAAGATTCTTTGCTGTGAATACTTGATAGAGGAGGTGTGTGTGTTTTTCCTATTTATCTTGAATTTCTCCTATCAATTCTTGAATTTTTTCAACTTTGGGCAAAGGAAAAATGACCACTGAAGTTCATCCTTGGCCTTTTGTGTACCATCTTCTCCTTTTTATTTTGATCATTCTAGGTGGAGGAGAAGACAAACCTCCTCCATCTGAAGAGGTATCATAGTATGATGCATTCAAATCTTCAGTCTCTTCTTCATTCTCTTTAGGAGTACGAGATGTGTTCCTAAGACTTTGATTTTCTGTGGATCCATTTTGCAAGTCATCAACTTTCTTTGCTTTGATCATTTGTGTCAACACTTTAGTGATTGCTTTTTGGCATGATGAACATTCAAATTCTAAATGACTAACCTTACGCAATCGACAAGATCCTAGAAGGATGAGAACATTGGGATCAACCTCTTCTCCTAGACATTGTAGAATAGCCATCACATGGTCTATGAATTATGTTATGACCTCATCTTTCAGGGCTGACATCATGGGGTCCATGCCTTGATTGTCTGGTATTTGGGTCAAGATGGCATCAAAATCCATTAGCTTGTATGTGTCGAAGTCTATTTGTAAGAAAGTTATTTCATTGGGAGAATTGTAACCTATGATCATCTTTGCCAACTCAGGCTTGGCATCTATCTTGATTTGATCGTTCAAACCTTTCTGTGGCAACTAAAGCTGAGTGAAATTTGTGGAAAACCACCCTCTTAGACATTTTTTCCATTCTCTACTAAGGAGGAATCTATAGGTCTCTGGAATATCAACCACATGTATATCAATGATGTCTTGAATGTGGATAAAGGGATGACATTGCACGAAGCTCCCGAATCAATAAGGCAATTGTGAAGATTCTTTCTGTATATCCTGATACTAAGAAAAAATGGGGCCACCTCTACCTTGTCTTTGAAGATAGTAGGTAGTGCCTTGACAACATTAACTTGTTCTGACACCACCCTTTGTAGGGTAGTGTTATGGGAATTCTTTGTATGGTCCAAAGTCTTCATGAGTGCTTCTCCCTATTGTGAACAATTTTGCAACATGTCAAACATAGACAAATTAACTTTTGTTTGTTTCAAGTCTTCAACTACACTATATCTTTTGATTGACCAAGCAGGATTTTTCAATATTGTTGGCACATTCCCTTAGTTTTGATTCAGTTCTCCTCCAAATGGTGGTTTAACTAGAGTCAGATTGTTACTTGCCCTCGGGTCAAGGGGAGTTGGTTGCAATGCTAGAGGAATTCTATTTGTTAGGGGTTCCTTTCTATTTCTCAAGTTGTATGTGTTTTAACTATCACCGTGAAAGGAAAACATCTCTTCATATTGAAGGTTAGGCTCTTGACTGAAGGGAAATGAGAACTTTTCCTTGACCAATTTTTCTACTTGTGGCTTCTGCGAGGGATCATAGGATTCCAACAACATAGTGTTAAATTCTACAAGGGTCAAGTTATCACTTGCTTGAGAGCTTTGAGCCATCTCTTGATTTCCATTATAGTACAAACCATCACTGCTAGGTGTATTGTGACCATCATCATATTGATTGCTATCAACATACTAAACATTGTTGTTGTTGTTAGTAGGAAAACTTCCATTATTTGGGTGTGTGTTCTACTATCACTTTGTTAGTAACCGATATGGTCATAATTTTAAAACTTGTAATTCATGTTTTTGAACCACTTTGAACCTTAGTTCAAAGTAGTTCAAAGTGGTTCAATTGTTCAATTGACCTATCTTGCAGGTTCAATACAAGCAAAGTTCAGATTTTGGGTTCAAAATGCAGATTCAGAGACAGGTTTCAAATTCAATGTCTTCAAGATTGATGATCTGGTGTAGAGGTGTAAGGACCATTTAATGCAGGTTCAGATTCAATCAGTTCAATAGTTTCCAGAAAGTGGAAATGCAGTTTAGGGCTTCAAGTATTCAAGATTTCATGGAAGATTTCATGGTAGATACTCAAGATTAGAGGTCATCAAAGGTGCCTGCAGCCTTGGAGATAAGGCCATGAGCAGGTTGTTAAAGAATCATCCACAAACATGAGGATTATATACACTGCTTGTTAAGCATTCTAGTCACCAAAATAACCATCAAAAGCCTAAGCTTGAATGGTGGACATGGACTCATGCTAGGCTATAGTTCAAAAAATAAAATAAAAAAATGAATGAGTCTTAGCTGCGGTAAATAAAGCACCAAATCTAGACATGATGGCCAAAAAGATATATAGATATCATGCTTCAGTATTGAAAGCACGGGTCGACTCACCTACATTCTCGAAGTCCATCCATATGAAGGCACGGTTAAAGGTGCACAAATTGCATGGAAAAGATGACATCCACTCAATAAAAGATAAAAAGATCAATATGTATGAGGAGATTGATAATTTGGTTAACAAAATGCAAAAGCATTGGGCTAAAAAATATCATTTAAAAAGAACATGGTTGTAGACTATTCATGGAACACCTTTAATGGAATGCCTACCAGACATTCACGATTCAACATATTTTCTTTAGTTCCATTAGTTTCTGTTGATAATGGCAGCATTGGAACATCATCAAGTCCTAGGCCTATCTACAACGTGCACAACTCGAATTCCTATCCTGTGTCGATAAGATGGTGAAGGGAGCAAAGAGAAGGAGATAATGCATGACAACTATTTGACAGAGTGCCCAAGACATAATTAATGTCAAAAGTCATTCTCATAGCATGTTGGAGTTTCAAGACATTTATCTAGCTTCATAGTACGGGCTTGCGTATCTTTGATATAGGAGGCCCTAGATGTGAAATGCTCACCCACGATGCTACTTAATTGGTTGAATAAAAGGTTGGTTATGAGATGAAATGTCGCTCCATACTATAAAGATTATTCTGAACTCCTCAAAAGTAAAGCTGTGAAAGATGAAATATCAGCTTATGGAAACATTAAGAACATTGAGATATGGAAGATCAAAAATTAATCAAGGTTTTGGAGGATTGCTAGATAGGCGGGAGTATAGTTCTGGTTCAACTTGGTGATATACTGGATCAAGGAGTAGATGAAATGGCTATTCGAGCTGAAATTTATGATGGGGCTCTCTTCCATTCATCATCAATATTGATACTCGGGATGATTAAGTGCTGGTATACATGCTCTTCAAAGCTCTATTCATACAACTGGTCTATGTATAGAAAGCATATTTTATGTACAAAGATATTGATGTACATCAGGTTGGTATTATCCTTGGTGAAGATTGATACTCGGGATGATTAAGTGATGGTATACATGCTCTTCGAAGCTCTATTCATACAACTGGTCTATGTATAGAAATCATATTTTATGTACAAATATATTGATGTACATCAGGTTGGTATTATCCTTGGTGAAGATTGCTCTCCTATCAGGCCAAACTTGTCAAATCCCTTGCAAAACTAGTGATCATCGTGACAAAAGAACACATAGATTAATCCCATAGAGTGGATATGGATCAAAGGAATACACAGGATACATGGTCGATATCAAGAAAATAATACTCCTCCTCGAACCCAAATGCAATCATTATAATAGCTGATACAGATAGTTTGAATCTTCTATAAGAAGAGGATGCACTTTTCTCAAATACAAATGCTCAAATGCATCCACAATATTTGATACCTGAGATCATGATGGCTGAGTTAGTTTGAGTTTCCAAATTAATGCAAAATACAAAACACGTGGCAATAGAAAGTGGGCAGATTATCATTTTAAATAAACCAAAAGTCACTTTACCTTAGGAAGTGATTGTTAACTCAAAGAATTGATAATCTTAAAGATTAAAATAAGATGCAAGGTAAAGAGAGGGAGAATTTTAAAAGAGAATAAGGACTGAAAAGATCAGAATAGAAGCAACCGAAGAGGGGAAAGTTCTAAGAATCAGTTATGAAACTGAAAAGTCACAGGAAGGAGAAAGTTTAAATAAGCTAGTGGCAGAGAGAACAGGGGTTCCAATTTTCTGAGTTTTGGCTGAGAGACTTTGGGCTACAGTAGAACAGAAGCTGTGAATATAGGGGGTTCCAAATTCTTCCAACTTCTGAAACTGCAGACTTTGGGCTTCAGGCAAGGAAGGAGGAAATTTTGACAGAATAGTTCCATCTTCTTGAGAGACAGAGAGAAGCAGAGCATGGGCTTTATATTTTTCCCTCTTTTTCAAAAATTTATAGCTGAGAGAGGGCTACAGTCTCTTGATGTTTGATGTAATATGGTAGAAGAATTTCTGTTTGGTTTAAATGATGGTTGGATTGTAATGTGTGAAAGAAGCTTTGTGATCTTTACAGTCGGGGAAGGGAGGCTAGAGGTGAAATACATTTAACTTTGACTACAATGTGTTTTTCCTTCCACTAAATTCGAACTTTGAGTAATTTTTAGTTTTCTCTAAAAATTACAGTCTATTGTCATTGTTCCTTTATTATGTTGTCATTTCTTAATATCTTACAAGGCTCTAATTTTAATCATCTCAAGAAGATGAAAGACACAATTTTATCCTTCTTACATGATACAGTGTACAACAAATTAACTTTGTGTAATCTGTTGTATTCTATTTCCTTTCCTTTCAATCCTTAGGTTTCGTGTCTACTCTGTGTTTACAGATAGATGCTTGGTATCCTTTCGTGCTTTCTAGTTAATTAGTACCTATAATCAATTCATTGTAAATCTTGCACAGGGAGCTGTACTCGATAAAATTCAGAGGAAGGTTATTAATCTAATAATAACCTATCCAACTATTGGTGCTAGTTTGCCCTTTCATTTGGGCATTCAGGGTCAGATTTCCACACAGTCTCTCGAAGGACAATCTTTCTCACTAACAGATTTTTGGCGACTCTACTATGGATGAAATGAAGATCATTGCCTAATATTTTTTCCTTAGTTTTATGGTTATCTCTACATGGAGGAGATTGGCAGCTCTATGGAAGAAGAATACCCAGTAACCTTCATTATACATGATGAAATCTTAAAGGATTGGGTTCCAACAAGAAATGAAGATACCTCAGACATCTTCATCTTTATACCATCTTTCAAAGATAATCCTATCAGAGAGCTAACTGAAGAGGTTGCAAAACAAGTAGACTAACTAAAATCCTTTTACGGTGCCATCCTCATAAAGAAGAAACCCCAAGTGCAAGATCTAGAAAAAGAAAGACATGCATGTGAGAAGGAAGAAATAGCTGAAGTGGAAGACAAGCAAGAAGAAGATGCTGGTAAAGAAAGAACAGGAAACCGACAAGATGATGAAGGTCTTGATGCCTTTCAGCTACATGTGATTCCCATCTCCACATCATCTCTAGTAAGTCTTGAAGTTGAGGTAAAGAATTTAGATTTCCCATCATCATTCTGAGTTGATGAAAATTTTGAGTGTATTCAAAAAGAGGATGATGCTTCTTTTCATTTGGCTTCATTGGCTATGGATAGTTGTATCAAGTCTTTGCCTATGATTTCATGTCATGAGGATAGTTCATCTCTTGATGCCCAAGAAATGAGTAAAAGATCCGATTTCCCTCTTATGTGCCAAAATGAAAATGTGGACAGCATTGTAGTGGTAGGGAATCAGTTAAAAGACATAAATGATGGAGGTATGCAGGACAAAAAAAGTATATTATGCTCACCTGTGGAAATTGTGGAAGATTTCAGCAAGGAACTATGTTCAAAGAATGACAGCCCTTTAACATCTTCTCCTATAAATGATTCTTGGTTATTTGAAGGAACTGAACAAGGAATGGTTAGTGGTTTCCAAGAGACTATAAAGATACATGATGAAAACCATATCAGTTTGGCTGAGTCTGAAGTAAAACCCAACCGGATGCATGTTGAGTATCATTTCTTGAATGAAAGAGAATATTATGATGAGCTATGGCTATTTGGAAAGGAATGTTGGATCAGCATGTGTATGTACATTGCCAGTTCAAAGTTTGGCATTGAAAGGGTCGTCAACAAGCAAAGGTTTGAAGTTGTTGCCTTAAGGTATGATCTGCTGATACAGAAGGGCTCCTACTTCTCCCAATCGGTAAATGGATTTGTGTAATTTATTCTTTCTTCTAGTTCTCTTGGTAGGTTCTTTACCTACCTTTGTAAATATTGTAAATATCTTTTTGGTGTGCATAGTGTAGTTTGAATAATGTGCAAGCTTCATGTTTGCCAGTAGTGTAGGTGTTTGTTTTGTTGGTTGGTTTTGCCCTACTCCCCTTCGCCCTCTCTAGAAGCAACTCCTAGTCTTATTTTCTTAGTTGACTCTATTGCCCAATGGTAAAGCACTGTTCTTTTCCTAGAGATTACTGGAGTTCTCTGATTTTGTATCAAAATCAGTCCCGCAGTTAGAGCCCCTGTTAGTAACCGATATGGTCATAATTTTAAAACTTGTAATTCATGTTTTTGAACCACTTTGAACCTTAGTTAAAAGTGGTTCAATTGTTCAATTGACCCATCTTGCAGGTTCAATACAAGCAAAGTTCAGATTTTGGGTTCAAAATGTAGATTCAGAGACAGGATTCAAATTAAATGTCTTCAAGATCGATGATCTGGTGTAGAGGAGTAAGGACCATTTAATGCAGGTTCAGATTCAATCAGTTCAATAGTTTCCAAAAAGTGGAAATGCAGTTTAGGGCTTCAAGTATTCAAGATTTCATGGAAGATTTCATGGTAGATACTCAAGATTACAAGTCATCAAAGGCGCCTGCAGCCTTGGCAATAAGGCCATGAGATAGTTGTTAAAGAAACATCAACAAGCATGAGGATTATATACACTGCTTATTAAGCATTCCAGTCACCGAAATAACCATCAAAAGCCTAAGCTTGAATGGTGGACATGGAATCATGCCAGGCTATAGTTCAAAAATAAAAATTAAAAAAATGAATGAATCTTAGCTGCGGTAAATAAAGCACCAAATCTAGACATGATGGCCAAAAAGATATATAGATATCATGCTTTGGTATTGAAAGCACGGGTCGGCTCACCTCCATTCCTAAAGTCCATCCATATGAAGGCATGGTTAAAGGTGCACAAATTGCATGGAAAAGTCGACATCCACTCGATAAAAGATAAAAAGATCAATACGTACTAGGAGATTGATAATTCGGTTAACAGAATACAAAAGCATTGGGCTCAAAAATCTCATTTAAAAAGAACATGGTTGTAGACTATTCATGGCACACCTTTAATGGAATGCCTACCATACATTCATGATTCAACATATTTTATTTAGTTCCATTAGTTTCCATTGATAATGGCAGCATTGGAACATCATCAAGTCCTAGGCCTATCTACAACATGCACAACTCAAATTCCTATCCTGTGTCGATAAGATGGTGAAGGGAGCAAAGAGAAGGAGATAATGCATGACAACTATTTGACAGAGGGCCCAAGACATAATTAATGTCAAAAGTCATTCTCATAGCATGTTGGAGTTTCAATACATTTATCTAGCTTCACAGTATGGGCTTGTGTATCTTTGATATAGGAGGCCCTGGATGTGAAATGCTCACCCACGATGCTGTTTAATTGGTTAAATAAAAGGTTGCTTGTGAGATGAAATGTCACTCCATACTATAAAGATTATTCTGAACTCCTCAAAAGTAAAGCTGTGAAAGATGGAATATCGGCTAATGGAAACAATAAGAACATTGAGATATGGAAGATCAAAAATTAATCAAGGTTTTGGAGGATTGCTAGATAGGCGGGAGTATAGTTCTGGTTCAACTTGGTGATATACTGGATCAAGGAGAAGATGAAATGGCTATTCGAGCTGAAATCTATGATGGGTCTCTCTTCCATTCATCATCAATATTGATACTCGAGATGATTAAGTGCTGGTATACATGCTCTTTGAACATCTTTTCATACAACTGGTCTATGTATAGAAAGCATATTTTATGTATAAAGATATTGATGTACATCAGGTTGGTATTATCCTTGGTGAAGATTGCTTTCCTATCAGACCAAACTTGTCAAATACCTTGCAAAACTAGTGATCATCGTGACAGAAGAACCTATAGGTTAATCCCATAGAGTGGATATGGATCAAAAGAATACACAGGATACATGGTTGATATCAAGAAAATAATACTCCTCCTCGAGCCCAAATGCAATCATTATAATAGCTAGTACAGATAGTTTGAATCTTCTATAAGAAGAGGATGCACTTTTCTCAAATAAAAATGCTCAAATGCATCCACAATATTTGATACCCGAGATCATGATAGCTGAGTTAGTTCGAGTTTCCAAATTAATGCAAAATACAAAACATGTGGCAATAGAAAGTGGGTAGATTATCAGTTTAAATAAACCAAAAGTCACTTTACCTTAGGAAGTGATTGTTAACTCAAAGAATTGATAATCTTAAAGATTAAAATAAGATGCAAGGTAAAGAGAGGGAGAATTTTAAAAGAGCGTAAGGACTGAAAAGATGGGAATAGAAGCAACCAAAGAGGGGACAGTTGTAAGAATTAGTTATGAAACTAAAAAGTCACGGGAAGGAGAAATTTTAAATAAGCCAGTGGCAGAGAGAACAGGGGTTCCAATTTTTTGAGTTTTGGCTGAGAGACTTTGGGCTATAGCAGAACAGAAGCTGCAAATATAGGGGGTTCCAAATTATTCCAGCTTCTGAAACTGCAGACTTTGGGCTTCAGGCAAGGAAGGAGGAAATTTTGACAGAATAGTTTCATCTTCTTGAGGGACAGAGAGAAGCAGAGCATGGGCTTTATTTTTTTGCCTCTTTTTCAAAAATTTGTAGCTGAGAGAGGGTTATAGTCTTTTGATGTTTGATGTAATATGGTAGAAGAATTTCTATTTGGTTTAAATGATGGTTGGATTGTAATGTGTGAAAGAAGCTTTGTGATCTTTACAATCGGGGAAGGGAGGCTGGAGGTGAAATACATTTAACTTTGACTACAATGTGTTTTTCCTTCCACTGAATTCGAGCTTTGAGTCATTTTCAATTTTCTCTAAAAATTACAGTCTATTGTCATTGTTCCTTTATTGTGTTGTCATTTCTTAATATCTTACAAGGCTCTTATTTTAATTATCTCAAGAAGATGAAAGACACAGTTTTATCCTTCTTACATGATACAGTGTACAACAAATTAACTTTGTGTAATCTGTTGTATTTTGTTTCGTTTCCTTTCAATCCTTAGGTTTTGTGTCTACTCTGTGTTTACAGATAGATGCTTGGTATCCTTTCATGCTGTCCAGTTAAAAGTACCTATAATCAATTCATTGTAAATCTTGCACGGGGAGCTATACCGAATAAAATTCAGAGGAAGATAATTAATCTAATAATAACCTATCCAACTGTTGGTGCTAGTTTGTCCTTTCATTTGGGCATTCAGGGTCAGATTTCCACACAGTTTCTCAAAGGAAAATCTTTCTCACTAACAGATTTTTGGTGACTCTACTGGGGATGAAATGAAGATCATTGCCTAATATTGTTTCCTTAGTTTTATGGTTATCTCTACATGCAGGAGATTGGCAGCTCTATGGAAGAAGAATACCCAGTAACCTTCATTATACATAATGAAATCTTAAAGGATTGGGTTCTAGCAAGAAATGAAGATACCTCGGACATCTTCATCTTTATACCATCTTTCAAAGATAATCCTATCAGAGAGCTAACTGAAGAGGTTGCAAAACAAGTAGACTGACTAAAATCCTTTTACAGTGCCATCCTCATAAAGAAGAAACCCCAAGTGCAAGATCTAGAAAAAGAAAGACATGCATGTGAGAAGGAAGAAATAGCTGAAGTGGAAGACAAGCAAGAAGAAGATGCTGGTAAAGAAAGAACAGGAAACCGACAAGATGATGAAGGTCTTGATGCCTTTCAGCTACATGTGATTCCCATCTCCACATCATCTCTAGTAAGTCTTGAAGTTGAGGTAAAGAATTTAGATTTCCCATCATCATTCTGAGTTGATGAAAATTTTGAGTGTATTCAAAAAGAGGATGATGCTTCTTTTCATTTGGCTTCATTGGCTATGGATAGTTGTATCAAGTCTTTGCCTATGATTTCATGTCATGAGGATAGTTCATCTCTTGATGCCCAAGAAGTGAGTAAAAGATCCGATTTCCCTCTTATGTGCCAAAATGAAAATGTGGACAGCATTGTAGTGGTAGGGAATCAGTTAAAAGACATAAATGATGGAGGTATGCAGGACAAAAAAAGTATATTATGCTCACCTGTGGAAATTGTGGAAGATTTCAGCAAGGAACTATGTTCAAAGAATGACAGCCCTTTAACATCTTCTCCTATAAATGATTCTTGGTTATTTGAAGGAACTGAACAAGGAATGGTTAGTGGTTTCCAAGAGACTATAAAGATACATGATGAAAACCATATCAGTTTGGCTGAGTCTGAAGTAAAACCCAACCGGATGCATGTTGAGTATCATTTCTTGAATGAAAGAGAATATTATGATGAGCTATGGCTATTTGGAAAGGAATGTTGGATCAGCATGTGTATGTACATTGCCAGTTCAAAGTTTGGCATTGAAAGGGTCGTCAACAAGAAAAGGTTTGAAGTTGTTGCCTTAAGGTATGATCTGCTGATAGAGAAGGGCTCCTACTTCTCCCAATCGGTAAATGGATTTGTGTAATTTATTCTTTCTTCTAGTTCTCTTGGTAGGTTCTTTACCTACCTTTGTAAATATTGTAAATATCTTTTTGGTGTGAATAGTGTAGTTTGATTAATGTGCAAGGTTCCTGCTTGCCAGTAGTGTAGGTGTTTGTTTTGTTGTTTGGTTTTGCCCTACTTGCCTCTGTCCTCTCTACAAGCAGCTCCTAGTCTTCTTTTCTTAGTTGACTCTATTGCCCAATGGTAAAGCACTGTTCTTTTGCCAGAGATTACTGGAGTTCTCTAATTTTTTATCAAAATTAGTCCCGCAGTTAGAGCCCCTATTAGTAACCGATATGGTCATAATTTTAAAACTTGTAATTCATGTTTTTGAACCACTTTGAACCTCAGTTCAAAGTAGTTTAAAGTGGTTCAATTGTTCAATTGACCCATCTTGCAGGTTCAATACAAGCAAAGTTTAGATTTTGGGTTCAAAATGTAGATTCAAAGACAAGATTCAAATTAAATGTCTTCAAGATCGATGATCTGGTGCAGAGGTGTAAGGACCATTTAATGCAGGTTCAGATTCAATCAATTCAATAGTTTCCAGAAAGTGCAAATGCAGTTTAGTGCTTCAAGTATTCAAGATTTCATGGAAGGTTTCATGGTAGATACTCAAGATTACAGGTCATCAAAGGCACCTACAGCCTTGGCAATAAGGCCATGAGCTAGTTGTTAAAGAATCATCGACAAGCATGAGGATTATATACACTGCTTGTTAAGCATTCCAATCACCGAAATAACCATCAAAAGCCTAAGCTTGAATGGTGCAATGGACTCATGCCAGGCTATAGTCCAAAAAAAAAATTAAAAAAAATGAATGAATCTTAGCTGCGGTAAATAAAGCACCAAATCTAGACATAATGGCCAAAAAGATATATAGATATCATGCTTCGGTATTGAAAGCACGGGTCGGCTCACCTCCATTCCCGAAGTCCATCCATATGAAGGAACAATTAAAGGTGCACAAATTGCATGAAAAAGCCGACATCCACTCGATAAAAGATAAAAATATCAATACGTATGAGGAGATTGATAATTCGGTTAACAGAATGAAAAAGCATTGGGCTCAAAAATCTCATTTAAAAAGAACATGGTTGTAGACTATTCATGGCACACCTTTAATGGAATACCTACCAGACATTCATGATTCAACATATTTTCTTTAGTTCCATTAGTTTCCGTTGATAATGGTAGCATTGGAACATCATCAAGTCCTAGGCCTATCTACAACATGCACAACTCGAATTCCTATCCTGTGTTGATAAGATGGTGAAGGGAGCAAAGAGAAGGAGATAACACACGAAAATTGTTTGACAGAGTGCTCAAGACATAATTAATGTTTAAAGTCATTCTCATAGCATGTTGGAGTTTCAAGACATTTATCTAGCTTCACAGTACAGGCTTGCATATCTTTGATATAGGAGGCCTTGGACGTGAAATGCTCACTCATGATGCTGCTCAATTGGTTGAATAAAAGGTTGCTTGTGAGATGAAATGTCGCTCCATACTATAAAGATTATTCTGAACTCCTCAAAAGTAAAGCCGTGAAAGATGGAATATCGGCTTATGGAAACATTAAGAACATTGAGATATGGAAGATAAAAAATTAATCAAGGTTTTGGAGGATTGCTAGACAGGCGGGAGTATAGTTCTGGTTCAACTTGGTGATATACTAGATCAAGGAGAAGATGAAATGGCTATTCGAGCTGAAATCTATGATGGGGCTCTCTTCCATTCATCATCAATATTGATACACGAGATGATTAAGTGCTGGTATACATGCTCTTCAAAGCTCTATTCATACAACTGGTCTATGTATAGAAAGCATATTTTATGTACAAAGATATTGATGTACATCAGGTTGGTATTATCCATGGTGAAGATTGCTTTCCTATCAGGCCAAACTTGTCAAATCCCTTGCAAAACTAGTGATCATCGTGATAGAAGAAGCCATAGGTTAATCCCATAGAGTGGATATGGATCAAAGGAATACATAGGATACATGGTCGATATCAAGAAAACAATACTCCTCCTCCAGCCCAGATGCAATCATTATAATAGATGGTGCAGATAGTTTGAATCTTCTATAAGAAGAGGATGCACTTTTCTCAAATACAAATGCTCAAATGCATCCACAATATTGGATACCCGAGATCATGATGGCTGAGTTAGTTCGAGTTTCCAAATTAATGCAAAATACAAAACACATGGCAACAGAAAGTGGGCAGATTATCAGTTTAAATAAACCAAAAGTCACTTTACCTTAGGAAGTGATTGTTAACTCAAAGAATTGATAATCTTAAAGATTAAAATAAGATGCAAGGTAAAGAGAGGGAGAATTTTAAAAGAGCGTAAGGACTGAAAAGATGGGAATAGAAGCAACCAAAGAGGGGACAGTTGTAAGAATTAGTTATGAAACTGAAAAGTCATGGGAAGGAGAAAGTTTAAATAAGCCAGTGGCAGAGAGAACAGGGGTTCCAGTTTTCTGAGTTTTGGCTGAGAGACTTTGGGCTACAACAGAACAGAAGCTGCGAATATAGGGGGTTCCAAATTCTTCCAACTTTCAAAACTGCAGACTTTTGGCTTCAGGCAAGGAAGGAGGAAATTTTGATAGAATAGTGTCATCTTCTTGAGGGACAGAGAGAAGCAGAGCATGGGCTTTATTTTTTTGCCTCTTTTTTAGAAATTTGTAGCTGAGAGAGGGTTACAGTCTTTTGTTGTTTGATGTAATATGGCAGAAGAATTTTTGTTTGGTTTAAATGATGGTTGGATTGTAATGTGTGAAAGAAGCTTTGTGATCTTTACAGTCGGGGAAGGGAGGCTGGAGGTGAAATACATTTAACTTTGACTACAATGTGTTTTTCCTTCCATTGAATTCAAACTTTAAGTCATTTTCAGTTTTCTCTGAAAATTATAGTTTGTTGTCATTGTTCCTTTATTATGTTGTCATTTCTTAATATCTTACAAGGCTCTGATTTTAATTATCTCAAGAAGATGAAAGACGCAGTTTTATCCTTCTTACATGATACAGTGTACAAAAAATTAACTTTGTGTAATCTGTTGTATTATGTTTCCTTTCTTTTGAATCCTTAGGTTTCGTGTCTACTCTGTGTTTACAGATAGATGCTTCGTATCCTTTCGTGCTTTCTGGTTAAAAGTACCTATAATAAATTCATTGTATATCTTGCACGGGAAGCTATACCCAATAAAATTCAGAGGAAGGTTATTAATCTAATAATAACCTTTCCAACTATTGGTGCTAGTTTGTCCTTTCATTTGGGCATTCAGGGTCAGATTTCTACGCATTCTCTCGAAGGACAATCTGGTCACTAACACAGTTCTACCTCTAGAAGCTATTATTTTGTTTAGGAGGATTGAAGTTATTTTGCCCATTACTATTTCTTATATTGTTGCTACTTCCATTGAAGTTTTGGTTGTAATTCTGACCATACCCATTTTTGTAAGGACCAACATTGTTTCTCTAGAAGTTGTTGCTTTTTCCTTGTGAAAATCTAAGACAAGTCAATTCATTGTTCATTTGTGACATAATATTTTTCATCTAATCAAATTTTTAAATAAAGTTGTTGTCTGTTTCCATAGGAACTATTGCCTTCTTTTCAAAGAAAGTGGTCTTAGGAGGCTCGTACCCTGGATAAGTTAGCATGAGGTTTTGTGGAGAGGGTGCCCATTGTAATGGAACTAGATTCACTAGTATAAACTAGCTAGGTATAGTGGGTACTTTGATAGGGTATGTTGGAATTACCATGATAGCTTGAGGTGGAAGCATCAATCCTTCTCCATTAGGATTGGCTTGCTTGGTAAAAGTTATTGCTTCTACAAAAACTGTTTCCAATGTATCGATATTTGTTGTAGGAAGTCTTCTCAGAAAGATAGCTGTGAGAGGGTCCATGGCATTCAGATAAATCTAAATAGCTACTTCAACTAGCATAGTATATGGAATTTCTAGCTTGTGATATGCCATATGGAAGTGATGGTTGAAGTGGGAAACTATCTCAGTTAGGTCCTTTTTGATTGATATAAATTTTTGATGTGTCATAACTAGGTTAAATGTTTTGAATTGCTCCAGAAACAAATTTTTGAAAGTATTCCAATATCTAATACATCTAGGTGGTAGATTAATGTACCAATTGTAAGAAAATTCCCCGAGAGAATAGGGGAATAAATGAAGGACCACATCCTCATTGGCAGTTTGCTTCTGGTTGCAAATTTCTTTGAATACTTTAAAATGGTCTTCA
Organism: Cupressus sempervirens; assembly: GCA_028749045.1. Taxonomy (NCBI): domain Eukaryota; kingdom Viridiplantae; phylum Streptophyta; class Pinopsida; order Cupressales; family Cupressaceae; genus Cupressus; species Cupressus sempervirens. Next base: position 679,097,694 of record CM053787.1, on the reverse strand, counting down.
ATAGTTCATGTTTTGCCATAGATAAATCTTGGGCAAAACTTCTTGGGATTCTTAGGGAGATCATGAAGTGCACCTCTCAAGTTTATTGGTGAGTCTATAGAATTTGTGAAAAGGGCCATTGGAGGATTTGGTAGGCCTAAATTTTGTTATTTTGGAGGTGGAACGATTGGAGTATGTGGTGGTCCACTAGGTAGTTGGAGTGGAGGTGGAGTTGAAGAAGATGATGAAATTCTGAATGGAAGTGGTTGACTTTGGGGCACTCCCTTGTAACTACATGGTTTACGAAAGTGGGTGAGCTCAAGAAACTTGTGTGCTCTTGGTAAAGATCTTAGTGCTCGCTGAAAAGGGGATTCTAGATTAGAACCCTACAGTTTGCATCAATTCTAGAAAAAGCACACCTATGTAGAAGTATACTTTCTCACACTCCTAAAGTTTGTGCACCATAGAGTTTTGTAGAGCTGCACACCTACGTAGCTATGGATCTACAGACCTATAGACTTGTGGACCTGCACATTTGTGCACCTAAATTTTCTAGAAACTTAGAATTTTTTTGAACTTGTGTGAAGCACAAAATTTTGCAAAAAATGTCCAGAACTTTGAAACTTTGGCAAATTTTCCTTCCTTTCCCAAGATCTAAAAGTGTGGGCCTCATTCTAGTGCCACTTCTATTGAGATGTCATTATGCACGATGCTAAATGGAAGGAATTCTTGCAAATTCCTCTCTTGAAAAGCTAATCTTTTGGATCAACTTCAAGGTTTTGTATTTGTCTTGTGACGTACAAAAATTCACTCAATTGAAGATAAATGTGATTGTTCACAAGGAGGCCTTTGCTGGTTCATTTTGATTTTGAATGAGATGAAAATATGTACACTATTTCAAAATAATGCACAAAAAGGACAGTGTTTTGTATTTTATGTTTTTTATGGATGCAAGCTAACAATGCAACTAGTATGAATTCCTACTCTAACAAGGGGGTTAGCAAACAAAATAATAAAACTTGAAAGTAAATAACATGAAATTAAAATTCCTAATGGACATAAACTACAGAAAACAACACACTATGAGTTAAGCTTTCGAAGGAATCGATAGGTAACCAATGAAAATAGGAGCAGTGCTTCCTAGATTCCACTGATGCAATCATCTTTGAGAAGCTTTAACAGTTGTATGATATTTTACCTTTCATCAAATCACAAGGCCATAGAAAGTGCACTCATGTGAGATAAAAAGTTATGCAAGCATAATTTGATGATCTCTTCTCAAGCTAGATAAGTTAGCAAAATTCATAAATATGTAGTAAACACCAAAGCTAAAAGATCGCACAAAAAAATAATGCAATAAACCTTTGGCTCAATCACAATTTCATGATCAAAATTCACAAAAATATGACACATTTAGGCAAGACTGACTACACTCCAAATACAAGCACCAAAACCATAATTTTATTACATAATAATGGAGGCCTTAATTACATATTATAATGAGGTATTTATAAGAAAGCGTCTCATCAATTTGTGTTGAGAGAGATATTCTTCATGCAGTAAAATATTGTTAATTAACAAAATAAACTAATTATATACAAACTATAATCTAATTGGTGCAAAGGACTCCATCCATATCTTAATTCATTAATTGGATGCATGAGCCTTTTACATATTAAAAAACAAAGAAATATGAGAGAGGAAGCTCCGAGTTGAAGTGGAAGTGTCAGGAAGTGCCAAAAATAGAAGTTGATCCTTCATAGGGTGTTTATAGGAGTTGAACTATCATCAATATGTGTTTTTGATGCATGGAAAGCTCTAAGTTTGGAACTGGTAGTTAAATATCAGTAGAAATTTTCCAAAAATGCACACTTGTGGAGCTACAAACCTATGTACTTGCATACCTACACACCTAAAAATGCTCCAAAATCTCAAAATTTGACTGAGTGTCAAAATTGAAATTCCAGCATCTGGGTTGTGTTCTTCTTCATCCCAAAGCTATGTTTGGATGTTTGCCCTTGAATTTCTCTATCATCTTAGTAATTTTGGCTACATCTGATAGATCTAAAGCCTCATATTTTTCTTTGACCTTTTGTCAGTAATTGTCTACCTCAATTTGGGTATCAACAAAATCCCTAAGTTTGGTATCCAATTCTAACAATGCTTCTTCAGTTCTGAAGGCTTGTCAGATGTCCTCATCATGAATAGCTTCCTCAAAAATCTTCCTTTAAAATTCTCAACCACTATTTCCATAGGTAACAAATTTTCTCATTCCTCATCTTCAAAAATTTCCAAGCATGCATCACTGTAGTGTCTCTCTACTTCAAAAATTTTCTCTCATGCTTGGTCCTTGAGCCAATGAATCTTCTCATGTAATGTTACCATTACTTTATTTCTATCTACCATTTTCTCTATCCACTCATCAATCATATCTAACTCTTCTCCTTTATATAAATCAATCAAAACTCAGTATCTTTGGCCCTTTATGGCTTGTAGAGTTTGCAAATCCTTACTCTAGGCCCTCACTTCATCCATGATACTGAAGTCTTGCTTCAAAATTGCTATGATTTTATTCACATTCTCCTATGCAGCATGCAATAACTTGAAATTCTCTAAGATGATCAAGATACCTTTCTCTTCAAAAATTTCTCACCATTTCAGATAGGCTTTCGAAAATGGATCAAGTTGTACACCTCCCCCTTCTCTGCTTGGGGCACTTAGAATCCAGGGGACCAACTACTTTGGCTAGATATCCCTTTAGGATCTTGAACTACCTTTGAAGTATTTGGAGTTTGACCTCATCTTGTCCCATGTTCTTCAAGACTTCTTTTATTTACATGATCAGCACTAATCGGGTTGTATCTTATGTAGGTTTCCTGAGCATGGTCTCCTTGTGTTAATAATCCTTGGGACCAAGGCTTTCTACATTCGTGTCTTCAGGAGGAACCACTACTTGTGTAAACAACTCTTAGTTTCATGTATATGTGAAAAATTCCAATGGAATTGCCTCATGTGTTGGAGACTTAGATTTATTCAACATCTCCATAATCTCAAAAAATCCTCCTCAATAGCACAAAATTGAGGTCTTGTACTCCTCATTATTTCTTTCTGGAGCCATCTTGGGATGTGCTTAGCTGAAGACCTTCTTCTTGAGGATGAAGGGGTGTGTTCTACTACATCCTTACCCTTATCACTCCTACTCAAAGTTGTCTCCTATTGGGAGGGCTCTTCTTCTATAGCCTCAGTCTCTGTAGACCTTGTAGCATGAACCTTAGTGTCTTCGGAAGGTGGTTGAGAATATTCCACCATTTTTCCCTCCTTTGATACTTCATTAGTCACAATTTGTTCTAGTCCCTCCTCCTATAATAGTTCCTTCTAAACTTTCTCTTCTTCTGAACTCGAAGGTGGAGGAGTAACCAAACCCTTATCTACCACCCTAATTTGTGGTGGAGATGGGGGAGTAAGATCAAGACCCTATGTATCTGGTGAAATCTATGTCTAGTCTTCCTATTGAGGTTCACCTATAGGGGTGTCCCTTATCTTATCCCTAATCAAATCTATACCCACACACATAAAATTAAAATCAAACATTGTAAAAATTTCATTGCCCTCATCACTCTACTCATCCACCCACTTCTGTACTTCATCTTCTGAAGAAGAGAGCTCTAAGGGTTCTACTAGGTTGGATGGTGAGGTACCTATGGCTCTTTTCCTCCTTTGTAGCTCAGCGGCTCTTGCTAGCCGATTCCTTCCCTAAAGGGGCACTTGTTCTTCTTCCCCTACCGATTCTTCTTTGTCCTCCCCTTCCTCCCCTTCTAGAATGGTTTCAAGAATAGATGTGGAAGGCACCAATCTTTTTCTGATCCTTTGCCTCTTTTTCATCCGAATCTTAATCCTTTTCTTTTGTTTCTTGGAGGCAGAAGGAGAAGTTGGCTCTTCTTGCATAGGAGGAATAGAGACTTGTGGAATCTCTCTCTATGTTGGGCACAATAGGAGGCAATTGAGGCTCATCCTGGACTTGAGCAGCTCTAGTATCTTGGGACCCTTGTGCACTCTCTTCCTACTACTGGCAAGGTGCCTATTCTTCAGCCCATTTTGTCTAAATTCTCTAAGGGGAGGTCCTCTTTGTTTTGTTCTTTCTCCCCCTCTCTAGAAGGTGATAGTATCCAATTGGGAATTCAAGCTGGTATACTATCTTTGGCCTAATAGGAGACTGGGCCACAAAGGTAGGAATTGTTACTTTCTTTCATCTACCTCATTTTGAGCGAGCTTGTGAGTGGAAGATTACTGTGTCAGGTATTAGATCAAGCGAAAAAGGCTTCTTGATCCAATCTTTCATCATTTTGATGACTTGCCTCACGTGATGATTAATATCATTGGCCTCCTCCCTATCAACCTCAGCATTCATAATGGGTCTTTCACCAATTTTGTTTGAGTTGAATAGGGGATCTAGTAACTCCTTAGAATCCCATTTCCTTATCTCCTCTAGGATGTTCAATTGGAGAGCCTTCTCTACTAGATACAGAGTCATCCTACAATAGTCCCTTATGTGGACATCATAGTCATTTGTCACATTCATCCAATGATCTTCAACAACATCCTCATAGTGAAACTCCTTTCTTGCTAAACTTTCCACACTCCCAATGTTATCAAAATAGGGCCAAAGAGAGTTTTACTCCTCAAGGGGATAATTCTCCTACTCACACTTGGTATGGTCCAATGACAAAGGACCATGCCCAACAAGGTCTTCATTATCTCTTTATCTTCTCATATGCTGAATCAATTTGTTGGGCAATCTCTAATAGTACCAGTTTGTCACTTGGGTATCTTGGGAGTTTCTTAGGATTGATTGAGGCACCAGCTACCTGGAGATATGTGAACATTTTGAATTGTATGAAGTAGGCTCCAAGAATTGTAATTTATGCTTTGGCTTCATCAGATAACCTCTTGCCATAATCTCCCTCAATGAATTGAATGATTGCAAAAATGAATTCATCATTCACAATTTTGTACTCTTTTCTCTATGATGAGAGCTTCTTCTTTACCAACTGAGGGTATATGATGTATGGCCAGGCATTCGGATCCTGCATACTAGCTTTCCTGTACAAACTAGGATAGTTTTTTGCCCTTGCTACAAGTAGGTACACTATGTATGAAGTCATATAAAACTTCTTCTTGTCCTGTACTATCCTTAATTGCTCACACAAGTTTTCATTTAGTGTGGCGGCCTAGTCTAATGGTATCTTCATGGCTCTGATGGTCTTAATGAGGTTGACCACAAAAGTGATGAGGTGGACTATTGCGAGTAAGCCCATGACTCTACTCAAGAGAATGATGGAATAACCAATATCCTCCTTCATGTATCCTTGGACCATATCCACTTTGCTTATTATCTTTCCCCTAGGAGGATTCTCAATGAGGTATGATGATTGCATAATGTCTATCACCTCCTACTGGTGCTCCTTGTACCATCTCTCAACTACTTCGTATGAGAGTCTAATGAATTGTTCCACTCTTGGGAGATGGAAGACCCTCACAATGTTTTTGGTTTGTATGTTCAAGAAAACTTCTCCTATGACACTCTTGACCACCCTTTCTTCAGAAACAAAATGTTGTGCCATTTTCATGATTAATTTTGTTGATTCCACCAATATGGGATGCAAAGCTATGCTTACTAACCTAGAAAAAATCAATGAGGAAATTAAAGTTGATCTCTCAATGGGCTTGTTGAAAATTTTGAGGAATTCTCCTAAGTTAGTATGTCCCAAATCCATATCTCTGATCTCTGCATGATCATCATGAAATCTTGATTTCGAGGGCATGCCTTGAAACTTGAACATGACAGGCTTGGGTATAATTCCAGATGTGGATACCATTTAAATCTCCAGTCTACATGACATGGAAAAAACATTTATTAGTTCCCAATAATAAAGACTTGAAAATAAAAAGACATTAAATTTAATGAAAAAAAAGCATAAAGAAAAAAAATGAAATCCCCAATTTGGGTGCTTTTACTTATTTAAAAAAAATCTATTTTCTCCCTATTTCTATTTATTTATTTTTTAATTAATTAATTAATTTTTTAAATTATATTTTTAATATTATTTTATTTTATTTTTTATTATGTTTTTATTTTAAAAAATAAAATGGAGGTATTTGGGCCGTGGGGGCATGAAGGCCATGGGTGCACATAGGCACAAGGGCACTGCAGAGGTGTGTGGGCATGGAATGATGTGTTTGAAGCCGTGGTGGAGGGTTTACATGGAACATAGATGCATGAAGTGCCACATGTGGGTGAAGGCATTAGAGGTGTGTGAAGCATTGTGCATGGGTAGAGAGCATTGCAAAGGCAGGCAGAAGGTGGAGCATGTCACCCGATATTGCGCGCATGTGCCACATGGTACCAAAAGGCATGAAACACATGGCGCTAGGTTTGGAAGGCATGTAGTGTTGTTGAAGGGTATGGCTCAAAGTTTGTAGGGTGCACACCTCGTGCAATTTCAAAGAGCATGCAGCGCTAGTATGTTTCACGCGATGCATGTCACTAATAGGTGCACGATGCCTACACATTATGTGTGGCACAAGATATAAAAAAGGGCCATGTAATTTATCTTAAGTGTTGCTCTTTTTGCAAAATGAAAAAATGAAAATTATTTGTGAAAATTTTGGGAGACATGGAGGGTTTAATAACCCCACAGGTGCATGGGGTGCACGTTGAACCCTTGTGCGGCATGTGCCTTGTGGGTCACGTGCACATGAATATGGTGAGCACTTTGATTTTTTTTCTTTTGGAATTTGTTATTATTTTTTTTTATATTTTATATTTTTTAATTTTTTTTTGTTTTTTCAACTTTCTAATTTTTTTTCCTTTTCGAGTTTTTTCATTTTTTTGTGTTTTTGACTATTTTGACTGTAATCTTTTCTTGAATCTCAAACTGTGAGTTCAGGATTCTAAAAAAAAGTAGGGGCCCCCCATTCCTAGCGAGGAATGGGGTGTGTATTGTGGGACCACAATAGTTTCTTCAAGTTTGTGTGGTCCATACTTGACAATGTATTGCATACCTTGTCCTCATCATGATCTTCATTGTCTAAAAACACATGTTGATTGTGTAATTGATATGCACTTCTCTGATCTACAACATCATATTCAAATTCCTCTAAATTAGATTCCTTAGGACCATCACATAAATTTCCCATATTATAACCTATGTCCTCATGGCTTTCTTCTTCCTCTACATCCTCATTTTGTGCTTGCTAATTTGAAGAGAAAGATTGGGAAAAAGCACAGTAGTTAGGGGAATGAGGGGACTAGTATAAAATACACCAAGGCACATCCTTTGTCATATTTATAGAATTCCTTTGTAAAGGATCTGGTGTACTTTTATCTTTGTTTCCTTGAGTGCGATTGGGGATTGGTTTACCATCCTTCCATTGAGTGGTATAAGGATATTTTTGCATTCTAGACTTCCTATTGTAAGAGGTATCATATTGAAGTTTGCCACCATTATTTTTCTTATTGGTTTGGTTTGCTAATGGATTTAAATTTTTTAACAGGTTTAATACTTGATCCATTATATCTTCTTCAAGTTTTTTTCCTATAGCGGGCTTTTCATGCTCTCCTTATTCCTAGGATTAAACATTTTAGGGTCATCCCTTCTCCGCAATTTACTAGAGGTTTTTATGTTATTTTCTTTGTTTACAGCCATCTTATAAACCTCTCTCAAATTTCTAGGATCCTTGTCTCTTAAAGTGTATGCCATTTTCCTATCAAAGGAATTGAAATAAGTGGTAAGGCATACATCCTCACCATGTCTCATTACATGGAATAATTTATACATTCCTTTCTAAAATCTAACATTAAAATAAAAAGTAGAATCATTTCCCCCCTTTTTTATGTTGTTGAACTCATTCAACACAAAGCTAGCATTGATGTTATTACCATATTTCTCTTTAAAAAGTTTTACTAAGTTAGTCTAAGAGGCTACACTATCATCTGGTAATCATCTAAACTAGTCCTTAGCATCCTCAGTCAAAGAGTGTACAAATAAATTCATGATTACATCATCATTCTCTACCTCATAGTCATTGAGCATGTCTATGAGCTTTCTTAGGTGTTGTTAGCCAATGATAGTGTTATTACTTGAGAATTTAGTAAACTTACCCCTAAGATCATTAGAAATAGGATATGGGAACCCAATAATGCCTACAAAAGATATATGCTTGTATTTTCCCATATAAATGGGTCTTCTCTAGAGTCCCATAGCATTTGAAGTGCTTTCTCTAGTGCCCTAGTTTTGGATATGAATATGAGGTTGTTGGATTTGTTGAATCATAGGTATCTGGCTACCTACAATAGAGGATGAGGGAGAGACTATTTGTGATATATTTTGGCTAGTTAATAGAGGTCCACAAGTAGGAATAAATGAGACAACTTGTGAGGCTTGGTTAGGTCAGGAAGCTAAGGTAGAGTTAGATTTTATATACTGAATTTTTCTTATAGTTTTAGTAGCTTGTGCTTCATTCTCAAATTTCTCTAGCTCTTTAGCTAAGTTTTCTTTCTCCTTTATAGCCCTCTCTAAATCCAAGCCAAGCTTAGACATAACAAGGTTTGCAAAGTTACTAGGAAGAACTTGGAGCTCCAATATTTGTACTCCTACATCCTTTTACTTTCATTTATTAGGTTCTTTTGTAGTTACATCTAAAATTTAAGGTTCAACGGGCCTACAAGGCTAGACTTGTGAGATAACAGGTCCCTCCTTTTCTTTAAGAAAGCATTCTTGCTCTTGGACTTTTTACTTTAAATCGTCAATGTCTCCAACAATATGAGTGCAACTTAGAAGATTTCTCTTGTATTCTTTTATTTTTCTCTTGCAAGGATGTTATCTTCTTAAGCAAGTTGTCTCTCTCAATGAGAGTATTCAAGGTGATTTGTTCATTCCCTTTTCCCAAATGAATGTATTTGGATTCTTCTTTTGCAACCCTTTTCCTAAGAAGAAATATTTTTGGAAATAAATCTTCAAGGTCTACAATAGTGACTTCTAAATCTACTAGGTCATCTAGATCTATAAGATTGGCCACATATGGTCCTTGTCTAGAACTAAAATTGGCATCTATATTATCACTAAATACCCAATTGTGGTTCATTTCATTCACCAAATTTTGTCTACAAGGAATATCCCTAACAAAAGACACATTTTTATCATGATATACTCTCTCTTCTTGAAAAGGGGTGGTGAATGTTTCTCCCAAGAGTATAGTATTTTCAAATTCAAAACTTTTGGAAGATGATCCTCTTTCTATCATAGGGTGGTATTGTGAATGGGTTGACACACTACCCTTAGGGTTCCACATAGGAATAGTGTCTACTTTCTTCTTATTTTGGTTCTTCCTACCCCTAGGAGGCAATTTTGTGTATAATGGTATTTTTGGGTTAGTCTTTACATAAAAGACCAAGTATTTTTTTTCTTATCAACAATTGGGTAAAAAATTTGAAAAATATAACACTAGCTACAAAACCTTTGACTTGAGTCACCACCCTATGAACAAAAAGTATTAAAATGACCTTTAGAGAGAAAAATAACATGAGAAACTTTTTGATAGAAAAAAGGCCAACTAGAAAATATAAATACTACAACACTGGGTAATACAACTCTACTCTATAGACAAGGCATTGGATAAACAATAGTAAATATTATAACTCATTAAACAACAATCTTATACAAATCCCTAGTAGAATCACCATTTTTTTGGTCTTTTTTGGACTACCAGGTTATCCTAAACCTAATATCAGGATGCACAAGATGAAAACAAGCCTAAGGACTAGCTAGGTCCTATATTCAACAAGATTGATCTCAGCTCTGAACCAACTTCAATAGAGTACAATAGACTCTCTACACTTTAGCCTTTGTAGGGCCAAGACAGGTGCACCTTAGGGATATGAATGTGATAGGTTATTTGATTCTCTCTTTGGACACTTTCTCACTTATACTTTTCTTTCAAACCTATCCCTTATAGTAGATAATGGTAACAATTTCTTCTTAGATTTGCAACAAACTTTTTGATTGCAATAGCTAGTTATAACCAAAAGGAAAGCTATTACAAATAAGTGCTAACCAAAATTTTAGTTCTTATTTACATAAAATGAAAATTTGATTTTTATTGATATATGTATTTTGCAACCGAATGAATCATCAACTTGCAACTGAAATTAATTGATCAGTTCCTTAACCATTGTCATATTGAGTTAAAATCAACAACTTTAGACCTATTTAATTGACTTGCAATTAAATTTTTCAATAGCTAACTCTAAATCCCATTCTTATCATATCCTCTCATATATTCAAAACCCTATCACTTAAAAAAAGAAATTACTTAATTATTTGAATTCACCTCAAAATGGTTTACCATGAATTTTGTGCCACCAACTCATCATAGTTATCTTCCACATGCTTCACAAAATTCAAGAAACTAAAATAATCAGCTCAGATTCTTCAAATCCATGATTTAACATGAATACTAGCACTTAGCATCAATATGTTGTAACTAGGCTTCCATAATGTTCTTTCACTTGGCATCAACTAGATAACTTGGCAAACACTAAAGTTTACTGGTGCTCAACATCAACTAAACTTTACTCGGCTTACATTGTATCACTTGACATACACTGAACTTTGACTTTTCTTAGATCCAACTAATTTTCTATTTGGCTTGCACTAACTTTTCTTGGCACCTACTATCTACTCAGTCAAGCTTGGAAGACTCAATTATTCTTACTTGTTCTTCTAAACTTCATTAGTGTATCCATCCTTTGCAACCTTAAGTAGATAATCAATGCACTATATTATCATTTTCTTAACTAATCTTTGTACTCCTTTTTCATACCATAACCCAACCTTTTCTCTAGGTTCTTTTTTTATCTCATTTGATAAAAACCTCCTCATCAATCAAACAAATGATAGTCCTAAAATCAACTAAAAATTTGTCTTACCAGTAAGTAGTAGGTTTGACATCAGTGACAAAACAATAATTAAAACACATTCTCATACTTGTATCAATCCATTTTCAACACCATGTTGATTCTCATTTTATTACAACATGTTCATTGATGGAGAAATGCTTCATTAGATATGATAGAGAAGACAAGGCCTCAGAACTGGCAACAAATTAACAAAACAACCAACTGAAATAACTAAGCATTAGAGATTTATTGATGTGGTCTGAAGAGTCCATTTAAGTAGGTGTCAATAATTTATATGTGTGTGGGTCTTCCTACTTATGCCAATGAATAGCATTTATTTAGGTGTGCTTTAAAGGATGACATCAATAAGTCCTATACTTATTACTAACATTGCTAAATTGAAACTATGCTTCAACACGTGGAAAACCAAAAGCTAGTCTACCCTAGTCTAACCAACAACAAAAAATACTAAACAAACTATTTATTGGTTGGTTGAAGTATTTTTATTTCCTTCTTAGTTTGAAATGATAGATAAACATATAGGCAAACATCAAGAGATGGATAAATAAAAGATGCATAATTAGCTCATGCAACATTTACTAGAGAATAAGGAAACTTTCATTTACTTCTCCATGTTGATTGAAAAATATTATATTTTGGAATGAATAAACACACTATATTTCCTTTTCTATAACTTGAACTTCATCTGTTGGATACAATAATTCAATTGTTTGTTGTCTTTGGTGATACAAAAATATCAAATATATGATGAGAAAATTAGTGTATGATGAGATCACTTAGGAGTCAAAGAAAGTCCTAGTTTTAACCAACTTCAAATCACGTGTCTATCGAGCTCACTCGAGTGTTGAAGGAAAGTCTGTAAGGAACGAGTGTTAACTAAGCTCAATTAGTTACCAAAGGGAATCTATAGAAAGATAGTGTCTATCAAGTTCACCTAACAACCAAAGGATAGTTAGATGGAGCGAGTGTTAAGCAAGCTCACTTGGCTACCAAAGGAATATCTTTTCCGAATTAGTGTTAACTGAGATGGGTTAGCTAATGAAGGATTTTCTTGTATCAATACTTGAGTCTATTGGAATATTTTTTTAATTCTAGCTAGCTCAAGGGTTGATAATTGAATGTTCATTCAAGCTAACTTGAAAAGGTAAATCATACAATTACAAGGTCAAGTTGATGATTGAAGAGAGAATGTGTGGAATAGAAGAAGATGAATAAAGGAAGAAAATTGGAAGGATAATAGAGTATCTTGAGTTGATTAAGCTAAAAAAATTTATTAGATCAAGGAAGATCAAGTATTCAAGCTAGAATTGAGATCTAAAATCAGCTAAGATAAGTTTGCATCAGCAATCATCATTGTTACTCTCTAATAATTATAGAAGTGAATCAAATCTCTTAATAGAGTTGGCTTAACAACTATTTTCCAAATCCTCTAACAAGGTAGCATTTCTAATTGAAGTGTCTAAATACCTCTGACAAGGCCACTCCTAATAGGGTTTTCTAAATCCTTTAACAAGCTCACACCTAATAATGTGTTTTTTAACCTTTAATAGGGTTGGCTCCTAACAGGGTTCACTTCAAAAGAGTGAAAAATAATAAATATTTGCAATTGGCGGTTTTCCCAAATTGGGTTTTCACATTAAATCTTTGTGTCATTTGTGATCATTTCTTTATGTTTTTGCAACCAAGTTAATTATGGTTGTTAATAACACTAAAAATCTTAAGAAGTGATTCTTAGTTTTTTTCGACTGACAATAACTTTTTGTGCTAACTAAGTTACAATGATAATAAAGTTTCAGCAGAGTTTGGTTTTGATTTATTAGACATCTAAGGAATCTAGGATTCTTTTTTGTAATTGATTCACCCCTCCCCTCTCAGTTACTCCTTTTATATTTTCAACAATTGTATCAAAGTTTTTGGTGCTTACAAAGTAGGTTTCAAGGATGTAAGCTAACGATCAAGATGTCTTATAGAAGGAATATTTCTAAGTTGAATAGAGACAACTTCAAGGCATGGCAGGACCTCATGAGAATGCATTTGGCAACCATTGGAGACTCATGCCTAAAGTACCTAGACACCAAGTATGTAGCACCTACTAGAACTATGATTGTTGAAGAGATTACAGAAAAGGAGAATTATTACATTATGATGATTGATATTGCCTCAACTCTCAATTGTGTTGGATTTGATGAAGTCAAAGACTATGGTACTACTTATGAGATGTGAATTAAGTTGAAAGCCATTGATGCAGGAGATGACAATGTGAGGAGCGCTAAAGAAGAAAGTCTTAGAGGGTCAATTTTATCAAATGAAGATGATAGAAGATTAAAACATTAGAAAATATAGTGAAAGAATCAAAGCCAGTGTATGTACAATTAGAGCCTCAAGCGAAAAGATAAAAGATGAGATAATGGTAAGAAAGGTACTCAAAACACTTCTTCCTATTTATGTTATTAGAGTTTTAGCAATTCAAGAGATAAGATGCAGCCCCAAAAATGATATAACTTTGGATGCACTAGTGTAAAGGTTGACAACATTTGAGCTAGGTAATTATGATAACTATGTTCCTAACTCTAGCAACATTGAGTTTGCATTTCAATCCAAGCTATAACTCAAGAAGAAGGCTGCAAAATATATGAGTAGGAAGTCTGACAGTAAAAATGAAGATGGTTTTGATGATGATCTTAATGTCATTGAATCATTTCTTGTGAGAAGGTTTCCTAAAGGAAAAGGAAAGTGATGGAACCCAAAATTAGGGTTTCCATTCAAATATCCTAGTTTCATGTCTAATTACATAGATTTACAAAATTGTCATATATTTATCAATTTAATATTTCAAAGGTGCACAAAATGGTTAATGATGGGTAAATTGATAAGTGGGATCTTTTTAGAAGGTAAGCATTAATTCACCTTTTTAATCAAAGGTAAATGGTATTTCATGCCTATGAATGTTAAATTCTTGCCTTGTTATTTTATTCTTACCTTTTGCATAAGTCATACATAAAAGTAATATTTTAAAAGGTATTTATGTTAAAGACCATTATTTATTTTCATATTTTCATATTTAGGATTTATGTTGAAATAATATTTATATCTAAGGACCCTAATTATATATATATATATATATATATATATATATATATATATATATATATATATATATATATATATATATATATATATATATATATATATATATATATATATATATATATATATATATATATATGATTTGTGCAAGAATTATGGAAAATCATAAAACACAAATCACATTGATTGAATTAGGGAAAATGTTATGCATATTTAATTAATTAATATTTTCCCTTGTTTGAAAGTAAATGGAAAAATTAAATGGTTTTTAGTGAAAAAGGATGGGGAGAGGGTGTTGGACACTCAACCTCTCAACCCTATCCTCTTTGCTATCCTAACTACTACCCCCACCCCCATTCTTACTGATTGTTCTATTTATTATTTGAGAATGGTAGTTAGATAGGAATGTAATAATTACAATGCTTGTGAAAAAGGGATAATTAATCTTTATGTCTTGCATTTTGTTTCTAAGGAAATATGTTGATAAATGTATTTAGAAACAATGTTTAAAGTCTTATTTTTGTCCCTAGATATTTAATATAAATTATTTCTATTTCAGACTTCATGTTAACAATTTTTTTTTAAAAAAAAATATTATATGTTCCTTGAAATGAAATATTTGTAGAAATATTTTATTGTCATAGAAATATCATGTAAAAATATCAGGGCATTCATTAAAATGGTTAATTACTTTCTCAATTTTTGAAATGCCTTTATACTCTTTGAATATAATTTCATTGACCTAATCTTTACATATGAGAGAGAGATTTTGGAAAAGTTAAATCAAATGTGAAAACCCTAAACTATGTACTTTATTAATTTTCTCATTAAGTTGTTTTGTGTGTGCACGGCTTATTTATTGAAAAATCTTGAAAGCACCCCTTGGGAAGGGAAAATCAAATGAAAGTTTAATTAAAAATATAAATCATTCTTGACATTAGAAGAATCATTCCCTAAATCAAATCAAAGGAGCATTATGGAAACAAAATGATTATCAAGGAGTTACTCCAAACTAAAAGTGCAACCTTCCATGAAGATGCCAATAAATGATTCTAGATTAATTATTTTTTCAAGCTTTTGTATTATAATAAAAATTTTCAATTGTATTTTAGGAAGGGTCATGATTATCTGAAGCTTTTATGCATCCTTTGGATTTCTATAAAGGATACAAGGATCATCACATTAGAGTAGACATTCACAATCACATATTTTATATATTTTCAATTGAGAGGGGACCCTTTTGATCATTATGGATTATGTTGTTAACTGTGTGCACCAGCAACACAAACTTTTGCGGTGAACTATTTCAAAAGCAATATAGAGATTTAACATGCTTGTTTGATTTTTTGGTGATATCATTCTTCTCTCATTTATTTTGTTCCTTTTATTAAACTTAAATGTTTAATTTGATTGATACTCCCATTTATTAGATCTTAGTGAGTTACATTTCAATACATGTTAAATAGTAATCCTATATTGATTGTTCAATCTAAATTGCTATCTTATTGGTCTCCTTAGAGGAGTTAAACTCAATAGGACTTAGTATTGGATTCTAACCTAATTTTTAGTGATGCATACTTCATCAAAGTGATAGAAATTAATCTTAGAGGGATTTGTTTATTGTCTCTTAGGGTTACATTAAAATTTTAAATGATTGATAGAAATATGATAAATACTCCATTGATTAAGTCACTAATATATTGATTGCTAGTTGAGATTTCATGTTGATTGCATAAAGGACACATATCTAGGTAACAAAAATCACTGATCATTGCACATCATATACATTTATATTCAATTATTTTAACCACAAAACATTTACCAACTATTTAAACCTTTTAAAGCACCTAAAATCCTATAAGTTATCTGCTCAAAGCCTCTAAGGTGTGAGATATAGGCCTACCGACCTCGGTCCTATAGAGCTAGAATTGTAGAGGTTCACATCCTATCTAGGTGGGACTTGTCAATTGGAAAATTGCTACTAGGAATTCCCAAAATTGGATCATCATTCCATATTAAACTTAGTCCATCATTTTGGGCACCAACAGAAAGTACAAAGGCAAAATTCCTTTGATCTACTTTTCTTGTGAAAAAGTTGGTCACATTGTTGCAAGGTGTCCAAACAAAGAGAGAAAAGAAGAAAAGAAATATGAAAAGTACAAGGGAAAGAGAGATTTCATGAACTACAAGGACTGCAAGGAAAAAGGTAAGAAATCATGTTACATTGCTAAAGATTCTAATAGTAATGATGATGATTAAATGGTCTATATTGCTATTAAAGATGAATCAGATGATGACAATGATAAGATGGCTCTTATTTCACATGTTAGTATCAATGACACGTGGATCATAGATAGTGGTTTTTCTCACGACATGATTGGTGATAAATATAAATTTAAGAACTTGGTACACAATGATGGTGCAAGTGTTAGATTTGGAAATTAAGAACCATGTTATGTGAAGGGAAAATGGTGTATTACACTAACCAATGATCTCAGATGTGATAATGCTTATTGGGTTGAAGGACTAAAGCATACTTTACTTAGTATGGCTCAATTGAACAACATTGAATTCAAACTAGAATTCATAAATGGAAAGGCCAATCTTTTGGATGGGAATGAAAATTTGGTTGGGATTGGTAATCAAACAAACAGTAACCTATTCTACCTAGATCTAACAAAAATTTCATGTTTCCTAGCTCAAGTAGAAGAAAGTTGTTCATGGCATAAAAGGTTGTGTCATGTGAACTTTGATAACCTAGTCAACATAAGAAAGAACAAAAGAGTGAGAGGTATTCCAAGCCTCAAGAAACCTAGGATGGACATGTGAAAAAATTGTTAAATTGGTAAGATGGGAAAGAATTTTTTTTAAAGTAATGATTACCATTCTAAAGAAGTACTGGAGCTGGTTCATATAGACCTATGTGGACCTATTGGTATAGAAAGCTACTGTGGAGATAAGTACTTTATTTTTTTGGTTGATGACTATTCTATAATGATGATAATTATGTATTTAAAGGATAAATCATAAGCTTTTCAAAACTTCAAATGGTACCTAGCTATAGTAGAGAAAGAAATTGGAAGGAAACTAAAATTTTTAGGTGCAAATAGAGGAGGTGAATTCATATCTAATGAATTATACAATGAAAGAGGAATTAAAAGGCAAGTGTCTACACCTAGTACACCTCAGTAGAAGGGCATAGATGAATGAAGGAATAGATCAATTATGGATTGTGCAAGGACTCTAATGATAGAGAAAAACATTGCTATCAAATACTAATAGTAAGAAATCAACACTATAGTTCATACCTTGAACCGAGTTTAGCCGAAGAAAGATTCAAAGAAAACACCTTTTGAATTATGGTATGGCTATAAATCTAATTTTTGTTATTTCAAAGTATTTGGAAGTAGATGTTATATTCAAAAGGATTCAAGAAAAGGAAAATTTGATGTGAAAAGTGATGAATGCATATTTATGGGATACTCTAACAAGAGCAAAGCATAAAAATGTTTGAATCTATCTACTCATAAAGTTATAGAAAGTGCACATGTAAAGATTGATGAGTTTGTAGAAAAATTTGAAGAACAAAGAAATAAGGAACTTGAAAACTACAAAAAATTTATTTACTATGAACTTGATACTTTACCTAATGTAATTAAGAACCTGTAGTCTTCACCACTTGAGTCCACAAAATCTCTAGTTCAACCCAAGTTGCAACTAGTGCAACCTGAGTTATCAGAAAGACCTGAAGTGCAATTACAAGGACCCAAGTTTTAGAGAGTGGAAACCAAGTCATGGTTTGAAGGACCCAAGTCACAGTCAATGGAACCCAAGCATGATTTAGAAGATTATGGTGAATTCAAAAACAAGGAGCCCAAACTTGCTAGATATGTCAAAACGCATCATGCACCTGAGAAAATCATTGGAGATCAATCAAAAGGCACAATGACAAGAATGAAATTGAAAGGTACATGTTTCCTTACTAAATTTGAACCTAAAATAGTTAAAGATGCATTAGGAAATGAAAGTTATATTGAAGCAATGAATGAAAAGATTGATCAAATTGAAAGGAATAAGACTTGGACTCTTGTTCCTAGACCCAAGGAAAAGAATATAATTGGCACAAAATGGGTATTCAAAAATAAGTTGAATGAAAATGGATAATTAAGGAGATCAAATTTCCATAATCCACTGCATAATATTTTTTTTTTTTTGGATTTAATTGTACAAAGATTTTTACCATAAACATTTTGAATCACACTCCATGATCCATCATCAGGCTGAAAGAGAGGAAGAGATGCCAAAAAAAAAGGTTATTATGCAATTGAATCCAAAATAAAATCAACAATATTAGAAAATGAAGAAGTTTCAAGAAACAAGGCAAGGCTAGTAAGGAAGGGTTATGCTCAAGAGGAAGGTATTGACTATGGACAAACTTTTTCTCTTGTTGCTAGACTAGAAGGTGTTAGAAAAATCCTTGCAAATATTGCATAGAAAGGATGTTGGATAATGTTATCCTTGATGTCACACAAATGTCATATCAGTCATTAGTCTCAAGTTCATCGAGCTCAGATAGTCTGCAATGCAATTTATAGTATCAACCGAGCTCACTCGATCATCAAAGGAAATGTAGAAGACAGTGTTAACCAAGCTAACTTGATCAACGAAGGAAATGTGAAAAGCTAGTGTTGACTGAGATTCACTCAATCTCCAAAGGTTAGTTTCCACTGAGCTTACTCGATCATCATATGAATTATGGAAAAGTCAGTGCTAACCAAGCTTCACTTGGTCTCCAAAGGTTAGCTTCCACTGAGCTCACTCGGTCATCAAATGAATTATGAAAAGTCAGTGTTAATCGAGCTTCACTCGGTCTCTAAAGGTTAGTTTCCACCGAGCTCACTCGGTTATCTCAGGAAACTCAGTAATTATCGAGTTCTCCCAGTGATTGATGGTTTGTCACAAAGTTCGCTGTATCAACCGAGCTTAGTCGGTTAACACAGAAATTATTTTTTGAACAAAGTTCACCATGCAGGTTCGGCTAGTATAGGAATTTACTAATTAATTACTTTTAGCTGACTGTTGTAATTGTTTGTTTTAGTCAGTGATTTGAGCCGACTAAGATAATCTGAAAGGTATATATGGTCATTCAAGTTATGAATTAAAGTGTGTGATTATGAAAAAGTTATGAATGTGAATTATAGTATGAAGAGGCGAATGTTGAGAAAATTTTCATGAAGGATCAGATGTGTTAAAGGAGCTGCAAAGTTGTATTTGATCATTAAGGATCTAGTCAAGCATAATAGAGATCTGCAATCAACAAAGATAAGTTGCACATTATATCAAGTCATTTCATTGTTGCTTTCTAACCATTGTAATAGTGTATTCAAAATCTCTTAATAGAGTTGGTTTAACATCCATTCAATAAATCCTCTAACAAGGTGACAGTTCAGTTGAATTGTTCTAAAGACCTCTAGCAAGGCCACTCCTAATAGGGTGATTAAATCTTTTAACAGGGTCACACCTAACAATGTGTTTTTGTAACTTTTAACAGGGTTGGCTCCTAACAGGGCTCACTTCAGAAGAGTGAAAAAGTTACATTGGTGGTTTTTCCCATATTGAGTTTTCACATTAAATCTGGTATCTCTTGTGTTCTTAATTGCTAAATTACTTTGTGCATGATATCATATCAGTTCTTAATATTTATCATTTGCTGCATTATCAAGTTTTAACATTTTATTAATCAGATCAAAGGTATATTCAGACATCTTAGGGATTGTGGAAAGTTTTTGTAGTAACTGATTCACCCCCTCCCCCTCTCAGTTACTCTATTCTCATTTCCAACAATTGGTATCAGAGCTTTTGGTGCTTGCAAGAAAAGATTTCAAGGATCTAAGCCTAAGATCAAGATGTCTTACAAAAGAGAAATTCCAAAACTCAACAAAGATAACTTCTCCGCATGGCAAGGATTGATGAGACTTCATCTGGCTACTGTTGGTGATACTGGACTAAAATACCTTGAAAAAAAATATGAAGAACCTCCTAGCACATTGTCTGTCAATGAAATTGCTGAAAAAAAGACTCACAACAATATGATGATATACATAGCATCCGCTCTCAGTTATGAAGAATTTGATGACATTAAGGACTGCACAGTTGCCTTTGAGATGTGGAACAAGCTAAAAGAGATCTATGGAGGAGATGATAATGTAAGAAGAGAAAAAGTAGAAAGTCTAAGAGGACAATTTGATCAAATGAGGATGAAAGAGGATGAAAACATTGCAAATTATGTTGAAATAGTTAAAGCATGTGTGAGTGCAATTAGAGCATTTGGAGGCGATATCAAAGGAGAAACAATTATAAGCAAAGTTCACAAAACCTTGCTTCCCATTTATGCAATCAGAGTTTCTGCAATTCAAGAAAGAAGGTGTGAAGCAAATCATCAGATAAATCTTGAGGCCATAGTTGGAAGACTAATTGCATTTGAACTAGATAACTTTGACAACTATGTTCCAGCCTCCAAAAACATTGAATCAAGATTTCAAGCCAAGCTCTCACTCAAAGGGGAAAAAAAAAAGGAGAAGGAATCTCAGTCAGAAAGTGAAGATGAATCAAGCCAAAGTTCAGACAGTGATCTCGAAGTGATTGAAGCTCTACTAGCAAGAAAATACTCTAGAGGCAGAGGAAAATACAAAGGTAAAGTTCCTCTAATCTATTTTTCTTGTGAAGAAATTGGTCGTATTGCAGCAAGGTGTCCAAACAAGAAAAACCATGATGAAAGGAAATGCAATGGCAAGAAAGACTTCAAAACATCCAAGAAAAAAGGTAAGAAATCATGCTTCATGGCTGAAAATTCTAAAGATTCTGATAATAGTGAGGATGAAATTGTTTATATTTCCATTAAAGATGATTCTAACAATGATGAGGAAGATAAAATGGCACTTGTCTCTCATATAAGTAAGAATGATACATGGATTATAGAAAGTGGTTTCTCACATCATATGACTGGTGATAAAACTAAGTTTGATCAGTTTGAAGACTATGATGGTGGCAGTGTAAAGTTTGGTAATAATGAACCTTGTTTCATAAAAGGAAGAGGAAGAATTTGTCTAACCAAAGAACTTGCATGTAATAATGCCTATTGGATTGAAGGTCTTAAAAATAATTTGTTAAGCATGGCACAGTTACTCAATACTAGATTCAAGGTGGAATTCATGCATGGAAAAGCAAGACATTTGAATGAGCAAGGAAAGCTGATAGGATCAGGCACCCAAACTAAAGGTAACTTGTTCTATCTAGAACTTGGTGAATGCTCATGTTTTATTGCTCAAGTTGAAGAAATTTGGTTATGGCATAAAAGGTTGTGTCATGTCAATTTTGATAACCTAGTAAAAATAAAAAAATTCAAGAAAGTAAGAGGCATTCCTAATATTAAGAAACCTGAGGTTGGACTATGCAAGAATTGTCAGATTGGTAAAATGGGAAAGACTAGTTTTAAAAGTAAGAACTATCAGTCTGAAGATATATTGGAAATTGTGCATACTGATTTATGTGGACCCATTGGAATAGAAAGCTATACTGGAGAAAAGTTTTTCATTCTTTTTGTTGATGAGCACTCAAGAATGATGATTGTCATGTATCTAAGGAATAGATCAGAAGCATTTGAGAAATTCAAATGGTATTTAGCAAGAGTAGAAAAAGAAATAGGAAAAAAACTAAAATGCTTAAGGTCAGATAGAGGTGGTGAATTCATCTCACATAAATTCAACAAATTTTGTATTGAAAAAGGTATTAAAAGACAGGTCTCAGCACTAGGAACTCCTGAACAAAATGGAATAGCTGAAAGAAGAAATAGATCCATCATGGATTGTGCAAGAACCTTGATGATAGAAAAGAAGGTTGCTATCAAATACTGGAAGGAAGCCATCAGCACTGCAGTTCATACCTTAAACCGAGTACAGTTGAAGAAGGACTCATTCAAAACTCCCTATGAATTATGGTATGGCTACAAACCCAATGTAAGTTATCTAAAAGTATTTGGAAGAAAATGTTATATTTTGAAAGAATCTAAAAAAGGAAAATTTGATGTAAAAAGTGATGAAGGAATATTTTTAGGATATTCTTGCAAAAGCAAAGCATATAGATGTTTAAATCTATCCACTCACAAAGTTATAGAAAGTACACATGTGAAAGTTGATGAGTTTGCAGACAAATCTAAAAAAGAAAACAAAAAGGTACCTGAAGATTATAGAAGATTTGTTTACATTGAACTAGATACTATACCAAGCATACCGTTCACTCAAGAATCCTCAACTCCCGAGTCATCAGTAATCGAGCTGCAAAAAGTTCAAACTGAGCCACAACAATATTCAAACACTACTGAGCAAGTATCTACCGAGTCTGAAGCACTTGAGCCAATTCTTACCGAACCAGAACAGCCTGAACATGAAATTGAAGCACAAGAGATAGCAACGAAACTCATTCAATAGGAAAAGAACCTATATTAGCTAAATATGTCAGAAGACATCATACACCAGATCAGATCATTGGAGACAAGTTTGAAGGAACTTTGACAAGAAGCAAACTAAAAAATACTTGTTTACTTGTTGATTTTGAACCTAGAAGCATTAAAGATGCATTGAAAAATGATAGTTGGATTGAGGCAATGAACGAGGAAATAGAACAAATAGAGAAGAACAAGACATGGAATCTAGTACCCAGGCCTAAAAATAAGAATATAATTGGAACCAAGTGGGTATTCAGAAACAAGTTGACTGAAGATGGTAAAGTATCCAAAAACAAAGCCAGATTGGTATGCAAAGGATACTCTCAAGAAGAAGGCATAGATTATGGAGAAACCTTTGCTCCTGTTGCAATATTGGAAGGAGTTAGAACTTCACTTGCATATGCTACTCACAAAGGATTCAGAGTTTATCAAATTGATGTCAAGTCACCATTCCTCAATAGAATATTGGATGAAGAGGTTTACATTGAACAACCTGAAGGCTTTGTTGATCTAGATAAAAGGGACATGGTCTGCAAATTACACAAGGCACTGTATGGTCTAAAACAAGCCCCTAGAGAATGGTATGAAATATTGCATAACTATCTTACTCAGATTGGTTTTCAAAGAACTAATGATAATAGTAGCTTTTATATAAAGGAAGGACCAGATAATAAGATTGTCTTGGCAGAAATATTTGTAGATGATACTATTTTCATAGGGCATGATGATCTTTGCAAAGAATTTTTAGAACAAATGAACAAGGAATTTGAAATGTCTATGTTTGGTGAAATAAAATTCTTTGTTGGTCTTCAAATTCAACAAAATAAGAATGGCATCTACATCATTCAATCAAAATACATCAAGGAGATATTGAAAAAGTTTGGTATGGAGGACTGTAAACCTGTTGGAACTCCTATGTGAATTGGATTGAAACTTACCAAAGATGATGAATCCAAAGAGGTAGATCAAAAATTGTATAGATCTATGATTGGAAAATTGCAATACATAGTTCATACCAGGCCAGATATTGCCCTTGCAGTTGGTATTGTTGCAAGATTTTCAGCAAAGCCAAGAGAAACTCATTTGATGGCAATCAAAAGAATAATGAGATATTTGAAAGGAACTAAAGATTATGGCTTATGGTACAAATTTGGAGGTAATTTGGATTTAAAAGTGTTTACTGATGCTGATTGGGCAGGAAACCTTGATGACAGAAAAAACACAAGTGGAGGAGCATTCTTTCTTGGAAAAGATTAGTTTCTTGGACAAGCAAAAAGTAGAATTGTACATCCCAATCTACAGCAGAGGCAGAGTATGTTGCTGCAACAGTAAACTATTCAAATATTGTTTGGTTTAAGTAGTTATTGCAAGGAATGAAGATGGAAATCAAAGAACCAATTGTCATGTTCTGTGACAATACTAGTGCAATGAACATATCTAAGAATCTAGTGATGCATTCCAAGACCAAGCATATTGCAATAAAATATTATTTTGTCAGAGAATTGGTGCAAGACAAGGAGATCAGATTGGAATATGTCCATACAAAAGAACAAATTGCTGACATATTCACAAAGCCTTTGCCTAAGGATGCATTTTTATATCTCAGAGGTAAGTTAGGGGTCATTCCTCTATCTAAAGTTCACTAAAAATAAGTTCTAGTGATGCATCAACGCATACAGGATTGAAGATCTATCTGTTGATGCAGTTTAATCAGAAATCATTGCATATGAATCAATACTAAAGGTACACTATAATTCACTTAACTTTTGTTGTCTTTGGCATGTGTTGTCAAAGAGGGAGAGATTTTACTGTCATATCCTTCTGCAACTTCTAAAATTTGTGAAGATTTGAAAAGTTTGCCATGAAATCCCTTAACAGAGGGAGACTATTGAAAGAGGGAGAAGTTTGTTATCTTGTTGAACTTGTTTTCAAAATTTCATTTCTGTTATAACATGTTGTGTTGCCATCAATGCCAAAGAGGGAGATTGTTGGATAATGTTGTCCTTGATGTCACACAAATGTCATATCAGTCATTAGTCTCAAGTTCACCGAGCTCAGACAGTCTACAATGCAATTTATAGTACCAATCGAGCTCACTCGATCATCAAAGGAAATGTGGAAGACAATGTTAACCAAGCTAACTCAGTCAACAAAGGAAATGTGAAAAGCCAATGTTAACCGAGATTCACTTGGTCTCCAAAGTTTAGTTTCCACCAAGCTTACCCGGTCATCAAATGAATTATGGAAAATTCAGTGCTAACCGAGCTTCACTTGGTCTCCAAATGTTAGCTTCCATCGAGCTCACTTGGTCATCAAATGAATTATGAAAGGTCAGTGTTAACCGATCTTCACTCGATCTCCAAAGGTTAGTTTCCACCAAGCTCACTTGGTTATCTCAAGAAACTCAGTAATTACCGAGTTCTCCCGATGATTGATGGTTTGTCACGAAGTTCGCAGTATCAACCGAGCTCAGTCGGTTAACACAGGAATTATTTTTTGAACAAAGTTCATCGTGCAGGGTCAACCAGTATAGGAATTTACTAATTTTTTACTTTTAGCCAACTTTTGTAATTTTTTGTTTTAGTTAGTGATTTGAGCCGACTAAGATAATCTGAAAGGTATATATGGTCATTCAAGTTATGAATTAAAGTGTGTGATTATGAAAAAGTTATGAATGTGAATTATAGTATGAAGAGGCGAATGTTGAGAAAAGTCTGATGAAGGATTATATGTGTTAAAGTAGTTGCAAAGTTGTATTTGATCAGTAAGGATCCAGTCAAGCATAACAGAGATATACAATAAGCAAAGATAAGTTGCACATTATACCAGGTCATTTCATTGTTGCTTTCTAACCATTGTAACCGTGTATTCAAAATCTCTTAACAGAGTTGGTTTAACAACCATTCAATAAATCCTCTAACAAGGTGATAGTTTAGTTGAATTGTTCTAAAGACCTCTAGCAAGGTCACTCCTAATAGGGCGATTAAATCCTTTAACAGGGTCACTCCTAACAGTGTGCTTTTGTAACCTTTAACAGGGTTGGCTCCTAACAGGGCTCACTTCAGAAGAGTGAAAAAGTTACATTGGTGGTTTTTCCCATATTGGGTTTCCACGTTAAATCTGGTGTCTCTTGTGTTCTTAATTGCTAAATTACTTTGTGCATGATATCATATCAGTTCTTAATATTTATCATTTGCTGCATTATCAAGTTTTAACATTTTATTAATCAGATCAAAGGTATATTCAGACATCTTAGGGACTGTGGAAAGTTTTTGTAGTAACTAATTCACCCCCTCCCCCTCTCAGTTACTCTATTCTCATTTCCAACAAAGGATTCAAAGTATATTAGATGGATGTGAAATCAATATTCTTGAATGGAATCTTAGGAGATAAAATCTATATTGAGCAACCTAAAGGACTCATTGAACCTAGCAAAAAGGATATTTTCTACAAATTACTCAAATATTTGAATGGTATCAAACAAACCCCTAGAGCTTGGTATGAGAGATTGCATAATTATCTCATTCAGATTGGTTTTCAAAGAACTAGTGATAACAATAGCCTATACATCAAATAAGGACTAGATAAGAAGATTGTGTTCTTGCAAATCTTTGTGGATGATACATTTTTTACTAGAAATGATGATTTATGCAAATCTTTTTTTGTGGAAATAAGTAAGGAATTTGAAATGTTGATATTTGGAGAGATCAAATTCTTTGTTGGCCTACAAATTCAATAGATAAAGGAGGGTATCTATATTACTCAATCAAAATACATAAAGGAAATATTGAAGAAGTTTGGAATGGAGGATTCTAGACCAGTTGGAACACCTATGTCTACTAAACATAAGCTTTCCAAAAATGATGATTCCAAAGAGGTAGATTAGACTGCATATAGATCAATGATTAGAAAACTTCAAGATGTGGTGCATGCATTATCTAATATACCATTAGCAGTTCGTATGGTGGCTAGATTCTCTACTAACCCAAAAGAAACTCATATGATCACAAAAAAAGACTCATGTGTTATCTTAAGGGTATTGAAGATTATGGTTTGTGGTATAAGAAAGGAGACAACTTTAAATTGAAAGAATTCATAGATGTTGATTGGGTGGCAAGTATTGATAACAAAAAGTTTCCTAGTGATGGAGCATTCTTTCTTGGAAAGAGGATAGTGTCTTGGACAAGAAAGAAGAAAAACTATATCTCTTAGTCTACAATAGAAGCAGAATATGTTGTAGTATAGTCAATTGTTCAAGTATTGTTTGGTTCAAATAACTGTTGATAGGTATGAAGGAAGAAATCAATGATCTAGTAGTTTTTTTATGTGATAAAACCAATGCAATTAATATTTCCAAGAATCCAATGATGCATACCAAAACCAAGAACGTTGCAATAAAATATCATTTCTTGAGAGAATTGGTACTAGACAAGGAGGTAAGATTGGAATACATGAACACAAAAGAACATATTATAGAAATATTCACCAAGCCATTAAACCTAAGGATGCATTTTTGTATCTAAGAGGTAAGGTAGGGGTTATTCCCTTGTCTGAAGCTCAATAATCATATTTTAGTGATGCATCAACCAAGCATGTTGAAGATCAACCAAGTTGATGCAACATTGTAAAGAGAAAATTTCATATGAATCAGTACATTAGGTACATAGAAACTACACTAAATGTTATCTTTGGCATAGGATGTCAAAGAGGGAGAGTTTTTTATCATATATCAAGAGAATTTTTTTCTAAATGTTTGAAGATGTCAAAGAGGGAGAAATTTCTTAGAAATTTTGATTAAAATGTGCAGTGTTGATACCAAAGAGAGAGAGAGTTTACTATCAGAAGGAGAAGTTGTATTCATAAAAATTAGAGATTGATGATAGAGGGAGTTCACACTAATAGAGGGAGTTCTCATGGATGAGAATCAGAATGGATTTAAGGATATTATTGTCACTTCTATTATTTCTGTAAAATTTTATTGTATTATGACATGTTGTGTTTCCATCAATGCCAAAAAGAGAGATTGTTGGATACAATCATTCAATTGTATGTTGTATTTGATGTTGCACAAATAGAAAATATATGAAAAGAAAATTAGTGTATGTTGAGGTCACTTGGGAGTTAAAGGAAGTCCCAATGTTAACCAACTTCAAATCAAATGTCTATCAAGATCACTCAAGTGTCGAAGGGAAGTCTGCAAGGAACGAGTGTTAACCGAGCTCACTCAATTACCAAAGGGAATCTACAAAAAGATAGATTCTGTTGAGTTTACTAAGCATTCAAAGAAAATTTGGATGGAGTGAGTGTTAATTAAGCTCACTCAGCTACCAAAGGAAAGTCTTTTTTGAGTTAGTGTTGACTAGGTTGGGCCAGCTAATGAAGGGTTTTCTTGTATCATCATATTGAGTCTATTGGATTATTTTGTTAATTATAACTAACTCAAGGGTTGATTATTGAATCTTTATAAGTGTATTCAAGCCAACCTAACAAGGTGAATCATATAAGGTCAATTTGAGGATTGTAGAGAGAATGTATGGAATATAAGAAGATGAATAAAGGAAGCAAATTGGAAGGATAAAAAAGTATCCTGAGTGGACTGAGCTGTAAAGTTTTATCTAATCAAGGAGGATCAATTATTTAGGACAAAATTGAGATTTGAAATTGGCAAAGATAAGTTTACATCAGCAATCAAGTTGTATCATTATTACTCTCTAATAATTGTAGTAGTGAATCAAATATCTTAATAGAGTTAACTTAACAGCTATTTGCCAAATCCTCTAACAAGGTGGCATTTCTAATTGAAGTTTCTAAAGACCTCTAACAAGGTCACTCCTAACAAGGTGATCTAAATCCTCTAGCAAGGTCACACTTGACAATGTATTTTATAATCTTTAATAGGGTTGGCTCCTAACAAGGTTCACTTCAAAAGAGTGAAAAACAATGACTAGTTGCAATTGGTGGTTTTCCCAAATTGGATTTCCATGTTAAATGTTTGTGTCATTTTTGTTCATTGATTTATGTTTTTACAACCAAGTTAATTATGGTTAATAACACTAAACATCTTAAGAAGTAATTCTTAGTGTTTTTCAGGTGACATTAACTTATAGTGCTAACTAACTTACAACAGTAATAAAGTTTTAGCAATATTTGATTTTGATTTATTATTGACATCTAAAGGGATCTGGGATTTATTTTTGTGGTAATTGATTCACCTCTCCCCTCTCAGTTACTCTTATATTTCCAACATCATCTTCTTCCTTACAAAATGAGGAAGTTCATCAAACAAATCAAGTGAACTTTGAAAAATGTCATATTTTCCCATACAAGAACCTTCTTATGGAGGATCATGTTTTTCAACCTTAGCATGGTTTTTAGGAAGTATATCTTTAAAACTTGGAAACTCAAAGTTATGAACTTCTTTCACATGTTTTATTGAAGTGCTTGGAGATGACTGAGCTTCTGGAATAAGTTTTTTATATGGAAGTATCTACTGAAGTGCATGTTTCTCATCTTGATGAGTAGATGTAGGTTGGTGGATTAGCTACTAATTTGAGGTTGTTTAGTGCTTTTCTTCTTTTGTTTCAATAGCTTTACCAACAAGTTTCTCCTCAAGTTTCCTCTATTGGACTTCTTATTGTTGCAACTTGAGGAGGGCTTCAAGGAGAATCTCATTAAAAATATTGAGTACCTCGGATAACATGTTACAAACATATGGGTCATGCTTCCACATTTCTTTGTCACTATGGAACTCAAGCCAATAATTTTTAATGAGAATTACACAAAAAAATTCTGTCAATCTATATGCTCATGGGGGTTAGGGACACACTCAAAAGTCTTTCCATAGCTAGAAAATTCTAGTCCTAGATTGATCATATAATCCAAGAGGTCTCATAGCTTTAACATATAATCATTGTACAACTCTACAAAAAATTGACCAATATAACGATGGTCATCTTTGACCCTATTGTTAATCTATCATTTTTGATTAAGCATTCCCAACTTTAAGTTAGTGTGGTTTTATGAATCCTTGGCTTAAAAGTTAAGTCTTTGAGAGGGATTTGAGGGATAGTTTTATAAGAAGGGTGTTGGCTTGGTTTTTTGTATTTTCCATATGATTGACCCAATTTAAAGAACCTAGGTCCATTTCATTAAATTGATCAAAACCTTAATTCAAAATTCTTGAATGATAAACTAAAACCCTCATTTTGTGCCCTAGTTTTCAAAGAGGTTAGCATTTTCAAAATAACACAAGAATACCTTTTATCCTAAGTTTTTTTTTTCATAAAAGATGACTTTATTTATATTTATTTTTCATGTTTTAACCTCTTATTTGAACTAAGCTTGCCTTAAATTTGATTGTGATTCCTTTGCCTTAATATGAAATCTTCTAAGCTTAGAGTGGTGATTTTTGTCAACTATAGATCTGAGTAAGATTGAGGGATAACACTTACCTACAAGATGGAGTTCAAAACTTTATAGGTAATGTGGGAAAGCATTACAGAGACACGTAGCTATTGCTAACATGAGACTCTATTCACACTACAAAATTTTGACATTTTCCACTTGCCTTTAATCTCATTGGTCATTTCTTTCCAAGTGGGTCAACCTTTTCTTAGTTCTGGTGCACCGTTGATCTGTACTAGATCAATGATCAGTACTTTATCACAATATAGAGTTGCTTGAAGTTTAGATAATGTAGGGAAGCGCTATGTTAACACCTATCCAAGGTGATGATAGGTGACATTTCACAAGTAGATCTCAAATGTGTTTCTTACCCACTATTTATCTAAAAGTAGATCGACGGTTGGCGCTTACACGAATTGTAAAGATGAAAGAATTTTAAACAATGTGGGGAAGTTCTTTGTGGACATGTGTCCATGATGATGTTAGTGCCACATTCTATCAGATGAATTGTCACTGCTAATAGTTATTCCATACTAGTACAATAGATATCATACATTCATTGGTTGAAGTTTCTACTGAGGTACTCCACAATGTATTCTGCTCTGCCATTGATCTTTGGTCAATCAATGGCTTGCACTTTCTCACTTGATGAAATTGTAATATTTTTAAGTGAAGCAAGGAAGTACCTCAACAAAACCTATCCATGTTGAGGTCATTACTGGTGCTTCATGTTGTTTAAAAGGTTTAGCCTATCCCACTGTTGATCAAAAGGAAGATCAATGATTGGCACTTACATACATTGTGAAGATGATCAAAAGTTAGATAATGCAGGGAAGTGTCCACATAACACATAGAAGATGATGATGTCATGGACCCACCCTTTCAAAAGGTAATAATGAAATCTCCATTGTGGTACTTGTCAGAATACATTGGTTCAAATGAAAGAATTTTAAGTAATGCGGTGAAGTGCCTATTTGACATGTGGCAAGGTGGGACCAACTACGATGGAGATGAATTGACTTATGCCAGGCTGGAAAAAGGTGCCTAATTATGATGCCAGTTTGATTTCACTATCAAAGATTTTGTTCCAAAGGTGTTTGAATTTTCATAATCGTAGATCTAAAGGAAGATCGACAGTTGGTGTTTACTTGCATTGCCAAGATGCAATAATTTTAAGTAATGTAGGGAAGCACCTATTTGACATGTGACTGGGATTTTTAAAGCTATAAAGAAATTTTCCTTTTAAAATAAAGTCATCTAATGTTGTGAGATTGACAAAGAAAATTCAAATTTGAGCACGACATGAAGGTAATGGCCAAAAGAAATTAATAGAGCTCAGAACTCATTCATGTAATCTTAATACCCTAGTATAATTCATGAATTTTCCATTATTGAATCATACAATTGCGAAGAGTTATCAGAGCATAAGGGTTTTTAGTGCTAGGGCATAGAATTCTACTAAGTTTTCAGCAAATGATAGCAAAATTTTATAGAAAAGGAAGTATAACTCAGCAAGTAAGTGATCTACAACCTTTGAAAATCAAGAAATTAGCATTGTGTGAATTTAAAGTTCTCAAAAGATGCCTCCATGAAAGGAATTCTTTGGTCATATTGATTATCTTTAGAGGTCTATTCATGATGGTTTTCTTGACCAATTTCCCCCATCTGTAAATGAAATAATAGTGGGTAGGGAGTTTATTCCAAAGAACCCTAGGTTGGTTGTAGATAAAGGTTTCTATGACAAATCCAATTACTTGAGAGATGCCCAAGTTTCTGTGGGAGGATTAGAATTATTCAAAAAATGGTTTGCTAATAGAAACCTAGATAACCCTATGAGTAATGTCTAGGAATGTGATATTGGAAAATTAGTAGTCCCTAGGGTTTTCTTTGATAGTGATCTATTAGCTAACTTGGCTAAAAGTATGATCATATTACTAGTTTTGTGAAGAATTATGTTGGAGACAATTTCTTTAGGGTTTTGCTTGAATTGATTAGTGAGGTTTTTAACCTCAACCCTAACCATGTCGTGCATGAGCTTATTGACATGGATGACCTTCAAACAAGGTATGATGCACAAAGAGTGTATCTAAGAATAGGACCTTTGCAACAACATTTTACTAGAATTGGGGCACTACCCTTGGTCACACCCAATACCCTAGAGCCACTGAAAAGGAAATACTTCAATCCTAGGGCTCAAGATTTGTACCTCACCCTCTAATTTTTTTTGGGATGGATGAAGGAGAATACATCTAGGATTCAATTGTTCTTATTATGGCTCAAACATTACAATTTGGAATGAGTAGTATTCTTGATTTTTCCACTTTCCTTGTAGAAGAGATTGATAATGGTTTGGTGGGAATATATCAAGGAAAGGTAAATAGACCCTTTTTATGGTACTCCCTACTTATGCACATATGTATTTATAAGTGAGCTACCTTTTTCTCTAAGGGAATGGAGCTAGAATTAACAAAGGATGGTGAAAAGTTACCAATCTAGTTGTGGAGTGTTGATATGACTTAGGAATCCAGGAATGCTAGTTATGTAAGATTTGATAGATATTTTGCATCTAGGCTTAGATTTATCTTGAGAGGAGATAGTCCCAGAATTCCACAGAATCCATTAGAATTGATTAGGCCTAAAGACCATGCAAAAGGACTACTGATCAGTCACAATTGAGGGGATATAATCTCGTATAATGTTTCTACGATGATTAGAGTATATGGTTTTTTGGGAAAACCTCATGTTCTACCCTTCCATGTGCCTTTGAAGATAGGGATTGCAGAATTGTTGTGGCAAATCAAAACTATTGAAGAAAGAGATATGATTGGTAAAGGTAAAGGTACTTTCTTCCCAGTCATCACTTTGGCTCATGATTTTGTTTTGTAAGGAAGGGGTGGAGAAACCTCAATATATTTTTGAATACATACAATATGGAAGAGTTCCATGCAAGGTATATTGACCCAGAGGGATTCTATGATCTTTTGAGGGAGAGGAAAAAAGCCAAAAATATTACATAGCAAGTATACTTCCTTGAAGATATTATCAGGAATATCTTCTCATTATAGGAATAGGAAGTTATCAAAGAAAATGGTTAGTGTTTAGTAAATTTTTGGGATTTATTAATGCTTTTGACCCTAATTATAATCCTTTAAAAGATAAGAAATATTTGGGGGTCAAAATGCATGTATTAATGAATAATTTTTCTACAATGATGCAAACCATGAATGAGAAGAACACTACATTTGTTAAAGCCTATCCTGATAGAGTAGTAGAGGTGGAGAGAATAATTAATAACAAGATTATAGTTGCTCCAAGATAGTATAGATTGTAGAAGAGGCCAGGATATATTGTGGTTACAAACATACAATAGGTTCCCCCTCATAGAAGGCTAAAGCTAGAGAGCCCACTTGCAACTAGTACACCAAAAACATAGAAAATAGAACAAGGATCCTCTTCTCATGTGGAAGAGTATTCCCTAACCTAAATAGCAATCCAGATAGAAGATGAAGCATATTTGAGGGAGCAATTAAGACAAATGGGTGGGGAAGGAGATATAATTATTACTTCTATAGACATGGAAAGAGGAGTGCCTAAAGAGCCTCCTATGCCCTCCTTGGACCTCATAGTTGCCAACTATAAAGGTATAAAGATAGATTGAATTATTACTCAAGCCTCACAAAAATTCATAGATGATGAGAATTTTGTTAAATCTAAGGTTTTTTCATATTTTTTGTGGAGAAAGAATATAGGAAACTTTGAGAAAATATTTAAGAAAATAAAGGAAGAATAGCCTGGCAAACCAGATTCTAACATTGAGGAAGAGGCAAAATCTAAATTTTTGAGTGATCTTACCCAATTAACACCTAAAATTGTGAGTCAATTAGTTAGGGAGTCAGGAGTCCTAATTTTTTCTTAAGTGAGACATAGCTAATGCTGTGATTTTTGATTCAATTAGAAAGGAAAAGGATGTGCAATACAAGATAGAGGAAGAATCTTACAAGCACATAGAGGAATAAAGTTTAGTAATGATCATCAAGCTTTGGTAATTTGGTCAATTAAAAAGAGGAATAAGACTAGAATACAAGAAATTTCTAGTGCAGAACATACTAATACTCTCATAGTATATAGGGTTGATGAAGTGAGTAGTCAACAGATTACTAGGATGGCTAAAGAAATGTTGGAGTTTGGGGATGTGGTATCTAGAAAAGAACAAAGTATCTTCTTAGAACTCAATGCCAAGTTTGAAGAAATATTAAAGGCATATGAGGAAAAAGGAAAGTAGATACAATTACTAGAAAATTAGATATCCCAAATGGATAAACAACTTGGGAAGAGGAAGATGGGAGAATCCAACAAACCAAGAATTGTATATCCTCGGCCACTAGTTAAGCCATTTAAGTCTACTCCCATTGTTGGAATACCAGACACCCCATAGAGGCCTGAGTTCTATACTACAAAGGAATGTGAAGAGGAAAGAGACAAATTATAGGAAATGCATATAGAATTGAATAATCAGTATGAAGAAAAGCTTAGGCAAGCTATGATGTGCTTGGTAGGCCAAAATTTTATGACCAATTAGCAAGAATTTTAGACATATGGGATGAAATAAAAAGAGATGAAGAAAAATTGAGCACCATTGTGTAGAAATGGAGTGAAAGAAACAATGACATTACTATTATGTGCATATCTGTCATCTAGTTACCATGTCATCAAATAGAAAAGATTTTTGATATACTTAGTATAGGTCAAAGGATTTAAATAAGAAATGGGTTTCTATTTAGAAGAGAATAACAATTTTCCTTTCCAAGTACATACCTAAAAAATTGGACCTTTTTCCCAGTGATCTTAAAAGGGTTGATAAAAGAAAAGAAAAGGAAGACTCAAAAAAGGAGTTAGATGAAATATTATGTCAAAGAATGAATAATGTTGTAAATGAAAAAAGGCATATACTATGGGCAATGACCAATGAAGAGTTGGTCAAAGTGAAATTATTTTACAATGTTATCAGAAAAGAATTTGTTGAAATAGAGACAGTTAGGAATTTTATAATAAAAGTGCATAGGGAAATCTTGAATTTTGATTGGCCTAATGACACTATTTTTAACAAGTGGAAAGAGGAATTTGTGCCTTTGAAATAGATGGTAGAAGATGATGGGGTAGATGAGGCTGCAGAGGTAATTGTTACCTTAACAATTCATGATGGAGATAGTGAGAACCCTCGAGTTGAGGTTAGCTTGCAGGTACTAGAATAGGACACATCACTAGCAAGTCTAATAGCCATGTACTCTGGAGAATCACAATAACAAAGGAACAAATCATTAATTTCACAGTTTCAAAAGTGTAACATGAAAGTGGCCCACCTAAAAGAATATGTTGATGTAAAGCTTTTTGTTACACACAATTTTGTCCTTTTGTGATTGCTACAAATCATAAATATCTTTTATCAAAAGGATTGTGGTTAGTTCTCTATTCCTAAAGCTTGTTGCATCTCACGCTATATAAGTGAGATTCCAAGGCTAGAGAAATGGTCTGAATAATTTAGCTTTCTAGGTTTATTGAGCTTGTCTAGTCTAGTACTCTTGATGTATATTTTATGATGTTTCTTTTTTGAAATTTTTGGGAGAATACATCAATTTGGTAGGACCTAGATGCCTTCTTTCTGAGTCATTTTGAGTCTTATCTAGTTGTATACAATTTTTAAAGAAAGTTAATGAAGAACATGAACTTTCCCCATTTATGTTCTTTTTGAATCTTGTCTCCAATTTCATTATATGACTATTTTGATGTTGTAGAAGCAAAAGCTTGTCCAATTGAACTAAATTTTATGTCAATTCATTATTTCTTTTAATTCCATGAATTAAGTAAATGCTTTAGTGATATTGGTGGAATTTCCATAGTAATAGGAAGGATTTTGGTAAGTATGAGGTCCAGTAAGAGCTATTGATAGTGTTGGTTGTAATGCAATCAATCAAATCTATGAATTGAATAAACTCTAAATCCCCAATGGATAAGGCACTAATCTAATTACTTCAATTTGCATATAGAAAGGTCATAGATAAGCATCAAGTTTGAATTCATAATCAACTTTAATTTATTGTTCAAGATCATCAATGTTGGTCAACACTCATTTGCATTTGATCTCTAAGTCTTAGTTAGCTACTATTGTTAAGAAATATTTGCAAATTTGAGGAGAATAATGATGAATTACATTGTTAAGGGATGTGTGTGGTGTGAATTTTTATGGGATAAGAAAATTTTTGTATATGACATTATATTGAAAACTCTTCCATCCCTTAGGTATACC
This sequence comes from Cupressus sempervirens, assembly GCA_028749045.1. Lineage (NCBI taxonomy): Eukaryota > Viridiplantae > Streptophyta > Pinopsida > Cupressales > Cupressaceae > Cupressus > Cupressus sempervirens. The sequence continues at coordinate 679,061,439 of CM053787.1, read as the reverse complement.
CACCTTGGTTCTGTAGAGCCTAAAATTTAGAAAACTAGTCTTGGTTTTGTTGAAGTTGGATCCAGATAAGAAACATGCATAATTGTCAATGAGAAGTAGGTAATTTCTAGATTTTCTAAGTTTTATTATCTTGGTATTAAGCTTTGTTTCTTATTAGTTGAAAAATGCCAACAAAATGGTGACTCTACTAGGGAGTTTTCTCAATACATGTTTCTATATAAAATGAACTGTAGTTTCTTTGGCTGTGGTGTACAAATGTGTGTTAGTGATCATAGTGTTGCTCATGGTTCTAGTAGACTTTTTTAGTGACAAACCTTGAGAATTTAATGAAGGAGAATAGACAAAAAGTGTCATGGCCTCTCAATGACATGTACAACCCTTATGAATTGTCTTATCTGTCAAGAAAGAGTTGTAGTTATGTGTTTTTTGTGATTGGTCCTTTTTATGATACAAGGTCATTTAGAGTTTCCTTGTATTTTCCCTTTAAATTCAAAAGCTATTTTATTGTTATTTTTATCCCTATATTAGGGTGGCAACTCAATCAAGGTTTTGGAGCTAGTGCTTATATAATAAGACATCCCCTCTTTATGGCTGATAAAAGGAAGAATACAAGAGCTTACACAAGGGCCAATCCTGATACCCTTATATACTAATCTACCATAGGGTGGTAGGAAGAACCAAGGAAAGAAGAAAGTAGATCTAAATCCCACTTGGAAACCCAAAAGTAATACATCAGTATACCCTCAGTACTAAACAGTGGTAGGAAGGGAATCCTCTTCATTAAGTTCTGAATTAGAAACAACAAGGCTATTGGGTGGAATTTTCAGCACCCCAGTACAAGAAGATCATATTTATCATGATAAGAATGTTTCCTTAGTAGCAGATATGTTACATAGATTAGAGACAAATTATAGGTTGGGATATGGGAATACTATGAAAGATCGTAGAACAATCCCATTTGTGGAAACCAATCTTATAGATCTTGATGATCCTACTGATTCAGAAGCAAGTTCTATAGATCCTAAGTATGCCTAGAGATAGAAGTATTGAAGAAATGGGTTACAAAAGAGGACGCTAAATGCATTTGGTTGGAAAAGGAAAGAGAGAAAGTACCTTGAATGCTATTATTGAAAGACATAATTTGCTCAAGAGAATGGTTGCCTTGAAAGAACAAAACAAGAGGTTGGAGGAAAGGACCACAATCCTTCATGCTAATGTATTTGGGGATATAGATAGCTCTAAGGTTCTAGAATAAGAAAAACTTACAAACCAGAGGCAAGGACCTATTATTTCTCAAGTCCAAGCTTATAAGCCTATTCCAATAGATCCTGTGGAACCTCTTGTGAGACAAATAGATAAAGGGAAGGGTAAAGCCATAGAATTCCAAATAAATGAACCCCAAGTTTTACCAAGAAAGACTGTAAACCCTCCCATGTCTAAATTGGATCTAGATTTAGAAAAATCTAGGAAGGAGAAAGAGGATTTGGAAAAAGAGCTTGAAAAGGTTGAGAATGAAGCTCAAGCAGCAAAAACTAGGAGGAAGATTCAATTTATCAAATATAACTTTGCTTTAGCTTCTTGGACCAATTGGTATACTCAAAATAAAACTTCCATGCCTACTTGTGGACTAGCAATAGCTAGCTAGGCTATATCTCAATCCACCCCTATATCTCCATCCACTACTAGTATTCAAATCCCTACTATTCATATACATATATCTCAAAATATTGTTCAACATCAAGCCAACATACCAAGCACATCCAATACTACTGATTTTCAAAAGATGCCTATATATATGGAAAAGTTTAGAAAAATATCATTTGTAGGGATTCCTAGTTTCCCTCATCCTATATCCTTTGGTCTAACAAACAAAGTTGTTAAGTTCTCTGGAAACAATGTTATCATTGGTGAAGAACATTTGAGAGTTTTCATAGATATGTTGAATGACTTTGAAGTTGAGCATGAAGATGTGGTGATGAAACTTTTTGTGCATTCATTAATAGAAGATTCTAGGGATTGGTTTATAAGATTATGAAATGATTGCATCAGTTCTTTGAGTGATATTGCGAAATTGTTTTGAGAACAATATGATGTAGGAGCATCTTGTTTTGCCTCGTTATCTTGCTGATTTTGTTCACCTAGTAATTCCTTCATGTTCTGAGTTACCTAGTTGATACCGAGTGATGCTGAGTTGCAAATTTCTAGTTGATGTTAAGTACTAGTTTCCAATTGATGCTGAGTGATGCTGAGTGCCAATTTCCTAGTGGGTCCTGAGTGATGTCGAGTGCCAATTTCTAGTGGATTTTGAGTGATACCGAATTGCTAGTTTCTAGTTGATGTCAAGTGCAAGTTTCTAGTTGATTCCAAGTGATGCCAAGTGCCAACTTTCTAGTTGATGTTGAGTGCCAGTTTCCAGTTGATGCTAAGTGATGTTGAGTGCTAGTTTTCAGTTGATGTTGAGTGCTAGTTTCTAGTTGATGCTGAGTGATGCCAAGTGCCAATTTCCTAGTGGGTCCTGAGTTATCTAGTGGGTGCCAAGTTGTCTATTTTTGGTTCTTAGTGGGAGCCTACTTGAATTTAATGATAAGATCTTGTGTTAGCCTTCCTCTTATGAAATGTTCTAGAATGTTCTGTAAGCCATTTTGGCAAGTATAAATAGAGAGTTTAGGCTTAGAGTTAAGTAAGTTTTGGGGAAGAAAATAATTTTTTGGGAGAAGAAGTTTCAGAGAGAGCAGAACTAAAAGTGCAAATTTCCTATTGGATCTTTGTATCTAAATGTATTTGTAATTGGCCGTAACCTAGAAGGCCTCATAGCTAGGCATTTATGAAGATATTTTGATGAATCAATAGAAGTATTTTCTTTTCTTCCTCCTTTGGTTTCTTTTCTTTGTGTTTGTTTCTATTGTGTTAACTCTTGCAGGGTGATTTAGATAGTTGGGTGAGCCTTTAGCCCTAGTTATTCATCCTCTTGCCTACATCAGTTGGTATTAGAGCCTCAGGTTCATCCTTGTGGAGATTGGATCATGCAAAACTCTAATTTGGATTTGGTTGTAAGGTGGTAGATCTATGGATTTGACCTATAACTTGCAGAGGGTTACGATCTTGCACGAACCTAATTTATAAAGATGGTTTGTGGTAGAGGAAATAATGTTGATTATGCTATATTGGATTAGTTGAGACAAATTACAGCCAGATTAGATGTTGTGGAGACAATCTAGAGGAGAGGAGTGCATCTTGATGATGTAAGTGATGATGAAGCAGCAACACCAAACCATAATCTAGAACTTGAAGAAGATCAAGATGAGGAAAGATTGTTGAGAGTATTGTCTAGAGAGAATTCAAAGCCTGCTATAGAAGTTGTTCCTTATGATGAAAAATTGGACATCGATGTTGTGTTGGTGTGGATCTCTCATATGGAGAAGTTCTTTGAGTATAAAAACACTCCTGATAATAAAAAGGTGAAGATTGCAGTCAGTAGGCTAAAAGGTCATGCATCTCTATCGAGGGTGCACTTGCAAACTGATAGAAAAAGGAGAGGAAAGGAAAAGATAAAAACTTGGCCAAAGATGGTGAACAAGGTAAAGAAAAAATTCTTCCTACTGATTAGCAAGTTAGCTTTTTGAGAAAGATGCAAAATTTGAAGTAAAAAGACATGATTGTGAAAGAGTATACTGAGAAATTCTATAGACTAGACATCAGATCTGGACATGTGGATGATGATGTTGAGAAAATTCCAAGGTACATTAATGGATTGAGATCTAGAATACAAGATGAAATAGGTTTTGTGAAGTTGGAAAGAGTAGAAGAAACATACTAGTATGCCTTGAAGGCTGAGGAGATCTTGACAAAGAAGCATGAACAAAGACAGAGAGGTAGAACTGGTAGATTCTAGAGAGGTAGAGGTAGAGCTTATGGTGAAGGTGGTTGATCTGAAAGTTCTATGTAGGATAAAGGAAAATCTAAATGGAAGAATGATGAAAAAGGAAAGACTGAATGGAAAAGTGGTAATTCTTATCGAGGTGGCACTAATTCTTACGAAGGAAGAGGTAATTCTTATTCTAGAGGTGGATTTCATGGTAATTGTTTTAGATGTAGAAAAGAAGGACATAGATCCTTTGAAAAGGTGGGCAGAATAATAGAAATGCTATGATTCAAGAAGACATTGAGAGTTCACCAAGTGGACCTAAGGATGGAGAAAGTTTGATGGTGAGAAGAACTTTATGCAATAAGGGAAGTGATGAGGAACCTATTTTAAGGAGAAGTCTTTTCAAGACAAGATGTAAGATGACTGGAAAATGCTACAAAGTGATCATTGATAGTGGAAGTTCTACAAATCTAGCATCAAAAGAGTTGGTTACCAAGTTACAATTGCAGAGGCTGAAACAACCCAAAACTTATCATGTTTCGTGGATCAAATATGAGCATAAGATATTGGTAAGTGAGCAATGGCTTGTGAAATTCAAGATTGGACATTATGTTGATGAAGTTTTGTGTGATATTATGTCCATGGATTGTTGTCATTTTTTTTGGGTAGACCTTGGCAATATGATAGATATGATGTACATGATGGAAGATTGAATCAATATACTCTTTGGGTAAATGGGAAGAAACAAACATTTTTGCTTTTGATCGGAAGTTCAGATGAGGTTAATTATACTGCTATAAAAATTTGCATGGTTAATGGAAAATAATTTGAAAAGGAAATGAAAAAGAATCAAGTCTATTTTGCTATAATTCCAAGAAAATTAAGTTTTGTCAATAGAGACTGAGTGCAAGAAAATTGTGTTAACCGAGTACTAGTCAGTGGTGACTAAATGATAGATGGTAGTATTGACCGAGTACTAGAAGAAATTGCAAAGTTGTTGAATTAGTATAAAGAAATTATTGCTAATGATATTTTTGATGGTTTACCTCCAATAAGAAGTATAAGTCATTGTATGGATTTGATCCCTGGAGTTAGTTTTCCAAACAAAGCACCATATAGATTGACACCTATAGAGAATGAAGAACTTAATAGACAAGTGCATGAGTTCTTGTAGAAAGGTTTGATTAGAAAAATCTCGAGTCCATGTGCTATACCTACTGTATTAGCACCTAAAAAGAATGGAGAATGTGTACTAATTCTAGAGCCATTAACAAGATAACAATGAAATATAGGTTTCCTATGCTAAGGATGGATGACATAATGGATTGTTTGAGTGGAGCAAAGTATTTTACCAAGGTTGATTTAAAGAGTGGTTATCATCAAATTAGAATTAGAGAAGGCAATGAATGGAAGACTAATTTCAAGACAAAAGATGGTTTGTATGAATGGTTGGTTATGCCTTTTGGTTTGACTAATGCACCTAGTACTTTCATGAGGTTGATGAATGAAGTTCTGAAAAGATTCTTGGGTAAGTTTGTGATTGTTTATTTGGATGATATTATGATATTCAACAAGACTAAGGAAGAATATCTTGAGCATATTAGACAAATATTATAGAGGTTGAAAGAGGAAAAGTTGTTCATGAATTTGAAAAAGTGTTCTTTTATGCAAGAGGAGATTGTGTATTTGGGATTTTTGATTTCAACTGATGGTTTGAAAATGGATCTTTAGAAGGTTAAAGCAATTTTGGAATGGCCTACACCTAAGAATGTGAGTGAAGTAAGATCATTTCATGGTTTGACTAGTTTTTACAGGAAGTTTATAAAGAATTGCAGTGCTCTTTGTAATGCTATGACTGAAACAATGAGGGGAGATAAAAAGGAATTCAAGTGGACACATGGAGCTAATAAGAGTTTTGAGACTTTGAAATAAAAAGTTGCTGAATTACCTGTATTGGCTTTACCTAATTTCAACAAACTATTTCAAGTTGAATGTGATGCAAGTGGTAATGCAATAGGAGCTTTATTAAGTCAAGAAGGTAAGCTTGTTGCTTTCTTTAGTGAAAAGTTGAATGATGCTAAAAGGAAATATTCTGTGTATGATCAAGAGTTTTATGCTATTGTTCAAGCATTGAAGAAATGGAGACATTATTTGATGCCTAAGGAGTTTGTGTTGTATACTAATCATAAAGCTTTACAATACTTGGGAAGTCAACATAAATTGAATCAAAGACATATGAAGTGGGTTGAGTATTTGTAGAGTTTTACATATGTGATCAAGCATAAGAGTGGAGTTACTAACAAAGTTGCTAATGCATTAAGTAGAAGACATTCTTTGTTGACTAAAATGAAGGTTGAAGTTCTTGGTTTTGATGAGATGAAAGAGTTATATGATGTTGATCCTAATTTTCTGAGGCATGGAGAGAGTGCAAAGCACCAAATTTGATAGATAACATAAGTAAGTATGATGAATATTTCATTCAAAAAGGTATGTTGTTCAAAGGTATTCAGTTGTGTATTCCTAGAAGTCCTATGAGGTTGAATTTGATTAAGGAAAAGCATAGTGGTGGATTAGCTGGACATTTTGGAATTGATAAGACAATTGAGTTTACTGAAAGAGAAGTATTATTGGCCACAAATGTATAAGGATGTTCAAAAATTTGTAAAGAGTTGTGGAGTTTGTCAAGTTGCAAAGGGAGTGAGTCAAAATACTAGTTTGTATACACCTATTACTATTCCTAAGAAACCTTGGACTGATATCAGTATGGATTTTGTTCTAGGATTGCCTAAAACAGTGAAGGGGTATGATTCTATATTTGTTTTAGTGCACAAATTTTCTAAGATGGCTCATTTTATACCATGTAAGAAGACATCAGATGCCAAGCATGTTGCTGAAATTTTCTTTAAAGACATTGTGAGATTGCATGGATTACCAAGAATCATTATTTTAGATAGAGACAGTAAGTTTGTTGGTTATTTTTGGAAGACTTTGTGGAAGAAGATGGGTATTGAATTGAAGTTTAGTTCTACATTCCATCCACAAATAGATGGATAGACAAAGGTTGTGAATAAAAGCTTGGGAAATTTGATGAGATGTTTAGTTGGGAATAGGCCAAGTAATTGGGAGATGGTATTGACACAAGTTGAATTTGCATATAATAATTTTGTGAATAGGAGTACAGGGAAGAAACCTTTTGAGATTGTTACCAGAATGCATCCTAGAGGTATATTAGATTTGAAAGATGTTGCTGGTGAAGAAAAGAAAAGCATTGCAGGAGAAGAATTTTCTGATTTCATGGAATATTTGCATAAGGAAGTGAAGTTAAGGTTGGAACAAAGCAATCAGAAATATAAGGGGAATGCTGATTAGTCTAGAACACACCATGATTTTCAAGTTGGTGATGAGGTGATGGTTCATCTGAAGAAAGGAAGATTCCCAGTTGGAACATATAGCAAGCTAAAGATGAAGAAATTTGGACCTTGTAAGATCTTGAAGAAGTTTGACAGTGGTAATGCTTATGAAATCGAGTTACCTGATGACATGGATATATCTCCTATATTTAATATTATTTATTTGTATAAGTATCATGAGTCAAAGGATGAAGTTGTTATACCAGATGATTATCGTAAGAAAAAGATTGAGGAAGTTGAATAGATATTGGATCAGAGAGTTGGCAAGAGTACAAGAGGTAAAGATTACTATGAATATTTGGTGAAGTGGAAGAATAGACCTATTGAAGATGCTTAATGAATTTTTCAATTTGAGTTGGATTTAGCTTAGGTTGGGACATCTCAATGATTTAGGAGAATCATTTCTTTCAACCTTGGTTGTTTGATGCAGGAGCATCCTAGGTTGCCTTGTTATCCTACTCATTTTGTTCACCTAGTAATTCCTTCATGTTCTGAATTACTGTAGCACTCTTCATGTGTTGAGTTATTGTAGCATTCCTTCATGTGTTGAGTTACCTAGTTGATGCTGAGTGATGCCAAGTTGCTAGTTTCTAGTTAATGTTGAGTGCCAGTTTCTAGTTGATGGCAAGTGATGTCAAGTGCTAGTTTTTAGTTGATTCCAAGTGCCAATTTCTAGTGGATGTCGAATGATGTTGAGTTGTTAGTTTCTAGTTGATTTTGAGTGCCAGTTTCTAGTTGATGCCAAGTGATGCCAACTGCCAATTTTCCAGTTGATGCCGAGTGCCATTTTTTAGTTGATGCCGAGTGATGCTAAGTGCCAATTTTTAGTTGATGTCGAGTGATGTTGAGTGCCAGTTTCCTAGTGGGTATTGACTTATCTAGTGGGTGTTGAGTTGTATATTTTTGGTTCTTAGTGGGAGCTGACTTGTGTATTTAATTTTGATTGTGAATTTAATGATAGGATATTGTGTCAGCCTTCCTCTTATGCAATGTTCTAGAATGTTTTGTAAGCCATTTTGGCAAGTATAAATAGAGAGTTTAGGCTTAGAGTTAAGTAAGTTTTGGGGAAGAAAATAAGTTTTTGAGAAAATAAGTTTTAGAGAGAGTAGATTAGAGAGTGGAACTAAAAGTGCAAATTTTCTATTGGATCTTTGTAACTTAGTGTATTTGCAATTGGCTGTAACCCAGAAGGCGTCACAGCTGGGCATGTATGAAAATATTTTGATGAATTAGTAGAAGTATTTTCTCTTCTTCCTCCTTTGGTTGATGTTCTTTGTGTCATTTATATTGTGTTAACTCTTTTAGGGTGGTTTGGATAGCTAGGTGAGCCTTTGGCCCTAGTTATTCATCCTCTTTCCTGCATCATAATATGGTGACAATACTAATGTTGGTTTCATGTTGAATGATTTTAATAATATTAAGAAGAACCCTAATGAATCTACATTTGATTTTAATGTGAGATTTTAGAAGGGAATGTATAAGTTGTTTCAGGTTATGAAATCAAATGAAGATGTTTGCCTCATGACATACTTCAATGCTTTTGATAGTAAGATGGTCTATCAGTTAAGAGATAAAGAGCCTAAAACTTTGAGTGATGCTTTCAAGATTTCAGTAATTATTGAAAATAACATAAAAACATCAAGCAAGTTAGGTAGGAGAGATGACCCAAAGCTTTTCAATCCTAATAATAACAAGAAAGAAAGTGATAAGGTTCGAATAGGAAAGAAGCCTAAGGAACCCACAATGATTCAAATATTAGACTTGTTAAAGAAGATGAATCCACCAACTTTCAATCCAAATAAACCAAATGCCAATGAGAAGACCCTATCAAATAATAACCATTTCAATAGATAGCCAAGAATGAAAAATTACCCCTATACTACTCAATGGAAGGATGGTAAACCAATTCCCAACTAGAACCAAAATGTAAATGATAAGGGTACACTAGATCCTCTACAAAGAAGCTTTGTAAACATGAATGATGATGTACCATGGTGCATCATATGCCAATCACCTCACTTTATAGATTATTATGTTGTTGCTCAATCATTTGTTTTAGATCATACTATACATAATGAAGAAGAAGATGAAAAGAGCCATGATGATGTAATATGTAATATGGTAACAATGTTTGATAATTGCATAGATTGTGATTCAAAGGAGCATGCTAATGATGTCACTAGTTAGAGAATTGCTTACCAAACACACCATCTACAAGTATTCTCAAATGATGAAAATTATGATAAAGACAAGGCATGTAATGTATCTTCAAATGTTGAAAATATAAATGTGACCTGATGCCTTCCAAGGAAGAGATTGAAAAAATTATTACAGAGATGATTTCTCAAGTGCATAGTAATTATAATTTGAGGAGTAGGAAAATTGGGAATATTGTTGACAAAACTTTTGGTATATTTATTAAGGATATTACACATAAGATGGAAGGTCACAACATGAAAACTCATACAGAGATAGAAAAAGCTAAAGATAATAAGGCTAAGAAGTGGGAACCAAAAAAGAGAGTACAATTTCAAACAAGTGACACCCCTAGGGCAGTAGTGCAAAAAAAGAATTCAGGATCTAATTCAGTTAAGTAGATCATACCACCTACTATTTAGAAGACTTCTACTCTAGGTATGCTTATGAATCCCATTGTATCTAAGCCTATTGATATGATATCCATGTTCTCAAAAATTACTATTAAAGTACCTCTATATAAATCGTTTAGAATTAATGAGCACAAGAGATAAGCCTTGTTATGGGTAGGTGGGATAGGAAATAATAGTAGTGTGTCTAATACAAGCCCCACTTATCCATCCCTAGTAGTAGAGGAAAGTGGCATTATAAGCCAAATCCATCAAATTTTTTTGGATGACTCATCAATGGCTTATATAGAAGATATTGACCCATTTTTTCTCAGTCTGGTCATAATAGGAAAAAGTCTTAAGAATTGCATGATAGATTCAGGAGCGTCAAACACCATTATGCCTTTTAAACTTATGGAAGCCTTAGGTTTGAAGGTAGATACCAAGCAAGGTAGATGTAGGGGTATGGATGCTAGAAGAGTCCTTGTAATAGGTGTTATTAATGGATTACCATTCAAATTAGCTGCATACCCTAAGGAAAAGTTGACTATGTCAGTTCTAGTGGTTGACATTCTTCTACATTATAGGATGCTACTCTCTAGAAAATGGAGTGTTGCCATGGGAGGTAGTTTACAATGTGATTTATCTTATGCAACTTTCCATATAGGAGAAAAGGCTATCAAGATAAATAGGGAACCAAGGGTTAACACAATTTAGGGAGAAGAAATTGATAAGGATTCAACTTGCTTCTTAGACACTGGTGTGAATTCTTTTAGGGTAGAAATTAATCATTCAAGAGGTTGAGAAATTGCTTGCAATAACTGAACATGAAGTGGAGTGTTGCATGGATTCACCAGTCTTGTGGACCATGTACTTTGATGAAGCTAGTTCCAAAGAGGGTTCATCAGTAGGGTTCATATTTGTATCCCTTGAGAAGATTACTTTTAGATATTAATTTACTTTGAAATTTTCTTGTACTAACAATCTAGTAGAGTATGAAGCCCTACTGTTAGGATTGAAAGTTGCAACCCACCATGGAATAAAAGAAATTGCACATTATAGGTGATTCTAAATTGGTTATCTCCCAAATAAAAGGAACCTATGCCTCAAAAAATAGAAGGTTAAAACAATATAGGAATGTAGTCTAGGACAAGATAGAGTTTTTTGAGGCATTTAGTATTTCATGGAGGGATAGATGCCAGAATAAAATGGTAGATTTATTAGCAAATGTAGCAACCAACCCTAAGGAAATGTCATTCATTGGAATCTCACAAATGGAAGTTCAAAATAGGCTTTCAATACCTAATAATATTGAGAGTTAGCAAGTGTTTGAGGATGCTAAAGATATTTTAAAATTTATGTTAAGTGAAGATAAATATCATGGTCAAGAAATGGATTGTAGTGATCTAATTGAAGCCATCAATGGTAAGGAAACTATTTTTGGTCAAGAGATTATGCAGTTGAAATCCAACAAGGTTCCTAAGGGGTTAGTCATTTTGGAGAATATTTTTGATAATCAAGATAGAGTAAAACCTAGGACTAGGGATCCGAAGGCTCAAGAATTAGAAGAAATAAATCTTGGTACTAATGAAGTTCCCAAAAAGGTTTATATTGGCCAAAATTTTCCTTCTGAAATTAGAATACTACAAATTAGTTTGTTAAGAAACTATAGACATGTTTTTGCATGGTTATATGATGACCTTAAGGCTTATAGAGAAGATCTATTTCAACATGTCATACCACCAAAGGATAATGTAAAACCTTTCAGATAGAAGCAAAGATCAGTCAATCCCACTCTATCCCCCAAAATGTAAGAGGAATTGATGAAGCTAAGTGATGGAGGAATAATTAAACCAATTAGGCATTCCACCTGGGTCTCAAATTTGGTATGTGTCTGAAAGAAGAATGGAGATATAAGGCTATGTGTAGATTTTAAAAATTTGAATATTGCATCTTTAAAGGACAACTATGGGTTACCAAACATGGAATCTATGATTCAATAGGTAACCAATTTTGAGCTAATGTCCATGATGGATGGATTTTCAGGATACAATCAAGTCTTGGTGAAAGAAAGTAAACAATTCAAGATAGCTTTTACAACCCCATGGCGAACTTATGTGTATGTGAGGATGCCATTTTCTTTAATCAATGTAGGTACCACTTTTCAAAGAGCTATGGACGTAGCATTCCATGAGTATATTGTCAAGTTTATGGTGGTATACCAAGATGACCTTACAACATATTCCAAGAAAGCTGGTGATCATTGCAATCATCTTGAAAGATCTTTATCAAAGCTTTGGAATATGGAGCATCTTTAAACCCTAAGAAATGTACATTTGGGGTAACTAAAGGAAAACTATTAGGACATATAGTATTAAAGGATGGAGTGAAAATAGATCCTAAAAGAGTGGCATCTATTGACAAAATTCCTAGTCCAAAAAATGTAAAAGGGATACAATCTTTCTTTGGGAAAGTAAACTTACTAAGGAGATTTATCAAAAAAATTGCTGAGATTAGTCGGCCCATTTCATAAACGCTTAAGAAAGGAGCTATTATCAATTGGGATGGTGAACCTTCATAGACATTTTAGGACATTAAAGATGTTATAAATAATGCTCCAGCCCTTAGGACCCCAGATTACACAAAACCCATGCACATATTTTCCTTTGCATCTTTCCACACTATAGCTACAATCTTGTTACAGAAGAATGTTGAAGGGTATGAACAACCTATTGCCTTCTTCAGTAAATCATTGCAACTTGTTGAACTAAAATATGAGATCAGTGAGAAGCAAGAATATTCTTTGTTGAAGGTTTTTAAGGCTTTTAGGTGTTATTTGGTAGGAGCTATTGTCATTGTATTTGTATCTAATGTAGTTGTCAATTACATATTCTCTCAGCAAGAGGTATCAGGTAGGAGATGCAGGTGGATCAACAACATCCAAGACTTCAACATTGAGTTTTAGATTACAAAATTGGTGAGAGATTAGGGATTAGCTAAGCTTATGGATCAAACTAATTTAGATGCTAATCAGATCAATACAATAATAGATGATTTGAAATCAGGCTTATGTGATATGTACCATTGTAAATGGTACACCAATGTCATTCATTATCTGCAACATATGGAAGCCCCTTCCCATTTGACTAAGAATGAAAAAAGAAGTACCAAGTTACAAGCTATTAGATATATTATTGTTAGAATGATTCATGGTGGAGAAACTTTGAGGGAATGCTGTTAAAATGCGTTGATCAGAGAAAAACAAAAGAAATATTGAAGGAAATGCATTGTGGAGTCTATGGAGGAAATTACATGGCCAAGACCACTACATACAAGGTGATGAGAGCTGGATTTTGGTGGCCTTCTCTTTTTAAGGATGCTCTAGTAATGATTAGAAAATGTGATGTCTACCAGAGATTTGTAGGTAAATTAAATTTTTTAGGAAATACTCCTTTAAAACTAGTGGAAATTCAAGCACCATTCCAATAATGGGGAATGGATTTTATAGGTGAGATCTCTCCCAAGTCTAGTACTAGTTATTCTTGGATATTAGTTTCTACTAATTATTTTACAAAATGGGTAGAGGTAATTCCTACAAGAAATGCAACTAGTAAACCTGTCAACAATTTCTTGCTAAATAACATTATTTCAAAGTTTGGTTATCCTTAGAAAACTGTAATAGATAATGCAATGTGCTTTAGGTCTGAGGAGTTCATAAATTTTTGTGACAAATGTGGAATTACAAGATCAACTTCTTCCCCTTATCATCTGCAAGGGAATGGACAAGTTGAGTCCACAAATAAGAGTTTGTTGAAAATAATAAAAGGGACATTGGATGATAATAAGAAAGCTTGGGATTCTAAGTTGCAATTAGTAATATGGGCTGATAGGGTGACTGTAAATAAGACAATAGGAGTAACACTTTTTGATATTATGTATGGAATTTAGGCACAAATGCCTTAGAATAACCTAGTGAGACTCTATAATTACATCTAGTTATATGATGAAGGTATTACTAATTATATGCAAGAAAGGCTGGATGAGATTGTAGGAATAGTAGAAACTAGGAGAGAAGCATCTCTCAGGAATCAAAAGTTGCAACTATAGGTTAGGACACTATATGACAAAAGAATAATGTGTAAGAAGTTTGAATCTAGAGATTTGGTCCTCATGTGGAATGCAAGAATTGAAGATAAAGGAAAACATGGTAAATTTGATCCTATATGGTTGGGCCCTTATCTAATTGAAGCTTCATGGAGAGAGGATTCTTATTTGCTGAAGGATTTGACAGGTAAAATTCTTGAACTACCAGTTCATGGATAGTTCTTGAAGAAGTATTTTTTCTGAAATACTTATTTTATCCATGAATAGTAGTTTAGGTTTTCTATACATTTGTATATCTTTTTGGTCTATGTATAGTTCTTGTGCATAGTTCTTTTCTGGTGTGGTTGCTCTCTTAGAGTTGTCACATTTAAAGAAAAGTCTAGTGTGTGGTCTGCTTCTCCTAGGGATTCTAAGGCCTCATTTGAAACCAGTGTATTCAATGTCCCTAGATAGAGCCACTATTGGCCTAATTTTTTGTATTTTCCATATGATTGCCCCACATTAAAGAACCTAGGGCCATTTCATTAAATTTATCAAAACCCTAATTCAAAATTCTTGAATGATAAACTAAAACCCTCATTTTGTGCCAGAGGTTAGTTTTTCAAAATAGCATGGGAATATCTTTTACCCTAAGTTTTCTTTTCATAAAAGATGACTTTATTTTTATTTATTTTTCACATTTTGACCTCTTATTTTGTAAGCTTCCCTTAAATTTTGTCATGATTCCTTTGCATTAATATGAAATCTTCTAAGCTTAGAGGGGTGATTTTTGTTAACCATAGATCTAAGTAAGATTGACAGATAGCACTTACTTGCAAGATGGAGTTACAAACTTTTTAAGTAATGCCAGAGAGTGTTGTTGAGACACGTAGCTGTTGTTAATGCAAAACTCTATTCACGCTACAAAATTCTAACATTTTCCACTTGCTTGTAATCTCATTGGTCATTTCTTTCCAAGTGGGTAAATCTTTTCTTAGTTCTGTTGCATCGTTGATCTATGCTAGATCAACGATCAGTGCTTTACCACAATATAAAGTTCATCAAAGTTTAAATAAGACAGGAAGTGCTATGTTCACACCTATCCAAGGTGACGAAAAGTGAAGTGTCACGAGAAGATCTCAAATGTGTTTCTTACCCACCATTGATCTAAAAGTAGATTGATGACTGGTAGTTACGCACATTGTCAAGATGCAAGAATTTTAAACAATGCAAGGAAGCACCTTATGGACATGTGTCAATGATGATGTCAGCATCATATTCTATCAGATTAATCACCACTATTGATAGTTGTTCCATACTAGTACAATAGATGTCATACATTCATTGGCTAACGTTTCTAATGAGGTACTCCATGATGTATTTTTCTCTGTCATTGATCATTGGTTTAATCAATGACTGGTGCTTTCCAACCTGATAAAATTGCAATATTTTAAAGTGAAGCACCTCAATGACACTTTTCCATGCTAAGGTTATTATTTTTGTTTCACACTATTTAAAAGGTTTGAACTTTCACACCATTGATGTAAAGGGAAATCAATAGTTGACACTTACCTGCGTTGTGAAGATAATCAACAATTAGATAATGTGGGGAAGTGCCAACATGATACATAGCAGATGATGATGTTATGGATCCACCCTTTCAAAAGGTAATAATGAAGTCTTTGTCCTGACACTTGTCATAGTGTGTTGGTTCAATAGGAGATTTTCTATTTGTTGAAGAAGTTGATTGGATGTTATAAAGCTACAAATTTTTGTGATCATTTGATCTAAGGAAGATCGACGGTTGGCACTTACCTGCATTGTCAAGATACAAGAATTTTAAGTAATGTAGGGAAGTGCCTATTTGATGCATGGCAAGGTGGGACCAACTACAACAGAGATGCACTGACTTATGCCAGTCTAGAAAAATGTGCCTAATTATCATGCTAGTTGGATTTCACTATCAAAGATTTTTTTGCAAAGATGTTTGAATTTTCATAACCATAGATCTAAAGGAAGATCGATGGTTGGCACTTACTTGCATTGTCAAGATGCAAAAATTTTAAGTAATGCAGGGAACCCTTATTTGAGACATGGCCAAGATTTTTAAAGCTATAAAGAAATTTTCCTTTTAAAGCAAAATCGTCTAATGTTGTGAGATCGATGGATAAAATTATAATTTCAGCATGTCATGAAGGTAATGGCTGAAAGAACTTAATATAGCTCATAACTCATTCATGTAATCTTAATACCCTAGTATAATTTATGAACTTGCCATTATTGAATCATACAATCATGAAGAGTTATCATAGTGCAAGGGTTTTCAGAGCTAGGGCATGGAATTTTGCTAAGCTTTCAAAAAATTACAACAAAATTTTATAGAAAAGAAAGTACAACTTAGTAGGTAAGTGATTTGCAACCTTTGAAAATCAAGAAATTAGCATTGTGTGAAGTTAAAGGTCTCAAAAGATGCCTCCACGAAAGGAATCCTTTGGTCAAACTGATTATCTTAAAAGGTCTATTCATGATGATTTTCTTGAGCAATTTCCCCCATCTGCAAATGAAATAATAGTGAGCATGGAGTTTATTCCAAAGAACCCTAGGTTGGTTGTAGCTGAGGGTTTCTATGAAAAAGCCAATTACTTGAGAGACACCTAGGTTTCTTTGGGAGTATTAGAATTATTCAAAAATTGGTTTGCTAAGAGAAACCTAGATAGCCATATGAGTAATGTCTAGGAATTTGATATTGGAAAATTAGTAGTCCCCAAAGTTTTCTTTGATAGTGATCTATTGGCTGACATGGCTAAAAAGTATGATCATATTACTAGATTTGTGAAGAATTATGTTGGAGAAAATCTCTTTAGGGTTTCACCTAAATTGATTAGTGAGGTTTTAAACCTCAACCCTAACCACGTCGTGCATGAGCTTATTGACATGGATGACCTTCAAGCAAGGTATGATGCACAGAGAGTTTATCTAAGAGTAGAGCCTCTGCAACAACATTTTACTAGAATTGGGGCATAACCCTTGGTCACACCCAGTATCCCAAAGCCACTCATGAGGAAATGCTTAAATCTTAGGGCTCAAGCTTTATACTTCACCCTTTCCAAAAATTTTGGGATGGATGAAGGGGGATACATCTAGCATTCAATTGTTCTTATTATGGCTCAGACATTACAATTTGGAATGAGTAGTATTGTTGATTTTGCCACTTTCCTTGTAGAAGAGATTCATAATGGTTTGGTGGGAATATCTCAAGGAAAGTTAAATAGACCCTTTTGCTGGTGCTCCTTTCTTATCCACATATGCCTTTATAAGGGAGCTACCTTTTTCTCGAAGGGAATGGAGCTAGAATTAACAAAGGATGGTGAAAAGTTACTAGTCTAGTTATGGAGTGTTGACATGACTTGGGAAGCTAGGAATGCTAGTTATGTAAGATTTGACAAATATTTTGCATACAGGCTTAGATTTCTCTTGAGAAGAGATAGCCCCATAATTCTACAACCTCTTTTCAAATTGATCAAGCCTAAAGACCATGCAAAAGGACTATTGGTTAGCCACAATTGGGGGGATATAATCCTATATAATGTTTCTACAGTGATTAGAGTATATGGTTTTTTGGGAAAAGCTCACGTTCTACCCTTCCATGTGTCTTTGAAGATAGGGATAGTAGAATTGTTGGGGAAAATCAAAACTATTGAAGAAAGAGACATGTTTGCTAAAGGTAAAGGTACTTTCTTCCCAGTTGTCACATTGGCTCATGATTTTGTTTTTGTAAGGAAAGGGTGGAGAAACCTCAATTTATTTTTGAATAGATACAATATGGTAGATTCCCATACAAGGTATATTGACCCAAAGAGATTCTATAATCTTTTGAGGGAGAGGAAAAAAGCCAAAAATATTACACAACAAGTATACTTCCCTGAAGATATTATCAGTAATATCTTCTCATTACAAGAATAGGAAGTTAGAAAATAAAAATGGATAGTGTTTAGTAAATTATTGTAATTCATTAATTCTTTTGACCCTAACTATAATCTTTTAAAAATACGAAATATTGGGGGGCCAAAATTCATGTATTAATAAATAATTTTGCTGCAATGATACAAACCATGAACAAAAAGAAGACTACATTTGTTAAAGCCTATCCTGATAGAGCATCAGAGGTGGAGAGAAGAATTAATAGAAAGATGATAGTTGTTCCAAGGTAGTTCATATTGCAAAAGAGGGTAGGATATATTGTGGTTCAAAACATATAACAGGTTCTCCCTCATAGAAGGCCAAGGCTAGAGAGCCCACCTGCAACTAGTGCACCAAAAAGGCAAAAACTGCAACAAGGATCCTGTTCTTGTGTGGAAGAGTATTCCCCAACTCAAACCCCAATCTGGATAGAAAATGAAGCATCTTTGAGGGAGCAGTTAAGACAAATGGGTGGGGAAGGAGATATAATTGGTACTTCTACAAACATGGAAAGAGGAGTGCCTCAAGAGCTTCCTATGCCCTCCTTGGACCTCATAGTTGCCGACTATCAAGGTAAAGAGATAGATCCAATTATTACTCAAGCCTAAAAAAAAATTCATAGATGATGAGAATTTTTTTAAATGTAATGCTTTTGCACATTTTTTTGGAGAAAGAATATAGGAAACTTTGAGAAAATATGTAAGAAAATAAAGGTAGAATAGCTTGACAAATCAGATTCTGACATTGAGGAAGAGGTGAAATCTATATTTTTTGAGTGATTCCACCTAGTTAAGACCTGAGGCTAGGAGATAATTAGTTAGGGAGTCAAGAGTCCTAATTTTTCTTGAGTGGGACATGGTTAATGCTATGATTTTTTATTCAATTAGAAAGGAAAAGGATGTTCAATACAAGACAGAGGAAGAAATCTTACAAGCACATAGAGGAATAAAGTTTAGTAATGATCATCAAGCTTTGGTAATCTAGTCAATTGAAAAGAGGAATAAGACTAGAATACAAAAAATTTCTAGTGCAAAACATACTAGTACTCTCATAATATATATGGCAAATGAAGTGGGTAGTCAACATATTACTAGGATGGCTAAAGAAATGTTGACGTTTCGGGATGTGACTTCTAGAAAAGAAAAAAGTAGATTCTTAGAACTCAATTCCAAGTTTGAAGAAGTATTGAAGGCATATGAGGAAAGAGAAAAACATATAATATTAATGGAAAATTAGATATCCCAAATGGATAAACAACTTGGGAAGAGGAAGATGGAAGAGTCCAGCAAACCAAGAATTGTATATCCTCAACCACCAATTGAGCCATTTAAGTCTAGTCCCATTATTGAAATACCAAACACCCCATAGAGGCATGAGTTCTATACTATAGAAGAATTTGATGAGGAAAGAGACAAATTATAGGAAATGCATATACAATTGAGTAATCAGTAAGAAGAAAAGCTTAGGCAAGCTATGATGTACTTGGTAGATTGAATTGAATGGCCAAAAATTTATGACCAATTGGCAAGAATTGTAGACATATGGGATGAAATAAAAAGAGATGAAGATGAATTGAGGCCCATTGTGTAGAAATGGAGTGAAAGAAATAATGACATTACTATTATGTGCATATCTATCATCCAGTTACCATGTCATCAAGTAGAAAATATTTTTGATATACTTACTAGGCTAGAGGACTTTGATAAGAAACATGTTTTTATTCAGAAGATAATAAAAATTTTCCTTTCCAAGTACATAGCTGAAAAGTTTGACCTTTTTCCTAGTTCTCTTAAAAAGGTTGGTAAAATAAAAGAAAAGGAAGATTGGAAAAATAAGTTAGATGAAATATTATGTCAAAGAATGAATAATGTTGTAAATGAAAAAGGGCATATACTATGGGCAATGACCAATGAAGAGTTGGTCAAAGTGCAATTACTTTACAATGTTATCAAAAAAAATCTTGTTGAAATAGAAACAATTGGGAATTTTGAATAAAAGTGCAGAGGGAAATCTTGAATTTTGATTGGCCTAATGAAACTATTTTCAACAAGTGGAAAGAAGAATTTGTGTCTTTGGAATAGATGGTAGAAGATGATGGGGTAGATGAGGACACAGAGGTAACTATTACCTTAACAGTTCATGATGGAGACAGTGAGAACCCTCGAGTTGAGGTTAGCTTGCAAGTACTAGAACAAGACACATCACTAGTGAGTCTGATAGCCACGTACTTTGGAGAATCATAATAACAAAGGAATAAATCATTAATTTCATAGTTTTCAAAGTGTAATAGAAAAGTGGCCCACCTAAAAGAATATGTTAATCTAAAGTTTTCTATTACACAAAATTTTGTCCTTTTGTGACAACTACAAATTGTAAGTGTCTTTTGTTAAAAGGACAGCTATTAGTTCTCTATACCTGAAGCTTGTTGCATCTCATGCTATATAAGTGAGATTCTTGGGCTAGAGAAATTATCTAAATAATTTAGCTTTCTAGGTTTATTAAGCTTGTCTAGTCGAGTACCCTTGATGTATATTTTATGATGTTTCTTTTCTACAAATTTTGGGAGAATACATCAATTTGGTAGGATCTAGCTGTCTTGTTTCTGAGTCATTCTGAATCTTATCCAATTATATACAATTTTCAAAGAAAGATAATGAAGAAATGAACTATTCCATTTATGTTCTTTCTGAATCTTGTCTCCAATTCCATTATATGGCTATTTTGAGTTGTAGAATCAAAAGCTTGTCCAATTGAATGTAATTGAACTAAATTGTATGTCAATTCATTATTGGTTTTAATTCAATTAATTAAGTAAATGCTTTAGTGTTTTCGATGGAATTTCCATAGTAATAGGAAGGATGCTGGTAAGCATGAGATCCTATAAGAGCTATTGATAGTGTTTGTTGTAATGCAATCAATCAGATTGATGAATTGAATAGACGCTGAATCCCCAATGGATAAGGAACTGATCTAATTACTTCAATTTGCATATAGAAAGGTCATATATAAGCATTAGGTTTGAATTCATAATCAACTTTATTTTACTATTCAAGATCATTAATGTTGGTTAACACTCATTTTCATTTGATCTCTGAGTCTTAGTTAGCTACTCTTGTTAAGAAATATTTGCAAATCTAAGGAAAATAATGACCAAATGTGCTATAAAGGGATGTGTGTTGTTTTGAATTGTTATGGGATAAGAAAATTTTTGTGTATGACATTATATTGAAAACTCTTCCATCCCTTAGGTATACCCACCTTGGTTTTGCAGAGCCTAAAGAGTAGAAAACTAGTCTTGGTTTTTTTGAAGTTGGATCCACATAAGAAACATGCATAATTGTCAATGGGAAGAAGCTAATTTCTAGATTTTGTGAGTTTTATTATCTTAGTGATAAGCTTTGTTTCTTAGTAGTTGAAAAACACCAACAAAGGGTAAGTATAGTTTGTGTGCAATCCATGTCTAAAATATCAGTATGGGTTTCTTCATTTTGAACCCCTATACCTTGTTACATTTGATGCACTTAATTTAATAGGACCCTTTTGTGATCAAGTTGTTATGTTCATTTATAGTAATGAGTTTTCCATTCAAAGTTGTATCATCCTCGTAGTGTTGGTGAGTCACCTTCATTGCAAGCTTAGTTTATGTTATTTTTTTCCTCTCTTCCCCTTTTCCTACCAATTTTAAGTTCAATTTCAGTAGGCAATTCAAGGGAGTACCACCCTTTATACTAGAGGTTGATCCTTAACATGGCATACCCATAGGCCAATGACTATCCCATGTTTACTGGATTGTTGGAAGATTCTTTTTAGCACAAGGGTGCAATCTAGTTGACAATAATTATATTCTTATTATATCATTTGGGACAATTGATGTAATATTTGTGTAAATACATAGATCATTGATCTTCCTATGGGAGAGCTAAAATTCAAAAAAAAATCTAGAATTTTGATGCAGCTTTCAAGAAATTTTTGAAAGTTGATGTAGATGATAAAAGGCTTATTAAGATTGGAGATTTCTATGACCCAGACCAAATCAAGTCTATATAGCAAGATGTATTATCATTAATTCATGAATACTTCATTCTAGATGGAAGACCCATAAGGGTGCACAAATTTCATTTTGTTTTTTAAAACCATTTTAGGTATAAAGATAGGTTGTATTTTTCTTTTTATTGCGAGTTCTCTTTGCTTCATAGTCTTTAGGCCCATAGGAAGGAGTCTAGACCCATGCTTCATGAGGGGCTTGTTTTATTAGTTGAAAATTACTATAAAAATAATGCAGTAAAACCCTCTCTTATTACAAAGAAGAAGCATAAATCTCTTGGTAGTGAGCCCCTTCAAAAAAAAAGTTCTATGAAGATTAAGGTTAAATTTGAGGAGGGCTATAGTGATAGCAAGGGATCTAAGAAGGAGTTTAGGAAGGATAAAAAGAAGAAAATTATTGAGGAAGAAATAGAGTTTGAGAATACTAGAGATGAAGAAGACAATACAAAAATGGGAGATTTTAGTTCCAATCTGGATGGATACTCTAGAAGCAGGGGCATTTCTATAGTTAAGATTGAGGGGGAAAATAGTAAAGATAGGAATGTGGATTCTAAAACTATTTTTGAAGCCTTAGTGAAGAATAATGGGAAACAAAGTAATAATACTACACCCACAAAAATTCAAATATTACTAATGTTAAGGGTCTGATGGACATGGAAATGGAGAATTATGATGAAGCTAAAGCCCTAGTCATTAAAGATCAATGCCTAAATAAGGAGAATCAGAAGGAGATATTGGATCAAAAGCGTTTAAATTCTAAGAATCAACTACATCTCAAGGAAACTTGGGAAATCACTAATGATTTTGGGAAAAATATGGTGAAGAGACTAGAGAGGATTTGGTGAAGTTGTCTTTTCAAAAAGCCAAGTTAAAAGTGGATACCTCCCTCCAAATATACTCCTATCTCTATAATGAAATTATGGCACCAAATAAAATAAGAGTGACATGCAAAAAGAACTAGATCAAGAAAAAACAAAGAGAACCCATCTGGAAAATCAAATTGGGAATATTCCTAAGAAAATTAAAGAGTGTGAAATAGAACTTCAGCAATTGAATAAAGATAGTGGGAAAAAAATGGAGATGGTGACTTCCATCTTATGTCTTGTGGCTACTAGTTTAGGGAAACAGAGCAATGAAGAGATCATGTCTTTGGATGTTGTGACAAAGATCCCAGGTGGTCCCAACAAACAAACAAGATAGAGTACAAAGAAGGCAACTTTTGAGGCTCCTAATTCTATAGTAGAAAATATCCTTCAAAGTACAATAGAAGCTAGAAAAGAATTAGCTATCATTAAAGAGCTAATTTAGTTACTGGTATGGTTTCTAGGTGTCTAGTCTTTGGTTGGGTTGTTGGCTCTAATTTCTTATTTTTTGTCATTTCCATCTTTTTAATATTTAAGTATAGGTTCTAGGTCCTTGTAAAACCTAGGTTTGCACTTTGTTTAAAGCTTTTCTCATTTTAGGTCCATAGAAAACCTAACTTTTTGATTTTATGTTGTGATCTTCATGTTTTAGATGCTTGTAAAATTTGCTCCCTTCTTGATTATCTATTGTGTTTGTAAGGGGTTTTAGGTCCCCTCAAAACATGCTTTTGCCTTAATCTAAAAATTATTTGTGTAGATGCCTATGAGGGTGTGTAAGCCTTAACATGGTCCTATGTAATTAAATAAACATTAGGGAAGCCCTAATATACTGACCTAGTTAATTATTTGTGATGTGTATAAAAGAAAGTTATTTTCATTGTTTGGGATGCATGCATGGGATGTATAAATACAAATCAAATGTTAGATTATCAAAGTAGAGAGGAGAAGTTTTTTGGATGCTTATTGTTACACTCATATTTTTCTTCCCCTTTGTGGATCTTAGTACTATCAAGTTGAAGTTGAAGTTGAGCTATCTCCTTCTACTTCAACTTCAAGTTCAAGTCAGATTGGTCAAGAGGATTTCAAAGCTAAAACATCTTTTTTAGGATTACTGATGATTCACCTATCCCATGTGCCAAGCTGAATTTGAAGTTAAAATTGAAGATTTCCTCTTCAAGTTCAACTTTGAATTCTCATTTTCTAACAAGCATTTTTTTGTTTCATTTATAGGGAGTGTGTGTGTGTGTGTGTGTGTGTGTGTGTGTGTGTGTGTGTGTGTGTGTATCAGAGTTAGAGGTTTGAAGCATAATAGCAATGACATCTAGGAGGCACATGTTAAAGTATGAGTTATTATTGGAAAGAAAGTGATGATTAGGTAATGTCACTTAAAGTGTGAGATTGTGTGCCAATTTGATGGAAGTAATTAATTGAAAAGATTAAAATGTCTTGTCAAATAAATCTTTGCACTAGCATATTAATAATTTAGAATTTCCATATATATGTTAGGATAAACCACAGACAGAAATAAAAACTACATGCAAATATAACCAATAAAAAAAAATAATAGAACACATAGAAATGAACACAAGGCACCAAGATTTAACATGGTTCACCCAATCCCTGGGCTATGTCCACCAAACAGCAAGTCCGATCTTATTACAATCCAGTGATTATAACCTGATTACAATCTGTACTCTCTTACAGCTCAATACCGCTGCAAGAACCAATTTTGTATCACAACATTATGAAAAATACCCAACCCTAAGCCTTTTTATACAAGTATTAAACCACTTTAGGGTTATAACATGTCGACCATATGTCAGCCATAATATGTCGGCTACCATGTCGGCTACTGTCCAAAAAATTTTTTTGGGGCGATGCCCTAAACCCCACTATTTATGAAGTATGTACAGTACTTTCCTGATCAGTCACCACAATCTAACAATCTCCCACTTGGGGACTGATCAGGCTCCACACTAAACAAAAATATCTCACTTGGAGACTGATCCTGTAGCAATACCACTACCATATGGGGCTCCCACTGGATCAAACCATCCTGGACTCTACTGTTCTTTTATTCATGTTCATTCTAAAAGACCAACCAAAGCTGAAGAGGAGTTCAACTTCTCCCTTGTTACAAACTTTGTCAACATATCTGCTGGATTGTCATTGGTATGTATCTTCTCCAGCTTTAACTGTCCATCCTCCAAAATTGACCGAATGAAATGGTACCTCAACTGTATGTGTTTGGTCTTAGAATGCAGAGCTGAATTCTTCGCAAGATGAATGGCACTCTAACTATCTGTGAACAAATAATTATCCTTTTGAGGATGTCCCAATTCTTCCAAGAAGAACTAAAGCCATATCATCTCTTTGGCTACCTCTGTAGCAGCAACATACTCTGCCTCTGTAGTGGAGAGAGCATTAATCTTATGTAACCTAGAAACCCAGCTCACGGCTGCCCCACCAACAGTAAAGACATAACCTGTAGTACTCCGCCTGGTATCAATATCCCTAGCCAAATCTAAGTCAACATAGCCTTGTAAATCAGTAGTAGAGCCCCCAAAGTGTAAACACTTATTGGATGTTCCTCTCAAATATCTGAGAATCCACTTGACAACATTCCAATGCTCAAATCCTGAATGACTCATAAACCTGCTAATGACTCCCACTGCATGTGCAATATCTGGCCTAGTGCATACCATAGCATACATCAAACTTCCTATAGCTGAAGCATAGGGTACCTTGGACATCTTATCCTCCTCTTCCTGTGTCTTGGGACACATCTCCTTAGTCAATTTCAAATGACCAGGTAAAGGTGTGCTGACAGTTTTAGCATTCTCCATAGAGAAATGTTGCAACACCTTCTCAACATAATTAGCTTGAGAAAGTGTCAATGTTTTGTTCTTCCTATCTCTACAAATCTTCATACCAAGGATTTTTTTGCTGCCCCCAAATCCTTCATAGCAAATGCATGTGCTAATTGGTTTCAGCCCCTTAATATGATCCATGTTAGATCTAGCTACAAGCATATCATCAACATATAAACATAAAATAATGTAGCTATCATCATCCAACCTCTTAAAATAAACATAGTAATCTGAATGACACCTATTATATCCATGCTCATGCATAAAACTGTCAAATTTCAGATACCATTGCCGAGGTGCTTGCTTCAAGCCATATAAACTTTTCTTCAATTTGCACACTAAGTTCTCCTTACCTTTGACCTCAAAATCCTATGGCTGAGCCATATATATTTCTTCATCCAAATCACCATGAAGAAAGGCTATTTTAACATCCATCTGCTCTAAATGCAAATCTTCAGTAGCCATAAGACTTAAAACAGTACGAATAGAAGTCATTTTAACAACAGGAGAAAATATCTCATCAAAATCAATTCCCTTTTTCTATGCAAATCCTTTTACAACTAACCTGGCCTTAAATCTTTTCTTACCTCCTTCCTCTTCTTTCAACCTGTAAACCCATTTATTCTGTAAAGCCTTTTTACCTGTAGGCAACTTGCACAAATCCCATGTCTTATTTTTGAGCAAAGAGTCCATTTCATCTTTCATTGCAGACTCCCACTGAATCTTAGTATCCACCTGCACAACTTCATCATAACTTTCAGGTTCACCAGCATCAGTAAGTAAAATAGAATACAAAGAGGGAGAAAACCTTTGTGGAGGTCTAATTTGCCTTGTTGACCATCTAAGATTCACTGGTGTGTGTGGTATTTGTTGTTGCAATTTTTGCACATCATGAGGAATGGCTGGAACATCAGCTTTTGGAGTATCATCCAGCTCTACATAATCATCTTCTTTCTTCTCATGTTGTTGCAATAGATCTTTGTACAACACTTTCTCATTGAATATGACATCCTGACTTCTAATAATTTTAAGATTTTCAAAATCCCAAAGCCTATAACCAAATTCATTAATTCCATATCCAACAAAGACACATTTCTTTGATTTAGCTTCTAGCTTGGTTCTATTTTCAGAGTCTATATGAGCAAAAACTTCACAACCAAAGGTCTTGAGAAAAGAATAACTCACCTTCTTACCAGTCCATGCTTCCTCTGGAATACCATAGCCCAAAGGAGTAGAGGGACCTCTATTAATCAAATATACTGTAGTATTGACAGCCTCCGCCCACATGTGTAAGGGAAACCCAGCATGCAACCTCATGCTCCTTGCGCACTCCATTATAGTCCTGTTCATGCGTTCAGCCACTCCATTTTCCTGTGGAGTCCTTGGAACAGTTTTTTGTCTATGAATACCATTAGCAGAGCAATAATCTTCAAATTCATGACTGCAATACTCACCACCATTATCAGATCTGAGACATTTTAATTTCTTACCAGTCTCATTTTCAACCAAGCATTTCCATTTCTTAAAAGTTTGAAATACATCAGATTTCTGTCTAAGGAAATAAACCCATACTTTTCTAGTTGCATCATCAATAAATGTAACATAATAATGAGAGCCACCAAGGGAAGATACCTGGGCTGGTCCCCATACATCTGTATGCAAAAGCTCTAATTTCTCCTTTTTGTTTTAATTCCCTGTCTTTACAAAACTCACTCTCTTTTGTTTTCCATACACACAACTTTCACAAAAATCCATATTCACACATTTTAGACCTAGTAAAACTTTCCTTGAATGAAGTACTTTCATACCTTTCTCACTCATGTGCCCAAGTCTATTATGCCACAACACTGTATCAAAATCTACAGCAGCTATTTGTTCTCCCTGCTCAACTGCAGTAATTGTTCCTGAATATTCATTTTTCTCTGAAATAATCAAAGTATAAGGAACAATATGACCTGTACAAAGATATAAGGTGCCTACTTTCACACCTTTTGCTACTACAAGGGAACCTTTTGAAACCTTCAAATTTTTATCATTAAAAGTAACTACACAACCCTCATCACCGAGTTGCCCTGCTAAAATTAAATTTCTACTTAGTTTTGGAACATGTCTTACCTCATGTAGTAGCCAATGATTCCCATTCTGCAACTTAATCTTAATTTTTTCCTTTCCAACAATCTGACAGGGTTCATTATCCCCCAAATAAACAAGCCCAAAATCCCCTTGGACATAATCAATGAAATAACCTCTATGAGGTGTAGCATGAAATGAAGCACCAGAATCTAAAACCCATGAATCATCAACACTCTCTAAAGACAGAAGCAAAGCATCCTCTTTAGATTTGTTACTTACCACATTTTCCTCATTGTCTCCATCTGATTTATCTCCTTCATTTTTCTTTCGATTCCAGCAATCTTTCTTTTTGTGCCCTGGTTTCCCACACTACCAAGAATCATTTGGTCCTCTCGATTGAGACCTCCTCCCCTTTGACTTTCCTCTTGATTTCCTACGATTTCTAGAGTTACTTCCTCTTTCAGTCGTTCTGCCCCTGCTTTGTGCATTTAAAGCACTTCCTGATGTAGATCCACCTAAGGATTTTCTACAAGTTTCCTCACTTAAAATAACACTGATCACATCATCATATTTTAGGGTACTAGATCCAGGAATAGAATTACTCATTACCATTACCAAGCCATTCCAGCTTTCAAGCAAAGAACACAAAATCAAGAGAGCCCTAATTTCTTCATCAAAATTGATACCCATAGAAGATAATTGACTAGTAATAGTATTAAAGTCATTTAAATGATCTGCAACAGATCCACCTTCTGCCATTTTCATATTAAATAAACGCTTCATGAGAAATACCTTATTTGAAGCGGAGGGTTTTTCATACAGTGTCGCTAGGGTTTTCATCAAATCTTATGTCATCTTTTTTTTTGTAATATTAAATGCCACCAATGGTGCCAAGCATAACCGAATGCTTCCGAGTGCCTTTCTGTCCAAAAGATCCCATTCAGCCTCTGACATAGTTCCCTGATTCTTGGCTTTTCCTTCCAATGGCTTCCATAAATCCTTCTGATATAAATAGTCTTCCATTTGCATCTTCCATAATTGGAAGTTCTTCCCTTTAAACCTGTCAACCCTCAACTTACCCTCATCTTCCATCGCTCCCACTCAACTGTGAGACTCCCACTTAACTGCGAGAATTTCCTGCAGAGGATAAATGAAAGACAAGCTTGCTCTGATACCACTTGTTAGGATAAACCACGGACAGAAATAAAAACTACATGCAAATATAACCAATAACAAAAAATAATATAACACATAGAAATGAACACAAGGCACCAAGATTTAACATGGTTCACCCAATCCCTGGGCTACGTCCACCAAATAGCAAGTCCGATCTTATTACAATCTAGTGATTACAACTTGATTACAATCTGTAATCCCTTACAGCTCAATACCGCCGCAAGAACCAATTTTGTATCACAACATTATGAAAAATACCCAACCCTAAGCCCTTTTATACAAGTATTAAACCACTTTAGGGTTATAACATGTCAGCCATATGTCGGCCATAATATGTCAGCTACCATGTTGTCTACTACCCAAAAAAAAATTTTGGGGCGATGCCCTGAACCCCACTATTTATGAAGTATGTACAGTACTTTCCTGATCAGTCACCACAATCTAAAAATATATTCATAATCTTTCTCAAGATTTGCACCTTAAGTACTCATTTTTCTTGCTTATTTTCTTATCTTTCCATTCTAGAGTCTAGAGCACCACACCGATAATGATTGAGCGAAGAGGAATTTAGCATTGCAATATCAGTGACTAGAAAGTAGCTTTCCTTGTCCATTTCCATTCCTAGTTTCTTTTAAAGAATTTCAACAGTTCTTTTAGTGGGTTTTACTTATTTTCAATTAATCATGACCCTATGTCAGCCTAAGCCCCCTAAGCCTAAAAACCCTTATTTTTTGAGCTCCCTACCATAAATTTGAGACACATTCCTAGTAAATGTAAATCTAACCAAGCTAGTAGAAAGAGTCAGAAATGCCCAAAGTCAAACCATATCTCAGAAGCTAGCCAATAGTGCATTGTTAGAAGTTGTAGACTTTCTACCCACTATAGAATGCCCTAAATTGATAATATAATGTGTGAATCATTATGACCCTCAGAGTAGGTGCATAAATAAAGATTTGGGAGAATTCTTGGAAAGAATAGATAGAGTAACTATCGGGTCATCCCTGAAAATTTCCCACAAAGAGTCTTGGACCTTTGAAGAAGCAAAGCATCTATATGGGAAGAATAAGAAGGATTATGACTCTTTGGTGGCACAAAGTTGGCTCTTAAAACTAGTGTTGAGAGGATTAAGGTTACCTAAGCCACTCACTATTGAGCATTTAATTAAAGAAATTGTTGATATGGTATTCCTCTTAAATAAGGTTCAAGTTCAACCTAAGATGGAGGTCATCAGAAGAGCTACTCATTTGAGTACCAGAAATAGAAAAGACAAACACAACCCTAGAGGAGGAAATGCCCTAATAGAATTGGACTCCCATGAAACTGAACCTGAAATAGAGTAGGTTCCTATTAGTAGTATTTCAAGTATGGTAGAAGATAAAAAAAAAAGAATTGGAGATGGGAGTGTACCCATGCATGCTCTCACCCTAATCAATACCTTCACTATGTATAAAAAGAGTCCCATAGCACCAAAATGCATGGAAACCTCAGTTATAAAAAAATGAAGCATGGTAAAATTATCCCTACCTATTGATGACCTAGTGAGAAAATGGCTAAGTAAATCTTCTAAAGCTAAGAAGGAAAAAACTTAGTCCATGATTGATTTTGATAAAGACTAAGAGCATTGGTTGGACAAGATTTCCAAACCACCTCAGGGAAAACTTGAAGAAGACATAACACCTCAAGACTATCAAGTGTCAAAGGTAGACCTAGGAAAAGGTAGCAGGGCAATTGATATGAAGATATTTGAAGTCTCCAACAAGAGAATTGCAAATCAAGTATGGAAGGATGCCAAAGATAAATAGGATATGAAGGAAACAAAGAAGGATATGGCCCAATACATTAATGCTATCCTACATCTAGAGACAAAGCCATTTAATGAAATGTTTGCTATCATTGATGTTAAATCACCACTCAACCAACAATTTTTAGACAATCTGCAATAGAGTAAGGTAGTTACCAAAATAATTGAGGAATAGATTCAACTTGTCCAAGATGAGATAGTGAAGTAGATAAATATTTTGATTAAAGTTAGGAAGGAAACTACCAATATAATTAGGAAGATTAAATCAAATGTCAATGTTCATGAAAAGAAAAAGGCTAACTAGGTCAAAGAGGTTTCATATATGAATGAAGTATAGGAGTATGGTTTGCAAAATTTCCTTACAAAATGACCAATGTCAGGAATAGCCTTCTATGTTGAGCACTTTCTTGATATCTAGGATAGGGTCATCTTACATCCTTGATATGCCACTCATCATGATCTATCAGCTTTTTTTATCTCGAGGAGGTTGAGAGTGAGTCTCACTTTATTTTTTATTGTCCCATTTACTATGAGATCCAAGGGAGATTCTACTATTTATTCAAAGAGTCTTGGTCTCTTCCCTCATTATTTAAATATATTGACTAGTATTTTCTTCTACTCTATCTTTAGGAGACCATGCAGCTTTGCAAGCACACTATATAGCTCCAGCGTTGCTTGACATCAACCCCTATGTAGCCCATCACCTCTTTCTTCAGTCCTACAGTTCTAGCTCAAGGATTGAAGTGGTCTCTCTACACTATCTTGGTTCAAACCAAATTTATGATACCCCATAGAGGTTAGTCTCATAAACCTCCCTCTAGTAGACCTTAGAGGCGACCTTCTAGAGTACCTGATTGCCTTAATATCCACCTTTCCATTCTGGACTACTTCTTACCTGCGAGGAGTTCTTAGTTGTTGTTATTTCTTTTTCTTGGTTCTTTTGTTTTGTTTGCTTTCATGTTCTTTCTACGGATGTTATTTGGTGCTCCCTATGCTAGTGTTTTCCCTTTGTGCTATTTCCAATCCCTTAGATCCTCATTGGTCTCTTGTTGGACATTTATAAATTTATCTTATCTTATCTTATCTTATTTTATCTATTGTTAACCTCACTTTTATTGCAACCCCATTTGCAAAACTTTTAGAAAGTATTGTGTCTTATGAGCCATTAATTAGCCCCTCAAGTTGATCAATTGATAAGTAGGGATAGTTTCCACATCAAGTCAATTTTTGATATGGCTATTAAGATTCAACCATGTAGTTTTTTGAATCAAACTCATTGACCCATGCTTTATGAGCAAAAATTCACAAGAACCCATCTTTCATGCTCCAATGAATGGAAAACTTAACAAACTCATTATATCCAGGCGATGCTCACAAAAATGAAGCACTAAGACTTCTTGAGATTTTACCCATCCCAATACTATTCCAACCATGCTTAACTACATAGTTTCCTCCATGGTTAAGCCCAATTTTCTTACAATACCATTTTTAAAACCTTCAACAAGTGTTGTGTCTTATGAACCATTCATTAGAAAGTCCCTTAACCTCATTAATTGATAAGTAGAAGATATATTTCTCATAGCAGGTAAATTTGTAATATTGTTATTAAGATTCAACTGTGTATTTTTCCAAGTCAAACTCAATTACCCACGTTTCATGAATAGGGATTCACAAGAACTATCTCTCATGAAAATGAATAAAACACTTAACGCTCATTGTATCTAGGTGATGCTTATAGAGGTGAAGCAATAGGACTTCCCTAAAGGTTACCCATCCTAGTTTTAATCCTTCCCAAGTGATCTTCAGTATTGAGTTTTGTCCACTGTTAAGTGCATATTACTTCCAACCCAATTTGTAAAACCTTTAGCAAGTGTTGTGCCTCATGATTCATTCATTAGAAAACCCTTTAAGTTCATCATTTGATAAGTTGGAGATTATTGAAAGTGTTGTTCTTTATGGGAAAAGTTACTTCAACAACTCAATGTTTAAGCTCTTTTATTTCTTTTTTTACTCTCTCTCTCTCTCTCTCCACACACACACACACACACACACACACACACACACACACACACACACACTCACTCACACACACACACATGCAAGCACACATGCACATGCACATAGGCATACATGAGTAAACACATGCATGCACACACATGCTATAAGGGATTAGGCCTGGATTGTGCTCCCCAAAATATGAAAATGCATTACTCCTTGGCTCATAGCCAAAGAGGTTTTACCTTAACACTTGTACTCCCAAAATCAAATAGCTAGAATGATTTTGTATTTTAAAAAAACATTTCTTGGAAGGAAAGAAAATAAATGTAATCAACCACCAATTCAAATTAAAAATATCTCTCAAATAGAGAGATAAAATAAGATAAGATAATATTATTAATGTCCAATAAAAGACCAAAATGAGGGTCTACGGGACTGGAAGCTTACATCAAGAAAATAATAGACAAATAGAGCACCAAACGGTAAGCACAAAAGAACAAGAACAATAAACAAAGAAGAAGAAAGTAGGAGACATCACGGGAAAGATTAGGTATTCATCCTCACAAATAAAAAGTCTAGCAATGACTTATTAGTGTGGCTACTAGAGACCCTATGATGAATTTGAGTGCCTCAAGAGGAGTGTCACTGACAAAGAGGTCCCATGCGAGGTCTCATAGATTTGGACCCATATTAGGGAGACTATATAGATGCTTCAAACCCCAAATAGAAGTTAAGGGTGAGAAGAAGGTCATAATAAGCTGTGTCTAGGCCTAACTTGTAGAAAATGAAAGCTACAAAGTATGATCACAAAGCTACAAGGAATCACAAAGATAGAGCGCAATGCAATGCTGATTGGTTTACCTGAAAAAAATCTAGGAGGGATCTATAATCTATAAATAGATAGTAAAATCTCCCTCTAATCTCATAGTATATGTGGCATGTAAAAAGAAAATGAGTCTCAAATTCTACCTCATCTAAGGTACAAAGTGTGCACACTTGATCCTCTCTAACAATATGGTGATCAATCTGGATCTGGAGTTTGTGCGAGCCCACCTTGAAGGAGCCAAGGGAAATATGTAGGGTGTGTCTCCAATATCTGTGTAAGTACTTAGGGTGAAAAATAATCCTATCTTGAATATCTAAGAAGTTCTTGGCATAGAAAGCCATCCTCAAATGTAGTCCCCTTGGAGGATCCACCTAGGTCCATATGATATACTACCTATAGATGTCAAGTCTAACATGCCCATTCAACTCCTGTTGAGAAGGGAGTAGATGAGTAGGAATGTCTAATGAGAATTTGTATGGATGGAGATGGTTGATGTCGATCCCAAATGAACTCAATAGGATAGTGGCCTGAGCATACCAAAAATGGGCTCTAGTAGCTAGATCAGAGCCTACAATAGCAACTAAGGAGTAGTAGGCCAAGTAAGGGTATTTGTGTTGGACTACAACTAAGTCTACAAAACCACAAAGATGGTGGAGAAACTGGATCAAGTAAAAAATGGCTACAATCTTGAATAAGTGAGCTCCAAACTTAGCCAAAATAATACTATGGGGGTAGATTTGTGACATCAAATAATCCAACAGAGGAGCAGAGTCTGGGTATGCTCAATCATGGCCCAATCTAAGTCTAAAAGGGAAGGACCCCAAACCATCACACCATAGAGCATTGTGCATCTTACTAAGGAATATAGGAGAGATAGCTTAGATGATGTGTCCTAAAAGTGGTGTCTAAAGAACTATCTCTCAAGTATGGCAAGGGAACCCAACCTTTTACTGATTCAAGGTTGAATGGCTGGTCTCAAGCTGAAATGAGATCTAGAAAACTTAACCCCAAGGTATTTGTAAGATGATGTAATCTCAACTTCCTGAACCTGGAAGTGAAAATGGAGATGTGAGGTCTTCAAACCATTGAAGACCATAACACGAGTCTTTTCAAGGGTCACAACTAGATGTCTCATGTCACAAAAAGATGCAAGTCTATCCAAAATCCTTTGAAGCCTTTTAGGAGAAGAGGCAAGAAGAACAATATCATAAGCAATGAGAAGGATGGAGATCAATACCTGCTGTAGATGAAAACCATCACCTAGAAGCAAGGAGTCATTGAGAAAAGCCTCAAGCTCGTCAATGTAGATCCTAAACAAGGTGGGTGAGAGAGGGAAGTCCTACTTCACCCCAATGGTGCTCTAGATAGGGTCAGAGAAGCCCTCTATGGTCTTGAGTCTACCAATCACTGTCTCATATAACCTCATGATAACCATTAGTAAGATCTCATAAATACTAATATTTATCAATTTCTAACAAAGGGTTGCTCTAGAGATGGAATCAAAAGCCTTACAAAAATCCACAAAATAGCAGTAGACTTTCTTCGAGTGGTGTTGAGCCTCCTCAATAATAACCTGTAGTGTAAAGATATGATCCATGGTCTGGTAGTCTGCCCTGAATCCCACTTGATCCTTAGCCCTACAATTCCTCCTATCAAGCTCACTAGATAAAATAATATTTAATATCATAGCATAAAGTTTGGCAAATGTATGCCCAATAATGATGGTCCTATAGTTTTCAAAATCAGAGGTTAGCCTGGACTTATGAATTGGGTGAATAACGTGTCTTGACCAAGATTCCAGAAAACCAAAACAAACCACTATATTAAAGAGATAAGAGAGATAAGGGCCCAGGATCATGGTACCGAGCTTACAAAGCTCAACTTGAAAACCCTCCTCAAAAGCAACCCTATTGCATCTCATAAGTTTGATGGCCTCATAAATGCTGGAGGTGTAGAATAAGTGACAATGGAGGAGGAAGCTAGGAAGGAGAGCGAGTTGACCTAGGATATCATATAATGTGGACACATGAGAGGTGAGGAGGCGAAGGTCAAGGGTGGACTAGGGTTGACTATGTCAAGGGAACATGATGCACTAGAACAACTTGGGATACTAAATAAGAATTTTGTAGAGGGATTTTCCCTATGAAGCAATAAATAATTGCTTCTTATGGAGAAGAAAGTGTTTGTAGGAGTGTCATAAATTGGTGAAAGTGAGGGAATGAGTATCAAAAGCCAAGTATAAAGAGTAGTGGAAGGTTTCACATGCCTCATCAAACCACTAGTTCATGGGACAAGTGTTTCATCAAATGGATCTAGGAGTGTTGGGAATGGAACAGTGAGGAATAGAGAGGAGAGTCGACTCCAAAATTGCAGTAGCTAGTGAGTGAAACATGGTAGACACCTGGTTGTGATCTGTGAAGCTAATAGGGTGTAGGAATCTTCTCAAATGTAAAATGAAGAGGTCTTAATTGCTATCCTCAAAACAAAAATGGGTAAGGTGGTGGTTCTGGGCAGGATGACTAGAGATGGGTGGTAGAGGGTGGGAAGAAATGCAAACTAAAAGGCTAAGGATGACATGATTTGCCAGGGGAAGACAAGAGATAGTAAATTTTTGGATGGAGGGGATGAAAGAAGCAATAGTGAGGATATAATCAACCATGCTTACACCCCCACTATGAGGCCAACACATAAAAAACTTAGAACCCAGGAAACAAGAGAGGCCATTCAAAATAACCAGATTGGAGGACTCATAGAGCTGGAGAAGGTGGCGACCATAGCAAGTTAGAGGTAGACTATGATCCTAAAAAAAATTCTAGTAAATTTTTGGATGGAGGGGAGGAAAGAAGCAGTTGTGAGGATATAATCAACCATGCTTGCACCCCCACTACAAGGCCAACACGTAAAAATCCTAGAACCTAGGAAACAAGAGAGGTCATTTAAAATCATTAGATTGGAGGATTCATAGAGCTAGAGAAGGTGGCAACCATAGGAAGTTAGGGGTGGATTGTGATCCTTGAAAAAATGTTGAAGCCCCCTACTAGTAGGATCCCTCTCAATGGTACAAATCAAGTCAGACCCACGATCATACTAGAGGATCTAGAGATATTTAGTTCATGCATTATAGTCTCTTAAGATGATGATGTCACCCATAACCCCAAACTTGGAGATGCTCTCGAATAGGTCTACAAAAGGGTTCCTATCCTCAACACTATGAATGACATAAGATGAGGAAGTCAGTGAAAAGTAACAAACGATAATGAAGATATCTCTCTAACAATGACTAGTGCCACCAATCCAAATCCACATAAATATGACCTAAGATTTAGAAAGAACCAATGTGGTAGTACTGAACAGATAATCTCTAATCAAACAAGAAACCCCACCAAAACACACACCCCACCTAAAGTGCGGACCTCCTCTCTACAAACTGAAAGCCATCGATACCCTATGTAACTTGGAAGGGGCTGAGTAGGAATCTCATGAGTCTCAGTAATAACCAAAAAATCAGCATACCCAACTGCATCATGAAGTAAACTTTGCAAAGACCATAAGGAGCCATTGCTATTCCAATAGTTGACAAGAAGAGAACCAATGGAGGGCTTAGAATTTCCCAACTATTGGTGCTCAAACCATCATTTGGATTGGGTATGTCTCAGCCCTTGGGAGGTGAGTCATGAATAATTGCTTTTAGATTCCTTATTACTGCCCATTTCTCATTACTCCTTGCTTCTACCATGAGGCTCCTTGTGTAATACCCCAAAATTGGCACATGGCCATAGTAACCAACTTTGGTTTATTCAATTATTCCTAAGTCCTATTTTACTAGGAAATTCTAATTATGATAATCACTACTTAACCTAGGTGTCAAATGCAGAAAACCTTAATCTGCATTAATCAATCATGAGAATTAATTCCTAAGTATTGACTCAAATTAGCTACATAAACCTATTGATTTAGTTCAATTTAATTATAAGTGTTATACTTTAATTAAATTAAAATTACCTCTTTAGATAATGTACAAAGGAATTAAATACATTTAATTAATTAAGATATCTCCTCTTGTTAATTATTGAATTTAATTATTCAATTAATTAAAGTTATCCATTTATGAGGTCATATTCTATTCTATTAAATTAAATATTCTCAAAAAGGTATTAACTCCTTTTATCACTAAAAAAGGAACCAGTTAACTCCTTTTATCACTCAAAAAGGAATCAATTAACTCCTTTTATCACTCAAAAAGGAACTAATTAACTCCTTTTATCACTCAAAAAAGAACCAATTCACTCCTTTTTTCATTGAAAGGCCACTAGTTAACTCCCTTTTCATGAGGAAGTTTCCTTTATGACTGAGTATCATCTTCAGTCTTGATCGTCCATTTTGATTAATTTCAACCATCGATCACCTCTTGGATTTTATTTAAGAAGCTCCCTTTTCCTCATTACGAAGGAGATTGAATTGAATTTGCATCAAACTTATGCTAGAATATCTACTCATTTGTTCTTGTATTCTTAGCTTAATATTCTTGCATATCAATCTCATATTAGTTTAATATGCACTCATTTAGCATAATATGTTTCTTCATTTCTTAGCTTAACAATGCATTCTCATCTAGATTAATCCTGCATATATCATTTATCTTAAAATCCTTCATTCTAGAGGTCTAGTTGCCTACTTCTCATTTTGAGAGCAAAGGCAAAATCCTTCTAGTTAGAAGGCAACAGGTCAATTTGTCAAACTATTTCAGATGAAAAATTCAGTGTTCATTCTAGGATGGTTTCACATGTAATGACCATGTTGAAGTGTGTGTGAGGATCTAAGGCCCGCATTTCACATACACATTTCTAGAGCCCATCGTGGGGCCTAAAAACTCAAAAAATTTGACCACATTTTCTATATTTTCTACATTTTTAATTGTTTTGTTGCATTCGTCCATATAGGTGTGTGTGTGTGTGTGTGTGTGTGCTTGTGTGTGCATGTGTGTGTGTGCGTGCGTGTGAGTGCATACCTGTGTGTGTGTGTGTGCGTGCACACATGCATGTTTGTGTGTGGATGCAAGTATATCAAATCACATGGTCAAATGGTATACATACATGCACATGTGTGTGCATGTAATTGACATGTTGGTATATTCTTCAATTCTCACTAGAGTTATCATATCTTAACAAAAATAAAAATGTATCTAGTTTTCCCATGTCAACTACAATAACATCTAAAAATACAAAAAGAAAAAAATATATCTAGTATTCCTCCTCCAAATACAATATTATACAATATTTATTCCATAAATGTCTCTTTTAATAAAATAGATCTAAAAGTATAAAAATAAAAATATATCCTTAAAAAATGTATTTTGCATAAAAAAAAAAAATGTTTGGCCATCTTGAAATTAATTTAACATTGATCCATTGTTTTTCTTCTTAAATTTAATTTTTAATTCTTAATGAATTCTTACTTTTGGGTGATCCCACAATAATGGGTTCCACTTTTTGACCAATTTTGACATTGAAATCAATATTTTTGCAACA
The DNA here is from genome assembly GCA_028749045.1 of Cupressus sempervirens. Lineage (NCBI taxonomy): Eukaryota > Viridiplantae > Streptophyta > Pinopsida > Cupressales > Cupressaceae > Cupressus > Cupressus sempervirens. Next base: position 679,022,357 of record CM053787.1, on the reverse strand, counting down.
AACGTCACGTTCAAGTGACTATATCTCCAAAACTATAAATAATTTCAAGATGACATAAACTAGTGATTTTGAGTACTTTGTTTGTACTTTGTAACCATATTTTTTAATCTAAAAAAAAAAAAAATTATGTCAAATTTTTTTATCTCCACCAAAAAGTGATACATAATAAAATTTAATATTTTAAAGAGTGACAGTCTGTTTGACACACATAACTTTTTTTCTAGAAATGATAATGAATTAATTCTTTCACCGTTAGATTTTTAACATCAATATCCAGAGGATGCATTTGGTTTGATTTATTTTGGTTGAATATTGTATAGTTTATGAAGTTTTGAAGTAACATGAATTGTAATTCAGACATACATTCCGTTTGACATAGATAATTTGAAGTCAATTTATCATAAATTTTTTTTATTTTTGAATAGAAAGGTATCTCAATAAGCTAGTTCCTACATATTTTTCAAATTTTTTTGACCTAATTTACTATTTTTTTAATTTTGCAGTAGGAGATCATTCTCCTGCAATTATGGAAGTCAAAAGAGCAAATATATATATATATGAAAAAAAATGTTAAATTTTTTCTAATTTTGCATGTTTGTGCGAACATACCCTCCAAAACTTTACGGTTGCCAGAAAAATTTAGGTGTATGTTCGGGCAAACAGTCTAAAAAACTTGAAAAAGTTGCCATTTGTAAAGAAATTTTCCATCAACCTGACCAGTAGTGCATTGTTTGTCTTTGCCATGAATTTTGTTTACAAAATCGAAGGCAGCAATTTGGTAAAAAAATTATACATCTAAATTATTTATTTATTTCTTTCATTAGTGAAGTTTTTTAATGGATGCATTGAAGTTAAATTAAAAATTAGTAACACATTAATGATGTTAAGAAATGTATATTCTTATTGTGTTACTAATGGTCTCCTTGTAGCATCTAGCAATCATGGGATGAAGACATGATCATAACAAACTACTAATGCTTGTTTTGCAGGACATTGTTGAAGACCATTGTGTGTTTGTCAAAACCATGTGTGTGAATTTATTAGATTAAATAACACTTTGTTTGGTGCTTAAAATGAACTTTTTATTTTTTCTGGCATGTCTACAGTGTTTAAATCCCTAAGAGTTGCATTGGACGTATCCTCTCCCCTCGCCATTTGTGGATCTTGGGTGTAAGAGAAATCCATGTAACTTCTATAAGAGGCCTTCCTTAGACCGAGATACTCGATATTGGGTATGCCAAAGGATGACCTCAGAGTGGTAATGAGCCAAAAGCTAGGTCAACATTCCAACCACTATATAAAATTTGATTACAATGAAAGTCATGTCAGCGGTATTTCTGAGTGATAGCTCTCCTCCAGTACCCTTATGGTGCATCAAACCTCAGTTCTCAAGGCTGGGAGACCTTCTAAGGAAGTTTATCTCTCACTTGCTAAACAGAATGCCCTTACTAAAAACCATGTTTTAGTGGCCAAAATCCTTTCTATCCACTAGCTCAAGGGGTCACCCATGCTTGTGAAGACATCTTACATTCTCGCGATCCTTAGTAGAGACAACAGTCCCTTGGGAAGTCATGCCCCTTGAGACATGGATCTTGGTAGCCTTGAGAAGTGAGTGTGCTCTAAGGGGGAACCTGTGGTGCCAAAGTCCTAAGTTGTCTACTCTGGATAAGCGTGGTTGAACTTTGATTCAAGTAGGAATTCAGTGGATACAGTCCTAAAGCCTAGGTTGTGGTGTGATTATTCACTTTTAAAAATAGTTATTCTTGTCTTAATGTGTCTTGTGTGTGTGTAAACATAATCAAGATAAAAGCCAACATTCAAATTTACACCTTGGAAACTTGCAAAACCTTGTCAAAACATCAAACATTGTCAAAACCTTGTCAAGATTTCACCTAAGTTCAAAAAACCTTACATATACCTCTATCATTAGCATAATCATATTCCTAAATGTCATTTTTGACTTACCCTAGTGGTATATCCCCCTCATATTGCATTGTTCAAACCCTAGCATCATTTTCACTATCAAACCCTATCAAATTGTCCATCAACCAACTTGTCTTCTTAATCACCTATCTTCATTTTGCATAGCCTAAACATCATTATCAACCCTAGGAAACCATCCCTTGCATAGTCCACTTTGTGTACACCTACCTTTAGCATCCTTACCAAGTCCAAAACATAACCCTAACTTTCATTTTGCATATCATAATCTTCATCTTGCACACCTTCAAAATGACACCTTGCATTTGCACTTGCATAACATCCCTAGGACATTTGCACTTTGCATATCAAAACCCTAGGTTATTTATCATTTCCTCACATTGCATAACATCCCTAAAAACTTAAAAATCTCAAAAACACTCATATGTTGCATACCCACATCTTAATTATCAAGTTTTGACCTCTTTTACCAACTGCAGCCCTATTTTACCAACTGCACACTTTATGGGCATAGTTGGTAGTTTTAGGGTGCACTTGGTAATTAGATGTTTCATTCTAGGTTCTAGAACCCTAATTTTCACTTCCACACCTTGTATTACATCCCAAGACCTTAGGAAACACTCTAAATCACTCGAAACACTCAAAATTTGCATTTTAGGCACCCTGCATCCTTATTTTACCAACTGCAACCCTTTTTTTATCAACTGCACACTTCAAGTGCATAGTTGGTAGTCTTGGTGCATACTTGGGAGGTATAAAGTTCATTTAGGTTTCCCTCCACTGCATCTACATTCTGAGGTATCATGCTAGCACTCACTAGGACACAACATTTGGAGTTGTCAAATGCAATAATGGCACCTATAAGGTCTCATCAAGAATCAACCATCGAAATCCTCCAAGGTACATTTGAACACATCAATGTTAATCCCTTGTTTGATGAGATACCACTAATTCCTAAATATCCCAAAAGGACGTTAAGACTTGATTTTAAGACTCACATCATTTGGAGTTACATCATTTGGAGAAGAAAGAAGGACATGAGAGCTACAAACGAAAGAGGGGATTTCTAACATTATGTTTGCTTCTTTTGATAGATGATGCCATTGTCTTTTATGCAACAATTTATTCTTGAAAAAATAGACTGATATTTTTTCATAAAATGAAAAGCAATTTATTTTTTAGGAGAAACATTCTAGTATCCATACCATGTTATTTGTTTTTGATTCAATGATGGCTTAAGAAGGATTTGGTTCTTTGCCACTTGTAAAGAATGCAACTCACAGATTTTAGTCATATAATGAAGAATATTTATGCTTTTTTGTAGATGACTACATTCTATTGATTTCTGTCAAACAATTTAAAAGTACCAACAGCAACAGACAAATCTGTACAGTGATTTTTTTATCTAGTTATTGCGCAAAATTTATCTTGAGGAAAGGGATAAATTATTATTATTATTTATTTTATAATGGGAAACAATAAAGGAAGGAAAAAAAAATATGCAAGGAAAAGATTTGATGAAGTAGAACAAAGAAATATTCAGAAGACTATGACACGTTATCATCAAATTAAACAAGGTGAAGGAAATGTTGAAGGAGGCTCAACAGAAGTAGAAATAGTGCATATGGGAGAGAGGTTAGGAACACTCCCTATGGAATCTCAAACAATGAATTTTGAAGAAGGTTCAAGATCAATCCCTACAAAGGTTCAAATAACAAAAGTCAAAGAAGGGTCAGAATCTTTCCCTGTTGAATCTCAAACAATGGATGTTGGAGAAGGCTTAAGATCGGTCCCTGTAGAAATTCCAGTAACAAAAATTAGAGAAGGGTTAGGATTAGGTGTAGGAACTAGTATGGATGAACTCTTAAATATTGTCCAATCTATAAAGAATGGTATTTCTCATAAGAATTTAGATCATTTACTTAAAATGGATGTAGATAAACTGAGAAAACTTGTAGCTAGTGTTCAACCATTAAGTTTGTCTAAGAAAAGGTCAATGAAGAAGAAGATAAAAGAAATTATGACTCAATTTGATAACAATGAAACACTTGAACAAGCTCAGTTGCTTTCACTTTTTCTTACACAAAAAAAGTTACAAGAAGCATTGAAATTGTTAGGTGTAAACACAACATCAAAGAAGAGAAGATTTTCTAGAATGCAAACTGATTTGATTGAAAATGTTAAACAAGGTTTGAGAAACATAGGAAAACACTCTCGAACTAAAGATAAGTCTATGGCAAGAAAAGTGATGTTGATGTTTGTTGTAAGTAAAAATATGTCTCAAAATAGACAAATATCTTCAATTTCATCTAAAATGGGTTTTAGTAGGAAAATAATGAGACAATATGTTAAGAGAAGATTAATTGTGGATGACAGTACTATGGAGGGCAATTAGGCAATCATGTGTAGAGCACCTCGTTCTGATAGAATTGAAGAGTTATTAAAAAATTTAGTCATATCATTTTAGATTAATAACACTCATCCTTCATCAAATAGTAGAGATGTTATCAGGCATAAGATTGCACCCAGTCAATATGAACATCATACAAAACATTGGTTGGACACAACATAGCATGAGTTATATGTGTCATTTTGTAATGAACATCCTAATGTAAAAGTTGGGCAAACATTGTTTGAAAAATTGAAGCCATACTTTGTGAGGTCAAACAAAGTGTTTGAAACTTGTTGTTGTCGTCATCATATTGAGTTTGATCTCCACTATCAAGTATTTCGAAATTTTATAGAAGACACATATGGTTTTCATGTTGCTCCTCCTAGTAGTAGAAGTGAGTTTATATCATCCATTTTGTGTGACAACATAGGTGATCCAACTGGTAAATTAAATTGCATCAAAGGATTATGTGAAACATGTGGTGAATTAGCTCTATTTCCTTTGAAAACTAAAAATATTGATATAACAAAAATATTGAATTGCAAAAGTTACAAGTATGTCAAGAATGAAACAAAGTTGGGGAAAGAAACAAAAAGGTTGGAATATGTTGAAGAGGAGTTGCCTATTCTAACATTTATGGACAGATTTAAGAAATTGATTCAACCTTATATTTGTCATGCATTTTTTGCAAAGTGGCAAGCACAACAGTTTCAAACTCTGAGAGATAATTTTCCACTTGGAACAATTATATCAGTTGTTGATTTTGCAGAGAACTATTCATTTGTTTATCAGAAAGCAATTCAATCAAATTATTACTTTAATAAGGTCACTATTATGGTACATGTTTTGTATAGACATGCATAGTTAGATTTGGATGGTGTTCAGAGTATAGTTCAAGCACGAGTAATTATAAAAGAATATCATTTTTATATAAGTGATGATAAAGAACATGACATTCACTATGTAGAACATTGCTTCAATACATTCTTTTCTTATTTGAAAGAAAGAAACATAAATGTTGATAAACATTATGTTTGGTCTGATGGATGTGCCACACAGTTTAAATCATCTAGACCATTTTATACATTGTGTAGCTATCATCGCAATGAGAATATAAAACACATATGGAATTTCTTTGAGAGTGGCCATGGAAAAGGTGAACATGATGGTGCTAGAGCTTGCATCAAACGTGCTTTGTGAAAGTACCAAATGAATTATCAGGGAGTTTGTGTACATGATGCACATGATGTTGCTGAACGGTGTAAGACTCATTTTGCATTAGATGAGGTTGGGACATCATCAACAATGAGCCGACAGGCACCATATAGAGTCTTCTAGGAGATAACAAGTATGGATGTGTATGTTTGTTTAACTTTTATGCAATTAAATTATTAAATTTTATTGTTAAGTTTTATTTTTGAATTCATTGAAGTTTAAATTTAATTTTTTTATATTTTCAATTTAACAAACTTTCAAGTGTTAATAGAAAAAACATGCATTGTTATGAGACGATAGAAAAGACATGTTCCTTACATTCAGTCATGAGTACAGATAATTGCAATTGGACACTGAAGACAAGAGAATGCTCATGTTTTTGTGACAGTTGCATTGATGAAAACTATGAAGAATGCATCAATCAGACACATGGATATAAAGGTGCATGAATTTCAGTACCACTTGATGTTACTGATACATTTGATAAAGAAGATGAACATTTTGATGATATTCCATTGATTTTTAATGATTATAATCATATCTTTGGATTGGTAAAAGTGGGTGAGTATCATAAAGATTAATCTCAACTTTTTATTTAATTATCAATTTCAACTATCTTATATATATTGTACACATGCATTCATGTATACTTGTTATGCAGGAGATGTCTTTGCAGTGATTGCTGAGCTTGGAAATCATGAAGGTGTTAGTTATTATTTATTACGATGTATTGCAGAGAGGAAAAATTTATATGACCCTGAAGAAAGTGATAGAATGTTGTTCCCCATAGGTAAATTATACATATACATGTACATGCACATATATATTTAAATAAATATATATATATCTAGGTAACTTCATAGCTGTCAAATTTTAAAACACTTAAATTTGTGGTACAAGTTCTATTGTGATAGAAGGAACATATTTGAAGCAAGAAAAAATAGTCCAACATGGAATACACTTTGTTGATTATCAACTTGACAACAAGGTTTTACAATATAGCCACCTGGTCATTGCAATAGGGCTTTGTCTGCATCCAGTCAAACTTAAGCGTGTATGTCACAAGTGGAGACTAGACAGTGAAGATCATGAAAAAATATTGCATGTTATAAGTGTACATCATGGTTGATTAGACCTTTGAGATTTATTTTATAATAATCTGAATATCAAGTTTGGTGAAATTGTGTTTTTAATCTAAATATCCGAGTCTCAATTATCATTAGTTTATTTAAAAACTATAATATTATTTGTACTATGGATGAATTTAATAATTTAACAACTTGAATTTCATAAGTGATAAATTATATATTTTTTTCTACTTAATTAGATTTAGGGTTAGGTTCAATTGTACTCATTGTTAAGAATGAAATTCAATTAGTTTTATAGTTATTGTTTAACAAGATTAGCATATAAAAAGTAAGAACTTATTTTTAAAAAGAATTGTGTGAGACTGCTTGGAATCTGATACCCGAAATAGCATCATTACAAAATTTCCCAGCTAAGAAAAGGGTTTCCCTTAATCATCTACGATTCTCCATACTCCACCTTAAAAAGTTCCAAGGAAATTCAAGTAGTTGCAAATAATAAATATGGTGATTTTGTATCATTGTAAAATAGAATGCATACTTTCTAAGCCCATGGAGGTCCTCCAAAAGTTATAATTAAAAACCATCCATTAAAGAAGATCAAAAACATTATTATTATGATAAGCTTCCACGAAAAACTACTTTAGAGTCAGTTCAAAGAAATTCGTTGGATGACAGAAAATTGAACTCTCATTAAAAAAAGAAGTATTTTCTGATTGTAGACCTTTATAAAACTAGTTTGTAAACAAAAAAAATTATGATTCTTAGTTAGGTTATGTAATCCTTTGATTTGACAATTTAAAATCAGTAGAGAATATTCTGTTTTGGTTAAAATCCTTTTCCATTTTTCAAGTAGTCTATTAACGTTGAGCTATTTACAAAAAAAATGAGCCTACACATTGATTAGGAAAAATTATTAGCTGAGGCTTTTGAGTGCATTATTTCCCTCACTTCCATCACAATGCAAGGAAACTCATAAAAAATAGATACAACACAACTTAAATGTATCCCAAGTCAATGAAGAGAAACTTTTGCTCCACCAATACCAGAAAATAGAGAAAGTACTCTGATGCCATTAGGATATAATGCTTTCAAGACTGATAAATGATATGCAACTATATCTTTTTGGAATGAATTACCCAAACAATGCAAGTGATCAGTCAAACAAGAAGTTCCATGAGTGTGATCTCTATCAAATCCTAATATAAGCTCTATCTCATGAAACTCTAGAGGGACGAGGTCACCTGGCTCCACCCATACAAAATTCCACTGTTCACACTTTTGAATTATATATTTCTGCCCACTATCTTGCAATTTCCCTCATGAATTTTGAATCATAACTCTTAGTTGATCAATAAGGAAAGTGCCACATCATCTTGAGTCCATGGAATTCAATTTTGTCCTCTAATCCCATGAAGGCCAATACTTTTTTATTTGTGGAAGTGCTTCCTGAATAGTCATGGGGGGGAGAGGTTTTTCTTGAAATCGCTCTTCTATTGGAACGTTATGCACATACTCTCTTGCTCTTCTGGAAGCTGAAAAGAACATTGAGTCCACCAACTCTAGTTCAATACAATTAAATTTTTTGGATATTGTCTTCCAAATATCCTTCGATGCAAAAGCATCATTCTCATAGTAGAAAAAATGTGGCCCTTGCATGAATGCATTAATTTCCTTTGAACATTGGCCAATAGGTTTCCCAGGAACTCCAAAACCAATTAGTTCCTTGGGACACAAATTAGGGATTGCATCACATGTAACACCTTGCCAAGGGATCCAAATAATTAACCTAAAATTTTCACTAAGTTTGGTAGCATTTTTATTTTATTTTATTAGTAACTCCATTTAAACTTATACATAGTAATGGGAGCAATAGCAATAACCATCTAAAAGTAAACATAAACATAATAGGTTACATTCCTTCAGGATCCCTTAACATAGAATTATATCTAAATCAATAAATATTAATGAATCCATCTAATACAACATCCACATGAAATAATAATGATAAGTCCAATGTTTATACATTACATTTTTGAATGCTCAATTATCCACTATACATTTCATAGGGTATGAAAGGCATAAAAGAATATACATATGTGAAATAAAGTACATCATCCTATTCTAATCCATGATGCAAAAAAGTAAAGGTAATCACATGTCATACATGATACAACATCATAGAATATATAGACATCCATAATAAAAGATCAAACATAATAAACTAAGTGCATGATTCCTCCCAACCGTAAATAGCATCATTAGACCATCATGGGTCCTAGTCATCCCTCCATATGTAACATTCCAAATCACTAAAGAGATCATCGGTATTAACATAGTAGGAATGTCATACATATACATACTGCATCATATACAAAAAGTAATCTAACATATGCTAATCATTAATGAAAGGATACATATCCACCATCATAAAGAATGCATCAACCATAGTGTCTCAAATGGATCTCAAATGATAAGAGTGGAAAAACACTACCACCCAACCGTGTGGAACCTAAGTGGTCCACTCCCACCGTGCTAAGGAGATAATCTCAAGTTCCAAATAGGCTATCAAAATCACATAGCAAGAATATTTTGTAAATACCTAAAAGTATACTAACTTAGAGGTTCCAATCACAAAACTGACATCTAATCCCATGGCCAAAGGCACACAATGACATGTAGGAAACCTACTATGCAAGTAGGAAAGTGTCATCGCAGAAATCATGTAGAAGTTACCCTGGAAGTTAGCTTAGGACTCCAGGGTCCCTACTGATCCTTATGCAGCCACTAGTATCCTCTCATACTGACAAGGCATGGTATGGAATGCAAGGTCACAACCAAGCATTCTCTCTACTCCCATCTGATAAAGGGCCACACCACCCTTACCCACTCACAATCAAGAATGCCACAATATGGAGACCAAAAAAAAATTTAAAAAAATCTTCACAAGCAATTTTATTATACCTGAAAATTCAATAGCAATTACAATAACATTTTTCCAAGATCTCTCAAGATCCAATCCAAACCCAAGCTAGTCCAGATCCACACTCTGGTAGAAACCTCTGAGATCTCAACTTGTGCTCGCAAGCCACCAAGCAACCTCCTTGTTTCTAAACCGCAGTCACTAGCTCTTCTCAGAAACCTAATCCAAGATCCAAGTGTAAACTGCCTCATATTCGACGCTCTGTCTACACACTCACAAGTCCACAATAATCCTGCTATAAACTGCCTCACATTCGGCGCTCTATCCACAGACTCAGGAAAACTCACTCTTCACTTTCTTCTTCTCTTTCACACCTTGAAGCCTTCCAAGCTTCCCAAGCTTCACCTTCTCAACTTTCACCTTTCCAAGCTACTCCTTGAGCTTCCACTTCTCAAGCTTCTCCTTGAGCTTTCACCTTCTTCTCGAGCTTCTCCTCCTCGAGCTTCTCCTTAAGCTTCTACTCCTCAAGCTTTCCCCTTGAGCTTCTACTCCTCAAGCTTCCCCCTTGAGCTTGATTTAGAAATGCTCATATGCCTTGCTTAAATAGGCACTTCTAACCCAAGACATTACAAACACAACCAATGTGGGATACAACTATCTTTAAATAAATATTAAATTCCCACCCAAATACAACTAAGCACCCAACATATATTAAATACATGATTTATCCAAAACCTTCTAGAATTTCCACCTACACACCTCGATTAATGGAATGACAACTATTTTTCTTATTTTTCTATTTTATGCCACCTATGCACCTCGAAAATAGAAATTCCTCTTTTTTTTCTTTTTCTCCTTTTTATTTTTTTATTATTTCTCCTCTAATTTTCGTCACTTTCTCTCTCCTCCAATTTTTTTTTTTTCCAATAATTTTCCAATGCAAGATGCTCCTACATCACCATCCTAGTTTGTACTAGCACTTGAGGCATGGGTGAGAACAAAGAATTATCTTTTTAGGTTCATTAAGTCAATATTAGTTGAGAATATTTTCACTTATTAAAACAACTTACAATGAGTTACCCTGGTAGCCACTTAGGGCCTCGGCCCCCATTGCAAGCCACTTCCCAACACTACAAGCAGATAACCTACCCTAAGCTCATGGAATCATAAATCTTATAATCACCCCAGTCTTATACAAGCAACTGGAAAGAAATACCAAAAAATAATCCACAATAAGAGGAACATCAAATATCCATAATAAAAGTATCAAATCTCCATAAGCAACTAAAAAGCATCCATAGATAATCATGACCACAATAGTTCTCTATTGGCAACTAAAGGTATCACTGATAATCAAAAGTATCCATTGGTTCTCAATAACCAAAATATATCTTAAAATCATACTGATCGAAGACTCCAAAATGGTCAAGTCAAAACATGTCACAACATGACATCATAAATCAACATTTTAGTCCCATCATGGAGACTGGAAAGTAATCCAAGGATAACTGATCAATGACTCAAAAATGATTAGGTCAAGTGTCTCATACATAAGAATCTTAGCTTCACTCAAGAAGACTGGAACACAATAACAATTAGTACAAATATTTCATAGAGCATTCCATCACATTTAACCATGGTTGGGTTTATAAAGATTGGAATTAAGACATCATCATGAAATCACAATCATAACCCTCGAGCCTTTGGTAGACGTCCTATACTAGTCAACACTAGTCAACCCAAAATCCAAAACAAATAGCATAGATAATATACAATGCAAGCACATGTTTTGGTTTGCTAAAATTACATAACTGAATTGAGTATGGAGGTTTTAGTTTCTATTTCCAATTCTAGATGTTGAATGGAGGAATGTTTTGTACGTTTTCCCTAACCCATGTGTATGTTTGGTAAATAAAGGTTTCCCCTTATAACTCTAAAAATCGATCTTCCAATTATTAAAATGATATTTTGTTTATATAAATGTTATTTGAAAACATCCCCCATTAAATTTAAATAGTAAATTTTGACATGAGAATTTACCAATTAATTTCATAAACATCTTTTCTTCATAATCCAAATCAATTAATTAAATCTATATAGTTAAACTGTAATATTACAAAATAATTTATTATTATAAAGGATGATCATTTAATTCAAATCATTTATCAAATATGATAATTATTAATTACTAATAACATATATACATACTTACATATATACATACATACATACATATCTATATATATATACATACATATCTATATATATATATATATATATATTTATATATAAATATATATACATACATACATACATAAATATATATATATATATATATAATTATTAATATTAATGATAAATATTTTAAAATGTTTTAAGAAATTTGAAATGGAGAAATTTGATTTCATCCCCATCAAATCGCATCACACATAACACATATATATATGAAGTGCCATTGTCGGCACGTGGTACTCTGCAGTCGCAGGGCCTACGGCGACAACGGGTACTTCGTACCTTCTGTCATCGTAGTGCTTGTGACAGTAGGTACCTGCGAGGATAAGGAGTATGGGGGTGCGAGTTCTATCCCCCCCCCCCCCCAAAAAAAAAAACTATGTAATATGATATTTTTTTTTACTATAACATTTTACAAAAAAAAACGTTTGTTATCCATTGCGATCTGCAGTGACTTTAACATACGGTTTATTATATATATATATATATATATATACGTATGTATATATATGTATATTTATATTTAAATGTATGTATATATATATATATGCAGATCTGAATAAACATGTCTTTATCTACACAATTTTAAAATAATGGCTTTCAATTTAAAGAATTTCCATAAAATATTTGTTCTCCAAATTTACCCAATAATTCCTCTAATGGATTTGGCTATAAATTTAAACCCTAGCCCCATAATCTCCTCAGATCTATGCATATAGGTTTCACAAATAGATTTTAACTACCCATATCAAGAATGCATACAACCAAAATTGGAAAAACCCTTAGAAAGCATTTGGAAGACAAGAAGAAGAGAGGAAGTGCAAGATGTGAAAATAACATAAGAAAAATCACAAGTGTTTACCCAAATTTTGATGCTAATTCGTTTCTTCTCAGAAAACCACAGAGCAAGCTCCTCCCTTCTCCAACATTTCGAGTCCTCCCTCCAAAACGCTCTCTCTAAGCCTCTAGGAGTGCCTGAATATAAAGGACTCTTAGGAAGCACCTAGAATGTCTATAGAAACAACTAGAAGGTGTTGACAACTAAGCATGAGCTTTTCAACCTTCTAGATGAGTCATAAGGTTGTAGACACCATGTGCTTAATTTGTGCGCTAACCCCCATGTTGTTTACATATGAGAAATAAAAAGGTGCACTAACTCCTAGGCAAGCTTATAACTTTTATTTTAATTTTTATAAATTTTATTTAATTTTATATTACTTTTATTATTATTATTTATTTATTACATTATTATTATTAATTTTTAATTAATTACTTTAATTAATTCTTTTCTCAATTAATTTCTCATTTAATTAATTATAATCAAAATATCAAAGATCATGATATTATATTAATTTTTTCCCAATAATTAATTTATTAATTAAATCTATTTATTAAGACTTAATTAATAGAAAATCCACTATAGACCTCCAAGATAAAATATGAAAACCCATCATAGAACAATCCATACAAAATCAGTCTAAAGGGTTAAAAATCACGAATTATGTCATCTGACACATTCGGTGGGAAAAATATCCAGATACTTGTCCTATCTCTCAAGGACAATGGTTTTAAGGGTTTGAGATTTGGACTTGAGAATTTATCTCCCTTCTCTTATCATTGAGATAATGTAATGGGGTACACTTATTCTGGTAATTTAGGAAAGTCGATACCTGGTACCTGCAACCTACATAAAAACCATGCATGTACATACAATATATATAATGCTAAGCTAAACAAACAATGGCAAGAAGTGGCGCATCATGTAGATCTCGACTAGCAGGTGACTACAACTCCCTTCCTTAACCACATTAGAAACACCATACATAAGAACAAACACGCACACCATACACATGCAAGTATGGGGTAAGTATCCATAATAAAACAAATGTGAAAATAACCATCTAAATAATCATCATCAATAACTGAAAGTAATGTAATGATCATCATGCATACATGAAATATAGAGTCTAAATAATCTCATCATACATCAACTGAATCCATAACATTATATTTGATAGTCTTGAAACAATACTACTAATCCATCAACATAAAACTAGTCTAACATAGTTTGACAATAATAGCAACAATGTGTCCAGAAAGATGTCAATGAGGGTAGGCACTACATCACATACTTCAAACATTGCTTGCTTGTCTTGCATACCCTCTATGTATTTTTCATACTTCAACACTTTCATTATCTATGTTACAATTTTGAACTTACACAATTTCATTATCTATGTTACAATTCTTAAATATCAACTTCTTTTCAAACTATTGAATTTCATCTTTGATTAAATGTGTTTTTAATTGTACGAACATAAGTTCTTAATTATCAAATTTAGTTTATTAAAAAAATTATAATTTAATAATTTAAATTAATTGTACCATGGATGAATTTAATAATTTAAATTCATTTATCAATTTTTTTCAAACTAGATTGAATTTCATAAGTGAAAATTAAACATGTGTTTTTAAAATTGTAAGATTATAATTTCATAGTTATCATTTAGGTTAGTTTATTAAAAAACTATAAATTTTAATGTTACTTTATTACATCTACGGTCATGTACTCTTAAAGTTTAAATTAATATAGTTATTTAATATTATATTTTGTAAAAGTTCTCTAAAATAATGTATTGGCTTACCTAATTAACATATTTTTATCTACATAAAACTAATATTTATCTTTAGCGGGTTAGTAACTGATAATTTAAGAACTATGTATCTTTCTAACTTCCTACTAATTGATAATTAATATACATGTACACATGTCTCAAGATCATGTTCTATAGCTATAACACAAAAAAATACACATATGTACACATATACACATCTCAAGAATAAACATCTACAGATCTAATATATCTCTATGTATCTATAATGCAAACTGTAAATCTCGAATAAATACATGTATGTAGAAAAATATAAAAAGTCATATATACGTACATGTGATGGTATCTAACTACTAAAATACTCAATAATCAAATAAATAGTGAAAGTACATGCATGTCATCAAGGAACTAAAATACACATGTCTACATGTAAACTGGACCTCCAATATATAAATGCATCAAAAAATATATAAATCTGATCTACTACTAGAGGGACCCCTCAAGATGCATATGAATAGAATGACCCTCTGATCAAGTCTCCTGTACATCCTCTCATTGAGGCACATCAACCAAGCCCTGCAAATATATATACACATATACATACATGTGTTAGAGTTCTATCTTTAAAACATATATATACATACGTGCATCATGTACATGTATATTCAAATTAAATATGAACTTGCATATATATATAGATATATATCTAGTTTTCATAATATTTAAATAACTTTAAAAAAATTTAAAACTCAAGTACCTGAGCACTACTAGGTGCCTCAATAGAATCATCTCTCTCATGTACATGATGTCCTGAACCAACAATATGTGTAACCATGTGCTTAGCGACCTATGCCTACATGATTTATTATGAGTTAAAGATTAAATTAAATATCTACATATATATATTTGAACTAAATTTTTCAATAAATGAACATATTTTTTAATTTCATATATATTTAAAATTAAAAATAAATTATATATGTACCTGAGTCTCCGGAGGTGGAGGATGATCATCAAACTCCATTGTATCATCTACTGATGCACCTGAGCCTAAAACTCCATGTCCAATTGTTAGTAAATTTGAGTGAAGTGGACTGTGTAACTAGCTGGGTACATTTGGTGTAGAATTAGTGCTGCTAGGTTCGAACAACAGGTCCATGTATGATGAAATACCTAGGTTCGAACTAGTATCAATCTCAGACAGGCCTCACAACTACTCACCAAAATCATCAAGATCCTCAGCTGTGATATGGACATCTCCAACTCATATGCTTGAGTCATCTGTAGAGTGTTGTGAGTCTGGTGCCAAATGCTATGAGCTACGCACAGGTGTATCATCTGTCACTGGTATGGCAGCCTGTGTCTATGGAACTATGTCGAGGCTCTGATGTTGTCTAACAACATCCATCACCGAGTGTACTGGAATCCTCTATGTATCAGAAATATAGCTAATAAAGTGCAACATATCCTCCAAAAAATACAGTGCCATATCCATATGTTTCTGCTATCCTAAAAGACCACGAATATTGCCTGGTAGTGGTAGCCCAGCAGCTCTATATGTCTCATCAAAGGAGGCAGCTAAAGTGCTACTAGATGCCTGTGAAGATGGTTGACCAAGTGGACGAGGACATCGACTATGAAGCTAATGACCAATAGAATTTGATGTGATACTAGCCACTACAGAGGTAATGTGCCCAATAGTGTCAATTGCTTCCCTCTAAGAAGCAATGATGACTCTATCTGCAATAGGCACATGTGCAAGAGTCACAGGAGGTATCCTCGATCCAACAAGTGGCAAACGATCTACACTGTAGTACTGGTCACAATTTGTGTTCCTACCACGCCCTTGTCTGCAATAATCAAGAATATCCAAGTAGTTGATGTTGAGCCCTATACGGAACTCAGTGTACAACTGCTATGCAAAATAAAGGGGTATCTAGTCATTATTGGGATAATGACCATATGCAGCTAAAAATCGTGGATAGATCATGCTAGCAATAATAGGGTCTCTACATCATGTGACTCTGTAGCCTCTCACCCTACCCTGTGTTCCCTCATAAACTAGAAAGAGCTCTCTTTGCTACCCTCTTGACATCATCGAATGATGCATTTCCTGAAACCTCAGCCCAAGCTCCCTAGATATGGAAGCTAATATGGCAGGAGTAAATCAATGTGAGCTCTAAACCTAGCTGTCAAATCCTGTAAACTCCTACATATCGTAGTACATATGTCTCTATAAAGACCATCATCAGAGGTCAATATAAAGTGCTGCAGTCTAGTAACCTCTTGCTCTAAAAATGCAAATAAAGCATCAATATCGATGCATGGAAGTGGTGCAATAGGACCTCTAGTAGGAGCTATAGGTGCAGCCTGACCTGGAATAAGAGCTGCACCAGGAGCCACGATAGGACCTACACCACCAGGAGTTAGAACATGAGTTGTACATGATGAGCCCCACTAGAAGCTGCAGCATGAGCCCCACCACAAGCTGCACAAGGAGCTAGATCAAAAATTGCATTAGGTGCTACAATAGGAACCGTATCAACCTATGCCACAATAGGAGCCGTAGTAGGAACTACATCAGGTGCCGCACCAGGAGTTGCATCAAGATGATCGTGTGAAGCCATATCTGTAGAAATGTATGAAGAGCTAAACTGCCTACTATACACATAATTTTTTATTTTTAACATTAAAAATTATACACATGTAATTGAACATACATCACACATCATGGACCTAGATAATCTGTAACACATCCAAACCTAGATTAATTTGCACATAAGTATAAGATAAATTTAAAGTTGAGAGTTTGGTTATGGTTAGAGTTAATTTACTATTCTAGGATTTTATTATACTTTGGGGGTTATTATTAGAGAATTCAATTAAAGGGTAATAAATTATTTATATTACTCTTAAATGATAATGTTTTGAGGTTTAGGTTTAAAGTTGGGTTACATATATATCATTTAAAACAAGGGTGAATACTTCATGTATGTACATGTGTTTGAATGTATGTGCATGTATCTCAAATGTAATTTTTAACAATTTAGGATTAGGGTCAACTTGTTTTAATTTTATGTAAGTTAGGCCTCAATTAGGTTTTGAAATAGGGTTTTAGTGCAATTAGGCTCAATTTTAGGGTAAGATTTAAGACCTTATGACATTGTTAGGGTTTACACAAACTTACATAATTTCTAGCATTAAATTTAGGGGTTAATATTAAGGTCCATGGTTAAGAATTTAGGATAAGGGAACTTAGCATATGAAGTTTATGATTTGGTTCAAGATTATGATTTAGGGTATTTATTATCATTTATAATCTTGGGTTTAGAAATTAAATTTTAAGATCAAGGTTAGGGTTAGGGTTTGGATAATGGTTAGGGTTAGGGTTTGGATGTACATGTATGTTATATTCATACCTAGATATGCAAATTAATCTACATTCTTATATATGTATAATTTAGGATCTCCCCTTAAGACATGTCATTGAATTATATAGTTAATTATATACTTCTAATTATTAAGACATTAAAAATAATAACATATGTACATTTAATCATGAATATTGAAAACATATGTATGCACATCTATATCTAACACATGAACATATTTACATGTACATTTATGAAATAAAATATACATTTTAATCTACATTCTTATGTATAATTTAGGATCTCCCCTTAAGATGTGTTATTAAATATAGTTAATTACATTTAGTTATAAGATAAATTAAGATCAATAGTTAACATATACACAAATTATACATATAAAAATATGAATTTATTAAAAACCTATACATACATCTACTTTTAACCATGAACAAATATACATGTAGATCTATGTTCAAAATTAAAAATTATACATTCTAATCTATATTTTTACATGTACAATTTAGGATCTAGACCCTTAAGATATGCCATTTAATTAAACTTCTAAGATTAAGACATTAAAGTGAATTTGACATATATACATAAACATTAATATCAAAAACATACATGTCTACATTTAAAACATAAATTTTGTAATGTTTTCCTAATTTTTTAAAAATATTTTTTCTAATGTATTTCTAAATTTGTTTTCTAAATTTTGTATTATTATAAATTTTCTAATGTTTTTATAAAAAAAATTTCTAAAATTTATATTATTATAAATTTTCTAACATTTTTGCAATGTTTGTTTCTAAATTTGTTTTCTAAAATTTATATTAAATTATAAATTTTCTAATGTTTTTGTAATGTTTTTTCTAAATTTTATATTAAATTTGTAAATTTTCTAATGTTTTTGCAATTTTTTTAAAAAATTGTTTTCTAAATTCTCTAATGTTTTCATAATATTTTTTTCTAAATTGTTTTTTAATATTTTTCCTAAATTTTATATTATAATTTTTTTACTATTTTTCCTAATGTTTTCTAATGTTTTCTATATAATATTTTTCTATTTTCTAAATTAATATAAATAAACAATAAAAATATTAAATTAACATTATGTTTTCAAAACTATTAAAAATGTAAATAACATTCAAATATGTTTTAAAAACATAAAAAAAAAATGCATTGAAAATATTAAAATCTACTTTGATAATATAAAAAAATACTTTAAAAACATTGAAAACATTAAATTAATAATATTTTGACATACCCGATTACGAGAATCGAGATGAAAGTGACAAGATGACGCTGACAGAGGTAGCACAAATCGCACATTCGCCTGAACGCCCAAAAGGAATAGTAGTCACCATGAAAATGAATTGGAAAAAGTTGGAAAAGCATTTTTAACTGCTAGAAATCCATGCACCATATGCTCGCATGAACATGTCAGTGGTGTTCGCGCGAACGTTCAGTGTTTTGAATTTTGAAAATTTTGCAACTTCTCTAAGTTTGTTCGTCCTACTAAAGTGGAACCCATTATTGTGGGTTCACCCATTTCCACAATATATTATTCATTTTTAAAAAATACATTTTTATCTTTTATATTTCTTATGTTTAGACTAATATTTTACCAATCACACACCATATGAACTCATTCTCCTTAAATATATTTGTGTAAGAAAAAACAAAGTTTGATCATCTTGCAATTAATTTTACACTACTTAGTTGTTTTCTTTGTAAAATTAATACATTGTGTACATTCCTACCCTAGTGGTTGAGAATTAAAAAAATATCTATGGTGGTTAAGAGGGCATGTTAAAATTCATCCATGTTCAACTTGAAGGACCAATTATTGTGTGTGAATGGCAGGAAGGACTACAAATTTTTCTCTGTGTAGACATCTCCAATTAAAATTTAGATTTTTAAAGTAAAAGAATTGTTTGACAATTGATTTGTGAAGGAGATGATTTAGAACAACATATGGCTGTATCACAACTAATGATCTAAAAATACAAAAAAATACAAAACAAGTGCCACAGAGTGGCTTAGTACTTGCCTTTAAGTTTTAGTATAAACTTAATTTTAATTTAATTTATTATTATAATATATTAAATATTTAGAGTAATATAAGTATTATATAGTTATGGTTTTGATAACTATAGTAATAAATATATTTTTATTAATTTTTTATTTAAATAATTATCAATTGTTAATTATAAAGTAATATTAATTTAAATCTTAATTTTAATTTAATTTATAAATATGCTTATTGATATATATTTTCTATTTATTAAAGTATATATTATTGTCTTAACATTTTAATTAAATGACAATAATTACATTTTTAAAAATATAATATTATAAGTATAAAAATCTAAACTAAATTAGTACAACTAAAATTATTAAACAATAATAAATCATTAATAAAAAAAATATCTTTCAAAAAAATATTTTTAAGAATTACTATGATTTTAAATATATGAAATATGTCCATATAATAGTGAAATCAATTCATATAGAAAAATATTTTGTAAAAATTATAAAGTTAAAAATCTTGCATGTATATTGTGCACAATACCAATAGAAATGAAAAAAATTAGTTGCTACTTAATGCATGAAATTCAAAAATTGACACAATAGTACCTAATAAGATTTCAGTTTGTTTCAACCTACCTTTAACAAGTGTCACAAAGTGGATTAATACTTGCCTTTAGATTTTGATATAAACTTAATATAAATTTAAAAACTTATTATAATATATCTTAAAATATTTTTAAAAATCAAATTATTATATAGTTATAAATTTGATAATTACAATAATATATAAATTTGATTATACTTATATAAATAATTATGAGTTGTTAATTATAAAGTATAATTAATTTAAGGCAAGAGCTTACAATGTATTGGTAAATTGCAAGCCTCTCATCAGGTTTTGGGTTCAAATCTACTTGAGATTAACACATAATAATAAAAAATCTAACAATAATAATAAAAATGAATGATAAATAATCTAGGCTTTGGCCAATTACCTATCAAATTTTTTTTTAAAATAATTAATTTAATCTTGCTTTTATGTGTGTGTATATATATACACTCTATTGATTATATCTTACTAATATATTATAAAAATATATATAATATCAATATGTGAATTGGATTCACCCAATCAAATTATTGAAAAATATTTTGTAAATTTTATAAAGTTACATATTTGCAGCTATATTGTTCATTAATTTTATGATAACAATTAAAAAATGATTATTTTAACGGTAGAAACCAAAAAGTTTTAATCACTATTTAAGGTATGAAATCCAAAAGTTGTCACAATAGTACTTAGCCTACCTACAAGTACTAATAAGAATTCCTTTTAATTAAAGCGCATCTAAAAATACAAAAATACAAAATAAAATACATGCAATTTTGCTGCTCCAACTACGGTGACAAGATCCTGTAGACTGCTGTGAAAATGTATTTAAAATTTCCAGAAACATAAAACTAAACGATTAGATCTTCTCCCATCCCACTTAAAATCTAAAGACATTTTCTACATACAAATGATTGTATCCACAATCTTAAAAGAAATCTAGAATCCAAATGTTGATGGCAGGAAAGTTTACTCCTCTTTTTATGTAGAATTCAACCATCAAGAAACAAGAAACTGTGTTCAAATTTCAATTTTCAGTTTTCTTTTTTGTGTTCACCTTTCCTGATTGGTATACCCATATTGTAATGTTTAAATTATATGTAAGTGTTTGATGTTGAATTCTATTGATTTATGGGGTTTACAATAAAATCCACTCAATCATGGGGCAACTATCAGTTTTTATCTACCAACATTTTGTTGTGTTAAGTAAAATCTTCTAATGAATGAAGTTAGAATATCAATATCTGTTTGTGAGGTTGTGATGTGATTGAGTACATTAGAAAGATCTTATTTTCTTTCATTTCTAGCTATGAGAGAATTTTTAACATTTATATCAAATGTTTCTGAGCCAAGGTCCAATTGGCTAGTAAAATTTCTTTAGTTAATTGACTATTTTTAGTGTGGGTTGTTGCCTTCTGGGGTTAAGTACCAGCCTTAGTAGTTAAAACAGTAGTAAACAATACTGCGTGCAGGTACTTTTTGTGAGAAATATTAATATAAATTTAAATTTCAACTCACAACCCTAACCCTAAAAAGTTTTCTCGGCACTCGCAATTGTCGAGTGCTAGTTTTTCTCAGCACTTGAAGAAAAGTGCTCGGCATAGGAAGGTGCCGAGTGCCAAAAATTACTCGACACTTGCTCGACACATGAAGGTGCCGAGTGACAGGAAACAGGTGCCAAGTGAACTCGACACAAAGAGGAGCTCGGCAGCAAATGCCGAGTATGTCCGGCTCACAAAGGAAATGCTCGGCAACAATAGATGCTGAGTGAGCTCGGCTCCAACTAAAGTTTATAACTTAGAAAATTCCAATGTGAATGCATTCACCATTAAAACCAGAGAGTCAAAGCTTTAAGCTTTCAACCAAACTTGTCAAATGCAATGAATAGAAGAGTAAGAACAATGGATTAATTATGTTGCTTGCTTTCTATTCAATCTTGCATTAAACTATTACAAAATTTGGGAGCATTCGGCTTCAACCAGAAAACCCTAAAATTACCCTAAATTGATAATACTTCAAACTTTAATAAACCTTTAAACCTGCAACTCTAATGGTTGCATACAATGGTGCCTAGAGCAATCACTACTTCAACAAGACAAATCGAAACACAAACAAACTTACAGAGTGAACAAGGAACCACGTGCAACTACAGACACAAACTTCCTTCCTTCTTCCTTCTCTGCTCAGCTCTGCAACTTCACTATGATTTGCTTGATCTGCTCTCAATGAATGAATGAATGTAGAGACATTCCTTTTGTCATATTCTTCCTTTCCCACTCAACATTCAAATTTCAAACTCTCACCTACCAAAAATGAATGCCTACCGTCCATGAATGCCTGTGGTGATCTGACAGGGTATATGGGCGTGGGGCTCGAGGACAACTTGCAGGTATTGACGTTATTCCAACACTCCCCCTTTGTCCTGAGACCCACAAACAAGGATCACTGTTGTTCCAAATCAACTACACCAAGACTCTATCTTAGGTGCACAAAAGTTCCAATGCCTAATGGCTTGGTGAAAATATCTGCTAGCTGCTGCTCTAACTTGCAAAATTCCATCTTGATATCCCCTTTCTCCACCAACTCTCTAATGAAGTGATATTTAATCTCTATATGTTTGCTTCTCCCATGAAAGACTGGATTCTTAGACAATGCAATTGATGAGATGTTGTCACAATAAATTGTGGTTCCATCCTCTTTCCTTTCATTCAAATCTATCAAGATCCTCCTTAGCCAAATTGCTTGACATGTTGCTGCATTTGCTGCAATGTATTCAGCCTCTTCTGTAGATTGAGCAACAATAGGTTGCTTCTTGGATGCCCATGAAATTGCATCTAGTCCCATATGAAACATGTATCTGGAAGTGCTCTTCTTATCATCTAAACTTCCAGTCCAATCACTATCAGTATAGCCAACTAACCTGAAATCATTTGATGCAGTATACAAAATCCCAAATCCCTTGGTACCTTTCAGATACCTTAGGATCCTCTTTCCTACTTGCCAATGGGAATCTTTTGGTGTTTCCATAAATCTGAAAATTAGAATTAGTGCATGCATTAGGTCTGGCCAAGTTGCAGTCAAATACATTAGACTTCCAACCATACTCTTGTATAGTGTTGGATCCACTCTCTTGCTAGAGTATTCCTTGCTAAACTTCAGACCTACTGCTGTTGGTGTGGGGGCTGCCTTACTATTCTGCATTTTAAATCTCTCCAAGATCTGCCTTGCATACTTTTCTTGAGAGATGAAGATGCCATCATGCATTTGTTTTACTTCTATGCCTAGAAAGTATTTCAAGAGACCTAGATCTATCATTTCAAATTCACTTTTTATGACCTCTTGGAACTCACCAATTAGATTCTTGTCATTACCGGTAAAAATTAAATCATCTACATACAAGAAAACATTCAATACATTACCATCTACTGCCTTGATGTAAAGAGTGGGCTCACCATTTCTTTTGCTAAAGCCATTGCTCATCAAATATGAGTCAATTCTACTGTACCATGCCTGTGGAGCTTGCTTGAGCCCATAAAGAGCTCTCTTCAATCTATATACTTTGTTCTCTTCACCTGCAACTTCATAACCAGGTGGCTGCTCCACATACACTTCTTCTTTCAATACACCATTTAAGAAGGTGAATTTCACATCCATTTGAAATACTTTCTATTTGTGTTGGGCTGCAATTGCTATGACAGCACACACGGTTTCCATTCTTGCAACAGGACCATAGGTCTCATCATAATCTCTTCCATACTATTATTTGTAGCCCTTGACTACCAGCCTTGCCTTATGCCTATCAATCTTACCTTTAGCATTGCATTTGGTCTTATAGACCCATTTCACTCCAATCACATTCTTCTTGGGAGGCAATTCAGTTAGCTCCCATGTCTCATTTCTTTCTATGGCATCTATTTCCTCATCCATGGCATTACACCATTTCTTCTCCTTGATAGCTTCCTCAAAATATATTGGATCACTATGAGAAAATAATGAAAAATTAACACTCTCATCATAATCTTCATATCTTTCATCTTGGTATATCTCCCTAAGACTCTTGGTCTTTCTTGGTAATAGGGAGGAGAGTGTGGGATTAGAATCTTCATTACTGCTGCATTCCTGACTTGGTCGGTCTTCACTGGTACTCAGCACTAACACTTGATCATGCCTAGAGGAGCTCGGCAAGGTCTGAACCTACTTTCCTTTTCTTCTATTTGCTCCATCTTCTTGCTGTTCATCAGCATCTTCTTCACTCATAATTGGCACTTTACTTGAAGTGCTTGGTGACTCATCAATTTTTCCATACCAAGATTGATTTTCAAGAAATTCCACATCTCTTGAAAGCATCATCTTGTTGTTCAATGGGTCATACAATCTGTATGCTTTTGATTCTGGGATGTACCCTATGAAAATGTATTTCACACCTTTTTCATCAAATTTTTGTCTTTGCTCTTTAGGCACATGTGCATATGCAACACATCCAAACACCCTTAGGTGTTCAACTGTCCATCTTATTTGTGACCAAGTTTCCATTGGAATTCTATCACGGACTGCCTTTGTAGGACACCTATTAATTAGGTAAACTGTTGTTGCCATAGCCTCTCCCCAAAATTCAGTTGGGAGACCTTTCTCTTTCATCATGCTTCTTGCCATTTTAACAATGGTCATTTTCTTTGTTTCAGCCACTCCATTCTGCTATGGTGTATAGTTGGCTGTGAGTTCTTTCCTAATGCCATGTTTACTACAAAAATTTACAAAAGAATTGGAGGTATACTCCCCTCCTCTATCTGATCTCAGGACCTTGATATAGTGTCCACATTCTCTTTCAACCTAGGCTTTAAATTCTACAAATTTTTCAAATGCTTCAGATTTATTCTTTAAGAAATACACCCATGTCCTATGACTGAAATCATCAATGAATGTCATGAAATAAGTACTCCCCCCAATGGAAGTAACTTGCATAGGACCGACTAGGTCAGTATGCACTAACTCTAATGGATATCTAGCCCTCCTAGAATTTTCAGAATTAAAGGGAAGCCTATGTTGCTTAACCAAAATACAAGCCTCACACTTGTCACAAGAATTTCCTATTCTTGGAAAACCTTCTACCATTCTTTTATTTGACAATAAATTTAAACCAGCATAGCCAAGTTGACCATACCTGAGGTGCCATAGCCATGAGAGGTCTTCAATCACACTCCTTAGAGCTGATTGTGTGGGAGGTGCAACACAAACTTGAGATGAGAAACATGTCTCAATCCTCAAGGGAAACATTCTGTTCTTTGTCATTTGAACTGCTACAAGTAGGTTCTTGCTCCCATCTTTTTCATGAATGATACAACTATCATTCTCCAGCAACACTTTGTATCCATTTTGAATGAGCTGACCAATGCTCATCAAATTGTGCTTCATACCAGTGGCGAAATACACATTTTGTATTTCTCTTTTCTCACCTTTCTTGGTGCAGACCATAATAGATCCTTTACCCACAACTGGTAGGGTTTCATTGTTACCCATCTTAATTTCTGATTTGAAACTCTTGTCAATGAATGAAAACAAGGTTTCATTACCACTCATGTGGTTGCTACATCCATTGTTGAGGTACCAAACCTCAGGGCTTCCTTCTTCACCAACATTACACATGATGAAGGCAGTGTTTTCACTTCCCATATTCACATCAGCCACATTTTCTTGTCTTGACTGATCTTTCTGCTTCGTCCATCATTCATTTGTATAATGTCCATATTTATGATAGTAGTAGCATTCTACATTACTTTTATTTGAGTTGTAATTTTTTTTACCTTCTCTTGAAGTATTGTGTGAGGTACTTGCTCCATCTACTCTTCCTGAACATTCTGCTACAACATTTCTTTGTCCTCCATTACCTTAGCCTCTACCTCTGAAGTTTTTGCCTAAGCCATTTCTTCCTCTCCCCCTTCCTCTTGGATTTGTCTGAGCTTTGAATGCTTGCTCTTGGGTAGAAGAAGATGTCGATCTATTTATCCTATACTCATGGGTTTGAAGAGAACCCATCAACTCATCCATTGTCAAAGTAGTGAGGTCTTTTGCCTCTTCTATTGTCATGACCAAATGGTCATATTTATGAGGTAAACTCCTCAATATCTTTTCCACTATCCTCTGCTCTTGATAGTCTTCTCCATTTGACTTCAGTTGATTAATCATATTGGAGGTCCTTGAACTGAAGTCTGCAACTGATTCATTTTCCTTCATCTGAAGGTTCTCAAACTCCCTCCTTATATTATGTAGCTTTACAGTACAGACTTTATCAGTCCCCTTGAAGTTCGTCTCAAGTATATCCCATGCTTCCTTTGCATAATTTGCTGCTACAATCTTAGGGAATATAGACTATGTCGTTGCTGCTTCAATGAGACTTAATGCCTTAGCATCCTTCCTCCTTGACTCTTTCAAATGAGTCTTTTGTGCATTTGTGAGGGTAGCATACTGAGTTGGATCAGTTACATCATTGAATCCATTGACCACAAACTCCCACAAATCATTTGCAACCATAATGGTCTTCATCTTCTTTGCAAATGTATCAGAATTCTGTCCATTAAATGATGGTGGCTGTTGCCATATCTTTCTTGCATCTCCTGCTATGATCAAATATCCCAAGAAAAAAAAAATGCCCTAACTCACTGTGGATGTGGGGCCTCAAAGATCTGATACCATGTGATAAATATTAATATAAATTTAAATTTCAACTCACAACCCTAACCCTAAAAGGTTTGCTCGGCACTTGAAGAAAAGTGCTCGGCATAGGAAGGTGCTGAGTGCCAAAAATTACTCGGCACTTGCTCGACACATGAAGGTGCCGAGTGAACTTGACACAAAGAGGAGCTCGAAAACAAATGCCGAGTATGCCTGGCTCACAAAGAAAATGCTCGGCAACAATAGATGTTGAGTGAGCTCAGCTCCAACTAAAGTTTATAACTTAGAAAATTCCAACGTGAATGCATTCGCCATTAAAACCAGAGAGTCAAAGCTTTAAGATTTCAACCCAACTTGTCAAATGCAATGAATAGAAGAGTAAGAACAATGGACTAAGTATGTTGCTTGCTTTCTATTCAATCTTGCATTAAACTATTACAAAATCTGGGAGCATTCGGCTTCAACCAGAAAATCCTAAAATAACCCTAAATTGATAATACTTCAAACTTTAATAAACTTTTAAACCTGCAACTCTAATGGCTGCATACAATGGTGCCTTGAGCAATCATTACTTCAACATGACAAATCCAAACACAAACAAACTTACAGAGTGAACAAGGAACCACGTGCAACTACAGGCACAAACTTCCTTCCTTCTTCCTTCTCTGCTCAGCTCTGCAACTTCACTCTGATTTGCTTGATCTGCTCTCAATGAATGAATGAATGTAGAGACATTCCTTTTGTCATATTCTTCCTTTCCCTCTCAATGTTCAAATTTTAAACTCTCACCTACCAAAAATGAATGCCTGCTGTCCATGAATGCCTACGGTGATCTGACAGGGTAGATGGGCGTGGGGCTCGAGGACAACCTGTAGGCGTTGATGTTATTCCAACACTTTTAACTCAATCTAGGGATCTTCTTGTGCTAATAAACACAAATTTCTACATTATGTACCAATTAATTAGCACTGGGACTCTTGATGTGTCACACAATCCTTGGAAGCATGTTTTGCAACTTCACAAGCAACTCCATTTTAGTTTCTTGCCAAAACATTATTCATTGCCTCCATGTGAAAATCAGCCCCAAGGGAGGCATTCCCTACTCAAAAAAAAATTCTTGCCAGTTGCTGGAACTATTGCATCTGTATTATGCCTCTTCATTACAGGAGTTCTATGGAGGCATAAAAATTCAAAGCAACTAGGCTGTCCCTCAAGCTCTATTTTTCGAAAGGCTCAGCTATCCAACAACTAGACAACTTTGATGACTCAAATTTCGTTGGAGTGGACAACTTTGGATCTGTCTATTAAGGAATTCTAAGGGATGGTAAGGTGGTTGATATCAAAGCTCTTAATTTGTGAAGTGAGGAAGTTGATAAGAGTTTTAAGAGAGAGTGCAAGTTGTTAGAGAGGATTCGGCACCGAAACCTCATCAAAATCATAAGTGCATTTTACTATCCTGACTTGAAAGGTTTGGTTCTTCAATTTGCAGAGGTCATTGAAAGGCATCTGTATACGTCAAATTGCCAGGGCTTTTGACCAGGACTTTTGGGGAAAATAGGCTTAGCAATTTTGTCCTCTGGCAGACTTCATTTGCTTTCCTACTCTAGCCTGAGGTTTCCTTAGATCAATGGAGAGTTTTGAAATAGATTTTTATATGGGAGGAAGGTATACCTGTAAGAAACAAGAGCCCATAAAATTTCTAGAACAATTGCATAGGAATTTGGATTGTTTATTAGTTTACGGAACACCATATTGATAATTAAGTTGATTATGACCACCGCATCTGGTGATTTCGTTTTTCTATCTGTCAGCTTCACCTAGAATCCTTGTTGTAAGAGCTATGGTAGAACTTGAAGTGAACTTTGAGAGCCTTGGGCCTTCTCTATCTTCTTCTCTAGCAATGGCCATCATTTAATCTTTGTTCCCAAAATTGAAATTTGGTCCCTGTAAGTATCCTTCAGTAAACTTTCCTAATCCTGGTCTCGGGCTTGCAAAATCATGATGATATTTCAGATATATGTATGTGGGGGTGAATTATTTTTTATGTTGTTCATTGGAGGAAATATCTTCATTGATTAAATACTTTCCCACATGAATTCTTCAATCAGCATTACCACATGTGTTAGGATAAACCACGGACAGAAATAAAAACTACATGCAAATATAACCAATAACAAAAATAATAGAACACACAGAAATGAACACAAGGCACCAAGATTTAACGTGGTTCACCCAATCCCTGGGCTACATCCACCAAACAGCAAGTCCGATCTTATTACAATCCAGTGATTACAACCTGATTACAATCTGTAATCCCTTACAGCTCAATACCGCCGCAAGAACCAATTTCGTATCACCACATATCAAAAAAATACCCAACCCTAAGCCCTTTTTATACAAGTATTAAACCGCTTTAGGGTTATAACATGTCGGCCATATGTCGGCCATAATATGTCGGCTACCATGTCGATGTCGGCTACTTCCAAAAAAAAATTTTTATGAAGTATGTACAGTACTTTCCTGATCAGTCACCACAATCTAACAACATGGAAAGAAAGGATTGTTGAAATATGTAGTTTTGAAGAAGAAACTTTTGATAGTTGTCAAAATCTACCACTACCTAATGCTCATGTTAATAGTTAGACTATAACCAAGAACATAACCACACATTCAGGGTCTTCGTACAATAAGAAGACGTTGTTCATAGTTTGAAAAATGAAGATATTATACTTTTCTAGATAGCAATTCAAATTTTACAAGAAGGCTTCATATTCAAAGAAATATTCTTATTTTATCTATGAAGCCAATGGCACTAAAATCCTTCAAATACTCTGTGTCATTGTTTCAAGTGCTAATTTTTCTCATCTCTTTCGTATCCGGGCATAATTTTTTAGCCCTTCTTCTTTTCCCCTCTTCCTCAGTAGTTATGGATGCTTTCAGTCAACAAATCAAGACACGTGGCACTAAGGATATTGGAAGCATCAGGATGGAGCACAGAGCACACACTCCAGATGTTACTGGATAAATGTCTTGTTGAAGTTGAAGACTTCATTTGCTTTCCTACTTTGGCCTGAGGTAAATATTAAAAACAAAAACATCAACTGCAAAAGGTTGTTTCTCAGCAGCAAAAAGATCAACTGCTAAAGGTTGAATCTCAGCAGCAAAAATATCAACTGCTTAGTTTTGAATTGTTTCTCAGCAGCAAAAATATACTGTAATTATCGAAGTGATGCTTAATTATTTTGCTTGCATTACTTGGATTATTGGATTATGAAAACACAGTAGGTTCCAATATTGCATTTTTCTCCTCAAGTAAAGAGGATTGCATAATATGAATGTACTAGGATACTACAACTTTCATGAAAAAATGTTGATTTTTACTGTCTTTGCTGCAACTATTATATTTGATTCTCTAAAGATAGATACGTAACTGCCCATTTTTACCTTGCAAACTATGTTTCTTGCTTAAAGTCATTTTAACTTGCAGAATTGTGATTACAACAGGCAACAATCTCAGAAGAAAAGTTAGATAAATAAATAACACATACAGATTCTTATCACTTATATTTTAAATTTTAAAGTACAATTCTAAAATTAGTTATTATTATATCAAAGTAACTGTTCCATCTTTGCACAAAAGAACTGTTTCATACATACTTAAAAACTGAAATGGATACATAAATATAAATTTTTATAGTTAGAAGAATAAATATCCAAGAACAATTTTAATATAGCTGGCACTCATTGTCCAGGCATGAATGCTATGGTACCCTATAAATAATAAAGAATCGTCATTGGCAAAGTTTATTAACTTTTCCGTTTGACTTATTTAATCAGCCAGGCAAGTTTTTAGACAGTTGCATCACTTGGAGCACCACTTTCTTTTTTCATTTGATCTATAATCCAAATTTTTTTTTCAAGATCATGTCTTTTACAACAATTGTCAAATAATATTTAATATTATTTGCTATCCTTATAATGCGAATATGTCGAACGACTTCAACCCCGCGAAAAATCCAAGCCAGAAACTTCTGCAAAGGAAAAAGAAGAGGTTTCCCAAGAATGCAAGCGATAATGGAAGACAGAGATATTCTTCTACATATCAACAGCAGCTCCACAAGGATCCTCCAGAAAATAGCGATACTAGATTTGTAGTGGCGATGACAAATAGATTTGTGGTATTTAATGAACTCACAGGCAAATCTTTCAACCAGCTATGGATGGGAGGGTATCAGCCTTATCAAAATGGTATCATTGGCAAGAAAGGTATTCCGGACACTCCTCCTATATTGACAGGCTTATCAAAAATCCCATTGCTTAACCCTTTTTTCACCATCGAGCACCTAGATAATCAAATTTGGATCTTCAATCTCACCAAATATGCAAACCCTGATTTTCTCAAATCATCAAGTAAATCATCCCCTAAAACACCCCAAATAGATAAGCCTTCATCTAAACTGGTATCTCCATCATCCTATATCCCTCCACACTGCAGGAAAAACTCTCTGCCATCAAACGCTAAAATATCCTCTGGCTTGTCTCTGCTTAAAATCTCTGACAAGCCTATCAAAATTTCAGACTCAACAATTGAGGATACATGGGAGGAATGCCTTAAGGGAGGAGTTTTTGCAATCTAGAATGGCCCTTCAAATGATGTCCCTCTTCTATCTGACTGGTTGGAGGAAAATTTCGAGGACTAGGTAAGTATTTTCCATTATTTGGATAGGATTTTGCTTCTAAAATGTGAAGAAGAATCTGTCAAAAGAGAGTTCATTTCAATCTCTGAATGCTTTTTTAAGGGTCACTACGTCAAATTCATAGAATGGATGTATGACTTTCATATAGGGGAGGTAGAATGCATGATTCCCTCATGGTTCATTATGCCTTCTCTCCCTCTAGAATTATGTCAAGTAGATATCATTAATTCCATAAGATCAGCTATAGGTGAAATTAGAGGCATAGATGCATCTTTTTATTGTTGTAATAATGTTAAAGTACTCATTAATACTAGCTTTAATCATCCTACAAAATTTCAGAAGAAAATTATTACTAACAAGGCATCATATGATATTAACTTCCATATATATAAAGGGAAAGTTGTTGATATCTTAAAATTCGATGACCTTCATAAAATTAGACCCAAGATCCTTCCTCTCACTTTTGATCTCAGAAGTAAATTTCCTTGGTTGAGAATAATGAAAAACAAAAGGATCTAGGACCACAGAGGGTAGAGATCCCCTTCTATGAATAAAGATAATCATGTTCAAGAAGAACCTCTTTGTATGGAAGATACAACTAATAAAGGATCGGAAGATTGTTTAAACGGAAGGCTTAAATTAGTAATAGTAATGGATTCCAAAGAAAAATCAAAAGAAAATGAGAAAGGCAAGACCCATAAAAGACAAAAAGGGAAAAAGAAAAAGGAAACAGATAAGGACAATAAGGGTGCTAGCTGGAAGGAACTCGAAAATAACATACAACAACTACAGATCGATCAAGATAGAGCATTTGAAGGCATGGAGATGATATCTAGTTTGACACTACATTAGGCAAACAAAGGTGCAGTTCAAGAGAATATTTCAAAAGCTGTTCATTCTAAACTTGAGATGGATAATAAAGGAAAGATTAGTGAAGATATGGAGATCCATTCACGAATTGGTCTTGAATCTGATACCAATGAGGGTCCCTTAGCACAGAGGAAGCAGAATGAGATAACAAGTTATGCCAAGGGAGATATAATAGTTGTTCCCCCTAACATAACTCATAAAGGAGACATGGCTCAATATTTGGAGACATTTAGTATGGGAGCTATAGAAACTTCTTATGAAAAAAGATCAGAAAGCAATGAAAATTCAATAAATGAAGAGACTTACTTGGAAGAAGTCCCTACTCCCCACCAAGTAGGATGCTCAGAGGATAATCAAGCAAGACATCTAGAGGAGATGGAAAACCTTATGTTGTTCACCTCATGCAGGGCAAGAAATGAAAATGAAATTCAAAAGGATCCCAATTCTACACATCTGATTCTACCTCTAGTGATAGACAATATGGTGAAGCCACTCGGAATGCTTAGTAAATTTTGGCAAACTCCTGTTGTCAATAGTAGCTCACCTTTCACTCCTAGCAACAGAATCTAGTAGGTGCACAAAGGAAAAGCACAATTAGATGATCTACCAGTTTTTGAGCTTCAAGAGTTTCTAAAAAAGGAATCCCTCTCAGATCCTTCAAATGCTAAAATAGATATGACAGAGGCTGAAAGTGCAAAGTATGATCAGCTTACTGATGAGTTGGTCCAAGTTTTTTGTCCAGACAATATTGATAAGTCATCAGTATCTCAGAAGGAGGAACTTGTTCAGATGGTTATTCAATTAGGAGGTGAGAATTACTCATGTGAAGATCTTAGAAGAGATATACTTAACATTCAAATGTAACACTTGGCATCAGCGTTCACCAAACAATCAAATCTAGCTAATCAGATTATTGCAGAGAGCAACTTAGAAAATCAAGAACAATGTTTAGCAAGAAAGATTGACATAGTTCAGACAGAAGAAGTCAATACTGAACAACTTGGTATCTACATGTCACAAGAAGGGCCTAAGTCCCCATGTTGTGGCAAGACAAAAGGTAAAAGAGGAAGGAAGTCGTTAAAGGAACTTAGAGAATCAGAGGGTCTTAGCAAGGATTAGTAGAAGATAGATCATCTTTTTTTACAATGGGAAGGGGAAGTGCCTTCCTGCTCAGGTATGAAGCTCACCACTTGGAATGCTAGGGGCCTCAATGCCCCTAGCAAAAAGAGGTTATTAAAACATAACCTCAAATATTTTAATTCTGATGTTATTCTTATTTAGGAATCTAAATTAAATTTAATAGAAATAGATAAATTTAGTAGGGTGTTTGGAGTATGGTGCTCTGGTTTTCAAGAATCCCTAGGGGCTTTTGGGGGTTTGGGTATCCTCTGGGACCCAAGGAAGATCAATATTAAAATTCTTAATTGCTCAAAAAATTGGATAAGTGGTAAGGTTCAAAGCTTAAAATCATATCTTAATTTCACTATTTTAAATGTGTACGGTCCAGTTAACAACACTGATAAACAATTAGTCTGGTATGAAATTGGTCAATTCTTGGATAGTCTAGAAAATGAACTCTTTATATTAGGGGGTGACTTTAACATGATCTTAGATATTAATGAGAAGATAGGAGGCTCTCAAGTGCTTTCACAAGCATCCAGAGACTTTAAAGAATGGTGCACTTTGCATAATTTAATTGATCTTCCTACCAATAATGGTACCTATACGTGGAACAATAGGAGAAAGGACTTTGCTTACATTGCAGAAAAACTTGATAGATTCATGATAAAAGGTGAATTGGACAATAAAAATTTAAATTTCTAGTCTTCAATTCTACCCATTGCTAGATCTAATCACTTCCCTGTCAGATTTGAATTCATTGAGCCCCTCAAACTAGCTAGAAACCCTTTCAAGTGTGAGACGATGTGGTTTCTTGACCCAAACTTTCTCAACAATGTTAAACTTTGGTGGGATCAAGATCGCTGTGTAGGATCCAAAATGTTTTTCTTCATTAATAAATTAAAGATGCTAAAGGAATGTATCCTTAGATGGAATAAAGAGAAATTTAACAACATATTCAAAGAAAAGATGGATATAGAAAATCAACTTAAACATTTAAACTCTGAAGTTATCAGCAAAGGCATGGATAACAGAAGCTATTACCTTGAAAAGGAACTTTAGCAAAGCAAGAATCTATTCTCTCCAAAGAAGAAATTTTCTGGAGGCAGAACTTGAGAGAAAGATGGTTGGCTGAAGGAGATCACAACACAATTTTTTTTAATAACTCTACCCTATATAACAGAGCTAAGAACAAAATCATGCACATTAAAAATCAACAAGGTAACTTTACTAAAAAACTTGGAGAAATAGCAGATACCTTTGTTAATTATTTCCAGGACATCTTGAATAATCAACATAATTCAAATTATATTGTGCAATCCAATTTTTTGAAAGTTATTCCTAAAGTAGTTACTCAACAAGATAACAAAAACCTAAATAGACCTATCACTTAAGAAGAAGTTAAGAAAGTGGTTTTCGACATGAACCCAGATAAATCTTTAGGAACAGATGGATTCCAGGCTTTCTTCTTCTAAAAGTGCTAGGATATTATAGGTTTTGACCATTGGAAAGCTATTGAAGCCTCCAGAAATGGAGGTTCTATCCTTGCCAAAATTAATAACTCCTTTCTTACTTTGATTCCAAAGAAGTCTGATCCTGAATCACCAGGTGATTATAGACTGATAGCCTTATGTAATATAGTCTATAAAATATTTTCCAAAGTTCTAGAAAATAGGCTGAAAGAAATATTACCCAAGATTATCTCTGAGGAACAAACTGGCTTCATGCTGGGTAGATCCATCCTTGATGGCATCATCAACATTCAAGAGACTATCCACTCTGCATGTCTCAATAAAGAAGCCTATATGCTCATGAAATTGGATATTCAAAAAGCATATGATATGGTTGATTGGAGGTTTTTTGTACAAGACACTAGAGGCGTTTGGATTCCCTCACCAATGGATTAATCTAATTTACAAAATTATATTGACACCCAAAATCTTAGTTCTCATCAACAGTACACTAGAAGGAATTTTTGAGATTTTGAGAGGCATCCGATAGGGGGACCCTCTTTCCCCTTCTCTTTTCATTGTCATGGCAGAAGCATTTGGGAGAGTCATGATGGATGCATACAAAAAGCAAAGAATATCGGGCATTACTGTTACCAAAAACTTGCCTAATATAACCCATCAACAGTTTGTTGATGACACTATTCTTCTAGGGAAGAGTAAAATCTCTGAAGCTTGCTCCCTAAAAAGTATTATTAATACATATATCGAAGCCTCAAGATAGAAGGTTAACGCTCTCAAGTCTGAAATTTTTTTCATTAACACCATGTTAGACATGTAACAACAAATTTGTAGGATTAGGTTTCAAGAAAGGAACCTTTCTATGTAAATATTTGGCTATAGATTTAGAGAAAGGTTCAAAATGAAGGAAGGTGTGGGATAACACCCTAGAAAAATTGGATTCTAAGCTATGCTCTTGGAAGGATAGTTGGCTCACCAAGGCTAGGAAATGTGCTAAGATCCATGCAGTCCTTTTAGCTATCCCAACCTACCCTCTCTCGTGCCTTCCTCTTTCCAAGCAGAATCTTAAAAAATTTGATTCCAAAATGAAGAATTTTCTCTGGAACAATGGGGACAATGACAATAAATTGGCTCTCACCAAGTGGGAAAAAATTTGTAAACCCAAGGCATTAGGAGGTTTAGGGATTAAGAACTTATAGTGGCAAAATGAAGCCTTAGGGGAAAAACTCATCTGGCGTCTATACCATCAAAGTAATTGTAAATGGGCTAAGATCCTCTATAATAAATACCTTATTGCAAAGGACCTGCTTTCAATCTTCAGAATTACCTCTCCTCCTAAAGGTTCTGAATGTTGGAACTTTATGATTAAGTGTCGCAATTTTATCAATAAATTCCTAACTTGGGATGTTGGGTCTGGGGAAGAGGCCCTATTCTAGGAAGATTCTTTGGATGATAAACCTCCACTTTCCTCCTACAAAGTTCCTCTGACTATTAAAAATAGACTAGCTGAACTTTGGGGCAACAAAGTCAAGGATTATAAAATTATGTCAAATTCAGAAGGCTCTCCTATTTGGAAATGGAAATCTCTTAGAGGCTTAGATTTTGATGAAGAGTCAATTAACTATTACGAGAAGATTTTGGAAGATAGGGAACCTAAGCAGTCTAATAAAAGAGACATTTTAATATGGGTTGCATCCAATGATGGGAAATACAATGTCAAAAATGGATACACGGTCATTTTGGAAGCTAATAGACTAGTATCCATGGATATCCCTCTTAAACTTTGTTGGGATCCCTCTTGCCTTCCGAAAATGGGTTTCTTTCTATGGCTTGCTATAAAAAATAGGATTCTGTCTATGGATATATTAAACAATCTTGGCATTTAGGGCCCTCTAAATGTGTTCTTTGTCAAAAAAGTATAGAAAATGTGGATCATCTTCTATATCTTTGCCCTTACCCCAAAAGATGTTGGGAGTGGCTCAAGCAGATGTTGGATTAGTCTTACCCCTTCCCAAAATCCTTTACTTATTTACTTTTGGGTTGGCCTTCTAACATTGTCAATGGTGTCTATAGTAAACTATGGAACATTTCACCTTCAATCTTGATCTGGGAAATTTGGAAGGAAAGAACTTGTCGTATTTCTCACAATCTAGAACTCAAACCTGCTAATCTTATATCCAAAATTGAAGCCTGTATTGTAGAAACAATTAATTCTTTTTTAAGGAAGTCGCACCTAGAGGAAGGCTCATTCACCAATTGGGATGGCCTCATGAAAAAACTTTGGCCTAACTTGATTAACCCTACTCTTTTCTATTCTAAGGTCAATAGAGAGGCTAGGAAAAATTGTAAATGGGAGCCACCTCCTCCTGGTTGGGTCATATTGAATTTTGATGGAGCAGCTCGGGGTAATCTAGGTACAGCCGATATTGGATGCATTATTCACAATGAGGATGGACTTTGGATAGCTAAAAAAGCAATGTCGATTCAGCCTACCTCTAACAATTTAGCAGAACTTGAAGTCCTCTCTCAAGGGATTAAGTTATGTCATAAGCTTAACCTTTCTGAAGTCATTATCGAATGCGATTCTCAAATTATTGTAAATGCTATTAGGAAAAGATCATCTCCTAATTGGGTCCTCAATTCCCAATTAGAAGTGGTATGATACCTAATAGACATGCTAGATGAATATAGGGTTAGTCATATCTATAGGGAAGGTAATCAACTCGCAGATCAATTAGCAAATTCAGGAGTAGAGGGTGGTAACTCCTTGTTTTTAAACAATGGTTACTCCCTTGCTCCTTAAATTGCCAAATTTTCATTTATTTATACTTTTTTCTAATTAATTAATTAATAATTTTAGATTGATTATTTATTTTGGGGCTTTTCACGTGCATCCTTATTAGTCTTTATATCATCTTTTAGTCTTATGTCCTCTATATTAGCCCACATTCGGCTTATTATATAAGCATTTCTTATTCAAGTGGTATGGTTCTGGTACCTCTCTCATCATTTTTGCATCAGCTCCATATGTGCGATCGCCTAGAGTTTCAAGTAATTATACCCCCATCATGGTATATCATGAGCACTGGTACTCCGCATTTAATTATCATTTGTTTACTTGCTTTTGTGAACTAGAGTTTGTAGTTTATCTGCTCATCTCTAGAAGTTTCCTTGTGTTATTTCTGAGAGTTATCAGCTAGGTCTTGCATTTCTCTATCATCGCTGAGTATGGAGTCCAATATTATACTCTTTCATGCTTTAGAGAATCGAATTATGGCCTTCTACGGGGTAGTGAAACCGAAAAGATGGAATCGGATTTTACACTCGATAGATGATATGACTTGGTTTGCAGTCAAAAAAGCTCTGAGTGAGGGATTATTTGACTATCAATACACATGGAGAACAAATAGTGATATCATCGGGTCATTTATTGCCTGCTTGATAAGAGCCAAAGTGCAAGCAGATAACATAGTAAGGCTTTTTCATGACTTATTTGTCCCTACTTGGAGAAAGGGGTTAGAACAAGTGGTATATAGCATAGACAACAAATTCTTGATTCTCTTTCCTTAAAAATACATGAATCTTCCCCTAGGTCATTCAAATTTAGTCACAGTGCCCTGTCACCAATCTCTGGTCATTCGAGAGAACTTAGCATTCTATCGTGAAGGGCCTAAAATGAAGGCCAGTTTGCATTTTCTTCTTCATTGGAGGGGTATCATAGCTGAAGATAATGTAATTTGGCTCAACAATTATCTTAGTCTCTTCAATGCTTACATTCAGCCAGGGGTGACTTTCAAAAACTTGGATGATTTGGACTTCTACACTCCAAATGCAAAAAAGACTAGCAAAAGGAAATTTGAGTTTGAGTTCCCTCCAAATTACCAGGTGGAGTAGTTCAGGGACATCACGAATATGATCATGGTCCTTTGGAAGGAAGGTAGAGGTTCGACTGGAATATGATAATCTCTTAGGTTTAGATCTAATGTCTTAGGGCTCTATGGTTTATATAGATACAACAATTTTGTTAGTACACTTTTGACACTCTATTTTTAGCCCCTTAGTGTGATATATATGTATAATCTTCGTATAAATCTCTTTTAAGCTCCAAAACTCATCTATTTTTGACTATGTGAACATTTCGATTCTATATATAATATATGGAAATTATCATGGATCTATTCTATTTATGGTTTCTTAGGGTTAATGCTTTATTTTAGGATTTGGTACCCTTATGTTCCTAATTTGAGTTGTTCTTGATGGTAGTTCCTTTCGAGCTGTGACGAGGTTGGCTTTTAATATTTTAGGTTTGGATTTATTCTTAATATAGGATGTTATTTGATTTGTTCCATTGAATCTATCCTGGGATGGCCAGTGCACATGATATCTGTTTGTGATTACTCTTACATGTCTGAAACCCTTAGCTTATAAGACTCATGTCAATTAATTTTATTTTTTTAGTTCATATATTTATTAGGTCAATCTCCTTTTGGTTAAGGACCTGGATACTAACTCAGAGCAGGCTTAGGAGAAATCATAACATTGTGAAGGATTCATTATCTTCTGGAGTACAATTTAGTGTTTAGTTCTTAAGTATTAACTCATATTTATCAATTTCTTGAGGGTTTCCCTTTAGAATGCTTTCTGGTTTTGGATTATGACTTAGAAGGTATCTCTTCAATTTATATAGTTGGTATGGTTCATCTTAGCCAAATTAGCTACTCCTTAAGCATGAAGGTTGTTAATTAGACTTTCTTCTTGTTGAAAAGAGATCTCTGCTCATTTCGTAATATTCAATGTCTACTTTGTCTATTCAATGGGTTCCTTTCAAAATAATTGAATGTTTCCTGGTACCATGTTAGTTTGAAAGTTATTTGCATCTACAAGTTAATGATGCATTATGTGTCACTCAAACTAGGAATACCTATTATCGACATGGCTCTGTTAATTATTAGATATCAAGGGCTTGGTTTGGTTTCATGACATAGACCCCTTATCTTGGCCCCATCTGTGAGGATCTCCTCTATTCCTTCTTTTTTGCTTATAGTCTTTTTATCCTTTCCTTGCTTATTTTTCATTAGTATTGGTTATATTATTCATTAAGATTTTTAATCGACTCTATTCTAGTTTTTCATTGATCCTCTAAGGTAGATTTTCTCTTGTTATTCCCCTTTCTAAAATATCTAGTTTAGTTTTACATGGTTTTATCTTGCTCTGTAATGATTATTTGGTATTATCTTGATTGATTTCTGCTGATTGAATGTATATTAGTTAAAAATTAGCTTGTAGGGTCATTTCTTGTTATGTTTCTCCCATTTGGTTGAGTAAGGAGAAGCTAACAGCACGTTTGTTCTTATCTAGTTTCTCTTAATTTTTACAACTTATAGCTACTGACATGATGCTAGATTAATTTACACATTGAATCAACTCAAGGATGGCATTAACCATTCTAATTCCTCGAATGGATTAGCTTCGTTGTGTTTCTTTATTTCTTACCATTTAATATGATTAGCTGGTTGATAGGCAGTTGCAAGTATCAAATTCTCCTCTTCAATGGAACTTTGGTCTTATATCATTTGATAGAAGCTTTGATATCCAAATGAAGATGTTATTTTTAGGGGTATGCCCCTATATCAATTGTATTTATGTATAGATAATATAGGACATTAGTTCACTGGGCTATGCCCCTTTTAACTTGTAATAATATAGGACATTTGTCTCGGGCAAGACTGGAGGTTTTCTTCTCTGTTCTTTCCTACTAGTGCCCATTTGAATGGAGAAAGCTATTGTTATTTATCATTTTAATTAATAAAAGTATCATGGCCTTGGCCATTTACCGATCAAAAAAAAGAAAAAAACAATTGTCAAATAATATATTATATGTGACAATAATGGGAACTAAATCCTTTCACCTCTTATCATTTAGTGTTGACAAAGCCATGCCAAGTTTTTTTTCCTTGGAAAAGGTAGAATTCAGTTTGGTATAGGCTATAATTCAAGGCAATACCTACGACTTTCATTTCTTAAAAATTCTTCTGACTTATCTATTTCACCATTTTTTGCGATGGGCATCCATCAAACAGCTACAAGTGGTTGCATTCGGAGACAAGCCTTCATCTAGCATTTTATCCATAAGCAAATGTTCTCTAGAAAAATATCCTGCCTTGCACAGACCATCAATGGATTTGGTGTCTGTCACTTCATCAGGTTTCAAATCCCTTGCTTCCATCTTCCTCAACTTTTCTACCATTTTCATGTCTCCCAATCTACAAAATGCACTTATTAATATGATATATGTAATTACACCAGGGCAATGTCCATTGATTTGCATCTCAGAAAAATGGAAAGAGCTTCCTTTTCTCTATCACATTGACATAAACTATCAATCAGAGTGTTGTAGGTAACAACATCTGGGGAGTACCCTTTCCTTAGCATCTCTTTGACTAAGTTTTGAGCCTTTTCCACCTCATGCAATTCACACAGGCCACATATCAAAGTATTATAAGTAATCACATCTAGTTGCAGGCCCTTTGTGGACATATAATGGAAGAAATCCCAAGCCTTGTGCATCATACCATCTTTGCATTGTCCATTAATAATTGGATTAAAAGTCACTGTATTAGGCATAGGACCAAACTCCATCATTTTGACAAACAGATTGCATGCTTCACCTATTCTTCCAGCTTTGCAGAAGCCATCTATGGGACTATTATAAGTAATTGTAGTAGGAAAGTGATTGTCTTCTATCACTTTTGCTAATAATTCTAAAGCTTCATCTACTCTGTCTACTTTGTAGAGACCATGGATTAGAGTGTTATATGTAACAATATTTGGAAGGAAATCACTATGTTTCATTTTAGATACTAACCTTAGAGCTTCATTTTTCCGTCCCCACTTGTAGAGACCATTAACTAGACTACTACACGAAATAATATTGGGAGATATGCCTTCTTGTATCATCCCTACAAATAGAATAAGAGCCTCGTCTAACTTACCTATTTTGCAGATCGCATCAATTACAATGTTGTATGTAACAATATCTAGAACACAATGAAGGTGCCTCATTTCATGGGAAATCCCAAGAGCTTCCTCAATTCATTCCTATTTACACAAACCTTTTATGAGAGTGTTATATGTAACAATATTTGGAGGGTAGTAACTATGTTTTAGTTTAGCTACTAACCTAAGAGCTCCATCTTCCCTTCCCACCTTGCAGAGACCATTAATTAGACTAGTGTACAAAATAATATTAGGAGGAATGCCTATTTGTATAATCTCAACAAATAAAACAAGAGCCTCATCTACTCTGCCTATTTTGTAGATCACATCAATTATAGTGTTGTACATGTAACAATATTCAGAACACAATGAAGATGCCTCATTTCGTGGAAAACCCCAAGTGCTTCCTCGATTCATTCCCTTTATAAGTGACAACATTTGGATTCATGTCCATTTCATTCATTTCAACAAGAAGAGATTTGATTCTTGTGAGAAATATAAATCGAGATCATTCACAACCCTAAACCTAAAAAAAAATTGTGGAGTGACAGTTTTTCTCGGTAAATACTAAGAAACCAAGTGGCAGGAGAGTTTACTGAGTGAGCTCGGTAAATGAAGAACAAAAAACTCAGTAGCCAAAGGATGTCGAGTGAGCTT
Source organism: Cupressus sempervirens (assembly GCA_028749045.1). Classification (NCBI taxonomy): domain Eukaryota; kingdom Viridiplantae; phylum Streptophyta; class Pinopsida; order Cupressales; family Cupressaceae; genus Cupressus; species Cupressus sempervirens. Next base: position 678,979,465 of record CM053787.1, on the reverse strand, counting down.
AGTAGTGTGGATGCCGAGTCAACTTGGTAGCCACAGTAGGGTGGTGCTCGGTAGAAGAAGGCACCAAGTGAACTTGGTAGCCACTACAGAGTAGAGCTTGGTAGAAGATGATACTGAGGGAGCTCGGCAATAACTATAAACTTAAAAACTCAAATAAGGAGCAAGCCAAGTGACAGACTTATAATGTGAATAACTTTCACCATTAAAACCAGAGAGCTAGAACTTGAAGCTTTTAAATAAACTTTTCAAATGCAAGGAATAGAAGAATAAGAACAATGGATTCAAGTATGTCTACTTGCTTTCTATTCAACTTAGATTAAATCATTACAAAATTTGGTAGCATTAAGCCTCAACCAAAAAACTCTAAACTAACCCTAAAACTTCAAACTGGAACACTTCAAACTTTAAACTTCAAACTTACAACTCTAATGGCTGCATACTACAATGCCTAGAGAAATCACTACTTCAACAGGTCGAATCCAACAAAAAACTACGAACTTACATGATGAAACAAAGAATCACGTGCAACTACAATCATGAAATAAACTTCCTCTATCCTTGCAACAAACTAGATCTACTGATCACTTTCTCTACAACTTATCTTTACTCTTCTTTTTCTTCACTCTATCTACTAGTTGAATGAAATAGAACATCCCTTTTTGTCTTCTACCACAAAAATTTCCCCCTCTTTTCCAAATTTGAAAACTCACCTACCAAGCAATAAATTCTTTTGATCATTTTGCAAGCTGTCATGGAGGTAGGTGGACATTTTGCTCCAGGGGCAAATGACCTCTTGCATTAAATATTCCAACACTCCCCCTTTGTCCCGAGCCAAACAAACAAGGATCACTACTGATCCACATCAACTATACCAAGACACTCTCTTAGGTGTAAAAAACTTCCAATGCCTAATGGCTTAGTAAAAATGTCTGCTAGTTGCTGCTCAAACCTGCAAAATTCTATCTTGATATCCCCATTCTCCACCAACTCTCTAATGAAGTGATATTTGATCTCAATATGTTTACTTTTTCCATGGAAGATTGGATTCTTGGACAATGCAATTGATGAGATATTATCACAATAAATTGTGGTTCCATCCTCTTGCCTTTCATTCAAATCTGTCAAGATCCTCCTTAGCCAAATTTCTTGACATGTTGTTGCATTCTCTGCTATATACTCAACCTTTGTTGTAGATTGAGAAACAATAGGTTGCTTCTTGGATGCCCATGAAATTGCACCCGATCCCATATGAAACATGTATCTGGAAGTGCTCTTCCTATCATCTATACTTCCAACCCAATTGCTTTTAGTACAACCTACCAACTTGAATTCATTTGATGCACTATACAAAATTCCAAATCCCTTGGTACCTTTCACATACCTTAGGATCCTCTTTCCCACTATCTAATGAGAATCCTTTGGTGTTTCCATAAATTTGAAAATCAGACTTACTGCATGCATTAGGTCTGGCCGAGTTGTAGTCAAATACATTAAACTTCCAACCATACTCTTGTATAGTGTTGGATCCACTATCTTGCTAGAGTATTCCTTGCTCAACTTCAGACCTATTGCTATTGGTGTGGGGCTACCTTACTATTCTACATTTTAAATCTCTCCAAGATCTGCCTTGCATACTTTTCTTGAGAGATGAAGATACCATCATGCATTTTTTTTACGTCTATGCCTAGAAAATATTTCAAGAGACCAAGGCCTGTCATCTCAAATTCATTTTTCATGGCCTCTTTGAACTCACCAATTAGAGCCTTGTCATTACCAGTAAAAATTAAATCATCTACATACAAGACAAAAATCAACACATTTTTATTTGTTGCCTTGATGTAGAGAGTAGGCTCACCATTGCTTTTGCTAAAGCCATTGCTCATCAAATATGAGTCAATCCTACTATACCATGCCCTTGGAGCTTGCTTGAGCCCATAAAGAGCTCTCTTCAATCTATATACTTTATTCTCTTCACCTACAATTTCATAACTAGGTGGCTGCTCCACATATACTTCTTCCTTCAATACACCATTTAGGAAGGCGAACTTCACGTCCGTTTGATATACCTTCCATTTGTGCTGAGCTACAATTGCTATGATAGCATGCACGGTTTCCATTCTTGTAACTGGGGCATATGTTTCATCATAATCTCTTCCATACTACTGTTTGTAGCTCTTGACTACCAGCCTTGCCTTATGCCTATAAATATTTCCTTCAGCATTACATTTGGTCTTGTAGACCCATTTCACTCCAATCACTTGCTTCCTGGGAGGCAATTCACTTAGCTCCCATGTATCATTTTTTTCTATAGAATCTATTTCCTCATCCATGGCCTTACACCATTTCTTCTCCTTAATAGCTTCTTCAAAATATATTGGATCACTATGAGAAAATAATGCAAAATTGACACTCTCATCATAATCTTCATACCTTTCATCTTGGTATATCTCCCTAAGACTCCTAGTCTTTCTTGGTAATAGGGAGGAGAGTGTGGGATTAGAATATTCACTACTGCTTAGAACTGACACTCGGTCATGCCTAGAGGAGCTCGATAATGATTGAGGCTACTTGCATTTTCTTCTATCTACTCCTTGTTGTTCATCAGCATCCTCTTCACTTATAATTGGCACTTTACTTGAAGTGCTCGGTGACTCATTAGTTGAACCATACCAAGACTGATTTTCAAGAAATTTCACATCTCTTGAAAGAGTCATCTTGTTGTTCAATGGGTCATATAGTCTATATGCCTTTGATTCTGAGTTGTACCCTATGAAGATGCACTTCACACCTTTGTCATCCAATTTTTTCCTTTTCTCTTTAGGCACATGTGCATATGCTATGCATCCAAACACCCTTAGGTGTTCAACTGTCCATCTTCCTCATGACCATGCTTCCATTGGAATTCTATCACGGACTGCCTTTTTTGGACACCTATTAATTAGGTAAACTATTGTTGCCATAGCCTCTCCCCAAAATTTAGTTGGGAGACCTTTCTCTTTCATCATGCTCCTTGCCATTTCGACAATGGTCCTATTCTTTCTTTCAGCCACTCCATTCTACTGTGGTGTATAGCTGGCTATGAGCTCTTTCTTTATGCCATGTTTCCTGCAAAAGTTTACAAAAAAATTGGAGGTATACTCCACTCCTCTATCAGATCTTAGGACTTTGGTATAGTGCCCACATTCTCTTTCAGCCTGGGCTTTAAATTCTACAAATTTATCAAATTCTTCAGATTTATTCTTTAAGAAATACATCCATGTCCTACAACTAAAATCATCAATGAATGTCAAGAAATAAGTACTCCCCCCAATGGAAGTAACTTGCATAGGACTGACTAGGTCAGTATGCACTAACTCTAATGAATATCTTGCCCTCCTAGAATTTCCAAAATTAAAGGGAAGCCTATGTTTCTTACCAAAAATACAAGCCTCACACTTGTCACACGAATTTCCTATTCGTGGAAAACCTTCTACCATTCTTTTATTTGACAGCAAATTTAAACCAGCATAGCCAAGATGACCATACCTGACGTGCCATAGCTATGAGGGGTCTTCAATCACACTCCTTAGAGTTGATTTTATGGGAGGTGCAACACCAACTTGAGATGAGAAACATGTCGCTATCCTCAACGGAAACATTTTTTTCTTTGTCATTTGAACTGCTACAAGTAGGTTCTTGCTCCCATCTTTTTCATGAATGACACACGTGTCATTCTCCATCAGCACTTTGTATCCATTTTGAATGAGCTCACCAATGCTCATCAAATTATGCTTCATACCAAGGACAAAATACACATTTTGTATTTCCTTCTTCTCACCTTTCTTGGTGTGGACCATAATAGATCCTTTGCCCACTACTGGTAGGGTTCCATTGTTACCCATTTTAATCTCAGATTTGAAACTCTTGTCAATGAATGAAAACAAGATTTCATTACCACTCATGTGGTTGCTACATCCACTATCGAGGTACCAAGCCTCAGGAATTCCTTCTTCACCAACATTACACATGATGAAGGCAGTGGTATTATTTCCACTTCCCATGTTCACATTAGCCACATTTGCTTGTCTTGACTGATCATTTTGCTTCTTCCAGTATTCACTTGCATAATGCCCATATTTATGATAGTAGTAGCATTCTACATTACTCTTATTTGAGTTGTAGTTTTTCTTACCTCCTCTTGAAGTATTTTGTGAGCTACTTGCTCCATCTTCTCTTCTTGAGCTTTCTGCTGCAGCATTTCTTTGTCCTCCATTGCCTCAGCCTATGCCTCTAGAGTTTTTACCTGAGCCATTTCTTCCTCTCCCCCTTCCTCTTGGATTTGACTGAGCCTTGAATTCTTTCTCATGGGAAGAAGAAGATACAGATCTATTGATCCTATGCTCATGGGTTTGAAGAGTACCCATCAACTCATCCATTGTCAAAATAGTGAGGTCTTTTGCCTCTTTTATGGTCATGACCAGATTGTCATATTTATGAGGTAAATTCCTTAATATCTTTTCCACTATCCTCTACTCTTGATAGTCTTCTCCATTTGACTTCAGTTGGTTAATCACATTGGAGGTCCTTGAACTGAAATCTGCAACTGATTCATTTTCCTTCATCTGAAGGTTCTCAAACTCCCTCCTTATATTCTATAGCTTTACTGTATAGACTTTATTGATCCCCTTGAAGTTTGTCTCAAGGATATCCCATGCTTCCTTTGCATAATTTGCTACTGCAATCTTTGGAAAAATTATTTCTGTCATTGCTGCTTCAATAAGACTTAATGCCTTAGCATCCTTCCTCCTTGACTCTTTCAAATGAGTCTTTTGTGCATTTGTGAGGGCAGCATATTGAGTTGGGTCTATCACATCATTGAACCCATTAACTACAAACTCCCACAAATCATTTGCAACCATAATGGTCTTCATTTTCTTTGCCAATGTATCATAATTTTGTCCATTGAAGGGTGGTGGATGCTACCATATCTTTCTTGCATCTCCTTCCATGTCAAATATCCCAAGAAAAAAATGCCCTGACTCACTGGGGAGGTGGGGCCTCAAAGCTTTGATACCATGTGAGAAATATAAATCAAGATTGTTCACAACCGTAAACCTAAAAAAAATTGCTCGGCACTCACAATTGTCGAACGACAATTTTTCTCGGTAAACACTAAGAAACTAAGTGGTAGGAGAGCTTACCAAGTGAGCTCAGTAAATGAAGAACAAACAACTTGGTAGCCAAAGGATTTCGAGTGAGCTCGGTAGTGTGGATGCCGAGTGAACTTGGTAGCCATAGTAGGGTGGTGCTCGGTAGAAGAAGGCACCAAGTGAACTTGGTAGCCACTGTAGAGTAGAGATCCATAGAAGATGATACCGAGTGAGCTCGGCAATAACTATAAACTTAAAAACTCAAATAAGGAGCAAGCTGAGTGACAGACTTATAACGTGAATAACTTTCACTATTAAACCAGCGAGCCAAAACTTGAAGCTTTCAAATAAACTTTTCAAATGCAAGGAATAGAAGAATAAGAACAATGGATTCATGTATGCCTACTTTCTTTCTATTCAACTTAGATTAAATCATTACAAAATCTAGGAGCATTCGACTTCAACCAAAAAACCCTAAAGTAACCCTAACACTTCAAATTGGAAAACTTCAAACTTCAAACTTCAAACTTACAGCTCTAATGGCTGCATACTACAATGCCTGGAGCAATCACTACTTCAATAGGTCGAATCAAACAAAAAATTATGAACTTAAAGGATGATACAAAGAAGCACGTGCAACTGCAGTCATGAAATAGACTTCCTCCGTCCTTGCAACAAACTAGATCTGCTGATCACTTTCTCTGCAACTTCTCTCTGCTCTTCTTTTTCTTCACTCTGTCTACTGGTTGAATGAAATAAAACATCCCTTTTTGTCTTCTACCACAAAAATTTCCCCCTCTTTTCAAATTTGAAAACTCACCTACCAAGCAATAAATTCTTTTGATCGTTCTACAAGCTGTCGTGGAGGTAGGTGGACATTTGGCTCCAGGGGTAAATGACCTCTTGCATTAAATATTCCAACAATTCTATGGTGATCACCCAAGTTCCCAAGGCTACCTAAAAGTGAGTTGAAGGATATGACATTGAGAAGAAGGTGTTGAGATATGGCTGAATGTAAAAGATCCCAGGCCTTGTTTGTGTTTTCCTATTTATAGAGGCTATCAATGAATTGATTGAACTAGAAAACATTAAATTTGTGGGTGATATGAGTAGGTTGCTTCTCCTATTTGTGTGCATCTTGAGTTGTGAAGGTTTGGCAAAATAATTTTGAAGAAGAAGAAGAATGACGAGGAGAAAATACCTGCTTAAAGAGGGGGCAAATCCATTTGAAGTCCTGCATTGTCACCATCTTCATGGGGTAAAAAGAGCAGACCTGAAAAAATAAAAACAGAGTGCCTTATTTCTCCATCTAAATATTAAAGCAGAGTATAACAAAACCTAAAAGATCTTCCTTAGTGTTTTCTCCATCTCGTGTATTAAACCAAATATAATTCCAGTTATAAGGACATTGACATTTTTATAATTGACTCAAAAATAACAACACCACGTTATTAAGCCATAGCATTTTTCATATGGGATAAAAAACTAAAATTTATTAAATCTATGGATATTAAAGCATAAATAGAAAGGGATGGCTATGGAACAAGGCCGCAAAGTAGAATAATTCTGGAATTGTTGGAATTGTTGATTTTGTTATAAAAAAATATTAAATAGTTAAATTTTTATATGATTTATATTTTGTTTTATTGTAGATGTTCAATTATAAAAATTATATAGCATACATTATTTCATTGTATTTTTAAATTTTATGAAAAATAAATTGATTTTTGTATTTTCTAAAATAATATACTAATAGTAAATTGATATTTCAATTTTTCTTTAAAAAATATTATTTTCTAATAAATATTTTCTTTTATTTTTAAAGATATAAGAAAATAAATTAGTTTTGTAAAATTATTAGTTTGTAATTACTATAATTAAATTCATTAGATAATTAATCAATAATATAACCAATAAAGTTCTCTAAATCTCATTTGTTTAAAATATTTAAGTAAAATATATAAATATTATATTTTAATTGTATCTATATATAATAAACATTACTGAACCATATATTTAAGCTCATAATTTTATAATAGATAATAGTAACTTATATAAAAAAAAATTTAAAATATATAATAAAATAAATGATTAGCTAATATAAATGTGCAACAATAATTTTTTTGTATGATTATCTAATTTAACCAATGAAAACTTGTGAAATAAATTGAAGTTTAAGTTTTAATCTTCTTGGAGTCAAGTTTTAATGTCGTTACCTAGCTATGATTTTAGTATAAAATATTATATAACTACAAATCATGTTTCCATGCAACAAGTAGTAGATAGAATTGCTAATTTTTATTTTTTTATCAATTAATAATCAATCACATTATTTCAAAAAAAAATCCATAAACTACTCTATAATAATATTATTATGTGATGAAATATTAAAAAAAAATCATCCCTCCTGCATAATTTTTTTTTTTAAATGTTAAAAAAATTGATTTAAACAATTGTTATAATTGATTTTAAAAATTGTTATAATTGACTAGAAAATGAATCAAATCATTATGATCAATTTGAATTTCATCATTTTTTAAATAACATAAATCTCAATTTTGTCGTAGAAAGAGAGAAAATAACATATTATATATATTAATTTTTTTAAGATCAAAAAACTTATAAATAATTTAAAATTGATATCATATATTAATATTAATATTAATTTACAAACCAAACTTATGAATATGTTAAAAAATAGATATTTTAGAATAATATCTATAATCTATGTTTGATTTGCACTTAGATACTAAGTTTTGGGTAAGTTATGGGCAAATTCATTAACACATTGAGAATTAAAAAAATCTATAAATAGCTTGTTGCATAAATAATAGAATAAGGATTATAAAATTTTTAATATATAAGCTCATAATTTTATAATAGATAATAGTAACTTATATCAAAAAATTTAAAAATATATAATAAAATAAATGATTAGCTAATATAAATGTGCAACAATAATTCTTTTGTATGATATTCTAATTTAACCAATGAAAATTTGTGAAATAGATTGTAGTGTAAGTTTTAATCTTCTTGGAGTCAAGTTTTAATGTCATTGCCTAGCTATGATTTTAGTATAAAAAATTATATAAATACGAATCTTATGTACATGCAACAAGTAGTTGATATAATTGCTAATTTTCTTTTTTTAATCAATTAACAATAAATCACATTATTTCAAACAAAAATCCATAAACTACACTATAATAATATTATTATGTGATGAAATATTTTTTAAAAATATCCCTCTCGAATAAGATTTTTTTTTTAAATGTTAAAAAAAATGATTTAAAAAATTATTATAATTGACTAGAAAATGAATCAAATCATTATGATTAATTTGAATTTCATCATTTTTTAAATAACATAAATCTCAATTTTGTCATAGAAGGAGAGAAAATAACATATTATATGTATTAATTTTTTTAAGTTTAAGCAACTTATAAATAATTTAAAATCTATATCATATATTAATATTAATATTAAATTACAAACCAAACTTATGAATATGTTAAAAAATAGATATTTTAGAATAATATCTATAATCTATGTTTAATTTGCACATAGATACTAAATTGTGGGCAAATTCTTTAACACGTTAAGAATAAAAAAATTCTATAAATAGCCTATTGCATACATAATAGAATAATGATTATAAAAATTTTAATATATAAGCTCATAGTTTTATAATAGATAATAGTATCAAAAAATTTAAAAATAAATGATTACCTAATATAAATGTGCAACAATAATTTTCTTTTATGATTATCTAATTTAACCAATGAAAACTTGTGAAATAGATTGTAGTGTAAGTTTTAATCTTCTTGGAGTCAAGTTTTAATGTCATTGCCTAGCTATGATTTTAGTATAAAATATTATATAACTACAAATCATATGTACATGCAACAAGTAGTCAATAGAATTGTTAATTTTTATTTTTTTATCAATTAACAATCAATCATATTATTTCAAAAAAAAAAAATCCATAAACTACTCTATAATAATATTATTATGTGATGAAATATTAAAAAAAATCATCCCTCCTGCATAAGATTTAAAAAAAAAATGTTTAAAAAATTGTTATAATTGACTAGAAAATGAATCAAATCATTACGATCAATTTGAATTTCATCATTTTTTAAATAACATAAATCTCAACTTTGTCATAGAAGGAGAGAAAATAGCATATTATATGTATTAATTTTTTTAAAGTTCAAACAACTTATAAATAATTTAAAATCTATATCATATATTAATATTAATGTTAATATTAATTTACAAACTAAACTTATGAATATGTTAAAAAATAGATATTTTAGAATAATATCTATAATTTATGTTTAATTTGCACATAGATACTAAGTTGTGGGCAAATTCATTAACACATTAAGAATTTAAAAAATCTATAAATAGCCTATTGCATAAATAATAGAATAATGATTATAAAATTTTTAATATATAAGCTCATAGTTTTTTAATAGATAATATTAACTTATATCAAAAAATTTTAAAATATATAATAAAATAAATGATTAGCTACTATAAATGTGCAACAATAATTTTTTTGTATGATTATCTAAATTAACCAATGAAAACTTGTGAAATAGATTGCAGTGTAAGTTTTAATCATCCTAGAGTCAAGTTTTAATGTCATTGCCTAGCTATGATTTTTTAGCCAATAGGCTATTTGTGGGAACTTTTTTTCTAGAAATTACATTTTTGATGGAAAATTTGCAAGTTGGCTGAAAAAGTTGTCAGTTTGGCCAGAAAATTGAAAATTCTTCCCATTACTTATTTACCGGCCATTTTTTTACTATCTCCCTCCACTTTTGACTCTTGTTTTGATGTTTATTAGTTGTTATCTCTACTTTTAACTATTGTTTTTCTTTTTCTATTTATTAGTTGTGATCTCCACATTAGCTCATATTGTGATCTATTCATTTAATTTTTGATTTTTTAAAATTGATATAGATTTTAGTTTTTAAATTTTTAATTTTTTTAAAATATTAGTTTAATTTTTTCTTTAAGCATTATTTTTTAATTTCTATAATTTATTTAGTTAATAGAATATTTGTTAGACATATTATATTTTTATATTTCTCTTATTAATTTTTCATAATAGTTTTTTTGATGGTTTTTTAAAATGATATTTGATAAATTTAATTTAAATAAATAATATTTATTAATCTATTTAAAAAAATTTAATAAATATTATGTTATTTAAATTGAAAATTATTAATAATTTAATTTGTTCACATAAGATTATATTTTAAATATCCATTTTTAACTTCTTCTTCTTCTTTTTCAAATAGTTATTTGTGATCTCCACATTAGATTATGTTGTGATCTCTATTTATTAAACTTTTGATTTTTTTAATTGATTTAGATTTTAGTTTTTAAATTTCTTTAAATTATTATTTTTATATTAATTTAGTTTTTCTTTAAATATTATTTTTTTAGTTTCTATAATTTATTTAGTCAATAAAATATTTGTTAGAGATGTCATTATTTTTCATATTATTATTTTTTATTTCTTCGTAATAAAATTTTGTTGGGTTTTTTTTTAATGATTATTTTTTTCATATATGATAAATTTAATTTAATTGTAAAATCTTGAAATTATTGACCATGTTTTTTAAGCAATATTCAAATTTTCTAAATATTATAAATTTTATATCTATATTTTAATTTTAACCTTTTCAATTTTTGTATTTTTATTTTTAAAAAACTTATATTTACATTATTTAATGTTCATTCTCTATCTTTCTCTTAAATCTCATCTCCTATCGGCACACTCTTTGCATGTACAAAAGAATGTGACTGCGAGTAGTATAAAATATTATATAACTACAAATCATATGTGCATGCAACAAGTAGTAGATAGAATTGCTAATTTTTATTTTTTTATCAATTAACAATCAATCACATTATTTCGAAAAAAAAAATCCATAAACTACTTTATAATAATATTATTATGTGATGAAATATTATAAAAAATCATCCCTCCCACATAAGATTTTTTTTTTTTTAAATGTTAAAAAAATTGATTTATAAAATTATTATAATTGACTAGAAAATGAATCAAATCATTATAATCAATTTAAATTTCATAATTTTTTAAATAACATAAATCTCAATTTTGTCATAGAAGGAAAGAAAATAACATATTATATGTATTAATTTTTTTAAGTTCAAACAACTTATAAATAATTTAAAATCTATATCATATATTAATATTAATATTAATTTACAAACCAAAATTATGAATATGTTAAAAAATAGATATTTTAGAATAATATCTATAGTCTATGTTTAATTTGCACGTAGATACTAAGTTGTGGGAAAATTCATTAACACATTAAGAATAAACAAATTTATAAATAGCCTATTGCATAAATAATACAATAATGATTATATATATATAAGCTAAAAGTATATACAATATATATTAGATAAATTATATTTTATAATAAATAAAAATATAATATAAATTTTTTTAAATGATAAACTTTCAATTTATTGTTAAAAAATAAACTTTTATAATCCGTTTGTTTATAAAAATTGAAATAATAATAAAGTTTAAAAAAATTCAAATGGTAGATTGGAATTATGATCTAAAATGTTTATTACTAGTAGTTGCATGCATTTGTACATGCAACAAGTGTGTCGATAGAAGATGAGATTTAAGAGAAAAGTGTAGAATGAACATTAAATAATGTACATTTAAGTTTTTTAAAAATGAAAATACAAAATAAAAAAAGTTGAAGATTAAAACATATATATAATTTACAATATTTAGAAAATTTGAGTATTGCTTAACAAATGTGTTCAATAATTTCATTATTTTATAATTAAATTCAATTTATCAAATATCAAAAAAAATTATTTAAATAAAAACCATCAAAAAATTAATAAGAGAAATACAAGAAAAATGAAAAATTGTGACATCTCTAACAAATATTCTATTGAGTAAATAAATTATAGAAACTGAGAAAATAATATTTAAAGAAAAAACTAAACTAACCAAAAAATAATAATTTAAAGCAATTTAAAAACTAAAACCTAAATCAATTTAAAAAATAAAAAATTGAATAAATGGAGATCACAAATAATTATTTTTTAAATAAATAAATAAAAAGAAAAACAATTGTTAAAAGTGGATATTTAAATTATAATCTTATGTGAACAAATTAGATTATTAATAATTTTTAATTTAAATAACATAATATTTACTAAAGTCTTTTAAATAGATTAATAAATATTATTTATTTAAATTAATTTTATCAAATATGGAACAATAATCATTTTAAAAAACCATCAAAAACTCTATTATGAAAAATTAATAAGAGAAATACAAGAAAAAAAAATGTCTAATAAATATTTTATTGATTAAATAAATTATGAAAAATAAAAAATAATATTTAAAGAAAAATTTAAACTAATATAAAAAAATAATTTAAAAACTAAAATCTAAAACAATTTTAAAATTCAAAAGTTAAGTGAAGAGTGGAGATCACCGTTAATAAATAGAAAAAGAAAAACAATAGTTAAAACTTGAGATAACAACTAATAAATATCAAAACAAGAGTTAAAAGTGGAAGGAGATAAAAAATTGGCTGGTAAATAATTAACAGGAAGGATTTTCAAATTTTCTAGCCAAACTCTTGTAAATTTTTCGTCAAAAATTTAATTTCCAGTAACAAAGTTCTAACAAATAGCTTATCACTAAACTATTGGCTAAATTAAACCTCTACACAATCTATTGTTATAATATGATGAATTTTAAATTTAATTACGACTAATTATTATTTTTAATTATTCAATTATTTAACATATTTTATTTAATTTTATTCACAAATATAAATATAAATGATAAAAAATCAACTAAAAATAATTAATTGATTTTTAAAAATTATTATTTAATGGAAAAAAAAAATTTAAATTTTTTTAATTCATAATATAGTTTTTATATTTAAAACTTCATTATTAAATGCATAATACTAAAAAGTCATAAAGAATTTGATGATGATGATGATATAAACTAGTGATATTTAGTATTTTCTATCTAGTTTCTAATAATATTTTTTAATTTTAAAAATAATTTTATTTGAAGTCTATTTTCCATCTCCTTAATTACTACTAAATATTATTTTTAATTATTCAATTATTTAACATATTTTATTTAATATTATTTGTAAATATAAATATAAATGATAAAAAAATTAACTATAAAATTAATTAATTGATTAAAAAAATTATTATTAAATGAAAAGCCTTTTTTTTTTTTTCCTTCTAAAAAGCTATTTTTAATCAATAATACTCAGAATTAAAGCTTCATTATCAAATGCATATTACTAAAAAATTGTAAAGAATTTGATGATGATGTAAACCAATGAATTTTAGCATTTTCTATCTAGTTTCTAACAATTTTCTTTTTTAATAATTTCATTTGAAGTCCATTTTGATATTTTCAAAAAGTGATGGGTGTTTTGATCAACATATTCTTTTTTTTAAATATGATAATTACAAAATTCATTCAAGGCTAGAATAGTAACATCAATATCTAACAAGTTTTGTTGGCTTTGTTCAATTTCATAAAAAATTGTAGGTTTTATTTAGTGATAAAGTGACACTAACGATAATTTTGACATAGGTTGTTTCTTATCAATATAACTTTATTTGTATATATCGAAATGAAGTTTTTCTTGACTTGCTAGAAAGCTAACACGCATAGCTTTGATGCTTATATTTAAAATTAAAAAATTACTTTTTTACTTTCATATTTTTTTGGAAACTTCAAATGGAGATTTCTAAATTTTTCTTTTAAAAATTTAATAAAAAATAAAATAAAATATCACAATAAACACAATATATACTAAAAATATATTCGTTAGAAAGCTTATTGTAATGACAACATTTTTCCAAATTTAGTTTCAAGAATTTAAACTTATTTGGTCTTTGCTTGAGCTCCCAAAAGACCAAAAATTGATAGAAATTAAGAATAAATTTTGAAATTTCCATTTTTAGATGCTTCGTGCAAAGCCTATTTTTGAGTCTTTGTCAAAAGAGGCTTTGAATGAAGCCATCAAGATGGTTTAATACCTTTTGATAGGGGCTTCAATTGAACCCCCCTATGGCTATTTCCCAACCACAATAATGTGTTAGAAATGCTTTAGAATAACTAAGAGGGGGGGTGAATCAATTATTCAAGGTCTAGATGTCCAATTTAAACTTTTTAACTAAGTGTAGTGAGCCCATTCAACCATTCATTCATCCAAGTTTTAAGTTTCCTATTTAGCAAGTTACTATAAATCAATATGCAAGCATAACACATGAAAAGATCAACACATAACATAGTGAAAACAATGCCAACAATATGTTTTGTAAGCATAGTAAGATGCTAAAACTTTTTCCATAAAGGCTTACACAACATCTTAACGTGAAATCAATTTCTCTACTCTTTCTCCCTCTTTGACAACAATGCCAAAGACATATTGTTTCAGCATCTTACTATGCAAGTGTAGCTTTTGCAATTTATTTCACTTTCCCCCTCTGCCACCTTGCTTGTGATTGATTTGGAACTTCATTACTTCAATTACTTTAGGTATGAATCCTAAAGTAAGTATCCTTTGCATCAGTGTGTAATATTTCAACAAGCAATTCATTTGATGTAGGGGAGTCTTCCCTTTTATTAAGTAGCTTTGGCTAGGGGTATCACCTCTAACATACCTCTAAGATACTCAAAAGAATATTTGGGTAGTGCTTTTGTGAAGATGTTAGTAATTTGTTCCTTTGAGCTAACATATTCCATCTTCACTTGCTTGTCTTTCGCCAATTCTCTTACATAGTGATACTTGATTGCAATATGCTTGGTTTTAGCATGCATTACATGGTTCTTTGATATGTTGATAGCACTTGTATTATCATGATAAAGAATCACAGGCTCATTTATCTCTTCCTTCATACCTTGCAACAAATGTTTGCTCCATACAATTTTGGTGCAATTTATAGCAGCTGCAACATATTTAGCTTCTATAGTAAACTATGAGGTACAACTTTGCGTTTTACTGAGCTATGTAATCAGTCCTTTCCCTAAGAAAAGTTCTCTTCCACTGGTGCTTTTTCTATCATCAATATTACCTCTCCAATCTACATCAGTGTAGGCTCTTAGTTCAAACTTTTCACTCCTCTTATAGTACAAACCAAAATCATCAATTCCTTTTAAGTACCTCAGTATCCTCTTTACTATCATTAGGTAATTTTCTCTTGGATTTGCAAAAATTGTTGCCACTATTCCAATAGCTAATGTAATTTCTAGTCTACTATGTAAAACATACTACAACTTTCCAATCATTGATCTATAGATTGTCTAATTTACTTCAATTGATTCATCATTCTTGGATAACTTATGTTCTATTGCCATTGGTGTGTTGACTGGTTTTGAATCTTCTAGTCCAAATGTCTTGAGTATCTCCTTGATGTATTTTGATTGGGTCACAAATATGTCATTCTTCAATTGATGTACTTGTAATTCAACAAAGAACTTGATTTCTCCAAACATTGACATCTCAAACTCATGTTTCATTTTATTAGTAAAATCTTTGTATAGAACATCTTTTCCTCCAAATATTATATCATCAACAAAGATTTTTGATACCAAAATTTCTTTACCTTTTTCAGCCTTGATATGCAAGTTTTTTTTTTCATCTATTCTCTCAAATCCAATCTTCCCAAGATATTTGTGTAGTCTCTCATACCATTCTCTAGGTGCTTACTTTGGACCATAAAGTGCCTTGTGCAATTTGCAAACTATAGCCTTGTTGTTGTTATCAAAAAATCCCTCAGGTCGTTCTATGTAGACTTCATCTTCTAATATACCATTTAGAAAAGTAGACTTGACATCCATTTGGTAGATTTTAAAACCTTTGTATGCAACATATACAAGTAATATTCTTACTCCTTCCATTCTTACAACAGGAGAAAATGTTTCCCCATAATCCAGTCCTTCTTCTTGTGCATAGATTTTGAAAACTAATTTAGCTTTGTTTCTTTTTATTTCACCATTCTCATCAAGTTTGTTCCTAAACATCCATTTGGTACCAATTATATTCTTATTAGCTGGTCTAGAAACTAGGATCTAGGTTTTATTCTTTTCAATTTGGTCTATCTCCTCTTCCATAGCCTTATACAAGCCATCATCTTGTAGTGCATCTTTTATTGTTTTAGGCTCAACCTTGCTCAGTAAGCATGATTCATTCCTAAGTCTATTCCTTGTCATTGGTCTTGCATCCTTGTCACCAATAATTTATTCTACAGGGTGATGTCTCTAACATATTTAGCTAATCTTGGTTCTGTCCTTCTTTCCATGTTTGATCCTTCAACTTTAAAATAATTTTGTCATTCTCCATTTGGCACTTTATCATCTCTTTCATGTGTAATGTTTTTAGAATCAAGAAGTGTATTTCCTTCATTCTAAAGCTCGACTTATGAATGCAGCTCGACATTCACTAGTTATGACTTGGCTAATACTAAAATTTGTTGTTGATTCCGAACTTGATTTGCAATTTTTTCTTCAACAGGCATTCCTTCATAGAAGTATACAAAGGATCTATAGTCCTCTGATTGCTTAGTTCCATCAACCTAAACTTCTACATGCTCATCAAAATTTACATTTATACTATCCAAAATCTTATTAGTGTTAGTATTTAAACACTTATATACTTTACTTCTAGGTGAGTATCCAAGGAATATGCCTTCATCACTCTTTACATCAAACTTGCCATTTCTAGCATATTTAAGAATATAGCATTTACAACCAAATACTTTGAAATGTTTTACATTAGGTGAATGACCATACCATATTTCAAAAGGTGTTGCATTTGTACCTTTTCTGACTTGGACTCTATTCAGAGTGTAAACAGTAGTACTTATAGCTTCTCTCCAATATTTTAGAGCAACATTTTTCTCCATCATCAAGGTTCTTGCACAGTCTATCACTGACCTATTCCTTCTTTCAACAATACCATTCGGAGGTAGAGTTCTTGGTGTTCATGTTTTTCTTTTGATACCTTTATCATTGCAAAATATTTCAAATTCTTTTGATGTAAACTCACCTCCTTTGTCTAACTTTAGGTATTTTAGACTCTTCCCTATTTCCTTCTCAACTTTGGCCAAATACCACTTGAACATTTGAAATGCATCTGATTTTTTCTTTAAAAATATAACAATCATCATTCTTCAATAATCATCTACAAATATCATTATGTATTTGTCTCCTAGGTAACTTTTCACTTCTATTCAACCACATAAGTCTATATGGACTAGCTCTAGTACTTCCTTGGAAGTGAATTTTTTTCTCTTGAAACTAGACTTAGTCATCTTCCCTAGTTGACATTGTTTGCACATTGTGTTTTCAAGATTCTTTAGTTTAGGCAACCCTCTGACCTTCTTCTTTTTGCTAAAGCTAATTAGATTGTCAAAGTTAGCATGACACAATATTTTATGCCATAACCACACATCATCAAGTCTAACAACAAGAAAAGTTGCATCTTCCATATCTAGGTAAAATAGATTACTCCTACTTTGTTCACCTTTTCCTATCAGATTTCTGTTAGTGTCATAGACCTTGGCAGATTTATTTCCAAATTCTACTTTGCAACCTATATTGTCTAACTGTAATGTTACACTCAACAAATTGTAGTTCTATCATTCAACATAGTATGCATTATCACATGAAATTTTCTCAGTAAGTTTAATGGAACCTTTTTCTTTGATTTTACATGGAGCATCATTTTCAATTCTAACACTATTTCCATCATATTGAGTAAAGGTAATAAACTTACTTTTATCTCCTATCATGTTATGTGAGCAACCACTGTCTATGATCCACTTATCATTCTTGTTCACATAGGTTACCAATGTTGTTGCTTCATCTTCATCTTTATCAGATTCATCCTTCATGGCCACATAGACTACTTTGTCATCATCCTCATCAGAATCTTCTTCAACAATGTAGCATATTTTGCCTTTGTCCTTGTAGTCTCAGCTATCATCTTCTCTTTTATTCTTGAACTTGTTTCCTTCTTTGTAGTTCTTTTTCTATGTACATCTTGTAGAAATATGACCTACATCATTGCAATTAAGAAAAATGATAGGGAGCTTACCTTTGAATTTACCTTTTCTTCTATGGAATCTCCTAGCCAATAGTGCATCCAACTATTCCACATCTTCCTCATCTATGCTACTATCACTAGATACATGTTTTCCTTTTCTACTCTTCTTCTTTGAAGTAACATCCTCATTGTCTTTCATTGTCAACTTAGCCTTGAAAGTAGATTTAGGTTTCTTAGGTTTATAGTTGTCAAAGTTGGACAACTCAAATGCAGTAAGCCTTCTCACTTTTCCTGCAAAAGTCAATGCATTTCCTGGTATACACCTTAATTTTCAGATGGCTAAAACTCTAATAGCATTGATAGGGAGCAGGGTTCTCAAGTATTTTCTATTGAAAATCTCTCCTTCTAATTGACCACCTAGACTTCTTATTGCACTTACCACTTCCTTCATTCTAGATCCATATTGAGCAGCATTTTCTCCTTCCTCCATTTTCATGTCATCAAACTTTACTCTAAGGATTTCTCTCTTTGCTCTTTGAACCTTTTGATCTCCTCCATAGATATCTAGCAGGGCTTTCCACATCTTGAATACAGTATCACATCCTTTTATGTCATCATATTCAACATAGCTAAGCGTAGAGGCAATCTCCAACATTTCTTGATTGGGATCTATCCTTTTGTTCAAATCATTTGTAGCAAGAGGTCCAGTTGGTTCTACATGTTCTATTCCAATTGAGGTTTTTGCATAATCACCTATTGGTCCAAGGTGGAATTTCATCAGGCTCTACCATGCAACAAAGTTATCTTTGTTGAGCTTGGGGACTTCTCTCTTGGACATCTTGATCTTACTACCTCTAGTACCTTGAAATTAAATTAGTAGATGGCTCTGATACCAATTGTTAGAAATACTTTAGAATAACTGAGAAGGGGGGTGAATCATTTTTTTAGGGTCCAAACGTCCAATTTGAACTTATTCACTAAGTGTAGTAAGCCCATTCAACCATTCATTCATCGAAGCTTTAACTTTCCTATTTAGCAAGTTACTGTAAATCAACATGCAAGCATAACATATGAAAAGATCAACACATAACACAATGATATATGTGGAAACCCAATTTGGGAAAAACCACCAGTAACATGCTACTCAATTCGCACTCTTTTGAAGTGATGCCCTATGAAAGGCCTACCCTGTTAAAGGCTTGCAACACACTGTTAAATGTGACCTTGTTAGAGGATTTAAACATTCTATTAGAAGTGGGCTTGGTTAGAGGACTTTATAACATTCACTTGGAATACCACCTTGTTGAATGATTTACAAATGGCTATTAAATGAATCTAAGTCCATAGGATTTTCATGTCTAATACAATTGCTAGAGAGTATTAGAAAATCTTTGACCTAATTACAACATACAACTTAACTTGTAGATCTCATATCACTCTTCAACTCTTCACATTTCCTAGCCTTCAATCTCTGCAACTCTATCAGGTTGCCCTCCTTTCAAACTTTATCTCCTTGAGTCTCCATGATTAATATTCTAGTGCAATCATCTTTCTCTAACAGTTTTTCGAAGTAGATCCTATGTGCTCTTCTTTCTCCTAGATGCCTTCTCCTTGACACCCTTCTAATCACTTCACAAATTGGCACTTCAGTGGTAGCAACTATTGCTTCTTGGTTCATGACTCCTTAAATAAAAATCTTGGAGTTCCTTTCTCGCTCGATTCTTCATTCTTTTAATTTCAATTCGTATGTATTAGGTAGGATTCATTGAATCTAACCCATATTTTGTTTCCTCTAGAAACTTCTTGATAATCTTTTTGAATTCACCCAAATATAGTTTACATAGAATTTTGTGCCACTAGCTCATCATCCTTAGCCTCCAACTAGTTCACAAAATTCTAGGTAACAACTATGTTGACTCAGATCTGTTGAGTCTTTGACATTTCCAATAATGCAGTCAACACTATTGAAATACTAGTGCTTAGCACATATTGTGTTACTCAGCATCAATTGTGTTTTATTGATGCTCGACACCTGAAGTTCACTCGACACCCACTAAGATTTTTTGATGCTCGACACTTGTTACTTTACTTGGCACTTGAACTTCACTCGACACCTAAAGTTCGCTTGGCTCACACTAGATTTTTCTTTTGCTCGGCTCCAACTGAGAATTTGCTTAGCTTCAACTAACTTGATAGGCACCCACTAATGAACTTAGTTTAAGCTTTGTAGTCAACCTTGTTACAACTTATTCCTTCAATGTTTCTAAGTTTGACCAACCTCTACATCTTCAAATATGTTACCAATACATCATGTCTTAACTAATCCTTTCACTTCATTATAATATCATAACTCGACCTTTCCCTTAGGTGCTCTTGCTACATATTGTTAATTAAATCCTCTTCATCAATCAACTAAGTGATAGTACTTGGATCTTATAAGCAATTTTCATTCCTACACATAGTAGGTTTGACATCAATGACAAAACAATGATTGAAAACATTCTTTTAACAACAATCTCCCTCTTTCAATCAATCTTCTTCATCAATGATCTTTTCAATCAAAATTCCAATATAATGTCCATGTGGGAAGGCCTAGGAGTGCTTTGAACAAAGCCCCCTACATAGTCATGGGGCTTTGAGTGAAGCCCATGGGTGACATGGGGCTTTGAGAAAGTCCACTTTGGGTGATAGGGTAGCTTCAGTCGAAGCCCTATGCTGCTCTTTTGGTAGCTAATGGTCTTCTCTCAAAGACCCTTGGTTGCATTGTTGGCCTAAAAAAGGAGGACTTGTCGACCAAAGGGTATTCATATGAAGCCTGTTGGCCAAAAAGATAAGAAATTTCATTTTTTTGTTTGATATAAAAATCATGTTTCCTTCATTTTTTAAATCAATACAAAATAACCTTACAAGGAATTTGTTGTTTTTGAAGAAAAAGGAAGAATACTGAAGACAATTTGAAATATTTTGATAGCTTTTTGAGAGCTGAAGACAATTCAAAATATTTTGATAATTTTTTGAAAATCGAAGATGGGACGAGAATAAGGAAGACATAGTAAATTTGTAAGAATAGATCAATTGATGCGGAATAAGAAATCATGAAAAAATCTAGCAAATTATCACATAAAAAAAGGTATGTACATGTGTAAATTCATATGAATGTGTATATTTTCAAATTTATAATTAATTTTCTAAATTTATTCATTTATATGCATGTGGGTTTTAATAAAAAATCACAAAACAAGAAAATACATGTTGAACAAGATTTGAGTCATGACAATCTAGGACATAACAATTGGGGACATGGTAATTTAGGACACGAAGTAATGGAAATTGCAGAAGGGTTAGGACTAGTTGCCCAAATTGGAATGGATGAATGCATAAGACTAGCCACAAGTGCAAAGGAAAATATCACTAATAGAAATTTAGATCATTTTCTTACAAAGGATGTGGATAAATTGAAATTACTTTTTGATATTAAATCATTATGTCTTTTCAAAAAAAGAGCTTTGGATAAGATGGTAAAAGAAATAACAAGTAAATTTGATTTTTTGGAAACACTTGAAAAAACTCGAGTACTTGCTTATGTTCTTTTATAGAAAAACTTGGAAGAGTCATTAAAATCACTAGGTGTAGAAATGACATCAAAAAAGAGAAATTTTTTGACATGAAAAATTATATTATTGAAAATGTTAAGAAAGGTTTGAGCTCTATAGGGAAGCAAACTCAAAATAAAGATAAGAGCACTACATGAAGAGTTATATTTCAATCTATTCTTGGTACTAGTATACCCCAAGATAGACAAATATCTTCAATTTCATCACATATTGGTTTTAGTAGAAAAACCATACCAAAATATATTAAGAGGAGAATGGTTTTGGATGATATCACTTTGGAAGGAAATTGGGCAATTATGCATAGAGCTACTTGTTGTGATTAGGTTGATGATAGAATCAAAAATTTTGTAATATCAGTTTGGAATGATAATACTTGTCCTTCATCAAATATTATAGATGTTCCTATACATAGGGTTAGAGATAACCCTTACAAACATCATACAAAACATTGGTTGGACATAACACAACATGAAATGTATGTCTCATTTTGTAGTTCAAACCCTGATATAAAGATTTAGAAGACAATATTTGAAAGACTAAAGCCATATTATGTTAGGATAAATGAAGTGTTTGAAACTTCTTGTTGTTTTTATCATATTGATTTTGATCTCCACTATCAAGTGTATTAAAAATTTATAGAAGAAAATTTTGGTTATAAAAATGTCCCTCCTAGTAGAAAAAGCAAGTTCATCTCATCTATTTTATGTGAATAAATAGATGATCATGTTGGTCAAATCAATTACATTAGAAAAGCATGTAACACATGTTCTAATTTGGCTCTTTTTCCTTTGAATAATGAAGATATTGATGTCACAAAAATGATAACTTGCAAGGGTTACAAGTATGCAAGGAATGAAACTAAATTTTTGAAACGATTGAAAAGATTAGAATATGTTGAAGAGGAAATGATCATTGTAGCATTTATGGACAAATATAAAAGTTTGATACAACCATATATTTTTCATGCTTTTCTTTGCAAAGTGTCAAGCACAACAATTTCAAACACTTAGAGATAACTTTCCAGTTGGAACCATTTTATTAGTTGTTGACTTTGCAAAAAACTATTCATTCATTCATTAAATGGCTACTCAATCAAACCACTATATTTCAAATCATGTCACTATTATGATGTAAGTGTTATATCATCATGCACAATTAGATTTGGATGGTATTCAAAGCATAGATGAAGCACAAGTCATCAAAAAATAATATCACTTCTACATAAGTGATGATAAAGAACATGATATTCATTATGTAGAACATTGTTTCAAGAAATATTTTGCATATAACAAAGATAGAGACATTAGTATCAATAAACATTATATTTGGTCATATGGGTGTGTTGTACAAGTCAAATCATCTTGACCATTTTATACACTTTTTGGATATCACTGTAATGAAAATATACCACATGTATTAAGTTTCTTTGAAAGTGGACATGTCAAAGGTGAACATGATGGTGTTGGAGCTTGTATCAAATGTTCTCTATGAAAGTACCAAAGGAATTATAAGGGAGTTCATATAAATAATGCACATGATGTTTTGATTAAGTAAAAATAAGTTTTAAAGGACCTAAAACTATTTTAAAAGTAACATAATAACAAGAGCAAAATAGATCAGAAGAACTGTGCATCAACATCTAGAACAAAACAAGCTAAAACAATAAGCATTAAAACAACCTATAGGAAAAGCTAGCAAAAAGAAAGAAAAAAGATAATACAGAGACAACTACAATGTATTCAATGAATCCATTGCTTGGTCAGCAAGTATGTTCATGTTTTTTGCAAAGGCTTTTAGATCATCCAATTCTTTGGCTTCCACAACCTCACTCTTCTTAGAATTAGCCCTATACGCTTTTTGGGTCCATGGTCATCTTTCATATCTTGGGATCTTTGACCTTTCCCCTATTCAAATTTTTTCAAAAGAGTAATGTTGTCCACCATGGCCTTCAATATAGAGCAATTATGATCAACCAATTTCTTAACTATCTTCTCCATATTAGCCACTCTGTTATCCAAACCATCCAACCTTTTCTAAAAATATTTATTCATCTAATCTAGAGTTTTGATCTTGGTTTCCATAGGTGGAACAAATTTTATCATATTCTTAACCTCTTTAGCATTACTAATTCCCTCATAGAGTCTATCAATATCCTGACCCAAATTTCTGTCCCCCCTAGTGGTCTTGCTAAGCTAATCAAACTCTCTCAAGATGTCCTGCATCTGTTGCTTCAAACTACTAATGTCCTTTTTTATTAACCCCAAGTTACCAAAGATCCCCTTCAAATAACTTGTGTCATCCTCATCCTTGTTATGAGTTGGGTGATCCTCATTACTGCCCAATTTATTTCTTTCATAATTAGCCTCCTTATACCCTTTATCAGCTACCTTTCCTTAAGAAACCACATTCTTCCCTTTTCTCTTCATCCTCTTAATCAAAGGTTCATCATTGGAAGGAATTATAGAGGCCCTATCCATATTCTTCTCCTTGTTACCAATAACCATACTAGAGATGCCTCTTTTCCCATTGCCCTCTTCCTACTTCTCTTCAGATTTTGTGTCAAGTTCAGAATCAACCTCCTTTTTCTTCCTTTTCTTCCCAAATGATCTCCCAAGATCAATCTTATTCCTCTTCTCAACCTCAACCTCTACAACCTCATCCTCTATATCCTCATCAAAACCCTCATCTTGTTCACTCCCCTCAATCTCACACTCCAAAGTTGTCCTACTAAAATGGGGTCTATCCACTTTTTTGGATTTGAGAAGGTTCATAACTAGAACCATTAAGCCCTCATGGCAAGCATGATCACCCTCAAGATCATTCTGAATAGATAAAATTGTATTAACCAATGATTTTCTAAGGTAGAAGGGGAGATTAAGCCTAACCCTATGCCTAAAATGGTTTACCAGTATAAAATGATACTCAAATATCTTAGTAAAGTGACCATCTAAAATTACCTATTCAATCACTACAAACATGAAAAACCTCCAAGGTTGAGAAATGGAACCAAGGCTAAAGTAGTAATTGTTGGAAATATTATGATAGGCTAAGTTACTAAGAGGGGAGGGGTAATAAAAAACTTATAAAATTTAATCCTTATTTAGCAATGTGTTCTAATTTAATTGCATGTATGAGAAACTAAAAACATTAAAGCACACATATCACTTTTGACACATAATTTGGTGACTGACAAACCTTCCAGATAGAAAGTAAAAATGGGGTGGGGATGATACCCACAAGCTTTTGTACTATAGTATAAATTTGGCCTATTAAGGTTTACAATGATCAATTCTAATGATTTTTCTTTTAGGAGCAATAAGGAATGCGAGGTCCACCTTGCTAAAGGATTTACAAACATAAAATGAAGTATGCACTCAGTAAAGAGATTTACATAAGACTGTTAGGTCTACCTTGTTTAGAGGATTTGACTAATCAACCTATTAGGATGAGACAATAGCTTGATCTTTGATTTGCAACTTAGTTTGCTAAATGAAATATCTTTGAGTGTAAAAATCACCTTGTGATGATAGATAAATCTTTGTTTCTCCTTATACTTCTTGTGGCCTTGTGCTTATCTTTTCTGCTCTTCTCTACTTGTTATGTCACTTCTATTCATTCATTCTTACTTACTTTGAATGTGATACAATACATTACATATATAACAATCTAATTAAAAAATTAAAAAGTTGGCCACAACACAAGTTATACAAAATGCACAAAGTTGGCCCATACTACAGGAACTCAGGTTCTGAAGACTCACTTAGTGAGGTTCTGATACTTTACATCCACTATCAATGCTTGACATCATCATGCACTTGGTAGATGTAGAGGCTTAGTCCATACCAATCACTTCCAAGTAGTCTTGAACTTGATTTGCACTAGTGTCTCGGTGAATATTGTGAAACTCAACATATAAATTGAATCGCTTGTTTAACACTGAGTGGCTCGATCAATATTGGATTTTCATTGTTGTATCTGGGAACTCGATAAGCACTGCATGACTTGGTTTATACTGATAAAATTGGCATAAATTGAGATGCTAAGTTTATATTGTTGATCATTACCACAGTAGTGACTACTCGACGCAAACTAAAACTATCCTTTGGACTTAGTAGAACCTATAGAACTCAGTAGATATTGAAATGCTTGGTTAACACTATTAACTGTACAATATGCTTGGTAGATGCTTACAATTTGAATAAGTGTATGTCACTAATAACAAACATGATTGTAATATCAACAATCTCCCCCTTTGGCACTAGTTACAAAAATAGTTATTAGTCAAAATTGAATTCAAAATGTATAAGAATACTTTTTATCCATCTCCTTATGTCTTTGATTTGATAGAGTTTTTTTTTTTGAGATATTCCAAAATTAGTTTTCTAAGAGATGTACCTCAAAGTATCTGTACATGAGTAACATTATAATTCTCCCCCATACATAATATTCAGTATACTATACACCTTTTCACATACATTTTCTCTTCTTTTCTATACATCTTCTCCTCTTTACACAATATACATTATACTATCTTGTCCCTCTTTTTCACACTAATGCCAAAGATGCATGCTATATATACACTTTATAGTAATGCCAAAATGTGACAAGAAATTTGAATGTACTTTCAAAATTAATGCCATTGTCTTGTCTAAATTCTCTTGCAACACCTTACATATGTGCAATGCAATTTTCCCTTTTTCTAATAGTTCTATCATGTGGTCCACAATTGAGAAGTTTTCCTGCATTATTATTTTTGCATGTGTAATGTGTTTCTTCAATGCATCCATGTTTGGGAAAATCATGCCCTATATTTCTATCAATGTAGATCTCATTCTAGCTTCTTCTCTTAACAATTTCACCTACATATCAATTAGAAATATGATCTTGTTGTAATGGGCAGAGTTGTAACTTGGGTCAAGTTGAAACTATTGTGCACTTGCCTTTAGGTCCTCAACAATCTTTGATAGTTTATCTTTTATTTTCTTAGTGAAAATTGAAATATCTAAAAGTTTACCAAATAGTGAAGATGCATTGTTGCAAGAGGTCTCCAGTAAGCCTAGAATAGTAGATAATTCTACTTTATGGATAGCAATTTGTTGAGCAATATGTTCCAAAACTTTGTTCTTGAATTTCTTCTCATCTCTCTACAATAATTTGTCCTAACCATTCATATCTTTGTTAAATTTATGAACAACCTCTGCTAGCTAAATCAAAATTGGTTGAGAAGTGTCAACCTCTATATTTAGAGATTCAACAAGGATATTCTTTACATCTTCTATTATTTGAAATTCCTTGTTTCTTTCTTTTCTAAGCCTTTTCTTCTTGGCTTTGTTTCTAGGAGTTTTCCAAATGTCTGCATTTGATCAGGATTAAGATTTGAGATATCCTTGTTAGGAATAACAATTTCCTCATCAAGATCAATGTCTTCTTCTTTTTCTTTTCCTTTACCCAAAAATTTTGTGCTCAGTTGAGGCTCGGTCTCAATTATCCTTTCACTTATTCATTGCATGCCAGGAATGGAAACAATTGTGGAAATAGTATGACTCACTAAAAAAGGTAGATATTGTACTTATTGCCAAAATAGCAATAGTAGAAATACCTGTAGTTAACAAAAATGATGTAGAGGGAAGTGCTTGCTGCTTGGTAGATGAAGTGCTTATTACTTTAGTCAATGAAGTACTGAGCTAGATAGGTGCAAAGATTGATTGAGCACTTATGCTAATTGTGTTTGTCAGAATCAATCTTGTTGAAGCTTTCTCTGGACTTGATGTTGTCACTGTCTGGCTCAAAGAATGATGAAGTGAGGCTATGACCACTATAGAAATTTTCTCTTGTTCGATCTCCTTAGTATCTTGAACATATGGAAAATCCTCCTTGGTAGCTTCATGTCCCAGTTCTTCCTTTTCATCATCTATATTGTCAAAATGTGTAACTTCCTCCTCATCAATTTCCTTATCCTTGTTCATCATCCTCCTTATCACTAACATGCACTAAAAAATCAATAGGCTTGTGAAAAAGATAAATGTTCTTCCAAGTGTTTGTAACATTCTTTACTATATGTTCAATGTCATTTAACAAAACAAGACAAGTTTTGAATCTCAAAGTAAGCTTTTCTTCATTTTCCTTCAGATATTTATTTGCCTCCTTATCATTTAAACTTGGCATGAGTTGCCTTAGGGTTTCCTCATATATTTCTTTTGCAATTTTCATGGAATTCTCCCATCTTGGCTTAATTTTCTCCATTAAAACATTAGGAATCTGATGAGTAAGCTAACTTGGGGAATATTTCCATTTTCCTATTTTAGATATTACCAAGTCTTCTATTTTCTTTTGTTCCCCTTTAGCCCTAGTTTCATACTTTAGTGCGTTGAAGTTTGTTATCCTAGCTCCTAATTCTAATTCTTTCATCCTTTCTTGGAATGTGGGTGGGGCCTCTTAAAGATTATATCTCCTCCTTTATCTATTTTCTTCCTAGATGATCTTCTTGTAAACACAGTAGTGGATGCCTTGGTAGGCTTGGTAATAATTACCTTGTCTTTCTTCTTCAATGACTCTTTGTCCTTTGATTTCTCTTTAACTTCCTCTATATCTTTACCATTACCTTTAGTCAGTAGAAGAGTGGAACTAGTTTTTAGTTTGTAAAATCTCTTCTTTCCATTATTGACTGCTTGAAGTAGTTTGATTTCAAGTTCAATTCTAGCCTTTGCCTCTGTTGGTGTTTGAAAACATTGTAGGTTTCTAATTATCCTGATGAGAATATGACACACCTAGGAGTAGCTAACTCCCATCTTCAACATATCACTTCAGACACTGGGTCAACTATAAGGTTAGACCCTTCTTCTACTTTAGGCTCTACAAGACCTAGGTGGGTGGACCTCAAATTCAATCGATATGGTACCAGTGCAAAAACATATTCATGAATCTAACAAAGAAAATAAAAGCCCTTATATCTCCTGGTGACTTATGAAATGACATAAATCTATAGTAGCAAATTGTAAATCTAGAAAATTCATAAGCTGAGTGAGGGCATCGCATTTAGGTTCTTCAACATGAAAGGGAAAGAATGTTTGATTAACAATGTTTAATTTAGAAAAACCTCAAATATGTAGCAATAAGAACTAATGATCCTATAGCTGACTAGTGCCTAATCCATTAGGAAAATCCATGAATCAAATGCATGCATATGGATATCTGATACTTATTCATATATTTAGATATATGATCTATCTATTTACCTTGTAAATAGACATCTATGCTCAATCTAAACCTCATTCTTACATGATATCCTTCTCAATAAACTGGAAATCCTATTGATTCCTTGAAGCGTTTACATAATCCCTTGAGTTACAAGCAACAATGAAACAACATAAAGCCTTAAGGGACTGAAACTATAACCTAAGCCCTTTGTTCAAAGATCATAAAACATTGAAGGTCATTGAGAAAGGAGACAAGACTTAAAATGAAACTCAATCATCTACTATTCATTTTATTTATCTCCTTGAAACAATACATTCATATCCATGAAATGAAAACACAAAAAAACCTAATAGATATGAACTATCTATATTAGCCTTCTTAATGTTGTTCATACAAGAGAATTATGCTGAAAGAATGGTGTCACAATATTGGGAATACATCAAGATTGAAACCAAAACTTGGTATCACAACCATGAGTAATTTCTCTCCCAAAAAATTGAAACCAATGGTCTCATAGTGAAAACACTAAAACCAATGGTCTCACAGTGAAAAAATTGGAACCAATATAATCAGGAAGAAAGGGAATGATATAGTAGGAAGTGAAGTCTCAGATTTGTTGTAAAGACAACATGTGTCTACTCAAAATTCCTTCCCAAGAAAATGAAAACCTCTTTCTACCCTCTCTCTGTAATTGCATATAGAACCATCATCAATTGGCCTCCAAAGAACACAAAATATCTAAGATACTTGATTGAAATCATAATTGATTTTGATGCCAAAATGAGCTCAAGGTAAAAGTGAAAAATCAGTTTAATATGACCTCAAGAATTCAAGAAAACTATTTAAAGATAATTTTCTCCACATTCAAATCCCAACAAGCCTTTAAATCTACCCTCTAACCAACTCTTATGTTTAATGATGAAAAACAACCATTCTGCTAAGAACACCCCAAAATTTACAAATTGGCTTATAGCACAAACTAGTGAGCACCTATGCAAAAACTGACCTCAGAAATGGAAAATTCAGCTCATTCCAATTTTGGTCATATATTGGAGCACCCATTTCAGATAAAAATAGCCCCAGTTATGGCCATTTGAAGATTGAGCTCCCATTTCTAGGTTTGCAATTAAAAGAATAAAGAAGAAAATTTTAAAAATGTTTTATAGTTTAAACTATAGAAATTTATCTTTTGAAATAAATTTTTCAAGTATAGATTGAATGAGAACAGGGATTTTTCCTTTTCAAATTTTCACCTCCTTTATATCCCCTCAACCTCTCCAAGGGCGCTAAGTGTCAATCTCTAATAGGCTGACAAACTTAGGTAGGACCCATGCATATTTTCCAAATCTCTCTGGATTCTTGAATTTTTTGGTACGTCACTATGTCACTTGCTAGAAATTTTCCCATTTTCTGGTGGTGACATGGTGACCATCAAATTTTAGCAAGTTTTTTGATGACCTCATCCTTTGCTACCACATGTCATTGCCACCTCTGCACCTGCTCATCACCACCTTAACACCACTTGGCTCCGCATGTCACTACTAACTCAACGCTTGCTATGTTGCTAGGGAAATCATCGTGCATCTTCCCTTTTTCAAGGTAATGAAAACCGCATGATCTACCACATGGCACCATCTTATTGCCTAGATCCATATCAACATCTTTGCATTCACATGGGCACCTTAATCCACATGTGTGTTCAAAATTTGACCTTGCCTATAGTCGATCGGAACCCTCCACCGCACACTTGCCCTTTTAAAAGGCATCTTTCTTTAGACACAATGCATTTGAGTAGAATAGTATTTAAAGACTTTACTATCTCCACCCATAGGACATGTGGGATATATCCTTTGACTATGTTTTCCATGTATTTTTCAATGTGTAGCTATCCTCTTTTGTTTTCTATGTGGCTTCATTTTTATAGGCGGCTTCTCCTCAAGTAATCTCCATTTTCAAATAGATTGGGAATATTTTCAAAAAAATTGGTGGCTTCCCTATTTGAAACATGGTGGCTTCTTCAATTACCATGACTCTTTCCTCAAGCTTCCTACTTTTTCAATTGCTCTTTGTGTCTGATAGTATTGTACCTACCATTGATCTCAAAAGGCAGTTTTAGTAGGAAAATATTGCCTCTTCTAAGTGCTTGCTAGCTACTTCCTAGGGCTTGGATTCTTTTTCATAAGTCACTACCTCTTCATGTGTAGGAGCTATTTGTTTTTTTGATGATGTGCTTGTGATTTCATACAAAATGAATCCCCTTGTGTAGGGTCCTCTCTTATAATGCCTTGGTTATTCCAAATGTGTAGCATGCCATCTTTCTTTTCACATGACTCTACCCCTATTTTATATGTTGGTTTTCTTTTTCAAAATGGTGAATTTTCTCTTGGATGTGCATGGAGCTTCTTTTATTGCAGGCCTCCCTGCTAGCATGGGTGGCTTCTCTTGTATTTGACTATTTTCTTTACTTTGATTGGGTAGCTCTTTCATTGGCTTCACTACCTCTTTGCTTGCATGTGGAGTGGAGCTTCCATTCATATGCCATGGGTTGGAGTTTTCTTGTC
Organism: Cupressus sempervirens; assembly: GCA_028749045.1. NCBI lineage: Eukaryota > Viridiplantae > Streptophyta > Pinopsida > Cupressales > Cupressaceae > Cupressus > Cupressus sempervirens. The sequence continues at coordinate 678,947,852 of CM053787.1, read as the reverse complement.
TCATTTTTTTCATGCGTAAGCTACTATCTATGTCATGGGGCTCCTCCCCTATGGCTTCAAATAAGACTATGCCTTGTTCCATCAAAAAACGTGGGGCTTCTCTCTTTCTACAAGCTGCCTTCTGATTGATACAAACAACAGATTGTTTGAGTTCCTTGGGATGAACAAGCATCACGTGCTTCCATAGCTAATCACAGTCCATAACATGAATACCAATAGGCTATACAGCCATATTTTGTGCATTGCTCAAGTGAAACTCCACTATGATGTATCTTGACATGCCTCTCAAGGCCTTTCTTGTTAGTAAATGAACTACTACAATTTCCACAAGCATATCCTCTGAAATACCTTTTGGCTACCTTCTTGAATCTCTCCCACTTACATGCATGTTATCCTCTTGGCATAGAGTATCCCTCCTTTCAATGCCTGACACCGATTAAATAAGTTTTATTCTTGGATCTCTAATAGGCCTATCACTTTAGTCAAAGTCCCTAGGAAATTTTGATTCCTTTATAAATTGTTTTCACTTTAAAACTCAAGGTGTCCTTAGGCTCTTGGGATATTTCATTAATTTGGAGCAATTAGTCGGACCCCAAAATGGATCCAGCTAAAAGAATTTTCATTTTTAAATGACTGACTTTGCCTAATGATCCAATGATCACCTTGAATTATCTAAAATTGATTCCAAACATTAACTTGATCATTAAAAAAAAACTCATTTACCCACTTTTTGCAAACTATGAATTTGGTGCTAGGAGGTCTCTTGACTGGCCTTAAAAATTGACTCAAACACTTGATTGGGCTTCGAAAACTGGCACACTGATTCTTTTCTCTACACTCTTGCACCTTTTTGAATCTCATCTTATGATGAATTTAGGGTCAAAAGATATTGACCATCAAAGTTGACCTCTCGAAACTGCCTGTGCAAAAAATGTCATAAAACACTAAATTGCATTTAAATTTGGCTTTGATAACTAGGTAATCTGACACTTGGGATAATGAAAACTAGGACATTGGTTCACTGTCATGAGGAGAGTATAGATATGTGATTTGGGCTCATGAAAAATAACTAGGCGCAAATGGCGAGCGGTCAAAGTGAGCTACTTAGAATTTGTAGATTGGGAACAATGGCAAAAAGTGTTTTTTGGAAATGGAATGAACCTAGAAAAGTGTGTAAATGGATTCATCATGACTTGAAAATTGGCACATTTAAAGTATTTTCATAGGAAAACATAGTGGTATAATCTATTTTATCTCATCTATCATAGGTTATGAGATATAACATCATGAATAGGGGTACTGATCAATCCGCACTTACTGACACTAGTAAAACTTTAGAAATTGCATTTGGAATTGCATTTGAAAACTGATCAAACATATTTTTCATAAGCTCAAACTTGAAACATCACATGTTTTTGACCTCTAAAATGCAACACAAAAGTAATTTTAACATTTTGTTCAACTAGGTTAAAATTACAACTTTTCAAATAGGGCTTCCCAAAATTATGTGCAATGTGTATCAGCATGAAAACAATAAATGACCAACTTTGAGGGATTCAAAACCTAGTTAAATGGATTCAAAATGACTCAAAAGAAACATAGGCTCTTAGGTGTGGACACTAGATACTCCCAAAGTAGTGAATCATAATTTTTTTTTGGGCACAAGATATTCAAATGCAAACAAGGCCTCCTATCACCGTTTGACACTTAGGTGAAAATGTAGATTTGACAATTACTCAAAACAAGACTTCACAAAATTGCTTAGAATGTCATTTTTGTAGAACCAGAATCAGTATGCAAAGAACATTAACAAATGAAGTAAACATTCACAAACCAAAAACTAAATTCACATATATGCTTAGACTAAGAAAGAAAATAAGAAGTGCAAACCTCACAAGAGAAAACACTCCATGCTTTCTTGATTCTGTAGATGTGTCCTTTTGCTGTGGATGTATGCTCAAGATGCTCAAAAGCTGCTTCAATGGAGATGGGTAATGGCAAATTGGTAGCTTTGTGAGCTCTCAATTTGGCATTATAAGGGTATGGTTGATGGCTTTGGTTCTCAAAATAGCATGGTAACTTTAGCTCAAAGATTGTTGATGAAATGGCTTGGGATGGGATTCAATTTATAGGCTAAGGGGTAGAGGGATGGAGGGCTTAGATGCAAGGATGGATGAAGGCTTAAGGAGGGCTAAGATGCACTCAAAGGGGAGCACATAGATTGTGCTTGTTTAGCACCAATGGGAAGGTGACACTTGTCACAAGGAGGAGGAGTGTGAGAGGGTAGGGTTAAGGGTTGGTTAAAGTCATGATGAGTGGGGTTGAGTATGTAAGAGGGATGTAAGAGGAATGAGTGTGGAAGAGGGAAGAGTGTGTAAGATGGGTGTAAGAGTCATGAGTGGGCTTGTAAGAGTCTTTATGTTTTGTAAGAGCACTCATGACTTAGTGGTTGGGTTTTTTTTGAGGGGAGACTTTGGTTTGGATTAGGAAAGTCTTAAACTTGTTTAAGGAATGTGACAACATTAGGGGGTGGATTAGGCTTGGGTTTAGGATTAGATTAGGGATGTTAGAGATGTGCAAGTGGATGGCATTAATGAGGGTGGGTGAGTTAGTGGCTAAGCTTGGTTAGTATGGAGGATTAGAAATAGGTTAGGGGTTTTTGAATTTGAGGATTTCATTTATCAAATAGATTTATTTAATAAATGGGGATTTTTGGAATTAGATAGAAGAATAGGATTTAATTGATAAATAATAGATTATTTGATTTATCAATTAGGACTATAGATGATTAATTAAATTAATCAACTAGGGGATAACAAAGGATTAATTAAATAGAAATTTAATTAATAATGCTTTTTTAGATAACTAAATAGGATTACTAAAATAGTGTAATCAAATTTAGGTGTCTACATTTTTCCCCTCTTTGACATAGTGTTGAGACAACACTATTTCAAAGAAGTTCGAATGAAGACGACATGAAGAAGATGTTTTAGCAACAAGGTTGCCCCAGTCTCGGATAAGAAGAGGAGAGACTAGACTTAGATGATGCCCCCTCAAGAAGGCGGCGGGGAGAGAAATGAGGCTCGATGACTTCTTGAAAAGTACAAGAAATTGAGACGAGCTGAGACGCAGGTTGGCGAAGAGAAGGGGCTGAATTAGCTCAAATTCTCACTACGGGAGAATGATAAAGGGAAATCAGAGGCACAATAGTAAAGAAAGCTTAAGACTTTCCAGGATTGGGGGGGAGATGGAGGAGCGGAGCGCTATAAAAGGAATCCATTGAAGCTTTTTGAGCGGGGGGATACTTCAAAGAGAGTACCACCATGTAGTTGAGCACTAGATTTGCTATAGGACTGTTGGTTAATTGCCAAGGTTACCAAGAACATCAAGGCCTTTTCACCAACCGTCCAGAGGACTGACGAACTGACTCAAAACAAACACACAAGGATTGCCCCAGTATCACACATGAATCCCAGAGGAAGCAGCGTGGAAACGACACTAGGTAACCCACAAGCAGAAAAAGAAAACAAGCAAAAGACCCGATTAAGACCTTACGCTCTAATTGCCCCATTCGCAGCATACCATGATATGGAAGATCATGGCAACCTTGAGGAGGGAACAAGGAGACTGCTTGGAAAAGATATTTCAAGACCCAAAAGGGAAGATCCCAAATCAAAAGAAAGTGAAAATCCAAAAGAGAACTGTTTGCCAACGAGATGGGTAGGACGAGGTACTAACGGACCAAGATCAGACATGAGGAAAGCTATATCCTGCAAAAATCTATCAGAGAGCACCTAAGCTGATGGATCTGGATGAGTGATGTGTCTGGCAAGCTGAACTAAGAAGGATAACACTTTGGTGATAGGAGATCTAGCTAAAGGATGCATTGGAATATCTAACCAAGGTGTGCAATGTGTGCAAGATGTTGACCAAGGATGAACTAACATGAAAGCCGGATAGATACAATGATACTAAGCTAAAGAGGATGTATAAGCTGACAGACCAAGATATGTTACAAATGTACAAGTTTGTTCATGTTTTGGTTTTTTTGTGAGATGGAAATTTTTGTGAAGGATGGGATGTCTATAATAGTTGATAGGTGGATAGGTAGATGGTTTGTGAAAAGTTTAAGGAAAATGGGATTCTGTGTGTGCATGTGATAGGATACAAGCTAGGATACAAGATCATTTACAAGATGGAATATGGTACAAGCTTTGGACAAGATTTGGATATATACAAGGTATGGTACAAGATTTACAAGGTATAATACAAGCTTTGGTACAAGATTTACAAGCTGTATAGGAGGTATTGACAAGCTCCATCAGATTTTGGATATTTGATTGGAACACCAGGGGAACAAGCAGGTGTTTTATGGGATGGTGGGTGGATGGATGAGGGATAGGATAGTGATAGATAATGGATTAGTCTTTAGCACACAAGGTGCCTGAATTACCAGGTTTTCACCAAGGTACCTATCCAAGGCGCTTGAATTGCCAAGTTTTCACCATTGGACGCTTATTTCTCTTTACTATTTTTTTCTTGTATTTTTCAAAAGCTGGGTATACCAAGGATCTTCAAGCATAGAACTTCTTGAGATGAATGATGTTAGTGGGATCATTTAAGAGTTCTCCTTCTGCTGTAGATAATTGATAGGCTCCGGAGCCAAAGGAGGCAGTAACCACATAGGGACCAAGCCATGTAGGTTCAAACTTGCCTTTCTTTTCTCGATCTGCTTGGACTTTCATATTTTCTTTGAGGACCATGTCACCTGGCTGAAAGTGTCGTGGGAGCACCTTCTTGTTGAAATTCCTTTTGAGACGAGTTTGATAGACTGTGAGATGGTCATAGGCTTGTTGTCTCTTCTCGTCTAAGAGATCTAGCTGGGTGAGTCGAGCTACTCTGTATTCTTCATTTGAGATTTGCCCTCGCAAAGATATGTGTAGTGAGGGAAGTTCAACTTCTATAGGTAATACCGCTTCGGCACCATAGACTAGGGAGTATGGAGTTGTGCCTGTGGATGTACGGAAGGAAGTTCGATAGGCCCATAGAGCTGGATTTATTTGAAGGTGCCAATCAGGGCCGGAATCCTTGACAACTTTCTTTAGGATTTTGAGGAGGGTTTTATTAGTTGCCTCTGCCTGGCCGTTACCTTGTGGGAAATATGGGCTAGAAAAGCGGTGATGGATGCAGAGGGAAGTGCATAATTCTTCCATGTTGAGATTTTCAAAGTTACCTCCGTGGTCAGTGAAGATGGTGGATGGGATGCCGAAGCGGCAAACAATGTGGTACAAGATGAACTTGGAGACTTGAACTCCTGTAGCTAAGACTAGGGGGACTGCTTCCACCCACTTAGTGAAATAGTCTGTAGCTGTTATTATCCATTTATGTCCATCAGATGAGAGAGGTGTGATAGTTCCAACTAGATCAAGGCTCCAACAGGCAAAAGGCCAAGGTGGTGCAATAGGCTGTAGATCCTGTGCTGGAGCGTGCACAAGATTTGCATGTTGCTGACATGGAAGACACTTTCTAACAAAGTCACAAGAGTCTTCTTCAATGGTAGGCCAATAGTAGCCTGCTCTAAGGATTTTTTGTGCTAGGACAATACCACTCGTGTGGGCACCGCAAAGTCCAGAATGTACTTCTTTTAATGCCATCGCGGCCTCATTTTCATCTAAACATCGAGAGAGAGTATCGTGATAACCCCGACGATATAGGGTATTGGCTATGATAACATAGCGAGATGATTTTCGGATGAGGTTCTGGCATTGGGTACGTGTGAGGTGAGGGGATATGATACCATTGTTAAGGTAAGCGTGAATTTCATGGTACCAAGGGGATTGGGGACCAACCAAGATACAAACACGATTTGAATCCTCATTCGCATAGGCAGGTGTGAGGAGCTGCTCAACTAAAAACTCATACTGCGTAGCTTCTTGGGGAATTTCCAAGAGTGAGCCGATAGTGGCCATGGCATCTGCTGCCTTGTTCTGCATTCGAGGCACTTGTGTAAACTGAAGCTTTGTAAAATGCTGGGTCAGCTGATCAACTAGCTCTTTGTAGGGTAATAGCTTTTCATCTTTGGTTTGATATTCATTTAAGACTTGTTTGATGATGAGTTGGGAATCACCAAAGACTTGTAACTCGGTGATATTCCATTCTGCAGCTATCTTTAATCCTGCTACAAGAGCTTCATATTCTGCTATATTGTTGGTGCTAGGGAATTGTAGCTTGAAGGCTTTTGGAATATAATCTCCTTGAGGTGTAACTAATAATATTCCTGCCCCTGATCCATGAGAGTTGTATGAGCCATCAAAATAAAGCTTCCATGGGGGTTGTTCTTCAATTAGGCAGATATGCTCATCTGGAAATTCTGTGAGCAAAGGATATACATCTACTAGAGGTGCATCAGCTAGGTGATCTGCTATAGCTTGCCCTTTGATTGCCTTTTTGTCCACATACTGGATGTCAAACTCACTTAGTAGCATAACCCATTTGGCCAAACGGCCTGTAAGTGTTGTTCTGGAGAGCATATACTTGAGAGGGTCAATCTTGGAGACTAGTTGGATGGTATGACTTAGCATGTAGTGGCAAAGATTTTGAGTTGAGAAAACAACTGCCAAACAAGCTTTTTCCATAGGAGTGTAATTGAGTTCATAACCAACTAGGGTTCTACTGATATAGTAGATGGCTCTCTCTCTGCTATAATCATCATGTTGTGCTAGAAGTGCCCCTAGAGCAGTAGGTGTTGCTGATATATACAAGATCAAGGGACGACCAGGAACTGGTGGAACCAAGATAGGGGGATTGGTGAGATACTGCTTGAGCTGATCGAAGCTGCGCTGACATAAAAGATCCCACTTGAAGTTCTCATTCTTCTTTAGCAAGTGTGAAAATGGTGTACACTTATCTGCAAGTTGGGAGATGAAGCGCTGGACAGATTGAAGTTTTCCCTGAAGAGAGCGAAGCTGTCGTAGTGTCTGGGGAGGAGGCATGTCTAAGATAGCCTTGACCTTTTTAGGGTCGATCTCTATACCCCGTTTAGAAACTATGAAGCCTAGAAGCTTGCCAGATGTGACCCCAAAGACACACTTCTTGGGATTTAGCATGAGATAATATTGGGCCAACCTATCAAAGACTTTTTCTAGGTCAGCAAGATGATCCATGAAGGTGTTAGATTTGACCAAGATATCGTCCACATAATCTTCCAAAATGCTATGGATAAGATCATGGAAAATGGCTGTCATAGCTCTTTGATAGGTAGCCCCAGCATTCTTTAGGCCAAAAGGCATCATGGTGTAGCAAAAGGTTCCCCAAGGGGTAGTGAATGATGTCTTATGCTGGTCCTCTTCTGCAATTTTGATCTGATTATACCCAGAAAATCCATCCATAAGGGACAAAATTTCATGTCCAGCTGTAAGATCTACAATCATATCTATGTTGGGCAAGGGAAAATCATCCTTTGGACAAGCTTTGTTAAGATCTCTAAAATCAGTGCAGATTCTGATGTCACCGGAAGGCTTAGTGATAGGGACCATGTTGGAGATCCATTCTGAGTAGTCAATAGGCCGGATAACCTTAGCAGCTAACATTCTTTCTAGTTCAGCTTTGACTAGTAATGCCACCTTGGGGTGCATTTTTCTAAGCTTTTGTCTGACGGGCTTGATCTTTGGATCGACTGCAAGATGATGAACTACAAGCTTTGGATCAAGTCTTGGCATGTCCTGATATGACCATGCAAATCGGCCAATGTTCTCTCATAAAACCTCAAAGAGGAGGTCAGCTTGGTCTTGTGATAGGGAGGCAGCAATGTGAACAATTCTAGGGATCTCTGAAGAACCAATGTTGACTTCTCTAGTATCCTCTATTAGAATAGAAGACACCTCTGGTCGATTATCTTGAGGAGGAAATACTAAATCCTCATGTTTTTCTTGTGGCTCTGGATTTTCTTGCTGAGGGGTTCTCTTCACTGCCTTAGCTAGTCCCAGATTTACCTTAGTTCTAGTTTTGGGTGTATCAAAACTAGGTTGGGGATTTTCTCCAAAATACCCCTTGGGATCTAGCTTGTAGATGTAGGCAGAATCTGGCTTTGTCTTCTTATGAGGAGTTTTGGCTCCCATGAATCTTAGAAGCGCTTCCTCTGATGCAAACTCATCAATATGTATGACACTTGGTTGGTCCCAATCTATGAGTTGTGGATGAGCAAGTGGTAGGTCAATGAGATGGATGGATAGTTCTCGAAGAATAGAGTCTCCTAGGAAGATTTGGTTTGGGATATCGTCGTAGGCTCTCTTTTCAACTTCCTCAGGAATGTCTTCGATTTCGACAAGGTCGCGGTGGATGTTCGAAAAAGCGTGACCGTTCTCGTTGGTACCCCCAGTTGTGGGTATGCCAAAGCCAAGACCTAACTTTACTTCCCAATCATGTGCTTCGATGGGACATTGCATGCCCCTTTCTTCTGGTCCTAGTCCACCTCCTTGATAGTTCCATTTTTTAGTGACGAGCTTATGTTGTTGGGGATACTTTTGGCTGAAGTGATCAAGGCGTGCTTGATTTCTTGGAGGTGCATCCTTATGTAGCCAATTGTTGATATCTGGAGTGAGCTCCTCATGAAGAGGGGTTTTTGAGGACACAAAGGTGGTTGGGCCAAACTATTTGTATCGAGGAGGTGGAATCTCCTTAGCTTTTTGATATGTTGGCCGTCCATGGGTATGTGGATCAAGTGGGATTGCTCCGACAGCAAATGCATCTGATAGACTATATTCTCCACATCCTTTGTTGTTGATCTTTACAGTAGATAGGGTAGAGGCAAGGATGGTTTCTGCGTCATTACAAGTGTGGGATGAGCTGGCGATGGCTGTGCTGATATCTATTCCAGGGCAATGGTTTGTATATGAAGCTTCAACCGCATTGCAGTAAGCAAAGGGTTCTGGATCGGCATGGATGGTTACCTCAGTGCCTTGATGCGGAAATTTGATGCACTGATGGTAGGTGGATGGAACGGCCTTCATAGCATGAATCCATGGGCGACCGAGGAGGATGTTAAATGGTAGGTTTAGATCAACAACATGGCAAACTGTCTCTTAAATGACTAGCCCAACCTTGATTGGTAGCAAAATAGTCCCTTCTGTGGTCCTTTCCAAGTTGTCATAAGCTTTGATGGTGATAACCTCACTGATCATATCTGCCTTAGTATACCCAGCTTTTTTTATGAATTTTAGGGTGCAAATGTTCAAGGCCGATCCATTATCTATCATTACTCTTTTCATGGCAAAATTGGATACCATGATGGCTATGTGAAGTGGAAGGGTGTGATCTGGCTCAACCGCGGGTATGTCGGTGGGTTTGAAAGATAGGGCACATGAGGATGAAAGGTGTCCAACAAGATTACCAAAATTAGTAGCATTGATATCAGAAGGGACACAGGATTTTATGAGAGCACTGTCAAGGATGTCTTTGTACACAGGACTAGTGCGGAGAAGGTCTAAAATGGATATTTGGGCTGGCATGTTCCCAAGGTGTTCCAAGATATTGTACCGGCTTTTTGATGGAGCTGATGGTGTTGATGAAACTGGTGGGCCTGCGATGTTAAATCGCGCTCTTCGAGTGGTGACCGTACACTCATTGTCTGGTCCTCGAATATTGATAACATTGACTGAAGGCTCTTTCTCAGATATACAACCTATAAGGCTACCATAGTCTATATAGGATGAAGTGTGGTCATTGTTCTTCCCATGCTGTTGGTTTGGCTTGCGGTTGTTGGTGTTGTTTTGGATAGGTGCTTTTCCAAGATTTTGGTTGTTGTGTGGAGGAAAAGCATTTTGATAAATTTGTAAGCTTGCATTGGGAGAGTTTTGGGCACCAACAGTGATTTCCTTCTGATCAATGAGGTCTTGCACATAGTCTTTCAGTTTCATGCATCTGAGGGTGGTGTGACCATTTACCCTATGGAACTTGCAATACTCATTGTCCTTGTACCATGCAGCTTTGGATTGGCTTGGATCAATTTGCTGGGTAGGAGGAAATTTGATAAGGTTTTCCTTAGCCAATTTCTCAAAAATAACATCCAATGGCTCACCAAGGGGTGTATAGTTTCTAGGTGCAGGTTGGAATCTGGGCTTTTGCCCTGCAGCTACATTGATGGCATTAGCTTGATTGTTAGACCCTTGAAAGTTGGGTCTTGTATTGTGGTTTTGATAGCTTTGGTTATTTCGTTGTTGGTAATTGGTAGCTTGTTGGTTGTTTGTTTGATATGGTGGCTTAGACTGGTTTCGAGAAGGACCAATGATATTCACATGTCTGGTGTCAGTAACCCCATCTGTTGTAACATGCTTGTTTTTGTTCCAATACCTAGACTTGTCATTGGAATGTGATTGATTTTGGTTGGCCTCTTTGTAAATCTTTACCACACCATCTTTGATGAGTCCTTGCTCAAGGATCATTCCTTTCTCTTTGATATCCTTATAGGTCTGCAAATAGTTCATGGTCATGTGGTGAGCCAAGCTGGGATGTGCATTATCAATAAACATTTTCACCACATGGCGTTCTGGCAAGGTGCAGGATATGCGGGTGGTAAGGGTTTGCCATCTTTGCAGGTATTTGGCAAGGCTTTCTCCACCTTTTTGCTTGGTGTGGACAAGATCAACTATTGATAGCTCTGTTTCAACAAGATGGGCATATTGGGCTACAAATGCCTCAGATAATTCAGCAAAGTTCTTAATTGTGCCATAGGGGATTCTATAAAACCATTCAAGAGCTGGTCCAGCCAAGCTTTTGGGAAAAAGGCGCAAGAGGAAGACATCATTGTATGCCACGTCCTGGCAATGCATGTAAAATTCTTTGATATGTGTGACAGGGTCTCCTTTTCCTCTGAATTTGTCAAATTTAGGTACCTCAAAGTGTTTGGGAAATGGTGTTGTGGTAATGGCTCTGTCAAATGGGTAAGGACACACATTCTCATACTTGAATGTCTTTGGATCATTCCCTTCTTGGATGGCTTTCAGGGCTGTCTTCATTTGCTCCCACTCTGAATTGATAGGTGATGGTTGGGGTGCCCCCAATGTAGGAGTGCCTTGAGGTAGGTATGTGCTGGATGGGGCCATTGAATATGGATGGTTATGTGGGATTTGATGATAGGGATTGTACATTGTTTGGGCAGCTGCATGGTGGATGACAGGTTGTTGAGGGGGAGGTGGCGCATATTGCTGCATGTGCTGTGAGGCTTGCTGTTGATATGGGATTTGAGGTTGGGATTGAGGAACATAAGCTGGCTGTGGGATAAATGGATTGCTTTGTGGAGGTAAGGTATAAGATGGTTGTGAGGCTTGGGGAAAGGATCGGAGGGCTTGTGGGGTTTGACCAATATATGTGGGTTGTGCCCCCATTTGGGATGGCATCTGCAAATAATTGGTGGTTGGTTGGGGTGGTGGATTACCTCCTAGAAGTGGCATTGAAAAGTAGTTGGTAATTGGAGGTAATAGATTAGTTGGTGGTGGAGGTGGTGGGAATTGAAAACTTGGGAATGGAACTGATGGGGTTTGATAGCTTTATGGCTGGATTTGGAAGCTTGGTAGAGTGGTGGTGGGAGCTAGGGTCACTTGGGAGCTTGGTAGAAGATTGGCAGTAGCTTGTGGGTTTTGATAGCTTTGTAGAGTGAAGGTAGTAGCTTGTGGATTTGTGGCTGGTGGTATTGAGCTCCCAAGACCTAATGGAAATGATGGGATTGTGCTTTGGCTTGTGGTGAACAAGTTGGGGGTGATGAAAGGTTGATTACTTGGCCCCATGGGTGGCATCCCTGTTGCATATTGCTGAGGTTCGCCAAAGATGCTAGCACTGATTTGGGAGATGGGTGGATTGGGAAGGCTAGGTTGGGGAGCAGCAGTAATAGTGAAGGGGGTGAACGGTGAGATGTTTTGGGTAAAGGGGGTTTGGAGTGGAGAGGTATGAACCAAGGATGGAGTGGTGGTGGTTGGGTTGGCTTGCGGCATGGAGATTTCAACTTGGGTGGATGATGGTATGTTTGGGTCTGTTGGGTCGTATGGATTGGTTGGAGGCTCTTCTTTTGGAATATATTGAGGATAATTTGGATCATAAGAGCCTATGGGTGGTGGTAGCTGCCCAAACAATGGGTGAGATGGATCTGATAATGGAGGGGGTCTTCCAAAGTCAAAGGTTCCTACATTGTCCCTTCAAAAATTAGCCATGATTGTCTCTTTGTTTTTGTCTATAATGGCGTTTACCAATACTGCATTTCCTGGTTGGTTCATGAAAGCTTCAATGTCAGTAGGTGATGGCATAGCTGGCTCTGGGCTGAAGGATGGCTGAGTGCTCAAGGGGGGTGAGGCTGTTCGATCTAAATGATAGGGCTCCATTGTTTCTTTCTTCTTGGCTAAGCGAGTGACGGGTGGCATGAAAAAATGCTCGTAGAGATGAGATGCAATAATGCTGATGGATGCAAAAGGGGGAAGGCTTTTCTATGCAAATGATTTCCTAGGTTGAGGCAAAGCTATATGAAAAAACCTAAAGAGGATTGGGTTGGGGATTCTAACTTCAAAGATATGTTGTCAAAGTACAAAAGGTTTGCTTTCCTATGTGCAAGCTTGGTGGTGATTGTGTCAACTTAAGGATAGACTGATGATCCTTTAGGAAGAACACGAGATTGACCACTTGAAAATCCCAACCTTTAGCTCAAGGTGATGAGGGATAACAAGTGACAAAGCTAGATTACCCTAGACAAAGCTCTGTCAAAGGGATAACCTTGGTGAGATTGGTGGATTTGGAAGATTTTAGGAATGGCAAACTTTTAGCAAGGTGACAACAATTTTGAAAGCTTAGATGTGCAGATTTTTTATTACTAGCTAGATGGTATGATTCTAAATGAGATGGATGAGCTAATAATGCTTAAGGGGATAAGCTAAGATGGCTAGCTTTTCTACAAAGATGACTCTAGAGTGAAGCTTATCCAAGAAGATGTGGAGAAACAAGGGTGTCTAATCATAGAAATCATGCCTAGTTGGTAAGGCATAAGCAGGATTAACTCTTGGATGTTGGCTAAATTTGATGGTGCGCTCTAACCAGGCCTCTTGAAGTGCTTCGTCGGTAGCTTTGTCCTCTGCTTTGTGGAGTTTGGAAATTCATGGGCTTGGTGTTATTGCTTTTCTCTTGGCTGAAAGTTCTTGGTATGCTAGAGATGGCTTGAGTTTGACCTTGTGAAACTTCTGTTTGGGTTTGGGTTTGGGTTGTTCCGACATAAATTCTTGAATCTGCTTGGCTTTGGAAAAAATCTCAGTTGTTTTGCTTCAACTTGTTCAACTTCCAAAATAGGCAGTGACTACACTAAGTGTGCCCTAAGCTAGGATTGACCAAGTTTGGCAAACATTCATTCAACAAGTAAAATAAAAACAAGCAATAGATAGGAACACCCAGATAGAAGTTTGTGGTTCTTAGAATGTGGTACTTGCGCCAAGGAGTGTGTATGTTCTACAAATGTTTCGATCAATCACTCCAAACACATTAACATCCTAGATGGTTTTCTGCAAGGCAGACAATTGGTTTAGCTAGGGAGTCCTCGATATACGCAAGGTACGTGAGGCCCAAATCCGTAGATGAGACCAAAAGGATGTCACACAGCCGAGAGGAGCGGTAACCCACTTCTCCTCTTTCACTTCTCAAGGGTATAAAGTTCCTTGAGGCTTAGCCCGAATGACAAAATCTTGATCCCAAGAGAGGTGTCTTTCGATTCACCTCCCGATTCTTATACTCCGCCGGAACGCTAGAGTTGAGGTCGTCCAAGGGGTGATGAAATCCCCAAGCAGGCCTCCTAAAAAAGAAAACAAGGTTTTGGATCCTAATCTTATGCACCCAAGATGGCCTCGAAAGACGACAAGGGGAGAGAAGACTCAGATGACCTTGGGCTAAAAAACACGCTTGTTCTTTTACCAACTGACTCTTATGTGTGCTAATCTAGACTTTGCAAGCACTCATGTTTAAGAGACAATGTTCAATTCCAACTTGAAGCGCCAACAAAAGTAAATCGATTGAAGAATGCACACAATAAGAAGAGTTAGGGTCAACAAAAGCAAACTCGCACGCTCGGAGGCCCTCCACGTCAAGTATCGATTAATTTTCTTTAAGGCATTCAAGATTGAGTGTGAGTTTGTTTTAAGCCCAAAACAAAAGTGTGTGAGATTCGATTTCAAGCGCGCGCCCGGAGGCTCTCCACGTCAGTTGTTGTTCAATTTTAGTGCCCAAACTTGAAGTGTGATCGATTTAATCTAGAGTTTTGCCCATTTAAGAATTTTGATAAAGTTAAAGCAAACGTTCAAAGACCAAGTGAGTGAGTTAGATTGTGGAACATTTAACACCTTTTTCAAGTAGACCCATCCCCATAAATGGCGCTGAGATTGCAACCAATGGTTAATATTTGATGGGTGATTAGAAAAGAGGTGAGTCCAAGGAACTACTCAAATTAATTTTTGTAAATTTGTATTTTAACTTAACAAAGTTTCTTAAATGTCCAAAAATCAAACTTTACCTAGATTGCATGTGCAAAAGAGATTTGTAATGGTTAATTGATCCTTGGCATTCAAGATTGGATTTTTTTGTTTTAAGCATGCATTCCAAAGAAAGTTGATTTTAATCCATGACATTCAAGAGTGTGTTTTTGAGCAACATTCATTCAATGAAAAATGTGTTTAACCATTCAAGTTCATTTTTTTTTTTAGCAACATGCATTCAAAGACCAATGGTTAAACATTCAAGTTCATTTTTTAGCAACATGAAAACCTGCAAGAAACATGGTTAGTGGTTCCATATGTGCTCCAACCTGCAATGAGACAAAAAAAAGCAATTTAGTTAGTTAGCCAAAATCTTTAAAAAAGAGAGCTTAACTATGGGAAAAAAATTTTTAACTTTTTTTGTTGTTTTTTCTACGTGTAAAAATGCTTAAAATGGTCTAAATCCTACGGAACCACTAAAAGTCAAATTTTTTTTTTTTTTTTTAATTTATTTTTTGTTTTTAGCTACAAAGTGCAGAAATAATATAGCAGAAATGGAACATAAGCAAGCAGAGAACACAGTCTGCCAAAATACAAAGACGCTGAACTACAGAGGTGCCAAAATACGAAGAGGACAAAACAGAGATGTCAATTTTCGCAGACGCAAATTTTTGCAGACGTCGATTTTCGCAGATGCGAATTTTCGCAGATGTCGATTTGCGCAGACGCGGATTTTTGCAGATGTCGATTTTTGTAGACGCGGATTTTTGCAGAAGTCGATTTTCGCAGACAGAATAGGTTGTAGACGCCAAAATTGCGCCAAAAAAAAGCTGAAAATGCGATTTTTTTTTTTTTAGATGGTATTTCTTCTTCCTAAGTGCGTTCTTTAACCTGCAAAAACAAGAAAAACACCCTCACAACACACTCAAACAACAGAAAACATTAGATGGTTAGAAAAATGACATATAGATGAAAATAGATGATTAAATGACCCATAGTGGGGTCCCACCGGGCGTGCCAAAATGTAGAACCAGAATCAGTATGCAAAGAACATTAACAAATGAAGTAAACATTCACAAACCAAAAACTAAATTCACATATATGCTTAGACTAAGAAAGAAAATAAGAAGTGCAAACCTCACAAGAGAAAACACTCCATGCTTTCTTGATTCTGTAGATGTGTCCTTTTGCTGTGGATGTATGCTCAAGATGCTCAAAAGCTGCTTCAATGGAGATGGGTAATGGCAAATTGGTAGCTTTGTGAGCTCTCAATTTGGCATTATAAGGGTATGGTTGATGGCTTTGGTTCTCAAAATAGCATGGTAACTTTAGCTCAAAGATTGTTGATGAAATGGCTTGGGATGGGATTCAACTTATAGGCTAAGGGGTAGAGGGATGGAGGGCTTAGATGCAAGGATGGATGAAGGCTTAAGGAGGGCTAAGATGCACTCAAAGGGGAGCACATGGATTGTGCTTGTTTAGCACCAATGGGAAGGTGACACTTGTCACAAGGAGGAGGAGTGTGAGAGGGTAGGGTTAAGGGTTGGTTAAAGTCATGATGAGTGGGGTTGAGTATGTAAGAGGGATGTAAGAGGAATGAGTGTGGAAGAGGGAAGAGTGTGTAAGATGGATGTAAGAGTCATGAGTGGGCTTGTAAGAGTCTTTATGTTTTGTAAGAGCACTCATGACTTAGTGGTTGGGTTTTTTTTGAGGGGAGACTTTGGTTTGGATTAGGAAAGTCTTAAACTTGTTTAAGGAATGTGACAACATTAGGGGGTGGATTAGGCTTGGGTTTAGGATTAGATTAGGGATGTTAGAGATGTGCAAGTGGATGGCATTAATGAGGGTGGGTGAGTTATTGGCTAAGCTTGGTTAGTATGGAGGATTAGAAATAGGTTAGGGGTTTTTGAATTTGAGGATTTCATTTATCAAATAGATTTATTTAATAAATGGGGATTTTTGGAATTAGATAGAAGAATAGGATTTAATTGATAAATAATAGATTATTTGATTTATCAATTAGGACTATAGATGATTAATTAAATTAATCAACTAGGGGATAACAAAGGATTAATTAAATAGAAATTTAATTAATAATGCTTTTTTAGATAACTAAATAGGATTACTAAAATAGTGTAATCAAATTTAGGTGTCTACAATTTTAACTTCATGAAACAAGTAGGCACACTAAATGGAAGGTCTTAAAAACATTAAATACCTCATGGGACTCAAAGATACAATCGGGTACAAATGCATTAAAGAGCACTTATAGAGCTTAAAGTGATTCAGAATTTGAAATAGAAGCTCAAAATGGGAACACAATTTTGAGTGCCAACAGCCTCATCATAAGTACCAAAATATGAAACTTTAGGGACTCTAGGTTCATTGATCAGTGCCTTAATTATGTCCTTGGTTTCATCTATATTTACCTCATAACTAATAGGTTTTACCCATACTATCCTCAGTCTAACCACCTGAATATACACTTTGTCACTATCAACAGTAAAACAAACATCATGTTTGTCACCATTGACTAATTTCTTAGGAATCTTGAATCTATTATTCATCTTTTCTTTGAATGCATCAAAGTAGTTGTCCATAATGCTTGCATAGTTCTCTCTCATTTCAGCCATATACTTATTAATCTGATAAAGAAAGAGGTACATCCTTTCTCCATACTACTATACCCTTAGATGGGAAAAACCTTTTTACATAGAAAAATAGACAAGTTAAAAGTGAACCAAACTTATAAGGATTATTTTTGGAAGTTCTTATACTCTCCATGTTGTTGTTGAATTGGTTCAGCATTAACTCATCAAGGTAAAGTGAGAGGTTATTCTTGACCACTTTATATGCTAAATCTATTGCTTTACATAACCCACTATTCAGTTTGCTCAACCTATAAATCTTGTGAGTGATGACGTGTATCCCAAACTTGAGTTCCATATATGTGACACAACTAATCTTTATCCCCTGCCATTCCACTTGGCAAGGGTTTTCTTCTCCAGTTCAACTCGACTTAGGTTTTTGGTTGTTTTTTCTTTTGCTAACATAGGAAGACCAGTGATCCTATGGATCATCTTCTTGGTCATCAAAATGGGTTGATCTAACCACAACTGACCATCAGTTGAGTTAAACCTTTTGTTTCAAGATGTTGATGTTCTAGTTTTAACACACCATTGACACATAACTTTTCAAGGGCTTCATCCATTTCCAATGTACCAATATCTTGTATAGCACACTTAAAATTCTAACAAATATCATTGATTAACAATAACTTTGGTAGAATTTGTGATTGAGATCCACTCAGATTTAGGGTTTTAGTGATGGAAGGACATAGTTTGAAATTTGATGCCTTCCACTCCATGTCTCAAACTAAAATGTTAGATTCTTTCTTTGATTTGCTACTGGTGGATGCCATTTTCTCTTGGTAGGATTTTCAATGACATGAAAACCTTCAATAATTTTCTTGAATCACTTGGATGCTCTAAATATTTTCTTGCATAGATAGCTCTTGAAAATTTATGGTGAGAAATGACTTTGATTTCACCCTTTTTATCAAAATTTTCAATTAATGCCCCAGTATGATAGTTCACTCAAATGATAGACTATCATCCACTTTTCTTGTATTGAATGCTTAGTAGAGTCATTTATGACCTAGTAACTATACAAAGATTAGTTGCTCTTAACCTTGCTTGGCTAGGTCTTACAACCTATCTCACTTGGTAAGGCCTGTAACCTAATCATACTCAGTAATGGTGATCCCTTTGCATCTTGAATTCTAATTTGGATATTTTATTCTACTAACCAAAACTAATGTGAGATATCTTCAGAATCCTTGTTCTAGTTCTCCTATGAGAGGTCAAGTGGAAAAGGTGGAGTCACCCAATTCTTGAGTGACTTGCTCATCATTGCATTCTCAAAAGATTCTGAAATCCATTGCTATCTCATTTGTTTTATGATGTTATCAGCTTTTACCTTCTTTTCATCTTCAATTCTTCCAATATTCATATAGTTCTTGGCAAGATGACCAAGTTTTGTATAAATGAAACATCTTTTGGTAGTTTCTCTTGTCCTCATGTGATGTTTCACACAATTTATTCTAATGTGTCCAAATTCTCCACAATAATGACATCCGCACCAAGTGTTATAGTCCCAACCAAATATAGCTTTTATAATCTAGTCTTCTAGTTTCAGTATCTTAGTTTTTCATTATGAGGATTTGTGCCCATATTGCTTAAATTTATGACATTTTCCTTCAAACTTAGGTTTTTCTTTGCATTCATTAGCCTTATGACCATGTTGGCTGAAATTATAGCACTTTCCATTGAATTTTTCTTTCCCATTGCTCCAATATTTGTTTGATGTATGATGTATCTTACCAAAGTGAGTGCAAGTAGTTCTTTGATTCTTTTGAGCTCCTTGCTTGGATCATTCACCTTGTTTTGTATATCCAATTCTTGCTTTACCCTTTTGTCTAAAGTGATTTTTCTCATTCAATTGATTCAGGTATACTTGAGATTTCCTCATGTTTTCATTGGATTTTCATTCAATTTTTAAATCATTCAATAACCTTTCATTTTTTAATCTTAGATTCATGATTTATTCATTTGCATTTGTGAGCTAATTAATGAAGTCAACTTGCTGAAGGGATAAATGTTGAATCTCATTATTGTTTTTTTCTATTTCTTCTTTTATCTTATTTTTCTCTTCCATAACTTCACATAGTCTTATTGAGTAAATTTCTTGCTCTCTTTTTCATTTTTTTTACTTCTTCTTGAAGTGAACCATTCTTTTCTAATAGTTCTTTGATTGCTTCATTGGCTTCATCTAGACTACTTGTTGAATGGATGTCTTTAATTATTTCTTCAGTGTAGAGATGGTCATTTATT
This sequence comes from Cupressus sempervirens, assembly GCA_028749045.1. NCBI lineage: Eukaryota > Viridiplantae > Streptophyta > Pinopsida > Cupressales > Cupressaceae > Cupressus > Cupressus sempervirens. The sequence continues at coordinate 678,928,468 of CM053787.1, read as the reverse complement.
TGGGTTGCAATATATTTTCTTCTTTCCAAGGATTGAGAGAATTGTTCCTTTGCTTTCTTGAGTTGTGCAATAGTCATTTCCAAATCCAGCTTCTCATTATCGATAGCCTTGTCAAGTTTGAATATTTCCATAACCTTTGATCTTTGCTCAAGTTGTTAAACTTTTCTCTGAGAACCACAAAAACTCTGATACTAATTTTTGGAAATATTATAATAGGCTAAGTTACTAAGAGGGGAGGGGTGAATTAGTAACTTATAAAATTTAATCCTTAATTAGCAATGTGTATTTTGATTTAATTCCATGTATGAGAAACTAAAAATATTAAAGCACACATAACACTTTTGACACAAAATTTGATGACCCAAAAACCTTCCAAATTGAAAGTAAAACTAGGGTAGGGATGATGCCCACAAGCTTTAGTACTGCAGTATAAAGTTGTCATGTTAAGGCTTACAATGATCACTTCTAATGATCTACCCTGTTAGGAGCAATAAGGACTGTTGTTTCACCTTGCTAAAGGATTTACAAAAATACAATAAAGTATGCACTTGGTAAAGAGATTTACATAAGATTGTTAGGTATACCTTGTTTAAATTATTTGATTAATCCACCTATTAGGATGAAATAGGAGCTTGATCTCTAATCTGCAACTTGGTTTGCTGAATGAGATAATTTGAGTGTAAAAATCACCTTGATGTGATAGATAAATCTTTTCTACTCCATATACTACTTGTGGCCTTGTACTTCACTTTTCTTCTCTTCTCTACTTGTTATCTCACTTCTATTCATTCATTCTTACTTACTTTGGATGTGATACAATACATTACATAGATACCAATCCAATTAACAAATTACAAAGTTGGCCACAATATAAGTTTACACAAAATGCACAAAGTCAGCCCATACTGCAGGAACTTAGGTTCAGAAGACTGGCTTGGTGAGGTTTTGATACTTGGCATCCACTATCAATGCTCAACATCATCATGCACTTGGTAGACATAGAGGCTTGATCTATACTGATCACTTCCAAGTAGTCTTGAACTCGGTCTATACTAGTGACTCGGTGAATATATGAAACTCAACATATAAACTGAATCATTTGTTTAACACTAAGTGGCTCGATCAACACTGGATTCTCACTATTTTAACTACAAACTTGGCAAGCACTACATGACTCAATTTATACTAATAAATTTGGCATACATTGAGATGCTTGATTTATATTGCTAGTCATTACCATAGTAGTGACTGTTCAGCACAAAGTAAAATTGTCCCTTGGACTTGGTAGCAACTGTAGGTGTTGAAATTCTTGGTTATTGTTATTAACTATACAACATGCTTGGTAGATTCTTGCAATCTGAATAAGTGTATGTCACTAATAACAATCATGATTTTAATGTCAACAAGAATTACCAATTTTAACCAGCCTATTGTGCTCTTTAACCATATCCACAAATTCTTCTATAGTCTGATTAGAAAGCTTCTGGTCTCTATAGAAATTGATTCCCTCTATATCAAGACTCGTAGCTTCTACAATAATATCCTTAGTAACCTCCATTCTCTAATTACCCACCAAAATACTCCCATCCTTCTAGGTTTTAATAAATTGGTGAGTAATAGAAGGGTTGGTACCTTGCTACATAATGCACATGATGTTGTTAAATGGTGCAAGACACATTTTGCATCAAATGAGGTTGATACATCAGCAACAATGAGTCAAATAGTATCATGTAGATTCTTTTGGGATATATTACATAAATGTACATGCACATGTATATATTTTCTCTTATATATGTATTTTTATCTCTAATATTTTTGTATATATTAAATATGTGTCTTCATGTGTGGATAGAAAAACTATGCATGATTGCAAGAGGATAGTAAAACCATGATCCGTACATTCTATTATCAATTCCAATCATTACAATTGGACATTGTACATGAGAGAATATTCTTTTTTTTTTGTTATTGCATTTCTAAGAGTTACAATGAATGTGTCAATTAGGATTGTGGATATATAGGTCTATGGACTTTGGTGCCACTTGTTGTTACTAATACAATTAATAAAGACAAAGATGAAAACTTTTATGAAATTCCTTTGATCCTACTTATTATAACCATATAAATGGACTAGTTAAAATTGGTAAGTAAAATCTTAAAAATTATATATATATATATATAAGTCACAAAGAAATTCAAAGCTCACAATATACATGTATTATTGATCTCGGATTGGTTTTGACAAGTGAGTGTCAACACACTTAAGTCATTTACTTAGTTCATGCTAAACTAGTAATACATGCCAAGCACAACATGTAAATATTAGACCATGTTGAGTTGTAATGAGTGTTGAGTCACTCAAGTGCCAAGTCACTTAGGTGCCAAGTAGATAGACCATGCCGAGTGATTCAAGAGTCATAGTATAAAGAATAGTGCATGTTGAGCATCAGATACTTCATATGCCAAGTGAAATAGTTTTGACATATTTATTTGTAATGGCACAAACAATTATGTAAACTATTTTTGAGCTGACTTAAAATAGAATTTGATATCTTGGAGATAAGGATGAATCTCTATTTGGATTCTCTATACAATTACATGCAAACAATCAAAAAATAGGTAGGATTAAGTAGCAAAATGGATGAATCTCATCTATAGATTCATACCTAACCCTAAACCACCAAAATCTTCTTAAGGAGGACAAAAACCCTAAACTTTTAGTGAGAGAGATAGAGAGAGTTAGAGAAGTGAACAAGATAGTTTAAATGCAGAGCATTCAAGGTGACTTAAAAGAAAGAGTGAATTTTAGAATCAGTTAGAGAAGAACAGAGTATAGAGAAAAGGATACAACATTGTGACATCTAATTGAGAAGGATCAATTAGATATTGTTTAGAGGTGATATGTTATTAGGAAAGTAAGTGTTAATCATAGGATCTATGCTGAGACATTTTAATAGGTCATTTTAGTTAAATCTCTTAAACAAATTAGTCCTAATAGGTTGTATGAAATCCTTTAACAGGGTGCTTACTTAATTGTAAGTTAAAGTCCTCTAACAAGGCATACTTTTAATAGGGTGTTGAAATCCTTTAATAGGGTAAGACCTAATTGTCTTTGTAAGCCTTTAACAGGGTAGGCCTTTCATAGGGTAGATCATGTTTCATGGTCAAAACATTGTAACCTTCACTGGGTACACTTTATTGCTACAGTAGTGAATATTTGTGGGTATCACCCCCACCCAAGTTTACCTTCTTACTTGGAGGGTTTTTGGGTAATCATATCTAGTGTTATGTGTGTGGATGCTTACATGATTATTTATTTTAAATATACTTTACATATTATTTCAGCTTACTTGTTAAATGCATGTACTAAATATATGGTGAAATTTTTATGGGTCCAAGGTTAAACTACTAATTCACCCCCTCAAAAGTTTACTCTTTCTACTTATAATTTCAATAATTGGTATTAGAGTTGAGTCCTCAAAAGAAGAAGCTTTGCAACTTTGAGAAAAATATCTTGAAATAGAGGTCTACAAGTTGGGAAAGACTATTGAAAATTAGGAGATTGAAATACATCTCTTACTACATCAACTAAATGAGGCAAGAGAGGAACTCAAGAAATTCTTGAAGAGAAGGAAAGACATTGCTATTGTAGAGAATGAAACACAATACAGAGAAATTGACACTACCAAGCTATTTTCCAATGGTGACTTTAATGAATTTGATGCAAAAATTGTAGATCTAATGGAAAAGAATAAAGTACAAGCTGAGGAAATCAGAAATCTCAAGCTAGAGAAAGAATCTCAAGCCATGATGCTATGTGAAGTAGCTAAACAAAAGAAGAAAGCTATGGAAGACAAGGCCATGATTGAAGAAGAAAAAATTATTTTGGCCAACAAATTGGAAGAGAATTCAATAGAACTAATCAAGACTTCTAACATCCAATTGGGGACTCTAAGTCAAATGATGAATGCTCATCATGAGTTAAATGTCAAGGAAATTGAGATAACTACACTAAAGTTGTTGAATGAACAATTGCAAAGTGACCTAAGGATAGAAAAGGAATTTACTAAAATTTTCAACAAGCCAGATAAAGCCATCTAATATTTTGAGCAATTATTGAGATTCCCTAGATCCAACAATGATACATCAGGATTGGGCTTCACAAGAACTAAAGAAAAATCATCCAAAGTTATAGAAGAAAGAAACATCATAGGTAAGAAATCCAAACTTACTTGTCATAATTGTGGTAAGAAAGGACATACTACTAACATGCGCAGGAGCAAGTACACAAATCAGAATGTCAAGCCTCAGGACATAAGTCATTTTCATAAGTGCAACAAGCAAGGTCATCAGGCACATGAATATAGAACCAAGACCATACATACACAAAGATTTGAAAGATATTTCTGCAATTGTCAAAAGTATGGACATAAAGCTTTTGAATGTAGATCCAAGCCCATGTGGTCATCAAACAAGCCAACAAAGGTAAGAAACAATGGTAACTTTTATAATTGGGATTATAACATGAGGTATAGTTGTCATTATTGTCAAGAATATGGACATGTTCCTAAAAATTGTATTAGGACACACTTTAGAGGCAACTATCAAAGATAGTTAAGTCAAACCACATGTTTTAGCTATTTGAAAACTGGTCATATTAGTAGGCATTATCCAACAAAGTCAAAGGCACCAAGTTGTGAATCAGACAAAGGAAAAAGCAAGGTGAATGTTGAACACATCAGAGATGAGATGAATAAGAAGTGGAAAAATAAAGATGTTTGTAGGACATCAAATGGAGAAGAGATCACTTCACCTAATAGGTCAAGTGATCATACCTCATTAAACCAAGGAAACAAGAGGTGTGTGGGACTAACATTTAAGGTTATATTATGCATCAGTTCCAAAAGAAGATAGTACTAATTATATTAGCATGAATAAAATATGTAAGATGTTTTTATAAATTCAAGACAAATCTTCAAGTTTTTCATGATTGTTGTCGAGTGTGAAAAGTTTCCTATATGTGTCAAGTGGAATGTTGGTTGATGTTAAGTTTTCAAAATAATTTAGTGGATGCCAAACACATAGTAGCTACCAAGTGGTGGAAATATCAATGGATGTCAAATGAACCTAAAATTACTTATTTCTGAGCTTACAGCTATGTAAGAATTGAGCATTAAATTCAAGGTTTTCAAAGGGTATATGATTGATTTGAGCTCATTTTTCACCATTTCAAAATCAAGACAAAGTGAGAAGAGCTAGAAGTAACCTAGAAATTTGTCAAAAGTGAATACAAAATATTGAAGCGGCAATTCATTGTTAGTTTGACATATTTTCAAAGGTATTTATCAAGTGTTGGGCTATGTAGTTAAAAAAATTCTTAAACCCTAGCTTGCAACAATGGCATCAAGTTCAAAAAATGTTGAAGAGAAGGAAGTTTTCAATGTTTAGCTAGTTAGTAACAAAGTGAAACAACCTATACTTAAGGCCATTCTAGACATTGCCTACAAAAAAGACTCATCAATCACATTGTCTATGATCCTACCAAATGTGATAATGGTGAGAGATAGGAAGCATAGGTGACATGGAGATAAGAGGTGCATACAATAGATTGTGTGAAAATAGAGTTTTAAAAGAGGAATACAAAATTTTTGAGAGAAAGGCTTTAACATGAGCCCTAAATTTTCCTAATGTTTTCAAAATTGAGTGGATACACATTGTTCTAAGTAGAATTCATTATAGTTCCTTATGGTTGGAAGGAGGACTAATCAAGATCACAAAGAGAATAATTCATACAGTAACTAGTTATCAAACCCTAGATTGGCCAAAGACACTCAGAAGTGATTCAAAGGAGGTAATTGAGAAGAACACTAGGGTAGTCTAGAATAAAGGAGGTATAACTATAGATACCATCACTGATCCATTGTTAAACTTTTCTATAAGGGTAATCTCACATAAATTCTATCAATCTAGTAGGTTGAATAGTGTACCCTACATAGTTGTGGATGTTTGATACAAAATTGTAAAGAAATATCATACATATGATCTAGTAGAACTTAAACTACAACAACTTATGGAAAACTTTGGAGCTATAAGGAAAACCAAGAGTGCACAAAACAAGTTTGGTTCATTACTAGTTTGCATATTATTTTATGTACATAACACATTTCCCTCATTTAGTATAATTGGATGGAAGACCAATAGGTCTATTATAGTACAAATCAGTGAATTCATTAAGTAGATGGGAGCGAACTTTAAAACTATCATGAAGAGTTATTTTGAATATTTTAAGAAATCAATGAAGGAAAGGATGAGGATAGCAGTCTCCTTAGTAGAGAAACATTATGATGATATATGTTTTCTTGTTGATGTTGATTACACATATGTGCATGCTACTATACCAAAGGTAAGATGGCTAAGACCCTTAGGATATGAGATAAATGTGGATGAAACATCAACAACCATCACATCTCTACTTGTAGAGGAAGAAGACAAAACTACTAAAGTTTTTGGGAATTATGAGGTAATGAAATCAAAGATTGATATGGAGTTGAAAAATTCCTCTACAATCAAGAAAATTGATAGGCTAGTGAAGAAACTTAAAGCCAAATTTACAGAGGGTGCCAAGGAGGAAGAGGAAGAAGAAGAAGAGGATGAAGAGGAAGATGAACCTCAAACACAAGAGCCCCTAGCTTTAACTCAAGGTATGGTAGAAGATAAGGAAGAGGAAGAAATTGAAGGTGCCAAGGAAGAACTTGTACACTCGAAAGTGTCCCACTCTAAAGCCTTCTATCCAAACGATTTCATGAGTTCGAAATACTTGGATGCTGAGTTAGAGCTCCCTATCCACGGAGTGCAAGAGAGTGTATTTCAAGTTCAAGGGCTCTCAGATGAGCTTTAGAGATACTCTTCTTGCTAGTAAACCATGCAATGGGAGGTTCCAAAGACAAGATGCAAGAATGCAAATGTCCCAAAGAGTTCCTCAAGAATGCAATGCAAATGAAAATTAAGCTAGAATGAGATGCAAAGTGAAGCTATGCTAAAACATGTATGAGAGTATTACAATACCATTATTAAGCTATGTGAGATTAAGCTACATGTAAAAATAAAAGCTAAGCTAAGCTAGAATGCCATGATGCCATGGATGAGAGAATGTAGACAAGAAATAGAAGTTCTCCACAAAGCTCCAAAGAAACTTGTTAGAAAACCTACAACATAACAATATTCAAAATGAGGATGGATCCTTTGAGGGGGAAATCCCTCTCCCTTTTAAATTCATATGAATGGTAGAGATCAAGATGAAGATGGTGGATGATCAACGGTGGAATTCAAAAATAGGTGTGATCCATGTGCACACACAAGTCAACCAATAGAATATAAGTTGACTTGTCATATAAGACAAAAGTCTCACAAGCCTTTTCTTTAAATTGTAAAATAGAAAAAGGACTTTATGTGTGCACTTTAAGTGGGTTAGAAGAATGGGGTGTTTTATTTAATTAAAATGGGACATGTTCTTTTAATCAAATAATGAACTCAGGATAGCATAGTCAAACTATAGGTTATAATCAAATAAATTGATTATTAGCAATTTGGTCTAGGTAAATGATTAAATTAATTTAGCCAAAATGTTGAAAAGGGAGCTAATAGTCTAGATGACCATTTTTAGGTGATTACATTTGCCCCTCTTTGACTAATGTGTGATTGATCTGGGAACACATTATGTCAAAGAAAATAGAAATCCAAGTGGGTGGTGATAGATATAGATATCTAATTTTGAAGAACAGAATGTAGAAAAAGATAGCAAGTCCTAAATGTACAGCCTGATAGTGGTAGTACTGAACACTAGGAAAAGATGATGTTAGAATTCAAGAAGAATGCTAACACTTAGCAAAGTAGATAGATTGAGAACAAGTGAGAAGATCAAACAAATGCTCCTAAGCAATAGATAGTTGTAGCAATCAGTGATAGAGTATTTTTGTCCCCTCGGGATCAAAATTGAAATGAGGTAAGGGGATGCAAGAACTGGCTAGACATGAGAAAATTAGAATATAGCAATGTCCAAGATGAAAAATAGATGATTAGAACCCAAGAATGACTATTAAAAAAATTGATAAAATGCCCCAGTTTGACTAGAGTTGACCTTGAAGGATATAGCATAAAAATTAGGTCAAAACGAGTAGAAAGGTGATTTTAGACATGAAATAGTGAATTGAAGTAGATATAAAGTATGGAAATGATGAAGACATGAAGAAATGAAGATGCCCCAGTGATGATTCAGAGATTAGACCTCAAAAGGTTAGCTAACTGCTCAGAACAAAGTAGAATTTTAAAAGACAATTTTGACCATCAAGATGAACTCAAATTTAGATTTTGATCCTAAAAATGAATCTAGGACGTTGAAATTATTTAAGAGGTCAAAACTTTATATAATGTGATGATAAGATAGAAAAGAGATGAAGTGAAATATTAAGAAGGTAAAGGACATGAACAAGAAGAAAGTAAAGAAATATATGAAAGGAGTTAGCTTATATGTCTATGAAAAGATGAAGAGAGAGCTCTCCCCATATGCAAGAATGCAAGACTAAGCTAGAAAATGAACCTAAAATGCAAGCTAATTGAAAAGTGGTTTACCAATAAGAAGTGCATAACATTTAGACTCTTAATTTCATCATTGAGCATTTATTAGGGACATCATGAGATCATACAACCATCACTAGTATAACTATGAGGATATGAATATGATCGATATCAGATAGGTATGTGGAAATCCAATCTAAGCATCAGAGACATGTAAGTCAAGATAACTACATGATTAGATTCCCTAAGTTTAATTTATCAAGATTACACCTGTATCAAGGCATAAGCACCAGGATAAACCCCAAGTGTAGTCTTGCGAAATAGTCAAGGATTATACATTTGTAAGTCAAAATGTTGAATAGGTCAAGCATAAATGCTTACAACACTATAGACAAAAAAAGTATACCCACAAGCAGAAATCAAGAAAACATGCCCCATGGCCCCAGTCTTCTAGTCAATGACATCTTTGAAAGACTATTAGGGATGGAACATATAGTAAAGAAATCATCATAGACAACACACAAAGTAGATAAAGATCAGCATAGCTTAGTTTTTTAAGTGTTAAAGTGCATGTGTGTAAGTCACTTGGCCATTCTTCAAGACTTGATTCTGATAGTGAGAAATATCATGACATCGGAGACCATAGGTAAACTATCTAAAAAGTGTTGAAAAAACACTAGATGTCAAGGTGGGGGAAGTGTTGAGAAACATTGTTTTGTGAGTTGTCAAAGAAACCCTAATGCACAAGAATACCTCAATAGGTGAAGTAGCTATGCCCTCAAGATGAGGACAAGAAACAATTCCAAGCTAGGAAATGTGTAGTGAAATGGATGATTGAGATTGAACGACATAGGTGTGAGGGTTTCAAGTAGCACTTGTTTCTAGGTTTTCACCACTTGGCAAATTATTTCAGGACTTTTTTCAATTCTTTTGTATTTTTGTATTTTTTATTTTTTTGGTGATACATCAAAGTGCCTATTGCTAGGTTTTCACTAAGATGATTTTTTTTTAAGGACATTTTCTGATTTTTAGTATTTTTTCAGCATCATATACAATTTTTTAGATTTTTTAGAATAATTTAGAGATCACTAGTTCTTGAGCAAGATCACATCATTTTCTCCTAATGTCTAGCAAGGTGTAGGACATGATGGAGAAACAAGTTGATGGATAAGCAAAGATGCATAAGAAAGGAATGTGAAACAAGTGAAAGTGATCCTCAAGGACTAACTCCTCAAGAGTACACAAGCTAGGGAAAGAGGTGAAATAGTCATATGAAGCATATTTTTGATAAGCAATGGAAGTAATGAGAAAGATAGCATGTAGGATAAGAAATGAATCCAAAAAATGAGATAGCATAAAGTGTGTAGTCCAAAAGAGTAGCCATGTCAAGACACCTATGAGAACCATATTTCATTTATTATGATCAAGACCAAGGGGTCAACTAGATAGGATAGCGATGGGATAAAGAAATAAAAATAAAGCTCAAGATGGAGGCTATAAGGGAATGAGAAAACACAAATAGAGAATCTCATGGATAAGATAGCCAATATGCAAAGATAGGTCAACATTGTCAAGATCAAAGAGAGAAGAGGGGATAGATGGATGATGGAAGAATTATGACGCCTGTTTGCTAGGTTTTCATCATGGTACTTATCCAAGGTGCCACAAGAAGTAGTTTTCACCATAGGATAAATTTATTTATCTTTACGTTTGCTACCAAGGTGCCACAAGAATTAGTTTTCACCAAGGTACATTTTCATTTTATTTTTATTTGCTTTTTTAAAAAATATTTTTTTAGAATTTTTAGAAAGAGCTCAAGCTTTTTGAATGTAGATAGTGCTCCTATAGGAAAGATAAGTCATGATAAGCCAAGACCATAGAAAGGTATGCTCAAATATTTTTATAGGGTGATGAAAGAGAAATGGTAGTAGGAAGAATATATCGAGGATAAGAGTTCATGTATAGAAAGTAAGTGTAAGCTTTAGAGGATTTCATGAGGGTAGCTGAAATATTGGACAAGATCAACATTGACACACACCTTGAAGGGTATTGGAATGATGGAGGAATCATGGATGTAGATGTATGAAGTGGTAGAAGATATTTGGACAAAAGTGGAATGGAAGGATTTGGAATATTTTTAGAAAGATTTTTGGAAGAAGATGGAATGGAAGCCTTTGGAAGCTTGAATGTCAACTTTGAAGTATTTTCAATATTCAAGTCTTTTAAAAGAGACTTGGGAATCCATATAGCTTTAGATTTTCCTTTGGATACTTCAAAACACATTTCTTCAATAATGGGTTTAGGAACACATATTTTCTTTGATTTACCTTTTTTAATAGTGGATCTTTGCGGTCTCTTTTTTGCATTTTCCTTCTTAGTATTCACATGTCGATTAGATGGGACATGGTGATCTTCATTTTTCAATGGATTCTTATGTTTCTTCTCACTTCCAAAGGACTTGGGACTTGTGGGTGAATAAGGATGATATGACTGGTTTAGATGTATAGATGGGTGAAAAGTCATCAAGGATGAGTGTCTTTGTTGATCTTGAGGTATTATAGGAGAGCTAGGGAACGAGCTAGGAGTGAAAATTGTAGGAGATGAAGGAACATATGGTCCCAATATAGATGGAAGGTTTGAAGGATTTAGATTATATGGATAAGGACCAAGGATAGATTTAGAAGATGCAAATGGATAGTGAAAAGGGATATCAACATCTTTAGAGTGAGCAACATGGTCAAAGCCATCAATAGACTCATGAATAGCTTTGACAGGAGCAGCATTTTTAATAGGAGCACTTGAAGCTTGAGTAAAATTTTGAAGTGGATATGGAGAAGTAGAACATGAGGGGATGCTTTGATCTTGACAAGTAGCTTTGGATAGCATAGGAAGAAAACTTTTCTCATAATTTTCAGTAAGCTCAAGGGAGATAATGGAAGTGCTATCTTCATCATACTTAGGAGGTGGACAAGATATAGGATATGGAGGGGGAAAATCTTGAAAGAGATGAAAGGGTGCTTGATCTTGATCTTTCTTGAAATTTATAGCTTTTTCTTTTTGAGAGTCCTCTTGACATGGAGCCATTTCCAAGGACAAGGGAGAATGAAGAGTGAATGGAGTAGTGTTTGGATTAGGCATAGTAGTGCATGAAGGTTGAGGATGTTTAGGATTAGTAGCATGGAAAAGGTTTGCAACAAAGTGAAGGTTAGCTTGAGTTTCTTCTAGAGGTAGCCCTTGAGGATACACGTAGTCAATGTGGAAAGCATTAGGTTCCTTTTTTGATAGAGGCATGTTGGAAAGCTTTAAAGTGTTGGGAGATGCATGAGTGTTGGAAGAAGTGGAAGATGTAATGGAGCCACTATTATACATAGGTTCATCAATGTAATCTTGCTCAAGATAAGTATCCTCAGCACATGAGTCACTAGAGGTTCCAAGATCAACAATCTCATCATCAATGAGATCTTGGATTTTATGTTTTAGCTCTATACAATCAGAAGTATCATGGTCATTAGATTGATGATAAGCACAATAAGCATCCAAGAAATGATTTCCATAGGAGCTAGACTTAGGAAACATGATGAGCTTAGTTTCAAAAAGTGTTTGCAAAATGTCATCATAACAATGTTCCAAGGGAGTAAAAGTCTTCTCAAAAATATGTCTAGGATCTTCTTGTTGTTTCTCAAGTGAATAGCATGTGTTCATGTCTTCATCATTATCTTGGTCAAAGATAGGTCCATCATGAAATTTTGGCATAGGCTCAAAGGAGGTATCACTTGCTTGTTCTCTAAAGAGGTCTTTAGATCTAGAAGATGAAGATATTTGATGTCTTGAAGTAGAGAATGTAGACCTAGAAGAAGAGGATGACCTCAAAGAAGGTGGCTCACATGCATGTAAAGATCTTAAAGAAGATTCATGTAATGATGCAATCTTCTCTAACTTTTTCTCAAGTTTAGACTTCATTTCTATCATGCGCTTAGAGAGATGAAGGTAAGAAAGATCATTTGTCTCTTCTAGTTCTTTGTATTGTGCATATAGATCTTGAAACTCTTTAGTGACATGGAGGATATCATGATCATCTAGATTCGGTTGAATTTTGGTAGCACAAGGTTTAGATCCCATAGTTTAAGATGCAAAGCCAAGCATAAAAGAGCCTAGAAGATAACTTGATGTTGAAACTATAGGAGGTAGAATGTTCACTTACCAATATATTATAGAGAGATTAAAGTGACTTGTCAAACAATATGTCCAAAAAACTTACGACATGAATGACTCAAGTCAATAGCTAGGCAAGATGCCCAAATAGCCAAATAGATAGAGCAAGCAAGGTGACAAGTGAACAACTTTCCCAACCCAAGAGTGTAGTCAAGAAATCAAGGTAACCATTTCAGCAAAAGGATAACTAGCAAGTATGCATAGACCATGAAGATAGAAAGACTAAGAGCACCAAGACCAAAGAGTCACTTTAAGAATGTTCAAGAACTAGAGACATAGAAAATAAAAATCAAATGATGAGACTCCCCTTAGCAAGAAACACAAGAAAATGTTTGCATTTGATGTTTTGACTTGGTTGACAAAGTTTGACAATAGTTGATAGCATAACAAGTTTGATGTTAAAAAACAATTTCTTTCCAAGCAAGATAGTGACACATGGAGTATTCTTCAAACAATCAAGCAAGGGACAAAGCAACCTTGCATGATACAAGCATATGTGATGTCTCAAAAGAATTCCCTAGAATTATCGTCATGTGTATATTCAAAAGATTTTCACTGGTATACCACATTTGAGAACACATCAAGCAATATCTACCTAAAGGACATGGTTCATTACTCAACAACTTGGCCCACACTTGATGCTCCTTCACCTCACACCAAGTGGTTGCCCACAAGAGATATTGGCTTTGTCATGGAAATGCCATAAGCATAACCAAGGGAATACAGGTGGTGAGTGTAAAATCTTGGGGTGATCCGGGTAGTCCACTAGGATCGATCCTTGCACCAAGAAGTTGAGCGGCTAAAAAAGGTAGTTACTAACTTAGGGTGTTTAGATAGGGCTTCCTTTTATAGTTTTCCTCTTGCTCCCAATTACAGAACACCTCACCTTGAGATGAGTAATCGATCTCACGATCACAAGAGTACCTTAAGCATTCTTGCCTAGTGATCTCCCTATGGTCGAAATCCCATAAGCGATCACACTAGGAAAAGAAAAATACTATGTCTACCAAAGTTGTGTGTCCTTGGTAGCCTTGATTTTATAGTGGGTTGGAAGAGCTAGGTAATCGGCTTGTCCCCACTTGAGTCGTTCCTCTCAGGTTTTCCGAGAGCAAGCCCTCTAAAGGATTCTAAACTACACAAAGAGTGGATCAAATTTTGGAAGTCAAAATTTCTAATTCACCACAAGGGTGAAGAGCATACTCTCCTATTCCAATCATTTTCTCCCAAGCACACTAGGAAGATTCAGTTACCCCTTGCTTTTGAAACCAAATGGCAAGTCAAGATTTCTGATTCACCACAAGGGTGAAGAGCATACTCTCCTATTACCAAAAGACTCCAATCACAAGTTTTATGTGCCTATGAAAAATGAACAATTAGTTAATTCCACACATGAAAACAAAAAAGTAATAAATTTTGGGTTTTTATGCTTTGGGCAGCCCTACAAACAATGTTAGTAGCCCTTGCGCATTTGAAGCTTTGACATGCGTTCTTTTTATGCAATGTTTCACTTTTTTTCATAAGGATGGCAACCTGTAATCACAACTTGTTAGCACCAAAAGTCAGTGTGAAATAACATAAAAATATGCAATAAAAAGTGGTTAGTTGCCTCAAAAATCCAATTTATCTTCCAACCAACTGCATGCAAAGAAAGTGCAAATTAATCACAAATGCTCTCATTTTTACTCTTTGATTTTGACCTAGTCAACAAGATTGGACTTGTTTGCAATGATTTCAGATCCAAAAATAGAAATGAAAAGAAGAGACCGCTACTAAAAATTAGAGATATTTCCAAAAAAGTAAGAAATTCAAAATCTTTTCATTTGCATCGTAGAGATTGATTTTGTCAAAATAGGTCAGATTTATCAAATCAGATTTTTTATCCCTAATACGACCTCAAAAGTCAAAACACAAAAAGATTACCCATCTTAGAATTCAAAAAGCTTTCTGAAAATGTAAGTTTTTCCAAAAAATGTGCTGATTTGCGATCAGAAATGACTTTTTATGAAAAATAAAGAAAAAATCATAACTTTCGAAAATCATGTCAAAATGCTCTAAAAATTGGACTAAGACATTTTGAACACATGTCCAACCTGAAAAAAACATTTCAAAACCAAACTCCAAGCAGTTTAAAAGATATGATCAAATCTTTAAACCAACTAGATTTTTGGCCGTCAAACCAATCTACTTATGGGTTGGCCTTAAAACCAAAGTGATAATTCTACAAAAACACTTTATTAGATCCAATATGCTGCTATTAAAAAATCTAGAGATAAGAAATGAAAGAAAATGGAGCTAGAAACTTGATTCATGCCCCACGGTGGGCGCCAAAAATGTACACTCGAAAGTGTCTCACTCCAAATCCTTCTATCGAAATGATTTCATGAGTTCGTAATGCTTGGATGCCAGCTTAGAGCTCCCTATCCATGGAGTGTAAGAGAGTGTATTTTAAGTTCAAGGGCTCTCAGATGAGCTTTAGAGATACTCTTCTTGCTAGTAAACCATGCAATGGGAGGTTCCAAAGACAAGATGCAAGAATGCAAATGTCCCAAAGAGCTCCTCCAGAATGCAATGCAAATGAAAATTAAGCTAGAATGAGATGCAAAGTGGAGCTATGCTAAAACATGTATGAGAGTGTTACAATACCATTATTAAGCTATGTGAGATTAAGCTACATGTAAAAATGAAAGCTAAGCTAAGCTAGAATGCCATGATGCCATGGATGAGAGAATGTAGACAAGAAATAGAAGTTCTCTACAAAGCTCCAAAGAAACCTTTTAGAAAACCTACAGCATAACAATATTCAAAATGAGGATGGATCCTTTGAGGGGGAAAGCTTTCTCCCTTTTAAAGTTGTACAGATGGTAGAGATCAAGATGAAGATGGTGGATGATCAACGATGGAATTCGAAAATAGGTGTGATCCATGTGCACACACAAGTCAACCAATAGAATATAAGTTGACTTGTCATATAAGACAAAAGTTTCACAAGCCTTTTTCTTTTAATTGTAAAATAGAAAAAGGACTTTATGTGTGCACTTTAAGTGGGTTAGAAGAATGGGGTGTTTTATATAATTAAAAGGAGACATGTTCTTTTAATCAAATAGTGAACTCAGGATAGCATAGTCAAACTATAGGTTATAATCAAATAAATTGATTATTAGCAATTTGGTCTAGGTAAATGATTAAATTAATTTAGCCAAAATGTTGAAAAGGGGGCCAATAGTTTAGATGACCATTTTTAAGTGATTATAGAACCTACACCTATAGAGTCAAAGAAAAGGAAGGCTGAGGTACAACTAGTGGCCAAGGCAAAGAAGATTGTCAAACCTAGCCAAGCCAAGCCAAGTGCACCAACCACCAAATCCACCACACATGCAACCACTCAAAAGGCTAAGGAAAAATCTAAATAGATAGAGCAAGGAGGACAAAAAAAAAAAAAGATAGAGAAGGAAGTATGTGGCACAACCATATTTTGATGAAGAAAACATTAAACCAGATGATATAAGCCAATTCAAAGTGGTAAGTCACAATCTACTCTATGATCTTGATAACTTATGTGAAAATGTTAAGAGTAATGTAGATTTATCTAGTTTTAGACATGTAAATTTTGATAATTTGGGGAAAGAGGAGAAAAAGTAAGTGGATGAAGTCATCTATGCAATGATGTCAAAATTTAAGACAACACTACTAGAATTTTTCAACTCTATACCCAAGAGTCTATATGACTTAGTTGAGAAAAAATGGCATTATATTCTAAATTTGGAAAGAGAAATAAGGGAAATCACTTTAGCCAAAGTGATACAAGGGTTGACAAAAGGACAGATTGCTAAGGCTGCCAAGAAATATGAAGTTAGGTTCACACCAAAATATAGAGCCTTCAACATTCTTTAGAATAATATTGAAGATGTTGTGAAACAGTTAACACAGATTTGGAAACTCATTTATGGGTTGACCATAGTCAAACAAGGAGAAGTTGACCCCTTAGAGGGTAAAGATGATGCTAAGGATGAAGATGAAAAAGATGATGAAAAGGAAGAAGACAATATAGTTGGGGAAGAGACAGAAAAGAAACATGATGACATGACAACAGTTGAGCCTGAGCAGCAAGATGAAAAAAGTGTGCAAGTCACACAAGTGTCAAGTGTTAGTTCTCCCCGTAACACTACCACAACCAGTAAAACAATAACTATTAAGGATGTTTTTGATGTATAAACTCAAAATATCAATCCATTGACTACAAAAGATTCTAAATAAGTCTACACTCCAAGCTCAAATATGTGGAAATCTTGTTTTTGTTAGTGTAGAGGAATTGTAGATAGCAGTAACTGATATCACAAGGGAAAATGTGAATCCACAAGAACCACCTTCCATCATCCCTTCAATTACCAGTGCACAATCTTTAGTTCAAGTGACATAAATTACATCCACCAAGATTGATACAAGTATTAAAATTTATATTGTTGAGAAGAAAGTAGAAGAAATAGGTAAAACTATTGGACAAATAGGACAGATAGAATCATCTATGCCTAAAACATAAGAGCAAGGTGCTAGTCAAGTCATAGTGATAGATTGGGGCAAGCCTAGAGATATAGAACCTAAGGTGAAGGAACAATTGGCTATTCAAGCTTTAGTAGCCTTACCAACATCTAGCACTCCTTCTACTCAAACTCTTCAAAAGTTAGGCATAGAAGCCATTCCATTATAGATCTCAGTGCCAAGCCCTAATTCATCAAAAGTAGATAAAGTAATACATTATGGAGACATAAGCATTGATGAAGAAATTTTAATTCTAAACTATGACTATGGCACCATGACATTGGAATAAATAGGCATTTTAAAACAAACCTTGGAAAGGAAAAAGCATCAAGAAATGCTTAAGAGAGAACATAGGCAGAAGAAAGAACTTCAATACATTAAGGACATCTTTTTAGATGCATTTATCTTTCCAACTCTTGATGAGACCAAGCCACTCATAGAATAATTGATAGATATAATGGAAAAGGTCAACAACGAAGACTAGGATACCAATTAAAAACTCTTAGAATGGTCTAAAAAGAAATTTCAAGGAAAAGTAAATGACAAAATATCTATTGAGATAACACTACAACAAGTTGCAATAGCAACAAAGGTTGAGGATGTGAAGAAGGTACTTGAGAATATATTCTCACTATAAACAAAACTCTACAATCCTACACTCTTCACCCAAGAAACCAGAAGTCACGTTCTGAGTCTGGATAATCAAATATCTACATCAAGTGCAAGACTACCATCAAATCTAACTCAGAGTGAGAAGCATTTTAGAACATTACTTCAAGCAGAAAGTTTTTTAGTTGTCTTAACAATAGATGAGGCTAGTATTAGAATCAAACTGACAAGTATTTAGGCTACCCTCAACCCACACATGGAAATAATGCACAATGAACTAGGCTATGCCGACATCTTACTGAAGAAATACCCCAATCTTTTTACCTTATATGGTCTAGTACACCTTGGTGCCAAGCTTGTGATCCAACTTAAGTCATTGGATGTTGTATGTGACAACTAGGATGCAATTCTAAGATAATAATGGATGACTATAAATCCTTTTTGGACAAACACACCATAGGTGTATAACCCATTTGACATAAGTGTCAAAAAAGGGGGAGAATAATACAAAGGGTGAGAATTCAAAAAAAAATGAAGAGTAATAAGAAAGGGAAAAATATATAGTAGGATATAAAGGGAGAGAAATAGACAAGGAAGAGAGCGAATAAGAGAAAGAAGAAAGGGGGAGCATATCAACATATGAGCAGAGATACAAAATAGAGCATGAAGTCAATGTATCAATAGATACACACGTACTCAAAAAGGAGCATAGATTTTGATTTTGGATACAAAATAGACACGTTAACTCAGCAGGAGTTACAAATCTTGAGGTGTATAAGTTAGTGCAAAATTTTGAAAATTTGAAGTTTTGTATATAAGTTGAGTCATGAACATATTATGCTCAAGAAATTAAGGATAAAATTGTATATTTAAGTGTTTTTGACACTCATGTCAAAGGGGGAGATTTCTGATCTCAGATTGGTTTTGACAAGTGAGTGTCAACACACTTAAGTCATTTACTTAGTTCATGTCAAATTAGTAATACATGTCAAGCACAACATGTAAATATTAGACCATGTTGAGTTGTGATGAGTACCGAGTCACTCAGGTGCTGAGCAGATAGACCATGTTGGGTGATTTAGGAGCCAAGTTAATAGTGGATAATGAGTAATATAGATGTTGAGTCATAGTATAAAGAACAATGCATGTTGAGCATTGAATACTTCATATGCTAAGAGAAACAATTTTGACATTTTTTTTGTAATGACACAAACAATTATGTAAACCCTTTTTGAGCCAACTTAAAAATAGATTTCGATATCGTGGAGATAAGGACAAATTTCTATTTGGATTCCCTATGCAATTACATGCAACCAATCAGAAAATGGGAAGGATTAATTGGAAACTGTAGATTCATACCTAACACTAAGCCACCAAAGTCTTCATAAGGAGGATGAAAACCCTAAACTTTTACTAAGAGAGATAGAGAGAGTTGGAGAAGCAAATAAGACAATTTTCATGCAAAGCATTCAAGGTGACTTAGAAGAAAGAGTGAATTGCAGAATCTATTAGAGAAGAATAGAGTATAGAGAAAAGGATACAATGTTGTGATATTTGATCAAGAAAGATCAATTAGATATTGTTTAGAGGTGATCTATTTTCAGGTAAGCAAGTTTTAATCATAAGATCTATGCTAAGACATTTTAGTAGGTGATTTCAATTAAATCTCTTAAGCAGAGTAGTCCTAATAGGCTGTATGAAATCCTTTAATAAGGTGCTTACTTAATTGTAAGTTAAAGTCCTCTAAAAAGGCACACTTTTAATAAGGTTCTGAAATCCTTTAACAAGGTAAGACCTAATAGTCTTTGTAAGCCTTTAATAGGGTAGACCTTTCACAAGGTAGATCATGTTTTATGTTCAAAACATTGTAACCTTCATTGGGTACACTTTATTGCTGCAGTAGTGAATATTTGTGAGTGTCATCCCCACCCCAGTTTTACCTTCTCACTTGGAGATTTTTTGGTTAATCATAGTTAGTGTTATGTGTGTAGATGCTTACATGATTGTCTATTTTAAATATGCTTTACATGTTATTTCAGCTTACTTGTTAAATACATGTATTGAATATATGGTGAAAGTTTTATGGGTCCAAGGTTAAACTACTAAATCACCACCCCCGACCCTCTCAGAAGTTTACTTTTTCCACTTGTAATTCCAACATGTATGATATTTATTGTGTGTAGGCAGAGTCTTTGCAGTAATTGTTGAGCCTAGAAATGTAGAAAGAGTGAGTTACTATTTATTGCATTGCACTACAGAAAGGATGAGGTTAACTAAACCTAAAGAAAGTGATGGAATGTTATTCCCTACAGGTATTTTTTCAAATGTATATATAAATTATGTGCATTTATTATCAAATGATGAATTTATTTAATACATGTGTATACATTAAATTAAATTTTAAATGCATAAGTTCAACTATTTTGGAGGGAACATATTTTAGCCAACACAAATTAGTGAAACATGGAATTTAATTTGTTGATTACTAACTTGACAATAAAGTGCTTCAATATAGTCACCGTGTTATTGCTACATTTATTTTTCTACATCCAGTTATACATAAAGGTGTATGTCACAAGTGGAGATTAGATATTGATGAAAAAGATAGAATATTAAATGTTCTCCATGAGTGTGTGGAACCACTTGGAATGACTTGACATATTTCATATTTGGAGCACTTTCTTAGATATTTTATATTTCATATTCCATTTAATACATTTTAGATAACTTGGGACAATTATAAGTGTAGACAAGTGTAAATGCTCATTTCATATAGAACTTGTATGATTTATATCGAGTGCATGTATATCTATTCACTTCATGTAACTTAGGAGTTTTATTATATGTTTAGACATGTGTACATGTTCACTTCATACTTAACTTGTAAGACATATCAAGTTTATGTATGTGTTCATTTCATGTAACTTAGGACTTATAAGTGTATACATTATACATGAAGTCATTTAATGCAACTTAGGACTTATATCAAACTTTATATGAACTCATTTCATGTTACACATGTAGGACTTATAGTGAATACTTACATGTTCATTTTATATGAAGTTTAGGAGTTTATATGTGTACATATACATTTTCATCAATCATGTCTCTTTAAATAATTTTCATCATGCATTTTAATGTTGAATTGTGTACATATAACCATAAACTAAATACATATATAATATGTCAAATCATAAATTGAACCAATTATATACATGTTCAACCATAAAATAAATACATATATTACATGGACCATAAACTAGAAACATGTATATCACATTTATAATCATAAATTGAACTAATCGTGCACATCTAACCATAAATGAAATACATATATCACATGGACTATAAACTAGAAACATATATCACATGTCTAATCATAACTTTAACCGATCACATGTCTAATAAAAACTAAATCATAAACACACATATCCAAAGATAAATATGTATATATAAATGTTAAATCATAAATGTATATGTCTCAATAAGATCAATGATGAAGTAAACATGTACATGTGTTGTAACCTAGAGAGTCATCTAGATACATACAAACAGAGAAAACCTCTAATAGAGACTCATAGGATCATGTGTTTGTGGAGTATCAACTAAGCCATTAAGATTAAAATGAAATAATATGTTAGACGTATACTTGTATATATACATGGGAACTAGTTTCAAATATTTGTAAAAATTTAAATGTATTGATGCAAGTACACATGTATCTAGTTTTGAATTAATTTAAATTTCTATTTAAAAATCACTTGAGCACTAGTAGGTATCACATCCATCATATTTGTACCCCCATGAGTTGTAGGTGTCACATTGATAACATTTTTCCTCCCACTATGAAAAGAGATCATACTGGAAGAAGCATGTGCTACTACTTGTGCCTACAAAAATATAATTAATTTGGAAATATGAGTACATAATTATATAATTTTTTATTGTAACAATTAAACTTAAAAGAGGTGTACCTAGGTTTGAGGAGCAAGAGGGTCATCAGTAACACATTCTAAGGTGTCATCAATAGAAACTCCATCTCTAATAGTCTCAATCCTTTGTAATAGTGCGGAGTGGAAAGGAGTAACAAGTTCAGATGGAGGTGGTGTAGAGTCAATAGATTGAAATAGAATGTTCATGTATGATCTTATCTCAGTGGGAATGTGAATCTAACTAAAATATCATAATTGATCATCAAGCATGTCAAGTCCATCCATAGAAATATAAATACCTCAACCAACTCCTAAGGTTCCCTTAGGTGGAGCTACAAAAAATTGTTGTCCATGTGAGTGATGAACACTAGATTGTTGAGTTCCAAAGTGTTGCATGCTTTGGTGTGCATGACCTAATGGCATGTCATGAGTTGCTAAAAATATAGGCCTCTATGAAATCATCTCTCTGACACTATGTAAATTCATCCCTTGTGTATCTACAATGTATGGATATGCCTGTAAAAGATTATCTAGAAGATTCAAGGTCATCTCCATATGTCTATTCTCTCCAACGAGGCTAGGTATATCTTCTAGGGTAGAAATACATGCAACTCTATAGATATCATTAGTGGGTGGCATAGTACTTGATGGTGCCTTAGAAGATGATCTAGGTTGACTAGGTCTACTCAAAAGATATTTTCCTAGAGTATCAGATGTAATACTCCTAGTTGCAGATGCAATGCATCCTATTCAATCAACTTCTTCCCTCTGATAAGAAATGACAACTCTATCTATAGTAGTAGTCATCACTGGAGTCACTATTGGGGTCCTAAATCCACCAATGCATGATGATGAGGAACAACACAAGTCATCTCATTGTAAAAATCATGATCACAAACTCTATCATGTCCCTAACCATTATATCTTGGAATATATAAATAGTTGGCGAGGTGCCCAAAATGGATCTCCAAATATAACTT
Source organism: Cupressus sempervirens (assembly GCA_028749045.1). Taxonomy (NCBI): domain Eukaryota; kingdom Viridiplantae; phylum Streptophyta; class Pinopsida; order Cupressales; family Cupressaceae; genus Cupressus; species Cupressus sempervirens. Next base: position 678,905,625 of record CM053787.1, on the reverse strand, counting down.
CTAGGAAAAATATAATGAAATTTGGTCATTATTAGGATAACAACTATGTATTGCTAGGAATTGAGATATATCATGCAAGAACTCTATATCACAATACATCTAGTAACCTGATATGCCCTACCCATGGTCTTCCCCTCATAAAATGGGAAGGTGTCACATTTGATAATCTCCTTAGAAACTATGTCTAAACTTACTCTAACGATATGCAATCAAGATCTCTACTCTAAGCTCAACAAAAATCCTATTTACAGACTATGGTACAAACTGGAATATAATTTTCATATTAGGAATGCAAGGGTTGATAGGTGGTACATGTCCCTATTCTTGAGTCTAAGCTTGTCCATGTCCTTTTCTTTGACCCTCTCCCTATCATTAATCACGAGGCTGAGGCTAATCATTGGATACCATCTAGGGGTACAACATGTGCAAACTAAATGTTAACCTAACATTATGAGAACATAAGGGGCCAATAAGGGGATGCCATATCATTACAAGAACATGTATTCAATAAGGATTCATGATAGCTCTTATCATTAATCTAAGCTCATAAGGGGTCCTATTAAGTCTTATAAGTATTTATAAGGTCTTAAGAGGTCATATATAAGGTCCTATCAGCTCTTATTAGTAATCTAAGGTATGTTCATAAGTCATATTAGGTGTTAATCATAATAAATTAAATATAGGAGAGAGAAAGTGAATAGAGAGTGAGAAGAGAGAAGGTGAGAGGAGAGAGAAAGTAAGAAGAGGGAGAGAAAGTGAGTAGAGAGACATAAAAAGAGTGAGGAGAGAGAAAGAGATGACAGAGAGGAGAGAGAAAGTGGGAAGAGAGAGAAAGATGAGATAGTGAGAAGAGAGAAAAAGAAAGGAAAGGAAGTAAGAAAAGGGAGAGAAAGTGTTCCATGGGGAGAGAGATTTCAAGGAGAGAGAACATGTGAGGAGAGAGAAAGATAGACATGAGAGAGTAAGGAGAGATAAAATGAGAAGAGAGAGAAAGGAGAGAAAGTGAGATGAGAGAGTGAGGAGAGAGAAAGTAAGAAGAGAGAGAAAGTGAGAGGAGAGATAGAGTTCAAGGAGAGAGAAAGTGTGAGGAGAGAGAAAGTGAGAAGAGAGAGGAAGTAAGGAGAGATAAAGTGAGAAGAGGGAGAGAAAGAGATGATAGAGGAAAGAGAAAGAGATGAGAGAGTGAAGAGAGAATGAAAAGATAAAGTAAGGAGAAAGAAAGTGAGAGGAGAGAGAAAGTGTGAAGACAAAAAAAAAAGGAGAGAGAAAGTGAGAAGAGGGAGAGAAAGTGAAGAAAAAAGAGAGAGATGAGAGTGAAAGAGATAAGAGAATGAGGAGAGGTAAAGTGAGAAGAGAGAGAAATGAGAGAGAGTGAGAAGAGAAAGTAAGGAGAGAGAAAGTGAGAGGAGAGAGAGAAAGTGAGAAGAGAGAAAAAGTAAGGAGAGAGAAAGTGAGGAGAGAAAAATGAAAGTAGGAAGAGGGAGAGAGAAAGTAAGAAGAGGGAGAGAAGGTAAGGAGAGAGAGTGAAAGTGTGAGGAGAGAGAAAGAGATGAGAGAGTGAGGAGAGATAAAGTGAGAAGAGAGAGAAAGGAGAGAAGGTGACAAGAAAGTGAGAAGAGAGAAAAAGCAAGGAGCAGGAAAGTAAGAAGAGGGAGATAAAGTGAGGAGAGAGAGAGAAAGTGTGAGGAGAGATAGAGTTTAACGAGAGAGGAAGTATGAGGATAGAAAGGGAATGAGGAGAGAGAAAGTGAGAGGAGAGAGAAAGCAAGGAGAGACAAAGTAAGAAGAGGGAGAGAAAGTGAGGAGAGAGAGAAAGTGTGAGGAGAGAGAAAAAGATGAGAGAGTGAGGAGAGATAGATGAAGAGAGAAATGAAAGTGAGAAGAGAAAGAAGAGATAAAGTAAGAAGAGAGAGAAAGTAAGGAGAGAGAGAGAGAGAGAGAGAAAGTGTGAGGAGAGATAGAGTTTAAGGAGAGAGGAAGTATGAGGACAGAAAGAGAGTGAGGAGAGAGAAAGTGAGAGGAGAGAGAAAGTGAGAGGAGAGAGAAGAAAGGAGAGAGAAAGTAAGAAGAGAGAGAAAGTGTGAGGAGAGAGATAGAGATGAGAGAGTGAGGAGAGATAAAGTTAGAAGAGAGAGAAATGAAAGTGAGAAGAGAGAGTAAGAAGAGAGAAAGTAAGAAGAGAGAAAGTAAGGAGAGAGAAAGTGAGGAGAGAGAGAAAGTGTGAGGAGAGAGTTCAAGGAGAGATAAAGTGTGAGGAGAGAGAAAGTAAGAAGATAGAGAAATTGAGGAGAGAGAAAGTATGAAGAGGGAGAGAAGGTGAGGAGAGAGAGTGTGAGAGAGAAATGAGAGAGTGAGGAGAGATCAAGTGATAAGAGAGAGAAAGGAGAGAAAGTGTGGAGAGAGAGAAAGTGAGATGAGAAAGTGAGAGGAGAGAGAGAAAGTAAAAAGAGAGAGGGCTCAAGGAGAGAGAAAGTGTGAGGAGAGAGAAAGAGAAAAGTGAGAGAGAAAGTGTGAGGAGAGAGAGAAAGAAAGAAGAGGGGGAGAAACTGAGGAGAGAGTGAAGAGAGAGAACACTCTAGAGAAGAGAAAGAGAGTGAGAGAGAGATAGAGAGAATTTTTCTAGATATCTAGAAAAAAAAAATTAATTCATCAAGAGTTTTAAGTCATTTTTTTTTTCTACATCTAATCACATTTTTGTTATTTATTGTTTAACCACCTAGCATTTTATATTTCTAAACATATTGTTTCTTCCATTGACTACAATTTCAACTATGTTTTTTCAATATTTTCTAACATTTAAACTAAAATACAATCTATAAAGATAAAAAAATTATTGATGTATACAAAAAATAACAAAATACCCATAAAAAATAACAAAATATTCATCAAAAACTACTAATCATTCATCAAAATCAACTAAATATTCATTAAAAATACAAAAACGAACATACCTAGTATGTTGCATACTCAAAGGAGGTCAAAAATTGTAGGCAAGAATGATGATGTAAAAAAGATGTCATGAAGTTTTCTCTAAGCTCTACTTCAAAAATATCATCATAACAATAACTCAAAAATGGTAAAATGACACTTATAAAGCCTGTTTTGGCAACCTTCTAGGGTTTTAAGAGGCTTTGAGTGAAGCCTATGAGGCTTGACATGAAGCCTGACCCACATGGCTTCATGTAAAGCCATGTGGATAGTTCACAAGAAGTCCTCACTTCCCCTGAAGACCCCAAAAAGAAAAATTCTCACTTTTCATCTACTTTTTTTATGATGAAAAGTGGGAACCAATTGCATGGCCCAATACACACACACACACACACACACACACACACACACACACACACACACACACAGACACACACACACACACACACACATATCTATTATTGATCTCTAAGCCTATTTTGTCTATTAGTGTCCAAACACTTAGTCATTTACTAGGCAAGATTACATGGTCATCACTGCAATTGATTCATCTAGTAAAGGTTGAGTATTCAAAGCTCATACCAAGCAAGAAAGTGATTGTTGAGTATTCAATTGAGACCAAGGACATGTATGTGCTGAGAAATATAGTTGTAATTGAGAAAATTGACAAGTTAACAATTGCCAAGAAAGCACGCATATAGAGGGTGAGTGATAGTACCAATGAGTCAACATGACCAAGTGTCAAAATATTCAATTGTTAAGTAGTTCATTTTTTTCATATGAGTTTGTAATGGCACAAACACATATGTAAACAATTTTTTCCAACTTTTATATGAAATTTAATACTTATAGAGCCAGCTAAGGAGATGATCATGCATCATTATAGAAGGAAGTGATCCCAAGGTATGCAATTCAACCAATCAAAAAATTAGATAGAAATGGAAAAAGATGATGAATTATAAACCATTGATCAAGATCTAGAACTTTCACATAACATCTGTTTAAGAAGGATTCTAACCCTAGAATCTAAATGAATGAACAAATGCAGGAGATTGACTGTGTGTGTACTCTTCTGAAGAGAAAGATTAAGTCTAAAAGCATATCAAATAGAGAGCAATCAGATCAGTGAAGGACAAAACAAAGATATCATATTAGGAGATCAAATTAGAGACATTGAAAAGAGGAAACCCAATATCAAGTTATAGAGTGAACCAGGGGTTAGGTACCAAATAAGTTAAAATTAATTGAGTTAGGGTAAATCTCTTAACCATGTGGTCTTAATAGATTAATGTAAACCTCCTAATATAGTGCTTACTTCATTGTAAGTGTAAAATACTTTAGCAAGGTGAGACCTAACAGTTTCTAAAGATTTTAATGAGGTAGACCTCTAACAAGGTAGAATATGTCTTATGATCAAACATTATAACCTTGACATGTTAACTTTATTGTTGCAACAATGAATATTTGTGGGTTTCATCCCCAACCCAATTTTACCTTCACATCAAAGTGTTTCTAGGTTACTAAATCATTGTGTTATGAGTTGATTTTTTCATGGATGTTTTAGGAATACTTTAGAATAAGGGTGGTTTGGGGGGGTGAATTAGTTATTCAAGGTCCATATGTCCAATTCAAACTTTTTACTAAGTGTAGTGAGCCCATTCAACCATTCAATCATCGAAGCTTTAACTTTCCTATTCAAAAAGTTACTATAAATCAACATGCAAGCATAACACATGAAAATAATCAACACATAACACAGTGATTTACGTGGAAACCCAATTTGGGAAAAACACTAGTAACATGCTACTCAATTCTCACTCTTTTGAAGTGATGCCCTATGAAAGGCCTACCCTGTTAAAGGCTTCCAAAACACTATTAAATGTGACCTTGTTAGAGGATTTATCCACCCTATTAGAAGTGGGCTTGGTTAAAGGACTTTAGAACATTCACTTGGAATGCCACCCTATTAAAGGATTTACAAATGGCTGTTAAACCAACCTAAGTCCATAGGATTTCCATATCTAATACAATTGCTAGAGAGTATTAGAAAAAATATTTGACCTAATTACAACATACAACTTAACTTGTAGATCTCATATCACTTCTTAGCTCATAACATTGTCTGGCCTTCAGTCTCTGCAACTCTTGATAGCTTGCCCTCCTTTCAAGCTTATTCTCCTTGAGTGTCCATGCTTAATGTACTAGTGCAATCATCTCTTTCTAACCACTTGTCAAAGCAAACCCTCTGTGCTCTATTCCTCCTTCTCCTAGATGCCTTCTCCTTAACATCCTTTAGCCACTTTGCAATTTGGCACACTAGCAACTCTTGCTTGTTGGTCTATGCCTCCTTAAATAGAAGTCTAGAACTTCTTTTCTTGCTTGATTCTTCCCTCCTTTAATTTCAATTCATATGGATTAGGTAGGATTCATTGAATCTAACCCATATTATGTTCCCTCTAGAAATTTTTGAATAATGCTTTTGAATTTTCCCAAAAATAGTTTACTTAGAATTATGTGCCACCAGCTCATCATCCTTATCATCCAACCAATTCACAAAATTCAAGGTAACAACTATGTCTATTTAGATTTGACAAATCTTTGACATTTCCAATAATGCAGCAACTCAACACTATTGAAATATTGGTGCTTGGCACATACTATGTTAACATCAACTGTGTCTTACTGATGCTTGACACCTGAAGTTCACTCAACACCTACTAAGATTTTCTGATGCTTGACACCTGTTACTTTACTTAGCACTTGAACTTCACTTAGCACCTGAAGTTCACTTGACACACACTAGATTTTCCTTTTGCTTAGCTCCAACTAAGAATTTTCTCAGCTTGAACTATCTTCCTCAGCACCTACTAATGAACTTAGTTTAAGATTTAGAGTCAACCTTGTTACAACGTATTCCTCCAATGTTTCTAAGTGTGGCCAACCTCTATATCTTTGAGTATTTTATCAATACACTAGTTAACCATTGGCTTAGCTGATCCTTGCACTTCATTACAACATCATAACTCAACCTTTCCCTTAGGTGCTTTTGTTACATCTTGTTAATCGAATCCACTCCATCAATTAATTAAGTGATAGTACTTGGATCTTATAAGAAAATGTCATTCCTAAAAATAATAGGTTTGACATCAATGATTGAAAACATTCTAATAACAACAATCTCCCTTTTTCAACCAATCTTCTTCTCACAATGATCTTTTCAATCAAATTTCTAACAATCTCCCTCTTTGGCAGTAATGGAAAACCAAATTGAGCAACCATCAGACCAAACTATTCAACCATGTTATCAACATGCTAACTAGGTTAGAATAGTAAGTCAAATGCCAAAAAGTAATTGTGTTACCATTAGTTTTCACATCTCCCTTTGTGATTTGTATCTTGATTATTTTACTTCTACTTCTCCCTCTTAGCTATTGTATCCTTTTTCTTTATTTTGTTCCCTCTTACATTCTCTCCCTCTCTATGCATTGTTCATCTTCTACTATTCTCTAATCTGATCATCTTCTACACTTTCTCCCTCATATTATTGATCACATGCTATTGATCAATTTCTTACTACTTCTCCCTCTTTGACAACAATGCCAAAGATGTACTGTTTCAACATCTTAATATGCAAGAGTAGCTTTTGCAGGTTCTTTTACTTTTTCCCTCTATCACCTTACTTGTGACTAATATTATAGCTTCAACACTTCAATTACTTTAGGCATGAATCCTAAAGTAGGTTTCCTCTACATCAATGTGTAGTATTTCAACAAACAACTCATTTGATGCAAGGGAGTCTTGCTTTTGCTTCAAGTAACCTTGGCTAGGGGTATCACCCCTAACTTACCTCTGAGATATACAAAAGCATCTTTAGGTAGTTCTTTTGTGAAGATGTCAGCAATCTATTCCTTTGAGCTTACATATTCCATCTTCACTTTTTTGTCTTCCACCAATTCTCTTACATAGTGATACTTAATTTCAATATGCTTGGTTTTAGCATGCATTATAGGGTTCTTTGATATGTTGATAACACTTGTATTATCATAATAGCATATCATATGCTCATGTACCTCTTCCATCATACCTTGCAATAGATGTTTAATCCATACAATATTAGTGCAATTGATAGCAACAACAACATATTTAGCTTCTACAATTGATTGTGAGGTACAACTCTGCTTTTTGCTAGTCCATGTAATCAATCTTCTTCCCAAAAAAAGTGCTCCTCCGCTGGTGCTTTTTTTGTAATCAGTATTGCCTCCCCAATCTACACAAGTGTAGGCTCTTAGCTTAAAATTTTCACTCCTCTTGTAATATAAACCAAAGTCATTAGTTCCTTTTAGGTACCTCAGTGTTCTTTTTACTTCCATCAATTAATTTTCTCTTGGATTTGCAAAAAATCTTGCCACTATTCTAACTACTAATGCAATGTCTATTCTACTATGTACAACATACTAGAACTTTCTAATTATTGATCTATACATTTTTTGATTCACTTCAACAGACTCATCATTCTTGGCTAGCTTATGTTTAGTTGCCATTGGTGTGCTGACTGGTTTTGAGTCTTCCAATCCAAATGTCTTGAGTATCTCTTTGATATATTTTGATTGGGTCACAAATATGCCATGCTTCAATTGATGTACTTGTAATCCAACAAAGAACTTGATTTCTCCAAACATTGACATCTCAAACTCATGTTTCATTTGATCAGCAAAATATTTACATATAACATCTTTTCCTCCAAATATTATATCATCAACAAAGATTTAAGATATCAAAATATCTTTACCTTTTTCATCCTTGATATACAAGTTTTTGTTGTCATCTATTCTCTCAAATCCAATCTTCACAATGTATTTGTGCAGTCTCTCATACCATGCTCTAGGTGCTTGCATTAGACCTCAAAGTGCTTTATGTAGTTTGTGGACCATATACTTGTTGTTGTCATCAACAAATCCCTCTAGTTGTTTTATGTAGACTTCTTCTTCTAGTATACCATTTAGAAAAGCTGACTTGACATCCATTTGGTAGACTTTGAAATCTTTGTAAGAAACATCTAGAAGCAGTGTTTTTACTCCTTCAATTCTTGCAACAAAGGAAAATGTTTCCCCATAATCTAATCCTCCTTCTTGTGCATAGCCTTTGGAAACTAGTTTGGCTTTGTTTCTTGTTATCTCACCATTCTCATCAAGTTTTTTCCTAAACACCCATTTACTACCAATTACATTCTTATCAATTGGTCTAGGAACTAGGGTACAAGTTTTTTTCTTCTCAATCTGATCTATCTCCTCTTCCATAGCTTTATACCTATCATCATCTTGTAGTGCATCTTTCATTGTTTTGGGCTCAACCTTCCTTAGCAAACATGATTCATTCCCGAGTCTATTCCTTGTCATTGGTCTGGCATCCTTGCCATCAATGATTTGATCTATAGGGTGATGTCTTCTCACATATTTGGCTAATTTTGGTTCCATCCTTCTTTCCATGTTTGATCCTTTAGCTTCAAGGTCATTTTTCTCTTCTCTATCTGGTACTTCATCGTCTCTTTAATGTATACTATTTTTAGAGTCAAAATGTGAATTTCCTTCATTCTGCAACTTAGCTTTTGAATGCGGCTTGACATTCACTAGGTGTGACTCGGTTGATACCAAAATTTTTTGTTGATTCCCAACTTAATTTATAGCATTTTCTTCAACAATCATTCCTTCATAGAAGTATACAAAAGATCTATAATCCTCCAATTTCTTGGATTCATCAACTTGTACATCTGTATGCTCATCAAAATTTACATTTTCACTCTCCACAATATTATTAGTCTTAGTATTCAAACATTTATATGCTTTCCTTCTAGTGGAGTATCCAAGGAATATCCCTTCATCACTCTTTGCATCAAACTTTCCACTTCTAGTATTTTTAAGAATATAGAATTTACAACCAAATACTTTGAAATGTTTTACATTGGATGAGTTACCATACCATAGTTTAAAAGGTGTTGCATTTGTACCTTTCTTGACTTGGACTCTATTCAGGGTATAAATAGTAGTACTTACAGCTTCTCTCCAGTACTTTAGAGCAAAATTTTTCTCCATCATCAAGGTTCTTGCATAGTCTATTATTGATATATTCCTTCTTTCAACAATGTCATTCCATGGTGCATTCTTGGTGCTAATGTTTGTCTTTTGATACCTTTATCATTGAAGAATATTTCAAATTCATTTGATGTAAACTCTCCTCCTCTATTTGATCTTAGGTAGTTCAGACTCTTTCTTGTTTCCTTCTCAACTCTAGCCAAGTACCACTTAAACATTTGAAATGCATTATATTTTTTCTTTAAAAACATAGCAGTCATCATCCTTGAATAGTCATCTACAAATAACATGATGTATCTATCTCCTAAGTAGCTTTGTACTTCTATTAGATGACATAAGTCTATATGGACTAGTTCTAATACTTCTTTGGAAGTGTATGTTTTACTCTTGAAACTAAATTTAGTCATCTTCCCTAGTTGACATTGTTTGCACATTGTATTTTCAAGTTTCTTTAGTTTAGGAAAACCTCTGACTTTCTTCTTCTTTCCAATGCTAATCAGATTGTCAAAATTAACATGACACAATATTTTATGCCACAACCACACATCATCAAGTCTAACAACAAGACAAGTTGCATCTTCCATATCTAGGTAAAATAGATTACTCCTAGTTTGTTCACCTTTTCCTATCAGATTTCCATTAGTGTCATAGATCTTGACAGATTTGTTTCCAAATTCTACTTTGCAACCTACATTGCCTAATTGTGATACACTAGACAAATTGTAGTTCAATCCTTCAACATACTATGCATTATCACATGAAATTTTTTTAGTAATTTTAATGGAACCTTTTCCTTTGATTTGACATGGAGCATCATTTCCAAATCTAACACTATTTCCATCATACTGAGTAAAGGTAATAAACTTACTTTTGTCTCCTGTCATATGATGTGAGCATCCACTATCTATGATCCATTTGTCATTCTTGGTCACACAGGTTACCAATGTTGTTGCTTCATCTTCATCTTTATTTGATTCATCCTTCGTGGCCATATAGACTATTTCATCATCATTCTCATCAGAATCTTCTTCAACAATGTAGCATCTTTTGCCTTTGTCCTTGTAATCTCTACTATCATCTTCTCTTTTGTTCTTGTACTTGTTTCCTTCTTTGTAGTTTTTCTTTTGTGTACACCTTGCAGCAATATGACCTAATTCATTGCAATTAAAACAAATGATAGGGAGCTTATCTTTGAATTTACCTTTGCCTCTATGGAATCTCCTAGCTAGTAGTGCTTCCAACTATTCCACATCTTTTTCATCTATGCTACTATCATTGGATGCATGTTTTCCTTTTCTACTCTTCTTCTTTGATGTCACCTCCTTAGTGTCTTTCAATGTCAACTTGGCCTTGAAAGTAGATTCAAGGTTCTTGGGTCTATAGTTATCAAAGTTGGATAGTTCAAATGCAGTGAGTCTTCCTACAATTCCATCAAAGGTTAGTGTTTTTCCTTGTACACACCTTAGCTCTTGGATGGTTGAAACTCTAATAGCATAGATAGGTAGTAGGGTCCCTAAATATTTTCTATTGATAGTCTTTTCTTCTAGTTGACCACCCAAACTTCTTATTGCACTTACCACTTCTTTCATTCTAGAGCTATATTGAGCAGCATTCTCACCTTCCTCCATTTTCATGTCATCAAAATTTCCTCTAAGGCTTTCTCTCTTTGCTCTCTAAACATTTTGATCTCCTCCATAGATATCTAATAGGAGTTTCCACATCTTGAATGCAGTATCACATCCTTTGATGTCATCAAATTTAGTATAGCTGAGTGCAGAGGCAATCTCCAACATTGCCCGATTATGCTCCTTCCTTTTGCTCAAATCATCTACAATAAGAGGTCCATTTGGGTTCAATTAAGGTTTTTTCATAGTCACCTATTGATCCAAGGTGCAATTTCATCAAACTCTACCATGCAACAAAGTTGTCTTTGTTAAGCTTGGTAACTTCTCTCTTGGACATCTGGATCTTCTTGCTTCTAGTACCTTGAAAGTAAGTCAGCAGATGGATTTGATACCAACTGTTAGAAATTCTTTAGAATAACTAAGAGGGGGGGGGGGGGTGAATCATTTATTCAAGGTCCATATCTCTAATTCAAACTTTTTACTAAGTGTAGTGAGACCATTCAACCATTCAATCATCCAAGCTTTAACTTTCATATTCAACAAGTTATTGTAAATCAATATGCAAGTGTAATACATGAAAATAATCAAAACATAACATAGTGATTTCCATGGAAACCCAATTTGGCAAAAACTACCAGTAACATGTTATTCAATTCTCACTCTTCTGAAGTGGTGCTCTGTTAAAAGGTTACAACACACTGTTAATTGTGACCATGTTAGAAGTGGTCTTGGTTAAAGGACTTTAAAACATTCACTTAGAATGCCACCTTGTTAAAGGATTTAAAAATGGCTATTAAACCAACCTAAGTCCATAGAATTTCCATATGTAATAAAATTACTAAAGAGTATTAGAAAAAATCTTTGACCTGATTACAACATACAACTTAACATGCATATCTCATATCACTTCTCAACTCATAACATTTCCTGGCCTTTAGTCTCCACAACTCTTGACAACTTTCCCTCCTTTCAAGCTTAGTCACCTTGAGTCTCCATGCTCAATGTACCAGTGCAATCATCTCTTTCTGACCACTTGTTGAAGTAGACCCTCTATGCTTTGTTCTTCCTTCTCCTAGATGCCTTCTCCTTGAAACCCTTTAGCTAATTCATGATTTGGCACACCAACAACTCTTGCTTCTTGGTCTATGACTCCTTAAATAGAAGTTTATAACTTCTTTTCTTTCTCAATTCTTCCCTCCTTTAATTTTAATTCATATGGATTAGGTAGGATTCATTGAATCTAACCAATATTATGTTCCCTCTAGAAACTTCTTGAATAATCCTTTTGAATTCACCCAAAAATGGTTTACATAGAATTCTATGCCACTAGCTCATCATCCTTATCATGCAACTAGTTCAAAAAATTCAAGTTAACAACTATGTCAGCTCAGATTTGGTGAATTTTTGACATTTCTAACAATGTAGCAGCTCAACACTATTGAAATACTAGTGCTCGACACATACTATGTTACCTGGCATCAACTGTGTTTTATTGATGCTTGGCACCTAAATTTTACTCTAAACCTACTAAGATTTTTTGATGCTCAACACTTATTACTTTGCTCAACACTTGAACTTCACTCAGCACCTGAAGTTCACTTGGCACACACTAGATTTTCTTTTTGCTTGGCTCCAACTGAGAATTTGCTCATCTTGAACTAGCTTTCTTGGTACCTACTGATGAACTTAGTTTAAGCTTTGCAATCAACCTTGTTACAACTTATTCCTCCAATGTTTCTAAGTGTGGCCAACCTCTATATCTTTGAGTATGTTATCAATACACCATTTAACCATTGGCTTAGTTGATCCTTGCACTTCATTACAACATCATAAATCAACCTTTCCCTTAGGTTCTTTTGTTACATCTTGTTGATCAAATCCTCTCCATTAATCAATTAAGTGATAGTACTTGGATCTTATAAGAAAATATCATTCCTATAAATAGAAGGTTTGACATCAATGACAAAACAATGATTGAAAACATTCTAATGACAAAAATCTCCTTTTTTCAATCAATCTTCTTCCAATAGTGATCTTTTCAATCAGATTTACAATAAGATGATTATGTATTAGCTTTACTATTTTATGTTTTTCAATTACAGATATGATATGTTATAGGTGTGATAGAAATTTAGTTTTATAGGAGTAAGTTTAAGATCCTAATTCACCCCCTCTGTATCTTATTTCCCATTAATCATTCCAACAATTGGTATAAGAGCTCATTTCTCTTGTCAAGAATCCTAATAGCTTGAGAGGATCAAATCATGGAGATGGAAGTGTATAAGATGGGAAAAATCATTGAGAACTAGATCATTGAAATCCAGATCATATTACAATAATTAGAAGCAACAAAATAAGAGTTAAGGAAATCCCTAAAAAGAAGGAAAGAGGTAGCTATTTAGCAAAATGACACACAATACAAAGAAATTGGCATAGAATGACTGCTTAACAGTGGAAATACTAGTAGTGGCAATGAAGCATTAACAAAACTACTAGAGAAGAATAGTACCCTAACCAAAGAAGAAAAAGATCACAAGAGAGAATAGGAAATCTAATCAGTCACACTATGTGAAAAAATGGATCAAAAGAAGAAATAAATGGAAGGAAAGCTTATGGATGAAGAAGACAAAACATAGATGGTTATCAAACTTAAAGAGAGATAATTTGAAGTACAAAAGTTCACAAATAATCAGTTGGACATGATCAATCAATTGATAGTTTCCAATTAAGAAACAAATAGAAAGGACTTGGAGATAAAAAACCTAAGGTCATCGATTAGAAATTGAGCATCATATAAGGCATGAAAATGAGCTTATGGAAAGAATGAACAAACCAAGTAAAGATCTCAAACAATTTTAAGAACTGTTGAGGCCACCTAGAATAAATGACACCTTTGAACTTGGACACAACAAGTACTTTTCATCTACTAAATTAGGAGAATCATCAAAGATTGGAGAACCAAGGAATGCTAAATCCAAAGGAAAACCTACATGTCATCATTGTGGTAAACTTGGACAAACAACAAATATTTGTAGAAGCAAGAATAGTCTGCAAATGTCTACAGCTAACTCTACTAGTAACTACTCCAAATGCCAGAAGGTAGGACATCAAGAACATGAATACAAATAAAAGAAAAATGATTTATTCACAACATTTAAAGGACACTACTATACTGTCAAAAAGATGGACATAGAGATCATGAGTGAAATTTCAAGGAAAAATTGAAGTGGACATCTGAGAAGCAAGTTCATACATCAAGGAAAGACAATTCCTATAAGTGGGATTACAATACATGGCACAATTGTCACTATTGTGGAGAATATGGAAATATTATAGAGAATTACATCAAAACACATTTCATAGGAAATTACAAGAAGTGGCTAAATGGAGAAATAGTATGTTGCAATTGTCTAAAAGTTGGACATATAAGTAGAAACTGGTAAACTAGAGCACCAACACCAAGTAATGGAAATAACAAAGTTGAAGAAAAGAAGACATGGATAGAGATAGTGAGAGCTACAAGTAGTAGAGTAGGCAAAGCTAAGATCGCTCAATCCAATGGATCAGGTGATCACATCACATCTTACTAAAAAAGGAAGGTATGTAGGAACTGTATATTCAATGGTATATTTTACATCAATTCCTAACATAAGTGTATGAAAGGTTCACATCTACATAAATAAAGATGCATTACGATCATACTCACATAAAGGGAAAAAAAAGAGAGAATTATTGATACAATCTAAATTGACTGAGCTTTGCAATATAGACCAAGTGATCAAGGAAGTTGATGTTTTGACCAAATGAATTAGTGTTGTCCAACTGAGGTAACCTTGACTGAGCAAGTATGGAGATCAAGCCAACTCTCATACACTAACCAAGTGTGAATGCATTAATTGTAGACCTAAAATGAAGATTTGAAGGTATATATAGAAATTAGGCATTCATTTTCATTCACTAGGAAATCAAAGGAGCTCACAAGATATTTTAAGGTGATCAAGGTGATTTCAGTGACCAATGCGAGAGAATCATAGTAGAATACCAACAAATTTTTCAAACAAAGTAAGTATTAATCTCAATGTTGACTTGTTTACTTAGTTGAGATATTGAAATAAGGAGGTGTTATGAAAACACCCTGGTTCATAATGGAATTTGGAAGTTAAATGTTGAAGGACATCGGTGCAAAAATTGTAAGAAATGATCATATTCCTCTGCTTAATTTTTGAAATTTTGTAAACCTCAAAAACATTGTTGATAATATTGGAGTATTTTTGTCAATTCCACCTAGAGTATCAATTGTTTAGGATGTAAGATCTTGTTAGCTTTACAAAATTGGAGAAATTGAAGACTTTGAGATTAGAATAGCTTATGAGAAGCTATGTGTTGATGGAGTGTTGAAGGATGAACACAAGATCATTACTAAGAAAGGGCTTAACAATGCCTTAGGTTTTCCAAAGGTTTTTAAGGTTGAATGGATTAAGATTGTGATTAGCCACATTCATGACATGAAAATATGGTTAGAAGGTGGGTCAATCAAGATAAAAAAAAGGCCATCATTCCTATTTTAGATTGATCAAAAAGTATAATGTGTGCAACAAAGCACAAAATTGAAAATCTGACCAAGGCAAATGGAATGGTCAAGGAATGTCAATTAATGGAATTGAGGAACCATTGGTTGAATTTGTTATTTGTATGATTGAAAACTAGTTTTACCAACATGTTAAACAATATACCATGTATAATAGTGGATTTGGGCTACAAGATTCTGAAGAAAGATCATACTAATGACCTTGTCGAGCTATAAATTTTCCAAATTACAAAGAATTTAAAGACAAAAAGGAAAGAAAATAATACCTCTTGTAAGTTTGGAACCTTATTAGTTTGTATATTTTTCTATGTTCAAAATTATTTTCCTAATATTAGAATAATTGCATGGGATAAGAGGCAACCTACTATGGAGTAGATATGTGATTTAATTAGTAGACTAGGACAAAATTTTGAGGCAATAATGGATAATTATTTTGAAGAGTCCAAAATGAAGATGGGGAATAGGACAAGGATACCCAAGTCTGTAGTAGATAAGTATTATGATGAAGTATGTTTTGTTGTAGATCTAGATTTTGTCCATGCACAAGAAGTTTTGGAAGGGTAGCATGGCTAAGATCAATGCCTTACAAAGAAAATGTAGATGAAATCATTGCAATAGTGACTACACTTTTGGATGAAGAGATAGATGCAGGTGTCAAGCAAATTGGTATGTACATAATAGTAATTGTTGAGATAATTACTCAATCTGACACACCCAAAGAAGGAAAGAAAAGAAAAAGGAAAAGTGTTAAGGGTGGTAATAAAGATGAAGGAGAAGCATTTGGACAACCTATAGAGGTGGTGAAAGGAAAAGGAAACAAACTTTCTATTGCAAAGCCTAAAAAAAAAAAGTAGAAAAAGGTTGTTATTATTGAGCCTAAGGTAAAGGATAACCTAAAGGAGGATGTGCAAGGGATGGTGACACCTTAGAAGCCAAAGTTCAAGGTGATTATCACTAGGTCAAGGACATTTCATCCCCCTTCTAAGAATGTTAAAGGAAGTCCATCAAAGAAGAGGAAACTAGCTAGAATACCAAAGCATGTAACACAAGTGAAATCGAAGAGAAAATTGATCATAGAACAAGAGGAGGAGCAAGATGATAAAAAGACTAAGTCTAATGAACCTAGCATACTTAAAATCATGAAGAGACTCCCTTCATCGATCATGTATGTGAGAAGTCAAGAGAATCATAATTTTTTATAGGATTCAAGTATATTAATTATGATTCTTTGAATAATGTTGATCAAGTTAAGCTCGAAGAAGCTATTGTATACAATTGTCTAATTGTGTGTTGTCTTTGATATTACACAAATTTCATATCAATTGTCATTCAATACTTATCGAGCTCACTTGGTCAGCAATTTTATTTTTCTTTTCTACCAAGCATTCCTGAAGATTACTCTATGAAGACTGTGTCTATCGAGCTCACTTAGGAGTCAAAGTAGATTTTGGTAGGAAATAGTGTTAACCAAGTTCTCATGGTTAATGAAGGAAAGTTGGTCAGATTCAGTGTTAACTGAGTTCATTCTATTGCCAAAGGATTTTGCAAGTTTTTAGTGTTGACCAAGTGTTTTTCAGTTAACATAGGGAATCATTTTAGGACCAGCGTTTACCAAGCTGGGTCAGCTATTGAAGGATTTTGTTGATTTGAGATATGAAGTTTAATTATTTCAAGTATTGATTCTAGTTGACTATGGTGATGATTATTGGTCATTGTAATTTGTATTGAGCTGACTTGACAATCTGAACAATATAGATATAAGGTCAAGTTGTGATTTTCAATAGTATGCAAGTGTATTGATTGATTGAGAAGGAGAGTGTGTCGCCAAACTTGAAGGATGGTCAGATATCCTTGTAGAGCAGAAAATAAATATTTGATCAAGAAGGATCTAGCATAAAGTAAAACAAATATCTATAATCAATAATTTAGATGCATCATAATCAGGTCATTACATTGTTACTTTCTCACCATTATAACAATGATTCAAAATCTCTTAATAGAGCTAGTTTAACAGCTAGTTGTGAATCCTCTAATAGAATGATAGTTCCATTGAATTATTTTAAAGACCTATAACAAGGACACTCCTTATAGGGTGATTAAATCCTCTAACAAGGTCACACCTAACAATGTGTTTTGTAACCTTTAACCAGGTTGGCTCCTAATAAGGCTCACTTTAGAAGAGTGAAAAATAGTAACTAGTTACATTGGTGGTTTTTCCCATATTAGGTTTCCATGTTAAATTTGGTCTCTCTTGTGTTCATTTCTTTCCTCTCATGTTTGCAAGTCATTACTATTGATGTCAGAATAGCTAAAGTAAAACATACTCTGCATTTACTAAGTTACAACATTTTTTAGTATGTTTACCAAGTGACAATAGTAATTAGTTTTCTCAGACATCTAAGGGATCTGTGAAACTTTTTTGTGGTAACTAATTCAAACCCCCCCCCCCCCCCCCCCCTCCCCCTCAATTACTCCATCTATATTTCCAATAATTGGTATTAGAGAAAATGAACAAATAGTTTGAAATGTCTATATTTTGTGAGATTAAGTTCTTTGTTGGATTGCAAATACAACAAAACAAGAATGGTATCTACATCACTTAGTCTGACTATATATAAGAGATTCTCAATAAATTTGGAATGGAAGATTCTAAACTTCTTGGAACCCCCATGTGTACTGGACTAAAGCTTAATAAAAATGATGATTCTAAAGAGGTAGATCAGACCTTATATAGATCAATGATTGGAAAATTACAGTATGTAGTTCATGCAAGGCCTGATATTGCTTTAGGAGTTGGTATAGTGGCAAGATTCTTAGAAAAACTTAGAGAAAATCATATGATGGAAATCAAAAGAATCTTGAGATATTTAAAAGGCACTAAAGACTATGGTTTATGGTATAAAATTGGAGGAAATTTGGACCTAAAAGTTTTTACTAATGCTAATTGGGCAGGAAATCTTTATGACAGAAGGAGCACAAGTGGTGGAGCATTCTTTCTTGGTAAAAGGTTGGTATCTTGGATAAGAAAAAAGAAAAATTGCACATCCCAATCCACAACAAAAGAAAAATACATTGGAACAGTACTGAATTGTTCTAATATTGTTTGATTTAAACATTTGTTGCAAGGTATGAAAGTTGAAATAAAGGAACTAGTTGTCATGTTTTGTGATAATACAAGCACAATAAACATATCAAAGAATCTAGTAATGCATTCCAAAACCAAGCATATTGCTATAAAATATCATTTTGTCAAAGAACTGGTGTAGGACAAAGAAATTAGATTAGAATATGTCCATACAAAAGAATAAATTGCAAACATATTTACCAAGCCATTACCTAAGGATGCATTCTTATTTCTCAGAGGTATGCTAGGGGTCATTCCCCTATCTAAAGCTCACTGAATAAAGTTTTAGTGATGCATCAATAGGAACTTTGAAGATCTATTAGTTGATGTAGCATAATCAAGAGAACATTGCATATGAATCAGTACTCAAGGTACATTGATACTCATTTGGTATGTGTTGTCTTTAGCATGTGTTGTTAAAGAGGGAGAGATTACTGTCATATCTTTCTACAATTTTTTTGAAGAAATAAGTTATGTAATTCCTTCACAAAGGGAAATTACTACATAAAAGAGAAGTTTGCGGTATAAAGTCAAAGAGGGAGAAACTTTCTGATAGAGAAAGTCTTGTTCTCAATTTCATTATGCTATGACATGTTGTGTTGCCATCAATGCCAAAGAGGGAGATTGTTGGATATAATTATCTAATTGTGTGTTGTCTTTGATGTTACATAAATGTCATATTAGTTGTTAGTCAGTGTTTACCAGCTCACTTAGTCAGCAAGATAGTTTTTCTTGTCAGTCGAGCATTCTTAGAGATTACTCTATGAAGACTATGTCTCCTGAGATCACTTGGGCATCAAAGGGGATTCTAGCAAGCAACAGTGTTAACCAAGTTCTCATGGTTAACAAAGGAAAGTTGGTCAAAGTTAGCGTTAACTGAGTTCATTTGGTTTCTAAAGGATTTTGCAAGTTCACAGTGTCGACCAAGCATCTATTGGTTAACACAGGGAATCATTTTAGGACTAGTGTTTACAGAGTTGGTTCAACTATTGAAGGATTTTGTTGATTTGGGATATGAAGTTTAATTATTTCAAGTATTGATTCCAGCTGACTATGGTGATGGTTATTGGACATTGTAGTTTGTATTGAGTTGACTTGAAAATCTGAATGATATAAATATAGGGTCAAGTTGTGATTTTTAGTAGTATGCAAGTGTATTGATTGATTGAGAAGGAAAGTGTGTGAGTGAACTTGAAGGATGGTCAGATATCCTTGTGGAATAGAAAAGTAATATTTGATCAAGAAGGATCTAGCATGAAGTAGAATAGAGATCTGTAACCAATAATTTAGTTACACCATAATTAGGTCATTACATTGTTACTTTCTCACCATTATAGTAGTGATTCAAAATCTCTTAACAAAGTTGGTTTAACAACTAGTTGTAAATCCTCTAATAGGGTGATAGTTCCATTGAATTATTTTAAATACCTCTAACAAGGCCACTCTTTATAGGGTGACTAAATATTCTAACAAGGTCACACCTAACAATGTGTTTTGTAACCTTTAACCAGGTTGGCTCCAAATAGTGTTCACTTCAAAAGAGTGAAAAACAATAACTAGTTACATTGGTGGTTTTTCCCATATTGGGTTTCCACGTTAAATTTGGTTTCTCTTGTGTTCATTTCTTTTCTCTCATGTTTGCAAGTCATTACTATTGATTGTAGAACAACTAAAGTAAAACATACTCTGCATTTGCTGAGTTACAAAAATTTTCAATATGTTTATTGAGTAATAGTAGTAATTAGTTTTCTCAAACATCTAAGGGATCTATAAAATGTTTTTATGGTAACTGATTCACTCCCACCCTCTCCCCCCCCCCCCATCTTAGTTACTCCATCTATATTTCCAACAAAAGCTATGATTTACATGATGGTCAAGTTTAGACATTCACCTTTGGAATTGGAGATGGATTCCCAACATATTTTTACAAAAGAGTTGATGTAAAATGGAAGTGGGTAGTGACCACCTAGAAACAAATAAGAGAGACAAAATTTTCACAAGCTATGCAAGATTTAGGAAAGACTCGTATGTTTATCACCCTTAAAGATGTTTTAAATAAGTTTATGTTCAGAGGTAGTGCATATAAGATTTTGAAGAGTAAAGCTCATGAAGTTGAGAAAGATAGCATTTCGATATGGAAAGAAGCATTTGGGTTTCTCACTTCATCTATGGAAGCGAGGGAAGGTAGAGATGCAATAGAGTTTGAAGATGCCTACCAAAAAGAAGTTTCCAAGATGACCAAGGAAATTTAGCAACTAGTCAGCTAGTGTAAATAGAGAGAGATTTTCACAATTAAAGAAGACACTAGCACCCCTCCACCAAATTTGAATATTCTAATAGATGAGGACATCCAAAATTTAATATTATATCCAATTGAGCCCTATACTAACCCAAGTCTATTACAAATTGTAGATTATCTAAAGCTTGAAAAGTAGAAGGTTGATGATTTTGATGTGACATCAGTTATAGAGGTTACAAGTACCAAGATAGTCAGTAAGGATTTAATTGTATTTACACTATTTACTTGTATGCCTTTTTTGCAAGAAAAGGAAAATGTTGTAAACTATAAACACGCAAAGTTGGTAGTAGAAGAAGTAATACAAAAAGATCAAGAGGCAACTCAAGATCTTATTTAATTGCCAAGTGCAAAGGCTAAATAACCTACAACTAAGACACCTTTACAATAGGTGATTCCTACACAAGTGCAACATCTAAGATTGAGATTGAGTGACAAGGGGAAATAGTTGCAACTATAACTACCAAGTGATACACCCCCACAATCTCAAGATGTGATTCAATGAGGCAAGGTAGATGAGTTAGTGAGTCTTGACGAGGTAATAACATTACCTATGTATGATTTGAATAACTTGATACTTGATAAAATGCAAGAAATATAGACTTTGTTGATCCACAAGGCAAAGAAAGAACAACTAAGGATAGAGTAGAAGAGGTAGTAGGTGTTACACACTATCAAATAAAATTTTGTAGATGCATTTGAGATAATATATTTGAATAATCAACATCCAATTTTGGATCATCTAGTGTATTTAGTCGATAAGATCTAGATGGAAGACATAAAGACAAATAATGGTCTGAAAGAAGAGTTAAGCATAAAGTGTTAGAGAAAGTATCACATGAACTTGTAAATAGACAAGTTGATCTTTATATAGTAATCACACAAGTGGAAACAATTTTGTAAACCATTCATTCATTATATAGGAAATTGTGTGATATAGGTTCCTTTAAACTTCATATTAAACACTCATTAGAAATGCTACATGTAGACATGAGAGAAAATTACATTGAGAAAGAATGCAAGTTCAAGCTCATCCTCATATGATGAATTGACATTTGGTCAAAAGAGGTTAATTGAGCTCATGGCTAAAGACACATAAATTAGGAATAAGTTTACACTAATTAAAATTTATTTATTACTATATATAGAGATTATTCAAAAGGATGTTTTGAAATCATCTTGGTACAAGTATGATAAATGTGTTTCAATCATTTTTTTGTTACTGATGTCAAACTTATAATCTACTGGTAAGATAACTACTTATACGATTTAAGTACTATCATTTATTTGATTGCTGAAGAGGATTTGATCAAATGAGGTAACAATTGCACCTAGAAGAAAGGTTCAGTTATGATATGGGAAAGGAGTACAAGAACCAACTAAGATAGTTATATTATAGTGCATTGATAATCTACTTAAGGTTGCAAAGATTGGTTGCACTGATTAAGTTTAGAAGAACAAGTTAAATGAAGTTAGTATGCCAAGCTTGACAATTTGCACTGTAGTTGCCAAGAAAAATTAGTGCAAGCCACGAAAAAAATTAGTTGGAGATGAGAAAAGTCTATTTTAGTGTAAGTTGAGTGAAAAAATTGATGCTAAGTAAAGTTTAGTTGATTTCAAGCACTAGCAAACTTTAGTTCATACCAAGTGATTTTACAATGGATGCCAAGCAATGTAGTATGTGTTGAGCATTAGAAGCTAGTTATTGTGGAGTGACAATATCATTAGAAAGATCATGAATTCAATGGATCTAAGTTGTAAAAGTTGATCTCTTGGATTATGTGAACCGTGTGAAAGCTAATATTGATAAGCTAGTGGTATAGAATTCATGGTAAACCATTTTGAGGAAAATTCAAAGAGGATTGAAGGAGAATTTTCTAGAAGGGAATTAAATGAAATAAGGGGTAGATTCATTGAATCCTAACTAATTTTTCCTACTCCTAAATTGGATGATGAAGAATTAATGAAAAAATATCTTAATTCATTATTTATAGAGATAGTTGGTTAAAAGAAAAGGTTTTCATTGGAGAGAACTTAAGGAAGACAAAGCATCTAGCGTATTGCTTCATTCAATGACCTAAGAGAAGAGTCTATATTAGTAAGCAAAGAAAAAAGGCTTAAGGGTATGGATTCTTGAAAGGTGAACAAGATATTAGAGCTTAAAGGTGTGAAAGCCAAGAAAAATGGAGGACTAAAACAAAGATCTGTAATCTACAAATGAAGTTGTAAGTTGTTATCAGATCAAGCCTTACTACTACTCTCTTATAATTGTATTAGTCTAGGGTAAATTCTTTGGATTAAGGTTGACCTAATAGGTGATTTATAAATTATTTAACCAGGTGACATTCCAAGTGAATGGTCTAAAGTCCTCTAACAAGGCTCACTCTTAATAGAGTGATTGAAATCCTTTAACAAGGTCATATTTAATAGTGTGTATTGTAACCTTTAACAGGGTTGGCCTTTAATAGGGCATCACTTCAGAAGAGTGAGAAAGAGTAGCATGTTACTGGTGGCTTTTCCCAAATTGGTTTCCACATAAATTATTATGTCAAGTGTGTTATTGAATCTGTTATGTTTTATGTCTACATTTTAGAAAATTGTTTTGACAGTAACCTACAAGTTTAAGTGATGTCATAATCTTATGGATGCATGCATGATGAAAATGTTTTATGTGTTTGCTAAGTTGTGAAAAGTTTTAATAGTACATCTACACCTTGGATAATTGATCAGTTATACTAAAGAATTCCAACAATTGGTATCAGAGCCATCTACTGAAGAGAACTAGTTGGAAGGTACTAGAAGCACAAAGATCATGATGTCAAAAAGACAAGTACTCAAACTTAGTAGAGATAACTTTCTTGCATGGAGAATTCTAATGAAGCTACACCTTGGAGGACATGGAGATCATGCAAAATCTACCATTCTATTGAGCATGTTGATCCTAATAGAGTCTTAACTGCTAAAGATATGAAAAAGAAGAAAGAACAAAACTAGGAAATATTGGAGATTTCCTCTGCCTTAAGCTATGTGGAGTTTGATAATATCAAAGGATGTGACAGTGCAAAGGAAATGTGAGATGCACTACATACTATTTGTGGAGGTGACAAGAATGTTTTAATAGCTAAAGCTAAAATTCTCAAAGGTAAGTTTGATGATATGAGAATGCAAGAAGGTGAGAATATTGCTCAATGTTTCTCTAGGATAAAATATGTTGTTAATACAATAAGAGGAGGTATTGGTAATATAGAGATGATATTGTACTAAGCAAAAGCTTGAGAGTACTATTTCCCATCTATGCTATTAGAGTTTGTACAATACAAAAACTAAGATGTCTACCAAGGAATGATCTAACTCTGAAGGTCTGGTAGGTAGGCTCACTACTTTTGAGCTATCTAATTTTGATAACTATAAAACTAAAAATATTGAATTTGATTTCAAAGCCAAGCTATCATTGAAGGAATCAAATGAGAAGAAGAAGAAAAAAAAGACAAAATATATGTCTAGTGATAGTGATACAAATGAGGAAAATGTAGATCAACTTGTAGCATTACTGGCAAGGAGATTAAATAGAGGTAAAGGAAAGTTTAAAGATAAATTACCTATCATATGTTTTCATTGCAATGATGTTGATCATATTGCTTCTAGGTGTCTAGTGAAGAAGAACTATATAGGTGGTGACAAGTACAAAAGTAGAAGAGATGAAGACAATAAATATTACAAAGACAAATGCAAGAAGTCTTGATACATTGTTGAAGAGGAAAAAAAAAAAGATGAATCTGGTGATCATGATGATGAAGTGGTGTACATTGCAATGAAGGAAAAAGTTGATGAAGATGAGGCAACTACACTTGTGTCTTGTGTGAACAAGAATGATAGATAGATCATTAACACTAGGTGTTTACATCACATGACTAGAGATAAAAGTATGTTCATTACCTTGAATTTTTATGATGGAAATAGTGTAAGATTTGGTAATGATGGCCCATGTTTGATTAAAGGAAAATGTTCTATCAAACTCATATAAAGGATTTTATATCATAATGCTTACTATGTTGAAGAACTTAACTATAATCTATTGAGTGTGTCACAATCGAATAATTCAAGATA
Organism: Cupressus sempervirens; assembly: GCA_028749045.1. NCBI lineage: Eukaryota > Viridiplantae > Streptophyta > Pinopsida > Cupressales > Cupressaceae > Cupressus > Cupressus sempervirens. Next base: position 678,880,868 of record CM053787.1, on the reverse strand, counting down.
TAAGGTTGAGTTTGAAAACAATATTTCTAAGATATATGATATTGATGGAAAACTGATTAGAAAGGGTGATCAAACTGGAAGTAATCTATTATAACTTGATATAGAGGATGCTACCTATTTAGTTGTAGAATTTGATGATGTGTGGCTATGGCACAAGAGATTGTATCATGTTAATTTTAATAACTTGGTTAGTATCAATAACATGAGAAAAGTTAGAGGTTTGCCTAAATTGAAGAAGCCTGACAATATAATGTGCAAACAATGTCAGTTAGGAAAAATGAAAAAGTCCAATTTTAAGAGTAAGACTCATACCTCTATAGGAATACCAGAGATTGTTCATACTAACTTTTGTAGACCAATTGAAATGCAAAGCTACAAAGGAGATAAGTACATTATGCTTCTTGTTGATGATTATCCCATAATGATGATAGTTATATTTCTAAAATTGAAATTTGATGATTTCCAAATGTTTAAATGGTACTTAGTAAGAGTTGAAAAATAAATAGGTAAATGTCTAAAATGTTTGAGATCTAACAGAGGAGGAGAATTTACATCAAATCACTAGTACATTTGCACTTGTTTTTCTACCAAATTTTTTGACCAAAGCTATGATTTCATCTTTTTTTGTTTTTTTTCATCCTTGTGTTGATCTAAAATTTCCTAAGTTTTCCCAAGTTGGTCAAAATTTTGACCAATGCAGGTCATAACAAAAAAATAAAAAAGAATATGCATTATATTATGTTGTATATTATATTTTGAGTAGCAGTAGTGAAATTGGGGCTTCATTTTCATGTTAGGTAACATTAACAAATTTTTAGGTAATATTGGATTTTTTCCCATTTTTGCTTTATGTAGATCAGTCAACATATGCTGAGTGGAACTCCAGACCTAGGTGTGGAGCAGGGGGGATTCCATTGTTTTAGGTTCTTCTTCTCTTCCAAGGCTCAATGCATACATTTGTGCCTTTAGAAAAATGTTTTGATGGAAGTGGAGGCTTGCTAAATGTAGTAGTGTAGGAAATTTTAGACCTCAAGATGTGATTAGAATGGGCGATCTAATGGAGGAGGTTAGTTTAACTTGACTTTTGAAATTCCATAGATGCTAAGAAAGTTTCATATTAGAGATTAGAAGCATTACTAAATTATTTTGTGTTACTTGAACTTCTTTTATTCTCTATTGTACTTGCTATATCATAATTTTTGACTTAATTTGATTATCTTTCTTACTTGCATCCTTGCATCCTTCTAAAAACATGGCATCCATGTTTAAGGACTTTTTCTTCCAGTTCTTGAGTTAACATTCAGTACAATCATAATCCATGATAAATCCATAGACTAAGGCACCATTAATTTTTTATTTGGCACAATAAAATAAAAACTCCACCGAATTTTTTAAGTGTTGCATTGCAAGGGCATTTGTCAGGCTTTAAGTTTTGTCTAGAAAAATTTACTCTGGTACTATTTCATTATGTAGTGATTGGAAATAGAGTGAGATTTCTATTGATCTAGCTGCAATTAATCAAACAATGTGTTAATATTATCAAGCAAGTAGCCACCAACCTTTGGAGTTCATTTTTCTTTAGGAATGAAGTTTTGGCAAAGGGAATTATAAGAGCATTCCATATGATATATTATATAAAATATATTCTAAAGGCATGGTTAATGAGTTCTTCATTTTCTCATTATTTGGATTTTGATTATTGGAATACATTTTCATTCAAATATATTTTCTATTTATAATTATATTTTTCTTTAGGATTAGGATTTGATGCAATATGACAACCCACCTTTAAATTAGACCAAAAACTCATAATAGGAGATAGACAGAGACTCGCCACATTCCATAAATGCAATAGATTGTAATACAACAAATCAATTCACTAACTCCCCTACTTTTCCATTGTATGTTGTGTGCTTGAATCCAATCTCTCAGTTTTCCTAATTTTTCTATTTTCATTGGGTAATCTCTTCACATCCTTTACTAGGTGCCACTCTTCACCCTAGTCCTCTCCATAATTACACATTCTTCTTTTGATAATTGTTTTAATGAGTGTGGACATGAATGAGGATCCTACATGATTCAATGCCTCCCTAAAATAGTTGTTACTATATTTCTCTCTTATATACCACTCACACATGCACTATGTCATTCAGTAGATGTCCATACCCTATTTCAATGGTCCCAATTTGGCACAGACAAGTAGGACACTCCTACATCAGACACACCCAACATAATGTTTGTCATTATAAGCTCACAAAATTGGAGTTGATAGAATCACTTTTGAGATTGCAATCTGCTATGAATTCGATTGTTGTGCAAATGAATTTTTTCCTTTTTCCTCTTTGTCCATCATCTCACTAGACAACTATCGCCCTACTCTCACAACTGTGCTAGCTCACCACTAAATTAGACTCAAAACTCATAATATAAGATGGATAGAGACTCACTACATTCCATACACACAAAATATTGTAATAGAGCAAAATAAATTCATGTACTCAAATTTTGAAACAAAATTTAGATCACATGTGGCCTTCAATGGAAAAATTTAATTTCCTCTACTATTCAAACTTGAAATCTATAAATTCTTCTTGTCATTCCCTATTCATAGCAAGGCTTATTTCTTGTCTATTATCTTAGATGGTCTCTACTCTTTCCTCTTTGTCCCTAAATGTAGTCTCTTCTTTGTTGCATCCTCCATCTCTTCCTTTTCTCACACAACCTCCACCTCCCGTCAATGTGTTTACACTATTCATAATATTATATATACTAAAGAAACTTAAGAAATATATAGAATTGTAAAACTAAATCATTTGATGATATGATACTTCATCATTAATAAATGTCAAATGCCAAAGATAAATATTCAATGCTAGTTGATAGTTCAAAAAGACCATCTTGTATAGGAAAATTCCCAACAACTGCTAATACAAAACCCAGTAGACCATTGTGTGCATTTGTATCCAATGCATGGGGCCTTGGGAGACATCTGGTAACTAAGGATATATCCCACAAACCAAAGACATAAGTTTCATGCAATTTCATCAATTATAAAACTATCTCAATCAACATATCTTCTAATTTTTTACTATAGGATGCTTACTAATTAAAAATGTGTCCCTTTAATAATATTCTTTTTGGTACTTTGTTGCAATAAGGCTTTCAATTCTTCCTTGGAAAGTAGTGCAAGTTCTCAAAGTGAACCTACCTTGTGACAAAAGAGGTAAGATGACTAAGGTCTCCCCAAACATGGAAATTAGAGACTTTTATTTGAGAAACTCGAATATGAAAACCATAATTTTTAAAGTACATCAACTTTCCTTTCACCCTTGGAAATACATAATTCAAACCTTTTTTCTTTGTGAAAAAATATTGAGCTAGTTGATCTATAGAAAAGTGGTCTTCAAGGAAAACAAATTATATTGATATTGGCAGTCAATGTTATATATTGTTGGGTGATGCGATGCGCTCCCCTGCCCACAGGTGGTTAATTATGTGGTGTTCCATGTTCACTAACAGTCATGGCTTTTGGTGAAACGGTAAATGGGCCCTACAATTGGTATCAGAGCTTGGTTTTGGCCTGGTCATGGGTTCAAATCTCCCCGGTGCCTTCCTGACCCGCGTAAGCACCTGGTATGCGCATCGAGGGGGAGATTGTTGGGTGATGTGATGCGCTCCCCTGCCCACAGGTGGTTAATTATGTGGTGTTCCATGTTCACTAATAGTCATGGCTTTTGGTGCAATGGTAAATGGGCCCTACATATATATTATTTGTGTTATTATCCACTAATATAATGCACTGACTTTGTTTCGCAAGGGCAGACACATTGTTACAATGCCAAGCATCACGAGAGGTCAAAAATGCTTAAGATATGTAGAAGACAACTGATTTTAAGAATTATAAGGAGCAAATTCAAAGTGTAACTTCTTTAGTCAATTATTTTGTTTTCTCCAAAACTTGGGCCAAATTAGAATTGGGAATAAGAATTCATATTCCCATTTTGGCCCCAAAATGAGCATTTGATGTTCCATTTTATGAGGTTTTATTATAATTGCATTTCCTATTCCAAATTTGACTTTTTCATATTTGATTTTGAAAACGATCACTGCAAATATCCAGAAGCAAAGGGCATCAAAATATCTTTCATCACATGATCTACAATATTTACAATAGTACATTATTTTAGTTGCAACATGATTCCTCTTGTCAAATTTCTATTTAGTTTTTATCTGAAATGAATTTCTAGGGAGATTACATGGTACTTCCTATTTTCTTTTCCATACTAATTACATTCAGACATCTTTGTTTTACTACAAGCATTCTATTACACTGCATGAAGGTGAGTCAATCAATGGTGTTTTTTATTACTCTACTCTTTCTTTCCACACATTAAATTTGTTTATCAAATTTGGTTGGTTTTGATAAAAAAATGAAAAGCAATAGATATTCAGGGAATAGAGAATAGGTGAGATAAAACCATATGCATATTCTAAAACTCACCTTAGTATAAAGTACAAAAATAATTATTCTCTTCAAAAGGATTCATCGATATCTTTTATAGCATCAGGCATAAGGTTGTTAGGGCTCAACTTCTTTTTAAAAGATTAAGGCAATTAAGTAGATCCATAATCTGGTTGTTGCTCTAGCTTCAATTTTAATGCACCATCAATTTCCAAGTTCTTCTAGATAGACCCTATAAATGACATGAATCTATCATAATCTAATCCTATTTAGGCAAGAAAATGTAATTAGCTCAGTAAAAAGGGTTGAATTATCTTCAACATTTAATTTGGTCTTTAAAATTTAAAAATGATCCTTTAAATCTATGCTAACTAGAGTGACACTAAATTCATGCTTTGTTTGTTTTCTCTATTTAGACTTCTAGCAATGCCTAGTTATGTCATTTGGCATAAATAAATAGTTTTTGGCATCTATACTCTACACTATATCTCTACATCAGAGGTTGAAAGAACAAAATTTATACATGTGATTAGGGCTCATGTGGACATTTTCTTATAAAGTTCAGAGTAGATTAAGTAAGGAGTCTTAGTTTTAGGTGAACTGGACTTTAATAACTTGGAATTGGTGGATCGTACTTGAAGACATATTTTTTAACCAATTTGATTTCTTAAGATTTTGTGTTACTCTCTTCTTATAGATTGAAGGCCCATCTCAATTAGATGGGACATGCCAAAAATTTTGGTATTAGAGAAATTTATTTTAGTTAAAGGACTTCTGCTAACAACTTTTGTTAATTGTCAATGTGGGCTTTGTTCTTTACAATAGAAATACATAAATATGATATTGACTAGTTTCCATCTTTTTCTTCTTTTTTATTTTCATATTTCATTTTTTGGCATGAGTTAGTTTGATAGAGAATATTTATAGCATCTCTTTGATTTCTAGTTTTCAACATAGACAAGTTACAAATTTACATTTGATCTAGTTTGCCCCATATAGATGGTTTCACTCATCAAGTAAGTTTTTTGTCAAGAAAGGTATAAGAAATTCTAAATGTTGTTGTGTGGATATCACATGGATGAATATTATCAACATGGCATAGTCACAATGAAATACAAGAGTACTCATCTATATAGTCCATTGATATACACAACAATATTTCCTTTTCCATGGACTTGACATCTAACCTTGCATAGAAGGTTGTCCCTAGTCCTTTGCAATAGCCTACCCTTAGTACTATTCAAGGGACTAATATCAAGGAGGTAAAGGCTTAATTTTTGCACCATTCTTGTAATTGATATAAATTTATGGGCTATTAAATTGAATCTTCTTGTCACTAACCTTGGCTTGTCAAGGAAAACATGAAGAGCCATGCTTTGATAGAAGTGGAGCCTTGCCAAAATTAGTTAAAACTTATGGTTATTTGCAAAATCTAAAGCTATGACAATTACAAAAAACACATAATATTGCGGCTATTGATCATGTTATAATTTATTCTTTGCATTAAAGTCTTAATTTTATTAGTCTAATAAAATAGACATACATTTTACTTTACATATCTTCAGGAATAGTCCTATAGCTCTAAGAAATTCAATTGTTCCATTATTCTTGAAATATTAGTAGTAAAGAGGCACACTATAGCTTGTTTAATTTCTTATAGATTTTAAGAGGTTATCTAGTTCCTAAGCATATGATCATATTTGTCATCTTAAAATGCTTCTCTATAGGAATCATCTCTTTTGGTGGCAATACATCCTGTAAAAGAAAGAAATGAGTCACAATAGTAAAACCTGAGCTAATTAATAGCCACATTTTTTGTTCAATCAATCCATAATCTCTCAAAATATTGCATTGATCCCTAATAATATGAATTGAGATTGTCCATATTCCAATGAATAGAATTCACATATGATGTATTTATTGTGTACATAAACTAAAGGAATCTATGCATTGATTGGGGCATCCCATCCCATGATGATCAATTAAAAGTCATTGAATGTAGAGGATCAATATTTATAGGGAAATAGAGGAGAATTTTATAAGCCCTCTTTATTTTGATTTATAACTTTGATGTAATACTAACTTGTAGGAATAAATGCTAATATACATTGTGTGTTTATACAAACTCTGCATGTATAAAGTGGGGTAGCCCAAATGAATTAGAAGTAGGTCATTGACAATTTAAATAGTAACAATATAATTTAAAATAATACAAGTCATCCTCCTATTTCTCTTCATACCATCCTCCACCCATAAGCTATATTTTGTTTCAAATCCACCATTCAAAATTAAATACATAGTGGATGACTTGTGAATACCATCACATAGCAATATATTGCATGAAATATGAACTAGATCACTCATAGCAACTAGAAGATTTTATGAAATATGAACTAGGCCACTCATAACTAATCATAAGTTTAAGTTGAGGTTCCAAATTTGAGATTAGTTTTATGTCTCCCCATAATTTAATGAGATCAATCTAAAGTCACATAGAACTGTTTTGGAGGAGTAAGTAAACAACATAACACAAAGTAGAAACCATACCATATAATACAAATGAATTGAAGATAAATAAATGACCATTTGTATATGGCATCAAAAAAATTCTAGAACCATGTGTCATAGGAAAATGCATTGCATCAATTTGACATGAACAACATATGAGCATAACTAATGTTATGTAATTTCATCTTCAAAGTTTAGAACATCCTAAATTCAAGATTTCGAAGTCAATGATTCCTTGAATTATACAATTATCCAAAATTGAAATATCCTAGAGGATTTTGTAGTTATATTCAAACTCTAAAGCATTGCTTGCAAATGGGATATGAAGACAATTTCAATAATAGTTAAACATAACAAAAATCATTGTAGGATATGACTTGCCCAATCTATCAAAAATAGATTTTTCTACATTACTCTTACCCAATGGGATTTTCCACATTGCATATAATCAAAATCATCGATATCTAATGTATATCTAAATGTTTGATAACATATCTCTAAATAATCTAATATATACATTTGTAATATATATAGTATATACTCATTAGTTTTCATAATCTCATATATATACATATGTGTGTGTGTGTCCATGTCCAGATTTGATACCATTTAGTACCTAAAAAGGAAGGGACTGACATTTTTTATGGAGATTCCTTTCTAAATTTAGCAAATGGGTTGATTCCTAAGATAGGGTGGAGTTTAGCATCCCTTTGAAACCTTGAGGGTATAGTCCAAAGACAAGATAAGGGTTTGGATCTGTAAACTTTGAGGGAACCTATTGTGATTGATATCTAAGAAACTTGGTTACGGCCTAATCTTCTTCTTCTTGAACTAAAATGGTGTTAGAGGTAGTATCAACACTAAGCATCATAAACAAGTGACAATTTTTGGACTTCATCAATTATAGTATCATAACCAGAATTGGTTTCTTCTTGGCTATCACTGTTATTGGTTTGTGATAATGGTTGCATTTTTGGTTGTAGGAATCAAAGAACAGAGGGAGAAAAAATAGTTTGCTAAAGAGGCGCTTTAAATTTTGGAACACCCTCCTATAGAGAAAATTTTGCAATTCCCTAACTCATTCATTCTGCAATGTCCCTTGTTTAGCTAACTTGAAAATAGGAACAAACCTATACAGATCTGTTAACAAGATTAATTATATATTTAATTTTAATTTACTATATATTTATTATTATACAAAAAAATTCAATAATAATTTAAAATTTAAAACTACATAATATTAATCATAAACTATTGCGGTTCACTCCTTCCCTATCAAAGTGCCATCTACAATAGTGCATAATAGCTGTAACCCTAAAATTAGTGTGGAATACTAATTATATACTTGTTTGCATTAGAATTCATGGATCAAGATGTAGAGAGCTAGGGTCATATCAAAGCTGATATTTTGAGCATATTCATCTATTGCTTCAACACTATCACACATGCATGATTTAGGGTGATTTGATAACTTTGTGATTTTTTCTAGGGTTTTGACTTTTGAGGGACTTTGAAATGATTTTTTCACATTTTTTTGCCATTTGTAGGGATTTTTAACATGATTTTAATGCAATTTAAACACTATATGTCATTGAAGATTGGGTCAACAATTTTTTCAAAGATCAAAATTTTTTGGGTAAAAAATTAGCTGTCTTCATAATTCATGATTAATCAAGTATAATCACATTTTCTTGCAAATTACTGGCTCTGTCTAAAACTATTTTAAAAAATTCAATAGATTGTTTCCTTTTAACAATCTTATGGACCAAGATCTAAGACAAATATAGATGACTATGAAAGGATATGAAAGAATTATTAGTGGTACTTTGAGTCCTCTCTCATTGGGAAACTTACATGGATATAGGGAAAATATGGACAAAAGTCCAAATGATACTCCATAGAGTTTTGTATTTTTATAGCAGTAGTAAGAAAGTAGATAAGTTTTTGAGATGCCTACTACTAAGCCTTTCCTAGGGTCTCTTCAATTTCTAGTGTGCCTCAGCAGTGCTTGAAGCCATTCGATGGTGGACAGAATGACAAGATTTTGCAAAACAACTTGTTTGTATACAGTTGTCTACAACTACTATGCTAGAGATAGAGGTGAGAGTATCCTGGCAACCAAGATGGGTGTTAAGAAAAGCATAACATTCATGGATTTCTACATAATTTATCATTAGTAATAGAAAAAATCAACGAGTGTCACACCCAAAAAACCTTGGCTCTAGAAGCCTAATGAGTTGGACAACCTCTAATACTATAATTTTTTTAAAGTGCAGCTATGCAAAACAGAGCTAGAAATAGTATGTTTATTTCATATACATTAATGAAGTAGTTACTTTAGTCCTTGATAAATAAGTGCATCTCAAGCTTGATTTCTAGCTACAACTACACATTTTAGAGTTTCAAGTGTCAATATGCTCTCTCCTTTACATCCTATTGCATTCACTAGAAGTGGAAAATCCTACAAACAGATTCACATGCAAAGAAACATGTAGTTTTAATATTTATATTCAACATCCCTAAAATAATGAAGTAAAAGATGGAAAAGCCATAATTGTTGAAGCTTTAAAATCTTGTGATACTTCTATATAAGACAAATATCTTTCAATGTCACAAATATCTTCCAATTAAATTCATTATCCAAAAAATAGGTTTATTTCAAGTGAATCATTAACTATATCAAAACCATATTCTCATAGAGAAAGCTTTGATTGTAAATAGAAATGGTAATATAAAGAAAGAATATGTAAGCAAGAGTAAAGTGGAACATTACAACTTCACTAGATAGGCACACTTTTATTGATATTTTAAAGAAATGGAACATAATGAATTAATTATTTTTTTTTAGAACCAACGTGCTATCTAAAATGATCACAAGATCCTATATGGTATTATGCCATTACTATTTAACTTGAAAAGATTTAACTACTCTCATCTCCATGTATAAAAAGTTGTCAATATTAAGACAATCCTCCTCCCAGCTATACCAACCAAATGGCATCTATCATTGTAGATTGATAGGAAAAGCTAATAGCATCATGAAGGATTTCCTTAATGGAAAAAAATGTTATAGCTTGTTTTCACTCATCAAAAGCTATGAGGAAAGTGTTCCCCTTAGATTTGCACATTATTGCAAGTTGAATTTTGTTTCCGCTATTTTAGTTGAATAGTTTGTATTTAGCTTTTATTGTTACATCAATATTTGAAGTTTTAGAATTATATCCTAGCCAAATTTCTCCTTGGATTCATTATATAAGAAAGCATATATAAGAATTGCATTATTTATTTTCTCTAGCATAATTTAATGATTAAGCAATTCATGTAAGTAAGAACATAATTTTGTGTAGTTCACATGTGGGAAAAACATGCTTGTTGAGATGACAATATATGGTGCAATATGTGCTAGTATTGTCAAAAATTAAAAGACTTAATAGAAATTATACATCTTACCAGAGGAGTGCATGTGTTTGTAGTCACCATAGCTTTAGCATAGGTGGTTCTTGCAACAAGATGATGGAGTACTCATAAGCAACTAAGATGGACCTGCTTCTATAGTGTTTGTACGCATAAGGTTCCTTTTCCCTCTTTAGGTTCCTAGAACTCGCCAGATTGAGATTGATTTACATTTCCTACATCATTTGATGACAATTTTTATCTTCTTCCTTCATATGCCATGGCTGCAACTAGCTTCAGAACATACCCAAGAAATTTGACATGATTTGATAGAGTAGGGTGAACTCTTAACAATGATACAAGAGTTGTCAAAAGAAATGAAGGAAGTTATAGATTAGTAGGCTGCATTTCTTTTGCATAATGAGTTGTAGAAACTACATAAATGTATTGATCTAATAGCCCTTCCAAGAATCTTTTAGGATTTCTCGATGGAAATTTTGGATCTTTCAAGAAAAGGGAGATATACACACCACCAACTTGTCAACAACAACAATAGCACAATAAAGTTTCATTCAATTACTACTTTCACTTTTGTTTATTTCCACACATAAGGACACAAAGTTTGAAAGTACAATATTTATGCTACTCTTGATTTAAAAGATAAAAATATATAACCTATGACTCATCTCTCATTTCTTTATGTCCAGATGTATGCTTTGGAAGGTCCTAATCTCTTAACAAACCTAAAGGATACCCAACACAAGTATGAATCTTCCAAATCCTCTATGTGCATGGACATTGGAATCCAATTTATTATATAATGCTACTCCAGGAACTATTTTTTCAACCCTGAAGATGAATCCAAAGACCTAAATACCAACATCTAGATAGTACTAGGCTAGATCCCACTATCAAATGTAGCATGCTATGATTGCACACAACAATGATTCCATTTATGTTGAAACCTTGTTCGCATGGAAGATCTTTATGTGCATCCTCATGGTGGTTGATTCTTTGAAGGGCCTCCCTGGGAATATCAAACTCGATGCCCCTAATGGTTTGTGGATTTAGATTCTAATCTTAACAATTAGTTTGTGGTTGGTGATAGTCCCAATAGCTCTACTCTATTTGACTAGGCTTGCACAATAGAAGGTCTCCTACTCACTTGCATAATCATCCCAAGTGCTAGATGCAAGCTTTTCTCTTAGCATCACTTTCCATATCATCACAATGACACACTGGAAGAACAAACGCTGTCAAACCACACTCCCAAATGTGTTCCAATGGAGTAAGAAAGAAAAGAATCATTAGGGAACCATGCATAGCAAATGGGGTGTTGCTTCATTTTTCTCTTATAGATCTAATGTCATTGATTTCATTTGGAACCTAGTACTATATTCATCCTTTTTTTCATTCTTAGAAATGGATTCCTCATCGTTTGTGATAAGTAGCACAATAGTTAGATGATGACACACCCTTTAGATCACTTTCCAAGAAACCACAACAATAATCACTATCAAACCATTCTAAAAATTATGTTAATGAAGTTGCATAGAGAAAACTTTGGGGAACCGTTTCATAGCAATCAAGATGCTTCACTGCCCTCCAATAGAAAGGATGCTAATTCCAATATTCAAAATCTGAAAAATATGTCTTTCTTGAACACTAGCATTGATTCTATAGTAGGGTCATTGGGAGCTTTTGCTATATAATCTCCCATTAGCCATGATAGGTTCATAAAAAATTTCTAGAGTGCCAAGTAGCCGCTAATTCTAGATGAGGGCTCCCCATTAGATCAACTTCAAAACTGTTGAACAGATGCACTATAGAATGGCAACCACTGCCAAGCCTCCTCCAAAATTGTGCTAGTCTAAGAAGGTGATCTAAGAGAGATTCCATGGGTAGACATTCAATGGAAGATTCACCTACTATATATATATATTTAAAAAAATTAGTTTGGTCAAAATTTTGACCATCTCCTCATGGTTTTCCACCACCTGTTGGTCAAAATTTTGACCAAACTTTTGGTTGTGACCATGGCATCCTAATCATGGGATGGGCTAGAATTGGTTAAAATTTTGACCAATTCTTGAAAGTTTTTGACCAAACATTGGTGGAAATTTGACCTAATTCTAAAATTTTTCTACCAAGAATTGGTCAAAATTTTGACCATTCCTTGAAAATTTTTGACCACTATTTGGTCAAAATTTCAACCATAAATGAAAAAACTTTTCAACAAATGTATTCGTCAAAATTTTAACCAACCTGCAAGTTGGTCAAAATTTCAACAAGAAAATAATGACGAACTACTTGGTCAATATTTTGACGAACTGGGTCAAAATTTTGACTAAAATTTATCAAAAATTGAGTCCAAATTTACTAGTGAATGAGTTTGAGATGTTCTATAATGACAAGGAAACCAAAAGACAAACATCTACTCCTAGAACCCCTCCACAAAATGGTATTATTGACAGGAGGAACAAGTATGTAATGGAGTGTGCTAGGAAACTCATGATGGAGAAAAATGTTGCTTTGAAATACTAGAGAGAATGTCATGCCCAAAAATTATGGCCAAAACCACACCAATTTTTTTTTTTTTTTTTTTTTTTTTTTTTTTTTTTTTTTTTTTTGGAGTTCTCTATTTATTTATTTAAACTTAAGTGCACTAAGTTGACACGGTTAAGATCACATGAAACAATGAAGCCAAGAAGGCGGTTATACGAACTCTTAACAAATTCGAACGATCCAGTTAACAACTAATCTTATTTAATTAGAAGACCCAATTAATTAATAGATTTAACAAATCCCTTTAAAAGATTTACACTCTAAGAACTTTAGTAAATTCCTTAAACACAATTTATTTCAATTTTGCATATGAATTTGTCATCAACTTCGACAAGGAGTAAAACTAAAATTATCATTCATTTTATGAGTTAATCTGGATTGCATGACCCTACAATTGACATAGATCAATTTTAAACTATATAATTCTAATGTTTCAGACTTATAAATTTAAACTACATTTTACTAATCCCGAAAATAAACTTCTCATTAAGAACTGCTAATCGAATAATTAAACTTAATTAAGTTATCCTTAATTACATTAAATAATAACTATATTGCATTCACATAATTTAATAATTAACGTTACAAATTAACAATTAATAAATAAACAGATAAAAATATTTTAGAAAGATTCTTTAATTAATAATATTCATTAATTATTAAATTCGTTAAGTAAGTATTATTAAATTTATAAGTTGTTAATGAACTTCATTAATACACATTATAAATTAAACTAATAATTAAATATATAAAAAAAACTACTAACAACTAATTTTAACTAAACTATATTAAAAGAAATTTTAATTCTAACTAAAAAAAAATTTAAAAATAAATAAAAATAAATAAATAAATAAATAAATAAAAAATTTAAAACGCGCTGCCCCACGCATATATATGCGTGGGGAATCCCACGCAATATATGCGTGGGCCTCACGCATACACATGCGTGGGGATCCCACGCATTTAAATGCGTGGTCCTCACGCATGTGTATGCGTGGGGTCAACCACGCATATGGTACAGGGGCCGCCGGGTACGAGCCGCAGGCTCTGCCCGAAAATTCAAAAGAAATTTTTTTTTAATAATTTTTTTTTTGTTGTTGGGTTGCCTTAAATAAGGTAGGTCGCCCACCCTTTTAATACTTATAGTAAGAGGGTGATTTTCTATAATTTATTGACTGTAATAGAGGGGTCTCCCTTTTTTTTTTTGCCCATACATTTTCCAGCAAGTTTGAGCACCTACAGGCCTCTAATTTTTTTTGATGGAGTTTAAGTCTTAATCAAATTTCTCCATTGATCTTGAGACATGGGTGTCAATAGATTGGTGAGTCTATACATTGCCATATTACATCTTGAACACAACCATAATTTAATCAAATGATTTGCTTATAACACATTTTTTTATAAACTTACTTTAGTTTCTCTTCCTTTGTTGTTGGATCAATGCAATTCTATTTTCTTTCACATATAAATGCAACAACTATATATGAATCCAATTTTATACATGATGCAACTAATTACTCTATGGGAATGGAAAATAGAAAGATCACAATGGATTTTTAAATTCTCTATAAATTCATATGCATATATTTTCTCCATACCATTCTAATGTCTATTTGAACTCATCCTTTCCTAACATAATTCCTTCATATTCAAGATTAACATTCAACACTCTCAATACATCATACAAGATACAAGATAACTCAATACATATTTCCTTTCTCTCTTCAATACATTCCAAGACTTGAGAGTAAATAATATAGTCTCACACAACCAACAATTCTCTCTTACATATCCTTTCCCATTTTTTTTTTTTTTTAATACTTCCATCACAATAATATGCATGAACAAAAAGGTGGTTGAATTGGCTATAACAAGTTTCACACAATGAGAAGACCATTTAACATACATTACGCAAATTTCCAAGAAACATGAGAGCAATGCAAGGAAATTCTCATAATCTTTTTTTTGTTTTTATTATTCACCCTGGTTCAAAGGCTCCACTCGGGAAAGAACCAGTAAGAAAACCCGAGGTCATTGCCCAATACTTTCAAGTTTCCAATCCATTTTACATCATTTTACATCTCAAATAAATCTCTACAAACTTCCAACATGTGCTATCTTCCAAATAACTTCAAATTACAATAAAGGATAATGGGGAAGACAAAACTGAATCAAGGTGGGTACTCACAACAAGAACAATTCAAACATACAACCCAAACCCGGTTTGCACAATAGATCCATACATGGAATCAAAATAGGGGGGGAGGTGGATTTTCCCAATGGGAGAAGTCAATCACCATTCCATTACATAGCCCTTTCGGGGCTTCAATTTTAAGAATTTCCATTCTATTATAAGGCCCTTTCGGGGCTCCAATCACAAGGGTATTCATTTTCTCTTCATACACATGGTTTCACAACATCAATAAGGAAGGTGATGACAAGTAGGGGCCCATACACCCTACCCTTTTTCCCTCCTCTCACCATGAAAGGAGACTCTCACCAATGAGGTCCAACTAAAGCCCTACCCCCATACATGGCCACTTCTTCCCTATCCAAGGGTGAGTAATGTCATCACAATCCCCATGAAAACCCAAAGAACAAGGTCTCAACAAAGCAAGAAATGAAATCCAAAACAAGATAAAATTCCCTCCAATATCCTCCCAATACACACAAACATATAAAGACAAGAACCTTCACAATACTATAAACAAGATTCACACATGATCAAAACAAAAAAGAAAGCTAAGCCCATGAGAGAGGAATTCCTACCTCCACAAGTGTTATGGCAACAATGGAAGTTTTTGAGAAGAGCTTCTTTCCTTTCTCCTCCCTTCAATCTTCAAGCTTGCTCTCTAAAACTAGAGATTGGGTAACAACCCTCTACTCCTTCCAAAGTGCCTCTAAATAAGAATCTACTTAACTAGGCTTAAGGTAAACCCCTTGGTGGAGTCAAGGTCACCAATCTATGAAGTGACAACCAATTTTCGAATTCAAGCAAAGATGGAGTGTTTGAGTGACCATAAAGGTCAACCAAGGAGACTTGGGGAGTGGAAAACACTCCCAACCCAAACCCTTACCCCTAGGGTACTTAATTTTGAAGTTTTTTTTAAGACTTAAGGATATAATATAGACAATAAAACTAGGGGGAACAAACTACCAAAAGAAAATACACCTTAAAGATGGACTAGGTAAAAAAAAGAATATAGCACAAAATAAACATGGGGTTCAGCTTTTGTCTTCCCATTGGATTTCCCGGCTAAATTTCCTGCACACTCATTGCACACGTCAGTAATTCGAGAAGCACATGTATATATATATAAAAATACGCATCCACAATTTTCATGAAATTTAAAACGTCCATTCTTCTATAACCTATTCATTCATCTCATTCTACTCATTAAAATTAGAGATTCAAAGTGTTAGTTTGCATTCATTCATTTTATATACGTTATAAAACATTAAACTATAGAAATCAAATATCTGAAATAAAGCATCATACATCATAATCAGCAAAATAATGTTCAGTGCCACAAATAATGCTCTGACATATCGAGCCATAAATAAATTAAAAAAATAGAGTATCATCGAGGCTAGGATGGGTCGAGGCGAGGCCTCACATCCTCCCCCACTAGGCATGAACTTCCTCCTGGAGTTCATCAAAAAGGTATGGGTACTGAGATCGCATCTGCGTCGTATCCTCCCATGTGGCCGTGACCTCATCGTAGCAATCCCACTGGACCCTAACCTGGTCCAGCTCTCGACCTCGAAGTGCGAGGGTCCGTCGGGCAATAATACGGATGGGCTCCAGTGCTAACTGGCCGTCCGACTCCACCTGCAAAGCATCCCAATCTATAATATGAGACTCATCATAGATATATCTTCTAAGTACTAAAATGTGAAACACATCGTGGATGCGTGACAGGCTAGGTGGCAAAGCTAGACGGTAGGCAACTGGTCCTATCCTCTCTAAGATCTCGAATGGCCCAACGAAATGGGGTGCCAACTTAGAGCCCTTTTTGAATCGAATCGGACTCTTGTGTGGCCGCACCCTCAAGAAAACTCTATCCCCAACCTGATACTCTCGATCCATCCTATTCGCATCAGCATACTTCTTCTGTCGATCCTGTGCCTCTTTCAGGCGCTGCCTAATCAGAATCACCTGCTGCTCCATATCTCTAACTAACTGAGGTCCAATAGAAACTCGATCCTCGATCCTGTCCCAACTCAAAGGCATCCTGCAAGGTCTCCCATACAAGGCCTCATAAGGCGGCATACCTATGGAGGAATGGTGCCCATTGTTATAGGCAAACTCAACTAGGTGGAGGTATTCCTCCCACTTGACCTGATGATCCATCACGTACATACGCAACATGTCCTCCAACACTTGATTCACTCGCTCAGTCTGCCCATCAGTCTGAGGGTGGTATGTTGTACTAAAATTGAGCCTGGTGCCCAACGCTGACTGCAACTCTCTCCAAAAAGATGAGGTGAACAGTGAGTCCCTATCAGAGATAATCTTACGGGGAATGCCATGAAGTCTGACAATGTCTCGCAAAAACACTTGAGCTATGTCCCGTGCTGTGTACGTAGTACGCACAGGTGAGAAATGAGCAACTTTGGTCAATGTGTCAACTGTCACCAAAATGGCATCATGATGATGAGAAGACAAAGGAAGACCAACAATAAAGTCCATCGATATAACATCCCACTTCCACTCTGGAATCTCATGAGGCTGAAGGAGCCCACCGGGATGACGATGTTCTGCCTTCACCCTCTGACACTCGAGGCATCTCACCACTATGTCAGCAATCTGTGCTCTCATGCCTGGCCAATGGTACAACTGCCTCAAATCTGCATGCAACTTCTTAACACCAGGGTGTGCCGCATAAGGTGCTCTGTGAGCCTCAAGTATGATGAGCTCGCGCAACCCCCTGATGGAAGGTACATACACACGTCCTCTATGACTCAAGAGTCCATCAGACTCCAAGGAATACTCTGAATACTTCCCCTCCAAGGGTCTCTGAGAATGCACAACCTGACTAACCTCTGTATAAAGCTCATCTGCTGGCAAGTGCTGTAAAATCTGCTCTCTCAAATCGGTTCCCGTAGTCATAGATGAGAGCTCATGGCGCCTTCTACTTAAGGCATCTGCAACTACATTCTCCTTTCCCTTGATGTAATGTACATCAAAATCGTACTCGCAAAGGAACTCCATCCACCTTCTCTGTCTAGCATTCAGGTTTGGCTGTGTGAATAGGTACTGCAAGCTCTGATGATCGGAGTGAAGTTCAAATCTGTGACCTAGTAGGAAGTGTCGCCACTTCACTAATGCATGAACCACAGCTGCAAGCTCTAGGTCGTGAGTAGGGTAGTTGAGTTCATGAGTCTTCAACTTCCTAGACTCGAAGGAAATAGGTCGACCATCCTGCATAAGCACTGCCCCAATGCCATCCAAAGATGCATCAGTGCACACCACAAAGTTCGCCAATGGGTCTGGTACTGCAGGAATAGGTGCACTCGTGAGAGCCCTCTTGAGCTCTAGAAAAGCTCTCGCGCACTTCTCTGTCCATTCAAACTTCTTTCCCTTCCTCTGCAGCGATGTAATGGGGTGTGCCAATCTAGAAAATCCTACAATGAAGCGTCGATAATAGCCTGCTAATCCCATAAAGCTCCTCACCTTAGTGACACTAGTAGGTGCAGGCTAATCCATGATGGCTCTAATCTTCAATGGGTCTACTGAGATACCATCGCCAAATATGATATGGCCCAAATAATGGATCTCAGATCTGAAGAATGCACACTTCGATAAGCTACCAAACAACTGATTCTCTCTCAACTTCTGCAATACCTGTCTCAGGTGTTCTTCGTGCTCCTCCTCATCATGAGAATATATCAGGATGTCATCCAGGAACACAACGACAAACTTATCCAAGAAGGTACGAAATACTCCATTCATGAGGCTCATGAATACAGCTGGAGCATTTGTGAGACCGAATGGCACCATAGTGAACTCATAGTGTCCATACCTAGTACGAAAAGCGGTCTTAGGGATATCACTTCCCACAATCCTCAACTGGTGGTAACCTGACTTAAGATCAATCTTTGAAAATACACGAGCACCCTGCAACTGATCAAATAGGTCATCAATTCTGGGAAGGGGATATCGGTTCTTGATGGTTACTTTGTTCAATTGCCGATAATCAATGCATAACCTAAGTGATCCATCCTTCTTCTTAACGAAGATCACTGGTGCACCCCAAGGTGACACACTAGGTCGAATATGCCCCTTCTCTAGGAGTTCCTCCAACTGAACCTTTAGTTCACTAAGCTCATGTGTAGTCATCCTGTATGGTGCTCTCGATACTGGTTCCGTGCCTGGCACAAGATCAATATGAAAGTCTACTGCCCTAGGTGGGGGTCTACCAGGGAGCTCTAAAGGAAAAACATCTGCAAACTCCTGCAATATAGGAAAGTCATCAAGGGATGGTTCCCCTTCTGAGTCTTCCTCTCTGTCACTAATGGTGATTGCAAACAGCTGACACCCCTTTCGCATGCACCGTCTAAGCTGCATAGCGGATATCATACGAAGGGATATGGGTCTCTTAACCCCAAGAATCACTCTACTAATACCATCATCATCCACACATTCCACTATCTTCTGTCGACAATCCATCTTGGCGCTGTGGGAATAAAGCCAATCTATGCCAAGAACAACATCATAAGAACCTAGTGGGGTAATGCGTAGATCAGACACCGTGAATGTGGCTCCCATCTGAATCGGGCAACTATGCACCATGGAACTAACTGACACTCTAGCTCCTGAGGCTAACTCTACCTCCCAACCGACATCCTGTCTAACTGCCACTAGCCTGCAACACTCCACAACAAAAGGAGATATAAAGGAGTCAGTAGCTCCTGAATCAAATAAAACTATAACCATGCTACCCTGTATGATACCTGCAGCCTCAATAACTGTAGCCTGATGCTCGGCCTGGCGGTTGTCAACCGCTGCGAATACTCTGTGTGATCTGCCTACATCACCAACTGTCGGCTCTGAAAATGCCCCTCCCTGACCACTGGATGATTGTCCCTGTGGACACTCTCTAGCTATGTGACCCATGCCACCACAAGTGTAGCATGGTCCCCGTGCATAAGGTCGTGCACCCTGTGAACCAGTCTGCTGTGGCCCTCCTGACCTGCTAGACCCACTGAAACCACCCCTAGAAGACTGCTGAGACTTCGCTGGCTGAGACTGTGGGGCCTGTACTTTCTGATCCTGCTTCGGACCCTGTGAGTACCACTGCTTGGGCTTGGAGCCCTGATAACCCTGTGAGGGTTTTTGGTGGTGTTGCTGCTGAGGTTTCTGTTGCTGAGACTGTTGGCCCTTAGAAGACCCTGCTGAGTAGTTCTGATTCCCCTTCCAAGGGGGTTTCTGCTGGGTAGGGTTTCGGTTCTAAGACCGATCTCGTGACTCCTGTCTACTCCGAGTATCCTCTGCAACCAAGGCCATCTCAACTACCTGTCTGAAAGTAGTAGGAAAAGCCATATGCACTGGACCCTGAAGAGAGAAATTTAGGCCCATGATAAATCTATGCACACGCTGTTTCTCGTCCTTCATGTACTCGACATATGGAAGGAGCTCGAGAAACCTGCTCTCATACTGAGCTACAGTGAGACCTCTCTGATGAAGAGAATGAAACTCCTCTATCTGCTTCTGCCTGAAATGCTCAGACAGGAATCTCTCTCTGAATCTCTCCAAAAAAGTCTCCCATGTGAGGGTATCCATGCTCATCCCTTCGATCGTCTCCTCCTGATGCCACCAATTGGAGGCATCTCCTCTCAACTGATGGACTGCAACACGTGCCTTCAGATTACTCCCATAGGGACGTAATCCAAAACACCGCTGGAGGCTCTGCAACCAAGCCTCTGCCACTGTCCCCTCTGTGGAACCGGCAAAAAGTGGGGGTCCAAGACGTATCAGCTCTCTGATGTCATCTCCTATGTGTCTAGGAGGTCTCTCGGGTGGTGGTACTCTCTGATGAATGGATTCCCCCTCGTGCTCACCTTGCCCCTCATCCTGCCTCGGTGGGGGACTCCTACTCCTCTCTCTACCACCAGGATCCTGTGCTTCCCTTTCGGGAATCTGCTGAACTGGCTGTGCTACAGGTGGGGGTAGTCTCTGCTGAACTACACCAATCAGTGTCTGAAGGGCATCCAAAATGTCCTGATTCGGGTTCTGAGGTGGTGGTGGTGGTGGTGGAGGTGGTGGTCCATCCTCCTGTCTGACTCCACTACCTCTCGCCCTACGACCTCTACCTCGGTGGTTGTTCCGTGTAACAGGAGGCATCCTACACAATGAAAGTTTTTAATTAATTTTAGAAGCATAGTGGTTTAGGTTCCTAGTGTTGAAACTAGGCTCTGATACCAAAATGTCATGCCCAAAAATTATGGCCAAAAACACACCAAATTTTATTTTATTTTTATTTTTTTTTTATTTATTTTTTATTTTTTTTGGAGTTCTCTATTTATTTATTTAAACTTAAGTGCACTAAGTTGACACGGTTAAGATCACATGAAACAATGAAGCCAAGAAGGCGGTTATACAAACTCTTAACAAATTCGAACGATCCAGTTAACAACTAATCTTATTTAATTAGAAGACCCAATTAATTAATAGATTTAACAAATCCCTTTAAAAGATTTACACTCTAAGAACTTTAGTAAATTCCTTAAATACAATTTATTTCAATTTTGCATATGAATTTGTCATCAACTTCGACAAGGAGTAAAACTAAAATTATCATTCATTTTATGAGTTAATCTGGATTGCATGACCCTACAATTGACATAGATCAATTTTAAACTATATAATTCTAATGTTTCAGACTTATAAATTTAAACTACATTTTACTAATCCCGAAAATAAACTTCTCATTAAGAACTGCTAATCGAATAATTAAACTTAATTAAGTTATCCTTAATTACATTAAATAATAACTATATTGCATTCACATAATTTAATAATTAACGTTACAAATTAACAATTAATAAATAAACAGATAAAAATATTTTAGAAAGATTCTTTAATTAATAATATTCATTAATTATTAAATTCGTTAAGTAAGTATTATTAAATTTATAAGTTGTTAATGAACTTCATTAATACACATTATAAATTAAACTAATAATTAAATATATAAAAAAAACTACTAACAACTAATTTAAACTAAACTATATTAAACGAAATTTTAATTCTAACTAAAAAAAAATTAAAAAATAAAAAAAAATAAATAAATAAATAAATAAATAAAAAATTTAAAACGCGCTGCCCCACGCATATATATGCGTGGGGAATCCCACGCAATATATGCGTGGGCCTCACGCATACACATGCGTGGGGATCCCACGCATTTAAATGTGTGGTCCTCATGCATGTGTATGCGTGGGGTCAACCACGCATATGGTACAGGGGCCGCCGGGTACGAGCCGCAGGCTCTGCCCGAAAATTCAAAAGAAATTTTTTTTTTATAATTTTTTTTTTGTTGTTGGGTTGCCTTAAATAAGGTAGGTCGCCCACCCTTTTAATACTTATAGTAAGAGGGTGATTTTCTATAATTTATTGACTGTAATAGAGGGGTCTCCCTTTTTTTTTTTGCCCATACATTTTCCAGCAAGTTTGAGCATCTACAGGCCTCTAATTTTTTTTGATGGAGTTTAAGTCTTAATCAAATTTCTCCATTGATCTTGAGACATGGGTGTCAATAGATTGGTGAGTCTATACATTGCCATATTACATCTTGAACACAACCATAATTTAATCAAATGATTTGCTTATAACACATTTTTTTATAAACTTACTTTAGTTTCTCTTCCTTTGTTGTTGGATCAATGCAATTCTATTTTCTTTCACATACAAATGCAACAACTATATATGAATCCAATTTTATACATGATGCAACTAATTACTCTATGGGAATGGAAAATAGAAAGATCACAATGGATTTTTAAATTCTCTATAAATTCATATGCATATATTTTCTCCATACCATTCTAATGTCTATTTGAACTCATCCTTTCCTAACATAATTCCTTCATATTCAAGATTAACA
Source organism: Cupressus sempervirens (assembly GCA_028749045.1). NCBI lineage: Eukaryota > Viridiplantae > Streptophyta > Pinopsida > Cupressales > Cupressaceae > Cupressus > Cupressus sempervirens. The sequence goes on along the minus strand of CM053787.1, from coordinate 678,857,831 downwards.
TTCAACACTCTCAATACATCATACAAGATACAAGATAACTCAATACATATTTCCTTTCTCTCTTCAATACATTCCAAGACTTGAGAGTAAATAATATAGTCTCACACAACCAACAATTCTCTCTTACATATCCTTTCCCATTTTTTTTTTTTTTTAATACTTCCATCACAATAATATGCATGAACAAAAAGGTGGTTGAATTGGCTATAACAAGTTTCACACAATGAGAAGACCATTTAACATACATTACGCAAATTTCCAAGAAACATGAGAGCAATGCAAGGAAATTCTCATAATCTTTTTTTTTTTTTTATTATTCACCCTGGTTCAAAGGCTCCACTCGGGAAAGAACCAGTAAGAAAACCCGAGGTCATTGCCCAATACTTTCAAGTTTCCAATCCATTTTACATCATTTTACAACTCAAATAAATCTCTACAAACTTCCAACATGTGCTATCTTCCAAATAACTTCAAATTACAATAAAGGATAATGGGGAAGACAAAACTGAATCAAGGTGGGTACTCACAACAAGAACAATTCAAACATACAACCCAAACCCGGTTCGCACAATAGATCCATACATGGAATCAAAATAGGGGGGGAGGTGGATTTTCCCAATGGGAGAAGTCAATCACCATTCCATTACATAGCCCTTTCGGGGCTTCAATTTTAAGAATTTCCATTCTATTATAAGGCCCTTTCGGGGCTCCAATCACAAGGGTATTCATTTTCTCTTCATACACATGGTTTCACAACATCAATAAGGAAGGTGATGACAAGTAGGGGCCCATACACCCTACCCTTTTTCCCTCCTCTCACCATGAAAGGAGACTCTCACCAATGAGGTCCAACTAAAGCCCTACCCCCATACATGGCCACTTCTTCCCTATCCAAGGGTGAGTAATGCCATCACAATCCCCATGAAAACCCAAAGAACAAGGTCTCAACAAAGCAAGAAATGAAATCCAAAACAAGATAAAATTCCCTCCAATATCCTCCCAATACACACAAACATATAAAGACAAGAACCTTCACAATACTATAAACAAGATTCACACATGATCAAAACAAAAAAGAAAGCTAAGCCCATGAGAGAGGAATTCCTACCTCCACAAGTGTTATGGCAACAATGGAAGTTTTTGAGAAGAGCTTCTTTCCTTTCTCCTCCCTTCAATCTTCAAGCTTGCTCTCTAAAACTAGAGATTGGGTAACAACCCTCTACTCCTTCCAAAGTGCCTCTAAATAAGAATCTACTTAACTAGGCTTAAGGTAAACCCCTTGGTGGAGTCAAGGTCACCAATCTATGAAGTGACAACCAATTTTCGAATTCAAGCAAAGATGGAGTGTTTGAGTGACCATAAAGGTCAACCAAGGAGACTTGGGGAGTGGAAAACACTCCCAACCCAAACCCTTACCCCTAGGGTACTTAATTTTGAAGTTTTTTTTAAGACTTAAGGATATAATATAGACAATAAAACTAGGGGGAACAAACTACCAAAAGAAAATACACCTTAAAGATGGACTAGGTAAAAAAAAGAATATAGCACAAAATAAACATGGGGTTCAGCTTTTGTCTTCCCATTGGATTTCCCGGCTAAATTTCCTGCACACTCATTGCACACGTCAGTAATTCGAGAAGCACATGTATATATATATAAAAATACGCATCCACAATTTTCATGAAATTTAAAACATCCATTCTTCTATAACCTATTCATTCATCTCATTCTACTCATTAAAATTAGAGATTCAAAGTGTTAGTTTGCATTCATTCATTTTATATACGTTATAAAACATTAAACTATAGAAATCAAATATCTGAAATAAAGCATCATACATCATAATCAGCAAAATAATGTTCAGTGCCACAAATAATGCTCTGACATATCGAGCCATAAATAAATAAATAAAATAGAGTATCATCGAGGCTAGGATGGGTCGAGGCGAGGCCTCACAGAGAAGTTGTAAGTACAACTTTCTATACTTGAACCATGTACAATTCAAGAAAGATACTCATTCAACACCTTTTGAACTATGATATGGATACTCACCTACTATAAAATATTTTAAGGTATTTAGAAGAAAGTGTTATATTCTCAAAGATTTTAGAAATGATAAACTAGATGGAAAAAGTGAAGAAGGTATATTTCTAGGTTATTACACTAGAAGTAAAGCTTATAAGTGTTTAAATACTAACACTAAAAAAGTTACAAAAAGTGAAAATGTGAAATTTGATGAATATACAAAAGTATATGAGGCTAAACCTATGAAGGAACTAGAATAATACAAATCATTTGTATAATTTTATGAAGGTATGCCTATTGAAGAAGATGTAAATCAAATTGCAAACCAATAGCAAGTTTCTATGACTATTGAGTCACATGCTATGAATGTTGAGTTACATTTAGGTGCCAAGTTATAGATTGAAGTGGAGGAACATTCTAATTTTGAAATTAGTGTACATGAAATATTTGGTGAACTACCTGACAAAGATGTACAGAGTGATTCAGAAGTTGAGAGACCAAATGAAGAAGAAGCCAAAGCTAAACCAGGATTGTCTAAATATGTCAAGAGACATCATCTTGCTGCATAAATCATTGGAGATAAAGATGCTAGACTGATAAAAAGGAACAAGGTGAGAAATGATACATGCTTTCTAAGAACGCAAGAATTGAAAACAATGAAAGATGCCTTAGAAGATGTGGACTGGAGTAAAGCCATGGAAGAAGAGATTGAACAAATTGAGAAAAATAAAACATGAACTCTAGTTCCTAGACTAGAAGATAAAAATTGGAATGGCACCAAGTGGGTATATAGAAACAAGTTAGATGAAAATGGTGAAATCACAAGGAACAAGAAAATATTAGTTTGTAAAGGATATGCACAAGAAGAAGGGATTGACTATGGAGAAATATTTGCCCCTATTGCTAGATTGGAAGGAGTAAGAACTTTGATTTCTTAGTCTGCATACAAAGGTTTTAAAGTTTATCAAATGGATGTTAAATTTGCATGTCTAAATGGTGTATTAGAAGAAGAAGTTTATATAGAACAACTTGAAGGATTTTTTGATGCTAGTAACAAAAACATGGTATATAGATTACACAAAGTTTTATATGGCTTGAAGCAAGCACCAAGAGCATGGTATGAGAGGCTTCATAGTTATCTTGTGAAGATTGGATTTGAGAGGACTAATGATAACAATAATTTGTACTTGAAGATATTTTGTTATCTTAAGTTTTTGTTGATGATATCATATTTGGAGGTCAAGATGCTTTATGTAAAGCTTTTGCAAATCAAATGAAGGAAGAATTTGAGATGCCTATGTTTGGAGAGATCAAGTTCTTTGTGGGTTTGCAAGTACATCAAATGAAGTATGGTATATACATTTCTCAATTAAAGTATGTTGAGGAAATACTGAATTTTTTTGGATTGGAGGATTCCAAGCTAGTAAGTACACCAATGGAAATAGGACATAAATTGTCAAAGAATGATGATTCAAATAAGGTGAATCAAACATTATATAGGTCTATGATTGATGAATTAAAATATGTAGTACATAGCATACCTAATATAGAATTATCTATAGGGATATTTGCAACATTCTCTTCTGATTCCAGGGAGAATCATTTGATGGATATACATAGAATAATGAGATATTAGAAATAGATAGAAGAGTATGGTCTATGCTACAAGAAAAATGAGATATTTGAATTAAGAGCCTATACTAATGTTGATTGGGCTGGAAATATTAATGACAAAAAGAGCACCAGTGGAGAAGAATTTTTCTTAGCAAGAGGCTAGTTATATAGACTAGAAAGAAACAAAATTGCATTTCAAAATCTAATGTTGAAGCTTAATATGTTGTTATTGTAGTAAATTGCACAAACATTGTATGGATCAAAAAGTTACTCAAAGGTATGAAGGAAGAGATCACTTAACTAGTGAGACTTTATTGTGGTAATACAAGTGTTATAAATATATCAAAGAATCATGTGATACACACAAAAACTAAGCACATTAGAATAAAGTATCATTACTTGAGGGAATTAGTTCAAGATAAAGAGGTAAAGATGGAATATGTTAACACAAAAGAGAAAATTGTTGATATCTTCACAAGAGCATTACCCAAGGATGCTCATGCATATCTAAGAGGTAAACTAGGGGTGATACCCCTACCAAAGGCTATATGATAAATAAGAGGAGGGCCCTACATCAAAAACTTTGATTGACTTATGTTACATATTGATGCAGTGGAACTTACTTTAGGAGCTTCCTAAGGTAATCATAGAGCTAGAACTACAAATCAGTCAAAAGCAAGGTGACAAAGGGAGAAATTGAAAATGTTCATATCTACATACCTAAGATAAAAAATCTTTGGAATTGTTGTAAAAGAGGCAGATATTAAAGAAATTGAACAAAAATATAAGAATAGAAGAAATCTTAAGAATGATGAAGTCCTAAGTGGGAGAAATCCTATGAGGGAGACAAAGATTGTTGATAGCTCATAAAGGAACTAAACGAAGAGGGAGAAATCCTAACACACAGTATAAGGGAAAAATTATCACTACTGAGAGAGTGTATCTATTTTTTACATCTACCTAGTAATAGGGAGATAATGTAGAGGGAGATATAAGAAGTGATCTAGAGGGAGTCATACAGATGAGTTTATCATCTATTGATCAGAATAGAACAATTTTTTTTAACCTATTCAGAAGATGAAAATTGTTGATAGAGGGAGAGATTTAAATAAAAGGAATTATTTTCTTTTTTGGTTTTTTTTTGGTTTTTTTTTGGTCTGATTATTCAAGCCTAGTTAGTTTGGTTGATTAGCTTAGTTTTCCATCAATGCCAAAGAGGTAGATTGTTGAAAGTAGATTGATACAAGTATGATAAATGTGTTTCAATCATTGTTTTTTCACTGATGTAAAATATGTCATCTTCTAGTAAGACAACTGCTTATATGATTTAAGTACTATCATTTGTTTGATTGATGAAAATGATTTGATCAAATGAGGTAACAATAGCACTTAGAGAAAGGTTGATTTATGAAATAGAAAATGAGTACAAGAATCAGCTAAGACAGTGGTATTATAGTGTATTGCTAATCTACTTAAGGTTGCAAAGGTTGGTTGCACTGATTAAGTTTAGAAGAATAAGTTAAACAAATTTAATTTGCCAAGCTTGATAATTTGTACAGTAGGTGCCAAGAAAAGTTAGTGCAATCCAAACAAAAAATAAGTTGGAGTTGAGAAAAAGTCTATTTTAGTGTAAGCTAAGTGAAACAATTGATGTTGAGTAAAGTTTAGTTGATATCAAGCACCAATAAACTTTAGTTCATGCTGAGTGATTTTACAGTGGATGTTGAGAAATTTAGTATATGTCAAGTATTAGAATCTAGTTAATTTTGAGTATCAGCATTATCAAAAAGTTCATGAATTTGATGGATCTGAGTTGTCAAATTTGATTTCTTGGATTATGTGAACCATGGGGAAGATAAAATTAATGACCTGGTGGAATAGAATTGATGGTATACAATTTTGAAGAAAATTCAAAGAGGATTAAAGGGGAAGTTTCTAGAAGGGAATGAAATGAAATAAGGGGTAGATTCATTGAATCCTAACTAATCTATACTAACCCTAAATTGGATGATGGAGAATAAATGGTGAAATATTTTAATTCTCTATTTATAGAGATGGTTGGTCAGAAGCAAAGGTTGTTATGTGCAAGAACCTAAGGAAGATAAGGAGTCTAGGGTATTGCTTCATTTAGTGACCTAAAAGAAGAGTTTTCATTAGCAAGAAAAGAAAGAAGGCTTAAGGGTATGGATGTTTGAAGGGTGAAAAAGCTATCAGATCTTAAATGTGTGAAAGCTAAGTAGAATGGAGGACTAAAAAAAAGATCTGTAATCTACAAATAGAGTTGTAATTTGTTATCAGATCAAGCCTTACTATTACTCTCTAGTAATTGTATCAGTCTAGGGTAAATCATTTCAATTAAGGTTGAAATTATAGCCATTTATAAATTGTTTAACCAAGTGAATGGTCTAAAGTCCTCTAACAAGGTCACATTTAACAGTGTGTATTGTAACCCTTAACAAGGTTGGCCTTTCATGGACCATCACTTCAGAAGAGTGAGAAAGAGTAGCATATTGCTAGTGGTTTTTCCCAAATTGGGTTTCCAAGTAAATCATTGTGTCAAGTGTGTTATTGAATTTGTTATGTTCCATGTTTACATTTCAAAAAATTGACTTGAGAGTAACCTACAAGTTTAAGTGATTGCATAATCTTATGGATGCATGGATGATGAAAATGTTTTATGGGTTTTCTAAGCTATGAAAAATTTTAATAGCACATCTAGACCTTGGTTAACTAATTCAACCACACCACCACCACCCACTGCCCCCACCCCACCCCACCCCACCCCCCACCCCCCCCCCCCTCAATTATTCTAAAGAATTTCAATAGGATTTATCTATTGCCAAGATACACATTTTTCACATATTGCAGGAATTATTGATCTAGTTGCCGAGCTAGAAGTTCAGTTTCAAAATTTGGAATAAGTTAAGGAGAGATGGAGTAAAGGCTATGCATAGGTGTGCTAGGTGTGCATGTGCAGATTTCCTACACTTTTTAGGGTTTTTTTTTCATTTTACTTTACTTTTGGTCTAGTCTTTGGTTATTCCAAGTTACAATTTAAAGTTTTCTTTAGTTTCATTCAATAGAATTACTGATATCTCTCTTCTATGCAGATATAATGGTGGCATTTCCATCATCCATGGCAGAAAAAATAACTATGATATTGCTATCAAGATTTAATTCTTGATATAAATATCACAATTTGACTTGCTATGGAAATTATCTCCTACTTATCAAAAAAGATAACACCAAAACTAGTAGCATTCAAATATCAAAGAGCACCAAAGAAATCATGATTTAGGGAAAAGAATTTGGGGATTTGAGACAACAAGATGGGGCATATCAATTGGAACACCTTTTTGATATTGTGTAATAAACCTAAGGAGAGGTCATCCAAGGTGTCAACTTTTCTTAGAAGTGGATTGGTAAATGTAGCTTCCCACCTAGTGCCAGTTTAATCATCTAAACTAATTATGACCTTGGCACATTATTATGTATTAGAAGAGAAAGTAGTGAAGAGTGTGACTGGGGAAATTATCTTAGACATTCAATAATTTCCACAATTAAATACTGATAGCAATATCACAATTTGACTTGCTGTGGAAATTATCTCCTACTTATTATAAAAGATAACACCAAAACTAGTATCATTCAAATATCAAAGAGCACCAAAGAAATCATGATTTAGGGAAAAACATTTGGAGATTTGAGACAACAAGATGGGGCATATTGATTGGAACACCTTTTTGATATTATGTAACAAACCTAAGAAGAGGTCATCCAAGGTGTCAACTTTTCTTAGAAGTGGATTGCTAAATGTAGCTTCCCACCTAGTGCTAGTTTAATCATCTAAATTGATTATGACATTGGCACATTATAATGTATTAGAAGAGAAAGTAGTGAAGAGCGTGACTAGGGAAATTATCTTAGACATTCATTCTAGGATTATTGAGAGGGTCTTCCATCTTCCAAGATTAGCACAATATTTTCAAATAACTTATGACATGGTAGATAGGCAGTAGAATGAGAATGAGTCTAAGGTAAAGGAGTTGGTATAAAAAAAGTACTTGATTATTAGATCACCTTTGGAGAGGAGAAGTATGGAAATATCGATATGGTTCAAGGCTACATGATCAATGAAATCAACTATTCCATAGCTCTTCTAAGAAGAGATAGTGACCTCTTGTAGTACATCATCTAGAAGCATGGATGGTGTATTTCATTGAAACCATCAAGATAGGGAAGATTTGGAAATAGTAACTATGTTTCATTTTATCTACTAACCTAAAATCTTCATCTTCCCTTCCCACCTTGCATAAACCATTAATTAGATCACTGCACAAAATAATATTAGGAGAAATACTTTCTTGTATCATCTCAACAAAATAAAATAAGAGCCCTATCTACTCTACCTATTTTTAAAATCACATTAATTAAGTGTTGTATGTATCATTATTTGGAATACAATGAAGGTGCCTCATTTCATGGAAAACCCTAAGTGCTACCTCAATTCATTCTCATTTTTAAAACCCTTTATGAGTGGTATAAGTGATAACATCTATATTTATGTCCATTTATTTCATTTTAACAAGAAGGGATTTCATTCTATAGTAATTACCCAAGTTTGCAAGGCTACCTAAGAGAGGGTTGAAGGATATTACATCAACACGAATGCATTTAGATATGACTAAATATAAAAAGATTCCAGGCCTTTCTTGTGTTTATTGATTTATAGAAGGTATCAATAAACTAATTGAAATAGAAACATTAAATTTGTGGATCATGGGAGGAGGTCATTTCTCTTGTTTGAGTGTGTCTTAAGTTGTGAAGATTTTTTAGAATAATTTTGAAGAAGGAGGAGAAATTACCTACTTAAAGAGAAGGAATATGCATTATTATTTTGAAGATACATTAGCTAAAATTATGCAAATACATGCTCATCTCAAAGACTTGGGGCCAATCCTAGATCATATGGAAAAATTTAGTCTTCAACTCAATCCCAAGAAATGTGTATTTGGGGTCACATAAGGAAAACTACTAGGATATATTGTGTTAGCTAAAGGCATTGAGGTGGATCCTAAGAAATTTTAGGCTATCATAGAAATTCCTCCACGTAAAATATCAGTCAAATGTGAGGATTACAAGGAAGACTCTAGTCCATTTGCAAGTTCATCTCACAACTTGCAAATAAATCACAACCATTTAGAAAGACTTTGTATAAAGGAATGCTATATGAATGGAATGATGAATATGAAAGGAAAATAATTTAGATAAAGAAGTATCTTGTTAAGCCACCTATCTCAATACCTCATATTTAGGAGAAGCTTCTTAGTTTGTATATTTCAGCAATAGACACATTCTTGGGTTTTTTTTGGCTCAAGAAGATCACAACGAGAAAGAGAGAAAAAGCTACTACATTAGTTGAATGATAATATCCTATGAAATAAACTATAGCATCATTGAGAAATATTTCTTGGAATTTTTCTTTGCTTCCCAAAATCTTAGGCATTACATGCTCACCCATGCTACAAAGCTAGTAGCAAAGATTGATCCATTGAAGTACTTGTTGAGTAAAGTAACTTGAATAGGAGGACTAGCAAAATATATAACAACACTACGTGAATTTGGCATCAAATTGTTGGAAATAATCAAGACTAGCTAGGTTACTGAGAGGAGGGGTGAATTAGTAACCTCAAAACTTTTGACAAAATTCAGCACTTAACAACATAATCCATTCATCATTAATTGATCTAATCTACAACATGCATGAGAAACTGAAAGATAAACATTCATGGCACATGAACACAATATTTGGTGACCCAGAAACCTTCCAATAAGAAAGTAAAACTAGGGTGGGTATGATACCCACAAAAATTCAATACGGTAGTATAAAGTTGGCCTATTAAAGCTTACAATGATCACTTCTAATGATTTTTCATGTTAGGAGAAATTAGGATTGCTAGGTTCACCTTGTTAGAGGTTTTACAAACATACAATGAAGTATGCACTCTATTAGGAGATTTAGAGAAAAGACTGTTAAGTCTACCCTATTAAAGGATTTAAATCTGATTAACTTGTTAGGATGAAAAAATATATCTGACTTACAACTTAATTTCTAATTAGATCCTTGAAATGCTGATCACCTCTTGTGATAGATAAAACTTTACTGCTCTTGATTTGACCTTATTGAATGCCTTTCTCTGCTATTCATTCACATTCACATTCACTCTTCTCAAAACATTACTTTTTCATCATGCTTGGGTATGATACAATACATTACATATATACCATCCCAATTCTCATATTTACAAGGTTGACTAAAATACAAGTTAACACAAATATTACTAAGTTAGCCCAAATGTAGAAACTCGAGTTCTGGAAGCTGACTTGGTAACCTTTTGATACTTGGCATCGACATGCATTTGATACAAGTAGAGGCTTAGTCCATACCAATCACTCAATGTAGCTTTGAACTTGGTGAATATTGGAGACTCGGTAGAAATAGTGTCACTCGATAGAAACTAAATACCATGTTTACCTTGCTTGTACTCAATAAACACTACTCATCCCATTTCTCAGTTAACATTGACTTCATATCACAAGACTTGATGACTCAGTAGACACTATGAAGCTTGGTAACCACTGACTGCTTGGTGATAACTATTGGACTTCACACTACTTATTTTCACTCAGTAACTTCTGGAATGCTCGGTGTGAACTACTAAACTGCTAAACTCACTTGGCAACCATTGAATGCTCAGTAAACACTAGAGATTGAATGATGAATTTGGTAACCATATAGAATTATGAATAAGTTTTTCAGTAATGACAAACATAACTTAATGCCAACAATCTCCCCCTTTGGCATTAGTGACAAAAACACTTATTAGCGAAAACCTATGTACAGTGTCATGCTGATTTTGATTTTTGCTTTTTCAAAATTTGTCTTTGTAAATCTATTGTATATACATTTCCACATATCTCCCCCATTCAATGTACATAACATAAAATAATATCATGTAGATTGTATATACAAATATTTCTTCTTCTTTACAAGTCTCTCCCTTTTTATTTTGTACTGTACATATGTCTCTCCACAAATATCTCTTTCTCCCCCTTTTTTACAATAATGCCAAACATTTATACATAGTATACTTATACAGAGACACTAAAATGTGAGAGGAATTCAGAATGTACCTTAAGAATAAGAGCTAATGTCTTATCCTAGTTATCTTGCAAAATTTTGTAGGTTTGAAGTGCAACTTGAATTTCTATTGAGAGTTCAATCATATGGTCTACAATTGAAAAATTGTTATCATGGATCAATGTTTTTGAATAAGCAATATGCTTCTACATTGTGTGCATGATTGGAAGGATCATGTTTTGGATGTTTATAAGTGTAGACCTAATCCTTTCTTCCTCTCTCAAAAATTCTACCTACATATCAGATAAAAATCTGACCCTTATGTGATGTGTTGAGCTTGAGCTAGGGTCAAGCTACAACTTTTGAGTGCTGGCCTTCAGATCTTCTTCAATTTTATTCAATTTTCCTTTTATATCCTTTATATACTTGGTAACATCACATAGTTTGGAAAAAAGAGATGTTATATTTGTAAAAGAATTTTCAAGATTAGCCAAAATTGAGGAAATCTCTACTTGATGAATACCAATATGTTGAGTAATGTGCTCAAGCACTTTATTGTCAAACTTTTTCTCATCTTTTTCTATAAACTTTTCTTGACCAGTAGAGTCCTCATTGAATTTATTTACTACTTCTTCTAACTATAAAAAAATATGTTGAGATGAATCAGCATTCATGCCTATAGCCTCTATCAAGATATTCGTTACACTTTCTATAATTTGGTATTCTTTGTCCCTTTCTTCTCTTAATTGCTTTTGTCTGGCCTTTTGTTTAAGAAGTTGGCTGACCAATCTCATTTTCTCCATAGTGGCATTATCAAAATCCAATTTAGGAATTTCAATTTCCTTTTCCAAGTTAATATCTTCCTCAATTTATTTTCCAATAATCATAACTTTAATTGGTGTCCTTGGTTCAACTTCTGATACTATTGCTTTGGACTTTGAAACATAAACAATGGTGGAAATAGTAGGGCTTGCTAAAAAAACTTGTATAGGGCCTACTAATGGAATACTGACTGGAGCACTAGAGGAATCCAAAATTGATGTGCTACCCAAAATTTATGTAATTACAAGAGGAACATTGATAGAAGCATTTACAAATGAAGTACTTAAAGGAGCATGCAAAATTGAAGTAGACAAAATTGTAGAACTGGATGTTGTACATACTTCTAATGTCCCTGACTCAGGAGCTAAAGAAGAGGAGGGTTGCAGCTTCTTGGATGAAGTGGTAGACAATTCCATTAGTGATACCAAGAGTTGAGAGGGAGCAAATAGTGATTGGGCAAATGATGTATTTGTTTTGGTCACAATCACACTTATTGAAGTTGTCTCCATGCTTGATGATAATGTAGTTTTGGGTGGAGAGTGAGGAAGGGAGGCAATGACTTATACTGATATCCTAATTGGATCACTCTTTTCTTCTCCTTCCTTATCTTCCTCTCTATCTTCTTCATCTTTCTCTTCTTGACCATACTTCATCAACTCCTAATAATCCTCAACATCAATAATGACACAAGGGGTGTTATTTTCTTCATCCTTATCACTATCATCATCATCATTGATCTCCACTAGATCCTCACTTGGCTTGTGCAAATGGTAAAGATTTTTCCACATATTTGTAGCATTCTTCACAACATATTCAATATCTTTTATTAAAACAAGACAACTATTGAACTTTAGAGTCATTTTGCTTTCATTTTCTTTCATTTCTTTATTCACCTCTGCATATGTCAAGTTAGGCACCAACTATTTTAGAGTTTGAGCAAAAATATCCTTGACAGTCTGAATGGTGTTATCCTATCTAACCTTGACCTTGTCTAACAAAACTATAGGGATTCATGAGGCAAACTGATCAGGAAAGAATTTCCATCTTCCTAACTTCATGATTAGGTCTTTAACCTCTTTCTATTATGCTAGATTCCTAGTTTCATATTTGAGTTCTTTGAAGTTATTGATTCTAGCACCTACTCTTAATTTTTTGATTCTTTCTTGAAATGTGGAAAGAGGTTTGTTAAAAACAACTTCACTATAATATTTACCATCTTTCCTCTTGGATCTCCTTGTAAATATAGTTATAGAGGCCTTGGGTGGCTTGGTGATAATCACCCTACCTTTCTTTTCCATAGGCTCTTCCTCCTTTTCTAATTCCTACTCTTCATCCTCATATTCTTCTTCATCTTCTCCTTTGCCTTCGATAAGCATAAGAGGAGCATTTTTTCTTTTCAACTTTTCTATCTTCCTCTTACCTTTACTTATCACCTATGGTAGCTTGGTCTCAAGCTCTATTCTAGCCTTTGCTTTATCATAAGTTCCAAAGATGGGTACCTGTGGATCTATTGGCTCATTCACTAGGGCTTCAATTATCTCCTTGGTTTCATCAATATTAACCTCATAATGAAGAGGTTTCACCCATACTATTCTAGGCCTAGCTTCTTGAATGTACACTATCATAGTCAACCATGAAACAAACATCATCCATGTAGTTTTCAACTAATTTTGGTGGAATTTGGAACTTGTCCTTCATCTTCTTCTTAAAGACTTCAAAATAGTTGTCTATTATACTGTCAAAATTCTCACCCATTTTTGCAATAAACTCATTAATTTGGTACAAAATTGTAGTGTCCTTTCTCCATACCACTAATCCTTTACAGGAGAAAAACTTTTGAACATAAATGAACAAAAAAGCTAACTAAGAACCAAATTTATAGTGGTTATTCTTTGATTTTCTTATACTTTCCATGTTCTTGTTCAATTCTTTCAATATTAAATCTACCAAATCAAATTCCAAATTCTTCTTTACTACCTTGTAAGCTAGGTCCACAACCTCACATGGCACACTATTCAGTCGACTAGAGTTGTATATCTTATGTGCAATGATTTGAATACCAAACCTAAGTTCCATATTAGATACATTGCTAATCTTTAGTCCTCTATCATCCCACTCGGCTAGGGTTTTCTTCTATAGCTCATCCTAACCTAGGGTTTTGGTAACTTTGACCTTATTAAGCATAGGGAGACCCATGATTCTATGAATCGTCTTCTTTTTTATCAAGATTGGTTATTCTAACCACAACTAGCCATTATACACATGGCTCAAAATATACCTAATCCATTTGATTTGGAAGTTTTTTGGTAGGTGTAGAATGTGAGTCAAGCCTTTCTCCTCGAGATGTTTATGCTCAGGTTTGAGGGTTCCATCCACACACAGTTCTCCTAGGGCACTATCCATTTCTAGGGTTCCAATCTCTTGCATAGTACATTTGAAATGAGTACAAATATCATTTATAAGAAGTACCTTTAATGGAATGTGGGACTGAGCTCCATTGGGGTTGAGTGATTCTGCAATTGCTAGTACCAATTTGAAATTTGGGGCCTTCCATTTGACACCTCACACCAACATCTCAGAACCTTTCTTTGGCTTACTGCTACTGTTGGTGGATGCCATGATCCCTCGATAAGATGAGAAAAAATTCTTCAAAAATTTTGCTGAAAGCTCTCCACAAGATCGCTTGAATGCTCTACAAATAGCTTTGCTCTAGATATACTAAATTCACAGTGAAAATGAAATCTACATTCTACCTTTTTGATGAAAACTTCCCGTTAATGCTCAGTACAATGAGAGCCATAATGACATAGTGCTTGATAGGTTATCATCCACTATCTATGCAGATAACTCAGTAGAACCTTGTAACTCGATGACCAAACAAAACTTTGTTACTCCTAACCTCTCTTGGTATGATCTAGACTTGCTCTGTGAATACTAATGCTAAACTTCTATGATCCCTCTGTATTTGAAATACTAATTTGGATCTTTTTCTTTCTTCCATTAGAACTATTTAAAGATGTGAGTTGAGAATACAGTTCCAGTTCTTCCTTAAGAACTGAATTGGAAACGGTGGAGTCACCCACTTCTTGAGTGACATGACCATTATCGCTCGAACTGGCTTGCTCAATAGATTTGGGAATCCACTATTGTCTCATCTACTTCCTAATGTTATCATATTTTTCTTTCTTTTCATCTTCAACTCTTCCTATATTCATGCAATTCTTAGCTATATGACCAATTTCAGTTCATGTGTAACAACTTATTGTGGTATCCTTTCTTCTCAAGTGATGCCTTGCATAGTTTATGCCAATGTGTCCATATTCTCCATAGTAATGACATCTACAGGTCAAGTATTGTAGTCCTAGCCAAATATTGCCTCTACAAATTATTTAGCTGGATTAAATGGTTTAGATCTGCATTTAGATCCCTTTTGACCTTGTTTCTTGCATTTGTGACATTTACCTTCAAACTTTGGTTTCTCCTTGCATTCATTAGCTTTATGACCATGTTGACTGCAATTGTAGGATTTTCCATTGAATTTTGTCTTTCCATTGCTCTAACATCTATTTGATGTATGACCTATCTTACCATAGTGATTGCAAGTAGGTTTTTTATTCCTTTGAGCACCTTGTTTGGAGGATTCATCTTCTTCTTTGTATCCAAGTCCTGCTTTACCTTTTTGCCTATAAAGATTCTACTCACTTTGTTGATTCAATTGATCCATATCTACTTGGGATTTCATTATTCTTTCATTAAGTTGCTTTTAAAAATTTAGATCAAACTTCAATCTTTCATTGATTTTCCTTTCACTGCTTAAATCATTTCTTAACCTTTCATTTTCAAATCTCAAACTCATGATTTCCTCATTTTCATTGGAGAGTTGACTGATAAGACTTTCTTGTTGAAGGGATTGATTTTGAGTTTCATTGATTCTTGCCTCCAAGTCTTCACTTCCCTTATTTCTTTATTCCAAAATTTCACATAATTTTATTGACTAAATTTCCTATTCTCTTTTCAATTTCCTTACCTCTTCTTGTAGGGAGCCCTTATTTTCTAGGAGTTTTTGGATTTCATCATTTGCTTCATTTGAACTGCTTGAAGGGAAAATGTCTTCAATCTTTTCTTCAACATAGTGGTGATCATTCATCTATTTTGCAAGTTCCTTCCTTCATGTTAGGGATTGGCTTCCTTGAGTTGATCTACAACCATCTCTAGATCTAGCTTCTCATTGTCAATAGCTTTGTTAAGTTCTAATATCTCCATTATCCTTGATCTATGCTCAATTTTTCAAACATTATCCTAAGAACCACAAAGCTCTGATACCGATTTTTGGAAATAATCAAGACTAGCTAGGTTACTAAGAGGGGAGGGTGAATTAGTAACCTCAAAAATTTTGACAAAATTTAGCACTTAAGAACATAATCCATTCATCATTAATCGATCTAATCTACAACATGAATGAGAAACTAAAAGATAAACATTCATGGCACATGAACACAATATTTGGTGACCCAAAAACCTTTCAATAAGAAAGTAAAACTGGGTTGGGGATGATACCCATAAAACTTCAATACTGTAGTATAAGGTTGGCCTATTAAATCTTACAATGATCACTTTTGATGATCTACCCTATTAGGAGCAATTAGGACTGCTAGGAAAACCTTGTTAGAGGTTTTACAAACATATAATGAAGTATGCACTCTATTAGGAGATTTAAAGAAAAGACTATTAAGTCTACCCTGTTAAAGGATTTGAATCAAACTTTACTGCTCTTGATTTGACCTTGTTGAATGTCTTTCTCTACTGCCTATTCACATTCACATTCACTCTTCTCAAAACATTACTTTTTCATCATGCTTGGGTATGATACAATACATTAGATATATACCATCCCAATTCTCATATTTACAAGAGCAGCTAAACACAAGTTAACACAAATATTACTGATTCGGCCCAAATGCAAAAACTCAAGTTTTGTAAGCTGACTTGGTAGCCTTCTAATACTCAGTGTCCACTGCACTACTCAACATCATCATGGATTTGGTAGAAGTACAGGCTCAGTCCAAACTAATCACTCAATGTAGCTTTGGTCTCGATGAACATTGGGGACTTGATAGATATAGTGTCACTTGGTAGAAATTGAATACCATTATTACCTTGCTTGTACTTGATAAACATTGTTCATCCCATTGCTTAGTTAACACTTGCTTCATATCACAAGACCTAATGACTCAGTAGACATTGTAAAGCTTGGTAACCATTGACTACTCAGTGATAACTGTTGGACTTCACACTACCTATTTTCACTTGGTAACTTATGGAATACTCGATGTGAACTACTGAACTTTTGAACTCAATTGGCAACCACTGAATTCTCAGTAAACACTAGAGACTGAATGATGAATTCAGTAACCATATAGAATTATGAATAAGTGTTGTCACTAATGAAAAACATAAATTAATGCCAACACAAATATGTCGAAAGTAAATCCATTAAAGGGAAAGTTATCTATGATTAGTTGGTTTATGCACCATTGAAAACTCATCACCCTAAAAATATCAAATTTCTTGTTGAATCCATACTATTGCTGACACAAAAAATGTGGAAAATGTTCTTTGATGGTTCATTCACCCAACAAGGGTCTGGTGTTAATACAAAAGACTAGGTCACCTATATTTTCATGTTCTACACTATATAGAGATGATTGTGAAAGACATACCTAACGTAAAGTCTATATGTAATGGAACATGTAAAGGTTGTTCATTATGAAAAAACTCCAATCATAGTGAAAATAAATTAAAGATTATATTTGAACTCATTCATACTGACTTGTGTGGACCAATGCCAATACCTTCCCTATGAGGATACTTGTATTATATCATATTTGTTGATGATTATTCTAGAAAGACACAGATCTATTTCCTAAAAGTGAAAGAATTAAATGAAGTTATATCTAAATTCAAAGAGTTTAAATCTTTAGTCAAAAATCAAACTAGGAAGAAGATGAAAATCCTAAGATTTAACAATGGAGGAGAATACACTCCTAAAACTTTAAAGAGTGCTACATATCCATTGGGATTAAGAGGAAGTATATAGTATCATATAATCCTCAATAGAATGCAATAGCTGAAAGGAAAAATATAACCATTGTTGAAGAAGGTAAGGCCATAATGCATGATCAAAATCTTCACATAACATTCTAGGATGAAGCCTCCAATGTTATAGTGCTTATTCAAAATAGATCTCATCATTCATTTCTAGAAAATGTAACACCTAAAGAAGTCTTCTTAGGAATCAAACCTGATCTAATTCACCTAAGAATTTTTGGGTGTCTTGTATACATCTATATACCTAAAGAGAAAAGGACTAAACTAGAGCCTTTATGAAAGAAAGACATATTTTCTGGTTATAGTGAATCTTCCAAAGTTTATAGAATATACATACCCAGGTCAAGGATAATTACAATAGATAGAGATGTTAATTTTGAAGATGTACTACAATAAAAATTATAAGAATATAGAAGAACTAAAGGATGACCCCTTCCTAGAGTTAGATGAAAGTTCTATAATTGAGAGGGAGAGTTGTACAGAAGATCATGAACCCATAACACCTAATCCTATGTATGACCCAAATCTACCCAAAAGGAAAATACCATTATGGGAAAGGAAAATGATTAAAGAGAAAAATGTGGCTCTTGATGAAATCTTTAGAGAAAATAATAAAACAAGAAGTCGCTCATATAAATGAGCCCACTCCATCAAAAGCCTCAAATGTTGAAGAAGCCTTGAAATCTCAAGCCTAGAAAGACATCATGATTAAGGAATATCAATCCATATTAGAAAATGATGTTTGGGATATTGTACCAAGACCCAAAGACAATTCCATTGTGTTGGTTCCCAAAACTATAGATTGGATGTCAAGGAGCCTCCCACTTCTTTGATAGGATTTTGCAATCAGTTTGTAAGGCCCCTTACCTAGTATCCTAGTATAAATCTTAATATCATGAATATGATTAAATATAGGAAGAGTAAATAAATGAGATTTCATGTTTTTTTCTCTTGTGTATAGAATGTGAACTATATATTTTTATCATATGCCCTATGATAGAATGATGATTAGTAGGTTTCAAAATTTAGGTCTGCCATGATAGGCATTCTCCTTATTAATATTGAACCTAAGATCTTATTAGGACTAATATATATTTTAGTGTTTGGTGTTAAGTGTCATATTTAAAACTACATTAGCTTGATAAGCTAAGATCTATGGAATTAAGGCTCGAGATGTCATAACTTGGAAACTATATTGATGGTTTCATGATATAGTAAGGGCTATTAGGATAATTGAAGGTTGGAAAGATAAATCAACATGCACTCTTGTGAACATCACTAATAATCACATATGAAGATTGTTATCAAAGTTAGATAAGGGTCTACACAATAGAACTTAGTATGATGTAATGAAATAATCCAATTATTGTGCAAGTAGTATTAGGTGGATATGTTGATATTCATGAGGATAAATTTTATGGTCTAGTAAAATATAATAGGTTTATTCTATGATTGATTTTGAAAACTATGTGACTATGAAACCTCCTAATTTACTTAACATAATTGATACACCATATTAAGTGTTTTATCTCATAATGACAATAGGATACTATTAGCAATCAAACTATACTTAATCAAAGGATACTAGTCATGGTGTTTACATTTTGATGATTTTGACCTAAGATATGTATTTAGAACTAATTTTCAGGATGGTTGACTTAATAGTATAGATTCAAAATTTCATCACCATGATAGAAAATGGAATATAATGTGATTCAAAATATTAATTTGATCATGATAGGGAAAGATTAATTTTGATAAGTAGATTTTGATATCTTATTTTTTTGAATTTTTTTTATATGAAAATGATTAGAAAAAGAAAGGTTAATCATGAAAATTTGAATATGCTAATTTTGAAATGTTAGAATTTTCATGCATCTATACACATGTATTTTCATACAATTTTCATTGGACTACTGATGCTTGAGTTAAATGTGTAGGCAATTAAACCATGGAATATAATCAGGGAAACAAGGTTCAAACTTATGTGGATAGAGTTTAACCAAAGAGAATCTTTAGAAGATTCAAACACCTCATTGTGATGTGTTTATTTTGTCAACATATGTTTGCATGTATGTGTGGTAAATTTAATCTCATAAATATATTAGAGACATGTCATGGTGATGTGTAATGTGTTTTAAATGTGTCATTTGACACTTGTGATTGTTTGTGTTAATGACATGTCACCTAGGGTTTTGGCCATGGTAGCACTTAGTCTTAAACTTATTGTCTTTCAAAAGATTTAGGAAAATACACTTGGAGAAATGATGGGATGGGTCATCATCAAGGAAAATTTTGAATTCAAACTTCACAAGGATTTTAGACGGTTAACAAGTGGTCACAAAGTGTTTTTTGTTAAAATAAGCTACCCATATGTTAGAATAACATGTTAGGGGCCTAAATTTGACCATTTTATTGCTTATCTAGTCTAGGGGGCCCCTTAACCAATGTATTCTTCCACCAATTCAAAAATTGAGTTGTCCCATCAGTTCATACCAATCTTCCTTCTTAGTCAAAAGTAACAAATTTTGTAGGGACAAATTTGTAAGAGAGAGTGACTTGATGTTTTTGCCAAAAAGAGATAGTAAGAGAGTTTTTTTAGTGGACTTGGACAAACTAGTGGGGTGTTCACCCATTCTCTAAGTTTAGAGAAAATTAGGGTTTGGAAGAAAGAACGACTAACAAGAAGGAGCTCTGCAAAAAAACTTTCATTCTTGTCTTTAGCTTGGACCTAGGTTGGTGCCCATGCCATAACTCGCATTGCTTTTGCTCAATGATATTGTTCTTGTTCATTTTGTGATAAAAGCTATGCAATGTGTTTGTGTTGATATTGTGGGTATGTGCCATTTTTTGTGATGGATTTCTCTTTGATTTTGAATGTGATTGTAAATGGGTGTGAAGGCTTCACTCACCCTTGGGAGGGAAGATATGCCTTGGGTGAAGGGGTTAGTTGGGATCAACATTGAAGTTGAGCGATTTTTTTCCTCTTGGAGACGATTTTGTTTTTCATGGAGTATGGGCTCCATTGAAGCCATATGCCTTGTTTGTTATGGGAGGTATAAGTGTATTTTGATAGCCTTGAAGAGTCATTTGTATTATGGGAGGTATAAGTTTATTGATGTGATGAGGAGGATGTATTTGATAGTCTTGAAGAGGCATTATGTAGTTGTAGGTGTATATATGCATATGGATATGGCATTCTCCTTTTTGGAGAGTCCATCTTCACCTATTGTTTCATGATTCCAATGGTGAATCATTGTGTTAAACCTTGGAGGGATTGTACATGTGTTGTGATATTGAGCTTGCATGCATTGTGAGATGTTTGAGTATAAACCCATTTGAGTTTTTTTTCCCTAGCTCAGTGGGTGGCTTCTTAGAGGCTTAGGATGGGAGGTGAGCCTCCATGGTTCTTGGTTTTGTGTCCCTTTCTTTTGCAGGTTGTGAGGATGTGATCTATGAAGAAGTTGGGATTTTTTCCCTTGGCATTGCTGAAGAATCAAGTGTTGTGATGTATCATATAGTTAAAGGAACTAAGTCTTCCTATTTCACTCTATAATGGAATTAGAAGGATGAAATGCTCATGATGTGATTGCATATTGCATTGTAAGAATGGAACCCTTCACTTGTATCTTTTATGCAGGGTATTGTAAAAGTGAGTTTATCATCTTGTGTACACTATGGTGAAGGATGGATTCATGAAAGAAATAAATAAATTTGGATAATCTCATGAGTAACTACATTGTAAGATTCAATATTATGCATTAGTTTCTTTGAAATAGAAAGATGGTTTCAATATCATAATTATGTATAAGGGAAAAGAAATAATTTTCATGAAAAAGAATAGTCATTGCTATGATGCCCAAGTAGTGATTTTGTAAATGAAAAAATATAAAATTATTCTCATGTAGATTTATGAATCAAAGCAATAGATATTTTTCATGGATTGCTTGTAAAATAAATTCATTTCAGAGGGCTAACTCCTTACTTTTGACCACTTAAGGAACAAACATACATTGTTTATAACATAGTTATTTTGAAATATGATACAAGAGAATGCATTTCATGTGTTAAGTTTATTGTTCAAAGTGATATTAAAAGAAAGTCTATTAATCTAGATAGATATATTGGAATGTTAGAAAAACAACAACAAAATAATCTTGTACATGCATATTTAACTCTTTGATTTTTGTATGGGAATTGAAAAAAAAAAGTTGTCAACTAATACAGACCAATAAAATAATTAGAAACATATACCTAGCATTGACCTATGAAGAAAGAAGTAAACCATAAAGTAATAGGAGACTTAGGAACATAAGACTCATAATCCTCCAATTAAATCATACAACTATACATTTATAAATTCCATGAGAATCATGTGACATCCTATCACAAATCCACATTTAGAATAGCAATATGAATATTATAAATATATGAGCCCCATAATTATTACAATACTTGGTAGCTCTAAACAAAAAAACTAAAAACTAAAATATAAGTTTATAAAGTCACCTAGGCATCCCTTTACTAAGATAAAGAAAATACAATGTACTAAGTACACGGAAGGGGAGTAGACTCTACCTTCTCAACCACTTCTCACCTTTTATTGAAGTTAGGTAAGTGCTTGAAGAATGGGCATCGACTACGGTGCAACTTATTTGTGCCGAGCCTACTAGCCCCTTATCTTATCAGAATGCACTGCTCGTATTTAAACATCGTACTTTTCTTTTTGCTGACATGATTCTGACATAGCTGTTGTAACTTTTAATGGAAACAAAAAATATATAATAAAAATGAGATGCAACATCTTGTACATTAATTTTCGCAATAGAAAATATCATAATGTCTTTTTTAGCATGCAAATTTTTTTTATAGATCTACTTTAATAAAAGAAAATTATATAATATCGATAATATCATATTTTATTGAATAGATAAAGTGGTATGTAAAAATTTATTTTTTAATAAAAATATAGATTAACATTTTTAATTGAATAGTTATATTGATATGAAAAAACTAATTTGTTAATTTAAATTCAAATCTATTATTTAACTTTTATTTCTCAATAAATTTTATTATATAATATTTAAAATTCTTTTTTCTAATTAATGTTTAATATCTATTTTAAATAAATTAAATATTAGATTGGTAAATTTTTCACTTTATTTATATATTTTCAATTCTTCATTTCCAACAAAATAAAATTCAAACAATAAAATAATAAAATATATGTGTATGATTTTAATTAGTTTCTAATAAATATTGTTTTACTTAATTATGCATATCATATCATATTATTTTAAAATTTTCATTAAAAATTTGTTATAAATATTTTATAATATAAAATATTAAAAACAATTATTAAATTATAAAAACAAAATTAAATCTTAAAGTTATATCCGAGAGAGAGAGAGAGAGAGAGAGAGAGAGAGAGAGAGAGAGAGAGAGAGAGAGAGAGAGAGAGAGAGAGAGAGAGAGAGAGAGAGTATTTTAAAAGAGATTATAATTTACATCTTGCTTTAATTCATAATTTTTACAAATGAATAAATTTTTACAGGCCACTTTATCTATTCAGTAAAATATTATATATTTTATAATAAGTAGATCTATAAATAAATTGTTACATGTAAAATTTTGCCATCACTAAATTTAAAATTTAAGTTATTTGAAAAGAGATTATAGTATTTGTTATTAATATTATATAAGAAAATCATATCAACAATAGAAGCAAATTAAAAGTGAATAAAATCTAAATTTGAAATACAATAAAATTTATTGAGAAATAAAAGTTAATTAAATTGATTTAAATTAAAATTTAAAAATAAATTTTTTCATATCATTTTAACTATGCAATAAAAAATGTTAATCTATATTTTTACTAATAAATAAATTTTTACATACCACTTTAACTATTCAATAAAATATGATATTATCGATATTTTATAATTTTCTTGTATGAAAGTAGATATATAAATAATTTCTTGCATGCTAAAAAAGACATTATAATATTTTTCCATTGCCAAAATTAATCTACAAGATTGTGATATTGCTATCAGGATTTGACTGTGTGATTTTCGAGTCAAACTCATTGACCCATGTTTCATGAGAACATGGATCCATCTCTAATGAGAATAAATGGAACACTTAGCACTCATTGGATCTAGGTGATGCTCATAGGGGTGAAGCACCAAGACTTCCTGGGAGGTCACCCATCCCAGTACTACTCTAGCCTAAACACACTTAACTACAAAGTTTCCTCCATGGTTAAACCCAAAGTTGGTAATCCCATTTGCAAAACCTTCACCAAGTGTTGTGCCTTATGAACCATTCATTAGAAAGCCCCTTAAGCTCATCAATTGATAAGTAGGAGATAATTTCCATAGCAAGTCAAATTGTGATATTGCTATCAAGATTTAACTATGTGTTTTTTGAGTCAAATTATCTCCTACTTATCAATAATCTACAAGATGTTGCATCTCATTTTTATTATATTTTTCTTGTTTTCGTTAAAAGTTATGGCAGTTGTGTCAAAATCATGTCAGTAGAAAGTAAAGTACAATGTTTAAATACAAGCATGGCATTCTAATAGGACAAGAGGCTAGCAGGCTCGATGTAAATAAGTTGCACCATAGCCAGTGCCCATATATTCAGCTAGATAGCCAGTGCCTCCCATGACACCTAG
Organism: Cupressus sempervirens; assembly: GCA_028749045.1. NCBI lineage: Eukaryota > Viridiplantae > Streptophyta > Pinopsida > Cupressales > Cupressaceae > Cupressus > Cupressus sempervirens. The sequence continues at coordinate 678,833,442 of CM053787.1, read as the reverse complement.
CCCATGTTGCCACCCTACCTATCTTGGTTCATGTGGAGATGGCACTTACACTAGTGAGAGACCAACTTTTGTATACATGTGCTAATATTAGCTAGAGACATGTAGTTCAATGTACAGGGTGGAAACAAGTGTTGTACCTTGGTGGCTCAAATTTCCACTCGTGAGCTCTCTGGCCAAGGTCTAGGCAATTAGTTAAAGGCGACTAGTGTTGGATTGATGTGATGCAAATTCTGACTCAAATCTAAGTGAATTATATTAAGTGTGCCCATTAGGAATATGTGACACAAAGTAAAGGGGGAAGGGACATGGAAAGTCCACTCTAACATGGGGAGGGAGCATCCTTCTTTGTATTGACTGGTAAAAGGACGAAGGCTATAGGCATGGCATGGGATATAAGGCCGGTGTATATATTTGGCCAAATAGCTAATGTTGAATATATGCACTAGCCTTATAGCCTGTGTCATGCCTATAGCCTTCATCCTTTTACAAGCCAATACAAAGTACAAAGTACTTGTCAAATATTTTTTTAGTATATTTTCTTTAAATATGTTTAATCATGCCATATAGACTTTTACACTATATAATTTTTATATTACATTAATTCTATGTACACCATATTATAAATTTAATATTATATTGATTAGTAATATTATAATTTTTTAGTTAATAATTTAAAATATGATATCTAATAATTTAATTAATTTTATAATTGGAAAATTTTCTTTATTTTATATTTACTTTACATATATGCATTCTCAAAATCTATTGAAATCTAATGTGTAGTATATTATATTGACTATTACTACTATATATTATAGTTTAGAATTTTTAATATGATATAGATTTTTTAATTCAATTTATAATTTTAATATTAAAATTTAGTTTAATATTTAATATTTTGTTTAAACATAATATGAAAAGTTAGTTTTATTTTGTACCAGCAATCAAATTAATTATATCACTTTTTATTTTATTTTATTTTATATTTATTCTACTTAAAATCAATATTTAAAAGACTATAAAATAAATAATAAAATAGTCAAAAAAAAATTTAATACTTTAAATTTTTTCCTTAGTTTTCCTCACAACTTGTATTCTTATACAAAGTATTTTAAACTAAATACTAGAATTTTTAAATATGATATCCTCATATATTAAATTTTCTTAAATAAAATGTAAAATAATTAATAATATATTTATATATTATGATATATAATCTTTATGGTCATAAATATTATAAATTAAATATTTTAACATCAATATACAAAACATAGCAAAATATTGTGCCTTAAAATCTAAGATATTGTATACATAACTATAAATTATTATTAAAATATAATTGATTTAATTGCATATACTAAATTTCTACTATTACATTCAAACAAAAAATATATTAAATCAAATTTTTATAGAATACTTTAAATTGAATTGAAAAACCTATATCATATTCAAAAATACAAAATGAAAACACATAAACCTAATAATCAATATAATATTAAAATATATAATATGAAAAAATTAATATAATAAAAATGTTTATAAAATATGGAAAAGAATTATATAATAATTTTTTTATATAATATAGAAAAAATATTAATAAAATAAAAAATAATATAATAGTAAAAAGTAAGGCACAATACATAGTAGATTGGCATGGCTAATTACATCCAGAATAATGTTTGAGAAGGAAAATTATAAGTACATTAATTTCTTAAAAAATATACATTATGCCAGTGCCTTATATTTGGCACGACTCAACGCATTCTAAAGAAAAAAAAAACAAGTACTTTTTGTATTGATAGGTAAGTAAGCAGGCTATGGGCATGGCATGGGCTATAAGGCTGGTGCAAATTTTCAGCTAGATAGCCAGTGCTGTCATGGGATAAGAAGATTCCATGTGAGTGGACGTAGGAATTAGGGAAGATTATTTAGGTTAGTGATTAATTACATAATAAGTTGTTAAGTTAGAGTTAGTTAGTAATTAACTTTGTGTGATGTGATTTTGTTTAGACATTGATTAGAACAAGATAGATTTGAGAGGCACTTAGTTAAGGGTCATTGTAGGATGTATTGGTTATAACATATAGGTGTTAGTAATATATATAGATGGTACATATGTGAAGGGGGTTATTAATTTGATTAAGTAGGGTGATCACTTCATGCCATTTAGCACTCACAAGATTATATCAAAAAGGATCGCGTAGCATTGTAGGTATGATATGGGTGTTATTTGGAATTATTTGGGTACAACTAATCAATATTTTATATATATAAATAAATGAAAATCGGATATAGATATATATAGTATTCTTTTTACAATGCATATAACTAATAATTGATGTGGATATTTGTTTTCGTAATTAGTAAGTATGAAAAATATTATTATGTATAGTTATAACTATAGCTAAGTGGGAAGATGTATTCATCCTAAATATATATGGACATTATTATATAATTGGCATAGTTAGTTACTTAGGTATGAAGACGTAATTGGTAAAGTGGTCTTATTAACTCTATCATTTTAGTACCAATATTGGATAGTAAGTTTTGGCATAGTAATGAATACATTAAGAGGCTACCCATCTTTTGTACACATAACAACTATTCACTTTTTCATACGTGACTCCTATGCAAATAAGTGTGAACCCTAATATGACTTTTGTCAACTAAAATATTATATGAGAACCTACCTCCATATCATTCATTATGGAATTTGTATTATGATCCTACATCCAAACTTGTGTCATTAAAAAGGAAGAAATTCTATAGAACTTAATAATGTTTCCCTTAGTTATTGGATAACTATTAGGAATTGTCATTAGATCTTAGAACCACTTTTAAGTTATATGTCTGGATGGAAGGGTAACTTGTCAGTAGATCATCATAAGCTAACCAGTAAGGCACCATCCCCATTTTGGATTTTGTGATTAAGTGTGCTAGGATGGACCAAAAAGTTAAAACTAATAAGTCCTTGGGTAGAGGGAACTAGTTAGTCTTGTCTTGTGTAAGGTAATCTAATTACCTTTTTAAAATAAATAAATAAATAAATCAAATTGTTATCAAGTTTTTCCTTGAAATTTTGGGCCTGTGACATAGTTCTAGACAACAAATGAGAATCACCTTGATTCCCCTACACTTTAGGCTCTACTACACCTAGGCGGGTACACCTTCACCTCAAACTTTGACTTCTTAGTTTAGGGCTTTTCTATAGAAAATTTAAGCTTTGGAGTTCTCTACCTGGGAAATCTCTTTGAGTGAGTGATTAAAATAAAACTAAATGGTGAGTGTTTGAATTGAATGAATTATATAAGGTTTTAACAATGGATTTGAGGTTTGTAAGGAGGAAGTTATAGATTTTCCAACTTCAATGATAAAAGTTTTGGTACTTAACTTATTTGGGCAATAAAGTAAACTACAATGAAGATTATAACATATAACTTTATAATGTTCTATACACATAAACTATAAACAATATAATGATCAATACGTGACAAATCAAAGATATATACCCAATTATAAACTACTCTAGATTACATTTTAACTCCTAAGGTTAGGGAGATAGGCTAGACACAAATTTAGAAACAAATAAATATTTCACAATGTCTGTGATGATCAAGTTTAAAATTCCATAAATGACCTCATCGACTCATCTGCCCAAAATTGTTTACAAAATTTTAAAATGATTATAAAGGATGAAATACAATTTAAATCTCCATGCCTATGATAAAAATAAAAATATTTTATTTTATTTATTGTTAAAATAAAATATTTGAATTTTCATTACAAGGTCATACTATAAGCACCTTATTCCTCCATTCAAACTATATAATACTTCTTCTTTGTAGAATATTTTTTCAAATGTTAGATATGTCTTTTTACTCTTCAAATCAAAATGTCTCCATTTGTATTACATCTAATGGATGGTGTGGCTTTTCAAAATCAAAAGTAACCTCTTTTAAAATAGTGATGTGAATATCAGGATTTAACTGTGTGATTTTTGAAACATGGGTCATCGAGTTTGACTCAAAAATCACACAGTTAAATCCTGATATTCACATCACAATTTGACTAGCTGTGGAAATCATCTCCTACTTATCTCTTTTAAAATAATCAACACCTTTTCATTTATATTTTCTATTTACCATAATCACAACCTTTTAATAAAATCATTGAGCCTTTTATTTATTTATGGCACCTCCTTATTAATCCATCACTTAATTAATTTGGGTGGATGTGCACAAATTCAAATTTTAAACTTTATTTTCATTCTCGCCCACCTACACATGGGTTAAGTTATGAGTCTACATGAGTACATAATTTTTTTTAGATATCACTCTCCTTCACTTTCCCTCATCTCCACTTCCTTATTTTGAGAAAGTATGCCTTGCAAAGGAGAAAGAACTCCCTACTGCAGAGAACCATGCTCTGTTAGACATGTTTGCAAAATGTAGAAGGGGATGTGAATAGCTTGATAGTAATGTCTTCCCATGGAACGCCTTGCTTAAAATATTCCTAGGAAGAGGATTTTTTGAAAATAAAATTAGAAACTTTCAAGAAATTTTGATTTATAGTAAACAATCCAGACTCCTTAATCTTTGCCAATATCCTTCAAATTTGGAAGAAGATACCATGGGAATTTTGTCAGATGTAATTGTTACAACTTCTCTCATAGAATTATAGAAAATTTAGAAGTAGAGATTTGTGAACTTCTTGAGATGGCAAATGCCCCATGAAAATCTATGTTCATAGAACTTTTTGATTGCAAGATATGCACAACAAGAAAATGTTACCAAGGGCTTTAAATGTTTCAAGAAAAATCCATATGGAAGCTATAAACGCAAACTCTACAGCCTTTTCCAGAGTCCTCAAACTTTAGCTAGTTTAAATGCAAATAACAATTTTTTTTGCAAGAGTCCATGTAGCTTTTTTCAAATGAGAGTTCAAAACAGGGTATGAATATCATATAAATCTATGGTGATTCAAAATTGATACCCAAGTATATTATATAAAATGTAAAGCATATAAGTATCATGGACAAATGTTCAAACTATTTATCTAAACTAAATATGTCAAACATAAATGTTTTGTTGTGCCCAATGAGGTATTTTCATGCAAAGAAAAAGATGTCGTTAAGATAATAATTAAAATAAGATTCAATGAATCTAACTAGATGGTATTTCAAAATGATAAAAATATTACTTAATTCATCCAACAATTTATTGATTATATATATAAGAATAAGTTGTGTTGAAATTAAAATATGTATGGAAATCAAATCTTTCAAAGTTAATAAAATAAAATTTGTTAATTAAAATGATTATTTTGAAAGGCATTATAAACCTATATGATTGTTCTACAGAGAATAAAGATAGAAGGATGTAAAGAAGATAAAAACATGCTAAAAAACCAACCAAGTTATACACTAAAAGGGAAAACTAGCATGTTTTAAAATGTTTGTACCTCATATGAGCAATTTATTTGCCTAGGAATATAAGAAATTGGAAGAATAGGGATATAATGTAATACACAATCAAACTCTTAAGAAAAAATTGTCTTCATTTAGTTATTTTCTTTGTTTGTGAATTTGTATTTACTTTTCAATCATTTTTTAGTTAAATGTTACAACTCTAAATACATTTCACTACATTGGCTCATCTCATAATTTAGTTAGAGAACACAAATCCTATCTTGATCCATCAATATATGATGTTTTACATAAATTTCTAACCTATTACTAGGTAGAATAGAATACTAAAATTTGAAAGAAATAATACTAAATATTTCAACCAAGTGTTAAGTTTGAAGCATTGTATTATACTATCATTACATTTATGTAATCTACATATCTATAATTAAATATATAAATCCTAGAAAATTTTAAAAACCCTTATATCGTTATGGCATCTTCTAACACATTTATGATGGAGAGTTAATAAAGTTTATTTCATTCATAGATTGTATGCTATCTCACTACACCACATGGTCAAATAACTTTTAATTTTATCCTCCATCTATGCCTACATTAATGAGGGATGGACTTATTATTTCTATTATTTCTAAGATAATATATCTTGTTTAGTACTCAAATTGGGATTCCAACATAGTGCTAGTCAAAAAAATGAATTGAATACTATCTCTTTAAGTTTCGAGAGAAATAAAGAGAGTCTCTTAAGAAATACTACTTTATTCTTTATGGATGTGGTAGGATCTAATTACTTTTTGATCCTAGACAACCTCTCAAGTTTCATTAAATGTTAGAAATAGAAGAAGATAAACATAAAATGGCTCATTCTTTCCTACATTAAATATAGAATTATTTCTAGAAAATAATAACAATGTTAAAAAATAAATACCATTTTAAAATATTGTGACATGACTTACCTATATTTAAATAAATAATATTATTTTTATTAATTGAAGGAGGTGTCTCATAAGTTCTAATTTTTTGGATTCTATATGAATCCAAAAAATCCCATATTGTCTATTAGTATGTTATAACTATTAGTACTAAAACGATTCAAGCTTTTTTTAGGATTTCATTCTTGTGGCATAAAATAGCACGTAATATTTTATATTAAAGAGTAATAATTCATAACAACTTTTATATGTGCACAGTACACACTAATACTTCATAACCTACATGAAAACAATGCCAAAAGGACTAGGGAGAAAGAGGTGAACATACCAATTGTTCGACTTGACCCTTATCAGCTCTTTAGTGTCCTCAAAAAATTTGTGCTTGAATTTTCTTTAATCATCTGATCCCTTCCTTTCTACCTTCACCCCTTCACAAGAAAGACTAGTGACTTCACAAATTAGTTTCAATCTCACCACACAAAGTCTCTATGAATAATTACACCAAGTTGACTTAGAAAAGACCATTGTTGTTATAACTTTAGATCCATTTGTCCTCCTCTAGCTAGTTATATCAACTTGGGTCTAGTAACATATCCCTATGAAAGAAGAAATATTCCATTATAACTTGATCAATCCTTCATGCTTCCCTATGTCTTTGCCAAATATTAACCAGGTCCACTCATCTCACTTTTCCATTATTCCATTCTAAATATTTCTCCAATTTGTTTTCGAGACTAGGAGTGAGCCAATCAGCCAAACCTTGGTTGGATAATACCTCCTTTATTTAAACATCCTACTTCCATATCTCATCCCAAAAAAAAGCCTTTTTTTCCATTACCAATCAACATTCTAATTTCTTTTGGGATAATCCTTTCATTTTTCAAATGTTCTTCCACATAGTAGAGAAACCATTAAAGTTATTCATGATTAAAAAGAAATTGGGAGAACCATAAGTCATATATTTTTCTCTCATAATCTTAGTCCACTACTTATTTCAAAAAAAAACCATTCCACTTTGGAAACCAAAGTTTTTTTCATTCCCCTTATACTTCTAATTCCTAAACCCTCTTCATCTTTGGGTTTGTGGTGCAGGAGCACCTAGTTAAAACTCCTTGTTTTGCATTCTAGTTTTGATTGTAGGCATTTACTGACTTTATCCAAGTCAAGAGTGAAATTTTGGACCTTTCATGGTCATGTTTAAGTTGTTCCTAGGTGGATTTAGCTATGTTCGATTCATTCTAGGAGGTTTTGGCTTGCTTTCTTAATCTTGCTTGTGTTAGGGGTTATGGGTCTTAGTCCATGCAAGCTTGTGGAAGGTATGATTTTTAACATATCTTGTCCTCCATGATTTTTTTAACATCCCCTTGCATGGATTGGAGATCCTACATACCATTTTGGACCAAAAGATGAGAAAGATGTCAAATCTTGACAAAGTTGTCAAGTAGGGAAAAGCGGTCAAAAACTTGTGGATTGATGGTCTAAGGGATAAATCATTACTAGAAATCATAAATGGACCATGTTAGACCTACTTGGAAGGTTCGAAGTGATAGCTTTTTAAAAAGTACAAAAATGCAATAGTTGTCAGCAACTTTGAAAAGTTGCTTGACAATAGTTAAGAAAGAAATGAACAAGTCATGGATATGAGGTTGATAGTTAATAAAATTGTTTAAAACCTCTTGATAAACTTATAAAACCATGAAATACACTCATTTTAGAGGTTGGAAGTTGTAAGAAATAAGTTTTGATACTGAAAGCCATGAATTTTGTCCTAGTTTTGATAGTTTTACATGTTTTAGTTTGCATATTCTCAATAATGGATTAAATTTTGAGTTTTTTCTTTGGATTAGTGTATTTCATGTTTGTAAAGCTCTTTTTGTTTCAGATTACTAGGTTTTAAGAGTTTATTTTCTTAGCTTTCAAAAATATTTTTTAACCAAACTGTGTGTTGTTCTAGTCTTGGTAGTTTTTTTAAAATGGCTACCCAATGAGCTCCCATTGTGGATTCATCATAGCCTTAAGGGGGATGGAAATGGAGAATATTTACATTATGTATATATATTCTGGGGCCCTTAGTGTTGGTTAATAATTTTAAATGTGATACCCTAGGCAACTCATAGTCACTTGGTTAAGCAATCATAGTTTTGGCAAGAATCTTTTGGAGGTTTGAATGTGTTTGATACTTCAAACCATGAGTTTTAGAATAGAGAGCATTGAGTGAAGATTTTGTATTCAAGAGGAGGAAGTTCTAAAACAAGTTTTTTTTTTATGGGTATGATTAGACCTTGTTCAACATTATCATCTTCAATGTGAAACCCTTGATTATAGGCATAAAAAATATTTTTAGGTGTATAGAGAGGTTGGGGACCTGAGACACAAAAAATCGTTTAGGTTCTCCAAAAGGGTAGTCAAATCCATGATTTTTCCCCCTTGTTTAGAGAAATTTGGAGTTAAAGTCCAAAAACCCAAGTAGGAGGGCTAATTCTATTAGGTGTGTCTTTGGCAGTTTTAGTATAGATGCAAAGAGGTTGAGGGAAACTTGTGGGACTTGTATCTAGAAGTCTAGGATAAGTCTCACATATCATGTGAGAGCCCCTTACTCCATGTTCTTGTGGAAATGAATAGGATGGATCAAGAATTGAAGTTGGTTAGTTAGTTTGTAAAGGCATTTGGTAAACTTGAAGTGAAAATCCTTGGTGTAACTAGGTAGTAAATAGTTAGAGGATAAAATAGAGATCCTCTAAAGGTTAGGGTATCAAAGTGAACATTAATAAGTTAAGATAAAGACTAAGAAAGTCCTGGAGAAGGGAAGGACTAATAAAGTAACTATTTAGTCTTATGTTAAAGTGGTATTAGAGCCTAAAGATTTGGTCTTGTGATTAGATGTTTTAGACTAAAGAGCTATTTGGAGAAACAATCATGGTGACCAATGTAGAGTTAGCCATAGAAATGGGTGAGAAAAAAGAGAGAAATATAATCCTTGAAGAATGCCTTGAAGAAATGAAAACCAAATTAGAAGTTGCTAAGGTAGCTAAGAAGAAAGACCAAGAAGGTGAAAGCAATAGTAAGGGTAAAGAGAAGAATGATGGCTTATCCCTGAACCAGACCCTCCAATAGATGAAGAGCCATTCCTAAATGCCATCAAGGCATTAGGTGGAAAATCCCTAGAAGGGATTACTTTTTTTAGTGGGAAGATGTACATTGAACTTGTAATGGAGTGGGTTGAAGGGATGGAAAACCATTTTGAGTGTGAAGATGTGACTTGAGTATAGGGGGTTAAGATAGAAAAATATAGGCTATGAGGATCAACCCTAACATGGTGGAAGTACCTCCAAGTAGAGAGAGAAAGTGGGAAAGAAGTACATCGTAAATTGGAATGCCATGGTAACAAAGGTGAAAGAACAATACCTACCACAAGACTATGAAATTCAATTACATAAGAAGAGGCAAAGTTTAAAACCAAAGGACATGGATGTGAAAACTTACACTAAGGAGTTTTAGAAGTTGTGTTTGAGGTCAAGAGTACAAGAATATTAGCCTATCAAAGTGGCTAGACATCTAGGAGGCTTCAAATGGAACATACAAGAAGAGATCATCCTTTGGACTCCTACAATAGGGTATGTGCAAGATCATGGTCAACTAAACTATGGCCTTAAGTGGTAGTGAAAAAATAACAAATCAGGGTTATGTTAACTTGACACATAATTTTAAAGTAGTTATGGGCTTTATTGTTGATACATAGTAGATTTGGTTAGATATAAGGATGATTGCTTCTATTGATATGCCTTGGAGACAAAGAAATCATTCTTGTATTAAACCAAAAATCTATATAGCACAATAAGTATACTCAAATATGAATTTGAAGATTATATTATTCTCTTGGTACAAATCAAGTAATGATCTAATATACATGAGTAGAATTGACCAATCAATGATCAATCATACTAATATTGGATCGAGCAAGTGATCCATTCACTTTTTATGCAGATCTATAAATTGCAATAATAAAATTGCTTAAGTACTAACTAATTTGGGTTACGACTAAGTTTTCTTGTTTAAATAAAGAGCCATGGATCCATATTGTGGAGACATGTCCTTTCATGACATGGTTTTTAGAGACAATACTTATACCAATATCAAATGGCCAAGAGAGATATAGAAATAAATTAATATTCTCTCCTTGGAAGTTTAATAATTTGAGTTACACATATAAAGTGTAATCAATGTACAACAATGAAAGTCTCTATCTAAACTTAACATGGAATTAGAGCGGGTGACTTTAGGCCTACTTGTAACAAATTTTAAATGCAAAAATTATCCAATAATTTAACTTTGGCTCACATTTGGAAAACTACATATACTTAGATTTTAGTTTGTATTTCATATTTTATTGGATATATATGTCTTTCCAGTAGATTGAAGAATCTCATTGGATGATTGTCACATTGCATAACTACCATATTGAATAAGAACCCAGGGAATTTTCTTAAAGCCATGTCATATGAATGAATTCTATGGTCAAGGAGATACATCTAGAAAATATGAAAGTGTTGAAGATTTAAATTTGTGGAGATTTTTTTCCCTTTCTTGAGACTCTTATTCTTGAAGATAATAAAGATTTAAGGGAGTTGTAAACCTTTCCACCAACATTAAAGATGATATAATTTGTTGGCTATGATGTTCTTCATGACATTAGAGGTATATATGGCTTGAGAAAGCTCTAGAAGTTTAAGATAGTGTGCCACAAAGAGTTAGATGAGCTTCCACTCAAAAATATTTACTACCAAATAATGTGGATCAATTTTTTTTAAAGTGAAGCATAGTAATCGGAGAGAATTATCACCACATTATCACCACATGAAATGAACACAGTTCCAAAATCATCAATTGACTATTGATATGAATTATCTTGTGTAATTTAGGTCAATAGCTATTCAAAATGGGTGGAGTTAATAGTTTTACTTATTATTTCTAGTTTTTAGATTGGTTGAGGGAAATTATGACAACCTAGTTTGGAAGTATTAAAAGGATACTACAAATCATTGATGGATCTTGATTCCAATGTTCTCATGGGACTCACCAAATTCGAGTGAACCAATTTCATATGGAGAGAAAGCCAAGGAATCATAGATGATGTGGAGTATGACTACAAGATACATAAGGACCCAATCCCATGTAATGTTAGTATAAGGAACCCACATGTAACCATATGGGAAATGAACAATATGTTGTTAATATAAATTCTGTCAAGTTTTTGATTAGATTAAAAGGGTATGCTCTTGAGATAGAGGAAGAAGATAAGAGACATATGAGGATCATGTCAAGATGAGTTTCATAGTAACCATGAAACTATAGTAGTCAAAGGATTATGATTCATATGATGAAGTTCTATGTTGAAGAATGAAGAAAATAACTTGCTTCCATGGGGTTTAGTTGGTGGAAATTAACTAGATCAGCTCTTTGAAAAGGTAGTATTAACATTCAAAGGGAGTCTAAAAATTCAAAATAGGAAAGCTTAGATGAGAAGTTTGAAAGAATGATATTATGAAAATAAGTCCATTTTATTATTGAATCCTACACTTTCAATTGTATGGGAATCATAATAAATGATAAGAAGTCTCGTAGAATAGGATATCATGATTGAGATCATGTAAGCTTCCTTGACAAGAGAAACATTCAACAAAAGGATAGATGGATGTTGTATGAAAGTCATACAGATTGAAGGATGAAGTCATAGTTGTCCTCCATGAGGCTAAGTTGGTTGCACATATTTTAAAGGGGTTATAGTTCTTTTAGAAGAAGAACCAAAATCTAAAGGGATTTTGAATATCCATCACATGAAAATGTTGGAAAAGGAAGTTAGAAGGATGATATATAACATTTAGATAGAGTTTGACAATCTTGAAGAGTAACCTTGGTGAGGAGGTCAAAAGGCTCATGTTTAGTTCATGAGCTATTATTTGTGAAGGGAAAATTCAATGTACAATCCCTCTTTATACATTTTTTAGTAGGTTGAGGTAAAATCTCTTATTCCACCCTCTAGGACTAGCTATGGTGGATCCACCCTATAATATGGTTCATGGTGTGACACCATGACAACATTCGATGATAGAATTCATGAAGAATTCATTTGTCATATGTGTTGACTCTATGACTTTAATGGGCCTACAACCTGTATAGATTATGGAAAGGTGATGATCTTCCTAATAATGTATACTTGTATTAAGTATTGTGAGGTGACAACTTTACAACACTCATTATCATTACAGATATCATGTTGACTTGATATTCACATAAATTTCTTGATAGTTGTCTAATATTTACTATCATAAAAAATATCATGTCGACTTGATATTCATGGAAATATTTGGTAGTTAATAGATATCATGCTAACTTGATATCTAATCATGGTGATATTATACTGACTTAATATCCAAGGATATGCCATAATGAGTTATGGTATACATCATGTGACATGATGTCTGTACAAATACCATTACCAAGATATATGAATATCATGCTGACTTAATGTTCAATATACCCCTTGATGCCATGAGTGAGGTGATATCTAAATATGCCATACTAAGTATCTCTTGAGCATTTTGATGGGTATCATGAGACGTGATACCTATTGCAAATCATTATGTTATTTATGAGATAATCATGGTGAGACGCCATGATGTGCTATGATAGACCTCATGAGACTTGATGTTAGTGCACTTACCATAACTTAGATATACATATAAAAAGAATATCATGTGACTTGATGTCCTCAAGCATATTATATTTTTGATGACACAAGATAGGTGATGTCTCTCTTTCAAATAAGGTGAACTTATTCATATATATAGTATATTTTGTCTTCCCTAGAAAAGAGGGAGTATTGATTCATAGTAGCTTCGATAGGATATATCTTTGTCATGTGAATTGATGTCCTCTATATTCCTTAATACCATGAGTTAGGTGATGTTTAAATAGAGTTATACTTAGTTATCTTTGCTAGCTAAGAGGGAGTGTTGATACATAGTAGCTTTGGTCAGATATAAGGATGATTTCTTGTATTGATATACCTTGGAGACAAACAAATCATTCTTGTAATAAACCAAAACTCTATATATCATAGTAAGTATACTAAAATCTGAATTTGAAGATTATATTATTCTCTTGGTACAGATTGAGTAATGATCTGATATACATGCATATAATTGAAGAAGCAATGATCGATCATACTAATATTGGATCATAATTTAGATCCAGCAACTAATCCATTCACTTTCTATGCAGATCTATAAATTGCAATAATAAAATTGGTTAAGTACTAACTAATCTAGGTTATGACTAAGCTTTTTTTTTTAAATGAAGAGCCATGCCATGAACATACATGGCTCCACATTGTGGAGACATGTCCTTTCATGACATGTCCCTTAGAGATAATATTTATACCAATATCAAATGGCCAAGAGAGGTATATAAATCAATTAATATTCTCTCCTTGGAAGTTCAATAATTCGAGTTGTAGATATAAAGTGTAATCAATGTACAATAGTGAAAAATATATCTAAACTTAACATTTATATCAAAAAGTTGTAAGAAAATAATCTATAGGAAATTGAATGTAGTTTCTAAACTACTAGGCCTTATCTAGAGAAAAAATTATTTGATTTGTTAAAATTTTGGATTTTAATGTAGTATTACAAAAAATTTAGGACGAAAATAAAAAGGTGTATGTCTAACCACCTTAATCAAAATCAAATAATAATATTTTTAAATAAAATTATAGATATTAAAAGTAGACTCATGCTTGGATGTGACACATATTTTTTAGTATTTTCATTCCAAATAAATAATTAAATATGAATTTTCTACTATAACTTTTCCAAAATTTAAAAAAACTCCTATATCTGATCATCTTAACTAATTGAAAACTTTACAAAATTAAAAATTATACTATGCAAAGCATAGAATGTGATGCAACTTTTAGATTTCAAAAATGTTATACCATTTAAAAGTTATAGTTATTTTTCAATTAGTATGTCAGTCAACAATTTACAAAAATATTCATTAAACATTAACTAATAAATATTTATTGAACTCAAAATTTGACAGAAATTATATCAACGAAATCTTGAGAGCGTTACCAAAAACCCCTTTTCATTTCATTGAATTTGGATGAAAAAATATTGTCAAATGGCTACTCAAAATCTGAATGTCAGTGAAACCTATCTCAAACATGATTTTTGATTTGACCAAACAAATTTGTTAAATACCAAGCCTAATCGGCTACCCAAAAATTGGAGGCCAAATTTTTATTTTCAAAAAATAATAGCCCAAATTTTGAAGGGAAATCAAAATTTTGGAAGTGTCGGCAAGCAATAATCATTATTATTATTTACTATTATTATTATTTATGATTAATATTTTATTTTTATTTTTTTTGTTGGGTAAATGGCCTAATCCTTGATTGATTTTATTAATACAAAATAATTACAAAGAATTCCCCCGTTCTAACAGGCACAAGTAGGAAAGAACGGGGAAAGAAAACCTCCTGTCTTGCCTGGGACCTTAGTCCTATATTATGCATTAATAAAAGGGGCATACCCTAGTGTTAATTTAAAATGGATATGTTGATCAATACATAATTCATCCAAATAATCTCCAGATTGGATGGGGAGATCATTATCTGTCTAAATTCACCAACAACAACAAAAGTTAAAGGTTAATGAGAAAATTAAAACTGACTATAATGTGTTGCCAAGGGAATTATTATCAACAGATACATTCTATGTTAAAATAGTTTAATAAGCTTAATATTTTGATTCAGTTGTTGTTTTAATTATTTTTTATTATTATTCTTTAATCTATCTTAGCTTAATTATTTTGATATATACTTGAATGGACTTTACTGATGTTTAAGATATAATGATGAGAATGAATTTGAAAACGTGCAACATTATTCATTCAAAGAGTGTCTTTATGCATATTAAAGGAATAATATTAAATTTTTAAAGAGTTAGTAGGATCCTAGATGAATCACAAACCGAAATCCCATAGATATTGTCAGAGACATCACTTCGTATCTCTCATAAGGATTTCATCTATGATTATTGGGGTGAAATCCTAATTACTTCATGCCCTGATCAAGGGGTTATATCAATCATAAATTTCTAGATAATTGACAATTGAACAACATATTGCAAACAGGAAGTAGATTTAAAACTAAACACACTTTACATTATATATATTAATAATATGTACAACAAGCATCATCTTTCGTCTCATCAAAAAAGAAATTGACAAAAGGTAGTAAACAACAGATTTGCTTGATTCATTTGTATGGACAAAGTATCTACAGAGGCACTCAAGCTTAAAAAAGAGTGCTACTTGTCAAAATATGGCTCATGTTAATATGCCAAATTACCCATGCCGTGATTTAGTCAAATTTTTTGAATACCTTTATAATTTTTGAAGCTTCATGCATAGAACTCGCCTTTGATCCTGGGGGAAATTCATAAGAAGACCTTCCCCTGCTAGTTTTGTCATAATTTGGAAGACGAAACTCCACATTTTCTATTTCATTGAAATCCACTTCTGACTAGATATATGCATCATATGCCTTCAAATAATCAATTAGCCACTCCCTTCCTAGGTCTTCAATGATGCCTCTCCATCTTAATAGAAATTTGATGCTCATCTCCATTCTCGGCCATTCCTTGTAAAACTGGATATTATCCCTAATGGTCATGTAGGGACATTTTGAGCTCCTTGCCAATTCCTGGCTATTGAATTCGAGATCCATGTATGCCTCTGGAAGAGAGATGCGGAGCTGAGCATCAATGTTGGCAACAGCTAGTTCCAAACCCACCAACCAACTAGGGTCAAAAATGTTATGGGCAATCCTAATAATGTCCCATTTCTCAATCCCCACTCTTACCAAACATCCTACCCAGAGCCCAACTATGTCACTGTTAGTTCTCCATGAGTAGTCGTAACTAGAAATTCCTTCCCCTAAAGCCCTACTGATAGCTATTCAACTCATGTCATCTATGGGCCTCAGAATCCTATTCCATCATTCTTGCGTAACAGGCCCATAGACTGCCATGGTACAATTTTCATAAGCATGAAATAGACTGATGTTGGAATCCATTTTTCAGCCTATACCCCTAACAAATTTGCAACTAAAAATGAAAACTAAATATCAAAAAAGCCCCAAAATACCTGATAAATAGGATGATTCAAAAGATCTAGATGTCTAATAATGAAAAGGCATGTGCATTATTAAAAGGCTCCTTTCCAATACATCATAAGGTGATTACTAGGTAGAGTTGGGGGATTTCCTTACCATGATTGATTTGGTACGTGTGATATCCCACAATCATATCGAGGAGTTTTATAAGGGAATGATAAATCCAACGTGATTTTAGGGATCTATTAATTATTGAAAGTTAATGAACTAATACCATCGATACCAAGATTGGCTAGTGCATCGGCCTCTTTATTTCCTTTTCTATAAATATGAGCAAATCTTATATCTTCAAATACTAAGAGTGAATTCATGATTACTTCTAGTTTAGAGTTTAATACCCAATTTGGAGTAGCTCCTTTCCTGAGAGCATTAATAATAATTTTAGAATCCCCTTCTATTATAATTTTTTTAATTTTTAATTTAATGCATAGATTAATACCTTCTTCTATAGCTTCTAATTCTGCTACATTATTAGTGGTCATATCTAGTGATTTTGATATTTTAGCAATCCACTTACCTTCTTCATCTTTAATGATACATCCTATTCCTGCTTTCCCAGGATTTCCTCTCGATGCCTCGTCAAAATTTAACTTCTTCCATCCAGGAGGAGGAGGCTCCCATTTACATGTTATTCTAGCTAGATCATTTTTCTTTTTATAAGTTGGGGGGATGAATTAATAGTGACCAGAGTTTTTTCATTTCTGCATCCCAATCAGAGAAGGATCCTTCTTCTTTGGGTCTCTTTCTAAGGTCACTATTCATCACTTCTGAGATTGCTACTTCTATTTTGGCTAATAAGGCTTTTACTGGTAGACATTGGTCTAAGAAGATTCGGCAATTGTGTTCTATCTAGATTTCCCACATGAATATTGCCGGTGATATATTCCAAAGTTTTCCATATACTTTCTTAGTATTTTCTTTCAGCCATCCCATTAAGTGATCTTCCCATTGACCTGCTAATGGGGATGCTCAGTTGAGTTTCCTTATTAGCCATCTCCAACATTCTTGAGAGAATTTACATGAGTATAATAGATGTTCTAAATTTTCTTCTTCCTCTCTGCATAGGGAGCATCTAGATGGTCCTTCAAATCTAATTTTTTGGATCCTATCTTCTGTTAATATTTTCTTTTGCATAGCTGCCTAGAGAAACATTCCTACTTTCGAAAGATTTGTTGGATCCCAACACAGATCTAGAAGAACGGTGTTGATATCCCATTATTGATCACTTTTTATCATTTTGTATCCTTCTCTGACTTTGTAGGTTCCATCCTTTGTTGTAGCCCAAATAAGCTTATCCTTTCTTTCTTTATATGCAATAGTCTGAGATTTTAATAGCAATTCTAGTTTATTTCTTTCTTCTGTGTCAATGTTATACTTAGCAATAGATTTCCATCTCCATTCCTTTCCCTACTCTGATTCATATTCCTCTAAATAATCTTTAACCTTGGTGCCCCATGCTGATTTTAGTAGATTTATAGTTTCAGGAGAGAAATTTGGACTTGTCAATGATGGGTTACCATTCCAGGAATCTTCCCAAAATAGTGCTTCCTCTCCATTTCCTAAGTCTCATGAGGTATTTAGAGATCAAATTGCGGTTAGTCAGTAGAAAGTTCCAACTAGTAGATCCTCTTAGGAGGGAAGTGATTCTAAATAGTGAGGTTTTATCTAAAGGATTTAGATATTTATTATATATGATTTTTGCCCATTTTCTGTCTCTTTCTTGATAGAGTCTCTAGACTTGTTTTGCTCCTATAGCTTTATTCTTCCATTCAAGGTTCTTGATGCCTAATCCTCCATAGTCTTTGGGTTCACAAATTTTATTCCAACTAATTGATGCTACCTTTTTCTTGTCCTCCAATCCTTTCCAAAAAAAATCCCTCAATTTTCTTTCCAATTTAGAGTTGATATGGTTTGGAACTTAAGAACATGACATTTGGTATGAGGGGATAGTTGCCAATACTACTTTAATTTTAGTTGCTTTGCCTGCCTTAGTTAACCATTTATCCTTCCAAGAGTTAGTGTGATTGTCAATTTTCCTAAGGATGTCCTCCCAACCCGAATTGGTTTGTTTGTTCTTATCGAGGTATATCCCCAAATATATGAATGGGAATTTACCTTTATTGAATCCTAGTTTTTGACTAATTTGGCTTTCAACTTCAGTATCAGTATTCAGCAAGAAAATTTCAGATTTTTCGGCATTAATCATCTATCCAGATGCATTTGAATAAGTATTTAGTATGTACTATATATGATTTGCATCTTCCATAGAACTTATTCTATCTAGAATAGTGTCATCCGCAAATTGCTGATGGGTAGTGTTTTCCACTCCCTCAGTGACTTTAACCCCATTGATTTTCATTTCTTGTTGTGCTGCTTTGATGGCCCTTCCAAAGGGTTCCACCATGATAATAAATAAGAAAGGTGATAGGGGGTCTCCTTGTCTAATGCACCTTGATATGTTAAAGAAACCTTCTGGGGTACCATTAAGAAGAATAGAAACTTTGGGGTAGAAATGCATTGATATATAATGTTAATCCATCTTTTGGAGAAGTGAAATGCCTCTAAAGTTTTACATAGAAATCTCAAATCTAGCTTGTCATATGCTTTCTGAATATCAAGTTTGAGTAGCATACAAGCTTCTTTATTTTTTACTATTGAATGGATAGTTTCTTGAATAATAGATATCCCATCTAGAATAGACCTTCCTGGGACAAAACTAGTTTGTTCTTCTAAGATAAGTTTTGGCAAAAAACTTTTGATACAATTAGCTAGAATTTTTTAGAATACTTTATAGATAGTGTTGCATAATGCAATAGGTCTTAAATCTCCCAGGGCTATATTATCTTTCTTTTTAGAAATAAGGGTTAAGAAGGTGTGATTGATTCTAGTTAAGATGGATCCACCTTTACAGGTTGCTTCTAGGGCTTTCCACAAATCCTCTCCTATAATGTCCCAACATTTTTGAAAGAAGAAGGCTTAGAAGCCATCATGTCCAGGTGATTTATCTGGATTCATTCTAAAAAGTGCACTTTTCACCTCATTTATGGGGAAAGATTCATTTAGAAATTTTTTGTCCTCTTCTAAGATTAGCTTGGGGATATGCTTAATCATTTCCTCTTGAGCACATTTGTTAGATGAGTCAAAATTGTTAACTGTCTTGTAGAAATGTTCGGAAAGGATTCCTACAATTCTATTGGGTTTTTGGTTTGGTCCCCTTCTAGGTTTCTAATTTTAGCTAGATTGATATAATTTCTATTATTAATGGTGTTGTTGTGGAAAAATTTTGTATTAAGGTCTCCTTCTAGGAGCCATTTTTCTCTAGATTTCTGCCTCCAGAATATTTCCTCTTTTAGTAGAATTTCTTCATGTTTGAGGGTGTATTCTTTTTCTAATTGATATGATTCATTATTCATTCCTTTTGCAATAATTTCCTTATTTAAGCTACTCGTTTTTTCTTCAATGTCTAATTTTTCTTGGAATATATTTTTAAAATGTAGCTTGTTCCAACTTTTTATCTTTTGCTTTAAGTTTTTTAGTTTGGAGACTAGGCAAAACATTCTTGGTCCTTCAAACTGATCCTCCTTCCACCGATCTCTAATCTGGTCCATGAAGCTTCTATCCATAAACCACATCTTCTCGCACTTGAAAGGATTTTTGTTGGGTTTATTATATTCTTTGATTTCCAATTTCATTGGAAAGTGGTCGAATCCTACCATAGGTAAAATTTCTACTATAATCAAATTGTCCATGTCTAGTTCACGTTTAAGAAGGAATCTGTCTAATCTTTCTGCAATGTAACATTCTCTTTTTCTACGATTAATCCAAGTATAAACTCCATTCCTGGTTTTAATGTCCAAAAGGGAGTCCTTGTGAATCCAGTTTTTAAATCCTTCCAAGGCTTTATTGGTGTGGTTAATTCCACCCAATTTTTCATCCAGATTTGCAACCGCATTGAAGTCTCCACCAATAATGGTTGTTTCCTGTGTTATTGATTTAAAGAAATGGCTAATCTCATTCCAAACTGATAATTTATCTTCTATGGAATTCGGTCCATAAAAATTGATAAGTATTAATTATAGGTTTGTTTTTGTACTAGTGGCTCTCATTCCCATCTAGTTTACTTGAAGGGTGATTAATTCTATGTTGGTAAATCGAGGATTCCAAATTATCCCTAATCCTCCTGAAGCTCCTTGGGACTACTGAAAAATTGATGTCCATTTCCCCAATTTTTTATTCATTTTCAATCCTTCTTCTTTGTTAAGTTTTGTTTCTTGTAGTAATATGATATCTGAGTCAAATAGGGTGAGGTTGCGCTTTAACAAGCATTTTTTGCTAGGAGCATTGAGACCCTTGGCATTCCAAGTTTTTATCTTCATTCCTCCTTGGGAAGGCACTTCCCCTTCCCATTGTTTAGTATATCTGCAATCTTTATATGATCCTTCACTTGCCCTGCTACTTCTCTAAGTTCTTTAAGTGATTTCCTTCCTTATTTTTGCTTAGTTTTTCCACAGATTGGTGTTGTCGATCCTTCTTGGTTCATGGCAATACCTAATTTGTCTAGATTATGCTCATCAAGTATCTTCTCCACTATAGAAGAGACTTCCCCCTCCTGCTGATCCTCTGCAATTATTTCTGTTATTAATAATTTACATATCTATTGGTTTTCCTTAGTTCCTATGCATTTTTCATTTCCATTGTTGCCTTCTATGTTGATGGGTGTATTCTATTTTTCATAACCCAGCATCAAATTTATATCTTCTGAGCTTGGATCTATTTTACAAACTGATCCATTATCCTCTTTATCCAAAGCAAACATGTCTTTCCCATTGCTAGGAGTTTTCCAAAATTTGTAACTCTTTTTCTTTCCTTTCTTTCTTATGGTTATATTGCTCCACAAAGCTGAGTCTGCTAGTGGAATGGTGACTTCATGTCCAATATCATTGTTTGGTTTGACCGATTCTTGTATGGTTCCTAAGATTTTTTCCTCTCTGTTTTCTAACTCCTAGTTTTTTTAATTAAGTTCAATCGATCCAATCTGAATCAATTCTTCCTCCAAATTTTTTATCTGCACCTGCTTTGCACTTGTTCCCAATTTGTCTTCTAATTCAAAAATTAGACTCTCCTTCACTTTGTGTGCCTTATGTGACTATTATGCTAATAGAATCTAATCTATTAGATCATTCTGAGTTAGCAAAATTCCATGTTGCAACTGATTTAATTTGATTATATTTAGTTCCATTTCTTCAATGACCTCTTTTTCTTTCTGACAGTCCATGCAATTCTTGAATTTATTTAGTGAGTGTTGATAGCTAATTTTCTCTTCTATTTCTGTCTCCTTATATTTATCCCCTTTTTCTTCATTTGTAATACAAAATATCCCTTCTTCATGAGATATCAGCTTGATCGCAAGATCCATTTCCTTTCTTTTTGATGTTTTGCCTGCATCCCTTTTTGTTTTAATGAGATCTTTGATGTTATTGGTAATTTGTAGTTTAATCAAATTAGCATCTACTTATTTTTTTACTTCTCCTGTATATTCTTCAAATTTAATTTTATATATGGATCGATTTGTTATTATCTTTTTGTTAATAACTTGATTTTGTTCAGATTTAATCTAAACCCTTATACTACTATCTTTATCTGGGTTATCTTCAAATCCAATTACATTCCCTAATGTGTTACAAATTTTATTAATGGTTACTTCTTCCATTTATTCAAAGGGGATTTCTTTACATTCCATCCATTTAATAATTTCTAGATTTCCTATGAGATTTTTGTGGAAATTACGTTGCCATTTAAAAAGTTTACTATGATGTCCTTTATAGAATAGCATATCGAACTTCATAATTTCCTCCTTGTCCTATTTAGTTCTACATAAGATAAACCAGAAATTATCTACAAATGAGTTTAGGGTACTTACCTTGTTGCCCCAAATCATGGAAATTTTGTGTACCAACCTAGATCTCTTGCTTGGTGGACCATTCCAATACACATATATACCTTTATCCTTGCAATTCTTCCATCTTCTTTCATTATAGGGATTACTTATAATTATTTCTTCTCCATACGTGTTTTGATCAGTGACATTTTGTTTATGATCAACTTTATTCCTTCTATTTGTATGTTGCTCTATTTTTCAGTGCGGAGGTATGTATATTGATTTTATGTTTTCATTGATGGTGGATCGCTTCTTTTCCTCTGTTTGCTACTTCATTGGAACCTTCAAATTTGTGGGGGGATTTCCTAACCATTTTCCCAACAGGATGGCATTGATTACTGATATCCATCAGGGTTGTTTGGGGAGCTCTATCTGGAAGGAATTCTCCTTAGGTCTAGATATAGGGTTTGGCTTCACAGTTTCAGATTGATAATTGAAAGACTGGTGCATTGAAGTTTTTCCTATTCTTGCTTCTAATTTTTGTCATGTACGAGTTCGACTTTTTTAATTCCTCACTATTTTCCATCCATCTTTTTTGCTATGTGATTGGTTTTCATTGATTTCCTTGTTTCTATTTGTGTATAACTGTACAAATGTTTCGAAGCTATTGTTGACAGCTTTTCCATTTCCTTCTTCCCTTAATTTTGACTGTGTGAGGATTTCAAATTTGTTTTTGGTTGCCAAGGGGGATTGTAGAGTGATCTTCCACTGATACGCTGCTAATTTCAAAAAGGGGCGACTGAGATTGGTGTATGATTTCACTTTTTTCATCATGATTTTAGAGCAGAGCATATATTATAGATGATTATTATTATTCTTATTATATATTGTAATATTATATTATTATTATATATAGTAATATATATTATTATGATTATGATTATTATTATTATATATAAATAATATATTATTTTTATATTAAAATATATAGTATTATATTATTATTAAATATAATATTAGGTTATATTATCCTCTGATCCCTTTCAACACATTTAATCAAATCAAATAGGTCCCTAGAGGTCCTAGCACCCCTAGGGACATATGTTGTCATAAAATGCATCACCTATGAACCCTTTCAAACTATTCAAACAAAGAAAATAGGTCACTAGGACCCTTAGGGACATAAATTGTGGTGAAATGTGTCAAACTTTTGACCCATTTGATCAAATCAAATAGGTTTCTTTAGGACCCCTAGGAGCATATGTTGTCATGAAATACATAGAAATGGGTTATAGGTTATCCTTTGACCCCTATCAACCCATTCAATTAAACCAAATAGGTCCCTAGTGGTTCTAGGACCCCGACGGACATATGTTGTCATGCAATGCATCAAAGGGGTCATAGGTTATCCTATGATCCCTTCTTATGACCCCTTTGAATACATTCAATGAAACCAAATAGGTCCCCTAGGGGTCCTAGGACCCCTAGGGACATATGTTGTCTTCAAGTGCATCAAAAGGGGTCATAGGTTATCCTATGACTCCTATCGACCCATTTGATCAAACCAATTAGGTCCCTAGGGGTCCTAAGACTCATAGGGACATATTTGTCATGAAATGCATTGAAAGGGATAATAGGTTATCCTATGACCCCTTTCGACCCATTCGAACCAACCAAAAGGGTCTCTAGGGGTCCTAGGACCCCAAAAAATATATATTATCATGAAATACATCAAAATGAGTCATAGGTTATCCTATGACCCCTATCAACCCATTCGATCAAATTGAATTAGTCCCTAGGGGTCCTTGGATCCCTAGGGACATATCTTGTCATGAAATGAGTCAAAAGGGGTCATAGGTTATCCTATGACCCCTTTTGACCCATTCAATAATATCAAATAGGTCCCTAGGTGTCCTAGGACCCCTAGGGAAAAATATTATGACACAATATGTTGAGAGGGGTTATAGGTTATCCTATGACCCCTTTTGACACATTGGATCAAATCAAATAGGTCCATATGCGTCCTAGGACACCTATGGACATATGTTGTCATGAAATGAATCAAAAGGTGGTCATAGATTATCTTATAACTCCTATTGACCTATTTGATGAAACCAAATAGGTCTCTATGAGTCCTAGTACCCCTAGGGACATATGTTATGAAATGCATCAAAATGGGTCATAGGTTATCTTATGACACCTTTTGACCCATTCAAATAAACCAAATAGGGTCCAAAGCATCCTAGGACCCCTAGGGACATATTTTGTTATGAAATATATTGAAAGGGGTCATAGGTTAACCTATGACTTTCACTGCATTCAATCAAAGAAAATAAGACCCCTAAGGATGTATGTTGTCATGAAATACATGGAAAGGGGTCATAGATTACCCTATAACCCCTATCAACACATTCAATCAAATAAAATAGGTCCATATAGATCCTAGGAACCATAGAGACATATGTTGTCATGAAATGCATTGAAAGGGGTCATAGGTTATAGTAAGACCCCTTTTGACCCATTTGAAAAAAGAAAATAGGTCCCTATAGGTCTTAGGGACATATTTTGTCATGAAATTCATTGAAAGGGGTCATAGGTTATCCTGCAACCTCTTTCGACACATTTGAACAAATAAAATAGGTCTCTAGGGATCCTAGGACCTTTACATACATATGTTGTCATTAAATGCATTGAAAGGGCTGATAGGTTATCCTATTACCCCTTTCAAGCCATTCAAACAAATCAAATAGGTCCCTAGGGGTCCTAGGACTCCTAGGGACATATGTTGTCATGAAATGCATCAAAAGGGGTCATAGGTTATACTATGACCCCTTTTGACCCATTTGATAAAATCAAATAGGTCCCTAGGGCTCCTAAGACCCCTAGGGACATATGTTGTCATGAAATGCATCAGACCCCTTTCAACACATTTGAACAAAGAAAATAAGTACCTAGGGGTCCTAGGACCCCTAAGGACATATGTTGACATGAAATACTTTGAAAGGGGTCATAGGATTCAACATATTCGAACAAAGAAAAAAAATCCCTAGGGGTCCTAGGAATCCTATGACCCCTTTTGACACATTTGATCAAACCAAATAGGTCCCTATGGGTCCTAGGACCCCTAGGGGCATATATTTTTATGAAATGCATCAAAAGGGATCATAAGTTATCTTATGACTCCTATTGACCCAAGTGATTAAACTAAATAGGTCCCTAGGGGTCCCAGTATCCCTAGGGACATATGTTGTCATTAAATACATTGAAAGGGGTCATAGGTTATCATATGACCCCTTTAGACCCATTTGAACAAACTGAATAGGTCCCTAGCTGTCCTAGGATCCCTAAGGACATATGTTGTCATAAAATATATCAAATGTGGTCACACATTATCATATGACCCCTTTCAACCCATTCAATCAAATCAAATAAGTCCCTAAGGGTCCTAAGACTCCTATGAACATATGTTCTCATGAAATATGCATAAGTTATCATATGACCCCTTTCAACCCATTCAATCAAAGAAAATGGGTCCTTAGGGGTTCTAAGACCCCTAGGAAAATATGTTGTCATGAAATGTGTTGAAAGAGGTAATAAGTATCTTGTGATCCCTCTCAATACATTTAATCAAACCAAATAGGTCCTTAGGGGTCCTAGGACCCCTAGAGACATATGTTATCATGAAATGCATCGAAAGGGGTCATCGATTATCCTAAGACCCATTTTGACCCATTCAGACAAAGTAAATAGGTCCCTAGGGGTCTTAGGATCTCTAGGTACATATATTGTCATGAACTTCATTGAAAGGGGTCATAGGTTATCCTATGACCACTTTTGACACATTCAAACAAAACAAATAGGTTCCTAGGGGTCCTAGGACCCCAATAGACATATTTTGTCATGAAATGCATCAAAATGGGTTATAGGTTATCTTATGACCCCTTTAGACCCATTTGAACAAAGAAAATAGGTCCCTAGGGGTCCTAGAACTCCTAGGGACATATGTTGTCATGAAAAGCATCAAAAAGGGTCATAGGTTACCTTATGACCTCTTTTGACCCCTTCAATTAAATCAAATAGGTCCCTAGGGGTCCTAGGACCCCTAGGGACATATCTTGTCATGAAATGTGTCAAAAGTGGTCATAGGTTATCATATGACCCCTTCCAACACAATCAATCAAACCAAATAGGTCCCTAGGGTTCCTAAGACCCCTAGGGACATATATTGTCATGAAATGCATCAAAACTGGTCATAGGTTATGCCATGACCCCTTTCAACCCATTCAATTAAATCAAATAGGTCACTAGGGGTTGTAAGACCCCTTAGGACATATGTTGTCATGAAATGCATTGAAAGGGGTCATAGGTTATCCTATGACCCCTTTCAACACATTCGAACAAAGAAAATAAGTGCCTAGGATTTCTAGGACCTATATGTGTGGAATGTGGCCTCAATTGTAACATGCACACTTCAACATGGTCATGTATACAAATTCATCCTGAGATGAACATGAGATTGTTCACTCGAAGTTGTTCCACCAAGGTGACCTATTGCCTTCTATCTAGAAGGATTTTGCCTATTTGATATCCTCAGATTTGAGGTGTAGGCAACTAGACCCTCTAAGAATGAAGGATTTAAGAGTGTAACTAGTCTATATGAGGATGCAATGTAGTCTAAATGTGTTGTGCAATTAAGCTAAGAACCTATAAAATAAACTAGATTAACCATATGCATTTTTAAGAACTAGATGAGATTAAGCTAAGAATGTAAACCTATGAGAATATGTGAGCTAAAATGAGTATGAAATGTGGTAGCAATTCGATATCAATAAAAAATCAACCCTTTTAATGAGGAAATGGGGGTTTCCTAAATAGAATTCTTGAAATCCTTCAACTATTAAGATCAACTCAGATCAACAGTTAGGATTGAAGCACAGTTTCAGTTATAGTGGAAGATTCCAAATTTAGATGGAGTTAACTACCTCAGATCCTGAGTGCAAGAAATAGTTAACTTGGATAGACTTCAGTGTGAGAGCAAGTGATTTGGATCACTTCTAATTTGATCAATAGTTAACTAGGACTTTCCATTTTGAACTGAAGAGTAGAATTAGGAAAGATATTTAATTTAATAAAGTGAGACATGACCTCATAAATACCTTTTCCATTTAATTAAATAATTTCATTCAATTAATTAGAATAGGCATATTTATTAAATTAAATAAATTTAATTCCTTAGTATATTAGCTTTAGGTGATAATTTAATTTAATAAAGTATAAATACTTTAGATTAAATTAAATTTAAATCAAATAGATTCAATGTGACTAATATGAGTAAATACTATAGGAATTAAATAATAAGTATGATGAATGCAGATTAGGGTTTTCTACATCTGAAAATTTAGTCAAGTAGCGAATGTCAAAACAAGAATTTTCCTATTGAAATAAGACTTCAACATTGATCAGATAGCCCAGAATTGGTATAATGCAAATGAGCCAATTTTGGGGTATTGCATTTTGACCCTCTTTGAATGAATGTGTGAGCAGCATGTTCAATTCAAAGAAAATCAGAAAGTATGATGCGTAGATCAAGAAAAGAGATAGGTTCCAAAACTGATTCCACGAAGACCAATTGATAACCTTTTAAGGACCATCTCTAGAATGGAGCTTAATCCCAAGGAATCCAAGTAGAGCACCTAGATACCTATGTTGATAAGCATTTTAAAGATTGTCTCCAGAATGAAGCTTAACATTTAAGGATCCAAACAGAATGTTTGGGTACCTGAGATTTGATGGCATTTAAAAGATTATCTCTAGAACAGAACTTAAACTTTAAGGATCTAGATAGAACACTTAGGTACCTAAGATTGATAGCATTTAAAAGATTATCTCTAGAATGGAGCTTAATCTTTAAGGATCCAAATAGAACACCTAGATACCTAAAATTGATAGCATTTATAAGATTATCTCCAAATAGAACACCTAGATACCTAAAATTTGATAGCATTTAAAAGATTATCTCCAAAATGAAGCTTAATCTTTAAGGATCTAGATAGAAAACCTAGATACCTGAAATTGATAGTATTTAAAATATTATTTCCAAAATGGAGCTTAATCTTTAAGGATCTAGATAGAACACCTAGATACCTGAAATTGATAGCATTTAAAAGATTATCTCTGGAATGGAGCTTAATCTTTAAGGATTCAGATAAAACACCTAGATACCTGAAATTAATAGCATTTAAAAGATCATCTCTAGAACAAAGCTTAATCTTTAAGGATTCATATAGAACACCTAGATACCTAAAATTTGATAGCATTTAAAAGATTATCTCTAGAATGGAGCTTAATCTTTAAGGATCTAGATAGAAACACCTAGATACCTGAAAGTGATAAAATATAGCAAGATTGAATTATGAGTCATAGAATCATCCCTGGAATGAGGCTTGATCCTTACGAATTGAGGTTTAGATTGTCTGGATCCCTGTAATCAACCGATGACAAAATGAAATAGATGACAAAGATGCCCAAAAGAGGTAAACAGATGCCCCTAGTGATGAGATACCCCAAGCAATGAGACTTAGAATGAGTTGAAGTTCAATTCAATGATGTAATCATTTTTTCCCCTCAGGAGCGAAATGAAAAGATGACACACCAGAAATATGATGTAAAGTAGTAGATGAAGAGGTATAGAGGAAATCCAAGATTCGACAAAATATAGAAGAGATTAGAATGATCAAAAGAAAATTTTGAGTCAATCTACCATGATTTTGAGGTCCAAAAGACCAAGTTTGACCAAAAAGTTGACCAAAATTGACCATGATTAACTTGAGTTGACTATTTCCAAAATGAATCTCAAAAATTCTAGGAATCCCAAAATGTCAAAAAAATTCAGACTACAAAAGTGATTGATCACATCAGGCCCAAAAAAATTTAAAATGCATTTTTGAGACACTTAGGTGTGTCAAATTTTCAATTCAATCCCGAAAATGGATCCAAAGCAGTCGAATTAGCTAGGAGGTGATTTTTGTGAAAATTGGAGCACTTTTCAAAATTAGGTCAAACACTATATAAGGGCCCAAGGGGTCATTTTCAAATCATTTATGCATTTTTTCTTTTGTGAATAGGAGCTCTAAGAGGAAGATGGCAATGAATGTGTGAGATCATCATTTTGAGTGCTCTCGACGACACAGCCAATGGGCAGACTATGGACCTCTAGTGATTCATCAATATCCCAGCTTCATACTTTCATTTTTACATAGTTCAAGGTCATTTATTGCATATTTTGCATTTTTTAGAGTTAGTCAATCGGTCTTTTCATGAGACTATCTTTTCTCATGCAAAAGATAATCTCTTCTCACAAAAAGAAACACTCATCAAGTGATTTCTTGTGCATGTTAGTGGAAGTGCTCATGCAAGATTCACCCACTTCTTGTGCGAAGAACGAGAAATTCCTCTCAATCTTCGCTTGCGAGATTTTTATTTATCACATTAGATTTTGATTTCTCGCGTGAAGAATTTAATTCTTGCATGAAGACATGAAATCTCATGCAAGATCTTGCTATTTTGCGTAAAATCCAGTGATAGAAAAGTGCAATTTTTTCAATTTTTATGTGTTTTAACTTGAAATTTGTAGTTGTTTCTTCATCATTCTACTGTATTGACCAAGTACTAATTGTTTGGTTATAGTTGGTGGTTGTGTATGCAGGAGACCTTTAACGATGTCTCATTTAGATCCCATGATTCACCATATGGAGCTTTGTTACAGAGTCTGACGATGTTGATAGGGAACATATCACCTGATTGGGTCTATCTTCACTATGCCAGATCCCAGCAGTGTTGGTGAATCATGGCATGCTTACTGCCTTGGTCGAGCATTTCCATTCGAAGACGAACACCTTCCATCAACTAGTGGGAGAGATGATGATAACCCCAAAGGATATTTATCGAATACTATAGATAACATTCCACGAGGTAATGGTGTTATATGATGTGGCACCCCGAGTAGGCATAGAGGCATTATTTTCCATTTTTGGGCGATAGTTAGTGAGTGGATGAGCCATCACCTAGGATGAGCTATTACATACTTATGGGTTGATGCACAGATTGTTGGCAATGTTAGCGATCTTCCTTAGTTATTTTCTAATGCTGAATAGGGGGTAGCATGGATTGGAGTGCGATTGGGGAGTTATGCTATAGAGGATGTTGGATTCTCTAGAGATATTTGGGTGGGGTCAGTGCATGCTTGCACACATGTTTTACGAGATGCATGAGATAGTCTTCCATTGGAAGAATACTATGGTCACCAAGGTGTATGTGCTATAGATCTAGGCATGGGAGAATTTACTAATGTGTAGACCCATTCATGAGGATTCTTGCGAGCCAATGGAGCCATACATCTACAGATATCGAGGACACATTACCCAGGTTGCCCTGGGTAAGACTGAGCATTGGAGGACTCATCTTGATGACCTAGTCTCCATCATATGGTGGCTTTGGTGAGAGATAGAGGATTGGGATGATGCTCTTAGGGAGCTAGGCTAGATGCTTTGTTCATGACCACTATTGGACATGACATCATACATTATCAAGAGGTTTTCTATTTCACAGGTGTGGCAGCAATACGGCCAATCACAGGATATCTCACAGGAGTAATGTGCATACGCCAGACTGGAGGAGGAAATAGAGTGGGGATGGCCACCATGACTAGATCTAGGCTAATCCATGATAGATGTGTGCAACTTGGTTGTGACATAGTGGGACTATCTCCCAGAGGTAGTAGATGCAGGGATGACACCTACATATTAGGCTCATTTGACTAGTCACCCATTCCTAAGATTTTTAGATCCTTTGGGGATAGCTACATAGGCTCCCTAGTGATAGGCACCATAGTAGTAGGAGGCACCTTAGTAGTAGGAGAAGTTGTAGCCATAGTCATAGGTCTAACATAGAACTTAGCAAGTGCAAATCTCCCCACAGCATATGGGATCTGACACAGGTGCTAGAAGTAGTGGGATAGAGCAGGGTCAGCGATAGAGGCCAAGGACTGAGGAGTAAGCACCACAATAGTAGGCACCTCAATAGCAGGCCCCTAAATTATTGGACAAGGAGATGTCAAATCAGCTTGTGACAAGGACACAGGACCATGCGGCCCTACTAAGAGAAGATTCATTAGGCCTCCCATTATTTAGAAGATTTGTAGATACAAGTAACTATAAAAGATGAATAGCTTGCAAATCAAGATCAAGAGATTGACCAATGGAGAGAGTGAGCATAGACTGCCAAGTAGATGGTAGAGATGTTGCAAGATGAGATCTATTTATAGATAGCTTGAGCAGCCTATCACTTTATAGTGTACTCGATAGTGGTGCCCAATGATGCTTGATAGGTGCCTCGATTCTCATAGTATGCTCGTGAGTCTGAGGGTGCACAACCTCCCACCAAACCTAACATGCCACTACCTGCTCCTCCTCCTGCTCCTCCCAGAGATGAGGGCATAAGATAGAGTTAGATAATGTGTTCTTGGTTCTCAATTTTGATATCTAGCTATGTATCGATTGGTGTACCAACACCATTTTGATTGATAGCACTCGAATAGCACCCATTTTTTATATTGACACATTTTTTGATATATCTATATATATATATATACAAGATTTTGAGCCGAGTATCACTATGTACATGTCATTTTCTATGTCTACTTTGCCTTGATGTACATGAGATATCAACATGATGATTATGGAATGTATGTGTTGTGTTATGGATGCATATGTACTTTGATGTGATGTGACATGACTATGTAGTGTAGATAATATGATTATATGGATACAATGCATATGGAAATAAACTGAAATCTCATGTAGTGTTGTGTGTTTTTTCTTGATAGTGACAAGTATTCTATCGAGGAGCGTGAACCAATGAACCAAATGCTTGTGCAACCATGGAGAATATGGATATGTTTGAAGAGACCCCCAATCCCCCATCATGAAGAATAGAAATAGAATCACAATCGAATCACATGCTTATGCAAGTGAATTATGTAATGTAAGACTATATTAAATGCAACCCTAGGTTTGGTTACCGAGCCTCGATAATTTATCATCACTGGACATAAACGAAGTTTATATATCCTACAATTACCACTAACTTTACAATCATGGAAATATGAATAGAACACATGTCATAGGTTTGTCGAGATTAAATGTAAGCATTCAAGGCACAAGAATCCAGAATGACCAGAACATTTGTCCCTTTTAATATAGCAAGTTGATATAAGCATCAAAGCATAAACGCTAGGATGACTAGAATGTTGCTTGCATGCAGAGACACCAAACACATGGAAGATCCTTCTTATGCTAAGTAATTGGTAAGTAGTATGTTCACAACGGCCTTTGTATCTATAACCTAGGACAAAAAATGCATCATATATGCTCACAGTGACCCTTACATTTACTTAGCAGGACGAGTATTAGATATTACTGTAGCATAAAAAATTCACTTCAACAGACAAGGAGAAGTACCAAACTTACTAATTTTTCCAATTAAGAGGAGTTGTGGTACACATGGCCATCCAACATGAGATGGAGGCTCTTATAGTGGACACCCCCCTTTCATGAATGTTTCAAATGTTTTGGAACTAAATTGCAAATAGAAAACAAAGAAAAGATCATGCCCCCAATCCTTACTTCTCTAGTCGATAAGGACATCATCGAGTTGTTCAAATGGACATGAGAAAGAAAAAGCAAAGAAAAAAAAGAAAAGCTCAAGATATCCAAAGAATTTCAGCATTATGAGTCCAATGTTTCATGTTATAGGAGTAGTGTTATACATGAATGGAGTAAATCTCTTTAGTAAGGTTGACAATAGTAGACAAACATAGTTAGAATGATTGGTGATTGAAGTAAAGGAGGAATCTTTGAGATGAAGATCCTAAAAAAATACCAAGTGACAATAGATGGACATAAATTAGAATGACTGGTGACTGATGCAAGAGATCTTCCATGAGAGGATCCTAAACAAAACACAGGCAATAGTAGGTAGATATAGCTGAAACAACTAGTGACTGAACTTAAGAGATCTTCCATGAGAGGATCCCAAAACATAACACAAGAAACAATAGACACACATAGCTGAAATAGCTAGTGACTATTGCAAAAGAGATTCTATGAGGAGAATCTTAACAAAGGAGTGGCACCCACAACAGTAGGCAAACATAGCTAAGAAAATTGGTGACTATCATGCAAGGGATTCTATGAGAAGAATCTCAAAAAGAGTGCCACTAGTGACAATAGGTAGACATAGTTGAAACAACTGGTGACTGTCATGAAAACAACTCTATATCACTATAGGTTGTTGCCCCTAAGTCATGACAAGATGTAATCTATGGATACATGAGCAAATGCAGGAACTAAAGAAGGAAATAAAAAGCATGAAAGTGACTGTACAGTAAGCCAGAAGATGTGCTGCAAGATGGAGCATTGGGAACAAGAGGCTCCTATTATCCAAGTTTTCACCTTCTTGGTAGAGCTTCTATTTTTTTTCTACCATGATGTGTGTTCTAGGTCTTCGCCAATGGCACTTTTGTTGTTTATCAAATTTTTTGGATTTTTTCTCTTTTTTTATTATTTTTTTATTTTGTAATTTTTCAATTTTTTTGGTGTTACCAAG
Organism: Cupressus sempervirens; assembly: GCA_028749045.1. Taxonomy (NCBI): domain Eukaryota; kingdom Viridiplantae; phylum Streptophyta; class Pinopsida; order Cupressales; family Cupressaceae; genus Cupressus; species Cupressus sempervirens. The sequence goes on along the minus strand of CM053787.1, from coordinate 678,799,303 downwards.
GCACCTATTGCTAGGTTTTCACTAGGGTAACAACTTTTTTTCAGGAATTTTTCAAATTTTTATGATTTTTTTCAAGACATATAGATATGTAAAAATAGCTGCTAATATCATATCAACTATAAAACTGCTTTAGGTGGAGAGTGTTAATAGGTTCCTTGAGCACTTCTCCTTCGATTGTGGAAAGTTGATAGGTGCTAGATCCATATACTGTAGTAATGATGTAAGGACCAAGCCAGTTTGGTTCAAACTTCGCTTTCTAAACTCATTGTTGTTGATTTTTAGGGTTCTCTCTAAGGATGAGATCACCTAGTTGGAAGTCACGTGGCCTAACTTTCTGATTGTAGCTTCTTGACATTTGTTGTTGATATGTGTGTGGATGATCACATGCCACTTGTTGACATTCATCCAGTAACACTAACTCTTGAAGCTGAGCTATCTTGTAATCATCATTAGTAATAATGCCCTTTATAGAGATTCTTAAGGTAGGAATCTTGACCTCTATTAGAAGCATAGCATCTACTCCATACATCAAAGTAGATGGAGTTGTACCTATTGGAGTCCTAATGCTTGTCCTATATGCCCACAAGGCTAGATTAATATGGAGATGCCAATCTCTCCCAAGTTTGCTAACTGTGTAGTGAAGAATTTTGAGAATAACCTTATTGGATGCCTTAGCCTACCATTACCCTAGGGGTAATAAATGAAAGACCAATGTTGTGTGATTTTGAATTTTTTGCATAGTTCCTTGAGGTCTTTGTTCCTGAATTGCCCTCCATTATCAATAATGATTGAGGATGGTATACCATATCTGCAGATAATATAGTTTGTGATAAAAAGAGGTACAATTTTTCCATTGGTGACTATGAGAGGTACTACCTCTACCCACTTCGTGAATTAATTTGTAGCTATGATAATGAACTTATGTCCATTGGAAGAGGTTGGGTGAATCTAACCCACCAAGTTGAAGGCCCATTGTTGAAATGGTCATGTTGTAGTAGAGGGAATCAGATCTCTGGCTGGAGTGTGGATTAGGTTCCCATAAAGCTAACACTGCTTGCAGGATCTAGGATACTTGATAGCTTCTTGCTCCATTTTAGGCCAATAGTAACTAGCTCTAAGGAGTTTGCGAGCTAGTGTTAGGCCATTTGAGTGAGATCTGTAAATACCCTCATGAACGTCATTTAGTGCATGTTTGGACTCTTCAAGTTCTAAACACCTAAGAAGTGTTTTTTTGAGACCTCTACTATATAGATCATTAGCAATAATAATAGATCGTGAAGCATTATAGATTAGGTAACATTTCTCATTCTAGGTTAGACCTTTTGAAATGGTTTGATTGCAGAGATAGGAATAAATGTGATTGTAGTGGGATGATTCTTTTCCTATAATAGAATAGATCATCCTAGAATTGGGGGTGTCATAGGCTGGGTAGTGTAACTCTTCCACCAAGAACTCATGTCAGAGATCATTTTTAGGCATCTATAGTAGGGAGGCCAAAGTAGCCATGGCATTATTATCTACTCTTGGAACTTTCTAGAAAGTAATGTGCACAAAATACTTCTTCAAGTCATCAACCATGCACTTATATAGAATTATTTTCTCATCCTTTGTTTGGTACACATCATTAACCTGATTGATGACAAGCTAAGAGTCACCAAAGATGTCTAACTGATCCACTCTCCATTTGGTTGCAATTTTCATGTCATTGATGAAAGCCTTGTATTTAGCAATGTTATTTGTACAAGGAAATAGAATCTTGTACACTTTGGGTAATGAATATCTCTGTGGTGTAATGAAGAGTAATCTAGCACTTGATACTTGTTGTGTGAAAGACCCATCAAAGAACATAACCCATGTTTGGTGTGTGAGTGTCAAAATTGACTCATCAGGGAAATCAATGTTCATTGGTAGGAGACTCTGCATAGGTGCATCGACTAGTCGATCTGAAATTTCATGTCCCTTAATAGCTTTGCATTCAACATATTGGATGTCAAACTCACTAAGTATCATAACCCATTTAGCCAATCTTCTTATGAGAGCTGCCTTACTGAGCAAGTACTTTACTGGATCTATTTTAGCTATGAGTTGTGTAGTGTGGGCGAACATGTAGTGTCTCAACTTTTGGGAAGCAAATATGACTACCAAGAAATCTTTCTCAATGATGTTGTAGTTCCTCTCATAAGAGATTAGTGTGCAACTCAAGTAGTAAATAGCTCTCTCTTTATTGTCATTGTCTTCCTGAGCCAATAGGATTCTCAAAGATGTTTCAATTACTAAAATGTACAAAAGAAAAAGCTTCCCATGAATAGGAGGCATCAGGATTGGTGGAGTGACAAGATATTGTTTGATCTATGTTAAGCTTTGCTCATAATCCTAGCTCCAATTGAATTTCACACCCTTATGTAAGGTCTTTGTGAAGGGTTGTGATCTATCTACCAATTGTGAGATAAACCTGCAAATAGACTTGAGCCTTCCTTTTAGACCTCTCATCTGACTAATGTTTTGAGGTGGTGGCATGTCCATTATTTCTTGTACTTTCTATGGATCGACCTCAATTCCTTTTGCAGAGATGATGTATCCTAGAAACTTTCTTGATGTGACACCAAATGCACATTTCTTACGATTGAGTGGCAAGCTAAAATTTTCCATGCGATCTAGGATGGGTCCTAAATCTTGCAGATGAGTATTTTTTTTGGTGCTTTTGACCAAGGTATCATCCACATAGTCCTGTATGGTCTTATACATCATGTCATGGAAAATTGTAGTTACTACTCATTGATAGGTTGCTCCAACATTTTTCAAGCCAAATGGCATTACATTCCAACAAAAGGTCCCCCATGCACATGTGAAAGCAATTTTCTCTTGGTCTTCTGGCATGATTTTTATCTGATTGTAACTAGAAAATCCATCCATAAGTGAGTATATCTCATAGCCTGTCATCATGTCCACTATCATATCAATATTGGGAAGTGGAAAATTGTCCTTAGGACATGGCGAGTTGAGATCACAAAATTCAGTACAAACCTTGATAGATTTATCATGCTTGGAGACTGGAACAATACTGGATACCCATATAGGATAATCAATTGCATGCATGAAACCAGCTTTTAGAAGCTTCTCCAATTTTTCTTTGACGAGCAATGCAATGTGAGGATGCATTTTATGAAGTTTCTCTTTAACTGGTTTAATGTTATTGGTCTAATTATTTACATAGTAACTTGTCTTAAAATCATGGTAAATAATTAGATGTGAGTCCTTTATTTGATCCTAGGGTCTCAAGTTTTCGGACTTGTATTTTTGATATCTTTTAAAATTTGTAAAAAAACCCTAGGTCTTGCCCTTTTAAATTTATCTTGGCGTGAAGTCTTTTAAAAGTGGTCGAATATTCTTTCCTACCTACTTCAAAGTCATTGTTGTGTCTTTTTGAAAAGGTTTTATCTCACCGTTGGATCTCGTTGGATCAACGGATGTCGCATACTCGCTATGAAAAGTTGTAATGCTATTTACCTTAGTGATGTAGTGAGCATTGAAAAATTTTGTCATAATATTGATAACGTGGTCCATTGCCAAAAGAGTGTATTAATTTGAAAAAAATATGGTCATGTGTTCTGCCCTAGGGTTGTCAATATTAGAAAGGATGCATAGGGAATAATTTGCAAGGGATCTCATCAAAACCTAAGATATTTTGGCGAGTCGCTACTTCACGACCGAAAAATAATTAATTTTCCTAGTAGCAATTTGGCGAGTGCTCAAAATTTAAAGAAATTAGCTAGATTTTCTTTTAAACATTGATGTGACAATGGTGTTCACCATGTAATTTCATAAATATGCACGACCATCCTCTCTGACAACAATATTAATTGGTGAAGTTTCAATTACTATGTTACATGTTCTCCATCACTAGAATTTGTTATTCACTAGAGGTTGCTACTTCACAACCAAAAAATCATCAATTTTCCTGATAGCGACATGGCAAGTGCTGAGATATTACACGAGATGGTGTTTTCTTAAAAAGGGCAGTGATTTTGGGGATTCCAAGGAAGATATCTTACAAATATGCTTTTATTTCTGTGACAGTTGAATCAACCATGGTTATTTTGTTTCTATTTTTCTTGGTACCAATTTTTGATGGGTTGCTAGAAGTTGCTACATTACTACCTAAATGTAAGTGATTTTCACTAGTAGTGAAGTAGCGATCCAGCTAAAAAAACAACAATGCAAAAAAACCAAGAGGGAGTGATATCATAAGAACTTCAAATTTTATATATATATATATATATATTCCAACATGTTAAGCCAGCTCAACATTAGCAGTGACTTGGACCCACGCCCCATTCAAAAAACATGTGAAGGATCTTGATCATTAGATCAAGCATGGATCAATGATACTCGCTATCTCGTAATGGAAAGATGTGCACTTGTTATGTATAGCGAAGTGGCGAGTAAGGGTCCTACTACAACTTAAAAGATTCATGAAATTTTCATGCCCTTAGATCAACTTCCAATCTACAGTTGTCGCTATCTCGCTATGAAGATTTGCACGAAGATTATGTATAGCAAGTTAGAAAATGAGGGACCCACCATATTCCTTGTAAGATCCATGTCAAATATCTATGACACGATCAAAGTAGCATCAATGGTTGTCACTATCTCGCTATAGCAAGGTGCTCAAAAGATATACATAGTGAGGTATCAACTTGATGACACATGTCCCCAGTCATCAGTGGGCCCGAACTAAAACACCAACATTGAAGGAAAGGTAGAAGTGGAAGTTGTTTATTGGTTTGACTTCCAACATGTTAGGGGGAAGGATGAGTCAGCCCAATTTTCTTTTGTGGATCATAGGATTTTTTCAAGTATCAATGATGCAAATTCAAAAGGAAATACGATGCCACCCTATTTTTCAAATCTATGCATTTATGATGAATGAAAGCTTCACGTTCAAGAAAAACATAGTATAATATAGGGAATTTTACCATTTCCAATCTTGTGCAAACAAAGATTTCACATTTCTTGGGCACCAAAGCCTACTAATGATATTGTGATAAGCCTAAAAAAGACATGAAGCAACCCTCCTTGGCTGTGAGTTACTAAAGAGGTTTGAAGAAGAAAAATTTGGGTAAATCAGGTAAGTACTCATATTATAACCTTTGTAGCTTTCTGATCCTCATAAAATATAGTCAAGATGCCTCCTAAGAAAGCATTTTTTGGGCAAGTAAATTATATGGATAGGAATGTTCATGATAATTTGTTGGAATTGCTCCCAGAATCCACTACTGAACCTGCACAAGTTAAGAAGTTAATTTCCTTGAACCCTAGGCTTAAGATTGTTGATGGTCTGTATGATAAAGGGAATTGGGTTAGGGATGCAACAACTACACAAAGCAGTCTTGTTTTGTTCAAAAAATGGTTTTTCGAAAGGAATTTGTTTGCCCCTCATGCTAATGTCTAGAATTTTGATTTGGGAAAGCTAGTAGTTCTAAGTGTTTTCATGGATTATGACTTGCTTGAAGCCATTGCCAAGAATTATGACCAAGCTATTAGGGTGGTGAGAAGAATTGATGGTGTGCCTCTAATCTCAATTAGTCCTAAGGAAATTAGGGAGGTTTTTCACCTAGAGCCATTATCAGATTATCATGTGCCAATTAATCTATCAGAATTGAAAAATGAATACAAGGCAAAAAAGGATGTGATTAGGGGAGGTGTACTGAGGGAAAACATTGGCACAATTAGAACTCTGCCAGTAATCATTGCAGCCTCTAGGAAACCGTTTAAGAAGAGTCTTTTCATTTCCTGGGCTGTAGAGATATACAGGACCCTATGTCATGTTTTTGGTGAGGATGAGCAAGATTTCATGTCCATTGGCTTATGTATATGATGGTTCAAATTGCCTCTTTTGTTGTAGATGTTATCTTTTATTTTGCCTTCTTTTTTGCTAAAGAAATCAATGTTGGTTTGGTTGGGATCACCAAAGGAAAAGTGGAGAAGACCTTTGGGCACTATTCTTTGTTGATGCATATGTTCTTATTTAAAGGGGTGGCATACTTTGGTAAAGAGATGGAATTGAATAAAGAGGAGAATGGAGAAGCACTACCAATCCAGTTGTGGAGTATAGATATGACCTGGGATGCAAATAATGCCAGTTTTGTTAGATTTGATAGGTATTTTTCTTCTAAATTGAGATGCCTCATATTGAGTGACAATCCCAAGATCCCTAAGGTATTAGTGAACCTCCTTAGGCCTATGGACAACCCCCATAACTTAAAAATTTCACACAATTGGGGAGATATCATTCCTTACTCTATTTCTACTATTTTCAAAATCTATGGTTTTAGGGGGAGCCCTCATGTTTTGCCCTACCAAATACCTTTAAAAGTAGGAATGGATAAAATTTTGTGGCAGTTAGGAGGAGTAGAGGAGATGTTTCTGCTAAAAAGGTCTCTGGGGTCCATTTTTCCTAGTTGCATTGTGGCACACCAATTTGTGATCACCAAAGGGGGTTGCATATTTTTACATAAAATTTTGGATTAGTATATGATGCCTATCTCCCATCCCCATTTTTGTGATTCTAAGGGATTCTTTAATTAGACCTTGAGGCATAGAATTAAGTTGGGGCAGGTCAAACATGATTCATATTATCTAGAGGACATTATAAGGAATGAATTCTCATTGCAAGAGAAAGAAACTAAAAAGGAAAAATGGAGAGTTTATTCCTGGGTTTTAGAATTTATTCATTGTTTTGATCATAAATATGGTCCTCTAAATAATACTAATATAGAGGCCGATAAAATAAATAAGCTCATGAATACCTTCCCTAAAATAATGGAAGCTATGAATGAGAAGGAGGAGGTTGGCTTTCACTCCTAGTATAGGAACTGGTCAAATGATTGTTCAAAAGAAACCAGGTTATACTGTGATTCAGAATAAAAGGCCTCCTGTGGAAAAAGGAAATAAATGTTGTCCAAGAGGAGAGACCTAATGAACTTTCTCTCAACAGGTAAAAGGTAATGCATGAAAAGAGCCCTCAAGTTGAAGAATATTCACCCACTCAATCCCCTTTAAGGATTGAAGGAGAGTAGCTCACTTGTGAGCAAATTGAGCAGATTGGATCACAGGGAGGCATTTTTATTACTCAAGCAGAGTTAGAAGAGGGAAACCCTCAAGAGCCTCCTCCACCAAGTTTGGATCTAACAATAGCCGACTATAGAGGTAGGGAATTGGACCTTGTGTTAGAATAGGCAAGTCATCAATTTTTAGCTAATGACAGTTTTGTAAGATCTAGGGCTTTCCAGCAATTTGTATGGAGGATAAACATGAATAATTTTGAAGAAAGATGTAAAAGGATGAAAATAGAGCATCTAGAAATGGATGAAGCCTCCATTGAGAACCAATCAAAAGATGAAATGATAAGAGAGTTTTAGAATATAAGCCCTGAATAGGGAAGACAAATGGTGAAGGCATCTAACATTTTGTTATTACCGAATTGGGAAATTTTTGATGCCTTAGTTTTCAATTCTATTTCAAATAAATTAAATTTACAAGATCAGAATAAAAAGGATTTCCAAGCTACTTCCTTTGTTAAGGGTCAAGCCGCATTGGTTAGTTGGTCATTAAGAAGAGGGTCTAGAGCCACACTATCACAACCAGATGACTTTGGGTTGATGGGGAACATAATTGTAAGGAGAGTGGCTGAGACTTCTCATGTACAGGTAGCACATTGGAATGTGGACTCATCCTAGTTTGTTTTGGCCACTGCTAAGAAAGAAGAACATGCCATGTTTGAATTGTAGAGCAAATATGAAACACTTCTTGAGGCCTACAATAAAGAGGTTAAAAAGAGGATTGAGCTTGAAAATGAGCTAATGAGGAGGTCAACAACACCAAGAATAACATACCCTTGCCCCCCAGTTGAACCCTCCAAATCTACCCCCTTCATAGAAATACTAGATACACCACAAAGGTCATAGTACTACAAGACTAAATATTTTGAAGAAGAAAAGAGTAAACTACGGGCCCTAAATGTGGAGTTGGAGGAAAAATATGAAGATAAATTAAAAAAAGCTCTCACATATTTGGGGGACAAAGTTGAATGGTCACTAATTCATTATTAGTTGGTTAGGGTGATCAGTATCTGGGAGGAGTTGAAAGCCAATGATGAAGCTTTAAAGCCTATTGTGAATAAATCGGTGAGAAGGGAGAAAGAAATGACATTTTTATGTTACTCTGTCATAAAAAATTCTTATGGTCAAATTGAAAAAACCTTTGATATTTTTTCTAATCTTTCTAATTTTGATAATAGGAGAATTCATTTATAGAGAATAATAGTAGGCTACTTGAACAAGTACAAGAGCCAAAAGTTTAGTTTATTTCCTCGCGCCCTAGATAGGAGAAATAATTTGAAAATTAAAGAAGAATGGGAAAAAGAACTTCATGATATATTTTGTTTAAGGATGAATAGAATTTTAAATGAGACAGGGCATGCTTGGTGGGCTACCACAACTGAAGAGATAGGGTAGTCCAACACAACTGGTTCCCACTTTCCATCGTGAAGGAATTGGATGGAAAGTCAAGAAACTAAATTTTGACAACTTTGCATGAAGTCATGGCTTTGAGTGAAGTCTATGGCACAATTCAAAAGTGGTTTCTCACTTTACAGCTTCGTTCAAAGTTTCTACGAGCAAAGCACTTCAAACGAAGATGGCTTCACATGAAGCCTCCAAAATGAAACTTTTGTCCAGTTTATTAAAATTCACCCTTTTTTTGCCATTTGGAGGGCTCAAACAAGGGCCAAATAGGTCTAAATTTTTAAACTAAACTTGGAAAAATATTCTCCTTTCAATAAGCATTCTAATGAATATATTTTTAGCATATATTGTTTTGATTATGATGTTATAGTTATAGTTTTAGTAAGTATAGGTTTTTAAATCATTTTAGAAACCTTAATTCAAAGCTTCGAAAAAATATAAAAATGAAGAATAAATTTTTTGAAAAATATGAACATCAAAGCTATATGTGTTAGCTTTCTAGCAAATCAAGAAAAATGTTATTTGTAGTGCCTGCCCCTAGGTCACATTTTTGCTGTCATTGTTGAGCTCTTTTAGAGCTAGTTTCATGTTCATGGTTAGCAACATTGTTTTGAGACTATCAGATATTGTGCTATGGATTCAGTTGATATGTGATGAGATTACTTGGTAATTTATATTTTATGGTTGCATGATGATTATTCAGTGATTTCAGTTATTGATGATGATTAGTAAGGGGTATGTGCAGGATCATGGTGTACCAAAAAGTGGCGATCTAAAAAATCTATAGTTCTAAATTATCTCAAACCATTTCAAAATCTATTCCAACATTTTTCCCACCCACCCTAATACTAAATGAAAATAATTAATATCTTTATAAGGTCTACTATATTTTTTGATACCAAACCTATATGGTCAACTTTTAAAACATCCTAAAAATATGTTTTTGGCCTGTTTTTATGTGATTTTTACTTCAAACATGTAGCTAACGACTTTTTTTTTACCGAAATTTGATGAAATGAAAAGAGTTTCTTAAGAATGTTCTTATCTTTCCATGAATGTAAGGTTCGTCAAATTATGAGTTTAGTAAGTAATTATTACTTATTTTCTAATGGAGTTACATATAAAGTGTTGAATGACACACTACTTGAAAAATAACTATAACTTTCAAATGGTACAACATTTTTTAAATCCAAAAGATGAATCACATTCTATGTTTCTTTTACTATAAGAAAAAAAAATGGAAAATTAAATTTTACATAGTTTTGAATTAGTTAAGGTGGTCAGACACAAGAGTTCTTTTATTCCAAAAATACTAAAGTCAAAAATTAATTATTTATTATTTATTTAAAATAAAAATACCCAAAAATATGTGTCACATCCAGGCATGAGTCTACTACTTATATCTAAAATATTAATTTAAAAATATTATCATTTGATTTTGATTAAGGTGGTTAGACATACGTCTACTTCTTATTTTTGTTCTGAAATTTTTATAATATTGCATTAAAATTCAAAATTTTGACCAATCAATTTTTATTTTTTTGAAATAAATCCTAGTAGTTTAGAAACTAGATTCAATTTTTTAGAGATTCTTTTCTCTCAACTTTTTGATATAAAGTTAAGAACAAGTAGAAAATTGCACATCAAGTTGACATAACCCTGTTTTTCTAATTTTTAATTGCCACTTAAGGGCATAGTTTGGTTGACCATGATCTTGCACATACCCTAAGATGATTTATTATCATATTTGTTTTCTTATGGATACTTACCTCATACTTTCATGTGTATGGTGTGTGTGTTTGCTATTATGTATGGCATGTTTGATGTGGTTAAGGAAGGGAGTCATAGTCACCTGTTAGTCAGGATCTACACGATGCACCACTTCCTGCCATTGCCTATTTAGCTTAGTATATATTGTGCTTGTACATGCATGGTTTTTATGTAGGTTGCAGGTACCAAGTATCGACTTCTTTGAATTGCCAGGATGAGCGTACCCTATCACATTATCTCAATGATAAGAGAGGGGAGATAAATTCTCAAGTCTGAATCTCAACCCTTTAAGCCATTTGTCTTAATTGGAAAATTAAGACAAGTATCTGAGTTGAGTATCCTCTGAATACGTTGGATAATGTAATTCATGATATTAACTCTTGGTTTGATTTTGTATGTATTTTGGCTATGATGGGTTTTTGTAATTTACCTTGTGAGTCTTTGATGTATTTTCTATTAATTAAGCCTAATTAAAAGATTTAATTAATGGTTTAATTTAATGGAAAATTAATATGATATTTGAATATTTATTTTATTTAATTAATTGAGAAATTAATTAAATAAAATAATTAAATTTGAAAATAAAAGTTATAAGTTTAAATTTGGAATGTGACAATATTTATTTTAATAAGAATATGTTTGGAGTTTATTTTTAAATAAATGACTAAATAATATTATTATTAAAGCTAATAAATATTTTAGCAATTAAGTTTTGAAAATGAAATTTAAAAGTGGAAAATATATTAAAATTATTAAAAGATTCTAGATTTCATGTAATTAATATATATATATATATATATATATATATATATATATATAAAGATTGAAAAGTGGAATTATTATAGTTAGTGCATAAGATTTAATAAATTAATAAATTAAATTGGAAAGAGTAAAGTAAATATTATATTAATGATTGTGCATTATTTTAATATTTAGGAGTTTGCAAATTCTCAAGAGTTGTCATGTAGACAACACAGAAGTTTGCACTCTAAGAATGCACTAGTTGTCTACACTTGAGAGTTAGCATTTTATTTGAGCAATGGTGTCTACAACCTTAAGACTCATCTAGAAGGTTGGAGAAGACTCATGCTTAGTTGTCATGCTTATCTTCTAGTTTTTTCTAGAGACACTCTAGATGCATCTTAGAGGCTCTCCTAGTGTGTTTAGACAAGCTTCAAGCTAAAAAAATGGAAGCTTCAAAGATTACATGCATTTGAGAAGCTCATATGCTTCTACATGCTCATATGTTTCTACATGCTCCAATGCTTCTTCAAGCACTTCTAATCACGTAGGAATTTCGGTTGGCTTGGATCTTGGAAGAATTGCGAATGTTGGAGAAGGAAGGGATTCTCTATGGACTTCTGAGGCATGGCAAATTAGCATCAATGTCCAGGTGCACTTGTGATAATCACATATTCTATTTGCACTCTTTCTCTTCTTGTCTTTATTGTGTCTGTTATATGTGTATAAATATTCTCTATGATTAAATCTGAAATTTGAAATTGGAATCTAGATATTTTATTTGGTTGAGAAGAAAACAATAGAAAACTCTAGATCCAATTGAGGAGGAAATTAGATCTGAAACGGGTTTGGGTTCGAATTAGAATCAAATTGAGGAATAGATTTAGAAAGGGTTTTAAATTTTTATAATCAAATCTATTAGAAGAATTAATGAATTAATTACCCTTTTGGAAGAGTTCGTAATTCGTCTAAATAGAAAGCCCTTCTTATATAAATTGGATATATATGTTCTCCTTTCTTATATACATATGAAATTTGTATACATACATACATACATACATACATACATACAGACATACATATATATATATATATATACATATATATATATATACATATACATATACATATACATATACGTATATACATACATATACGTATATACATACATATACGTATATACATATATATACATATATGTACATAATTGTTTAAGAAAATGCAGTGGATAATTCTCTTAATTAAATCCAAAAAAAAATGCACTATTGAAACATTATTTAAAATGTTTTATAAAACAAAACTAAAATTTTAATATATATTAAAGAAAGGCAGGGAGGCATGAACCCATACCCCCACCCCTCTCATGTCGCACGAGCTGGCAGCTCTACTGCCGTAGACACTGCGACAATAGTGCTATCGCAGGTCTGCGTCAGCACACTGCTTCGGTACTGTCGCTCCATACAGTGGACAGTCGTGATGCACAGCCACGGTGGTACAGTCTGCCATGCCAATTATTATTTTTAAAAGATATGTGTTTAATATTTAGTATATTATGTTGTGTTATTCATATTTTATGAAATATGAAAACGTTATTAATATATATATATTTTTTTATTTATTTTTTTTATTTTTTTGAATGTTATTAAATATTAATAATTATTAAATTTTATATATATATATATATGTTAATACTAATATGTATTAAATGTTAATTGTTATATAATAATGTTTTTATATTAACAATGTTTAAAATAAAGTAATAATAGTAATTTGTTAATTATTAATGAAAGGAGGAGGGACGTTAACATTGTGTTATGTCTAGAATTTAATAATTAGATAAGTCTAATTAATAGGGAATGTTATAGCTCTTAGTTATTGTTGTCGATATTATTAGAATTGCGAACCGATTTGTTATCCTATTATTAGTTCTCAATAAGGAGATAATGAAAATGATTAAAGTCTTTTGAGAGAAAATTGGTTATTGTAGTGGAATAGAATTTAATAAACAACTTAGATTAATTAAGGTATGATATAAATAGAAGTTTTGGATTATGCAATTATTGTTATCGATAATATTGGGTTCATTAGAATTGCTAATTGATTGTTGGAATTCAATGGGTAAGTTATTTATTGGAGATCAAAATTAAATGGGGAGCGATTAATGGAAATGAACTCATTTTATAATGCTGATGTTTAAGTAATAAAGTCAAAACTTAATCAAAGAGAGATTATCAATTATTTAAGTTATTCAAATATTTACCCTTAGCTGATCTTAGAATGGTTGATCTTAAATTATAGCAGGGGTTAAACTTTAATTGACTCAACTTTTAAATGGGATATCCATACGGTAGTAGAAAGTCCTCTCACTTGATAATAATCATTGAATTATTAGTCATGATATTTCTAATTAAGTTATGCGGTAGAGTCTTAATGTAAATGAATATGGATGATACATTGAAAACTATTAATATCAGAGAATTGGTTTATAGTTAGCTATTAATCATCTGATATTCATTGGGTCATTGATAAGTTTATGTAATTATTAATTAAATTAATTAATTAGATTTAATTAATAATTAAGTTATGTAACAAAGTTTTAACTGATATGCTAATATTGATTCCTCTAGCAAAGTTGTTAGGTATTTACATTGAAGTTGATAAGTCTTATTCTAATGACTTGAATAATGACTTTAGATATTTTAATGATTGTTAATGATGATTTAATTAAGAGACTTAAATTTTAGTAATATTTAATTAAGTTTTAATTAAATGATATAGGGTCATGGATTGTGTACCTATGCGCATTATTACTTAATTTAATGATTTAATAAAGCATGGCATTTTAAGTAAGGCTAGTTAGTCTTGTTGTTATCTTCTTATTCAAAGATTGATAACTGGCTCTCTTATAATATAACGAATAATGATCCTTGATTTATATTGAAAAGTTGAAGTAACATTAAAGAAGAGTTAATCAATTAGAATATGGATCATAGTTAAATAAAGAGAACAAGTTGATTAAGGGTCAATGATGATCAGTTTAATGAGTAAATTATTTATCCTTAAGTTATTCTTAGAATATTATTTTAAAATAATACTATTAGGGAACAAATGGGATGACATGTAGGTCAAATGGTAAATCCTATACACTTGAAGTATTCTTGAAAATAGAAAATTGGAAACCTCTACACTTAACTCATCCATGTGATATTAGTAAAACAAAACATGTGTTTGCATTGTGTTTTCTCTATGCTTCTTATTTTGGGTTTTGGGTTGACTAGTGTTGACCAGTCTTAGGTTGTTACCAGAGGCTCGGGGGTTATGAGATGTGATGGCATGTTGATCTTATTTGGTCTTGATCTTTCTAAACCCAACCATGGTTATGTGATGGAATGCTCTATGAGATGTTTGTAATTACTAATTGTTATAGTTGAGATTCTTATGAATGAGACACTTGAGCTAATCATTTTTGAGTCATCGATCAGTTATCCCTAGATTACTTTCTAGTTGCCATGATGGGACTGAAATGTTGATTTATTTCTTGATGATGTCATGTTGTGACATGTTTGACTCAACCATTTTGGAGTCTTCGATCAATATGATTTTGAGATATTCTTGGTTGCTTGTTGAGAACCAATGGATACTTATGATTATCAGTGATGCCTTCAGGTGCCAATAGAGAACTGTTGTGGTCATGATTTTCTATGGATGCTTTTTAGATGCTCATGGAGATTTGATTATCCTTATTGGGGATATTTGATGCTTTTATCATGGATATTTGATGATTCTTTTTATGGATTTTCTTTCCATTCGCTTGTATAGGACTGGGGTGATTTATGATTCCATGAGCGTAGGGTAGGTTATCTACTTGTAGTGTCGGGAAGTGGCTTGCAATGGGGGTCAGGGCCCTAAGTGGCTGCCAGGATAACTCATTATAAGTTTGGTTAATAACTGATAACATTTACACACTAAATGGAGATTAAATGAACCTAAAAAGATAATTGTTTTGATGTTCTTGCCCATGCCTTGAGTGCTTGTACAGACTAGGATGGGAGTAGAGAGAATGCATGGTTGCGACCTTGCATTCCATAGTATCCCTCATCAGTATGAGAGGATACTAGTGGCTGCATGAGATTAGTATGGACCAGTGGAGTTTAGCTAACTGCCAGGATAACTTGTACATGATAAATGTGATGACACTTTCTCACTTGCATAGTAGGTTCCTACATGTCATTGTGTGCCTCTGGGAATTAGATGTCAATTTTGTGATTGGAACCTTTGAGTTAGTATACTTTTAAGATTCCTGGACTTAGAGAGTATCTTTGCTATGTGATTTTGATAACCTGTTTGGGACTTGAGATTATCTCCTCAGCACGATGGGAGTGGACCACTTAGGTACCACACGGTCAGGTGGTAGTATTTTTCCACTCTTATCATTTGAGATCTGTTGGGGACACCGTGGCTGGAACATTCTTGGTTGGTATTTATCTTCATTCTGTTCTTGGATCATTATGATAGATGATATACCTCATGATAGATGTTTTTACTAGTGTGTTTCTTACATTGATGATTTACATATGTTAGATGATGTTATCTTATGCTTTACTTTGCATGTTAGTAGGATGTTTTAAGAGTGGCATTCCTACTATGATAATACCGATGATCTCTTCGATGCTTTGGAATGTTATGCACGGAGGGATGGCTAGGATCCACGATGGTCTAATGATGCTATTTACGATTGGGAGGAACCGTGCACTTAGTTATTTATGTTTTTGATGTATGGTTATCTCTTATGATGGATGTTTATATCTTATGTGATGATGTATGATTTTTGGTTTCATTTATGTTATTGCATCATCGATTAATATTGGATGATGATGTACTTTATTTACATGGATGTTTATTCTTTTAAGCTTTTTTATACCCTGTGACATGTACAGTGGATGATTGAGCAATCTAAAATGTAATTACTAAAAGGAAACTTGTAATATTGTTTAAGAACATTGGATGTAACATTGCTAAGGATGTGATGTTACATGAATAGTTAATTTAGAGGTGGTACAATGTTAAGGGATCTTTAAAGAATGTAACTGTTATGTATGTTATGTTTACTTTCATTTGAATTGTTGCTATTGTTTCCGTTACTATGTATAAGTTGTGAATGGTTTATATTTCATGTTTTTAAAAAAAATTTGTTTGGAAAACTTAGTGAAATTCTTTGGATCCCTTGGTGGGGCATTACATTATTTTGATAAATACAAGTCAAGTTATATTGATCAAAAGCAACCTATGTCTAAATTATAGTTACTGTCACTTTGACACTAAATAAAATCGTCAATTTTTTACAAAATTGAACAAAATGTGTTAGATATCAATGTTACTATTCTAGCCTTGAAATAATTTTGTAATTATCAAATTTTAGAAAAAAGTTATGTGGATCAAAATACCCATCACTTTTTTAAAATGTCAATTTTCGTATAAACCACTTCTCAAAGGAGATGAAAAAATGGACTTCAAATAAAATTATTTAAAAAAATTAAAAATATCATTAGAAACTAGATAGAAAATGCTAAAAAACACTAGTTTACATCATCATCAAATTCTCTACGGTTTTTTAGTAATATGTATTTGAAAATGAAGTTTTTGTTTAAAATGTCTATTTTAGTGTCAAACTTGGCCAAAAAGTGGGAACCATTACCATGGGACTACCGGATAGTGAAAGACCAAATATTCTTTGATTCTTTAAAACAAGATTTTGTTGATATTAATAGGAAGGCATAATACATTATTAAAAGGCAACAAGATACTCTGTAGTTCAATTGGCAAGATGACACCTTGTTTGACAAATGGATGATAGAAATAGCCCCTGATGAATAGTTTGACAAAAGTAAAACTGATAGTGATGAGGTGCAGGGTGATGAGATCCAAATCATTGACATCATCACTACACAAAGCCAATAGGAAGAAGAAGACAAGAATGATCAATCACTTTTAGTTGCAAGCCTGGGCCCATAGGATGCTAACACAACGAAAGAAGAGGGAAAAGTAGAAGTTACTCCCATAGTACAAGATGGAGATGGTGAAAACCTAGGGATAGAGATTAGCCTACAATTATCAAAACAAATTTCATTATTGGCTAGCTTGGTAGTTGCATACAAGAAGGAATCAGAGTAGTGGCCAAATCAACAACATTAGAGGATGTGACAGAAGTAGACCCACAAAAAGGAATGTTTGATTTAGAAATCTTCTGTACTCACATTTTTTTCATTTTGTGATAGGTGTATGTAAATATCTCTTGTAAAATACACCTATCTTCTCTTAGCCTGAAGCTTGTTGCATCTCACATTATTTAAGTGAGATTCAAGGGCTAGAGGAAGGGTCTAATTTCTAATTCTTTTTGTCATACTTAGTCTTTTTCAGTCCAAGTAATTTGAACAAGCTTTATAATGTATTTTCTCTATAAGTTTATGGGAATACATTAATATAGAATGATCTTTGTGTTTCTTTGTATGGTCATTCTGAGTTTATTGCAAAGTGTATACAATTTTCAAAGAAGATGAATACAAATTATGAGTTCTCCCCATATCAATTCTTGCTAAAGTTTGTCTCCTTTTGGTTACTTAGTCATCTGGATGTTGTATGAGTAAAACTTGTGCAATTGAATACAATCCTTTAGGTTGTATATCTTTGCATCACTACTATTAGTTCAATGAATTGAGTAGATGCTTTGATGAATTCGATAAGGTTACTGTAGTAATGAGAAGGATGTTGTGAATGATGGATTCCAGTAAGAACTACTGATAATATTTGTTGTAGTGCAAAAAATTAGATCTATAGATTTTAAGTAGACTCTAAACCCTAATGGATTAGGTACTAGTCAAATTGAATCAGCTAAAAGAGAAATAGATTATAAATGGGTATCAAATGCAAAATTTACAATCAATTTTAATTTTATTTCCTGAAGATCTTCAAATTTGGTCAATACTTGTTTGCATGAAATATTCTAGCCCAAGTTAGCCACTATTGCAAAGAATACCTGCAGATCTATAGAAGATTTAATGACCAAATATGTTATATGGGATGTATTATGTTTAAAATATCACCATTAGCTATGTGGTTGTGGATTGAGGATGAGAATTGGAATGAAACTAATATAGTGTCCATACAACAACATTCAAATTTAGTCATCCCTTAGGTATACCCACCTTGGTCTTGCAAAGCCTAAAGAGAAGGAAACCATTCTTGGTTTTGTTGATGTTGGGTCCAAATGGTTTGCATATGTAACTAAAAATAAGAAATGGCTAATCCTTAGGTTGCATAAGTATTTTAATTTTGGTATTGAGGTTCTCTATTGCTCAGTAGTTTTAAAACACCAACAGATGCCTGGTGCTATGGGCAAGTGATGCACGATAAGATCAGGATCTAGTCCTAGCATGTTGGAGTATGGCCAAGAAAAATTTATCTTCTTTTCTTTGAAAAAGGAAATGAACTCTTCCTTTTCTTCAAGTAACAATGATTGTGCCAAATATATCATATGAGGATGTTCTTCTGTACCCAAGTTAATTGGTTGTGTTGGCTCTATCAACATTGATGATCTCCCCTGAAAGTGACTTGGAAGTGCATCAAATATCTCATCCACAGGTGCCTCAAAGAGGTTTTCACCCTTGGATACGTCTTTTTTTTTTACTTTTTTGGGTTTTGATACTGCCACAATGTGGTTTTCACCATCAGACCTTTTGCATTTTTCTTTTTAATTATATGACTAAGATATTTGATGTGAGCTTCAATCATGTTAACACTTTGTTCATTGGTGGAAGACATTACAAGTTCGATAACATTTAGGTAGAAGGCGAGAGCATAGTCATTCTAGAACATGGGGACTTCACTTGATGCATTAGGGTTCCAGTCTATAAGCTTAGGATGTGTGAGTGAAAGAGTAGTGGTTGGTTCAATTGCATTCACAGTATAGTCATTAAGTGCTTGGATCAGTAATTTGAAATCTACGACAACTTTGTCCACAGATGTGTTTGAACACCTTTGACTACTAATTTTAGCAATTGATAACTCTAGGACACTAGTGGGTTTAGACCCATTCGACCTAACCCTAGATGTTTTTCCCACTTTGATTTGGTTTTCATAGACATGTACTTGGTTAATGTCTTTATCAGTAGTCACTTCTGAAAGTGAGTCAAACTCATATTCCTTAGAATCAGTGCTACATGGTGAGAGACTATAGAACTCCTCAATAGTGATAGGGACATACTCGCCTTCATCATCTGGGTTCTTACACAGATACTCAATACATAATGAGTGACGAGACTCTCCCTTTTCTGAATGATCTTTGGGTTCTTTAGTATTGTCCTCAAAAGAATCACTAGTATCATCCATAGTGCTAACACATGGCACAAAGTCATCTGGCTTAGCAAAGAATTTAGTGAGATCATGAGTAATAGGATAAGGATAGGGATCCTCATCGTTAGATTGTTCCTCTTGAGTGTCTAACTTAGCTTGTGACTCATTTCCAAATGAACTCTTAGGCTCTAGTATGAATTTATTAGGTCCCAAATAGAAAGGAACCTTCTTAAATCCTAGGCTAGTTGTATCACTATTGCTTTGAGTTGATGCCTTGATAGGATCAATTAGACCATTTTTATTGCACCCAATAAGGCCAATTCCCTTGTAACCAAAATACTTCATAAGCCTAAGACCAGGTCCATATTTCTCAGGAGTGATTTCTCAAGCTTACTCTATTAAGTCTATTGGAGCCTCTTCTTTGTAAAGCCATACAAAAATGGATCTATTTTCACTTTCATCCTCTAAAGGTACTATAGCCTTGACAAAAGTTCCATTATACTTAGTCTAAGGTGTTAGCATGAATGGATTCTTTGCCTTTGAGGGTCTCCCATAATGACAAGGAGACTCTGGAAGAGATGTTAATGATAGCACTAGTTCAATATAATACTCTCCCATGCCAATTTCTTTCAGTTTGAATGACTACTCAATTTTTTTTAGCTTATTGTCATGATAATTAATGGATTCATAGTTAGGAGGAACAAAAGTTTCAGCAGCTTTGAGCATATTGCAGGTATAGCTAATAGTGGAAGGAATAGTAACTTCAAAGCCATGAAATGGAAATTTGATGCACTCGTGATATGTGGATGGCACAATGTGCATCTCATGTATCCATGCCATCCTAATAGAATGTTGTAAGATAAGGGAATGTCAAGCACCTAATAGGTTGCATCCCTTTCCACATGACCAACACAAATGGGTAAAACCACAAGACCTAGAGACTTTTGTTCCACTTCTTCATACGCTTTAATGGTGATCTTGCATTGAGGATCAATAGAGTCCTTAGAATAATTCAATTGTCTAAGTAGAGTAGTACAGATAATGTTTAGGTCAGCACCATTATCGATGAGTACCTAATGAACATGTGTCAGATGGATCATAACCTCAATGTGTAGAGGTTTGTTGTGCAGGTGACTTAGTGAGTTATCATCCTCCTCAGAGAAGGTCATAAGATAAGGTGAGGTCAAGTGTGAAATGTCCATTTTCTGATTTTTCATGATATTTCCAACCTCTAATCAGATCTTTAAAATCAAACAGCTAATATCCCAAAGATCCACCAAATTCCTCAAGAAACCCCAAATCGGGTATGTTGAAAATAGTGCTAAAAGCTTCACAAAGTCTGAAATGTCCCTTTTCTGATTTTTCATGATATTTCCAACCTCTAATCAGATCTTTAAAATCAAACAGCTAATATCCCAAAGATCCACCAAATTCCTCAAGAAACCCCAAATCGGGTATGTTGAAAATAGTGCTAAAAGCTTCACAACTTCACAAATTATTAATGAATCTGAAAATGGAAATTTTTACAGAACTTTCAGCAGAATAACAACCTACAAATTGACATTTCCAGATCTGTATAGCCTTTACACAACAGCTCGAAAATGTAGGACCAAAACTATGCTCATCGGGCTCTCGAAATAGCACAAAATATGCCCAGAAACACCACAAGAACACTAATAATCTATCTCAAAAGTTTAATCACATCCCAATATATATATTCAGCTCTATTTTAACAGCTTAAAGTATAAAATACAGCAGCAACCAAAACTGATATGAAATACTCAACCGGAAACACCAAACTCTTACAAAAATACACCCGGAAACTCACAAATCTGCACTGTTCAGCACAAAGGCAAACTCTGTATGAGCATGCACATGGAATGGCTTCAAACTCCCATCCTTAGCCTTCCTAGAAACCTACAAATTCCCATTCTTGGGTCTCCCTAGAAACCTACAAACTCTCGTTCTTGGGTCTCCTTCTCCACAGGTTTGGCAGCCTCTGAAGAATAACAAAGAATGAGCAAAAATCAAGTTCTGGAATGAGCCCAAATGCCTCCAAACCCCTTAAAAGAGGGCATAACTATAACTCATGTCCAAGAGAGGTTAATGAAACTTATTTTAATAATAATTTTCATTTATTAGTCCAACAGTTTCCAAAGATTAACCCCCTTTTTCCGAAACTTCACTTTCTTGGGCCTGCCTGCCTTAGCAAAGATTTTCTTTTTTAATTATTTGAAAAGGGGACATGACAAGTCCTCCCCTCCCAAACATTGCTTGTCCTCAAGCAATGGCTGAACAATAAACCAATCAATCCTCCTGGATCCCAAATGTAGTCATGAACTATACTACTACCAATTAACACAGACTCCTACAAGATCCTCTGCAATATGACCAAGAGGAATCCATAATCAAACTAGCAATTATAGCTCAACCAAACTTCAAAATCACCATTACCACAGTCAAAAACCCATGAGGCACAAACTCTTAGAATATCAAAACCCAAGTAAAGTGGACTACCAACATAGTAAATACCATCAATGCATTCCACTGGCCTATATGGAATGTACAATCCAACTCTGCAACAATGGTGAATGCTCTCAAATGAAACTATACCAAGTATGGAGAATCCACACACTGTACAACTCTTGCAGTCAACACAACTTTGTAGATCATTGGCCACTGTCTCATAACCATAACTCCCATGCACCCCTGATGGTGAAAAGCCATCACAAGATAAACAACAAGAAATAGAACCTAAACCAAATTTTCCCTGAACAAGTGATACAACCCACTGTGACTGATCACTAGCTAAGTCAGGAGATGTCATAGCCAAAGGAGTAGAATCAATAACAACACTTGCTGAAGCATCACTCCAAAACTCCTGCTCTAAGTCATGTATTATCAAGCTATCAACTACAGAACCTGTCACCATGTCATGCCCATCACAACTCTCATCTCGAGGCATCAAACTATTCCATAACTGATGCTAAGCACTAGGAACCAAAGTACATCTCTGTATCATAATCTCATCAACATGGTCATCAAAGGTAAATTGATGAGCATACCTCATAGTGTAATGCCAATAGAATGCACCAATCTCAGTCAATGGCTCAGATTGTAATCCAGATGAAACTAACTGCAATTGATCATCAACCATGTTGGAACTGACTACTACCTCCAAAGATATCACCAAGGGAGTGGTATTACTAGCAGGAACCATGCCAACTGTCGACTTACCAACATCACACATGACCTTTGATACATCTCTAGTCTCTGTGCCTTCAGTACTAGAGGTCACCACCATGTCAAGCACACCACAAAAATCTACTATAGCACCCAACTCAATTGAACCTGACTCTAGTGGGAATGAACCTGATATGCCAATGTTAGTATCAAGGATGGATGCATCCCCATCTCCACTGTCTCTAACAATCTCGACCATGGACATCCTCGGATCACCAAACACCACAGCTTGTGACTGTATAGAATCAGGTAAAAACTGTAGTCGCTCTAACTCCATGGTCACCTTAGCCAAATGAAACTGTGACTCCTTGAGAGCCAAATGTGTACTCTCAAGAATCTCAGAATTCACCTCAAGCTGCTCAGTAAGCTCACTCACCTCACCTTCCTTGGCCAACAATGCATCATATGCTGTACTGCCCCACTCCATAAGATAATATCTGTTGGCTACCAACTGCATATAATTCTGTCTCAAAATCCGAATAGCCTCCCATAAAGAGTGGATCTCCATCAAGGAAAGATAACTTCCTCCCTGCTCATCACTAGTAGGAGAACCCCATCCATAAACTGCTAACAACTGACGAGCAGCATCAAAATGTTGGCAAGTGATAGCAATGTTTTGGTCACTAACTCTCAACTGATTAGACACATGATGGCACTGGTTTGACTATCTCCTACAAACCTCCTCTGATGCACTGTCTGAAGGAGTGTCCTCAAAGTTACTAGTCTCTAGAGTATTACCATCCATATCCTGTGAATCAAATCTAAAGCTCATATCAACATACAGAGTATCAAAAACATTAGCATTGCTGTCCAACTCCTCTATACCCAAGGAAGCTAAGTCTTCAAAACTGCCCACTGAATCCTTCTGGATGTCATCAATGCCAATATGATCCTGGGACTCATCTATACACACTGCCAAATATGAAATATCATCAACACATTCCAGCAAGTATGGCCGACTGGATATATGAACAAAGCCCAACATTGGTGTATAAAAACTAATACCAACATCAGACAAGATACTGGCACAAGAAAAGACAACACCGTGTAATCTGCTAATCAAATCCATGATAGCACCCAAACAAACACTGCTACCAAAAAGTGTTAAAGATCTCCAGTCAACTGAATCCCAAATGCCAATATAATAATCTCGAGTCCATATTCGTAAACTAGAATCAACTGGTAACTCAACCAAACTCCTCACCTGAGTAATATGACCAATACCAACTAACTCCACATACCTGTCATGATGAGATGATGAAGTCACACTACTATCTTTGTTCACCTTCAGCTGGCTGGACAAATCATGTGAAGTACTACCAGCCTCAACCTCATGTGATGAAGCATCTAACTGTGTCTGGTACTCTTTCTCAGCAAAGTCATGAATGCTCAATGTCTGCTCATCTCTACCAGGTATCTCACCATCCTGCACAACAACATCCTCATAATCATCATCTAAACCCACCACACTGTAGTCACTACCTGTTGTAACTATACCATCCTGAATACCTGTGGCATCACCCTTTGACGACCTGTAAACAATTGTCTCAATTTGAGTATCAAGTTGACCGTTACTATCAATCTGTGTAATATCCTTTCCCACCACCTCCTATGGTAGAGTAGAATCTGAGACCTCTACCTGACTATCAGCTAGTTTCTCAAACTCCCCATGCAAGTTCTTGGGAATTGTGTCATCTATCCTGTGAGAAAATCTGCCAAATAGAAATCCAGTCAACTTATCCACCTTAGCTGGGTCAGATAACATGTCATTTATACGGTGGTGCTCAACCAACTGTTTAGACATGTCATGGCTTATTTTCATAAGTTTATCTCGAATGTCTAAATAACCATCCTTTTTACTATTTTGACTCTGGCTATCAATTGTCCAAGATCGTTCCCTTTGAGACTATGTACTATACCTGTCCATTCTGGATAAAGTAGAGTGTAACCCCAATAGGATATAACTTCTTCAAGCACCAAGAACTAACATGCAAATGATTAGAAGTAGCATGCAACCATAGATTTGGACATGCAACTGATTAGAAGCAACATGCAACCACCAAATTATGACATGCAAGATCTGGGTAGTTGTCAAAACTGACATGCAAGATCTGGGTAGTTGTCAAAACTGAAATGCAAACTTCTACAACCACCAAATTCACCAAGAACTAACATGCAAATGATTAGAAGTAGAATGAAACCATAGATTTGTATATGCAACTGATTAGAAGCAACATGCAACCACCAAATTATGACATGCAAGATCTGGGTAGTTGTCAAAACTGACATGCAAGATCTAAGTACTTGTCAAAACTGAAATGCAAACTTCTGCAACTTCTACAAACCCTCAGGCTGGCAAGATCATGGATCTGATACCACTGAAATGTCCCTTTTCTGATTTTTCATGATATTTCCAACCTCTAATCAGATCTTTAAAATCAAACAGCTAATATCCCAAAGATCCACCAAATTCCTCAAGAAACCCCAAATCGGGTATGCCGAAAATAGTGCCAAAAAGCTTCACAACTTCACCTGTTATTAATAAATCTGAAAGTGGAATTTTTTTACAGAAATTTCAATAGCATAACAGCCTACAAAATGATGTTTCCAGATCTATATAGCCTTTACACAACAGCTCACAAATGTAGGACAAAAACTATGCTCATCGGGCTCTCGAAATTAACACAAAATGCCCGGAAACACCACAAAAAAACTAATAAACTATCTCAGAAGTTTAATCATGTCCCAATACATATATTCAGCTCTATTTTAACAGCTTAAAGTCTGAAATACAGCAGCAACCAAAACTGATATGAAATGCTCAACTGAAAACACCAAACTCATGCAAAAAACACACCCAAAAATCCACAAATCTACATTGTTCAGCACAAAGGCAAACTCTGTATGAGCATGCACATGGAATGGCTTCAAACTCCCATCCTTAGCCTTCCTATAAACCTGCAAACTCCCATTCTTGGGTCTCCCTGGAAACCTGCAAACTCCCGTTCTTGGGTCTCCTTCTCCACAGGTTTGACAGCCTCTGAAGAATAACAAAGAATGAGCAAAAATCAAGTCTGGAATCCCCCCCAAAATGCCTCCAAACCTCTTTAAAAAGGGCATAACTGTAACTCACGTCCAAGAGAGGTTAATGAAACATATTTTAATAATAATTATCATTTATTAGTCCAACGGTTTCCAAAGATTAACTTCCTTTTTTCGAAACATCACTTTCTTGGGCCTGCCTATCTTAGCAAAGATTATTATTTTTTAATTATTTGAAAAGGGGACATGACAAAGTGACCTACCACAGATTGAAATTTCTTAAGATCAAGATCTTGAGGAACATTTTCCTTAGTGAGGGCTTTGTCCAGAATCTTCCTATGAGCAGGCAAGATTTTAAGTAGTTCAAAGATAGATATGGGAGCATTAGTTCATTTCAGTTGATCGAGAATGCTATAACTATTTTTCGTTGAGTTCATTGTGATTTTTGCACCTTTTCTAGATAGACCAACAAGGGCTTTGTCTTTTATGTTGTTCTAGATTGGGAATAGAAGGCACAAGGCCTTTGAGCACCAACTTGGTGCTAGAAAAAGTAACCACATTAGCATAGTGTTGCGAAGGTGTGTTATCCATTGTGTTGGAAGTAGGGCCCCTCAAGACAAATGGTGTCTTGGGTTTGTTGTTATCTTGTTTTCCCTTAATGGTAATGATTTCATAGTATTCATAATCTTATGGTTCAACCATCTTAATCATGTTGTCATCATTGGAATATTCATAGTTGACCTTGTTGTTGGGTTTTGGTTTCGAAGTCTCTATTTTTTCATAGGCTGGGAAAGGCTCTTTGAATGCCTTGTGATCCAAGTTCTTGTTATGTCCGTCTACCACAAGTTCACTAGCATCAATCATGTCCTAGACTTTATGGTGCAAGTTTATGCAATTGCTAGTTTTGTGTCCCTTATTTTGGTGATACTCATAGAATGAGGTTTCATTCCACCATGGTGGACGTGGTTGCAGATCATAGGGATGAGGGTTGTCCATTGGTGAAATAAGCTTGTGTTGTAGTAATGTTTTGTAAACCACATCCAAAGTTTCTCCCAAGGGTGTATACTATCACTTAAGGGCATGTGGCCCATGAGTTTCTCAAAAAAAAATTGGATGTCTTGTTGTCAGGAGGAGGCTTAGCAAGTTTGGGATTGACATTGTCAACAACTCCATCATGTACAATTTCTTGGTTCTTGTTGACATATTTAGTTTTATCCCTGTTGGAGGTGAAATTTTTTTTGTGTGTCCTTCTGAAGAGTGAGTTCACCTTTCTTAGCCATAAATTCCTCGATGTGGATGGCCTTTGTAATCATGTCTTCAAAGGTATGTGGACCTTGAAGTTGGACTCTATACCGGAAATCAAGTAGGAGATTGTTAGTGAAGATGTCAAGCCTTTCCATTTCTAGAATTTGGTGTGATTTCTTAGTGTAAAGTTGTCTTCACCATTGGAGGAATGTGAGAAAAGGTTCTCCAACTTTCTGCTTAAGGTTGCATAGATCTTGAATGTTGATAGTGTGTTGAATGTTATGAGAATACTGCTAGACAAATAATTTGGCAATTTCATCAAACATCTTGATATTGGGAGGTAAGTGTGAGAACCATTCCAAAGCCTGGCCACCTAGGCTTTTGGGGAATAAATGCATAAGGTATGTTTGATCGTGTATAAATTCCATAGACAAGGTGCCAAATTCCTATGAGTGATCTTTGGGATCAGTGATGCCAAAGTACTTGTCGTACTTAGGTAGTTCTATGCCTCATGAAAAAGGAGGCATGTTTATGCTCTTTTCAAATGGAAATGGACAAAGAGCATCTAACGTGTATGTTTTTGTGGGTTTCTCTTTCTCACACATCATCTAAGCCAATTGGTCTTGCATAATTTTCAGTTTTTTTTTGGAGTTTGGAAGTCTCAGTTTCTTCTCTAGGTGTGATGATGGTTTCTACATTAAAATGAGAGGGCAGCTTAGCTCCCTCTTGGGCAAGTTTGAGAAAGTACTTTTCTTTCTCTTTTTAAAATAGGATTCCCATGACCTTTTGAAAAAATTTGTCTCTTCGACATTTTTCTATGTGTTCAGGGAGTATTTCCATCTCTTCCTATTCCTCATCAATGTCATGGTCTTTCTCTTTCTCTTTGTCATTCCTAGGTGGTTCTTGATGTCTACTATGACTACCATGTTTAGGTTCATGTTTAGTCATTGTAGGAACATGTTCAGTTTTAGTATGTTGTGTTTTGAAAGGTCCTTTGAAAAGGAAGTCAGACATTGTATTTGGATACATAGGACCTCTACTAGTCTTAGGATTCTCTTGATACAAAGGATTCCTAGTTTGTTGCAGGTTTATGGAAAATATTCATTGGACTTGAGGTGATTTGATAGGTGAGGGAGATTGTGAAGTCTCCTCACTGGACAAACTAGACACTAATTATGTGTAAGCTGAAAAGTGACCTTTTTTGTGAGTATGACCCCTAGCTCTACCACGTCTAAGCTTATGGGGACAAAATATGTTTCCACTCCTTGTCACTATAGTCATAGACAAGGGCAAAGAGCAAAAAAGAATTGGACAAGCACTGTACTAGGACTAAGTCTCAAAAAATGATAACGTAAGAATGTTGTATACTAAGGCACAAATAGTGTGATTTAAAGCCTAGAACAGCTAAAGATTTTTACTAATGTAGCCCAGAGCATGACGAGCACTAAAGAACAAGGATGAAGACAAATTAAAAGACATGACTAATCAAAGCACAAGACACAAGTCTTCAGCTAAGAAAAGTGCTAATGTTTGAGATTATTCATAGATAGAGGATAGTAAACTGATGCAAAAAAGGATAGCATACAGAACACAGATAGCTAAACTAGATCAATGCAATAATGCTGACTCAAAATCTCACTTGAACATCCTTTAGAGGTCACACGAGGAAGTTTTCTAGACCATGCAAAGACCTATAATAGTAGCAAAATCTCGCACGAGGATGTGCTCTAGGCTGTGCGAGAAAGTGCTTAGGTAAAACAACCAAGGCAAGACCTAGTTGTAAGATCTCGCACAGAGAGTTACAACTATTTGCACGAGAACTTGGAATGAATCACATGAGAAAGTGATAGGACTAAATAGTTTTGCACAAAAATTTTTGCAATTGTGCACAAAAATATAGACCAGACTAAGAACAATATTTAATTTTGAGGAGATTTTTGGACTATTCGAGCAGACTAGACAAATTTGTTGGACTAATTTGATTGGACAGATAGCAAGGTTAATTCTGAAAAATGTTTGGACAAATGTTTCAAGTTGCAATTAAGGCAAAGTGTTTGAACAAGATAGTGGGAAGAAACCAGTAGTCAAAAATAGTCCTATAAAGGACAAAGAAACTTGCCAGAATGAGGGAGTCTTGATCTTTGTTTGTTGTAGATAGTTTTGGACTTGTTGATGACTCGAGAAAAAAAATGATTTATCCCTAGAAATAGAAAATGGTAGAGAAGGAAAAACCTTTGTCCTAGATCTTATGCACATGTGTCTACCTCACACAGTCGTGTCACCCCCTAGAGGGTGCCCATCTTTTTGGTATATTCAAAAGACTCAATAGTATACATTGAACAAGCACCCTTGTGGCAAGGGACGAGCATGTATACCACCTTCAAATGTCTAATAGCATGCCTATGGTGAGTTCTATAGGAGAGATTCTTACCCCTCCTTGCACAAAAATTATGCCTTCTTTCAAAGGTGAACCAGGTGGCTTCTAAGGACAAAGTTTTTACTTGGCTTCCATTCATATTAATTCTCGGTGGCTCCGCAAGTGGAGTTGAGACCAGCAGCCCACACCAACATTTGCAAGTGCAAACTACTTGCTTAGCAAGCCAGGGGCCAATGTTGACTAGTACATAGACAAAGCCTCTCCTTGACATGTGATATCAAGAGTAAAGGAGAGGAAAGTAATCCAGCTTTGGAGTCTTTCGCTCTACAAAGCTTCCTTATTATAGTGATTTGGAATCTCTGGCAAAAGGAGTGTGCTCACTTGGATTATTCCCAAAGGTTGGATCACTCTGGTAGGCCCTCTAAAGGATTGACATGGACTGGTGGTTTAGATTTAAGGGTCCAAGTTTTTGATTTCCCTCAAGGAGAAAGAGCATAATCCTCTACCTTATTTCCTCACCCAAACACATAGAACAGATTAATTACCCACTTAGCTTAATCAATCCAGACTAATCCTTCCTAAAGATTTTGATTCCCTTAAAAAGGAAACCATCATGTCATCATAGAAAAGAACAAGCATTGGAGAACCACTAAGCTGCTTGCCTCCCTCATAATGTCATCTTTCATAAGCATCTAGATTTCTAATTCACCCTTGGTCATGACCTCCAAGTGGTGAAGAGCATAATCCCCTATTCTTCCATCTTGCACCCTAAGAAGTTCACAAGCCCTATTTAGACTAGTTTGAAAAATAGGAAAGAAAATAAATTGTTTTGTGGGTTTTAAATGTATTCTTTAACAAACATGTCTTCAACAATTGTCATGCAAGCAAATAGTTAGTCCATGTTTGAGTGGGTTTTATAAGGAATCTTTGACAAATCATCCTACATACAACAGTTAAGCTGTAGAAAATTAGAGTAACAGAACAACATAGATTCCAAGAAAAACACATTGACGAAATGAGATAAACATCATGTTAAAAGTACTAAAATTGAAGTTGTTGTTTTAAGATCTCTTGTAGAACCACGCAAAATTCTTTTCTGACCCACACGAAGAAATGTTGTGTCATGCGAAGACTTGCGCAATGTAGAACTTTCTTGAGTGAAAAGGAAAGAATTTTCATACGAGAACTCAAATCCTTGCGTGAAAATGGATTATCACATGCAAAAATCTGATGAACTATACAAAATAGTATGGACAGAGAGCTAAAATATCATTAAATAAATGCAGAGGAGTCTAGAGAAATTGATTTTCTTGGCCCCATGGTGGGTGCCAAAAATGTATATGTGGAATGTGGCCTCAATTGTAACACACCCACTTCAACATGGTCATGTATGCGGATTCATCCTGAGATGAACATGAGACTGTTCACTCAAAATAGTTCCAGCAAGGCAACCTATTGCCTTCTATCTAGAAGGATTTTGCCTGTTTAATATCCTCATATTTGAGTTGTAGGAAATTAAACCCTCTAAGAATGAAGGATTTAAGAATGTAGCTAGTCTATATTAGGATGCAATGTAGTCTAAATGTGTTGTGCAATTATTCTAAGAAGCTGTAAAATAAACTAGATTAACCATATGCATTTTTAAGAACTAGATGAGATTAAGCTAAGAATGTAAGCCTATGAGAATATGTGAGCTAATATGAGTATGAAATGCAGGAGTAATTCAATATCAATAAAAAATCAACCCTTTTAATGAGGAATTGGGGGTTTCTTAAATAGAATTCCTAAAATCTTTCAATTGTTAAGATCAACTCAGATTGATGGTCAAGATTTAAGCACAGTTATAGTTATAGTGAAAGATTCTAAATTTAGATGGAGTTAACTACCTTAGATCCTGAGTGCAAGAAACAGTTAACTCAGATAGACTTCAGTGTGAGAGCAAGTGATTTGGATCACTTCTAATTTAATCAATAGTTAACTAGGACTTTCCATTTTGAACTGAAGAGTAGAATTAGGAAAGATATTTAATTTAATAAAGTGAGATATGATGTCATAAATACCTTTTCCATTTAATTAAATAATTTTATTCAATTAATTAGAATAGGCATATTTATTAAATTAAATAAATTTAATTCCTTAGTACATTAGCCTTAGGTGATAATTTAATTTAATAAAGTATAAATACTTTAGATTAAATTAAATTCAAATCAAATAGGTTCAATACGACTAATATGAGTAAATACCATAGGAATTAAATAATAAGTATGATGAATGCAGATTAGGGTTTTCTACATCTATCAATTAAGTCAAGTAGCAAATGTCAGAACATGAATTTGCCTAATGAAATAAGACTTTAGCATTGATCAGATAGCCCAAAATTGGCATAAGGGCAATGAGCCAATTTTGGGGTATTACAGGGTCTTTATAGACAAATGTTGTAATGAAATACATTGGAAGTGGTCATAGGTTATCTTATGACCCCTTTTGACATATTAGAACAAAGAAAGTAAGTCCCTAAGAGTGCTAGGACCCCTAAGGACATATGTTATCATGAAATGAGTCAAAACCTTTTGACACATTCGATCAAACCAAATAGGTCCCTATGGGTCTTAGGATCCATAGGGACATATGTTGTCATCAAATGCATCAAAAGGGGTCACAAGTTATCCTTTAACTCCTATTGATCCATTCAATCAAATAAAATAGGTCCCTAGGGGTCCTAGTAACCCTAGGGATATATGTTGTCATGAAATGTGTCAAAAGGGGTCATATGTTATCCTATGACCCCTTTTGACCCATTCGATCAAATCAAATACATCCCTAGGAGTCCTAGGACCCATAGGGACCTATTTAATTTTGTAGAATATTTTGAAAGGTGTCATATGACCCCTTTTGACACATTCTATCAAACCAAATAGGTTCCTATGGGTCCTAGGACCCTTAGGGACATATGTTGTCACAAAATGCATCGAAATAGGTCACAAGTTATCCTAATACTCCTATCAACCCATTTGATCAAACTAAATAGTACCCCTAGAGACATTTGTTGTCATGAAATGTGTCGAAAGAGGTCATATGTTATCCTATGACCCATTTCAATCCATTCAAATAAACCAAATAGGCCCCTAGGATAGCTAGGGATATATGTTGTCATGAAATATGTTGAAAGGGGTCATAGGTTATCCTATGACCCCTTTCAACCCATTCAATCAAATCAAATAGGTCCCTAGGGGTCATAGGACCCCTAGGAACATATGTTAATGAAATATGTTGAAAGTGGTCATAAGTTATCCTATAACCCCTTTTGACCCATTCTATCAAAGCAAATAGGTAGGACACCTAGGAACATAAGTCATCATTAAATGCATGAAAATGGGTCATAGGATAACCTATGACCCCTTTCGATGCATTTCATGATAACATATGTCTCTAGGGGTGTCTATCAAACCAAATAGGTTCCTAGGGGTCCTAAGACCCCTAGAGACATATGTTGTCATGAAATGTGTCGAAAGGGGTCATCAATTATCCTAAGACCCCTTTTGACTCATTCAAACAAAGAAAATAGTTCCCTAGGGGCCTTAGGACCCTAAGGACATATGTTGTCATGAAATTTGTCAAAAGGGGTCATTTTGACACATTTCATGACAACATATGTTTCTAGGGGTCTTAGGATAACTGATGACCCCTTTCGACACATTTGAACAAAGTATATAGGTCCTTAGAGGTCCTAGGACCCCTACAGACATATGTTGTCATAAAATGTGTTGAAAGGTGTCATAGGTTATCATATGACCCCTTTCAACCCTTTTGAACAAACCAAATAGGTCCCTAGGGGTCTTAGGACCCCTAAGGATATATGTTGTCATGAAATGCATCAAAAGGGGTCATAGGTTATCCTATGACTTCTTTTAACCCATTTGATTAAATCAAATAGGTCCCTAGGGGTTGTAGGACCCCTATGGATGTATGTTGTCATGAATGCATTGAAAGGGGTAATAGGTTATCTTATGACCCCTTTCGACACATTCAAACAAAGAAAATAAGTCCCTTGGGGTCCTAGGACTCCTAGGGACATATATTGTCATGAAATATGTCAAAAGGGGTCATAGGTTATCCTATAACTCCTTTTGACTCATTCAAAAAAACAAAATAAGTCCCTAGCAATCCTAAGACTCTTAGGGACATATGTTATTATGAAATGTGTCAAAAGGGTTCATAAGTTACCCTATGACCCCTATTGACCCATTCAATCAACCAAAATAGGTTCTTAGGGGTCCTAGGTACCCTAGGGAAATATGTTTTCATGAAATACATCACAAGGGGTCATAGGTTATCTTATGACCCCTTGCAACACATTTGATTAAACCAAATAGGTCTCTAGGACTCCTAGGGACATATGTTGTCATGAAATGCATCAAAAGGGGTCATAGGTTATGCTATGACCCTTATCGACCCATTTGATCAAATCAAATAGGTCCCTAGGGGTCCCAAGACCCATAGGAACATATGTTGTCATGAAATACATCGAAAGAGGTCATAGGTTATCCTATGTCCCATTTCAAATCATTCAAACAAACCAAATAGGTCTCTAGGGGTCTTATGGTGTCATGACATGCATCAAGAGGGGTCATAGGTTATCCTATGAGCCCTATCGACCCATTTGATCGAACCAAATAGGTCCCTAATGGTCCTACGACCCTTAGGGACATATATTGTCATGCATTGTGTCAAAAGGGGTGATAGGTTATCTTATGAACCCTTTCATCTGATTCAAACAATGAAAATAGGTCCCTAGGGGTCACAGGACTGCTAGTGACATATGTTTTCATGGAATGCATCGAAAGGGGTTATATGTTATCTTATAATCCCTTTCGATCCACTAGATCAAATCAAATAGGTCCCTAGGGGTCCTAAGACCCCTACAGACATATGTTGTCATGAAATGCATCAAAAGGGATCATAGTTTATCCTAGACCCCTATGAACCCATTCAATCAAACAAAATAGGTCCCTAGGGGTCCTAAGATCCCTAGTTACATATGTTGTCATGAAATATGTCTAAAGGGGTCATAGGTTATCCTATGACCTCTTTCGACACAATCGATCAATCTAAATAGGTCCCTAAGGGGTTATAGGACCCCTAGGGACATATGTTGTCATAAAATGTGTCAAAAGGGGTCATAGGTTATTCTATGACCCTTTCTTCTTATTCAAAGAAAGCAAATAGATCCCTAGGTTTCCTAGGCTACTCGGGACATATGTTGTCATGAAATGAGTCAAAAGGGGTCATAGATTATCATATGACCCCTTTTGACCCATTCAAACAATGCAAATAAGTCCCAAGGGGTCCTAGGACCCCTAGGGACATATGTTGTCATGAAATGGGTCGAAAGGGTCATAGGTTATCCTATGACCCTTTCGACACATTTTTCAAACCAAATAGGTCCCTATAGGTCTATCAGATATGTTGTCATGAAATGGGTTGAACTGGGTCATAGGTTGTCCTATGACCCCTATTGACCCATTCGAACAAAACAAATAGGTCCCTAGTGGTCCTAGGACTGCCAGGGACATATGTTACCATGAAATATATCAAAAGGGGTCATAGGTTATCTTCTAACCCCTTTTGACCCATTTGAACAAACCAACTATATCCCTAGGGTTCTAGAACCCCTGGTGACATATGTCGTCATGAAATATTTGCCCCATTTGATCAAAGAAAATAGGTCCCTAGGGGTCCTAGGATGCCTAGGGATATATGTTGTCATGAAATGTGTCAAAAAGGGTCATAGGTTAACCTATGACCCCTTTCAACACATTCAATCTCTTATGACAACTTTTGACACATTCGATCAAACCAAATAGGACCCCTAGGGACATATGTTGTCATGAAATGCATCGAAAGGGGTCATAGGTTATTCTATGACCCCTTTTGACTCATTCGAACAAAGAAAATAGGTCCCTAGGGGTCCTAGAACCCCTAGGGACATACGTTGTCATGAAATGCATTGAAAGGGGTCATACGTTATCGTATGACCCCTTTCGACCCATTTGATCAAATCAAGTAGGTCCCTAGGTGTGTTAGAAGCCCTAGGGACATAACCCTTATGGGTTTAATAAGAAATATTTTTGTTCTAAACAATATCATTCGTTGCTCTATATTTTTAATGGTAACTTTTTCTATTATAGATGGATTACCCTTGCCTATGACCCCATAATAATAATAATGGTCATAATAATCATAATAATATATTAATAATTATAATATATGACTATATAAAATTATCATTATCATGTATATTAATATATTATATTTAATAATAATAATAATAGTCATATATTTCTCTATTATATTTAATAAAATACTAATATATAATAATATACAATTTTGAGGCAAAAGCCTACAACACAACAGTAACTTGCAAGCTTCTCATGTGGGAGGTATTGGGTTCGAATCTACCTTCACTTAACATATAATAATAATTAATTCTAACAAATAATAAAAAATAATCTAGGCTCTAGCTATTTACTGATAAAAATAATATAAAATTTTGTTCACATTGCCCACACTTGCCAAATTTTGACTTCCCTCCAAAATTTGGGCAACCATTTCGGGTACTTGATATCATATCGGGTTTCCAATATTTCCATATATCGGATACCTGATATTGGATCAGGTACCAAATGAAATACTAGCCTAATTTTTTCAAAATGTTCTGTCACTTCAGACATGACAATCACATTTTTTGGGGGCCATTTTCATGGATTTGGAGAAAAAATGATTGCTTGGGGCCCATACGATTGATAAAATTTCTATAATGTATGATTAAGTGTCCAATATTGTTGTTTAAATGGGGAGTAGTAGTCATCTAAAGGATAAATGCAAAAGGAAGGTATTGAATGAAGACATTGTAGCATATAGGGAAAGGGAGAAGGTAAATCACTAAAGGAAGAGATAAGGTATGTTAAATGTGAATCAAGTTGATGATTTATTCATTGAAGGTGAAATCATAGAGTCCAATAATAAATATGTACAGTTGGGGAATGAAAATATACCAATTGATAATGATAATGTCAAGATTGAAAATTTAGAGAATGAAAATTTGGAGAATGAAAAATTTACCAATTCATAATGAAAATGTCATAATTGACCATGTTGAAAATGAAAATGTATAGGAATGTTACATATCTCCTAATTATAATTGACATGAAGGTCCTAGAATAGCAAAATGGATAACTGAAATTGATGAAACGATTATTACTAATTTGAAAGGAAAAAAATTCACAAAGAACTATTTGGTTATGGGCTTCAAGACTATATAAGATATTTTTTGGTAATAAGACAATGGTGAAATAATGTCAACTTTTTATACACTTATTAAAGATGTAAAAGATGAGATCTATGCTTTCCAAATTGAAGATTCATGTCAATAAAAAATTGGAAAAAAATGTCATTATTGTGAAGAATTTTTTTAGTTCTCTCAATAGCATTGGAAAAAGTAACACGAAGAAGATAAGAGAGCTTCTCGAAGTGTTATTACAACATCTTTGGTAAGTCATCATTTGAGAAAGGTTAGATATATGAGATAAACTTGTATTCACTTGAAGCTAGATCATACTACTTTGAGAAAAGCACTTAGTAGATGAGAGAGAATTGATGATCCTCCTCAAAATGAAACATGGGCTTTGGTGGGAGACTTACATGTTTTGATAAGAATCTATTATTATGATGTGAAGGAATGAATTTCATAGTTTTGGCACTCTAGCTCAAGAGTATCACCCAATGCTAAAGACGTGTTGAAGTTAAGAATTGGCATCAGAGACCACACGCCACATCCTAAACATTATTTGGAGGTAAATCAATCTATGTTGTTTAAAACAATTAGAGAGTCATCCAAGATTGCATATATCACAAAAGTTTTTTGAATCTTTGAAGTCATTTTGTTGTGTGCACTTAGAATTTAAAATACATGTTGTTGTAAATATCATGTGGAGTTTTCTATGCACGATGAACTATTATGCCCCATCTATACTACTTTTCATAGTAAAGAAATGTTGGAGAATTGTGGTGCTAGTGGGTTTCCAAAATCATTAAGAGACTTGCTAGATCAATTTTTATGTCATAGAGTTGATGATTGTTTATTTTATAGAAATGTTTTCTTAAATGAATAGTGTTCATAATATGGTGGCTTATCCAAGTTTAACACATGTTTCCATGAAGGGTGTGAACAAGATCTTGGGAGGACAACAATAATAAAAAGGTATATGAAATAATGAAATACATATTGAAGAGTTGGGGTGAGGGCTCTAGATGTGAATTAGTTGCAAAAGAAATTAGTGAGGCTAGTTTTATTTCAGATCTCAACACAAATATTTTCTACAAGTATGCAAGGCATAGTCATAGGTCTCAATGGTTGGATCGACAATTTAGAATGTGCAAGGAAACTTTTCCCATTGTCACTATTATATCAATTGTTGACATTGCAAAGAACTACACATTGCAACCTCAAAATGAGACATGATCTTAGTGTCAAAACTCCATCTAGATTTCTATTTTTGTCCACATGACATATAGACATGTTTCTAATAGTGTGGAAGATAATAAAAATATTATTAGAGAGTACCATTTTTTCATGAGTGATGATAGATCTCACTCTCACAAATTTTTGTAACATTGTTTCGAGAATTATTTTGATTTCTTATAGGAGCATGGCATTGCTATGGAGAGACATATCATTTGGTCAGATAATTGTATAGGTCAATTTGAGAATGCTCTCATATTTTATTGGTTGTGTGGGATGCATGAAGAGAGGGGGGTGCCTCATATTTGGAGTTTTTTTTAGTCCATCCATGGGAAAGGGAAACATGATAGAGCAGGGGCATCTGTGAAGAGATCTCTAGTTAAGGAGCAATTAAAGATTTCAAGAGTAGAGCTTCTTGATGCTCATAGCATTGTTGATTGGTTTAGTTCACAATTATCATGGGGGGACTCTTGATTCAATAGTACATAGGTTCTTTTTGCTAGTTGAGGAAGGGTCTATAGGTGATAGATTAGATTGTGCTACTATTATTACATGGACCATTTGGATACAATAACTAGCTTGTTTTTTTCCTAGTTGTTTTTAGTATGATTGGGATCATTGTGAGTCGAGCAAGTGGGTTGACACATGGGCTCCACATTATCTTACTCAATTTTCTATCATACCCTCTATCAAAAAGGATGACATGGAAAGTTCAATTGAGCATAACCTTCTATCGGGTCTTCTTCAACCAAGACATGTCTTTCCATTGGTTGGACCACATGGGAATGATGAGAAATCAAATTATTGGTTAGCATGTTGTGTAAGAGGTAAAAAAAATCTTGCACAACCAATCACAAATGATGATGCATTCACATATCCTACTAGTTTAGTTTTTGTGGTTGGAACATGAATGCAAACATACATGCTTAGAAGGAATGGAATTCCTACATTTGAAGTTTACATCTTATTATAGCAACAAATGTGAATTTGTTGAAGCATCAAGGAAGACCAAAAGTAAAAGAACCTTTTACTATTACTAATTTTTATCATGAAGCCCTACTAGAGACCCTAAAATAGAGAGGACCCTATAGGAACACTCGACTAGTTATATTTTCTTCTTATGTTCTTTTGTTCATAATGATTCAGTGAACTGATGATTATCTTGTTTAATATGATTAATTACTAATTTTTTTATGATATTTTAATGTAGGTACATCATGAAGAGTAGCCATGCATGAAGATAAAAATCTAAATAAGGAGCAAAATAAAGAAAAAATCATTCTATTTTTGACACTTTTATTTTTGACACTATGATTTTTGATAGTTGTGTATTGATGTAATAATAATGAAACACTCAAGATATTGTAAATGTAAACTTCTTGATTTAATGTAAGAAAAAAGATCTTTTGCAATGCCAAAAAAATTTAGAGAGTAAAAAATAATACTTTTACTCAATACTAACCATAGTGACACCCTTGTTTTGGTCATGGAGAGCCTCCATCATTCGTGGCCACCCCATACTGAAGAGTCTCCAAGGTTCTCTAAGAATTTTTTGAGGTTGATCTTCCCAAGGTCATAACTTAGAGCTCATGGTGGCTACCAATGAAATATCAAATGCTACAAGATGGTAAATATCAGTGATGATTCGATGCCAACATCGGTGGTTTCCAAGTTACGCAGTGATGTACCTATGAACTAAGGCACATTGCAAATTTTGGCATTGAGTGAGATATTTACTTTCTATACCTTGCTTGATAGGAAGTAGGTCCTTATCACCTAAGAAATGTAATTACCTTATTTATTCTAATTTGTTACTATATTCACTTGTGGCAGACTACCCACACCCCAATAGTCCTCCCGTCACCATTTTCACCTCTTATAGTCAAAGTATCCTTTAAGGATATCAGACTCCCTCTTTATCTACACCCTTCACATGAGTTCCATATCACTTATTTGAAACTCATATTGATTATAG
This sequence comes from Cupressus sempervirens, assembly GCA_028749045.1. Classification (NCBI taxonomy): domain Eukaryota; kingdom Viridiplantae; phylum Streptophyta; class Pinopsida; order Cupressales; family Cupressaceae; genus Cupressus; species Cupressus sempervirens. The sequence goes on along the minus strand of CM053787.1, from coordinate 678,759,515 downwards.
AGAATATATATAATCTAATCACATGATAATAAAACTCACACTTTTATCATTTAACAGTTATATATAATAACTAGTTTCTTATAATCCACTATGATCATGCCTTATATCTCTGGATATATGACTATGTCATATTTGTGCCTCTTCTTAGGCTTATATGTCTTCATACATCCAAAATAAACTCTATTGAATTGCAAAGGGACTCAATAGTGAAGTGTCTCCATGTGCTTCATAGGGGATAGATTTATAGATTATAGAGTTGAACTTAATGGGATCAGTACCTAAAGTAGCCAAACACCACTTACGCAATTGATCTTTATAAAATTTCTCCGTATCTCCTTGGAATTTTTAGAATTCCATAGGAAAAATTTTGGGAATGCATTATAAGGATATCTTAGACAAATGCACAACTCAATGAACCAATGTGTGCCTAGCCATTTTTTGAATGTATATAGAGAGGTGAATAGGAAAAATATTGGACTAGCTTAATCCAACTCTATAACAAACTTTCACCATCTTTATTTGTTAACCCTATTATGGCCATGACCACACAATCAATTACTACTATATTAGATGTAGAACACCTGCATATAAATCCATTTTCCACTCATTCTTTCCAATATATTTGAATTATTTGTTGACCTCATCCTATTAGCCTTCAAATATATGTAATATTCATTAATCAATAAACATGGTGGTTGTGGTTATTATCTCATGCCAATAAATTAATGGCCATGTCTAGTAGACACCAATCTTCAAAGGTCTTTGACTAGTTTCCCATGACTTGAAATATGAAAAAAAAAAGATTCATGTAAACTTTGAAGTTAAAGAAACCTCAATCCTTTAATTCTTATCCAAGTGTTCTCCACATATTCCTCACATTTGTATCCTACTCTAATACCATGTTGATGTTTCTCAAATTGCTCCAAATGTACTTGCATTGCCTATATTGGTATATACTTTTCAAATGCATCAATCTCCTCTTATATGTATTTCAAATGATAAATAGAGAGACATGTCTCCTCATGAGACGTGTCTATCCATTATAATTATACAATAACAAATATATATAACATCTCATATATTAAATATATAATTAATATACATATGCATACACATACACATATATATCACACTTATATATGTAATATATTTATAGGTTTAACGAATTGAAGCTACAAAACATTAACAATTTAAAATTAAACATATATGATATCATTTCAAGTTAAACATTGTATCAAATTTTTTTAATAAAAGTTATTTAAATGTTCCTAAAAATTTTTGCATTTGAATTGAATATAACAAACCTAATCAAAATGAATGATATTCCATAAACATGAACAATACAAATGATCCATGATAGATTGAACAATACTATAATAAATTAATATGTTAACTTAAGTAACAATGATATTTAGCATTTATTTAAAAATGATATCCTAAATATACTATTATTAATTTAAATAAATATAATTATGCTCCAAAATTAGAACTTAACTAACTCGTTAAATTTAATTATTTTATTTTATTAATTTCTCAATTAATTAAATATCAACTTTGATTAATAAAAATTTCATGAAATTAAATCATTAATTATTCTATTATATCGATTTAGTTATAATAGAAAATACACCAAAGACCCACAAGACTAAAAATGAAAACCCATAATAAAATACAGACACCTAGATTAAACTCAAGGTTATAATCATGAATTTATGTCACTTGATGAATTTGAAAGGTAGACAGCTCAAATTCTTGCCCTACTTTTTAGGATAAATGGTTTAAGGGTAGGATTTAGACTCAAGAGTTGTCTCCCCTCTCTTACCATTAAGATATTGTGATAGGGTACACTCATCTTGGCAATTTAAGGAAGTTGATACCAGTACTTGCAATTTGCATAAAATTCATGCATGTACATACACATATATTCTAAACTAATAAGGCAATGGCGGGGAGTGGTACATCATGTAGATCTTGACTAGCAGGTGACTACAACTCCCTTCCTAAGCCATATAATAAACATCATACATAAAGTAAAACATACAGGTACACCATACACATGTAAATATGGGGTCAGTATCCATAGAAAAATGCATACAAATAATCCATCTATCTATCATCATGAAATAACTGATATCAATGTACATACAAGTATCATCTTCAAAGAATAATCATGCATACATGAAATAACTACTACCAAGTAACTCATCATATAATCAACTAAGGATGAAATAATATCCAACAATATGGAAAATAATGTCACTAATCATCAAGCATAAACATAATACTAGCATAAGAGAGTTTGGCAATAGTAATTGAAAAGTAAACTAGAAGTAGGCACTACATCCACCCCCTAGACTTATGCTTACTCCTAGAGTCCTACAAGAAAGATTAAAAACTCTATCACTCACTATGGAAGCCCCATTAGACCCTTTCCCTTGTAGGAGGAAAAGACTCCACTGAGAAAACTCTCTGTGATTTACCCAAATCTCTGACCATGGGCTTTGAAGTTGTAGATCTCTAATTTGAGAACTATTATTTCCATTTAGGGCAATGGGATAACTTTTTTTTACATTGTCCACAAGAAAAACACTCTCCATCGAAACTCTTCTGCACTCTTGGAGCACTAGACTACTAAAAACTACCTCTACTAGAATAAGAATGTGTACTCTATGATGGTTGGTTAAAGTGGTTGCACTTACTATGCTAAGAGTACTAAGAGTCCCTCGAGTGTGATCCACTACCACCACTCTATGTTGGAGGATATGATACTCTGTGTTGTTGATTACCTCCAAAAGAAGGAAGCTTCCTACTACTACCCACTCCCTAATTACCTTTGGAACTTGACGTTATAGGTGCTCCCACAAATCCACCATGTCCTAGGGTAACACTCTGCTCTACAAGTATGGCTTGATGTACCACATCTTTGAGGGATTTAGGTTCCAATACCTTAACACCTCCAACTAGACGGTTATTCAAACCTCTAATAAAATGTTGTGCCAACTGTCGTGAGCTATCATTAATCCCTACATAGGAAATGACCTCATAGAATTAATGCTCATACTCAACTATGGTCATAGTGAACTATCTCAAGTTGTGGAATTCATCTTCTCTCTACTGATGTCATTCCTTTGGTAGGAATCACTCACAGAAGTTCTCTAGAAATAATTCCCATGTGACAGTGTTTATGTCTACCCAACTTCTTCTCTTTGATAGTCCATCATGGGGCCCTAAAGAGTGCCAGATTGGTGGCAACATATCTCACTTTGATGTTAGAGTCAAAGTCCTATATAGCAAAAACCCTATCTAGAATAATAAGCCACTATTTGGCCACATAATTTGAACCTAGCCTATTAAAATCTTTGACCTTGGACCTCTGAAGGTTCTTCATTTGAGTAGCTACAACTAATGTCTATCTATAAATGCAAGTGTCCCTCATGTGCCTCCTAATGATCAACACCCCAAGGAGGAGGTAGGTGATCCATAATGGTCCTCATCATCTATCACAAGTCAACTTCCTCTGAGTTTGTTTGATTCTCGTTGTTATGTTCTTCCCTATTTTCCTTTTGAACAAGAACTTTCAGAATAGGTTCATGCACACTAGCATCCATGCCTTGACCTTGACCTCTACTATGACCTAATCCACAACCACTAACTGAAGATCTCATCCTAGATACCATCCTATAATAATATCCAAGATAATGAGATGCTATAATAACCATAAACACATACTACTTTAAAGCATACACATAAGAAACATGTTTCGAATATAGTACAAGATCAATTTTAGTTTGCCTATTGTAGGTTCAAGTATGTTTTGATTTGAAGTTCAAGTGTTTCAAGTTTGTAATAAATACATATCATAGTTTAAGTTTTGTTTTAGCTCAACTAGTTAATAACTAGTGACATTCCAATATACCCAGAGCTCCCAATGTAGAAACCAAGCTCTAATACTAGATATAACACCCTTCCAGGGAACCCAAAAGAAATTAACCTAATGTGTCACTAAGTTTACCACAAAAAAATAAATCTAAAGATCATAACATAACAACAACAAATATAAAATAGCAAAAGCAATAAAATACACATACCATAAAATAGATTACAATTCTTAAGGGTCCCATGATGTTGAATCACATTTAAGTTTAATTAATACTAATACCAATATATAACACATCCACATTAAAGAATAACCACAAGTACAAATCTATTTAAATAATATACAATTGTCCTGAATGCCTCTTAGCAATTTTTGGAATGCACAATTATCCATTGTATAGGTCATAGGGTATGAAAGGTTGAAAGAATATACATCATAAAATAGATTACATTATCTCTTTAATATTCATGAAATAAAATACAATACAATAGGTATAACCATCCATCATAGTACACAAGAATAGAATGAAAGGAAATATAGAATAGGGAAGTCTAAGCATGACATCAAATTGACAGATCGCAATGGTAAAAGTAAAAAGCACTACCACCCAACCTCGTGGTAACCAAAATGGTCCACTCCCATTGTGCTAAGGAGATAGTCTCAGTCCCACACAAGATAACAAGTCCAAAAACTTAAAAGTAATATCTAGGTCTAGGAAAACCTAAAACCAATCTAACTCAAGGCATTAAGACACAAGTGACATCTAAACCCAGAGGCAAACAAAGACACATAGTAAATCTACTATGTAAGTGGGCAAGTGTCATCACATGAGCCAACTCTAAGGTTACCCTGGTAGTCTTTTAATCCTCCAGCCCCCTAGTGAGTATATGCAGCACTAGTATCCTTTCATACTAAGAAGGCATACTAATGAAAAAATTTTGCACCCAAGCATCCTCTATAACCCCCATCCTAGCCTTTACTAGCACTAAAGGCATGGGCGAGGAAAAATAATGAATCTTAATAATTCATTTTACTCTCATTTAATGTAGTTTTATCACTTATTAAACAACTTACAATAGGTTACCCACACAACCACTTTAGGGCTCCGACCTCCATTGCAAGCCACTTCCCCACATCACATACAAATTAGCTAACGTAGGCTCATAAAAATATGATCAAAGAATCATAGTTTTCACCTCAACCCTAAACAAGTGATAGGAAAGCATCAAAAGACAATTCACAATAACACCTCGATCCATTACAAGCAATTGAAAAGCATCCAAAAATAATTGATTAAAGATTCAAAGGTTATATTAAAAGAGAATACATCAATCACCTTAGTTCTACATAAGAATATTGCAAATCAATAACTACCAATAGATCAAACTCCTCATAGAAACACACACACATTACCAAGGTTGGGTATAAAAGATAATATTCAAAAACATCATCATGACATCACAAAACACACCCCCAAGCCTCTGGTAACATCCTATTTTGGTCAAAGCTAAGTTAATCTGAGACCCAAAATATAAGCAAACATACAATAAATAGTGTACTTTCATAGTTCTATTTGGTTTTGAAAATACATAGTTTGAATTTATAGTAAGGTTCGAGTTTTCATTTCATTGTAAGTTTTTGATTCACTAAAATTCATAAAATCCCCATATAATTTAACCTATTTTCATCTTTTAATAACCGATTACACTAGTTCCATTAACTCACCAAATCATGTCTTTTTTAAATATCATAAAATTATTTAAATAATTATTACTAAATTATTAAATAATAATTATCAATTATTTTAATTAAATAATCATAAGATTATTTATAATTAAAATCATTAAATAATAACATTATAACATTTTAATTTAAACATATAAAATAATATTTACTTATTAATAAAACTTAATTAAACTAAATTAATTAATAAATACTAAACTATAATAAATATAATTATTAATTATTAATAAATTTATAATTAATAAAAAGTATTATTAAAATCATTTTTTAATAAAAATTTAAAATAAGGTTTGGCATTTTTAAAGTCCCATTGGCCTACAGTTGTACGTTGCCACAATAGACTCTGTTATAATCGCAGCAGGTCCTATGTAGTAGTACCTACTATTGTCGCAACAAATTTGTTGCGATCTTGTACACTGTGAGGTTAGGGAGATAAGGGTGGGTGGTTGGTTGGTGGCCTCGCCCACCAAAATAATTTTTTTAATATTTCTTTTTGTTTTATATAAACAAAAAAAAATGTGCCCCATAAATTTTTTTTATATAATTTTTTAATAAAAACATTATCATAAACTCTAAGAGGGAAACCTAGAAAAAGCATTTGAAATTACATTCTATAATTTGATTTTAAATCCAAAACCCATCTGTTTAAAATCTAAACAAACGAGGGTTTCAAAACTTCATTCCTCAAACATAAATAAGTTCACAAAGATAAATTAAGATTCACAACAAGATTTCATCAACGATATCAAACAAATCTACAAGTATCTAAGAATGGATCTATCCAAACATGAAGCAAATAGAAAATTGGAAAATGGAAATCTTATTGTGTAAATTAATCCCAAAATTCTATCTGAATTTGATGCTAACATGCAAACACACAATTGCATGAAGAATGCAAGAAAACCTTTTTCTTCTAAAAACTTCCTTCTCTAAAAATCCCTTCTCCATATCTCAGTCCCCTACAAAATGAGCTCCAAATCTCTAATAAAGAGTTCTCCCCTAATTTGGAGATTTGATTGTGTAATCACACGAGGGAACTCGCTGATCAATTTATTTTAATATCTTATTATCTTTTACATTTCTATGTGAACTTTTTGCAATTTAAAATATATTTGTTAAATTAATTTTCTTTCTCTCTTTAGTTTAATTTTTGATGCATTTTTTATTGAAATATTTTTTAACTTAAGTAATAATAATATTTAACATTTATTTAAAAATGATCTCCTAAATATATTATTATTAAATGAAATAAATATTATTACACTCTAAAATTAGAACTTAACTCTCTTTTAATTTAATTATTTTATTTAATTAATTAAATATATTTAAATATTAAATTTTATTAATAAAAATTCTATTAAATTAAATCATTAATTATTTTATTAAATTGATTTAATTATAATAGAAAATACACCAAAGACCCACAAGAATAAAAAAGAAAACCCATAATAAAATACAGACAACTAGATCAAACTCAAGGGTTATAATCATGAATTTATGTCACTTGACAAATTCGGAAGGTAGAAAACTTAGATTCTTGCCCAAATTTTTAGGAAAAATGGTTTAAGGATAGGATATAGGCTCAAGAGTTATCTCCCCTCTCTTACCATTGAGATATTGCCTTAGGGTATGCTTATCCTAGCAATTTAGGAAAGTTGATATCTGGTACCTACAATTTGCATAAAATCCATGCATGTAAATACACATATATTCTAAACTAAATAGGTAATGATGGGGAGTGATACATCATGTAGATCCCAACTAGCAGGTGACTATGACTCCCTCCCTCAACCATATTAGAAACATCATACATAAAGTAAAACATATGGGTAAACCATACACATGCAAGCATTGTGTCAATATCCATAGAAAAATGCATACAAATAATCCATCTATCTATCATCATGAAATAACTGAGATCAAGGTATACAAGTATCATCATTGAAGAACAATCATTCATACATGAAATAAATAGTACCAATTAACTCATCATATAATCAACTAAGTATGAAATAATATCCAACAAGCTGGAAAATAATGTCACTAGTCATCAAGCATAAACATAAAGCTGGCCTAAAAGAGTTTGGCAATAATAAATGAAAAGTAAACTAGGGGTAGGCACTATAGACTATACAGTATACATTAGAATTAATATAAAAAACATGCTCGAGTAATTTGCTTTTGTGCATACCATAAGGTTTAGTTTTCATTGTTCAAACTTGGATTTTTGCAGTGTGCACAAATTACCAATCTAAGGATCAAGATGCAATAAAAGTAGTGGAGCTACAAGCATCAAAAACCTACTCTTCTTAGACAACTCACACTATCACAAAAAATGGTTATTAATTAGAGTTTCATCTTCTGGGTAAGATCTTGATTGAAGAACACATGTTTACTGATAGTTTAGTATTTAGTATTGGCTATAAAATTCAGGGTTTAATTTCCCATTTATCGTGCATTGTAAGCCTAAATTATGTACTTTTTAGAGGCTAGGTAACTTGAAAAGTAAAAAAATTACAAACAAAATTTAGGTTTTAAATGTTGTTCGTGTTTGTAAATTGTAATTTTTGTTTGTGTATAGTTCTATAAAAAATTTAATGATGACAAAAACATACAAAAGAAGTAGCACTGGTAGTGGAATTACAACCGAAACGAAAATACAGGGGACCAAGAAACTCTTTTTTAACATGCACAAACTTGTTAAAATGCCAGGTTTTATTGATGAATTCCATGATATTTTGGATCCTTTTATCTATGGAAGGAGTATTAAGGTAATTAGATTTTCAACTGAAGATAAGTGGAATGATGGACAAAAAGAGTCAAAATATATTAAATTGAATAGCATGATAGGGTGCATTATAAACAAAGTTGCAACTTGGAGTGGTGGAATTACCCACTTGGGGTTTGCTCAAGTATTCCCTTGTCCAATGATTGTAATAGTTTCTGCTAAAAACTATGATGAAATAGAAAGGAAATTGTTAATCAAAATATAAAAGAGATAATTTTTTCTATCACATAGAGTGAATTTGGTAGACTATTGGACCTAGGATTTGAAGAACAAAACCCAACCCACATTGACTTGGAAAAGCTGGCAGAAACATATGACAAGTTAGGTTTAGATAAAAGACATTGTTATATTAGAGGGTTAGTAGACGCATTCAATCTACCTTGTTATCATAAACCTCCTTACAAATTGGATATTTTTTGCAGTGGGTTTAGGATACTATATCTCTATTGTCAATGTGTTTAGGTTTGGAAAGTATTGAGAAGGTGGGTGCCAAAATTCTGGAAATGATTCTCAATATTCATAGTATAAAACAACCCGTAAGATATAATTATATTGGGTACATTTTACATCACATGAATGAACAATTGTTAATGATCAAAAGAGGGGCAGACGCACTGCCATAGATGAGATTTAGATACATGACCTAATTGTGCTATCTTTTGTTATCAAATCATCACCAAATTTTTGAAACAAACAAGCTTCAATGTAATTTTGGTAAACCAAAACTTGAATGGACATCTGTGATTAGGATGGGTGATCCCCAAGGGAACTACAACCACTTTGTAGACTTCTTTTTGACACCACTTTATCATAAAATTGCAGGCACTTCAATGCCTAGATTGTTTATGTCTTGTAAATGATTAATTTCAATTCGAAAGTCAAATTCAATTGATCGACTGATACTTTATGGAAGAGTACATTGTATTAAGATTTTACAGTTCAGTTGTAAAATCCTACAAACTTCCAATACATGTGACAGAGAGGGTATTTGCATTGGAATATGTATGATAGATGGAAAGCATGGATGCATTGTTTTATGGTCAGAAAAAGAAAATCATTTTTCCTTCCTTGCTTGTCGAATGTAGAGGGTTCACATTTGAGAGAAAAGCATTCAATGTGGTGCAAGAATTGTTTGTAGTTTTTAAATTTGATGTTGTCAAGCACTGGTAGTATGATCCACTAAACATAATTGGTACAAAGCTTGTACAGAATGGGAACTCCATAACAAATGCCAACATGAGAGTGTCTCATTGATTGAAAGATTTAAAGTATGGACTCATGGAAAGAGGTCAAAATAGAGATGGAAAAATGCTCCAGTGAAAATAATATTTCAATACAAAAATTGTTAGCACAAATTAAAGAATTGTACAAATAGAAAAAGTGAAGCCCATGACATCCAACAATTTCTACTAAAAAGTGGATCATCCAAGTAAAAGAAATCTTACAGATTCCATAAACCATGATTGTGAAGCTACACATTGGTGTCGATCAAAAATTAATGTGTTTTGGGAGATGAGGAAGAATCTCAGTGAATCTAAGACCTCTACAGATTTTGAAGACTTGCCTGAGGATGAAACATTTAGCAAATTATGGGATAATGAACATCCAGATACAACAAAAACACAAAGTGATACAGCTAGTGAAGGCAATGAGTATGAGGTTTGTAAGGATCCTTCATCCATAACCACTACGTCTAGTTCCACTAAATCCACTGCTCCAACTACTACTACTACTACTACTAGAAGTTGTAGTACATTTGATTCAACTAGATAATATGTTATACATAATCACGAGACAAGGGAAAAAATGGCATAGGGAAAAATTTGATAGAAAAAATGGGTTATCTAGGTGATGGTACGTTGGGCATAGTAGGTCAAGGAAAATGGTACCAAAATGTGGTCATAAAATAAAAATTGGAGATGTGTTAGATGACCCATCAGGTTTTTCAAAAAAAGGTGAATCCAAGCAATTATTCATCTAAGGTGGATATATAACCTCCCAAGTTATTTCCTTTGCAAAAGGTAATTTGGGACTGAAATTTGACAAGATCCCTAGAGTTGAAGGTCGTTGTGCAAAGAAGCAAAAGGTTTAAGATACTAATACTGATACAATGCCAATCTCAACTTCCTTAGCATAAAAACTTTAGAATAGCCCAAAAACTCCACTTGTTAGTGGCAGTAGGTTAGGATTAGGAAGGGATGATGCCATTGGTATTAGTAATCCTCAAAATGAAATTATTACAACCTTGGGCATTGGTGGAGACAAATACAATGTTGTAAGTGCTCTTTCTCCTTTCAAGCATCATATTGTATCAGCAGACTCAAATTTTGAGTTCAATAATTTTTTATTAAATTTTCAAGAAATCGCAAAGATGAATAGAAAAAATAATAAGGCATTCAAGAAGGATGTACTTGAGGTGGTTCATTCTAAAGAACCAACATTGAGTAGGATATTTCCAACATATAACACCAATAAAGAAATGATGATGTTTATGATTGTTTGTCCCCCATAGCTAGATAATAATCCACCATAGAGTGATATAAATCCATCTAATTTTCATGTTAGCACACTATCTATGGATTTCTCCAAAGTACAAAATGTGGACAAAGTTAGTGTGGCAAAAAAGACCAACTCTATGGTCTACAATTCACTATTCAAGGTGGAGAGAGAGAGAGAGAAGGGCTAGAGAAAGCTATTGAAAAGTTAAAAGTAGACCTGGAAAATGCAAAGGCAAAGGAGAAAGTTTTATTTATTATATAATATAATTTATCTAATATATATTGTTTTTTTTTTTAATGAATAGACCTTTCCTATTTTTTAAATACTAAAGATACATATTCACAAAAAAATGCCTAGAGATATATAGTTTAAATACTATATATATTGTAAAAAAACTAATGATAACATATTAATGAATTTTATACCAACTTAGTATTCTAAAATAGTTGTTATATTCTACTTCTTTTACATATTTATCTATTTGGTTTGTGAACTAGTATAAATATCTTAAATAAGCCTATCTACAAAAATGCTGATAGATATGCACTACAAAATAATTATTTTTTAATTCACTACGTCTAGAATTATTTATATTTCCTCTCTATTTATTTAGTTTTTAACTAACTTAATCTTTTTATTCTAATTTCTAAGAAAATGGATGATTTATATCTCCAAATATTATAATTTAAACAAATATTTTATGTCATATTTATTAAATTATTTTTAAAAGTATATTTTATTTATAATAAGATTTAAACTTTTGACATATAGATGGTTGTCAAATTTAAACTAGAACAATAAAAGTTAACATTATCACACTCACACCATCCATCCCACTCCACCCATTTTGCCATTGTACAAGCCTATCAACATTAATTATTATTAATATTAATATATGATGTTAATTTTCAAATTATTTATAAGTTGTTTTAACTATAATACATAACATAAATAATTTTATTAGTCCCTACATAAGGCAGGGTACTAATGCTTTGGGTGGTCACCATCATTTTTTTTAATGGAAGCCAGTAAATGTGTAAGGTTAAAAAATCTTTTATTTTTAATTAATTTTGAATCAAAAATTCTTGTTTTCTCATTGGCTAGCAGCAATTATGCTAGGGGTAAATATATTTTTTGACACCAAAAATTTCAAGAAAAAAGTCTCCCAAAACTTTTTTCAAATTTGTCTCAAACACATAATTAATGGTCGCATATCCTCCTTAGCTAGGTTCCTCACATAATGTGCTTGCCGCCTTGGAAAATGGCTGACCTCTTTGCAATGGATGGTGTCTGAGATGTCATGTTTTAAAGCCCAACAGGGGCAATTGGATAGTGAGGAGTGAATGAAAATCTTTATGCTTGGGTTGTTCCCTTCCCATTTACCTCATGCCAATTGTTTTTCTTCCTTAACTCTATTTTCATTTTATTTCACCCTCTTTTTTTGCTCCAGTTGACTTTAGATATGAATATTCATTTAGTGAATACAACAACAAATTTTAATGTAAAACAAAAATAATTTGATAGAATTGAAAGGACGAGTTCTTTTTATTTTGTATTAATATTTTTTTCCATTTTTTTTTGTTTTAATTTTTATTTAGAGATTTATTTTTATTTTTATTTTTTTTTAAAGGAGGGGTAAAAATTTATTCACTCAATACCAAGTTACAGAGCAAAAGCTAAAGGCCCAAAACAACATTACATACTCCTATCCTCTAGTAACATCTAATCAATGATCCCACAATACTCAGAAGGTAGCTCATCCCTACCCTTAATAGCCCAACTACCCACATTCTCTAGAGCCAACTTAGCCAGACAATCTGCCACTTTGTTCCATTTGTGAGGGATATGACGAAAGGAAATAGAGTCCAAGGAACTACAGAGACTAAAAATTTGTCTAGCCAAAGAGGCAAGTTTCCAGGTAACATCTTCCAACCTCTGGTTATTCAACATTTCCACGAAAAATCAAGAGTCAGACTCATAGATGATCCTTCGTGACCCTAATGAACAACCATGCTCAATGGCAACTTTAATAGCTAGGGCCTCCATTAGATTATTCAAATGTTGACCCTTGTAAATAGAGAGTAGGAAAACCACACCACCATCATTGCCTCTACCAATAGCCCCAATACTAGCATGACCAAGGTTCCCTTGAGAAGATCCATTTGTATTGATCTTCAAGAACCCAGTCGAGGGAGGAGACCACCTCCCATCCTGATACACCCACTGCTTATCATGGCTTGATCTTTTACTGGGGATGCATTCCTGATAGTTATCCTCTAGTTTCAGATTCCTCACAATAACTTGATCCCCAGGATCAATATTAACATAAATATCACACTTTGCATAGATCGTCTCCTAGAGCCTATTGAGAATCAACTTCTACAATTGGGAGCTACTTAATTTGGAATCACAAAAGATTCTATGATTCCTTTCTAGCCAAAAGTTCCAAAGAATGAAGATCGGACCAACCATCCAAGCAATCTGTAAGAAAGAAGTCTTCGCTAGAGGTTTGCGCTAGCTTTCCCAAAAATCAATAATAGAAGTAGCATGAATACAACCATGACACCAAGCCTCCCACCATCTATGCCATATCTCTCTTGAAAAGGGGAAGAGAAAAAACAAGTGGGAGACACACTCCTCATTGTGCAAACAAAGAACACAAACCGAATGTCCCTAAAAACCTCATTTGTGAAGATTCTCCCAAGTGAGGCATTTTTTCTAAGTCAACAACCATAAGAAAAAGTTACACTTGGGCCACGAAAAGCTTCTCCAAACCTTCTTCCACCAATTCACTTCAGCTAGACCATGTAAGTTCTTGTCAAGAATAGCATAACCTTGAGCCACTGTAAATTTACCTTTTGGACTAGGGCTCCAAGCCAAACTATCCCCCCCATTAAGAGAGTTGCAAAACCTATCCTCTAAAACTCTAGAGAGAGGGGCCTAATTCTCATCAAAGCCACCCATCGGCCACTCCTAAGAATCCTTCCAGCAAGTTATCTCAACCTGCCCCAGGTGCTTGATAGTCTTAAAATGCTCCACCTTAAGCTAGCCAGTATTAGTGAAAGTTTGGGAAAGGGGAAGAAGCTAGGGATAACTGGAAAGAATGGGAGGATGGCCATCCGACAAGTCCTGCCAAAACAAAGTATACAAGCCTCTATTACAAATCTAGAAGAGCCCCTCCTTAATAATTTGGGCTCCCTTCTTAAGAGTATCCCAAACACAGGAGCCTGTACCCACCAAAGGAAGACGCAGCACCTCAGAGCAATCTGCACCAGGAAAGTACTTATGGGTAAGAATCTTAGCTCATTCTTGACCTTGATTGTTACACCATCACCAATACAATTTGGCAGCCAAGTCTATGATAACAAGAGCCATCGAGCGAAGCCCAAGGCCACCTACATGTTTTGGCCTACACACATACTCCCACTTGACCAAGCTCCACTTCGAGGAAAGAAGACTCCCAGACCAAAGGAATTGCCAAGATAAAGCATCAAAATCCCTCACAAAATTAGAAGGGGGAACTTGAACACAACACCTGTAAATGGGAAGAGACTACACCACAGTCTTTAGCAGCAACACTCTCCCAGTAGAAGATAACCATCTGTAGGTCCAATGACTAACCTTACTCCTAAATTTATCCAAGATCTAGCCCATTTGGAATCTAAGAATTCTAGCAATCTTGTTATGAATAAGCCAAGGAGTGTTAAAGAAATATATAGAAGATTTGTCATCATTAATTCTCTATCTTGAGGCTTTCAAATAAATATCCAAAGCTTTCCTGATATTCACTGCCTCATTGATTCTAGCCATGCCCATCAATCTGATATCATCCACAAACTGAAGATGAGAAAATGAAAGAAGGTTATTATTCCAACTCCAACCTTGGATAATACCCTGCCGCACCTGGGCTTTTAAAAACTTGCCAAGACCCTCTACCATGATAATGAACAAGTAGGGAGAAAGAGGGTCACCTTTTCAAAGCCCCCTAGAAGTGCCAAACAACTCTAATGGTTCTCCATTAATAAGAATTGATAAGAAGGGTGAGGTCACACAGCTAAGAACCCATTCGACCCACTCCACAACAAACCCAAAAGTCAAAAGAATTTCCTGTAAGAACTCCGAACTCACCCGATCATAAGCCTTGGCCATGTCTAGTTTAATGAACATAGCTTTCTCCTTTGAAGTAGCCATAGAGTGGACTACCTCTGTTGCTATCACAATTCCATCCAAAATTTGCCTTCTGTCAACAAAGCCACCCTATTCAATAGAGATCAAAAGACCAAGGAATGGCTTGAGCCTCTCAACAAGCAATTTGGCGATGATCTTGTAGACAACATTACATAATGCTATAGGCTTGAATTGATCCAACTGATTAGCCCCTTCCTTCTTAGGTATGAGAGCCAAGAAAGTAGAATTTAAAGACTTCATCATCTATTTATTCCTATATTATTCCTAGACCACATCTAGGAGATCATACTTTATTATCTCCCAGAATTCTTGGAAAAACTCAATTAGAAACCCGTCTGGACTAGGGGCCTTACCTTTCTTCATATTAAACACAATTTTCTCCAATTCTAGAAGTAAGATAGGGCTTAAGAGGGTGGCATTCACCTCTACAGATACAAGGTGAGGGATACAATCCAAAATATCACGCTCTTCAGGCCCAACACAAGGATCCTCTCTAGAAAAGAGAATAGAGAAATAATTGACTACTTCCCTAGAGATGTCTTCATGAGAAAAGATCTGAATTCCATCTATTAAGACAAGGGAGGAGAGAGAGTTCCCATGCCTTTGTGCCTTAATAGAGTTGTGGAAAAAAGCCATGTTCCTATCCCCCTTTTTGAAGCCACTCAATACGATATTTTTGCTTCTAGAAACTCTCATCTTCAAGCTCCCATTCTTCCAACTCCTTAAGAGCTAGGGACTCAGCTTCACTCATCTTAGAGTTCAACCCCTAGTCTTGAATCTGGCGAATAATATTATCTAGCTTAGTTTGAATAGTAGTCTTCTGAACATTTATATGCCTAAAGCACTATTTATTCCATCTCTTAAGCCTATATTTCACATGTTGAAGCCTCTTACTGAAAGTATACATGGTCGTACTGTGATCAAGCATCCCCTCATACCACCAATCCACCATAAGATCAGGTAGAGACAAGTCTCTGAGCCACATCAACTGGAACTTAAAAGAGGGATTCTTGTTGACTCTATATGGAATGATGGAAAGCTTAACAAGCCAATGATATGATCCCCTCTAGTCAAGAATTTCAGAACTAGTGATCCACTTGTTGTCCATCCAATAACAGGAAACCAAAAATCTGTCAAGCCTTTCTGAGATAGCCTCGCCACCACATCTTTGATTATTCCAAGTAAAGACACCATTAGTTGGCTTCACATCAATAAGAAGCAATGCGCCAATCATATCTCTGAGTAGATTTGAGGAATAGTCCAGCCTAGCTAACCCTCCTCCTTTTTCCTCTAGGCTAATAACTACATTGAAATCACATTCCATAATCCATGGAAGATAAGGTTCCAAGGATTGGATGAATCTAATATGGTTCCATAACTAAGATTTACCTAAAAAGTCTATAGGAGCATAAATATTGGATAAGAGGCACCTTTCTCCATTCTCAAAGCTAGTGGCAATCAAAGAAATGGATGACCGGTTGGAAATCCACCATAGTGGGGAGACTTTCCTTGGGTCCCAAAAGCAAGCCACCCCTCCTAAACTATTCAAGGTACCCACCCCCTACCAAGAGCCCTGGGGCCAGATATACACAGTACAATTAGCCAATCCATCCAACGAAAGTTTAGTTTCCTGAATGAAGACCATATCAGGAGATTGGGACTCAATTAATCTACGAATAGCTTTTTGTCTGGGGATGTTGTTCAACCCCCTTACATTCCATGATAGCACTATCATTTATGGGGGTGAGAGAAATGAGAATCAATGGGTCTCACAGACCTAGACTCAACCAAATTTTCACCCATTATCTTCACTTTCTCCTAATCAGTCTTCCTGCCACTTTTTGATAGTTTATCTAAAGGTCCCTTTTTTGAAGGGTTTCTGATGAATGCCTAGAACAACTGGAGCCTTATTACTTTTTGCATATTTAGATGTCCCCTTAGACCTAAGGGGGTCAATGGCCACCAAGACTAGGCCCTGCGAACCCTGTGATCCACGAAGATCCTCGATATCCTGAACTGGAGGGGGCATATCAATATCCAACTACTCGGGTTGTAGATCTCCTATAACTAGAATCTGATCCTCCCTCTAGATATCTCCTTCTTGAATCTCATGTTGACTTTTGGCCTTAGAAGAGAGCTCGATTAGGATGCCTTACTCCTGGACCATGTCTCTAAGAGCCTCAAACCTGTTAAAGGTGCCATCAGTCTGCCTATCCATCTAGGTTCTCTTCTTACCTTTGCCCTTATTACGAGATCTAACCTGAGTAAATCCCTCACTGTCAATAGGTCCATTAGATATCGTGGCCTTTCCCTTGTCCTCCATAGGGGGACCTAAAGCATCCAAGGAAGGGGCCTTATACCTGGGACATCTGCGAAGAAGATGTCCATATTCGTGGCATATTCTACATCTAAAAGGTAGGATCTCATAGTCCAACTAGTGAATTGAGGAAATAGATCCCATACAAATCTCTATAGAATCTAGCAATGGGTAATTTAAATCAACTTCTACACAAATATGAGCAAAAGAAATTACTTTTTGATCTTGAGTCTGTGTAGCCAATCCCATAGGTTTTCCCAAAAGCATCAAGATTGAGTGAAGAATATCTTCCCTCCAAAAATCCAAAGGAAGTCTTGGTAAGCATACCCATACTAGAACTCGAGAGGGGATTTCCTCAGCAAAGTTAAAGCCTGTGTGCCAAGGCTTGATGAATAGCCCCACCTGATTAAAGAAATAAGGGCCACCTTCAAAGGCCTTATTCCTATCTGACATGCATGAGAAGATGACCATAAAGTAATTGTTAGTTGCTAATAGAATTTCCATATCTCATTTTGGGTTCCACACCCGACAGGCCCAGGAATCCAACACAGGCAATGAAAGATGAAGGCCTAGAAATTTGCAGATAAGAGCATGATTACTCCAGTACTCAACATCCTCGAAAACCTATTCAGGTTGAATGACCAGAATTGGTCAGACCTCAACTTTCTACAAACATCTAGTAATTTTTTGTAGTTGGAGCTTCCCATTAGAAGAGGATTCTCCTTCCCTCGATTGGGATTTACCATTCAGATCCCTAATACTAGCATGCACCCCCGAAGCTGGCTCAACCATCACCAAATATTCACCCAAAGGATGGGGAGAGGCGACACCAAGGTCTCCCATACACCCTGAGCCTGGATAAAGCACACAGGCAAGGA
Organism: Cupressus sempervirens; assembly: GCA_028749045.1. Taxonomy (NCBI): domain Eukaryota; kingdom Viridiplantae; phylum Streptophyta; class Pinopsida; order Cupressales; family Cupressaceae; genus Cupressus; species Cupressus sempervirens. Next base: position 678,741,225 of record CM053787.1, on the reverse strand, counting down.
AAAAAATTGGGCAAGAGCCCCTCAACCCCACACTACCATGGGTTCCCACCAAAAACTAAGCAAGGATCACCAAGAACATGCTAAATCAGAACACTCATGGCCAAAAAGGATTCACGTGCATGGAACCCCACCACACAACACTCAATCGCAAGCATAAAACGCAAGCCACAAACCCCACCGCACAACAGTCAACAACAAGCATAAAATGTGAGTCACGAACCAATAGGCTAACCACTGTAGGGAGGAGGAGAGAACACAGGTCGGGCTAGGACACGCAGGCCCTAGCAAACCTAGAATCGCCATCAGAAGCCCTTGCATCCATACTCCTTTGAGTTCAAAATTGATATTTAGAGATTTTTTAATTAAAATTTTTGAAATATTTTTTTAAATCATTATTTTACTACTATTATTTGAATGTAAGAAAGTTCAATTTTTAATTATGATTTTTAAAAAAATTAATTAATTTAATTTTTATTTAGTTTTACTTTACCTTTATTGTTTTCTTATTAAGCTAATTTTCTAATTTCACTTTATATGATATGTTTAATTGCTTAGTAAAAAACTTCTTATAAATATAGAGACAATATTATTTGTTATGTTATAATTCTAAAACATTATAATTTAGCAATCAAACTATTTTTTTTCTTACAAAATACATGGACTCTAGCTCTTTTAGAACTCTTGTTCTATTCTGTTATTTTCTCTTTATGATCAAATTAAAACTTTAAATTATTTAAAAGTTTATGAAATTCAAATTGATTATAATTATTTTATTAGTCTATGCCTATCTATAGGCAGGGTACTAATGTTTTTGTTTACCCCCCTGCTAATTTGTGCAACCCAAAAAAAATACTAAGTTCTAAAGTTCAACAAACTTTATATTTTTAAATTAATTTATATTGATTTATTACCTTTTTCTAATAGATCCGTTGCATTTTTTGTGGGGTTTATTTTATTTTTCCACTTCAAAAAATACAATATTTTCTAACATGCATTAATGAATTCATTAATTACAACTCTATCTTTTCCATATTTGTGCCAAGTTCATTATTAATTACAACTTTATCTTTTGCATATTTGTCACAAGTTCATTGGATTTATAAAATAATTACAACTTTATCTTTTGCATATTTGTCACAAGTTCATTAGACTTCTAAAAATGTCATGTTTTCATCTTCCACAACAAAAATAATGTCTTATCAATATTAATATCACAATTTTTAGTTTTCAAAATAGTTTTTAAAAATGTTAATATATTTTAAATTATTTTTAAAATTAGTTTTATATAAATCAATAATTATTAAATTAAATTTTTTTTAAAATATATTATTGCTATTAAGAGTTGTATTACTTTATATATATAGACTTTAGTATATATTAATTTAAAAAAATAAAATCAATTAATTTTTAAATTTAACTTATGTAATAAAATTCTAAATTTTTTAAATTTCTTGGTTAAAAATCTATTAATTCAAATGTCATGATTTTACAATGCATTACATTAAGTTGTATATTTTTAGACAATGGCTAGTCACCACATTATTTTATAAAACTAAAATTTAAAATACTAGCAGTCGCATGCTTTTGTATATGTAACAATGCGCCGAAAGGAGATGAGATTTAAGAAAAAAATGTAGAATGAATATTAAATAAAGTAAATATAAGTTTTTTAAAAATGAAAATACAAAAATAAAAAAGTTGAAGATTAAAACATAGATATAAAATTTACAATATTTAGAAAATTTAAATATTGCTTAAGAAATGTGTTCAATAATTTCAAGATTTTACAATTACATTCAATTTATCAAATATTAAAAAAATAATCATTTGAAAAAAAAATCCATTAAAAAATTTATTACGAAAAATTAAATACAAAAAAATAATATGAAAAATAGTGACATCTCTAACAAATATTCTATTGACTAAATAAATTATAGAAACTGAAAAAATAATACTTTTAAAAAAAAATAAGCTAATAAAAAATAATAATTTAAAGTAATTTAAAAATGAAAACTTAAATCAATTTAAAAAATCAAAAGTTTAATAAATAGAGATCACAACATAATCTAATGTGGTGATCACAAGTAATTATTTTTTAAATAAATAAGAAAACAAAAACAATAGTCAAAGGTGGATATTTAAAATATAATCTTATGTGAACAAAATAGATTATTAATAATTTTTAATTTAAATGACATAATATTTACTAAAATCTTTTAAATAGATTAATAAATATTATTTATTTAAAATAAATTTATCAAATATCATTTAAAAAATCATCAAAAAATTTATTATGAAAAATTAATAAGAGAAATACAAAAATATAATATGTCTAACAAATATTCTATTGACTAAATAAATTATAGAAACTAAAAAATAATATTTAAAGAAAAAATTAAACTAATATTAAAGAAATTTAAAAACTAAAATCTAGATCAATTTTAAAAATCAAAAGTTAAATGAATAGATCACAAAATGAGCTAATGTGGAGATCACAACTAACAAATAGAAAAAGAAAAACAATAGTTAAAGTGGAGATAACAACTAATAAATATCAAAACAAGAGTTAAAAGTGGAGGGAGATTTTTTTTAAAATAGCCGGTAAATAATTAACGGGAAGGATTTTCAATTTTTCGACCAAATTGACAACTTTTTCGGCCAACTTGCAAATTTTTCATCAAAAATTGAATTTTCGGAAACAAAGTTCTCACAAATATCCTATGGGCTAAATTAATTAAAAATCTAAATTAAATTTGTTAAAATTTATAACTTCTCTTTTCAAAACCATAATTTTAAATATTAGGTCCAATTTGTTTCCCTAGAGGCAGTCCCTCCAGCTCTCAAAGAGCTCTTGTTATTTTTGAGTCAATTATAAAAATGTCAATGTCCTTATAATTGGAATTATATTTGCTTTAATACACGAGATGAAGAAAATAAAGAAGATTTTTTAGGGTTTTGTTATACTCTGGCTTTAATATTTAATATTTAGATGGAGAAGGATCTCTGTTTTTATTGCTCCCAAGAGTTTTTTTTTTTTTTGGTCTGCTTTTTTAACTCCATGAAGATGGTGAATACGCAGGACTTCAAATGGATTTGTGCACTCTTTAAGCAGGTAATTTCTTTTCCTCATTCTACTTCTTCAAAATTATTCTGCCAAACTTTCACAATTCGAGATACTCACAAATAGGAGAAGCACCCTCCTCGCATCACCCACAAATTTAATGTTTTCCAGTTTAATCAATACATTGATACCCTTTGTAAATTGAGAAACACAAACAAGGCCTGGGATCTTTTACATTCAGCCATATCTCGATGCCTTCCTCTCAATGTCGTATCCTTCAACATGCTTTTAGGTACCCTTGGGAACTTGGGTGATCACAGTAGAATCAAATCCCTTCTTGTTGAAATGAAAGAAATGGACATAAATCCAGATGTTGTCACTTATACCGCTCTCATAAAGGGTTTGTGTAAATGGGAACAAATTGAGGAAGCACTTGGGGTTTTCCACGAAATCAGACCCCTTCATTGTGTTCCGAATATTGTTACATACAACACCATAATTGATGCGATCTACAAAATAGGCAGAGTAGATGAGGCTCTTGTTTTATTTACTGAGATGATACAAATAGGCATTCCTCCTAATATTATTTTGTGCACTAGTCTAATTAATGGTCTCTGCAAGGTGGGAATGGAAAATGAAGCTCTAAGGTTAGTATCTAAAATGAAACATAATGACTGCCTTCCAACTATTTTTACATATAATACTCTCATAAAGGGTTTGTGTGAATGGGAACGAACTGAGGGAGCTCTTGGGATTTTCCATGAAATGAGGCACCTTCATTGCATTCTGAATATTGTTACATATAGCACCATAATTCATGCGGTCTGCAAAATAGGTAGGGTAGACGAGGCTCTGGATTTATTTGCTGGGATGATACAAGAAGGCATATCTCCTAATATTATTGCGTGCAGTAGTCTAGTTAATGGTCTCTACAAGGTGGGAAGGGAAAATGAAGCTCTAAGGTTAGTATCTAAAATGAAACATAGTGACTGCCTTCCAAATATTATTACATATAACACTCTGATCAATGGTCTCTGCAAAGTAGACAGAGTAGATGAATCTTTAGAATTATTAGCATAAGTGATAGAAGATAACCACTTTCCTACTGCCCATACTTATAATAGCCTCATAGATGGCTTCTGCAAAGCTGGAAGAACAAGTGAAGCGTGCAATCTATTTGTCAAAATGATGGAGTTTGGACCTACACCTAATACAGTGACATTTAATGCAATTATTGATGAACTATGCAAAGATGGCATGATGTAAAAGGCTTGGCATTTCTTCCATGATATGTCCACAAAGGGCTTGCAACCAGACGTGATTACTTATAATACTTTGATACACGGCCTGTGTGAATTGCATGAGGTGGAAAAGGCTCAAAACTTAGTCAAAGAGATGCTTAAGGATAGGGTGCTCCCCAGATGTTGTTACCTACACCACTCTGATTGATGGTTTATGTCAGTGTGATAGAGAAAAGGAAGTGCTTGCCATTTTTTTCAAGATGCAAAGCAATGGACATTGCCCTAATGTAATTACATATACAACATTAATAATTGCATTCTGTAGATTGGGAGACATGAAAATTGATGAAGGTACGCTCTGATACCACTGATGAAGTACGGCTCTGATACCACTGACGAAGGGCCACACCACCCTTACCAACTCACAACCAAGAATGCAATAATAAGGAAACAAAGAGATGACAAAATACTTCCCAAGCAATTTTATTATACTTGACAATCCAATAGCAATTACAATAACCTTTCTACAAAATCTCTCAAGATCCAATCCAAATCCAAGCTAGTCCAGATCCACACTCTAGTAGAAACCTCTGAGATCTCAACTTGTGCTCGCAAGCCACCAAGCAACCTCCTTGTTTCTAAACCGCAGTCACTAGCTCTTCTCACAAACTCTATCTAAGATCCAAGTGTAAACTGCCTCACATTCGGTGCTTTGTCTACACACTCACAAGTCCATCACAATCTTGCTATAAACTGCCTCACATTCGGCGCTCTGTCCACAGACTCAAGAAAACTCACTCTTCACTTCCTCCTTTTTTTTCACACCTTGAAGCCTTCCAAGCTTTCCAAGCTTCACCTTCCACAACTTTCACCTTTCCAAGCTTTCCTTCCAAAGCTTTCACCTTTCCAAGCTTTCCTTCCAAAGCTTTTACTTCCCGAGCTTCTCCTTCTCAAGCTTCCACTTCTTAAGCTTCTCCTTGAGCTTCCACTCCTCAAGCTTCTCCTTGAGCTTGATTAGAAATGCTCATATGCCTTGCTTAAATAGGCACTCACCACCCCATGCATGACTTATCCACAAGCTTCTAGAATTCCTCCACAACCTTCTACAACTTCCACAACCTTTTACAATATCCACAACTTTCTACAATATTCATAACTTTCTAAAATTCTACCCACACACCTTGATAAATGAAATGACAACCATTTATTTTTTTATTTTTTCTATTATGCCACCTATGCACCTCGAAAATAGAAATCCTCTTTTCTTTTCTTTTCTCTTTTTTCCCCTTTTTTTTAAAAAAAAATTATTTCTCTTCTAATTTTTGTCACTTTCTCTCTCCTCCACAAATTTTTTTTTTTTTTTCAATAATTTTTCCATACAAGATGCTCCTACATCAAAAATGGTAGAAAAGTTAAAGAAGATGACAGCAAGGGATTTTGAAACCTGATGAAGTGACATAGACCAAAGCCATTGATGGTCTGTGCAAGGCAGGATATTTTTCTAGAGCACATTTGCTTATGGATAAAATGCTAGATGAAGGCTTGTCTCCCAATGCAACCACTTATAGCTGTCTGATGGATGCCCATTGCAAAAAATGGTGAAATAGATAAGTCGGAACGATTTTTAAGAAATGAAAGTGGCAGGTATTGCCCCAAATGTTGTAGTCTATACCATATTGAATTCTACTTTTTGCAAGAAAAACAAACTTGACACGGCGTTGTCGGTGCTGAATGATACGAGCAGAAAGGATTTAGCTTCCATTGTCGTCACATATAATATGTTATTCGACAACTTTTGCAAAAGACATGATCTTGAAAAAACTTTTTGGATTATGGATCAAATGAAATAAGAAAGTTGTGCTCCAGGTGATACAAAATTTGTGCTCCAAGTGATGCAACTGTTTGGAAACTTGCCTAGCTGATTAAAGAAGTTAAACGAAAAAGTTAATAAACTTGGTAAATTATGATTTTTTCATTATTTCTAGGGCACCATAGTGCTCATGCTTGGACAATGAATTCCAGCCATATCAAAATTGTTCTTGGATATTTATTCTTCCAATTATGCATCCATTTTAGTCTATGATCATGTATAGAATAATTCTTTTGTGCAAAGATGGAACTGCTACTGTGATATCAATAATAAGTAATTTCAGAATTATACTTCAAAATTTAAATTATAAGTGATAAGAATTTGTATGTGTTATTTATTTATTAAACTTTTCTCTTGAGTTTGTTGCCTGTTGTAATCACAATTCTGCAGATTAAAATGACTTTTAATGAGAAACGGAGTTTGTAGGTTAAAAATGGATAGTTACATTTCTATTTTTAGAGAATCAAATATAATAGTTACAGCAAAGTGATTGTGACGGTAAAAATCAACATTTTTTCATGCTCTAAAAATCAACATTTTTTCATGCTCTTACTTGTAGTATCCCACTACATTAATATTATGCAATCCTCTTTACTTGAGGAGAAAAATGCAATATTGGAATCTGCTATCTTTTTCATAATTTAAGTAGTATATTTGAGCACCACTTAGATCTCGTCTAACAGATGTAGATAACTACAGTGTTTTGGCTACAAAGATCCAGGACTGAGGTCAATCTCTATATGGTCAGCAACCCACTCAAGACTTCAAAAAATAACATTATATCTGTATACAATCGGTTGTGTCATAGATGTTGGCTATGTCTGCAATTTGATGTTGTATCTTTTACTGTGCTTTTAGGTGGCCTTGTAAACTTTGGTGATTTCCATAGAATCAACTCCGTTCTTGCTGAACGAAAGAGATGCAAATGCAAAAACCTTTCTATTAGCCTTCTTATCGGTAGTTCTACTATAGTTTTTCACTGATGGTTTTGATGCAGAAGCATCTTGGGTTGGCTTGCTATCTTGCTCTTTTGGTTTATTCTGCCAGTTTGTACCGAGTTGCAGTGTTAGCCAAGTTGCAGTGTTAACCGAGTTGTAGTGTTAACAAGTGTTTCTTCATGTGCTGAGTGAACCTGATATTTGTTGATACTCGGTTTCTTCTTTGACTTAGTTTGTTTGTGATTGGTTCTTAGTTTGAGCTGACCTATGTATTTAATTTGGATCATAAATTTAATAATAGGATCTTGTCTTGGGATGTGTGTAAACTGTTTTAAGATTGGCCTTTGTACTATGTGATGATCTGGAATCTTCTGTAAACCATTTTTGCAAGTATAAGTAGAGGTATCTGGTTTAGGTTAGGAGGACTTAGAGAGAGTTGAGAGCAGATGTTCTTGGAATGGTGAATTGAAGCTAGATCATGGATTTTGAAGTTGTATTTTGTTGGCCATAACCCTGAAGGCCTAACAGCTGGGCATGTATGCAAATAATTTGATGAATCAATAAAACATTTCAAAGCTCCTTCTCTCCCTGGTGTTGTTCTCTTACTCAGCAAGGTGATTGGATAGTTAGGTGTGCCTCTGCCCGTAACCTGTCAATCTCTCCTTGCATCAGGTAAGTATATCTTTCTTGGTGTTAAACCCTTTTAAACCCTCTTTAGCTTAATAAAAAAATCTGCAATTCTCTCAATTAAAATTAATGAAGTGAATTGTTATAAATTTTCGTTAATCCATTTCGAATAGATTAAGATATGTTATTGCATGTGTTCATGAAAAACATTCTGAAAAGCAGAGCTAGAGCTTTTTTTAAAAACATAATTATTCAGAGAAAAATGTACTTGACTGCAATTTTTCAACAGCATAAGTTACTGGACCTGGTTACAAAAACAAATAATTCAAAAGTAAACCTCATGCAATTAGTCATGTTGCTGGAGAGAAAAAACCTTTAGCAGTTGATCTTTTTGCTTCTGTAAAAATGAGTAACCTCTCTGGAATTGATGTCTCCAGAGGAAAAAATTGCTAAGCCTGTTTTCCCCAGAAGTCCTAATCAAAAGCTCTGGCTCTGGGCAATTTGATGTATAAAGATGCCTTTCAATGTCTTCTGCCCTAATCCCCTTCCATAATGCCGCCTTCAACAGCCTTGGCAATCTGTTGTGTACCAGTATGAGAATATCCTTATCATTATTCCTAGAGAAAGCCATGGCTCTTTCTGCAGATTCTCTTATAATTTGAGCAGCTGTCCTTTTCAATGAGCAGCTCTAATTGATCTAGGCATTTTCTCCCATTTAATCTACTTTATAAATGACATGATCCTAAAGACAGAGGATTGCCATGGAAGTTGATATTATTGACTTTATATGTGTCATGCTTAATCTCTAATGACTAAAATTTTTTGTTGCTCGCTGTGCTCACAACTAAGATTCTGCAAGAAACTAAAATGGAGATGCTTGTGAAGTATGGTGTTGAGTTATTCCTATTCTGCACTGCTGTTTAAAGTACTAAGGCTGGCACTTACTGCCACACTAGAAATTGTCATACTGTTGGAAACATGACCAAAATGTTTTTTGCTAGCCAATTGGACCTTGGCTCAGAAACGTCTGATATAAATGTTAAAAATTCTTTCACAGGTGAGAATGAAAGATAATGATATTCCAACTTCCTTCATCAGAAGAGGAGATAAAAATTGGAGACTTTACCATCCCCTGTAGAGTCCTTCCTGCTGTCCACACAATCTCAAAATTTTGAATTCTAACTATTTTGGATTCTAACATTTCGATATCGATGACCAACACCATTGTTATGCTCTTAATATTAATAAAAGACATTTCAATTTTGATGCTCTGGAATTTTCTCACCTCACTTTTTTGAATTTTTGACTCTCTGCGCACTTGAGGAGAATGTCAAGCAAAGCCTTAAAGGGCTTCCCTATGCAAAAATGTTGTCTCTGGTTCTATAAGAAAACAAAATTGGCAGAAGATCCTTCGCCTGGTGGTTTGGTCTCGTTGGTCTCACTACCACCTTTATTTGAAAATGAAGATTTTGTCTCCTTTGTGAAAGAATTGGTGAGTACAAGTTCCTGAAATGGAAGATTCAAAGTTTGAAACTCCTGTATGCTTAGTGAAGGGTTTAAAGGTACTATTTCGAATGAGTAAATGGATGGTAGTGGATGGTATGATAGAAGAGCATAAACCCTTATTATAGTTAAGTGCCTTGCTTTTTGCCCTAATGTTGATCTGGTTAGGAGATGGGTTGATGCTATTTGGAAAATCAATGGAAAATCATTATTATAATAATAATATAAATGGAAAATCATTTGTTTTGTTTAGATTAGTGGTTCGTGAGTATTTGATTGCGGTTTTTATTGGAAGCTTGTGAGCTTTTATCAGTCTTAATGTTTTTCTCTTTGCAAATGAAAACCAGGCTTCGACTTGATGACTAACTTAGGTTCTATAACTTTCAAGCCTCTCTTTGGAGTTCTTCAATTGCAATATTTTAAGAGCATTGCTAATTTCTTTGTATTCGTCTTTGCAGTTGATACGTTTATCCAATAAAATTTGAAATTGAATTTTGTAAGTATCTATGTTAATGTAACAATCAATTATGTCCTAAGAATATCTAGATAAATCTTAAATTGAAATTTAGAAAATTAATTCAACCTCCTGAATATGTGAATGCTAGTATTTATTGTTAAATTATAATAAATTTGACCATTTAAGTATGTAACTATAGGGTCCCTAAATTGTAAGTGTCTCACTAAGATTTACAATTTAGCAGCAGCAAAACATTCCATGAGATAAATGTTGGGCACTCCTCACACCATACACAACTAGCTATCCAGCCTCTTCAAACTTGATCTCTTTTGGTGGCAACTTTTCTATCTTTAATTGACTTCTCTCAACACTAGCAACTTAGATTGTATCTTCGCAAGTTGTCTTCGTTGCAGGCATTGACTTTAATGATCTGCCTTTATTTTCATTTGGCAGCAGTATTTCTTCTTTGTCACATTTTCTTGGGCAGCTTCTGCAGAGTTTCACACAAAAACAAATCATAGCCTATGAATCCTCATTAATTTTTACATTTTGTACTCTCCTAAAGTTGCGTTACTATGCAATTTTTATTTAGCCAAGCCACATTTTAGCACATATGGGTCCCCACATTGATTTCCAATATTCCAACCATTATTCTCCTTTCCATTCTAAGATATCCTCCCCTATTAGAACTCATTTATCAAATTTCTAAGAATTTATTCCCAACACTAGGCTGACCTAGTCAGCCTATTCTATTAGGATTGCCCCGGAATAACTGATTAATGTTAAATTAATTACAAGATGATCAAACTTAGTTGTTCCTTACACAAAATATATTTATTGAGAATGATTTCAATTCATATGGTGCCTTAATGGTGAAGATTTGGTGTAAGTAGGGGGTGCAATTGACTAAAATATTTTGATTAGACAATTATCTATCATTTATTAAATAAATAGAAAAAAGAAAATAATTGTTTTGCAATTTAGTGTTTAAATAATAAATTGAAACAAAGTCTCATCAAGTAAGTTTTGTAAGTTGTATAGCCATTTTGTAAGTAGGGGAGAGGACCTAGTAGTTGAGCACCTTAACTTGACACTTCTCAAAATCTTACATGAAAATTTCAAATCACTCTCAATTTTGTTACAATAGCGTGCTTGGCAAGTCTATGCTTATAACTTAAGTTTGAGGGCCACATCATGAAATACGATGCCACATAAACATGTTTTTCACCAAGGTGTCCAGAAAAGCTTTGACAAAAATTGTCCTGCATTAGGGACTTCTTGTATAGGCATAAATCTGCACAATCACAAAATGAGGATTAGTAGCACCGATCAATTTGTTAAAGAAATCAAATAAGCTACTAGACAAGAGCTGACAAACAACAAAATAAGAAACAATCATTGCCTTAACCTTCTATCGCTTCTCTTTGTTCAATTGAAGTGTTGCACTTATATTGATTTTGGTAGCACTTAGACCCCAAGCTCTGAGAAATATGATCAAAGAGAATGATTTGTAGTGGTTGTGATGATAAAAAGATAGAGGTTTGATGCACAGCTTAGAGATGAAATTGTGAAAGATGAAGGTTTCTTATAATCTAAGGTTAAATGAATAACCAAGATTAATTACAAAAATTATGACTGGTTCATGAGAAAACTTGAGACTAAAGAGATCTTGGGAAAGTTTTCATTTAGATCTTGAAAAGGATAAAATCTAAAATATATTTTCAATTTCTGGAGTAATAAAGTTGCAAAAAACTGAAAAAATGGAAGGATTGAGATATTTTTGGATTTTCTAAAAATAAAAAATAAAGCTATGAAGATTTGATTCATTTTTTTTTAAATTTATTTCCTCATTAACTCATCTTTTGAGATATTTGAAGATTTAATTGAATTAAAATTCAATTAAATGAGTAATGATGAGGTTAAATTAAAATTGGATAAAATTGATGAGAAATTGAAATTGGTATTAAATTCTGACTTTATAAATTGAATTGAATTAACTCGTAAGGGCTAATTAATTAAATATAAATTAAGTAAACAATATTAAATATTTATTTAATATTATGAAAATGATTGTAGAGGAACAAAGATGATTAATTAATGATTAAAGAACCATTAATTAAAGTAAATAATTATCAATTTTTATGTCAATACATGAGGATCTCCATTTTGGGACATCTACAACCTCATAATTGTGCATCATAGGGTTGATTGCTTCTTAAACTTAGGGATACATTTCATTCAATTATGGAGAGTCATTATCGACAAAAATAACTTTTCAGTCACAACTATTGGTATAATATTGTAAAAAAAAAATATTTGTATACTATTCGTTCTCATGAGGAATAGATTCTTGTGAACCACTACATTCTTGTGAACCATTGCATAGTTAAATATTGGTAACAACATAAAAAAATAATAAAGACTGTTATTTCGCAAACAAAATTATTTAGTGAATGCAAATTTGTATTAATATAAAAAATAGATTAAAGTAAAATTATTGAAAAATAGAGCTATATAATAGCTTAAATATTTCTCTAAGAAAAAAGATAGACATCCATGTATATTTGATAAACAAACTCTCTCTCTCTCTCTCTCTCTCTCTCTCTCTCTCTCTCTCTCACACACACACACACACACACACACACACACATACACACACACACAAGACATTAAAGGCTAATTAAGGTCATTGTAAAACAATCAAAATATGTATTGTAACAATATAAAAATACACGGGTATAAGAAACATATCTTTTAGAAAATCATATTAAAAACTTATATATACAAATGTGACATTATATGAAAACTATTAATGTTTTAAATATGATTACATTTACATGAATACAATCCAAAGACAAATTATTACTCCGATTACACATACCATAGGATTATTTTAACATTGGCACATAAATTTATCAAACCTATGATAACCAAAGTGAACATATGTTAGATCACTCCCAAATGGAACACTTTTGAAACAAGAATGATAAAATGTTCCTCTTCATTTTCCATTATTAACATAATTAATCTTTTTTTCTTTCACAATGTGTCATTTTAATGAGAATTATAGTAATATTCTCGATAATTTGAGAGGTTTTAGTTTAGAGTTAGTAGAGAATTTGAAAATCACTCTCTTCACATAATCAATATCTATTGTGTCATTTACAATGTTGACCCTTATCAATTGTATATACTTAAACCCCATACTATTTTGACAAGTAATTGTGTGTGGTTGCCATAATCATCAAAATTATATAACCACAAACAACTCTAGTAGTTGAGAACCTTAATGATACCTTATAGTCTTCATTTGTATTCTTTATATGACTAAGTGCTTTATTAGCAAAGCTAACATCCACCCACAAATTATACACCAACATCATACATTGGTCAATAGATAGTAGAGCCACTTTATCTAAGCTATTATAATCAATGCCATGTGATTATGTCTGGTTAGTTACAAAATCACACATGTGATTGATGCGGTTAATGACATGAACACTTTTATTATGGAGGATGATCATACTATTTACATTGCATAAATGCATAGACGTATCAAATGTTATACACTTCTTAATGATTACTAAAACATTAATTTAATCCGCATTTGTTTTTAGTCATCTTTTGTTGGAATTGTACATCTAGTGTTTATTTTAACATTTCTTTGGATTTAATAATTTTAGATCATGTCCCCATTGATAAAAAATATGTTGAAGGTCATAGTTTTTTAGATTATAGTACACAACACTTTATTATAAATATTGCTCACAGATAGCTAGTACTTTTTTTAACATGGTTATAAAAATATTGTACATTTATGCCAAAAAATGTTATCAAGCATAAATATACAATGGTAAACACTCACATATCTTTCTGCAGATTCTCTTATAAATAAATAGAATCGAACATCAAACACCATAATTTTGAAGATACAAAGTTAGAAGTAAATTCCATACAACGTATATATCTTCTAAACATTACAATATGGTGATATCGATTGGGAGAGGTGAACACATAGAAGAAAATTGAAAGTTGATTCCATTGGAAACATTCCCATAGTAACAGTTTATTGTTTCTTGATGGTCAAGCTTTGTGTAGAAATGGAAAATATATGGGTGTAGGGTAAATTGAAGATTTAAAGTTTGAAATTCTTGTATGCTTAGTGAAGGCTTTAAAGTACTATTTCGAATGAGTAAATGGATGGTATATGGATGGTATGATAGAAGGTGCCTTGCTTTATGCCTGAATGTTAATCAGGTTAGGAGATGGGATGGTGCTATTTGGAAATTAAAGGCAGTGTTATTATAATAATAAAAATAGAAAATTTAAATGAGATTATATATCTTAGATATTTAATACTATTTATTTATAACATTTTTTCTTATGATTCAAATAATAAATATGAAAGGCTAGTTAAGATCATTATAAAACAATCAAAATATGTATTTAACAATATAAAAATACATGAGTATAAGAAACACCTTCTAGAAAACCATATTAAAAACTTATATAAACGAATGTTACATTATATGAATATTATTAATTTTTTACATGATTACATTTATAGGAATATAATCTGAAGATAAATTATTACTATGATTACACATACCATAGGATTATTTTAACATTGGGACATTAATTTATCAAAATCCATGATAAACAAAGTGCACATATGTTGGATCACTCTCTCAAGGAGCACTTTTGAAATAAGAATGATAAAATGTTCCTCTTCATTTTCTATTGTTAACATAATTCATCTTTTTTTCTTTCACAAAGTGTCATTTTAATGAGAATTATAGTTATATTCTAAATAATTTGAGAGCTTTTAGTTTAGAGTTAGTAGAGAAATCACTCTCTCCACATAAACAATGTCCATTATCTTATTTACAATGTTCACCCTTATCACATGTATATACTTAAACCCCTTATGATTTTGAGAAGAAATTGTGTGTGGTTGCCTCTTATAAGTGGAAGAGGGACAAGCTTTAGATTATTAAAGTTTCATGGCATACCAACATAATCATCAAAATTATATAACCACAAACAACTCTAGTAGTTGAGTAACTTAATGCTACCTTATAGTCTTCATTTATATTCTTTATATGACTAAGTACTTTATTAGCAAAGCTAACATACACCCACATATTATACACCATCACACATTAGTCAATTGATAGTAGAGCCACTTTATCTAAATTATTATAATTAATGTCATGTGATTATGTCATGTTAGTTACATAATCACCCGTGTGACTGATGTGGCTAATGACATGAACACTTTTATTATGGAGAATAAGCATACTATTTATATTATATAAATGCATTGACGTATCAAATGCTATACACTCCTTAATGCTTACTAAAAAATAAATTTAACCTGTGTTTGTTTTTAGTCACCATTTGTTGGAATTGTACTTCTAGGATTTATTAACATTGTTTTGAATTTAATAATTTTAGGTCATGTCCCCATTGACACAAAAATTGTGTCGAAGGTCATAGTTTTTTAGATTATAGTACACCATACTTTATCATAAATATTGCTCACAAATAACTGGTAATTTTTTTTAATATGGCTATAAAACATTATACATTTACGCCAAAAACTATTATCAAGCATAAATATACAATGGTAAACACTCACATATAGAGGTACACCTCAAACGTGAGGTAACTACTTGAGATTAATAACAAGAAAAATCTATCATTCATCAAAAAAATTTGTTACATATAATGAAAACAATTGCTTCAAGCACTTCTTATTGACAAATAGTTTAGGGCATCTAAAATTCATCTAGTTAATAATAATATATCATATTTGATTGATTTATCATTATGATACAAGTCATAAGGATATAAAAATTGTAGTGGTGTCTCTAGCCTCATAACCATGCAAAAATTGACATAATTCTATTTTTTTATGAATAAGAAAAATAAAACTTAAACACAGAAAATTCATTGAATGACGAAAACAATTTATTTTGAATTCATTATAATATAATGACCTCATCTTATTTTAAAGTTTCAAAGTACTCCAAACAATCAAAATCCCAAATAATATCATAATCAAAATGTATCTTTTCTAAAAAGTGAAGATGAAAATAAAAATCTAAAATAAGATTATATAAGAATGGTTAAGTATAGAAGATCCATACACCTCACATATTTTAGTTGAAAGAGAAAGATACTAAAAATCAGCAATGTACTTCAATATATTAGAATCTTTATGCACAACAATAATTCTAAAGACATGATCCCTTTTACAATTCCAATAAAATTACTCACTTAGTGCACTAAGAGAGGAAATGAGAGTGTAAAAATGTGGAAAAAAAATGAAACCAAAAAAGATGTTTTATGGCATCATCTTTCCATCTATAGTTTCCACTTTTTAGAATAATAAAATAAAGAATAAGATAAAAAATCCAGTTCAAAGTATGATATTGCTCCAAAATTAATAAGATATAATGCTTAATGGTACATATAAACTCTCAAATATGATAAATTTGTTGGCATAATTGATGGTGTGATGATTGGTGATCTTAGTAATGTCATGGTACATATCTCATTATATGATGATGAGTTATTTTGTTGCCATTGATGTCAACTATTGACTTAGTGTTCCTAGTATGTTACGTAGCATAATCATGATGAGCAAAGTGTTGTAGTGAGGTTAAGTGGATGTGATCATTAAGAGATCATTGGGGATGTCTCTTGAAGTGAATATGGTGACCATTGACATTTAAGATGATTAGTGGATTAACAATACAATGGATTAACAATGAAACTATTGTCACAATTAGTGATAAGCATAGATAGTTGATTGGTTTGTCACATCTAGATCGAACGAAGTAAATTGATTTTAAATATTGTGAAGAAGATAATAAAGTTGATATGATCATGATATCATCTCGTTATCATGATTGGTAAACAAGTTACATAATAGAAAGGTGATCAGTGAAGTAGTGATAGGTTTGATGAGTAGGATAAAGAGAAATGATTTCTTGAGCAACAATCACTGAACGAGTGATTAGTGACTAGTATTAAGGTTACATTGAATCTAGATGAGTCAGTCATGATCTAGTTATGTAAATGTATATTTGGAGTTGATGATCCAATATCACATTGATAGATGATAATGTATGTAGAATATTCTAGAGAAAGCAAGTGGTAGGTCAAAATGTGGTTGACCTATGGCATAAAATTCTATAAATTAGTTGGTGTGATCATGTAAATGTGTTTTGTGGCTCCAAATATTGTGTTATGGTAATTGGATTTGAGTGGGATATTTAAAATGTGTTTTGACTTCAAATTCTAGGGCTTGATTAAGGAAATGGAATTAAAAATCAAATATATACTTGAAACAATAAATAATTTGATGATGTTGATCATGGTTGAGAAAGTGCATTAAAGAAGTGCAAGGTGCAATCTTGCCAGGAAGAAGTTTAGTGTGTTGAGAAGTGAGAATGAGCTTTAGTGTATCAAATTAGCTAGTGGTAGTGTTGTTACACTTTTGTTCCCTGATAGTTACAATAGTCAAAATCATTTAACTTGGTGGATCCTACCAAAGTCCTTTGATGTAAATCCTTTAACAAGGTGGTGCTTTAGGTAGTTTTCAAAGTCCTTTAACAAGGCTATAGAGTAAATATCCTAACATGGCTAGAGGTAAATCCCCAAACAGGGTGACACCTAACAATCTTATTGCAAATCCTAACAATGTTAAGCTCCTCACAATGTGTACTTTAGAAGAGCATATAGTTTGTGGGTACTAATCCCCACCATGGTTGTAATCCAAGTTGGGTTTGTGTGATACCAAAATCTCTGTGTCAACTTTATGGATGTTTTCATGTGTTTCTATTAAGTTGTTTATGAAATAAAGGTTTAAAAGTTTATTATTTGGTAGAATATTGATTCATACCCCATCCTCTCAATAAGTTGGTTCCATATGAATAATAATTGGCATCAAAGAATTGGTCCTCTATTATGGTGTAGCTTTAAAGCACAAGGAAAAGATCCAAAGATGATGAGGAAGGAGAGACCTAAGTTCACAAGGGAGAACTACCCAATGTGGTGTGGCAAGATGAAACTTTATCTTAGAGGTATGAGAGAGCAACATTGGGAACATGTAGTTAGAAGATATGTTGTTCTTGCAAGAACCCTTAATGTGAATATTAGTTGAAGGCTCAATAGGAGCATACAACTATTATAGAAGCTCTAACTAGCCCTCTTTCTTATGCAAAATACATCAATGTCCAAGATCTAGAGACAACTTATGACATGTGGAAGAAACTAAGGAGATTCTGTGTTGGAGACTCATATGTACAAAAGGCTTAAGTTGATAGCCTAAAAGGGAATTTTGTTAAAATAAGGATGATAGAGAATGAGAACACTAAAAAATATAGTCAAAGGATTTAAGAAATGGTTGTTGCTATGGAAGAATATTGGTGGTATACTTAAGCAAGAGGATGTGATCAATAAGATACTTAGAACTTTATTGCCTTAGTACTCTATTAGAGTATCAACCATTTAAGAGTTTTAGATCTTTAGGTATTGGTGTTGTTACTTTGGATGCATTAATAGACAAGTTGACTTCTTTTGAATTGAGTGACATTGATAACAATTTGCCGAAGATAGAAGTTGCATTCAAGTCCTCTATGACTCTTCCTCCTACATGAAAAGGAAAGGATATTTTAGGTAGTTCTTCTACTTATTGTTCTAATGGATAAGAATCTATTTTTGTTGACGAAATTTTTTTTGAGGTACTAGAAGTGTTACTTTCTAGGAGGTTACCTACATAAAGTGGAAAATACAAAGGTATGTTACCTTTGAAGTGGCTTTCATGCAAAAAGATTGGACATCTTACTTTCAGATATCCTAACAAGGAAGTCACGAAAAGAAAATAAAATCAAAGGAGAACAATGAGAAGGCATCTTTTCTTATAGAAGAATTTGTTACCAATGAGGAATATGATAGAAGAGCTTGTGGTTGTTTCTATTAAAGAAGATACCTCTAATGAGAAAGTATTGGTTTCTAGCATGACTTACAATGGAGTCGGGATAATTAACAATGGTTTCTTACATCACATAATCAATGATAAAAGAAAGTTTAGTGGGATAGAAGAATATGATGGAGGATCAATAAGGTTCAAGAACAATACAAATTGTATTGTGAAAGGTAAAGGTTCCATTGCTTTGACTAATAAAACAATTTTTTAAGATTCTTACTAGGTTGAAGGTTTGAAATGCATTATGTTAAGTGTTTCTCAGTTAGATAAATATATATGAAAATTAGAGTTCAATAAAGGAATGTTCATGATCATTAGAAAATTAGGAGATGTGATTGCTACCAATGAACAAACCAGAGCTAACTTGTTCCATCTAAATTCTACTATTAAGAGTCATCTGATTGCAAGAGTTGAAGATTATTCGTTATGGCATAAGAGCCTCTATCATGTTAACTTTGATAATATTATCAAAGTAGGTAAGATGAAAGTAGTGAGAGGTCCATCTAAACTAGTGAAACCAAACAATGTGATATATAAATAATGTCAACTTGGAAAGTTAACGAGTTCTAGTTTCATCAATAAAAGTCATTATTTTGAAGGAATTTAAGATATAGTTCATACCAATCTGCATAGCCCAATAGGAACTCAAATTTATTAAGGAGAAAAATACTTCATGCTTTTTTATAGATGATTACTCTAAAATGATGTGGGTTGAATTTCTAAAATGTAAATTTGAAGCTTTCCACATGTTTAAGATTTTCAAATCTAAAGTAAAAAGGGAGACTGGTAAGAGGTTAAAATGCCTTAGATCAAACAAAGGACATGAGTTCACTAAACATGAATTCATTGCATACTATGAAGAATAAAAAAACATAAGGCATATGTTAGCTCCCATAACACCTCAATAGAATTGTATTGTTGAAAGAATAAACAAGCAAATCATTGATTGTGCAAGAATATTAATATTGTCAAAAGGTTTTGCTCAAACTTTCTAGAGAGAAGTGGTGAGTATTTCATTCTGCACATTGAACAAGGTACAACTGAAGGGAGGTACAAATCAAACCCCCTATGAATTGTGGTATGGTTGATGTGTGAGTCATTTCAAGGTATTTGGAAGTAGATGTTGTTTAAATAAAGATGATTATTTAGGAAAGTTTGAGTCAATAAATAATGAAGGAATAGTGTTAGGGTATTCCTCTAAGAGAAAAACATACAAGTGTTTCAACAAGAGAAAAAACAAGATAATAAAGAGTATAGATGTAATAATTTTGGTCACTATCCTTAGCCCATTGCATAGCTTACCATCTGGTCATAAGGTTCTCCAAAATATCTCTACCTCTAATGGAACCGGTCTAGGTATCAAAGACAATATTATTCAACATACCAATCACTCTTCTAGCCAAAATTTTAGCAATAATTTTGTACGATAATTTCAGAAGAGTAATTGGTCTCCAATTCTTGACCTGAGATCTATCTCCCCCTCCCCTCCCCCTCTAGGCAATAATTTAACAAACCTTTGTTAATATCCATACCCAAGGAGATAATATTAAATGCTTCTTCATAAACCAAAAGAAGCTCTTTTGTCACCTAGTCTATGTTCTTATAGAAATCGGTTGGGAGTCCATCCAGCCGAGGAGATTTTCCATTAGCTAAGGAGTTGATATTATCTTCAATCCCCTTAGAGTCAATATGCTTACTCAACACACTTGCTTGGTCTCTGTAGACCTTTTCGGGAATAAGTTTGGCACAATTATCTAAAGAAGTCTTTTTGTCCTCCTTATAATCATATCTAAAAAGTAAAAAAATGCACCAAGGATATCATTATTATTACTGGCAAGATCATTATTTGGAAGAATACCTTCAGTGTTCTCTCCATGTTTTTTGGCCCTAATCAAATTCAAAAAATATTTGGTGCCCTATCTCCCCCATTAATCTAAACATCCTTAGCTCTAACTTTCTACCCTTGAATTTTATGATTCTAGATCTTTCTAAAATGCATTTTAGTATCAATAAGCTCCCTCTCTAGTCTAAGATCTTTTTGTTGACATATTAGTCAAATTTTTTATTAGTGATACACACTTATTCAGATTGTATATGGTTACCGATCTCATTGTATAGTTTATAGTGTTTGCCATGTAATTCAGTTATCACCAAGTTCTACAGTTGCTACCGAGTTTATCAGTGGTTACCGAGCAATACAGTGTTCACCGAGTTTGCATTGTATATGATGCAAGTCCAGTGTTAACTGAGTGACTGAGTTATACTAAGCTTGAGGTGAGAATGTTTACCAAGTCATACAGTGAAAATCAAGAGACTTGGTTTTTATGACGAGTTTCATAATGTCTATCAAGTCACTAGTGCAGACCGAGTTTAGGACTACTTAGATGTGATCAGTATGGATCGAGCTTCTACATCTACCCAATGCATGACAATGCTAAGTATTGACAGTGGATGCCGAGTATCAGAACCTCACCGAGTCAGTCTTCAGAACCCGAATGTCTTCATTTGGGACGACTTTGTAACATTTGTGTTAACTTGTATTGTGACTGACTTTGTAATTTGTATAATTGGATTGATATATATGTAATGCATTGTTTCTATCTAAGAATTTAATATAATGTAATATGTGATAGCGAATATAATCAAAGAAGAGAAAAGAGAGTGAATTAAAAGGGCCACAACAGTATAAGGAGCAGCAAAGTCATATTTATCACAACAAGGTGATCAATACACAAAGGAATCTCATTCATCAAATCAAGTTGTAGATCAAAGATCATCTACTACTTCATCCTAACAGGTGGATTAGTCAAATCCTTTAACAAGGTAGACCTAATAGTCTTTTGTAAATATCCTTACTAAGTGCATACTTCATTGTATGTTTGTAAATCCTTTCACAAGGTTGACCTAGCAGTCCTTATTGCTCCTAACATGGTAGATCATCAGAAGTGATCAATGTAAGCTTTAACAGGCTAACGTTATACTACAATACTAAAGTTGTGGGTATCATCCCCACCCCAATTTTAATTTCTATTTGGAAGGTTTCTGGGTCACCAAATCTTTGTGTCTTAGTGTTATGAATGTGTAACGCCCTGCCAAGGGATCCAAAAGAATTAACCTAAAGTTTCACTAAGTTTGCTAAACATTTTTTTTTTTTTAACGTAAGAAAGTATAACATACACATCAAACACATAGTAGCGGAAGCAATAACATGTATTCATCGACAAACATACATTGCAAGTTACATTTCTTAAAGATCCCAAGACGTTGAGTCACGTTTAAATTTAATTAGTTCTAAGTCTAAAAAATATCACATAAATATGAAAGAATAATCAGAAGTCCCATGTCCATATTATACATTTGTTCCGAATGCCTCTTGGCAAATTAATTCAGAATGCTCAATCATCCACTGTACAAGTCACAGGGTATGAAAGGCTTAAAAGAATATACATATGTAAAGATCAAGATACAACATCCTCAAATCCATGATACAAATTAAAGTAAAATATATGAAACTATTCACCATACATGATACATCCATAATGATAAAACATCTATCATAAAATCTAACCATCCATCATAATAATCCAAGAACATAGTGAAGGTAAATGCCAATCACGAAATCTCTAGCCACGGTGACCACGGAACGGATCTCAATGGTAAGAGTAAAAGCACTACCACCCGACCACGTGGAACCTAAATGGTCCACTCCCACCGCGGTGAGGAGATATTCTCAAGTCCCAAACAAGGTATCAAAACACAAAACACAAGTACTCTCTAAGTCTGGGAAATCCTAAAAGTATGCTAACTCAAGGTTTCCTAAAAAGATCGACATCTAAATCCCAGAGGTACCACAAGACACGTAGGAAACCTAATATGCAAGCGAGAAAGTTTCATTGCAAAAGTCACGTAGAAGTTACCCGAGCAATCCCTTAGGAATCCTGGGTCCCTACTGATCCCTGCGGCCACTAGTATCCTCTCGTACTGACAAGGCATACTATGGAATGCAAGGTCATAACCAAGCGTTCTCTCTACCCCATCCTAGTCTGTACTAGCACTCAAGGCGTGGGAGAGAACATACAATTATCTTGTTAGGTTCATTTTTCCTTATTTAGTGTAAATGTTTTCACTTATTAAAACAACTTACAATGGGTTACTCCAGGCAGCCTCTTAGGGCCCTGATCCCCATTGCAAGCCACTTCCCGACACTACACATAGATAACCTACCCTAGACTCATGAAATCACGAATCAAAGAATCATAATAAAATCACCTCAGTCCTATACAAGCAACCGAAAAACATCATAAAAAGATAAGCCACAAAATTACATCAGTTCTTCATGAGCAACAGATAATATCAAATAGTAAACATATGATCACGACAGTTCTCTATCAGCAACTGAAGGCATCAATGATAAATCATAAAATCCAATGGTTCTCCAATGAGCAACCAGAAAGTATCCCAATAGTAAATTATAATACTGATCGAAGACTCCAAAATGGTCAAGTCAAAACATGACATAATCAAGAACATAACAAACACTTCAGTCCTCTCAAGCGACTGAAAAGCAATCCAAGTTTAACTGATCAAGACTCAAAAATGGTTATCAAATATAACTGATCAAGACTCAAAAATGGTTAAGTTAGGTATCTCAAATACATACACCTCAGCTTCACACAAGGAAACTGGAAAGCAATAACAAACAGTAAATACAATCATGTCATAGAGCACTTCATCACATTACCATGGTCGGGTTAAGAAAGATCGAGACCAAATCATCATGACATCACATTCACAACCCTGAACCTCTGGTAACAACCTAAGATTGGTCAAAGCTAAGCCAACCCCCAAAAATCACAAATAATAGACAACGTATAGAAACATCAAAGTCTCATAGATTGGATTTGTTTTTTTGAAAAATATTGTTGATTTAAACAATAAGGTTTCAGTTTCAGTATTGTCAAACCTAAATAAGATTAATTAATGATACATAAAGAATCATATGATATTTATTAATAATTTATTTATTTATAAAATTATTAATAAATAATAAAATTTCAATATAATTTAAAATTTAATAAATTTTAAATTAACTAATAATAATATTAAATAAAATAATTATATTTAAAATGATTTAAAAAAATGATTTTTTAAAAAAAGAAATCGTATTACTATTAAAAGAAATGGCATTTTTTTAAGGTCTGCCGGCCTGCCATCCACCTGTGGCCGCAGGTGTTACTGCTGTTGCGCAGCGTGGGGAAGGGTGTGGGGCATGGGAAGTGGTGGCCCCGCCCCACCCAAATTTATATATTATTTTTTTTTCTTTTATAAAAAAAATCTCTAATTTCGTTTTTAAATAAATGTATAAAATAAATTTATTTTATTTTAAATTAGATTTATTTAATTTTATTAAAACAATATATATATATATATATAATAAATAATGTTTATTTTAAATTTAGTTTTATTTAATTTTCATTAAGACAATATCCTCCAAGGAAAATATATATAATATATATATATATTTAAAACTTAGAACTTTCAATTTTACATTCAAAACCCTTACTCATTTAAATCTTAATTTTTTTTTTTTCTAGAAAACAAGGGTTCTAATAACTCTTCTAGTCTCCATAAATACAAAAATTATTGACGAACAATTAATGAATTCACAATATTGAAAGGTTAAAACTTTCATCACAGAGAAATCAGATTTACAAACTCCAGACACGAAGAAGACAGGAAAGGATATTTGTGTAATAAATCGATAATCAATAACAAAAGACCCTACCTGATCCTGATGCTATTATGCAATCTCCAGGAACTGTAAGAGAATTCGCTCCTCTCAATAACCTTCTTCTGGAAAACTTTCTTGGTATCAGCCTTCTGAAATTCGCTTCCAAAAGTAGTCTCCCCAAAAATTTCCGTCCAAATTCGTGTGTGCCAAAAATGAACCGCCAAAGTTGTAATAAGAAGTTTTCTCCTCAAATCGGGGCACTAATTGTGCGTTCACCCGAGAAGACTCTTTGCACAACTGAGTTAACTCCCAAATTAACCTTTATTATCTTTTCTTTTAATTTGCATTCATCTTTTATGCACATTAAGTTGATTTATTAAATAACTTTATTTAATATTCTACTTGACTTCTATTTTAAATTAATTTATTAATTTAATCTCATGTGCACTTTATGAAATTAAAATAACATTATTAATTTCTATTACTTAATCTTTTAATTTATTACTCAAATTTAAACTCATGTTTAGATCATGCGATCTAAAATCCTTTAATAATTTAATGTCTTTCAACTTTTAATTTCTTTTAGAAACTTGATTGATAATATGTTTAATTAATTTAAATAACAATAATATTTAGCATTTATTTAAAAATGAACTCCAAATATATTATTATTAAATTAAATAAATATTATCCTCTTCTAAATTTATCTTTGAACTTTAACCTCTAAATTTAATTCTTTTATTTAATTAATTTCTCAATTAATTAAATATTAAAGATATCATATTAAATTAAATCATTAATTAATCTTTTAATTAGACTTAATTAATAGAAAACACATCAAGGACTCATATAACAACATACGAAAACCCATCATAGAAAAACACATACTAAATCAAACAAAAAGGGTTTAATCACGAAATTACATCTTTTGATGCATTCGGAGGGTACTTAACTCAGATACTTGTCCTAATTATCAATTAGGACAGTTGGCTAAAGGTTTTAGGATTTGGACTTAAGAGTTTATCTCCCCTCTCTTACCATTAAGACAATGCGATAAGGTACGCTTATCCTGGCAATTCAGGGAAGTCGATACCCGGTACCTGCAACCTGCATAAAATCCACACATGTACAAACACAATATTCTAAGCTAAACAGACAATGGCAGGAAGTGGTGCATCGTGTAGATCCCGACTAGCAGGTGACTACGACTCCCTTCCTTAACCACATCAGAAACACCATACATAAATAAAAACAAACACGCACACCATACACATGCAGTATGGGGTAAGTATCCATAAGAAAGCACGTGTGATAATAAACCATCTAACTAATCATCATCGATAACTGAAACCATTAAATAATCATCATACATGTATGAAATATAGAGTACCAAGTAATCTCATCATATAATAAACTGAGTGTAAAACAACATCTAATAATCTCTAAAATAATAATATTAATCATCAAACATAAATTGGCCTAAAAGAGTTTGGCAATGAAGACTGAAATGCGACTTAGGAGCAGGCACTACATCCACCCCCCCTAGACTTAGGCTTACTCCTGGAAGCCTACAACAAAAGAAAAGCTAAGGACTCATTGTGCGGGTCCCATTGGACCCTTTCCCACTATAGGAGGATAAGACTCCACTGAGTACACTCTTTGGGCTCTATCCATGCCACCAACTGTAGGTTCTGAAGTTGTGGGTCTCTGGCCTAAGAACTGTGGTTTCCCTTGAGGGCAACGAGACGACTTGTGTCCGCGTTGTCCAAATGAGAAAAACTCTCCATTGAAGCTCCTCTAAACTCTAAGTGCACTAGACTGTTGGAAACTACCCCCACTAGGATAAGACTGAACACTCTGAGATGGTTGGTCATACAAGATGTGCTTGTTGCGTTGAGCGTTATGATAGTTCCTAGTATTGGAACCACCACCACCACTCTGTGCTAGAGGATAAGTACCTTCTTGCCGCTGATTACCCCCAGAAGGAGGTTTCCTATTGCCACCTGCTCCCTAACCACCCTTTGATCCTGATGCTAAAGGTGCTCCTACAAAACCCCCATGTCCTAAGTTCACACTCTGGTCTACAAGAACGGCTCGATGTACCGCATCCTTGAGGGTTTTAGGTTCAAACACCTTAACACCCCCAATTAAATGGTTGTTCAAACCTCTAATGAAATGTTGTGCCAACTGCACTGGGTTGTCTCTGGATCCTGAAAAGGGCATGAGCTCAAAGAACTTGCGCTCATACTCTATAACAGTCATAGTGTACTGTCTCAGGTTATGGAACTCATCTGCTCTATGCTGCTTCCATTCCTTTGGTAGGAATCGCTCACAGAAGCTCTCTAAGAAAATCTCCCAAGTGACGCTACCCATGTTAATGCCCAACTTATTTTCCTCAATAGTCCACCAGGTGGCCCCAAAGAACTCTAGGTTGGTGATAGCAAACCTCGCTTTGACATTACTGTCAAAGTCCTGCATAGCAAAAATCCTGTCAAGGGCAATAGGCCACTGCTTAGCTACATATCCAGAACCTTGCCCATTAAAGGGCTTGACCTTGGACCTTTGAAGGTCCTTCATCTGTGAAGATACAATGGATCTATGTCGATCCCTCAGAGGGCTCCTAGACCTAGGTCTATGCTCATGTCTTGCCCGATGTGCTCTATCTTGATCATGAACAGGAGGTAGGCATTCAATGATGGTTCGCATCATTTTCCTCAGACCAATCTCCTCTAAGTCAGCATGTTCCTCTCTGTGGTTCTCTTCCTATTGTTCACTGACATGCTCTTCCCGATTCTCTTCCTGAATGGGGCTCTCGTGTAAAGACTCATGAACACTAATATCTCTACCTCGTCCACGGCCTCTACCATGGCCAAGGCTATGGCCTCTAATGGAAGATCTTATCCCAGATACCATCCTACAATAATATCCAAGACACAAGATGCTAAAATAACCATGAAACATACTACTGAAACACATAGATAAAAGACACATGTTTTGCAAACAAGATATTTTCAATTTTCAGTTTACCTATAATTTTCAGTTTAAGTATAATTTCAGTTTTGAAGTCTAAGTGTTGAAGTATGAAAATAGGTAACTAATAATTTACATAATGTTTCAGTTTAAGGTTTGCATTTTTTTTCAACTAGTTAACACTAGTGGTGTTCCAATATACCCAGAGCTCCCAATGTAGAAACTCTGGCTCTGATACCAGATGTAATGCCCCGCCAAGGGATCCAAAAGAATTAACCTAAAGTTTCACTAAGTTTGCTAAACAAATTTTTTTTTTTTAAAGTAAGAAAGTATAACATACACATCAAACACATAGTAGCGGAAGCAATAACATGTAATCATCGACAAACATACATTGCAAGTTACATTTCTTAAAGATCCCAAGACGTTGAGTCACGTTTAAATTTAATTAATTCTAAGTCTAACAAATATCACATAAATATGAAAGAATAATCAGAAGTCCCATGTCCATATTATACATTTGTTCCGAATGCCTCTTGGCAAATTAATTCGGAATGCTCAATCATCCACTGTACAAGTCACAGGGTATGAAAGGCCTAAAAGAATATACATATGTAAAGATCAAGATACAACATCCTCAAATTCATGATACAAAGTAAAGTAAAATATATGAAACTATTCACCATACATGATACATCCATAATGATAAAACATCTATCATAAAATCTAACCATCCATCATAATAATCCAAGAACATAGTGAAGGTAAATGCCAATCACGAAATCTCTAGCCACGGTGACCACGGAACGGATCTCAATGGTAAGAGTAAAAGCACTACCACCCGACCGCGTGGGACCTAAATGGTCCACTCCCACCGCGGTGAGGAGATAGTCTCAAGTCCCAAACAAGGTATCAAAACACAAAACACAAGTACTCTCTAAGTCTGGGAAATCCTAAAAGTATGCTAACTCAAGGTTTCCTAAAAAGATCGACATCTAAATCCTAGAGGTACCACAAGACACGTAGGAAACCTAATATGCAAGCGGGAAAGTGTCATCGCAAAAGTCACGTAGAAGTTACCCGAGCAATCCCTTAGGAATCCCAGGTCCCTACTGATCCCTGCGGCCACTAGTATCCTCTCGTACTGACAAGGCATCCTATGGAATGCAAGGTCATAACCAAGCGTTCTCTCTACCCCATCCTAGTTTGTACTAGCGCTCAAGGCATGGGAGAGAGCATACAATTATCTTGTTAGGTTCATTTTCCCTTATTTAGTGTAAATGTTTTCACTTATTAAAACAACTTACAATGGGTTACTCCAGGCAGCCTCTTAGGGCCCCGATCCCAATTGCAAGCCACTTCCCAACACTACACATAGATAACCTACCCTAGGCTCATGAAATCACAAATCAAAGAATCATAATAAAATCACCTCAGTCCTATACAAGCAACCGAAAAACATCATAAAAAGATAAGCCACAAAATTACATCAGTTCTTCATGAGCAACAGATAATATCAAATAGTAAACATATGATCACGACAGTTCTCTATCAGCAACTGAAGGCATCAATGATAAATCATAAAATCCAATGGTTCTCCAATGAGCAACCAGAAAGTATCCCAATAGTAAATTACAATACTGATCGAAGACTCCAAAATGGTCAAGTCAAAACATGACATAATCAAGAACATAACAAACACTTCAGTCCTCTCAAGCGACCAAAAAGCAATCCAAGTATAACTGATCGAGACTCAAAAATGGTTATCAAATATAACTGATCAAGACTCAAAATGGTTAAGTTAGGTATCTCAAATACATACACCTCAGCTTCACACAAAGAAACTGGAAAGCAATAACAAACAGTAAACACAATCATGTCATAGAGCACTTCATCACATTACCATGGTCGGGTTAAGAAAGATCGAGACCAAATCATCATGACATCACATTCACAACCCCGAACCTCTGGTAACAACCTAAGATTGGTCAAAGCTAAGCCAACCCCCAAAAATCACAAATAATAGACAACGTATAGAAACATCAAAGTCTCATAGATTGGATTTGTTTTTTTGAAAAATATTGTTGATTTAAACAATAAGGTTTCAGTTTCAGTATTGTCAAACCTAAATAAGATTAATTAATGATACATAAAGAATCATATGATATTTATTTATAATTTATTTATTTATAAAATTATTAATAAATAATAAAATTTCAATATAATTTAAAATTTAATAAATTTTAAATTAACTAATAATAATATTAAATAAAATAATTATATTTAAAACGATTTAAAAAAAATGATTTAAAAAAAAAAGAAATCGTATTACTATTAAAAGAAACGACATTTTTTTAAGGCCCGTCGGCCTGCTGTCCACCTACGGCAACAGGTGTTACTGCTACCGCAGGCAGCAGTACTTCATATTGCTGCTGCGCAGCGTGGGGAAGGGTGTGGAGCATGGGGAAGGGTGTGGGGCGTGGGAAGTGGTGGCCCCGTCCCACCCAAATATATATATATATATATATATATATATATATATATATATATATATATATATTTTTTTTTTCTTTTATAAAAAAAATCTCTAATTTCATTTTCAAATAAATGTATAAAATAAATTAATTTTATTTTAAATTAGATTTATTTAATTTTATTAAAACAATATATATATATATATATATAATAAATAATGTTTATTTTAAATTTAGTTTTATTTAATTTTCATTAAGACAATATCCTCCAAGGAAAATATAATATATATATATATATATATTTAAAACTTAGAACTTTCAATTTTACATTCAAAACCCTTACTCATTTAAATCTTAATTTATTTTTTTTTCTAGAAAACAAGGGTTCTAATAACTCTTCTAGTCTCCATGAATACAAAAATTATTGACGAACAATTAATGAATTCACAATATTGAAAGGTTAAAACTTTCATCACAGAGAAATCAGATTTACAAACTCCGGACACGAAGAAGACAGGAAAGGATATTTGCGTAATAAATCGATAATCAATAACACAAGACCCTACTTGATCCTGATGCTATTATGCCATCTCCAGGAACTGTACGAGAATTCGCTCCTCTCAATAACCTTCTTCTGGAAAACTTTCTTGGTATCAGCCTTCTAAAATTCGCTTCCGAAAGTAGTCTCCCTAAAAATTCCCGTCCAAATTCGTGTGTGCCAAAAATGAACCCCCAAAGTTGTAATAAGAAGTTTTCTCCTCAAATCGGGGCACTAATTGTGCGTTCACCCGAGAAGACTCTTTGCACAACTGAGTTAACTCCCAAATTAACCTTTATTATCTTTTCTTTTAATTTGCATTCATCTTTTATGCACATTAAGTTGATTTATTAAATAACTTTATTTAATATTCTACTTGACTTCTATTTTTAATTAATTTATTAATTTAATCTCATGTGCACTTTATGAAATTAAAATAACATTATTAATTTCTATTACTTAATCTTTTAATTTATTACTCAAATTTAAACTCATGTTTAGATCATGTGATCTAAAATCCTTTAATAATTTAATGTCTTTCAACTTTTAATTTCTTTTAGAAACTTGATTGATAACATGTTTAATTAATTTAAATAACAATAATATTTAGCATTTATTTAAAAATGAACTCCAAATATATTATTATTAAATTAAATTAATATTATCCTATTCTAAATTTATCTTTGAACTTTAACCTCTAAATTTAATTCTTTTATTTAATTAATTTCTCAATTAATTAAATATTAAAGATATCATATTAAATTAAATCATTAATTAATCTTTTAATTAGACTTAATTAATAGAAAACACATCAAGGACTCATATAACAACATACGAAAATCCATCATAGAAAAACACATACTAAATCAAACAAAAAGGGTTTAATCATGAAATTACATCTTTTGATGCATTCAGAGGGTACTTAACTCAGATACTTGTCCTAATTATCAATTAGGACAGTTGGCTAAAGGGTTTAGGATTTGGGCTTAAGAGTTTATCTCCCCTCTCTTACCATTGAGACAATGCGATAGGGTACGCTTATCCTAGCAATTCAGGGAAGTCGATACCCGGTACCTGCAACCTGCATAAAATCCACGCATGTACAAACACAATATTCTAAGCTAAACAGACAATGGCAGGAAGTGGTGCATCGTGTAGATCCCGACTAGCAGGTGACTACGACTCCCTTCCTTAACCACATCAAAAACACCATACATAAATAAAAACAAACACACACACCATACACATGCAGTATGGGGTAAGTATCCATAAGAAAGCACGTGTGATAATAAACCATCTAACTAATCATCATCGATAACTGAAACCATTGAATAATCAGCATACATGTATGAAATATAGAGTACCAAGTAATCTCATCATATAATAAACTGAGTGTAAAACAACATCTGATAATCTCTAAAATAATAATACTAATCATCAAACATAAATTGGCCTAAAAGAGTTTGGCAATGAAGACTGAAATGCGACTTAGGAGCAGGCACTACAGAATGTTTTCATATTTTCAGTTTCTCATGCATGCAATTAGATCAGAACTTATGTGATGGATTCAATGCTAATTGAAAGGTTGAAATTGTTGAAGTTTTAGAAGTTACTGATTCACCCCTCACCTCTTAGTAACTTAGCTTAGTCTTGAATATTTCCAAAAATTGGTATCAGAGCATTTTGGTTCTCAAGAGAAAGCTTGACAACTTGAGCAAAGGTCAAGACCATGGAGATATTCAGACTTGAAAAAGCCATTAACAATGAGAAGCTAGATTTAGAAATGGTCATTGCCAACTAAAGAAAGGAGAGGAGCAACTCTCCTAGTCCCTGAAGAGAAGAAATGAACTTGCAATTCAAATGAATGATCATTCTTTATATTGAACAAAGAATTGAATATTTTTATCCTTTAAGAAATTTAGATGAAGCCAATGAAGCAATCAAAGAACTCCTAGAAAAGAATGGTTCCTTGCAAGAAGAAGTAAGAAAGCCAAGAAGAGAACTAGAAATTCAGTCAGTAAGGTTATGTGAAGTCTTGGAACAGAGAAACAAGATGAAAGAAGAGATAGATAGAAGGAATAATGAAATCTAGAATCAATCCCTTCAGCAAGCAGATCTTATTGATCAACTCTCCAATGCAAATGAAGAAATCATCAACCTAAGACTTGAAAATGAAAGAATAAGGAATGATCTAAATTCTGAAAGGCAAATCAATGAAAGAATGAGAAATGATCTGAAATCTAAAAGATTGAGGAATGATCTAAACTCAGAAAAGAAAATCAATGAAAGAATGATGAAATCTCAAGTAGACATGAATCAATTGAATGAACAAAATCCCTATAAGCAAAAAGGAAAAGCAAGAATTTGATATACAAAAGAAGGAGAATCATCCAAGCAAGGAGCTCAAAGGAACCAAATACCTACTTGCAGTTACTGTGGTAAGATAGGTTATACATCAAAAAAGTGCTAGAGAAATGGAAAAGCAAAGCTCAATGGAAAATGCTACAATTGCAATTGTCATGGTCATAGAGCTAATGAATGCAAAGAGAAACCAAGATTTGAAGGCACAAATACAAGAAACATGGACACAAGTCATCAGAATGCAAAAATAATGTATTGAATCCAACAGAGCAAATTGTGAAAGCAATATTTGGATGGGACTACAACACCTAGTGCAGATGTCATTACTGTGGAGAATTCAGACACCTTGGAATGAATTGTGTTAAAAATCATATAAGGAAAAGATATACTACCAAAACATTTTTCATTTTTTCAAAACTTGGTCATCTTGCCAAGAACTGCATGAACACTAGTAGAATTGAAGATGAGAAAAAGGCAAAAGCTGATAACATTTGAAAATAGATGAGACAACAATGGGTTCTTAAGTCTACCGAGGATACAAGTCCAAGCAATGATGGTCAAGTCACTCAAGAATTGGGTGACTCTACCATTTCTAATTAAGTTATCCTATGAGAACTGGAACTAGGCTATCAAGATGACATCCAAATCAATTCTAGTTGAAAGGTGAAAAAGATCCAAATCTATATTCAGATACAAACTGATCACTGAGTGAGATCAATATCAGTTACTAATGAGTTACTTCTCTACCGAGTGAGGCCAGCTCATAGACTCTACCAAGCAAGGTCCGGAGTAATAAAGATGTTCATGGTTACCAAGTTTTGAAGACTTCATCAAGTGTTCAATAGAAGCATAGTGGATGATAGTTTGTCAATATGATGTCAGTCGATCTACCTTCATACCAAGAATTAATGGTAAAATTTTAACAAAAGGCATGGAATTGAAGTCATTTCTTACTGTGAAATCTTGAGTGCCATTGCAAAGAGAGATTTTTAGTGCAACCTAAGCAATTTGAGTGAATTTCCAACAATTTTTTTTTGAAATCTCTCAATCTACCAAGTGAAAATGGCATCCGCTAGCAACAAGATTAAGTGAGCATCTGACATGTTGGTTCGTGGAGTTAAATGGAAGGCACTAGATTTCAAGCTCACTCCTGCGGTTGCCAAAACCCTAGATCCAAGCGATGCACAATCCTAGATTCCTCTAAAGGTACTTCTTATCAATGATATTCACACTCATTCCAAATGTGTTATTCAAGAGATTGGTACGCTAGAAATAGATGATGCCCTAGGCCAATTATGTGTAAATGGAGTCCTAAAACCTGAGCATCAACATCTAGAAACCAAAGGACTGACACACATCCCTCATATGCCTTGAGAATTTCAAATCAAATGGATTAGGTTTATCCTCAGTCGGGTGCACAATTGGCAACTATGGCTAAAACAACCAATTCTAGTAACCAAGAAGATGATTCATCAAATCACTAGCCTCCCTATGCCAGCCAAAGCCAAAATGATAAAAACCCTAGGTCGAGCAAAATTGGAAAAGAAAACCCTAGCTGAATGGGATGGTAGAGGAATGAAAATTAGTAGTGTCACTGATGTAGAACTAAAGTTTGGTATTCACATCATTGCACACAAGATATACAATTCAAGCAGATTGAATAGTGTGTCATGTGAAGTAGTGGACTTGGCTGACAAGGTGGTTAAGAACAATTTATCATACGACCTTGCCGAGCCATTGTTGAAACAACTCAACAAAAATATGGAAAGCATAAGAACTTCAAAGAATAACCCATGTAAGTCTGGTTCCTTGTTAACTTGTCTATTCTTCTATGTTCAAAAATTCTTCCCTTCTAAAGGCACTATGGTTTGGAGAAAAGATGTGCCTGTGTTATATCAAATCAATGAGTATATTACCAAAATGGGCAAAAATTACAACAATATTATGGGCAACTACTTCAATGCATTTAAGGAGAAAATGAACAACAGATTCAAAATTCCTAAGAAGCTAGTTGAAGACTACAAAGATGATATATGTTTCATGGTGGATAGTGATAAGGTGTATATTCAAACAATTAAGCCTAGAATTGTGTGGGTAAAACCTCTTGGTTATGAGCTTAATATTGATGAAATTAAAGTTATTATTGAAGCTCTTGTGAATGACCTAATTGATCCTAAGGCTACATATTTTGGAACATATGATGAAGCAAAAGCTAGGATTGAATTAGAAATAAAGCTCCCTCAGGTGGCCAACAAAGGGGAAAGAAGGATTGCAAAACTAAAATCAAATTCATCCCTTTTGTTAACCAAGGGAAAAGGTGAGGATGAGCAAGGTGAAGAAGCAGAGGATGAGGAAGAGTCTGAGAAAGAAGAGCCACTAAAGAAGAAAGGAAAAGTGATCATCACCAAGCCAACAAAACCATCTAGTATAGGTTTTACAAGGAGATCTTCAAGGAAGGAGGAGATATTGTACTTAGAAAACCTCCACCCACCTTCCAAGATAGATTAAAATATCTAGAAGTAGGAGTAGGTATAACAAATTTCAAATCATTAAAATATGAAATTAGGACAGTAGAGGAGCAGAAGCAGATCGAAGACCTGGTGATGGATAAGATGGGTAAGTGGAAATACTCACCAGATTAGCTTGCTTCTCAATTTCCTAGTGAATTATTAGAAAAGATAAAAACAAGATGGGATTTTTCTATGCAAACTGTCAAGGATATATATGAGAAAACCTTGAGGTAGCTATTATCGGGCATATTAGATGCTGAGGTAAAAGAGTCATTGAAGAAGAATGAAGAAAAAATGACTCTAAAGTTTAATACCTGTCTAGTTTTGATCAAGGACATTGAGCATGTTGTTAGGAATGCAACAAACACTTGGAAGAATATCTATTTGTTACATAAACCAAGTGATTTTCTAGTCAATGTCGAAGATAATGATGAAGAAGAAGATAAGGAGAAAGATGAAGAAGAGAATGTTCAAGAAGCAACTCACTTTGACAATGAAGAAGATGAAGAGGATCAAGGACCAGAGGATGCTAAGGAAGAAAAGCAAGACGATGAGGAGATTGACCCAATCAAGATAGCTGTAGCAGTCATTGCCTCACTTCCTCACTCTCCAAGCAAGCCAATGTCAACATCAAGTATGGAGACAACATCAACAAGTTTGATTGTGACACTAGTGATATATCAAATGTCCAATCACTCTTTGTTCCTACTTAGCTCAACACATCACTAACAGAAGTGACTTCCACTTCATCTACTGAGCTGTAGATTCCTCCTTCATCTACCGAGTTAAGAACTTCAGCTTCGATTTCTAAAGTTTTGACCTCTTCAGTTGTAAGCACACCAATTTTGGGTTCTACAATTTTGAGCACATCAATTTTGGATTCCTTAGGTATTTTTGTAAGTATTCCTTCAGTTAATATAGTATTAGTTTTTACTACAAGCCCAAGTATCTCTACTATTGTTTCTATTCCAAATACAAAAGCAATAAGTATAAGGACAATTGAGCCCAAGGTTCAATCGAGCACACAATTTTTGGGAAAAGGAAAAGAGATAGAGGAAGACATTGATTTAGATGAGGAAATAGTAATGCCCAATTGGGATATTTACAAGCTTACTCCAGACCAAATGTAGACAATTGGTGAACTCCTCTAGAAGAAGGCTAAACAACAAAGGTAGAGAGGAGAGAGATAAAGTTTATAAGATAATTGAAGATGCTAAAAAAATTTTGGCAAAGGCTATAGGAATTGAGATTGATTCTTCTCAACCTATTTTGTACTAGCTAGCATAAGTAGTCCAAAAATTCAATGAAGACACTAATGGACAAGATAAGCTGATGGAGAAGGCTAAAAAGAAGTTTGACAATAAAGTACTATAGTAGATTTCCATTCAGCAAGTAGAACTTTCTACAATTTTGGGCAATTTAGAAGCATCATGTTCAAATGTGTCATTACTTTTTGGGAAGCTATGTGATGTTTCTGGTTTTACAAAGGAAATAAAGGACAAATTGTCCAAAATAGATGAAGATCTTAAAATTGGTGCTTAGCAGCTACAACTTGACCCTAGTTCAAGCTCTGCACATTTTCAAAGAATAAGATTTTTGTCAGGTATGCAAGAAAAATTGCTAAGAGAAGAAGCAAGGATCAGATCCACATTGATTGACATACAAAACATGATCCTTCCCAAAGTGGATGCACTACAAAAACATATTGCATATTCAAAAACTCTAATCCATGACAATAACTTCTCTATTGTGGACCATATGATAGAATTGTCAGCAGAGGTACAAATTGCCCTTCATACATGTAAGGTCCTATAGAAAAATTGGGATATAACCTTGGCAATCATTCTTAAGGTACATTTTAAATTTTTGTCTCATTTTGGTGTTTCTATGTAAATATAATAGAATAAATCTTTGCCATTAATGTCAAAAAGGGGGAGAAAAGATATATTGCAGAAAGCCATATGTTATGGGGGAGTGAGACACATAGAGTGATACATAGTATGAGGAGTAATATGCTATGGGGGAGAACCTACAATAAGACATGTTGTATATAATAGAAAGATGTATAGTATACTGTATATACCTTACAAAATTAATTTTGAAAAATCCCAAAAATAGTATACTCTACCAAGCTAGTATCACATGGTAATGGATATAAGGTATTCAATTTTGGCTGATAAGTGTTTTTGTCACTAATGCCAAAGGGGAGATTGTTGACATATCAATCAAGTTTGTTATTAGTGACATACACTTATTCAGATTATATATGGTTACCAAGCTCATTGTATAGTTTACAGTGTTTACCATGTAATTCAGTTATCACCAAGTTCTAAAGTTGCTACTGAGTCCTTTGGACACATCCCAGTGGTTATCGAGTAGATTAAGTTAATGTGAAGACCAACAGTGTAAATCATGCATTTCAATTGATACCAAGTTTATCAGTGGTTACTGAGTAGTACAGTGTTCATCAAGTTTGTAGTGTCTATGATGCAAGTCCAGTGTTAACCGAGCCTTATAGTGTTAACCGAGTGACTCAGTGTATACCGAGCTCAAGGTGAGAACGTTTACCGAGTCATATAGTGAAAATCAAGAGACTCAATTTATATGACGAGTTTCACAATGTCTACTGAGTCACTAGTGCAAGTTGAGTTCAGGACTACTTAGAAGTGATCAGTATGGACTGAGGTTCTACATCTACTGAGTGCATGACGATGCTGAGTATTGACAGTGGATGCCGAGTATTAGAACCTCACCATGTTAGTCTTCAGAACTCGAATGTCTTCATGTGGGCCGACTTTGTAACATTTTTGTTAACTTGTATTGTGGTCAACTTTGTAATTTGTATAAATGGATTGATATATATGTAATGCATTGTTTCATATCCAAGAATGTAATGTAATATGTGATAGCGAATATAATCAGAGAAGAGCAAAGAGAGCAAATTAAAAGGGCCATAGCAGTATATAAGGAGTAGTAAAGTCATATCTATCATAGCAAGGTGATCAATACATAAAGGAATCTCATTCAACAAACCAAGTTACAGATCAGAGATCATCTATTGCTTCATCCTAATAGGTGGATCAGTCAAATCCTTTGACAAGATAGACCTAACAATCTTTTGTAAATCTCTTTACCTAGTGCATACTTCATTGTATGTTTGTAAATCCTTTCACAAGGTGGACCTAGTAGTCCTTATTGCTCCTAATAGGGCAGATCATTAGAAGTGATCAATGTAAGCTTTAACAAGCTAAATTTATACTGCAATACTAAATTTGTGGGTATCATCCCCACCCCAATTTTAATTTCTATTTGGAAGGTTTCTGGGTCACCAAATCTTTGTGTCTTAGTTTTATGAATGTTTTCATATTTTCAATTTCTCGTGCATGTAATTAGATCATAATTTATATGATGGATTAAATGCTAATTAAAAGGTTGAAATTGTTGAAGTTTTAGAAGTTACTGATTCACCCCTCCCCTCTTAGTAACTTAGCTTAGTCTTGAATATTTCCAACACTTTAGCCTTCTCTTGCAGATCTTTCTCAATTTCATTGAGCCTCTTTTGATAGAAATTATCCCCCCTCCTTCTATCCTTAGCTTCTTTGCAACCAACAATTTGAAAAATCTTTCTCTAGGTCTTTGCCATATACACAACACCCCCCCCTCTTCCCAACCACAATTGGCCCTAGTAGAAGAGTTACTACTACACATCTTGGTAAGATATGATACCATTTTCATAGTAATCATAATGTCCTCATCTTGAAGCAAAGAAGTATTAATCTTGAAGGAATTATTCCTGATAGGTGGGTCCATATTAGAGGTAGAAAAGTAACTAATGCACACATAGATAGGGGAGTGGTCCAACATACTAGTACGTGAGACTCAACTAAGGTTCTAACTTGTAGTCTTTTAATCTTGAAGATGAAATGGTTATTATAGATTCTAACAAGTCTACAATAAATTATCTTATTGTAGGCTTGATTATTGCACCAAGTATACCAAATTCCTTCTAAATCTTGCTTATTATTCTCCATAGGATCCATAACCTTAAATCTTCTTTTGAATTTGGACTGGAGAAGTAGAGTTCATTTTGTTTCCATTCATGTCTAGACCTACCAACCTTACCTTGCTTATTCTCAATCATATTCAAGTCTCCTACAAAGATCCAATTTGCCTTAGGTAAATTCTCAGTCAACCAATCCCAAATTCTAGCCCTTTCTCTATAATCATTTGGAGCATAACTATTATACACACCCACAATCTTATCATTATCATTAAAGCTAGCCCATAAAGCTCTATTGGATGGGGAGAAGTTGTGAGACCAATTTCCCATTCCATATGAGGCCAATCAACAAAGTAATGCCACTCTTCCCCTTATGGTTCCTAGAGAATAAACACTTAACCTTGTCCCAAAGGAACAAGAGAGTATTGAAAGCATGATACTTAGTAACTATGATCTCTTGCAGACAAATAATATCCTTACAATGAATCTTATTATACTAGCTACTCACCACATACTTCCTATCGGGAATCTCAAGCACTCTAACATTCCAACTATGAATGTGGAGATTCATGATGAACTTGAGGATTCTTGGAACTCTTGAACAATTTATTAAAACAATCTAGAGTCTCACTATTCTTGGCCTTATTATATCTTTCACTAATCTTGGCACTATTAGTCCTTTCATAGGTTTTCCTTTTGCTTTTTCTTTTTCCTTCCTAATGACTTCAATGAAGCCCTCATCTTTTTGTATTTGGATCTCAGGAGAGCTTAGGGCCTCTATAGAGGTTATTGACTTAAAGCGAGCATTAGCAATGGGACCAGGGCAAGCCTCATTCTGACCTAAGGATGAGTTATTTAGAATCAAATCTAGCTTACTATTCAAACTAAGCTTATTCAAAGTCAACTACTGATCATTAAGTTTGAAGGCATTATCTTCATTAACCTTCTCTCTAATAACAAGGATATACTGTGGTTGAGAATAAAATGGGTTAGAGCCTTACCATCTCCTTTGTGAGCAACATGCAAGACTTCAAACTCTCCATCATACAAGGGGCTATTAAAAGTAACAAAACCATCATTAGAGTTACCCTTAGAAGAATTCTCAACATTTTTTTGGGTATCTGTATTATTTTCCTGCATCTCTTTATCAACATGATGGTTGTTAATAGGCTTTTCACTATTATCATTATTTGATGAGTTAACTTGTGTCGTATTATTAAACTATTTTAAAACATTTTTCAACAAAGGACATTCCTTTCGATTATGACTATTCAACTTACAATGAAAACAAGTACCAACATCACCAAGCTTAAAATTTTCTGACAAAATATATCCTTGTCAATTTTAATTGAAATCTCTTTAAGAAAAAATAATGTCGAGATTAAGGGAAATTAGGGCATGACCATTGAGATGTCGAAAAATAATTCTAGAATCTTCAATATGCAAGACAAACCCAAGGGATTTTAACATTAAGGGAAAACAAGACTAGAATTATGGTTGAATATCATGTAATTCGACCTAGGAAGGGGAGGGATTTGGCATGAATTTGTTCAGACCTTCTGTTTGGAGACCACATGAAATCCCTAAAAATTGTTTGGCCAACATTCCAGATTCCTTTCTTTAAAATTTTATCTTGCATTGCATGGTTCTGTAGAAAGATCACAAACATCCCCTTCCATGTCATGAACTACTAAAGCTAACAATAATTCCAAGTTTCTTCCCCCATACATTATTAATCC
Organism: Cupressus sempervirens; assembly: GCA_028749045.1. NCBI lineage: Eukaryota > Viridiplantae > Streptophyta > Pinopsida > Cupressales > Cupressaceae > Cupressus > Cupressus sempervirens. The sequence continues at coordinate 678,700,207 of CM053787.1, read as the reverse complement.
AATCATCCATGAATTTCCTTGTAGATAAAAATTTAATATCCATACAAACAAAGAAATTAACAACATTCCTTAATCTATCTCACTCATTTCTAATGGCCTTTACCATGTCATCATTTGACTCCAGATTAAGGGTCTTCATAGAAGGAAACACAATCTTACCTTCATTGCCTTCCCCAGAGTCATCATTTCCACATTTAGATTCTCCTCGTCAATCTCCATTGGCCTCAGAGCTTCCTCCTCTGATGCCATCCACCTCTCTCCTAGAGAAAAACTCCATCAAACCTAGTAGTGATAGGAAAAGATGAAAAGGCCACTGAGACCACTGTGTCATATGAGGGTTTTACTAAAGAACCATTTTTGATATCTTTCTACACATTTAAATCCTCCTTACTTTTCTCCTGCCTCTTGTTTCCATCATTACTATCATCAAAAGTGATCAATCAACCAGACCTAAGGTTGAGATCGACCACAAACTAACTAACAAGATATAATGAAAGGGTTTGGAACACATGCACGTGAGCCCTTGTCCGAGCTACAGGAAATGTTTAAGGGAAAACCACCCACAACAAACAATGAATATAAGACTCAAAATAACAAAAAACAAGGACACACAACAATCAGAACAAGAAACACAACCATCAAGTACAAGTAGGTGGCAGCTTGTAGATAGGGCAATTTGCATAAAAGTACGAGTGATGGCAACGTACCCTACTTGTAGACCACCTTCTTATCCTCCTAGTTTTGTGAAGTTTTTGAAATAAGTATTTATACTTTAATAAAGGGAGCTACCCCCTTAAAGGTAGTGCTTAGCTTACACACACACATCTTATGAAATTTTAATTATGAAAATTGTATTATTAATTAAAAATATTTTTTTAGAAAATATTTTACATTTAATAATAATTTTTGAAAATCAATTAATTAATTTTTATGCTATTTTTTTTTTGTATCATTTATATTGTGAATAAAACTAAATAAAATATGTTAAATAATTAAATGATTAAAAATAATAATTTGTAGTAATTAAATTTTAAATTCAACATATTGTAAGAATAGATTGTGTAAAGGTTTAATAATAAACATTTTGGATCATAATTCCAATCCACTATTTGATTTTTTTTAAAACGTAATTATTATTTCAATTTTTATAAACAAATCAATTATAAAAGTTTATTTGTTTACAATCAAATTGAAAATGTGAGGATGAGAAAGACATATAAGATATATTTTGAAATTCTCCTTTTCTTAGAAGCTTTAAAACATCCTAACAAGATGTAGTAAATTTATCTAAATACATACAAAAATTAAGTAACTTAAATTAAGGAGGAGGTTTGAGGAGGCATAATAAGATGAATACATCCTCTCACATGGTTAGAAGTCATCAATATAAGTGCACACTTTATGCTCAAATAGCTTGTATTCTATTTTTCATATATATTAATAAATTAAAATGTTTATGTAAAATTTATATTATAATTTTATTTATCATGTAATATAATTTATCTAATATATATTGAATATTCTTTTAGCTTAAATATTATATAAATATATTGTAAAGTTAATTAATTATTATTATTCTATTATTTATTAGATAGACTATTTGTGGGAGCTCCTGCAATTTTTATATATATTTTTATTGTTCTGATAACTTAACTTCTACATGCAAATTAAACATAGATTATATATATTATTCTAAAATAATAGTTCTATTTTTTTTTTACACATATTTATTTGTTTGGTTTGTAAATTATTATTAATATTGATATATGATGTAGATTTTAAATTATTTATATGTTGTTTTAACTTTAAAAAAATTTAATACCTACCATTAGTAATTTTAATAGCTAAATTATTCTGGAGTTTCTTATATGAAAATTTTTATGTCTTGGAGGGATGATTTTTTTAATGAGATTTCATTACATATAGATGAATAATATTATTATAGACTTTGACATGTTATTTAAAATATTACATATTTAATAATTTGTGAAATTTATGGATTTTTTTTTGGAATAAAGTAATTGATATTTGATTAATAAAAAATAAAAAATTAGCAATCTTATCACTATTTGTTACATGCACAAAAACATATGATTACTAATTATAATATTTTATACGAAATCATAAAAAACCACATGATAATAAAAGAAATCAAATTGTTACCTAAGGATGAGATTGTTCCCATAGTCATCGATTTCTATTTATCCTCTTTCAACCATAGATTTAATAAATCGTAGTTTTCTATCCCATATGAAAAATGTTTATGGCTTAAAAATGTGGCGTGGTTGTGTCTTTATCATCGGAATTATATTTATTGTAATACACGAGATGGAGAAGATTTTTTAGGGTTTTGTTATGCTCTGCTTTAATATTGAGATGGAGAACAGAACCCTGCTTTTCTAGTCTGCTCTTTTCACCCCATGAAGATGGTAAAAATGCAGGACTGCAAATGGATTTGCCCCTTCTTTAAGCAGGTAACTTCTTCTCCTCATTCTTCTTCTTCAAAATTATTTTGCCAAACCTTCACAACTCAAGAAACACACAAACAGGAGAAGCACCCTCCTCACATTACCCGCAAATTTAATGTTTTCCAGTTCAATAAATGCATTGATACCCTCTGTAAATCGGGAAACACAAACAAGGTCTGGGATCTTTTACATTCAGCCATATCTCAACGCCTTCCTCTCGATGTTGTATCCTTCAACACGCTTTTAGGTAGCCTTGGGAAGTTGGGTGATTACCGTAGAATCAAAGCCGTTCTTGTTGCAATGAAAGAAATGGACATAAATCCAAATGTTGTCACTTATACCGCTCTTATAAAGGGTTTGTGTAAATGGGAACGAATTGAAGAAGCGCTTGGGGTTTTCCACGAAATGAGGCACCTTCATTGTGTTCTGAATATTGTTACATACAGCACCATAATTGATGCGATCTGCAAAATAGGCAAGGTAGATGAGGCTCTTGTTTTATTTGCTGAGATGATACAAATAGGCATTCCTCCTAATATTATTTCGTGCACTAGTCTAATTAATGGTCTCTGCAAGGTGGGAAGGGAAGATGGAGCTCTTAGGTTAGTAGCTAAAATGAAACATAGTTACTGCCCTCCAGATATTGTTACATATAACACTCTCATAAAGGGTTTGTGTAAATGGGAACGAATTGAGGAAGCGCTTGGCGTTTTCCACGAAATGAGGGACCTTCATTGTGTTCCGAATATTGTCACATACAACACCGTAATTGATGCCATCTGCAAAATAGGTAGGGTAGACGAGGCTCTTGTTCTATTTGGTGGGATGATACAAGAAGGCATATCTCCTGATATTATTTCGCGCAGTAGTCTAGTTAATGGTCTCTGCAAGGTGGGAAGGGAAAATGAAGCTCTAAGGTTAGTATCTAAAATGAAACACAGTGACTGCCTTCCAGAAATTGTTACATATACCACTCTGATCAATGGTCTTTGTAAAGTAGACAGAGTAGATGAAGCTTTAGAATTATTAGCAAAAGTGATGGAAGATAACCACTTCCCTACTAAACATACTTATAATAGCCTCATAGATGGCTTCTGCAAAGCTGGAAGAACAAGCGAAGCATGCAATCTATTTGTCAAAATGATGGAGTTTGAACCTACGCCTAATACAGTGACATTTAATGCAATTATTGATGGACTATGCAAAGATGGCATGATGCACAAGGCTTGGGATTTCTTCCATGATATGTCCACAAAGGGCTTGCAACCAGACGTGATTACTTATAATACTTTGATACACGGCTTGTGTGAATTGCATGAGGTGGAAAAGGCTCAAAACTTAGTCAAAGAGATGCTAAGGAAAGGGTGCTCCCCAGATGTTGTTACCTACACCACTCTGATTGATGGTTTCTGTCAGTGTGATAGAGAAAAGGAAGCGCTTGCCATTTTTTCTAAGATGCAAAGCAATGGACATTGCCCTGATGTAATTGCATATACCACATTAATAAGTGCATTCTATAGATTGGGAGACATGGACATGGTAGGAAAGTTAAAGAAGATGGCAGCAAGGGATTTGAAACCTGATGAAGTGACATAGACCAAAGCCATTGATGGTCTGTGCAAGGCAGGATATTTTCTAGAGCACATTTGCTTGTGGGTAAAATGCTAGATGAAGGCTTGTCTCCCAATGCAACCACTTATAGCTGTCTGATGGATGCCCATTGCAAAAAATGGTGACATAGATAAGTCAGAAGGATTTTTAAGAAAGTGGTAGGTATTGCCCCAAATGTTGTAGTCTATACCATATTGAATTCTACTTTTTGCAAGGAAAACAAACTTGACATGGCATTGTCAGTGTTGAATGATATGAGCAGAAAGGATTTAGTTCCCATTATTGTCACATATAATATATTATTCAACAACTTTTGCAAAAGACATGATCTTGAAAAAACTTTTTGGGTTATGGATCAAATGAAGTAAGAAAGTTGTGCTCCAAGTAATGCAACTATCTGGAAACTTGCCTAGCTGATTAAAGAAGTCAAACGAAAAAGTTAATAAACTTTACAAGTGATGATTTTTTCATTATTTCTAGGGCACTATAGTGCTCATGCCTGGAGGATGAGTGCCAGTCATATCAAAATTGTTCTTGGATATCTATTCTTCCAATTATGCATCCATTTTAGTCTATGATTATGTATAGAATAGTTCTTTTGTGCAAAGATGGAACAGCTACTGTGATATCAATAATAAGTAATTTCCAAATTATACTTCAAAATTGAACTTAGAAGTGATAAGAATTTGTATGTGTTATTTATTTATTTAACTTTTCTCTTGAGATTCTTGCCTGTTGTAATCACAATTCTGCAGATTAAAATGACTTTTAACGATAAACGGAGTTTGTAGGGTAAAAATGGATAGTTACATTTCTATTTCTAGAGAATCAAATATAATAGTTGCAGCAAAGTGATTGTGACGGTAAAAATCAACATTTTTTCATGCTCTTAGTACATTAATATTATGCAATCATCTTCACTTGAGGAGAAAAATGCAATATTGGAACCTCCTATCTTTTTCATAATTTAAGCAGTATATTTGAGCAACACTTATAACTCTTCTAACAGATGTTGATAACTACAATATTTTGCCTACAAGGATTCAGGACCGAGGTTGATCTCTATGTGGTCAGCAACCCACTCAAGACTTCAAAAAATAACATTTTCTTTACTGTGCACCTGGAAAAGAACAATCGGGTCTCCTCATACGTTTTGGATATGTCTGCAATTTAATGTTGTATCCTCGCCTTGTAAACTTTGGTGATCTTCATAGAAACAACTCCTTTCTTGCTGATTTAAAGAGATGGAAATGCAAAAACCTTTCTATTAATAGATAGTTCTACTGTAGTTTTTTTATTGATGGTTCATGTATCTTTTTTGTTGTTAAACCCTTTTAAACCCTGTTTAACTTAATAAAAAAAAAATTTCTTACCATAATCTTCAATTTCCCTTAAAATTAATGAAGTGAATTGTTATAAATTTTCATCAATCCATTTCAAATAGATTAAGGAATGTTATCACATATGTCCATAAAAAGCATACCGAAAAGCTTAGTAGCATAAGTTACTGGACCTGGTTACAAAAGCAACTAATTCAATAGTAAAGCCTTTAGCAGTTGATCTTTTTGCTTTTGTAAAAATGGGTAAGCTCTCTGAAAATGAGGTTTGCCAGAGGAAAAAAATTCTGAGCGTTTCAATATCCTCTGCCCTAATCTCCTTTTCATCCAAACCCCACCATTAATAACCCCTTCAACAGCCCGAACTATCTCCTGTGTGCCATGGCTCAAATCTCCTTTTCAATGTGTAGCTCTAGTTTCTCCTGCATCGAATTCATGAGTGTTCAACTTTCTCCTTTGACCGCCTGAAATTTTCAATACTGAAAGCATTAACACTCACAATTTTTTGACAATCAGATGTATACAGATACCTTTCAGTGTCCTCCGTCCTAATCTCCTTTTCATCCAAATCCCCTGCCTTCAACAGCCTAAACGATCTCCTGCCTTCAACAGCCTTGGCACAGATATTCAGAACAGCCTTATCATTATTCGTAGAGAAAGCCATGGCTCTTTCTGCAGATTCTCTTATAAATTTATAAAATCAAACATCAAACACCAAAATTATGAAGATACGAAGTTATAAGTAAATTGTATAGAACGTATATATCATTTAAACATTACAATATGGTGATACCGATTGGGAGAGGTGAACACAGAAAATAAAATTGAAAATTGATTCCATTGGAAACATTTTCTTGTTTCTTGATGGTTCAGTTATGTGCAGAAAGAGGAAAATATATGGGCGTAGGGTAAATTGGAGACATTCCCATCCCCTGTAGAGTCCTTGTCATCGACACGATCTCAAAATTTTGAATACTAACTATTTTGAATTCTAGATTTAATAAAAAGACATTTGGATTTGGATCCTCTGCAATTTTCTCACCTCACCGGACTTAAGGAGAATGTGGAGCAAAGCCAAAAGGAGCTTCCCTATGCAAAAAATGTTGTCTGTGGTTTGATCTCGTTGGTCTCACTGCCACCTTTATTCGAAAATGAAGATTGTGTCTCCTTTGTGAAGGAATTGGTGGGTACAAGTTCCTGAAAATGGAAGATTCGAAGTTTGAAACTCTTGTATGCTTAATGAAGGGTTTAAAGGAACTATTTCGAATGAGTAAATGGATGGTATATTGATCAGGTTAAGTGCCTTTCTTTTTGCCCAAATGTTGATCAGGTTAGGAGATTGGGTTGATGCTATTTGGAAATTAAAGGCAGTGTTATTATAATAATAAAAATTGAAAATTTAAATTAGATTATACCACTGGTGAAGGTAGGAGACTATACAATTGGTGAAGGTTTTGCAAATGGAGTTGCAAGTAAAGTGAGTTTAACCATGGAGGAAACTCCGTAGTTAAGTGCGTTCAAGCTGGAGTAGCCTGGGAAGTCCTGATGCTTCATCTTTGTGAGCATCACTTAGATCCAATGAATGCTAAGTGTTTGATTTATTCTCATGAGAGATGGATTCATGTTGAATCACTACTCATGAAATATGGATCAATGAGTTTGACTCAAAAACTATATAGTTAAATACTGATAACAATATGACAACGAGATTATATGACCTTAAATATTTAATACTATTATTTGTAACAATTATAACATTTATCTTATAATTCAAATAATAAATATTAAAGACTAATTAAGATCATTATAAAACAATCAAAATATGTATTATAACAATATAAAAATACTATCAACATGCTCTTTTAACTCCGGATTTTTGAATTGATGGCTCCCACTCCTATTCCCGCTCGAAAACCTGGATCTTCTGTTGGAAAATCTAGTTCTCCCACTCATGGCGCTTCTGCTTCTTCAGCGTTTGGTTACGCTGAGGTCTCTGCTCCCGCCGGTCGTTTGGGTGGTGGAGTTGATTTTGGAGGATGGTCTGTGGTTGGGGATGGGGCTCTTTCAGAGCTTGAAATGGCTTCTGTTCTCGTTCGTAAACCTGGTTCTTCTGCTCCTGCTTCCATTCTTAAACTTGGACCTTCTGCTCATGGCATCCCTCCTTCTGCGTTTGGTTCTCCTACTGGTCGCACGGGTGGAGGTGTTGTTATTACTAGTGATGATGGGCTTCGTTCGGCCTCTTCTGCAGGTGGGATTAGGGCTTTTGCCTCTCGCTCGGCTCCTGGGTCTCCTCCTTGTTCGGGGGGAAGGACTTTTGCAGACGTGGCTGCCTTCGAAGCCAGCTTACATGGTGCTCTCCCTCATGCTCGCTTTCATGGCGCCCTCCCTCTTGCGGCTTCATCTGGGCCCCCTCTTGTGTCACCTATAAGAGCTTTAAGACCCATTAAGGTTTCTCTTGATTCAGAATTGAGAAGAGCTTTCCTCTCTTGCTGCCATTTTTCACTTCCGAGGTTACTGGCCCTCTCTAGCTGATCTACATGTTTGGATCTCCAAGAATTGGATGCCACTTATAGAATATAATGTCCACATCTTCCTGTGTGCAAAAGGTTTCTTTATAGCTAAATTTCAAAGTTCTGGTGACAGGAAGATTATTTTGTGTCACAATAATTTTTCTTGGCAGAGCAGATTTCCACTTATGGCCAAACCGTGGCACATGGATTTTGATCCACTCTCAGAGTCCTTTAATAAGTTCCATATTTGGGTCTGGCTTCCTAATCTTCCGATTCATCTTTGGCAGGATTCGGTTTTTGAAACTATTGGTAATGCTATTGGTGATTTCTTATATGTGGATGCTGACACTTCGGATATTCTCCATTCGACCTGTGCGCACTTTCTTGTAGACTTGGATGTTTCTAAGGGCCTTCCTGAGGCGATTTGCTTGGATTCCCCGAGGGGTTCTTGGACACAAATGTTGGATTTCGAGGGTATCCCTTTTCGTTGTAGGAACTGCCACTTGACGGGGCATATTGTTGTCGTTGTGCTGCTGGGAAATCCAAGTCTAGACGACCACCTTGGTGGTCTGGGGCCTCCTCTGAGCTCTACACGGTGAAACAATCCAGGGCTGCTCTTGTGGATTCTGAGGTTGAGACTAGTGTCCATTCTGAGCCGATGGTCGAGGTGGATGCTTTGGTGAATTCCTTGGATGCTCTTGTGGATGCTGTGGCTGTGGAGTGCGTTCTTTTGGCATCGGTGGTAGAGGAGGATGCTTTGGTCTCTTCCCCTATTTCAGATGATCCTCCTAGGGACCATAAGTCATTTGATTCTCATAGGGAGTTTGATGCGGCTACTGTGTCCCCTGGATTCCTCGGGTCTTTATCTTTTGAGGATTGGGTTGCTGAGGCAGCGAAGTTTGAAGATGGTTGGATTGCGGTTAAAAGGAAGAAGACTAAGTCTTTTGCTCCCCCTTTAGATATGATCCTTCGGTCGCATAAGGACAACTTCAAATCAAAAGGAAAATCTTATGTTCCCTTATGCTTACTGGTTTTTTAGTGATGGTGAACTGGCCGAGTTTTTGGTTTGCTGGAAACTAGTTTGGGAGGTTTGTCAGGTTGCTTTGTTCCAGTCTGTTGACTTTCCAGGTTCCAGTGTTCTTATGGTTGATTTTTTTGGTCACATTTGTTGGTCTCAGGTCCCTGTAAAACTTGGTTTAGTTGTTTTGCTGGTTTCAGGGCCTCTTAAAACCTGGGTGTGCTTAATGGTTTATCTTTCTTTTTGTTGTAAAGGGTTTCGGGACCCCTTCAAAACCCGCTTTTACCTTAATCTAAAACAATATAAAAATACTTGATTATGAAAAAACATATCTTCTAGAAAATCATATTAAAAACTTATATAAACAAATATTACATTATGTGAATATTATTAATGTTTTACATGATTACATTTACATAAATACAATCCAAAGAAAAATCATTACTCTGATTACATATACCATAGGGTTATTTTAACAATGGCACATTAATTTATCAAAATCCATGATAAACAAAGTGAACATATGTTAGATCACTCTCTCATGGAACACTTTTGAAATAAGAATGATAAAATGTTCCTCTTCATTTTCCATTGTTAACATAATTTGTCTTCGTTTCTTTCACAAAGTGTCATTTTAATGAGAATTATAGTAATATCCTCAATAATATGAGAGGTTTTAGTTTAGAGTTAGTAGAGAATTTGAAAATCACTCTCTCCACATAATCAATATCCATTGTGTCATTTATAGTTTTAACCCTTATCACTTGTATATACTTAAATCCCATGACAAGAAATTGTGTGTGGTTGCCTCTAATAAGTGGAAGAGGGACAAACTTTAGATTATTAAAGTTTCATGGCACACCAACATAATCATCAAAATTATATAACCACAAACAACTCTAGTAGTTGAGTACCTTAATGATACCTTATAGTCAAGTCATTTATATTGTGTACATGCTTCTAGGTGAGATTGTGTGTGGATTTTTCAGCATCAATGTTTCAGATCATACTCAATGATCCATCATCATTCTTAGTGAGTGTGATCCGAAACGTTGATTTTGAAAAATTCACATACAACCTCATCCAGACTCATGCACATAATATCATGGATTGTGGAAATCTGGTGCAATTAATTCATTTATATTCTTTATATGACTAAGTACTTTATTAGTAAAGCTAACAGACACACACAAATTATACACCAACTTCATACATTAGTCAATTGATAGTGGAGCCACTTTATCTAAATTATTATAATCAATGTCATGTGATTATGTCTTGCTAGTTACATAATCACACGTGTGATTAATGTGGCTAATGACATGAACACTTTTATTATGGAGAATGATCATACTATTTATATTATATAAATTCATTGATGTATCAAATGTTATACACTCCTTAATGCTTACTAAAAAATAAATTAAACCCACGTCTGTTTTGAGTCATAATTTGTTCAAATTGTACTTCTAGTATTTATTAATATTGTTTTGAATTTAATAATTTTAGGTCATGTCCCTATTGATACAAAACTTATGTTGAAGGTCATAGTTTTTTAGATTATAGTACACCATACTTTATAACAAATATTGCTCACAAATAGCTAGTACTTTTTTTAATATGGTTATAAAATATTGTACATTGATGCAAAAAATTGTTATCAAGCATAAATATACAATGGTAAACACTCACATATAGAGGTACATCTCAAACACAAGGTAACTAGTTGAGATTAATGATTTGGAAAAACAACAATTTGCTTTGCAACTTTCCTGCTTGTTTTGTGTTTGAATCACTATGAGTTGGGATGGCCCCCTTCTGTCGGGCTAGATTCCTGCGATTTGCTCTTACCTATAGCTAGTTTGACCTCGAGTGGGAGGACCCAGGTGGTGGTGGATCCCGAGTTCTCTTTGGGTGGGGATTCGGTTGTGTTGGAACTATTCTCTGGGGATCTCTAAGAGAAAGTTGCGGCAAGCTCGCCCCTCACAGTCTGTGGTTGGAAGGATGTGGTCCTTGGGGAGAAATTGACTCAAAACTTCTTTGAAGCCCCCAAGGTGATTAGTGGAGATGAGGGGTTGTAGATTGTTATCCCTAATAGCTTGTTTGATAGTGTGTCAGCTAACCTAAAGGTATGCTTGGTGGGACATTTTGTAGCCTTCCGGCGAATTGAGATGGTTAGGAAATGGGTGAGTCAGAAGTGGAAGGTGAAAGGTAGTGTTGTAGTTTTGGCGATGCTTGGTGGTCTCTTCTACTTCAAGTTTACTGCTACAGAAGATATGGCCATGGTTTTGGCTGGGACATGGTACTATGGTAAACATAGCCTCATGGTAGCTAAATGACACCCTCCCTTGGATCCGACAAAGGAGTTGAACCAGTTGACTTCGATTTGGGTTAGGCTTCCAGGCCTCCCCTTAGAGTTTTTGGGATGAAAGGGTCCTCAAGTCAATTGGGAACTCCTTTAGGCATTTTGTTGCTGCAAATTTGGTTACTCTTCAGAAGTCTATGCTAGTTTATGTGAGAATTAGTTTGAATGTAGCAATTGGTGCTACTCTCCCTGAGTCCATCATGTTGAGCTCCAAGGGGGGGAAGAATCTTCAACCTATAGTTTATAAGAATGCGGGGCTTTTCTTCCTGAATTGCTCAATGTCTGGACATGTGATTGTGGTTTGTAAAAAAATTGTAAGCCCTCTGGGATAGGAGGAGAGAAATTGAGGGAGAAAGAAGTGGTGGACCTACCTAATGAGAAGGTGGAAGAGAAGGTCGGTGGGAGGGTCTTGGAGGACTTTGCTCCACGGGAGGTCCTAGCTATTGTTAATGACGAGACAAAAAAGTTGCTGGCAAGTACTCAAGAGGAGGGGTCACTTGTAGAGGCGCCCTCTATTCTGAATGAGAAGCCTCTTGAAGTGGGAGAGTCATTTGGTACAGTGGAGGAAGGAGAGATTGTTGATGTTGATGGGGGTGAACCCTTCCCCTTCTTGCAAGGTATTGAGGATCTTCTAAAAAACCCCTTGGGAACTATGGTGAACAAGGAGGTATGTGGGGGATTTAGAGGGAATGCGTAAGGAGATTAAAGAAGATAAGGGAACTGATTTGGTAGATAAAGAGGTGGCTTATATGCTTAGTTAGGGTGCGGAATCCCACTAGAAGCCCAGCTGATAGATTTGATGAAAGTTTCAACCTTGGCTTCTGCCTCCCCCCTGGAATATGGAAAACACAGAGAAGACAGACCAAAGTGTCAAAGAAACTGGAGGTGGGGAAGGCGACGAAATTGGATGTGGGGAAGGCAACAAAGCAGAACAAAAGGATGAATCAGATGGCAAGGGAGGTGGCTAGTGGAATATCGAGAATCTTATGGTTGAAGCTAGGGGATAGGAATACGATGTTCTTCCACAGGTCAACCTCTATTCATAAAAGGAGAAATATGATTGACTTTGTGATGGATGACCAAAGTAAGAAGTTGACTAAGATGGAGGAGATTTGTAGCTGGGTGAATAATTTCTTCCAAAATGCTTATAAGGAGCAACATTGTGTATCCAATAGGGAGGAGAGGAAGTGGCCGATTGACTCCATACTTAATGGGATCTCGACAAAGGAGAATTGTGAACTTATTCAATTGGTCATGGAGGAGGAAGTGCGTAGGGATGTTTTCTCCATGAAGGCCTATAAATCTCTGGGTCTTGATGGGTTCCTCCAAGCCTTCTTCCAACACTTCTGGGATGTAATAAAAGTTGATGTGGTTAGAGTTGCTACGGATCTCTTTAGGACTGGGAAGATGCTTAGAAGACTTAATAGAATGATTATTGTTCTAGCCCCAAAAATTAAGGGCCCGGTGGCTCTCATAGACTTCAGACCTATTAGCTTATGTAATACAACCTACAAGATCTTCTCTAAAATCTTAGTGAACCGCCTGAAGCCATTACTTCACAAATTTACTGGTAAATCTCATAATGGGTTTGTTCCGGGTTGCCAAATCCTGGATGCTGCTATTACTACCCATGAGGTGCTTCACTTGATGGAAAAGAGTGGTAACCCAGGTATGGCTTTGAAGATGGATATTTCAAAAGCTTTTGATAGGGTTAGGTGGTCCTTCTTGTATGAAGTCATGGAGAAGATTGGCTTCAACCAGGGAGTCATTAAAATCATCAGGACAATGATTGAGACTGTGAACTACTCGGTGTTGGTGAATGGTTCACCCTGGGGAAACTTTAATGTGGAAAGGGGTCTTAGGCAAGGGGACCCTATTTCACCATATTTGTTCATCATGGTTGCTGAAGTGTTGGAAAGAGCATTCTTGAGAGTGGCAGAAAGGGGAGATATCAAAGGTATTAAATTGGCCAACTCCCTCCTGGTGGAGGTTATACAATAATTTCTTGATGATACCTTCCTGAGTGGGGATTCTTCGATGTTTGAAGCTAGAGTTTGGAAATATATTTTGGAGATCTACATAGTTAATGCTGCCCAAAAATTAATCTAGATAAAAGCAAGGTGTTCTTCTTCAATACGAAGCTTGATATCTAGAGGAGGGTGCTTAATATTTTGGGGTGCAACACGACCTTCCTTCCAGATACTTATCTGGGTCTCCTACTGACTAGTAAAGAGGTAACTAGTTAATTTTGGAATACTTTACTTGAAAAGATGTTGAAGAAGTTAATTGGATGAAAGGGAAAACTCTCAAGTAGTGCAGAGAAGCTCCAACTTTTGGTGTCCTCCCTCCAGGGTATCCATGTTTACTTTCTTTCCCTTTTTAAAATCTCTTAGGCTATGGTAGAGAAACTAGAGAGAATCCAAAGAAACTTCCTGTGGTCGGGGGGGAGGAAAAGAACTGATTGAACCTGGTGAGTTGGGATACTATGTGTAAACCTAAATGTAAAGGAGGGTTAGGAATTAGAAAGATTGCTGACTTGAATAAAGCTCTCCTTACTAAGGTTGGATGGAAGCTGGCGAAGGATGAAGCTAGCTAGTGTAAAATCCCCAAAGCAAAGTACCTGGGGAATATGAAACATGTTTATTGTATTTGGGAGAATGATATTCCTACATGGTCTTGGATGTGGGTTAATATCATTAAAAAAAAATTGCTTAGGGAAGGTGTGAGATGGTTGGTGGGAGAGGGTAGTAAAGTTAGATTCTGGGAAGATTCTTGGCTAGATGGTAAATCGCTGGTTCATTTGAAATTTGGATTCCTCAGGGATTATCTTCAGCCAATGATGGGAAATAAGGCGATGGATTATATTTTGGGGTTGGCAGGTGGTGGAGGAAATTACAGTTGCCTTAGAGAAATTATGATGGGGGGAGCCTAGTGGAGGACCTTGAAGAGTTTCTTAAAGGATACAAAATTTTGGGGGTGGCTTGGGAGGATACTTTCATATGAAGGGAAACTTTGTCAAGAGAATTCTCAGTTGGCTCAACTTACAAAATGATATTTGAGAAGGATATGGCTCCTAATTGTTGGCAGAAGGTTTGGCTTAAGCAACTGATTTTGAAAGTCAACATCTTTTGGTGGGTCACCATGCATGGGAAGATTCTAATGATTGACAACCTTAGAAAAAGAGGCTTCTAAATACCTAATAGATGATATCTCTATAAAGAGGAGGAAGTATCACTCACCTCTTCCTAGAATGCAACTTTACAAAAAATATTTGGGGAAGGATTCTCTAGAAGCTAGAGGTGGAGTGGGTCTTCCATGTGGAGATGGAACAATTTGTTGTGAATTGACAGAGCCCATTCCATCACCCTCTACTAATCCAAATGTGGAATGTGATTGCCCCCATGTTTGTTGGGGTATTTGGAAGGAAAGAAATAATAGGGTCTTCAGAAATGAAGAAAGGAATGAGGAGGTTGTAATGGGATTGATTGTTAAGTTGATAGTGGAAAACATGTAGAATAGCAAGTGGAAGAAACTGTTGTCGCTCCCCATCCTTGGTACACAGAGGATTTCCAGGAACTAGAAACTTGAGGAGGGATTCACGGAGGTGGATAATTCAAAACAGCTAGCTAGGGAAAGGATGAAATGGTGCCCTCCAAAGGAAAATTGGGTCAAGCTAAACTTTGATGGAGTTGCGAGAGGGGACGAGTCGATAGGAGGGGGTATGGTAAGATATAGCAATTGTAGAATGTTGTTGGCTTATGCTAGTAATTGAGGTAAGGCTTCAATAATGTTGTTGAGGCTATGGATCTCCTTTGGGGTCTGAAACTGATGATTGGTATCGGGTGGGAGAATGTGGTTATCAAAGGAGACTTGAAGGTTATCATAGACACGGTGAAGAGTACTATGAAAATGGGTTGGGCGATCAAAAGGGTGATTGAAGAAGTGTGGCATTTATTAATGACCCTGAAGCGATATGGCCTACAACATATTTACCAGGAGTGGAATGTGGTGGTGGACGCAATGGTGGGGATGGGTCTTAGGATGCATGGCTTATGTTGTTAGAGAGAAATTGGGGCGTTACCAAATCTGGTAATACCTTTGATGAATAAAGACAACCACCCATGATTGGGTCTACATGGAATGTATTTATTGATTGGCGATAACTCAGTGTTGAGTCAACTGATGGGGGCGGGCCACTATAGATAGATGGTGAGAAGTTATGGAAAGAGCACCCCCTATAATAAAGACGTGAGCTTCAAGAGGGAGAGAAAATCAAAGTAAGATTTGAGTGTATTTTTTTATAATTTTCCTTATAATGAATTTATACCAAATGATAAGTAATCATTCAAATTTCAAATGGCATCAGTTTCTTGTTGATGATGAGATAGAGTGGAATAGGGGAAGTGGTAGATGACACATGTTAACAAGATCGAGTAAAGACACAGGATTTCATGAAATTAAAGGCATCTATGTGTATAAGATTTATTTTGTGCAACTTCTTTTTTTGTCTAAGTATTATTGTGATTTCAAAATTCATCCCTGGCCTAAGACTCAAAAGGGTGTGAGAAGTGTTGTAAATGATATTGCAATAGGGGGAGACCTACTTCGGATTGAACCTTTGATGATTGAGGACAGTGCTTGAAAACCTCTCACCTAGTACATGTTAAAGGAGGGGGGACTGGTCCCATTCATGGAGGTGGTGAATGGTTATGACGAGAGTTGTTCACTTCAGTTTGTGAATTCCTGGGATGACAGAAGGGTGACAGTGAATAGTATCACTTTCAAGGTGTCTGAGGAAGTTATTGCTATGGCGATGGACCTTTCTTTGAAGGGTAGGAAATGACAGAAAGTAACGAGGGTTGTGCACGAGGCTAGCCTGAACCGCTTCTTTTAGGAGAGAGAATAACCTGTTTGCCATCGTGGTGGGTTTCTAAGGGAAAAGCTCTTAGAGCCCTGGAACGAGGTTTGTCTGGTGTTGATGAAGTATCTCAGTCTTGAAGGGAGGTACATGGTGTGTTATTATTACTATTTCCCCCTCCTAAACCATTTTAGACATCATGATAGCCTTTCCATTCCTTTCTTTTTGCTGCATGAGTTAGTTGACATTGTTATAGATGTGAAGAAAAAAATGAAGAAGGGTGTTAATTACACTATCCCTCACCAGGGTTTGATGTTCCACCTCTACCATTTTCATTTGGACTTGTTACAACCTAGAATTGTAGAGGTTGATATCCCTTCTTATCATGACCCCCACCCTCCTCATGCCCCTCTGAGAATTACTGGCCCTAGGGCCCCCATCCTCCAATCCTCTCCTAGCGGGTCCCCTACGAAGATTAAGAAGACCCCATTGATGAGCACTGGGAAGAGGGTGAAAATGGAGAAAGGAAAGGAGGACTTGGTGGATTTGGCAGAGGAGGCCAAAGGGGGTAGAAGAACGTTTGGGAGACTCACAAAAACATTAAGTTTCAAGGCATTATCTTCATTAAGCTTCTCTCCAATAATAGGGATATATTGTGGTTGAGAATCAAATGGGTTATAGGCCTTACGATTTCCTTTGTGAGCAACGAGAAAGATTTCAAACTCTCCATCATACAAGGGGTTATTAAAAGTAACAAAACCATCATCAGAGTTACTCTTAGAAGAATTCTCAACATTTTTTTGGGTATCCATACTATTTTCCTACATCTCTTTATCAATATGATGGTTGTTAACAATTTTGTCACCATTATCATGATTTGATGAATTGACCTGTGTTGTATTATTAAATTATTTTAAAACATTTTTCAACAAAGGACATTCCTTTCAATTGCGACCATTCAACTTACAATGGAAACAAGAAACAACATCACCAAGCTTAAAATTTTCCAACAAAATATATCCTTGTCAATTTTAACGGAAATCTCTTCTGGAAAAAATAATGTTGGGATTAAGGGAAATTAGAGCATGAGCATTGAGATGAGGAAAAGTAATTCTAGAATCTTCAATTTGTAGGTTAGACCCAAAGGATTTTTAATTAAGAGAAAAAATACAATAATTCTAGTTGAATATCATGTGACTTGACCTAGGAAGGGGAGGGATTAGGCATGAATTTGTTTAGGCTTACTATTAGGAGACAACAGGAAATCCCTAAAAATTGTTTGGCCAACATTCCAAATTCATGTCTTTAAAATTATATCTTGCATTGCATGGTTCTTCAGAAAGATCACAAACATCCCTTTTTGTATCGTTCTACTAAAGCTAACAATATTTCCAAGTTTTTTCCCCTGTACATTATTAATCCAATCATCCATGAATTTCCTTGCAGGTAAAAACTTAATATACATACAAACAAATAAATTAACAACATTCCTTAATCTATCTTGCTCATTTCGAATGGCCTTTACCATGTCATCATTCGACTCCATATTAAGGGTCTTCACAAAAGGTATCAGGATCATACCTTCGTTGCCTCCCCTAGAGTCATCATTCCCACATCTAGATTCTCCTTGCTGATCTCCATTGGCCTCAAACCTTCCTCCTCTGATGTCATCCACCTCTCTCTTGGAGAAAACTCCATTAAACCTAGTAGTGGTAGGAAAAGATGAAAGGGATGAGTGTGAGACCACCACGCTATATGAGGTTTTTAATGAAGAACCATTTTTGATATCTTTTTTCACATTTAAATCCTCCTTACTTTTCTCCCACCTCTCATTTCCATCATTATTATCATTGAAAGCCATCAATCAACTAGGCCTAAGGTCGAGATCTACCACAAACTAACCAACAAGATATAATGAAAGGGTTTGAAACAGACACATGCGAGCCCTTGCCTGAGCTGGATGAAATGTTTTTAAGGGAAAACCACCCACAAAAAACAATGAATACCAGACTTTGAACAATAAAAAACAAGGACATACAACAGTCAAAACAATAAACACAACCATTGGGTACAAGCAGGTAGCAATCTACAGATAAGGCAATTTGCATACAAGTACGAGTGACGAGAGCGTACCCTACTTGTAGACCACCTTTTGATCCTCCCAATTTTGTGAAGTTTTTGAAATACACACAATGAAGTTTTAATATGAAAATTGTATTATTAATTAAAAATAGTTTTTTAGAAAATACTATTCATTTAATAATAATTTTTAAAAATTAATTAATTAGTTTCTTAGTTAAATTGTTTGTATCATTTATATTTGTGAAAATAAAATAAAATAAAATATATTAAATATAATAATTCGTAGTAATTAAATTTAATATTCAACATATTGTAACAATAGATTGTGTAAAGGTTTAATAACAAACATTTTGGATCATAATTCCAATCCATCATTTGAATTTTATTTTTAAACTTTATTATTAATTCAATAAATTATAAACAAATTAATAATAAAAGTTCATTTTTTAATAATAAAACCCAAAATTTGAGGATGAGAAAGACATGTAAGATATATTTTGAAATTCTCCTTTTCTTAGAAGCTTTAAAAACACCCCATCAAGATGTAGTAAATTTATCTAAATACATATAAAAATTTAAGTAACTTAAATTAAGGAGGTTTAGAAGATACATAATAAGATGAGGACCATCAGGGTCCATTTGGATCACATATTTGAGTAGGAATTAGAATTCAAAATTCTTAGTCCATTGTTTGGGATTGCAAATAGGAATTGGAATTGGGAGAAATGTGGGTTTGGTATCCCCGTTTGACCCCCAAAACAAGAAATCCATCTCCCCTCAAAATACATTATTTGAAATTCATGTTTTAATTTCCATTTTAAATCTCATTTTTTGAAAATGCATATTTAAACTAAAGTGAAACTTAATCGGGTTTGAAATCCAAATGCCCATTTCAGGGCACCTATTTTTGCACATATTTTTGAAATTTAAAATTTTAAAATTGGGGGAAAATTTTCTGCTATTGTTGCACTCGCTGATATGTTTGGATTAAATAAAATAACTAGTACCACACATATGTAATTTCTTTTGTCTTTCTTTTAACTAGAGTTGGAAGCACCATGAACAAGTCTTTGATATTTCATATATATTTATATTATAATTTTATTTATTATATAATAAAATTTATCTAATATATATTTTATATATTTTTAATTTAAATTTTGTATATATTGTAAAAAATTTAATCAATATTCTATTATTTATTCGATAGGCAATATGTGGGAGCTCGATTTTTTTATATTGTTACTAACAACTTAGCATCTACGTGCAAATTAAACATAGATTATAGATATTGTTCTAAAATAGTAGTTCTATTCTAATTTTTTTTTTACATATTTATATGTTTGGTTTGTAAATTATTATTAATATTAATATATGATGTAGATTTTAAATTATTTATAAGTTGTTTTAACTTAAAAGTGAAATCTTTTATGTCTTAGAGGGATGGCTTTTTTGAATGAGATTTCATCATAGATCAATAATATTATTATAGAGTTTGACATATTATTTAAAATATTGAATATTTAATCACTTATGAAGTTTTTGAATTTAAAAAAATAGCCAAGATAGGGGGGTTGCCCCTTACAACAGTCAAATTGGTCAACAACCTTCAAATAACCACTAGACAAAATTACCCCCTAATGCTTTTAATCACAAAAACATCACCCAAAAGGATTAAAATAATGTTTTTACTAGGCATCAACTACTATTACCTATACCAATACTACTAAATTTGTAAAAATTTATAAACAAAGGCACAACCGCCTTAAAACTATTAGAGTTCAATAACCAATAGACTAACAACATAGAAAACAAAGATGAAAGAGCCCTATTTGGGCTTCTTCTCATGCTTCCCCTTAAGGAGGATGTTGGCCTAGTCCTCAACTAGGAAATCAAACAATAGTCTGGACTCTTCATTAGTCAAATCTCTGTCCTAGTTATCCTTTAGTAGATGCAAGGTAGTAGCCACAACATGTGTCATCTTGATTGTGAATTTAGCCAAAAGTCTCATTCTTTCCTCTAGGGCATAGAATCTCTCCCACAACTCTTTGTTAGCTAGCTTCTGAGCCTCCTCGGGGACCTCCTACTTCCCATGTTGATTACCATCCACCAGATCCTTAGCGACTTTGTAGTGCTTGCCCTAGTTCGCATTTTTGCTATTGTTGCCGAACTCTTTTAGGGCTAGTTTTATGTTGATGATTATTAGTAACATTATTTTGAGATTATCAGATATTGTTTTAGATTCAGCTTATTATATGATGAGATTACTTGGTACTTTATATTTCATGTATGTATGATGATTATTTTAGTGTTTGCACTTATTAATGATGATTAGTTAGATGATTTATTATCATATGTGTTTTCTTATGGATACTTATTCCATACTTGCATGTGTATGGTGTGTGTGTTTGTTTCCTTTTTGTATGGCATTTCTGATGTGGTTAAGGAAGGGAGTCGTAGTCACCTGCTAGTCAAGATCTACACGATGCACCACTTCCTGCCATTGCCTGTTTAGCTTAGTATATATTGTGCTTGTACATGCGTGGATTTTATGCAAGTTGCAGGTACCGAGTATCGACTTTCCTGAATTGCCAGGATGAGCGTACCCTATCGCATTATCTCAATGGTAAAAAAGGGGAGATAAATTCTCAAGTCCAAGTCCCAACCCTTTAAGCCATTTGTCCTAATTGAAAATTAGGAAAAGTATCTGAGTTGAGTACCCTCCAAATACGTTGAATGACGTAATTCGTGATATTAACCCCTTAGTTTGATTTTGTATGTGTTTTGCTTTGATTGGTTTTTGTATTTTTGAGTTCTTGGTGTGTTTTCTATTAATTAAGTCTAATTAAAAGATTTAATTAATGATGTAATTAAATGGAAAATTAATATGATATTTTAATATTTATTTTTATTTAATTAATTAAATAAAAAGAATTAATTTGGAGATAAAAAGTTATGAGTTTAAAGTTGGAACGTGATAATATTTATTTAATTTAATAATAATATATTTAGAGTTCATTTTTAAATAAATGTTAAATAATAATATTATTATTTAAGTTAGTAAATATTTTATCAATTAAGTTTCAAAAATAAATTTAAAAGTGGAAAAGATATTAAAATTATTAAAAGATTCTAGATTGCATGATGCATGCATGTGATTAAAATATATTAAGATAAAACAAGTGAATTTATTAAAGTGAGTGCATAAGGTTTAAAATTAATAAATTAATAAAAATAAATAAAGTGAATATTAAATAAATTAATGTGCATTATATTTATTCACATAGGAGCATGCGAGCTCTTGGGAGTTTTATGTTGACAACACAAGAGTTTGCACTCTAATTATGCACATGTTGTCTACACTTACGAGTTAGCACATTATTTGAGCACATGGTGTCTACAACATTCTAGAGACCTCATCATGTCTATCTTCTTGTCGTGGAAGTTACATGCTTAGTTGTCATGTTTATCTCCTAGTTCTTTCTAGACACATTCTAGATGCATCTTAGAGGCCTTTATATAGAGGCTCTCCTAGTGTATATGGACAAGCTTATATGCATTCGAGAATCTCATATGCTTCTACATGCTCATATGCTTTTACAAGCACTTCTAGTCACTTGGGGGTTTCGGTTGGTTTGATTCTTGGAGGAATGGCAAATGTTGGAGAAGGAAGAAATTTTCAGAAAGGAGAAGGTTCTGAGAGGAGGAGCTTCTCTACAAATTTTTGAGGCGTAGCGAATTAGCATCAGTGTCCAGGTAGGCACTCATGATTATTTCGCATATTTTATTACACTCTTTTCCTTCCTGTCTTCATCATGTTTGTTATGTGTGTTTGAATAATTCTCTATGAATGAATCTTCAATTTTGTAATTCGGGCATGAATATTGTTTCATCTAGTTATGGGAATTAAAAATATTATTGCAATCTTTTCCTTAGTAGAATCAAGATTTGAAAATTGATTCGGGTTTGGGTTCGAATTAAAATAGAATCTTGTTATCATGCATTAGTTTTATATGATCTATTAACTAATCTAATTAAATTTAATTTAATTAAGATTAGTTAATAGTAGAAGAAGTGTAATTAATTATTAGTCAATTTACGTAAATGGATTTTTAAATGAGGGCAAATTAAAAGAAAAGAGATATCAATAAGTGTTTAGTGGAATTAAATAATTATTGAATTATTAATGAGATTGATTTTACTTAAAATCAATGAAGATTATTTTAAATAAATGCTTGTCCTTGAAGTGTTTTAAGGAAATTGTAAGCTAATTATTTGAAAGTTGATAAGTATTTATTTTATTAGTTGAATAATGAGAGACACTTCTTGGAATTATTAGTAACATTAATTTTTAGTGAAATAATGCAAATGGTTTTATCTAAAAGTCAATGGGAACTAGTTCAATGATTTAAATAAGTAAATAATTATTTTATGATTATTTTAGAGAATTGTTTTAAAATAATGGAGGGATAATTCTATGCTTTATTCAAAGAAATAAATGGGTTGACTTGTAACAAAATTGGAAACCTCATATTTGGCTTAATCATGTGATTGCAAAAGCAAACCAAAACATGTGTTTGTATCTTATTTCTCTATGCTATATGTGTTTTGGGGTTTGTCCTAGCTTTGATCAGTCTTAGGTTGTTACCAAAGGCTCGGGGGTTATGTGAATGTGATGGCATGTTGATGTTATTTGATCTCGATCTTTCTAAACCCAACCATGGTAATGTGATAGTGTGCTCTATGAGATGTTTGTATTTACTGTTTGTTGATGCTCTTCAATCTTCCTGTGTGAAGATGAGGTGTATGTATTTGAGATACTTGACTTAACCATTTTTGAGTCATCGATCAGTTGTCCTTGGACTACTTTCTAGTCACCATGCTGGGACTGAAGTGTTGATTTATTTCTTGATGTTGTCATGTTGTGACATGTTTTGACTCAACCATTTTGGAGTCTTCGATCAATATTATTTGCTTGATATGCCTTTTTGGTTGCTTGTTGAGAACCAATGGATATTGTGATTATTTTTGATATTGTGGATATTTGATGTTCTTATTGTGGATTATCTTTTGATATTTTTTTAGTTTCTTGTATAGTGCGAAAGTGATTTTGTGATTTATGATTCCATGAACTTAGGGTAGGTTATCTACTTGTAGTGTCAGGAAGTGGCTTGCAATGGGGGCCGAGACCCTAAGTGGCTGCCAGGGTAACTCATTGTAAGTTGTTTTAATAAGTGAAAACATTTACACTAAATGGGGATTAAATGAACCTAATAAGATAATTGTATGTTCTCGCCCATGCCTTGAGTGCTAGTACAGACTAGGATGGGAGTAGAGAGAACGCTTGGTTGCGACCTTGCATTCCGTAGTATGCTCCGTTAGTACAAGAGGATACTAGTGGCTACATAGGGATCACTAGGGGGCCGGGGTGTATTGAGAGACTATTAGGGTAACTCTAGCGTGATCTGTGCGATGACACTTTCCCGCTTGCATAGTAGGTTTCCTACATGTCTTTGTTGTGCCTCTGGGATTAGATGTTGATTTATGTTGGAACCCTTGAGTTAGTATACTTTTAGGATTCTTGGACTTAGAGAGTATTTGTGCTATGTGATTGATAACCTATTTGGGACTTGAGATTATTTCCTTAGCGTGGTGGAAGTGGACCATTTAGGTACCATGTAGTCGGGTTAGTGCTTTTTCACTTTTACCATTTGAGATCTATCTGTAGTCACCGTGGTTGGAGCATTCTTTATTGGCATCTATCTTCATTCTGTTCTTGGTTTATGATGATGGACAGGTATCCTTATATTGATGATTAACATATGATAGATGATGTTGTTTACTTATCTTATGCTTTATTCTTGCAAATTAGATCTCTTTATGCATATGTTGTAGTATGTTTAGGAGTGACATCCCTACTATGATAATACCGATGATCTCTTCGATGACTTGGGATATTATGCGCGGAGGGATGGCTAGGCCCCATGATGGTCTAATGATGCTATTGACGGTTGGGAGGAACCGTGCACTTAGATTAGTTGTGTTTTATGTTGGATGGATATCTTTTACGATGGTTGTTATATCATTATTGATGGATGGATGTATCATGTATGTTAATAGTTTCATTTACTTTATTGCACTTGTATCATAGATTCGATGAGGATGATGTGTCTTTATTTCTACATATGTTTATTCTTTTAAGCCTTTCATACCTTGTGACATGTATAGTGGATGATTGAGCATTCTGAATAAGCATTTGAAAACGAATGTATATTATGGACATTGGACTTCTTAAATTATTCTTTCATGTGGATGTGGTAGTTGTTAGACTTAATACTAGTTAGATTAAATGTGACTCAATGTCTTGGGATCCTTAAGGAATGTAACTTGTTATGAATGTTTTTAGTTGTATGTATGTTATTACTTCCGCTACTATGTGTATGTTGTGAATAGTTAAACTTTCATGTTTCAAAAAATAAATTGTTGGGAAAACTTAGTAAAAATTTAGGTTAATTCTTTTGGATCCCTTGGCGGGGCATTACAAACTTCCTGCAAAACTAGAGGGTTATAGAAAAAATTGTCTTTGGTTATAACTGTATCATGTGAGGACATCATCGTAAGGAAGGGCACTCTTTCCATAGTGTTAGGGAACTAGTCCTGCATAAGGTCCACACACCCCGTTACAATGGAAGATGAAACATGAGTTGTCTTTTTTGCCCCTTTAGTCACACCTCTTGAGCCAGACATTGAGGAGTCTGAGACATCCACCTCCTCCTCCTCCATATTCCCCTCACCATAATTCAAAGTCTTTTGTTTCATTCTTTTTTGAGGGTGGGCCATCTCCTCTGAATCAAAATCCTCCTCTTGTGAGGCCCTAGACCTTAACTTCCTTTTTGCATTGGATTTCACAATTCTCCCAGACCTCCTCCTACCACCTCTCCCCTCATCCTCCAAGTCCTCCATCTCTTTCTCTTTACCTTTCTCCAACTTCACTTTTGTACTAGGGGAAATGTTCTTCTCCACAGGGGACCCACTAGGAGAAGGCTGGGGGGTAGGGGCTCTAGGTCTAGTAATTCTAAGCGAGATTCGTTGGGGCCGGAGGTTAGGGAGAGCAGGGATATCAACTTCGACAATCGTGGGGGGTAATAGAGCAAGGTGGAATTGATATAGGCAGAACATCAACCCTTGGTGGAGAATAATATAATTTACCCCCTTACTCATTTTCTCCTTAACATTAGCAACCGTGTCAACCAAATCATGTAACAAAGAAAACAGAATAGAAATGTGATCACAGTGACGGAAATGGTTCAAAAGAGGAAAGTGGTAATAGTAGCAAACACCATACCTCCCTTCAAGTGTTAAGTACTTCATCAACACCAAATAGACTTCATTCCATGGCTCTAGAAGCTTCTCCCTCATGAACCCTCCCCTATGATGAATGAGTTCTTCACCCTCTAGAAAGAAACAATTTAGGCTCGCTTCATCCGCAACCTTAGTCACCTTCTACCACTTTCTCCCCTCATCACAAGGCCTATAGCCAAAGTGATTATTTCCTTAGAAATATGGAATGAGATACCATTAACAGTAACCTTTCTATCCTCCCAAGAGTTAACGAATTACAGAGAACTTTCATCATATCTGTTTAGTGCCTCCATGGATAGGATAAACCCTCCCTCTTTAAGCATATACCAAACTAGTGGTTTATACGCATTGTCCTCAATCATCAAAGGCTCAATGCATAGAAGATCACCTCCCATCTCAACAAATTTCACCAAAATTATCTCCTTTTTCCAAAACCAAAGGCAATTACTAACAATGCAGTCACACTTAAGCAAAAAAATGAGTGGCTTTAAGTATTCATAAAGGCCTTTATTGTTATGAATAACAGTGTCACATCTTGGCTTAGTTGTCACATGCCGATAGGCATTGCCTCAACTACAATCTTTTCCATCATTCCCAATTTACCCAAGCCTTTTAAAATTTGAAATTTTACTCAACACCAAGTACGAGGACATGCACAAGAAAATAATTAAAAATACACTCATATCATACTTTGATATCCTTTCCATTTCAAACCATGTAAAATTACTATCACAAGTACCAGTTTCGTCATACCTTGCCATCTATTCATTATGACCTTGCTTTATCTGCCCACTCAAAAACAAGTTGACATTATTATTCAAAAAATCCACCCAACTAAACTTAGTCATGAATTAGTGTCTTTGTTCACTAAAGTTCTTACCAAGTTTCATAAGACTCTAAATTCTCTCTAGCACTGTAGACCTTGCATGTTTAGTCCTAATGCTGCCATCACGTCTACCACCTTGTTGCCCTTCTAAAAAATGTGGTGCAACTCAAATCTATTCAAGATGATTAAGAGATGCCTGATATCTTTGACGATCCTTTTGATTACCCAACCTTTCTTCATGGTACCTTTCACAGTTTCAATTATAATTTTTGAGTCACCTTTTTATTTCCACATTCTCCCATCCTTCATTGATTACCATTTTCAAACCCTAAAATAGAGCCATTGCTTTCGCAATATTATTTGAGACTTTCTCCAAGTATCCAACATAGGCTAGAAGAATCATACCCTTGTTGTCTCTAACTATACCCCCTCTAGCTAATCTCTCCATTCTAACAGCTCTATCAAATTTAAATTTAACCCAGTTGTCCCTAGGGGGTCTCCATCTCGTCCTTTTCCTAGCAAGTTTCTTAGAATTATCAATCTCCATGAACCCATCTTCAAGATTCTAGATTCTCGCAATCCTTTGTTTTGTCTGATTTGGGGGGGGGCATCGTTGGTTTCCTGCACTTGAAGCTCTTCATATTTTCCACCAATAGCTTGCATATGATATCTATAACAACCTCCTCACTTCTCTCTTCATTTCTGAAAGCCCTATTGTTTCTCTCCTTCCAAATGCCACAACAAACATGGGGGGATTACCTTCCACATTCAGATAAGGAGGGGGTGGGTGAACGGGCATTGCCAACACTCAAAAAATTGGTTAATCCCATTTTTAAACACCTAAACCATTTTCAGCTTCTGTAACAACCTTCCCCATATGTTGATAGCATAGTTACACTCTAGGAACAAATGAGGAATATTCTCTTCCACTTTCTTACAAAGGTAGCATCTGTTAGGTAATTGAAATCCCCCTTTCCTTAAATTATCCATGGTAAGGATCTTTCCATGTATGGAGGCCCACCAAAAAATATTGACCTTTAGGATCAAATGGCTAAACTAGATTTTCCCCTAGTATTTATGCTCTAATTCCTTTTCAAAAATTAATCCATAGGTAGAATTGACAGTAAACTCCCCTTTCGTGGTCACCTTCCAAATAAAGGTATCATTTTGAGGTGCTCTTGGGATTCTGTAGCCTTTCAGATACTCATTTAATTCCTCAACTACTTGCTCGCCATCTAAGAATTTTTGTTGTAGTTCTAACTTTTTCCACTTCCTCCGCAAACCAAAAAAAATGAAAATCTTATTCCTTGCCTGCTCCTGGAGGTGGTCTCGAAGGAACCCATACTTCGTTCTAACCAGAGGTTTGTCAACAAGCTAAGTATCCTCCCAGAATTTAACCTAAATGTCATTACCCACTAGCTACCTCACTCCTTCCCTAAGTAAAATTCTATTTTTTAGAATATTACTCCAAACCCTTGATCCCAATGGGAGGTCCTTTCTCCAAATGCAATGAGTAAAATTCAAATTTCCCAGATACTTGGCTTTTAAAATCTTACACCAGTTGGCCTCGTCCTTCATCAGTTTCCACCCCACCTTAGTGAGAAGAACATATTTCAAATTAGAAATCCTTCTAATTCCTAAACCTCCTCTACTTTTAGGTCTACAAATTGTTTCCCAACTCACCAAGCTTAATCTATTCTTCTCTCCTCCCCCTGACCAAAGAAAATTTCTTTAGATTTTCTCTAGTTTCTCTGCCATACTCTGAGTGATTTTGAACAAGGAGAGGAAGTAAACTGGGATTTCTTGAAGAGATGAAGTCAAAAGTTGTAGCTTACCTACACTACTCAAGGTTTTACCTTTCCACCCAATCAACTTATTTTGCATTTTTTCTAGAATAGTATTCCAAAAGTTATTATTTATTTCTTTCACAATCAAAGGAAGCCCCAAATATGTATCAAGGAGTGAGGCAGCATTGCAACCCAAGATATTTATGATCCTCCTCTGGATATTCAACATAGTGTTGAAGAAAAACACCTTACTTTTATCCAAATTAATTTTCTGTCCAACATTGGCAACATATATCTCCAAGACAAATTTCCAAGCATTTGCTTCTGCCACTGAGGAGTCCCCACTTAGGAAAGTGTCAGCCACGAATTGTTGGATAACCTCCACTAGTAGAAAGGTAGTAGGTTTGATACCTTTCATCTCCCCTCCCACCTTTCTCAAGAATGCTCTACCTAGCACTTCAGCAACCATAATGAAAAAATAAGGAGAAATAGGGTCCACCTATCTTAGAGTCTAGACCTCTCTCTCCACTAAAATCTCCCCAAGGTGATCCATTCACTAGCATCAAATAATTAACAATCTCTATCATTGATTTAACCAAATTTATAACTCCCTGACTAAAACCAATTTTCACCATGATTTCATACAAAAAAAGTCCAATTGATCCTATCATAAGCTTTCAAGATATCTAACTTTAAATCCATACCCAAATTACCACTCTTCTCAATAGAGTGAAGCACCTCATGAGTAGTTATAGAAACATCAAGGATCTAACAACCCAAGACAAACCCATTCTGGGTTTTCCCAATAAATTTGTGTAATAGTGGCTTTAATCTATTCACCAATATCTTAGAAATAATCTTATAAGTAGTGTTGCAAAGATTAATTAGTCTGAAATCAGAGAGAGCCCCCGGGTCCTTGACTTTGGGTATTAGAACAATAAGTATTTTATTAAGACACTTTAGAAGCTTCCCAATTCTAAAGAAATCACATGCAACTTGGAGCAGATATGTCTTAATCATCTCCTAGAAATGTTGGAAAAAGGTCAAGGGAAACCATTAGGGCCCAGGGACTTATAGGCTTTCATGGAGAAAATAGCTCTGTTAACTTCCTCCTCAGTGACCAACTATGTCAATTCTTCATTCTCCTCCATCAAAATCATTGTGGGCATAGAATTAATCATCCATTGTCTATCCTCCTCATTAACAGTTCTATGCTCCTCCTTATAAGAATTTTTGAGGTATGTACTAGCCTAACTACCAATCTCTTCCATTTTTGTTAGCTTTGCATTATTATCATCTCTCACAACATCTATGGTGTTTCTCTTTTTTGTGGATGGAGGCTGACCTATGGAAAATTGCAATATTTCTATCTCCCAACTTGAGCCATAAAACCCTTGATCTTTGCTTCCAAAAGGTTTCCTCTCTAATCATCATTTCTTTCCACACCCTCATACAATTTTCCTCTTCTAGAATCATGTCTTCTGAGGCTAAGTCCTACCCCATCATTTTCTAGAGCTCCTCTAACTTCCTTTCCACCTCCTTCTTTGTCTTAAAGATATCACCAAAGTACTTCTTTTGCCATGGTTGAAAATTTCTTCTAACATTATCTAGTTTGGTAGAGAGTTTGAACATTGTAGTTCCTTCAACTCTTATTCCCCCCCACTCTTCCACCTGAGCACAAAAGTCAGGATGAGATTGCCACATTATTTCATATCTAAAAGGTCTTGGTTCCCTTGCATCTCCTCTTTCCAATTAAAAATGACAGGGGCATGATCTGAGACCATCCTGGGTAATCCCATGAGAGAGGAAGAAGTCAGACCCTCACAACCAGCCAGGACCAGAAGTCTATCTAGTTTGACTTGGATAAGGTCAACCCCTTCCTATTGTTCGACTAAGTAAACTTGACACCATGCATCTCCATGTCCATCAAGTCATTTTTATTGATGAATTCAGCTAAATCCTTCATACTATTTGTAAAATCTATTGATCCACCAGCTTTCTCAGAGGGGTATAATGGGGAGTTAAAATCTCCCATACAAAAGGTATTCTTGGTATGGGAAAGGAAAATAGACAGTTCCTCCCAAAGGTGAGCCCTTCCTTGTCTTGAGTTTGGGGCATACACATTTATTACATTCCAGATCTTATCATCTTTCCTATGTTCAGTAATAAGGAAATTTTTAGAATAATGTATAAAATTCCCTTTACCAACACTTGGGTTCCAGAAGGCAGCCACACCTCCTGACTCTCCCTCCACCTCACTGTAGCAAAATTAGCCCCTGGCCAAATATAACTAGCAATACTTTCAAGATTAGACATGGTCATTTTAACTTCCTAGATTAGGATGATATCAACTCTTGTGTTAGATAGCTACTGCTTGAGAGTAAATTGTTTTTTAGGGCTATTCAACCCCCTCGTATTCCATGATAGAATAATCATCTTCTACTCTTGGTCATAGACTCTAGGGTCGATTATCTGCCACTAGCCACCTCCCTTACCATTTGCTTCATTCTTCTATTCTATTTCCTAGTTTTCCCCACATCCAACTTCAACTCTTTCTCCCCCTTAGGTTTCTTTGAAACTCTAGTTTTTTGTCTTTAATTTTGCCATTTCACCTCTTCTTCCTCAAGCAAGGACAAAGAGGTATTATTTTTTCCATCCTCATAGTGGCTGGGGGAACATCATTACTCCAACTAAGCACTTTGGCCACCTCCACAACTTCCAAATATTTCCCCTTATCCTACACAATCTCTTTGCATTTATCCTCCAACCCCCTGTACACCTCCTTAATCACCATCTTTCTCAATGGGGTTCTAAGGAGATCCCAAATACCTTGTAGGAAAGGGAAAAGATCCCCACCATTAATATCCACTATCTCACCTTCCTCCAACACACTAGAAGACCCACCCGACTCTAGAATCTTCACAATAGCCTCTGCTAGTTCTATCTCTTCCCTACTAGGAGGCACAACAACCTCCTCCTCAAGCCCCTCCTTAGGAGAAGTATCCATAATCAACTTCTCTCCCAACACTTCCTTCTCCTTATCCATTGGTACAAATTCAACTTCCTTATCCCCTACTAGTCCCTCCTTCTCAATAGGCTTAATGTTCTTTTTGTAGTCAACAAAAAAATGTCCAAATGAAGAACAGTTTTGGTAGAAAAGCCCTGCATTCTCATAGACAATGGGCTACACCTTCTTACCCCACTTAGAGCTCACCACAATGGACTCAGGTAAAGTAGCACCAATCACAACATTCACACTAAACCTCACAAACACCAGTCTAGATTTCTGAAGGGTAACCGTGTTTGCCACAACAAAGTGTCCAAAGGAGTTCCCAATTGTTGTAAGTATCCTTTCATCCCAAAACTCCAAGGGTAGTCCCAAGAGCCTAACCCAAACCAAAGCCATCCTAGTAAGATCTTTCATTGGGTCTAGAGCAAGGTGCCATTTAGCTATCATAAAACTGTGTTTCTCATAGAACCAAGACCCCGCCAACACCATTATCATGTCTTCCAAAACCATAAATTTGAAGTAGAAAAGTCCTCTTGACATCACTGAGACAATCAAACTCCCTTTTAATTTCCAGTTTTGACTTACCCACTTCCTAACCATCTCAATCAATGGGCAGAAGGCCACAAACCTGCCTATCAGGCATAGTTTCAGATCGATAGACACACTATCAACCAAATTGTTCGAAATAACAATTTCTACTCCCTCCTCTCCACTGATCACCTTGGGGGCTTCCAGTGAGACATGAGTCTTCCTTTCTCCAAGGAAAGTGTCCTTCCATCCTTGAGCCACTTTAAGACTCACAACTCTCTCTTGTCACTCCATAGGGAGCACAGTAAACTCCATAGGATCCCCACAAGAAGGACAATCAAAATCTACTCCCCCCTAGGCAACCCCAGTCGAGGTCAGAACACATTGCAAATTCGGGAAAGAATCAAGGATTTGGCTTGTCCTTGGGGGGCCATTCCCACTCATCAAAATTCAAACTCCAAGAAAGTGGGAAAACACAAAAAAAGTTGCAAAGCCAAAACTCCTTCCATCCTAACAAAAATATTGTTAATAACTTGTGAAGTTTATGAATTTTGTTTTTTTGGGAATAATGTGAATTGATTGTTAATTAATAAAAAAAATAAAAAATTAGCAATTTACATGCATAAAAATATATGATTGCTAGTTATATAATATTTTATATTGAATCGTCAAAAAACAAAACACATGATAATAAAAGAAATCAAGTTGTTACCTATGGATGAGATTGTTCCCAATCATCCATTTCTATTTATGCTCTTTCAACCATAGATTTAATAAATCTTAGTTTTGTATTCCATATGAAAAATGTCAATGGCTAAAAAATGGGTACCGGCTATGGTGCAACATATTTGCACCGGACCCATTAATGAGTTTCTATATATCTCATGCCATGTTATGTGTAACCATGCATGAATAAATGCTATGTACTTCACCACTTCCAACATGATTATCAAAGCAGTGTCGTGACATATTTGACTTGGCAAAATATATTCTTAAAAGTGGTTTTAAAAGTAGTTGTATACTTGCGTAGTGATTATTATGTGTTTTAAATTAATCTTTTGTTGTTAGTTTTATTTTTTAATTATGTTTATTAATATATAATATAATATTTTATTGAACAAATTTAAATATATATTAAATAAGTAAAATTTTGCAGTTATTTTGATAATTTGTGATATTTTAATTTCATTTATAAGTATTTTTAAAATATTTATTTTATTACATTGATATCATTTAATATATCAAGTTTCGTAGTTTAAAAAAAATATCTTTCATAATTTAATTTAATAATAGGTTTAAGTACATAGTTACAATCTAATAAATATTACACCTCCTTTCCATTTCTTGTTATTATTTTAAATAAAAATCAAAAGATACCATATGACAAAAATGATAGTATAAGTATTTATTATTTTTAAAAATATTTTCTTAAAATATCTTTAACAAGATTATAGTATATGAATAATTAAATATAAATTATTTTCATTAAAAAAAAAATTGATTAATTTTAATAAAGCTTATAAAAAACATATAGTTATAAATAATTTTTGAATTATAAGTAAGGTTGTCAAATAATTTATTGAATATATAATAATGCATTAAGATTATAATCAAAATAAAATAAGTAATTAGACAATGTGTAATATTTTTTTTTGTTAATTTTGAAAGGTTCTATGAAATTAAATGAGAAAAGTATATATCATTATAAATTATAATTATAATTATAAATATTTCTATCTTAAATATATCTATTAAGACTTACTATTGTTAAATAATAATAATTAAGCAAAAAAAAAATTCTAAAAAGAAAAATATTAAATATCAGTCATCAAAATTCTTTTACAATAGAAAAATATGAACTTAGATAGGTTGAGATTAAGTTTTTTTGATAGTGAGGAAGTAAGGTTAATTGTAAGCTTTTTTTTGGGAAGTGAGGAAGTAACTAAGGCCCCGTTTGGTTGTAGGAATTGGATAGGAATAGGAAAATATAAATACCTACATTCGCCAATTTGATGTTTGTTTGCAACATAAAAAAATTGGAATTAGAATTCGCCTATCCTAATTTGACCCCAAAATGAGCATATCATAATTCTTTAAAAAAGATGGAATGAGAATAGCTTATTCTTATTCAAGTTTTTAATAAACTCAATTTGATGGGTTGTTAGGTCTGTGACTTTGCTATTTGATTGTATTTTGCCACTCAAATGCATTTTTGGATTATTTTCTCCATTCATCATAAGATATAAACTTAAGAGGTTAAGATTATTTAACATTTAATATGTGTTTTTTTATAAATGATGAAAAAGATTTATATCATATTTGCTATCTTTTTTAAACTTTCATAAAATTATCTTTACAAATAAATCTTGTGTTTAGTCTTATAATTAAAAATCTGTTGCAAGATTATTTAAATATCATATTAATGATCTCAACTTATTTATATTTTTTATTCTTTTTAATATATTTAAAATTAAAATACTTTTAGTTTTGATATTATAGTCATTAAAATAATTTTTTTAAAATTTAGAATTGAATTTATAATATACAATAGAATATGTCCTTTGTATTTTGATGAATTTCAAAGGTTGTAGTATAGTGTATCTTTCACTTATAAAGTCAATTTAAAAAATAAAATAAAAGCTAATTAAAGTAACTTGACTTTTTAAAAAATTAATAAAAAATAAATTTCTATAAATAAAAAATCATGTTTATTTAAAATATTACTAAACTAAAAATAATAATTTGAATATTAAAATTTTGAAATAAAACTTATTCCAATTCCTATTTCAATTGTTGCAACCAAACATAAAATATGCATATTTCAACTCCTCTTTGAGGTCAACCAAACAGGTCCAAATGATATTCCATAACTTATTTTAAGAATGCACAAATACTAGAAGAGAGCTTATTCTAGCATAGATGAATGCCACATTCAACAATTCTCGCAGCCAAATGGGGCCTAACACTAATGTGTATATTATATCACGTTTGGGATGTATATAAACAATAATGACTAGGGTGCAACATAAAAGAAAATAATATTTATTTAAATATAAATTAAAGTATATCTATTATAAACTATTATTAAATTGAATGAGATAAAATATCTTTTATTACTACATAATTTAATATATTAAATGATATTATTGTAGTAAAATAAATATTTAAAACATACTTGTTATCAAAATTAAAACAACACAAAATTACAAAAGAGCCTACAACACAACTATAAATTGTGAGCCTCATATCAAAGAGGTTTTGGATTCGAATCTACTCACACTTAATAAACAATAATAATAATTAATCACAACACATAACAATTAATCTTGGCTTAAGCCAATTTAACTTATTTAATACATTCATTTGAATTTGTTCAATAAAATAAAATATTATATATTAATAAACTTAATTAAATAATAAAAGTAACTTAATCAATTTTTTTTTTTTTAAATCAAAATAATTTGTTATTTATTATTCATATACTATAATCTTGTTAAAAGCATTTTAAGAAAATATTAAAAAAATAACAAATACTTATACTATAATTTTTGTCATATGGTGTCTTTTGATCTTTATTTAAAATAATGAAAGAAATGAAAATGAGGTGTAATATCTATTAGATTAGATTGTAACTATATACTAAAACCTATTATTAAATTAAATAATGAAATACATTTTGTTTTAACTACACAACTTGATATATTAAATGATATCAATGTAATAGAATCAATATTTTAAAATAACCTATTAACGAAACTAAAACATCACAAATTATCAAAATAAATTCAAAATTTTACTTATTTAATAGCTACATTTTTTTATAAGCTTTATTAAAATTAATCAAAATTTATTTTTTTAAATCAAAATAATTTATTATTTATTATTCATATACTATAATCCTGTTAAAAGCATTTTACAAAAATATTTTAAAAATAACAAATACTTATACTATAATTTTTGTCATATGGTGTCTTTTGAACTTTATTTAAAAAAATAACAAGAAATGAAAAAGAGATGTAATATTTATTAGATTGTAATTATATACTAAAACCTATTATTAAATTAAATTATGAAATACATTTTTTTAAAACTACATAATTGATATATTAAATGATATCAATGTAAGAAAATAAATATTTTTAAAATAAATTAAAACATCACAAATTATCAAAATAAATGCAAAATTTTACTTATTTAATATATATTTAAATTTGTTTAGTAAAATATTATATTATGTATTAATAAACATAATTAAAAAATAAAACTAAAAATTAAAAATTAATTTAAAATACATAATAATTACTACATAAGTATACAACTTCTTTTAAAACCACTTTTAAGAATCTATTTTGCCAAGTCAAATATGTGGCAACACTACTTTGATAATCTTGTTAGATGTTGTGAAGTATACAACATGTATTCATGCATGGTTACACATAACACGACATGTGATGGTTACCTAAGATGAGATTGTTCCATAGTCATCCATTTCTATTTATGCTCTTTCAACCATAGATTTAACAAGAACTCTATGGAGCTTGAGTCCCTACCTTTGGTCAAAAAGAAAGATAAATTGATAAATTTATTCAATAGTTCAATCATAGTTACTAAAGGTATATAAATTACTAGATGCATAAATAAAATAGAATCAAATTTTAGAGAAATGAAAAATGTTATAAAATAAATAGATTATTGTTATTTTGTAAAAGAAAGAAGACAACTTAGAAAGTAAAGCAAAAATTATTTTAAAAAGTAATAAAATCTAATTTACATAACTAATTATATTTTTTTACTTAATAGCTCTTTGAATGTGATTTTAACTTTGAAACATTAAAATAAATAAATCTAAAAACATATAATTTGTAACTCGACAAATTGATTTTTTAAAGGGAATAGAATAATAAATGTAAATATCCAAACAATAAGTCCAATAGTAACTTCAGAGTTAATTGACCTCTCAAAGATCACAAATGGTCTCAAATAGATAATCTACTTCCTAAGAAGATTAAAAAATGGTTACAAATGCGATATCTCATCCCAAATGAAATTAAGATCTTGATGGCAAAAACGACCCATCTTAACCATCACATGCCAATGCCTATAATGATATTATTATTTGAAATAATCATCTATATTAAACAAATGATTCCATAATAGAAAAATAATTTATTATTTTTTTCTGTTTTAAAAAGCCAATGCTTTATGCAAAAGTATAGATAAAATCATATCATACAAGTGCAAAGCCTCTAAAGTATTCTCTACTCGACATATCACCATTATACTACACACTTTAATAAGGATATGCTTAGAAATCCACCATGGCCCACAAACAAAATAAATGTCAAATGTATTCACTGACATATGAATAATAATATCATTGCAAATATTCAACCATTGAACATATAGGTATTGTCATCATGAGTGTCGTCATGGCACTCACATTGGGAATTCCGAGCACATTCCCATTAAGGGAATACGTGGGGATTTTGCAAATACTTGTAAAAAGTTGCAAAATAACCGAGCCAATTAAGATCTTTGGAGAATGTACTTTTCATCATCCTTAAGTAACATGTGTTCACATTTTCTTTAATACAATTAATGATGTCCTTTCATATTTTTCTTTTTTTGATAGGGAAAATAATTTAAATCCCGAGGAAAATTCCAACAGACCAATTAGAAAAATGAAATTAATCAACATAAATTAATTTAAAAATAAACCTTGTCAAAACTTTAGGACTTAAATTTTGTTGGGTTGCACAAATTAATTGGAGAGGGGCTAATGAAAACATTAGTTCCTATATATAGGCAGGGACTAATAATAAATCTTAGTTTTGTATCCCATATGAAAAATGTCCATGGCTAAAAAATGTGGCGTGGTTATGTCCTTATAATTGGAATTATATTTTCTTTAATACACCAAATGGAGAAAATACAGAAGAAGATTTTTTAGGGTTTTGTTATGCTATGCTCTAATATTGAGATGGAGAAGGTACTCTATTTTTATTCCTCCCAAGAGTTATATATTTTTCTGGTCTGTTCTTTTTACCCCATATATGAAGATGGTGACAATGCAGGACTTCAAATTGATTTGCCACCTCTTTAAGTAGGTAATTTCTCCTCATTCTTCTTCTTCAAAATTATTCGCCAAACCTTCACAACTCGAGATACACACAAACGGGAGAAGTACCCTCCTCACATCACCCAAAAATTTAATGTTTTCTAGTTCAATCAATCCATTGATATCCTTTGTAAATCGGGAAACATAAACAAGGCCTGGGATCTTTTACATTCAGCCATATCTCAACGCCTTCCTCTCGATGTCGTATCCTTCAACACACCTTTAGGTAGCCTTGGGAACTTGGATGATCACCGTAGAATCAAGTCCCTTCTTGTTGAAATGAAAGAAATGGACATAAATCCAAATGTTATCACTTATACCGCTCTCATAAAGGGTTTTCCACGAAATGAGGCACCTTCATTGTGTTCCAAATATTGTTACATACAACACCGTAATTGATGCGATTTGCAAAATAGGTAGGGTAGACAAGGCTCTTGTTCTATTTGCTGGGATGATACAAGAAGGCATATCTCTGAATATTATTTTGTGCAGTAGTCTAGTTTTATGGTCTCTGTAAGGTGGGAAGGGAAAATGAAGCTCTAAGGTTAGTAGCTAAAATGAAACATAGCTACTGCCCTCTAGATATTATTACATATAACACACTGATCAATGGTCTCTGCAAAGTAGACAGAGTAGATGAAGCTTTAGAATTATTAGCAAAAGTGATAGAAGACAACCAATTTCCTAGTCCTTCCCGTTAATGGTCAACACCATTGTTAATGGTCAACAATCTCAAAATTTTGAATTCTAACTATTTTGGATTCTAACATTTGGATCTAGAACCATTGTTATGCTCTTCATTTAATAAAGACATTTGGATTTGGATGCTTTGCAATTTTCTCACCTCACATTTTTGAATTTTTTATTTTCTCTGTGCACTTAAGGAGAATGTCAAGAAAAGCCTTAAGGAGCTTCCCTAAGAAAATAACATTGGCAAAAGATCCTTCGCATGGTGGTTTGGTCTCGTTGAGTGCCACCTTTCTTTAAAAGTATAGATTTTATCTCCTTTGTGAAGAGATTGGTGGGTACAAGTACTTGAAAATGGAAGATTCAAAGTTTGAAATTCTTGAATGCTTAGTGAAGGCTTTAAAGTACTATTTTAAATGAGAAAATGGATGGTATATGTATGGTATGATAGAAGGTGCCTTACTTTATGCCCGAATGTTGATCAGGTTAGGAGATGGTTGGTGTTGTTTGGAAATTAAAGGCAGTGTTATTATAATAATAAAAATGGAAAATTTAAATGAGATTATATGATCTTAGATATTTAATACTATTTATTTATAATAATTATAACATTTTTTTCTTATAATTCAAATAATAAATATGAAAGGCTAGTTAAGATCATTATAAAACAATCAAAATATGTATTTAATGATATAAAAATAAATGAGTATAAGAAACACATCTTCTAGAAAATTATATTAAAAACTTATATAAAAGAATGTTACAGTATATGAATATTATTAATATTTTACATGATTACATTTATATAAATACAATCCAAAGATAAATCATTACTCTAATTACACATATCATAGGATTATTTGCATTGGCACATTAATTTATCTAAATCCATTATAAACAAAGTGAAAATATGTTAGATCACTCTCTCATGGAACACTTTTGAAATAAGAATGATAAAATGTTCCTCTTCATTTTCTATTGCGAACATAATTTGTCTTTTTTTCTTTCACAAAGTCTAATTTTAATGGGAATTATAGTAATATTCTCAATAATTTGAGAGGTTTTATTTTAGAGTTAGTAGAGAATTTGAAAATCATTCTCTCCACATAATAAATATCCATTGTGTCATTTACAATGTTAACCCTTATCACTTGTACATACTTAAACCCAATATGATTTTGACAAGAAATTGTGTGTAGTTGTCTCTTATAAGTGGAAGATGGACAAGCTTTAGATTATTAAAGTTTCATGGTATACCAACATAACCATCAAAATTATATAACCACAAAAAACTCTAGTAGTTGAGTACCTTAATGCTACCTTATAGTCTTCATTTATATTCTTTATATGACTAAGTACTTTATTAGCAAAGCTAACATACACCCCCATATTATACACCAACATCACACATTAGTCAATTGATAGGAAAACCTTTTTATCTAAATTATTATAATCAATGTCATGTGATTATGTCTTGTTAGTTACATAATCACACATGTGATTGATGTGGTTAATGACATGAACACTTTTATTATGGAGAATAATCATACTATTTATATTATATAAATGCATTGACGTATCAAATGCTATACACTCCTTAATTCTTTGAAGTACTATTTCGAATGAGTAAATGGATGGTATATGGATGGTATGATAGAAGGTGCCTTGCTTTATGCCTGAATGTTGATCAGGTTAGGAGATGGGATGGTGCTATTTGGAAATTAAAGGCAGTGTTATTATAATAATAAAAATGGAAAATTTAAATGAGATTATATATCTTAGATATTTAATACTATTTATTTATAACAATTATAACATTTTTTCTTATGATTCAAATAATAATTATAAAAGGCTAGTTAAGATCATTATAAAACAATCAAAATATGTATTTAACAATATAAAAATACATGAGTATAAGAAACACATCTTCTAGAAAACCATATTAAAAAATTATATAAATTAATGTTACATTATATGAATATTATTAATGTTTTACATGATTACATTTATAGGAATACAATCTGAAGATAAATTATTACTATGATTACACATACCATAGGATTATTTTAACATTGGCACATTAATTTATCAAAATCCATGATAAACAAAGTGCACATATGTTAGATCACTCTCTCATGGAGCACTTTTGAAATAAGAATGATAAAATATTCCTCTTCATTTTCTATTGTTAACATAATTCGCCTTTTTGTCTTTCACAAAGTGTCATTTTAATGAGAATTATAGTTATGTTCTAAATAATTTGAGAGGTTTTAGTTTAGAGTTAGTAGAGAATTTGAAAATCACTCTCTCCACAAAATCAATGTCCATTATCTTATTTACAATGTTAACAGGTTATCACTTCTATATACTTAAACCCCTTATGATTTTGACAAGAAATTGTGTGTGGTTGCCTCTTATAAGTGGAAGAGGGACAAGCTTTAGATTATTAAAGTTTCATGGCACACCAACATAATCATCAAAATTATATAACCACAAACAACTCTAGTAGTTGAGTACCTTAATGCTACCTTATAGTCTTCATTTATATTCTTTATATGACTAAGTACTTTATTAGCAAAGCTAACATACACCCACATATTATACACCAACATCACACATTAGTCAATTGTTAGTAGAGCCACTTTATCTAAATTATTATAATTAATGTCATGTTAGTTACATAATCACCTGTGTGATTGATGTGGTTAATGACATGAACACTTTTATTATGGAGAATAAGCATACTATTTATATTATATAAATGCATTGACGTATCAAAAGCTATGCAATCCTTAATGCTTACTAAAAAATCAATTTAACTTGTGTTTGTTTTTACTCATCATTTGTTGGAATTGTACATCTAGGATTTATTAACATTGTTTTAAATTTAAAAATTTTAGGTCATGTTCCCGTTGACACAAAAATTATATTGAAGTTCATACCTTTTTAGATTATAGTACACTGTACTTTATCATAAATATTGCTTGCAAATAGGTAGTACTTTTGATAAGTAGGAGATAATTTCCACAGTGAGTCAAATTGTGATATTGCTATCAGGATTTAACCATGTGATTTTGAGTCAAACTCATTGACCCATGTTTCATGAGTAGTCATTCAACACAAATCCATCTCTCATGAGAATAAATGGACCACTTAATACTCATTGGATCCAAGTGATGCTCACAGGGGTGAAGCACCGAGACTTCCCGGGAGGTCACCCATCCCAGTACTACTCCATCTTGAGCGCGCTTAACTACGAAGTTTCCTCCATGGTTAAACCCAAAGCTTGCAACCCCATTTTCAAAACCTTCACCAAGTGTTGTGCCTTATGAACCATTCATTAGAAAGTCCCTTAAGCTCATCAATTGATAAATAGGAGATAATTTCCAAAGCGAGTCAAATTGTGATATTGCTATCAGGTAGTACTTTTTTAACTATGGCTATAAAATATTATACATTTATGCCAAAAAGTATTATCAAGCATAAATTTACAATGGTAAACACTCACATATAGAGGTACATCTCAAACATGAGGTAACTAGTTGAGATTAATAAGAAAAAAAATCTATTATTTGTCAAAATTTAGTGTTACATATAATGAAAACAATTGCTTCAAGCACTTGTTATTGACAAATGATTTAGGGCATCTAAAATTCATCTAGTTAATAATAATATATCATATTTGATTGATTTATTCTTATGATACAAGTCATAAGGATATATAAATTGTAGTGGTGTCTCTAGCCTCATAACCATGCAAAATTTGACATAATTCTATTTTTTATGAATAAGAAAAATAAAACTTAAACATAGAAAATTCATTGAATGAAGAAAAAAATTTACTTTGAATTCATTATAATATAATGACCTCATATTATTTTAAAGTTTCAAAGTACTCCAAACAATCAAAATCCCAAATAATATCATAAACACAATGTATCTTTTCTAAAAAGTGAAGATGAAAATAAAAATCTAAAATAAGATTATATAAGAATGGTTAAGTATAGAAGATCTGTACACCTCACATATTTTAGTTCAAAGAGAAAGATACTAAAAATCAGCAATATACTTCAATATATTAGAATCTTTATGCACAACAATAATTCTAAAGACATGATCCCTTTTACAATTCCAATAAAATTTCTCACTTAGTGCACTAAGAGAGGAAATGAGAGTGTAAAAATGTGGAAAAAAAATGAAACCAAAAAAGATGTTTTTGTTAGAGTAATTAGTTGTTCGCACTTATTAATTAAAATCACTTTGGTTTAATTAATTAAGTTTCCTATTACTCTTGTTTTCTTAAGCTATCTTGTAGGTGCATATAATTAATATTTTATTAATTATATTGTGCAACCTAGCTTTTTTTGGATTTAGTTTCCCTTTTCGGGTTTCGTGATTCCTTTATAAGGATTCACCTCTTTGTAATTATTGATTCCATTCATTCACTTATTGGATTATATGAGATATTGCTCTGATACCATGTTAGATTAGGTGAAAAACTAATCTCCCAAGAACACTTGCATGCATAACCCTGTCACATGGATGAAGCAAAGAACAGAGGCAAGGATAAATCATGGAGGCCAATAAACTGCAGGTGGTTACCGCAAACCGCAATGACTCCCGGTGGCCTGCCGGCAGTGCCTCCCGATCGTAGTGGCTCTCCGCCCTCCCACCACCCGGCTGCTGCTCCGTCAGCGGTGCGGGGGTGGTGGGTTTTTTAATTTTAAAAAAAAAATTTTTATTAAAAAAAAATAATTTTTTCTTGCATCCGGAGGCCCTGGAGGTTTTTTCTCCGTAACTTGAGCATATAGATGTATTTTTTTGATCCGAAAAATGCACCGAAAAGCTAGTTCCGAGACGGAGATGATGGTATAGGTATTTTTGGTTTTTGGTGCAGTTTGGTTGCCTATTTTGGTAGTCAAAGCTAGATGTTCTATTTTTCCTTCCAAGAGCCATATCTCGCTCATCTGGACTCTTTTTTGGGCTTGCTTTATATCGTTGGAAAGCTGGTTCTGTGAGTTATTCAGTTGTCGAGGTTTTTTTATCCAAATTTTGCTCCAGGTTCTTTCTCCTCCAAGTTTTGTACTTTCGCACTCTGGCGGACTACTTGGATTCTACAAGTCCTGGATCTCTTCTTCTGTTCTTTTGGCTCACTCTTCTTTCTGAGTTCTGAGCATTGTATGCTTCTCTTCTGTTGCATTCTTTTTTTTGTAAATGCACTGAGATAAAGTGCCTGCTTTTGCATAGCTGGGATCTTGTACACCTTGTGTTTGTTTGTACTCGCACTCAGTTATAAAGTGCCATGGGGGTCATGATGTTTTTCCATTTTGTGC
The DNA here is from genome assembly GCA_028749045.1 of Cupressus sempervirens. NCBI lineage: Eukaryota > Viridiplantae > Streptophyta > Pinopsida > Cupressales > Cupressaceae > Cupressus > Cupressus sempervirens. The sequence goes on along the minus strand of CM053787.1, from coordinate 678,656,307 downwards.
TCATCCACCTTTTTCAATTGAATTTTTCTTCCACGACATTAGCCCATGCAGTGTGTCGGTGACACCGCCCTTTATCCTGTGCTTGTACTTCTATTGCACTATTGGTGTTCCTGATTCTTCTTCTTGCAGATGTTTTTGGCATTGCATTTCAATGTTCTTGTCACCCCTCTCCCTATTCAACATTATGGGGGGGTTCACCTGTTGGCTCTATTGCTTCCTTGGTTTGGTTGAGTGATCTACGTATTCAATTTTTGTTCCTATGTACTAGGCGGATGCAGTGGCTAGGCACCTATGCATTTCGGTGAGATGGTTCATCTACTATATAGACACTCATTCATTCCTACTTTTGGAAGTCACCTCTTCGATTGATCAGCTCTTCAGACTTTGTCTTCTCTACTTGGTCATGCACTATTTTAGTGGGGGTTCCAACAGTTTCTTCTGACAGTGTTTGCAGCTTCATGCTTCAGAGATGCTTCATGCTCTTTCTTGTTCCTTTCTTTGGGACATTTCCTAGATTGGAGGCTTAGTTTCCTTCATCTAGTTCTTTTTATTGTTTTTGGGTACCTAATCAGGCCTTGTTGCCGGGACCCATCTTTTCCTGCTTTCTTAGTTGTGCTAGGTTAGCTTACCTCCTGAGCTTCGCTTAAGGGGGGGTGTTAGAGTAATTAGTTGTTCGCACTTATTAATTAAATCACTTTGGTTTAATTAATTAAGTTGCCTATTACTCTTGTTTTCTTAAGCTATCTTGTAGGTGCATATAATTAATATTTTATTAATTATATTGTGCAACCTAGCTTTTTTTGGATTTAGTTTCCCTTTTCGAGTTTCGTGATTCCTTTATAAGGATTCACCTCTTTGTAATTATTAATTCCATTCATTCACTTATTGGATTATATGAGATATTGCTCTTTGCATGTCCATAAGATGGATTTGGCTTTTTGGCCTCCATGATTTTCCCTTGCCTCTGTTCTTTGCTTCATCCATGTGACAGGGTTATGCATGCAGGTGTTCTTGGGAGATTAGTTTTTCACCTAATCTAATAGTTTTATGGCATCATCTCTCCATCTATGGTTTCCACTTTTTAGAATAATAATAATAATAATAATAAAATCCACTTCAAAGTATGATATTGCTCCAAAATTGATAAGATACAATGCTTACTAGTACATATAAACTCTCAAATATGGTAAATTTGTTGGCATAACTGATGGTGCAATAATTGGTGGTCTCAGTAATTTCATGGTACATATCTCATGATATGATGATGAGTTATTTTGTTGCCATTAATGTCAACTATTGACTTAGTGTTCCTAGTATATTATCTAGCATAATCATGATGAGCAAAGTGTTGTAGTGAGGTTAAGTGGAAGTGATCATTAAGAGATCATTGGGGATGTCTCTTGAAGTGAATATGGTGACCATTGACATTTAAGATGATTAGTGGATTAAGAATGCAATGGATTAACAATGAAACTATTGTCACAATTAGTGATAAGCGTAGATAGTTTAATTGGTTTGTCAAATCTAGGTCAAGCGAACTGGATTAATTTTAAATGTTGTGAAGAAGATAATAAAGTTGATATGGTCACGATGTCATCTCATTATCATGATTGGTAAAAAAGTTACATAATAAAAAGGTGATCGGTGAAGTAGTGATAGGTTTGATGAGTAGGATAAAGATGAATGATTTCTTCAGCAACAATTAGTGAACGGGTGATTAGTGACTAGTGTTAAGGTTACATTGAATCTAGATGAGTCACTTGTGATCTAGTTATGTAAATGTACATTGGAGTTGATGATCTAGTATCACATTGATAGATGACAGTGTATGGAGAATATTCTAGAGGAAACAACACTTGGTAGGACCAAATGTTGTTGACCTATGGTGAAAAATTCTATAAATTAGCTGGTGTAATCATGTAAATGTGTTTTCTGGCTCCAAATATTGTGTTATGGTAATTGGATCTAAGTGGCATATTTAAAATGTGTATTGACTTCAAACTCGAGCTTGATTAAGGCGATGGAATTAAAAATAAAATATATACTTGTAACAATAAACAATTTGATGTTGTCGATCATGGTTGAGAAAGTGTAGTGAAGAAGTGCAAGGTGCAATCCTGCCAGGAAGAAGTTTAGTGTGTTGAGAAGTGAGAATGAGCTTTAGTGTATCAAATAAAGCTAGTGGTAGTGTTGTTACACTTTTGTTCCCTAATAGTTACAATAGTCAAAATCATTTAACCTGGTAGATCCTACCAAAGTCCTTTTTTGTAAATCCTTTAACAAGGTGGTGCTTGAGGTAGTGTTCAAAGTCCTTTAACAAGGCTATAGGGTAAATCTCCTAACATGGATAGAGGTAAATGCCCAAAAAAGGTGACACCTAACAATCTTATTGTAAATCCTAACAATGTTAAGCTCCTCACATGGCATACTTTAGAAAAGCATATAATTTGTGGGTACTAATCCCCACCATGGTTTTGATCAAAGTTGGGTTTGTGGGATACCAAAATATTTGTGTCAACTTTATGGATGTTTTCATGTGCTACTATTAAGTTGTTTATGAAATAAAGGATTATTAGTTTAATATTTGGTAGAATATTGATTCAGACCCCATGCTCTCAATAAGTTGGTTCCATATGAATAATAATTGGCATCAAAGCACTGGTCCTCTATTATGGTGTAGCTTTAAAGCACAAGGAAAAGATCCAAAGATTATGAGGAAGGAGAGTCCTAAGTTTACAAGGGAGAACTACCCAATGTGGTGTGGCAAGATGAAACTTTATCTTAGAGGTATGAGAGAGCAACGTTGGAAAGTTAGAAGATATGTTGTTCTTGCAAGAACCCTTAATTTGCATATCAGTTGAAGGCTCAATAGGAGCGTACAACTACTATAGAAGCTCTAATTAGCACTCTTTCATATGCAAAATACATCAATGTCCAAGATCTAGAGACAACTTATGACATGTGGAAGAAACTAAAGAGATTCTATGGTGGAGACTCATATGTACAAAAGGCTTAAGTTGATAGCCTAAAATGGAATTTTGTTAAAATAAGGATGACAGAGAATGAGAACACTGAAAAATATAGTCAAAGGATTTAAGAAATGGTTGGTGCTATCAAAGAATATTGGTGGTACACTTAAGTAAGAGGATGTGATCAATAAGATACTTAGAACTTTATTGCCTTAGTACTCTCCTAGAGTATCAACCATTTAAGAGCTTTAGATCTTTAGGTATTGGTGTTGTTACTTTGGATGTAGTAATAGACAAGTTGACTTCTTTTGAATTGAGTAACATTGATAACGATTCACCTAAGCTACAAGTTGCATTCAAGTCCTCTACGGTCTTTCTCATACAAGAAAGGGAAAGGATATTTTAGGTAGTTCTTCTACTTATAGTTCTAATGGATATGAATTTTTTTTTCTCAAAGAAAAGGAATTAAAGGAACAAGAAGTGTTACTTTCTAGGAGGTTACCTACAGAAAGTGGAAAATACAAAGATATATTACATTTGAAGTGGTTTTCATGCAAAAAGATTGGACATCTCACTCTCAGATAGGCTAACAAGGAAAGTAGGAAAATAAAATAAAATCGAAGGAGAATAATAAGAAGGCATGTTTTCTTACAAAAGAATGTGTTACCAATGAGGAATATGATAGAAGAGATTGTAGTTGTTGCTATTAAAGAAGATAACTCTAATGAGAAAGTATTGGTTTCTAGCATGACTTACAATGGAGTCTAGATAATTAATAATGGTTTCTTACATCACATAATTAATGATAAAAGAAAGTTTAGTGGGATAGAAGAATGTGATGGAGGATTAGTAAGGTTCAAGAACAATACAACTTGTATTGTGAAAGGTAAAGATTTCATTGCTTTGAATAATAAAACAAATTTTTACGATTCTTAATGGGTTGAAGGTTTGAAATGCATTATGTTAAGTGTTTCTTAGTTAGATAAATATATATAAATTGGAGTTCAATGAAGGAATGTTCATGATCATTAGAAAATTAGGAGATGTGATTGTTACCGATGAACAATCCAAAGGTAACTTGTTCCTTCAAAATTCTACTATTAATAGTCATTTGATTGCTAGAGTTGAGGATTATTGGTTATGGCATAAGAGCTTTTATCATGTTAGCATTGATAATATGATCAAAATAGGTAAGATTAAAGTAGTGAGAGGTCTATCTAAACTAGTGAAACTAGACAATGTGATGTATAAATACTGTCAACTTGGAAAGTTAACTAGTTCTAGTTTCATCAATAAAAGTCATTCTTTTGAAGGAATTTAAGACATAGTTCATACCAGTTTGCATGGCCCAATAGGAACTCAAATTTATTAAGGAGAAAAATACTTCATGCTTTTTTATAGATGATTACTCTAAAATGATGTGGGTTGAATTTCTAAAATGTAAATTTGAAGCTTTCCACATGTTTGAGATTTTCAAATCTAAAGTAAAAAGGAAGACTGGCAAGAGGTTAAATGCCTTATATTAGAAAAAGGACACGATTTTAGTTCACATGAAATACTATGAAGAATAAGGAAACATAAGGCATATGTTAGCTCCCATAAAACCTCAGTAGAATTGTATTGTTGAAAGGATAAACAAGTCAATCATTCATTGTACAAGAATATTAATATTGTCAAAAGGTGTTGCTCAAACTTTCTAGAGAGAAGTGGTGAGTATTACATTCTAGACATTAAACATGTACAACTAAAGAGAGGTACAAATATAACCCCCTATGAATTGTGGTATGGCCAATTGCCTTGAGTGAGTCATTTCAAGGTATTTGGAAGTAGATTTTGTCTAAATAAAGATGGTTATTTAGGAAAGTTTGATCCAATAAGTAATGAAGGAATAGTGTTAGGGTATTCCTCTAAGAGAAAAGCATACAAGTGTTTCAACAAGAGAAGAAACAAGATAATAAAGAGTGCAAATGTAATAATTTTGGCCACTATCCTTAGCCCATTGCATAGCTTACAATCCAGTCATAAGGTTCTCCAAAATATCTCTACATCTAATGAAACCAATCTAGGTATCAAAAATAATATTATACAACATACCAATCACTATTATAGCCAAAACTTTAGCAATAATTTTGTATGATAATTTGAGAAGAGTAATTGGTCTTCAATTCTTGATCTAAGATCTGTCCCCCCTCCTCCCCCACCCCCTCTAGGAAATAATTTAACCAATGCTTTGTTAATATCCATACCCAAGGAGCTGATATTAAATGCTTTTTGATAAACCGAAAGAAGCTCATTCGTCACCCAATCTATGTTCTTATAAAATTCAGTTGGGAGTCCATCCACCCAAGGAGATTTTCCATTAGCTAAGGAGTTGGTAGTATCTTCAATCTCCTTAGAGTCAATATGCTTACTCAAGACACTTGCTTAGCCTCTGTAGAGCTTTTTCGGAATAAGTTTGGCACAATTATCTAAAGCAGTCTTTTTGTCCTCCTTATAATCATAACTAAAAAGGTGTTTGTAAAAAGTAATAAAATACATCAAGGATATCATTATTATTACTGGTAAGACCATTATCTATTAGAATACCTTCAATTTTCTCTCTATGTTGTTTAGCCCTAATCAAGTTCAAATTTTTTTTGGTGCCCTTATCTCCACCATTAATCCAATTAATCTTAGCTCTAATTTTCTACCCTTGAATTTATTGATTCTATGTCTTTCCAAAATGCATTTTAGTATCAATAAGCTCCCTCTCTAGTCTAAGATCTTTAGCCTTTTCTTGTAGATATTTCTTAATTTCATCAAGCCTCTTTTGATAGAAACTATCCTCCCTCCTTCTATCCTTAGCTTCTTTGAAACCAACAATTTGAAAATCTTTCTCCAATTCTCTTCCATATACCCCACTCACCTCCATAATTGGCCCTAACAGCAGAGTTACTAGTACACAACTTGGTAAGATATGATACCATTTTCATAGTAATCACAATGTCCTCATCCCGAAGCAAATAAGTATTAATCTTGAAGGAATTATTCCTAATAGGTGGGTCCATATTAGAGGTAGAAAAGTAGCTAATGCACACATAGATAGGGGAGTGATCCAACATACTAGCACAATAGACCTCAATTAAGGTTTTGACATGCAATCTTTTAATCTTGAAGATGAAATGGTTGTAGTAGATTCTATCAAGTCTACAATAAATTATCTTATTGTAGGCTTGATTATTGCACCAATTATACCAAATTCCTTCTTGTTGGTATAAATAAGTATTTACTTATTACACTTACTTAAGTTTACTTAGGTTAATGCATTATTTAATTATTTTGCATTATTTTATTTGTGAGACACTTAGGAGTTTGTGCACTCTTGTGAGTTGTCTTGATGACATCACAGGGGTCCGCACCTCTTTTAAGCACATGTTGTCTACAACACAGGAATCTTCTATACACATATGACACTTTTTCATTCTTATCCATTCATCTAGAATGTTGGATAAGGTGCTTAGTTATCTTATTTCCTGGTTGTTTCTAGAGACATTCTAGGTGCTTCCTGAGAGGCGTTTATATATAGGCACTCCTAGTGTGTTGAACATCACATTTTGAAGAAAGCAATGTATTCGGACATACTTTGATTAATTGATCATATCCATTTTTGGTCTACTCTGTGCTTGTGTTTGAGTTCTTAGTTTCTAGGTGAATTTTGCCCTTAGGCAAATTCTTACATGGTATTAGAGCAACTTGGAGTTTTTCTCATCACATAGTCATTTCGAGACCACACTTGCTTCAACACCTCAGCTCAAATCTGGAGTATTGCAAAAATTGGGAGTGTCTAGTGCCAGATCTGACCTCACCATTGCATCCGGAATGCTGGATCGGTGAAAATCGGCTACAAAGCTGCCTACCCTAGGCCAAAGTCGATTGTGAGGCAATTTTTTTTTTTTTTTTGCAAACTGGCACCCAAAGGACCAATTTGCAAAATTGGTATGATAATTTTAGATCTATACATTTAATTCTTAGATCTACATTTTTTTTTCATTTGCATCTCTGCTATTTTTTCCGATCTGCATTATTTTTGGAAATTTTTTTGGCCATGGGGCCATAGGAGAGATTTTTTGCAAGTGAATATTGAAGCTTGTTGGTGCAAATCTGATATTTGCATCACATTCAGAAGGTCCAAAAACCCCCAGATTGGATTTTGTTTCATCCAAATCAAACATTTGAGGCAAAATCTAGAGCCATTTGTTTTTTGGAGGTGCAGTAGCGATTTAGAAAAATAAACAACAGCAACGATTTTCAAACAGTGATATCTTCCTCTTACGAACTCCTTTTTGCGAGCAATTTTTTTTTGTTTTAGGGTAGGATTTCGTGATCTACACATTTCTGTAGGTGGTTTGAGATCTCTATTTTTGAATTTTTTTGCAACTCCAAAATCTCAAAATTTTCCACTTAAAATGCTTGGTACGGGCTCATCCAAACTCCAAATCAGGTTCCATTTTTTTTGAAAGTGCATTTTTTTTGTCTACTTTCTAAATTTGCAATCATATTAAATGTTTTGTAGATAGAAATACTACTTTCAGAAATAGGCCCTAAATTGGCAAGTGGCTATAGAGTGCTCAAATCATACATTGGTGGGGGGGGTTTTCTTTGATTTTCTTTGATTCTTTGGGGGTTCATTGATTGATCTCATGGAGTCTTGTCAGATTTGTCAGTTTGGTATTAGACCACAGTTGACAACAAGGAACTATTACAAATGGAGGACTTTGATAATTGACCATCTAAGAGAACATCCAAGATTGCTTCCTTATCTCTATTCAATGCCACCACATTTTGATTGGACATATATCATCAAGCTTAATCAATTTTTATGTAAAAGTATGAGTAGGGAATCTTTTGGTCCTCTTAGATTGGCACATTTTCCTTGTGATATTTGGTGGTCTATTTGGGAAGCATATGGAGATCCATGTGATCCTCCATCTCCAGTGGACTTTCTACATCCAGTCACTCCAGCTATAGTTTATTCAACCTCAAATGAGATCACACCTCTAGCTCCTATTGCTCCTACTGATCCTATTTTAGCCACAGATGCTTCGAAATCAGTGCAGCAGGATACTTTATGTCTTCCTACTCTACCTTCATGTGAAGACTTCCTTTTAGACATTGCACATTTGTTTGTGGAGTCTCACATTGAAGATGTGGGAGATATTCTTGATGACATTCATCTTCTTTTTGAGGTGGATACTTCATCCTTTGCCGCAGTGACAGATTCATGTACTTCAGCACTGTAGGGTACTCATGGTCTTCCAAGTGATGATTTCTTGCCAAACATTTCAGTTCTATTCTTGGAGTCACACACAGTATAAATGGGAGACTTTTATGATGATTTCTCGCTTCTCTTAGCTGAGGAGTCTTCTATAGTTGTTGCAAAAGCCCACTCTGACCCTCAACTCCATGCTCTACATGATCAATCCTTCCAGATTGGTGTGATTGTGGATTCTTCTTTACAACATCTGCAGGAGGTCTCTTCATCAGTTGAGAAGACTATTGGTTTCTTGAGATAGGTTCTACCTCCTTCCTTGTTCGATCTGCTCTTCTCTTCAGTAGTTTTGGAGGAAGCCATCATCAGTATCGACATAGGGACTTTTGAATAGGCTTTAGAGACATCGATCATCATAGAGATTCCTTCTCCATATAGGGGACATATCTCACATGTACCCTTGCCATTTTTCTTCCAAAGGGGAGGAACATCATTCAAAGGTCATGGATCAACTTCTACATCGGAGCATTTCTCACTGATCGGCACACTACTTTTAAGGGGGGGGAACTACCTCGTTTCCTTCTTCTCTTTTTTGGGGGGGACTTTTTCCTCATAGGAGGTATTGTTCTTCTCACATTTCTTTCTTGTATATACTAGATGTATGTCATAATGGAGGGATCTTGATTACTCCATCCATCCATGCATCCATATTTATCTCTCTTTTTGGGGGAGGGTTTTTCCCATGAGGTTTTTCCTCTTTCCTCGCTTTATGGGAGATTTGCATCTTCTTTATGTACATGGGTACCTAACATGGCCTAGTAGCCCGGACCCATTATGCATCTTCATCCTAGTTCGTAAGCTTAAGGGCATTCCCCTAAGTTACACTTAAGGGGGGGTGTTGGTGTAAATAAGTATTTACCTATTACACTTACTTAAGTTTACTTGGGTTAATGCATTATTTAATTATTTTGCATTATTTTATTTGTGAGACAATTAGGAGTTTGTGCACTCTTGTGAGTTGTCTTGATGACATCACAGGGGTCCACACCTCTTTTAAGCACATGTTGTCTACAACACAGGAATCTTCTACACACATATGACACTTTGCCATTCTTATCCATTTATCTAGAATGTTGGATAAGGTGCTTAGTTGTCTTATCTCCTGGTTGTTTCTAGAGACATTCTAGGTGCTTCCTAAGAGGCCTTTATATACAGGCACTCCTAGTGTGTTGAACATCACATTTTGAACAGAGCAATGTATTCGGACATACTTTGATTAATTGATCATATCCGTTTTTGGTCTACTGTGTGCTTGTGTTTGAGTTCTTAGTTCCTGGGTGAATTTTTCCCTTAGGCAAATTCTTACACTTCTAAATCTTTCTTATTATTCTCCATAGGATCCTTAACGTGAATTCTTCTTTTGAATTTGGACCAAAAGTAGAGTTTATTCCCTTTCCATTCATGTCTAGACCCACCAACCTTACCTTGCTTATTCTCAATTATATTAAAGTCTCCTATAAAGATCCAATTTTCCTTAGGTAAATTCTCAGTCAACCAATCCCAAAGTCTATCCCTTTCTCTATAATCATTTGGAGCATAAATATTACACACACCCACAATCTTGTCATTATCATTAAAGCTAGCCCACAAAGCTCTATTGCATGGGGAGAAGTTGTGAGAGACCAATTTCCCACTCCATATGAGGCCAATTGACAAAGTAATGTCACCCTTCCCCTTGTGGTTCCTAGAGAATAAACACTTAGTCTTGTCCCAAAGGAACAAGAGAGTATTGAAAGAATGATACTCAATAACTTTGATCTCTTACTAACAAATAATATCCTTAAAATGAATCTTATTATACTAGTTGCTCACCACATACTTCCTATTAGGAATCTCAAGCACTCTAACATTCCAACTATGAATGTGGAGATTCATGATGAAGATGAGGATTCTTGGAACTCTTGAACAATATATTAAAACAATCTAGAGTCTTACTATTCTTGGCCTTATTATTTCTTACTAATCTTGGCACTATTAGTCCTTTCATAGGTTTTCCTTTTCCTTTTTTTTTTTTTTTTTTTCTTACTAGTGTTCTCAATGAAGCTCTCATCTTTTTGCATTTGGATCTCAAGAGAGCTTAGAGGCTCTATAGAGGTTACTAACTTAGAGTGACCATTAGCAATGTGACCAGGGTAAGCCTCATTCTGACCTAAGGATGAGTAGTCTAAAGTCAAATCCACCTTGCTATTCAAACTAAGGTTATTCAAAGTCAACTATTGAGCATTAAGTTTCAAGGAATTATCTTCATTAACCTTCTCTCTAATAACAAGGATATATTGTGGTTGAGAATCAAGTGGGTTAGAGGCCTTACCATGTCCTTTGTGAGCAACATGCAAGACTTCAAACTCTCCATCATACACGGGGTTATCAAAAGTGAAAAAACCATCATTAGAGTTACTCTTAGAAGAATTCTCAACATTTTTTTGGGTATCCATATTGTTTTCCTGCATCTCTTTATCAACATGATGGTTGTTCACAGGCTTGTCACCATTATCATGATTTGATGAATTAACTTGTGTCATATCATTAAACTATTTGAAAACATTTTTCAACAAAGGAAATTCCTTTCAATTATGACTATTCAACTTACAATGAAAACAAGTACCAACATCACCAAGCTTAAATTTTTTTTGACAAAATATATCCTTGTCAATTTTAACCGAAATCTCTGTAAGAAAAAATAATGTCGAGATTCAGGGAAATTAGGGCATAGGCATTGAGATGTGGAAAACTAGTTCTAAAATCTTCAATCTGCAAGACAGACCCAAGGGATTTTAACATTAAGGGAAAAAAAAACTAGAATTCTGGTTGAATATCATGTAATTTGACCCAGGAAGGGGAGGGATTTGGCATGAATTTGTTTAGGCTTTCTATTAGGAGACCATAGAAAATCCCTAAAAATTGTTTGGCCAACATTCCAAATTCCTTTCTTTAAAATTTTATCTTGCATTGTAATGTTCTTTAGAAAGATCATAGACATCCCCTTCCATGTCATGAACTACTAAAACTAACAATAATTCCAAGTTTCTTCCCCCATATGTTATTAATCCAATCATCCATGAATTTCCTTGCAGGTAAAATACGAATATCCATACAAACAAAAAAATTAACAACATTCCTTAATCTATCTTACTCATTTCTAATGGCCTTTACCATGTCATTATTCAACTCCAGATTAATGGTCTTAATAGAAGGTAGCACAATCTTACCTTTGTTGCCTCCCCCAGAGTCATCATTTCCACATTTAGATTCTCCTTGTTGATCTCCATTGGCCTCAAACCATCCTCCTCTGATGTCATCTACCTCTTCTGGAGAAAAACTCCATTAAACCTAGTAGTGATAGGAAAAGATGAAAATACCACTGAGACCACTGTGTTATATGAGGGTTTTACTAAAGAACCATTTTTGATATCTTTCTACACATTTAAATCCTCCTTACTCTTCTTGTGCCTCTTGTTTCCATCATTACTATCATCGAAAGCGATCAATCAACCAGGCCTAAGGCTAAGATCGACCACAAACTAACAAACAAGATATAATGAAGGGGTTTGGAACACACACATGTGAACCCTTGCCCGAGCTATAGGAAATCTTTAAGGGAAAACCACCCACAACAAACAATAAATACCAGACTCAAAATAATAAAAATCAAGGACACACAACAATCAAAACAATAAACACAACCATCGAGTACAAGTAGGTGACACCCTGTAGATAGGGCAATTTGCATACAAGTATGAGTGACGACAACGCACCCTACTTGTAGAACACCTTCTTATCCTCCTATTTTTGTGAAGTTTTTGAAATAAGTATTAATAATTTAATAAAGGGAGCTACCGACTTAAAGATAATGCTTACCTTACACACACGCACACACATCTTATGAAGTTTTAATTATGGAAATTGTATTATTAATTAAAAATATTTTTTTACAAAATATTTTACATTTAATAATAATTTTTGAAAATCAATTAATTAATTTTTAAGTTAATTTTTTTGTATCATTTATATTTGTGAATAAAACTAAATAAAATATGTTAAATAATTAAACAATTAAAAATGATAATTTGTAGCAATTAAATTTTAAAGATTACAAAGATGGAAGCCAAGATGAGCAACCTAAAAAAATTGATTAAACAAATGGCTGAGAATGTGAGTACTATGTTGAAGAAACTAGAGATCGAGAAAGGTCAGGACTCCCCTTAGGCTATTGACAGCCAAGGTCCCTAGAAGCACACTAGGGCTCACTCAAAGAAGATTGAGGACACAGGCAAAAAGGATGAGGTGAAGGCAATGGTTGAAAACATGCAGATTCTGGCAGACTAGGCACTGGACCTAATCAAGGCTACTTAGTTGGTTCTTTGTTGTCTCGTTTGTTGTTTTTTGGTTGTCTTTTGCTGTCTTTTTCAGTAGATCTGTTTGTGACCTCTTCTTTGTTCTTCTTGGAGGTCTGTTTTGTGTTTGTTCTTAACCACTCTCTCTATTTCTAGCTAGACTTTTTGTAAAAAGGTTTCAGGTCCATTAAAACCCGCTTTTACTTAATCAAAATAATATATTGTGTAAAGGTTTAAAATAAATATTTCGGATCATAATTCAAATCCACCATTTGATTTTTTTAAAGACTTTATTATTATTTCAATTTTTATAAACAAATCAATCATAAAGGTTAATTTGTTTACAATCAAATTGAAAATGTGAGGATGAGAAAGACATGTAAGATATATTTTGAAATTCTCCTTTTCTTAGAACTTTAAAAATATCCCAAAAAGATGCAGTAAATTTATCTAAATACATATGAAAATTTAAGTAACTTAAATTAAGGAAGAGGTTTAAGGAGGCATAATAAGATGAAGACCATCAAGGAGGAGGAGAAGGGGAAGACATCCTCTCACATGGTTATAACTCATTAATACAAGTGCACACTTTATGCTCAAATAGCTTGTATTTTATTTTTCATATATATTAATAAATTAAACTATTTATGTAAAATTTATATTATAATTTTATATATTATATAATATAATTTATCTAATACATATTGCAAAAAAAAATTAATCATTATTATTCTATTATTTGTTTGATAAGCTATTTGTGGGAGCTCCCAGAATTTTTAGATATTATTGTATTTGCTATAGGCAATATACTATTGCAATCACCAATATTTAACTAGTGATTATCACCAATTAGATGTAAGTATTATTTTTTTTAAATTTAAAATTTTGATTTTTGTAATGCTTATTTGTGAAATTTGTAATTTCTATTTTAAAAAAATTAATTTACTTGAACTTGATTGTCTCATATAGTTGGGGTAGTGGATTTTAAGCAAGCACTACCTGATAATAACATTGTATGAATTATTTTTGAGTTATATATATTTTAGCATACAATAGTATTAACTTTGATAATTCTTAATCCTATAAACTATTTATACATAAACAAACAAGTGAAAAGGTAAAAAAAAATAGTTATTAATAAGAAATGTAATTATGAACAAGTGAAAAGGTCAAAAAAATAGTTATTAATAAGAAATGTAATTATGAGCCACTACAATATAGTTAAAATGTAGCAACTATTTTATATTACCAAAGATGGATCATGACAACATGTTAAATTTGATAATAATTAATGTTATGAACTATATTAGACATAAACAATTGAAAAGAAGATTATCAAATCAGTATAGTATGCTTAAATGATTATATTTTAAAAAGAGAATATTTTATATAAAAAAATATTTCCACACAAATTAATTATACATATTTTTATATTAAAATATGTTAATTTCAAATATTTAATATTTAAGATAGAATGATAATTTCTTAATCTTTCTAAATTATAAATTAAAATGAATAATATTTCCTTTACAAATATTTTGTCATCCATATAAATTAATCATATATATTTTTATATTAAAAATATTAATTTTAAATACTTAAATATTTAAAATTGAATGATTTCTTTCAAAATTAAAAACTTGATTTATTGTTTTGTGAAAATTCAAAAATGTTAAAATTTAACCAAATATTAACATATTTTTATATTAAAAAAATTAATTTTAAATACTTAAATATTTAAAATTGAATGATTTCTTTCAAAATTAAAAACTAGATTTATTGTTTTGTAAAAATCCAAAAATGTTAAAATTTAACCAAATATTAACATATTAATAAATTTATTTAATATATTATATTTTTTAATTCTATTAATTAAATTATAGTTTACCACAAATACTTACACTTGTTCGTAGTAGTTCTATTCTATTTTTATATATTTGTTTGTTTGGTTGGTAAATTATTATTAATATTAATATATGATGTAGAATTTAAATTATTTATAAGTTATTTTAACTTAAAAAAAATTTAATACATATTATTAATAATTTTTATAGCTAAATTATTCAGAGTTTCTTATGGGAAAACTTTTATGTCTTGGGATGGTTTTTTTTAATGAGATTTCATCACATATAGATGAATGAATAATATTATTGTAGAGTTTACCATGTATTACATATTTAATAATTTGTAGAGTTTATGATTTTATTTTATTTTAATAAAGTGATTGATTGTTAATTAGTAAAAAACAAAAAATTAGCAATCTTATGACTACTTGTTACATGCACAAAAACATATGATTGCTAATTATAGATAATAAAAGAAATCAAATTGTTACCTAAAGATGAGATTGTTACCATAGTCATCTATTTATGCTCTTTCAACCAGAGATTTAATAAATCGCAGTTTTGTATCCCATATGAAAAATGTTTATGGCTTAAAAATGTGGCATGGCAATGTCCTTATCATCGGAATTATATTTGCTTAGGGTTTTGTTATGCTCTGCTTTAGTATTCAGATGGAGAAGGTACTCTGTTTTTATTCCTTCCAAGAGCTATATTTTTTTTCTGGTCTGCTCTTTTTACCCCATGAAGATGGTGACAATGCAGGACTGCAAATGGATTTGCCCCCTCTTTAAGCAGGTAACTTCTTCTCCTCATTCTTCTTCTTCAAAATTATTTTGCCAAACCTTCACAACTCAAGAAACACACAAACAGGAGAAGCACCCTCCTCACATTAGCCGCAAATTTAATGTTTTCCAGTTCAATAAATCCATTGATACCCTCTGTAAATCGGGAAACACAAACACGGCCTGGGATCTTTTACATTCAGCCATATCTCAACGCCTTCCTCTCGATGTCGTATCCTTCAACACGCTTTTAGGTAGCCTTAGGAAGTTGGGTGATCACCGTAGAATCAAATCCGTTCTTGTTGCAATGAAAGAAATGGACATAAATCCAAATGTTGTCACTTATACCGCTCTTATAAAGGGTTTGTGTAAATGGGAACGAATTGAGGAAGCGCTTGGGGTTTTCCACGAAATGAGGCACCTTCATTGTGTTCCGAATATTGTTACATACAGCACCATAATTGATGCGATCTGCAAAATAGGCAGAGTAGATGAGGCTCTTGTTTTATTTGCTGAGATGATACAAATAGGCATTCTTCCGGCCACCCTTAAACATCACACACTAAGCTTTGACTGCTTAGGTGTGATGTGGGCCCTTCTTTTCGCGCTGCTGTGGAGCCCTTAGACGTTTTCGTTTCTGTTCTCTTCTTCGTAGCAGTTCTGTGACTCCTTACTGACTCCGTAGCAGTTCCAATTCAAGTAATAGTCACCGCTACACTTTAATTTGAATTCAATTTTTGACCTCTCCCGCCGAATACTCTGCCAGCGCATGGGTTTGTGTCCAAAATTTCACTTGCTGACACCGCCACATCACCTCGGGACCCACTCCGCCAGTTTTCAAGGTTTTTCGGCAAGGCGCTATGTCGCCATCGAAAAACCTTGCCATTTTTCGATGGCGCCATAGCACCTTGTCGGATTTTCTAACTTTCCGGTGCATACTTGGATTGCATGTTTCAGCGCATGGGTTTGTGTCCAGACTTTCACTTGCTAACACCGCCACATCAGCTCGGGACCCACTCCGCCAGTTTTCAAGGTTTTTCGGCAAGGCACTATGTCGCCATCGGAAAACCTTGCCATTTTCCGATGGTGCCATAGCGCCTTGTCGGATTTTCTAACTTCTCGGTGCATACTTGGATTGCATGTTTCAGCGCATGGGTTTGTGTCTAGACTTTCACTTGCTGACACCGCCACATCACCTCGGGACCCACTCCGCCAGTTTTCAAGGTTTTTCGGCAAGGCGCTATGTCGCCATCGGAAAACCTTGCCATTTTTCGATGGCGCCATAGTGCCTTGTCGGATTTTCTAACTTCCCGGCACATACTTGGATTGCATGTTTGGTCAAAATTTAGTCTTCTATCCTCCATCTAGCTGGCCGACCACGGGGCCACGCGTGGACTTCGCTTTCAAAAACCTTTTTCTTTAAGACACAAAGTAATTGAGTAATTTTCTATTTAAACGACTAAATATAACTTCACCCACCCAATGTGGGATATATGACTTTGCACGTTTTTAGAACGCAGATGCGTGAGAGCTCTTTTTTCCTTTGCGTGTGGAATTTCTTTTATGCTTCTATCCTTTTACATTGGGTAACTTTGATCAGGGCGGCAGTAATATTGTAAGGGAAGCTGCCATTTCGATTCATGGTGAAAAGTAGAGTAGGGATGTTTTTATACATGATACGGCTAGTGCTTTTATTTGGCTTTAATGTCACAGAAAAAATTGTAACAGCATAGACCATTCTTTAAGGTTTGTTTCAACAAGAGAATCTTCGAAATTTTTTGTTAATATTTGGTATTGTAATAAAAATAATAATAATAAATGAGGTTTTATATTTAAATTTTTATGTATTTTTAGTTAATCATTGTTGGACTTATTGTTAGTGTTCTCTTTAGAAATTTGTGATATGGCTTAATCATTTCTAGTGTATCGTTGTTATGTTTTGAAGTACAAAATATATTGAAGTGTTATAGTTTTTTATTATAAGCAAGGAAATCTTTAGTGGCTAAAATTCGTAAATTTTCTAATTTTAGAAAATTTTGGCTAATAAATTGGTTAATAATATGAGATTAAGGAAATTTAAATCGTCACATTTTTGTAAAATTTAGTTCTAAAATATTTAAAATCACCTAATAATTTATTTTAAAATTTAAGCTCAAAGTTTTGCCACCATATTCGATAAATAATTATATTAGATTCTCCTAAATATTATATATTTTTGGAGAAATTATAATTAATTCACCAATAATTATCATAATTATTAGTTACTTCAAGGATATATCATCAATATTTAGTTTTCACTATTGATTTAAATTATAATGTAATGATCCTCATAATAATTCATGAGGTAAAAAATGTTCCATGGTGATTAATAAACTTCCTTGAGATTGGCTAATATTTTCTATATAAAAATTATGATTCCAAAATAATCACCAATATAAATAATTGTCAGAATAAAAAATTGCGACATTTTCCAATAGAAATAATTTCATTTTTCAAAATAATGAAAGATTCGCCAATAATTTATATCTTTTTCTTGGAAGGGGGTTTCTTAAAGTTTACCCTGATTAAAGATTATATTAGATATCTTAATATTAAAAAATATTATCTCTATGCCTGTATAAATGTGGGAGTTAGTTATTTATATACATGGATCAAATGTATGAATATGTCATATTTTCTTACTTGTAGTTTTCAAAACGAAGAGCAACTAAAAATAATTATTAAAGATAGTTTATTAATGAATTTTAAAAGAAAACATTCAGCATAGTAAATAAATACAAGTGGAGGACTATTTCAAGATATTTGTTTTGGTTGTTGTCATAGTTTGTCAATGTTCAATTTTTGTTGATGTTCAAGATTTTGATTAGTGAAATATCATATGCATGTTTGAAATGATTTTCTACCAAATCAAATATTTTTGAAATAATATTATTTCTATATTAGATACTTATATAAATAAAAATTCAAATCAAATAAAAGATAGCATGTTCACATACTTGAAGAAGATAAATACAAAGATTTAACTTTCAATCATTTGAGAGATATAATAGTTCTAACCAAAAAAAGTTCCCAATTAAGAAACTTCAATCAACATTGATTGCATAATAGATTTGAACTACATGTATAACTTGATTTAATTTTATCTTTTTGAGCTCTAATGCTTCTTATTTTACTTTATTTGTTCGATCGTGTTCTCCTTAATAGTTGTATCCTAAATTTACTAAGGTGTTTATTGTATGCACTTATTATAGACTACTTGTTTCATGGTGTTTTGGTGGCTTGATCTACAAGCCCCATTTTTAATGGTTTTGAACTCTAACCTATAAGGATTTGGGTACTTCCTCACTTATTCTAATAAACAACATGGTATACCTACCATATCTATCTTTAGATAAATATCAATAAAGTGCTCATTTTATGTATTGTTTGTTGACTATTACTATATCAAACTTTATATCAAATTATTATTTTTTAAATTTAATTTATAAATGTTATCTTATTTGCATAGTAACTAATTTATCTGTACATTCATTTAAATTGAGAAGAAAAGAACACCATCACTCTTCTAAATTTAAAAAAAAAATACCTACAACATTGTTTTATATGATACAAAATTATACAACCTATTTAAAAATTCTTACATGAAGAAGTAAAAAAATTAGAAGTGTTTCTTTTCACTCCTAAAAAAATCTACAAACTCAAATATTTATGCTAATTCATATCTATAATTTTATTTAAAACTATCTCAATTAATATTGTGCTTACAAATAATAAATGAGATGTTATTTTGAAGAAAACACCTAAATGGGATGTCACTTTGAAGAATAAAGTAAAAAACCACACATTCTCTAGAAGTGCAGCTTGCTTTTGTAACTCTACCTAGCACATAAAAGGGAAAGGCACTAGTTCTGTTGAAGTCTAAGGCTCACCCTCCCTTCAAACTTCTCATCCCTGTAAACATCCCTTGCCTTTTATTTACAAAAATGAAAAGTGATCATTGCATGCCCACTCATCTTGCTTGAAAAAAATTAATTAAACATTCCTACCTTGATGTACTTAACCATGGAGAGCCTTCCCCACAACACATCCCTATGAGGATTAATGGAAATTATCTTAGATTTTATTATTTATCTTGCTTACAAATTTAATTTCATCATGGAGGAAGTCCTTTTTAAGAATGTTCTTTATTAGGAGAGATATGATGAGTGTAAATAAACCATCCTTATGCATAATCAACTATCTATTCCACCCACCTTGATAATCCCTATAGGACCCACAAGAGTACCTATAAATTTTTTTATTATTCTCAAGTTGGTCCTCTTCCACTTGAATTCAAACATCCCATGGCTACTATCTATAAGAGTGGTCCTCTTGGCCGTGCATAATTTATTAAAGTTACGGACAGTGAGGTTATTGTACACACCATCTAGGATATTAGATATTATCCTATGGGATATTCCTTCTTGATCATGTCTAGCATGCTCCAATAGGACCCTTGCTTCTCCAAGAAGATCTATTATTCAAAGCATATAATATGTATAAAATTGGGGAGTTTTCAGTTAAACTTATAGCACTTGGCCCCTACTGCTTCTATTCCTACATCTAATCCCACCCCTACTATGTAATTTGCTTCACCCTATATTCCATCTTTGTAGAGGACTAAAGGTAATTGTGTTTCTTATAGGAAACTTCCTCAACTTTCAAAGACCATTGGAATCTCTTGCAGTGCATCTTGTTCTTGTAACTCTACCTAGTAATACAAAGGAAAGACACCCATTCTATTGAATTTTAAGGCTTTCGTTCCCTTAGAGCTTTGCGTCCTCATAAAAATTCCTTTCCTTTTTCATGGAAAAGGTAAGTGTTCCTTACATGCTCACTCATCTCCCTTGGCATCCATGACTAAGTCTACAACTATTACTTTGATGAAACTCCCTACCTTATTTTTTGGGCCTTCTTTTTATCTAGTCACAACATCAAACCCTTCCCATCAAACAAGAATTTATTAAGCCTCCTTCAAGTTTCTTAAGCCTGTTCACATCTATGTTGGAACAACCTTTCACATGGATGTAAGTGTCATTTATGCTACCTTATACTATGTGGTATAATGAAAGGAAAAGAAGACATGGAAATTTGAATATATCGTGATGTCGGTATAAAATTGGATATCTTCCAAAGAAAAGAGATTTATAGTACATAACAGACCAACATTATTATGTACCAAGGTAGACTAATATTATTGTGTACTTGTTTAGGTAGTATGAAAGTGACTTGTAATAAATTGGCTATTAATTATTTTTCAAGCTATTGATGACCACCTTATTTTTTATTTTTATCATTCGAAAGGAAAATGAAATTAGATTGCTAGAGCATTACTCTTTATAATTTATTTGCATATTCATAAAAGTGCCTTTGCAATATGTCATATTTTTATTTTTTAAAATTTTAATAATGTTTTTAATGATATTAGACATTCTTATATGTATAAAAGGAAAAAAATTGAGTTCATTTGAAATTCACCTCTATCTACTATAAAAGGTTTTTCAAATATTTTATCAAATTTTATTTGTAAAAAGGAAATACTTTTTAATTAAAAAAATATTTTCAATTCTTTTTTCATTTTAAATGACCAATTCTCTCAAATTTTAGTTTTTTCTACTTAAATTTTAATTAGTTTACTATCTTGCATTAATAGCTTTACCAAGTTCTACCTCTATAATGTCTTTATTAACACTATGAAGATTCTCTTCAAGATGCATTATTGTTGTCCCTTTTAACCATTCTTACATTTTTAATATAAATGGTTTATTAGGTGGTTGTCTTGGAAATGTTGAACAAAAAGGGGTATAAGTGGACAATTTAATTTTTGAAATCATCACAAGGAATATCAATGGAGTGATTGATTTCTCATTTTGGGGAGTTGTCTTAGGCTTCTAAAATATATGGCAATATATTATGCTTGATTGACAGCTTTTCTTTCATGTTTGCAAATAAGTACAAGATTTTTGGTGCTCTTAGTACATTTTATGAAATATTTCTAATTATATCTTTGATGTGTGTAAGTGTTATTAAATGCACCATACTGATCTTTCTTATCATATTAATAGGGTTTTGCAACATAAATCATGATAATCCATGGTAGCCACATCACATATGACATCATCAATGAATTTGGAACCAGATGCAAAAACATAGTGTAAGTATTTGTGATCTACAAAGATGAATCATTATCCTTCCACCCAATTGAATTTGGATGAGGATGTAGATTCATTGACAAATGAGGTTTCTGTAAAGTAGACTTTGCAATTAATTTTTTTATGAGCCATTATTGGTGATACAATATACATAAATATCATTTATCAAATGAGCATGAGTGATAGATAAATTGTCACATTCACCTAAGATTTTTTTTTAAAAGTATAAATCGTGTGATGACACATAGACATATCAATAAAATAAATATTTGAAGCATAATTATTAAGTTCAAACTTGTTTTGGTATCATAATTGATGATGTCAAATTGACACCTTAGAATGCTCAAATGCTATATAATCTCCTGTACATAGATAAATGTAAAAATTGAATTACCATCATTTATACAAATTATAAAATGAAATAGCTAAGAAAATTAGCATCTCTCAAGACTAATGAAATTCAAGTTGGTTTAATTATGAAGCAGATACATTCAAGGCTTGAGAAATTTTCTTGGAAATATAAGATCTAACACACTCTACATATGATTAGGATCAATAATACCCAAGCATATATTTGGGGAACATTATTTCCATAAAAATGGGGGTGACTGCAAATACTGGCAGTGTTGAAGACTCAAAGAAGAAACCATGAGAAAGTTTATAGAAAGTAAATGGCAGATCAAATGCATCTTATATTTATAGAAAGTTATCTTAAGAGAGAAATTCTAGTGCTTCAACAAACATTGAACAATATAAATACCAATGCTATGTAGCATAATAAAAGGTAGAGAAGAAATAGCCATTTCAATATCTCTTGATGTCTCTATGAGAGCTTAAATTGGGTTGTGATAGCTTCCCAAAAGAAGAGATTCATAGTAGATCCAGAGAAATAGTCACAAAGGGTACAAGTATTATATTTTGAAATCACAAGAAATAAGAAATAAGAAAATGGATGAAGAGGAATCCCTTGAATTTGAATAAGAATACACTACTACATAATATATTGATTGCTAAAAAATATGATTTGAAGAAGCCAAGTTAGACCACCAAAGCTAAGGCTTGACAAAATGTAATGCCCCGCCAAGGGATCCAAAGAATTAGCCTAGAATTTCACTAAGTTTGGTAGCATTTTTTTTTATAAAAAAAACATGAAAGTAAATACCACATATAACTCATGCACAATAACAGAAGCAATAGTAATGTCCATCTGAAATTAAACATATCATACATAACAGATTACATTCTTTAAGATCCCTTAACATTGAATTACATACATGAATCCATCTAGTACAACATCCACATGAAATAATAATGATAAGTCCAATGTTTATTCATTACATTTCAAATACTCCATCATCCACTGTACATGCCACAGGGTATGACAAGCTCAAAGAATATACATACATAGAATAAGGTACATCATCCTATTCTAATCCATGATACATCAAAGTAAAGATAATCACATGATACATCATCATAGAAGACATATAAATCCATCATAAAGATCAAACATAATAAACTAAGTGCACGGTTCCTCCCAACCGTTAATAGCATCATTAGACCATCGTGGGTCCTAGCCATCCCTCTGTGCATAACATTCCAAATCACCGAAGAGATCATCGGTATTAACATAGTAGGAATGTCACTCCTAACATATACAACATCATATGTAGAAAGTAATCTAACATGCAAATATAAGCATAAGATAACATTTAGTCCTGAGCATATTGTCATTTAGTGACCATTACCTTAGAAACACGAGAGAGCTTTAATTTTGCAAAAGGAACATTATCTTCAACTACAATTCCATTTTAGGAAAACCAAGTCTCCATATCAAGGAACCAACTATGGAGCACAATAAGATGTTGAGATCCATCATGGATTTTTATTTAGTAACTTATTGAAGCCTCTTCCAGGAGCATAAAGCTACTAAATTACTATATCATCACACTGACAAGTTCAACAACTCTCTTAGCTAAAAATTCAAACATATTATTATGATTTAAAGCCAATCAAGTAATTTAAGCCTCCCAATAATATAGAAGTAAGAAATATAATCAGTAGCTTAATAATTTTATGCCCCCCGGGAAGGTTCTAGATGTTCACACTTAATACCTAGGGCCGAAAAACCCTAACAATACATATAGAGTCGGCTAAATACATTTTTGATAAATTATTTTAGAAATTTCAGCAGCCCAACTTCGGAAAACCATAACTCTTGAACCATTGCTCCGATTAGCTATTACAATCAATTTTTAGAAAAGCCAGCTTCTGATCTATAGGCTCAAAATGGCACAAGCACCCTTCCATCTTGTTTTAAAACCTAATCTTGGCACTCGAAGGCCTCCAACAGAGAGCCTGAAGGTTTTTTTGCAAAATTTTCCACTGAAAATCTACAATAGCATCTCTCGTACTTAAGCTAAACCTTCATGTAAAAAATGAGAACATTTCGAGCTGATATGAAAAACTTACTAAAAATAGCAAGTTCTCACAAATAGTAACCACCCTGTCTACTGGTCCTTATTAAAATAGAAAAGACTGAAAAAGAAATATTTTTGGGTGATGCAAGATTACTCTTACACCCAAGATGCTCTTGCATCACTTATACAAAATTAAATTACAATATTCTCTACAAAATAACATTACAAAGCTTGCATTCCAATATGCCTCTATGTGAGGTAAAGATATATTTATATAAGAAATTAATATGATTTATTTGGATGAGTTAGAATAACTTACATATTTCACATGAACAACCAAATATAAGAAAAATTAACAAACAGAGTAACAATATACTAAGTTATGCTAGCCTACTAAAACTATGAAACTAACATTTTAGTTTCACTATTGAGTTTTTATTTTTGACATTTACATAGGAGGAATAAAACTAATAAAAATAGTCCCTAGCTAATAACTTGCAATATATCCTATGCACCCTCTGAATCATCATTTAGTTTATTATAGAAATAATACAATTAGTTTTAAATAAATTATCCTTCAATTTGAACTTTGAATGAGTATAAAATAATCTTCCAACATTCGATGATAAAATATTACAATTTATGAAAAAAAAATTAAGGGTAGGATCTCCATCTTGTGGTAACACTCCAAATCGATTAGCTGCATAAAAATTATGTTCATTATTTCATCTATCATTTACAAGATGATAGGTGGGGGTCTTAATATTTGTCTACGATTGGGAGATTCATTATTATGTCTATAATTTGAGACTTGAGATTGAAGTTCTCAGCCTTTTTCTAACAATAGGAGGAGAAATGAATTTATATAGTAATTTCAGCAAAACTTGAGAGTGCATGTTATTAGGTTGTTTGGGTAAGTATACAAAATTTTGGTTCCTAAAGTTGGGTACAAGTGGCCTCTTTTATTCTAGAATCAGAAATTTCTAAATTTCTTTAAGTATTTGAAGATGTTACACTCAAAATTTGATGATATGACAAAAATAAAAGTAACTTAGTCCTTTGAATCTAGTTTCTAAACTACTAAGTTTTTTTTCTGAAATGGTTTATTTTTAGGCTCTCAAAAAAGGGGACCATAAAAAGTGGTGCTATTTTTCAAGAAAAACATAACATAGTTAACTAAACAAACAAACAAAAATCTATGTTAAAGATGAGCTCAATCTTGATATATTCCTAAATTAGATCCAAGAGTTTGATAAGTACTTTGAGATCAATGACATGAACAAAGATTATCCAAATAGAGAAAAAAATTGTCTCCAAGTTGAATTTGCATGCAATATTATGGTGGGAAATGTGCAAATTTTGAGAACATAGAGAAAAGTAGAATTTTGGCCTAAGATGTTAAGATGTCTAAGAGCTTAATTCTTGTCCTTGCATAATGATTATGTATTGCATGGGTGAGCTCTTTAAAGAATAGATGTGAAGATGATGTGGAAAAATAATGAAATAAAAGTATAAAAACTTAGGCCTTGGTATTAATGAGTAGGGTTTTAAAAATCCTATTCATAATTCTAGCCTCTTGAAGATCGTCTTTTTGTATATTCATGTCCTTTCCACTATGATGATTCTCACAATATTATCAATTGTTTTCATTTTTCTTATACCCTTGAGATGTTCCAATTTCTACATAATTTCACTTAGTCTCACTTATTCTTTTCTTTCTCATAGATCCTTTCTTCTTCCTATACATGAGCATTTTTTGAAATATTATGTGGGAAGCATATTTTATTGTCTTTTCTTGATTTAATCTTGTATTCTCTTATTTCATGATGTTTTATCTCTATAGTTATCTCTATATGTTGCCTCTCTTTGCATTTCATGAGTGTTTATTTCTTTCTTCTTCATGTTGCTTATGTTTATAAGATGTTTAGATGTTATAATGTCTCTTTCCCTTTATAATGTCTCTTTCCATGTAAACAATAGATGTTGAGCATGTTCAGGTGCAGAGCCAATCTAAATTTTAGTAGTGCCGAGCATCAGTATCAACAAGTGCCGAGTAACACAAAATTGATCATATTTGGTGTTAAGTGTTTTTCATGCATGTTTTTACTTTCCATGTTATTTTAATATATCTCATTGATGCAGAGGTGGTGGATGGTAACCTCCTTGATCATATCAGACAACAATCTACTTCAAAATGTAACAACTTCTTCTTTACAAAATTCCCCTCAAGGCCTCCTTTCTAGGCTACCCAAGTACACCTAGTGCCTTCCAAACATCATATCTTTACACAAGACTTCAACCTTCATTTTAAATTCATAAAATGTCTTCTCATGCCCTACTTACCATGTCCCAACAACCCATTTGATCAGCACAACCAATCTTCTACCCAAGACTCACATTCAGCCTTTAAAGCTAGTAGCCTTTTCACATGGATCAACTTCCTTGAACCCGACCTTAGATCACAACTAGACATTGGTTCCCCTATCACTCTTAATTTTTTGAGAGAACCTTACCTTCTCCTTAATACCCTATTTAACCTCTCTGGACACTATCCAAGCATACCATACTCCTTTCATCCATTAAACACAACC
The DNA here is from genome assembly GCA_028749045.1 of Cupressus sempervirens. NCBI lineage: Eukaryota > Viridiplantae > Streptophyta > Pinopsida > Cupressales > Cupressaceae > Cupressus > Cupressus sempervirens. The sequence continues at coordinate 678,629,868 of CM053787.1, read as the reverse complement.
TTGGAAAAAATTCTCATACCTTCTTGTTGTCTCGTGGATAGACCCACAAACAGATATGTATAAATTTTGAACCAGACAATATTTTCTCAATCTAACTGTTGATATTCGGCATAATTTGGTCCCAAACAACATATAAAAATATGAGAGAAATCCAACGGTGGGGTTGGGAGATATGACCCCCGCAACAGCACCCAATTTTCTGTGACAAAATCTCTCTCTCTGTGACTATCATAGAGCCCTTTTCCACACTCAATCCTTCTCCAGACCACTCCAACTGATCAAATGAATCATTATGGATCCATACAACAACAATCAATCACCCCATATCCCCAACATTAAGGGAAGTCACTCCATGGTGACTAGTTCCAAATCAGAGCATGTTCTCTGTTAACAAACTTCACTACAACCGTTTGTAGTTCTTCAACCACTTCTTCTCAAATCCCCTGCATAAGATAAGTATGAACCAAGAATATATTACATCTTCATCCTCTCCCACCAATCATAGGAACTTCAAAACAATAAAAGGTTGACTATGTCTAATCAGTCACTGGTTTTGGTACACCAATCTAATATTCTTCAACAAAAACTCAATGAAATGATAAGAAGAATGAAAGGGAGTGTGGGATACCACTAATGCCACATTCTACATCATTCCTACATTAAGATCACATTGCAAACAATTACTACAACTCACTGTCTCATACTTTTACCGTGAATAAAGAGTAAATTGCAGAGAATAGACTTAGTTTTATTGATTAAAACTTCACTACAATACTTTTCTCAGTATCCACCATCTCTCCATACTATCTAATCACACCTACATTCCCTCTATAAAGCCTTTCAAGGCCAGATATTCTCTACCCAACCGTAACAGTCAGTTAAATGACTGTTATAAGTTGGTTACAATTTAGCCTTTTAGGTACATTTTGACCATTTAATACCCTTAACCACTATGACAAGCCAAATATGTCAACTACAAAATGTCATCATAGATTCAATTACATTTAACTCTAGATATATCAAGACCATTTGTTGTTCATGAGTCTATATGACTCTCCTTTCATGCTTTTGCCAAGGTGCCCTGCACCATACTCCCAAGGATCAAATCAATCCAAGTCTCTTTGGATTGGGTGATTTTCTTCCTCTTCCTCCATTCTTTTTCCACCTCTTGTTGAGGATCATCTATGTCAATGTAACCCTGTACCTACAAACAAGTATCATGTGCCAAGCACACACTCTTGCATTCTCGATCTCATAGATGTCTGCAACCTTAGTACTTGCATGGAGAACAATACAGAATTCCTGCAAACCTATCATAACAATGTTAGAAACAAAACCAATCAAATCTTTAACCAAAACAAATGCTTGGTGCCGCATTCCTTCATCTATTGCTGTCATCACAAACAGAGGTAAAGAATACAGTTGTTGATGAAGACCTGAAAAGAAGAACATTTGAAGATGAAGGCATTTAAATAATAAATGCAAATATAGCATGTATGGGTTGAGTTGACAAGGGTAGTCAACAACTTGACAACTTTTATAAACTTGCAAATTGTAAATAGACAGTTTTAGACTGTTGTAGGGAGTTGGGAGTTGGTCATTTGGGTTGTTATCGGTTTGTGGGAGTGTAGAGGATCCACGTGAGTATGAAGGTAGGGAAAGTGGAAGGGAGTTTAAGAGGTTTTGTTGTGTTGAAGAGGCAATGTAATGCAGTTTTTAATTCAATAAACTTTAATTCTCTGCAAACTTGATAGTTGCTGTTGTGAGGGTACAGTCAGCCCTTTTGTGGTTGAAAATTATTCATTTCAATGTGAATTTGATTAGAAATGGAGTAATACATTTTTGGTTTAAAGCATTATTCATTTCATGTGTTATTTTCATTGTTTTGTGAAGATTTAAAGGCAAAGAACGTCAATTTGTTTTGACTGTCCCAAATAGAGAATCAAGTGCAATCAACATTTTGCTTTGAACACACCATGAATGGATAGGGCCTCCTCACTTACTGTGATTAATGTGACTATGGGGAGAGCCCATTGCATGTATTATCTGTGTCATTGGGTCTTTTATGTAGGGATGACAAGAGGATTGAGAAATGGATCAGTCACTAAAGAGAATGCTGATTGAAGGGATGACTGTCATTGAAAATTTTAGTCCTAGTGCGGGGGACATATCTCTAACTTGAACTGTTGGATCGGAACAAGATTTGGATGTGTTGGAGACAACCAAGTTAAAGATCAAATATTTTAGTTATAACTACAAGTTTAAAGAATTCACAAGAAAGTATACAAAAATTGAAATGAAGCACTCAGATTTCCATGTTTAGTCCAATGTTTAGACAAACAAATTTTAATTCAGAGAGCCATGTACCATGTATCCAATATACCCTACAACCAAATATTGAAACTTTAGATTTATAAGTTACTACTTCCATTTAGACAAACAAATCGCAGAAAACCACACATATTCTCTCTACAAGATATTCAAAAGTTTGTCTACATCTTTTTCATGAAACAGGGTTTCCCAAAAAGAAAAATGCATATATGACAACTGAATAAAATATTTAATAGAAAGGATTGAAATATTATTAGAGACAGATGCACGCACTAGATATTCAACAGAAAAGATTAAATATTATTAAAAATGCTTCCCAAGTATGAGAAAATTGAAATTCAGATAGGTATCCCATGTAGCTCATAGCCGAACTATGAAAATAGTATCATGTACCCCACATATCATGTACAGACCTAAATAGTTTTTTTATGAAAATTGGGCATTTTTAGAAATCTGGCTTAAAATTAGAATTGAGATTTGTCCAGATCATCAAAATAAGGATGTTGCATTGCCTTTTTGGTTGAGATTCTCTTGGATGGTTCATAAATCAACATTTTCTGCAAGAAGATACATATTATTTTTTGTTATTTTATTTGCATGTATACAAAGTTGATTGAAATGGAATGAAAATAGGACAAAAATAGGTGATATTGAAATAAAAATGGATGGAAATAAAATCTTGTGTTCTTATAATAGTATCTTGGACGATTTCAAACATGTGTGTAACCATATCAAAATCATGTTCATTGATCTACATTTGTTCCTCATCTCATTCATTTTCCCTATCAAGATCATCAAACCAATTTCGACGCTTGCGATTTTGTGGCAATGGTGGAAACATAGGCGTTCTCCTTGAAATATTAGATCTTCTCCTTACATTCATGCACTCAATCAAGTCTCTTTGTCGATGAATAGTGTGACCAAACCCATCTTGTACAACATGAAATGGATTTGCACTTGGATGGTCTAATCCAAGTTGGGATGAGACATGTCTACTCTCAAGCTTATTTGACAAGTCCTTTAAATTCTTATTAATGAAAGTAAGTGTTGCCAAATCAGACGCGTGAGTTGAAATTTCTTGTAACTTGTCCAACTCTTGTGTTATTTGTAGCCTCATTTCTTTTAGTGCAGTTTCACCTCTATTTCCAACAGTCTACAAAAATAATGCAAACATATTTTAGAAATTATATAACCAAATAATCAAAATTGGAACAACAAAGATATGGTTATAAATTCACCTGTATGGGCATAGAAGAATCCTCCAAGGGTTGGCAATTTTCATTATTTACAATCTCTTCAAATGCATCGGTTACCTACATTCATATTGCAACACATTTAAAAAATTTAAAACACGTAGTTTGCAAATAATTGTATATCAATATAATAAAATACTCAATATTTTTTAAGTACCAAATAATTAGAGAGATTGTTGGAGCATCCTTCTTCTATAGAACCAATTGTATTGGAAATATTATCAACGTCTACATCCAAGTTGTCAGATAGATGTTGCCTTTGTCTCTCTTTCATCAAGTTAACCTTCATCACATGCTTACACATGTATCCTTGTATTGAAAATTTGCAAGAGCACATAGATAGACTAGGTGAGGAGCTATACACTTCATATCAAAAATTGGGATTGCTTTCACTTGTCACCCATGCTATGTGATCATTAGTGTCATTGAATATAACATGCTCATCTGGAATTTTCATAGCTCGAACCCAAGATGTATTTTCAATTTTTTCAATATCAAAGTTCCTATAGAAACCATGTTTTTTACTAACTTGCACCCACCAATAATAGACATAAACATGTGTTGAAAGTTGATATACCAACCAATCAACACGACGATTTGTAGCACGCTCAATTGTTTTCAAGAATTGTCTCTTTAAGTGTGAATGGTAAGACTCTATGGCACCATTTGTCTCTTGTCCTGCATGTTTAAGTGTATGGAAACATCTAGCCCACATACTCAATCTATTAGACCATTGTCCCTTAAAATATTCAATGAATGAGGGTTGTGCATCTTTAAAGTCATCAATAAAATTGTGAATCTCATTCTTTGCTGAATCCTCACTTTTTGAATGATGCATGATAAATCCAAGTCTATCAAACATCTCTTGTCTAATTGCATTATCTTTGACCTTTGCAATCAAGTTCTTTAGCCACGCACGTCTAACATGCCAAGTGCACAGATATACATCACACTAAAAAACTTCTCTGCATCATAAATACTTTCACTCAGTGTCAAATTTTATATTATAGGAGGCATTGAAATATTTTAAAAAATTAAAAAGGGATAAATGATTAAAAAAATATACCTAATAGCTTTGATCTTAGCAGCTGCATCATCCACCATGAATGGATTTAGTTTCCAATTAATATTCTTCAAGTGAACTCGTTGAAGAAGAATGTGCATCCAATATGTGATATCATCTGCACAAGATCTGGACATAATAATCCATGCCACAGGTACCCCCATATGCTTTGAGTCGAATGCAAGCATTGTATACAATTGAAACTATCATAAGACATCAGCATAATGTATCAATACTATACTTTAACTGTAAATATTTTGAAGTTAAATCTACAACACAATACACTATATACCTTCATCGCATTGGTACCAAATGTAGAATCCATGGCCAATATATTGTTATGGCCATATTGAAGCATCCAATCAAGTTGCTCTGGCAATTGAATCCCTAGCATAAATGTGACCTCTCCATCTCCATCAATAGTGGCACTATACTCTTGATATGCAAACCATTTGTCAAGGTTTGCCAAAACCCATTGTTGCACTGAAAGAGCATCACTACTATCATACATGTATTTTAATGACTTAATTTTGCGATCAATATTTGCAATATCATCCATCGTAAGAAAATCATCCCTAGAAGATTGACCCTCAAATATTGTCATCTTTTCATGCACCATTTGCTTATGTTTTTTATGCACTGCATCTGCAGGCATGCCAAGTAATAGCAATGATTCGACCCATTGATGTAATTGCTTACTAATAAATGGTGCAAAGAAGGACCTTGATCCAAAAAATGCATTGTTCATTTGACCATGACAAGGTATGCCACTCTTGTTCACATGGTGAACTTGATGGTACCATATCAATACATGGTTTGGCCGATGAACCATGATTCGGGTGATAAAATGATAGGTACAACCACATTGTGTATGTTTGTGACCAGGTCTACTACCTTTCCCTGATTTGGGAACAAAGGAAGGATCAAATGGTGTTGCATCTTTTTCTTTATAGTCCTCTGGTCCAAATGTACACCAATACCTATGGAAATCATAAAGAATCTTCATATTAATAATATGCATAATTAACAAATGATTATAGACACTCTTTACTTTACAATTGAAAGTATAAATAATCTTAGCTAGAATATTACTCTTACATGTTGTATTCCAGATAACTATTAATCCTATCTTTTGTATCGAAACTTTGAGAGGGCTTCCTTGAATGACTTTTGTAAAAGCATGTTGGATATGAGTCCCTTGAACATTCTCCCTCGATAAAATCTTTCAATCTATCAGCTTCAATCCAAGCTGAAAATAGTTCTGAATTTTTAAGTACATATTTTTTCCATGAAAGATCCACATAAGAATATTTTCCGCTACATGGGCATTGAACTGCTTCATCCATGATGTGAGACCAATCAACATCCATCTAATATACAACAAAAAAATATTAGAATCCAATAACTCATGGTATGTATGTCGGTTTTTCTTTTGCACCTCCTCTACAAATTTAAACTATCACAACTCTCATGGCAGCTGATTGAGTTTCATGTTTGCCTTAACAATGGTGGGTGGCTTTTACTTTGTGTGATATGCATTCATGGCGGAATACTGATTTTGAATGTTGATGATAAGAATTTGATCTTAGTTCATATGGGTAATCAAATTTGGGTTATATTTGAATTGGGTACTTGCAGGTTAGAAGGATGCTGAGTTTGGAAGAGAATGCTCCTTGGTTGAAGCCATTGTTGCAAAAAAGTTTCTTCATTCCTTGCAGAATTCATGGAGATTCCAACCATAGCAAAGGCAACATGTATTGCCTTGATTGTATGTCTGGTGGATTATGCACCTATTGCCTTGAACATCATAGTGATCATCACATTGTTCAGGTATAGCAGTCCCTACACTGAAAAGCATTAAAGTTTGAGCTTACATGATCTAATTGTTGCTACAGGAACTTATCAACATTGTATGATTGTCTTCTTGAGAGTTGAAGCAATATCTATCATGGATTATGTTTGAAATGGTCTCAGCTCTTTTCCAATTATAGCCTATCAATTTCAGTGATTAAGCCAATCTTCAAGGATTCATAGTGCTCCCCAATACCTCTTTTGAGAAACTGATTAATAATGAAAAACCCATCAAGCCTAGTGCATAAAGAAATTTTCAAGCATTCATAAAGCACCACCTATGTCTATTTTAAGAAAACAGTTAAGATTGAAAAACCCTTCAAGCTCAGAGTTTAAGCCAATCTTTAGCTGCAAATACTCTCTTCTCACCTTAAAAAGTCACTTGAACTAGAGGCTTGTCATTCTTCCCCGGAACAATGGTGAATGGCCACAATTGTTTGTCAGACCGCACAGAGGGATCATTGTATCTTCTTCCAATGAGTCTCTTGACATCAAACACGATGTTGGTAGGATTAGTTGAAATCTGAAATTTGGCAGCATTCCCAACAAGCCTTTCATTAGGGGTGAAAGCAACCATGGACGGAGTGGTTTTGTTACCTTGGTCATTCGGAATAATTTAAATTCTGTCATGCTGCCACACTCCAACACAGCTGTAAGTTTTCCACAGATCAATGCTAATAGCCTTAGCTTTGCCTGCTCTTTCCATGGTAAATTCTGCATGAATGTAAGACAAATATTTGGGAAATACTTCAGGTTTTGAATCACGCAGGAAAATGGTGTTATTAATTCTAAAATGAATTACTTTAAGAACAAACTACAACTGTCATTATGTGGGAGGCTTTGTCTTTGCCAGCAGAAAGGGATTTCCTTTAACAGGCACCAAGGAGCTTCAATCGGTGAAATAATGTTTCAGCCAAAAGTATAGCAATTTCAATTAGTCTATGTCAATTAAAAGAGGACGTCCTTAGTCATTGCTAATCACCTTGTTCATAATCGTATGATTTATTATAGGGTTAGTAGTTCTGTCATGCCAAATTGTTTTGGCCAATTAGCCTAATATAAAGTATGAACTAGTGTTTAAAGGAGTTGTAAAATTGGATGGTATTGGTGTTAAGACAGCAGGAGCTATCAAAATCTCAGCCTTACCTTTTGGATAAGTTCCTCTATTTTGGAAGACACTTCAGTTATAGAACTTCCCCCATATTTGCTATATGTTTGTCTAGAGAATTTAGAGCCAAGACAGGAGGATATTTATCTGCTATAGTGATTTGAAGATACTGAAATGTCTGTGAATGCAAATAGAACTCAAAGTATAGCGAAGAATAGTCTTCTCAAGTTTTATAAAGATAGAATATAGACTTTGAGGCATTTGGCATTTAGGGTGTTCCTAGAGAGCAAAACAAAGAGGTGGACAACCTTGCAGCAGTTTGAGGGGAAATTTGAAAATAGTTCAAATTTTGATACATAGAAGAAAATGCTATTGCAAAAACCTTCTACTATTCATATCCTTGTTTTTCTATTAGATTGTCCCATTAGCTCTTTATTCTTCTTGGTTCTAAGCTAAGGCTGTGTTGACAACTTCCATAATTTCTTTGGCTACAATAATAGAGGAAATCTGGTATCCCTCTCGCGTCAACTACTTCATACCATTCTGTAGCATTCAGTCTGAGTCCTCTTTGCTAGCAGCAGTAGAAGATCCTGTTTCAGGCATTGATGGTTGTCTGGTAGCTATTTAATAGTTGTTTCCCCTGATTTAGAAATGGTGGAACAATTTTATTGAGTTTAAAGAGCAGATTAAAGGACATCAAAGAGAAAAATAAAAGCAAATGGAAATAGACATAACGCATTGAATTACGTGGCTCACCACATCATCTGTGCCATAGGTGGCTAAATGTTCAATATAGAATGCAAACTATCAATTATGGCATCGAGAAACGTTCCAGCTTTTAATAGAAAACACAGAAATGAGACTGCAATTCATTTGCAATACAAGAATTTTAAATGGAGAATAAGATTTAAAATTACATACCTTGAATTGGCTGGAAAAAACTTGAACAGTGCCCTTGTGAAACGAATTGAAATCATGGTAAAAGAAATAAAAAACCCAGACATGGAGTGGAGCGCGCGGGACGGAGAAGCGATTAAATGGTTTAATGACAGTGGGTGGAAGTAGGTCGATTAAAAACGAAATAGTCACGGCAGGAGTATGTTAGATTTTATGGTTTACTTTCACCGTTACGGAGTAACAGCGTTACAGAGGAACTTGGAAGATTACGGAGGAGATGGGGGACGGAGCTGGGGAGTGGACCCCACAGTACCACACTAAGTGGTCAACGCTTAGTGTGCGATGTTTAAGCCACGCGCATTCCTCCTAATATTATTTCGTGCACTAGTCTAATTAATGGTCTCTGCAAGGTGGGAAGGGAAGATGGAGCTCTTAGGTTAGTAGCTAAAATGAAACATAGTTACTGCCCTCCAGATATTGTTACATATAACACTCTGATCAATGGTCTCTGCAAAGTAGACAGAGGAGATGAATCTTTAGAATTATTAGCGAAAGTGATAGAAGACAATCACTTTCCTAGTACACATACTTATAATGGTCTCATGAATGGCTTCTGCAAAGCTGGAAGAACAGGTGAAGCGTGCAATCTGTTTGTCAAAATGATGGAGCTTGGTCCTATGCCTAATACAGTGACTTTTAATGCAATTATTAATGGACTATGCAAAGATGGCATGATGGACAAGGCTTGGGATTTCTTCCATTATATGTCCACAAAGGGCTTGAAACCAGACGTGATTACTTATAATACTTTGATACGCGGCCAGTGTGAATTGGATGAGGTGGAAAAGGCTCAAAACTTAGTCAAAGAGATGCTAAGGAAAGGGTGCTCCCCAGATGTTGTTACCTACACCACTCTGATTGATGGTTTATGTCAGTGTGATAGAGAAAAGGAAGCGCTTGCCATTTTTTCTGAGATGCAAAGCAATGGATATTGCCCTGATGTAATTACATATACCACACTAATAAGTGCATTCTGTAGATTGGGAGACATGAACATGGTAGGAAAGTTAAAGAAGATGGCAGCAAGGGATTATGAAACCTGATGAAGTGACATAGACCAAAGCCATTGACGGTCTGTGCAAAGCAGGATATTTTTCTAGAGCACATTTGCTTATGGATAAAATGCTAGATGAAGGCTTGTCTCCCAATGCAACCACTTATAGCTGTCTGATGGATGCCTATTGCAAAAAATGGTGAAATAGAGAAGTCAGAAGGATTCTTAAGAAATGAAAGTGGTCGATATTGCCCTGAATTGTAGCCTATACCAAATTGAATTCTACTTTTTGCAAGGAAAACAAACTTGGCATGGCTTTGTCAGCGCTAAAAGATAAGAGGTGAAAGGATTTGGTTCCCATTGTTGTCACATATAATATATTCTTTGACAATTGTTGTAAAAGACATGATCTTGAAAAAACTTTTTGGATTATGGATCAAACGAAAAAAGAAAGTTGTGCTCCAAGTGATGCAACTGTCTGAAAACGTGCCTGGCTGATTAAATAAGTCAAACGAAAAAGTTAATAAACTTTGTAAATGATGATTCTTTATTATTTATAGGGCACCATAGCGCTCATGCCTGGACAATGAGTGCCAGCTATATTAAAATTGTTCTTGGATATTTATTCTTCCAACTATGAAAATTTATATCTATGTTCCATTTCAGTTTTTAATTATGTATAGAACAGTTCTTTTGTGCAAAGATTGATTGAACAGTTACTTTGATATCAATAATAACTAATTTTAGAATTGTACATCAAAATTAAAAATATAAGTGATAAGAATATGTATGTGTTATTTATTTATTTTTCTTTTGAGATTGTTGCCTGTTGTAATCACAATTATGCAGATTAAAATGAGTTTTAGCAAGAAACGTAGTTTGCAGGGTAAAAATGGACAGTTACGTATCTATCTTCAGAGAATCAAATATAATAGTTGCAGCAACGTGATTGTGATGGTAAAAATCAACATTTTTTCATGAAACTTGTAGTATTCTAGTACATTCATATTATGCAATCCTCTTTGCTTGAGGAGAAAAATGCAATATTGGAACCTACTATCTTTTCATAATCCAAACAAAATATTTAAGCAGCACTTCGATAATTACAGTATATCGGTCTATTTTGAATAGATTTAGGAATTTGATCCCATATATCCACAAAAAACATACCAAAAAGGAGACCTCAATCTTTTTATAAAAAACTTAACTATTCAGAGAAAACTGCATTTGACTGCAATAAGTTACTAGATCCGGTTACAAAAACAAATAATTCAAAACTAAGCAGTTGATATTTTTGCTGCTGAGAAACAACCTTTAGCAGTTGATCTTTTTGCTGCTGAGAAACAACCTTTCGCAGTTGATGTTTTTGCTTCTGATATTTACCTCAGGCCAGAGTAGGAAAGCAAATGAAGTCTTCAACTTCAACAAGACATTTATCCAGTAACAACTTCCCACTTCAACTTCAGCAAGACATTTATCCAGTAACATCTGCAGTGTGTGCTCTGTGCTCCATCCTGATGCTTCCAATATCCTTAATTCTACGTGTCTTGATTTGTTGACGAAAGAGCATGCAATACCCAGAAATACCTGCATTTGTTCATTGTCACGGGACTCCACGCTTATTCTGAACCTCTGTTTTACATCTTTAGCCTAGATACCATAGATGCCAGGAATAATGTCTTCTTCATTCCTACCTCTCATTGCTAATATCTCATATCCACAATGTTGATCTAATCATATTTCCATAGTTAAATGGCTATCATATATAACTGAATGTCTTTTTGCATGAACCATCCAATCTTATAATCTTTACTCTTTTTTGTGAAGATTATCGTGGAAGGACTTCATCGACAGCTGTTATAAGGAATCTTCTCACAAAATCCTCTGTAGATAGTTCTTATATCTGAGTCGTACCAAAGGCCTCTGGAAGGCTATTAGTTTGAAAGTACATCAAAAGAATAAAAAGAAATCTCCTAAGAGCGATTTTAGGTCAAAGATTTAAAATGTGCATATAGAATTTTAGTTAACTGAAAGCATCCATAACTACTGAGGAAGAGGGGAAAATAAGAAGGGGGGCTTAAAAGTTATGCCCAGATATGAAAGAGATGAGAAAAATTAGCACTTGAAATAATAATAGAGAGTATTTGAAGGATTTTTTTTTTGCAAAAAGAGGGGTAAAAATTTATTAAGACAGAAAGGAATACAACAAGGAGAGCTCAACAAGGAGCTCGATCTTGAGCAACAAGATCATCAAATTCTTGCACCATCTCAAAGGACAGTTGCCTCCTATCCCTAATATTCCAACCCGGATCATGACTAGATGCCCATTTGGCTAAACAATCAGCAGTTCTATTCCATTCACGAGGAATATACGTGAACCTAATGAACTGAAAAGAGGAAGAGAAGAAAAGAATCTGCTTAACAACAGTGGCCAGCTGCCAACTAACATCCTCAAGCTCTTGCGAAGAAAGCATGTTCACCACCACCTGGGAATCAGACTCACAGATAATCTTACTCCATCCCCGCAAGCAACACTGTTCCACAGCATATAAAATAGCCTAAGCTTCCATGAGATTGTTAGTATAATCACCCTTATGAACTGAGAAGAAAAATTTAACATCCCCAGAACTACAACGAGCCACTCCGCCAATACCAGCCGGACCAAGATTCCCACGGGAAGAGCCATCAGTGTTAATGTTCAGAACTCCACAGGGAGGAGGAGTCTAGTGCCCATCCCGGTTAACTCGACCCTTCCTCTGATGGTGAAGCTGCTTGGACATAGAAGGAAACCTATGAGCTGCAGCCCCATCCTGCAGATGAAAATTGAGGCGATTACAGATAGCAAGATCAACCGGATCCATACCCCCATCAAGCTCACACTTCACAAGAATAGTTTCCTGAAGAGAATGTGATATTTTCCACCAAAGATGCAAAACACCAAGCCGAACATCTTGGAATATGCGATGATTCCTCTCCAACCAGATATGCCAAAGCATGAAAGATGGGCCAGCAATCCAAGCAGCATGGAGAAAAGAAGACTTGGAGGGAGCAGTACCCAAGCGGGCCTAGAACTTAGGCAAAGAGGAAGCATGCCGACAAGAGCAACCCCAAGCGCGCCACCAAAGGTGCCATATCTGAGTAGAATAGGAGCAATAGAAGAACAGATGGGAGACAAACTCCTCTCCATTACCACACAAAACATAATAAGAGGGGCCCTGAAATCCACGTTTACAAATATTATCCCAGGTAAGACAACGGTTGTGAGCCACTAGCCACATGAAAAAATTGCACTTGGACCAAGAAACTTTATTCCAAACTTGCTTCCACCAAGGGACCTCAGCATCCCCAAATAATTGTCTAGTTATCTCCTGATACCCAGCAGAGACATGATATTTACTAGACAAGGTATCGCCCCAAGCCAAAACATTTGGACGAAGCAAAGAAGAACACTCTCTAGAGGCCAAAATTTGAGAAAGCTCCTGACGATCCATGTCTGTACCTCCAGGAGGCCAATCAGAAGAATGCTTCCATTTGTAACCAACAATAGGTCCCAATTGATAAGGAGTCTTGTAATGAGCCACTTTATCCCATCCAGCGGCAAGAAAAGAGTCACAAAGAGGCTGAAGATGAGGGTATATGGATAAAATGGAAGGGAATCCATCCCAAGCATCAGACCAAAACAAAACCTAAGAACCTCCTTTACATATCCAAAATAGACCCCTCGTTACCAACATCGCACCTGTCTTCAAAGTATGCCAAACCATTGAGCCACGACCTTCAAGAGGAAGTGCAGAAACGGAGCAAGGATCAACACCATGAAAATATTTATGAGTGATAATATGAGCTCAAAGTTGGTGTTGTCCAGAGCACCATCGCCAATAAAGTTTAGCAGCCAAAGCTTGACTACTCAATAGAGCAGATCGAAGACCAAGACCACCATCCTTTTTAGGCCTACAAACAGTTGCCCAATTAACCAAGCTCCATTTAGTACTATGCAAATTACCACTCCAAAAGAATTGTCGAGAAAGAGCATCAAACTCCTTGAGAAAGTAAATAGGTGCAGCGTGAACCATGCTTCGATAAGTAGGAAGAGCTTGGATAATAGCTAGAAGAAGAGTAACCCGGGCAGCAGTAGAAAGCCATCTATGAGTCCAATGATTTACCTTATCCTAAAGCTTGGTAATCAATTTTTTCCAGAAGAGACGTGGCTGCCTGGAAATAGCAATAGGGATGCCAAGATAAGTCAAAGGAAGTGATCCTATCTGAAACTGTAGGATACCAACAATCCTATGCTGAATAGAATCAGGAGTGTTAAAAAAGTAAATGGAATATTTGTGCTCATTAACTTTCTGGCCTGAAGCTGCCAAATAGATGTCCAAAGCATGTTGAAAGGCTTCAGCTTCCTTGATTCTAGCAAGAACAACAAGAGCAGAATCATCAACAAATTGAAGATAGGAAAGAGAAGGTAAGCCATTACCCCACCGCCAGCCTTGAATAGAATTTTGGGACACTTGATGCTTAATGAATCTGCCCAAGCTTTCAGCCACGATGATGAATAGATATGGGGAGAGAGGGTCACCCTGGCGGAGGCCTCTAGAAGCACCAAATAGTTGTGAAGGTTGACCATTAATAAGAATAGAAAAAGAGGCAGAAGTAACGCAACTCATAATCCAACTCACCCAGTCAGAGCTAAATCCAAAAGAAAGAAGAATACTCCTTAGGAAGCTCCATTTAACTCTATCGTAGGCCTTAGCCATATCCAGCTTAACAAACATGGCTCTCTCCCTTGAAGTAGCCATAGAGTGAATAGCCTCAGTAGCAATAACCACCCCATCCAAAATTTGTCTTCCAGCAACAAAACCACCTTGTTCTTCTGAAATAATAATGGGAAGCCACATTTTTAGTCTCTCAGCAATCAGCTTAGTAATAACTTTGTAGACCACATTACATAAGGCAATTGGTCTAAAAAACTCCAATTGATTAGCACCCTCTCTCTTAGGAATAAGAGTCAAGAATGTAGAGTTCAAAGCTCGAAGCATCTGCTTGCTAGCATAGGATTCTTTAACCACCTCCAACAAATCATGATTAATGATGTCCCAAAATTCTTGAAAGAATTCAACTGGAAAACCATCAGGACCAGGAGCCTTCCCCTTAGGCATGCCAAAGACCACCGCCTCCAGCTCTTCCAAAGAGATAGGACGCATGAGATAATCATTCATTTCTTGAGTGATAAGGGAAGGAATACAGGACAAAATAATATTTTCTTCATTATCAGCAGGAGGAGAGTCCTCAGAGAAGAGGGTAGAGAAGTACGAAATAGCCTCCTGGAACAAAGCTGGCAAGGAATTCAGTTGGATACCTTGAGAATTAACCAAAGAGGAGATAGTGCTCTGATTCCGGCGAGATTGCACTGTTTTATGGAAAAAGGCAGTGTTTCGATCACCTTCCTGGAGCCAATCAACTCGAGCCTTTTGCTCCCAAAAAATTTCCTCTCGAAGTTCCCATTCTTCTAGAGCTCTAGAAGCAAGGGATTCAGCCTGGCCAAGATCCTCCGAGAAACCTTGATCTCTAATCTCCCTTGTGATGACATCGAGATTTTCTTGAGCAAGCCTCTTCATAAAGTGAAGATTCCCAAAGCATTCCCTATTCCATATCTTGAGCTGCCTTTTAACATATTGAAGCCTTTTAGAAAATGAGAACATTACAGTACCATATGTAGGGGCACCATCTTTCCACCAACAAAAAACAAAATCATGAAGAGAGGAGTCACGAAGCCACATCAACTGGAACTTAAAAGGAGGATGCTTCGGAACATAAGCCCCTATAGCGGAAAATTTGATTGGCCAATGATCTGAACCCCTCCAATCAAAGATTTCTGAAGAGATAGTAAGGGTGCCACTAACCCAGAAGCAAGAAGCAAGAAATCTATCTAGACATTCTGAGATAGCAGCAACACCAGTCCTGCGATTATTCCAGGTATAGAGACCATTAGAAGGCTTAACATCAGAGAGATGCAAAAGAGATATATGTTGCCGAAGAAGAGTAGAAGAAGGCCCCAATCTAGCCAAACCACCATGCTTCTCCTCCAGACTTAAAACTGAATTGAATTCCCTTGCTAACACCCAAGGATGATAAGGATGACAATTTCTAACATATTGAATATGTTCCCAAAGTTCCTCCTTTCCCACAAGATCAATAGCTGCATACACATTAGTAACCATGATTACCTCTCCTGAGTCTAGAGCAGAAGCTACCATAGAGAGAGTTGAGTGAGAAGACATCCAACCAAGAGGAGAAATTTTTTGAGGATCCAAAAATATAGCTAAACCACCCGCACTGCCTGTTGCCCCAACACATTGGCATTGGCCAAGAGACCAAATACTAGAGGCATGTTGGACCATAGACTCCACAGAGAGCTTAGTCTCTTGGATACAAAAAACATCAGGGCTATGATCAACCACCAAGTTATGAATAGCCTTTTGTCTAGGGATGCTATTCAACCCCCTTACATTCCATGAGAGAATAATCATCATTGGGTAGAATTGGGAAAATGAGAATCCAAAGGTTTCACTGAACTAGACTCAATCAATATATCTCCTGTGAGTTTAATCTTCTCTTGGTCTGTTTTGCACCCACTCCTTAGAGGAGGAGTAGAAGAAGCCCGCTTAAAGGGTCGAGACATCAACCCCAAGGGGAGAGGAGAACCCTTGACCTTACCTGATGGTAGCACATCCTTAACCAAGTCAGCTAAAAAAACATCATTATCCTCCAACACTGCAGGAGTCACTAGAGCCTCTATCACAGGAGCTACAGGGACCTCACAGTTCTGATATACTACAACTTGGGATGCCCCACAAGCATCATTAGGAACAGATCTCTCATCTGGGCAAACTGGATCAGAAGAGATAGGAGGAGGAATACCCTCCTCTAGAACCATACTATCCAGCACCTCAAAGCGGTTAAAACCTGAATCAGATAATCTTTCTTTCAAAGGCCTCTTTTGACCACAGCACTTAGCACGAGGGCAAATAGGAGTAAATCCATCCTTATCCTGCATTTGAGCCTTACCCTTACCTATAGCATCTTGCGAATTCATCCCCTTGGTAGTATTAGCCATTTGAGATTGTCCTTTCCCTGTAGTATTTGCCAAACCACCAGTATTGCCAGCTGTAGAACCATCCACTCCTTTGAAACTTGAGTTACGGGGGCACTGACGCAGTAAATGACCATACTCATGACAAATCCGCCAACGGAAAGGGAGAGATTCATAATCTAACTGCCACACCCAAGAAAAATCCCCCATACAAATTTCCAAAGAATCTAGTAATGGGTTATTCAAATTAATTTCAACACAAATTCTAGCATAAGAAATAACCTTTTTATCGAGGGATTGATGTGCGATTGCAACCGGCTTCCCCAACAAAGCAACAATTTGTTGAAGGATGTCTTCACGCCAAAATTCCAAGGGAAGATGAGGCAAGCAAACCCAAACTGGCACTGTTGAAGGGAGATCCTCAGCAGAATTAAAACCTGAATGCCAAGGTTTGACAAATAACCCCACAAGGTTGTAGAAATAAGGGCCTCCTTCAAAAACACGATCCCGATCAGACATGCAAGAGAATACAACAAAAAAAAAACTATTCCCCGCCAACATAATCTCCATATCGCCTTCCACCTGCCATGAGCGGCGGATCCATGCCTCAAGAGCGGATAGGGAAATCCGGATTCCAAGAAATTTGCATATCAAAGCATGCTTGGTCCAATAATCAATGTCCTCCATTACAGCCGTTGGAGGAATAACCAGAACAGGGTGATCATGGCTATGCAGAAAACAACCATTAACTTTTTTCAGCTTGGAGCTCTCCCTTGAATAAAACGATTCAGATTGCATTGCATGCATAGTTGGAAAAGAGCCATCTGTTCTCACCAACGGAGAAGAAATCCCAGGCCCTGCATGCCATTGGCTTCATAGATAAAATAAGAATATTTCTTTGAATATGAAGTCTTATTGTAAAATTTGAATTTCTATCTAGAAAAGTATAATAACTTCATTTTTCAAACTATGAACAATGTCTTCTTATTGTACGAGGACCCTGAATGTGTGGCTATGTTCTTGGTTATAGTCTAACTATTAACATGAGCATTAGGTAGTGGTAGATTTTGACAACTATCAAAAGTTTCTTCTTCAAAACTACATATTTCAACAATCCTTTCTTTCCATGTGGTAATGCTAAAACCGTTGTTAATAATTGGCACGATTGAAGAATT
Source organism: Cupressus sempervirens (assembly GCA_028749045.1). Lineage (NCBI taxonomy): Eukaryota > Viridiplantae > Streptophyta > Pinopsida > Cupressales > Cupressaceae > Cupressus > Cupressus sempervirens. The sequence goes on along the minus strand of CM053787.1, from coordinate 678,612,043 downwards.
CATGTGGGAAAGTATTCAATCAATGAAGATATTTCCTCCAACGAACATGTAAAAAAAATTCACCCCCACATCCATATATTTGAAATATCATCATGATTTTACTTACAAAAAAATACTGGTAGATACAAATTGATAGTTGCCCCAGGATTGGGTGGATTTTATTGTAAATCCCATAAATTAATAGAATTCAAACATCAAACACGAAAAATATGAAGATACGAAATTAGAAGTAAATCGCTTACAACTTGCATATAATTTAAACATTACAATATGGTGATAGGAATCAGGAGAGTTGAGCACATATAATAAAACTGAAAACTAAAATTTGAATACTATTTCTTGTTTCTTGATGGTTGATTTCTTTTGAGATTGTAGATACAATCATTTGTATTTTAGAAAATGTCTAGCTTTTAAGTGGAACGGGAGAAGATCTAATCATTTAGTTTTGTGTTTCTGGAATTTTTAGATACATTTTCACAGCAGTCTATAGGATCTTGTGGCAAGTACTAAGCCACTTTGTGGCACTTGTTAAAGGTAGGTTGAAACAAATTGAAATCTTAGTAGTACTTGTCGTAGGCTAAGTACTATTGTGACACTTTTTGAATTTCATGCATTAAGTAGCAATTAATTTTTTTTCATTTCTACCGTTAAAATAATCATTTTAAATTTCTATTATAAAATTAATAAATTGCGCACAATATAGATGCAAGATTTTTAACTTTATAATTTTTACAAAATGTTTTTCTATAATTTGATTGGACGAATCAATTTCACTGTTATACGAACAAGATTTCATATATTTAAAATCATAGTACTTCTTAAAAACATTTTTTGGAAGATATGTTTTTTATTAATGATTTATTAATGTAATTATTGTCATTCAATTAAAATGTTAAAACAATGATATATACTTTAATATTATATGACATTTTAAGAAATATTATTATATATTATTATATTATAAAAATATTATTATCCTATCTTATAATTTCTTTATAATATAATACTAACATCCAAATAGAAAATATATATCAATAAACATATTTATAAATAAAACTAAATTAATAATACTTTATAATTAACAATTGATAATTAGTTATATAATAATTTAATAAAAATATATTTATTAGTGTAATTATCAAAACCATAACTATATAATACTTTTATTACTTTAAATATTTAATATATTATAATAATAAATTAAATTAAAATTAAGTTTATACTAAAGCAAGCACTAAGTCACTCTGTGGCACTTGTTTTGTATTTTGTATTTGTAGATCATTAGTTGTGATATAACCATATGTTGCTCTAAATCATTTCTCCTTCACAAATCAATTGTCAAACAATTCTTTTACTTTAAAAATCTAAATTTTAATTGGAGGTTGTCTACACAGAAAAATATTGTAGTCCTTCTTGCCATTCACACACAATAATTGGTCTTTCAAGGTGAACATGGAAGAATTTTAACATGCCCTCTTAACCACCATAGATATTTTTTAATTCTCAGCCAGCTGGGTAGGAATGTACACAATGTATTAATTTTACAAGGAAAACAACTAAGCAGTGTAAAATTAATTGCAAGATGATCATACTTTATTTTTTTCCTCACACAAATATATTTAAGGAGAATGAGTTCATACGGTGTGTGATTGGTAAAATATTAGTCTAAACATAAGAAATATAAAAGATAAAAATGTATTTAAAAAAATGAATAATATAATGTGGAAATAGTAAGAATTCGCTAAGAATATAAAATTAAACTTAATAAGGAAAACAATGGATCAATGTTAAATTAATTGCAAGATGATGAAATGTTTCTTTTTCACACAAAATATATTTTTACAGATATATTTTTATTTTTATACTTTTAGATCTATTTTATTAAAAGAGACATTTATGAATTAAATATTGTATTTGGAGCAAGAATACTAGATATTGTAATACCCAAAATATATATACTAATGCTAAAGGCACATTTAGATTTCCTATCAAATTTTGGCATAACTATATAAATATATAGCATACATCTTTGACATTAATGTCAAAAAGGGGGAGAAGATGTAAAGGGAAGAAGATATGCTATAAAGCACACAAAAGGGGAGAAAATGTATATAGCAAATGGAAGATGTGAAAAGATGTAAAGTATATTGTATATATATATGTATGGGGGAACATTATCATATTATATATGTATAGATACTCAGAGATACATCTATTACAAAAGAAATTTTGTAAAATCCCAAAACAGAGTACTCTACGAAGTTGGAGAGAGAAGATGCTGAAAAAAAAGTGTTCTTGAACTTTTTGAATTTAGTCTTGTTTGATAAGTGTTTTTGTGATCACTAATGCCAAAGGGGGAGATTTTTGACATTATAGTCATGTTTGTTATTAGTGACACATACTTATTCAGATTGTAAGTATCTACCGAGTGTATTGTATAGTTAACAAAGTTAACCAAGCATTTCAGACTCTATTGAGTTCTACAGTTGCTACCAAATTCAAGGGATATTATTTAGTTCGCACTGAGAAGTTTCTACCATGATGGTGATCATCAATGTAAACCAAGTTTCATAAGGTTTACTGAGTTCCTCAATGCAAATTGAGTTGTGCAGTGCTTACGAAGCTCATCGTTGCAGTGATGTGAATCCAATGTTAACTGAGCCACTCAATGTTAACCAAGTGATTCAATTTATACTGAACTTGTAGTGATAGCATTTACCAAGCTATGTAGTGTGAATCAAGTGATTCAGTTTATATGCTGAGTTTCAGAGTATTCATCGAGTCACCAATGTAGACCAAGTTTTGACTACTTGCAAGTGATCAGTATGGACTGAGCTTCTACATCTACCGAATGCATGATGATGTCGAGCATTGACTGTGGAAGCCGAGTATCAAAACCTCACCGAGCTAGTCTTCAAGACCTGAGTTCCTGTAGTTGGGCCAACTTTGTGTATTGTAGCCGACTTGGTTGATTTGTAAATTGGATTGGAATATATGTAATGTATTGTATAACATCCTATATATCATATGAAAGTAATATAACAAGCAGAGAAGAGTATAAGTGTGAAATATAAGACTACAATAGTATAAGGAGCAGCAAAAATTTATCTATCACAAGAAGGTGATCATTACACTCAAAGGAATCTCATTCAGCAAACCAAGTTGCAGATTAGAGATCAGCCACTATTTCATCCTAATAAGTGGATCAGTTAAATGCTTTCACAAGGTAGACTTAACAATCTTTAGTAAATCTCTTTACTGAGTGCACACTTTAGTGTATCTTTGTAAATCCTTTTGCAAGGTGGACCTAACAGTCCTTATTGCTCCTAATAGGGCAGATCATCAGAAGTGATCATTATAAGCCTTAATAGGCCAAGTTTTTACTACAATACTAAAGCTTGTGGGTATCATCCCCACCCTAGTTTTACTTTCTATTTGGAAGGTTTTTGGGTCACCATATTATGTGTCAAAAGTGTTGTGAATTTTTAAATGCTTTCAATTTTTCATGCATGCAATTAGATCAAAATATACATGAAGGATTAATTGGTAATAAAGGATTATGTTTATCAGTTATTGATTCACTCCTCCCCTCTCAGTAACTTAGTCTATCATATATATTTCCAACAATGGTCAATATTGTAAATTTATATATATAATGCGACGATGATATTATGGTAATATCTATAAATTTCACTTGCATGCATGCATACCTAGAGAAAATATAATGATAAAAAGGAATTATACATACTCTCAAGTTACACATGCATATAGATATGTGTATATGTATATACAATTATAGGTAGAATTCAATAGCACGATACTTTAATTTATATATTTATATATTTGTTTTATACCGTGAAAAAGTATTATCTTTATGTTTTATTATGACTCCATATCAATGAGTGGTTCCACCTTCTTATAAACATCAAACTTCTAAAATTTGAAATTATGAAGTTCTTGTAAATGATATTGAGCTCTTTCTTGTAACTGGAAGCATGGGTCTTCCTTCCCCGTGATTGAAGGATTATTCCTTTTATTCACTTCCTTCTTATCATTTGATTACTCTAAGCCAAAGTATCTACTCTTCTTTATGTCCATATTTTGGAACATATTACCATACTTGATCTCCATTGTTGGGCCATGTTGGTGGAAGAAACATCGCATGGAGTTGTTGCCTCAAGATCATGACAACATTTTAGTTTTTTTTCTCAGGTCATGAAATATTTTGCAAATTTTTTCTTATTTCATGCTATGCCTTTTTCAATGCAAAATTCTCTTTATATATCACTGTCAAATGAAGGAATATCATGGTCATGAGCTTGGTTATGTATATTGGTCATAACCAAGGCTCAAACATAGTAAGAATTTATGAGAAACGTCATCCTTGCTCATTCTCTATTTATAACTAGTTTCTTATTTTATGCATATCAAGTGCATACTTGTAGGGACTAAACTAATATAGTTCCTATTGGCTTCTAATTTAACAGTGATTTTAACTTCTAGGATAGACCTCTAGATGTGTTTATTTGGTACAAGTCCAAAGCATACATCTGAATCGATACAAAGAAAATTAAACCCTTATTTCTCCTACACTCACTCAATAATAGAGGTATGCAGTAGTGACTTACAAAACCTATGAGATCCACAAGCTGGGTGAGGGTATCCTTTCAACTCCTAAATAGAAAGGGAAAATGGACAATTGATATTTGATTTTGAATCAGCAAAACCCCACATATGTAGCAACAAGCTGAATTTATCCTATAGTCGATCAGTGCACTATCCATTGGGTATTCTATAAATTACAACATACATCTAGGATATCAGAGATATATCTCATACATCAAGATATCAGATCTATCTTATCACTTTGTGAAACAAATATCAATGTTCAATCTAAACCTCATACTTATCAGATATCCTTCTCATGAAATCTGCAACCCTATCAAAATATATCAAGCATTTACTTGATTCTTTGAACCAAAAGAAAAACACATCAAGATATACAACTCAGAACGAGATGTAATTGGACCTATGTTCTTTGTCCATAGATCAAAAAAGTTTGCAAATAGTAGATGTAAGAGACAAGACTTTAGAATGAAACTAAATAAATTTTTGCTTTTTGTATTCATTCCTTTGAAACAAGTACATTCAAGATACATGAAAGACTCATAAACACACCAATAGATTAGAACTATATCTTTATTTTTGTTGTTCATACAAGATAAATACTAAGGAGAATGGTGGAATCATCGGTAGAGCTTTGCTCAATAGTCTAGAACCAACAACATCCAACCTAGGTGGTATCACAACTATGAAAAATCTTCAAAAGCTTGGAACCAACCTTGTACAATGAGAGAAGAAAGAAAGATATAGAAGGGAGAAATCTTAGATCTGATCTGATTATGACATTTGTCCACTTGAAATTCTTCCATCAACTAAAGCTCAGCCTCTATCTTCTCTCTATAATTGAAAATTGGGATCAAATCCCATCATTATGCATAACAAACTCTGAAAATATCTCTCTAAATGATGAGAAAACCCCTTTTCTGATAAAATATCTGATTTGTTGAAAAAGGTACCAAAACCCCTACCAAACTAATTTGGAGGAAAAATAATAATGTTAGGATGAATCTCTCCAAGTTTGGCGCATACCCATCTAACTGATTAGCCAAAAACTAAATCTAAACTGTGTACACTAGGATGCAGTTGAAAAAGAGTACCTTGGACAAAATTGATCATTAATGCTTCCCATTGCTACTTCTCACTGATATCTATGTATAATTAGATAACATATTTGAAAAGTAGATGTTGATTCTTGACGATATATGATAAGCCTGTATTAGCCTTAGAGAAATGTCCAAGGCAACCATTTAATGTTGTAGGTTCAAAATTGGTTTACAGGCCTTGAAATTTTGCAAATATTTTATTTTAAAGCTAAAGATGAAACTATATGATAAAATTAAGTTTCAATTTTAAAAACCTATACATTCATTTCTGAAAAATGAATAAAATAATTATTTTTAATATCTTTGAAATTTCTCCCAATTTTCACTTCGGGTCAAACCTAGTTGATCAAGCATTTGACATGTGGTGTTCTTAGATTAGCTAGCTCTGCACAATTACTGATGACATGTTAGCACACCTGGTAGCTCTACCATATCATTGCCACTTGTCGATATCTGATTTGTCAAAATTTTCCTACTCATCTACTCGTAGGTTTGGTGCCACATATCACCATTTCATACCTTGGTACCTTCACGACCTCAAACCTTAACTTCAAGTCAACTGCAATGACTAACCAATAGTTGTTAGTCACGTAGACAACCACTAGCACTTATCTGCCTTCTTAACTGTTGACCACATGACTAAATGCTAGTCGTGTGGTCAAAATTGCCAGCCCAAAATTGCTAATCAGACTACTGAACATGGAAAACTTCCAATCAAAACCACTTCATGTGGTCATAACCGCTAATCATTAACCTCCAACTTTACTCCCAATTGCACAATCATCGAGCTCGTCTCAGGATGTGTGACACGTGTTGCAATTTTTTTCAGTCATCGATCTTGAAATCCATGCCACATGGCACTTTGTTACTAGTCTAGTAGTCTCGACGTCATCCCTATGTCATGTGTTTGGTCAGTCAACATTTGTTTCTAACATGTTAGGATAGTTGTTTGGGACCCACTCGCCAACAATGTGGCTCAAAAGGCAGATGCCTTTTATACACTTGAATACAATGCATTGTCATATAAATACCATTTGTAAGGCTTGTCGACAAGCAATGTGGGATATTGGCCCTCACTACATCTATGCAAAATAATCGTAAAATGTGAAGATGTCCTCTGATTTATAAATCATAAATGCCAAAAATAATAATTTAAAATCAGTGGAAAGAAAACTATTATTCTTTTTGTGGATAGAGGAATGCGGATCTCATTTATTTTCATTCATTCTTCTCTATATCCTACACACATTACAGGCTGGGATATGGACGTTTGGAAAATCTACATCTGCTCCACTATGTACTTCCATGCAACTGGCCTTTTGTGCAATCGGTTATGCAATTAAATTTGATAATGCATGTAGACAATTCACCCAGTTATGGTAATGCGCACAAAACTCATCATTGTGTAGACACTTTTTCCATTCTAATGGTAATGGATGGTTGAAAGGGACAATGGTAGCACTCTATCCGATCTCCTGCATTATGTCGGGCATGGTCAGCCACTTCCTCTCTATTTCCTACAAATCAAAAGACCGATGCAAATGGGTCTTAGTTCTTTGTCCTTAAACCACATAAGATTGTAGATTACAGATATAGAGAATGAGAATCAGAATGAAACTAAGAGATCCTTGCTCATGTGTATTCATTTCTTTGAAACTATACACTCAGATGCATGAAATTAAAACATAGAAATGCCTAACATATTAGAACTAGCTATATTATCTTAACTACTAATGTGCATACAAGAGAAATATGCTGAATAAAATGGTAGAATCATAGCTCTGGATCTAACAATGTGGTCTCGCACTGAAAATTGCCAACCCTTACAATGGATGAGAAAGAGAAAGATATAGGGAAAGAATGGAATCTTTGATCTGATCTAGAAGTGACATGTATCCACTTGAATCTCCATTTTTTGCTGTTGAAAACATCTCCCATCTTTCTTCCCATGAGATCTGATATGGTTTTAATTATTATCTTGTAACAAATCCAAAATATCTCTTCCTTAATGATGAAAACCCTTCTATTACTAAAATATCTTAAATGCACCATAAAATGTTGATAAATTCCCCATTTAACTAACTCAAAGGTGACCATAGCTACCTTTCTATTATCTTTTACATACATTCTGCTCATTACTCTGCTAGAAATCACATTTGAACTTGAATACCTGAATGCGGTTGCAAATTGGGAATCTGGGAGAAAACCTTTTATAACCTAAACCAATGGCTTCTTGTGAAAAAACAAACTCCAAAAATGGAAAGTTCATATTCTCCTAGTTCTGGCAATATATAATATTTCTATATTAGCCTCTTAGAAATGCCTAAAACCTTAATTTGAAAAATATACCCATGCTATGGTTCTCTGTAGTTTGCACTTCTATTTAAAAAAAAAAAAAAAAAAACTCTAAAGTTTAAACATTAGCTTATTTCCTTTTTTGAATTTAAAAGCTCTATACGTGCTTTTTGAGAAAATATTTTAAAAATCATATTTTCAAAACATTTTTAATTTTTCCCTCACCATGCATTTTGGGTCAAACCCACTTTTACTAGGCTAACATATGTCACCATCTTATTGGTCAACTTTTGCATTGCCACCTACCACTGGGTGACATGTGGCACCCTTTGATTGGTCCTCTTGTTACTACTAGGTGGTAGCTTCTCATTGGCTGCTTGACCATCCAGTCAACTACCACATCATTGCTCTATATACAACTACCACATCATTGCCATGTGGCACTTCATTATTGGTCCAAGAGTTGCTCCTGCCATGTCACCATGGACTGGGGCCCACTGCTACATGGCGCCTAGGCACTTTACTACATAACCTATCTTCCTCACATCTCCACAATGCAGGAATGTGCCAACTGTTGGATCTCATCACAGAGCATCCACGTGTCACAACTTGGTTGGTAAGAGATTCCTCATCAGCGTTGTTTTGTCAATGTGCTGGGTCAAAATTTACTTTCCTCCAAATTTGACTGGGTGGGATCCACCACGTACAAGTTTGGGCTTCCAAAAGCCATTTGTCTTGTAGACATTATGCTTATTGTGTGGTTTAGTATTTAAAGATCAAAAGAAACATCCATATTACAAATGTGGGATAAAAGGGTTTGATTTAGAGCAGATGCCTTCATGTTTTAGTTCAAGATTACAAGAAAAGAGTAATTCCAGCGACACATACAGTAATTCTATCATAGAAAGATTGCCAAGCTGCTTGTTTATGATGGGGACACAACCCAAGCATAGAATGGACACAACAGGAAAGGGAAAATTTTATTTACTATGTAAATATGCTATTACATGCAGTACAGAGAAAATGGACTTCAAAACATGCCCTATGGACTTGCAATAGTATGAATCAGGAGATAATTTCTTCTCCCAGTTCCTTCTCTCAAACTCCACTCTGAACTGCCTTTTACAATGCTAGAAATGTTCTTAAATAGACCCCAAAGAGTTAAGGATTAGGAATACATTCTAGAAAGTGCTAGTTGGCATCCACCGACCAAATAGAAGGCTCCAGAAGTTGCATTAGAAGTCGGCACAAAATTAGAAGAGTCTAGAAATGGTAATCGAACTTTCGGGAGGTATAACTTTTGAACTGTAGCTCCGATTGACGCACCGTTTACATTTTCAAAAGCTCTCGAAGTGTTCTATAGCCCTATGGACCAGCTTTGCTCATCCCCCATTTTTTGGCCCTATATGAGGTCATTTAATTCCCTGAACCTGACTTTGAAGCATTCTTAGGAGGTCTCCAGAAACTGAAAAACTGCAATAACTTTCAAACCATGGAGACTTTTGACTTGATTATTTTTCTAGAATGCTCTAAATTATAGTTACAATCATCGTAAAAATTTACACCTTCTAGTTTACCAAAATGATGGCTCAATTACATACTCCTATTTTTTTTGGCATTTACACATCCCAAGGTGCTCAAATACTCTAACCTAGAACATCAATAGTGGAACTATGAGAGTTGGAACCTTTATTTAACCCAAATGGGTATCCAGAAATGAAAACACATGAAATAGAAACTAAGTCTAAGTACATTTTTTTGGGTGACACAGGGTTGCCCTTATACCTTTGGATGCTCCTACATTAGTTTATACGTTTAAAAACATGATAATATAGATCCCAAACCTGAGTAAGTTCAACTTCTTTTCCAATTTTTTGATACTTTGAACAACACTTGTGAGCCTCCAACAATTCTCATTTGTATGCCTGAAAAAATGATATCTCTTTCAATGTATCTGGTTCCTATTCTAGCATTGCATGTCGGGGCTCGAGAACATTTAACATTCCTTCAATATTATGCTTTCCAAAATACAAACAACTAGCCTCTTCTAGTGCACTTTATCAAAAACTTCTTGAGTGGCCTCACTATGCAATGTGGTTATAGATTTGCATGCAACCAATAACAAATACATAAAAGCTTGTGGATGCCCTCTCCCACTTCACACCAAAAGTGACTAAATTAGTTTTCTCATTGCAGGCATGTTTGAATAGATTCTTGCAATTATTTGAGGCAACACTACCAACCAGGTCTCAATATTCACATTGTTAAATCCATCATATGGTTGAAATAAAATGGTTTCAAATTTGAAGTAGCAAATGTGCCACTCACTCCTACCATCTTGTCCTCTGCGGTCTTCTTTTAGATCATTCTTTGCCATAGTCTGAATCAGGGAATATACTATATGCTCTACATCAAGTGAACTTTCAACTTACCTGATTTCATTGAACACAATTTTTTGTAATAGCTATGGCATTCTCTGACACTTTGTTATATGTCAAAGCATAATCTAATGACTTGATATAAGGTTCAACATCTCCTATCTCAACACTTCCAAACAAATTTTTGATGATGATCAGAAAATTTGGTAAGAATTCCTTCATCTTGCTTTCTTTATTTTTATGGAAATGATCCTTTGACTTGAACATAGCTTCATTGTCACACATGAGTAGACAATAGATGACCTCTATATCTTCCAATGGGCAAGACAAACATAGAGAAATTTTAATCCACCATTGGCTACTTCCTTGCGTTAGCTCCTTCTGCCATTCTCCAATGCACATCTTTCAGTGCTTTGAGATATTCTTCTTCTTCTATGGTGCTCTCCCACAGTGTTTTGAGTTGTCCATAGTGGATCTCTAAATAATGCAAATTTTGAAAAAGAATCCATGAAGGAATACTTGAATGTTTTGTTGAATTTCCTTTTATCTTGAGCCATAGCAAGGGAACTGACATCTTGAGATAATTATTGGATTGGTCTAAAAATAATGTAACTTGAGAATCCATAAGCTTGTCAAAAGTGGAGTGGAAACACCTAACATTGGTTTTAGTGAGGACATTTTTGAAACCCATTAAAACATCAACTGTGGCACCTATGGGGTTTGATATATTTGAATGCAGCATTGTTGCATTGTTGCAGAGGGCTACTCTATGACATTTCCCCTTCTCTCACTTAATTTTCCTTGTGCATTAAAATTTCATTTTCATTCTTGCATAAAACAATGGGTCTATTCTCCAATATATTTTGTTCCACATGCTCTATCATCTTTCTGATTATAGAGCTCTCTTACTCACAAAATTAAAAAAGGATAATATGTTCAATGGATTGAATTTCCATCATTCTTGAGCATATTACCATGTTGGGTTAGAGAAATACCTGAGGTAATTAGTAGTTATGATATCAATAATTTTAGTGACATATCATAAACTACAACATGACATTGTTTGAAGCTATTCTTTGCATTGATGAGGACATTCATTACCTTTGAACTCTTCCCAATTGGTTGCTATACTTGGGATTAATCACTATCTTAATTGTGAATTTGTTATTTGTATTTCTAATTGTTGCCATTAAAGTGATTGAGATTGAAGAATTCATCTCGAATTTCCCCTTATTTCTGATTTATAGTAGCTCACTCCTAAAAAGTACAAATTTGCAATCTGCTGAAATTAGTCGGGCCCCAAAGTGGGTCTGGCTAAAAAAAAATTCATTTCCAAAACACTGAACTATCAAATTAATCCGTTAGTCACCAAAAAATAATTTGAAACAAATTTGACCACTGGAAACAAATTTGAAACTCATTTTACATCTTTCTACAAATTGTTGACTTTGTGCTAGGAGGTCCTTTGACTGGCTTTAAAAACTAACAAAAAATTCAGACCGGGCCCTAAGATCTGATATATAGCTTCTTTGTTCCACATTCTCATACCCTATTGAATCTCGTCTCATGGAGAATTCTCAATCAAAAGATATTGACTATCAAAGTTGCCTTCTCAAAACTGCCTACAAGAAAACATGTTAGAAAACAATAAATCACATTCTGAATTGGCTCTGAAAATAGGGAAAATTGACACTGGGGGTTATGAAAACTAGGGCAATGTTTCATTGTCATGAGGATAATATGAATCTATGATTAGGGATCATGTCAAATAATGGGGCGAGAATAGCGAGCAGTCAAAGTAGGCTACTCAAAATTTGCAAATTGGACACACTGGTAGAAAAATGGTTTTTGCAAATGGAATGGACCTAGGGAAGTGTGTAGATGGATTCATCAAAACTTGAAAAATGGCAGACTTAAAGATTTTTTAGAGTACAACACAATGTTACAATCCATTTGATCTCACCTATCACAGATTCATAGACATGACATCATGAACAAGGGTACCGACCAATCTGCAGTTTGACACTAGTAAAAAGTTATAAATTGCATTCAGAATCGCATTAAAAAACTAATCAAACGGATTCATCATAAGCTCAAAATTGAAACATAACAAGTCTATGACCTTTAGAGTGCAATGCAAAAGGATTTTTCTCATTTTGGTCAACTGGGCCAAAGTTATGACAAGTCAAAAAGGTCCTCCTAGAATTCAAAACAATTTGCATCAGCATGACAACAATAAATGACCAAATTTGAGGGATTCAAAACCTAGTCAAAACATATCAAAATGACTCAAAATCAGAAACATAGGCTATCTATTATGGATACTAAGCATTCCCAAAGTAGCGAGTCATGAAACATTTTGGGGTGTGAGATATTCAATTGAAAACATGGCCTCTTGTCACTGTTTGACACTTAGGCGAAAATGCGGATTTGGACATTGCTCAAAATGGAACATCAAAGGATTACTTGGAATGGAAATTTATCTTTATAGGATGAGTGAATATACTGAATTCAAGGTGTTAGAAACATTAAACACCTCTTAGGCCTCAAACAGACAACCAAGTACACATGCATTAAAAAGCACTTATAGGGCTTGATTTTTTGAATGGTACTCAAAATTAGGGCTTCAATTTTGAGTCCCAACAAGATGGGAAATGAATAATTTGGCACTGCCTTGGGATTCTGCTCCCCATCTCAATGATCATATGAACTTCATACTGCCTCTATTATTTACCCTGTCTTGGCAGTGATGAGTGAAGTAACTCATGTTTCTAGCCAACATGATGGAGGGTATTTGGAACAATCTCTTCATGTGCTTTAAAATTGGAAAGAAAATATCCCTTTTCTCTCTGAAATTCTACAATTAGATTAGGGAGGGACTAATGGTTTCTAAATTTTGGATTGGCTCTCAATCTTGCATTCAATTTGTCTTCCATAACATGGCCTCTCTTATGGATTCAAAATGGCTCCTATTGCTTGGAAACACAATTCTCTTAACATTGACTTCTACTTGTCTAATGGCCAACAATATTTGGAATATTTAAGGTAGTTTCTCCTACCTTGATGTTAGTGAAGATATTGTTTTCCCCTTTTTAAAGTTAAATAATGTTCTCTATGCCCAAGGTAGGAAACCAATGAAGCTCACAATACTTGGGTAAATTTTTTTTTAACTATTTCTATCAAAATTTCAAGAGCTATAGCTCCCTTTGATAGATTATCAATGAGTTGAATTCAAGAACATAGTAAACGCACACACACACATGCATGCACACACACACACACACACACACACACACACACACACACACACACACACACACACACACACACACACACACACACACACACACACACACACACACACACACACACACACACACACACACACACACACACACACACACACACTTTTACGAAAAAGTGGCTAAGGATCTCTCACGTACCCTTGGGTGTGGAGGTGAAATATACAATTTTAAAAAATAAACAGAAAAAAATTAGAAACACAAATTCTTCTTAATATTGAACAAAACATAGCAAAAATTGAGATACTTTAACAACATTAAAAAATAAAAAAAATTTAAAAAAAAACTAAAAACTTGGTGCAACAATTTCAAATAGTAATCAATGTCATAAAAAATCAACATGGCAGTTCACAAAGTAAACGCAAGGAACTGAGTTCAAACCCAAAGTCTTGAAATATAATATGTAATGATAAATATATAAATGTAAATTCCTATGCCCAAAGTCTCAAAGAAAACAACATTCACATATTATTCTCACTTTCCACCGATCACTATTCAAAAAGGCTTAAAATAATACTACTATTAAGATTGTCTTATCTCTAACTAAAAGATAATCCCTTTGTTTTTTTTATGCCCCATCATATATAGTTTTAAAATCCAATAGCTCTCCATAAAAAACCCAACCATCTTGGTTACAAATAATTAATAAGCATAATTAATTAAAATAAATTTTAAAATAAGAAACTAGAAAGGATAACCACCGTACAACTAAACTTCTTCACCAAGTTTATCATCTTCCACCATGGCTTACTTTACCAAATTCTAGCTTTAGAAAGAGCTCATGAATTCTTGAACTACATGAGAGTGTGGATTCTTTAGGCTGAGAAAATTTGACCTATAAGCATCTTGCTATCACCTCAGTTCCTCGATCCTCCTACTTTATCTAGGCATGAGCTCCCTATTTAAGTACAACATAGATTCCACATTGGCCACAACAATGAAATCCAAAGGAGTATAAATGTCAATGTCCCTTATCTTGAATATGGTATCATGAAAACTCTTTGTTAAGGTCTCTAAATCTGTGTTTCCATCTTTGAATTATAGAATGCTAGTGAGATTGATTATATGCAAGTCCTTTAGTATCCCTTTATGCATCTCTATGATCTCACACTCGATCGAGTGCATCTCTTCTATGATAGTTTTATATAGGGAGTCTTTCCAACTCATGTTACTTTTCAAAATGAAAAACATGCATGGATCTACAATCTTCATGGGAATTTTAGAGAGAAATTTTACCACACCATATTTTTCTACTTCATGCACTTGGAAGACAATCATCTGGCATCAACTTGGATCCATTTCCCACACCAGAATGAGAGTTTTGACTTCCCAAAGTAGCACCTCTCCCTCTGCATATGTAGAGGTAAAATCCAAAATGAATCTTCCTTCCTCCTTTGTGAAAAATCCAACCCACTCATTTATCACCTCTAAAAGTAGTCTTCCCATTTGCATCTATCTGACTAACTGCTAACTGTCAGAGGAGTTGGGATCAAAAGAGTGCAAAACCTAGATTAACAAAAGTACACCAATATTAATTAGAGAATCAATATACTCAGCCATAGTGACAACCAATATTTTTAATTCCCTCTTCTCTTTGATATCCTTCTCTGATTGTCTTAACATGTGGTTGGTTGAGAACTTGAAGATGTGATTGCTAGTGTCTCTACTAAGAACCCCCAAATCCATGGTGGTAACCTTAAAATCTTTGGCCTCCACTTCAACTTAATCTTCTTTCTACATATAGGTGGTGACTTCCCTATGATAGGATCCTTGGTCATGAGTGCATCATTCTTTACCTTCTTGTTCTTTGGAGTATAGGTGGCATATTTGGTGACTATGTCTTTGATGGGTATAGACATAAGCTAAAAGTTTTGATTGTTATTCATAGAATTAGATAACCAGGGGGAATGGTACTTGAAATTGTTACCCCTTCATTGGTTCTAGGGGGAATCATGAAGTTGGACTAAGTAACATTCATAGTACTTATTAATTTTGCATCCATCTCTTGATTGTCTAATAGCACAAGATCTTTCCCTATATTTTTCTCTTGATCCATAGGGTTGTGCACTTGAATTGTCTTCTGAGCCAATGACCTAGTTTTGGACCTAGTTCTAGGAGCTATCAATCAATTTAGTGGCACTAGTCCTTTCTGTTAGAGTAATTATTTTGTTTCTCTTATTAATTAGATCAGCTTGGTTTAGTTAATTAAGTGGTTTATTACTCTAGTTCTTAAGCTTTCTTTTAGGTGCATATATTTAATATTTTATATTGATTATAATGCGCAAACCTAGTTTTCTGTCTTTAGGGTTTCCTTTTTAGGGTTTCATGATTCCTTTTATAAGGATTCACCTCTTTGTATTTATTCATTCACTTATTGGATCATAATAGAGATTGCTCTTTGCATGTTCATAAGATGTCTCTAGCCTTTTGGCCTCCATGATTTTTTCTTGCTTTTTTTCTTTGCTTTTTCCATGTGACAAGGTTATGCATGCAAGTGTTCTTGGGAGATTAGTTTTTCACCTAATCTAACATGGTATAAAAGTGATCTTATTGCTTGTTGTTCATGTTTTGTTGAAGTGTTTCAGAAGCAGGAGGTTTCAAGGGTTTTAGAAACTTTTTATGTGGATTTAGGAGGGACCTTTGTTTCTGGTCACTCTGGGCTCAAACAGACATCAACGTTGTGTATAGAGTGCCCAAAAACCCTAGAATCCATATAAAACTTGTCCATTTTGGACAATGTGGCTCTGAGGAATATTTTTTTTTCGTTTTCAGTGCTGTACGGGCACAAAAATTGAAAAAAAATCATTTTTTAATGATTTTTGCATTTTTTAACGTAGCCAATGTTTTTTAAAGGTGCCACCAATGCTCCTCCGCCATCGGCAGTGCCTCCAGTGTGCTTGCGCTCTGCTTGACGCTACTGCAGTCTTGCCACCACCCACTGCGGCCTATGCTCTACTTGTTGTTGTTGCGTCGATCGCAGCCTTTACACTGCTCCGCTCCACTGTAGAGCTGCCCCGTTAGCCTCCTTTGGCGTCGGTCGCCCCGTAGGACTCCTCCGCCGGTGTGCACTGCCTCCTAGCCCTGCTTTGCTCCACCCTGCTAGCCTAGTGGGTTTTTAACTCCTGTGGTGGTCACATGGGTGATTGGGAGCCTCAGATTCAACCCCCTGCACACGCCATGTACCTAGGGGCTCTTTTTTTAGCCCCAGGGGCTCTATTTTGTTCTTGTGGAACCTTTCTAACCCTCCCACACTATTTTTGCTCTATCTGGAGCATACGGGGGTCTTTTTTGGACTTCTTTATATCGTCGAAAAGGTCTTTCTGAGCTCTTTCTAATTATGGAGGTTAGGGTTTTTGGATCTGCTATTTTGATAAATTTTTTGCTGTCAATAGTGATGTTTATATTTGCCTTCTGGGAGCCATTTCTCGCTCATCCGGACTCCTTTTGGGCTCGCCAGATGTTGTCGAAAAGATAGTTCTATGAGTTATTTAGTTGCAAAGGTCTTTTATCCAGATTTTGCTCCAGGTTCTTTCGCCTTTGAGTTTTGCACTTTCACACTCTTGTGGATTACTTGGATTCTACAGGTCCTGGGATCTCTTCTTCTGTTCTTTTGGCTCACTCTTCTTTCTGACTTATGAGCATTGTATGCTTCTCTTCTGTTGCATTGTTTTTTTTGTAAATGCACTGAGATAAAGTGCATACTTTTTCATATCTGGGATCTTGTACTCCTTGTGTTTTTTTGTACTTGCACTCAGTTATAAAGTGCCATGGGGGGTCATGATGTTTTACCATTTTGTGCTCATCCACCTTTGTCAAGTGAATGTTTCTTCCACGACATTAGCCCATGCTATGTGTTGGTGACACCCCCCTTTAACCTATGCTTGTACTTCTATTTCACTGTTGGTGTTCCTGATTCTTCTTCTTGCAGATGTTTCTGGCATTGCATTTTAGTGTTCTTGTCACCCCTCTCCCTATTCAACATTATTGGGGGGGGGGGGGGGGGGGGGTGGGGTGGGGTTCTCTTGTTGGCTCTATTTCTTCCTTGGTTTGGTTGAGTGATCTACGTATTCAATTTTTGTTCCTATGTACTAGGCGGATGCAATGGCAAGGCACATATGCATTTCGATGAGATGGTTCATCTACTATATAGAAACTCATTCATTCCTACTTTTGGATGTCACCTCTTTGATTGATCAGATCTTCAGACTTTGTCTTTTCTACCTGGTCATGCACTATTTCAATGGGGGTTCTAGAAGTTTCTTCTGATAGTGTTTGTAGCTTCATGCTTCAGAGATGCTTCATGCTCTTTCTTGTTCCTTTCTTTGTGACATTCCCTAGATTGGAGGCTTTGTTTCCTTCATCTAGTTCATCTCTTTTTGGGGTAGAGTTCTTTCCTCTTAGTTTTCTCCTTTGTCTCTAGTTTATAGAGATTTCCTTGTATTGGGTACCTAATCAGGCCTTATTGCTGGGACCCATTTTCCTACTTTCATAGCTTTGCTAGGTTAGCTTCCTCCCGAGCTTCACTTAAGGGGGGGTGTTAGAGTAATTTTTTTTTTCTCTTATTAATTAGATAATCTTGGTTTATTTAATTAAGTGGTTTATTGCTCTAGTTCTTAAGCTTGCTTTTAGGTGCATATAATTAATATTTTATATTAATTATAATGCGCAAACATAGTTTTCTTTGTTTAGGGTTTCCTTTTTAGGGTTTTGTGATTCCTTTTATAAGGATTCACCTCTTTGTATTTATTCATTCACTTATTGGATCATAATAGAGATTTCTCTTTGCATGTTCATAAGATGTCTTTGGCCTTTTGGCCTCCATGATTTTTTCTTTCTTCTGTTCTTTTCTTTTTCCATGTGACAGGGTTATGCATGCAACTATTCTTTAGAGATTAGTTTTTCACCTAATCTAACATTTTCTTTCTCTTAACTATTGAAACACAACCTAAAACATTGGATGAAAGGGGGGTGTTAGAAGTTTAATATTTAGAGAAAGAAACTGCCTTTGTGGCTCTTGTAATTTGCTTCTCACTAGGTGGATTGGTTCTTTTTCCTCTTAAAATTTTATCTATGTAGACCAATATGGATCTCATCTTTAGGTTTATGTCATCCTCTTTATCTCTATTCCAATCAACTTTGGGTTGAATTTGTTCATTCATTTCTTCCCAACCTAGTTCAGTTACTTTTGAATTATCTTCTATAAGTCTCTTTAGTTTGAACTTTATCTTCAATTAAGTGATCTGAGAAAATTTGAGCCTTGAGTGATCTCTTTTAATGACCTCTTCTTCACTATTATATTCTTCCCAAAATATTTGAGTTGAGGCACTCACTGAAGCTAGTCCTTTATACCAAGCACTAGTCTTGCAAACTTTTATTATCAAAGTCTCTCCTTCCTTTGTAGAACCCAAAATTGAAATTCAACAAGTCAATCCTAATTTTTGAAGCATTAATTATTGTGTTGTAATCTAGGGATCTGATTTTAATAGGGAAAATGGACTCCCATGTCTTTTCAAGAATATTTTCTTTTACTACAAAGAATGTTTGTTTGTATACTTCAGCCACGACAAAATAATCGAGAGCATACTGGGGAGACTTAATGGCTTATTCTTCAAAACCTCCTATTCTCAAATAGGTGAACCTAGGGAAATGGATGTAGAAACTTCCATAGGTTCGAATCAATCTTTGAGCCTCTAGAGACATACTTTGCATAGGGGTTTTAACAAGACTAAGGTGTACATTTCTAGAAAAACATCATGGATAAAAGCACAAATTTGTGTCACCGTTATGATACCAAAACCTATTTTGGTCAAATCTCATTTCTCTATCAAAACTCAAATTTTTTCAAAAACTAAAAATACCTTTTTATAGATCTTAGATTCAATATAACCATTATATAAATTTTTGAGTGTTTTGATTAGTTATAATATGTTCTAATCTCAAAATATTATAAGTCAATATTTCAACATTTCAGAAGATGCTCCCTCAAAAAAGGAAAAAAAATAGTAAATCATATCAAAATAATTTAAAATTTATATTTATCTCTAGAGGAGAGAATCCTCTTCATGAATATGTAATTTTTTTTAAAGAAGGTATAGATTTGATAGGGAAGTTTTGACAGGAGGAAAAAACTATTGAATTCTGATAAGGTTGAACTTGAGTACTTATAACAAAGAAAATATACATAAAAAATAATTGTATCTTTTTTTGGCCGCTAGCTATACATTTCGTCTATAAGATATCTTCAAATTAGAACAAAGAAAGATGATTTGCATATACTTGTTTGATGGGTACTACAGCCTATATTTTTTATAGCTAAAAAAAGGAACTTCAAAAATAAAATAAAATGAATAAATTATTACACAAAAAAATAATAAAAATTATAGGCATAAAATTCATCCAATTCTACACATTTCATCAATTTACATCATCTTCATATTTTAAACACAAATACCATTTTTTTTTGTCATTAATGTTGAATTGCCATATTCTAATATCTTGTTTCTTTATAAAAGGTGACACAGGTTTGTGCTTTTACCCTCATTTACTCTCCTAAAATCCCCTAATACTCTATCTTTCCCTAGTAAGGGACAATATTGATATATTGTTATGTCCTCACTCCAAGGTTCATGAGGGATAGAGGTGAGATCACTCATACATGCAAGGTAGTAAATCAGATAGGAATACATATAAAATTATTGTTTAGAGTTTTGTGAGTGCTTGAATTGGTTCCTTAATGAACTAGCTATCAACTCTTCCCAGTCTAGAAATAGTTTACCAGTTAATACAATATCTATATAATGAAACATCCATTCTTTGAAAATCAAAACATTAGATGACCCCTTTGTTCTATGCAACAAAACCATCAAGTTGTGTATATGGGGTTTCATATGATCCTTAGTGGGTACCTTAAGCAATCTTGAACCTCCACTATAAAATGTTTCTATCCATTTCCTAGCCATTTTGTTGTGGTATTTTGAAGGATACTCTCGGTATTGAACTAAGGGCTAGGTAGAGCTAAAACTAACAAAGGCACATTCTGAAAACTTCAAGATAAATGAAATGGTTTCTTTGGTAATAGACAACAAGGGTTCTCCATTTTTGTTCAAGATTGTCTTAGTTTTCACATCATAATGGTCTATACAAAATTGTTGTAATTATGGGATTAATAATGTAGGAAGGAAAGCTTCAACTACTTTGAGGAGACCACTTGTTAGGAATTCTAGAAATACTTTAACCTTATATTTCTCTAAGAGTTTATCAACCTTAACTCCCATTAGATTAGTATCAACAATTATAGACTAGAGGTATTTCTCAAAAAATGCATGATGGACTTCATTTTTTAATAGAAAAATAAGTTTTCCAAACTTTGCTCTCGACAGAAAAATGACATTATAGAAGCAAAAAGGAAATATTTTTTAGCTCTCACTTGTAAGCCATTGAATAAACAAAATAATTCTCTTTCTTCCCCCTCTAGCCAACTCTAGATTTACCACAAAGTAGGATAAAGAAAAATGAGTTTCAAACTTGTTTTTGAAGAAAATCTAGCATACTAGGGAAAGTACCATTGAATGATGAGGTTTTTATGGTGATATTATTGTAGGTCAGTATGCATGCTTCAAGGATTCATGATGTTTCTTCATTAAATCCTCTCTTGAGAGAAGTGTCGTTACAATCATTATTATTCTTTAGACAACATTATTTAGCCTTCAAAATAAAAGATTTTTCTCTTTTCACTTATGCTACTAGCTTGTCAGCCATACTAAAAAGTAATGTTTCAAAGGTAATGTTTACATCATCATTAGGATGTCATCTTTTGTATCTTTAGGATATCTATCTTGATAGACACCAATCACATTCTCAAGTGTTGATTCTCAATGTCAATACTTCTTTGAACTACTTTGAACCAAGTTCAAAGAAGTTAGAAGTGGTTCAAAATAAAGCCAATGGCGTACTTGGTAGATCCCACATGCAAGAAAAAAGTTAGTCCAAAAACCTTTGGTTGAACTACTTTAAACTACTTTGAACCAAGTTTCAAAGAGGTTCAAAGTGGTTCAAGGGACTTAATCACAAGAATTGCACAATGGGGTTCAATTTTATGTGCATAAGCCAAAACAACATATCAAGGGTAACATTGCATAGTTCAAAAGGCAGACATTCTACCATTCCTCTCCGACTTTCTACCATTAGATTTTTTAAGGTATTTGCTCCTACCTGGATCACTTCTTCTAGTATTTGGTAAAGGAAAACACAATCTGACCTTTTACCCTTTTGCAATTGGAAAAGAACCTATAACATTTGCCTTAAATGATTTTTCCTTTCTTTTTCCTTTAAAAACTATGTTCTTAATCAAAACTTAGAAAAAATAAATTTCTCATTTATTCCTTATTTTATGCATTAATCCTCTCATTTGTGATGAAGCATTCTAGGCTGGTAGACAAAGCATTTTTATTTTATCTCTATTTCTAATGTGTTCCATTTTGAGTCTCATTGCCTCTTTAAATGAGCATTTTGCAAAGAGTTTTACTTTCCACATTTAACTCTATGTCAACTTCAAATCAATACTCCAATCCATACATATGCCAGATCTTATTACTAGTTAACCAATCAATTTACAATACCAAGAATGGACTCCATGTTGGATGATTACATACTTCCACTTAATCTTCATTGCTCCATATCAAAAGACACATGCATCTTCTTTGGTGAATTTCTTTTATAATGTCGCTACTGATACATACTATAATAGGTAAAAATATTTGGATTTCCCAAGTATGTACAATTTCATATCATACTTTCCACCATGTGTATGCAATCTCACATTGTCTTATCATTTCTTATGCAATCATTTAGGCCCCAAAGTGGGTCTAGCTAAAAAATGTTTGCATCCTAAACACTTGAACCTTCAAATAGTACCTTGTCCGATTATTTCTGATTGATAGAACTAGAATTTTACCACTAATTAATATGATACAATTCTTTTTTTGACATTTTATGCAGAGTCAAGTTTGTATCGGGAGGCCTTTGAACTAGCTTTAGAAACTAACCAAAACACTTAACATACTTGCTCTCTTGTTAATACTATTTCAGTCTACAAAATCTTGCATCATGACAAATTTTCAATTAAAATATATTAATTGTCAAAATTTATTAAACTGCATGCAATCAAACATGCTAGAAAAAAATTAAGCATGTTTGGATTTGGCTTTGAAAATAGGTCATATGATCATTTGGGGCTCCAAAATTTGGTGCATTGATTTTTTTTTTTGTGGAGAGTATAAGTAAATGATTTGACCTCATGACAAATATATGAGAAAAATTGGCAAGCAGTCAAAATTGGGTACTCAAAATTCTAGAACTGGAAATACTAGCAAAGCAATGATTTTCACAAGCAAAATGGATCTTGGAAAGTGTGTAGATAGTTTCATTAAGACTTAAAAATTGACATACTTATAGTATTTTTTGGAGTAGAACATAGTGGAAGAATCTATTTGGATTAATATCTAATGATTTTAGAGTTATAACATCTCGAACAAGGCTACTGATCAATTTGCAATTTTAGATGCTAGTGAAACTTCATAAATTGCATTTGGAGTTGCATTTGAAAACTTGTCAAACAGATTCACCATAGTCTCAAATATGGAACATAGCATGTCTCTCACCCTTAGAATACAATGCAAAAATATTTTTTTCAATAAGCTCAATTGGGTCAAATTAAAAATTGGTCAAACTAGGTTACTTGGAATTTTAAACAATATGCATCAACATTACAGCACTAAACAACCAACTTTCAGGGATTTTGAACTTGGTCAAAATATATTGAAATAACTTGAAATTGGGTACATAAGCTCTCTAATATGCATACTAAACATTCCCAAAGTGGTGAGTCATGAAAATTCATCAGGTGCAAGATTGTCAAATGCAAACTAGGCTTCTTATTGTTGTTTGACACAAGCAAAACTGTAGATCTAAACAATTCTCAAAATGACGCTTCGTAGAATGACTTAGAATGACAAATTATCATCATAGGATGCATGCATATACTAAAAAAAAAGGTGCTAAACACACAAAAGATATCATAGGTCTCAAAATGAAAGTCGAGTGCATATGCATGAAAAGCTCTTATAGGGACTAAATTTGACTCAATTTTTAGAATGGTACTCAAAATTAGTGATTCAATTTTGAGTCCCAATAGTGGCTCTATTTTGGGATGCATTTTCCTTGCAAGGATGTAAAAGATTCAAATCTCTAGAAGAAGTAGAACACTCCACAAATTTCTCTTGAACAACTTTATTGAAAGTAAGAGAACTACTCTTAAAGTACTGTACAAACAATGGCCCCGAGCGAAAAAAAATTCAAAACAACTTCTTACCTCTGTCATAATCTTAATTTTCATTTCTACTTGCATGAGGTAAGTTGAGAATATCACTTTCATCAATTTCACCAATCAAATTAGCATCTTCAATCAATTCTCATGGAAAACTAAACTCTACATCTTTACTTTCATAATGCATGTAAAAACTAGAATCTTTCCCTACAAATTGCTCATTATGAGAGTATGGACCAACATACTCTTAGATTGCAACATCAAATTGAAATTCATTTCCATAAAAACACTTATGCATGCCACCCAATGGAAACACAAAGGGCTAGTACTCTACTTGATTGGAGGAATCACATATACCATGAATTTGAAACTCACGTTGTGTTACCATTAGTGAAGGAGATATGAAATCTGATTTCTCCTTATTTACAATCTTGTTACTCATCCAAGTAGATTCAACAAGTTTTGAAAATCTTTCACATTCTTCAAACAATGGATTAGTTACCAAGTTACAAAATATATAATGAAAGTGTTCACATACAAGATGTTGATTAATGTCATTTTCTTTCTTCAAAAAATCATCGAAATGAACTTGAAATCTATCAAAATTATTATCACTAGACCCATCACTACAAAAGGAAACCTCAGAATCAAAATCATAACTTCTAGCCATTTCCTTGTCATCATACAAACAATCAAAACTTACTACAGCATCATCAATATAAGAAGAATTTGAATAATCACTAAATTTCCCCTTAGTAGTACTCCTCATATAAGGTAACTCATCATGTGAATCAAACTAAATCTAAACTGTCCACACGAGGATGTAGTTGAAATATCTTGAACAAAATTGATCATTACTTGTTCCCAATAATACATGTGTATAATCTAATGGCATATCTAAAATGTAGATGTTGAGAGCATTCTGTTGATATATGAAAAGGCTATATTAGCCTTAAAGAAATGCCTAGGGAAGCCATTTAAAGTTATAGGTTCAAAACTAGTTTACAAGCCTTAAAATTTTGTAAATATTTCATTTTTAAGCTAAAGTTAAAACTATATGGTAAATTCAAGTTTCAATTTAAAAATCCTATGCATTCATTTCTGGAAAAAAAAAATTAATTTTTTTTTGTAATTTTGAAATTTCTCCAAATTTTCTGTTCAGGTCAAACCTGGTTAACTAGGTATTTGACACATGGTGCTCTCTAATTAGCTGGCTCTGCATAGTCACTAATGACATGTCATCACACTTGGCATCTCTGCCATGTCATCACCACTTGTCATCATCTAATTCATCAAAATTTTCCACCTCATCGACTCGCAATCCTATGCCACATATCATCATTTCATGCATTTGTGACCTCAAACCTTAACTACAAGTTAACTCCAGTGACCATGAGACTAACCACTAGTGGTTAGTCACATGGTCAAAACTACTACCATTTATCTTCTTGTTTAACTTCTGACCACACATCTATATTGTAGCCACATGGTCAAAATCACCATCTCAAAATTGTTAATTTGACTACTGACCATGAGAAACTGCTCTGCAGAGTCAGATTTTCTAATTGTTAACTTGCAACTCAATCACCAATTGTGTAACCATAGGTCCTACCTCAGTATGTGTGCCACATGTCACACTCTCATTCCCTCATCATCCTTAAAATTTTTGCTACATGGAAATTTTTCACTAGTTGAGCAATCTCTACATTATCCCTATGTCATGTATTTGGTCAGTCAAAATTTGTCCTAACCTGGTAGGCTTACTGGCTGGGACCCACGTGCAAGCAATGTGTCTCAAAAGGTGGATGTCTTTTAGATACTTCAAAACAATGTGTTCTCATATAAAATCCATTTGTAAGACCTATCCACAAGCAATGTGGGATATTGGCCCTCCCTACATCTACACAAAATGCTCAAAAACTATAAAGATGTCTTTTGATTTATAAATCATAAATGCCAAAAATATAAAATTAAAATTAGTGGAAATAACACTACTATTCTCTGCATGGATAGAGGAATGTGGATTTCCTTTATTTTCATTCATTCTTCTTTATATCCTACACACGTTATGGGATGGGATATAGATTTCTAGAAAATCTACATCTGCTCCTCTATGTACTTGCATGCAACTAGCCTTACTTGCAATTAGTTCTACAATCAAATTTGACAAGGGTGGAGTTTCAAAACTCTGATTATAGTGATGTACAATAACACACACACAAGTTAACATTGTTTCTTCCTTGAAGAAAATTATGGTGATGCCTCCTTTTAGTTATGAATTATTACATTGAAATTTTGGGGGCATTTGAAGCATATGAGAGGAAACACGATTTGGGAAATCTGTTAATGAGAACTTTTTACAAATAGATTGGGAGAAACATGTAGATGATTAATCTAGTTATAGTAATGCTTGAGATAGAACGGTCTCCACCCTCTTTCCAATATTTTAGTAATGTCTTCTTGGCACACTGGACTTGACAAATGTTGATGCAAAAACTTTGCATCTTGGATAGGAGATTAATAAGTTGACACTCCTTTGGGATTCTACTCCACATCTCAATGATCCCACCATCTTCATACTACCTCTACTATTTACCCTTTCTTGGTACCAATGAGTGAAGTAACTCATGTTTCTACCCAACAAGATGGGGGTTATTTGGAACAATCTCTTCATGTTATTTAAAATTGGAAATATCCCTTTCCTCTATAACATTTTGCAATTAGATGAGGGAGGCACTAATAGTTTCTAAGTTTTAGATTGGCACTCAATCTTATGTTCAATTCATCTTCCATAATGCGGCCTCTCTTATGGATTCAAAGTGGCTCCCATTGCTTGGAAACACAATTCTCTTAATAGTGACTTCTACCTATCTGACATCCCACAGTATCTATATATTTTAAGGTAGTTGTTCCTACCTTGATCACTTCTTCTACTATTTGGTAAAGGAAAACACAATCATACCTTTTACCCTTTTGCAATTGGAAAACAATCTACAACATTTTCCTTTAAAAAAATTTCCTTTCT
This sequence comes from Cupressus sempervirens, assembly GCA_028749045.1. Taxonomy (NCBI): domain Eukaryota; kingdom Viridiplantae; phylum Streptophyta; class Pinopsida; order Cupressales; family Cupressaceae; genus Cupressus; species Cupressus sempervirens. The sequence continues at coordinate 678,584,993 of CM053787.1, read as the reverse complement.
TTTTCCGTTAAAAGCTATGTGTTCTTAATCCAACTTAGAAAAAATAAATGCCTACTTTATACCTCATTTTATGCATTAATCCTATCATTTGTGATATAGCATTCCAGGCTGGTAGATAGAGCATTTGTATTTTATCTCTATTTCTAATGTGCCCCATGCTGATCCTCATTCCTTCTTTGAATGAGCATTGGCCAACGAGTTTTACTTTCCACATACAGTCAATATTATAACTCTATGTCAACTTCAAATCAATACTCCAATCCATACATATGTCACATCTTATTACTAGTTAACTAATCAATTTTACAATACCGAGGATGGACATTATGTTGGATGAAAAAATACTTCCACTTGATGTAAATTTCTTGATATCAAAAGATACATGCATCTTCTTTGGTGAATTTATTTTATAATGTTGATATTGATACATACTACAAAAATTTAAAATGTTTGGACCTCCAATGTAAGTTCAATTTCATATCATACTTTCCACCATGTGTATGTAATCTCACACTATCTTATAATTTCTAATGTAGTGAGTTCAAGACCAAAGTGGGTTTGGCTAATTCTTTTTACATTCTAAACACCTGAACCTTCAAATAGTACCATGATTGATCTTCTCTTATTGATAGAAATATAATTTTACAACTAATTGATCTGATAGAGCTTATTTTTTGACAGTTTATGCAGAGTGTCAAGTTTGTATCGAGAGGCCTTTGAACTAGCTTAAAAAAAGTGACCAAAAAACTTGACATATTCTTAGAACCTAACATACTTTCTCTCTTCTTAATAGTGTTTTAGTTTGCAAAATCTCACTTCATGAAAACCTTACAGTTAAAAGTTACTAATTGTCAAATTTGTACTTTTCAAATTGTCTACAATCAAATATGTTAGAAAACAATAAAGTGCATTTGGATTTAGCATTGAAAATAGGTCATATGATCACTTGGGGGCCCAAAATATGGGGTATTGGTTTATCTTCATGTGGAGAGTATAAGTCTATGATTTGGGCTCATGATGAATAAATTAGAAAAATTGGCAAGCAGTCAAATTTGGGTTCTCAGAATTGCTAAACTAGGAACACTAGCAGAACAATGATTTTCAAAAAAGAAATAGACCTGAGAAAGTGTCCAGGCAAATTCATCAAGACTTAAAAATTGGCACATTTAAAGTATTTTAATATTAGAATACAATGGTAGAATCATTTTGGCTTAATCTATCATGGTTTCAGAGTTATAACATCATGAACAGGGTTGTTGATCAATCTACACTTTTAGACACCAATGAAACTTCATAAATTATATATGAAATCACATTGAAAACTAGTCAAACAGATTTGGCATAGGATTAAATATGGAACATAGCATGTCTCTAACCACTATATATTGAATGAAAGGTGTTAAACACATGAAACACATCATAGACCTCAAAATGATAGCTGCATACATATTCATGAAACACTCTAATAGGGGTTGAATTTGAATCAATTTTTAGAATGGTACTCAAAACCACTACTTCAATTTTGAGTCCCAATAGTGGCTCTATTTGGGAATGCATATCCCTTATAGGCATGATAAGGATTCAGATCTCTGGAAGAAGCATACCACTCCAAAACTTTCTCTCAAACACCTTTATTGAAAGTAAGAAAACTACTCCTAAACCTTACAAACTACTCTAACTCCATTTTAAAACTATACCTCTTTTGTTAATGTTGATATCACTGAATTAGGGAAACCATTCTTATCATTTAACTTTCATGAAGGAAAACTCATGAAAAGCAAAATACCTTCAAGTGTTGATACTGCAACTAGATCTATTGATTTGGCACGGGTGTAAACATGAACTTCTTGACAACATTCATAAAAACCATGCAGAGCCACCACTTCCTTGAAGAGGATAAAGAAATCAATGTTGTGGTTTTCTTTCTAACACCTTAACTTCATAAAATAATAGATGTATACAACACTTAAACTTATAAATCAAGAACTTATAACTTTCTTCTCCATGAACTACTTGCAAAAGCTTCAGATCTGTCCCACAAAACTACTGAAAGTCTTCTAAACATTTACATGAAAATAATTAGGAACTGGTACATATATCTTTTAGGGTCGCTACTCACACTTGTGAGAAATGTTTTAAAACATAATTTATCACTTGAAAAATCTGAACTAGACCTTCAACTTATAGGAAAATTTGCCGATGATTAAACCACTCTTAGGGATTTACACACCTAGGAAAAAAGAAAAATACATTTGATCATTCTTGACTCTAAATTTTGCAATAACACTTTAAATCATTATCTAGCTAAATAGATTGATGATAAACTTACTATGGTTGTAGCACACTATTTTCATCTAACTCTTAAAGTATTGTTGTCATGAATAAGGCATAACAAAGATTCAAACTCCTGCTACAAATCCTTCTAACTCTGATGCCCAATAGAGTCACCATTTTTTTGGCTCCTGATTCAACAATGATTTTAACTACTAGGTAGACAAGATAGGTTTTAATCTAAGGGAATCTATCTCCTATGATAGACACAATTTGTCAAGAACCTAAGCTAGCTATAAGGTTGAGCTCCTTCTTCTACTTCAAGCTTTGCAAAACCTAGATAGGTATACCTTTAGATTCAGTTATATGGTACCAAATCATACATCTAAATCTTTACAAAGCACATTAAACCCTTATTTCTCCTATATTGATGCAATAACAGAGGTGTACAGTAGAAAGTTCCAAAACCTATGAGATCCATAGGCTGAGTTAGGGTATCCTTTCAACTCCTAAATAGAAAGAGAGAATGGATAATTGATATTTGATTTTAAATTATCAAAACCCCACATATGCAACAATAAGTTGAATTTATCCTATAGCTAATCAATGCCCTATCCATTGTGTATTCTATAAATTAGAACATACATCTAGGATATTAGAGATATATCTCATACACAAGGATATTGGATCTATCTTATCACTTTATGAATCATAAATCAATTTTTAATCGAAACCTCATACTTATCATACATCCTTCTCATGAAATCTACAACCCTCTTAAAAGATAACAAGCATCTACTTGATTCTTTGAACTAAAAGAAAAATACATCAAGATATACAACTCAAAATGAGATGCAATCGGATCTATGTTCTTAATCTATAGATCACAAAAGTTTGCAAACAACATAGGCATGAGACATGACTTTAGAATAAAACTAAATAACTTTCTTGTCTTTTATTCATTCATTTGAAACAAGTACATTCAATATACATGAAAGACTTGTAAACACATCAATAGATTAGAACTATAATCTATCTTTATTTTTATTGTTCATACAAGAGAAATGTCGAGGAAAATGGTGGAATCATAGCTAGAGCTCTTCTTAATAGTCTGGAATGAACAACATCCAACCTAGGTGGTATCACATCTATGGAAAACTCTCCAAAAGCCTAGAACCAACCCTCTATATTGAGAAAGAAAGAAAGATATAGAAGAAGGGAGAAATCCTAGATCTAATTTGATGAATTCATTTTTCAACTTGAAATTATTCCATCTGTTGAAGCCAAGCCTATATCTTCTCTCTATAACTAAAAATTGGATCAAACTCTATCATTATGCATCACGAACTTAGAAAATACATCTCTAAATGATGAGAAAACCCCATTTCTGATCAAATATATGATTTATTAAAAAAACTTTCCAAAACCCCTACCAAAATGGTTTGGAGAAAAAATTATAATGCTAGGATGAATCTCTCCATGTTTGGCACATACCCATCTAATTGATTAGCCACAAACTGAATCTAAACTGCCTATACTAGGATGTAGTTGAAATACCTAAGAAAAAATTGATCATTGCTGATAGCCATTGATACCTATGTAGAATCTAATAGTATATCTAAAAAGTAGATGTCAAGATATTTCTAATGATATATGATAACCCTATATTGAATTCAAAGAAATGCCCAAGGCAATCATTTAAAGTTGTAGGTTCAAAACTAGTTTACAGGTCTTGAAATCTTGCAAAAATTCCATTTTAAAGCTAAAGTTGAAACTATATGATAAAATCAAGTTTGAATTTTAAAAACATGTATGTTCATTTCTAAAAAAATGAATAAAATAATTACTTTTTGTAATTTTGAAATTTCTCCCAATTTCCACTTTGGGTCAAACTTGGTTGATCAGGCATTTGACACGTGGCACTCTCTGAGTGCCTAACTTTGCATAGTCACTGATGACATGTCAACACACTTGGAAGCTCCACCATGTCACTACCACTTTTCACCATCTAATTTTTAAGAGTTTTCCACCCCATTTGCTCATAGGCTCGGTGTCATGTGTCACCATTTCATGCCTTCATGACCTCAAATTTTAATTGCAAGTTAACTATAGTGACCAAACAAAATGTTAAAATCACTAGCATTTATCTACCTATTTAAACAACAACCATGTGACTAAATTCTAGTCACATAGTAAAAACTTCCATCCAAAAACCCCTAATCTGACTGCCAACTATTTGAAACTGCCAACTAAAACCATGTCACTCAGATGGTACCACTAACTTGACTTCCAAGCACATAATCATTGGTATGACTATAGGATGTGTGCCACATGTTACTCTCTCATTCACCCATCTACCTCAAAATCTATGCTACATGGCACTCTATCATTGGTTGAGCAATCTCTGCATCATCACTATGTCATATGTTTGGTTGGTCAAAATTTGTCTCTAACTTTCCTAGGCTAGTTGTCTAGGACCCACAGATGAGCAATGTGTCTCAAAAGGTTGATGCCTTTTGGACACTTCAATACAATGTGTTCTCATATAAAAACCATTTGTAAGATTTTTCCAAAAGAAATGTGGGATATTGGTCCTCCCTACATTTGCACAAAATACTCATAAATTGTGAAGATGTCCTCTAATTTATAAATCATAAATGCCAAAAACATAAAATTAGAATCAGTGGAAAGAAAATTTCTATTCTTTGTGTGGGTAGAGGAATGTGTATCTCCTTTATTTTCATTCATTCTTCTACATATCCTATGCATGTAACAAGCTAGGATATGGATGTCTAGAAAATCTACATATGTTGCTCTATGTACTTCCATGCAACTAGCCTTTCTTGCAATCACTTCTGCAATTAAATTTGACAAGGGTGTAGCCCCAAAACTTAGATTATAGTCATGTGTAATAACACACATACAAAGGTTAACATTGTTGCTTCCCTAAAAAAAAATACGGTGACGTCTCCTCCTTTCAATTATGATTTATTACATTGAAAATTTGGGGGCATTTGAAACATATGAGAAGAAACACAATTTGGGAAATCTCTTAATGAGAATGGTTTGCAAACAAATTGGTGGAAGCATATAGATGATTCATCCACTTATGGTTATTCACCCAAACTTGTCATTGTGCAAACACTTTTCCATTTTAATGATAATGGATGGTTGAAAGGGATAATGGTAGCACTCTGTCTAGTCTCCAGAATTAGGCTAGGCATGCCCACTTGCTTCCTATCGGTTTCCTAAAAATAAAAAGACCAACGACTTCCCTTATCTTTTATTTTCAATAACGCTTGATTTGGAATAGTCTGCACCCTCCTTCCAATCTTTTAGTAATGTCCACTTGGCATATTGGACTTAGAAAATGGTGATGGAGAAACCTTGCATCCTAGAATAGAAATAAATAATTGATGCCCCCTTGAGATTCTTCTCCCCATCTCAATGATAATACATAATTCATATTGCTTCTAGTATTTACCTATATTAGCAACAATGGGTGAAGTAACTCATGTTTATGGCGAACACGATGGAGGGTATTTGGAACAATCTCTTCATGCACTTTAAAATTGGAAAGATCCTCTCTGAAATTCTGCCATTAGATTATTTAAAGTATTTTCTCCTACCTTGATCACTTCTTCTAGTATTTGGTAATGGAAAACATGATCAGACCTTTTACCCTTTTCCAATTAGAAAATAATCTACAACATTTTCTTTAAACAAGTTTGCTTTTCTTTTCCCTTTAAAAGCTACATGTTCTTAATCAAAGCTTAGAAAAAACCAATTCCTCATGTATTCCTCATTTTATGCATTAATCTTCTCATTTGTGATGTAGCATATCAATATTTCTAATGTGCTTCATGGTGAGTCTCATTCCCTCTTTAAATGAGTATCGGTAAATGAGTTTTACTTTCTACATACGGTCAAGATTATAACTCTATGTCAACTTCAATTCAATACTCCAATCCATACATATGTCACATTTTATTACTATTTAACTAATCAACTTTACAATAAATGGACTACATGCTGGATGAAAACACACTTCCACTTGATATGCATTGCCTAATAGCAAAAGACACATGCATCTTCTTTGGTGAATTTATTTTATAATGTCGATACTAATACATAGTGAAACAAGTGAAAACCTTCAGAGCTCTCGAGTAAGTTCAATTTCATCTCATATTTTCCACCATGTGTATGCAATCTCACATTGTATTATCATTTTTGATGTAGTTAGTTGGGCACCTAAGTGGTCTGGCTATTTTTTTTGCATTCTAAATACTTGATCCTTTAAATAGTACCTTGAATGATCTTATCTTATTAATAGAAATAGAATTTGACAGCTAATTGATCTCATAGGACTCATTTTTAAACTTTTTATGTAGTGTTAAGTTTTTATTAGTAGGCCTTTGAACTAGCTTTTAAAACTCACCAAAACACCTGGCATATTCTTATTGCCTGACATACTTTCTCTTTTGTTAACACTCTTTCAGTCTACAAAATCTTGCTTCATGATGAAATTTTAGTTAAAAGTTAAGTATCAAAATTGTGCTTTTCAAACTCCCTACAATCAAACATGTAAGAAAACAATAAAGCGCGTTCAAATTTGGCTTTGAAAATAGCTCATATGATCACTTGGGGCCCTAAAATCTGGAGCACTAGTTTATTATCATGTGGAGAGTATAAGTCTATGATTTGGGCACATGGCAAATAACTTATTAGATGAAATGACCTAGGAAAGTGTGCAAATTAATTTGTCAAGAATTAAAAATTCTCACACTTCAATCATTTTCAAATTAGAACACACTAGTATAATCCATTTTGTCCACTCTATCATAGATTCAAAGTTATTACATCCCGAATAGGGCTACTGATCAATTTGCACTTTTAGACACTAGTGAAACTTCAAAAATTGTATTTGGAATTGCATTTGAAAACTGGTCAAATGAATTTTTCATAGCCTCGAATCTAGAATATGACATTTATCTAACCCCTAAAATATAGTGCAAAAATAATTTTCTCAATAAGGTCAACTTGGTCTGAATAATATGCATTATCATGACAACAATAAACAACCAACTTTGAGGGATTCAAAACCTAGTCAAAACATATTGAAATGACTTGAAATTGGAAACATAGGTTCTTTGATATGCATGCTAAACATTCCCAAAGTGGTGTGTCATGTAAACATACTAAGTTGAAGATATTCAAATGCAAACTAGACTTTTTGTTGTTGTTTGACACTAAGGAAAAAATGTAGATCTGAACAATGTTCGAAATGGCGCTTCACAGAATGACTCAGAATGACAAATTATCATCAACGCATTCATATACTAAATGAAAGGTGTTAAACACATGAAACAAATCATAGGCCTCAAAATTACTACAAGGTACATTTACATGAAAAGTTCTTATAGGGGCTGAATTTGACACAATTTTTAGAATGGTACTCAAAATTAGTGCTTCAATTTTGAATCCCAATAGTTCCCTTAAGATTGAAAGCTTAGTAATTATTTAATGCATAATATTTTATGTTGTATATGGTATGTTCCACCATTTGCATAAAGTATTTTTTTGAGTTATACACTGGTATTTTCCATATACCACTTGTGAAAATAATCAAAATATTATTCACAAAATTTGATTATTAAGGATCTCATAATTATCATCAATTTCCTAGTATGCCCCCTAGGCTAGCAAAGACAAGTTTAAATGGGTGGAGAGAAGAGGTATTCCTACAAGAAGAATAAACTATTAATTAGTGTCTAAAATGCATGAATATTTAAAGAAGGAAAATTATTTGGTCCAAGTCAGCTCATGATTGTCCTCGTATACTCAGTCATCAAGTTGAGTAGTGAGTTCATACTCTAAATACCAGACAACTCAATTGTAGGATATGATGTTCCCTATCTATTTTTGGGAAGGGAGGGCCTTTCTCAAATGATATTGTGCGAGGATAATTAAGGGATCATGATTGGAAGGTTAAGCCCTGGACAATGTTTCCCATCTCCAACATATACAAGGATGTGCACAAGACAAATATAAGTTATGCATTCAAACATTTGTTGGTAACATGTATTTTAGTTTTATGAAATTTGAAATTATGAGTTGAAGATATGTTAGACTAATTTATATCTTTAATCAATTATTCCCTTAAGTGAAATCAACTTTTCTCATCAATATAATTTGTAACCGGCTAGATCAGTTGATCTTCCAATTGAACATGAAATATATTTGTATACTTGAGATATGTGTACTTAATGGATGTTATTACTATCATTTTATGTGAATAATGAAAATGATCATATCGTTTAACTATATGTTATTTTCATAATTAGCAATAGGAAAGAAAAAGTATGATATTGTGGCATTTGATACCCTAAATGGTAATTGACATTTTGATAGTGGTATAAATATTTGTTCCCTAAGTGGTATATGTGGACTACCCTATATTTTGTAGAGGTCGCCCTAGGAGGATTCTGGTTTCATAATGTTGGATATAGAAAACTTAAATCCTCTATTTAAAATTATTGATGCCTTCAATTATTAGTTATGATTATTCAATTAAATTGATTGTAACCATTAATCACTTTCGCATTAACATAATTGTTATAACTGCCTTCTCATGAATGTGAAGTAGTATTTGTATTTAATTTTTTTTTTATTAGCTAAGGCCTAGAAAAATGGGATGTTACAAATAGTACATACTTACCTTAGTTCAAGAAGATTTAGGCTTCCTTCTGCAATACTTCTAATTTTGAAAAATAGTGTAAGAGACCTAAATATTTCATTTCAAATTTAGATGTCAAATTTTTTTTACACTTTTCAATAAGGTGATCTTCCCTTACTATTAGAAAATCATCAACACAGAGAAAAAGTATTATCATTTCATCCTCAAAATATTTGAAGTTATATTAGGATAAACTTCATTTCTTAAGTAGCCTAGTTTGATAAGGTAACTGTCTATTCTTTCATACCATGCCCTAGGGGCTTGTTTAAGGCCATAAAGAGTTTTCTTTAGTTTAAATACATGTGTATTCCTATCATGGATAAAAAATGATTCTAAATATTCCAGGTATACTTATTCTTCAATGACACCATTTAAGATTATTGTCTTTACATCCATTTGATGTATCTTCCACCCTGTGGATGCAACAATTGCAATGATGGTTTTGATAGATGTGTATCAAGTAACAGGAGAAAATATTTCTTCATAACCATTTCCAACCTTCTAGGAGAGTCCTCTAGCCACAAATTTGGCTTTGCATTTTTCAATACTACCATCAAGTGTCTATTTAATTTTAAATAGCCATTTTGAGGAGACAACATGGTGGAACTCTAAAATTTGATAGAATTTAAAGTCAAAGGGAGAATCTTCAAATTTTACCCACTAATTATATTCAAACAATATGCTTCAATACATTAAAAGACATGGTCATGAGGATGCAAAAAGGGAACCTAGTTTATATCCAAAAATGTATGATATCAAGAATCTCATGGGATTGCTCCAAATTATTATCTATGATGAAAATAATACCTCAGAATAGAATGCTTGATATCAAAATTATTGGATTCATAAAATCCAAATAAAAAGAGTTACAATGAATAGAGATCGTGATGGAGTAGAAATATTTGTCTCCATTTGTGAAATAATTTTGAGGATTCATGATGGAAAGGATCATTAATATAAGTGCATTATATTCAAGGTAGATTAAGTGCAGACATATAAATGCAAAAATCTTGAATGCATATTTTGGAGCACGTTGGAGAAAGGGTACAAACTGAGTCTCAAAAGATTATACAAGGATATTATAATTACTATGGCATCTAAAAAAGAAACTTGACTTGGAAATATGGATACTATTGCACTTGTGGGTAAGGAAAAGCCCTACATGGAGATAGGTCACTTTGTGTATATACTAGGCTACAATTGTGATGATGAAAAAGGCACCTGAGGAAGAGATTATTAAAATATTGACATATAGGCATAATCAAATAGAATTTTTTGAGTAATGTGAATGTGAAAAAAGTTTATTTATGTGAGTGAGAAACCAAAATAAAAATTAATTTATGAGGAATTTTAATAAGTTAGTGAATATTTATGGCAGTAAACCAAAGGAACCAGTCATGTTGCAAGAAGGCATGAAGTCAATCATTTCACCGACATGAGGGATTTTTTTCTATAAGCAACATTTCAAGCTTGAAGATAATAGGCTCATGATCAAACCATTCCATCGATATTTCCTAAGATCAACTTTTATATTATTAAATGTTAAGGATAAATATTGATCAAAGACAAATTGAGAAATATAATTTTTGAGTAGAATCCAAATATGGTGATGATAAGATACAACTAAGTTTTGAATGAAAGAAATAAGGCATCAACCAAAGTAATTAAGAGATGGATTAATAAGGAGGTTCCATAAATAATTAAAAGGCTCAATGATTTTATTAAAAGGTTACAATTATGGTAAATAGAAAATATAAATGAAAAGGTGTTAATTATTTTAGAAGAGGTTACTTTTTATTTTGAAAATTCACGACATCCATTAGATGTAGTATAAATGAAGATATTTTGATTTGAAGAGTAAAAAGACATATTTGACATTCAAAAAAAGATTCTACAAAGAAGAATTATTATATATTTGGTACGGAGGAATAAGGTGCTTATAATATGGCCTTGTAATGTAAATTCAAATATTTTATTTAACAATAAAATAAAATGTCATTTTTTATTTATTAAAGGCATGAGATTTAAACTGCAGTTGATTCATCCTTTATAATCATTTTTAAATTTTATGAACAATTTTGATTTGATGAGTGGATGAGGTCATTTATGGTATTTTAAACTTGACCATCACAAATATTGCAAAATATTTATTTGTTTATGAATTTGTGTGTAGTCTATCTCCCCAACCTTAGGAGTTAAAGTGTAATCTAGAGTAGTTTAGAATTTTGTATATATCTTTGATTCTCTATGTCTTGATCATTAAACTATTTATAGTTTATGTGCATAGAACATTATAAAGTTATAAGTTATAATCTTCATTCTAGTTGACTATATTGCCCAAATAAAATAAATCACTAGTCCTTTTATCATTTAAATGTTGGATTCATATTCGAAGTTAGATAATTTATAAATTCATTCTTACAAACCTCAAATCCATTTTTAAAACCTTATACAATTCATTCAATTCAAGCACATCATTTAGTTTATTTTAATCGAGCTCAAAGACCTTACCCAATAAGAGAACTTCAAAGCTTAAATTTGTTATAGAAAATCACTAAACAAAGTAGTCAATGTTTGAGGTGAAGGTGTACCTACCTAGATTTAGTAGAGCCTAAAGTGTAGGGGAATCAATGTGATTTTCATTTATTGGCCAAAACTGATTGTAGAATCTTGTGAAAGAAGTGGGAAGATCTTGGATTTCCAATCTGTGTTTTTGGGAACCAACACAATGGATTTGTCTTTGGGTCTTGCTACAATGTCCCAAACACCATTCTCTAATATGGATTGATATTCCTTAATCATGGCATTTTTCCATGCTTGAGATTTCAAGGCTTCTTCAACATATGAGGCTTTTGATTGAGTGGGCTCATTTATATGAGTGACATAACATGAGTGATTTCTTGTTTTATTATTTTCTCTAAACATTTTATCAGGAGCCACATTATTTTCCTCAACATTTTCCTTTCCCATAATGCTATTTTGTTTTTGGCTAGATTTAAGTCATACTTAGGGTTAGGTGGTGTGGGTCCATGATCATATGTACAACTATCTCTTGTAATCATAGAGTTTTCATCTATCTCTAGGAAGGGGTCATCCTTTGATTCTTCTATATTGTTAGATTTTTTATTGCAACATCTTCAAACTTAACACCTCTATTGATTTTAATTGTCCTTGACCTGGGTATGTATATTCTATAAACTTTGGAAGATTCACTATAACAAACAAATATGCCTTTCTTTCCTAAAGGCTCTAGTTTCGTCCTTTTATCTTTAGGTATATGAATGTATACAAGGCACCTATAGAATCTTAGGTGACTTGGATCTAGTTTGATTCCTGAGAAGACTTCTTCAAGTGTTACATTTTCAAGAAATAAATGATGGCATCTATTTTGAATGTACACTATGGCATTGGAGGCTTCATCCTAGAATGTTATGTGAAGATTTTGATCATGCATCATGACCTTAGCTTCTTTAATAATGGTTATGTTTTTCCTTTTAGATACTATATTCTATTGATGATTATATGGTACCATATAATTCCTCTTAATCCCATTAGATATGTAGAACTCTTTAAAGTTTTGATAAATGTATTCTGCTCCATTGTTAGATCTTAGGATTTTAATTTTCTTCCTATTTTGATTTTTGATTAAAGATTTGAACTCTTTGAATTTAGATAGAACTTCATTTGATTCTTTCAGTTTCTATAAATAGATCCATGTTTTCCTAAAATAATCATCAACAAAGATGATATAATACAAGTATCCTCATAGGGAAGGTATTGACATTGGTCAACATAAGTCAGTATGAATGAGTTCAAGTACAATAATTGATTTATGTTTACTATTAAGGAAAGATGTTTTGGAGTTTCTTCATAATGCACAACCTTTACAAGTTACATCATGTACATATTTTAGGGTAGGTATGTCTTTCACAATATTTTCTATGGAGTGTAGGGTACAAAAATGAAGGTGACCTAGTCATTTTTTTAGCACCATACTTTTTTTGGATGAATGAACCATCAAAGAAAATTTTCCGGAATTGTTATATCAACAATAGTATGGATTCAATGAGAAATGCAATGTTCATAGGGTGTTGAGCTTTCAATGGTCCATCAACTAACTAATTAGAAATAAATTTCCCTTTGATGGATTTTCTTTACACATATTTGATGTCAAATTCACATAGTATTGTTATCCATTTTTCTAGTCTTCCTGTTCAAGTTTCTTTACTCAACAAGTACTTCAATGAATCAATCTTTTCCACTAACTTTGTAGAGTGGTAAATCATGTAATTCCTAAGATTTTGGGAAGCAAAGAAAACTTTTAAGAAATATTTCTCAATGATGCTATAGTTCATTTCATAGGATATCAACATTCAAGTGCTATAGTAGATTGCTCTCTCTTTCCTATTGTGATCTCTTTGAGCCAACAAAACACCCAAGGATATGTCTATTTTTGAAATGTAAAAATTAAGAGGGTTCTCCTAAATGGGAGGCATTAGGATAGGTGGACTAACAAGATACTTCTTTATATAATTTATTTTCCATTCATATTCATCATTCCCTTCATATATCACACCTTTATGCAAAGTCTTTTTGAATGGTTGTGATTTATCTACGAGTTGTGAGATGAACCTATGAATGGACTAGAGTCTTCCTTGTAATCCTCACATCTGACTAATATTTTTAGGTGGAGGAATTTTCATGATGGCTTGAAATTTCTTAGGATCCACCTTAATGCCTTTAGCTGATACAATGTATCCTAGCAGTTTTCCTAATGTGACCCCAAATGCACATTTCTTGGGATTGAGTCAAAGACTCAATTTTTCCATATGATCTAGGATCGAGCTCAAGTTTTTGAGATGAGTGTTTCTTTGCATTTTTTAGATATTGTATCTTCAACATAATAATGCATATGCCTTCTCTTTAAATAAGTAATTTCTCCTCCTTCTTCTTCAAAATTATTATGCAAAACCTTCACAACTCAAGACACACTCAAATAGGAGAAATGCCCTCCTCCAATGACCCACAAATTTAATGTTTGCATATCATTCAGTTTATTGATACCATTTTTAAATAAAAAAACACAAGAAAGGCATGGGATCTTTTATATTGATTCATATCTCAACACATTCTTGTTGATGTCATATCCTTTAACCCACTTTTAGGTAGCCTTACAAACTTGGGTGATTATCATAGAATGAAATCCATTCTTGTTAAGATGAAATAAATAGACATAAGTCAAAATATTATCACTTATTCCACTCTCATAAAGGTTTTGTGTAAATGAGAATGAATTGATGTGGCACTTGGGGTTCTCCATGGAATGAGGTACCATCATTGTATTCAAAATATTTTTACATACAACACCATGATTGATTTGATTTTTAAAATAGATAGAGTAGATGAGACTCTTGCTCTATTTGTTGATATGATAATAGCAAGCATTTTTCCTAATATTATTTTTTGCAGTAACATAATTAATGGTTTTGTACAAGGTGGGAAGGGAAGATGAAGCTCTTAGGTTAGTAGCCAAAATGAAACATAGTTACTATTCTCCAAATCTTCCCTATTCTAATGATCTCAATGAAATGCACCATCCATGTTTCTAGATGACCTACTACTAGGAAGCCCATGTCTCTTCTCAAAAGAGCTATGGAGTAGTTGATTTCATCGATCACATAGCCTTGAATCATATTGACCTTTCCATGCTTCTTTTTCCTAAAGGTGATCTGTTAATCAGGTACTTTCCTTGCACCAACTCCTTTACCTTAGACTCATTCTTTTTGTATCACCTATCTACTATGTCATAGGTGATTTGTAAGTATTGTTCTACTACTAGAAGATAGAAGACCCTCTCAATGTTCCTAGGCTAGATGTCTAAGAGAATTTCCCTAGTTATTCTCTTCACTACTTTCTCTTCCAATACATAATAATATGCCAAGTTCATAATCAATTTAGATGATTGAACTGACACTGGGTGGGAAGCTACATTTACCAATTTTCTTCTAAGAAAAGTTGACACCATGGGTCACTTCTCCTTATGTTTGTTACATAGTATCAAAGAGGCACTCTAATTGATATTCCTTATCATGCTATCTTGGCTCTCCAAATTCTTGTCCCTAAATCATGATTTCTTTAGTGCTCTTTGATATTTGAATACTACTTGTTTGGTGTTATCTTTGTGTCCGTGGATGATGAAAATGCCACCATTATATCTACATAGAAGAGAGATATCAGTGATACCATTGAATGAGACCAAAGAAAATATTAAACTATGACCTAGATTGACTAGAGACTAGACCAAAAGTTTTTTAAAAATGGTGAAAAGCCCTAAAGAGTGTAGTAAATGTGCACATGCATGCTTAGTGCACATGACACACCTACACATAGAATTTATTCCATCTTTCCTTACTTGCTCCAAATTTTGAAAATAAATCTCTAGCTCTACAACTAGTTAATAAATCCTATAGTATGTGAAAATTTTGTATCTTTCTTCAAAATATTCTTTGAAATAGATACCTCCTAAATAATCTCTTGATATAGTAGTAACTAAATTTGAATTAATGTCAACTTATTCCTAAATTTTGTGTCTTTAGCCATGAGCTCAATTAACCTCTTTTGACCAAATGTCAATTCATCATATGAGGATGATCTTGAAGTTGCATTCTTGCTCAATGTAATTTTCTTGGTCTACATGTAGCATTTCTAATGATCATTTAATATGAAGTGTAAATGAACCTGTATCATACAATTTGATATACAATGAATGACTGATTTGCAAAATTATTTACACTTGTGTGACTAATATAGAAAGCTCAACTTGTCTACTTACAAGTTCACATGAGACTTTCTCTAACACTTTATGATCAACTCTTCTTTCCAACCATTTTAACAATTTATTATTGGTCTATATATACTTCCATCTGAATCTTATCAACTAAATACACTAGCTGATCCAAAACTAGATGTTGATTATTCAAATATGTTATCTCAAATGCATTTAGCTATTGCATTTTCTCAAGTTTTCTTTTCTTTTCCTTGAAAATCAACAAATTTTTTAGCTATTGCATTTTCTCAAGTGTCAAGTTATTCAAATCATACATAGGTAATGTTATTACCTCATAAAGACACACTGACTCATCCACCTTGCCTCATTGAGTCACATCTTGAGACTATGGGGATGTGTCACTTGGTAGTTATAGTTGCATTTATTTACACTTGTCACTCAATCTCAATCTTTGATGTTGCACTTGTGTAGGAATCATCTATTGTATATGTGTCTTGGTTGTAGGTTATGTAGCCTTTGCACTTGACAATTGAATAAGAGCTTGATTTTCCTCTTGATCATTCTATGTTACTTCTTCTACTACCAACTTTGTGCATGTATTATTTACAATATTTTCCTTTTCTTGAAAAAAAGGCATACAAGTAAGTGGTGTAATTGCAATTAAAGCTTTACTATGTTTCTTGGCACTTGTATCCTCTATAACTAATGCCACTCAAAGTTTTCATCCTTCTAATTTTCAAGCGATAATCTACAATGTGTAACAAAATTGGGTTAGTGTAGGGCTCAATGGGATTTTAATTTAATTTTGAATGTCCTCTTTTGTTAATATATTCAGATTTGGTGGAGGGTTGTCAATGTCTTCTTCAATTGTGACAATCTTTCTCTAGCCACACTAACTGACTAGTTGTTGAATTTCCTTGGTCAACTTGGCAACCTCTTTCTTTTAGGCATCTTCAAACTCCACTACATCTTTGTCTTCCCTCACTTCCTTAGATGGAGTAAGCAATCTAAATACTTCTTTCCATATTTGAATGCTATCTTTCTCAACTTCATGAGCTTTATTCTTAAAAATCTTATATGCCCTATATCTTGGCATAAAATTCTTTACAAAATATTTGAGGGCTATGGACATATGAATCTTCTCTAAATATTACATATCTTGTGCCAATGTTGTCTCTTTTATTTGATTCTTGGTGGTCACTGCCCACTTCTATTTTGCATCAACTCTTTTGTACAAATCTATTGAGAATTCATCTCCAATTCCAAGGGTGTATGTCTAAACTTGATCATCATGTCAATCATAGCTTCTTGTAGATTAACTTGATCAACATTATTCAAAGAATAATAATTAATATATTTGAATCCTATAAAATTCCATGATTCTCTTAACTTCTCACATACCTGATCTACAGTCATTGGAGGGAGTATCTTCATGATTTGAAGAATTCTAGGTTCATAAGACTCAACCTTTTCATCATCTTTCTCCTCCTCTTATGCTACGATCAATTTTCTCCTTAGCTTCTCTTGTGTCACTCACTTTGGTATTCTAGTTGGTTTCCTCTTCTTTGATGGAATTCCTTTGACTTTCTTGGAATGGGGTTGAGATAACTTGAACCTAGTGATTATCACCTTTCCCTTTAGCTTCTAAGGTATCATTATCCCTTGCACATCCTTCTTTAGCTTGTTGTAGTGCCTATCCCTAGTTTTCTTTTCAGTTATTATTGCTAAACTCTATTAGGCTAACTTTATGATTATGTTTGATGCTTAGTGGTATTTGATTTTCATATTTTTGGGTATTGTTTCATACTTAGTTTATTATATGATGAGATTATTTTGGTACTAGTTATTTCATGCATGCATGATTATGCTTTGATGATGATTGTATACAATGGCTCTAGTTATTTCATGATGATACTTAGATGGATTATTGGTATACATTTTCTATGGATACTTACCTCATAATTGCATGTGTGTGGTGTACCTATATGTTTACTTTATGTATGCTATTTCTGATATGGTTGAGGGAGGGAGTTGTAGTCACTTGCTAGTCAGGGTCTACACAATGTACCACTTCCTGCCATTGGTTTTTTAGTTTAGAATATATGTGTATGTACACGTGTGGTGTTTTTTATATACCCCTAGGTCAAATTTATATCTTGTTATGTTGTTTAAGTTTATTCAAAATTAGATTTTCCTTTTAAAAGGGTTATATGTGAAAGACCTTGTTATATCTTTATATCCCTAAGTTTTAAGCTAATGTTTTATCTTTGTATTTCATGATCTCTTATCTTTTTAAGTCATAGTGTTGTAAAATATCTATGATTGCAACATCACTCCACTTTGCTCACTAACCATTTCCAAGATTGTGAATAGGCAAGATGGTCTATTTTGTGTATAGTACAACTTCATAGTGGCTAACAATAATATCAGTGTTGGAGGTGTGAATGAGAGAAACAAGGAAGAATGCATGATCTCAAGTCATTTATGACTTAAGGCAATTCAAGTGGAAATTTTGTGATAAAGGGAAAAGGTTAAGTTCAAACCATCATTGCAAGGTCATAGGTCATGAAAATTAAGGATATATTAAGTTGAAACCATGTGAATAGAAGGAGACAATTAAAAGAGATGTTAGCACAATATCATAGGGAATAAGATAAATTGTGAAGATAAAGCTGCAAGGATGTGAAGAGGCATTGATGGTTAAGAATCATAAGCGAGCACATCTTTGCAAGTGAATTAAAGAAACCTCAAGTTAATGGAGTGAGACTAAAAAATCTTATGATCAAGCCTTCACAGGGTCACTTGGTGAGTTAAAGGTTAAAAAAATGAAGCAATAAAGAAAATAAGGTAGTGAAATAAAGCCTTGTTCGCACGATCACATGATTAAGTTATGAAAGTGAATTCTAAGCCATGAAACTATGAAAGATGCCAGTAGTTAGAAGCAATTCTTATCGCTAGGTTGCAAAGGTCTGATGCAAAGTGATAAATTAAGTTGTGATGTAACAATAAAGTAAGCATGTAGTTAAGATTTATACTATCACAATGTCACTTGAGTTAATGAATGAATCAGAGTAAAGGATGTGAAGTGGTGAATGCTTTGGGTCATGCTATCACAAGGTTTAACTATAGCTACCAAATTGATGTTGTAAAAATGTGAAGATAAGTTCAGAATGGATAAGGTTCAAGAATAGCACAAGTTCACAAGGGTTTACATAATAGTTAAAATTGAAGTAGCAAAGCTATAAAAAGAGATAATAGTCAAAATAAATAGTGAAGCACATCTTTGCAAGTCAAGAGTAAAGGTAAAGAAATAATGTTGTGAAGGTCAAAAAAAAGGAATTGTTGTAGTCAAAAGTGTTTATTGCTCTCTCGCATGGTACCATAGTCAGTCAAGGTATTAAATTGTGATGTTGTGAGATGAGGAAGGTGTTAAAGAAAAATGCTTGGTGCAACATCACATAGTTAGAATGAACACCTTGCCTAATGGTCACAAAGGATAAATAAGGTAAAAATACAAAGAATTCCAACATTGCAAGCATAAAGGATGTTAGGGTGTTAGATAAATATCTCATCACCAGATTGCAACAGTCAGAAAGATAAAGTAAAACGAAGCTGTGAAGGAGTGAACAAAGGCATTCATAGCATCACAAGCTAGATTTAATAGTTAAAGAGATAAGGTGTGAGGTTGCAAAACATAAAAAAGATAACCATGTTCATATAGTTGTAGCTATTAGTTTTAAGGCATGAAAGTAGTTCTAATAGTGTCTAAACTGGATAAAAAGAACATGAGCTGGAAGTAGGAAATATGAAAAAGCATAGATTATGCTAGCTTTTTGAGAATTGATAGGTTTTCAAGTGTGCTAATCTTAAATGCCAGTGATGCCACACTCCCACTATAGAAGAAAATAAAGTCTAAAAGATAGGAAAATTTTCATTACCATTTTTATAATTTGTTAATTTTTTTGAGTGAATTTCAAGTTGTAGAGTGATTTCTAGTAACTTTCTAGCATCCACTATATGGAGTTGATAATACTACTTGTGGAAAAGGATTAGAGAGAAGGAGAACTAATTACACAAGCTATGATTGAAGACCCATCTGCATAACCAAAAGTTCCCAAAATGTTTGTAGAAGACTAGGTACATATCTTGTTGGAAATATATATGATAGGCTAAGTTACTAAGAGGGAAAGGGTTAAGAAGTAACCAATAAAACTTTAATCTTTATTTATCAATTAATCCTTCATGTGTATTCTGATCTAATTGCATGCATGAAAAACTAAAACTATTAAAACATTCATAACACTTTGACACATAATATGGTGACCTAGAAACTTTCGAAATAGAGAGTAAAATTGGGGTGGGTAAGATACCCACAAGATTTAGTGCTACAATATAAAGTTGGCCTGTTAAGACTTACAATGATCAATTCTAATGATCTGTCCTGTTAGAAGTAATAAGGACTACTAGGTCCACCTTGCAAAAGGATTTACAAACATGCAATGAAGTATGCACTCAGTAAAGAGATTTACAAAAGATATTTAACTATTCTACCTATTAGGATGAGCTAGTGGTTGATCTCTAATCTACAACTTGGTTTTTTGAATGAAATTCCTTTGATTGTAATGATCACCTTGTTATGATAGATAAGTCTTTGTTGCTCCTTATACTGCTATAGCCTTTTACTTCAAACTTTTGCTCTTCATATTATTGTTCACATATATCACATTGGATGTAGTAAAATACATTACATATATACCAATCCAATGTACAAGTCAACAAAGTCAGCTACAATATAAGTTTACAAAAAATACACAAAGTTGGCCCAATTGTAGGAACTCAAGTTTTGAAGACTACTTAGGTTTTGAAGACTAACTCAGTGAGTTTCTAATATACAATATCCAATGTCAATGCTCAAAATTTTCATGTTCTCGGTAGACATAGAAGCTTAGTCCATACTAATCACATCTAAGTATTTTAGACTTGGTTTGCATTGGTGATTCGGTAAATACTACGAAATTTGACATATAAATTGAATCACTTGATTCACATTGTGTAGCTCAGTCAATTCTATCGCTACAAGCTCAGCATAAACTAAATCACTTGGTTGACACTATGTGGCTTGGTCAATACTAGATTTACATTACTATAACTATGAACTCGGTAACCACTGAAGAACTTGGTTTGCACTAAGAAACTTGATAAACACTAAGAAGCTTAGTTTACACTAATAATCACCATCTTGGTAGAAACTACTTGGTGCAAACTAAATATTGTTCCTTGAACTTAGTAGCAACTATAGAACTTGGTAGAGTTACTTGGTTAACATTGTTAACTGTACAATAAGCTCAGTAGATACTTACTATCTAAATAAGTGTGTGTCACTAATAATTTTTTTTTACTGCAATGTCAACAATCTCCACATTTGGCATTAGTGAAAAAAACACTTATTAATAAAAACTAAATTCTCAAAAGTTCCAAAAAGAACTTTATTCTTCATCCTTTTCTTCAACTCAGTAGAGTACTCTATTTTCGAGATTTTTCAAATTTTCTTTTGTAAGAGATGTTTTTTGAAATATATATATATATATATATATATGATATGATGGTGCTCCCCCATATATATATATATATTCAATATACTTTACATATTATATATATCTTCTCATCTTTTCTCCTTTATTGCATCTTCTCCCCTTTACAATATACTTTACATGTTATATATACATCTTCTCATCTTTTACATATTCTCCCCCTTTATATATCACATCTTATATTACATCTTCTCCCCCTTTTTGACATAAATGCCAAAGGTGTATTCTATATAGTTATACCAAAATGTGACAAGAAATTAGAATGTACCTTAAGAATTAGTGTCATTGTCTTGTCCTAGTTTTCTTGCAACACCTTGCTTGTATGCAATGCAATCTATACTTTTGTTGATAGTTCTATGATGTGATCAGAAATAGAGAGGTTGTTATCATGGATTAGGTCTTTAGCATGTGCAATATGTTTCTACAATGCATCCATGTTAGGAAGAATTATGCCTTGAATATTCACAATTGTAGCCCTTATCCTAGCTTCTTCACTTAGCAATTCTACTTGAATATCAGTTAGAAATCTAATTTTTGTATAGTGAGCAGAACTATAGCTCATATCAAGTTGCAACTATTGTGCACTTATCTTTAGATCTTTATCAATTTTGGAGAGTTTGCCTTTAATTTCCTAAGTGAAAATTGATGTGTCATAGAGTTTGCTGAATAAAGAAGTTACATTGTTTCAAGAGCTTTCCAAGGAGCCTAGACTAGTAGACAAGTCTACTTGATGTATATAAATATTCTATGCTACTAGCTCCAATAATTTATTTTCAAATTTCTTCTCTACTCTCTACAACAATTTTTCTTGTTCATTTGAATCTTTGTTGAACTTTTGGACTACTTCTACTAACGGAGCCAAAATTGGTCGAGAAGTTTCAACCTCAGTGTTGAGTGCCTCTAAAATTATATTCTTTGCATCTTCAAGCACTTGAAATTCTTTATTCATCTCCTCTCTAAGCATTTATTTCTTAGCCATCTTCTATAGTATCTCTCCTACTATATGCATCTGATCAGGATTTAGATTGGAGATATCCCAATTCAGGATAACTGTGTCTTCATCAAGATCAATTTATTCTTCCTTATTCTTGCCTTTGCTAGATAGTATTGTACTCAGTTGAGGCATGTTCTTAATTGTCTTAGTACTTATTATTTTATTTCTTGGAATGGAAACAATGGTAGAAATAGTAGGACTGGTACAAAAATTAAATACTGCACTTATTGAATAAATACCTTGAGTGAACAAAATTGATGGTGGAGGAAGTACTAATTGCTTGATAGATGAAGTGCGTATGACTTCTGTCAATGAAATGCTGAGTTGGATAGGTGCAAAAATTGGTTGAGTGCTAAAGATTTTTAGTATTTGACACAACCAACTTGATAGTAGCTTTCTCCAAGCTTGATGTCTTCAATTTTTTGCTCTAAGAATGAAGAAGTGAGGCTATGATCATTGCTGAAATCTTCTCAAGGTTGATATGCTCAATGTTCTAAATCTTAGGGAGATCTTCCTCAGTAGCTTCCTATCCCTATTCTTCATCATCTGTATTATCATAATGTGTTACCTCTTCATCATCAATTTCCTCTTCCTTGTCATGATCACCATCATCTTCCTTGTCACTAACATTAACAAAAAAATCACTCTATTTGTGGAGATTGTAGATTTTTTTCCATGTGTTGGTGGCATTCCTCACCAAATGGTCAATTTCATTAATCAATATCAGACAAGTGTTAAATCTTAATGTAATTTTTTCTTCATTCTTCTTGATGGATTCTTTTACATATTTATCACTTAGACTAGGAACGAGTTGCGTTAGAGTCTACTCATAAATATCTTTAGTGGTTTGCCTTGCATGCTCCCATCTTGGCTTAATTTTCTCTATCAACTCATTGGGAATCTATTGTGCAAGTTGGTCTAGAGAGTATTTCTATTTTCCCATCTTAGACATGACCATGTATTCAACTTGTTGCTTCTCCTCTATAGTTCTAGTTTCATATCTTAATTCTTTAAAAAAATTTATGGTAGCTCCAAAATCAATTTCTTTTAATCTTTCCTAAAAGGTGGGTGGAGGCTTCTTGAAAATTGTATCCTCTACTTCTTCACTAACTTTAGTTTCTTTCTAGATGTCCTCCTTGTAAACACTATAGTAGATTTCTTTGTAGGTTTGGTTATAATAACCTTACCTTTCTTCTTTACTGGCTCTTATTCTACTAACTTGTCTTCATCTTCTACATTATCTTCTTTTATGCCTTCTCCTTTTCCTTGAGTCAAAAGGAGAGTAGAGCTGGTTTGTTTCAATTTTGTAATCCTCTTTTTCCCTTTGTTAACTGCTCAAGGAAGTTTTCTCTCAAGTTTAATTCTTTCTTTGGCCTCATTATATGTGCCAAAATATTTAGATTTTTGACCAACTGGATCATTTAACAATGCTTCAATAATATCCTTGGTTTCATCTATATTAACTTCATAACCTAAAGGTTTGACCCATACAATTCTTGGTCTTACTACTTGTATATCCACTTTACCATAATCAATCATGAAAAAAATATAATCTTTGTAGTCTTCTACAAGTTTCTTAGGTATCCTAAATCTATTATTCATCTTGTCCTTAAATACATCAAAATAGTTGTCCATGATACTAACATAGTTTTCTCCCATTTCTGCTATGTATTTATTGATTTGATAAAGAATAGGTACATCTTTTCTCCATACAACTATACATTTGGATGGGAAGAACTTTTGCGTGAAGAAAATTAAATAGGTAAAGATTGAACCAAACTTACAAGGGTTATTCTTTGAAGTTCTTATGCTTTCCATATTCTTGTTGAATTGATTTAACATCAACTTGGCAAGGCCAAATAACATGTTTTTCTTGACCATTTTGAATGTGAGATGCACTACTTCATAGGATACACTATTTAGATGACTAGAACTATATATCTAATGTGCAATCACATGTATACCAAATTTTAGCTCTATATTAGTTACAAAACTGATCTTCATACCCCTTACATCCCATTCGGCAAGGGTTTTCTTCTCTAGTTCAACCCAAATTAGGGTTTTAGTCATTTTTTCTTTCGCTAGCATTAGAAGACCAAGGATCTGATGGATCATTTTATTTGTTATCAAAATAGGTTGTTCTAACCATAACTGCACATTATGCACAGAACTAAGGATAAATCATGTCCATTTAATCTAAAAGTCTTGTGGCATGAGTGAAATGTGAGTCAAATCCTTTTCTTCCAGGTTTTGATGCTTTGATTTTAACACACCATTCACATACAACTTGTTCAATGATTCATCCACCTCCAAAGTGTTATAAATGGGGATTATTGAGAGGGGGGTGAATCAATAATCTACAAACTTTAATCACTAGCTAGATATTATTTCTTACTTTAAACTATGCATAACAAAGAAATAAAGTACTATTGAATAGTAATAGTAACAATGCACAAAGATAACTCATAACGTCATATTTTGTTACCTAGGGAAACCTTGGCCAAGGGAAAACCCCAATGAGGATGATACCCAGTAGATAATATATTGATATATAAGTTCCTTATTAGGAGTCAATGAGAAAATTCAGTATAAGAAGTCCCCGTTAGGAGACTTTGAATCCCTATTAGGAGATTCCAACCTTGTTAGGAGTTGTAGTACAGTGAATGCAAGATGAGACCACTACTCACGCATGCACTTCCAATTACAAGAAGAGCTCACTGCCCAAACAAGCAAATTGAAAATAAGTATTGTAACTTCTTCCTTGACTAATCTCTAATCTTCAAATCAATATTAGATCACCAAATAGCTCATATAAAACTTGCCATATATTGCTTTCACAATAGTTCACATATAATCACAATTACAAGATAGCACTTGCAATCACAATTGCCCACTTTCACAATCTTACCACAAAATGTCCTTTGCATAAATACCATGCCTTTACACAAATTGTTGTTGGGTCGGCTAAGACCACAATCCACTTTTGCAACTTAAAGTAGACATCTATGATGTCGGCCCTAATTGGACAAGTAATTACCTTGTAAACAAAATAATCCTTTCCTTTAATTTTGTTGTCCTATTTTGCTTCAAACATGATTATCTCTATTTTGTACACTCTATACTGACTTATGAGGTTATACACATCATCACCAACATGAATACTATCTCCATCTAACTTCCCTCATCATAATATGACAACAGCAACAAGTTATAAACAAAATAGTACACTATTGTAAACCAAATTCTATACTTAGGCAATTTTCTAGTTACCAAACACTATACATATTTATTTATGAGGTTTCTTGTGATCAATTATATCATTTTTTGCCATAAATGACAACAATTACATATCAATATTAGCCAATTGTTAACAATTTCTCACTTTGGCATTGATGGCAACAAAATAGGGAAAATTAGCTAAGTGACAAAAATAAGAAAAACTATATTTATTGTTTGTGTTAAGTTTTTACATATGCTCCCCTTTACTATATACTTGACAATATTTTGCAACTAATCTCAATTTTCTGCAACTAACAATTTTCTACAATTACTACCCCTTTGACATCAATGACAAAGTTCAAAATGTTAGAAGCCTATCAAAAAAATTATTATCCTTTCTTATGCTGATATGATATTTTTGTAATCATCAAAGTTTTCCTTTAGATCATCTATACACTTAGTCCATGTTTCCTTGGTAGATTTAGCTGATGGGAGTATTGCACATAGAGCATATGATAAAATCTCGACTACATTAAGATTAGAATACAAAAAGTTGGAATATGTATCCTTTGCCTTGACACATTTTTCTAATTGATTCTCAATAAAAGATCATTTTAGAGCAATAGATTCTCTAAAATTAGATATCTTCTTCAAAATTTATTCCTTCTAAAGTTCTAGTTTCTTGATGTTACTATGATTACTGGCCACTTGTCCTTCAAAATCATCTACTTTGCAAGATGGATGCTGGATCTAACTGGATAAAGCCTCTAAATCACTCATCTTTCCTTCTATCTTACTATTGATGTGCTTATTCAGCTTGTGTGACAAGGTGCACTTGATGTACAAAGTTTTCCCATCCTATTGGCATTTCTAAAGTTCTTTTATACAAGTATCAAGATTAACTAAATTATTCTTGATGTTTTGATAGATGGTGCTAAACAAGTTAGCATCATGGGAAATCTGTGCCTCTACCTCAACAACATTCAATAAATTTTTTAACTCTTCATCAAATGATTTCAGCACTACTTGTGCCCTTTATTCAGGATCTAATTCAGTGTGCTATGCTACCAAGGTACTATGCAGTCTATCAATCACTTCCATTAAAGTTCCCTATAAACTTTTCACTTTCCTATTCTTCTCAATAAGATTTGTAAGGGATGAGATTAGATCTATTTGATCATCATCATTAGTAGCTAATTTGGCAAGAGAGAGTAGAATAGATGAACTAGATGGTTTAGTATCATCCTCTCTTTGTTTCTTAGCTACCTCCTTCGTTCTTCTCTCTCCTTCCTTTTCTCTTTCCTCTCTTTCCTTTTTTTTTTTTCTTCCAATCTTTTCTTCTCATCTTCCTCAGTTTTCTTCCTCATCTCTTCTTTTGAAATTCTTCTCTTTTCCTCCTCTTCCTTTCTTTTTTTTTTTCTTCCTCAAGCAATTTATGCTTGCCTTCCTCTATTATCTTTTTTTCTACTTCAAGTAGCCTCTTCTCCTCTTCAATATACCTCAACTTTTCCTCAATATCCTTGGTGTTTGGTTCATTAGGTTTTAAACCACAAAATAGATTAGTATCATCAATGTTAATGGTAACATTGGTTTGATCAATTTGCATAGTGTCACCACTCATTGACACTTTTGAGGTTTTAGGTGTTGGAAAAGATGTTGCCTTTGGATTTGACATAATTTGACTAATCACTATTTTAGACTCATTCCTTAGTTTATCCTTTTCACCAACCATAAATATAAATGGTCTTAATTTATTCCTCAAATATGGTGCGAGGTTATTCAACAATATTTTGATTTGTTCTTCATCATTAGTCTTGCAAATAGTTCTAAGAATAGACTTTTGAAGTTCAAGATCTTCTTCCCTTGTAGGGGCCTTCTTCTGAATGAGTCTCTCATAGGTTTTTTTGTTAATTATGCTCTCAAGATCCTTCAATTTTAGATTGTTTTCTATGATATATCTCATAGTAGATATATCAATTTGATCCTTCTCAAAACTATTATACAAATCATAAAACTTGTTCATCTAAACAAAGTTACCTTCATTAGCAATAGATGTGTTGATCTCCTCTATCTTTGGCTTCCAAGGTTGTCGAGCTTTGCCTACTAATTTCTTTGATGGATTCACTTTCTCTTCTTGCTTGATCTCTTGCTCCTCTTCTTCTTTATCATTTGACTCAACAATTGTCAACAATGTTTTTTTCCTTTTGCCTAGTCTAGTGGCTTTTTGTTTTACCCTCTTGGATTTAGTAGTTACTGCTTCCACTAATATTTTAGATTTTCTTTAAGGTTCACTAGGATGAACATATAACATTGTTGCATACAGAATGCTCTATTTTGAAGATGTTTCTACAATAGATATTGGCAAAGGTTGAATGTTCAATATTAATTTCTTCATCATTTGTCTTATAGCCTCAAATTCACTCTCCATCATTTCAGCCTTTGATAGTGCCCTTTTCATTAGACTCTACTTTCTTGTGTGATGCTTTCTCCACATATGCCTAATGGGCTGACTGTGTGATCTAATCATATCTACCAAATCTATATTATGCTATTTATGTATCTGAATTCAACAACAAATCAATATAACCAACTACTCTATCATCATTTAATTCATAACTCGAGAGATCAAGAAACATTTCCCAAGATTCCATTACTTGAATATAGGTATAATATGTATCAAAAAAAATATGTCTTCCTTAAATCTGTCAACAATTGCAAGTACAATTATGAATCTCAATTTCATTTCATTCTAAAATGTTCTCATTATCAGGTTGCCATTGTCTAATATCATATCTACAAGGTGCCTTCTTCATACCTCTTTAATCTTCTCCATGTGCATCTGTTACTACTCATTATGTCTATGATTGATAGATAAGGAAATCTTTTAAGTACATGAAAGAATATGTTATTCATCAATGACTAGAATCTAAACACACCATTCTTTGTCCTCTTGATCTTTTCTAGATTCTTGAAGAGTTACATTCTTAGTATTTCAATAAGATTCACTTTCTCTTTCTTTGCACACATCTTATATTCTGCATAGATGAATCCTATTGAAAGTTCATCAATATTTGAACTTATAGTCTAAATAGAATAGGTAATAATTCTACTCAAAAACCTCACATCATCTTGCTTGATGATGCTGATCACCATAGCCTTTCCATTAGATACTAATTTAGTATAGCTTCCAGCTTTCTTCTTGACCAATTTCTCACCTATAGGTATAGTGCTTTGTTTACTAAGGCATATTACCTGATGAATAAGGTCAACAGAAATATCAACTACATTATCTTGCATCCATAATTTACCATCATTTATTCTACTCAATATGGTCTATGTCCACTCATCTGTGTCTAACTCATAGTAGAAGTGATATTTGAATGAGTGTAATTCCTTTAGATGTTCAAATCCATGCTTCACAGTCATGTCATGAATAAAATCCAATTCCATATCTTTGTTCATGATTTCACTACCAATCGACTCAAACTTACTATTCAAATAATTTCCTACATCTTCAAGATATACTATGTTGTTCAGAGTGATAGACAACGCTGAGTTAGTGTTTCATTTAGTAAGTTTTATGGAAAAAATCTTTAGCTTAGGTTTATCTTCATTCTCAATATTGTGCACTACTGACATATCCATGATTCTATCAAACAAGAACTTTTTCCAAACAAATTTGTAGAAAAATGATAAAATACCTCTTTCTGAAAATAGGGTTTACTTCAAAATTTCCTTAACAAGTTGCTTCTGAGTGTTCTTCACTTCAAATGAATTTGCAAAGAAGTGAAAATGAATTTTTTACTCCATTTATTTCATCAACTTGAACTTGCATTAATCGCATACTTTGTGAACAGAAAAAAGCTGTCAATTATGCTCTGTACTCAAATAATTGCTCAAGATCATCTATACCATCTTCAAATGTCAGCTATGGTTTTCCATAGCTAGTTTCCATCATGACATAACTTTGTTGAACTTTATGTCAAAAAATTCTCTTCAAAAACATACTTTTCATCTTCTATAATAGAATTAGCCTTTTCCTATAATACCAGTAACTCTGAATTTCTTCATAACTTGTTTAGATGAGCTCCAAATTACAAGCAACCTTAGGCACCATCTAAACTTATATCAATACAACTTTTCCCAACTTCACTACCTCTAATTCAATCTCTGGATGAAGTTCTCAAATTCTAATGCTGTGAACAAGCTTAGTTCAACTTAGTTGAATCAAAATAAACAACTAACTTTGATCTTCCTATCTCATCATCATCTAGATTTTTATTTGAGATATCTACCCCTTTTACAAATTCCTCATTAAGTTCTTGTCAAATTTTAGTAATAATGTTTCTATGTTCCTCATTGTCTTTGTTGGTTCTAGAGTTCCTTTCATGGTTCCTTCTATCATTTTTGATGTTCTTTCCATAATTCCTTCTATTCTTGATGTTTCTTCCATTGTTACTTCTATCACCAAAGATTCTATCCATTCTCTAGTACTTTGTTGTGTGTCTAAAGTTATTTCATAACTTACATATAGGTACTCTGCTTCTAGGATTCTGTTGATCATCAGGTGCATGACAATTTCAAGCAATATTTCCTAATTTGTTACACCTATAACACACAATCTATCTTCTATCTTCATAAGACCTTCCTTCTCTCATTATCCTTTCATTGGATCTTCTTCTATCTATAGGGTTAACATTTCTAGACATTCTACTATTTCTTCTATCATTATCATACTTAGGTTTCCTACAATTAGTTGCATTATGACCCATACCATGACAATTATGATAATAAAAGTCTTTAACATAATTAAATGACTTATTAGTACAATCATTTTTCATATGACCTATTTCACTACATAAAAATCATGTACCTCTAAATTCTTACCTAGTTTCCTTAGGAGATTCTATGTGCTTTGGTTCATCCAAAATTTAAACTTCCTTGTTTTGTTCAATTTCTTTGGATTTTTCAAAAGATCAACTAGGTACAATCTTATCATCAGATTTTTCTTTTTCTTTCAGATCTAATCTAATCTCAAGTTTCTTTGTAGACATGTTAATTAAATAACCATTACTAGTCTTATCATAAGTAGGTTTATGTATTGACATTGAATCATCAACCTTTTCTCTACTATAATAAAGCTTCTCAAGCTACTGCTTGCACTAAGTTAATTCACCTTTCACAATAGTATTGTACTTGTGAAGTTCATGATCTTCTTTCAATGTTTCAATCTCAAATGTTTTCTTTCCTAGACTTACTCTTAGATCTTCATTTTTAGTCTTCAAATCAAATTCAACTTTGCTAGGATCATTCCTCAAAGTCAACTTTAGATTTGTAATCTTTAATTCATGCTTCAAGATCTTGTACTTTGTTTTCAGTTTTGAATAATCATCATCACTAGTTCCAGATTCAGTATATTTGGGATTTATTTTGAGATATTCAATATTTTCCTTCAATTGACCAATGTATACCTTGGAGTCTTCATATATGTCCTTTATCTTATCTCTTTCTTTAGTAAAGAGATCAATTTGTTCAAGATCTTCTTCAAGGTTCTTCATCAACTATTCCATACCCATAGGGATCTTACTCAAGCTATTAAGCCTCTTAAAAGTAACTGTGCTCTAATACCAATTGTTAAAAATAGGGATTACTAAGAGGGTCACTTGAATTAGTAATCTACAAACTTTAGTCACCATTTGGATATTATTTCTTACTTTAAACCATGCATAACAAAGAAATAAAGTAATACTGAATAGTAATAGTAAAAATGAAAAAAGATAACTCATAACACCATTTTTTTTAACCAGGGAAACCCTACCCAAGGGAAAACCCCAATGGGGATGATACCCACTAGATAATATACTGTTATTTAAGTTCATTTTTAGAGGATGGACCCTATTAGGAGACAATGAGAAAATTTAGTATGGGGAGTCCCTGTTAGGAGACTTTGAATCCTTGTTAAGAGATTCCGACCCTGTTAGGAGTTGTAGTACAATGAATGCAAGATGAACCCACTACCCAAACATGTACTTCTAATTACAAGAAGAGCTCACTGCCCAAACAAGTAATCAAACTAAACATAAGTACTGTAACTTCTTTATCAACTGATCTCTAACCTTTAACTCAATCTCAAACCACCAAATAGCTCATATAAAATTTTGCATGTATCACTTTCACAAAACTTTGCATATAATTACAATTAGAAGATAACACTTACAATCACAGTCACTCACTTTCACAATCTTACTACAAAATGTCCTTTGCATAAATACCATGCCTTTACAAAAATTGCTACTAGGTCAGCTAAGACCACAATCCACCTTTCCAAATTAGAGTAAACACCTAGGACATAAATCCTAATTGGATAAGTAATTATCTTGTAAACAAAATAATCCTTTCCTTCAATTTCACTATCCTATTTCACTTCAAACATGATTATCTCTATTTTGTACAGTCCATACTAACTTCCAAGGTTATACACATCATCATCAACATGTATACTATCTCTATCCAACTTCAATAATCATAATATGACATCAACAACAAGTTATAAATAAAATAGTACACTGCTGCAAACCAAATTCTATACTTAGAAAAAATTTTGATTACCAAACACTGAGTATCTTTATTTCTAAGGTTTCCTATGATCATGTACATCATGTGTTGCCATAAATGACAAAAATTACATATCACTATTAGCCAATTGTCAACACAAAGTTCCTATATCTTGAATAGATCATAAAAAATGCAAACAAATATCATTTATCAAAAGTACCTTTGATGGAATTTGAGATTGTGGTCTTATGGGATCAAGGGTTTCCACAACAACTGGGCTAAGCTTGAAATTGGGCACCTTCCATTCAACTCCTCAAACCAACATCTTTGGCCCTTTCTTTGGGGATGTCATTTCTAGGTAGGATTTGAGTAACTCGCACAGATTGCTCATATGCATAGAAATCGCTTTTGCACAAATAGCTCTAGAAAATTCATAGTGTCAAATGAATTATATTTTTCCCTTTTTATCAAATTTTGCCTTTTGATCACCATAAATACTTGGTATGATTACTTTCTTAATGATAGAATATCTTCCACTTAGCTTGAATTAAATTCTTGGTAGGAACATTCATGACTCAATATCCACATAAAAACTTAGTAGCTCCTGACCTTGCTTAACAGGGTCTCAAAACTTGACCTCACTTGGTAATGACTAGCATTTTGTGTGATACATAGTGATTCCTTTGTATCTTGAATGTTGATTTGGATCTTTCCTTTTTGCTAATTGGAACTGATGTAAGATGCCTACTTTAGAATCCTAGTTCGAATTCTCCTTGTGAGAGATCAAGTGGAAATGGTTGAGTCACCCAATTATTGAGTGACATGTTCTTCATTGCTTGGACTTGCATTCTTAGAAGATTTTGGAATCCATTGCTGTCTCATTTGCTTTCTAATGTCATCAGCCTTATCTTTCTTTTTATCTCCAATTCTTTCAATATTCATATAGTTCTTGGCAAGGTGACCAAGTTTTGCACAAATGAAACATCTTCTAGTGGTGTCTCTTGTCCTAATGTGATATTTTATACAATGTATTCCAACATGTCCAAATTTCCCATAGTAGTGACATCTGGAACAAGTGTGTCAATCCCAACCAAATATAGCTTTTACAATTTGTTTTGCTAGATTCAATATCATATTTTTGCATTCAGAGTATATGTGTCCATGCTTCTTGCATTTGTGAGATTTTTTCTCAAATTTTGGTTTCTCTTTACATTCATTAGCTCTATGACCATGCTGATTACAATTGTATAATTTTTCATTGAATTTAGCTTTGACATTTCTCCAACATTTTTTTGATGTATGAATTAACTTACCATAGTGATTGTAAGTAGGTCTTTGATTCTTTTGAGCTCCTTGTTTGGATGATTCACCTTCTTCTATATATCCAATTCTTATTTTTCCTTTCTATCTGTAATAGATTTTCTCATTTAATTTATTCATGCCTACTTAAGATTTCATCATCCTCTCATTGGATTTCTTTACAATACTTAGATCATTCTACAATCTTTCATTCTTTGATCTTAGATTCATGATTTCTTTATTTGCATTAGTAAGTTGATCAATGAATTCTACCTGCTGAAGGGATAGATGTTGAATTTCAGTACTCTTACCTTATAACTCTTATCTTATTTTGTTTTTTGCTTCCATAATTTCACACAATATCACTGACTAAATTTCTCATTCTCTTTTCAGTTTTCTGACTTCTTCTTGAAGTGTGTCATTCTTTTCTAATAGTTCTCTAATTTCTTCATTGGTTTCATTTGAATTATTTTGTGAAAGGATGTCTTCAATCCTTTCTTCAATGCTAGAATTTTTCATTTATCTAAATTGAAAGAACTTTTCTTCTTTTCAAGGACTGGGAGATTGACTCCTTTTCTTTCTTGAGTTTCCCAATAGCCAATTCCAAATCAAGCTTTTTATTGTCAATAGCCTTATCATGTTTGAACAGCTCCATTGCCTCTAATATTTGTGCAAGCTATTAACATTCTTTTCTGAGAACCACAATGCTCTAATACCAATTTTTGGAAATATATATGATAGGCCAAATTATTGAGAGGGGAGGGGTGAATCAATAACCAATAAAACTTTAATCTTTATTTACCAATTAATCCTTCATATGTAATCTGATCTAATTACATGCATGAAAAATTGAAACCATTAAAACATTCATAAGACCTCAATACACAATATGGTGACCCAAAAACCTTCTAGATCAAAAGTAAAACTAGGGCATGGATGATACCCAAAAGCTTTAGTACTGCAATATAAAGTTGGCCTATTAAGGCTTACAATGATCACTTATGATGATATGCCTTGTTAGGAGCAAGAAGGATGGCTAGGTCCACCTTGAAAAAAGATTTACAAACATATAATAAAGTATGCACTTAGTAAAGAATATACAGAAGACTTTTAACTCTACCTTATGAAAGGATTTAACTATTCCACCTATTAGGATGAACTAGTGATTGATCTCTGATCTACAACTTGATTTGTTGAATGAGATTCCTTTGAGTGTAATGATCACCTTTTTGTGATAGATAAATCTTTGTTGCTCCTTATATTGCTTTAGCCTTTTACTTTGGTTTTCTTCTCTTCATATTATTGTTCACATATGGCCCATTATATGTAGTACAATACATCACATATATACCAATCCAATTTATAAATCAAATAATTTGGCTACAATACAAGTTCATACAAAATACACAAAGTCAGCTCAACTTAGGAACTCGAGTTCTAAAGACTAACTCAATAAGGTTCTAATACACAAAATCCACAATTAATGTTTCCATGCACTCAATAGATGTAGAAGGTTAGTCCATTTGATCACTTCCAAGTAGTCTAAACTAGGTTTGCACTAGTGACTTGGTGAATATTGCAAAACTCAACATATAAATTGAATCACTTAATTCACACGTGTACCTCAATCAATGCTATCACTAGAAGCTTGGTATAAACTAAATCAGTTGGTTGACACTATGTGGCTCAGTCAATACTAGATTCACATCATTGTAACTACAAACTTGGTAACTACCAAAGAACTTGGTTTGCACTAAGAAACTTAGTAAACACTAAGAAGCTTAGTTTACACTGATAATCACCATCCTACTAGAAACTACTTGGTGTAAACTGAATATTGTTCCTTGAATTTAGTAGTAACTGTAGAACTTGGTAGAGTCTAAATTATTTTCTTAACACTATTAACTATACAATAAGCTTGGTAGATACTTACTATCTAAATAAGTGTGTGTTACTAATAAAAAAAATTGACTGCAATGTTAACATATCTTACTTAGTTCATCCAATGCCCAAAATGTAGATGACCTCTCTTTCAAAGACCCATTTGTACTTTACCAAAATGTAGAGGTCCTTGACAAAAATGGATATGAGTTATTCTGGTATTTCTACAAGAATAGAATATCAAAGGTTCCAGGAACTTGGGAAAGTTAATTATGCTAGAAGTGTTTGTAGATATGGATCTAGTGAACATGTTAATGAAGTGCTACAATCCTACTAATAAATCATTCCATAGAAGGGATAGAAGCATTTTCCTATACTTGGATAAAGAAACATTCATAGAAGCATTTCACTTGGGTGGACCTATGTCATTGCCAATTGAGATAGAGAAATTGAATGATAATTTCAAGAACCACAAGAGCTTTTACATGGGTAGGGCAATGACCAAACACATTCCTTCATCAAAAAAAGACATTGAAATTCCAAAGAAGAAAGAGATTGAAGAGGTTATGCCCCTTGAATTCTTCCATAGATATTTTCAAAATACTATGTTTGAAATCAACAAAGCCCTAGGTTTAGATGGAACCATGAATTCTATGGGAGCACATTATATCATGGCATTGAATGTCCAAGACCCAAATCATAATGCTGGGTATGATTTTGTGGAGTATATGATTGATAGGATCCATGAGGAGATCATTTCTTCTCAACAAAGACAATAGGAGAATTTTCAATTAAATCACTACTCCCTGATCATGCATCTGATCCTATTAAAGAATGTTGATATATTTGATCAAAGCTTCTTCGAATCCACACAAGAATAGGGAGAAATATTACTAGTATAGTGATGGAAAAGGGTATGGAAAATGTTCTATCCACATTCTTGTTGGTGTAAATAAGTATTTACTATTTACACTTTACTTAAGTTTACTTAGATTAATGCATTATTTTATTATTTATTAGTTTGACACCTAGGAGTATGTGTACTCATCTAAGTTGACTTTTTGAAAACATAAGAGTTAGCACTCTAATTAAGCAGATGATGTCTACAACATCTCTACACGAGATACGACTTGTCATACTTATCTCTCATCTATAATGGAGGATAATTGATGGGGACACAACCCAAGAACTAAATGGACACAACAAGAAAGGGAAAATTTTATTTACTATGTAAATCTACTATTACATGCAAAACAGAGAAAATGGACCTCTACACATGCCCTATGGGCTTACAATAGCATAGATCTAGAGATAATTTCTTCTCCCAGTACCTTCTCTCAAACTCCACTCCAAACTGCCTTTTACAATGCCAGAAATGTCCTTAAATAGACCCCAAAGGGTTAAGGATTAGGAATACATTCTAGAAAGTGCTAGTTGGCATCCACTGAACAAATGGAAGGTTCCAAAAGCTGCATTAGAAGTCAGCACAAAACTAGAAGAATCCAAAAATGATAACCGAACTTTCGAGAGGCATAACTTTTGAACCGTAGCTCTGATTGACGAATCGTTTACATTTTTGAAAAGCTCTCAAAGCGCTCTATAGCCCTATTGACCAGCTTCACTCATCCCTCATTTTTTGGCCCTATAAAAGGTCATTTAAAGCCCTTAACCTAACTTTGAAGCATTCTTAGGAGGTCTCCAAAAATTGAAAAACTGCAATAACTTTCAAACCGTGGAGACTTTTGACTTGATTATTTTTCTAGAATGCTCTAAATTATAGTTACAATCATCTAACCAATTTACACCTTCTAGTTCAACAAAATGATGGCTGAATTACATACTCCTATTTTTTAAAGCATTTTCACATATACTAAGGTGCTCAAATACCCTAACCTAGAACACTGATAGTGGAACTATGAGAGTTGGAACCTTTATTTGACCCAAATGGGTATCCAGAAATGAAAACACATGAAATAGAAACTAAGTCTAAGTACATTTTTTTTTTGGGTGACGCAGGATTGCCCTTATACCTCTAGATGCTCCTGCATTAGACACCCAAGGTAGATTGAAAAGTGACCCTGTCACTTTATAGATGGTAGAGGAAATCCCAAATGGGAAACCTCAGCTGCTGATATCCAAGTTGAGTCCTCGATCGGTCAGCCTTTTCACTTAACTAGATACTCTTTATACTATCTATTTCTGGTACTCCTACCCACATGATGATCTAGAATGTCTTCTATCTCCTCCTTCTTAGAAGCAAGAATTGGACATGGCTCTAACATCAATTCCTCATCTGCACCATCATCATGATACTCTGTTAAGTCTGCAATGTTGAAGATAGGAGAAATGTGAATTCCATCTAGTCACTCCACCTCATACGCATTTCCTGAGTCATGTTTCTTTAAAATTTTGCAGGGCCCAAATTGCTTCATCTTCAGCTTGTTGTAAGTACCTACTAGAAATCTCTCCTTTCTTAAGTGTACCATGACTAGATCCCCTACTTGGAACTCCTTATGTCTTCTCCTTTGATCAGCCCTAGATTTATACTCTTGATTCATCTTGGTAATGTGTGCCTGGACCTCCTCATGTAGGCACTTGATATGTTCAGCAAACTCTTCTGCTTCAGCACTTGTCCTTTTCCCTTGCTCCATCTTCCTCAATTCTAGTGCAGTCCTTGGGCTATTTCCATATACAATTTGGAGTGGTGATCTACCAATATTCCTATTTATAGAGTTATTGTAAGAAAATTCAGCCTGTGGTAGAATCAAATCCCATCCCTTGGGCTTATCCCCAACTAAACATCTGAGCAAATTGCCCAGACTTCTGTTAACCACTTTAGTTTGACCATCAATCTATGGGTGATGTGTGGAACTGAATTTCAAGTCTATTCTCAACTTCTTCCACAATGGCCTCCAAAAATACTCCACAAATTTAGTATCTCTATCAGAAACTATACACCTTGGGAGACCATGTAGCCTCACTACCTCTCTGAAAAACAAGTCTGCAATATGGATAGCATCATGAGTTTTGTGGCAAGGAATGAAATGTGCCATTTTGGAGAACCTATCAACCACCACAAATACTGAGTCATTACCCCTTTGTGTCCTCGGCAATCCAAGAAAAAAATCCATATAATGCCCTCCCATGGCCACTTGACAAACTTGACAACTTTGTACAAACTTCTTCACATGCTGTGACATCTGAGGCCAAAAATAATGTTCTCTAATAATGGCAATGGTCTTGTCTTGACCAAAATGTCTCGCCATCCCTCCACTGTGCTTCTCCTTAATCATATTTTCCCTCATGGAACTCCTTGGAATGCATAATTAACTACCCTTGAACAACATACCATCTTGAATCAAATAGTCTAGCCACTTGGTTCTGTCTATAGCAACAGGCTCTTTACAAGCTATCCATGCTTCAGCAAAATCAGGATCCTCAGGGTACAGATTCTTGAGTTCATCAAACCCAACTACTTCAACCTGCATTACTGTAAGCAACAACTGCCTCCTGCTTAATGCATCTATAACCCTATTAGATTTTCCACTTCTATGCTTCAACATAAATGTATAGCTCTGCAAGAACTCTACCCACTTCATATGCCTTTGGTTCAATTTACCTTAGCTATTTAGGTACTGTAATGCCTGGTGATCAATATATAAAACAAATTCCTTTGGCAATAAATAATGTCTCCATTTCTTTAATGCCTGAACTATTGCATAGAACTCCTGATCATAAACATAATACTTCTTATTCACATCATTCAATTTTTCACTAAAATATGCAATAGGCTTACCTTCTTGGCTCAATACAGCTCCAATAGCACTACCACTAGCATCACAATCCACCTAGAACAACTTTCTAAAATTTGGAAGTGCCAACACAAGTTGTTCTGTCACCTTCTTCTTCAGCAATTCAAAACTTCTTGTAGCTACTGCAGTCCACTTGAACCCTTTTCTATCCCCTCTTATTGTGTCAGTTAGGGGTGCACATATGCCATTGAAATTCTTAATGAACTTTCTGTAAAAACTAACTAGACCATGAAATGATCTTGCCTCAGTAGTAGATCTTGGGGTAGGCCATTCCAAGATGGATTTTACCTTCTCTGCATCCATTTTAAGACCTTTGGGTGATATAACAAACCCCAAGTAGACTAGCTCCCTTTTTACAAAGATACACTTCTTCAGATTAATTAACAGTTTCTCTTCCCTTAACCTTTCAAGGACACTATGAATATGCAATAAATGTTCTTCCAAAGTCTTGCTGAAAATTAAAACATCATCCAAATAGACAATAACAAATTTTCCCAAGAACTTCTTAAGTACCTCATTCATAAGCCGCATGAAGGTGCTTGGTGCATTTGTCAATCCAAAGGGCATGACTAACCACTCATAAAGACCCTCCTTGGTCTTGAAGGCAGATTTCCACTCATCTCCTTCTCGTATCTGTATTTGGTGATAGCCACTCTTGAGATCTATCTTTGTGAAGTACTGAGCTCCACTCAAACAATCAATAATATCATCCATCCTTAGAAAAGGAAACCAATACTTGATGGTTATCCTATTTATAGCTCAAGAGTCTATACACATTCTCCACTCTCCATCCTTCTTTGGTGCCAATACTGTTGGTACTGCACATGGACTTAGGCTCTCTCGAATCAAACCCTTCCTTAATAGCACTTGAACTTGCTTATTTAGCTCCTCAATTTCAGTAGGAGTCATCCTGTGAGTAGCCTTGTTAGGAAAACTAGCTCCTGAGATTAAATCTATCTGATGACTGATTTGCCTTACTGGTGGCAATCCTTTTGGAACATTATCAGAGATGACATCTCCAAACTCACCTAATAAATCTAAAACTTCAAATAGTATTTCACTACTACCTTCCTTATCTTTTCTAGGAATCAAAGCATAACACATATGCTAATGTTTCATGCCATCTAAAAACTTTCTTCCATCAACAAGACAAATCCTAGCACTGCTACATACCTTTTTTCCTTCCTTCTTCATGGACTTCAGTTTGTCGCGAACTCTATCCTTTGTTAGAGAGTATGTGTTTGCATGACCATCATGTACTGCATGCCTATCAAACTGCCACTATCTACCCAACAATAGATGGCAAACATCCATTGGAATAATATCACAGAAAACTTCATCATGGTAAGTCCCAATTTTGAACTTCACTAAAGATTGTTCACTTACCAAGACCTTATGATCATCTTTCACCCAAGCAATTTGGTATGGCTGGGGGTGTTTCTCCCTCTTGAGCTTTAGCCTAGAGACCATCTCTTCTGATACCAAGTTATTAGTGCTACCACCATCAATGATCACATCACAACATTTATCTTCACACTTGCACCTGGTATAGAATAGACTCCTCCTTTGTCCTAGTTCAATCTCACCACTTAGTAGGACCCTTTCATTTACTAAAGTCTCTCCTCTTTCTACATCCTTTGAATGTGATGACTATGCATCCTCATCCACATGGGCAACCCTAGCTTGGCCTTTAGCTCTTCTATTTGTCCTTCCTTGACATTGAGGTCATTCAAAGGCATGATGACCTTCTTCATTGCAATGGAAATAGGTACCACAAAAGCCTCCTCTTCCTTTTCCATGTCCTCTAGCTCTTCCTCTCTAATTTTCAAAGTCTTGATCACGGGAGCGGTTGAAACCCTCATTCCTCTAGTTCCTACTAGTACCCACATCTTAATTTTTCTTTTGGGTCTCATTTCGACCTCCAGATGACCTACCACTACCCCTTCCTCCTTGACCGCACCCTCTTTGTCTTCCTTCAAACCTTTTATTTAGTTTCTCTTCAACTTGTAGGGCAAACTGGTATGCTTCTTCAACACTGATCATTCTTACCAAACTTAATTCCTCCTGGATGCTAGGTTGCAACCCACTGATATAATGAACAACCTTATCCTTATTTGCTTCTACATGCCTAGCTCTAATCAAAAGTCGATAAAACTCCTCCATATATTCCTGGACTGATCTTCCTGCTTGCTTTAACCCATGCATCTTCTTGAACAGATCAACCTCATAGTCAACAGGAATGAACTGCTTCTTCAATTTGTCCACCATGCAATCCCACCTTGTGATCTTATCCTTTCCTCTTCTATTTCTTTCCAATTGAACCTCTTGCCACCTGATCTTGGCATGGACTTTTAGTTTGTCCTTTGCAAACTCAACCCTATCTAGATCCCTGATATCCTCATATTCAAAGTACTCTTCCAGTTCATTGATCCAGTCGATCAACTCATCTGGTTTCAGATTTCCTAAAAATACACCCACATCAATTGTAGGTCTTTTCCCAATCTTAGAAATGGCCCTAAAAAGCCTTTCCTCTTCTTGATTTAGAACTTCCTCATCAACTTCCCCTTCTGGTCCAAATTCTTCTTCATTGTCATCCTCACTTTTGTCACCTGCAACAACATTTGCTCCCCTACGGAGCTCCTCTTGCAATGCTTGGACTTGTCTTTGGAGGGCTCTAACCTCCTTAGGATTAATAGCTTTGGCCCTTCCACCATGCTCTCTTCATGGAGGCATCTTCTTAATTCAACCCACAACCACACAATCCTAGTGCAAACTGCCTCATAGTCAGCGCTCTGTCTACACACTCAGGATAACCTGCTCTAATACCACTTGATGGGGACACAACCCAAGAACCGAATTGACACAATAGGAAAGGAAAAATTTTATTTACTATGTAAATCTACTATTACATGCAAAATAGAGAAAATGGACCTCTACACATGCCCTATGGGCTTACAATAGCATAGATCTGGAGATAATTTCTTCTCCCAGTACCTTCTCTCGAACTCCACTCCAAACTACCTTTTACAATGCCAAAAATGTCCTTAAATAGACCCCAAAGGGTTAAGGATTAGGAATACATTCTAGAAAGTGCTAGTTGGCATCCACTGACCAAATACAAGGTTCCAAAAGCCGCGTTAGAAGTTAGTGCAAAACTAGAAGAATCTAGAAATGGTAACTGAACTTTCGAGAGGCATAACTTTTGACCTGTAGCTTTGATTGACAAACTGTTTACATTTTTGAAAAGCTCTTGAAGTGCTCTATAGCCCTATGGGCTAGCTTTGCTCATCCCCCATTTTTTGGCCCTGTACAAGGTCATTTAATTCCCTTAACCTAACTTTGAAGCATTCTTAGGAGGTCTCCAGAAATTCAAAAATTGCAATAACTTTCAAATCATGGGGACTTTTAACCTGATTTTTTTTCTAGAATGCTCTAAATTAAAGTTACAATCATCTAACCAATATACACCTTCTATTTCACCGAAATGATGTCTCAATTACATACTCCTATTTTTTTAGGCATTTTCACATATCTTAAGGTCCTCAAATACTCTAACCTAGAACACTGATAGTGGAACTGTGAGAGTTGGAACCTTTATTTGACCCAAATGGGTATCTAGAAATGAAAACACATGAAACAAAAACTAAGTCTAAGTACATTTTTTTTTGGGTGACAAAAGATTTCCCTTATACCTCTAGATGCTCCTACATCAATAATCCACTTCTTGTGGACATGTGCTTAGTTGTCATGCTAATCTTCTA
Organism: Cupressus sempervirens; assembly: GCA_028749045.1. Lineage (NCBI taxonomy): Eukaryota > Viridiplantae > Streptophyta > Pinopsida > Cupressales > Cupressaceae > Cupressus > Cupressus sempervirens. The sequence continues at coordinate 678,542,087 of CM053787.1, read as the reverse complement.
GCTCTTTCTAGAGACATTCTAGATGCATCTAAGAGGACTTTATATATAGGCATGCCTAGTGTATATGTACACAATATTACATGAATACAATTTCATATTTTAATTTTGATCATACTTTGTTGGTCTATTTTGTGCTTGTACTTGAGTTCCTTGATCTTGGGTAATTTTTCCTTAAGGAAAATTCTTACATGGTATCAGAGCTGAGGGAATTTCTCTTCAGATAGCCATTGGAGACCATTTTTCTTGCTTCACATCTCGGAGGACCTCAAATCAAATCCAAAGTATGGAAATCATAAGGAGTGTTTAGAGCCAAAGCGGACCTCCCCATTATGTCTGGAATGTCAATTTGGTGAAATTTGACTATAGATTCACCTACCCTAGGCCATAGTCAAATTTGAGGTAAATAAATTTTGCAATCTGGTACTTAAAGGCCTAAATTTTATTTTCTCTACAATTTTCTACAATTTTTTGAGCAATTTTTTGAAAAAAATTGGCCTACTAGGCCTATAAAGAAATTTTTTTGCAGGAACTAGGTAGTGAAATCCGGCCCCTATAGAAGCATATTCTATTTCATCCAGTAGAATATTCCATTCATATCAAAATTTCTTGAAAGTTTTGGTGACTTTATTTACATTTGGTGCACTCACATTTACTAGTGACCAACTTCCAACTCTAGTAGACTATTTTTGCTTCCTATCCATGGCTGATTTGTTTTATGCACCTCGGAATTCCTTCCCATGGTGCATGTGGGATATTTGAAACCCTCAAACAATAGTCTTTGCTAATCCTATCTCCTGCTACATCTTCCTAACTAGTTTTTGGTGGTGACCTTCATTCGTTACCCCTCCTCACTGGCTCATTGTCGACCTTCTCCAATGGTGATCCCTCCTCTGATTGCAAACAAATTTTTTTTTGGCTTGTGTCTTTTAGCAACACTGTGTCTTCCACATTGAGAGGTTAATACACTACCACCTCAGATGGACACATAAACTATGATGTCATCATTACATCAGCATCATACAGAACACATTAGATTTCGTATAGTTGACATTACTGCCACATCACCAGGGGACCCATTTTTGTTAATTTAAGCATTTTACTATGTTAAAATTGATAACAATTTGATTTGCAAGTTAGTACCTCATCCTACCCATCTCATTGGAAAACGGTTCTCTTTTGGATTTTCGCTTTCTTTTGATTTGGACTCTTCCTTGTTGGGTCTTGAAATATCTTTTCCAAAAAAAATTTTTGTTTCCTCTTCAAGGTTGCCACGATCTTCCATATCATGGTATGCTACGAATGGGGCAATCTGAGCGTAAGGTCTTGATCAAGTCTTTTGTTTGTTTTTCTTTTCTGCTTGTGGGTTACCTAGTGTCATTTCCACACTGCTTCCTCTAGGATTCATGTGTGATACTGGGGCAATCCTTGCGTGTTTGTTTTGAGTCAGTTCGTCAGTCCTCTAGATAGTTGGTGAAAAGGCCTTGATGTTCTTGGTAAACTTGGTAATTAACCAATAGTCCTATAGAAAATCTAGTGCTCAACTACATGGTGGTACTTCTCTTTGAAGTATCCCCCTGCTCAAAAAGCTTCAATGGTTTTCCTTCATCTCCATTATCCCCCATCCATATCCAACATCTATCTCTCCTACATCAGCTTGTGCAACCATATCTCTCAGAATCAATCATCACTCTTAGCTTTAGGGATCCACAATCCTAGTCTTAGGGATCCACCAATCCAATCAATCCACCAAGCCTCATCTTTCGAGATCCACAATCCTAGTCCTAGGGATATCCGAAACCCATCTTCCGCCAATCTGACTCTTTGAAATCTTGTTGTATCAGTTTTATAGTCCCATCATCCATCTCCCCACCCTGGATTCCTTTTTATAGTGCTCTGTTCCTTCATCCTCCACCTTCCCTAAAGTCTTAAGCTTGCTTCCTCTTGTGCATCTGATTCTCCTTTATCATTCTCCCATAGTGAGAGTTTGAGCTAATTCAACCCCTTCTCTTTGCCAATCTGAGTCTTCTTGCTCATCTCGAATTCTTGTACTTTTCAAGAAGTCGTTGAGCCTCGCTTTCTCTCCCCACCGCCTTCTTGAGGGGGCATCTCACAGTCCATTCTCTCCTCTTCTGCTCTAGCCTTGGGCATCTTATTTTCTTATCTTTGATGCCATGCCACTTGCAGCATCACATCAAAGAGGGGCAAAATGTAGACACCTAAAAACCTTTAGAAAATAAAGTATTTTTATTTTATGAAAAAGTTCTGATGACATCATCATTTATTAATTAATTTTTATGCCATTAAATCCCTTTATCTTAATTAAAAATATTTAATTAAAGAATCCCTCCCAAAAATGTTTAAATCTTATTTAAACATTATTTCCTTATTTATTAATTATTTAATTAATAAATTGATCAAAAAATCCAAAATAAATAAAAAATTTATTTTTTGCCCAAAACTTGGCCAAATTCCTTAAGACCACTAACCTCTTCCAAAATCTTCTAATCCTTCTTTAATTTTGATTAAAGGCTAATCCCGTCATTTCCTACCCCTAATCTCAACTCAAAATATTTAATTAAGATTAAATATTAATCCTCATGTTTATTAAAAAAGTTTTAATAAATATCTCCTCAACCCAAACCCTTGAAATAAATAAAACTTTATTTATTTCCTAAAAATCTAATTTATCCTCATCCTAAGAAGTTCTAGACTCTTCTAGAAAGTCTTCATGCTCATCCTAAAAAATTCTAGACTATTCTAAAAAGTCTTTATCCTCATCCAAAGTCTAGACTCTTCTAGAAGATGTCTTTAAACCTAATCCTAATCCCCTCCTAACCTTGTCACATTCCCTAAACATGGGTTAAAACTTACTAACCCAAGCCAAAATTAACAAATATCTCCTCCTTCACCCACCCTCATTAAATGCCATCCACTTGCCTATCCCTAAGCTAATCCTAAACCATCCTAATCCATCCTCTAATCATTTGCACAAGCCTAAGCAAGCTTAAAACCCTCCTAATCAAGCCCAAGTCGAAATTGCTCTCATCTCCCTCAAAATATCTCAACCATAAAACTTTATGAAGCCCACTAGGCCATAAATGACTCTTCCAAGCCCTTTTATTGCTCTTACAAGTCATTATGAGGGTCTTTATGAAGATTTTATCCCTTGAGCCTCCTTTGTTGACTCATCCTTCCCCTTTCCTCCATCCTCTCACCATGTGACATGTGTCACTCCTTGATTGGCTGTAAGGAAGCACAATCCATGTGCTCTCCTCTCATGCAATTTGAGCTCTCCATGAGCTTTTTCCCATCCTTGCATCTTAGCCCTCAATCCCTCAAGCCTCTTGCCTATAAATTGGATCCTTCCCCTTTGAAAAATAACACAATCCATGAAGTAAAGTTATAATGCTATTTTGAGAGCCAAATCCATACTAAAGCCATCTATCCACACCAAAAATTCACAATCATCCATTGAAGCCTTTGGAAGCATATTGAGCATACATCCTATCCATTTAGATAAAGCTACTCAACAAGAGAGCTTCTCATTGAGAGAGCCCATTAATGGCTCATATTTTCAATTGAGAGCTCATCTTAGTCTATCTTGAAGTTTATGAATTTTGTTTAGTTTGTAGAAGCTTTATTTAAATTTGGTTTCTATTAGCATACTAACATTGCTCATATACATTTTGGCATGCCTGGTGGGACCCCGCATGGGTCATCTTCATTAGCTTTTTTAGTCAAGTTTTGTATGTCATTTGCTGATTTTGGCTAATTTTTCTTGTTTTTGTGATTGGTAGGATTGTATAAATTGGTTTTGTAGGTCCACATGAGCATGAAGAAGACAAAGGAACTCATAGTATATCTCATAGTGTTTGCAGATTTTTCAAGCTTATAGGTGGACAAAGAACTTGGAATTCTTCTTCCTCTTCTTGTCTATATTCTTCTTATTCCATCTACTTCTTCTTCTTCTTCTTGTGGGAGATCTTGGCCATTTTTTTTTTAAGGAAGCAAAATCATACACACTTCTTTTTAGTGCTTAAAATGAACCCCCAAATCATACTTAAATCCATTAAAAAATTAAAAATTTGCAAAAAAAAAAAAATCTGTTAACAAGTGAAACTAAACCAATCTAATCATTTGCATCCTTGCAACATCAAGGTTTTAGATGCATTCATGCAAAGTTAGGAACACTTTGGGAATTTAAAAAGAACTTCAAGTTTCCATTTCAAAAGGTTCAAAATCAACACTAAGTGCACACTAAAATCTAAATCAAACTCAAAGCATCAATCAAGGATAAAATGAACCTCATTTGAAAATATTTTAAAGTTCTTTTAAAAATCTCTTGAAAACTAAGAGTCCTAAAACTTTTGTTATTTGTTCCAGACAAATGTCTTGTTGCAAAATCTTGAATGTTTCTTAGGTTTTTCATGCATCAAAACAATCTAGGAATATCATTTTTGGGCTTAAAACATACAAACTAGAACACAAAATCTTGAATGAAAAGCAAATTCCAAAGAGTCATTTTCACTTTTGAGTCCAAAACAATCTGGAATGATCTAAGGTTAAAACAAAGCACATCAAAGTTCTTAAAACAACACACAAAATCTCAATCTTGAATGCTCAAAGGAAAAAACTTGAATGTTTAATCACTTGTCTTTGAATGCATGTTGCTAAAAACACTCTTGAATTCCATGGATTAAAATCAAATTTTCCTTGAATGCATGATTAAAACAACAAATCCAATCTTGAATGCCAATGATCAATTAACCATCGCAATATCAAACACTTCATTTGGAGCTTCTAAAATTGAACAAAACAAATCTCTTTTTCACATGCAATTTAGGTAAAGTTTGATTTTTGGACATTTAAGAAACTTCGTTAAGTTAAACACAAGTTTGCAAAAATCAATTTGAGTAGTTCCTTGGACTCACCTCTTTTCTAATCACCCATCAATTTAACCATTGGTTGCAATCTCAGCGCCATTCATGGGGATGGGTCTACTTGAAAAAGGTGTTAAATGTTCCACAATCTAACTCACTCACTTGGTCTTTGAACGCTTTCTTTAACTTTATCAAAAAATTTAAATGACCAAAAATCTAGATTAAATCGATCACACTTCATTTGGGTATTAAAATTGAACAACTATTGACGTGGAGGGCCTCCGGGTGCGCGCTTGACAAATTGAGTTTCATATATCTTTGTTTTGGGCTTAAAAAAATCACACTCAATCTTGAATGCCTAACAATCAATGAACATTGCATGGTTTGGACGCATTTTCAATGACGCTCGCATTTCTTATGTTGACGATCTCTCGACTTTCATTATGCTGACGATGCTGTCAAATTGGAATGAACATTGTATGCCATAATCACAAGTGTCTTCAATCATAGCTTACAAAATCTAAATCATCAATTGGAATGAATGCGTGTCTTTTAAAGCCCAAGATCATGTATGTGGTCTTTTTTTACACTTTTTAGGAGGCCTGCTTGGGGATTTCATCACCCCTTGGGACGACCTCAACTCCAGCGTTCTGATGGAGTATAAAAATTGGGAGGTGAATCCAAAGACACCTCTCTTAAAATCAAGATTTTGTCACTCGGGCTAAGCCTCAAGGAACTTTATACCCTTGAGAAGTGAAAGAGGAGAAGTGGGTTATCGCTCCTCTTGGCTGTGTGACATCTTTTTGGTTTCATCTACGGATTTGGGCCTCATGTACCTTGCGAATATCGAGGACTCCCTAGCTAAACCAAATTTCATCCTTGTAGAAAGCTTCCTAGGATGTTGGTGTATTTGACGTGCTTGCTCAAAACTTTTGTTTGCTTGTTTGTTCATAGCTTTTGAATGAATATTTGCCAATTTTGGTCCAAATCCGAGAAAAGAAAAAATCTCCCAGCTCAAGGCATACTTAGCGTAGTCACTGCCTTATCAAAAAATCATCCAAGCTCCCCCACTACAACCAAATCTATCTAGTTCTTTTCCTTAGAACAATCCCAAATCCAAATTCCATCCAAATCATCCCGCCAGCCAGCTAGCAACCTAATCCAAAATCACCCAAGCCTTTAAAGAGTTGTTGTTACTTTGCTAGAGTTTGCTATCCAATCAATCCTACCAATCAACCAATCTCACCAAGGTTATCCCTATGACAGAGCATTGTCTAGGGTAATCTAGCTTTGTCACTTGCATCCCTCATCACCTTGAGCTAAAGATTGGGATCCACAAGTGGTCAATCTCGTGTCATGCCCATAGGATCATTAGTCTATCCTCAAGTTGACACAACCACCACCAAATCTAGCGCATAGGAAAGCAAAACTCTCACCTTTTGACAGCATTCCCTTGAAGTCTTCCATCCACAGGAAAGCCAAAAATCTCCAGCCAATCCTCCTTAGGTCTGTCATGCAACTTTGACTCTCCCTAGGAAATCTTTCATCAGCCAATCCAAAATCTATGCTTAATCCAAATCCAACCATGAGCTTCCGTGTTCATCCATATGCAAGACCCCATCCCCATCAAACTCATCATCAAAGTATGAAGTACCAATCCTATCATGATGTGTTTGGTCACATTGTCCTTGCTCCCGCCACCTCCTATTCCAATGATGATGAAAATCTTTTTGACTATGATGGGTATATTGAAAGCCTTAGAAACATTCCCCCAAGCATACCCAAAAATCCAAGAGTTATTCCAAACTATCTAGTCATGCCATCTGATATTCCAGCTTCCCCTCCATCACCCCATCAACCAAGCTTCCAATCTTCCACCTCTACCTTTGACACATGAGTCTCCAAGGAATCTCCTAGAGGAAATACAAGAAAAGTTGCCTCCAACAGTCGATAAGCCATGTCATCTAATCCAACCATGTGAAGTAGTCAGTGATGAAGCTTCCCCATCTATAATATCACCTCCATCTCTCATAGCTATCATCCCCATACCATCCATCAAATTGCTTAAAATCCTTCCACTTCTCGCAAGCATCAAAATCCCACCACCTATCAAATCCCTCCAAATCCTATCCACATCGCCTCCAAGCATTTCCCAAATCTCTCGTAATGACCCTTATGCATCCATCTTCTACTCACCCATCTCCACTACTGAATCTCCCATCTATCCATCCGCTGCCTTTGAAGAATCCATCCCTTCACCTCCTATCGCACCATCCACTCCAAACCAATCCTATCAAGATCTTGCCCAAAAGCATGTTGACATCCCCTAAAGCATAAATGAAGATATCATCATACCATGTCTTCCATCCATAGTGCAGTCACCATCTCCTCCATCTCCAAAACCTCGAGCCATATCTCCTCCACTACAAGATATCTTGTCATCCCACCAGCTACATCAAGATCCTATCCTTCCATCTCCCCCGCTCCATGCTTCCATCTTACCACCTATCCAAGCTATTCCACCATCTATAATCTACCCTCTTGGTTCACTTACATTCATCCACGGTGGCCCTCTCTCAGCAGAAGAATTAAGAACAATATCTCCCCATTGCAATACACCTAATAAATCACTTCTACCATTTTCTGCAAGAAAAAAGTTTCCTCAGCTTGTTCAAATGCTCAATCAATGGTATTATCAAGGTCAAGGTTTAGGACCACAAGAGCAAGGAATCAGAGAGCCTATTATTGCACAAAAAAATCTAGGATTTCATGGTCTTGGATATGTATCCAAAGGCTCACCATCTAAAGGTGTTGGTACACCACACCCCCAAACCAAGCATATATCCAAGCCCACCATGCCAGCCTCCCATCACTCTTTCAAGAAATCTTATGTCATCCCCCCTCCACCATCTTTGCAACCCAAAACAACCTACCATATCCCCCCTTCATCCGCTAAATCCATTTTGGGTCCCTATGTCCCAAAATCTACCATCCTCCATCCTCCTATCAGCCATCATAAAAATCCTATTCCATCCATTTCTATGCAAGATCAACAAAGGCACATATCAGGGCACATCATCCATCATCATCCCCCTACATGCTCTTTCATAGCCTCTCCATCTCACAAAGCTTCTCCTAACCATCTTCCCAAAGCTTACCACAGCAATGTGAATGCCAACTTCAAAATGCATAAAGCTAAAAATCCACATCCTAGGCAATCATATGTCTATTCTAAAAGACATACTCCAAAAAGGCAAAATCCAATCAAAGAATGCAAAACAATGCAAAAGCCTATGAAAAGAAAATCCAAAACCATGTGGATCCCCATGAAAAAATTTGAAACCCAATGCATAATGGCATCCACCATTGCTAATCCCCCATCTAGTGACTCATGTCCCCCATCTCCTAACTCCATCTTGGGTGCCTATATCCCCAAGCATGCTTGCACAAATCCTCCATCACGCCCGCATCTACCATCTATCCCCCATATGCTCTTTTCACACCCATTCTAACATGTGCCAATGTTGCTCTTGCAAGCATCCCCATCTCATGCTCCTTTCCAGCATTTTCATCCCTCCATCTCCTACCATCAATCCCATCTAATCCGATCTATTGCATAAATCACACATTTGGTGTACCAACAGCTAGCAACAAAATTGAACATTCCAACAGCCACTGAAAAATTCCAAAAAAGCCAAAATAGCTGAAGAAAGCCAAAATCATTCCAGCTAAGTCCAAAACTCAAAAAGAAAAAAGAAAAAAAAAAGAGCGTCCACTGGTGAAAACTTGGAAATTCAAGCGCCTTGGGCAAGTACCATGATGAAAACTTGGCAAACAAGCATCATGTGTAATCTAGCCATCCCCAGCTTAGCCTATCACCCTCATGCTTTTGGTCACATCTTGCCATCCAGCTCCATCTTCTACCAATCTGACTCTTTGAAATCTTGTTGCATCAGCTTTATAGTCCCATCATCCATCTCCCCATCCTAGATTCCTTTTTATAGCGCTCCGTTCCTTCATCCTCCACCTTCCCTAAAGTCTTAAGCTTTCTTCCTCTTGTGCATCTGATTCTCCTTTATCATTCTCCCATAGTGAGAGTTTGAGCTAATTCAGCCCCTTCTCTTTGCCAATCTGAGTCTTCTTGCTCATCTCGAATTCTTGTACTTTTCAAGAAGTCATCGAGCCTCGCTTTCTCTCCCCGCCGCCTTCTTGAGGGGGCATCTCACAGTCCATTCTCTCCTCTTCTGCTCTAGCCTTAGGCATCTTATTTTCTTATCTTTGATGCCATGCCACTTGTAGCATCACATCAAAGAGGGGCAAAATGTAGACACCTAAAAACCTTTAGAAAATAAAGTATTTTTATTTTATGAAAAAGTCCTGATGACATCATCATTTATTAATTAATTATTTAATTAATTAATTAATTAATTCTTATGCCATTAAATCCCTTTATCTTAATTAAAAATATTTAATTAAGGAATCCCTCCCAAAAATGTTTAAATCTTATTTAAACATTATTTCCTTATTTATTAATTATTTAATTAATAAATTGACCAAAAAACCCAAAATAAATAAAAAATTTATTTTTTGCCCAAAACTTGGCCAAATTCCTTAAGACCACTAACCTCTTCCAAAATCTTCTAATCCTTCTTTAATTTTGATTAAAGGCTAATCCCGTCATTTCCTACCCCTAATCCCAACTCAAAATATTTAATTAAGATTAAATATTAATCCTCATGTTTATTAAAAAAGTTTTAATAAATATCTCCTCAACCTAAACCCTTGAAATAAATAAAACTTTATTTATTTCCTAAAAATCTAATTTATCCTCATCCTAAGAAGTTCTAGACTCTTCTAGAAAGTCTTCATCCTCATCCTAGGAAATTCTAGACTATTCTAGAAAGTCTTTATCCTCATCCAAAGTCTAGACTCTTCTAGAAGATGTCTTTAAACCTAATCCTAATCCCCTCCTAACCTTGTCACATTCCCTAAACATGGGTTAAAACTTACTAACCCAAGCCAAAATTAACAAATATCTCCTCCTTCACCCACCCTCATTAAATGTCATCCACTTGCCTATCTCTAAGCTAATCCTAAACCATCCTAATCCATCCTCTAATCATTTGCACAAGCCTAAGCAATCTTAAAACCCTCCTAATCAAGCCCAAGTCAAAATTTCTCTCATCTCCCTCAAAATATCTCAACCATAAAACTTTATGAAGCCCACTAGGCCATAAATGACTCTTCCAAGCCCTTTTATTGCTCTTACAAGTCATTATGAGGGTCTTTATGAAGATTTTATCCCTTGAGCCTCCTTTTTTGACTCATCCTTCCTCTTTCCTCCATCCTTTCACCATGTGACATGTGTCACTCCTTGATTGGCTGTAAGGAAGCACAATCCATGTACTCTCCTCTCGTGCAATTTGAGCCCTCCATGAGCTTTTTCCCATCCTTGCATCTTAGCCCTCAATCCCTCAAGCCTCTTGCCTACAAATTGGATCCTTCCCCTTTGTAAAATAACACAATCCATGAAGTAAAGTTATAATGCTATTTTGAGAGCCAAATCCATACTAAAGCCATCTATCCACACCAAAAATCCATAATCATCCATTGAAGCCTTTGGAAGCATATTGAGCATACATCCTATCCATTTAGATAAAGCTACTCAACAAGAGAGCTTCTCATTGAGAGAGCCCATTAATGGCTCATATTTTCAATTGAGAGCTCATCTTAGTCTATCTTGAAGTTTATGAATTTTGTTTAGTTTGTAGAAGCTTTATTTAAATTTGGTTTCTATTAGCATACTAACATTGCTCATATACAGTATGGAGTAGATTAATGAAAAAAAATTAAATCTTTATGTTGATGGTACAATCACAAAATTCACTAATGCTACAACACTAGTTGATTAGAAAATTGAAGACAATTGGGCTTTAGGCTTTATCAGGAGTTTTGTACATAGATATCTCTTCTTTGACATTTCTAGCTTTAAGGAAGCCAAGGATGCTTGGTTAACTTATAGGGTTGTATGGTAAGGTGGATGAGGAAAAGGGATTCCAAATTGAGGATGATCTACTTCTATTAGATCCTAAGAATTTTGACATAATTCAAGGTTATATCAACAAATCCAATGAGTTGTAAGCATTACTTAAAGATTATGGTAATACCATAAATGATGATCAATTGATTCATCACATCTTGAAGAGGCTACCTTCAGAGTATTCATCTTTAGTTTTGAGTTACAACACTCATAGGTTGACCATGGGAAGTGCCTTCACTAAGCCTATAATTGATGTATTTGTAGAAATGTTGATGATTTAACAATCCAAGTTGATAGATATGGGAATTTTTATGTCATCAAAGACCAAAGCATTGGTGGCCAGTAATGAGAACCAATCAAATCAAAGTGGAAAAAGTTCCACTCATAGCAAGAAAAAGTAGTGGGAGCAAAAATTACAATCTGAGACACAACAATCTTCCTCTTCACAACAAGGTAGTTCCTCTTCCAACAAGAAAGGAAAAAAAAACAACAAGGATAAACTTTTTTGTGCATATTGCAAGAAACCAAATCATGATGAGCATCATTGCAAGACTAAGAGAATTGATGAGTTGGAAAACTTACTCAAGAAGAACAAAAGCAATGTGCCAAATGCTTCCAAGGATTCAAATCCATCCACTTCAAAGGGAAAAGGGCAAGCACTTATGGATAGTTCAAGTTCTTTAGGGGAATGGATTCTTGACTCAGGTGCCTCATATCATATGGGTACTTCAAAAGGAGACTTTTCTTCATTGAAGCAATCTAGGGTACCTCACATCTTTTTAGGAGATAATACAAAAATGGAAGTTGAAGGGGAAGGACATGTGGAGATGGAAAATGGAGAGTTCAAAGGCATTCTCTATGTTCCTAACCTTAGCTCTAATCTCCTTTTAATTTACCAAATCACTCACTATGGAGATGGCAATAAAGTTGAGTTTCTTCCTAATTCAGTAATGGTGTGCAATCTTAAAGATGATTCATTGGTTGCAATGGGTAAAGTCAGTCATGATACAAGGATTTATTCCTTCTCCCACTTTGTATCCAAGTCTCCTTCACATGCCTTGTTGACACAATCTCATTCACAAAGAAAATTATGGCATGAGCAGTATGGACATCTTGCCTTCCACTATCTTCAGCAACTTAGCTCCAACAATATGGTCAAAGGTCTACCTATCATCAAATTTTACAAAGGTGAATGTTCAACTTGTTCAATGGATATGCATCTATAGGAGAAGTTTGATAAAGGGAAATCTTCAAGAGCCTCAATTTTTCTCAAGTTGGTTTACAGGTTTCTAGCAAGCCCTTTTACAGTGACATCAGTTAGTCAATGTTGCTATATCCTCTCTTTCATTGATGACTTTTCATGCTACATATGGATCTACTTTATTGATTACAAGAATGAAGTGTTTGATAAGTTTCTAGCTTCCAAGATTCATGTTGAAAAGCAATCAAGGAAAGCCATCAAGGTTCTTTGGATGACAATGAAAGTAGATATGTGAACTCAAGACTTTGAGACTTTTGTGAACTTGAGGGTATTGATCTTTAGAATCCAATAGCATTTAGTCCCCAAAAGAAAAATGTTTTAGCTATGAGGATGCAAACTCTTAAGTTAATGGCAAGTTGCATGATTCAAGCTAAGTCTCTTGATCCATCACTTGAAGTCAAAGCTATAAGAAGTGCCAATCACATACTTAATAGGTCTCCCCATAATGTCTTAGATGGAAAGACTCCTTTTGAGGCATGGTATGGTAGAAAAGTAGTTTTGAAACACTTCAGAGTCTTTGGTTGTCCAAACTGTGCCCACATCTCTTCTAGGGAATGTGAGGCACCACCACCTAGGCCTTGTACTTTCATTAGGTATGAAGACAATGTCAAGGCATATAGACTTATGGGTCCTAAGACTCATGAGATATTCATAGAGAGGAATGTTCAATTTGAGGAAAGTTCACCTAGCTTATCCTCTAATCCTCTTTGCACTTCATACATTTTGGAAATTGATAGTGACTATAACAATAGTGATTGAACAAATTCAAATATGTGGGGTCCTATTGAAAGTTGCAATATGAGGTCACAACATCAGCACATTCCACATGCATACATTGCCACAGTGGTAGGTCCATGTATTTCAATATAGTAGGGTACACCTAGTCTTCTAGTTGTAGCATTAGTGGATAACTTCTTGACATACATTTTAGGTTTGTTTGCAGAGTCCCACATAGCATATTTGGGAGATATCATTGATGATATACATCTTCTCTTTGATGAAGAAGCCCCTTCTTTAGTTGTTACCAGGGATCACTCTGACCCTCTTGTCCATTCTATACATGATTAGTCTTACCAGGTTGATGTGATTGTGGATTCTTATGTACAATAGTTTTAGGAGGTCTCTTCATCATTTGAGGATATGGTTCTTTGGGATATGCACTACATCCATCCTTTCTAGAGATCTGCACTTGTTCTTTTTAGCAGTGTTGGAAGGGGCGACCATCATTATTGACATAGGGAATGTTGAGTAGGTTTTAGAGATACCATTAATCTTTAGGATTCTTTCTACACATTGGGGAAGCATCTCACATGTACCTCAACCATTTTTTCTACTAAAGGGACATTCTATCACTTAGAGCAGCTATCACTAATTGAAATTCTACATTGGGGGGGGGACTATCTTGTCTCCTTTCTTCTACTTCTTCTCTTTTATGGGAGGGACTTTTTCATCTTATGGGGTTTTGTCCTTGTCATACTTCTCTATTATATATACTTGATGTATGTCATAATGGGGGGGGGTCATGATTACTCCATCCATCCATGCATCTTGTTTTTTCATCTCTCTTTTTGGGGGAGGGTTTTTCCCATGAGTTTTTCCCTCTTTCTCTACTTTATGAGAGATTGCATTGTCTTTTGTACATGAGTACCAAACATGGCCTAGTAGCCAGGGCCCATCATCAATTTCATCATAGCTTATGTAAGCTTAAGTGTATTCCCGTAAGTTGCATTTAAGGGGTGGTTTTGGTGTAAATAAGTATTTACATTTACACTTTACTTACGTTTACTTAGGTGAATGCATTATTTTATTATTTATTAGTTTGACACCTAGGAGTATGTGTACTCATATGAGTTTTCTTGTTGACAACATAGGAGTTAGCACTCTAATTAAGCACATGGTGTCTACAACATCTCTACAAGAGATACACCTTATCATACTTATCTTCTCATCTACAATGGAGGATAATCCACTTCTGGTGGACATGTGCTTAGTTTTCATGCTTATCTTCTAGCTCCTTCTAGCAACATTCTAGATGCATCATAGGGGCCTTTATATAGAGGCACTCCTAGTGTGTATGTTCACAACATTACATGAATACAATTTCCTATTATTATTCTAATAATACTTTATTGCTCCATTCTATGCTTGTGCTTGAGTTCCTTGATCTTGGGTGATTTTTCCCTAAGGAAAATTCTTACAATTCTAATTACATTTCATTTTATAATGATTTTGTTTATCTAGTTTTGAAAATGATAAGGATGTTAATTGAAATAATTCCTAGGAGTGTCAAAAAGGTTGTTAGACCTAAAATGTGCTTTGATGTTGGAAAGAAATTAACACATGATAGTGGGAGTGTGTTCTTATTTGAAGAGTATACTATTGTAAGGGTTTTTGGATGCCCTCGGCCACCCCATATCTCACCCAAATATGCCCTAAGAGATTAGGGTTTATAGAAGTTTTTTGGAAATTGATTTCTTTGAATAGAGAATACTTCGGCAAAGGTGTCAAGAAGGGAACCTTTTTGTGTAGATTTACTAAGTAGGAGACTTTGAAATAGGTAAAAATTCCATTGACAAAACCAATACATTTTTAAGAAATTATAAACTGCCAACTGGGCCAGCCAAAACTTATGATCCATTCAATGTAGTTAGACATGCCCTAAAGAACATGAGAGGTTACAATTTGTCTCCCACAAAACCTATGTGGGAAGAAGATGTTATTGCTGATAGGTTAAATGAGGAAATTTATAGGGAAAGGATGATAAATTATAGAGACATTGTTAGCTTTGAATAGGAGATGATAAAAAAAATCCATCCTTCAAGGGATTTTATCTTGAGTAAGACTACTGGTAAAAATTGAATAAATTTGTGGAGAATTTTGATGAACTAGCATCACAAGTCCCTAGAAAAATCAAATGAAGATTGTCCTTGAGCATTCAGATGATGAAGATCAACCTAAAGAGGACCAGCTTGAAGAGGACATTCCTAAGAGTTCTGAGTGGGTAGAATAGAGGAATAAAAGATAGAAGATGGTGGAAGTCCTGAAAATGGCTTAACAAAAGGCCCTAAAAATTCTACCAAGGGGTAGTAAATATTTTTATTAGTGTAAATAATTAATTATTATTACACTTTACTTAAGTTTACTTAGGTTAAATACATTATTTTATTATTTATGATATCAAGGAGCTATCGCTACGGCTATAGAAGCTAGTTGGTTTCAACATATTTTGAAGGAGTTTGGATTTGACATACCTAAACCCACAGTCATTCATTGTGATAATCAAAGTGCTATCAAGATCTCAAAACATTTAGTTTAGCATTAGCAAACAAAACATATTGAGGTTCATATGCACTACATTAGTGAGCTTATTCATGAGTAGTTCATTGTATTGCAATATTCTCCTATAGTAGAGTAGGTTGCAAATATCTTCACCAAACCCTTCATTGAGGTCAAGTATCTTCATTTGTGAGATCTCTTGGGAGTGCAAGACATTTCACCAGGGGGATCCCATGACTCTTCTATAATTTATTGTACTTATCTCTCTTTTGGGGGGAGGGTTTTTCCCATGATTTTGACTATAAATTTTCCTACCCTAGGCCATAGTGAAATTTCAGGCATAATTTTTTTTGCAAACCAGAACTCGAAGGTCTGATTTGTGAAATTGGTATGATCTCTTTAGATTTGTGCAATTAATTTTTAGATCTAAATATTTTTGCATCTCTATATTTTTTCTTTTTGAGTTTGCATTTTATTTTCAAAATTTTGTGAAAAAATTGGCCTTATAGGCCAGTAGGAGAGATTTTTTTGCAAGACAAGATTGGAGCTTGCTGGTGCAAATTAGATATTGGCATCATTATCAAAAGGTCAAAAAACCCCCAAATTGATTTTTAATTTATCAAAATCAAAAATCTAAGGTGAGATCTAGATTCAATTGATTTTTGGAGGTGCGATGGTGGTGATTTAGGAAAAATAATTGTGGAGGTGATTTTCAAACAACGATATCTCCCTCATATGAACTCCTTTTTTTTGAGCAATTTTTTTTGTTTTGGGGTAGGATTTTGTGATCTACACATTGGTGTAGGATGTTTGAGATCTTTGAGCCTATATATTTTTGCAAATCACAAATTCTAATTTTTGCAACTTCAAAGGCTTATTTTGGGCTCATTTGGACACATTTTTAGGTTCTATTTTTTTTGACAGTGCTTATTTTTTGTCTACTTTCTAGATTTGCAATCAGATTATAGGCTTATGTGGACAAAAATACCACTTTGAGAGATATATCTTTTCTTGCATTGTATTTCTTTGATTAAACTTTAAATTTTTTGTATATTTGAGCTACATTGCTAAGTCAAAAGTCCACTTCTATCCATTTTGACAATTGGCCTATTGTAAATGTACTACATATAAAGTGTCTAAAACATTCTTTTGGGGAGGGTGGGTTCTTTGATTGAGTGTACAAAGCGGGGGGGGGGGGGGTGGTCATCTTGTGTTCTTGTGTCTCCTTGATATTGTGATCTTTCGTTTGCATTATGGGTTCTTTCTCTAAATTAACACCATATAATTATGCTACTTGGAAAAAAAAGATAAAGGAACCATTGGTTGAAAAAGGTTTACCGCATTATGTAACTGGTGCAACAAAGAAACTTGTTGATGATGTTGATGACTCTTGTAAAGAAGATTGGGCATCAAAATAAGAAATGACCCTAGGAACCTTGTTAAAGAATATCTCAAATCCTATCAAATATCACATCAAGAACCTTAACAATCCAATAGAAGTCTAGGATAAACTTGAAGCATTGTATGGGATAGTAGATGAAGATATAGCCTACACCATTGATGAAAATCTTCTCAAATTGGATCCTAGGAATTTCAACACCATCAAAGATTATCTTACCCAAGTAGACATGTATAGGATGCAACTTAAGGATTGTGGTGAACCCATCAAGGATGGAATGTTGATCAAACATGTGATGACTCATCTTCCTCCTAAATATGCAACTTTTGTTTCCAGTTATAATACTCACAAATTAACAATGGGTAGTGCCTTCACTAAGCCTTTATTTGAGTCATTTTTAGGAATGTTGGTCTTAGAACATGAAAAGTTAGTGAGGATGGGAATTCTCTAGTCTTCAAAGAACAAAGCCTTGGTAGCTAATCAAGGGAATCAAGGTGGTAAAAATTCCAACAAGAAGCACAAGTAGTGGAAGGCTAAGCCACAAGATGACACACAACAATCTTCCTCTATGCATCAACCTTCCTCTACACAAAAATCTTCTTCACAAAAAGGCAAGTATTTTTCCAAAAATAATAAGAAGGGGAACAACTTCAACAAAAGGGAGAAGAAAACTTATGTGTATTGCAAGAATAATGGTCATGATGAACATGGGTGTAAGGATAAATAGATTGATGAGTTGCTAAACTTAATGAGAAAACATAAGATTGATGTACCAAATGCCTATAAGGATAAGGAATCTTCAACCACTTCAATAGGTAACGGACAAGCTCTGGTAGCAAGTGCAAACAATTCTAAGGATTGGGTTCTTGATTCAAGAGCTACACATCATATGGGTGCTTCAAGGGAGAATTTTTCCTCTTTGAAACCATTAAATGTACCTTACATCTATGTGGGAAATGACACACAAGTGAAAGTTGAAGGAAAAGGGAATGTTGAGTTGGACAATGACATCGTAAGGGATGTTCTTCATGTTCCCAACCTTAGCACCAAACATTTTTCAATCTACCAAATAACTTAATATAGATGTTGCAACAAAGTGGAGTTCCTTCCTTATTCAGTTATAGTGAAAAATCTAAAGGATGATTCTATGGTGGCAATTAGAAAGGCTAATCATGAGATAAGACTTTATTTTTTTCCTCATTTTGTGCCTAAGTCCACTTTTGTTGCCTTGTTGACCCACTCAAATTCAGAAACTAAACTATGGCATGAGAGGTTCACACATCTCAATTATAGCTACCTTCAACAACCTAACAAGAAGGATATGGTCATAGGTCTACCTCAAGTGAAGTATTTAGAGGGTGTATGTATAGTTTGTGAAGTAGGCAAGCATCCCAAAGAGAAGTTTGACAAGGGGAAGTCTTGGAAAGCAACTATTGTTCTTGAATTGGTTCATAGTGATGTAGCTGGCCCATTTCTAGTACCATCATTTGGGAAGGCTCACTATGTTCTCACCTTCATTGATGACTTTTCATGCTACACTTAGGTCTTCTTTCTTGCTTGTAAGAGTGAAGTTTTTGATAAGTCTATCACCTTCAAATCTTAAGTTGAGAATCAATTAGGGAAATCCATCAACATTCTACAAATAGATAATGGAAGGGAATATGTGAACTCAAGGCTTATAGACTTTCCTACTCATGAGGTTATTGATCTTCAACATTCAGTTGTATACACTTCACAAAAAATTGGTGTTGTTGAATGAAAGAATGGAACCCTTAAGGAGAAGACCACTTGTATGCTACACCATAAGTCTCTAGATCAAGTTTTTTGGGTAGAATCCATGTGTTGTACCAATTACATCCAAAATAGAAGTCCCCATAAGGCCTTAGATGGAATTACACCTTTTGAGGCTTGGTGTGGAAGAAGATCAAGTGTAAAACACTTTATACTTTTTGGTTGTCTAGCATGGGTAAGGATACCTCCATAAAGATGAAAGGCATTGGAATCTCAAATCAAACCTTGTATATTTGTTGGATATCCTGACCATATTAAGGGATACACACTCATGGATCCAGAGACACATGAAATCTTCATTGAGAGGAGTGTTCACTTTGAAGAGACTTGTCCAAGTTTGGCTCCTTCAACTCCTCCTTCCTCATTTTAGGAAAGTGATGATAGTGATGATAGCGACTTAGAAGATAATATTTTGTCAACTCTGACTCATAGGACACCACCTTTGTAGTGTCCACAAATAGTTGAGGATATTCCTTCTTCTTATTCCACTAGACCTCATTGGCAAAACAAACACTTGATTCAATAGGTTCAATGTTGGGGAATCCTTCAAATACTAGGAGGATAAGATCACAACAAAAATAATTTCCACATGCTTATATTTCCATTTCTTCTGATCTATAGTCATTTAAGGAAGCATTAGGGGTTCTTGAATGGGACAAGGCCATGGAGGAAGAATACAACTCTTTAATGAAAAACAACACTTGGGACTTAGTTCCTCTTCCTAAGGGAAGTAAGCTAGTTAGGTGTAAGTGGATCTATCAAACCAAGTTTGTAGTAGATGGAAGTGTGGATAAACATAAGGATAGAATTTTTACCAAATGTTTCTCATAGGTTCCTGGTATTGACTATATTGAGACCTTTGCACTAGTAGCTAAGATGAACTCCATTCATTTGACACTAGCTATTGCTACAGCTCATGGTTGGGTTGTACATCAAATAGATGTGAAGAGTGCATTCTTGAATGGCTATCTTCTTGAGGATATTTATATGGAGTAGCCACAGGGGTTCATACAAGATTATACTTTAGTTTATAGGTTGAAAAATTCTATCTGAGGCCTTAAGTAGACTCATTGGGCTTGGTATGCCAAGATGGATTCCTTTCTTCTCTTAGTAGGATTCACTAAGTGTTATTTTGATTCAAATGTCTACATTATTCATAGGGATGACTCACACTTGATACTTGTGCTTTATGTAGATGACTTGATCATCACTAGAAGTAGTTCATCCATTATTGATAGTGTCAAAACTTCTTTATAGGATAGATTTTCTATGACAAATTTTTTTTTACTTCATTATTTCTTTGGTATTGAGATCACACAGTCTTCAGCTGGGATCACACTTTCTCAACCCAAGTATGCTCTTGATTTACTTTCTTGATTCCACATGAGTGATTGTAAGCCTACTCCTCCTCCCTTTGTTTTAGATGTAAGTTAGAGGCCAAGTCTTCTACTCCACTTATTGATGATACATTATATAGTTAATTGGTTGGGAGTCTCATCTACTTGACACATACATGCCCTAACATAGCTTTTTTAGTTGGCATAGTTTCTCACTTCATGAAAGAGCCACATGAGCTTCATTGGAAGGTTTCCAAATGTATTTTACACTACATACAGGTTACACATACACATAGGATACACTATGCAGTAGGTTTTGGACTTTAGTTGGTTGGTTATATAGACTTAGATTATGTAGGGGATCTTGATTCTTGCAAGTCTACTTTAGTTTACATGTTTCATCTTGCTTTTGGCCCCATTTGTTGGTAGAATAAGTAGCAAAACCCTATTTCTCTTTCTTCAACTAAGGTTGAGTATCAAGGAGCTGTTACTATAGTTACAAAATCTATTTGGTTACAACATATTCTAAAGGATTTTGGATTTGGCATACCTAAACCCACAGTCATTCATTGTAATAATCAAAGTGCTATTGAGATCTTAAAACATCTAGTTTAGCATCAATGAACAAAACATATTGAGGTTCATATGCACTAAATCAGAGAGTTGATTCATGAGTAGGTCATTGCATTGTACTATTGTCCTATAGTAGAGAAAGTTGTAGATATCTTCACCAAACCCTTCACTGAGATCAAGTATCTTCATTTTTGAGATCTCTTGGGGGTGTAGGACATTTCACTAGGGGGGATTGTATTGTGTTTTCCCTCTTTCTCCTTTTTTCAAAGAGATTGCATTGTGTTGCATAACATTGAATGTAGAGCATTGCATTTGTACATGGATACCTAACATGACCTAGTAGCCAGGGCCCATCATGAATTTTTATCCTAGATTTTGTGAGCTTAAGTGCATTCCCCTAAGTTGTACTAAAGGGGGGGTGTTAGTGTAAATAATTAATTATTATTACACTTTACTAAATTTTACTTAGGTTAAATGCATTATTTTATTATTTATCATATAGACACCTAGGAATATGCATTGTCATATGAGTTGTCTTATTGACAACATAGTAGTTGGCATAATCATCTGAGTTGTCATGTAGGCAACACATTTGTTCACAATCTAATTGAGTACATGGTGTCTACAACATCTCTTTATGAGATACACCTATGTAAGCTTATCCTCTCATCATCACACTAATTTTTGTGCTAAATGGAGGATAATCCACTCTTGGTGGACATGTGCTTAGTTGTGAGGCTTATCACCTTGCTAACTCCTAGTCATTCCAAAGACCTTTATATATAGGTACTTCTAGTGTGTATGTATAAATATCATATTCTCATTATTGTTATTATGATCATCCATTATTGGTCCATATTGTGCTAATGTTTGAGCTTCTTGATCTTGGTGTTATTTTTCCTTGAGGAAAATTCTTACATTTTTTATGATAACAAAAGTAGGTTCTTAGTATCTCAACCATCAGAAGATGAGCAAAGATAAAAGAAGCAAATTGGAAGCTCAAATGATTGATGATAGAATCAATGAAGCTCCAAAATTTATGAGTGATGAAAACTTCATCAAATCTGATGAATTGAAAAGTTTCTTATTTAAAATAATATAGAATGAATTATATTTGCAAATGAAGCCAAGACATTCTAATGAAGTGGTTGTTGGAATAGTGTAGAAACTATAAGAATATAGTCTTGCAAGTGAAGTTGTCACTATTGAATAAGCAAGGGACTTGGTGACAAGGAGTGGTACGATTATTTTCTCAGGATGGGATATTAACTCATCTTTTCTATTGGACCAAATAAGAGGACAAGAGAGTTCAATCTCATTTAAAGATGATAATGAGTATGGAGAGGTAAGAGGGCCAGGATATAATATAGATGCTCAAACAATGGAAATATGCAATTTATCTCCAGAGCATGACAAACCTACCCTAATGGACATCAAAGAATTCCCTAAAGGGAATGTTATTTTTTTTGGAATATACACTCTACTTCCAGATTTGATATATGGGATGCACACTTTAGTGGTATTAATGGTCAAGAACAAAATGGATACTTTGAAGGCTCAACTTGAAGGAGCTTATGAAAAAATCATTAAATCTAGAAGAAGCTATGAAGAAGAAATGAAGAAAACATATGCCTTGGAATAGAAGACTATCAAGATAGAAATGGAGGTAGCATCATTGAAGAAAACTATCAGAACTACTATAGAGATCCATGACGAAGGTGTGTAGATAGAAGGCTAGGCACCTAAAATAGACAAGGCATCAAGCCATGCAATGGAGATTGATGAAGAAGATTTGGAGGCAAGCAAGGATTTTGAAATTAGAACAATCAAAAGCTTGTTGATCCACAAAATAAATGTACTAAATTTAGTTTCTCAGAATGTTCATAGTAGTTATCTTGCACTACAAGTAGTAGAATATAGGTGTTTAGAGCTATTGCTCTATTATCTCCACTTTTCACTACATGTGGGCCCTATATTCCATTTTTTTATAGCTTGGTGCATATGCTAGCATAGAAGAAAGATTTGCCAAAGATAACCATTTTAAACACTAGAAAGATGATCAATAAAGTAAAGGATCTAAATGGTTTCTTTGGTCGCAAAATGCAACTGATCCAAAATAAGATGAGGACAATTACTATAGGTACACTTGGTTTGGTGCCTACAATTTTAGATAATGATGGCTAGATGAAAGACTAGGTAGAGTGGTGAAACTTCTTTTGATGATATTCTTGAACATCCTAGGTTTTTATCCTATTACAACAATGAGACAAGTGTCACAACAATTTATGATATCATTGACATGCTTTACAAGATAGAGGAAAAAATGTCTAAGATATCTATTGAAGTCCAGGCAATAAAAAAATTCTAAATGAACCAAATTCCTTGATGACTTGGATGTAGTTAGAAATGCCACCTAGTCAGATGTAGATATAGATATAGCTATATGGGAAGTCATTGTAGACATAAAAGCCCTACCATCTGGTGACAATGATTAGTTTAACAAAAAGTGTAGTTAGGATGTAATTAAAGGCATAAAGGATAAAGAAAAGGCATGGACCATGATAGGAGCTAAAGATGAACTAATTTTTTTAAAGAGATACTTGCTGAAAATGCCACCTGCTAGTTTTGCAACTACATCTAAAGTTTTGACCCAAGTATAAAGAAAGTTTTGTATCATAACCAAAGAAAAAATATATTTGTATTTTCTTTCCTATTTAATTTTGACAAGTGTTCTCTCATCTCAAGCTTGTTGCAATCCTTTCTATAAAAGGATTTCCAAGATGTGGAGTTTAGGTCCAAAATCTATGTAATTTTTAGTGTTATGTTATTTGCATATGGTCCAACCAATCTTTGTATCAATTTTGTGATGTATTCATCTACATATTTGAGAATACAAGTAAACAATTAATGATAAATTGTCATTTTTTGAAGTATCTCTAAGTTTACATCAGTATTGTATGATTTTCAAGGAGAGTTAATACAAAAGAAGTGTTCTATCATATATTTCTTCTCTAAATTTTGTGTCCATTGTTATGTGTTGGTTATGTTGGGATTGTATGAGAAAAGTTTATGCAATTTAATGTAACTAGGATAGTTTTTGGTTTTAATTCAAGGAATTAATTAAATGCTTTAATAAATCAGTAGGATTTCCAGTCATATAAGAATGATATTCATAAACATGGGCCTTAGGGTTAATTGTTGATATAATTGATTTGTAAGGAAATTAATTAGGTCAAATTTTCTAGGTAGAATTGGAATGCCAATAGATAGGGGATAGATCATTTATTCAGGTGCATTTTGAAGAAATCATGGAGTTGCATGAAGCACAATTTTAAAATAAAATCAATCTTTACTTTGTTGTATGAAGAGTTTAAATATTGGCCAGTCCTTGTTTGCAATGAATCTCTTTGTGTTATAATTAGTTGTTGTAACCAAGAATTATTTTTAAAACCAAGAAGAATTGTAACCATTATTTTCTATAGGGGATAAATAAGAAGAAAGGATAGCAGTGTATGAGTAAAGTGTGAAGAAAATATCAAGTATCATAGCCATTTCATACCTAAGGTGCACCTACCTTGGTCCTGTTGATCCAAAAGAGTAGAGAATCCTTGAAATTTTTTGATGTTGGGTCCAAATCTAAAGAAATTTATGTTGATTATAAGAAGTAGCTAACCCTTAGGCTTGTTATTATCTTCTGCATTCTAGCATTAGGTATTTCCTATCTGGTAGCTTTAGAACCCTAACACGTGGAATTTATGCAAATTACAAGTATTGACTATCGACTTCCCTAAATTGCTAGGATAGACATACCATATAGCAATATCTCAATGGTAAGAGAAGGGAGATAACTCTTGAGTTTAAATCCTATCCTTAAGTAAATTGTTCTATAAAATAGGAAAAGTACCTAAGTTGTTTATCTTCTAAATTCATCAAGTGACATAAATTCATGATTATAACCCTTGAGTTTGATCTAGTTTTATGTACTTTATTATGGGTTTTCACTTCAGTCTCATGGGTCTATTATGAATTTCTATTATAATTAAATCAAATTAAAAGAAAAATTAATGATTTAATTTAATGGAAATTTTATAAGGAAAGTTTGATATTTAATTATATTTAATTACTTGAGAAATTAATTAAATTAAAGAATTAAATTTAAATATTTAGTTAAAATCTAATTTTGGGTGTAATAATATTTAATTAATTTAATAATAATATATTCTAGATTTTATTTTAAAATAAATGTTAAATATTTTGTAGTTATTTTTTTTAGTGATGTCATGTAATGCCATCAATTTGGTTTATGTGTACTTGTTTTTGGATCAGTCTAGTTAGAATGACCATATTGGTGAAACTTGTGATTTTTTATCAGTGAGATTTTAGTTCTTTCTAATTACTTGTTTAAGAATTGATGTGTATTTTATGGTTGCATGGGACCTTCTACTTTAACTAAGCTTAGGGTAGGTTATTTGTATGTTTTGTTGGGAAGTGGCTTGCAATGGAGGTCAAAGCCCTAAAGAGGCTACCTGGGTAAACCACTGTAGGTTATGTTAATAAGTAATAACATTACATTAAATAAGTGTAAAATGAACTAATAATAGTCATTTTTTTACTCTCTCATGCCTCGAGTGCTAGTAGAGACTAGGATGGGAGTAGAGAGGATGCTTGGTTGTGACCTTGCTTCATGAGTATGCCTTGTTAGTATGAAAGGATACTAGTGTTGTATAGAGTCACTAGGGAGATGAATTCTAGTCAGGTTGCCAAGGTAACCTTAGAGTTGGCTCATGTGATGACACTTGCCCACTTATATAGTAGATTTCCTATGTGTCATTGTTGCCTCTGTGTTTAGATGTCATTTGTGTCTTGTTACCTTAAGTTAGATTTCTTTCAAGTTTTCCTTGACCTAGATGTTGATTTTGACTTTTGGGGTTGTTCTCATGTTTGGGAATTGAGACTATCTCCTCAGCGTGGTGGGAGTGGAACCTTTTTAGGTTACCATGAGGTTGGGTGGTAGTGCTTTTTACTTTTACCACTGAAATCTGATAGTTCGATGTTGTGGCTAAAGTTCCTTGTTATGTATTTCCTTTCATTTTTTTCTTGTGGACTATGATGGATGGTTATACCTATTGTATTGTATTTTATTTGATGGATCTTAAGAGATGATTTAATCTATTTTATTATGTATATTCTTTTAGCCTTTCATACCATGTGACTTGTACAATGGATGATTGTGCATTTTGATTATTGCCAAGTTGCATTCGAGATAATTGTATATTATTTAAATTGATTTGTACTTGTAATGATTCTTTAATGTGGAGTTGTTATATATTGGTTTTAGTATTAATTAAAATTATATTTGATTCAACATCATGGGACCCTTAAGAATTGTAATCTATTTTATGGTATGTGCTTATGTGTATGTTATTGCTTCCACTATATTGTTTTTGTTGTTGTTAAGTTATTATTATTTTTTAAATGTTTGGAAAACTTATTGAAAATTTAGCTTAATTTCTTTTGAGTTCCTTGGTGAGGCATTACATCTGGTATCAAAGGTTGAGTTTCTACATTGGGAGCTCTGGGTATATTGGAATGCCACTAGTTGCTAACTAGTTGAACTGAAACAAAACTTAAACTATGATATGTATTTATTACAAACTTGAAAGACTTGAACTTCAAACTGAAACATACTTAAACCTAGAAATAGGAAAAACTAAAATTGATCTTGTACTGTATTCAAAACATGTTTCTTATGTGTATGTTTTATAGTAGTATGTTCTTATGGTTAATATGGCATCTCTTTATCTTAGATATTATAGAAGGATGGTATCTAGGATGACATCTATAATTACAGGCCATAGCATAGGCCATAGTATAGGCTGAGGGTAAGGCAGGGATACTAGTGTTCATGAGCCTATTCTAGATAGTCCTATTCAAGAGGAAAATAGGGAAGAACATAATGGGGAAAATCAAGAAGATTCAAAGGAAGTTGACTTCTAAAAGATGATGAGGACCATCATGGATTTCTTATCTCCTCCTTAGGGTACAACTCATTATGAGTCACACCATGCAGAAAATGGGGAAAGACATAGGTCCAGGAGTCCTTGGAGGGACACTCACATTAATATATAGAGGTTAGTTATAGCTGCACAAATGAAGGACCTTCAAAGGTCCAAGGTCAAATATTTTAATGGGCTAGGTTTAGGTTATGTAGCCAAGTAGGAGCTAATTTCTTTAGACATGTATTTTATTATACAAGAATTTGACTCTAATGTCAAAGCAAGGTTTGTTGTCACCAAACTGGAACTCTTTGGAGCCACGTGGTAGACTATCAAAGAGAAGAAGTTGGATATAGACATGAACACTATCACATGGGAGTTATTTCTAGAAAACTTCCATGAGCAATTCCTACTAGACGAATGACATTAGCAGAGAGTAGATGAATTCCACAACCTGAGATAGTTCACTATGACCGTAGTAGAGTATGATTGTAAATTCTATGAGCTCATGCCTTATGCAAGGATTAAAAATAGCTTTCCATAGTTGGCCCAACATTTTATCAAAGGTTTTAATAACCCTCTAGTTGGGGGTGCTAATGAATTTGAACCTAAAATCCTTAAAGATGTTGTATATCGAGCCATGCTTGTAGAGTAGAGTGTTACTCTAGGACATGGTGGCTTTGTGGGAGCAACTACAACATTAGGATCCAAGGGTAACTAGAACTTAGGTAGAAATAGGAAACCCCCTTACCCTAAGGGAAATCATAACCAACAACAACAAAAAAAGGGACCATACCCTCTGGCACAAACTGGTGGCTGCAATTCAAACTATAGGAACTACCATAAGCCACAACACAATAGTAAAAATTAGAACATTCAACCTTCCTAGAGCAACTAGTCATTTGCTAGTAAGGATAGCCACCAATAGTTGAGTACACCTCTAGCAGGGAGGGGATCTGGTAGAGGTTAGGGATTTTATTATTATAGACAATTTGGACACATTTTAGCAAACTACCCATAGTGTGCATCTCACTATTCAGGTTCTAGGCCAACTACATCTAAGCCTACAATTGGAGATGCCAGTAGAGCTCAGAGATTATTTTCAGAAATGGACCACCATTAGGAGGATCATTAGGGAACCATGGTTGAGACTATAGGAGCTATCCAATGTACACTTCTCTCCATATTTTTTGATTTAGGTACTATGGACTCTTTTATTTCACTATCCATAGTTGCTAAATTTAAGCTAGAGGCAGTAAAGAAGGGCTTGGGTTGGCAAGTGGGACTAGCCTCAAGTGCTAGGGTTCCCACAAATTTCTTAGTGTAGTAGCATGAACTAAACCTAGGTGGGTTTATTAAATTAATAGATCTTCAAGTCATCCATCTTGGCTCTTACGATGTGGTTTTAGGTTTGGAATGGTTTGGCTCTCATCAAGCTAGTATTGATTGTAGAAAGAAGACCATTTTATGTAAAGATGATCAAGAAGGACTCAGAGATTGTGGGTATCCATAGACCTATATCCCTACATATAATATATACTATGCAATTAAAGCAAAAATTTCATAAGGGATGTCAAGTGTTTGCCATTATGGTGACAAAAATGGAGGAAGAAGACCCTATAGGGAAGACTTTAGACCATCCTATCTTATAGGAATATGTGGACATCTTTCCTAGATAGGTATTGGGTATGCCTTCAAAGAGAGATATTGGTTTTAGCATTGTTCTTGTTCTAGGAGTAGAGTTTATTTCTAGAGCTCCTTATTAGATGACCACTCAAGAACTAAATGAGTTGCACCTATAGCTTGAGGACCTTCTACCCAAGGGTATTATTAGACTGAGTATATCTCCATGGGGAGCACCAGTGCTCTTTGTGGAGAAGAAGGATGGTTCATTGTGCTTGTGTATTGACTATAGACATCTGAATAAGGTGACGATAAAGAACATGTATCCTTTACCAAGGATTGATGATTTATTTGATCAGATCAAGGGAGCCACAATGTTCTCCAAGAATGATCCAAGTCAAGATACCATCAACTTTGCATTCAATATGTTGACATTCACAAGACCACCTTCTGCACTTGCTATAGGCACTATGAGTTTATAGTGGTCTCATTTGGGTTGACAAACACTCCATCAGTTTTCATGTGTCTAATGAATGGGGTATTATATTCTTATCTTTATCTATTTTTACTTTCCTAGTTGATATTTTTATATATTCTAGATCCTAGAAGGAACATGAGGAGCATCTAAAATTGGTTTTGTAGTGCTTGAGAGATAATCAACTTTATGCCAACTTGGCAAAGTGTTATTTATTTCAATTAGAGATACAATGTTTAGGGCATATCATATCAGGTGATGGTATCTATGTAGACCCTACAAAGATCAAGGCAATGGTAGATTGATCTGCACCCACTACCGTGTCAAAAATTCATAGCTTCGTGGGTCTAGTTAGTTATTATCTCAAGCTCATCCAAAACTTTTCTAGAGTAGCACATCCTATCACTTCTAGCCTTTAGAGGAAAGGAAAGAAGTTTGTTTGGATAGAGAAATGTGAGGAAGCATTTCAAAACCTCAAAAAGCTTTTGACAAGTGTAATAATCTTAGTAGTGCATGATCCAATAGGTGACTTTATGGTGTGTGTGGATGCTTCCCTACATAGGATTAGAGTAGTATTGATATAGGACTGATGGGTGATTTCTTATGAATCACACAAACTCAAGGATTACGAATTGAATTATCCTATGCATGATCTTGAGTTATCTATGATAGTTAGTGCCCTAGTGAGATAGAGATAGTTCTTAATGGGACATCATTTTGAGCTTCATATTGATCATCACAATCTACAGTATATATTTATGCAACCTAATCTGAATGCTATGTAGAGGCATTGGATGGAGTTTCTTTGTGAGTATGAATTCAAGGTGAAGGATATTCAGGGAAAGGAGAACATGGTAGCTAATGCTTTGAGTTGTAGGAGACATGAGACATTATCTATGACTCTTAGAGTGGATTTAAGGAGTCATATACTTCATGCACTTCCTACAGATAATTGGTATCAGGAGGTGAGTATGGAGACAAATTCAGGAAGACCATTGGAGGGCAAATTTTCAAGTCATTTTTTGGAGTCAAATGGCCTTTTGAACTATTCAAGAAGGATCTATGTACCACTACTAGATGAGCTCCATATATTGATCCTATCAGAGGCTCATCATGCACCTTACTTAGCACATTCAAGTGTTAAGAAGATGCATGCAGATTTGCGACATCTATACTTTTGGATAGGGATGAAGTGTGATATCACTAATTTTGTGGCTAGGTGTCTTGAGTGCCAAAGATTCTAGGTAGAGAACCAACATCCAGTAGGGATTTTATAGCCTAATATTATTCCCTCATGGAATTGGGATATTATCTCTATGGATTTTATTATATGATTTCCTATGACTACTCATCATCATAATGCTATCATGGTCACCATTGATCCATTAACTAAGGTGGCACACTTTTCACCAATGAGGTAATCCTACACAGTAGCTTTAGTAGCTAATGTCTTCATGTGAGATATCATGGGATTGCATGGCATTCCCTAGAAGATCATTTTGGATAGGGATTCTATATTCCAATCAATATTTTGGACATCACTATAGCATGATCTTGGAGCATAGTTGAACTTCAGCTTAGCTTATCACCTAGAGATAGATGGTCAAACCAGCAGGGTGAATTAGGTTTTGGAGGATATGTTGAGGATGTATGTGATAGATAGATAGACTCTTTGTGAGGATTATCTTTGCCTAGTAGATTTTTCTTATAATATTGGGTATCATAGTTTTATCAAGATGACACCATATTAGTCTTTATATGGTTGTCCTGGTCATACACTATTGAGTTGGGACAGTCTTGAGGATCATATCCTATTAGAACCTAAGATACTTTGAGATATAAAGTAATAGGTAGTGCACATTTGTGAGCACATGTCTATAGCACAGGATAGAAAAAAGAAGTATGTTGATGCTCATAGAATGGATAAGCATTTTGCATTAGGTGAGAAATTTTTCTTAAGAGTGTGATTGTAGAAGAGTCTGATCCATTATGGAATGGATTCGAAGCTACCATCTCACTTTGTGGGACCATTTGAGATTCTTGAGAGGATAGTTCCATTTTCCTACCATCTTGTATTGTTGCATAATGATGTTTTCAATGTTTCTTTACTTAGACAATATATTCTTGATGTCATGCTTGTTCTTGATTGGAATGCATTATAGGTAGAGGACAAGAAAATGGCTTTGGAGTCAGTTCACATTTTGCAATAGTGAAATTTGACCCTCAGGGATCAAACAATAGAGCAAGTAAGAGTCCAATGGGACCCTACTAATGAGTCATTAGCTACATGGAGAAAGCATCTAGTTTACATGATTTATACCCCTACTTGTTTATAGGCTTCTAAGAGTAAGCCTAAGTCTAGGGGGGTGGATGTAGTTCCTACCCCTAATTTTCTTTTCAATTTTTATTGCCATACTCTTTTAGCCTAGCTTTATGATTATGTCTAATGTTTAGTGGTATTTGATTTTTAGATTATTGGATATTGTTTCACACTTGGTTAATTATATGATGAGATCACTTTGGTACTAGTTATTTCATGTATGTATGATTATGCTATAGTGATTCTAGTTATTTCATTATGATAGTTAGATGGATTATTGGTATGCATTTTCTATGGATACTTACCCCTTACTTGAATGTGTATGGTGTACGTGCATGTTTACTTTATTTATGATGTTTCTGATATGCTCAAGGGAGGGAGCTGTAGTCACCTACTAGTTGGGATCTACACAATGCACCACTTCCTGCCATTTTTTGTTTAGTTTAAAATATATGTGTGTTTATATGCATGGATTTTATGAGGATTATAGGTACCAAGACTCAACTTCCATGAATTGCCAGGTTGAGCGTACCCTATCGCAATATCTCAATGGTAAGAGAGGGGAGATAACTCTTGAGTCTAGACCTTTTCCTTAAGCCAATTGTCATAGAAAGTAGGACAACTACCTGAGTTGTTTACCTTCCAAATTTGTCAAGGGGACATAAATTTTTTATTATAACCCTTGAGTTCAATCTAGTTTTTGTACTTTATTATGGGTTTTCATTTCAGTCTCATGGGTCTATGATGAATTTCTATTATAATTAAATCAAATTAAAATAATAATTAATGAATTAATTTAATGGAAATTTAATAAAGAAATTTTGATATTTTATTATATTTAATTAATTGAGAAATTAATTAAATAAAAAAACTAAATTTAAAGATTTAGTTAAAGTCTAACTTTGGGCATAATAATATATTTAGGAGTTCATTTTTAAATAAATGTTTAACATTATTATTACTTAATAAATATTTTTATCAAAAACATCTCGAGAATTAATTAAAGAGGGAAAGAATATTATTTAATAAAGATATTTTAATTAAATGGAAACAAGGTTGTGCATGAATATTAAAATATAATTAAATAATAAAGGTAAAGGGCTTTTCACATGATTGCACAATCAAAGCCCTAAGTTTGGGGGAAAACTCTTTATTAGCAATTTAAAGTTCATTTCTCCATAATCAAGTTTTGGAGGAGCAATTTTCTGACAAGAAGTCTTTCAAAAGAAAGGTGATTACTTATGTGTTTCGTATGTTTGTTGTATTAGTATAAAATTCAAGTAGAATCTTGTGGATTATTTGCATAGTAGTTTTTCATTCTTTGAATTTCATGTCTTCTTCCTATGTGGATAAATCTAGTTTTGGAATTTTAGATTTTGTTGCAACCCATGTGTTGAAAATTACTATTCTCTATTTCTTGAATATGTCTATGAATGAATTAATGAAATTGAAACCATTTTTGTAAGTTTTAATTGTTCTTCATTCTGAGATTATCTATATATTAGAACTAAAAATTTAGAAACCCCCATTCTATTAATTTGATAGAATGATATTTTTAATCAAGTAGGGTTTTGGGGAAGAAAATGATTTATAAAATGCAAAAATTGATTGTGTAATTGGATTTTTCCTATCAAATTTAATTCACAATTTTTTTTGATGAATAGTCCCTTCCTTATATTAAATATAAAAAAATTACATATTCACAAAAAAGGGGCTAGGAGAAATAGGATCACCCTGTGAGTTGAAACGACCAGAGGCCAGAAGTCAACTAATCATCAAAAACTTTTACAAAATGTTAGAAAACAAAGAAATACTCAAGATGCTAGTGTAATAGTAGCATTATCTTCATCTTTCTCTCCCTTAGGCATGGGAGGAGAAATGGCTAAGTCTAGTTGGGGAAACACCCACTTGGGGTCTGAGTGTGCAGAGGGCCAACAGGAAGCAGAAGTAGCAGGAGGAGCCATTGGGGACCACCCTAAATGAGACCTCTAGGGAGGTGAGGCAAAGCGGTATCAACCACTAGATCCTTAAGGAGAGTAGCACCATCCAAAAGCACCACCACTAGGAGAATGGTGTGGCTAAGAGCAAGGTGTGTGTGAGCAGCAAGCAGAACTACTACATCCTCGATGGTGACCATGAGGAGGAGTATGTTCATTAGATGCTAGTTCTAGTAGAACATGAGCAACCATACAAGGGGCATTTCCCCAATGAGCTAAAAGCTCCTGTAAGTGAGCCACTTCCAAAGCCACTTTATCTATTTCAACTTGAATCTACAACATGACATTGTTATAAATACATGCTTTAGTGTGCATAGCCACATTAATGTCAAGTGTGTTGTGAGCATAAATTACTAAATTGTGATCTTTCCAAATGGTAAATAAGATCTCCAATCTGAAAGCATGCAAAATCTAGGCGTACTTCAAGGGTATCTGATTATTATCACCTAGAACAACCATATGTCAAGAAAAAGGTTCTGGGTAGAAGGGGGAAAAATATCATGGATCCATTGCTAGTAACATTGAGCCTATCTATAGAACAAAAAAAATTTCAAAAAAATCTCTGGTTGACCATAGAAAGGGCAACAAGGGTCAGGAACTCATAGGTGTTGTAGTTAGGAGCCTAAAGGCAATCCCTAGAAAAGAATACACTAGGAGAAATGCACAATTTTGGGTTCAGTAATGGCATTCCACATAGTGGAGAACCTATTACTCCAAGTACAATGAGAAGACTGTAAATGCCATCGTTGGTTGAGAATCACAACCATGGGCAAGTGAGGAACTAGCCACCAATAGCCTAGCCTAGGCTTATAGCTGGTTATCAAGATGTCTAGATACCACTTCTAGTCTTTCCACCAAGGGGGAGAGGACTGAATGCCCACTTTATGTAACAAATGTGGAGGCACTTCAAAAACTAGAAGATCAAAAGTCTATTGATTTGGGTGAGCGAGCTTGAATTGCAATTGCACTTTCATGTCCTCCCATGATCATAAGCTCCTAGTCACTCTAGAAAAAAGATCTTTAGGGGTCCTTATGCTACATTTAAAAAAATGCAAAGCACTAGCCTTGTGCACCTTAGCCAAGGGAACACCTTGGATAGAAAATAATGGTGACCACTAGAGATTGTGTTGGTTCATGGGGAGCCCATCTCTGAATCCATTACCAACCCAATGAAGCTAGGGCTTAACTACTTCCTATGCTTTCCAAATACTCTTGGCAACAAAAGTACCTTGAATTTGGATAGGTTCAGTGGTGACAAGAAGGGTTTGAAATCCAATCCCCTTCTAGGTAGGCTAATGAATCAAAAAGCTAGAAGAGATGCAATGTCTTAACAAAATCTTCTAGGCTTCATTTCCAAAAAGAGCTCAAATGATCTATTTGGCACGTAATTCAATACCTTCCTTCTAGTTGGACAGCAAGCCTAGGCCACCAAACTCATTGGAAAGATAGCAAAAATCCCAAGTAACTCTATGAAATCCCTAGTGAGAAGCATCTGATGCCCAGAGAAAGTCATGTAAAAGGTTCTCAAGCTTGAGGCAAGAGGCCTTTGAAGGAGCCCAATAGGAAGAATAGTAAACATGGGTGGTGGCCAACACTTTTGAGAAAATCTAGAATTTTCTTGCAAGGAAGAGAGTTTTGATGATTTAATACTCTAGCCTTTTCTCTATTTTGGCAAGAACCACATTCCAGAGCTCAATAGTTGAGGCTTGAAAGGAAAAAGATAAGCCCAAAAGATCCATTTCCATTGATATTTCTCAATCCAAGTAGGATGGGGAAGGTAAAATTGTCTATAGCAAAGGGTTTTGTGCCACTAAATAGTAGACCTTGAAGCAAGACAAAATGTGTCAAGGCATTACAAAGTAGAGGCAACATTCTCTTCATCCTCTATGAGAGTGAGGAAGGATTCATCAACAAAATGAACATTCACAAGCTAATCAAGGGAATTTGAGAGGGAAATACCTTGGACCCTCCTTTGTAAGATGGCATTTATGAGAAAATACCCACAAGCCAGTAGGCATCCTTGTTGAATTGAATGATAAAGTCCAAAAGCTTGAGACTGACAACCATTAATGGAGATGCAAGTAGAGGCATCCCCAAAAAGCATCTGTACTGACTACAAAAAAGTAGGGACAAACCCAAGAGCCTAAAGCATTGCAAGGATGAAAGGCCACTCAATCCGATCATAAGCTTTGGCAAAATCAATTTTCAAAAAGATGGCCTGTTGTTTGGAATGTCGATCCCATTCCATCCCTTCCCACATAGCAATCATATTGTCCAAGATATAGGGGGATTTGATAAAACTTGTTTGCTCAAGGTGAATGATCTGAGGAAGAAGATGATGGATTTTGAGAGAGAGCCTTGGTAATGATCTTGTAAAAGACATTCAACAAAGTAATAGGCCTCTAATTGCATATGTCTTCAGGATCACCTACCTTAGTTATGCATTTGATATTTCCTTTTTCAATAATATTTCCTAGAGAACACGAATCGTAGGCCTTAATGTAAACCTTATGCAGGTCTGGTCCAATCTCATCCCAAAATGTTTTATAAAATTCACAAGGGAAGCCATCACAACTAGGAGCCTTATCATCTACCATAAAGAAGATAGGTTCCTTGAGGTCTTCTAAAGTTAGCTTTTTCTCATAGAATGCATATTGTTTTGGAGCAATTCTTTTAGGAGTGATAGCCAAACAAGCCTGCAAGGCTTGGGTCTAGACCATCGAGGGACCTTGAGCCTTGAAAACTTTTTCGTAGTGGCCAAAAAAAGCTTGGAGATTTTTAGGAAGCTCATACAATGTGTGCTGACCCTTTTGAATACATTTGATCCCCACCGTAGAGTGTCAGGCCCTCAACATGCAAAAAAATTCCTTGGAAGCTTGATCACCAACCTTTATCCAGTAAAGGTGGGCTCTGAGTTGGGCTCCCTAGGTAGTATAATTATCTGCCACCTACTTCTAGTGATGAAGGTTGGCTAGCCAAACCTAGAGATCCATATCAATTAGATTCATGGTAAGAGCTTCAGTGGTCATACAAAAATCTTTGGTAATGGCCTCATAAGATCACTTGTAGTAAGAGGCCAGCTACCTCCCATAAATGTGAAGAAATCTTGCAGTATAGGTGATGGCATCATTCCACAACTAAATCCACCCAGAAGATGAGTGGGGCCTAGTTTTAAGGTTCCAAGTTTGTAAAATATGAGCACCAGTGGGCAAATGGGATAGCATTGAAGTATTAACATAAAACTAAGTTTTACAATTATGAGGAGGGGAAAAATTCTAGGTAATGGAAAAGTGGATGGGAAAATGGTCTGAAAGATTCACATCAAGGAGTGGAGTGATAGGTAGTAGAATCATGTGAGAAAAAGAGAAAAAAAGTGAGTAAAAATCATAGCATGATCCAACTATTTATGGATCCTATTAGCTCCCTCTCAAAAGTTGGACCATATGTACCAGATGCCATTGGTCTAGTGGTGATGAGCATTGGGATCAAAAAGACGCAATTATTTTTGCATGTAAAACTAGGCTTCTTACTCTCCAAATGATTATCAAAAAGGTAGAAGAACCACTTTATCAAAAGCTAAGTCAACCATGTTAAAATCCTCCATAATATCTAAGTGGTAGGTGGAAAAGAATCAACTAGCCACCCCCACAAGTGTGATCACTTTACCACATCATTATGGGCATACATATTAACAATGCAAAAAAAATAATTTTGAAAAGACAACAAAAGCCAAACAACTCTCTACATGGGGTTAGAACCATGGGAAATAAAAAAAGGGAAAAGTTGAGCAGAAAGGAGAATGACCACACCACCTTGACCAGCTTCATGTTGAGAAGAAAAGCTAACACCATCCAACCATATCACATGGAAAGCTGAGTTGAGAATAAATCTCAAGATTTTGAATTCTCATAGGCACAGAACATCAATATTGCCAAACCTATGCTTAGTGTCATGAAAATAATATTTTCTAGGGAGATCTGTTAGCCCTCACACATTCTAGGAGAGAAATTTATGATACACCAACTTGCATATTCTTCTCATCCTCAAGTGAGGAAAAGTTGTTATGCAAGAAAGTAGAAGATTCAAACAAGGTGTCACCCAAAGTGATGCCTCTTCATTTATCCCTAGTGATAGCAACTACATTCTAGCCTTCAGGGTTGCAAGAGCAATAGAGATATGAAGAAGAAATCATAGAAGTTGTTTGAGGTGCATGGAACCAAGCATCTTGGACCTCTGAGGTTCTTGTCCACTATGATGCAGGGTTTGAAATAGGTGGTAGCATAACCATGGGAGCCTTAGGTGCGATAGGCACAAAAGGAGCCACACTGGAGTTGGGATGACTGGGTTCTTGAGAAATAGGGCTTGGCTTAATAGCGCCCTTTCCTTTCTTGACAACACTTGTCCATTCATCTTTTGTAATGGCCAGAGCCAGCTTGGGATCTTGCATCAAAGAGAAATTGCACTCAAGAAGAGGACAATCCTTTATCTTATGGCTAGTACATTGATAGTGATAGAAAGTATTTGGAAGATCTAGGTAAAGAACCTTTTGGGTAAAGGTGGTAGCACCAATCTAAATTTCCATAGATTCTTTAAGGTCCCTAGAGAGGTTGACCTCAACATAGACCCTTTGCTAAGGGTAAGCATTAAATTCTTTTTTGGTTCCACATAAATCACTTTGCCCATAGTTTGGGCAATTTTAGAGAGGAAAGACCAGCAAGGGATGGGTAGCCCAGGGAACTCTACCCAAATTAGAACCCTAAGCTTGCTATTATCCAAGACATAAAAGTCTCAAGGTCGTCTCTAAAAAACAAGCAGAGACAAATGAACTATCCATGGCCCATGACTAAAAATGCTCTCAGTTTGGGAGGGCTTACCAAAACAAAAAAAACAAAAATTCCTTAGTAAGGTTTTGAATCCCCTCAAGGAAAATCTCCTGAGGGGTCTAGGCCTTGGATACCCATTCACATAGTGCGCTTTCAGCTAGAGTGCAACCTACAAAATACCCAATAAGGGTTTGGGTTTCTAACCATTGGCAAGTAGATTCAAAAGCATAAATATTCAAAACCAATTCAAGAAATACTTTGGGCACAAATTTACATGGGCGTTTTCTCAGTGGGGCCATGTTTGCATGTAGGAACAACTCTAGCACTAGCAACAACTATTGGACCGAAGAGGGTCGAGGCCATGATACCTAATCTAAATTCCCACACTAAATGTGGAATGATAGATAGTAAGGTAGAGAGGACTCAGATGCAAACTATACAAGCCCTAACAAAGTGCCAATTCACAATTTTTATTAAAAAAATAAAAAAGGAATTTTAGTTAAATAGAAGGGGGCAAATTGCTTTATTTTTTTTGTATAAACAATTTTTTTATATATAAAAATGTATATTAAATTGGTGGGTAGGGCTACCAACCCCCACCTAGTGTTCTCCTTGCTCTAACAACCAACAACAAAGCTGCTACGCACATAGAAAATTGCTATGACTGTTTGTAGTCTTGCAGGCCGATAGGCCTTGATAATTGTGTTTATTATTATGTTAATTTTTTTCAAAGGTTTTATGAAATTTTGAATTTATTTTAATAAATATTAATTAATATAGTTTTTTGTTAATTTAATTTAATTTAGTTTTATGATTATCATTATTAATTATTTTAATTAATATTAAATGTTATCAAAATGTTTTAGTTAAGTTGTTATTAGATTATTATTATTTGATAATTATGGTTATTAATTATTATAGTATCTTATTAATAAATCAATAAAAAAATTAATAAATTAATAATTTCTATCTAAATTATTTTATAATGATTAATAGAGGCAGTATTATGAGTTAGCAATACTTGTGCATTAAAATTTAAAAGTGAAAATGGGTTAAGTTGTAAGGGGAAAATTGTAGACTTTATCAAACCAAAAACTTATAACAAAATGAAAACTTGAACCTTACTATTAACTCAAACTGTGTGTTTTCAAAACCAAACAAAACTACAATACTGCGCTACCAGTTGTATGTTGTGTGTTGGGTTTTGAGGTTGACTTAGAGTGTTGACCAATTTTAGGATGTCTACTAGAGGCCAATAGTTATTGTTTTAGGTGATGAAAAGTGATGTCATGGATTTAGTTTATGTGTACTTGTTTTCATATCAGTCTGGCTAGGACGATCGTATTGGTGAAACTTGTGATTTTTTATCAGTGTCATTTTAGTGCTTTTCAGTTACTTATTTAAGATCTGATGTGTGTTATATAGTCATATGAGACCTACTTTTACTAAGCTTAGGGTAGGTTATCTATATGTCTTGTTGGGAAGTGGCTTGCAATGGAGGCTGGAGCCCTAAAGAGGTTGTCTGGGTAACCCATTGTAGGTTATGTTAATAAGTGATTACATTACATTAAATGAGAGTAAAATGAATTAATAAGAGTCTTTTTTTTCCTTGCCCATGCCTCGAGTGCTAGTACAGGCTAGGATGGGAGTAGAGAGGATGCTTGGTTGCAAGCTTGCTTTGTAAGTATTTCTTGTCTATACAAAAGGATACTAGTGCCACATAGAGTCACTAAGGGGCCAAAGTCTAGTTAGGCTACTAGGGTAACCTTAAAGTTGGCTCATGTGATGACACTTTCTCACTTACATAGTAGATTTCCTATGTGTCATTATTCCTTTGGGTTTAAATGTTATTTGTGTCTTGGTACCTTGAGTTAGATTACTTTTAGGTTTTCCTTGACATAGATATTGATTTTGACTTTTGGGGTTGTTATCCTATTTAGAACTTGAGATTATCTCCTCAGCATGGTGGGAGTGGACTCTCTGCATGTTACCACGAGGTTGGGTGGTAGTGAATTTTAATTTTACCATTAAAATTTGACAGTTCAATGTCATCGCTGGAGTTCCTTATTCTATATTTCCTTTCATTATGTTCTTGTGTACCATGATGGATCGTTATATCTATTATATTTTATTTTATTTCATAGATCTTAAGAGATGATGTAATCTATTTTATTATTTATATTCTTTTACCCTTTCATACCCTATGACCTGTATAGTAGATGATTGTGCATTCTGATTATTTCCAAGTGGCATTCAAGATAATTGTATATTGTTTGAATGGATTTGTAGTTGTAGTTATCTTTAATGTGGATGTGTTATATATTGGTTTTAGTATTAATTAAATGTAAATGTGATTCAATGTCATGGGACCCTTTGGAATTGTAATGTATTTTATGGTATGTGCTTATGTGTATGTTATTGCTTCTACTATATTATTTTTGCTATTGTTAAATTATTATCTTTAAAATAAAAAATTGTTTGAAAAACTTAGTGGAACTTTAGGTTAATTTATTTTTGGTTCTAGTGAGGTGTTACACTTTGCCTTTGCCTTAGGCTCAATAATAACAACCTTTTTCTACTTTTTTTTCTTTAGGCTTTGCCATAGAAAGCTCATTCCCTTTTCCTTCCTCTACCTTTATAGGTTTTCCAAGTCCTTCTCCTTCATCTTTATTACCACCCTCAACACCCTTTCTTTTTCTTATCTTTCCTTCTTTGGGTGTGCCAGATTGAGTAGTCAGCTCAATGATTGCGATTTTGTACATACCAAATTGCTTTGCACCTGCATCTATCTCATTCATAAAAAGTGTAGTCACTACTGTAGTAATCCCATCTACATTTTCTTCATAAGGCATCGACCTTAACCATGCTAACCTCAACAAAATTGTGTGTGCATGAACAAAATTTGTATCTACAACAAAAAATACTTCATTGTAATACTTATCTACTACATACTTGGGTATCTTCATCATGTTCCTCATCTTTATTTTGAACTCTTCAAATGAATTATCCATTATTGCCTCAAAATTTTCTCCCAATATGCTAATTAAATCACTTATTTGCTCCACGGTAGGCTACCTCCTATCCCATGCAATTGTTCCAATATTAGGAAAAGAATTTTCAACATAGAAAAATATACCAACTAATAAGGAACCAAACTTACAAGAGGTATTCTTTTCTTTCCTTATTGCCTATAAATTCTTTGTAAATTGGTGAAGTTGTAGCACAGCAAGGTCATAGCTATGATCTTTCTTCACAATCTTGTAGCCCAAATCCACATCTACACATGGAATATTTTTTAACCTATTGGATTGATAAAACTTGTGTGCAATCATAGAAACAACAAATTCAAGTAATGGGTCCTCAATTCTATCAATTGACATTCCTCGACCATTCCATTTTTCCTTGGTCAGATTTTCAAATTTTCTCTTTGTTGCACACCTTATACTTTTTGATTGATATAAGGTAGGTTAGGTCCATTTATCCTACAAATGAAGGCCCTTTTTTTATATTGATTGACCAATCTTCTAACCATATTTTCATGTCATGAATGTGGCTAAGCACAATCTTTATCTATTTGGCCTTTAAAACCTTTGGAAGACCTAAGGCATGGGTAAGCCATTTCTTGACAATGATCCTATGTTCATTCTTCAACACTCTATCAACACATAGATTCTCATAAGCTACTTTAATCTCAAAGTCTCCAATTTCTCCAACTTTACAAAGGTAATAGGACCTTACATTCTAAATAGTCAATACTCTAGTGGGAATTGATGATAAGGCTCCAATATTATCAACAATGTTTATGAGGTTTACAGAATTTTTTAAATCAGGCAGATGACTATGATCATTTCTTACAATTTGTGCATTGATTTCCTTCAACATTTCACTTCTAGATGCATTATGAACTAGGGTTTTGTTGTAACACCTCCTTCTTACAATATCTCCACTGAGTAAACAACTTGACATTGAGAGTAATACTTTCTTTTTTTGACAAATTTGTTGGTATTTTGCTACGATTCTCTCACACTAGCTATTGAAATCACCTTGATTGCCTTAAAATATCTTGAGAGATCCTTTAATCACTTGGTGAATGAAAATGAATGTCTAATTTCTATATATACCTTCAAATCTTCATTTTAGGTTTGCAATTAATGCCTTCATACTTGGTTGGTGTATGAGAGTTGGCTTACTCTCCATATTTGCTTGGTCAAGGTTACCTCACTTAGTCAACACTAATTCATTTGGTCAATACATCAACTTCCTTGATCACTTGGTCTATACTACAAAGCTCAATCAATATAGATTGTATCAATAATGCTCTATACTCTATGTTGCAAATGATTCTCTTGATGAAGGCTGATTCCCTTAATACTATAAACCATAATAGAAACAAAGAAACAATAGAAAATGTGAGAATAAAATCTGGACTTTTTATTTGCACTACAAATGCAGAATTATGAAATTCACAAGTACAATATGCTAACCTACATGGGTTCCTTGATTACAGTAATCTACAAGACTAAGTTGTGAACTACCACCTAGAGTTGTCCTAGACAATGTTTAGACCTTTCTTAAATAGGAAATTTTATGCCTCTTGTGAAGGTTCTAGATGCTCAAACTTGATACCTAGGGCCCATAGTGTTGGAAATATATGATAGGCTAAGTTACTAAGAGGGGAGGGGTAAATCAATAACTAATAAAACTTAATCTTTATTCACCAATTAATCCTTCATTTGTATTCTTATCTAATTGCATGCATGAAAAACTAAAAGCATTAAAAAATTCATAACAATTTGAAACACAATATGATAACCCAGAAACCTTCCAAATAGAAAGTAAAACTGGGGTGGGGATGTACCCACAAGCTTTAGTACTATAGTATAAAGTTGGCCTATTAAGGCTTACAATGATCAATTCTAATAATCTACCCTATTAGGAGCAATAAGGACTGCTATTCCACCATTCAAAAGGATTTACAAATATATAATGAAGTATGCACCCAGTAAAGAGATTTACAAAAGACTATTAAGTATACCTTCTGAAAGGGTTTAATTGTTCCACATATTAAGATGAACTAGTGATTGATCTTTGATCTACAACTTGATTTGCTGAAAGAGATTCCTTTGAGTGTAATGATCACCTTGCTATGATAGATAAACCTTTGTTGCTCCTTAAATTGTTATAGCCTTTTACTTCACACTTATTCTCTTTTATTATACTTCGATACCTCTTTAGATGTGATTCAATACATTACATATATTCCAATTTAAAATTCAACAAAGTTGGCTATAATACAAGTTTCACCAAAATACACGAAATCAGCCCAATTCTAGGTACATAGGTTTTGAAGGGAAACCTAGTGAGGTTCTAACACTCGATAACCATTGTTAATGCTCGACATCATCATGCACTTGGTAGATGTAGAATCTCAGCTCATACTAATCACTTCTAAGTAGTTTGAAATCAGTTTGCACTAGTGACTTAGTGGACACTACGAAACTCAACATATAAACTAAATCACTTGGTTGACATTGCATAGCTCAATCAACACTATCACTATGAGCTTGATATAAATTGAATCATTTGGTTGACACTACATTGCTCAACCAAGACTAGATTCACATCAATAAAGCTACAAACTTGGTAAGCAACGTAGAACTCAATTTACACTAAGAAACTTGATAAACACTATGAAGCTTGGTTTACACTAATAATCACCAATTTGGTAGAAACTACTTAGTGCAAACTAAATGATGTTCCTAGAACTTGGTAGGAACTATAGAACTTGGTAGAACCTGAATTACTGGGTTAACACTATTAACTATACAATACACTCAGTAGCTGCTAAGCATTTAAATAAGTGTGTGTGTCGCTAATTAAAAAAACTTGACTATAATTTCAGAAATCTCCCCCTTTGGCATTATTGACAAAATCACTTATCAATTAAAACTAAATTCTCAAAAAGTTCAAAACAATCATTAGTCTCCATCTTGTGTCTTCAACTGTCTTTTGAGATTTTTCAAAATTACTTTTGTAAGAGATGATTATCTAAATATCTATACATGTATAATATTATGATGCACCCCCATACATATATATTCAATAAACTTTACATGTTATATACATCTTCTCATCTTCTCCCCTTTTATATCACATCTTCCCCATTTACAATATACTTTTCATATCATATACATCTTCTCCCCATTTTGGACATAAATGCCAAAGGTGTATGCTACATGGTTATTCCAAAATGTGACAATAAGTCAAAATGTACCTTTAAAATTAGTGACATTGTCTTCTCCCATTTTTCCTGCAACACCTTGCTTGCATGCAATGTAATCTAAACTTTTATTG
This sequence comes from Cupressus sempervirens, assembly GCA_028749045.1. Classification (NCBI taxonomy): domain Eukaryota; kingdom Viridiplantae; phylum Streptophyta; class Pinopsida; order Cupressales; family Cupressaceae; genus Cupressus; species Cupressus sempervirens. Next base: position 678,497,942 of record CM053787.1, on the reverse strand, counting down.
ATAAATCCACCATATGATCAGCTACAAAGAAGTTGTTATTATGGATGAGATTTTTAGCATGTGCAATATGTTTTGACAATGCATCTATGTTTGGAAGAATCATGCCATGTATATCTACAAGTGTAGCCCTTATCCTAGCTTCTTCCCTTAGAAATTCTACTTGCAATTATTTAGTAATCTGATCTTTATGTAATGAGTAGAACTGTAGCTTAGATCAAGTGATAGCTGGTGTACACTTGCCTTCAAATCTTCATTTATCTTGAAGATTCTATCTTTTCTTTCCTGCATGAAGATGGATGTATCACGGAGTTTAAAAAATAGAGAAGTAACATTGTTGGCAGAGGTTTCTGATGAGCTTAGAATAGTAGACAAGTCTACTTGGTATATGGCAATCTTTTGTGCAACTAGCTCCAATAATTTATTTTCAAATTTTTTCTCTACTCATTGCAACAATTTCTCTTGTCCATTCAAATATTCATTGGATTTTTGGATCACTTCTACTAATTGAGAAAAAATAGGTTGAGAAGTGTCAACCTCAATAATGAGTGCCTCTATATGAATGTTCTTTGCATCTCCAAGCACTTGATGTTCTCTATTACTTTCTTCTCTAAGCCTTTTCTTCTTATCTTTCTTCTATAGAAGTTCACCTACTATATGCATTTGATGAGGATTTAGAGTAGAGATATCCTAGTTTGGAATAACTATATTATCATCAAGATCAATGTTTTCTTCCTTATCTTTTCCTTTGCTAGAAACTTTTGTACTCGGTTGAGGCTTTCTCTCAACTATCTTTGTACTTATTATTTTCATGCTTAGAATAGTAACAATAGTGGAAATGGAAGGACTAAAAATAAAAGTAGATATTGCACTTATTGAAGAAGTACCATTTTTTTGAGTAACCAAAATTGATGAAGGAGGAAGCGCTAACTGCTTGGCAGATGAAGTGATGGTCATAGTGAAAAACTAAGATGAATAGGTGCAAAGATTGGTTGAGTGCTTGGATTTGTAGTGTTTAACATAACCAAATTGGAAATAGCTTTCTTTGGCCTTGATGGCCTTAAATATTTTCTTAAAGAGTGAGGAAGTGAGGCTATAATTACTACTTCAATATTCTCAAGGTTGGTCTCCTCAATGCTCTGAATCTTAGTGAGATTATCCTTAGTGTCTTTCTATTCTTGTTCCTCATCATCTTTATTATCATAATTTTCTTATTCTTCCTTTTCATCTTCACCATCATCATTGTCACTAACATGAACAAAATAATCACTCTACTTATGAAGATTGTAAATATTTTTCCATATATTAGTGGCATTCCTTACCACATGTCCAATGTCATTTATCAATATCAAACAAGTGTTAAATTTCAAAGTAAGTTTCTCTTCATTCTGCTTGATGGACTCTTTCACTTCTTTATCATTTAAGATCGACATGAGTTGCCTTAGAGCTTTCTCATATATGTCCTTGAAATTTTTCTTGGCACATTCCCATCTTGGATTGATTTTCTCCATTAATTCATTGGTAATCTATTATCGAAGTTGGTTTGGTGAATACTTCCATTTGCCTATCTTAAACATAGCCATGTCTTCAACTTTCTTCTTCTCTTCTACATTTCTAGTTTCATACCTTAATGATTTAAAATTTTCCATGTTGACTCCAAAATTAATTTCTTTCAATTTGTCTTGAATTGTAGGTGGAAGCCATTTGAAAATCACAAATCTTGCTTCTTCACCCAATTTTAGTTTCTTTCTAGATGCTCTTCTTGTAAACACTACAGTAGAAGACTTGGTAGGTTTGGTTATAATAACCTTACCTTTCTTCTTGACTAGCTCTTCTTCTTCTTCAAATTTTACTTCATCTACCTCATATTCTACATCATCTTGTTCTATATCATCTCCTTTACCTTCTATCAACAAGAGAGTAGAACTAGTTTGTCTCAATTTAGCTATCCTTTTCTTTTTTTTGTTGATAGCAGGAGGAAGTTTTATCTATAATTCAATTTTGGCTTTAGCTTCATCATATGTACCAAATTATGTAGTCTTTGGGTCCATAGGTTCATTCAAAAATGCTTCAATAATATTCCTAGTGTCATCAATATTGATCTTATAACCTAGAGGCTTGACCCATACAATTCTCAGTTTTACTGTCATGATATACCATAAAACAAATATCATTCTTGTAGTCTTCTACAAGTTTCTTTGGTATTCTAAATCTATCATTCATCTTATCCTTGAATGCATCAAAATAGTTGTCCATGATACTAATATAATTTTCACTCATTTTTTCTATATACTCATTGATCTGATATAGTACAGGCACATCTTTTCTCCATACAACTGTACCTTTTGAAGGGAAAAAAATTTATACAAAGAAAAATAAATAGGTTAGAAGTGAACCAAACTTACAAGGGTTATTCTTTGAATTTCTTATGCTTTCCATATTTTTTTTGAATTGGTTCAATATCAACTTAGCAAGGTCAAAGGACATGTTGTTCTTGACCGCCTTAAAAGTGAGATCCACTGCTTCACATGATACATTGTTGAGTTGACTAAAGCTATATATCTTGTGTGCAATTAAATGAATTCCAAATTTTAGATACATATTAGGAACACAACTGATCTTCATACCTATTCCATCACATTCGAAAAGGGTTTTGTTTTCTAGATCCACCCAAATTAGGGTTTTGGTGGTTTTAGCCTTTGTTAACATTGGGAGCATTGTGATCCGATGAATCATTTTCTTTGTTATGGGAATATGTTGCTCAAAACATAACAACCCGTTGTGCACATGGTTAAGGATAAACCTTATCCATTTAATCTAAAATTCTTGAGGCATCTCTAGAATGTGGGTTAAACCCTTGGCTTCTAGGTGTTGATGCTTTTGTTTTACCACACCATTCATGCACAACTTCCCCAAAGTTTCATCCATTTATAGGGTTCCTATAGCTTGAATCAAACAATGAAAATGTGAGAGAATACCATTTATCAAAAGTACTTTAGATGGAATTTCAGAGTGAGTTCTAGTTGAATCAAGAGTTTCTACAATAAATAGACTCAACTTAAAATCTGGTAATTTCCATTCAAGTCCTTGAACTAACATCTCAGACCCTTTCTTTCTCTTGCTACCGGAGGATACCATCACTTGGTAGGGTTTGTGAAAACACAAAAAACTTCAACAATAATTTGTGCAGATCACTTGGATGCACAAAAATTGCCCTTCACAAATAGCTCTTGAAAATTCACGGTGACAAATGAATTCAACTTCACTCTTTTTAACAAATTTCATCTTTCAATCACCATAAATGCTTGGTAAATTCACTTGATTGATGAAAAAATGTCTTCCACTCAACTTAAATTAATTGCTTGGAAAATTATTTCATGACTCAGTGTCCACACAATGACTTAGTTACTCTCGACCTTTCTCCATAGAGTCTTGCAACCAGACCTAGCTCAGTAAGGTCCAAAATTTCCTTAGACTCTCAATGATACCTTTGCATCTTGGTTGATATGGATCTTTCCTTCTAACTTGACTGGCACTAATGTAGGATGTCTACTTTAGAATCTTAGCTCTAGTTATCCTTGTGGAAGATTAACTAGAAATGTTTGAGTCACCCAACTCTTGAGTGACATGTACTTCATTGCTTAGACTTGCATTCTTAGAAGATTTTGGAATCTATTGCTATCTCATTTGCTTTATGACATTATCATCCTTGGCCTTTTTTTCATCTTCAATTCTTCCAGTGTTCATATAGTTGTTGAAAGAAGATGACCAAGTTTTGTATAAATGAAAAATTTTACAGTGGCATTTCTTGTCCTCATGTGATGTTTTACATAGTTTATTCTAATGTGTTCCAAACTCTCCACAGTAGTGACATCTACTCCAAGTATTATAGTCCCAACCAAATATAGCTTTTACAATCTATTCAACTGGATTCAATATCTTAGTTTTGCATTTAGAAGATTTGTGCCCATGCTTCTTGCATTTGTGACATTTTCCTTCAAATTTAGATTTTTCTTTGCATTCATTAGCTCTATGACCATGCTTATTAAAATTGTAGAATTTCTCATTAAATTTAGCTTTGTCATTGCTCCAAAATTTGTTTGATGTATGACCTAACTTATCACAATGATTGCAAGTAGGTCTTTGATTCTTTTGAGCTCCTTGCTTGGATGATTCACCTTCTTTTGTATATCCAATTCTTATTTTTCCTTTTTTTTGTATATTGGCTTTTCTCATTCAATTTATTCATATCTACTTCAGATCTCATCATCCTCTCATTGGTTTTCCTTTTATTGTTTAGATAATTTTGCAATCTTTCATTAAATGATCTTAAATTCACAATTTCTTCATTTGCATTAGTAAGTTGATCAATGAAGTCTACTTCTCAAAGGGGTAGATGCTGAATTTCATTATTCTTTCCTTCTTACTCTTGTTTTTCTCTTCCATGACTTCACACAATCTTACTGACTAAATTTCTTTCTCTCTTTTCAACTTTCTAATTTTGTTTTGAAGTGTACCATTCTTTTCTAATAGTTCTTTTATTTCCTCATTAGCTTTATCTAAATTACTTTATGAATGGATGTCTTCAATTATTTCTTCAATATAGATTTTTTCATTCATCTATACTATAATATCTTTTCTTCTTTTCAAGGATTGAGAGAGTTGCTCCTTTTCTTTCTTGAGTTGCCCAATAGCCAATTCCAAATCTAACTTTTCATTGTCAATAGCCTTATCAAATTTGAATACCTCCATTCCCTCTAATCTTTGCTCATGCTGCTAAACTTCTTCTCTAAGAACAAAAGAGCTCTAACACCAATTTTTGGAAATATATGATAGGCTAAGTTACTGACCAATAAAACTTAATATGTATTTAGCAATTAATCCTTCATTTGTATTCTGATTTAATTGCATGCATGAAAAATTGAAAGCATTAAAACATTCATAACACTTTGACACACAATATGGTAACCCAAAAACCTTCCAAATAGAAAGTAAACCTAGGGTGAGGATGATACCCACAAGCTTTAGTACTTCAATATAAAGTTGGCCTGTTAAAGATTACAATGATCACTTCTGGTTATCTGCCCTGTTAGGAGCAATAAGGACTGCTAGTTCCACCCTGCAAAAGGATTTACAAACATATAATGAAGTATGCACTTGGCAAAGAAATTTACAAAATATTGTTAATTCTACCTTGTGAAAGGATTTAACTATTCCACCTATTAGGATGAACCAGTGATTGATCTATGATCTGCAACTTGATTTGCTAAATGAGATTCTTTTGAGGATAGTGATCATCTTGCTATTATAGATAAACCTTTGTTGTTCCTTATACTATTGTATCATTTTACTTTACACTTCTTCTCTTTTATTATACGTTGATACCTCTTTGGATGTGATTCAATACATTACATATATAACATTCCAATTTACAATTCAAAAAAGTTAGCTACAATACAAGTTTCACCAAAATACACAAAGTCGGCCCAACTAAAGGTACATGGGTTCTGAAGATAAACTTGATAAGGTTCTAACACTCAAAAACCATTGTCAATTCTTGGCATCATCATACACTCAATAGACGTAAAAGGTTATCTCATACTAATCACTTCCAAATAGTTTTAATATGGTCTACACTAGTGACTTGGTGAACAATATGAAACTTGGGATATAACTTAAATCACTTGGTTGACATTGCATAGCTTGATCAACACTATCACTATGAGTTTAGCATAAATTGAATCACTTAGTCAAAACTACATAGCTTGGTCAATACTAGATTCACATCACTGAAGCTACGAACTCGATAAGCACTATAGAACTCAGTTTGCACTAAGAAAATCAACAAACACTATGAAGCTCAATTTACACTGATAATCACCAACTTGGTAGAAACTACTCGGTGCAAACTAAATGATATTCCTAGAACTCAATAGCAACTATAGAACTCGGTAGAGCCTAAATTACTTGGTTAACATTGTTAACTATACAATAAGCTTGATAGCTACGAAGCATTTGAATAAGTGTGTGTGTTTGTGTCACTAATAAACAAACTTGATTGTAATGTCAACACATAGACCCTAAAAATACATATAGAGTCAACCAATTACATTTTTGACAATTATTTTTAGAAGTTTCTAGTAGCCCAACTTTGGAAGCCATAACTCTCAAACTATTGCTTTGATTGGTTATTATAACCCCTTTTTAGAAACTCCAGCTACTAATCTACAACCTAAAAATTTTGCAAGCACCCTTCTATTTATTTTTTGAACCTCATATGAGTAATTTAAGGATTTCAATAGTGAGCCTGAAGATTTTTCTGCAATTGTTTCCACCAAAAATTGGCAATAGCTTCTCTAATACTTAAGCTGGAGCAATGAGATTTTTATGGTATGCTTATAATTCTAAAATAAACCTTTTTGTAGAAAATGAGAACATTTCAATCTCATATGAAAAACTTAATAAAATAAGAAAGTTCACATAATTAGTATGTTGGAAGTATAATAGGAAAGGTAAACTTTTGAGGGGAAGGGGGTTGAATCAGTAGTTTAAATTTTGCCCCATAAAAATTTTCATCACACATCCATCTCATACATTCAATAAGTAAACTGAAATACCATGTAAAGCATATACATCTTAATTATGTAAACAAGTAAACATTCACACATGTATGACACCAAGTATGATTACCCATAAACCCTCAAATGAGAAGGTAAAACTAGGGTGGGGATGACAGGTCCACAAATCTTCACTACTGCAGTAATAAAGTGTATCCAATGAAGGTTACAATGTTTGATCATGAGATATGATCTATCCTACGAAAGGTCTACCCTATTAAAGGCTTACAAAGACTGTTAGGTCTCGCCCTATTAAAGGATTTCAATACCCTATCAAAAGTGTGCCTTTCTAAAGGACTTTAACTCATAATTAAGTAAGCACCCTATTAAAGGATGTCAATACAACCTATTAGGACTACTCTATTAAGATATTTAACTTATTAACCTACTAGAATGACTCAGCATTGATTGTGTGGTTAGCACTTGGTATCCTGATGATAGATCACCTCTAAATTGATGTATTCTCGATCCTTCTTGATCAAATATCCCTCTACTATATGCTATTCCCTTCCGCTATTCTCTTTTAACTAATTTTGTATTGTAATCTCACTTCACAATTCCTTAGCCACCATGAACTCTCTGTTTGTGCATGTAAACTTCTCTCTTCGCTCATTCCACACACTCTAGAAAGTTTAGGGTTTTTCCTTCTTAAGAAGACATAGGTGACTTAGGGTTAGGTATGAATCAATGACTATGATTCATCCATTTTTCTACTTAAACCTTCCCTTTACTTGATTGGTTGCATAAAATTCATAGGGATGCCAACTTAAGATTTATCATTATCTCCAAAATATCATAATTCAATCTTTAAGTTGGCTCAAAAATGGTTTACATAGTAGTTTGTACCATTACAAACAACTATGTGAAAATTTTCATACTTGGCATATGAATTTTTGATGCTCGGCATATACTATTTTCTTTACTATCACTTAACATTTGTATTACTTGACATGCACTACTTACTTGGCTCCTAAATCACTTGGCATACACTATCTGCTTGGCACTTGAGTGACTTGGCACATAAGTGGCTTGACACTCACTATGGACTCAGCATGCTCTATTATATACATGTTGTGCTTGACATGTACTACTTGTTTAGCATGAACTAAGTAAATGACTTAAGTGTGTAGACACTCACTTGTCAATACCAATATGAGATCAACAATCTCCCCCTTTGACATGAGTGTTAAAAACACTTGGTCATGCATTGATATCTTTATTCTTATAAGCAGAATGTATATCTTATTTGGCTTATGTACAAAACTTCAAATTTTTAAAATTATGCAACAACTTATCTGTATTCAAAATTCTATAAACTCTTGTTGAGTAGATATGCTTCAACCAATACTCTTTGACTTCATTTTGTTTGTCATGTTCTTTTCTTGCTCCCCATTTTCTCTATCTCCTCTCTGTCTTCCCCTTTTTCTCTATCTACCCCTTTTTTACACTAATGTCAATGGGTTATACACTTATAGTGTAATTTTCAAAGAAAGATATATAGATCTCTAGTATAATTTTGAGAGTTGCATCCCAATTTTCACATGCTACATCCAAAGAGGTAATTTGGATAGCTAGCTTGGCAACAAGGTGAACTAGGCCATCTAGTGTAGAAAGATTTGAATCTTTCTTCACAAGATTTTTAGCATAGCCTAATTCCTTGTGCAAAATCTCCATATGTGGGGTCAATTTTATTTGAATGCTAATTAGTTTAGCCCTTATGCTGGCTTCTTCTAATAATGTGTCTGACTAACTCTGGGTTTGTAGCAAAGTTTTGAAGTGTTTTTCACTTTGAGCTAAATTCATAGGCAATTTTGCACCTGATGAATTAACTTGACTTTCCAAACTCAAAATGTACTCCTTGTTTCTTGTGTGAAGAGTGTGGGATTGCACAATTTAGTGTATAATGAGAAAATGTTCTCAAGTACCTTCTTCACACTTTTTGCATTTGTTTCCAATGCAACTTGTGTGAGTGCTATGTTACCTAATATTTTCTCATTCACTTTACTTTGAAATTTCCTTTCAGACCATTCTAATAGTTTAGTATTTGTATCAAGGTCTGCATCACTAACCATTTCTACTATATTTTTCAGTTGTTCAATGAGTGGCTTTGTCTCATCTAGAATAGGCAGATTAAATGCATCTAAAAAGATGTCTTTAATATCTAGTAAGCTTTCTTATGTCTATGCTCCCTTCTAAGTAGTTCCTTATGCTTCTTTCTAGCTAGGGCTTCTTGTAGTATGCCCATCTACTCTATTTTCATTGTGTCATAATCATACTTTGGTAACATAATCTCTTCATCTAGGCTTACATCTCCATATTGTATTACTTTTTCAGCCTTTGATGAGCTTGGAATCAATATGGAGATTTGCAATGGTGTTGCATCTGTGCTCAACTTTTGAAGAGTATGACTGGAAGGAGTGCTAGATTTTGGTAAAGTTACTAGTGCTTGAATGGTTGCTTGCTCCTTCATCTTGGGTGTCAACTCCATCTCTTCAAGCTTTTCCTTATTTTCCATGATTCCTTGAGATGCACCTTGTACTTGTGTTTGAGGTATAGATAAATGTATCTGACCTATTTTACTACATTCTTCAGTGGTGCCTTGAGTTTCCACAATTTCCTTTTCAACTATATCAACCTTTTCTAATGTAGTTTCTAGTATCTTATCCAAAATATGTACATTAGTGACTTGAGGGGTGATGGTAGGTAGTTCTTGTGTATTCACCTCTTCACTTTTTGTGTTAGAAACTTTTTTCTACAATTCATCTACACTCATCAATATAGGATTATAACACAACTTTACCTGTAGTGTAGATTGATCAAGTATCTTTTTAAAATCTTCCTCTATTAGGGGATTGATGTTCTGAGTAGTTAGATCAAAAACATCTTTTACTATGATTGTTTCAATATTTTCACTTGTTATTGATTGAGGGATGACATCTAGCACTTGTGTATCTTGTACACTCTATTCTTCATGTTGCTCTACCTCATTTTTTGCCTGGACATCTACTTTCATTTATGTATCTCCCTTAATAGTGTCTTCATTGTTATTATCTTTTTTGTCATCTTTTACCTCAATGGGTTCCTATTCTCCTTCTTTTATTGTAGCAAGCCCATATGTGATTTTCCACATCTATGTGAACTTCTTCACAACATCTTCAATATTATTTTGTAGTATGTTGAAGGCTCTATATTTTGTAAAAAATCTAATAGCCTTAGCAATTTGTATCTTACTAAGTTCAGGCATTACTTGTGCAAGTGATGTCTCCCTTATTTGTCTTTCTAGGTTTAAATAATAATGCCATTTTTTCTCCACTCTCTCATATAAGATTTTAGGCATAGAGTTAGTAATCTCTACTGAGGCTTTCTTAAAATTTTCAATCATGACATATCTAGCTTCCTCCACTTGATTCTCTTCAACTTTACCAAGGTTATCAAAATCAACATGAGAAAATTCAAAAAAAATGCACTATTCTTAACATTTTCACATAGATTGTCTAAGTTTGATAATGGATTGTAACTCACCACTTTGAATTGGCTATTGTCATCTAATTTTGTTCTCTCCTCATCAGATTTAGCTTGTGCAAAGTATTTCCTTGGATTTTTTCTAAGCTCCTCCTTCTTGCTCTGTCAGTTTGACTTTCTCCTTTTCCTTTTGGAAATGACATATGCACTAGCCCTTGTGGTAGGTGTAGTTGGTTTGGAATGGCTTGGTTTACTAGTCTTCTTGGACCTTGTCACTAGTTGAGCCTTAGCCTTTCTTTTCTTTTGATCAGTGCGAGTAGGTGCTTCCTCAGCACCTTCTACAACTTTTGTCTCCTCTTCTTGTTGATCTTCTCCCATTCCTTGTGTTAATGCAAGTGGTGCTTGGGTTTAGGTGTCTTCTTCCTCTTCATCCTCTTCTTGCTCAACACCTTCACCAAATTTACCTTTCAACTTGTTCACCAACTTCTCCTTCTTCTTTATGACAAAGGTAGTCTTGAGTTCCATAGTGATTTTAGACTTAGCCATCTTATAATTTAAAAATGCCTTGGCATCTTTATCAATATCTTCTACTAGTAAAGCTTTAATAGTTGTAGAGGCCTCAACTACATTAATTTCATATCCTAATGGCCTTAGCCATATTACCCTTGGAGTTTTTTCTTGAACAAATGTGTAATTAGCATCAACTATGAAACAAACATCATCATAATGCTTTTCCACTAGTGATATTGGAATTCTCAATCTTTTCTTCATATACTACTTAAGTCCTCAAAGTAGCTGGTCATAATTGATTCAAAATTCTCACCTAATTGTTCAGTGAACTCACCAATCTATACTACTACTGACCTATTTGTTTTCCATGTCACTTTGCCAAATGTGGGAAATGTGTTTTGAACATAAAAGAAAATACATATCAGAATAGAACCAGATTTGCATTAAGTACACTTTGTCTTTCTTATAGCTCCTAGGTTCTCAATTAGTTGTTGTAGTTGTATCTTGGCTAGATCATATATGTGATCCTTTTTCACAATCTTATAACCAACATCTAATACAATATAGGGCACATAGTTCAACCTACTAGATTGGTAAAACTTATGAGCAATAACCCTAACTGCAAAATCTATTAGAGGATATGTGATGGTATCTATTGTTATTCCTCTCTTATTCCACATGGCTCCTATATTCTTCTCAATAACCTCTTTTGAATCACTCCTTAGAGTCTTAGGCTGATCTAGGGTTCCATACCTTGTTACCCTATGGATTATCCTTTTGGTGATTTTGATAGGTCCATTGTCTAACCAAAGTAAACTATCATCAATCATGCTTAGTACAATCCTAATCCATTCAATTTTGAAAATATCCAAGAAATCTAGGGAATGAGTTAACCCTTTCTACTCTACAATTTTGAATTCTTCCCTTATTATACCATTTTCACATAATCTATCATATGCTTTCCTAATCTCCATATCACCATTACTTCCAATTTTGTAATTGTAACATTTTCTAACATCTTGGATCATTAAAAATTTCGGTGGTATCATAGATAATGCATTGGAGGGGTGTTGTTTGTATGCGATATCAGCTATGGACTTGAATATTGGTTGTTTGATTTCACTACTAACCAATTGAACATTCAAAACCTCCTTACCCTCTACTTTTTTAGCCCTTGAATAACTAGATGCCATTAAGTAAAACTAGGGTTTACTAAAATATAAATAGTGTAATTTGTTACTTGATAAATACCTTGCAAGATTTGATGAAACAATGTTGATTCACTACCCAAATCTTCTACAATTGCTTCTAGTGGAATTTTTTGATTGCCTCTTTCTCTCCTCGCTCTTTCTTAATTTCAAAATGATGTAAAATAAATTGAAATCAATTAAATACCCTCTTGAAACCTTGCAATTAATGTTGAGTGCTCACATAGCTATAAGCTTGCCATCAACTAGTTTAAGGCTCACTTGACATCCACTAGCATTTCATTCATTCAACGGCCATTATGAGCTTAGCATCAACTAGCTAGTCTACCAACTCAACATCCTCTAGCATTTCACTCAACACCTATAGGAAACTTTTCATGTTCATTAATAAGATGAGAAAACTTAGAGATTTTTCTTGGATTCCTAATAACATCTTGCATCTTTGTTCATGCTAATGTAATATTTTTAGTACTAAATCCTTTTGAATTGATGTATGATATAACATTTGAATATCAGTCCCACATACCTCTTGATTGCTTAGTTTGATGAGGTGTGATCACCTGACCCATTAGATGAAGTGATCCCCTCTTCATTTGATATATTGTAGTCATCCTTTTTCTTCCATTTCTTTCTCATTTCACTTCTAACATGTTCAACATCTGCCTTGCCTTTTCCTTTATCAAACTTACAACTTGGTGCCTTTGACTTTGTTGGACAATATCGACTAATGTGACCCATCTTCAAGCAACTAAAATATGTGGTTTGACTCAACCACATTTTGTAGTCACTTTTGAAGTGTGTTATAATACAATTCTCAGGAACATGTCCATATTCTTGACACTAATGGCAACTATATCTTGTATTTAATCTCAATTGTAAGAGTTGCCATTGTTCCTTACCATTGTTTTCCTTTTTGATGACCACATGGGTTTAGATCTACACTCAAAAGCTCTATGTTCATACTTCTAACAGTTGTAACAATATCCTTCAAATATTTGTGTGTGCATGGTCTTGGTTTTGTATTCATGTGTCTGATGACCTTGTTTGTTGCACTTGTGGTAGTAAACCATGTTCTTATGCTTGACATTCTATTTTACAATCTCGCTCCTGCACACATTAGTAGTATTTCCTTTGTTACCACAATTATGAAAATTAGTTTTGGAGTTCTTACCTTTGTTGCTCCTTCTTTCAGCACTTTTCGATGACTCTCCTTCTTTAGTACTTGTGTATCCTAGTCCAGATGTATCATTATTGGATCTAGGGGATCTCAATAATTTCTCAAAGTATTTGATGGATTCATTTGGTTTATTGAAACTTTCAAAAAATTCCTTTTCCCTTTTTAGGTCACTTTGCAATTTCTCATTCTACAATTTCAATGTTGTTATCTCAATGTCCTTGACATTCAATTCATAGTTTGCATTCATCATTTGACTTAGAGTATCCAATTACATGTTGGAAATCTTAGTTAGCTTTGATGATTTATCTTCTAATCTATTGCTTAGAATTCTTTTGTCTTCTTCAATCATGGATTTTTCTTCCATGGCTTTCTTCTTTTGTTCAATCACCTCACATAGTAGTATGGCTTGTGATTCCTGCTCCAACTTTAGATTTTTGATTTCCTTAGCTTGGGCTCTGTTCTTTTCCATTAGATCTACAATTGTTTCATCAATTTTATTGTATTCTCCATTATAAATAACTTATTAGTTTCTATCTCTTTGTATTGTGTGTCATTCTCATTAATAGTAATTTCCTTCTTTCTCTTCAAAGTTTTCTTCATTTCTTCTCTTGCTTCATTCAGTTGGTGTAAAATGAGTTGTATTTCAATTACCTAGTTCTCAATGATCTTTCCCAACTTGTAGACTTCCATTTCAAGATATTTTCTCAAAGCTACAAAGATTCTCTTTAATAGAACTAGGCTCTGATACCAATTGTTGAAATTAAATAGGAAACATAAACTTTTGGGGGGGGTGAATAGGTAGTTTAAATTTCAACACATAAAAAATTTCACCACACATCCATCTCATACATTCAATAAGTAAATTTAAATACCATGTAAAGCATATACATCTAAATCATGTAAGCAAGTAAACATTTAAACATGTATGACACCAGATATGATTACCCAGAAACCCTCCAATGAAAATGTAAAACTGGGGTGGGGATGATACCCAAAAATCTACACTACTATAGTAATAAAGTGTATCCAATGAAGATTACAATGTTTGATCATGAGACATGATCTACCCTATGAAAGTTCTACCCTGTTAAAGGCTTACAAAGACTATTAGGTCTCACCCTATTAAAGAATTTCAACACCTTGTTAAAAGTGTGCCTTGCTAAAGCTTTAACTCACAATTAAGTAAGCACTTTGTCAAAAGATTTCAATACAACCTATTAGGACTACTTTGTTAAGAGATTTAACAAATTCACCTATTGGAATGACTTAGCATTGATCCTATGGTTAGCACTTGGTTTCCTGATGATAGATCACCTCTAAACTGATGTATTCTTGATCCTTCTTGATTAGATATCTCTCTATTGTATGTTATTCCCTTCCTTTATTCTCCTTTAACTAATTTTACATTATAATCTCACTTTACAATTCCTTAGCCACCATGAATTTTCTATTTGTACATGTAAACTTCTCTCTTTGCTCCTTCTACGTACTCTAGAAAGTTTAGGGATTATCCTCTTTAAGAAGACATAGGTGACTTAGGGTTAGGTATGAATCAATGACTATAATTCATCCATTTTGTCACTTAAAACTTCCCTTGTCTCTAAAATATCATAATTTAATCTTTAAGTCAGCTCAAAAATGGTTTACATAGTAGTTTGTATCATTACAAACAACTATGTCAAAACTATGTTACTCAAGATCTAAAGTATCTGATGCTCGACATATACTATTTTCTTTACTATGACTCAGAATCTATATTACTTGGCATGCACTACTTACTTGGCTCCTAAATCACTCAACATACACTATCTATTTGGCACATAAGTGGCACAAAACTCACTGTGGACTCAGCATGCTCTATTATATACATGTTGTGCTCGACATGTACTACTTATTCGACATAAACTAAGAAAATGACTTACGTGTGTAGACACTTGTCAAAACCAATTTGAGATCAACATAGTAACCACAATGTCTACTAGTCATTATAAAAATAGAAAAGTCAAAAAAATTAAATATTTTTACGTAACGCAAGATTGCCCTCACACCCAGGATACTTCTACATTAAACACTTGGGGTAATTTGAGAAGTGACTCTATCACATCTCAATTTTTTAGAGGGAAACCAATATGGTTAACCTCCTCCCTTGCTAACCATGATGAATCCTCTACTGGCCTCCCTTTTCATTTGACCAAGTATTCCTCATAAGTTTTGTTCCTTGTACTTTTTCTAGCATGACTATTCAATATCTCCTCAATCTCCTTTGTACTCAAACTAGCGTATACCTCATTTTCACATCTACCTTATCCTTGTAGTGTGTAGTCATCTTTATGATATGCTTCCTGACCTCCTCATGGATGTTCTTCAAATTTTCAAAAAATTCTTCTATTTTAGCACTACTTATCTCTCCTTTATCCAAATGCCTCAATTCAAAAGCATTTATGGGATTGCTCCTATATACAATTTGGAATGGTGATTTACTAGTACTCATGTTGACATAATTATTATATGCAAATTCTTCCTATGGTAAAATCATATCCCATCCTTTTGGCTTATCTCCAACCATACATCTTAGTAAATTTCCCAAACTCATATTCACCACTTCTATTTTTCTATCGGTATGTGGATGATGAGATGAAGTGAACTTCAAATATGTCTTCAACTTCTTCCATAATGTATGCCATAAATACCCAAAAAAATTGATATCTCGATTGGAAATTATACTCTTTGGTAGACCATGTAGTCTCATCACTTCTCTAAAAAAAACTCTCACACATGGACATCACTAGTCTTCTTGCAAGGAATAAAAATTGTCATCTTTGAAAACCTTTCAACCACCACAAAAATAGAAACATACCCACATTGCATCCTCGGTAATCCAAGAACAAAATCCTTGTTGACATCCTCTCACAGACTCTCTAGTATACGTAATGGCTAATACAACCCTATATTCTACTTCACTCCTTTCGACATCTAACATAATCTATAACTTTGTACAAACTTTTACACATCTTACTACAATTGTGGCTAGTAAAAATTCTCAACAACCAAAGTTACAGTTTTATCTCTACCAAAATGTCCATCCAATCCTCCAATATTCTTCTCCTTGATGAGATTCTCTCTCATTGAACTTCTTGGAATGTACAATTGGCTTTCTTTGAGTAATATACTATCTTGGATCATGAAATCCAACCACTTTGTCCTATCAAGAATAACAAGTTTTTTACAAGCTTTCTATGCTTCACCAAAATTAGTATAATCTAGATACAAAGTATTGATTTCCTTAAACCCAACCACCTCTATCTATATTTATGTTAGAAAAAGTTGTCTTCTACTAAGAGCATCTGTAACTTTGTTAGACTTCTCATTCCTATGTTTCAAAAAAAATGTATAACTCTACAAAAATGCAACCAACTTCAAATGTCTTTGGTTTAATTTTCCATGACTATTCAAATATTGCAAATCTTGATGATCAGTATAAAGAAAAAACTCCTTAGGAAGAAGATAGTGTCTCTGTTTCTTCAATGCTTGAACTATAGCATAAAATTCCTAATAATAAACATAATATTTTATTTTTGCATCATACAACTTCTCACTAAAATAAGCAATAGGTCTACCTTCTTGGCTCAAAACAACTCCTATTATAGTTATACTAACATCACATCACATCACTTATCTTCAGGTCTGTACCTTGTGCAAAACAAGCTCCTTCTTTGATCAAGTTTATTCTCATCACTCAATAGAACTCTTCCATTAACTAGGACTTCTCATCTTTTAGCATCTTTAGAATGTGTTGATTTGGCATCTTCATCAACATATGCAACTCCTTCATGGCCTTTTGTTCTTTAATCTACCCTTCCTTGGTGTTGGGATCATTCAAATGCTCTATTCCTTTCTTCTTCATAGTGAAAACATTTCCCATGGAAGCCTCCTCTTCCATATTCTTGTCCTTGCCTCTTCCTCTCTTATCTCTATTGTTTTGATCATAGAAATGATTGGAATTATTTCCCCTCTAGTTCTAACTACTACTCCTAGTCTCATACTTGTTCTTCTAATCATCATTATAGCCTTCATAAGATTGTCTACCAGATTTTCCACTATGACCTCTTTCACTATTCTTGTTGTCAAACTTCTTGCTCAGTTTTTCCTCAACTGTTAGAAAAATTAGTATACCTCCTCAATAATGTTCATTCAAACTAGACTTAGCTCATCCTAAATACTTCACCTTAATCCATTGAGATAGTGGCCACTTTCTCCTTATCAACTACTACATGGCTAGTTCTAATGAGAACTTGATAGAACTCTTTTGTATACTCTAGAATAGATTTTCTCACTTGCTTCAACCCTTGCATTTTCTTCAATAGATCGAGCTCATAATCCATAGGAATGAATTGTTGATTCAGTTTAGCTATCATTTGATCCCATCTAGTGATTTTTTCCTTTCCCTTACTATTTTTCTACAACTGAACCTCCTACCACCAGATCTTTACATGTCCCTTCAATTTTGTTAGGAATAAGGTGTCTCAACCTTGTATAATTCCTTTTCTTATTATTATTTTTTTTGTAAAATGTATTTTTGCAAATAATATGTAAATGTGAGTGTACATGTCTAGTTGGCATGTTGATCACTTACATGTGTCGGCATCTTGAAGCGTGTGAAGGAGATCATGGCTGAAATGGTTATGATGGATTCCTATGATGCATAAGAGCTATTTAAGGAATGAGCTATGATAGGTGTAAGAGCATCTTATGAAATGAGGCCTATTTGGGCGCCCAAGAATGAGTGGTTGGTGTGTGTAAGAGAATATGCCAAAAATAGGTTGGTATGATGGATTCTCTTACACTTCTCTTGTGATTGCTATTTTTGGCAGATTCTATGACAAGCTATCATTGTCTATTCAAGGGATGGATGCCCTTTTCTTGGTATTGGATGTACATGTGGCATTGTGCATGTTTCTTGGTGGTTGAGCCATGAAAAATGCCCAACTCCATTATGGGCATTTTGTTGGGTCTTAAGGTGTTCATAAAATGGGTATTGCATGTTGTAATGCAATAGTGTGATAGAGGAAAGTTTGCAGGTACTGAGGTGCTAATGGAGTCTTCTATTGGTTCTATTGAACTTGCATTGCAAGTGTATTGTAATCTTGTGTTGAAGATAATACATTGTGCAGGTTCTGGAGGGGTGGGTTTGTTTTACTGAAAGGTGTTTCCCCACTGGCAAATCTTTGTGTTATGTGTTTCTTTCTCTATCTATTTTTTGTATGCATGGTTGGTTGCAATAATGTTGTTTACATGATATTGAATCTATAAGTGTAGAAGATTTTAAAAGTATTTGCACCATAATTTTCTTATGAGATTAGTGTAGGAAGCTATTTTCGCACCTGAGTTTCCTAACAAATTTCTCCTTTACAAACTTGACCCTATAAGGATCCTTAATATCTTCATACTCAAAGTACTCCTCCAATTTATTGATCCAATTGATCAACTCTTTTGGGTATAGATTTCCCAAAAATATTGGAACTTCAAACTTAGGTCTTTTTCCAATCTTGGAAATGGCACTAGAAAGTCTCTCTCCCTCTAGGTTTAGAATTGCCTCTACTTTGGCATTTTCTTCTACTTCGTCCCCGTCATCCCTTTCATCTCTTACAAAAATATATATTCCTCTATGCATTTGTTCTTCCAATGCTTGCATTTTTCTTTGTAGGGCTCTAAAACCCTCTAATGTAACACCTACAACTCTTCCACCATGCTCTCTTCGTGGAGACATTTTTTCACTTTTACTGAAACCCCTTAGGACAAACTACCTCACAATTAGCAATCGGTCTACATGCTCAACCCAAACCATAGTCTTGGTGCAAACTACCTCATAGTTAATGATCTGTCCACACACTCAAGAACTCTAGCTCTAATACTACTTGATGAAGGGTGATCCCCTTAATACTATAAACCATAACAAAAACAAAGAAACAACAAAAAATGTGACAAAAAAATATGGACTTCTTATTTGCACCACAAATGTTAAACTATAGAATTCACAAGTATAATATGCTAACCCACATGGGCACCTTTATTATAGTAATCTACAAGACTAAGATGTGAACTACCACCCAAAGTTATCATAGACAATGTTTGGGCATTTCTTAAATAGGAAATTTTATGTTGCTTGGGAAGGTTCTAGATGCTCAAACTTAATACCTAGGATCAATAGACACTAACAATACATATAGAATTGGCCAAATACATCTTTGACAATTATTTTTAGAAATTTTAGGTAGCCCAACTTTGAAAGGCCATAACTCTCAAACTATTGCTTCGATATGCTATTATAACCACTTTTTGAAAATGCTAGCTCATGATCTATAGGCCTAAAACACTCAAGTGCCCTTCCATTGAGTTTTTGGACCTCATTCGGGTACTCTAAGGCCTCCAAAGGTGAGCTAGAAGAGTTGTCTAAAAAAAATTTCACCGAAAATCTGCAATAACTTCTCTAATACTTAAGCTGGTGAAATGAGATTTTTATGGTAGGTTTAAAATTCTAAAATGAAAATTTATGTAGAAAATGAGAATATTCTAAGCTCGTATGAAAAAATTACTAAAAATAACAAGTTCCCATAAATAATAACCACCTTCTCTACTAGTCCTTATTAAAATAAAAAAGATTGAAAAGAAAATATTTTTGGATGATGAAAGATTTCCCTCACACTTAGGATGCTCTTGCATCATTTTCCTTACCTTTGTGTGAGTCTGACCTTAATGCATCTTTACTTATGTAGAAATTAACCTTTCATACATTTATGATAGGAACTGATGTAAAATATGTCATTGAATATAGAGTTTCTACATACATTTTTTTTTAGTAAGATGTGGTGTGATCACCTGATCCATTGGATTGGATGATCTTAGCTTTTCTTGCTCCACTACTTCTAGCTCTCACTATCTCTATCCATGTCTTCTTCTCCTCAACTTTTTTATTTCCATTACTTGTTGGTGTTGCCTTGGTTTACTAGTTTCTACTCATATGTCCAACTTTGAGACAACTACAACATACTATTTCTCCATTTAGCCACTTCTTGTATTTTCCTATGAAATGTGTTTTGATGCAATTCTCTATGTAAGAATTTTTCTTAGGGAAAGATTCACCCAAGATCATAGAACTCAATACAAGCACAATTGTAGACCAAAAATGGATATGATCAATTAATCAGAGTATGTCCTAATAAATTGCTTTGTTTAGTATATACAAACACACTAGGAGTGCATATATATAAAGGCCTCTTAGGAAGCACCTAGAATGTCTCTAGAAACAACTAGGAGATAAGATAAGCATCATGAAAACTAAGCACATGCCTTATCCAACATTCTATATGAGTGGATAAGAATGACAAAGTTGTAGACACCATGTGCTTAATTAGTGTGCTAACTCCTATGTGACTAATAAATAAATAATATAAATATGCATTAACCAAAGTAAACTTAAGTAAGTGTAAATAGTAAATACATATTTACACCAACACCCCCCCTTAAGTGCAACTTAGGGGAATGTCCTTAAGCTTACAAAAACTAGGATGAAATGCATGATGGGTCTCGACTACTAGACCATGTTAGGTACCCATGTACATAATGATATGCTATCTCTCAAAAAGTGGGAAAAGAGGGAAAACCTCATGGGAAAAACCCTCCTCCAAAAAGAGAGATGAAAAGGGATGCATGGATGGATGGATTAATTAAGATCCCCCCCCCCCCCCCCCCATTATGACATAGATCTAGTATATAAAAGAAAGACATGGAGAAGGACAAAACCCCTTAAGAGGAAAAAGTCCCCCCCAAAAAGGAGAAGAAGGAGACAAGGTAGTCCCCTGCCCAAAAGTAGCATGTTGATTAGTGAGAAATGCTCCAATGTAGAAGTTGATCCATGACCGTTGAATGATGTTCCTCCCCTTTGGAAGAAACAAATGCAAGGGTACCTATGAGATGTGTCCCCTGTATGGAGAAGGAATCTCTATGATGAATGATGTCACTGAAACCTGTTCAAGTATCCATGTGTCGATGTTGATGATGGCTTGCTCTAAAGCTATTGAGAAGAAGTGTAGAGAAAAAGGAGTGATGTAGAACCTACTTCAAGAAACCAACAATCTTCTCAAATGACAAAGCAACCTCCTACAGATGTTGTACATAAGTATCCACAATCACGTCAACCTATAAAGATTGATCATGTAGAGAATGGACATGAGGGTCAGAGTGGGCCCTCACAAAAATTGTAGAAGGATCATCCTCAGTAAAGAGAAGTGGTAGATCATCAAAGAAGTCTTCCAAATCTACTATGTGTGACTCCAAGAATAGAGTTGAAATGTCTAGCAAGAAGTCATCACCTGGAAGACCATGTGTACCCTGTTGTGTTGAAGTACATGAATCTATCACTATGGAAATGGATGAAGAATTCACCTCAAAAAGAAGATGAATATCATCTATAGTGTCTCCCACATATTCAATGTGAGACTCCATGAATAGGCCTACAATAGTGCAAAGGAAGTCATTGTATGAAGGTTGAGTAGGAAGACATAAAGGGTCTGGTTGCACTGAATCTGAAGCATGTATGGCTGGAATACAATCAGTAGGAGCAAAAGGAGTTGGAGGTGTGATCTCATTTGAAGAGGAGTCAGTGGCAACTAGAGGAATGGGATCTTTTGGGAATGGGGGAATGTTTGGGTCTCCATACATCTCCCAAAGATACATCCAAAAAGAATATGAATCAGTTGACTTAATGTCAAACATTGTATCCATAAATAGAAAGAGAGTATGTCAAACAATTCCAATTTGGTCGACATTGTATTGAAGGTCTCTCGCATATGGAAGTGCATTGTGCTAACTAAGCAATTTGATAACAAGTTGACTCCATTCCTGATAGTTTTCTAGGGTCAAGTAAATCAAATCTTCCTCTTCCATGATGGACTAATCAATGTAACCTCCAAATAATCAAAGAAAAACCCCTCTAATGTATGATTTGGGCACTTGATAGCCACTTGTCAATTTAGGGCCTATTTCAAAAATTAGTATTTCTATCCACAAAACCTATAATCTAATTATAGATCTAGAAAGTAGACAAAAAAATGCACTTTCAAAAAAAATAGAACCTAATTATGTGTCCAAATGAGCTCATACTAAGCATTTGAAGTGGCAAAAATCAATATTTTTGAGTTGCAAAAAAATTTAGGAACATTGATCTCAAACCACCTACACCAATGTGTAGATTATGAAATTCTACCCCAAAACAAAAAAAATTGCTTGCAAAAAGGAGTCCGTACGAGGGAGATATTGTTGTTTGAAAATCACCATTGTTATTTTTCTTGAATCATTGTTGTGCCTCCAAAAATCAAATGACTCTATATTTCACCTCAAATGTCAGATTTTGGTGAAACAAAAGTCAATATAGTGGCTTTTGACCTTCTAAATGTGATGCAAATATCTGATTTGCACCAACAATCACCAATCTTCACCTACAAAAAAATCTCTCCTATGGCCTAATGGCAAAAAAAAATTTGGAAAATAATATAGATCCAAAAAAATAGGAGAGATGCAAATGAAAAAAATACAAATCTAAAAATTAAATGTACAAATTTGAAATGATCATACCAATTTTTCAAATCTATCCTTCGAGTATCGGTTTGCAAAAAAAAATTGCCTCACAATTGACTTTGGCCTAGAGTAGGCAACTTTATAGCCAATTTTCACCAAATTAGCATTTTGGACATAATGGCAAGGTTAGATCTGGCTCTAAACACTCCCAATTTTTGTAGTACTCCAAAGTCAGGTTGTAGTGTTGAAGCAAGAAGATGGTCTCGAATGACTTTGTAAAGAGAGATTCTCCAAGAGCTCTGATAGCATGTAAGAATTTGGTATAGCTCTAATACTCAATACAAGAACAACTATAGACCAAAAATGGATAAGATCAATTAATTAGAGCATGTCTTAATACATTGCTTTGTTCAGTATATACAAATACACTAGGAGTGTCTGTATATAAAGGTCTCTCAAGAAACACCTAGAATGTCTTTAGAAACAACCAAGAGATATGATAAGCATCATGACAACTAAGCACATGCCTTATCCAACATTGTAGATGAGTGGATAAGAATGACAAGGTTCTAGACACCATGTTCCTAATTAGTGTGCTAACTCCTATGTTGTGAACATGACAACTCACAAGAGTGCACATACTCCTAGGTGACTAATAAATAAATAATAAAAATATGCATTAACCTAAGTAAACTTAACTAAGCGTAAATATTAAATACTTATTTACAGCAACACTTTAGAATATGTCCATATTCTCTAAAATAGTGACAATTGTTCCATGTATTGTAATCCCAATTATAGGAATTGCCTTTTCTTGATGTATGAACCTACTTCTTAGATGTCCACTTAGGTTTTTTCTTGCAATTATAATCATGAGCTTTATGTCCATCTTTCTAAAAGTTATAGTAGTGCCCTTTAAATGTAGTGAATGAATCATTTTTCTTTTATTTGTATTCATGTTCTTGATGTCCTGCCTTCATGCATTTAGAATAGTTATTAGTAGACTTAGTTTTAGAAATTTTCATACAATTCTTTCTTCTATTCTTTCTTCTAAAAATATTTTTTGTTTGTCCAAGTTTACCATAATGATGACATGCAGGTTTTGCTTTGGATTTAGCATTCCTTTGTTCTCCAATAATTTATTATTCTCCTACTTCAATAGATGAAAAGTGCTTGTTGTATTCAACTCTAGAGATGTCATTTGTTCTAGGTGACCTCAATAGTTCTTCAAAGTGTTTGAGAACTTTTCTTGGTTTGTTCATTCTTTTCATAAGCTCCTTTTTATTCCTTCACTTGCTTTTCAATTTCTCATTCTATGACCTTAGGTTTGTGATCTCCAAGTCCTTTCTATTTGTTTCTTGATTGGTAAGTATAAATTGATTTATCACCAACTAATTGTTTGTGAGCTTTTGTACTTCAAATGATCTATCTTCAAGTCTAATAGCCATCTATCTTTTTTCTTCTTCATCCATGAGCTTGTCTTCCATTGCTTTCTTCTTTTGATCTATTAGTTCACATGGTATGACTGATTGTATTTTATATTCTCTCTTGAGATATTTTGCTTCTTTGGTTAGGTAACTATTCTTCTCCAATAATTTTGTCAATCCTTCATTGCCACTACTAGTATTTTCACTATTAGGAAGTCCTTCTATGTCAACTTCTCTGTATTGTGTGTCATTTTTTTGAATAGCTACATTTTTCCTTATTTTTAGGGATTTTCTTACTTCTTCTTTTGCTTCTTCTAATTGTTGCAATATGATCTAGTTCTTAATTATTTTTCCCATATTATATGCTTCCATCTCCATCAGTTGATCTTCACAAGCTATTAGATTCTTGACAAGAGAGTTAAGCCCTTATACCAAGTTTTGGAAGGATTACTGAGAAATAAGATACTAAGAGGGTGGGGGTGCATCAGGATCTTAAACTTATTCCTATAAAACTAAATCGTTGATTTTACACCTACAAAATCTCATATTTGTAATTGAAAAACATAA
Source organism: Cupressus sempervirens (assembly GCA_028749045.1). Classification (NCBI taxonomy): domain Eukaryota; kingdom Viridiplantae; phylum Streptophyta; class Pinopsida; order Cupressales; family Cupressaceae; genus Cupressus; species Cupressus sempervirens. The sequence continues at coordinate 678,473,404 of CM053787.1, read as the reverse complement.
AATAGTAATGCTAAAACATAACCATCCATGAAAACTTCAACTCATAAAATAATGATTTCATAACCTAAAAACACTTCAATGCAAAGTTAAAACTGGGGTGGGGATGAAACCCACAAATATTCATTGTTGCAACAATAAAGTTAACATGTTAGGGTTGCTACCCTATGAGAGGTCTACTCTATTAAAATCTTTAGAGACTATTAGGTCTCACCTTGTTAAAGGATTTTACATTTAAAATAAAGTAAGGACTATATTAGGAGGTTTACATAGATCTGTTAAGACCACTCTATTAAGAGATTTACCTTGACTCATTTAACTTTAACTAATTTAGTATCTAACCCTTAGTTTTCTCTATAAGCTAGTCTTAGGTCTCCTCTTTTCAATGTCTCTGATCTAATCTCCTAATCTGATATCTCTATTTAGTCCTTCACTTCTTTGATTGCTATCTATTTGATCTTCTTTTAGACTTAATGTTTCTCTTCACATGTTCATACAAACACTCTCTCCTTCATTCATTCATTCTTATTCTAGGGTTAGAATCCTTATTAAATAGATGTTATGTGAAAGTTGTAGATCTTGATCAACAATTTTTAATTCATCATCTTTTTCTATTTCTAACTGATTTTTTGATTGGTTGATTTGCATACCTTGGGATCACTTCCTTTTATAATAATGTGGGATCATCTCCTTAGTTGGCTCTACAAATATTAAATGTCATATAGAAGTTAGCCAAAATGGTTTTCATATTTTTTTGTGCCATTACAAACTCATATGAAAAAATTGAACTACTCGACACTTGAATATTCTGAAACTTGGTCATGTTGACTCACTGATACTATCACTCAAATTCTATATACCTACTTGCTCTGCAATCGTTCACTTGTCAATCTTCTTGTCCCAACTATATTTCTCAAAATGTACATGTGCTTGATCTCAATTGAATACTTGACAATCACTATCCTACTTGGTATGAGCAGTTTATACTCAGCCTTTACTAGATGACTTAGTTGCAGTGATGACCATATAATCTTGCCTAGTAAAAGACTAAGTTATTGGACACTAATAGACATGGGCTTAGAGATCAAAAATATATATATGGTTTGGGACATGTGACTGGTTCCCACTTTTCATCATGAACAAAGTGGATGAAAAGTGGGAATTTTTCTTTTTGGGGGCTTTGGGCGAAGCAAAGGCTTCGTGTAAAGCATCTACATGCCTTTGCGAGAAGCCATACGGGTCAAGCTTCACATGAAGCCCCTAATGGCTTCATATGAAACCTCATAGGCTTTACTTGAAGCCTCTTGAAACCCTAGAAGGTCACTAAAATCATCTTTGTAAGTATCATTTTACCATTTTTGAGTTCATTGTTACGGTGATGATTTTACAGTAGAGCTTAAAGCGAACTTTGTGATATCTTTTGTTGCATCATCATTATGTCCTAAGACTTTTTACCTCCTTCAAGCATTGAGCATACTAGGCATATTCATTTTTTTATTTTTAATGGTTATTACTTATTTTTAATGAATACTTAGTTGATTTTGATGAATGATTAGTAGTTTTTGATGAAATTTTAGTTTTTTTTTAATGAATATTTTGTTAATTTTCATGGGTATTTTGTCTTTTTTAATATACATTAATTAATTTTTATGTTTATCTATTGTATTTTAGTTTAAATGTTAGAAAATATTGAAAAAACATAGTTAAAATTATAGTCAATAGAAGAAATAATACTTTTAGAAATATAAAATGCTACATAGATAAACAATAAATAATAAATATATGAATAGATGTAGAAAACAAAAAAGGATTTAAAACTCTAGATGGATAAAAAAATAAAAACTTACCTAATATCTAGAAAAATCTCTCTTCTCTAGAGTGTTCTCTCTCTTCACTCTCTCTCCTTAGTTTCCCTCCCTCTTCTTTCTTTCTTTCTCTCCTCACGCTCTCTCCGTGTTCTCTCTTTCTCTCTCCTTGAACTCTCTCTTCTCACTTTCTCTCTCCTTACTTTCTCTCTCTCCCCTCACTTTTTCTCTCCTCACTCTCACATCTCACTTTCTCTCCTTTCTCTCTCTTCTCACTTTATCTCTCCTCACTCTCTCATCTCTTTCTCTCTCCTCAAACTCTCTCTCCCTTTTCATACTTCTCTCTCCTCACTTTCTCTATTTTCTCACTTTCTCTCTCCTCACACTTTGTCTCTCCTTGAACTCTCTCTCCTTACTTTCTCTCTCCTTACGTTCTCTCTCTTTTCACTTTGTCTCTCCTCACTCTCTCTTCTCACTTTCTCTCCTTTATCTCTCTTCTCACTTTATCTCTCCTCACTCTCTCATCTCTTTCCCTCACCTCATACTTTCTCTCTCCTCACTTTATCTCCCTCTTCTTACTTTCTCTCTCACTTTTTCTCTCTTCTCACTTTATCTCTCCTCATCCTCTCATCTTTTTCTCTTTCCTCACGCTTTCACTCTCTCTCCCTCTTTGTACTTTCTCTCTCCTCACACTTTCTCTCTACTTGAACTCTCAAAGCTCTCATCACTTTCTCTCCCTCTTCTTACTTTCTCTCACTTTTTCTCTCTTCTCTCTTTCTCTCTCCTCACTTTTTCTCTCCTAACTTTTTCTCTCTCTCCTCTCACTTTTTCTGTCCTTACTTTCTCTTCTTACTCTCTCATTTCTCTCTCTTCTCACTTTCTCTCTCTCCTCTCATTTTCTCTCTCCTTAATTTATCTTCTCACTTTCTCTCCTTTCTCTCTCTTCTCACTTTATCTCTCTTCACTCTCTGATCTCTTTCTCTCTCCTAACACTTTCTCTCCCTCTCCTCACTTTCTCTCTCTCCTTACTTTCTCTTTCCTTTCTCTGTTCTCACTTTCTCTCCTTACACTTTCTCTATCCTTGAACTCTCTCTGTCCTCTCACTTTCTCTCTCCTTACTTTCTCTCTCTTATGTCTTTCTCTCTCCTCTCACTTTCTCTCTCCTCACACTTTATCTCTCCTTGAACACTCTCCCTCTCCTTGTGGAAAACTTTCTCTCTCCTCACTTTCTCTCCCTCTTCTTACTTTCTCTCTTCTTACTTTTTATCTCTTCTCACTTTCCTTGCTTTCTCACTTTATCTCTCCTCACTCTCTCATCTCTCTCTCTCCTCACTTTCTCTCCCTCTTCTTACTTTTTCTCTCCTTACTTTTTCTCTCTTCTCACTTTCTCTCCTTTCTCACTTTATCTCTCCTCTCTCTATCATCTCTCTCTCTCCTCACTTTCCCTCTTCTTACTTTCTCTCTCCTCACTTTTCCTCTCCTCTCACTCACTCTCTCTTCACTTTCTCTCTCTTGCATTTAATTTATTATGATTAACACCTAATATGACTTATGAATGTACCTTAGATTACTAATTAAACCTAATAGGACCAGGTATGACCTTAGATTAATGATTGAACCTATCATGACCCCTTATTGAATACATGTTCTTATAATTATATGGCATCCCCTTATTGACCCCTTATGTTCTTGTAATGTTAGGTTAAATTTTATTTTGCACATGTTGTACCTATAGATGGCATTTAACAATCAGCCTAAGCCTCATGATCAGTGACAAGGAGAGGGTCAGGGAGAAGGACATGATTAGGGGTAGGGGTAGGGACATGGACATGTCATACCACATGTTAATGTACTATATTTCCACCCTCATGTTCTTGATATGAAAACTATATTCCAATTTTTACCATAGTCTCTAGATAGGATTTTTGTTGAGCTTAGAGAAGAGATCTCGGTTGGTATATCCTTAGAGAAAGTTTAGAGCCTAGTCTCTAAGGAGATTGTTGAATGAGAGGTCTTCCCATTTTATGAGAAGAAGATCAAGGTCAAGGCATATCAGGTTACTAGATGTATTATGCCATAGATTTCTTGTATGATATACGCTCAATTTCTAGTAGCACATGGTTTTTATCCTAATAATGACCAAATTCCATTATATTTTTCCTAGCAATTATACACAAAGATCCATTTTGGGCACCGCATCAACTATTTAGCTATTCCAAGATATTATGGTGAGGGACATGGTAGAGTTTGTGATCATGATTTGTAACATGAACCAACTCATGTTGTTCCTCATCATCATGCATTGGTGGGATCTAGGATGCCAATAGTGACTCTAGTGATGACTTCTACTATAGATGGAGTTGGCATTACTTCCTAGAGGGAAGAAGTTGACCAGATAGGACACAATGCATCTGTAGCTAGGAGTATTACATCTAACACACTAGGAAAATATCTTTTGAGTAGATCTAGTCAACCTAGATAATCTTCTAAGGAATCATTATGTACTACATCACCCACTGATGATATGTATAGAGTACATGTATTTCTACCCTAGGAGATATACGTGGACTTATTGGAGAACACAGACATAAGGAGATGGCCTTCTATCTTCTAGATGATCTTTTATAGGTATATCCATACATTGTAGATACACATGGGATTCCTTTACATAGTGTCAGAGAGATGACTTCACAGAGGCCTATATTTTGAGTGACATGTGACATGCCATTAGGTCATGTACACCAAAGCACACAACACTCCACACAAGGCTTTGGTGTTGAGCACTAGTGCTACCCAACATTCTGGTGCTCAACAGTCTAACACTCATCACTTAGACACATAATAATTTTTTATAGCTCCACCTAAGGGGACCTTAGGAGTTGGTCGAGGTATTTCTATTTCTACTGATGGATTTGATGTGCTTGATAAGAAATTACAAGATTTGACTCATAGTAATGTTCCCACTAAGATAGGATCATATATGGACATGCTTTTTTAGTCTACTAACTCTACACCACTTCCATCCCAGCATGTTACTCCTTTGCACTACTCACTATTACAGAGGATTAAGACTATTAGAGATAGATTTTTTATTAATGACATCTTTGTTGAAAATAATAATGTAATTTTATGTTTTCTTTGATGTTACACAAAAGTCAAGTCTTTTACCAAGAAATCACTACCAACTGAAATCAGTTAGGTGTTGAAGAATTTTTTGGTGTATGCTAAGCATTCCAGATAAGATAGCACATAACCATTGTTAACCAAGTTAACTTGATTACCAAAGGAAGTTGGCATAGAACTAGTGTTAATCAAGCTCACTTGATTAGCAATGGAAGTTGGGATGGAACCAGTGTTAATTGTGCTCACTCAGTTACCAAAGGAAATTTGAAGGAAAGTCTTTTTTGAGTTAGTGTTGACCAAGTTGGGTCAACTAACAAATGATTTTCCTATTTTGTTTATCCTTTCTAGCCAACTCAAGGGATGAATATTTTTTTGTTTGAAAGTGTATTCAAGCTGACTTGATAGTGTAAATCATATAAATATAAGGTCAAGTTGAGGATTGAATGTGTGGAACATGTGGAAGAGAAGAATATGAATAAAGAAAGTGAATTTGAAGAATAACATAATATCTAAAGTTGACCAAGCTTGAAATAATATTCTAATCAAGGAGGATCAAGTATTCAAGCCAGGATAGAGATTTGAAATTAACAAAGATAATTGCAACAGCAATCAACTCAAGTCATTGTTAATCTCTAATAATTGTAGTAGTGAATCAAATCACTTAACAGAGTTAGCCTAACAACTATTTGCCAAATCCTCTAACAAGGTTGGAATTTCTAGATTGAAGTAGGAGTAGAGACCCTTTATTATATTAAATATGTTACTTTTGAATACACAAGCCACCCTCCAACAATACAATCTAGGGCTCCACAATATAATTCCCAATACCCACACTATCTAGATTGGATCAAATTCAAAGACTAGAACACCTCCTTGAGGCCTCACAAGACACAAACTTAAGCTTAAAGTTTCAAGGATGAAATATGGCCTTCTTCAACACTAGATGTCGTTCCCAAATGTTTTAGAACATAAACTCCACAATGCTTGCTTAGGAAAATCAAACTTATGCAACCAAAACTCCAAATAGGGCTACAAGGAGAAAATTAGGATTTATGAAGGTGACCTTCTTGAACCTCCACCACAAAAATTCTTAAACACTTTAAGACACTCCAATCCATTAACAAACAACCCTTACCAAGTTAGGATCCTTGGCCAATCCCCTAACTCAAGTTGTTTGCAAAACTCTTCTAGGCCTAATAGGATAATTAGATCAATTTTCAAAATAAAGTATAAGGAATTCAACATTTCTCCCAAAAAAACCTATTGGAGTACTTCAAGGACATGTTAAAAGATCTAAATCCAAGTTATTATGTTTTTATTCCACCCCTGGGCCAAGTTGTTCCTCAAAAACCCAAAACTAGACAGTCACATTTAGATGCCTATCTAGAGGGTCTAGCAATTTTTCCCAATGTCTCCTACCTTCTAATCTAAGAACTAATTATTCTTAAATTAAATCCTCCCCACTTTATTTCCACCAAGTCTCATATTTTTCCCATGATGAAAGAGAGATTTTCTCTCAAAACCCTAGTTAGGGCCTTCCTACAACTAGTAAGCAAACAAAATCAATTTCTCCAAATCAATATGAATTGAAGACCTCAAACCACTTGAAAAACCTTTATATAAAATTTCTTCAACTTTTCCAATTCTTTAGAGTCTCATGTGAATTTTACAGTCCATACAAATAGTTTTTAGGCAGAATTGATAGGAAAATAATAGATTTTATTGATTTTAATGATTACATTATATTATTATCTTCTATGTTGAGAAAGGTTTATCAACCTTATTTATGCCATTCCCAATCAATTCCAACTGATAAAGGTGGTTGTGAATGTTGGGATTCAAAAAGTTGCATTATGCAACATTGACAACTTTGACAAGTTTTTGCAAAACTTGTCAAATGTCTCCAAAATATACCAAACTCTAATCCTAGACTCTACCTAGGAACTTAGGAAGTTTTCAATAATAATAATATAGCCATTATTCAACATCCTAACTATTTTATCTCATTTCTACCTAGAAATTACCCATAAAATGACTAAGGTAGACAATTAGGTTTATAATGCACCTAATGCCTCCTTGCCTTACAATCTGGACATGATTTCTAGCATTGGATTATAGATCCAATTACTACTCTAACCCTTTTTCTTTGATACTCCAGATGTTCTTGTAATGGATTGAATTGAAGGTCCTCTTGCACCATACTCCTAGGGTGCATTGATCTCAAGTCCTCTTGAGATAAGATCTTGCAAAATTAGGCCATGTTTTTGGATCTTTTGTTCATCCATCCATATTGACTCTTCTTTAGGACATCCCTACCCTTGAACCAAGTATTTTTGTATGCATTCTTCCAAGTTTGTCGAATGACCTTGGTATCCAAGATCTTGACAAGTCTCCTTATTCCATAGGCTGGTATCCCTACAACATCTTCTTCAAGCTCTTCAAGCTTCACTTCTAAACCTATAGTCACATCACCTTTATATGGGGTTAGATCACAAATATTGGAAGAGATACCAAGGTGTGAGGGAAATTCTATCTCATAAGCATTCATCCCATGCTTCTTTAATATCTAACAAGGTCCTACTTTCTTCATGAGTAGTTTGGTATGCTTTCCTTTTGGTAACCTCTCCTTTTTCAATTATGCCTAGACCAAGTCTCTAGCCTACAACTAAACATCTCTTTGATGCTTGTCTTTAGCCTATTTATACTTCTCTACACTCTTATGAAGTGCCAACTTTACTGAGTCATGAATCTCCTTCATTCTTTCTACAAACTCCTCTCCATGAGCACTGACTGGAGTGTTGGAAGGTAGTTCCCTTAGTTCAAGGATACCTCTTGGATTCTACCCATACACTATTTGAAAAGGGATTTTCCTTGTACTCCTATTGACTAAGTCATTAAAAGAAAACTTTGCTTGTGGTAGGATTGATTCTAACTTGTCTCCATACTACTTTGTCAAGCATCTAAGTATATTTTCAAGAGACTTGTTGACCACCTCTGTCTGCCCATCTATTTACAGATAGTAGAAAGAGATAAAACTCAAATTAGTTCCAAATTTCTTCCACAAGGTCCTCTAAAAGTAACCAATAAACTTTTCATCTTTGTCTAATAGTATGGTTATAGGTAAACCATGTATCCTGATAATCTCCTTCAACAATAGACTTGTAATTTTTGATGCATCATTGATGTTTTTATAAGGGATGAAGTGGGCCATTTTGCTAAATCTATCCACTACAACATATATGCTATCATTTCCTTTGTTTGACCTAGGCAATCCCATCACGATGTCCATGTTGTAACTCTCCCAAGGCCTTCTAGGAATAGGCAAAGGTTGGTATAGTCCTGTATTAGTGGATGTACCCATGGCCCTTTGAAAAATTTTACATGTCTCCACAATCTTCCTCATTTTAGTCTAAAGTCTTGGCCAATAGTAGAACCTTATCACCTATTCCAACTTGTCCAATCCAAAATGTCCTCTCATGTTGCCTGCATGGTTCTCCCTAATGATGTTCTCCCTCATTGAACATTGTGGGATGCAAAGTTGATTCCCCTTGAATAGTAACCCATTTTGAATTAAGTAGTTAGAATATGTAGTGCGATACACCTTATAGATGTTTTGAAATCATTATTGTCTATATACATGCCTTTCAAAGCATTGATCCCTATACATTCGAGTTGGATTCTTGTACCACCAGGTTCCTTCTACTTTTTGCATACACCATTTTATTAGAAACTCCCTTCTTGTGTTTTATTGAAAAGGTTAAAGCTTGAATTTATTCAACTCATTTTATGTGCTTGTGGCTTAGTTTCTCTTAGCTATTCAAGAAACTTAGGAAGGAGATAGTGTTTCCATTTCTTCAATGATTAGACTAAGGCATACAATTCCAAGTCATAAGAGGAGTATTTACTCTTGGATTCATTCAATTTCTCACTAAAAAATTTTATTGGCCTCCCTTCTTGACTCAAGATAGCCCCTATAGCCAAGTTACAAGCATCACATTCAATAGTAAAAAAATTATGAAAATTAGGGAATGCTAGGATAGGTTTCTCCATTACCTTCTTCTTCAACACTTGGAAGGCCTCCTTTGCATACTTGTTTCACACACATTTACATTTTTTCCCACCCTTGATGGTCTCAAGGATAGGATCACACAACTAACTGAAGTTTTTGATGAACCTTCTATAGAAGGAATAAAGCCCATAAAATCTTTTGACTTCATTCATGGTCCTAGGAGAAGGCCAACTCAAGATGGCTTCCACCTTCTTAGGATCCATTTTTATGTTACCCTATGAGATTAAAAATCCAAAATAAACATTCTCCATGCATAAAAACACACTTGTCCAAGTTAATGAAAAGCTTTTCTTCATGCAATCTTTTTAACACCAAGTTAAGATGTTCTAAATGTTCCTCCTTACTTTTACTAAAAATAAGGATGTCATCAAGATATACTATGACAAATTTGCTAAGGAATGGCATGAGCACTTCATTCATGACTCTCATGAATTTTCTTGGAGCATTTGACAAGACAAAAGGCATCACCCTCCATTCATACAAACCCTCATTAGTTATAAATGCAGTCTTCTACTTATCACAATCCCTAATCCTTATACGATGATAGCCAATTTTCAAGTCTATCTTGGAATAGTACCTTGCTCCCCCTATTTGGTCCAATATGTCTTCTATCCTAGGCATAGGGAACCTATACCTAATATTGATTTTATTTATTTCTCTAGAATCAATGCACAATCTCCATGTGCACTCCTTCTTAGGGGCCAACAAGGAAAGTACTACACAAGGCCTGAGGCTTTTTGAGATCAATCCTTATCTAAGAGTTCTTTTGTTTGTCTTTCCATTTTCTAATTCTACTCTGGGATCAGTTTATATGTTGCCTTGTTAGGCAATGTTGCTCCTAAGATCATATCTATATTATGGTTTATGTCTCTAATTGGGGAAAACTCACTTGGCAATTCTTTGGTGACGATGTCTTTATACTATTCCAATAGGTCTACAACCTCCTTAGGACCTACATGTCTCAAGGGCTTCACTTCCTTCATAACCTTATTACATCTAACATACTTAGAAAAAATGACTAGGTCATAGCATAGACCCTTTTCTTGCTTCACAACTTTTAAAAATTCATTACCATCTACAAATAGGATCCTTTTGTTCTTCTATAGAATCTAGCAAGGGTGAGAGATTTTCATTTTCACATTTTTGGTTGATGGTCAATGTGTTCAACTTTCCATCATGGTGTTTCTTCACATCATATTGCCATGGTCTCCCTAATAGAAAATGGCAGGCATCCATTGGTACAATTTCACATAGAACTTAGTCCTTGCACTTTCCTTTCTGGAATTCCACCCAAGCCTTCTCTTCTATGATAGTTTTTTGTTTCCTTCTAAGCCAAGGCACCTTATATGTGTTTGGATGTGGTACCCTCCTCAATTTAAACTTCTTTACTACCTCCTCACATACCAAGCTATCAAAAGATCCATTGTCAATCAACATCTTGAAGACTTTGTCCCTACACTTGCATGTGGTTCTAAAAAAATTCTTCCTCTGAGGTGGTTCATGAGTGCTTGGGGAATTCAATAGTGTTCCTCCTCATCATATGGGCTTCTCCCTTCTTAGGTGCTTCATAATATCCTTAGGCTTCCTCTTCTTGACTTTCCTCTTTCCTGACTAGGTTTGTTCTCCTATCAGTCTAATTGTTTTCCTTTTCAAGACACTTATATGTCAAGTGCCTTGGTTGGTTACATCTATAACACCTTCAAGGTCCTGATGATCTCCCTCCAAATCTCCCCCTTGAGTCCCCTCATTTTCTCCTATGGGATCCTCTAAAATTTCTCTCACTAAAGGAATTGTCCTAATTGGTCTCTCCATAATCTCTAGGAGTTTTTCCTTTGCCACCACTTGTTCCTCTTCCTCTATTTCTAAAATATCTCTGGCTTCTTCCCTTCCCTCCTTGGTCTTGTTTCCTCTTAATCTTTTCCTCCACTTTTAATGAAAATTGAAAGAATTTCTAGACTATGTTAGGAGAACACAAACTTAGCTCATCTTGGATATTCATCCTCAACCCTTGCATATACCTAGCAAGTTTGACACACTCTAGCTCCATCAATTTGGACTTCATAGTGAGTTTGTGGAACTCCTTAGTGTAACTAGAGACATCCATCTCCTTTTTCCTTAGACTTTGCCTCTTTTTATGAAGTATATTCCTTAGGTACATAGGCTTCCTCTATCAAGGTCACCATATTCTTCCATGTACTTATCTTATTTTTCTCCATCTTCACACTATATACTTGAGTGAAATTCCACCAAGTTAAGGAAAATCTCTTCCACTTGGATTTTTCTATCTTCACCTTTTGATGCTCTGGTATCTCCTCATAGTCAAAGAAACAAGTGAGTGCATCAATCCTATCCATCACTTCTTTTGGATCCATCTTCCCACTATAGACAAGAAGATCAAGTTTAGTGTCCATGGTCCTTCTCTCCATGGACTTCAAAGTATTTAGGAACAACATTTGTTCTATAGGGATCTCTTCTTCTTCCTCCTACCAAGGGGTTTCCTCATCACTTCCCTCCTCATTTTTGGAGCTAACATTGAATCCTTTCCTAAATTTTTCTTTTAGTTTTTCCACCTCTCTTTTCATTTTCTTCCTCTCAGCATCATGCTACTTCACCACCCTTGGTAGTTCAGAATTTATCATTTGGTTAGGAAGTTCATTTTCATTTTCTTCTTCAGCATCTAACATGGTTTCAATTTATCTTTCTCCAAAGGTCTACTAAGTTTCTCTGATATCACTTGTAGAAGAGACACTTTATTATATCAAATATGTTACTTGTGAACACACAAGCCACCCTCCAACAATACAACCTAGGGGTCCACAATATGATTCCCAATACCCTTATCTAGACTAGATCAAATTCAAAAGTCTAGAACACCTCCTTGTGGCCTCAAAAGACATAGACTTAAGCCAAAAGTTTTAGGGATGAAATATGGGCTTCTTCAACACTAGATGTAGTTCCCAAAAATTTTAAAACACAAACTCCAAAATACTTGCTTAAGAAAATCAAACTTATGAACCCAAAACTCCAAATAGGGCTACAAGGAGAAAATTAGGATTTATGAAGGAAACCTTCTTGGAACTCCACCATAGAATTTCTTAAACACCTTTAGACACTCCAATCCATTAACCAATAACCCTTAACAAGTTAGGACCCTTGACCAATCCCCTAACTCAACTTGTTTGCAAAAATCTCCTAGGCCTCATAGGCTAATTAAGTCACTTTCCCAAAGTCACAAAAAAAATATTGGAATACTTTAGGGACATTTAAAAACATCTAGATCCAAATTCTTATGTTATTATTCTACCCCTGGGCCAAGTTGTGCCTCAAAAACCCAAAACTAGATAGTCACATTTAGATGCCTATATAGAGGGTCTAGAAATTTCTCCCAACATCTCTTGCCTCCTGATCTAAGACCAAATTATTATTGAATTAAATCATCCCCCCTTTATTTCCACAAAATATTATATTTTTGTCATGCTAGAATCTATGTGAAAGAGAGATTTTCTCTTGAAACCCTAGTTAGGGCCTACCTGCAACCAACAAGCAAACAAAAATTGATTTCTCCAAATCAATATGACTTAAAGACCTCAAACCAATTGAAAAACCTTCATATGAAATTTATTAAAATTTTCCAATCTTTTAGAGTCTCATGTGAATCTATACAATTCTGTACAAATAGTTTTTAAGGCAGAATTGATAGGAAAGCAATAGATTTTATTGATTTTAATGCAATGATTACATTAGATTGTTCTCTTCTATATTGAGAAAAGTTTTTCAACCTTATTTATTTCATTCCCAATCAGTTCCAACCAATAAAGGTGGTTGTGAATATTGGGATTCAAAAAGTTGCATTATGCAACATTGACAACTTTGACAACTTTTTGCAAAAGTTGTCAAATGCCTCCAAACTCTACCAAAATCTAATCCTAGACTCTACCTAGGAACTTAGGAAGGTTTTAATCATAATATAACCATTATTAAACCTTCTAACTATTTTATCCCATTTCTACCTAGAAATTTCCCATAAGATGACTAAGGTGGACAATTAGGTTTTTAACACATCTAATGCCTCCTTGCCTTACAACTTGGACATGATTTCTAGCATTGGATTCTAGATCTAATTACTACTCTAACCATTTTCCATTGATCCTCTAGATGTACTTTCAATGAATGGAATTTAAGGTGCTCCTACACTAGAAGTTCCTAAAGACCTCTAACAAGGTAACTCCTAATAGGGATCACTTCAGAAGAGTGAAAACCATTAACTAGTTAAAGTTGGTAGTTTTCCCAAATTGGGTTTCGAAATCAAAGCTCAGTGTCTCTTGTGTTCATAATACTTTGTTTATGTTTTTACAACTAAGTTAATTAAGGTTATACACACTAAACATCTTAAGAAGTGATTAATTCAATATTTACCAAGTAATAGTAATTCTTAGTGTAAACCGAGTGTTTCTATGTTAACCAAGTTACAAGAACATCTTATTTTCAATAGAGTTTTGGTTATGTATTGTATTGAAATCTTAAGGGATCTTAGATCTTTTTTTGTTGTAATTGATTTACACCATGCCTCTCAGTTACTCCTCTAATATTTTCAACAATTTCTATTAGAGCTCTTGGTGCTTGCATAGAAGATTTCAAGGACCTAAGCTATAGAAGGGACATCCTAAGCCTAACATAGATAACTTCCAAGCATGAAAGGAACTCGTGAAGCTTGATTTGGAAACCATTGGTGACAGGGGTCTAAAATATCTAGAGAAAAAACATGTGGCACCTACTAGAATGTTGACTGTGGATCATATTGTGGAAAAGAATAATCATAACATAATGATGAGTGATATTACTTCTACTTTCAATTATGTTGAATTTGATGAAATCAAATATTGTGCTACTACTCACGAAATGTGGAAAAGTTAAAAGATATTTTAAGGAGGTGATGACAATGTGAGGAGAGCCAAGGTAGAAAGTGTTAGAGGTTAGTTTGATCAAATGAAGATAAAAGAAGATGAGAACATTGCATAGTACGGTGAAAGAACCAAAGCTAGTGTAAGTGAAATCAGAGCCTTGGGTGGGAAAATGGATGATGTAATGGTGATTAGAAAGGTACTAAAAACTCTTCTTCTTATTTATGAAATTAGATTGTCAACTATTCAAGAAATGACATGTGATCCTAAAAAGGATATAAATTTGGATGCATTGGCGAGAAGGTTGATAGCCTTTGAGTTAGATAACTTTGACAATTATGTTCCTAACTCTAGTAACATTGAGTCTGCATTTCAAGCCAAACTATCACTCAAAAAGAAAGATGCAAAATCTAAAAGAAAAAAGTTTGATAGTGAATAAATATGGTTTTGATGATGATCTTGAAGTCATTGAAACATTTCTTGCAAGAAGATTTCCCAAAGGAAAAGGAATGTACAAAGGAAAAAATCATTTAATCTATTTTTCTTGTATAGAATTTAGTCACATTGTTGCAAGGTGTCCAAAAAAAGAATGCAAAGAAGAAAAAAAACATGACAAGTACATAGGCAAGAAATATTTCAAAAGCTACAAAGACTACAAGGATAAAGGTAAGAAATCGTGTTACATGGCTAAAGATTCTAATAGTGGTGATGAAGATGAAATGATTTACATTGTTGTTAAGGATGAATGAGATGATGAAAATGATAAGATGGCCCTCATTTCTCATCTTAATAAGAATGATACATGGATCATAGATAATTTGTTCTCACCACATGACTGGTGATAAATCTACTTTGAGCACTTGGAACACTATGATGGTGGGAGTCTCAAATTTGAAAATGATGAGCCTTGTTATGTCAAAGGAAAAGGTTGTATTACACTAACCAATGAACTTAGATATGACAATGCTTATTAGGTTGAAGGACTAAAACATGATCTACTTAGTGTGGCACAATTGAATAACATTGGATTCAAGATATAATTCATGAATAGGAAAGCCAAGCTGCTAGATGGAGAAGGAAATCTATGTGGGTCCGGTAATCAAAGAAGAGGTAATATATTCTACCTAGATCTAACTAAAAATTCATGTTTCATAGCTTAAGTAGAAGAAATATAGTTATGGCATAAAAGGTTGTGTCATGTTAATTTTGATAACCTAGTCAACATAAGCAATAATAAAAAGGTTAGATGCATTCCAAGATTAAAGAAACCTGATTTGGGCATGTGCACAAATTGTCAAATTGGAAAGATGGGAAAGACAATTTTCAAAACAAAGAATTATCATTTTGAAGAAGTCTTAGAGCTAGTTTATACTGACCTTTGTGGACCTATTGGCATACAAAGCTACTAAGGAGATAAGTACTTTATTTTTATTTTTTATTATTATCAAGTATTCAAAGGATAAATCAAAAGCTTAAGTGGTGTCTAGCTAGAGTTGAGAAATAAATAGGAAAGAAACTAAAAATATTAACGTCAAATAGAGGAGGTGAATTCATCTCAAATGAATTCAATGAATTCTTCAATGAAAGAGGAATCAAAAGGTAGGTATCTACACCTAGTACACCTCAATAGAAAGGCATAGCAAAGAGAAGAAACATATCAATGATTGGGAAACTTCAATATGTGGTGCACACAAGACCTAATATTGCATTAGCAAGTGGTATGGTGGCTATATTCTCTACTAATCCTAAAGAAAATCATATGATTGCAACAAAAAGAATCATGAAATATCTGAAAGGTATTAAAGATTATGGTTTGTGGTACAAGAAAGGAGGCAACTTTGAATTGAAAGCATTCATTGATACTAATTGGGAAGGAAGTGTTGATGATAGGAAGAGCACTAGTGATGGAGAATTCTTTCTTAGAAAAAGGCTAGTATCTTATCTAATGCCCCACCAAGGGATCCAAAGAATTAACCTAGAGTTTCACTAAGTTTAGAAATAAATTTTTTTTTCCATGAAAGTAAATATCACATAAAACTTATGCACAATAACGGAAGCAATAGCATTGTCCATTTGAGAGTAAACATAACATAAATAATAAATTACATACTTTAAGATCCCTTAACATTGAATTAAATACATGAATCCATCTAGTACAACATCCTCATGAAATGATAAGTCCAATGTTTATACAATACATTTCAAATGCTCATTCATCCACTGTACATGTCACAGGGTATGACAAGCTCAAAGAATATACATACATAGAATAAGGTGCATCATCTTATTCTAACCCATGATACATCAAAGTAGAGATAATCACATGATACAACATCATAGAGAACATATACATCCATCATAAAGATCAAACATAATAAACTAAGTGCACGGTTCCACCCAACCATCAATAGCATCATTAGACCATCATGGATCCTAGCCATCCCTCCATGTGTAACATTCCAAATCACTGAAGAGATCATCAGTATTACATAGTAAGAATGTCACTCCTAATAAATACAACATCATATGTAGAAAGTAATCTAATATGCAAATAAAAGCATAAGATAACATCATCTAACATATGCTAATCATCAATGAAAAAGGATACATATCCACCATCATGAAGGATGCATCAGCCACGATGTCTCAATGAATCTTAAAATGATAAGAGTGGAAAATACACTACCACCCGACTGCATGGTACCTAAGTGGTCCACTCCCATCGTGCTAAGGAGATAATCTCAAGTCCCAAACAAGCTATCAAAATCACATAGCACAAATCTCCATAAGTCCAAGAATCCTAAAAGTATACTAACTCAAAGGTTCCAAACACAAAATCTGACATCTAATCCCAGAGGCACACAATGACATGTAGTAAACTACGATGCAAGTGGGAAAGTTTCATCGCAATTATCACATACAAGTTACCCTAGCAGTTAGCTAAACTCCATAGGTCCATACTGATTTCATGCAGCCACTAGTATCCTCTCATACTGACGAGGCATACTATGGAATGCAAGGTTGCAACCATGTGTCTCACTACTCCCATCCTAGCCTGTACAAGTGCTCAAAGCATGCTTGAGAACAAAACACTTATATTTTTAGGTTCATTCAGTTAGTATTAGGTGTGAATGTTATCACTTATTAATCCAACTTACAATGAGTTACCCTGGCAGCCTCTTAGGGCCCTGGCCCCCATTGCAAGCCACTTCCCGTCACTACATGCAGATATCCTACTCTAATGCTCATAGAATCATAAATCTCAAAATCACAAAAGATAATCCATAAAATTATCAAATATGCATAAAAGCATCAAACCTCCATGAGCAAACATCCATAGAAAATCATGAACACAACAGCTCTCTATTGGCAACTGAAGTATCACTGATAATCAAAAGTATTCATTGGTTCTCAATAACCAAAAGTATATCTCAATCATACTGATCGAAGACTCTAAAAATGGTTGAGTCAAACATGTCACAACATGACATCATCAAGAATAAATCCATATCACAGTCCCATCATGGCGACTAGAATATAACCAAGGATAACTGATCGATGACCAAAAATAATGGTTAAATCAAGTGTCTCATACACAAGAATCTCAACTATAACAATCAATAATCACATCCAATACATAGAGCATTACATCACATAACCATGGTTGGGCTTATAAAGATCAAGATTAAAACATCATCATGACATCACAATCACATAACTCTCAAGCCTCTGGTAGATGTCCTATACTGGTCAACACTAGTCAACCCAAAACACAAAACAATAGCATAAAGAATACACAATGTAAACACATGTTTTGGTTTTGCTAAATTTTCAAATTGAATTCAAATGCAAAAGTCTCAGTTTACATTTCCAAGTTAAGAGAATAAATGGAGAAACATTTTGTACAGTTTTCCTAACACATGTATTGTTTGATAGATGAAAGTTTCTCCCCAAAACCATTAGATTCAATTTTCTAATTGATCTAATAATATTTTATTTATATAAAATTGTTTGAAAATTGACACTCTCAATGAATCAAAACTTCGATTATAATATTTTCTAATGACTATCCTTAATTGAACTAATTTCAATTAAGTTAATTATTAATATCTATTAATAATTAACCAACTATTATTAAAAAAAAAAAAAATTAATCATTTATTATTATTATTATAATATTTATTATTAATAATATATACATATATATATATACACACATATATATACACATAAATACATATACGTACCTGCGCGTTAATAATGGACATTTTTTTTTCAACACTTGTTTTTACTGTACCATGGTAGCCATATTACATGGTCGGGCGACCCTTGTCTGACGTTGCAGGCCTGCAACTGCAGACAGGGCGCCGTTGATTATAAATCATGCGAGGGTAGGGAATTAAGAACTCGCCCTTGCAACATTTATTATTATAATTGTGTTTTATTAAAACGCATTCCTCAATCGCGACGCGTCATTCGCTCGTTGTGAATTATGTGACATTCAAATTTTTAATGAAATATGTATATGTATATAAACGCCTGCAGCCATAGTCGTTTGCACGGCAGACTTTGATGTGGCCGCAGCATTAAAAAAAAAGTCGCGCCTTAATACATTTTATAGTATGCATTATTTTATAATGCAATTCAGATATTTTTAACAATTTTTTATGATATGGTAAGATATATATATATATATATATGTATGTATGTATGTATGTATGTATGTATGTATGTATGTATGTATGTATGTATGTATGTATAAATTTTTTATTAAATATGTGATTTATTATTAATTATATATATATGAATTTATACATATATTCAGTAGTTGATTTTAATATAAGTTATAAATGTTAGATGTTGAGAATTGTTAAATATGTATTATTATTATTCAAAAAGAGAGATATTAGTACTGATGAAACTGGTATAGTTGAATGTTAATATAATTTTTTTTGGCTAACAAGTTATTATTATATTATTATTGGATTGTAGTTGACCTTTAAATATTAATTTATTTAATATATATTAAATACTATTTAATATATATTAAATAATTTAGAGATAATAATATATATCATGAGACCTTAATGACACTGGAATAAGATGTACTTGACAAGGAGCTATTACTAAATTATAAAAATGCATTGATTTGAATTATTATGTTACTATTAATGTGTTATGTAAATTATTGGTATACCTTAATGGTATTATGAGTTAGCGAAGGAAGCTTATGTAAAGTTTCTTTAGGACAATTAATAATAGTTGTGATGAGTTTATTATTAATGTTTATTGGGTCTAGCAAATTATTAATAAATAATAGTATAATGATCTAAATGGTCATTGATAATACGGATTAATTAAGGAAACATCAGTATTCATATAAGAAAGACGAATGTGGTCATTACAGAATTATCATTAAGATTCCCAATATAGCTGGTTATTAAATATTAACTAGTTATTCAGTGTCTTAAGTTTCATCATTTGACCTACAAGTCAACCCAATTGTTCCCCGATAGCATTATCCTTCCATTATTAAGAATTACATTCTAAGAATAACTTAAGGATAAATATTTACTAAACTAATCATCATTGACCTTTAATTAAATTGTTTTCTATATTTAATCATGATCCATATTTTAATTGATTAACCTTTCAACTTTTCTACGATCATTATTTGTTATATTATAAGAGGACCAATTATCATTCTTCGAATAAGAGATTATAACTTTATTAGAATGATCAATTAATATTGGTTCACAATCCTTGACCTTTTATCATTCTAATAATTTTCAATTATATATTACTAAGTCTTAAGTCTCTTAAGTTAATCATTGCAATCATCACTAATAACCAATATAATAACTAAATTCATTATTCAAGTCATTAGAATAAGACTTAACAACTCCGATGTAAATACTTAACAACTTTGCTAAAAGAATCATATCAATTAAATCCTATTAAAACCAATTAACTCTAGTTAATTAATTTAATTTATAATTACACAACCATACCAACAATCCAATAAATATCAGTTGGCTAATAACTAAAAGTCAACCAAAATCCAATACACAATATTAATATTTCGATAATAATAATAACAAGTTATTTTGGTGAACTTATCCATAATAACCATATTCGTCATACTAATATTTCCTTAACAAATTCGTACCATTTCAAGTTAATCCTCTATCGCATAATATAATTATACAAATCAATGAATAACAATTGATTAAAAATCAACTATACTCCAAATCCAAAACTAATGTCTTTTACAAAACTTTAATCATTAAATAATCTCCACTAGATTAACTCTATTCACATTTATTGATAACTATTTTATCCATTATTTATTAATAGTTTGTTAAACGTTAATAAATAATAAACTCATCAAACTATAAATAATCGATCTAGAGAATCCCTCCATAAACTTCATTAGTTAATATTTAACTAACTCTTAACACCATTAAGATATATCAATAATTTATTTAATAATACATAACATATTATAATAGCATAATAACTCAAATCATAGTAATGTTATAACATTGTTATAATGTAACCATGACCCCTGATCAATAGATCTTAACCAATATCGTTAAAGTCTCTTAATTAAAATCATCATAATAATCATCATTAAATATCTTTACCATCCCTTAATTATCTAATATATATTAAATAGTATTTAATATACATTAAATAATATTAAAAGTTCGCCATATAAACTATATTAATATCTCTTCTCTATTAATAATAATTGACAAATTATTATTAATCATATATCATTTATCATTTCAATAAGTCGATTTACAATTTTCTTTAAACACTTCAAGGACAATAATCCTCATTGATTTTAAGTAAATCAATCTCATTCAATTATTTAATTCCACTTATCAATATCTTTTTTCTTTTAATTTTCTCTCATTTAAAAATCCATTTACTTAAATCAACTAATAATTAATTACACTTCTTCTACTATTAACTGATCTTAATTAAATTTGATTTAATTAGATTAGATAATAAACCATATAAAACTAATGCATATTAATAAGATTCTACTAAGGGAAAATTTGCAATAATATCTTAATTCATTCCATGCTTTGATATATTATTTTTGTGAAGTTTAAGCATAAAGAACTCTTGGTTATGGAAAATGAAAAAATATCTGTCCTTAAATAAAACAGTCCCAGTACGATGGCCATATCTCCTAAATGAATCGTTAGATCGGGCTGAAATTGAAATATGTTGGAGAGGGCCAAGTTGCGCCACTTCTGACTGGAGCGATCGAATAAATTCGATCACAATAAAAAGTTATGAATAACTGAGTTTGGGTCTATCCAAGGGGCAACAATAGGACAGTTTGTGATGAATTAAAAAATTTCTCTTAAAATAATTGTTTTCTAAACATAACCATTAATCCATCCAATAAGTCTAATTATAAATTTGAAATTATCATTCTCAATTTGATTCTAATTCGAACCCAAACTCGTTTAGATCTAAATTCTCTTTAATTGGATCTAGGGTTTTCTAATATTTTCTTCTTAACCAAATAGCATATTTAGATTCCTATTTCAATTATAGATTTAATCACAAAGAGTATTCAGAAACATAACAAACACGATGAAGACAGGAAGAGAAATAGTGCAAAGAGAGTATGTGAATATCACAAGTGCACCTGGACACTGATGCTAAATTTGCCATGCCTTAGAAGTCTATAGAAAATCTCTTCCTTCTCCATCATTCACAATTCCTCCAAGATCCAAGCCAACCGAAAATCTCCAAGTGGCTAGAAGTGCTAGAAGGAGCATAGAAGCAAGTAGAAAATATATGAGCATATGAATCTTCTCCAATGCATGTAAGCTTTGAAGCTTTCATTTTAGCTTGAAGCTTGTAGTTTCCATTAAGCTTGTAGCTTGTAGCTTCCATTCAGCTTGTCCAAACACACTAGGAGAGCCTCTATTTAAAGGCATCTAAGATGCATCTAGAGTATCTCTAGAAACAACTAGAAGATAAGCATGACAACCAAGCATGAGTCTTCTCCAACCTTCTAGATGAGTCTTAAGGTTGTAGACAACATGTGCTCAAATAATATGCTAACTCCTAAGTGTAGACAACTAGTGCATTCTTAGAGTGCAAACTCATGTGTTGTCTAGTAATTGATTATTTTAAACTATCAAAATAATGCTTATCAATTTTCAATTAATCAATCTATTGCATAACTTAATTGATAACTCAATGATTATTATCAAGCAAGAAGACTTCCTTTAACCCTATAGTTATTCTGTTTAAAATATCTAAGTCAACCGAATCATTTTCAACTCTTTTAGAGCTAGTGTTATGTTGTTGGTTAGCAGCATTCTTTTGAAATTATCAGATATTGTGCTATGGATTTAATTTATTATGTGATGAGATTACTTGGACTCTACATTTCATGTATGTATGATGATTATTTTCAGTGTTTGTAGTTATTAATGATGATTAGTAAGATGATTTATTATCATATGTGTTTTCTTATGGATACTTACCCCATACTTGCATGTGTATGGTGTGCGTGTTTGCAGAACACCAGCACCCGGCTGGACTTTTGCAGCCAAATCTCATTCCTTCTTGGAAGTGGGATATCATCTCCATGGATTTTATAGTAGGATTACCTATGATAGTTTGGCGTCATGATGCTATCATGGTTACTGTTGATCAGTTGACTAAGGTGGCACATTTCTCACCGATCAGGTCTTCCTACACAGCAGCTTCTGTAGCTAATGTCTTCATGCGTGACATTGTGAGACTACATGGTATTCCTAGAAAGATTATTTCTGACAGGGATCCTGTATTCACATCTGTATTATGGACATCATTGCAGCATGAGCTTGGAGTGCAGCTAAACTTTAGTTTGGCATATCATCCAGAGACAAATGGTCAGACAAAGAGGGTGAACCAAGTTTTGGAGGATATGCTACGAATGTATGTGATGGATAGGTAGACACATTGGGAGGACTATCTCTACCTAGTGGAGTTTGCTTACAACAATGGGTATCATAGTTCTATTGGCATGGCACCTTTTTAGGCATTATATGGTCATCTTTGTCGTACACCATTGAATTGGGACAGTCTTGAGGATCGCATCCTATTGGGTCCTGAGATGCTTCGTGATATGGAGCAACAGGTAGTGTGTATCCGTGAACACTTGACTACAGCACAGGATAGGTAGAAGAAGTATGTCGATGCTCATAGGACTGATAAGCAGTTTGCTGTAGGAGATAAGATTTTTCTGAGAGTGCGATCGCGAAAGAGTTCAATCCGGTACAGAAAGGGTTCTAAGCTAGGACCTCGCTTTTTGGGACCATTCGAGATTCTAGAGAGGATTGGCCCAGTTGCTTATGGCCTTGCTCTACCACTCAGCTTAGCTCGCATTCATGATATTTTCCATGTTTCAGTGCTTAGGCAATATATTCCTGATATTGTGCATGTTCTTGATTGGAATGCATTGCAGGTAGAGGATGGGCAGCTGGCTTTGGAGCCGGTTCGTATTCTGGAGCTGCGGGGGTTGACCCTCAAGGGTTGAACCATCAAGCAAGTAAGGGTCCAATGGGACCCTACTGATGACTCTTTAGCTACTTGGGAGGATGTAGCTAGATTGAGGGAGTTATATCCCTACTTGTTTGCAGGCTTACAGGAGTAAGCCTAACCCAAGGGGGGGTGGATGTAGTGCCTACCCTCATTCACATCTTTTCTAGACATATTGTTGCTATTATTATCAGACTATGATCGACTAGTTTTATGTGATATTTACTTTCATGGAAAAAAAAAATTGTTTCTAAACTTAATGAAACTCTAGGTTAATTCTTTGGATCCCTTGGCGGGGCATTACATCTTTAAAAAGCAAGAAGAAAAATTGTATCTCTCACTCTACAATAGAAGAAGAAGATGTTATAGTAGTAGTCAATTGTTCCAACATTATCTGATTCAAACAACTATTGTCAGGTGTGAAGGAGGAGATCAAGGACCCAATTGTTATCTTCTATGATAACAATAGTGCAATCAATATATCAAAGAATCTAGTGATGCATACCAAGACCAAGTACATTGCAATAAAATATTGTTTCTTGAGAGAATTAGTGCAAGACAAGGAGGTGATATTAAAATATATGAATACAAAAGAATAGATTGCAGACATATTCACCAAGCCATTACCTAAGAATGCATTTTTGTATCTGAGGTAAGCTAGGGGTCATTCCCCTATCTAAAGCTCACTAATTATATTTTAGTGATGCATCAAATAAGCACTTTGAAGATCAGATAAGTTGATGTAGTATTGATAGAGTAGATTGCATATGAATTAGTACATTAGGTATATGGAAACTACATTGATTATTTTCTTTCCTAGAAAATGTCAAAGAGGAAGAGTTTTTCATATCAAAGAAATTTTTGTATAAGTAAAGAGTGAGAGTTTGTCCTATAAGAATTCAAAAAAAATTGAGTTAGATGTTGAAGAGGAGTTTGTTGTCAGAGGGAGTAATTACAGTCATTGCAATCAGAGAATTTAGAGAGATTGATGTCAGATGGAGTTCACACTAATAGAGGGATTTCTCATGGATGATAATCTGAATGAAACTAAGGGTATTATCCTTCTATTTTTTTCTCTAAAATTTCTTTGTATCATGACATTTTTTGTTGCTATTAAAGCCAAAGAGGGAGATTGTTGAAAACAATTATGTAATTTTATGTTGTCTTTGATGTTGCACAAATGTCAAGTGTTTTACTGAGAAATTAGTGTCATCCAAACTCACTCGGGTATTGAAGAAAGTTTTTGTGTATAACGAGCATTCCAGAGAAGATGACATAGAACCAGTGTTAAGCAAGCTAACTTGATTATCAAAGGAAGTTGGTATGGAACTAGTGTTAATCAAGCTCACTCAGTAAACAAAGGAAGTTCACATGAAACTAGCATTAACCAAGCTCACTCAGTTACCAAAGGATGTCTAAAGGAAAGTCTTTTCTAAGTTAGTGTTGACTGAGTTGGGTTGGCTAACAAAGGATTTTCCTATATCAACATATTGGATCTAACAGTTTTGTTGGTCAGTTTTGGCTGACTTAAGGGGTGAATATTATTTGTTTCATTGTGTATTCAAGCCAACTTGACAAGGTAAATTATGTAAATATAAGGTCAA
The DNA here is from genome assembly GCA_028749045.1 of Cupressus sempervirens. Lineage (NCBI taxonomy): Eukaryota > Viridiplantae > Streptophyta > Pinopsida > Cupressales > Cupressaceae > Cupressus > Cupressus sempervirens. The sequence goes on along the minus strand of CM053787.1, from coordinate 678,448,344 downwards.
GTTGAGGATTGGAATATGTGGAAGAGAAGTAGATGAATAAAGAAAGTGAATTTGAAGAATAATAGAGTATCTAGAGTTGACCAAGTTGCAAAGAATATTTTGATCAAGGAGGATTGAGTATTCAATCTAGAATAGAGATCTAAAATTAGCAAAGATGGTTGCATCAACAATCAGGTCAAGTCATTGTTACTCTCTAATAATTGTAGCAATGAATCAAATCTCTTAATAGAGTTAGCCTAACAACTATTTGTCAAATCATCTAACAAGGTGATGTTTCTAGATTGAAGTGTCTAAAGACCTCCAACAAGGCCACTCATAATAGGTATCACTTCAAAAGAGTGAAAAATAGTAACTAGTTGCAATTGATGGTTTTCCCAAATTAGGTTTCCACATTAAATCTTGGTGGCTCTTGTGTTCATAATGTTTTCTTTATGTTTTTGTAACTAAGTTAATTAAGGCTAAACACACAAAACATCTTAATAAGTTATTATTTTAGTGTTTACTGAGTGACAGTAATTCTTAGTGTAAATAGAATGTTCCTATGTTAACTGAGTTACAACAACATTTTAGTTTTAGCAGAGTTTTGGTTTTGTATTGTATTGACATCTTTAAAAGGAATCTTGGATTTTTTTTGTGGTAACTAATTCACCACTCCCCTCTCAATTACTCCTCTTATATTATAAACAACCTTAGTACATGTCATGGATGACCCTCTTTCTCCTTAGACCTAGGTACACCTCTTTTAACTTTCATTTTTACAATAATAAATTTCTACTCACAAGCACATAATTATGTACTCATATTTCCAAATGAATTATATTTTTGTAGGCATAGGTAACAAAGCATGCTTCTTCCAGTGTGGGCTCTGATCATAGTGGGAGGAGAGATGTTATCAATGTGACACCTACTACTCGTGAGGGTACAAATATGATAGATGTGATACTCACTAGTGCTCAAGTGATTTTTAAATAGAAATATAAATTAATTCAATACTAGATACATGTGTACTTGCATCAATGTATTTAAAACTATACAAATATTTGAAACTAGTTCCCATGTATATATACAAGTAGATGTCTAATGTATCATTGTATTTTAATTTGCATGGCTCAAATGATACTCCACAAACACATGATCCTCATGAGTCTCTATTAAAGTGTTTCTCTATTCATATACATCTAGATGAATCTCTAGTTTAGGACACATGCACATGTTTTCTTTATCATTGATCTTATTGAGACATACACATTTATGATTTGGCATTTATATATATGTATTGATCTTTGGACATGTGTGTTTATGATTCATTTTTTATTAGACACATGATTGGTTCAATTTATGGTTAGACATGTGATATATGTATTTCATTTATAGTTAGATGTACATGATTTGGTTCAATTTATGATTAGAAATGTGATATACATGTTTCTAGTTTATGGTCCACATGATATATGTATTTAGTTTATGGCTAGATGTAAATGATTCAACATTAAAATGCATGATGAAAATTATTTAAAGAGACATCACTGATGAAAATGTATATGTACACATATACACACCTAAAATTCATATAAAATGAACATGTAAGTATTCAATATAATTCCTACATGTGTAACATGAAATTAGATCATGTAAAATTTGATATAAGTCCTAAGTTTCATCAAATGACTTCATGTTTAATGTATACACTTATAAGTCCTAAGTTACATGAAATGAACACATGTATAAACTTGATATAAGTCATACAAGTTATGTATGAACAAAAATGTACACATTTCTACACATATAATACAAGTCCTAAGTTACATGAAATGAGCACATATGCATACACTTGATATAAGTCATACAAGTTATGTATGAAATGAACATGTAAACTTGTCTACACATATAATTGTCCTAAGTTACATGAAATGAACATATATACATGAAATGTATTAAATGAAATATGAAATATGAAATATGAAATATCTAAACTAGTGCTAGAAATATGAAGTATTGAATGTAGCAAGTCCTGCAAATATAAAATATCTAAGAAAGTGCTACAACTATGAAATATGTGAAGTGGTTCCAAGTGGTTCCACATGCTCATGGAGATCATTTAATATTCTCTCTTGGTCCTTGGTATCTAATCTACAATATCCACCTTTATGTTTAAGTAGATGTAGAGAAATAGATGTAGCAATAACATGGTGACTATATTGAAGCACTTTATTGTCAAGTTGGTAATCAACAGAGTGAATTCCATGTTTCACTAATTTGTGTTGGCTAAGATATGTTCCCTCCAAAAAAACAAAACCTTCAAACCATGCATTCAAAAGTTAATTTAATCTATGCATGTAATAAATAAATTCATCATTGGATGAGAAATGCACATAATTTATACATAAATTTGAAAAAATACCTGTAGGGAATAATATTCCATCACTTTCTTTAGGTTCAGTCAACTTCATCCTTTTTGTAGTGCAATGCAATAAATAGCAACTCATTCCTGCATTTCTAGGCTCACCAATTATTGCAAAGACTTTTCCTACACACAATAAATATCATACATGTATATTATGAGCTCTAAAATTTATTTGTGACTGTATATATATATATATATATATATATATATATATATATATATATATATATATATATATATATATATATATATATATATATATATATATATATATATATATATATATATATATATATATATATATATATATATATATATATATATATATAATTTTTAAATTTTTACTTACCTATTTGAACTAGTCTAGATATATGGTTATAATTAGTAGAAATCAAGGGAATGCCATCAAAGTTTTCATCTTCATCTCTATTAATTGTATCAAAAATAGCAAGTGGCACCAAAGTCCATAGACCTACATATTCATGATCCTGACTAATGCATTCATTGTAATTCTCAACAATGCAATAACATTAAAAACATGAATAGTATCTTGTGTACAATGTCCAATTGAGATGATTGGCACTCATAACAAAATATAAGGGTCATGCTTTTTCTATCCTCTTGCAACCATGCATAGTTTTTCTATCCAAACCTAAAGACATATATTTAATATATACAAAAATATTGGAGAAAAAAATATATATTCGCATGTGTGTATAACTTAAATTAGATAAGAGAAATTATATACATGTGCATGTACATTTACCTAATATCTCCCAAAGGACTATACATGGTACTATTTGACTCACTCTTGATGACATGCCATCCTCATTTGATGTGAAATGTGTCTTGCGCCACTTAACAACATCATGTGCATTATGTATATGAACTCCCTTATAATTCCTTTGGTACTTTTGTAGAGCATGTTTGATACAAGCTCCAACATTTTCATGTTTACCTTTTCCATGTCCACTTCCAAAGAAACTCCATACATGCAATATGTTTTCATTACAATGATATCGAAAAAAGTGCATAAAATGCTGGAGATGATTTGAATTGTGCAACACACCCATCTGACCAAATATAATGTTTATTGATACTTATGATTCTATCTTTGATATATGCAAAAAAATATTGAAACAATGTTCTACATAATGAATATCATGTTCTTTATCATCACTTATGCAGAAGTGATATTATTTTTTTATGACTCATGCTTCATATTTGCTTTGAACATAATCCAAATCTAACTGTGCATGATGACACCACACTTGTACCATAATAGTAACCTAATTTTAAAAATAGTAGTTTTATTGAATAACCATTTGATGGATGAATGAATTATTTTTTGCAAAGTCAACAACTGATAAAATGGTTCCAAGTGGAAAGTCATCTCCAAGTGTTTGAAATTGTTGTGCTTTCCATTTTGCAAAAATGGCATGATAAATATATGGTTGTATCAAACTTTTAAGATTTTCCATAAATGCTCCAATAGTTTTCTCCTCTTCAACATATTCTAATCTTTTCAATCCTTTCCCAAATTTAGTTTCATTCCTTACATACTTGTAACCCTTGCAAGTTATCATTTTTGTTACATCAATATCTTCATTATTCAAAGGAAAAATAGCCCAATTAGAACATGCGTCACATGTTCCTCTAATGCAATTGATTTTACCAACATGATCATTCATTTTTCACATAAAATAGATGAGATGAACTCATTTAGTCTACTAGGAGGGGCATTTTTATATCAAAAAGTTTCTTCTATAATTTTTTTATAAACTTGATTGTGGAGATCAAATTTAATATGATAACAATGACAAGTAGTTTAAAACACTTCGTTTCCCCTAACATAATATGGCTTCAATCTTTCAAACAATGTCTACCCAATCTTTATATCAGGATTTGAACTACAAAATGAGACATACTTTTCATGTTGTGTTATGTCCAATGAATGTTTTGTATGATTTTTATGAATGTTAGCTCTAATCCTATGTCTAGGAACATCTCTAGTAACTGATGAAGGATGAGTATTATCATTCCAAAACAATATTAGACAATTTTTGATTCTATCATCAATCCTATCACAATGAGTAGCTCTACAAATGATTTCCTAATTTGCTTCCAAAGTGCTATCATCCAAAACCATTCTTCTCTTAATATATTTTGACATGGTTTTTCTACTAAAACCAATATGTGATGAAATTGAAGATATTTGTTTATTTTGAGGTATACTACTACCATGAATAGATTGCAACATAACTCTTCCTATAGTGCTCTTATCTTTACTTTGAGTGCATTTCCCTATAGAGCTTAAACCTTTCTTAACACTTTCAATAATATCATTTTGCATATTAGAAAATTTCTCTTTTTTGATGTCATTACACCTAGTAATTTTATGATTCTTCCAAGTTTTTCTATAAAAGAACATGAGCAAGTACTTGAGTTTTTTCAAGTGTTTTGAAAACAACAAATTGACTTGTTATTTCTATTGCTATCTTATTCAAAGCTCCCTTTTTTTGAAATATTTAATGATTTAATATCAACAAGTAATTTCAATGTTTCCACATCTTGTGTAAGGAAATGATCTAAATTTAATGAGTGATATTTTCCTTAACACTTGTGGCTAGTCTTATGTGTTCATCCATTCCAATTTGAGAACCTGGTCCTAACTCTTCTCCAACTTCCATTGCTTCATGTCCTAAATTATCATATCCTAGATTGTTATAACCTGTATTTCATGACTCAAATCATCTTCAACATGTATGTGCTTGTCTTGTGATTGTTTGTTAAGACCTACATGCATATAAATGAATGAATTTAGAAAATTAATTACATAATTGAAAAATATACATGTCCATATGAATTTACACATGTACATACCTTCTCTCTTTTTTTTTGTGATAATTTGCTAAATTTTTTTCATAATTTCTCTATTCTACATCAGCTAATCTTTTTCTTACAGATTTACTTTGTCTTCCTAACTATCATCCCATCTTCAATTTTTAAAAAATAATCAAAATATTTTGAATTTCCTTTGATCTTCAAAATACTATCAAAATATTTTAAATTGTCTTAAGTCTTCTTCCATTTTCTTCAAGAACAATGAATTCCTTGTAAGGTTGTTTTGTGTTGATTTAAAAAATGAAGGAAAAATGATTTTTTATATCAAACAAAAAAATGAAAATGTATTTTTTTTGGTTGACATGCTTTATACGAATACCCTTTAGCCAAAAAGTCCTTTTCAAAGCCAACAATGTAGCCAAGGGGCTTTAGGAAAAGCCCCTTGGCTACCAAAAGTGTAGCATAGGGATTCTACCAAAACCACCCTATCACCTAGGGTGGTTTCTCTTGAAGCCCCATGTCACCCAAGGGCTTCACTTGAAGCCCCTTAACTACATAGGGGGTTTTGTTCAAAGCACATTTTGGCCTATATTCTTGTATGTGCCTTATGATTACCCCATGAAAGAAAAACCAAGGGCCTTTGTGCTGATTTGGTAGTCCTAAATCAAAACTCTAGTTCAAATTCCTAAAGGATAGGTTAGAACCCTTATTTTGTCCCCTAATTTTGAAAAGGGTTAGTGTTTTCAAATTACCATGGGAGTAGATTACATCCTTATTTTTTATTTTTTCATAAAAGATAACTTTATTTTATTTTCTGGGATTAAACCCTTTATTTTCTAACTGATCATTCATCAAGGTTGTATTTCCTATATTTGAAAGGATGGTCTTTGTTAGCCATTGATCTAAAGCAAGATCAATGAGTAGCACTTGCCCACATTATGGAGATACAAGGGACTTAAGTAAAGTGGGGAAGCATTGTTGTGACATGTATCCCAAATGATGTCATTGCCCTATCATGGTGCAATGTCCTAACATGTTCCACTTTTGTGCTTTCTCATTGGTTATTTTCTAAAACATGGGTGATTCTTTGTGTAATTTTGTTGCTCTAATGATCTGTGCTAAATCAATGATCAACGCTTTCCCACTTGATGAAGTTGATTGAATATTAAAAAATGTGAGGAAGTGCCTTACTGACACCTATCTAAGATGATGATAGGTGAGGTACTACTGGCAGACCCTAATGTGTTTTTAATCCACCATTGATCTTTTAGAGATCTACGGTTGGTGCTTTCCCACTTGATTAAGATGAAAAGGTTTTAAACAATGTGAGGAAGCACCTTATGGACACATGTCCATGTTGATGCCAATGCCATACTTTGTGAGATAAACCATCACTACTGATAGATGTTCTCTTTCCATACCATAGGTGTCATAATTCCATTAGTTATTTGTTCTGACATGGTCTTCCACAACATCATATTACTCTATTGTTGATCTTGAATTGATCAACAGGCAACACTTTCTCGCTTGATGAAGTTACACGATAGTTAAATAAAGTGGGTAAGTGCCTTGTGACATGTGTCCATGATGAAATCATCATTTCTATCACATACTATCAAAAGGGTTTAGATTATGGCACCATTTATTTTCAAAAATCAACGGCTAGCACTTGCCCCCTTTGTGAAGATGATCGATAGATAAGTAAAGTGGGGAAGCACCTATCTAATGTGTGGCAAAGGATGAAATTCTCGACCCACTTCTCAAAAGGTAGTAAGGAGACTTCTTGTGTGGTGGTTGTCAAAGTGTATTATTCTACATAGGGATTTTTTATTGGCTGGAGAAGATGACTGGTGTTATATCAATACAAAATTGTGTGTGATCATTGATCTTATCAAGATCAAGGGCTAGTGCTTGCCTACATTATGGAGTTGCAAGAAATTTAAGCAATGTAGGGAAGCACTAACTTGACATGAGGCAAATGGGGACAAAGTGCAAAAAAGGTGTGCTGACGTGTGATAGACGAGAAGAGTTACTACCCCAGTTGGATTACACTTTTTAACATATTGCTATGAAGGTGTTTTATTTTCCTAACCATTGATCTAAGGAAAGATCAATGGTCAGTACTTTCCCACATTGCCAAGATGCAAGAGATTTATGTAATGCGAGGAAGCACCTGTTTGACACGTGATCGAATCTTTAAAGCCATAAAGAAATTTTGGTTTTTTTAAGCAAGGCCATCTGATGTAATGAAATCGATGGATAAGATTCAAACCTAAGTGTGACATGGAAATAATAACTAATGGAAGTTAATGTCACTCGGAGCTCATTTGTGTGATCTCAATGCATGAATATAATTTGCAAATCCACAATTATTGAATCACAAAATCATGAAAGGTTATCAGGATGCAAATATTTTCCAAAGCTAGGGCACATTTTTTGCCAAATGATTCAGTGAATTGTAGCAAAATTCTACAGAAAAGATGCACAATTCAACAAGTAAGTACTTTGCAACCTCTAAAAATTAAGGAATTGGTGTTGTGTGAAGCTTAGAGTTTTCAAAAATGCCTCCATGAAAGGAATTCTCTAGACTTATCAACTATCTCAAGAGGTCTGTCCATGATGATTTTCTTGAACAATTTCCCCCATCTGTACATGAAATAATAGCATGAAGGGAGTTTATTCCAAAGAACCCTAGGTTGATATTTATAGAGGGTTTCTATGATAAGGCAAATAATCTAAGAGATGCTTAGATTTCCATGGGATGGTTATAACTATTCAAGAAATGGTTTGTGGTAAGAAACTTAGGTGGCCCTTCAAGTAATGTCTAGGAGTTCGACATTGGAAAACTAGTAGTCCTTGGGCTTTTCATTGAAAGTGATTTGTTGGTTGACCTAGCTAAGAAATATGATCAAATTACTAGGTTTGTGAAAATTTATACTGGTGACAATTTATTTAGGGTTTCTCTTGAACTTATTCATGAGGTTTTCAACCTCAATCCTAACCATGTTTTGCACAAGATCATTGAAATGGATGACCTTCAAGCAAGGTATGATGCATAGAGAGTGTACCTGAGAGTAGGGCCGCTACAACAACATTTCACCAAGATTGGAAACTTACCTTTAGTCACACCCTCTACCCTAGAGCTACTGATGAGGAAGTTTTTCAATCCTAGGGCTCAAGCTTTGTATTTTCCCCTTTGCCAAATCTTTGGGATGGATGAAGGGGAACACGTTCTAGGCTCTATTCTCCTTATCATGGCTGAAACATTATTGTTTGGAATGAGCAATATTTTGGATTTTGCCTCTTCCCTAGTAGAAAAAATAAATAATGGTTTGGTAGGAATATCAAAAGGGGAGGTAAACAAACCCTTTTGATGGTACTCCTTGCTCATGCATGTATGTCTATTCAAGGGAGTTACCTTTTTCTCTAAAGGTATGGAATTAGAATTGACAAGAGATGGCAAAAATTTACCAATCTAATTGTGGAGTGTTGATATGAGGCCAAAAATGCCAGTTTTGTAAGGTTTAATAGGTATTTCGCATCTAGTCTTAGCTTACTTTTGAGAGGGGATAGACCTAGAATCCCACAGTCATTATTAGAATTGTTCAGACCCAAAGGACATGTAAAGGGGATTTTGGTTAGTCACAACTGGGGGGATATAATCCCATATAATGTTTCTACAATGATTAGAGTTTATGGTTTTTGGGGAAGCCTCATGTTCTACCTCTCCATGTGCCATTGAAGATAGGGATAGCAGAATTATTGTGGCAGATTAGAACCATTGGGGAGAGAGACATGATTGGTAAGGGTAAAGGTACTTTCTTCCCAATTTTTACTCTAATGCATGATTTTGTTTATGTGAAGAAGGGATGGAGAAATCTCAGTTTACTTTTGAAAAAGTACAATATGGCAGAATCCCATGCAAGGTACATTGACCCAGAGGGATTCTTTGATCTTCTAAGAGAAAGGACAAAAGCCACCGATATCATATAATGGTTATATTTTCTTGAAGATGCTATTAGGAATATCTTCTCATTATAGGAACAAGAGGTGAGGAAAGAAAAATGGATAGTATTTAAAAAAGTTTTAGAATTCATCAATGCATTTGACTTTGACTATGATCCTTTGAAAGAAAAAAAATATTGGAGAGCCAAAATGCATGTATTGATAAATAAGTTTTCTGCAATAATGTAAGCCATGAATGAGAAGAAGGCTAGATATGTCAAAGCCTATCCTGATAAAGTAGTAGAGGAGCAGAGAAATAAACAATAGAATTATAGTTTCTCCTAGTTAGTATACATTGCAAAGGAGAGCAAGGTATGTAATAGTTCAAAACATACAACAAGTTCCCCCTCATAGAAGACCAAGGCCAGAGAGCCCATCTGTGGCTAGTGCTCCAAAGAGGCAGAAATTGGAACAAGGATCCTCTTCTCATGTAGAAGAGTATTCTACAAGTCAAACCCCAATCCGAATAGAGGATGAAGCATCCTTAAGAGAGCAACTGAGACAAATAGGTGAAGAAGGGGATGTGATTGTTACTTTTCTAGACATGGAAAGAGGAGTGCCTTAAGAGCCTCCTGTACCCTTCTTAGACCTCACAGTTGCTGATTATCAAGGTAAGGAGATAGACCCCATAATTGCTCAAGCTTCATAGGAGTTTATAAATGATGAAAATTTTGTTAAGTCTAGAGATTTTGCACAATATTTATGGAGAAAGAATATAGGAAATTTTGAGAAGGTATGCAAGAAAATAAAGGTAGAGCAACCCGACAAACTAGATTCTATCATTGAAGAGGAGATAAAATCTAAGTTTTTGAGTGACTTTGCCCAGTCAACATCTGAGGTTGGGAGGTAGTTACTTAAGGAGTCAGGGGTCCTATTTTTTCCTAAGTGGGGCATAGCTAATGCTATGATCTTTGACTCAATTCAGAAAGAGAAGAATGTACAAATAAAATAAAGGAGGAAATACTACAAGCACATAAGTGAATTGGATTCAGTGATGACCACCAAGCCCTTGTAATCTAGTCAATTGAAAAAAGAGATAAAACTAGAACGCAAGAAATTTCTAGTGTAGAGCATACTGGTACTCTTATAGTATATAGGGCTAATGAAGTGACTAGCCAACAAATTTTTGGATTGACTTCAGAAATGGTAAAATTTGGGAATGTGGTGTCTGGAAAAGGATAGAGTAAGTTCTTAGAGTGGAATGCTAAATTTGAAGAAGTTCTAAAAGCTTGAGGACAAGGGAAAGCAAATACAATTTTAGGAAAATCAAGTCTCTTAAATGGACAAGCCACTTTGGAAGAGAAAGGTGGGAGAATCTAGCAAGCCAAGAATTGTATACCCTAGGCCACTAGTTGAACCATTCAAGTCAACCCCAATTGTTGAAATACCAGACACCCCACAGAGGCCTATAGAACAAAGGAATATTAAGAGGAAATGGATAAATGAAGGGAGATGCATATAGAACTAAATAACCAATATGAAGAAAAATTGAGGCAAGTTTTTATGTACTTGGTGGATAGAATTGAATGGCCAACATTTTATGATCAATTGGGTAGAATTGTAGCTATTTGGGATGAAATAAAAGGGGATGAAGATAATTTGAAACCCATTGTATAGAAGTGGAGTGAGAGGAATAATGACATCACTTCTATGTGCATATCTGTTATCTAGTTGCCATGTCATCAAATAGAAAAGATTTTTTATTTGCTTAATAGGTTGGAGGATTTTGATAGTAAATGGGTTTCTATTCAAAAAAGAATAACAATTTGCCTATCCAAGTATATAGCTAAGAAGTTTGACCTTTCTCCTAGTGCTTCAAAAAATTTGATAGAATAAAAGGAAAAGAAGAGTGGAAAAAGGAATTAGATGAAATATTGTGCCAAAGAATGAACAATGTTATAAATGAGAAGGGGCATATACTATGGGCAATGACCAATGAAGAGTTGGTTAAAGTGCAATTATTTTATAAAGCCATCAGAAAGGAACTCGCTAAGATAGAAGCAATTGGAAATTCTATAACAAAGGTACAAAGAGAAATCCTAAACTTTGATTGGCCTTATGACACTGCTTTTAATGAGTGGAAAGAGCAATTTTTGTCTACAGAACATATGGCAGAAAATGATGGGTTAGAGGAAGATGCAAGGTAACTATTACTCTAACAATACATGATGAAGATAATGTTAACCCTGGAGTAGAGGTGGTCTTATAGGTAATAGAACATGACACATCACTTTCAAGCCTAATAGCCACATACTCAAAAGAATTAGAGTGAAATGAGAACAAATCATTGATTCAATAGTTTTTGATGTATAACAAAAAAGTGACCTGCTTGAAAGGAATATTATGATGTAAAAGCTTTTCTATTACACAATATTTTGTCCTTTTGTGGCTGTCTACAAAATGTAAATATCTTTATCAAAAATGACAGATGTCAGTTCTCTATGCTTGAAGCTTGTTGCATTTCACTCTATATAAGTGAGATTCCAGGGCTAGAGAAAGGGTCCAAAAGCTTGTATAATTTTTTATTTTTAAAGAAAAGTATAGTCGGTTCAATTGTGTGTAGTTTTTTTGAGTTTACTTTCAATTGTGTACTCTTTGATGGTATATTGAAATGATAGAATCAACAAGATAATTTTGGGCTTTTCATTGAGTTTTTATTGGTCATTGTATCAATCTTCTAAAAGGATAATACAAAGGGGTACTTACACTATATCTGTGTAACCAATTTCTGTCTCCATTTTATGAGTTTGTTTACTTTGAGGTCATTTGAATAAGGTTTAATTGATTGAATGCAATTTGGATGGGTTGTATACTAGTTTTATTATTGCTTTTAATTCAAGGAGTTATGGAAATGCTTCAGTAAATTAGTAGAGTTTATGAGTTTATGAAAGGGATATTTCATAAGAATGGAAATGGATGATTACATTTGATAGATTCATCTAAAAGTTATTTGAATTAGATCTGCTACCAATAGTTAACTTTTTGCCCAATTTATAAGGCATTGGTCACATAAATCAGATGTGAATGAGAGTAAATTCTACCACTACATATCCAATCAATCATAAAATCAAAATCAATTTTATTTCATTTTGTTCAAGGTTGTAAATGCTGGCCATCACTCTTTTATATCTAATTTCTGAGTCTTAGGTAACTTCTATTTCCAAAAATATTTGTAAACCCAAGGGGAATTGTGACCAAATCTGCTTATGAGGGATGTATGTAAATCTGAAAATGTCAAGAATTAGATAAACTATGTATATGTCAAGGATAAAAGATGAGAATCAGAGTGAAACTAATATAAGTCTCATACAATAGTATTCATTTGATTCATCCCCTAGGTATACCCACGTTGGTTCTGTAGAGCCTAAAGAGTAGAAAACCAATCTCAATTTTGTTGAAGTTGGATCCAAGTGGTTTGCATTCATAATTGTTAATAGGAAGTAGCTAATCCTTAGATTATGTGAGTATTATCACTTTGGTATTGAGTATTTTTTTGTTTAGTAGTTTTTAAACACCAATAAAATGGCAACTTTGTTGGGGATAAACACTTAGAGTTGTCATAAACTAGTATATCATCCAAGATCTATGTCACCTTTGGGTAGAGTCTAAGGTAGGCATTTCACGTGAACTTTTTCTATGGTTTTGGGGGTTATTTGCATTTTGCCTTGGATTGTTAGTAAAGTGATTGTAATTTATTTAGCAATTATTCCCATTTTGATAGGGTGGGTGGTGACTCAAAGGGTTTTAACTAGTGTCAAGATTTAGGAATTTGTTGTCTCAAATTATGGAAAATAAGAAGAACACACAGGAAAATGTGAGAAAAAAACCCAATAATTAAGTTACAAACTGATCTCCCTCCTAGGGGAAGACAAAATTGGGCTGTGAAAAGGCCTTTGATGCAAAGAGAAGACTAGTCCAAAGAGCAAGTAATAAGGGGAGAGAATGTTCATTTTTCTGCTATGGAAAGTGAATCATCTTGCCGAAGTTCTAGGTCCCATCTTGGATTATCTAGTGATGACTCCTTTAGCACTCCCAAAGTAGTATGTCAAGAGATTGTTAGGTAGCAAAGTGCACCCAATTTAGATAAAATAAATAGTAATAACCTTTTTCAACATAGTAGGAACCCTTTCCTATTTGATTATTCTCAAGAAGAAGTAGGACCAAAACACTTAGATCTTGAGAGTTTTAATGATGAAAAAAATGCTAGTTTTGAGTTTACTATCCTTGATCCTGATGAGATTGAGGTCCTAAGAATGTAACCACACATAAGAGATTGCAAAAGGAGAAGGAAGAAATAATTATGATAGATTTTGAAGAGAAGCAGACAATACTTAGGCGAATTGTTGCGTTAAAGAAGAAAAATGAGATAGCAACTAATGCTTGGAAACCTGAAATTATAGGTCAAGTTGAGCAGCTTAAGGTACAAGAGCAGAGGTTGTTGGAAAATCAAAATATGAAGATGGAAGGCCTTGTAATACAACAGATAAAAAACTATAATGCTCTAGAAGTTGACAATAATAAAGAAAAAGATGTAGAACATGTTGTTGATGCTAAGGATAAAGGAAAACAAAAGGAGATTGGTGTTAAAATTAAGGAACTAGCAAAGATTGTTCAGATCCAAAATTCCATGTCACCTCCTAATATTGAATTGAAGAAGAAAAGGAAAGAAAAGGATGCTTTAGTTAAAAAATTGGAAATTGTTGAAAATGAAGCAGCCATAGCTGAGATGAGCAATAAGATTAAATTCCTGGAAAATGCTAGGAAGTAGTCTATAGTTATGCCTAAAGATGATGTGAATGGTGGATCTAGTGATGCTAATCAAAATATTACTAAGGTACCTACTTCTTTCTTATCTTCTTTTTCATAGAAAATAGATCTTAACAAGTCTGTTGGTGATGCTAGTACTAGTAATACTATAAATAATACTAAGAGAAATGTTGCTAATCACCCCAAGATTGATTTAGAAAGGAGACTTGTTCAATTAGAAGGTTATAGGCAAATATGTTTTGATGGAATCCCTAGGTTCCCTAACCCCATCCCACAAGAAATGAGGATAATGTTTCCTAAATTTGCTAGGAATAATGCTATCACTTGTGAGGACCATTTAAGGAGTTTTCTTGATATGATGAGCGATTATGAGGTTGATGCTGAAGATGTTATTATGAAGCTATTTGTACAATAGTTAACTAAAGATGCTAGAGAATGGTTCAAGAGACTCCCTAAATTATCCATTTTTTATTGGAAAGATAATGAGTATTGTTTCAAAGAGCAATATCGTGACAAGAAAAATCAGAGCTATATCTTGAGTGAATTCAACAACATTAAGAGGCTACCTAATGAGTTTGTCACTAAATTCAATAATAGATTTTAGAAAAAGATGTACAATCTTATGCAAGCGATGTGAGTTGATGAAAGATATGTCTAATCACTTATTTGAATGCTTTGATGGTAAAATGGCATACCAGCTTAGGGATAAAGAACCTAGGACTTTAAGAGATGCTTTCAGGATTGCTATAAATGTAGAAAATAATTTGAGAATTTCAAGGATAATAGAGAGCAAAAGGAACGATCCTAGGTTTTTTGAGAATAAGAGAAAAGGAAAGGAAGATCACAAAAATGTAGGTGGAAAAAAGCAAGAGCCTAGTGAGATAAGTCAAGTTTTAATTTCTATAAAGGGTCTAAATTTTCCTTAGGTCAAGAATGATAAAAATCCCACTAAAAATAGGTCAAATTTCAATAGACAGAATAGGTTGCAAAATTTCCCTTATAACACTACTTGGAAGGATGGTTAGCCTAGTGTTCCTCCTCCCAAGAACACCAACAACAAGGTGACCCCTGATCCCTTATCCAAAAATTCTATAAATCTAATGGATGATCTTGAATTCACTGTTGAGCCTATGTGGTGCTTTGTTTGTCAACTACCCCATGCTCTTGAATCTTGTGCAGTAGCCTTGCCATTCCTTGGAAATCATACTAAAGTAGAAGAATGTCAGGAACATGCAGAAAACAATGATGATGTAGGATGTAATATGTTTGAGTCAAATTATGATTATTCTGACTATGAAGATTATGATAGAGATGTAAATGAGCAAAGGCAATTTTAGAATGACATACAATAGTAGATATTTATGATGGGAATGATGGTGAAGATAATGTGTGTAATATGGTAAATACCAAAGAAGAAGTGACATTAAGGAAGCCTTCTAGGGAAGAGATTGATCAAATCACTACTAGCATGATAGCTTAGGTATAGACTAGAAACATGGCTGAGAAAGATGGTAATGGTAAGGTGGCTAGTATGTTTATAAAAGAAGTTGATCCTCAAAATGGCAAAGTTGTGAAGCCTAAAGAAGTCCCTTCTTTGAAAGTTAAGGTTACCAATAAGAAATGGGAACCAAAGAAGATGGATAGTCCCAAGATTTTTGAACCCCCAAATAATGTTCCCAAGAAGTTAGATGAGATGGTACCAAAATTGATCACTATAAACAACAAGAATCATCAAGGCATTGTAAACATTTTGGATAAGAATTATGAGAAAAGGAGTATGGTTGTTGATGGTCCCTATGGTTCTTCTATAGATATGACTACTATATTATCACAAATCACTGTCAAGCTCCCTTTGTCTAAATTATTAAGAATCCCTGAACACCAAAGTAAAGCCATGACATGGTTGGGTGATACTAATATAAATGTAAAACATGATTGTAATGAAAATCATATTCCCAAGGAAAGAAATAAAGAAAATGTGAAAGACAAAGAAGCTGAAGTAGTTGTGTCTCAAATTCCTCAGATGTTTCTAGATAGATAAATGAATGTTTAGGAAGTGTTGAGCCATTTTTCTTAAGTATCATAGTGAATGGTAAAATATTAAAAAATTGCATGATTGATTCTGGTGCTTCCAATATTGTTATTCCTTTTGAAATAATTAAGGAATTAGGCCTAAATGTTGATACTACTCAAGGAAGATGTTGTGCCATGGATAAAAGAGAAGTGACAATCATAGGCACTATTAATGCTTTACCATATAAACTGATAGCCTATCCAAACAAAGAGCTTAATATGAGTGTGTTGGTTGTTGATATTCCACCCTAGTATGGTATGCTATTATCTAGAAAGTGGAGTGCTGCTAGTGGATGAAGTTTACCATGTGACCTATCATTTGCTACTTTCAACATTGATGGAAATTTGATAAAAATAAATAGAGAGCCTAAAAGTATATATAATATAAGAGGAGATAGAGTATGATATGACAAACTTTGTGGATACAAGTATCAATGCATTCCGAGCTGAGGTTCTGACTTTGAAGAAAAGCAAGCATAGATCTCACATGGAAATAGAAGCTGACACAAAGACAGACAAAGGTGATCTATGGGCTATGTTTTTTTATGGTGCTTACTACAAGGATGGATTAGGTGTAGGTATTCTATTGATATCTCCTACTAGGACAACATACAAATTCTCTTTTACATTGAGTTTCCCTTGTACTAACAATATAGTAGAATATGAGGCATTGTTGTTAGGACTTAGACTAGCTCACAAGCATGGGATAAAATGTTTACATGTTATGGGAGATTTTGAATTAGTTGTATCCCAAGTAAGAAATGTTTATGTGTCAAAAATAAAAGATTAAAACAATACAGAAATGTTGCATGAGATATGGTTGAATATTTTGATGCATTTGGGATAGTTTGGAAAGATAGGACTAACAACACAATGACAAATTTGTTAGAAAACATAGCAATAAAGCCCGATGACATTAAATTTATTAGTATATCCAAAGTTGAAATCCAAACTAGGCCTTCTATTCCTGATAATGTCTAGAATTGACAAGTATTTGAGGACAATAAAGATATTCTGAGATTTTTGAATCATGAGAATATGTTGTTAGGGCAAGAGATTCATTGTACAGCCTATGTAGAAAATATAAATGGGAAAGATATAGTTTTTGGGGAGGAAGTTGTATAATTGAAAACAAACAAAATCGGAAAGGGTTTAGTTGTTTTAGAAACTATCTTTAACAACCAAGACATGTCACAAATTGATGCCAATAAATATGGCGCTAAAGACCTAGAAGAGGTAAATTTAGGGACTGAGAAAACACCTAAGAAGATGTATATTGTTGTCTCCTAAAATAAGGCAAGGTTTGATAGATCTGTTGAGGAAATATAGACATGTGTTTGCATGGTCATATGATGACCTAAAAGCTTATAGAGAAGATCTTTTTCAGCATGAAATCCCCTTGAAACCAGATGTTAAACCTTTTAGGCAGAAATAGAGGCCAATAAATCCAACTTTAGCTCCCAAAATGCAAGAGGAATTGATCAAGTTGAGAGATGTAGGGATCATAAAGCCTATTTGACATTCCTCATGGGTATCTTAATATATCTTCATTAAAAGATAATTGGTTTGCCAAATATGGAGGCTATGTTACAAAGGATCATTGACTTAGAACTTATGTCCATGATGGATGGATTTTTAGGCTATAATCAAGTGGTTGTTAAGGAATTAGAATAGTTTAATACTTCTTTTACTACTACATGGGGTACTTATGTGTCTGTCAGGATGCCTTTTGTGCTCACTAATGTTGGGGCTACTTTTCAACAAGTAATGGATGTGGCTTTTGTTAATATTATTGATAAATTCTTGGATGTATATTAGGATGATTTATGTAAGAATTTGGCTTAGGCCAGAATTCACCCAAGAACAAAAGAACTCAACAATAGCACACAGTAGACCAAAATAGGCAGAGTATGATCAGAATGATGATATTCATTCAATAATGGATAAAACCAACATATTCTGAGTACACTAGGAGTGCCTAAATATAAAGGCCTCAGGAGAGCTTCTAGAATGCCTAGAAGTTAGCACCATGACATGTCATACAACCAGGCACATGTCCACAAGATATGGATTATCCTCCATTAAGCACGTGAATAAGTGTGATGATGTGAGGATAAGACTACAATGGTGTAGCGCAGAAATCAGTGGAGTAGACAACATGTGCTAAATGAGGAGTGCGAAAAACTATGTTGTCACCATGACAACTAAGTAAATGATGCATACTCCTGTGTTGTAGACACCATGTGCCTAATTAGAGTTGCGTAACTCAATGAGAGTTCACAAACTCCTAAGTGTCTCACCTAAAATAATAATAAAATAATGCAAAATAATTAAATAATGAATTAACCTAAGTAAAACTTAAGTAAGTGTAATAAGTAAATACTTGTTTACACCAACACCCCCCCTTAAGTGCAAGTTAGGGGAATGCCCTTAAGCTTACGCAATCTAGGATGAAAATGCAAGATGGGTCCCGGCTACTAGGCCATGTTAGGTACCCATGTACATAATGATATGCAATCTCCCATAAAGCGAGGAAAGAGGAAAAACCTCATGGGAAAAACCCTCCCCCAAAAAGAGAGATAGATAGGATGCATGGATGGATGGAGTAATCAAGACCCCCCCATTATGACATACATCCAATATATACATAAGAGAATGAGAGAAGGAAGAGAGACAGAATGGGCTCCCCCCCCCAAAGAAGAATGCCGAACAGTGAATGCTCCAGTAAAGAAGCTGATCCAAGACTGCAGAATGGTGTTCCTCCCCTTAGGAAGAAACAATGCCAAGGGTACAAATGAGATGCTTTTGTTGTCTGTGGAAAGAATCCCATGGATAAGTGATGTCTCTGAAACCTGCTCATCTGGCTGAAGAACCTGTCCCAAAGAACTGTTTGTCCCTGCAACTGATGAAGAACCCTGCTGCAACTGCTGATCATAAGTATCCACATTCACTTCAACCTGTAAGGATTGATCATGTAGAGAATGAACAAGAGATTTTGAAACTCTTGTGACAACTGAAGAAGGTAATTTTGCATCAAGAAGAAGAGGCAGATCATGAATACTGTCCCCCAAATCTATCACTGAACCTGTATCTGGAAGACTGAATGTACCCTGTTGTTCTAGACCTATCACTGTGGTGATGTATGCATGCGGACTAAACTGATGAAGTGACCTCTCACTGAATCTATCGACAGAACTCCACGTGTCTGAAGTTGTTGAAGCACTATCACTAGTGTCACTATCAGTTTCCACACTGTATGATGTGTGAAGAGGAGTAGAGAACAAGCTCGGAGAACTTTCTCAAAATGTACATCCTTCTCCACAAAAATCTGATGTGTCTCAGGATCAAGAAGTCTATATGCCTTCACACTGTCTTCATAACCAATGAAAGTACAAGGCCAAGATTTTTGTGCCTTGCGACCCCTGGAAGATCTGTTTGCCCAAGTAAGACAACTGAAGACTCTGAAGTGTGTCACAATAGGTTTTCTACCACACCGTGCCTCAAAAGGAGTTTTTCCATCTAAGGCGGGATGAGGAGAATGATTAAGAATGTGAGTGGCACTTGAGATTGCTTTGACTTCTAATGATGGATCTAGAGACTTGGCATGAATCATGCAACTTGCCATAGACTTAAGAGTTCGGATCCTCAAAGCTGCAACATCGGTCTTATGCGAATTGAATGCTGAAGGAATCTGAAGATCAATGCCCTCATGTCTGCAAAAATTCTTAATTCTTCTGTTCACATCCATGTTTCCATTGTCCATGCGGAGTACTTTGATGGCCTTTCTGGATTGTTGTTCTACATGAGCCTTGAAGTCTAGAAATGTGTCCAAAACTTCACCCTTACTATGCAGAAAGTAGACCCAAGTGAACCTTGAAAAGTCATCAACTAAGGTAAGTATGTAGCGACCCTGGTTGAATGCAAAAGGACCTGCTAATACCATGTGAACCATTTGAAGAACACTTGTTGCTCTAGAAGACTTCCCTCTTTGTAACTTCCCCTCTGGATGCATATCCACTGAATCTGATGAACACTTACCCTTAGAAAAGTTTATTTGAGGTAGACCTTTGACCATTTGGTATGTGCAAAGTTGCTAAAGATAGCAATAGTCAAGATGACCATACCACTCATGCCATAATTGCATGTTTGAATGTGATTGTGATAACAATGCCTTTGAAGGAGTCTTGGATACAAAATGCGAGAAAGAGTATAACCTCTTGTGATAATTCACTTTCCCTACTGCAACCAAGGAATTATCTTTAAGACTGTGCACTTGAACTGAGTCAGGAAGGAACTCAACTCTATGTCCATCTCCGAGGTGTGTAATTTGGTAGATTGAAAGGAGATTTGAACTTAGGTTTAGAACATAGAGAACCTCTTGAAACTCTCCATTTTCCATTTCCACGTTTCCTTTTCCTTCAACTTCCATTTTGCTATCATTCCCCATGAAGATGTGTGGTACCCTTGAGCTATTCAATGAAGAAAAATCCCCCTTTCAAGAACCCATATGATATGAGGCACCTGAGTCAAATATCCATTCCTTCGAAGAGTTTGCATTTGCCATGAGTGCTTGCCCTTTGTTCTTTGAATCTGAAGAAGATCCCTTCTCCTTATAAGCATTAGGCAATGGAACATTATGTTTCTTCATGATGTTGGTCAATTCATCAATCTTTTTAAGATAGCAATCATACTCTTAATGACCCGTTTTCTTGCAATAAGCACACTTCTTCTTCTCCTTATTATTGTTGTCCCCTTTCTTGTTGGAATTTGAGGACTTGCCTTGTTGATTAGATTGAGGTGTTGTCTTTTTTGCATCCTCAGATTTTCTCTTCCATTTCTTCTTACCCTTTCCTTTATTTGAAGATTGTCCAGCTGAATGTTGAGAACCCTCATTGGACACTAATGCTTTGGTCGAAGGTGATTTGAGAATCCCCATTATTTTCAACTTCTTTTCTTCATTATCCAATAGTTTAGCATATTCATCAAAAGTTACTTTCTTGTAGGTAGACCCTAAGGTAGTCTTTGAGGTGTTAAAAGAAGATACAAATGTGGAATATTCAGAGGGCAGCTTGTTGTGAATAAGATAGATCAGTCTGTCATCTTTGATAGAATTCCCACAATCAGTAAGCTTTGTCCTTAATTCATTCACCTTGATGATGAAGTCCTGTATTGAGTCATACGACTTAGGATCTAAGGAAACTAGCTCATCTTCTATTTTGAACACATCTTCTTCAGACACTTTACCATAAAGGTTTTCGAGGGTATCCCAAGCTTCCTTGGATGTAGTACATTTTATGATTTGATACATGATCTTATCATCTACCCCCAAACATATATCACCTAGGGCTTTCCTATCCATGGCTACCCATTCAAAAATTTCACTTGTTGATACATTATCACCTGCTGGTTTAGGAAGAGTACCATCTACATATTGTGAAACTCCATTATGCATTAAGTGATACAACATTTTTATAGACCACATAGCATAGTTATGAGGAGTTAACTTAGGAAACTTAAAGTTGCCCATTATGCAGAAAAATGAAAGAAATTTGCAGAAAAGAGAGAACACAACACCAAGAATACCCCCCCTTTTCACTAAATCAAGAAATCCCCCCAAAATAGATGCGTTGGGCACTTTATCAGTAGTGCGATTACAATGGGCCACTTGCCAATTTTTGCCTTTGTGGACTTTTGATTTTGCTTGTTACAACTGCTCAATAGAGTATAAATCTGAAACTTTACACTGTGCTACAGAACTGAAGCAATACAAAGCAAAGAAAGGCCCTATTCTGAAAGTAACAATTTTGTCCACACAACACTACAATCTGATGCTAGATCTGAAAAGTAGACAAAAAAATACGCACTTTCAAAAAAAAAGAAACCTGTTTTCGACTCCAAATGTGCCCGAACGGAGCATTTGAAGTTGCAAAATGTAGGATTATCCATGTACAGTCACCAAAAAATGCAAATTCTAAAAAATTCGTAGACCAAAACCAAAAAATAGCTGCACCACTAAAAAATTTAAAAAATTTTACCCAATGTCAAAAAAAATTGCACCTGATTTGGAGTCCGGATGTGCGAGTTATGGCCTCTTGAAGTCGGACTGCCAAAACCAAAATTAATTTGGTGAGGGGTTGCACCAGCAAAAGAGGGGGTTAAGTTTGACGGTCATACGGCCATTACTTTAGTTACAAAATGGCCTGTGATGACGTCCAAATGGGCATCAATTTTTAGGTCATAAAATGATGACATCAGCAGAAAACTTGGCCCACCGGCTGACGTGGCTGCTGATGTGGATATTTCGTACTATACAGATCGTACAGAAAAGACATCGAGCCACTATGATGTGTACTACTGACGTGTCTACCTACATGGTGCTGATTGGTCTGGCTGACGTAGTGCTAACGTGTGCGCTGATGAGGACGATTCAAATTGCGCTGCGTGGCGCAATCGTAGGGAGCAACAGGCGAGACTACGGATTATGGACGCCAAATTTTTTATGCGTCACCGAAATTTGCAAAGTGTACCACTGGGAATGTGGGAATTAGTCCCACATTCGGTGGGAAAGCGCAATATGCACTTTATAAAATGAAACTCCCACAAAATGTTAAGCGAGTGAAAAGTCCGACGAACTTTGGGCCTGGCCGTCGAATGGAAAGCTCCTGCCAGTGATTGGTGGGTATCGCCGGTGGGTTTAAGATGTTGCCGCCGATGTATTATCATTTAGAGTCTGTGGTGACCAGCGCAGTAAGGCCAAATTTGCAGAGGCCGAGCCAGTACTGTAAATAAATAATTACTGCGATAATATAAAACTCCACCACAAATATATACCGCCAAGCCGGGGTGTCACTGCCCGGTTCGAAAAAAAAAATTTCTCTGCCTTTTCAATTTAAAATTCTGAAAATATAATGGAAAATTGATGTAGAGAACTAGATTCTGAAAATAAAATAAATTATCAGATCTATTAAAATGATCATACCCAATTTGCAAATCGGTGCCTTCGGGTGCTGGTTTGCAAAAAAAATTTGCCTCACGATCAACTTTCACCCAAGATAGGCGAATTTATAGTCAATCTTCACCAATTTAGCGCTCTGGACGCAATGGAGAGGTCAGATCTAGCTCTAGACGCTCCCAATTTATGCGGATCCTTCATAATTGATGTGCTGAAGCATGAATGGTCTCGAACGGCTACGTGATGAGAATCCTCCTTAGCTCTGATACCATGTAAGAATTTGGCTTAGGCCAAAATTCACCCAAGAACAAAAGAACTCAACAATAGCACACAGTAGACCAAAATAGGCAGAGTATGATCAGAATGATGATATTCATTCAATAATGGATAAAACCAACATATTTTGAGTACACTAGGAGTGCCTGAATATAAAGGCCTCAGGAGAGCTTCTAGAATGCCTAGAAGTTAGCACCATGACATGTCATACAACCAGGCACATGTCCACCAGATATGGATTATCCTCCATTAAGCACGGGAATAAGTGTGATGATGTGAGGATAAGACTACAATGGTGTAGCGCGGAAATCAATGGAGTAGACAACATGTGCTAAATGAGGAGTGCGGAAAATTGTGTTGTCACCATGACAACTAAGTAAATGATGCATACTCCTGTGTTGTAGACACCATGTGCCTAATTAGAGTTGGGTAACTCAATGAGAGTTCACAAACTCCTAAGTGTCTCACCTAAAATAATAATAAAATAATGCAAAATAATTAAATAATGCATTAACCTAAGTAAAACTTAAGTAAGTGTAATAAGTAAATACTTATTTACACCAACAATTTAATTGCTTATTCTAAGGATGAGAATGATCATTGTATGCATCTAGAAAAGGTATTTATCAGAGCCCTTAAGTATGGTATCTATTTAAATCCTAAAAAGTGTAATTTTGGTGTTACTAAAGCAAAGTTGTTAGGACATCTAGTTGGTAAGCATGGAGTGAGGATTGACCCTGAAAGGGTAGAAGCAATGGACAAAATCTAGAAGCCTAAGAGTGTTAAGGGAATTTAGTCATTTTTTGGGTAAATCAACTTTCTCAAAAGATTTGTAACTAATTTTGTAGAGATTAGTAGACCCATATCAAGGATGTTAAAGAAAGAGTCTGAGATAAAATGGGATGGGGAGCCTAGCATTGCATTCAAGAAGATCAAGTAAGCTACTAAAGATGTTCCTATTCTTAGGGCACCCTATTATGATAAGCCAATGCATATATTTTCCTTTTCCTCATTTCACATTATCGGTGCAATAT
Source organism: Cupressus sempervirens (assembly GCA_028749045.1). Lineage (NCBI taxonomy): Eukaryota > Viridiplantae > Streptophyta > Pinopsida > Cupressales > Cupressaceae > Cupressus > Cupressus sempervirens. Next base: position 678,423,989 of record CM053787.1, on the reverse strand, counting down.
TGTTATAGAAAAATGAGGAAGGTTATGAACAATCTATTGCATTTTTTAGCAAATCATTATAGGCAACAAAACTCAAGTATGATCTAAATGAAAAATAGGCATATGCACTAGTGAAAGAGGTGAAGGCTTTTAGATGTTACCTAATGGGAGCCATTGTCATAGCGTTTTTCCCTGCTACTGTTATAAAGGATTTTTTTTAGAATAAGAGGTATCTGGCAAGAGATGTAGGTGGATTAACAGAATACAAGAGTTTAACATTGATATTCAATTTACTAAACTAGTTAGAGGTCAAGGCCTGGCCAAATTGATGATAGAGGCCAATTTAGAAGCAAATTAAATCAATCAAATCAAATTGATGATAACTGTAGGGATAATCTTTGTGATATCGATACTTTTGATTGGTATAGAGATGTGATTTATTACCTACAAAACATGAAATCTCCACCAAAATTAACAGATAACCAGAGAAGATCCCTAAATTTGTAGGCTATAAGGTATGTTATAGTGCAAGGGCAATTGTGGTGGAGGAATAAAGAAGGGGTCCTTTTAAATATGTAGATGAAATTGAGTCTAAAAGGATCTTAAGAGGCATGCATGAAGGTGTGTGTGGGGGTCATTATATAGCTAAAACAACTGCTCATAAAGTTCATAGGGCTGGCTTTTTGGGGCCAACACTTTTTAGAGATGCTCATGAGTTTGTTAAAACTTGTGACGTTTGCCAAAGGTTTAGTGAAAAGTTGAAGTTATTTTGGAATCTACCATTATAACCTATTGAAGTGTAGGCACCATTTTAACAATGGGGAATTGACTTCATTGGTGAGATTTCAACCAAGTCTAGTGGTGGACACTCTTGGATCCTAGTGGTGACTGATTACTTTACTAAGTGGGTTGAAGCAATTCCTACTAAGAATACAAAAAGTAAAGTAGTGATTAACTTCATTTTAAATAACATTGTGACTAGGTTTGGATGCCCATAGAAAATTTTAACTGATAATGTTATGTGTTTTAGATTTGAGGAATATAAAATAAATTTTAAGAAATATGGCATTACAGAATACACATCCTCACCTTATCATCCTCAAGGGAATGGTCAAGTAGAATCAAGCAATAAAAGTATATTGAAGATTATCAAAAGGATTTTAGGAGAAAACAAGAAGGCCTGGGATTCTAAATTTCCATTAGCTCTATGGGCTTATAGGGTTACTATGAAAAAACCGATTGGATGTGCTGCTTTTTGTAAGAATTTTTCTTAGACTAGAATTCACCCAAGACCAAGGAACTCAAACACAAGTAAAATTGTAGACCAAAGAGAGAGTATGATCAAAATTATGATATATTCATTTAATATGACATATATCATATCAAGAGTACACTAGGAGTGTCTATAGATAAAGGCCTCTAGAGAGCTTCTAGAATGCATAGAAGTTAGCATCATGATAAGTCATACAACCAGGCACATGTCCACCAGATATGGGTTATCCTCCATTAAACATAGAAGTAAGTGTGATGATGTGAGGATAAGCCTACAATGGTGTAGCCCACAAATCAGTGGTGTAGACAACATGTGCTAAATTAGGAGTGTGAATAACTGTGTTGCTAACATGAAAACTCAGTGAATGATGCAAACTCTAGTGTTATAGACACCATGTGCTGAATTAGAGTTGCATACTTCTATGAGGGTCTATTTGGTTGCTGGAATATAATTTCAGAATTGGCATCTAGAATACTTGATTTGGGATTTTGGAACTTGAAATCTAGGTTTCAGTTTTGGGAATTCAATTTGGGCCCATTTGGTTCACCAAGAATTCAATATGAGAATATGCATTTCCTTCATTTGGTTGCACTTTTAGGAATCAAAATTGGAATACCGACATTAACAAGTTATTTTTTTTAAGATGAGTGAAATAAATTTTTAATAATCATTTTAGCATGAATACACATTATATGATTTTAAAGCCATTATATTTATTGCCATTACATTAAGAACAAATCCCAACCATGATGTTCTGGCTAAACACTATTATATTGGAATTGTTTCCATGGTGTTGTCTCATACCCCTCATTGTACATGTGGGTTGAAAGTTTTTGTGTGTTTTATAGTTTCGCCCACAACAAGATTTAGGAAATTGAAATCATATATAAGAAAGCCCATCTAACATACTCTACAACCAGTCCTAGTTCTAGCTATTGGAAAACATTGTCATTACAGTAATGCTCAATTAAATCAAATTGCTTTTTTATTTAAAGATATTTGAAATTCAAATCAACTATGGAAGGAGGATAAATTCATGGGAGCTCACCCATATTTCTTGTTGTTTTTAGAAAAGAAGGGTTCAAGTTTGCAAAGAAATGGTATGGAACCTGCTGAGAAATCCCTACTCGTTGATGAAGATTGCAACCAAACTAACTCACCTTCTCACCTCTACTATAAACCTCTGCAACCTAAATAAAATGAAGAGTTGTAAGGAGAAATGGAGAAGTAGAACCCTCACAACCTAGAAAGCACAAAATGGAAACACATACCTAGTCGAGCAAACTGAGCAATGGCAACGGATACATCCAAGCAGGAAATGAAATAGCTCCTAGTGGATGCAAAAAGTTTTCACTTTCAACAAATATTGTATGCCCATTTTAATAAAAATTGGAATTAAAATGGGTTTATGGCCAATTCTAAGTATTTCGATGGAAGACAAAATCCACGAAATGGAGTATAAATGAGGATACGAAATCCCATTTTTATCAAATTCTAATTCATGTTTTGCACACCCAAATAGTGGATTGAAAAGTTTTTAGAATACGAAATTCTAATTCCACCTAAAATCCATGATTCAAATGGGTCCTAAGAGTACACAAACTCCTAAGTGTCTCACCTAAATAAATAATAAAATAATGCATTAACCTAAGTAAACTTAATTAAGTGTAAATAGTAAATACTTATTTACACCAACCCTGTCACTGAAGCTAGACCTAAAAAACTAGATGTACCCTATTATGTTGGACCTATCACAGTGGTGATATATGCATGCAGACTAAACCGATGTAGTGACCTCTTGCTGCAATTTTCAATAGAACTCCACATGTCTAAATCTATTGAAGCACTATCATTGGTGTCACTATCAGTTTCCACATGGTATGATGTGCGAAGAGGAGTAGAGGACAATCTTGGTGAACTTTCCTCAAAGTGTACATCCTTCTCAACAAAAAATTGATAAATCTTTGGATCCAGAAGTCTATATGCCTTCACACCATCTTCATAACCAATGAAAGTACAAGGGCAAGGTGACTATGCCTTGCAACCCCTAGAAGATATCTTTGCCCATGTAGGACAACTGAAGACTCTGAAGTGTGTCATAATAGGTTTTCTTCCGCACCATGCCTCAAAAGGAGTCTTGTCATCTAAGGCTAGATGAGGAAATTGATTAAGAATGTGAGTGGCACTACTAATTGCTTTGACTTCAAGTTATGGATCTAGAGACTTGGAATCTATCATGCAACTTGCCATAGACTTAAGAGTTTGGATCCTCAAAGCTGCAATATCTATCTTATGTGGACTGAATGCTGGCAAATTCTGGATCAATGTCCTCAAGTCTAAGAAAGTACTTAAGTCTTTTGTTAATGTATCTGCTTCCATTTTCTATTCTTAGAACTTTGATGACTTTCCTGGATTTCCGTTCAACATGAGTCTTGAAGGCTAGAAATTTGTCCAATACTTTATTCTTATTATGAAGAAAGTAGACCCAAGTGCATCTTGAAAAGTTATCAACAAAGGTAAGTATGTAGTGACCTTGGCTAACTACAAAAGGACCTACTAATGCCATGTGAACCATCTATAAAACACCCGGTGCTCTTGAAGACTTCCCTAACTTTCCCTCTAGATGCATATCCACTAAATTTGTTGAACATTCACCATGAGAAAACTTGATTTGAGGTAGACCTTTGACCATTCTATTTGTGCAAAGTTGTTGAAGGTAGCAAAAGGAAATATGACCATATCGTTGATGCCATAATTGCATTGTTGAATTGGATTGCACTAATAAGGCCTTTGAAGGAGACTTGGGAACAAAATGGGAGAAAAAGTACAACCTTTTGTTATGATTCACTTTCCCCACTATAACCAATGAGTTGTCTCTAAGATTGTGCACTTTTACTGAGTTTGGAAGGAACTCAACTCTATGTCCATCTCTGAGGAGTGTGATTTGGTAGATTGAAAGGAGATTTGAACTTAGGTTTAGAACATAGAGAACATCTTGAAACTCTCTATTTTACATCTCCACATTTATTTTCCCTTCAACTTCCATTTTTGTATTATCTCCCATGAAGATGTGTAGTACCTTTGACTGCTTCATTAAAGAAAAATCCTCCTTTGAAGAACCCATGTGATATGAGGCCCCTGAATCAAGTATCCATTCCTTTGAAGAATGTGAATTTTCCATGAGTGTTTGCCCTTTGCCCTTTGAATCCTTGTAAGCATTAGGCAATGGAACATTATTTTTTTTCATGATTTTGGTCAACTCATTAATCTTTTTAAGATAACACTCATGTTCTTCATGACCCAATTTCTTGCAATAAGAACACTTTTTCTTCTCCTTATTGGTGTCCCCCTTCTTGTTGGAATTTGAGGAAGACTTGCCTTATTGATGGGATTGTGGTGTTGTCTTTTATGCATCCTCTAATTTGTCCTTCTTCCATTTCTTTTTATCCTTTCCTTTATTTGAAGACTGTCCAGCTGAATTTTGAGAACCCTCATTGTTGGCCACCAATGCTTTAGATTTAGGTGATTTGAGAATCCCCATTGATTTCAACTTCTTTTCTTCAGTATCCAACAAATTAGCATATTCATCAAAAGTGACTTTCTTATAGGTAGACCCTAAGGTAGTCTTTGAGGTGTTAAAAGAAGATACAAATATGGAATATTCTGATGGCAACTTATTATGAATGAGATAAATCAATCTGTCATCTTTGATAGAACTCCCACAATTAGTAAGCTTTGTCCTTAATTCATTCATCTTGATGATAAAATCTTGTATAGAATCTTATGAAGTAATATCTAAGGAGACAAGCTCATCTTTAATTTTGAAAACATCCTCTTTAGATATTTTACCATATAGGCTTTCAAGGGTATCCCAAGCTTCCTTGGATGTAGAACACTTCTTAATTTGATACATGGTCTTATCATCAACTCCCAAACATATATCAGTAGTGCAATTACAATGGCCACTTGCCAATTTTGGCCTTCATGGACTTCTAATTTTCCTTGTTACAACCTCTTACATGGACTTAAAATTTGGAACTTTACAATGTGCTACAATTCTGAAGCAATATAAAAGCAAAGAAAGTCCCTATTTCTAAAAGTGACACTTTTGTCCATACAACCCTACAATTTGACAATAGATCTAGAAACTAGACAAAAAATAACGCACTTTCAAAAAAATGGAACCTATTTTTTACTCCAAATGTGCCCGTACGGAGCATTGGAGTTACAAAATGCAAGATTATGCAGGTATAGTTGCCAAAAAATGCAAATTCTGACAAATTTGTGCACCAAAACTAGAAAAGAGCTACAACACTAAAATTTTTAGGAAATTCTACCCGATTTCAAAAAAATTTGCACTTGATTTGGAGTTTGGATGTTCGAGATATGGCCTCCCGAAGTTGGACTGCAAAATTAAAACTCAATCTAGAGAAGGGTTGCATCAACAAAACATGGGGTTAAATTTGATGGTTAGACAACCATCCTAGTAGTTCAATTTTGCCTTGGAATGATGATTAGATGACCATCAAATTTAGGCTAGTGAAATAATGACGTCAACATCCTCTTACCCTGTGATGATGTTAGCATGGTACAACTATTGTACAGACCATATGGAAAGGCTGACGTGGTAGGGTACAGCTGATGACTGGACTACTAACTATAGAGTATGATCTAGTGATGTGGCTTCATGCTATATTATTGGATCTTGACTATGTTTAATGATGTCACTAGTGGTGACATGACTATTTGCAGACTGGGCCACTGACATGTGCAGATTGTGGATAGGTGGCAGTCTAACTATCTAATGATGTGGAGGTATTATGTGATGTGTAGCAGGTTTGGTCACTATGTGGGTATCTTGGATCATGCCACATGGCTATAGGAAGAGTTGCAGCGGTGGTTGTAATAAACTCTATAATTGCCAGAAGATTAGTTCCATAGCTAGAATATATGATTTCCTTGCCAGAATTCGTTGTAGCATGCCAGAGATAGAGTGAAAAGACCGTGCTAGATTTTTTACCACTGCCACGTTAGATTTTTTTTTTAATTGTCACCAATTTATGTGGATTTTATCCCACATGGACTGTGGGAAAGGCCCACAAGTTCTTTAAAAGAACTAAGCCATAGTATTCATTCCAAAGTAATCTTCACCAGTTGAGGATGGCCCCGCTCACTAGTGGAGAAATCAGTTTGCCAGAATTGTGGTATGGCTTCCCACTGTGTTTCTAGGAAATTAGGTGTGCTCGGCAGTGGAAATTTGTAGGCTATCCTACAAAATATAGGTTTTATGGCTTTCTTTATAAATATAATATTCCTGCAAAATAATAAACGTCTAAAATTGCAAAGCCGGGGTCTGACAACCCAGCTCTATAAAAAAAAAATTCTCTATGACTAGCTCGACTGGGCAATAAATTTGAAAAAATAATTCTAAAAAATATAGAGAAATTACAGAGATAAAAATAATGTAGATCCAAAAATTAAATAATTAGATCAATTAAATGACCATACCTGAACTGCAAATTGGGGCCTTCAGGTTCTAATTTGCAAAAAAAAATTTCCTTACGATCAACTTTCTCCCAACATATGGAAATTTATAGTGGATCTTCACCAAATCAACATTCTGGACGTAATGGTGAGGTCAAATCTGGCTCTAGACACTCCTAATTTTTATAGTACTTCAAATGCGGGTCGAGGTGCTGAAGCATCAATGGTCTCAAATGGCTATGTGTAGAGAATCTCCCTGATAGCTCTGATACCATGTAAGAATTTGGCTTAGGCCAAAATTCACCCAAGACCAAGGAACTCAAAAAAAAACACAACTGTAGACCAAAGATAGAGTATGATCAAAATGATGATATATTCATTCAATATACCATATGCTAAATCAATAGTACACTAGGAGTGCCTATATATAAAGGCCTTTAGAGAGCTCCTAAAATGCATAGAATTTAGTATCATGATAAGTCATACAACTAGGCACATGTCCACCAAATATGGGTTATCCTCCATTAAGCATGAAAGTAAGTGTGATGATGTGAGGATAAGCCTACAATGGTGTAGCATGCAAATCAGTGGTATAGAAAACATGTGCTAAATTAGGAGTGTGAATAACTGTGTTTTCAACATGATAACTTAGTGAATGACGTAAACTCCAGTGTTGTAGAAACCATGTGCTGAATTAGAGTTGTGTACTTCTATGAGAGTACACAAACTCATGAGTGTCTCACCTAAAAATATAATAAAATAATGCATTAACCTAAGTAAACTTAAGTGTAAATAGTAAATACTTATCTACACCAACACTTTTGATTTGGTTTATGGCATACAAGCTAGACTTCCATAGAATAATTTGAAGTAGATGTATAAATTTGTTCAAATTTATGAAGATGATGTCATTGATGAGATGCAACTCAAGATGGATGATATCCTACAACTAGAAGAAACAACAAGAGATTCCTCTATTCAGAATGCTAAGTTATAGTCATAGATGAAGCATTTATATGACAAGAGGGCTATTGAGAGGAAATTTGGAATAGGTGATATGGTATTGATGTGGAATGCTAGGATGAAAGATAAAGGTAAGCATGGTAAGTTTGACCCTATCTAGGTTGGCCCATATAGCATTTGTGATACAAATGGTGAAGACTCATATTTTCTAAAGGACTTAATAGGAGATATTCTTGAATTTCCATTTCATGAACAATTCTTAAAGAGATATTTTTCTTAAAGATATTTTTTTTTCCATGAATAGTAGTTTTAGTTTTTTCGTATATATGTGTATCCTTTGATCTTTATATAGTTTCTTGTGCATAGTTTTGTCCTTGTTGCCTTTGCTCTCTTAGAAATTGTTAGTCTTTAAGGAAAGTTTATTTTGTGGTCTGCTTCTCCCAGAAATTCTGAGCCCTCATTTGAATCCAGTGAATTCAATGTCCCTAGACAGAGCCACTATTGGCCTATATTCTTGTATGTGCCTTATCATTACCCCATGAAAGAAAAACCAAGGCCCTTTGTGTTGATCTAGTAGTCCTAAATCAAAAACCTAGTTGAAATTCCTAAAGGATAGGTTAGAACCCTCATTTTGTGCCCTAATTTTCAAAAGGGTTAGTGTTTTAGAATTGGTGTGGGAGTACATTATATCTTAAGTTTTTCTTTTTTCATAAAAGATAACTTTATTTTACTTTCCATGATTAAACCCTTTATTTTCTAACTGATTATTAATTAGGGTTGTATTTCCTGTGTTTGAAAGGATGGTCTTTGTCAACCATTGATCTAAAGCAAGATCAACGAGTAGTGCTTGCCCACATAATGGAGATGCAAGGGACTTAAGTAAAGTGAGGAAGCACTGTTGCGAAATGTATCCCGAATGATATCATAGCCATGTCACACCATAATTTCCTAACATGTTCCACTTTTGTGCTTTCTCATTGGTTGTTTTAGGAAACATGGGTGATTCTTTGTGTAATTTTGTTGCATCGATGATTTGTGCTAAATCAACGATCAACACTTTCCCACGTGATGAAGTTGATCAAATATTAAACAATGCAAGGAAGTGCCTTATTGACACCTATCTGAGATGAAGACGGGTGAGGTACCACTGGAAGACCCTAAAGCACCTTATGGACACATGTCCATGTTGATGTCAGTGCCACACTTTGTGAGATAAACCACCGCTACAAACAATTGTTCTCTTTCCATAACATAGGTGCCATAATTTCATTTGTTATTGTTCTGACATGGTCTTCCATAACATCATATTTCTCTACCAGTGATCTTGAATCGATCAATGGATAGCACTTTACCTCTTGATGAAGTTGCACAAAAGTTAAATAAAGTAGCTAAATGCCTTACTGACATATGTCCATGATGGCATCATCATTTCTATCTCATACTATCAAAAGGGTTCAGATTATATCATCATTGATCTTTCAAAGATTAATAGTTGGTGCTTGCCTACTTTGTGAAAATGATTGACAGATAAGTAAAGCAGGAAAGTGCCTATCTGACTCGTGGCAAAGCATGACATTCTAGACCCACTTTTTAGAAGGTAGTAAGGAGGCTGCTTGTGTGGCAATTGTCAAAGTGTATTATTCTATGTGGGTATTTTTTATTGGCTGGAGAAGCTGACTGGTGTTATATTGATACAAAATTGTGTGTGATTGTTGATCTTACCAGGATCAAGGGTAGGTGCTTGCCCATATTATGGAGCTATAAGAAATTTAAGCAATGTAGGGAAGTGCTAAATTGACCCATGATAAAGTGGGACCAACTACAACCAAGGTGTGCTGACATGTGACAGGCTGGAAGAGTTATTATACTAGTTGGATTACACTTTTTAACATGTTGTCGTGAAGGTGTTTTATTTTCCTGACTGTTGATTTGAGGGAAGATCAATGGCTGATGCTTGCCTGCATTGTCAAGATGCAAGAGATTTACGTAATGCCGGGAAGTGCTTGTTTGACACATGACCAGATCTTTAAAGCCATAAAGCAATTTTGGATTTTTGAAATAGGGTCATCCGATGTAATGAAATCAATGGATAAGATTAAAATCTAAGTGCAACATGAAAATAATGGCTAATGGAAGTTAATGTTGCTCAGAGCTCATTCGTGTGATCTCAATGGATGAATATAATTTGCAAATATGCCATTATTGAATCACAAAATTGCAAAAGGTTATCAGAGCACACAGATTTTCCAAAGCTAGGACACAAATTTTTACCAAGTGATTCAGTGAATTGCAATGAAATTATATAGAAAAGAGGCACAATTCAATGAGTAAGTACTTTGCAACCTCTAAAAATTAAGGAATTGGTGTTGTGTGAAGCTTAGAGTTTTCAAAAATGCCTCCATGAAAGGAATTCTCTGGACATACCGACTATCTCAAGAGGTCTGTCCATGACAATTTTATTGAACAATTTCCCCCATCTATACATGAAATACTAGCAAGAAGGGAGTTTATTCCAAAGAACCCTAGGTTAATAGTTGCATAAGGTTTCTATAATAAGGCAAATAATTTGAGAGATGCTTAGATTTCCATGGAAGGGTTAGAATTGTTCAAGAAATGGTTTGTTGAAAGAAACTTGGATACCCCTTTAAGTAATGTTTGGGAGTTTGACATTGGAAAATTAGTAGTCCTCGGGGTTTTCTTTGATAGTGATTTACTGGTTGACCTAGCTAAGAAATATGATCAAATTACTAGGTTTGTGAAAATTTATGTTGGTGAGAATTTATTTAGGGTTTCTCCTGAACTTATTCATGAGGTTTTCAACCTCAACCCTAACCATGTTATGCATGAGATCATTGACATGGATGACATTTAAGAAAGGTATTATGCACAAAGAGTGTACCTGAGAGTAGGGCCTATTCAACAACATTTCACTAGGATTGGAAACTTACCTTTAGTCATACCCTCTACCACAGAGCCACTGATGAGGAAGTTTTTCAATCCTAGGGCTCAAGCTTTGTATTTTTTCCTTTGCCAAATCTCGGGGATGGATGAAGGGGAACACATCCCAGGCTTTATTATCCTTATCATGGCTCAAACATTATAGTTTGGAATGAGTAGTATTTTAGATTTTGTCTCTTTCCTAGCAAAAGAAATTCACAATGGTTTGGTAGGGATATCAAAAGGGGAGGTAAACAGACCCTTTTGCTAGTACTCCTTGCTCATCCATGTATGTCCTTTCAAGTGAGTTACCTTTTTCTCTAAAGGTATGGAATTAGAATTGACAAGAGATGGTGAAAAGTTACTAGTCCAATTGTGGAGTGTTGATATGACTGGGGAGGCCAGAAATGCCAATTTTGTAAGGTTTGATAGGTATTTTGCATCTAGGCTTAGATTTTTTTTTAGAGAGGATAGCCCTAGAATCCCACAATCACTGTTAGAATTGGTCAGACCCAAAGACCATGAAAATGAGCTTTTGGTTATAATCCCATATAATGCTTCTACAATGATTAAAGTTTATGGTTTTTTGGGGAAGCCTCATGTTCTACCTTTCCATGTGCAATTGAAGATAGGGATAGTAGAATTGTTGTGGTAGATCAGAACCATTAGGGAGAGAGACATGATTGGTAAGGGTAAAGGAACTTTCTTCCCAATTGTTACTCTGGCACATGATTTTGTTTTTGTGAGGAAAGGATGGAGACATCTCAGTTTATTTTTGAAAAAGTACAATATGGCAGAATCCCATGCAATGTGCATTGACCTAGAGGGATTCTTTGATCTTCTCAGAGAAAGGACAAAAGCCACCCATATCATACAATAGGTATATTTCCCTAAAGATGTTATTAGGAATATCTTCTCATTATAGGAACAAGAGGTGAGGAAAGAAAAATGGATAGTATTCAGAAAAGTTTTGGAATGCATCAATAAAATTTGACTCTGATTATGATCCTTCGAAAGACAAAAAATATTAGGGAGCCAAAATGCATGTGTTGATGAATAATTTTGCTATAATAATGAAAACCATGAATGAGAAGAAGGCTACATATGTCAAATCTTATCTTGACAGAGTAGTAGAGGTGTAGAGAAGAATACACAACAAAATGATAATTTCTCCTGGTTAGTATACATTGTAGAGGAGAGCAGGGTATGTAATAGGTCAAAACATACAATAGATTCTCCCTCATAGAAGACCAAGGCCAAAGAGCCCACCTATGGCTAGTGCTCCAAAGAGGTAGAAACTAGAACAAGGATACTCTTCTCATGTAGAAAAGTATTCCCCAAGTCAAACCCCAATCAGAATAGAGGATTAAGCATCCTTAAGAGAGGAACTGAGACAAATAGGTGGAGAAGGCGATGTGATTGTTACTTCTATAGACATGGAAAGAGGAGTGCCTCAAGAGCCTCCTGTACCCTCCTTAGACCTCATAGTTGTTGATTATCAAGGTAAGGAGATAGACCCAATAATTGCTTAAGCTTCTCAGAAGTTTATAAATGATGAAAATTTTGTTAACTCTAGGGCTTTTGCACAATTTTTATGGAGAAAGAATATAGGAAATTTTGAGAAGGTATGCAAGAAAATAAAGGCAGAGTAGCCTAGCAAACCAAATTTTGTCATTAAAGAGGAGGTAAAATCTAAGTTTTTGAGTGATTTTTCCCAGTTAACACCTGAGGCCAGGAGGCAGTCAGTTAATGAGTTGAGGGTCCTAATTTTGCTTGAGTGGGACATAGCTAATGCTATGATCTTTGACTCAATTAGGAAAGAGAAGAATGTACAATATAAAATAGAGGAGGAAATATTGTAGGCACATAGGGGAATCAGATTTAGTGATGACAACCAAGCCTTAGTAATCTAAAAAAAAGATAAAACTAGAATGCAAGAGATTTCTAGTGCAGATCATACTGGTACTCTTATAGTATATAGGGCTGATGAAGTGACTAGCAAACAAATTTTTGGAATGACTTCAAAAAAGGTAAAATTTGGGAATGTGGTGTCTGGAAAAGAACAAAGTAAGTTCTTAGAGATGAATGCTAAATTTGAAGAAGTTCTAAAAGCCTATGAGGATAGGGAAAAACAAATACAATTACTAGAAAATCAAGTCTCTCAAATGGACAAGCAAATTGGGAAGAGAAAGGTGGGAGAATCCAGCAGACCAAGAATTGCATACCCTAGGCCACCAGTTGAACCATTCAAGTCAACCCCAATTGTTGAAATACCAAACACCCCACAGAGGCTTGAGTTCTATATTACAAAGGAATACGAAGAGGAAATGGACAAATTAAGGGAGATGCATATAGAACTAAATAACCAATATGAAGAAAAACGTAGGTAGGCTATTATGTACTTGGTGGATAGAATTGAATGGCCATCATTTTATGATCAATTGGGTAGAATTGTAGCTATTTGGGATGAAATAAAAGGGGATGAAGATAATTTGAAACCCATTGTATAGAAGTGGAGTGAGAGGAATAATGGTATCACTGTTGTGTGCATATCTATCATCTAATTGCCATGTCATCAAATAGAAAAGATTTTTTATTTGCTTAATAGGCTGGAGGATTTTGATAGTAAATGGGTTTCTATTTAGAAAAGAATAACAATTTTCCTCTACAAGTATATAGCTGAGAAGTTTGATCTTTTTCTTAGTGCTCTCTAAAAGGTTGATAGAATAAAAGAAAAAGAAGAATGGAAAAATGAATTAGATGAAATATTGTGCCAAAGAATGAACAATGTTATAAATGAGAAGGGGCATATACTATGGGCAATTAACAATGAAGAGTTGGTTAAAGTGCAATTATTTTATAAAGCCATCAGAAATGACCTCGTTGAGATAGAAGCAGTTGGAAATTCTATAATAAAGGTACAAAGGGAAGTCCTAAACTTTGATTGGCCTAATGACACTACTTTCAATGAGTGGAAAGATCATATTTTGTCTATAAGAACAGATGATAGAAAATGATGGGGTAGAGGAAGATGCAGAGGTAACTATTACTCTAACAATACATGATGAAGATAATGATAATTCCTAAGTAGAGGTGAGCTTGCAGGTAACAAAAAAGGACACATCACTTTCAAGCCTAATAGCTACGTACTTAGAAGAATCAGAGTGACATGAGAAAAAATCATTGATTCAATAGTTTTTGATGTATAATAGAAAAAGTGACCCACCTAAAAGGAATATTATGATGTAAAAGCTTTTTTGTTACACAAATATTTGTCCTATTATGGTTGCCTACAAAATGTAAATATCTTTGTCAAAAAGGACAATTTCCAATTCTCTATGCCTAAAGCTTGTTGCATCTCACATTATATAAGTGAGATTCCAGGGCTAGAGAAAGGGTCCGAAAGCTTGTATAATTTTTTCTTTTTCAAGAAAAGTATGGTCGGTCCATTTGTGTGTAGTTGTTTTGAGTTTACTTTCAATTGTGTACTCTCTAATGGTATATAGAAATGACAAAATCAGCAAGATATTCTAGGCTTTTCATTGAGTTTTTTTTGGTCATTGTATCAATCTTCTAAAAGGATAATACAAAGGGGTAGTTACACTATATTTGTGTCACCAATTTCTGTCTCCATTTTATGAGTTTGTTTACTTTGAGGTCATTTGAATAAGGTTTAATATATTTAATGCAATCTGGATGGGTTGTATACTGGTTTTATTGTTGCTTTTAATTCAAGGAGTTACGAAAATGCTTTAGTAAATCAATAGAGTTTATGAGTTTATGAAAGGGATATTTCATAAGAATGGAAATGGGTGATTACAATTAATAGATTCATCTACAAGTTATTTGAATTAGATCTCCCACCAATAGTTAACTTTATGCCCAATGGATAAGGCACTGGTCACATAAATAAGAAGTGAGTGAGAGTAAATTCTACCACTACATATCCAATGAATCATAAAATTAAAATCAATTTTATTTCATTTTGTTCAAGGTTGTAAATGCTGGTTAGCACTCGTTTATAACTAATTTCTGAGTCTTAGATAGCTAATATTTTCAGAAATATTTGTAAACCCAAGGAGAATTATGACCAAATCTACTTATAAGGGATGTATGTAAATCTGAAAATGAGAAGGATAAACTGTGTGTATGTCAAGGATAAAAGATGAGAAGCAAAATCAAACTAATATAATTCTCATACAATAGTATTCATTTGAATCATCCCCTAAGTATACCCATCTCGGTTCTGTAGAGCCTAAAGAATAGAAAACCAATCTTGGTTTTGTTGAAGTTGGATCCAAGCGGTTTGCATATGTAATTGTTAATAGGAAGTAGCTAATCCTTAGATTATGTGAGTATTATCACTTTGGTATTGAGCATTTTTTTGTTCAGTAGTTTTTAAACACCAACAACACCCTTGGGCCTTCCCACACAACCACCATTGTGATTGGAAAACATACATAGGTGACTTCGATTAAAGCCCCTATCAAAAGGTGGTAAACCACCTTGATGACTTCGTTCGAAGCCTCTTTGGGCAAAGACCCAAAAAAGGGCTTTTCACAAAGCATCTAAAAATGGAAATTTTCAAATTTGTTCTTAATATCTGTCAATCTTTACTCTTTGGAGGGCTCAAACAAGGGCCAAATAAGTTTAAATTATTGAAACTAAATTTGAAAAAAATGTTTTCATTTTAATAAGCTTTCCAATGAATATATTTTAAGCATATATAATGTCCATTGTGATGTTTTATTTTTATTTCTTTTGAAATTTTTTTTGTCATTTTAGAAATCTCCATTTGAAGATTAAGGAAAAATATAAAAGTAAAGAATAATTATTATTCTTTTTAAAATGAGCATTAAAGCTATTGTGTTAGCTTTCTAACAAGTCAAGAAAAATTTCATTTTGATATATACAAATCAAGTTATATTGATAAAAAATAACCTATGTCAATATTATTGTTAGTGTCATTTTGTCACTAAATAAAACCAATAGGTTTTTTACAAAATTTAACAAAGCCAACAGAACTTGTTAGATATTGATGTTACTATTCTAGCCTTGAAATAATTTTGTAATTTTCATATATATATATATATATATATATATATATATATATATAGGCACACACACACACACACACACACACACACACACATAGATGTGTGTGTGTGTGTGTGTGTGTGTTGATCAAAACACTATCACTTTTAAAAGTATGAAAATGGACTTCAAATGAAATTATTAAAAAAAAAAATTAAAAATTGTTAGAAACTAGATAAAAAATGCTAAAAATCACTAGTTTACATCATCATTAAGTTCTTGACAATTTTTTAGTAATATGCATTTGATAATGAAGTTTTAAGTATGAAAATTGTATTATTAATTAAAAATATTTTTTTAGAAAATACTTTTCATTTAATAATATTTTCTTAAAACAATTAATTAATTTTGTAGTTAATTATTTTTATCATTTATATTTATATTTGTGAATAACATTAAATAAAATATGTTAAATAATTGAATAATTAAAAATAATAATTAGTAGTAATTAAATTTAAAATTCAACTATTTAGGCCTCTATTTTAAAAAAAATCTCAAATCAAATGGTGTTCTTGCGAATTCAGTGTAGGTGCACGTAGGTTGTGGTGGTGGAGGAGGTGCCAGAAGCTCAGGTGGCTAGGATCTTCAAGCATGCCAATGAGTAGGAGAAGGATATGATCATTATGTTGTTGGGAGTGGATTATTGGTCTAATGGTCACGTTCATGATGACAAGGTAGTCATTGACTTATTCCAACCTATAATATAAATTGTAGGCCATCCTATTTCTGAATATGGTGTGGCTAGGAGAATGATTACTGAAAATCTCTATTTGGAGGTGATGAATGCACTGGATCTAATAAATTCTAACTTGATTGGAGGGGGTCTTCTAAGCGTTTACTTTCTTGAAGTTGAGGGAAAGAAGAAAAAGATGAAGAAGGCTTGGTCACTTTTCAAATCTGGGGTTGCAAAAGAATATGATTTGAGTAAGTTTGAAATATTTTCCCAAGAAAATGATGATATTTTCCTAGCTAAAGTCTATGCCAGGTTGATTTAGTCGGCAATGAGATTGGATACCTAGCTCATTAATACGATGGGTTTGGTCTGTTGGGATGATATGTAATGGAGTGTTAGCTTGTTGACATTATTTATTTTCTTTCTTAGTAATTCAAAGGGTACTACCCCCTAGGCAGAGCTTACCAAAACAAATTAAAATTAAAATTCAACATATTGTAACAATAGATTGTGTAGAGGTTAATAATAAACTTTTTGGATCATAATTCCAGTCCACCATATTTTTTTTAACTTTATTATTATTTCAATTTTTATAAACAAATTGATTATAAAAGTTTATTTTTTAACAATAAAATTGAAAATTTGAGGATGAGAAAGACATGCAAGATATATTTTAAAATTCTCAAAAAAAAAAAAAAAACTTGTATTTTTTTCATATATATTAGTAAATTAAAATATTTATGTAAAATTTATATAATAACTTTGTTTATTATCTAATATAATTTAACTAATATATATTGTATATATATAGCTTAATATATATTTAGCTTAAGTACTACAACTCCTAATTTTTTAGATTTTTTTTATTGTTATCGTGTTAATGAATTTGCTGACAACTTAGTATCTATTATAGATATTCTTCTAAAATATCTTTTTTTTTAACATATTTAGAAGTATGGTTTGTAAATTAATATATGATGTAGATTTTAAATTATTTATAATTTTTTTTAACTTTAAAAAAATTAATACACACGTTATCTTATTGTATTATTTTCTCTCCTCTTATGATTAAATTAAGACTTTATGTTGTTTAAAAAACAATGAAATTCAAATTCATTATAATGATTTGATTCATTTTCTAGTGAATTATAACAATTTTAAAATCAATTATTTTGAGCAATTGAATTGTTTTTAAAAATATTTTATGTTTGGAGGATGATTTTTTAAAATATTTCATCATATATAGATCAATGGTTAAATTTATATTAGCTAATCATTTATTTTAATATATATTTTTAGATTTATTTATATAAGTTACTATTATCTAATATAAAATTATGAATTTAAATATATGGTACAATAATATATATATATATATATATATATATATATATATATATATATATATATATATATATATAAGATACAATTCAAATATAATATTTATATATTTCACTTTAAATATTTATTAGCAATTTTTTTTAAAGAAATGAGATTTGAATACTTTTCCTATTGTAAAGGTTATATTGTTAATGTATTATTATTGAATTTAATTATAGTAATTATAAAATAATAATTTTACAAAATTAATTTATTTTCTTACATATTTTAAAATTAAAATAAAATATTTATTAGAAAATAGTATTTTTAAAGAAAAATTGAAATATTAATTTACTATTAGTATATTATTTTAGAAATACAAAAATCAATTTATTTTCATAAAATTAAAAAATATAATGAAATAACATATAATATATATATAATTTTTATAACTAAACATCTAAAATAAAACAAAAAATAAATCACATTAAAATTAACCATATAATTAGCCGATAGGCTTTCCCTATGAGGTTGCTTGCAACTGGAAGTTGTCTCACACCAATAAACTAGGTTGTTTTCCAATAAACTAGCTTGTTTCTTGATCTGATTTTCCAATTGTTGGTTAAAGTGATGTGACGGGGACTTTAATAAACTCTTTCATGAGATCTGGTAAATGGCTCGGGATTCGCATGCCAGTTGTGAGGCCTACAAGACATTAACTCGGCCATGCCTTATTAATGGCGTGAAGTGATTGTCCAATCCCTTTTCTTGCATCAAGTTAATCTATGCAAATAATATCTCTGTCATAGGGTGTAGCATATGCTTCTTTCCTCCTGTCATTTTCCTAAATCTAATCTTATTCAACAAAGCAATGATTTTGTGTTTCTTGAGAGATGTTTACTCCGAAGGTGTTCCCTATATGAAGGTGAGGAGCTAAATGTTGCATCCAATGGTGAGAATTTGTGTAGGTGAAATGACTTCCATTGAAGTCATCTACAATGTTGATTCATTTTGATGTTTTTAAAACCAATCTTTGGTGTGCATTTTCCCTACTTCACACGTCAAACTCATACTTTTTGTTTTCTTTCCATATTCTTCATTCATAAATAACCCATTTATTGTACCCTTTGGAGCTATCAATCTATGCCACAATCTACTGGGCCCAGAGGATGTTCATTGACTAGTACTTAAATATGACAAAACCTAATTTTTGAAATCGAAGGTAAAAAAATACAAAATAGGACCAGATGACCATGGAAGAAATCCCAACCATTCAACTATAGAGGACTCTAGGAATTAATACATGCACTCAGTGACTTGATAGGCATGGGGTGGAGATATTTGAAGATTTAGGATTTAAGAATCATGTTTAAAAATTTCAAATTTAATCTCCAACTACTTCAAAGCGAACAGGTATGTAGTTACAGAGGCTACAAAATCAATTTCACTTAAGTAGCCATGGAAGTCTATACGAACCATTCTAAAACTTCTCGCAGCTATCCAACACGCATGGTTGTAAGTTAATGAACTTGGTAATTCTATAATGCGTGAAGATCAAATGCAAACCAGCAACAAGAGTTTCATTACATTCTCTAAATGTGGGCACAAGAAGCTTAGAGTTAATAAGCACTATGGTTGGATATGCACGGAATGGAGGAACCCACTAAAGTAGCTCTGGTTGAAGACCAATGAATGTTTTGTATTGTGATTCTCACAAAAGCTATGGTGAAAGGGGTGTACTAAGGAACCCTTTAATGTTTACTTTGAATGTGGACACTAGCAAACAGAAATCGTGCCTCAACAATTTATAAATAGTTCTTAGCAGAGGCATTCGCATTTGGCAAGATATCATTAGAAATCACGCCTTATCTTCCATTTTGTATATGTCAACACAGATATAAGCATTCTTCATCATTCTTGAAACCTTTATTTAGGGTTAGAAGAGAATATAATATTGCAAGCTAGAAGTTAAATATCTCCTACTTATTAAGAACATCTATTTACACTTTGTATATGTCTAGTTGAATATATAAATTAGTTTTTAAATAAATTGATTTTTTTTGTTTAGTATAGGTTGATGTTCTTTAAGTAGTGGATATCTTTCACAAGAAGTCAAATCATAATATTGATAAAAGGATTTAACTACTCATAAAACATGGGTTAATGAGTTTCACTAAAAAACTACATAGTTAAATTTTAATAGCAATATCACAATTTGACTTGCTCTCAAAATATCTCCTACTTGTTAATTGATGAGCTTAGGGTGCTTTGTAATGAATGGTTAATAAGGCACAACTCTTGGTAAAGGTTTTGCAAATGAGGTTTCAAGCATGTGGGTTCAACCATGGAGGAAACTTCATTTTTAAGTAGACTTAAGCTAGAGTAGTACCGGATGGGTGACCTCCCTAGAAGTCCCAATGCTTGACCTCCATGAGCATCACCTAAATCCAATGAGTGCTAGGTGTTTCATTCATTTCCATGAGATATGGGTTCATTTTCATGAGAGATGGGTTCATGTGAACCACAACTCATGAAACATAGGTCAACAAGTTTAACTAAAAAATTATTTAGTTAAATCTTGATAGCAATATCAACAAATTTGTATTAACAAATATTAATTATAAATCATTTAAAATGTTAATTTATTTATATATAATAAATTAGATATTGAGAAAAATGTTAGATATAATATTGTCCATGCAAAATTGGACTTATAAATAGATAGATTTTGTAAAACATAAAATTACATGTTAACAAAAGTCCTTTTATTTTATTAAAAGTTATTATATTGAGAAAAGTAGGGTAAATCATGGAGGAAACATTGTGCTAGCATTGATATTTCAAGTGAAATTGTAGGTATGTGGAAAAATGAGGGATGTTGGTTGGTCAAAATTATGTAACTTAAATATTTCACACTATGCATAGCAGTGACTTAAGTGGAAAATATTAAATCATTTTTACCAATGCGTATTATTTTCAATGGATTAGACATAAGTTTGAAAGCATTTATGTGTTGTTACCCTGCAAAGGGTGAACAAAATATCAAGAGCTCTCATTTTAGGGGAACCTAATTAATATGTAAATATTTTCAACTGCATATGAATGATTTTAAGTTTGTAATCTTATAAAATTGATCAATCTAATGTTTTAGATGCATTTTACAATGTAATTAGTAGCAGACGAATAAAGGATTTATGTTTGTGTTTATTTTTTATTTGTTTAAATCTTTATTTTGGGTGCTCTAATTTCCCTATTTTTCAAATCAACAATTTGCCCCCATCACCCCAAAAATGAATTGGAGGTTTGATGAGGTGTTGCAAAGAATAAAGGAAAAACTCTAATTTTTTTGCTAGAACAGGAGGAGAAGGAACACTTTTTAAATGTTTTTAATTCTCTGAGTTGTGCTATTTAATGTTATTTCAAAAATATATTGTTGTTTGATTTTACAAACCGCATAGGTTGATGCTTGAATGTGCTTTTACAAACTATTGAAGGCATGCAAGATCTTAAGTAAAAGGCTATTCTCAGAGCCATAATAGCAAGTAAGTTACCTTTAAAGAGTAAAAATCCTCTCTTCCTACAAGCTCAAAACTTATGTACATGCCTTGCCAAGAATAAAGGCCACTACTTTTGACCATCTAGATTACGCTCAATGTTAAGATGAAATAAGTGAAGATCTATCCAAATTGGAAAGTAAGTCAAAATTGTCAATTAAATTTTTTTGAATTACGTTTGATAGAGGAAGGGATAGAAATATAAAGGTATATATTCCTCTCTACATTCATCCATCTTCCTCTTGTCTTCGCATATCTCTATACCCCTATATAGAGAGACATCAAACATAAATATGTAGATATGTACAAATAGATGTGAATATGAGCAGAGATAAAGAGTGGGAGAGAAAAATAGAGGAGATAGATGGAGTGAGGGAGGGAGAAAGATATATGGTCTTCTCAATGGGGGATATATCTATAGAGATAGAGAGAGGTGGAGAGATAATAAACTATAGATAGAGATAAAGGGAGACATGGCAAAGGAAACTTAGAGATGTAAAGATTCAAAGGTATAGGAAAGGGGCAATGGAGAGAGATGGATGGATAGAGAGAGAATCATTTGTCTAGATGTGGAGGGGGGAGAGGCATATATAGATAGAGATGAATATAGAGTGAGAGGATGGAAGTAAAATGATAGATAAAGAGATAGATTGAAGGTAAAAGTGGAAATATATCTAGGGAGATACATAAGGAGACATAGTGTAAGAGGGAAATATATATAGCTGGTACAATAGATTGATAGAAAGATAAGGAGATATAGCAAGGATGAGAGGGAGAGATGAACAAAAAGACAAATACTTATTTAACTTTCCATACAACTATGGTGTACCCATTGCATGCTAAGGTGCAATTGCTAGTTATTACCACAATGGCAAGGAAATTGAAATAGGGTGTGTAAGAATCTCCTTCTAGGAATCTCTATCATCAACACCAAATGTCAGTGGAAGAAATTTTCAAACATTTTGAGGCCTAAATTATAGAAGCCCTAACTATCTGTAAGTAACCCAAACCTTAGTTTGAAAAGTTTGATTTTTCACATAGCATGATATGATATTTTCTGGCTAGATTGTTAACCAAATTTCTCATTTGTGTTCATTTTCTTCAATCCTTCGACATCCATGTAGTCTAATCCTATTTTTTCAGCCTCTTCTCAATGTTGGGCATTGTCGAGCATGTGGAGCTTCTGCTAAAGCGCTTATCCTTCAGAAGATCATAATTACCCAATCTACAATTTGATAGTCTCCACAAATTTTCTCTTCTTATGGTTGCTCTCTCCCATCAAGATTGTTATCGCCTCCCTCAACACATCGCTCTGAATCTTGCTTGTGGTTGATAAACAACCGCCCTTCTCCTCCTCTCCTCTTCGTTGCCATATGAGCTTTACAAAATTGTATACATTAGAAATAAAATTTAAATATTCTTAAATAACTATGATGGTTTAATTAAAGATAGACTACTATTTGAAATGGAAAGAAAGCATGGGAATAGTCAAACACCCTATTATTGAAATTTAACTCAAGACATCACTATTAATTAAAATTACATAAATTTTAGTGACGAATGGATAATCTAGTGCTGTAGATGTATGCTACTTTTTGAAGTAATTGTTATTTGAATCAAGTAAGTCATGGTAAATGAAATAATCGAAAGGTAAGCTTTGGTTGATTTTGGTGAAAATGGCAGCACAGATATATATCCAATTTTAAAAATAAACTAAATAGTAATGACATAAATTTTGTCCCCTAGGATGTGTCCATTGGGGTTTGGATGAAAGTTCTTTAAATTAATGTGAAAAATCCCAATGCTAATTATTCTTTAAAAACAAATACGTTGGGTTTGGTGGACATTTTTCTCCAATTGAATTGACGAGATTGTTTGTGTGTTGAATTGAAATTACAGAGGCTTAGAGCGGTTGGAATGTTGGTCTTTTTTATCGTATGAGGGGCTATCATTTTTTAAAACCAAGTAAGACGTCATCATTGAGTTTATTCTTTAGTAGTAATGTAAATGATTTTTCCTGTGATTCCTTTTATTCCTTTTTACAAATTTTTAGAGGTACATATATATAATAATTTGAATATCTAAAACTCCCCCAGCTTTTGTCATTTCTTTGTATTGCCAAAAATTACACCCATTCGTCTGAATATATTGTTGTACAAAGAAACAAGAAAATCAAATGCGGAAAAATAAATAAAGTTTGGTTTATTCTTTCTTGTAATTGATATTATTTGAGTATTAATGCTGAAATGAATTTATATGCAGAGCAGAAGGATCTTAACATGAGATTTATCTTAGTTTGAGAGATATTGGGAAGCGTAGAAGGGAAGGTGTGGGCCATAGCCATCATTGATTCATAACTAGTAAGATATCACTGTAGACACCTAAAAATCCTTTAGAAAATAAAATATTTTTATTTTCTAAAAAAGTCCTGATGACATCATCATTTATTAATTAATTAATTATTTAATTAATTAATTTATTTTTATGCCATTAAATCCCTTTATCTTAATTAAAAATATTTAATTAAGAAATCCCTCCCAAAAATGTTTAAATCTTATTTAAACATTATTTCCTTATTTATTAATTATTTAATTAATAAATTGACCAAAAATCCTAAAATAAATAAAAAAATTTTTTTTTTCCCAAAAGTTGGCCAATTTCCTTAAGACCACTAACCTCTTCCAAAATCTTCTAATCCTTCTTTAATTTTAACTAAAGGCTAATCCCATCATTTCCTACCCCTAATTCCAACTCAAAATATTTAATTAAGATTAAATATTAATCCTCATGTTTATTAAAAAAGTTTTAATAAATATCTCCTCAACCCAAACCCTTGAAATAAATAAAACTTTATTTATTTCCTAAAAATCTAATTTATCCTCATCCTAAGAAGTTCTAGACTCTTCTAGAAAGTCTTCATCCTCATCCTAGGAAATTCTAGACTATTCTAGAAAGTCTTTATCCTCATCCAAAGTCTAGACTCTTCTAGAAGATGTCTTTAAACCTAATCCTAATCCCCTCCTAACCTTGTCACATTCCCTAAACATGGGTTAAGAATTACTAACCCAAGCCAAAGTTAACAAATATCTCCTCCTTCACCCACCCTCATTAAATGCCATCCACTTGCCTATCCCTAAGCTAATCCTAAACCATCCTAATCCATCCTCTAATCATTTGCACAATCCTAAGCAAGCTTAAAACCCTCCTAATCAAGCCCAAGTCGAAATTGCTCTCATCTCCCTCAAAATATCTCAACCATAAAACTTTATGGAGTCCACTAGGTCATAAATGACTCTTACAAGCCCTTTTATTGCTCTTACAAGTCATTATAAGGGTCTTTATGAAGATTTTATCCCTTGAGCCTCCTTTGTTGACTCATCCTTCCCCTTTCCTCCATCCTCTCACCATGTGACATGTTTCACTCCTTGATTGGCTATAAGGAAGCACAATCCATGTGCTCTCTTCTCATGCAATCTGAGCCCTCCATAAGCTTTTTCCCATCCTTGCATCTTAGCTCTCAAACCCTCAAGCCTCTTGCCTATAAATTGGATCCTTCCCCTTTGCAAAATAACACAATCCATGAAGTAAAGCTATAATGCTATTTTGAGAGCCAAATCCTTACTAAAGCCATCTATCCACACCAAAAATCTACAATCATCCATTGAAGCCCTTTTTGAAGAATAAAGCTTGAGCATACATCCTATCTATTTAGACAAAGCTACTCAACAAGAGAGCTTCTTATTGAGAGAGCCCATTAATGGCTCATATTCTCAATTAAGAGCTCATCTTAGTCTATCTTGAATTTTATGAATTTTGTTTAGTTTGTAGAAGCTTTATTTAAATTTGGTTTCTATTAGCATACTAACATTTTCTCATATACATTTTGGCACGCCCGGTGGGACCCCGCATAGTTCATCTTCATTAGCTTTTTTAGTCAAGTTTTGTATGTCATTTGATGATTTTGACTAATTTTTCTTGTTTTTGTGATTGGTAGGATTGTATAAATTGGTTTTGTAGGTCCACATGAGCATAAAGAAGACAAAGGAACTCATAATCTATCTCATAGTGTTTGCAGATTTTTCAAGCTTATAGGTGGACAAAGAACTTGAAATTATTCTTCCTCTTCTTGTCTATATTCTTCTTATTCCATCTACTTCTTCTTCTTCTTCTTGTGGGAGATCTTGGTCATTTTTTTTTTAAGGAAGGAAAATCATACACACTTCTTTTTAGTGCTTAAAATGAACCCCCAAATCATACTTAAATCCATTGAAAAATAAAAAATTTGCAAAAAAGAAAAAATCTTTTAACAAGTGAAACTAAACCAATCTAATCATTTGCATCCTTGCAACATCAAGGTTTTAGATGCATTCATGCAAAATTAGGAACACTTCATTTTTGAGAATTTAAAAAGAACTTCAAATTTCCATTTCAAAAGGTTCAAAATCAACACTAAGTGCACACCAAAGTTCTTTTAAAAAATCTCATGAAAACTAAGAGTCCTAAATGGTTGTCAAAAATTGTCCTAAAAGCTTTGTTATTTGTTCCAAACAAATGTCTTATTGCAAAATCTTGAATGTTTCTTAGGTTTTTCATGCATCAAGACAATCTAGGAATATCATTTTTGGGATTAAAATATGCAAACTAGAACACAAAATCTTGAATGAAAACCAAAGTCCAAAGTGTCATTTTCACTTTTGAGTCCAAAAAAATCTTGAATGATCTAAGGTTAAAACAAAGAACTTCAAAGTTCTTAAAACAACACACAAAATCTCAATCTTGAATGCTCAAAAGAAAACACTTGAATGTTTAACCACTTGTCTTTGAATGCATGTTGCTAAAATCAAACTCCACTCACTTGGATTTTTAGTGGTGTTTCTAAAAAATTCCATGAATGCGCATTAATCTCGCTCACACTTCATTTGGGCATAAAAATTGAACAACTATTGACGTGGAGGGCCTCTGGGTGCGCGCTTGACAATCGAGTTTCACACATCTTTGTTTTGGGCTTAAAATAAACTCACACTCAATCTTGAATGCCTAAAAATCAATGAACATCACATGGTTTTGACGCATTTTCAATGGCGCTCGCATTTCTTATGTTGATGATCTCTCGACTTTCATTATGCTAATGACGCTGTCAAATTGGAATGAACATTGTATGCCATAATCACAAGTGTCTTCAATCATAGCTTACAAAATTTAAATCATCAATTGGAATGAACGCGTGTCTTTTAAAGCCCAAGATCATGTATGTGGTCTTGTTTTACACTTTTTAGGAGGCCTGCTTGGGGATTTCATCACCCCTTGGACGACCTCAACTCCAGCATTCTGGCGGAGTATAAGAATCGGGAGGTGAATCGAAAGACACCTCTCTTGGGATCAAGATTTTGTCACTCGGGCTAAGCCTCAAGGAACTTTATACCCTTGAGAAGTGAAAGAGGAGAAGTGGGTTACCGCTCCTCTCGGCTGTGTGACATCTTTTTGGTTTCATCTACGGATTTGGGCCTCACGTACCTTGTGTATATCGAGGACTCCCTAGCTATAACAAATTTCATCCTTGTAGAAAGCTTCCTAGGATGTTGGTGTGTTTGACGTGCTTGCTCAAAACTTTTGTCTGCTTATTTGTTCATAGCTTTTGAATGAATGTTTGCCAACTTTGGTCAAAATCCCAAAAAAGCAGAAATCTCCCAGCCCAAGGCATACTTAGCGTAGTCACTGCCTCATCAAAAAATCATCCAAGCTCCCCCGCTGCAACCGAATCTATCTAGTTCTTTGCCTTAGAACAATCCCAAATCCAAAGTCCATCCAAATCATCCCCCTAGCCAGCTAGCAACCCAATCCAAAATCACCCAAGCCTTTAAAGAGTTTTTGTTACTCTGCCAGAGTTTGCTATCCAATCAATCCTACCAATCAACCAATCTCACCAAGGTTATCCCTCTGACAGAGCATTGTCTAGGGTAATCTAGCTTTTTCACTTGCATCCCTCATCACCTTGAGCTAAAGGTTGGGATCCACAAGTGGTCAATCTCGTGTCATGCCCATAGGATCATTAGTCTATCCTCAAGTTGACACAGCCACCACCAAATCTAGCGCATAGGAAAGAAAAACTCTCACCTTTTGACAGCATGCCCTTGAAGTCTTCCATCCAAAGGAAAGCCAAAAATCTCCAGTCAATCCTCCTTAGGTCTGTCATACAGCTTTGACTCTCCCTAGGAAATATTTTATCAGCCGATCCAAAATCTGTGCTTAATCCAAATCCAACCATGAGCTTCCGTGTTCATCCATATGCAAGACCCCATCCCCATCAAACTCACCATCAAAGCATGAAGTACCAATCCTATCATGATGTGTTTGGTCACATTATCCTTGCTCCCGCCACCTCCTATTCCAATGATGATGAAAATCTTGTTGACTATGACGGGTATATTGAAAGCCTTAGAAACATTGCCCCAAGCATCTCCCAAAATCCAAGAGTTATTCCAAACTATCTAGTCATGCCATCTGATATTCCAGCTTCCCCTCCATCACCCCATCAACCAAGCTTCCAATCTTCCACCCCCAACACACTAGCTATTCCTGTCAATCCACCTCCACCTTCAACACACGAATCTCCAAGGAATCTCCTAGAGGAAATACAAGAAAAGTTGCCTCCAACAGTCGATAAGCCATGTCATCTAATCCAACCATGTGAAGTAGTTAGTGATGAAGCTTCCCCATCTATAATATCACCTCCATCTCCCATAGCTATCATCCCCATACCATCCATCAAATTGCTTAAAATCCTTCCACTTCCCGCAAGCATCAAAATCCCACCACCTATCAAATCCCTCCAAATCCTATCCACATCGCCTCCAAGCATTTCCCAAATCTCTTGTAATGACCCTTATGCATCCATCTTCTACTCACCCATCTCCACTACTGAATCCCCCATCTATCCATCCGCTGCCTTTGAAGAATCCATCCCTTCACCTCCTATCGTACCATCCACTCCAAACCAATCTTATCAAGATCCTGCCCAAAAGCATGTTGACATCCCCCAAAGCATAAATGAAGATATCATCATACCATGTCTTCCATCCATAGTGCAGTCACCATCTCCTCCATCTCCAAAACCTCGAGCCATATCTCCTCCACTACAAGATATCTTGTCATCCCACCAGCTACATCAAGATCCTATCCTTCCATCTCCCCCGCTCCATGCTTCCATCTTACCACCTATCCAAGCTATTCCACCATCTATAATCTACCCTCTTGGTTCACTTACATTCATCCACGGTGGCCCTCTCTCAGCAGAAGAATTAAGAACAGTATCTCCCCATTGCAATACACCTAATAAATCACTTCTACCATTTTCTACAAGCAAAAAGTTTCCTCAGCTTGTTCAAATGCTCAATCGATGACATTATCAAGGTCACGGTTTAGGACCACAAGAGCAAGGAATCAGAGAGCCTATTATTGCACAAAAAAATCTAGGATTTCATGGTCTTGGATATGTATCCAAAGGCTCACCATCTAAAGGTGTTGGTACACAACACCCCCAAACCAAGCCTATCTCCAAGCCCACCATGACAGCCTCCCATCACTCCTTCAAGAAATCTTATGTCATCCCCCCTCCACCATCTTTGCAACCCAAAACAACCTACCATATCCCCCCTTCATCCGCTAAATCTATTTTGGGTCCCTATGTCCCAAAATCTACCATCCTCCATCCTCCTATCAGCCATCATAAAAATCCTATTCCATCCATTTCTATGCAAGATCAACAAAGGCACATATCAGGGCACATCATCCATCATCATCCCCCTACATGCTCTTTCATATCCTCTCCATCTCACAAAGCTTCTCCTAACCATCTTCCTAAAGCTTACCACAACAATGTAAATGCCAACTTCAAAATGTATAAAGCTAAAAATCCACATCCTAGGAAATCATATGTCTATTCTAAAAGACATACTCCAAAAAGGCAAAATCCAATCGAAGAATGCAAAACAATGCAAAAGCCTATGAAAAGAAAATCCAAAACCATGTGGATCCCCAAGCAAAAAGTTGAAACCCAATGCATAATGGCATCCACCATTGCTAATCCCCCATCTAGTGACTCATGTCCCCCATCTCCTAACTCCATCTTGGGTGCCTATATCCCCAAGCACACTTCCAAAAATCCTCCATCACACCCGCATCTACCATCTATCCCCCATATGCTCTTTTCACACCCATTCCAACATGTGCCAATGTTGCTCTTGCAAGCATCCCCATCTCATGCTCCTTTCCAGCATTTTCATCCCTCCATCTCCTACCATCAATCCCATCTAATCCGATCTACTGCATAAATCACACATCCAGTGTACCAACAGCTAGCAAAAAAATTGAACATTCCAATAGCTAGTGAAAAATCTCAAAAAAAGCCAAAATAGCTGAAGAAAGCCAAAATCATTCCAGCTAAGTCCAAAGTCAAAAAGTCAAAAAAGAAAAGAAAAATAAAGCGTCCACTGGTGAAAACTTGGCAATTCAAGCGTCTTGGACAAGTACCATGATGAAAACTTGGCAAACAAGCGTCATGCGTAATCCCACCATCCCCGGCTTAGCCTATCACCCTCATGCTTTTGGTCATCTCTTGACATCCAACTCCATCTTCCAATCTATCCACCTATCCTCCACCCTCCATCTTCCATCTCACACCATCCACTTATCTCCTGTAGCTTCAGCCAATCATCTCAGCTATCATCCATCTCCCTAGCCCCTTCAACTTTTTCCATCCTAGCTTCAATCCTATCACATCCATCATAAGACCTCCTTCCACATGTTATCTTCTGATTGGGGGCACTATATTCCTTGGAGATCTTGTCTTGTCCATCCCCCCTTGTCATTGGTATCTAGCTCTAGGCTATCCTCATGCAACCCAATGTCATCTCTTTATATACACCATAATCCTAGCTATCTACCATCCTATCCAGCCATCTCATCCTGCTCCTCTAGCTATCCTTGGTCACAAAATCTCTCATCATCATTGGATGCATCCTGCCAAATCCATATCTTTTGCTATCACCCCACCCTTAGCTTTCGCATCTTGCACAACATCGAACCATCCCGCTATCCTATCATCCTGAGCTTTTGCCTGCTTGTAACTATCTTGGTCAGCTTTAGCTTGTAAATATCTTGGTCCATCAGCTTGTACATCCTCTTTAGCTTAGTACCATTGTATCTATCCAGCTTTGGGGTCAGTTCGTCCTTGATCAGCATCTTGTACACACCGGACATCTTGGTTAGCTATTCCAACGCATCCTTTAGCTAGATTTCCTATCACCAAAGTGTTATCTTTCTTAGTTCAGCTTGCCAGACGCATCACTCATCCAAATCCACCAGCTTCGGTGCTCTCCGATAGGTCCTTGCAGGATATGGCTTTCCTCATGTCTGATCTTGGTCTGTTAGTACCTTGTCCTACCCATCTCGTTGGCAAATGGTTCTCTTTTGGATTTTCGCTTTCTTTTGATTTGGACTCTTCCCTTTTGGGTCTTGAAGTATCTTTTCCAAGCAATCTCCTTGTTCCCTCCTCAAGGTTGCCACGATCTTCCATATCATGGTATGCTGCGAATGGGGCAATTAGAGCGTAAGGTATTGATCAAGTCTTTCGTTTGTTTTTCTTTTCTGCTTGTGGGTTCTCCAGTGTCGTTTCCACGCTGCTTCCTCTAGGATTCATGTGTGATGCTGGGGCAATCCTTGTGTGTTTGTTTTGGGTTAGTTTGTTAGTCCTCTGGACGGTTTGTGAAAAGGCCTTGATGTTCTCGATAACCTTGGCAATTAACCAATAGTCCTATAGCAAATCTAGTGCTCAACTACATGGTGGTACTTCTCTTTGAAGTATCCCCCCGCTCAAAAAGCTTCAATGGTTTTCCTTCATCTCCATTATCCCCCATCCATATCTAGCATCCGTCTCTCCTACCCCAGCTGATGCATCAGTATCTCTTTGAATCACTCATCACTCTTAGCTTTAGGGATCCACAATCCTAGTCTTAGGGATCCACCAATCCAAATCAACCCACCAAGCCTCATCTTTCGAGATCCACAATCCTAGTCCTAGGGATCTCCGAAACCCATCTTCCGCCAATCTAACTCTTTGAAATCCTGTTGCATCAGCTTTATAATCCCCTCATCCATCTCCCTATCCTGGATTCTTTTTTATAGCGCTTCGCTCCTTCATCCTCTGCAATCCCTGAGATCTTAAGCTTGCTTCCTCTTGTGCCTCTGATTCTCCCTTTATCATTCTCCCATAGTAAGAGTTTGAGCTAACTAAACCTCTTCTCTTAATCCAATTTGAGTCTCCTTGCTCATCCCGGATTCTTGTATTTTTCAAGAAGCCACCAAGCCTCGCTTTCTCTCCCCGCTGCCTTCTTGAGGGGGCATCTCATAGTCCATTCTCTCCTCTTCTGCTCTAGCCTTGGGCATCTTATTTTCTTATCTTTGATGTCATGCCACTTGCGGCATCACATCAAAGAGGGGCAAAATGTAGACACCTAAAAATCCTTTAGAAAATAAAATATTTTTATTTTCTGAAAAATTCCTGATGACATCATCATTTATTAATTAATTAATTATTTAATTAATTAATTTATTTTTATGCCATTAAATCCCTTTATCTTAATTAAAAATATTTAATTAAGAAATCCCTCCCAAAAATGTTTAAATCTTATTTAAACATTATTTCCTTATTTATTAATTATTTAATTAATAAATTGACCAAAAATCCTAAAATAAATAAAAAATTTATTTTTTTCTCAAAAGTTGGCCAATTTCCTTAAGACCACTAACCTCTTCCAAAATCTTCTAATCCTTCTTTAATTTTAACTAAAGGCTAATCCCATCATTTCCTACCCCTAATTCCAACTCAAAATATTTAATTAAGATTAAATATTAATCCTCATGTTTATTAAAAAAGTTTTAATAAATATCTCCTCAACCCAAACCCTTGAAATAAATAAAACTTTATTTATTTCCTAAAAATCTAATTTATCCTCATCCTAAGAAGTTCTAGACTCTTCTAGAAAGTCTTCATCCTCATCTTAGGAAATTCTAGACTATTCTAGAAAGTCTTTATCCTCATCCAAAGTCTAGACTCTTCTAGAAGATGTCTTTAAACCTAATCCTAATCCCCTCCTAACCTTGTCACATTCCCTAAACATGGGTTAAGAATTACTAACCCAAGCCAAAGTTAACAAATATCTCCTCCTTCACCCACCCTCATTAAATGCCATCCACTTGCCTATCCCTAAGCTAATCCTAAACCATCCTAATCCATCCTCTAATCATTTGCACAATCCTAAGCAAGCTTAAAACCCTCATAATCAAGCCCAAGTCGAAATTGCTCTCATCTCCCTCAAAATATCTCAACCATAAAACTTTATGGAGTCCACTAGGTCATAAATGACTCTTACAAGCCCTTTTATTGCTCTTACAAGTCATTATAAGGGTCTTTATGAAGATTTTATCCCTTGAGCCTCCTTTGTTGACTCATCCTTCCCCTTTCCTCCATCCTCTCACCATGTGACATGTGTCACTCCTTGATTGGCTATAAGGAAGCACAATCCATGTGCTCTCTTCTCATGCAATTTGAGCCCTCCATAAGCTTTTTCCCATCCTTGCATCTTAGCTCTCAAACCCTCAAGCCTCTTGCCTATAAATTGGATCCTTCCCCTTTGCAAAATAACACAATCCATGAAGTAAAGTTATAATGCTATTTTGAGAGCCAAATCCTTACTAAAGCCATCTATCCACACCAAAAATCTACAATCATCCATTGAAGCCCTTTTTGAAGAATAAAGCTTGAGCATACATCCTATCTATTTAGACAAAGCTACTCAACAACAGAGCTTCTTATTGAGAGAGCCCATTAATGGCTCATATTCTCAATTAAGAGCTCATCTTAGTCTATCTTGAATTTTATGAATTTTGTTTAGTTTGTAGAAGCTTTATTTAAATTTGGTTTCTATTAGCATACTAACATTTTCTCATATACAATCACAAGTGAAAAGTATCTGTAGAGAAACTTGTCTAGTTCAATGCAAAAAACAAGTTATGATAAGCATAGCCTCCAAACCAGCAAGCATCAACTAAGGAAAAACTTGCTAGCAAAACACAAATTGACAAATTATCCATCAACAAAAGTGACAAAAATAAGATGATGGTAACATCAACCAGAAGGGGTGCTCGTTGAAGTAGCTAGTAGGGTAAGCACATTTGATATCTCCTTCACCTTCCAGTTTCTTATAGCTCATAGCTACAACTATCTTAAGACCACCATCATCACTAAAAATTTTGCATGATTGTTCAATTTTGGAATTCTAGAAAAATGTTCCACTTCAAAGAAAGAGGTCTGAAGGGTAGTGCACTGTTAAGTTTTATGCTTTATACAAATGGAGATGATACTTACATTGAAAGAATATATGGAAGTGGAAACATATTCATTTAGTACATGTATAAAAATATATTTTAAAACTCTTAGTTCTAAATTAGAAAATAAATATTAACTAAGGTAGGAAAATGTACTAAGATTAGTGCAGTACTATCAGCCATTCCTACCTACCCGCTTTCCTGCCTCCCTCTTTCTAAGCAGAATCTTAAGAAATTTGAAACTAAGATGAGAAATTTTCTATGGAATGATAGGGATGGAGATAATAAGTGGGCTCTCATCAAGTGGAAGCATATCTGTAAACCTAAAGAATTAGGGGGATTAGGGGTCAAAAACCTTCAATGGCAAAATGAAGCTTTAGGAGTGAAACTTATTTGGCGTCTCTACAATGAACATAACCGTAAATGGGCTAAGATACTCTATAATAAATATCTCATCGCAGAGGATCAACTTTCAATTTTTAGAATTATTTCTCCTCCCAAAGGATCAGAATGTTGGAACTTCATGATAAAATGTCGTAGTCTGATTTGTAAATTTCTAACTTGGGATGTAGGCTCGGGTGACGAAGCCCTATTTTGGGAGGATTCCTGGGATGGTAATCCACCTCTCTCTCTCCATCTCAATAACCCGACCCTCAAAAAAAATTAACGACCCTTTGGGGCAATAAAGTTAAAGACTACAAGATTCTGTCAAATGTAGAAGGTTCACCAAAATGGTCTTGGAAATCACTCAAAGGACTAGGTTTTGAAAAAGAGATAACTGAAAGCTTTGATAAGCTGTTGGAAGGTAGAAAAATTAAAAAAACTAACAAAGAGGATACTCTAATTTGGGTGGATTCCAATGATGGGCAATATATGGTCAGTAATGGCTATAGGGCTATTGTCAAAGCTCACCAAACAGAGTTTGTGGATATCCCATCACAACGATGTTGGGATTCTTCTTGTCTCCCAAAAGCTGGCTTCTATCTTTGGCTAGCTATTCAAAAGAGGATCCTAAGTATGGATAGACTATAAATTCTTGGTTTTCAGGGTCCCTTTAGGTGTACCCTTTGCCATTGCAATATTGAACATGTTGATCATCTTTTGGTTAACTATTCCTACTCTCAAAGTTGTTGGGAATGGCTCAGGTGGATGTTGGGCTGGTCTACACCTTTTCCAAATTCATTGGTTGATCTGCTCTTTGGCTGGCCTACAGAAATAGTAAAGGGTGTCTATAGTAAGCTGTGGAACATCTCCCCTTCTATCATTATTTGGGAAATCTGGAAAGAAAGGAATCGACGTATTTTCCAGAGCTTGGAACTCAAACCGGTAGAGCTCATGGTCAAAATTGAAGATAGTATTGTAGAATTGGTCAACTCACACTTAAGTAAATCAAGGTTAGAGGAAGGTTCTTTTTCAAATTGGTATGGCCTTATGAAGAAGTGCTGGTCTAACTTGATTAACCCCCCTCTTATCTATATGAAGAAAAGTATAGAGGCTAGGAAAATCTGCAAATGGGAGCCATCGCCAATTGGATGGGTCAAACTGAATTTTGATGGAGCTGCACGCGGTAACCTGGGTATAGCTGGTATTGGTTGTATTATAAACAATGAGGTAGGATCTTAGATAGCTAAAAAAGTGATGTCTATCCAATCCACCTCTAATAACATAGTAGAACTGGAGGCTCTTCATCAAAGGATTCAGTTATGCCTTAAGCTCAATTTATCCAAAGTTATCATTGAAGGAGACTCTCAAATTATCTTAAACGTTGTTAGAAAAAGATCCACCCCCAACTGGGTCCTTAATTCACCTTTAGAAGAAATTCTCTCCCTATTGGATAAGTTGGAAGAGTATAGGATCTGTCACATATACAGGGAAGGTAATTCACTGGTAGATCAGCTAGCAAATTTAGGAGCAGATGGAGTCAACTCTCTCCTCATTAATAAAAATACTCTAATTCACTTTAATATTTAACTAACTTGAGTGTATCTTTTTAGTCTATATAGTTTAATTATTTCTTCCAGTAGGATATAGTTTTCGTCTTATTTAGTGACATCACTAAAGAAGTAGTTCAGTCATCTTCGTCTTTTTTATAATTTCTTGGTAGATCTTTTTGAGAAATCTCGAGTGTGTGAAGTATATAGTCTATATGATTTAGGTACCCTTCTCATCATTATTGCGTAAACCATAGTTTGTAGGAAGATTGCAATCTCATTTAATGATTTCCCTCTTAGGTGATATTCTGTACCTTAAGTACTTAGCATAGGCTAGCTTTGGAAATTTCATTTAGGTATTTCTTGAGATTGTATCTCTCATGTTTGCGTCTAGAAGTTTCCCCTCGGTATCTATAGGAGAGCTCGTCTGAGATATCCATCCCCAATTTTCCGGTTTAAACATGGAATCTAACATTTACGTGTTCTACGCCTATGAAAGTTGAACTATGGCATTTTGGGGATCGGTGAAACCAAAAAGGTGGAACCGTATTTTATATCCGGTGGACGACATGATGCATTTTGCTATCTGCAGAGCTTTGGGAGAGGGAGTGTTTGATTACCAATATACCTGGAGGACCAATAGTGACATCATCAGGTCCTTTATCGGATGTTTGGTAAGAGCTAAAGTAGCGGCGAATGACATTGTCAGGCTCTGTCGTGATCTTTTTGTCCCGTCATGGAGAAAGGGTCTGGAAAAAGCCGTGTTTAGCATCGATGAAAAATGGAGGATTCCCCTCCCTAAAAGGTATACGAGTCTTCCTTTAGGGCATCTGGACTTAATCACCACTCCTCACCGTCAGTCCTTGACCATCCGAGATAACCTAGCCTTCTATAGAGAATGGCCCAAAATGGAGGCCAGTCTGCATTTTCTCCTTCGTTGACGAGGGATTATTATAGAAGAAAACAAAGAATGGCTCCTCAACTACCTTCACCACTTCAACGCCTACATCAAGCCAAGGGTGTCTTTCAACAATCTGGATGATCTAGTATTCAGTACCCCAAATGCAGAGAAATCAAGCAGGGTGAAACACGACTATGTATTTCCTCCCAATTATCGAGTGGAGCATCCAAATGACATGGCGGATGTGATTAATGTTTTTTGGAAGGAAGGAAAGGGCTCGGCTAGTTAGATACTAGCTTTTCTGGTTAGATTTAGCCCTATAGAGATCTTTAGTGTGTATTATGGTAGCGATTTTGTTATTACGCTTAATATAGCTAAGATGCTTGTCCTTCAGTTTTTAGCAGAAATGTATGGTCTGTAAATCAGTGTGATACATATAAATGTGGGGTCTGTAAATTGGTGATAAGCACTCTGCTGTAAATTGGTGTGTTAACACTTTATGAAATATATTATATAAGGATATTTGGATGAGCTTTTGTGTATTTCTTGATCTTGGATGCTTTTAGGATCCTATCTAAATTGAGATGGATTTAATCCCTTACTTCGGATTAGGCTTGTGATACATGTGAACACTGGGCAGTGCAAGGCCCAATTTACTCTATTTTAATTTAGTTAGTAGCTTTCTTAGCTGTATATGCGATATCTCTAAGGTACGAATAAATCTTATGAAATTTGCAGAAATTAAAAACTTCGAGCTTTAATAAATGCTTAATTTTTGCTTTAGATTAAGCTATAGTTTGTGGTAATTCTCATGAGGATATCATTAATCAGATGGTGATTTCAATTTAGAAATTATATAGATCTGGTACTTGGTAATCATCTAGCTTTCTCGAAACTGCTTATCGACTTTCATCCTTAGGAAATTCTTTGAGTGTATGCATACTGGGTGAAGTATCATTGTTTGGGATTCTATGTAATTCAGAATATAGTAGTAGATCTTCAATGAAGATTAGACTCTATTTCCCAAATTGAGACTAATTATTTAAAGTCAGTCAGATTTGCTTGACTGATCTGTTTGATAGCCCCCATTTTTTTCCTTTTGGTCACTGGTTCTATCTCCATTAATGATTGGTACGCATGTAGCCTTTTGATATGGGTTCTTTAAATCTATAAATCTTTTAGTAAGCCTCCTCTATCAGTTATAGCTGGGCGATCTCATAGAAGAGGCTCATCTTCACTAAATTTGGTTAAGTTATGATTTTTAATTGTAATGAATTTTAGAAGTGCAATCATGGCTCTTGACTCCATTTTTTAATCTTTATTTATGATGTGGTATTTTGTCTCATATTGTTGGTTATTATGAATACATTCAGATTTTAGCATAGTGGTCTTCTAGCAGAGTTGCCTGCTATTCCCTCTCTAGTAGATTAGCTCACTGTCCATTTTTGGTCTCTGTTTCTTTCCTTCTTTAAACTTCTTTTTTAGTTAGGTTAGTGTTTTATGATTAGCTCTTTATCTTGATGGGTTTCTATGTGTCTTGCTCTCTTTCTCATAAGCTACTAACCCTTTGTTTGAGTGTTTAGCATAAAAAATGGTTGGACGCAGGAAGAAAGAATTGAGAGATTATAATCTATCCCTTGTTCGCTATCCTAGCATCACTCGACAGAGACTATGGATTTTTTTAAGTTGTAAATTATCATGGGTATTCCCCAGATTATATGTAAAAATTAGGTAAATAATTTCACTGGGGTATGCCCCTTTTAAATTTGTAATAATATAGGACATTTCATCCCAGGCAAGACTGGAGGTTTTCTTCTCTGTTCTTTCCTACTAGTGCCCGTTTGAACGGAGATATGTTTTGTAATTTTTTTTAAATTAATAATATAGATCAAAGCCTTGGCCGTTTACCGAAAAAAAAAAGAAAAAGAAAAAAACAAAATAAATATTAGAAAATAAATATTAATTAGTTCTACCTTATGTAAGTGTTAAACTAATAAAATTTAGTTCTACAAAGAGTCTACCAATGTGTGTAGAACTCTTTATACTTAATTGCATATAATAGATTATATTTTCTTTTAATTTTCATAAAATACATGTTGAATAGATAAATATATTTTAGGGACTTTATGTGTTTTAATAGTGTATGCTCTAAAAAAAATATATAACTTAGCTAGACAAGGGGCTTTATTTTTTGTATATAACTGTTACTCATTTGTCTAATGACACAAAACAATTAAATTAATATTTTTTTCCTATGTAATGTGTGAGTTTCAAATCAATCATAACAGATTTGAATTTCATTAAATGTCACAATATCAAATCATTTCGAATTATAAAATTTTATATTAGAAATCATACATTGTAAATGATGTTAGTGGTTTTCTTCTTTAGATTTAACATTTATTTTGGTTTTTAAGGTTATGGCTAATGCTTGATAACCTATCCAAATAATAGATCTCTCAAGTAGATATCTTCAATACAATCAAAAAGTGGCACCTACTATTGTGGGATCACCCAATGACTCGCACATATAACAACCTCACACCAAATGAATAGATTGAGTTTGACCAAGCAATACATTTGTTTGCTAGAAATGTAAAAGTATCACCACAACAAAAAAATGTTAAAAGAACCAAATGTCTAAATTGCACTTTGTACTACAATAAATTTATATTGTAGGCTTGAGTAATCTGTTGATGATGACCAACGATCCAGAGAGGTTTTATTATGTGAACTTTAACATGTTATCTTTACAACAAACCTTTGTATCACAACTAGTCTTGTTAATGTATCTAAATTTCCTTAGTTGCCTTCATATGTTAAAGTAGAGCTCAATAGCTACAATGGTCCACATTGAGATCCTAGATACCCAAAAACTTTTCCAATCCAACCCATATCTTGAGGAAATCATACACAATTGCCTCTCACCATAGACTGGGCTATCACTATACACAAATCAGAAGGCCTTACCCTAGATAGAGCTACAATTTATATAGGTAGAACTAAAAGACAAGGCATCACCTTCACAACAATCTCTAGAGTCAAATCCATCCAGCTTCATATAAATCCGTACTTCTGTTTTGAACACTTTTTAAAGATGCAATAAAAAACCCATTCACTATTATTAGAAAGAAAGAAGAAGCATGTATGTACTTGATCTCTCCTACCAACCACATCTATGAAGCTACCTCTACAAAAAAAAAGGTAATGCTTGACATTCTAATACTATTCCTATTTCATTTATTACATTCTTTTTTCGCTTGCTAAGTAACCCATTACTCTTTTCTATAGATTGACATTTGTTGAATTCAAAAACATGTTCACTCAAAAAAAAAGTAGACAAGTTCAAGTATGTTAAGTGACCTTTTCGATTGTTTTAAACCCTAGTTCTAGATTTTAAACCATTTACTCATATGCACTTCTTATCAACTAACACGATTTTCCTTTTACTTGTAGGTTTGTTCTTGTTGAACATGAATAAGACTCAAATTATGTTTATATTTATACACAAAAGAATATATTTAAAAACTTGTACAATTCAAACCAACTCTTTAATTGGAATGTCATACAGTAAGTAAAATTTTGAAGTTGTACAATTTTGTAACCTCCAAAGAGGGTACTAGTGTGTCTATGACTGAATTCTATATAACAACTCAATTTTATGCTATCAATTTTAAATACTTCCTTTAATTTTATGTCTCTCTAATTTTGATTTTATAGAAAAAAATCTATCGGCGTGCCCCTTGCACCTCTTTCTGGTGCAAGTGCTAGTATTTCTTTTTATAACAAAATCAAACAATTGTAGAACTATCCTGCTTTGCAGCCTTGTTCCCATAGCCATCCCTTTCTATTTTTGCTCTTTCAACCATAGATTTAATAAATTTTAGTTTTCTACCCCATATGAAATCGAAATTATATTTGCTTTAATACACGAGATGAGAAAATACCGAAGAAGATGTTTTAGGGTTTTGTTATCCTCTACTTCAATATTGAGATGGTGAAAGCAGGCTTGGAATTTGACGGTTGCCCCTGCCTATCATATGATTTTTTAATGACTGCTAAATTTTTTTCTTACCTTTCATTTTACGTTTTAAAGAAAAAATCGATTGTCAATTTTTTGAGTTTTAAGATAATTTAAAAGATCATTTTAAATTTAAATATTTTATAAATAAGAATAATAAATATTAATCAATAATATGTGCAAAATTATTAATGAATAACTTAAAATTAGTAATTAGTAATATATATAAAAATTTCAAATAAAAGAAGTTTCTAAATTATAAATATAAAAATAAATAAAAATAAGTTTTTAAAATTCATTATATTCTTATTTCAACAAAGATTCTGAATTAATATAAATATACAATCATCAAAATAGAAACATATATAAAATAAAATAATACATATTTATCATGCATATATATTATACATATTATAAAATCACATTTTTGTATATTATTAAATAAAATGCTAAGTTGTTTATAACAAGTATTGACGGTTTACTAATAAATTTATGTCATATTGACGATTCTCTAAAATTTTAGCGTATTAATTTATACGGTCATACAAATTTTCAGCCTATTATATACAGTTAAAAAGTGCAAAAACGGCCAATACGGCCATCAAATTCCAGACCAGGGTGAAAGAAGGTACTCTATTTTTATCCCATATGAAAAATGTCTATGGCTTAATAATGTGGTGTGGTTATGTCATTATAATCGGAATTATATTTGCTCTAATACACGAGATGAGAAAATACTGAAGAAGAGTTTTTAGGGTTTTGTTCTGCTCTGCTTTAATATTGACATGCAGAAAGTACTCTGTTTTTGATTCCTTCCAACAGTGATTTTTTTTCGGGTCTGCTCTTTCTACCAATGAAGATGGTGGCAATGCAGGACTTCAAATGGATTTGCCCCCTCTTTAAGCAGGTAATTTCTCCTCGTCATTCTTCTTCTTCAAAATTATTCTGCCAATCCTTCACAACTCAAGATCCACACAAACAGGAGAAGCACCCTCCTCACATCACCCACAAATTTAATGTTTTCCAGTTCAATCAATCCATTGATACCCTCTGTAAATCGGGAAACACAAACAAGGCCTGGGATCTTTTACATTCAGCCATATCTCAGCGCCTCCCTCTCAATGTCGTATCCTTCAACACGCTTTTAGGTAGCCTTGGGAAATTGGGCGATCACCGTAGAATCAAATCTCTTCTTGTTGAAATGAAAGAAATGGACATAAATCCAGATGTTGTCACTTATAACGCTCTTATAAAGGGTTTGTGTAGATGGGGACGAATTAAGGAAGCACTTGGGGTTTTCCACGAAATGAGGCACCTTCATTGTGTTCCGAATATTGTTACATACAGCACCGTAATTGATGCGATTTGCAAAATAGGTAGGGTAGACGAGGCTCTTGTTCTGTTTGCTGGGATGATACAAGAAGGCATATCTCCGAATATTATTTCGTGTAGTAGTCTAGTTAATGGTCTCTGCAAGGTGGGAAGGGAAAATGAAGCTCTAAGGTTAGTATCTAAAATGAAACATAGTGACTGCCTTCCAAATATTGTTACATATAACACTCTCATAAAGGGTTTCTGTAAATGGGAACGAATTGAGGAAGCTCTTGGGATTTTGCAGGAAATGAAGCACCTTCATTGTGTTCCGGATATTGTTACATACAGCACCATAATTGATGCGATCTGCATAATAGGTAGGGTAGATGAGGCCCTTGTTTTATTTGCTGGGATGATACAAGAAGGCATATCTCCTGATGTTATTTCGTGCAGTAGTCTAGTTAATGGTCTCTGCAAAGTGGGGAGGGAAAATGAAGCTCTAAGGTTAGTATCTAAAATGAAACATAGTGACTGCCTTCCAAATATTGTTACATATACCACACTGATCAATGGTCTTTCTAAAGTAGACAGAGTAGATGAAGCTTTAGAATTATTAGCAAAAGTTATAGAAGATAAGCACTTTCCTACTACCTATACTTATGGTACCCTCATAGGTGGCTTCTGCAAAGCTGGAAGAATAGACGAAGCGTGCAATCTGTTTGTCAAAATGATGGATTTTGGTCCTATGCCTAATACAGTGACTTTTAATGCAATTATTAATGGACTATGCAAAGATGGCATGATGCATAAGGCTTGGGATTTCTTCCATGATATGTCCACGAAGGGTTTGCAACCAGATGTGATTACTTATAATACTTTGATACGCGGCCTGTGTGAATTGCATGAGGTG
This sequence comes from Cupressus sempervirens, assembly GCA_028749045.1. Classification (NCBI taxonomy): domain Eukaryota; kingdom Viridiplantae; phylum Streptophyta; class Pinopsida; order Cupressales; family Cupressaceae; genus Cupressus; species Cupressus sempervirens. Next base: position 678,381,251 of record CM053787.1, on the reverse strand, counting down.
GAAAAGGCTCAAAACTTAGTCAAAGAGATGCGAAGGAAAGGGTACTCCCCAGATGTTGTTACCTACAACATTCTGATTGATGGTTTATGTCAGTGTGATAGAGAAAAGGAAGTGCTTGCCATTTTTTCTGAGATGCAGAGCAATGGATATTGCCTTGATGCAATTACATATACCACATTAATAAGTGCATTCTGTAGATTGGGAGACATGAACATGGTAGGAAAGTTGAGGCGATGGCAGCAAGGGATTTGAAACCTGATGAAGTGACATAGACCAAAGCCATTGATGGTCTGTGTAAGGCAGGATATTTTTCTAGAGCACATTTGCTTATGGATAAAATGCTAGATGAAGGCTTGTCTCCCAATGCAGCCACTTATAGGTGTCAGATGGATGCCCATTGTTAAAAATGGTGAAATAGATAAGTCAGAAGGATTTTTAAGAAATGAAAGTGGTAGGTATTGCCCTGAATTGTAGCCTATACCAAATTGAATTCCACTTTTTGCAAGGAAAACAAACTTGGCATGGCTTTGTCAGCGCTAAATGATAAGAGGAGAAAGGATTGCAAAAGACATGATCTTTAAAAAATGTTTTGGATTATGGATCAAATGAAAAAAGAAAGTTGTGCTCTAATTGATGCAACTGTCTGAAAACTTGCCCGGCTGATTAAAGAAGTCAAACGAAAAAGTTAATAAACTTTGTAAATGATGGTTCTATTATTATTTATAGGGCACCATAGCGCTCATGGCTGGACAATGAGTGCCAGCCATATTAAAATTGTTCTTGGATATTTATTCTTCCAACTATAAAAATTGATATTTATGTATCCATTTCGGTTTTTAATTATGTATAGTATAGTTTTTTTGTGCAAAGAATATATCAATAATAAGTAATTTTAGAATTGTACTTCAAAATTTAAAATATATGTGATAAGAACCTGCATGTGTTATTTGTTTATTAAACTTTTCTTTTGAGATTGTTGCCTGTTGTAATCACAATTCTGCAGATTAAAATGACTTCACCTTACCCTATCCCTAGCCCTAGCCCTACCCTACCCTATCCCTAGCCCTATCTTAACCCAACTTCACCTTACCTTACCTTCAAATTATAGGGCTAGGGCCCCCTGCATCCAGATTATTGTAGGGGGCAGGGGCCCTTAGAACAGTAGGGTGCTGGCATTAATAATAGTTGGGGCATGCAGACGCACCACCCTTCTATACTATCCATGTCGTAACCACTAGAACTCTGCACCAGCAACTGCTAGCAGGTTGATGCCCAACTTAGTTCTCCTCCACACCCCGTTGGGCCCTACTATTATAATGGGCGCAAGTTTTCCATATATCCATTAGTCAACCAAGAACTATTGGTAGTAGTGAGCCAGATTCCCTATTGCCATTCCATTTTGAATAGATTTAGGAATTTTATCCCATATATCCACAAAAGACATACCAAAAAGACCTAATTTTTTTTATAAAAATCATAACTATTCATTGAGAAATGTATTTGACTGCAATTTTTCAATAGCAATAAGTTACTGGGTCTGTTTACAAAAGCAAATAATTCAAAACTAAGCCTATAGCAATAAGTTACTGGGTCTGGCTACAAAAGCAAATAATTCAAAACTAAGCCTAAGGCCATTTGTCTTGTTGCTGCTGACAAACAACCTTTTGCTGTTGATGTTTTTGCTTCTGATATAACAAAACAGCTCTGATGAGGTGCCTGAAGGAAAACTCAGGCCACAGTAGGAAAACAAATGAAGTCTGCCAGAGGAAAAAATTGCTAAGCCTTTTTTCCCCAGAAGTCCTGGTCAAAAGCTCTGCCTCTGGGAAATTTGATTTATACAGATGCCTTTGAATGACCTCTGCAAATTCAAGAACCAAACCTTTCAAGTCAGGGTAGAAAAATGCAGTTATGACTTTGATGAGGTTTCGGTGCCGAATCCTCTGTCTTAAAACTCTTATCAGCTTCCTCACTTCACAAATTAAGAGCTTTGATATCAACCACCTTACCATCCCTTAGAATTCCTTAATAGACAGATCCAAAGTTGCCCGGTCCAAGGAAATTTGACTCGTGAAATCCAGTTATTACAATGACAAGATCCTGATAAGAAAACTTTCGATAGCCGAGCCTTTCGAAAAATACAGCTTGAGGGGCGGACTAGCTGCTTTGAAATTTTATGCCTCCATAGAACTCCTATAATGACGAAGTATAATACAGATGCAATAGTTCCAACAACTGGCAAGACTATTTTTTTTAGCAGGGAATGCTTTCCTTAGTGGTTGATTTGCACATGGAGGCAATGAATAATGTTTTGGCAAGAAACTAAAATGGAGTTGCCTGTGAAGTTGCAAAACATGCTTCCAAGCATTGTATGACACATCAAGGGTCCCAGTGCCTAATTGGTTGGTATATAATGTAGGAATTCGTCTTCATTAGCACAACATGATTCCTAGACTGGTAAAAGGACCTGCACACAGTATTGTGCACTGATGTTTTAAGTGCTAAGGCTGGCACTTACCTCCAAACGGCAACAACCCACACTAGAAATAGTCAATTATTATTGGCATCAATATTTACTAGCCAATTGGACCTTGGCTCCGAAACATCTGACATAAATGTCAAAAATTCTCTCACAGTTAGAAATGAAAGAAAATAAGATCTTTCTAATATACTCAATCACATTAAAACCTCACAAATAGATATTGATATTCTAACTTCATTCATCATAAGATTTTATTTAACACAAAAAATGCTGGTAGATACAAATTGAATCTAAAACATGAATGCCTAGTTGCCCCAGGATTGGTTGAATTTAATTGTAAACCCCATAAATTAGTAAAATTCAAACATCAAACATCACAATCATGAAGATGTGAAATTAGAAGTAAATCACTTACAACTTACATATAATTCAAACATTACAATATGGTGATACCAATCAGGAGAGGTGAACACAGAAAATAAAACTGAAAACTGAAATTTGAACAGAGTTTCTTGTCTCTTAATGGTTGAATTCTGTGTAAAAAGAGGAGCAAAATTATGGGCGCAGGGCAAATTGGAAACTCTCCTGTCATCAACATTTGGATTCTAGATTTCTTTTGATATTTTGGATACAGTCGATTGCATTGTGGAAAATGTCTTTAGATTTTAAGTGGCTTGCGAGAAAGATCTAATTATTTAGTGTTGTGTTTCTGGATATTTTAAATGCATTTTCACAGTAGTATACATGAACTTCTTATCGTAGTTGGAGCAGGAAAACCGGATATATTTTATTTTGTATTTTTGTATTTGTAGATCTGTATTGATTAAATCGAACTCTTATGGAACGAAAATTGTATAAATTATATATCATTAGTTGCGATATAACCATATGTTTCTCTAAATTATATCTCCTTCACAAATCAATTGTCAAAACAATTCTTTTACTTTTAAAATCTAAATTGTAATTGGAGATGGTCCACACAAAAAAAAAAAAAAAAAAAAAAAGTGTAGTCCCTCTCGAGAAAAATAAATCACAAACTCTAAAAATTTGCTCGGCACAAGAAGGTGCCGATTGACAGGTTGCATGGCACGCAATGGATGTCAAGTGATAGTTAGTAGGTGCCGAGTGAACTTGGCACAAGAAGGAAATGTGGAACTTGGCTCAGTGGTTACCAAGTGAACTCGGTAGGAACAACAAAAGAGGGAACTTGGTCGAAGAGTAAACCAAGTGAGTTGTTTAACAAATTTACAGTCTGAGCATTTCTGCCATTAAAACATGGAGGGGATAACTACAAAAACTTGCAAGTATGAATATCTTAAATGCAAAACATGTAATGTCAAATAGAAGAGAGACAACAATGAGCCAAGTATGCTTGCTTGTTATTCAACTAGGTTAAAACTATTACAAAATTTGGGAGCATTTGGCTTCCATCAAAAAACCCTAAAAAACTTCAAAGTGATAAAACTTAAACTTCAAACTTACAGCACTAATGGCTGCATACAACAATGCCTGCAGCAATCATTGCTTCACAAGACAACTGTATGAACTTATAGAATAACAAAAAGATTCAACACGTGTTATTGCAAACACAGAAACCGAAACTTCCTTTCTGTTTTGAACATTTTGCACTTTCTTCCTTTGCTCTGATCTGTTGATCTACTTCCTTTCTGCTCTGTGCTTTGCTCTGCTAGCTTACGAATGAATGAGCACATTTTCCTTTTTAACTATCTCAAAAACTTTCCCTCTCATTTTTGGATTTGAACTTGCCTACCCACATTCAATGTTTCATTACTTCAAGTTGTCAGAGTAGTAGGTGGGCATTTGGCTCAAGGGGCAATTGGTCACGCATGAGATATTTCAACACTTCTTGCCATTCACATACAATAATTGGGCTTTCAAGTTGATTATGGAATAATTTGACATATCCTCTTAACTACCATAGATATTTTTCAATTCTTAGCCAACGGGGTAGGAATGCACACAATGTATTAATTTTACAAGGAAAACAACTGACCAATGTTAAATTGATTGCAAGATGATCAAACTTTGTTTTTTCTCACACAAATATATTTAAGGAGAATGAATTCATATGGTGTGTGATTGGTAAAATTTTAGTCTAAATATTAGAAATATAAAAGATAAAAATGTATTTAAAAAAGAATGAATTCATATAATGTGGAAAAAGTAAGAATTAGTTAAGAATTAAAAATTAAATTTAATAAGGAAAACAAGGGATCAATGTTAAATTAATTGCAAGATGATCAAACCTTTTTTTTTCTCACGCAAAATATATTTAAGGATATATTTTTTATTTAAATACTTTTAGATCTATTTTATTAAAAGGGACTTTTATGGAATAAAAATTGTATTTGGAGCAAGAATACAAGGTATATTTTTTGTTTTTGTATTTTTAGATCTCATTATTGTAGTTGAGCTAGGAAATCTAGATTTATTTTTATTTTTGTTAAGATACGACAGCTTCGGCCAAAATTCAAGGATATACTAGCATGACAATTGTATGCACATGTGTGTGCATGTATGTATTCCAATTCACCATGTGATCTAAAATACTTGGATACACACACATATGCATAGACATTAAACTTATCTTGCCGAGATCATCCTTGTATTGAATCGATATTATCATTAGCAAACTAAGCATGAAAATCTAAGCAATCAAATTATATCGATCTCTTGGATCAGGCAGTAAATCCCCGATCAAGATCGATTGCATGACAAGCATATGGGACCAAGTTACAATCCTCTATATGCATATCAGAGGCTTTAATGTTGAAATTGCCTTAGCAAATAATCACCCCTGATAACCTTAGGGTCTCTTGATAATTTGTTTGATGATTAATCAAACCCAATAACCTTTGGGATTGTTAGCTAGTTAAGTTTATGCCTCTGTGTCTCTTCAAAGGGACACATAGTTGAACAGTCACAATTGTCCTTGATATGTCTCTTCGTTGTAATATATAAGATGACCAATCACAAGAGATAGATCATTGAAATTTAGAATGATTATATCTCTTCAAATGGAGACTACAATAGAGTGATCAAATTGCATTCAGACATAACATTACGTTTTTAGAATTGACTTAATTCACATCCTTTACACTTGTTAAGGAATTTAGGATATGAGATAGAGTTTTAGTTCTATTTATGATTCAGTTATCAAAGATTCACTATAATGAAGTACTAATGAATTCTACCAATATGTAATTATATTTTTGCAAGAATGTATATGTAATGTTTATATTTCTCTGAAATTCCACTCTGTAATAATACTAACAATTTTCAATTAATATGGTTGTGGATTAGGAGATAATTTTTGATGATTGTAGATGCAATAGATAGTAATATTTCTTTGTGATTGATATGTTCTCCATTGCATTTGAATTGCTATACATATAAGGTTGAATATTCATGTCACGATAGAGACATGTCTCTTTGGGACATGACATGGTTCATAACAAATCACAATTAACACAAAGTTTGTTAATGCCCGAACCTAAACAAGGTGATATTAAATATAGGCCTGCTAACATTAACTTCAATGCTCATATTTGATACAAGCTCGATAATATTCTAGACGATCATGGTCACACAAATTTGTTGTTGATCTGGGCAATACAATGGATGCCATTTGATGACATTATTGTCATGTATCAATGCTCGATGTATGAGAAAATAATCATAGTACACACACAACACACACACACACACATACGGTGTTAAGAGTTACTATTGTACATGTGCATTATTTTATGGAAGGTGACACTTAATCTCAATAGTTACATTTATATCTTAGTCATACCAAGTTTACCTTTGAAATATTCAACTTTTGATTTTGTAAGAGGTTTGGTAAATATGTCAGCAATCTGCTCTTCAGTGCTGATATATACCAACTTGATAACATTTATGTCCACCACATCTCTGATGTAGTGATAGGGAATTTCTATGTGCTTGGACCTATTATGGAAGATTGGATCTACAAAAAGTTTAATGCAACTTTTACTATCATAATGTATAGTTGTGGGACTCGGGAACTTCCCAAATAGTCCAACCAATAACTTTCACAACCACACTACTTCTCGAGCTCCTATAGATGCTTCTATGTTTTCTGCTTCAGTAGAACTTTGAACAACTACATATTGCTTTGTGTTGAACCAAGAGACCATAGTAGACCCAAGAATAAAACATCTTGTAGTGCTTTTTTGATTAGTAGAAATCCTAGCCCAGTCATAATCTAAATACCCTTGAAGCTGTAACTTAACATGGTCATATTTTAGACCAAGTCCAATGGTGCCTTGTAAGTATCTCAAAATATGCTTGGCAGCCATGAGATTGATCTTCTTAGGTTCACACATAAGTTGAACTAATGGGGTTTGTAGCATAACAAATATTAGGGCAGTTATACACCAAGTACATTAGAGATACAATTTTTTGTCTGCAGTATGTAGAATCTATGGCTTCGAATTCAAACAATTCACTTTTGAGCTTATGAAGATTTGTCTCCATAGGTGTGGAGAATGGTTTACAATCCATCATGCCAAATTTGTTTAATATGTCAATAGTGTTCCATCCCAATTCTTGACTCAATTTAAATTTGTTCATATAGTCGTTAAGGTTTAATGTGAAGTCAATTGACAAGTAAAAATAGTTACAATTCATGTGAAGATGACATGTTAGCTAATTGTTATGATGTTATTATATCATTATCGTGAAAACTTGGAAAATGGTTATTCATTATGAACTAATGAGAAATTTGATGTAGGAGCATCTTGGGTGTAAGAGCAATCTTGCATCACCCAAAAATAATTTTGTTTTCGACCTTTTCTATTTTAATCAAGATTAGTAGAAAGGGGGGTTACTATTTCTGGGAACTTACTATTTTTAGTAATTTTGTCATATGAGCTCAAAATGTCCTAATTTTAGAGGTGGATATTCATCTTGGATATATCAGCCTACTAGTTGAGGCTCAGTGCCACATCATGCATATTCATGGTTTTATTGCAAATTTTTGGTTTGCAATTTTGGTATATAAACTTTAGGTTCGCCATTGGAGGCCTTAAAGTGCTCAGATGAAGCTCGAAAATTTGAGGGATAGGCGCTTGCACAAAAGAAAGCATGTAGATCAAGAGTTGGGGTTTTCGAAAAGTTGTTATAATAGCCAATCAGAGCAATAGTTTGAGAGTTATGGTCTTCCAAAGTTGGGATGACCAAAATGTCAAAAATGTATTTGACTAAATTTATGTATTGTTAGGGTCCGTCGGCCCTAGATATTAAGTTTGAATGTTTAGAACCTACTCGGGCAACATAAAACTACCTATTCAAGAAATGCCTGAGCATTGTCTAGGACAACTCTGGGTGATAGTTCATAGCTTTGTCTTGCAAATTACTGTAGTGAAGCCGCCCATATGGGTTAGCATATTGTAATTGTGAATTTTGTAATTATGCATTTGCGACGATAATAAGAAGGCCATGTTTTATTCTCACAATTACTATTGTTTCTTTGTTTTTGTTATGTGTTTATGGTATTAAGGGGAGCACCCTTCATCAAAATTGTATGGTGGTTAGCCATTGTGTTGGTTTATGAATAATAACTTGTTATGGTAATTATTATTTTATTGATAATTATGATATAATCATGGAGAATTTTCTTCCAGGGGCATGTCAAATGGGGGGAAGCATTGCTAGAAAGGAATTGTGCACGAGGGGCACCACCATCATTGGGCAAATAGGTATGAGTCTTGAACCACCATGGCTAAGGGTAAACAACCAGGCAAACAAGAGTGTACATTAGACAATACCATGACCTACTTGGTCAATTTTTATAACAAGAGAAATATTAAACATTTAATATCATAAGAAGAACTATTACCTCTCTTTTATTTTGAGACTCTGGAAGTGGTCAACATTGTAACTTTACATCTATGTATATAATGCCACTATGATATTCTAGTAATATCTATGAATTGCACTTACACGTGTGCATACCTAGAGAGAATATAATGATAAAAATGAATTATATGTACCCTCAAGTTACGCATATAGATATATGTATATGTATGTATAATTATAGGTAGAATTCAATACCATGAGAAAGTATAATCTTTATGTTTTAGCAGAATCCATATCGATGAGCATTGCCACCTTCTTATTGGCATCAAACTTTTAAAATTTCATATTATGAAGTTCTTGTAACCAATATCGAGCTCTTTCTTGTAACCAAAGGCATGGGAGGCTTTATTTTCCTTCCCTATGACTAAAGGATTATTCTTTTTTATTCACGTCCTTCTTGTCATGCACTTACTAATCTAAATTAAAGTATCTTCGAGCTTCTTTCTACTAGTATTTTGGAACATATTACCATACTTGATCTACAATGTTGGGCCACATTAGTGGAAGCAACATTGTGTGGAGTTGTTGCATCAAGATCACATCAACATTTGAATTATTTTCTCAAGTCATTAAACATTTTGCAAGTCTTTTCTTATTTCATGCTATGCCTTTTTCGATGCAAACTTCTCTTTATATATCACTGTCGAATGAAGGAATATCATGATCACGAGCTTGGTTATGTATCTGGGTCATAACCAAGGCTCAAACATAGTAAGAATTTTAAAAAAGAATCAACCCTGCTCATTATCTATTTATGACTAGTTTCTTATCTATGCATATTGGGTGCATACCCATAGGGACTAAACTGATATAGTTCCCTTAACACCAAATGCTCAATTATTGTTTAATGCATATTATTGTACATTGTATAAGGTTTGTTCCATCATATAAAGCATTTTTCTGATTTATACACTAGTATTTTCTAGATACCAACAGTGACAATAATCATAATGGTATTAAAAAAATCTTATTATTAAGGATCTAATAATTATCAACAATCTCCTAGGATGCACCCAAGGCTAGCAGAGCCAAGTGTAAATGAGTGAAGAAGAGAGGTATTCTTGCAAGAAGAATAAACTATTAATTAGTGTCTAAAATGCATGAATATTTGAAGAAAGAAAATTGTTTAGTCCATGTCAACTCATGATTGTCAAGTTTACTAAGTTGTCAACTTGAGCGGTGGGTCGATACTCTAAATACTAGGATACTCAGTGGTAGGACATGGTGTTCACTATCTATTTCCAAGTAGGGAGGGCCTTTCTCAGATGAGATTGTGTGGGGATAATTAAAGGTCAGTGGGTGGGAGATTAGACCCCTAACAATGTTTCCCCTCTCCACCATATGTCAAGACGTGCACAAGACAAAGATAAGTTACGCATTCAAACATCTGTTGGTAACATGTATTTTACTTTTGTGATATTTGAAATTACAAGTTGAAGTTATGTTAGATTTATTTATATCTTTAACTAGTTATTCCATTCGATTAAATCAACTTTTCTCATCAATGTAATTGGTAACCAGTTAGATTAGTTGATCTTCCAATTGAACATGAACTAGCATACCTAAAATTTTAATTAATATTTTTTGTAAAATAAGCCAAGAGATATCCAATTTGAAGATATGATTTTGTTATGGTTTAAGCATTATAATTCTAGTTAATATGTTTATATTATATATTCTAAAAAACATAAAATTTATTTCTTTATTATATTTTTCATTATTGTGAGATTATGTTTAAATTTTAGTTTTAAAAAAATGATTAAGTTTAAAAATGAATATTAACTTCTCAAAAAATCAAACAAATTTATATTCATTGTTTAGAGAATATGTCTACAAAAATTTAATCAGTTATTGTAATTATAACATATTTACAATGAAACTATTAAAATTTAAACAATAAACCTAAATAATTGAAGTCTTCTTTTAAAATGATAATTTATAAATTGTTAACTCTAAATTGTAATTTTTTTGTATCAACCATTAAATTCCAAAATTATCATTATTTAATTGAATAATAAATTTATAAAATATTCTTCTTAATATTAATAATAAATATTGAACATCTCAAAATCACTATGACACTTATCTTTGATTTGTTGATCTTTCATTCCTCTTGTACTTGATATCAAATATTGAAAAATATTATAAAAATTTGTTAAACCATTGTAAAATGTGCATTTTGTAGTTTGTAGAGGAAAATAAACTTTCATAGACGAGAATAAGAGGCTTGACAATGAACCATAACATTTATGTCATTTTTCTCCAAGTTTTGATGCATAGGTCTATTTCTACTTGTCTCCTTTTTCCAAATTGATAAATCCTCCTTTTCCAAGTTTTGCTGTGCAATTCTATTTTTTTTTTGTAACCATTGTATTTTCTTTTTAAAAATGAGTGATCCTTCTTAATTTGCCTATTTTTTCCTCAGGTGTGGTTTTTATGCTATTGATTTATGAATTAAATTGCAATTCCCATTAACTTTTCAATCTCCTATTTGGAGTCTTACTCATATGATTAAATGTTCACACCCAGATCTCTAACAATATATTTAAAATTGCAGATCCCTAGTTTTAGAAAAAAAATTGAAAAAGAAAAAAAACAATCTTCTTTCATTACATCATTGACAATGATAATTGATTTTTTTGGGGCTTAAGCTTATAACAAATTTACTAGCAAATCATACTAGACAATTTAAAAGCATTGCAAATTTAGCAGAGAAACAGATCAGACAATTTGGGGTCAACAATATTTTTCTCATCAAGTGTAACATTTGGATGGCTTACACTTACGCTCTCGCTCCTACTCCAGCCTGAGCAACTATTCAAACTGTTTCTTTCGCCCATTACTCTTTGTCCACTATTTTTATAGAGGACTTCCAACCTTCTACCATGACCAAGATCCCTACCGCATCTCCTACTCACGTTGATCTAGTTGCTTCTGCCTAGGTGTGTCTTGTTGTTGTGGCTTCTCACCTAGATGCTACTCATGGGAGGATCCCTATTTTTGTTGTTCCCCTAGTGTGTCTCTTCGAACATCAGGAGTTGTTGTGGGGAGTTCTGTCATTTCTTATGCAAATGTGGCTACTTATGAGGTAGGCCTTGGTGGCCCTGTTGTGAATAGGGGTCTCTCAGTTGTGCCTGTCTCTGTAAGTAAACTGTTTGTTATTCATCTTGACTCAGATACTATTGATGAGATATCCCAATATGCTTAGGATTATTCTATTGCTGTTGCTATTTTTCATTTTAGGGGTTTTTGGCCCTCGCTTTTGGATTTGCATGCTTGGATTTCCAAATATTGGGAACCAATCGTTCCAAGTTTAGTTCATATTTACCCTATGTAAAGGGGTTTTTTATTGTGAAATTTGCAAATGCTGTTGATAGAAATTTCATCCTATGTTGTTGTTTCTCTTGGGAGGAGAGGTTCCCCTTGATGGCCAAACCTTGGTATCATGATTTTGATCTGTCTACTAAATCCTTTAATAATATTCCTCTATGTGTAAGATTGTTGAATCTTCCCCTTCATTTTTGGGAGGATTCAGTTTTGGAGGCTAGGGGGGATGCCACTGGGGACTTCAAGTTGGTTGATTTAGAGTCTTCTAATGTGTGTAAGATAATGTATGCTCACATTCTTGTGAAGATTGATGTATTCAAAGGTCTCCCTAAAATGGTTAGGTTGGCTTATCCAAATGGTTCTTGGATTCAACTTCTTGATTACGAGGGTATTCCCTTCAGATGCAGGAAATGTCATAAGACCGACCATCTCGTTGTGTGATGCTCCTCTAGCAAGGCCAGATCAAAGAAATCACCTTCTTGGTGATTGGGGGTTTCAGATGATCACTATATGGTTTAGAAAGTATCCATGGATGTGAATGGAGTGGATAGCTCTTCTCAGAATGATCTTTCTTTGGCTGAAGATTCTGTTGTTGTATTTGATGATATGAATGTTGTCCCTATGGCAGGTTTGATTCAGAATGTTGTTGCTGACCCTTCTTTTGATGTTGACCTTATCCAAAACATTGTTGCTAGTGTTGATTCGGCTAGTTTATCTCATGTTGCTTGGGGTATAGACGTCCATTCTTCTTTTGCACAGGTTTTGGGGACTAGTCATGGGGCTACCCCTTGTCCTATAGTTTTCCCTAATTAGTAGAAGGCTACTCGAAAGGACTCGGAAGGTGGAGGATGGATGGACATCAGTTAAAGGGAAAAAAAGTCAAATCCTCCAAACCTTCATTTGATATGTCTTTATGCTCTCAAAAGATTGGACCAAAATGTAAATGTTGATGGTCTTTGGCTTTCTGGGTTGTTTGCCTTCTTGTGGGGATCTTTGGTGTGTCCCTCTAGTTTGTTAGGTGGTATTCCACAATTGTTTTAAGTTCCTTTATTGTTATATCTTTCTTGTCATTTTGTAAAAGGTTTTCGGTCCTTTAAAACCTGCTTTTACTTAATCAAAACAGATAAGACAATTTAAAAGAATTGCGCAAACAATTTGACTTTGTGATGGTAAGTTACTCAATTTGAACTAGATACACATCCTTCTTTTGGATAGAGATTTGGTATTTAAAAATGTTTCATTAGTTATGCCCCCTGACTCGTCCACTACTCCATATCCATTATATGTTGTGACTCTTCCACTACTCCATATCTGGTACATGTTTCATCAATTATGGCCTTCTACTCTTCTATACCCTTTTTAAAAATGGAAATAGGCATCAATTTTTTTCAAAAGGCTAAATGTTTACATTGATGAATACTTCCACTATAAAAAGCCCCTCGACTTAAATATATTTGTATGCTTGAGATAGGCCTACTTGATAGATGTCCTTTTATGTGAATAGTGAAAATGAATGTATCTTTTAACTATATGTTATTGCCATAATTAGCAATAGGAAACAAAAAGGATGATATAGTGGTATTTGATGCCCTATATGGTAATTGACTTTTCGATAGTGGTATAACTATTTGTGCCCTAAGTGGTATATGTGGACTAAACTAGATTTTGCAAAGGCTACCTTAGGCAGATTCCAGTTTTAGAATTTAGGGCATGGAAAAGTTAAATCCTCTATTTAAAATGATTGATGATGCCTTCAATTATTACTTATGTTTATTCAATTAAACTAATTGTAACCATTTGCATGAACATAACTATTCTAATTGCCTTCTCATGAACTTGGAGTAGTATTTGTATTTCATTGATTTGCTAGTTGTTAGCTAAGGCCCAAAAAAAGGGGATGTTACAAATAATATACTTACATTGGTTTAGGAAGATATAGTCTTCCTTCTGCCATACTTCTAATTCTAAAAAATAGTGTAAGAGACCTAAATCTTTCATTTCAAATTTAGATGTAAAATCTTGTTTACACTTTGCAATAAGGTAATCTCCCCCTTCTATTAGAAAATCATCAACATAGAGAACAAGCATTAGCTTATCATCCTCTGATTCTTTCAAGTTATATTAGGATCAACTTCATTTCTTGAGTACCCCAGTTTGATGAGGTAACTGTCTAGATACTCCTACCTCATCTACTGCTCCTCTATTGATATCACCAGCTCTAATTTGAGACCCAAAGCTTGTGACTGGTAATGTTCATGTCATTGCATTTCTTAGCTCAATGGGGATTGATATTGATCGTCTCCCTCCTTACCATTTCTCAATGGATGCCCCCCCTCATTTTCTCCCCTCAAAGGGTGAGTTGAATGGGCATGTCAGACTTGACATTTACAGATAGTACATCATCATTGTTGGAAATATTCAAGACTAGTTAGGTTACTAAGAGGGGAGGGGTGAATCATAAACCTTAAAAACTTCAACAAATTTAGAACTTGATTGCATAATAAAATTACCATTCAATATAATAGATCTAATTGCATGCATGAGAAACTGAAAGTATAAAACATTCATAACACATTAACACAATAATTTGGTGACCCAAAAACCTTCCAAATAGAAAGTAAAACTGGGGTGGGGATGATACCCACAAAACTTCAATACTACAGCATAAAGTTGGTTGATTAAGGCTTACATTGATCACTTCTGATGATCTGCCCTATTAGGAGCAATTAGGACTACTAGGTCCACCTTGTTAGAGGTTTTACAAACATACAATGAAGTATGTACTCGATAAAGAGATTTGAGAGAAGACTATTAAGTATACCTTGTTAAAGGATTTAGAGTTGATTCACTTATTAGGATGAAACATTAGATCTCTAACTTACAACATAATTTTTGATTGAGATCCCTTGAAGTACTGATCACCTTTATGTGATAGATATGACTTTGCTACTCCTAATATGGCCTTACAATACACTTTGTTTGCTGCTGATTCACATTCACATGTTTACATCCACATTACATCCATATCATCATCATTCTTCTTACTTTAGTATGATACAATACATTACATATATATCAATCCAATTCACATAATTACAAAGTTGGCCATCATACAAGTTAATACCAATATTACCAAAGTCAGCCCATATGTAGATACTCGGGTTGAAGATTGACTTGGTAAAGTTTTGATACTCAGCGTCCACTGTCATTACTCGACATCATCATGCTCTTGATAGAAGTAGAAGCTCAACCCATACTAATCACTTCAATGTAGTCTCGAACTCAGTATACACTAGTGACTCGATAGATACTGTATAACTCAGTATAAACTAAATTACCTGTTTACCATGACTCCACTCGGTAAACACTAATCTTCATACATCTCGGTTAACATTGGTTTCACTTGACATAAACTGCTAACTCGATAGAAACTGCAAAGCTCAGTAACCACTGAACTACTCGAGTTTAACTATTAGACTTCACACTTGAATTCACTTGGTAACTACTAGAATCCTTGGTATAAACTGTAGTGCTCGGTGGCTACTAAAGTACATGGCAAACACTATAAACTGTTCATTGAGCTCGGTAGGCATACAAAATCTAAATAAGTGTTGTCACTAATAACAAACTTGATTGAATGTGAACAATCTCCCCCTTTGGCATTAGTGACAAAAAATCTTATCAGCCAAAACTTATATACAACATAGTGTGATACTAGCTCGGTAATGTATACTGATTTTTGAGATTTTTCAAAATTTTTCTTTGTAACTTTGCTATATACATTTTCTCCCTTATGCATGATTCTCCCCCATACAATATACAAGCATATCAACATATTAAGTGTCTCTCCCTATATATACTTTCTCCCCCTTGGCATATACAATGTCTCTCCCCTTAACATATACAAGTGTCTCTCTCCCTTTTGACAATAATGCGAAAGATTTATTCAAAACTTATTTTCATGGAGACACCAAAATGTGAGAGAAAATATGAATGTACCTTAAGAATCAATTCTAAGGTCTTATCCTTGTTGTCTTGCAAAAAATTGCACATTTGTAGAGAAACTTGCACCTCTACAGAGAGTTGGATCATGTGATCTATAATTGAGAAGTTGTTGTCATGGATCAATGTTTTTGAATAGACAATATGTTTTTGCATTGAGACCATTATGGGAAGGATTGTGTTTTGAATATCTAACAGTGTAGACCAGATCCTTGTTTCCTCTCTCAATAATTTTGCCTGCATATCTGATAAGAATCTAATCTTCATGTGATGTGCAGAGCTTGAACTGGAATCAAGTTGTAATTCCTTTGCACTAGTCATCAGATCTTCATCAATCTTAGTAAGTTTGCTCTTTATTTCCTTTGTAAACTCAGTAACATCACACAACTTTGCAAAAAGTGATGTTACATTTGTGCAAGAGGTTTCAAGATTAGTCAAAATTGAAGAAAGTTCTACTTGTTGTATAGCTATTTGTTGAGCAATGTGCTCAAACACTTTATTATCAAATTTCTTCTCTTCTTTCTCAATTAACTTTTCTTGGCCAATGGTATCCTCATTAAACTTACTAACTACCTCTTCCAATTGTAACAAAATGTGTTGAAAAGTATCTACTTCAACACCTATAGCCTCAATCAAAATGTTCTTGGCATCATCAATAATTTTATACTCTTTGTCTCTCTCCTCTCTAAGTTTCTATTGCTTAGCCTTCTTTTGGAGAAGTTCACCGACTATATGCATTTGATCCGCAATGAGATTGTAGATATCCCATTTAGGAATTTCAATCTCCTCATCCAAATCTATATCCTCTTCTTTCTCCTTTCCTTTGCTCAAAAATCTTGTACTCAGTTGAACCTTAGGTTCAACTGTCCTTGTACTTAATGCCTTAGAATCTAGAATAGAGACAATAGTAAAAATTGTTGGACTAGCAGTGAAAATTTGTATAGTGCCAACTGGAGGAATACAAATTGGAATACTTACTAAGTCTAAAACTGAAGTACTTACATGAGTATTCACAACTAAAGTTGCCAAAATTGTAGAATCCAAAACTATAGAAGAGCTCAAAATTGTAGAACTTACTGTATCCTTTGTTGTTGATGCTGACTTGGTGGCTGAAGCATGTTGTAGCTCAGTAGATGAAGTGGTAGACACTTCTATCACTGATGTGCTGAGCTGTGAGGTAGAAAAGAGTGATTAGATGTTTGATGTATCAATGGTTGTCACAATCAAACTTGCTAAAGCTATCTTCGAGCTTGATGATGTTCCAAATTTTGTTGGAGAGTGAGAGAGGGAGGCAATGCCAGCCACATCAATCTTCACTGGGCCAGTTTCCTTTTCATCTTCCTTGGCTTCCTTTGTAGCTTCTTCCTCTTTCTCTTCTTCATCATCCTTCATCAGCTCTTGATAATCCTGATAATCAACCATGAAAAATTGAGTGGAGTCTTCTTCACTATCTTCATCTTTGTCACTGTCATCATCATCATCATCCTTGATTTCTATAGGATACTCACTTGGTTTGTGAAGATAGAACACATTTCTCCATGTTTTGGTAGCATTCTTCACAGCATACTCTATATCCTTCATCAAAACTAAACAAGTATTGAATTTAAGATTCATTTTGTTCTCATGATATTTCAATGCCTTGTTTACTTCTGCATTAGTCAAGGTGTGTACCAACTGTCTTAAGGTTTGTGCAAAAATGTCTTTGATAGTTTGCTTGGTGTTCTCCCATCTTACCTTGATATTTTCTAAAAAAACTACAGGGATTTGTGATGCTAGCTGGTCTAGAGAGAATTTCCATTTGCCCATCTTGTCCATGACCAGATCTTCAACTTCTTTTTTCTCTATTGGAGTCCTTATCTCATACTTGAGTGCTTTAAAGTTATGCATACTAGTACCTTCTCTTAGCACCTTAAGCCTTTCCTAAAATGTAGGAGGAGGTCAGTTCAAGATTACATCACTACCTTCCTTGTCTGCTTTCTTCCTAGATCTCCTTGTAAACACAATAGCAATTAGCTTAGGTGGCTTGGTGATAATCACCTTACCTTTCTTCTTTAGTGGCTCTTCTTCCTTTTTCGACTCCTCTTCATCCTCTGCTTCTTCCACATCTCCTTTTCCCTCGGTCAACATAAGAGGGGCACTTGATGTTTTCAATTTGGCTATCCTCCTCTTGCCTTTGTTTATCACATGTGGAAGCTTGAACTCAAGCTCTATTCTTTTCTTTGCCTCTTCATAGGTTCCAAAGTAGGGTGCCTTTGGATGTTTTCATCAATGTCAACCTCATATGGAAGAGGTTTTACCCACAAAACTCTAGGCCTTACTACCTAGATGTAGACTTTGTCACTTTCTACCATGAAACAAACATCATTCTTATAGTCTTCAACCAATTTCTTTGGAATCCTGAATCTATTATTCATCTTTTCCTTGAAGACTTCAAAATAGTTATCCATTATGCTAACAAAATTCTCACCCATTTCTGAAATATATTCATTTATCTAATACAAAACTGGCACATCTTTTCTCCATACTACTGTACCTTTTGAAGGGAAAAGCTTTTGAACATAGAAAAATAAACATGTCAACAATGAACCAAATTTACATGGGTTATTCTTGGAGGTTCTAATGCTTTCCATGTTTTTATTCAACTGCTTCAACAACAAGTTTGCTAAGTAATATTACAGATTATTCGTCACGACCTTGTAGGCTAGGTCAACTACCTCACACAACACACTATTCAATAGGATAGAACTGTAAATCTTGTGTGCTATGACATGGATGCCAAATTTTAATTCTGAATCAGTCACACTACTCATTTTCATTCCCCTGTTGTCCCACTTGGCTAGGGTTTTCTTTTCTAGCTCAACCCGACCTAGGGTTTGGGTGGTTTTAGCTTTGGTGAGCATGGGGAGGCTAGTGATGCAATGGATCATTTTCTTTATGATCAAGACTAGTTGCTGAACCAGATGTATCTGATCCATTTTATTTGGAAGCTTTGAGGCAAGTGAGGAATATGAGTTAAACCCTTTTCTTCCAAGTGTTTGTGTTTAGGCTTAAGAATTTTGTTCACACAGAGTTCCCCTAGGGAATCATCCATTTCTAGGGTTCTTATCTCCTGATTTGCACATTTGAAATGAGTTTGGATATCATTTGAGTTATACCTTGGGTGGAATCTATGACTATGCTTCGTTTGGATTGAGGGTTTCAACTATGGCCGGTACAAGTTTGAAATTAGGGGCTTTCCATTCAACACCTCGCACCAACATCTCAGAACCTTTCCTCGCCTTGCTACTATTGTTGAATGCCATGGTAACTCGATAGGCTAAGAAAAACTTCGAAGAACTTCATTGCAAATTCAGCTCAAAGTCGCTTGGATGCTCTACAAATTGCTCTTTCGCAATAACACTTGAGTTCTCAATGAAAATGATTTTGATTTTCTGCCCTTTTGATAAACCTTTGCCATTAATGCTTGGTACAACAATAGCTATGATGACATTTTGCGTGATAGCCTATCATCAATTATTTGTTCAGATTGCTCGGTAAAGACACCATAACTTGGCAACCAAACATGTCCATGTAACTCCCGACTTTGTTTGGTGGAGTCTATGACCCAACCTTGCTTAGTAGAGAATTCAACTCGGTGATAACTATTATTGATCTCACTAATGATCCTCTTGTATCTTGAATACTGATATGGATCTTAGCTTCCTTTCAATTGGAACTATTAGGATGTGACCTTGACAACATAGTTCTAGTTCTTCCTTAAGAACTTAATTGGAAATGGTAGAGTCACCCACTTCTTGAGTGACATGACCATCATTTCTTGAACTAGCATGCTCGATAGATTTAGGAATCCATTGCTGTCTCATCTGCTTCATGATGTTATCTACTTTTTCTTTCTTTTCATCTTCAATTCTACCTATATTCATGCAATTCTTAGCTATATGACCAAGTTTAGTACATGTGTAACATCTTATGGTGGTATCCTTTCTTCTCATGTGATGTTTAACATAGTTCATGCCAATGTGTCTGTATTCTCCATAGTAATGACATCTACACCAAGTGTTGTAGTCCCAACTGAATATTTCCTTAACAATTTGTTCTACTAGATTGAGTGACTTAGATATGCATCTAGATGCCTTATGACCTTGTTTCTTACATTTGTGACACTTGCCCTCAAATTTTTGTTTCTCTTTGCATTCATTAGCCCTATGACCATGTTGACTACAATTGTAGCATTTTCCATTGAATTTAGTTTTTCCATTACTCCAACATTTGTTTGATATATGACCTATCTTACCACAATGATTACAAGTAGGTTTTAGATTCTTTTGTGCACCTTGTTTTGAGGATTCTCCTTCTTCTTTGTATCCAATTCTTGCTTTACCCTTTTGCCTATAGAGATTCTACTTATTTAACTGATTCAATTGATCCATGTCTGTTTGGGATTTCATTATCCTTTCATTGAGTTGATTTTCAGAATTCAGATCATTCCTCAATCTTTTATTGATTTGTCTTTCAGAGTTCAGATCATTCCTTATCCTTTCATTTTCAAATCCTAAGCTCATGATTTCTTCATTTGCATTGGAGAGTTGATCAATAAGGTCTTCTTGCTAAAGGGATTGGTTTTGAATTTTAGTGTTCCTTCCATCCAATTCTTTTTTTTCCTTATTTCTCTATTCCAAGATTTCACATAATCTTATTGACTGAATTTCTTGTTCTCTTTTCAGTTTCCTTACCTCTTCTTATAGGGAACCATTCTTTTCTAGAAGTTCTTTGATTGCATCATTTGCTTCATCTAAGCTGCTTGAAGGGAAAAAATCTTTAATCTTCTCTTTAATATGCTAATGATCATTCATCTGATTTGCAAATTCATTCCTTCTTTTTAGAGATTGACAAAGATGCTCCTTTGTTTTCTTGAGTTAGGCTATGGCCATCTCTAGATCTAGCTTTTGATTGTCAATGGCTTTGTCAAGTCTGAATATCTCCATTGTCCTTGATCTTTGCTCAAGCTGTCAAACTTTATCATGAGAACCACAATGCTCTAATACCAATTTTTGGAAACATTCAAGACTAGCTAGGTTATTGAGAGGGGAGGGGTGAATTAGTAACCTCAAAAACTTTAACAAATTCAGAAATTGATTGCATAATCCAATTACCATTCAATATAACATATCTAACTGGATGCATGAGAAAATAAAAGCATAAAACATTCATAACACATTAACACAATAATCTGGTGACCCATAAATCTTCCAAATAGAAAGTAAAACTAGGGTGGCAATGATACTCACAAAACTTCAATGTTGTAGCATAAAGTTGGCCGATTAAGGCTTATGTTGATCACTTATCTTGGTCTGCCCTATTAGGAGCAATTAGAACTGCTAGGTCCAGCTTGCTAGAGGTTTTACAAACATACAATGAAGTAAGCACTTGGTAAAGAGATTTGAGAAAATACTATTAAGTCTACCTTGTTAAAGGACTTAGAGCTGATTCACTTGTTAGGATGAAACAATAGGTCTCTGACTTACAATTGAATTGCTGATTGAGATCCCTTGAAGTACTAATCACCTTTATGTGATAGATATGACTCTGCTGCTCCTGATATGACCTTACAATACACTTTGTCTGCTATTGATTCACATTCACATGCTTACATCCACATTACATTCATATCATCATCATTCTTCTCACTTTGATATGATACCGTACATTACATATATATCAATCCAATTCACATAATTACAAAGTCTGCCATCATAGAAGTTAACATCAATATTACAAAGTCGGTCCATATGTAGATACTCAGGTTCTGAAGATTGACTTGGTGAAGTTTTGATACTCAATGTCCACTTTCATTACTCGACATCATCATGCTCTTGGTAGAAGTAGAAGCTTGATCCATACTGATCACTTCAATATAGTCTCGAACTTGGTATACACTGGTGACTTAGTAGATATTGTGTAACTCGGTATAAACTGAATTACTTGTTTACCATGACTGCACTCAGTAAACACTAATCTTCATACATCTCGTTAATAGTGGCTTTGCTTGACATAAATTGCTAATTTGGTAGAAACTGTAAAGCTCGGTAACCATTGAAATGCCTAGGTTGAACTATTAGACTTCACAGTGTCTAAATTCACTTAGTAACTATAGACACCTAAAAACCTTTAGAAAATATAGTATTTTTATTTTTTAAAAAATTCCTGATTACATCATCATTTATTAATTAATTAATTATTTAATTAATTAATTTATTTTTATGCCATTAAATCCCTTTATCTTAATTCAAAATATTTAATTAAAGAATCTCTCCCAAAAATGTTTAAATCTTATTTAAACATTATTTTCTTATTTATTAATTATTTAATTAATAAATTGACCAAAAAACCCAAAATAAATTAAAAATTCATTTTTTGCCCAAAACTTGGCCAATTTCCTTAAGACCACTAACCTCTTCCAAAATCTTCTAATCCTTCTTTAATTTTGATTAAAGGCTAATCCCATCATTTCCTACCCCAAATCCCAACTCAAAATATTTAATTAAGATTAAATATTAATCCTCATGTTTATTAAAAAAGTTTTAATAAATATCTCCTCAACCCAAACCCTTGAAATAAATAAAACTTTATTTATTTCCTAAAAATCTAATTTATCCTCATCCTAAGAAGTTCTAGACTCTTCTAGAAAGTCTTCATCCTCATCTTAGGAAATTCTAGACTATTCTAGAAAGTCTTTATCCTCATCCAAAGTCTAGACTCTTCTAGAAGATGTCTTTAAACCTAATCCGAATCCCCTCCTAACCTTGTCACATTCCCTAAACATGGGTTAAAACTTACTAATCCAAGCCAAAGTTAACAAATATCTCCTCCTTCACCCGCCCTCATTAAATGCCATCCACTTGCCTATCCCTAAGCTAATCCTAAACCATCCTAATCCATCCTCTAATCATTTGCACAATCCTACGCAAGCTTAAAACTTGCCTAATCAAGCCCAAGTCGAAATTGCTCTCATCTCCCTCAAAATATCTCAACCATAAAACTTTATGAAGCCCACAAGGCCATAAATGACTCTTCCAAGCCCTTTTATTGCTCTTACAAGCCATTATGAGGGTCTTTATGAATATTTTATCCCTTGAGCCTCCTTTGTTGACTCATCCTTCCCCTTTCCTCCATCCTCTCACCCTGTGACATGTGTCACTCCTTGATTGGCTGTAAGGAAGCACAATTCATGTGTTCTGCTCTCATGCAATCTAAGCCCTCCATGAGCTTTTTCCCATCCTTGCATCTTAGCCCTCAATCCGTCAAGCCTCTTGCCTATAAATTGGATCCTTCCCCTTTGCAAAATAACACAATCCATGAAGTAAAGTCATAATGCCATTTTAAGAAGCCATTTTACATCAAAACCATACACTCACACCCAAATTCCAACTCCATTTGAAGCCCTTTTTGAAGCATAAGCTTGAGCATACATCCTATCTATTTAGACAAAGCCACTCAACAAGAGAGCTTCTCATTGAGAGAGTCCATTAATGGCTCATATTCTCAATTGAGAGCTCATCTTAGTCTATCTTGAAGTTTATGAATTTGTTTAGTTTGTAGAAGCTTTATTTAAATTTGGTTTCTATTAGCATACTAACAATGCTCATATACATTTTGGCACGTCCGGTGGGACCCCGCATGGGTCATCTTCATTATCTTTTTTAGTCAAGTTTTGTATGTCATTTGCTGATTTTGGCTAATTTTGCTTGTTTTTTTGATTGGTAGGATTGTATAAATTAGTTTTGTAGCTCCACATGAGCATGGAGAAGACAAAGGAACTCATAGTCTATCTCATAGTATTTGCAGATTTTTCAAGCTTATAGGTGGACAAAGAACTTGGAATTCTTCTTCCTCTTTTTGTCTATATTCTTTTTATTCCATCTACTTCTTCTTCTTCTTCTTGTGGGAGATCTTGGCCATTTTTTTTTTAAGGAAGCAAAATCATACACACTTCTTTTTAGTGCTTAAAATGAACCCCCAAATTATACTTAAATCTATTAAAAAATTTAAAATTTGCAAAAAAAAAAAAATCTTTTAACAAGTGAAACTAAACCAATCTAATCATTTGCATCTTTGCAACATCAAAGTTTTAGATGCATTCATGCAAAGTTAGGAACACTTCATTTTTGGGAATTTAAAAAGAACTTCAAGTTTCTATTTCAAAAGGTTCAAAATCAACACTAAGTGCACACTAAAATCTAAATCAAACTCAAAGCATCAATCAAGGATAAATGAACCTCATTTGCAAATATTTTAAAGTTCTTTTAAAAATCTCATGAAAACTAAGAGTCCTAAATGGTTGCCAAAAATTGTCCTAAAAGCTTTTTTATTTTTTCCAAACAAATGTCTTGTTGCAAAATCTTGAATGTTTCTTAGGTTTTTTATGCATCAAAACAATCTAGGAATATCATTTTTGAGTTTAAAATATGCAAACTAGAACA
This sequence comes from Cupressus sempervirens, assembly GCA_028749045.1. Lineage (NCBI taxonomy): Eukaryota > Viridiplantae > Streptophyta > Pinopsida > Cupressales > Cupressaceae > Cupressus > Cupressus sempervirens. The sequence goes on along the minus strand of CM053787.1, from coordinate 678,357,056 downwards.
CAAAATCTTGAATGAAAACCAAAGTACAAAGAGTCATTTTCACTTTTGAGTCCAAAACAATCTTGAATGATCTAAGGTTAAAACAAATCACTTCAAAGTTCTTAAAACAACACACAAAATCTCAATCTTGAATGCTCAAAGGAAAAAACTTGAATGTTTAATCACTTGTCTTTGAATGCATGTTGCTAAACACACTCTTGAATGCCATGGATTAAAATCAAATTTTCCTTGAATGCATGATTAAAACAAAAAAATCCAATCTTGAATGCCAAGGATCAATTAACCATTGCAATATCAAACACTTCATTTGAAGCTTCTAAAATTGAACAAAACAAATCTCTTTTCCACATGCAATTTAGGTAAAGTTTGATTTTTGGACATTTAAGAGACTTTGTTAAGTTAAATAAAAATTTGCAAAAATTAATTTGAGTAGTTCCTTGGACTCACCTCTTTTCTAATCACCCATCAATTCAACCATTGGTTGCAATCTCAACGCCATTTATGGGGATGGGTCTACTTGAAAAAGGTGTTAAATGTTCCACAATCTAACTCACTCACTTGGTCTTTGAACATTTGCTTTAACTTTATCAAAAATTTTAAATGACCAAAAATCTAGATCAAATCGATCACACTTCAAGTTTGGGCACTAAAATTGAACAACTATTGACGTGGAGGGCCTCCGGGCGCGTGCTTGACAAATCGAGTCTCACACATCTTTGCTTTGGGCTTAAAACAAAATGACAACAACTTTTGAATGCTTTAAAGGAAATTAATTGATACTTGATGTGGAGGGCCTCTGGGCGTGCGAGTTTAATTTTTTGTTGATCCTAACTCTTCTTCTTGTATTCATTCTTCACTCAATTTTACTTTGTTGGCGCATTTCAAAGTTGGAATTGAACACTGTCTCTTAAACATGAGTGCTTGCAAAGTTTAGATCAACACACATAAGAGTCAGTTGGTAAAAAGAACAAGCGTGTTTTTTAGCCCAAGGTCATCCAAGTCTTCTCTCCCCTTGTCATCTTTCGAGGCCATCTTGGGTGCATAAGATTAGGATCCAAAACCTTGTTTCTTTTTAGGAGGCCTGCTTGGAGATTTCATCACCCCTTGGACGACTTCAACTCCAGCGTTCTGGTGGAGTATAAGAACCGGAAGGTGAATCGAAAGACACCTCTCTTGGGATCAAGATTTTGTCACTCGAGCTAAGCCTCAACGAACTTTATACCCTTGAGAAGTGAAAGAGGAGAAGTGGGTTACCACTCCTCTCGGCTGTGTGGCATCTTTTTGGTTTCATCTACGAATTTGGGCCTCACGTACCTTGGGTATATCGAGGACTCCCTAGCTAAACCAACTATCAGCCTTGTAGACAACCATCTAAGATGTTAATGTGTTTGAAGTGATTGATAAAAACATTTGTAAAACATACACACTCCTTGGCGCAAGTATCACATTTTGGGAATCAAAACTTCTATCTGGTTGTTTCTATCTATTGCTTGGTCTTTTACTTATTGAATGCATGTTTGCCAAACTTGATCAATCCTAGCTTAGGACACACTTAGCATAGTCACTGCCTATTCCAGAAGTTGAACAAGTTGAAGAAAAACAATCGAGGTCTCTCAAAGCCAAGTAGATTCAAGAATTGATGTCAAAGCAACCCAAACCCAAACAAAAGTTCCACAAAGTTAAACTCAAACCATCTCAAGCATACCAAGAACTTTCAGCCAAGAGAAAGGAACTAACACCAAGTCCTCGAATTGCCAAACTCTACAAAGTAGAGGATAAAGCTGTCAATGAAGCACTTCAAGAGGCCTGGTTAGAGTGCACCATCAAATTTAGCCAACATCTAGGAGTTAATCCTGCTTATGCCTTACCAACTAGGCATGATTTCTATGATTAGACACCCTTGTTTCTCCACACCTTCTTGGATAAGCTTCACCTTAGAGTCATCTTTGTAGAAAAGTTAGCCATCTTAGGTTATCCCCTTAAGCATTATTAGCTCATCCATCTCATTTAGTACCAAACCATCTAGCCAGCAATCCAAAGTCTTCACATCTAAGCCTTCAAAAATTGTTGTCACCTTGCTAAAAGTTTGCCATTCCTAAAATCTTTCAAAACCACCAATCTCACCAAGGTTATCCCTTTGACAAAGCTTTGTCTAGGGTAATCTAGCTTTGCCACTTGTTATCCCTCATCACCTTGAGCTAAAGGTTGAGATACACAAGTGGTCAATCTCGTGTTCTTCCTAAAGGATCATCAGTCTATCCTTAAGTTGACACAATCACCACCAACCTTGCACATAGGAAAGCAGACCTTTTGTGCTTTGGCAACATATCTTTGAAGTTAGAATCCCCAACCCAATCCTCCTTAGGTTTTGTCATATAGCTTTGCCTCAACCTAGGAAATCATTTGCATAGAAAAGCCTTCCTCCCTTTTGCATCCACCAGCATTTGTTGCATCTCATCCCTAGGAGCATTTTTCATGCCACCCGTCACTTGCTTAGCCAAGAAGAAAGAAACAATGGAGCCCTATCATTTGGATCAAACAACCTCACCCCCCTTGAGCACTCAGCCATCCTTCAGCCCAGAGAAAGCTATGTCATCATCTACTGACATTGAAGCTTTCATGAACCAACCAGGAAATGTAGTATTGGTAAACGCCATTATAGACAAGAACAAAGAGACAATCATGGCTAATTTTCGAAGGGACAATGTAGGAACCTTTGACTTTGGAAGACCTCCTCCATTATCAGATCCATCTCACCCATTGTTTGGGCAGCTACCACCACCCATAGGCTCTTATGATCCAAATTATCCTCAATATATGCCAAAAGAAGAGCCTCCAGCCAATCCATATGATCCAACAGACCTAAACATACCATCATTCACCCAAGTTGAAATTTCCATGCCGCAAGCCAACCCAGCCACCACCACTCCATCCTTGGTTCATACCTCTTCGCTCCAAACCCTCTTTACCCAAAACACCTCACCGTTCATGCCCTTCACTATTGCTGCTGCTGCTCCCCAACCCAGCCTTCCAAATCCACCCATCTCCCAAATCAGTGCTAGCATCTTTGGCCAACCTTAGCAATATACAATAGGGATGCCGCCCATGGGGCCAAGTAATCAACCTTTCATCACCCCCAGCTTGTTCACCATAGCCCAAAGCACAATCCCATCATTTCCATTAGGTCTTGAGAGCTCAGTGCCATCAACCACAAATCCACAAGCTACTACTCTCACTCCACAAAACTATCAAACCCCACAAGCTACTACCAATGTTTTTCCTAGCTCTCAAGTGACCCAAGCTCCCGCCACCACTCTACCAAGCTTCCAAATCTAGCCACCAAGCTATCAAACCCCATCAATTCCATTTCCTAGCTTTCAATTCCCACCACCTCCACCACCAACTAATCCATTACCTCCTATTACCAACTACTTTTCAATGCCACTTCTAGGAGGTAACCCACCAATCCAGCCAACCACCAATTATTTGTAGGTACCATCCCAAATGGGGGCGCAACCCACATACCTTGGTCAAACCCCACAAGCCCCCCAATCCTTTCCCCAAGCTTCACAACCATCTTATACCTTACCTCCAAAAAGCAATTCATTTATTCCACAGCCAGCTTATGTTCCTCAATCCCAACCTCAAATCCCATATCAACAGCAAGCCTCGCAACACATGCAACACTATGTGCCACCTCCCCCTCAGCAAACTGTCATCCACCATGCAGCTGCCCAAACAATGTACAATCCCTATCAGTAAATCCCTTACAGCCATCCATATTTAGTGGCCCCATCTAGTGCATACCTACCTCAAGGCACTCCTACATTGGGGGCACCCCAGCCATCACCCATTAATTCAGAATGGGAAGCCATGAAAAAAACTTTGAAGAACATCCAAGAGGGAAATGATCCAAAAAATTTCAAGTTTGAGAATGTGTTCCCTTACCTGTTTCACAGAGCCATTACCATGACACCATTCCCCAAGCATTTTGAGACACCCAAATTTGACAAATTTAGAGGAAAAGGAGACCCTGTCACACATATCAAAGAATTTTACATGCACTTCCAAGAAGTGGCATACGATGATGTCTTCCTCTTGCGTCTCTTTCCCAAAAGCTTGGCTGGACCAGCTCTTGAATGGTTTTATAGAATCCCCTATGGCACAATTAAAATTTTTGCTGAATTATCTAAGGCATTTGTAGCCCAATATGCCCATCTTGTGGAAACAGAGCTATCAGTAGTTGATCTTGTCCACACCAATCAAAAAGGTGGAGAAAGCCTTCCCGAATATCTGCAAAGATGGCAAACCCTTACCACCCGCATATCTTGCACCTTGCCAGAGCGCCATTTGGAGAAAATGTTTATTGATAATGCCCATCCTAGCTTGGCTCACCACATGACCATGAACTATTTGCAGACCTACAAAGATATCAAAGAGAAAGGAATGATCCTTGAGCAAGGACTCATTAAAGATGGTGTGGTCAAGATTTACAAGGAAGCCAACCAAAATCAATCACATTCCAATGACAAGTCTAGGTATTGGAAAAAAACAAGCATGTTGCAACAGATGGCGTCACTGACACCAGACATGTGAATATTGTTGGTCCTTCTCACAACCAGTCCAACCCACCCTATCAACCAAACAATCAACAAGCTATCAACTACCAATAGCAGAATAACCACAGCTATCAAAACCACAATCCAAGACCAAACTTTCAAAGGTCTAGCAATCAAGCTAATGCCATCAATGTAGCTGCAGGACAAAAGCCCAGATTCTGACCTACACCTAGAAACTATACACCCCTTGGTGAGCCATTGGATGTCATTTTTGAGAAATTAGTCAAGGAAAACCTCATCAAATTTCCTTCTACCCAACAAATTGACCCAAGCCAATCCAAAGCTGCATGGTACAAAGACAATGAGTATTGCAAATTTCATAGGGTAAAAGGTCACACTACCATTAGATGCATGAAACTGAAAGACTATGTGCAGGACCTCATTGATTAGAAGGAAATCACTGTTGGTGCCCAAACCTCTCCCAATGCAGGCTTACAGATCTATCAAAATGCTTTTCCTCCTCACAACAATCAAAATCCTGGAAAAGCACCTATCCAAACCAACAACAACAACACCAACAACCGTCAGCCAAACCAACAACATGGGAAGAACAATGACCACACTTCATCCTATATAGACTATGGTAGCCTTATAGATTGTATATCTGAGAAAGAGCCTTCTGTCAATGTTATCAAAATCCAAGGACCAAACAATGAGTGTGCAGTCACCACTCGAAGAGCTCAATTTAACATCGCAGGCCCACCCGTTTCACCAACACCATCAGCTCCATCAAAAAGCCAATACAATATCTTGGAACACCTTGGGAACATGCCAACCCAAATCTCCATTTTAGACCTTCTTCACACTAGTCCTGTGTACAAGAACATCCTTGAAAGTGCTCTCATAGAATCCCATGTCCCTTTTGATATCAATGCTACTAATTTTCGCAATCTTGTTGGACACCTTTCATCCTCATGTGCCCTATCGTTCAAACCCATTGACATAACCGTGGTCGAGCCAGATCACACCCTTCCACTTCGCATAGCCATCATGGTATCCAATTTTGCCGTGAAAAGAGTAATGATAGATAATGGATCAGCCTTGAATATTTGCACCCTAAAATTCATAAAACAAGCTAGGTATACTGAGGCAGATATCATCAGCGAGGTTATCACCATCAAAGCTTATGACAACTTGGAAAGAACCACAGAAGGAACTTTTTTTCTACCAATCAAGGTTGGGCCAGTCATCGAAGAAACACTCTGCCATGTTATTGATCTAAACCTACCATTCAACATCCTCCTCAGTCGCCCATGGATTCATGCCATGAAAGCCATTCCATCCACTTACCATTAGTGCATCAAATTTCTGCATCAAGGCACTGAGGTAACCATCCATGCCGATCCAGAACCCTTTGCTTACTGCAATGCAGTTGAAGCTTCATATACAAACCATTGCCCTAGAATTGATATCGGCACATCCATCACCAGCTCATCCCACACTTGTAATGATCCAGAAACCATCCTCGCCTCTAACGTGTCTACCGTGAAGATCAATAACAAGGGCTATGGAGAGTATAGTCTATCGGATGCATTTGTTGTTGGGGCACTCCCACTTGATCCACATGCCCATGGATGACCAACATATCACAAAGCTAAGGAGATTCCACCTCCTTAATACAAACAGTTTGGCCCAACAACCTTTGTATCCTCGAAAATCCCTCTTCATGAGGAGCTCACTGCAGATATCAACAATTGGTTACATAAGGATGCACCTCAAAGGAATCAGGCATGCCTTGATCACTTCAGCCAGAAGTATCCCCAAGAACATAAGCTCATCACTGACAAATGGAACTATCAAGGTGGTGGTCTAGGACCAGAAGAAAGAGGCATGCAGTGCCCCATCGACGCACACAAGTGGGAATTGAAGTCAGGTCTTGGCTTTGGCATACCCACAACTAAGGGCACCAATACAGACGATCACGCTTTTTTGAACATTCACCACGACCTTTTCGAAATTGAAGACATTCCTGAGGAAGTTGAAAAGAGAGCCTATGATGATATCCTAGACCAAATCTCCCTCAGAGACTTTCTTCTCCAAGAACTATCCATCCACCTCATTAACCTACCACTCGCCCATCCACAACTCATAGATTGAGACCAACCAAGTGTCATACACATTGATGAGTTCACATCAGAGAAATCACTTCTAAGATTCATGGGAGCTAAAACACCTCACAAGAAAACAAAGCCAGATTCTGCCTATATCTACAAGCTAGATCCCAAGGGGTATTTTGGAGAAAATCCCCAACCTAGTTTCTATACACCCAAAACTGGAACTAAGGTGAATCTGAGACTAGCTAAGGTAGCGAAGAGAACCCCTCAGTGGGAACATCCAGAGCCATAAGCAGAACATGAGGATTTAGCATTACCTCCTCAAGATAATCGACCAGAGATATCTTCTATTCTAATTGAGGATACTAGGGAAGTCAACATCGGTTCTTCAGAGATCCCTAGGTTTGTTCACATTGATGCATCCCTATCACAAGACAAAGCTGATCTCCTCTTTGAGGTCTTAAGAGAGAACATTGGCCAATTTGCATGGTCATATCAAGACATGCCAGGGCTTGATCCAAAGTTTGTAGTTCATCATCTTGTAGTCAATCCATAGATCAAGCCCGTCAGACAAAAGCTTAGAAAAATGCACCCCAAGGTGGCATTACTGGTCAAAGCTAAGTTAGAAAGAATGTTAGTTGCTAAGGTTATCCAACCTATTGACTATTCAGAGTGGATCTCCAACATGGTCCCCGTCACTAAGCCTTCTGGTGACATCAGAATCTGCACTGATTTCAGAGATCTTAACAAAGCCTGTCCAAAAGATGATTTTCCCTTGCCCAACATAGATATGATTGTAGATCTTACAGCTAGACATGAAATTTTGTCCCTCATGGATGGATTTTCTGGGTATAATCAAATCAAGATTGCAGAAGAGGATTAGCATAAGACAGTATTCACTACCCCTTGGGGAACCTTTTGCTACAATATGATGCCTTTTGGCCTAAAGAATGCTGGGGCTGCCTATCAAAGAGCTATGACAGCCATCTTTCATGATCTCATCCATAGCATTTTGGAGGATTATGTGGATGATATCTTGGTCAAATCTCATACCTTCATGGATCATCTTGCTGACCTGGAGAAAGTCTTTGATAGGTTAGCCAAATATCATCTCATGCTGAATCCCAAGAAGTGTGTCTTTGCGGTCACATTTGGCAAGCTTCTAGGCTTTATAGTGTCTAAACGAGGTATATAGATTGACCCCAAGAAGGTCAAGGCTATCTTAGACATGCCTCCTCCCTAGACACTGCGATAGCTTCGCTCTCTTTAGGGAAAGCTTCAATCTGTCCGGCGCTTCATCTCCCAGCTTGCAGATAAGTGTACACCATTTTCACATTTACTAAAGAAGGATGAGAACTTCAAGTGGGATCCTTTATGTCAGTGCAGCTTCGATCAGCTCAAGCAGTATCTCACCAATCCCCCTATCTTGGTTCCACCAGTTCTTGGTCGTCCCCTAATTTTGTACTTATTAGCAATGCCTACTGCTCTAGGGGCACTTCTAGCATAGCTCGATGACTATGGCAGAGAAAGAGCCATCTACTACATCAGTAGAACCCTAGTTGGTTATGAACTCAATTATACTCCTATGGAAAAAGCTTTTTTGATAGTTGTTTTCTCAACTCAAAAGCTTCGCCATTACATCCTAAGTCATACCATCCAACTAGTCTCTAAGATTGACCCTCTCAAGTATATGCTCTCCAAAACAACACTTACAGGCCATTTGGTCAAATGGGTTATGCTCCTTAGCGAATTTGACATCCAGTATGTGGATAGAAAGGCAATCAAAGGGCAAGCTATAGCAGATCACCTAGCTGATGCACCTCTAATAGATGCTTATCCGTTGATCACAGAATTTCCAGATGAGCATATCTATCTAATTGAAGAACAACCCCCATGGAAACTTTATTTTGATGGCTCATACACATCTCATGGATCAGGGGTAGGAATATTGTTGGTCACACCTCAAGGAGATTACATTCCAAAAGCCTTCAAGCTACAATTCCCTAGCACCAACAATATAGCTGAATATGAGGCCCTCATAGTAGGATTAAAGATAGCTACAGAATGGAACATTGTTGAGCTACAAATCTTTGGTGATTCTCAGCTCATCATCAAGCAAGCCCTAAATGAATATCAAACCAAAGATGAAAAGCTATTTCCCTACAAAGAGCTAGTTGATCAGCTAACCCAGCATTTTACAAGGCTTCAGTTTACACAAGTGCCTCGAATACAGAATAAAGCAGCAAATGCTATGGCTACTATAGGCTCGCTCTTGGAAATTCCCCAAACAGCTACACAGTATGAGTTTTTAGTGGAGCAGCTCCTCACACCCGCCTATGCAAATGAGGATTCAAACCGTGTTTGTATCTTAGTTGGTCCCCAATCCCCTTGGTACCATGAGATTCACGCTTACCTTAATGATCGTATCATATCCCCTCACCTCACACGTACCCAACGCCAGAACCTCATCCAAAAATCATCCCACTATGTTATCATAGCCAATACCCTATATCGTCGGGGTTATCATGATACTCTTGATGTTTAGACCAAAATGAGGCCACGATGGTGTTAAAGGAAGTACACTATGGACTTTGTGGTGCCCACATGAGTGGTATTGTCCTAGCGCGACAAATCCTTAGAGAAGACTACTATTGGCCTACTATTGAAGAAGACTCCTATGACTTTTTCAGAAAGTGTCTCCCATGTCAGCAACATGCAAATCTTGTGCACGCTCTAGCACAGAATCTATAGCCTATTGCACCACCTTGGCCTTTCGCTTGTTGGGGCCTTGATCTAGTTGGAACTATCACACCCCTCTCATCTGATGGACATAAATGGATAATAACAGCTACAGACTATTTCACTAAATGGGTGGAAGCAGTCCCCCTAGTCTCAGCTACAGGAGTTCAGGTCTCCAAGTTCATCTTGTACCACATTGTTTGCCACTTCGGCATCCCATCCACCATCTTCACCAACCATGGAGATAATTTTGAAAATCTCAACATGGAAGAATTATGCACTTCCCTCCACATCCATCACCGCTTTTCTAGCCCATATTTCCCACAAGGTAACGACCAGGCAGAGGCAACTAACAAAACCCTCCTCAAAATCCTAAAGAAAGTTGTCAATGATTTCGGTCATGATTGGCACCTACAAATAAATCCAGCCCTATGGGCCTATCAAACTTCCTTCCGTACATCCACAGGCACAACTCCATACTCCCTAGTCTATGGTGCCGAAGTGGTACTACCTATAGAGGTTGAACTTCCCTCCTTGCACATATCTTTGCAAGGGCAAATATCAAATGAAGAATACAGAGTAGCTCGGCTCACCCAGCTAGATATCTTCGACGAGAAGTGACAACAAGCCTATGATCATCTCACAGTCTATCAAACTCGTCTCAAAAGGAATTTCAATAAGAAGGTGCTTCCACGACACTTTCAGCCAGGTGACATGGTCCTCAAAGAAAACATGAAAGTCCAAGCAGATCGAGAAAAGAAAGGCAAGTTTGAACCTACATGGCTTGGTCCTTATGTTGTCACTACTTCCTTTGGCTCTGGAGCCTATCAGCTATCTACACCAGAAGGAGAACTCTTGAATGATCCTACTAACATCATTCATCTCAAGAAGTCCTATGCTTGAAGATCCTTGGTATACCCAGCTTTTGAATTTTTTTTTTAAAAATAGTAAAGAGAAATAAGCGTCCAATGGTGAAAACTTGGCAATTCAAGCACCTTGGATAGGTACCTTGGTGAAAACTTGGTAATTTAGGCGCCTTGTGTACTAAGACTAATCCATTATCTATCACTATCCTATCCCTCATCCATTCACCCACTATCCCATAAAACACCTGCTTGTTCCCTTGGTGTTCCAACCAAATATCCAAAATCTAATGGAGCTTGTAAATACCTCCTGTACAGCTTGTAAAATCTTGTACCTCAGCTTGTAAAATCTTGTACCAAAGCTTCTATTATACACTAATACATTTGGCATCGATTTGTGATAGCTAAGTGTCAAAATTGTAACGCAAATGTGTCGCCACTGCGACGGAAATAGACGTCATTGTTTTTTAGTCACAAATTACGACGTCTATTCTTGGACGTCGCAATTTTGACACCTATCCATCGCAAGCTCAACATTCTATCCGATCATTGCTCCCGTCGCAATGGATGTGGTTCCCGTCGCAATTTTGACGTCTTCACCATGCATTGCAACGGGGTGGCATCAGCATCTGCCCTCAGGTTTTCTGAGGTGGTAGCCTTTACAATTCTTTCGTGGGCATCGCACTTGCGACGTCCATGGAAACTTGTGACGGTGTTGTCGACGCTGCTGGCCGTCGCAATGTTTGCAAATGTGTTGCAATTGCGATGCAAAATCATCAATTGCGATGGCATCGCTATGCATGCGACGCTTATTTCGTCGCAATGCATGTGCGGATGTCACAATTGTGACATCCGTGGTTAGAAATATGGCAGGGCCACTGTGGTGGCGATGCCAACTACCGTCTCCGCCACAGCAGCCCTGCCACAAGCATCATCTTCAGCTGCTAGCTCTAGCAATGTGTTCGCAGTCATGTCGAGCAGTTGTATTGCTCCTTCATCAAATGCGGTTGCCCATAGCTCCCCAGTGTGGTCTTGCAATTATAGGCGGACCATGTAGCTATAATTGCATTCCGTAAATTGCTTGTCGCATTTTTTACCATACCATTCTTCATTTGCATTTTCAGACAACTTTTTCTTGCATTGCTTTCCTGCCACTTGGTTGGGGCAAGCTGGGTAGGATAGCTTGTCTGTGTTGAGCTCTATAATGGTTTCTTTCACAATGCACTTTATAGCACAAGTAGAACACACAGTTTGATCATGTATGTCATGAATTGTCATTCTCAATACTGCAGGAGGTTGTGGGGCATAGCTAATCGATGGCTCACCATTGTCCTTAACATTGTCATCGAACCATGAATTTAACTCCGCTATCTCTAGAATTTGGAGATTGATCATCAGTTGTGTATTACCTGTGGTGTTGAGTACTCTTCCATTGAACTCAGTAACATGGCCTCCCTTAACCACTAGAACTGTAGTGTCTTGCAAGTAGTAGCTTTGTTGCAATTCACTGCCCACTTTCTCGGCTACTGAGCCCCAAAGCATCAGATCATGCCTATTCTCAATTCCTATGCCATTCCTATTCCCAATATTACATGCCTATTCTCAATTCCTATGCCCGCAACCAAACGGGCGCTAAGTTCATTGGATTAGTATAAGGTTAAAATTATCTTCATAAAACCTACTCTTTTACACTTCATTTCAGAAATCTTTGTAAGTGTTAAACCCACAAAATTTCAAAAAAAGAAAAAAGAAAAGGCAAATTCAAAAGTTGAATGATCAAATCTTGAATAACCATGTAAGTATCCTTGGAGGTTTTCAACAAATCATCCTACCATGATAGTCTGTCCTGGACATTAAAAACACACACATTTGGAACCTTGGAGTTGTCTTTGTGATCACATAGTTCATCTGTTTAGAACATAAAGATTTTGATCAAGAGAGGATAAAGTACCCCTTGGTATTTTAGTTTGTGTTGTCTGTCATAAAGCTCACACCAACAAGAAGCCTAGACACATGTCAGAATGGTTATTTAATCAAATTTATTACATTTGTTTCTGAGGCCATAAAAATCTTATCAGCTTTTAATATCTAGCATTTGTATGATGAATATTCACCATGTTGAATGATGAATATTCATAGTAATTATTTGGACAGATTGATCTGTGCCTACAATAAATAAATATTGACACATCTTCCCATAGTGGAGGTTTAAATACAACATGAAATAGCATAGGAAATTGATACCAACAACAGTTGGGAATACGGATGTGTGAACTAAAATATGTTGCCTAAAAAAATATTTTCTAGATGGAAAAAAGCTTCTTGGCTTTCATTACTAATTTTCTCAGCTATCAAAAAAGATAATGAAAACAATAAAAGGTTATTGTCCTGCAAAAACTGTCATGACAACCATTTCCAACCATCCACTACACAAAACTTCTGGCAGCTACTGCTTGTTCAATTTTTTCTATAACCTCATTGACGGTCATCATTCCTAGTTCTCCACCATGCCTTGAATGAATAGTTAAAGTTTCACTCTCCACCTCCTTTGGCCCCACAATAGCCATTAATGGTATCTTCTGTGTTTCTGAATTTCGAATTAGTTTGCTAAGACGCTCACCATATGATATTTCTGCTCTAATATTTTTTTTCCTCATCATTTCCACCACTTTCTAACAGTACGGTACCTGTTGAATTCCAATATTAATTAGTCAACCTGAAACCCTTTGTAGGAAAAACAAAATATGAACATGCAATCAATCTATAGACCTGGGTGTCTGTTACAGGTAAAAGACGGGCTTATATTGGAGACAGCCACAAGGGAAAATCACCAGTGTAATTCTCTATTAATATGCCAAAGAAGCGTTCAAGAGATCCTAGGATAGCTCTATGAATCATTATTGGCCTGTGTTTCTCTGAGTTTGAATCAACATAGAATAAATCAAATCGCTCAGGAAAATTAAAATCCACCTACATACAGATGTCCACAGTATTATTTTGATTAGAAAAATCAAAGTCAACTCCCCAAGATTATACTAATTAAAATTCATGAGTATAGGCCAAATATGTTTACCTGAATTGTTGAGCATTGCCACTTTCTTCCAAGGGCATCTTCAATCTTAAGATCAATCTTTGGACCATAAAATGCACCTCCTCCTTCATCAACAGAATAATCCCAACCCTTGTCTTGAAGGCCGTATTTCAAAGCAAAAGTCGCTTTCTCCCAAATATCATCACTACCCACTGCTTTCTCAGGCTTTGTTGATAAGTTGACTTCATAGCTCTTAAAACCAAATTGAGACTATATTACTTCTGTAAGATCTAGAACAGATCTTATTTCTTCCTTGATCTGACTAGGCAAACAGAAGATATGTGCATCATCCTGTGACAAACAATGAAACTCTTAAGCAATATAAAAGAGATAGATTGACTTGTAAATTTCAAACAAATCTTGAAACTGTAGCCCCTGACACCTACTAGATTGAAGATAGATTCATTTTATCAGTTTTAAATTGGTGTTCACATAGATGTATAATAGAACAAGTCTCATCTCCTTGTAGAAATGATTAAAACTGATACTAAAAGAGAAAATGAACAAAGGCCAAAATAAAGTGGGGTCAAATTCAAAATAATGATTTAGTGTCTAATATTTTCTATTCTCGCCTGTGAAAAATGCTCTGAATGCCTCTTAAGATATTTCTAAATGATTAGCTTAAAATCTATAGTAAACATGGTTTCTCTTGCTTGTTAAAGATTAATTTAGGGAGCAGTACCAACTCTTTTTCAACGTCTTTGAATGTTAAATACTTCATGCCTTGAAAATGGGGCAGAATAAGTTATCAAGCATGTGTTCCTCAATATAGTATTATAGACAATTATTTTTAAAATGGTCATAAAAACTATAGATTTTTGCATATAAAGTATAACTGCCATGACAGATCTGTGTGACATAGGATTTTTTATTCTATTACTAATACTGTTCTTTGGCTTTTTATTAAATATGGATTATTTGATTAAAATTAAATCTATTGCATGAAAAATGAATTCATATACGAAGCTTTGCAGAAGAGACAATTCATCATGCCCATCAAACATAATAATTGTCGAACGAGTTGCCAGACATCACAAAAGCATTCAATTTACTAACAGTGAAATATTTGTTATTTTCTAAAACATGTGATTTGAATCTCAAACTCAATAGGAGATTCTTTATCAATTTTGTATAATCAGTGACAATGATATGTTGTTTCTGAAATAGTCAATTCTTCAAGAGCTTTACTTAATATCCATTTGCCAATTTAAGTATTATATACTTCTTGTGACCACGACACCTTTGCCCCATATTGATACATTATTTGAAATAGATTAATCATGGGGTGGGTATGACATGAAATCCTTACATACAATCTTGTATTGATTTCTCATCTATCATGAAGTTTCTTGTATGTCAATGCCTATTTACATATTTATGAATCTCTAGAAGTGCATCAAGAACAACAAAGTTCTACCAATGGAACAATCTTCCCAACATATAACCATGACATCAAGTACCCCATAGAAGAAAGAGTTGTCATCCAAAAGACAGCCTTAATGCAATGTTCCATGGGAATGCATATTGCATTACCTGGGGAGTGGAAGATGTTCCTGATGTTCCAGACATCCTCAAGACTCAGAGACTCGGAAAGGATGCCATCTTTCTTAGAACTAGACAGCCTGCATCATTTTCTGCATAATGTTCTAAAAAAAGATAATTTGTTAAAGAAAAACTTTTAAAAGTTAAAGCCTCTAGAAGGTAGGGGTGGGAAGATGGTCATTGCAAATTCAGTACATTGTATTTACTTTTCAAAATTTCAGCTTCTCCTAGTTTCTTGAAGTTACTTTAGTAGCCATAACCTTTTGGAAAAAAATTGCCGTCCTCAAAACTATTTCCCTGCATCCCTCAGTCCTAGAAGCTCAGAGAAACACTGCCTAAGAGTTAAAAGAAGACATCAGGGAAATTGAAACTATCACCTACCATATTTGCTAAATCACATTGTTAAAATAACAATTATGAGCATCATAAGCCTTTCACTAAGATGCATCTCCAAGGTTGGCAATATTAAAATTTGTATTAGTCCTTAGCTGTAAGATTTACTAATGGCTCCACCCTATGTCATTACACAACGGACCTATGAAATTTGTCCTTAATGCCCTGGAGCTTGATAAAATGCATAATACTAGAGCACTAACAGGTGTTTCATGCCAAAAGGGAAAAACCTGCACCTCAACCCCTAACTAGAACTGATCATTATCCATGCAAACCTTTAAAATCTAATACATCAAAATCATGGATAGAACTCTTTGGACAGATCCATAAAAATATTTAACATGAGTATGTTTGTGCAGGTTCTAAAACTGAGTATCCCACAAATTTGATAATTTTATTAAATGAGCCACTATTACTTTCCAATCAATACACCGCAGAAACCTGCAATGAAATGCAAGTTATCTAAAGCAGAAAAAAATTCTTGTGGAAGAGCTACCTTAACAATTCAGACAAAATGGGTATTAGCAAAATTCTGATCCAACCAGAATCCAATGCATTAATTACATAGTTACAAGCAAACCATCCAAACAGCCAGATATGTGGTTTTTAATATCCAATCTCAATTGTCAAATTTTTTTTTGAGGCAGGTTATTAAGAGATTTAGTTTTCATCAAATCAGAACCAAGCACATGGATGAACTACTCGTTAACCCCAACCATGCACATTGTTATTTATAAATTAAATGTATTTTGTAGTATTTGGGGTTGATAGGCATGTAGCATTTTACATCCTCCCAAAATCAATAGCGTATTGGTTGCCCACATTTATGCTAACATGTCACAGAAACCAACCAATATCAATGTAGAAATAGCCAAAGAAAACCAGGCCTTTATTGGCACAATTTGTGTGGCAAGTGAAGGAATCAAGGATTAAGCTACACAAAATATGGCAGAATAAAAATACAATGTCCATGTAAGATTTGGGGTTTTGATGAAATAGTTCTTATTGCCAGGAGATGGGACCAAACTGACGTGGAAGTAGCCATTGATGATGTTGAAAACAATTGTTGTTTAATTTGAGCAGCTGCCAAAGAATGTGGGCATACCAGCCAAAAATAAATTACACCCCGACTTATAGATCTTAGACCACAAGAATGGATCCATTCACTACTGTGATTGGTGGGGAGGAGTAGAATATTGCTGTATGTGTCGAGATGGCTTCCATTGGTAAAACCTTATTCTGCCTTAGGCATATAGTACACACATTTGTTAGAAGAGTCTCATCCCTTTCGGCGGGGTGGTCTTCTTGGGAAGTTTAGTTGGGTAGACTTTAGAAAATTGCATCCTAAATTGGGCTTACAGATTGATTAAGGTATGGATAGAGACAATGCTATGAGCCTAGGGCTTGCCATAACACAATTTTTGTAATGATTTGAAGCTTGATTAAAAGGCCAGACCATCCAATTAACATGTCAAACTACGAGGAAGTGGAGGTTCAAGCTGGAAGGAATCACCAAATGTTTTGAATGGCCTGCAGGGGAAGTATAAGTGTGCCGCTTATAAACTTGAGGACTTGTTTGATCGCCTATATGTCATAATGCTCCAATTGACAACCACTCAAAAAAACACTACAACACGGGAACAACATTTTTTTTTCATTCTTTGACAATCATTAATAACATTTCTGACATTCCTCTTCTAGGGTTGATGAAGTTAATGACATAGGAATTATCTCATCATGCAATCACTAAATTAATGCATTCGGAAGAATAGCTCTGAAAATTTTCTTAAGTCATCCAATGACATTCTAGAATGATTTCACGATAGTAGCACTACCCCTCAACTTCCTATGAATGTAATGGAAGTTTGAACCTCTTTTGTAAGAATATGCCGGTTCAGCATTGTGATAACATTCTTTGAAGGATGAGGATAGTTTTCCATGAGTATCTTGGGGATTTTTCTCTTATCTAGCGATTTAGGACAATTTATCAGATCCTCAAACAAATGAGTAATGGAAATACATGCACTTCCATTTGTATTCTTTCAATCATATTCTAATCAAATCTTTCAAAACCACTCTTGAAAAATAACATCCTCTTTGCTTTATTCACCATAATAACATTAAATTCCCTATAATAGATTTTGTCATCTCAAAATTGACAATTGCAGAAGCTTCAACTTAAAATTTGGTTGTCTCCCCTCTTAAGCTACAACAAATTTTGTAACATAAAATTTAGTCCACTGCATCATCATGCACCGGTGTTCCTAGCATAATACCAGGCATATGCTATGAAACACCATACTTATCAAACATAGATCCCTTATGAAGCTTTGGATCACATAAGTAAATTGAGCTATCTCAACCAAGTATTGGCTTATGGCTTTGGAAAATCAATGTAGGTTCTTTGGCCTACATATTGAAGGCTTGGATGAAGATTGAATGGACAATTTTATTTGGCTTTTTTAAGGAAATGGTATTTGAACTCATAAGAAATTAGAGTGGTGATCTCTTATGAAGTGTTGGATTTTATGAGTGTATCACAACCTATATGGAGAATTAACACACATTCGTGTGTTTTGGGGTAGGGTGGTTATTTGAGTATATATCTTATGTTTCTTTTCTCGTCTTGTTTTCTCTTATGTCAACACTCTTCTTAATTTTTATAGATTTTCTTTTGTTGCATTATTATCTTCAATGGTCTAAGGAGGAGTTCATTATATTTTCTTCTAGTATCAATAAAGTAAATATCAAATGTCTTACATGAGGAAGTACAAACAACTTTGATAAGTATTACTTTCAACTAGCCAAAAACTATTGTTGTTGACACAAAATTTTCTTGTGCATTAACAAGTTATAATTTTTTTTAATGTTGTGATGTTGCTATCAGGATTCAATTGTGTAGTTTTCGATCAAACTCGTTGGTCTATGTTTATGAGTAGTGTTTCACAATAACTTCTTTCTCATTAGAATGAATAGAACACTAAATACTCATCGCATCTAGGTTTGCTCATGGAGATGACGCGTTGGGCTTTCTCGAGATGTTACCCACCCAAGCACCACTCCAACCCAAATTTTCTTAACCATGGAGTTTTTAAAAGGTTAATGTCATGCTCAAAAATCAAGGCTAAAGCACACAATTTTTTTAAAAAAAGGTAATAACAAGTATCTTATTGAGCTTCACTTTGTTTCGAGAATAGTTTAATATTCTCTACTAAACAGGGCCAACCACATGAAGGTGGAAGCTCATTTGGCCCCACCCCCCTCCCCCTAACATCACTCTACATTCCTCGTTAACAAAATGTAACATTCAATCAATATCACATGATAACATTCAATCAATATCAAATGATAACATTCATTAACACATTAGATTCATTAACATGCAACATTCATCAATATTTTGCATTAACACATAATTCATGAACATTCATTAGCACATAATTAAATTCATTGAGACATAAAATACAGTCATTATCAATTAAGGTATGTAGTGACAATCATTTCTTTTTTTTCTTTCTATTTCTTTTTTCTATATAAGCTCTAAGAGGAGCATCAATGTCATCATCAATTCCTCCCTCATCAGTTGTTCTGTTCTCTGTTCTTGATGATCTCAAATTCCTATGCTGTTGCAAAGGGGGGTCCTCTGCAATAACAAATAAAAGAGTTAAATTAAAAATAATTTATTATAATTGTTACAAGTATTTAATTATTTTAAATAACATAACTGTGTCTCTTTACCTGATCTGACCACATCATTTTGTTTGGACTCAACGTCAACACGGTCATGAACATCGACCCCTCGATCATCTACAGCTGCTATACAAAATGTTACGTTAATCCAAACACCAATTGCAATTACATATAAAAAATTTAATAGCAAATGTATACCTCCACCACTAGGATGCACATCATGCAAACCTTCAACATCCACAGATTGTGTAGAAGGATTGTCAGGCTGCATTCCAACATCCTACGCATTGTTATCATTGATTGCTTAAAACAGATATACTCACTTTATATTGGAACTTAACATCAAATAGACTAATTGGTAAAGTATTCAATTTGAAATAAATTTTATTTAGCTTATTTACCTGTGGCTCAGATGCATCAGTATTAGAACCTTACACACTAATTTCAACTCGTAGCCGTTCAGCCATAGCTCTATAGCCTTGTTGGAAGCCAATTCTCTTATCGTCTTTTGTGAGGCATCTCTTGAACTCTGAGCCCTGCATTTTTGTGTGGTGTGGTGAATTTTACTTGCATTGTTTCATCAACCAATGGAGGGTAGTTAAAATATCAACAAAAAATCATCTATATCCATCACAGTATAATAGGAGAAAAATCGAGCAATTTTGATGGAGCAATCTACTATATAAATATTGCGTGTTTGTATGCTTTTCTTGTACCAACATATTTTCTCCAAATTCTTAAGTTGGGTAAGAGTTAGTTCAGCTCTTTGGAAATAAAAATGGCTGCAAGTGCTGATGCATTCCCTCATTCTTTCAATCACTGCCTTTATTCTCAACTATTGGAGGAAAATTCAGTCAAGGGTGAGATTTTAAATAATGTCATATTAGTGAATCACAAGTTTTCTTCACTAATCTAGATTGCAGAGTCTTGACTTCAATTGTTGAATTGTTTATATTGAATATGAAAATCCACTACTGTTATTATATTATATTGACCTATTTATAATTGATGAGCTAAATAAGGGAGTCCTAGCATTTCCCTTCACATTATATAAAAAATTTGATACAATTTTTCATTTACTAATACTTACAACTCTTGCTTGAAGTTTCGAAAAACCACCAGAGCCGAGCTTGTGTGTCCCGTGCTTTTCTAGTCTTGCCTTTGTTGCCTTTGATGTGTCAGGCAATCTATGAAAAGTTTGAAATATGTTAGATAGTATAAATATGGAGGTTAATTAGTACATAATTAGATTCTCAACAGTATCACATACCTTGCTGTACTCTCCACTAGTGTAATATTATTTTTCTTGTCAGCTTTATACTTTCCATCCAAAATCAAAGCCTTCCACTCAGCCTTAGTAACATAGGGTGGACGCCCGTACCTGGGGTTATCCCGTAAATTTTTTCTGTACTAGTCCCTAATATACTTCAAACATAAACCAGCTTTTTCAAGGAGCTTGTTTCTCTCGAATGCACGAGGTCCAAAGAGTTGGGTCATGCTCTCTATAAGATCATCCTTCAACGGTTTGCATTGGTGATTCCACCTTTTAAGTAAAAAAAAACATGTTAGACTCATAAATGAAGTGAAGCTACCTTTAACATAGTTCAAGAAATGGACGAAAAGGAAAACTATTATAGCAATGATATGAAGTCAAAATAGTGGTTTGAGGTTTTAGTTAGGATATGATGTTCCACCAGGTACGCATGGTGGGCCCAAATATTTGCAAACACTCATCACCAAGTTTTCTCCAAAAAAGATTATTCCCTACAAAACAATCATGGGATCATTAGTCGATGAAGAGTGATAAAAAACTAAATTACTATTATATCACTATAGAATAATAATAACTTTAAAGTACCAAGAACTTTGGCTACTTTTAATGGAATGCCTTCATCATCGCTGACGATCAATGTGACATCCTTCACCGTTCCCGTACTAGGAACATAGGAACATCCAGGAAATGATGTTGCAGGTCCTATTGCAAAAAGTTTCATAAGTTTCATAAGTCTTTGTAATGATCGAAGTATAAAAGAACAAATGATAATTGATGTTATAAAGTTGTTAAAAAGAAACTGTTTGTTGCTGTCATAAGAGAGAAAAAGAGGGATTTGTGTACCAGCAGATGGTGCAACAGTCAATGCATGTAAGCTATGTGTTTCTGACTTAGCAGTCGAAAAGAGATTTTTGGTTGTCCTGGATGGAGGCGGCGTCATCGTAGGATTCAATTTATGTGAAGCTGAAGAATAATATTGTTAGAGCATGCATAAATATAGAACGCGTGGACTAGCATGGACAAGATTGTTAGAGCATTAAAAAAAAGGATTGTTTGAGCATGTATTGTCAATGATTATGATCATTCCTATATATATTCAGTGGAAAACAGAAGTGGGGAATGGAACATGCGATCTACCTAAACCACCTGCAGCACCCTCATCATGGGAACGGGGCTCGAAATCAAGCAAAAAACTCTATAAAGACAACGCATCCATATTTTAATTAATGCCATAAAAGAGCATAACATAAAAACCATTATTGAACTCTGTTTATAATTAAAAATTTCATTAATACTTACTTTTAAGGACTCAGAGGTGTGCAACAATTCAGATGCCCTATCTTTAATTTGTTGAGTCATAGGCTTTATGGTTGCCAAACGTAGAATTTCTTTGCTAATTTTCTTTAAATTAATTTTAATCAAACCGATTGGGTCATCGGTCTCTGCTAAATCAATATAGAAAGGGTCCTCCTCAGGGGGGGCCTGTTGAGGGACTGCAGGTTCCTTTCCCTCCCTCTGACCACTAGCCCTCTGTGATAACAATAGTATTAGTATTATCAAAATTACTCCAAAAAAATAAAGAAAATAACATTTTGCTTCTATCTAGTTTGCACAATTACAAATGAGTTTTACCTGCTCATGTGTAGATGAGCCAGGAGCATCGTCAGCATCCCCTCCGAGCGGTTGCTCCATATTGTGCCCCTGTGTCAAAGATGAAGTATAAAAATGTTAGCCAAAAATTTATTGACTAAATGGTATGTTGGAGTCATTTATTATAAGTTGGTTTAATAGTATGTACCACCCCCATGATAGTAGCCTTGTTTGTATCTATGCAGTTCAAATTGTAATCAATAAGAAGCTCTTCCCCTGCACGTATTGATTTTATCGCACAGATTAATACACGATTTCCCTCGCGCGCCTCAAATATGCAATTGGGTTGCTTTATAGTTGACCCAGGTCGTGTACTATTTATAAAACCCACAATATTCCCTATTGCTTTTGGCCTTCCATCAATGTATATAGCCACACTTTTACTTTGATTATTGTCTTGCTGTTGTATATAATTTGCTAAGAGGGCATACCTATGCATACTTTTTTTATATTTAACAATATGCATCCAACTTTTGTAATCGTAACATGGTCCAACATACTCCATCAATTCAGAAACTTTGTTGTAAGACACCTTTATGCCGTCCATAGAAAATAGGCCCAAACCATGTAGTGATGATGGTGCTATGCAATATATCCTCTCGCTAACACAAAAATTAGTCTTTATTGGAGGAAGTTCCTTTGGTACCCAATGTTTCTTTAGATGTTGGTACCTCAAGGGAACCTCGATGTTGCCTTTCTCATCATCATAAGAACATGACCCCCCTTGAGCAAGGAAAAATTTCATGCATTTATTGAATTTTACTTCTAGTCCTTTGACCTCTAGTTAATCTCCCTGTTCTAGATAAACTGCATGTCTCACTTTCCTCTTCTATTCCTATATTTCCCTCACTCGAGGAAGACACTTCTGACAAATACCTATTCGCTGGTACCTGCAAATGGGAGAGATCTTAGAAGACATCAATCTTACTATTGATAAGTGTATTAAATAGACTGTCTATAAGGAGTATTGACTTATACCTGTCGATCCATGAGACTGTGCGGGATGCTCCTGAAAGGGGTTCAATTTCTTGCAAATTTAATTCAATTATCGTGAGCATAATCACATCATAATCATAATCACATCCATCATTAGCATCACATAAAAATTAAAAACATTAAAAGGTACATAATAAAACACTTAAATTAGGCTCACATTATAAGCCTACTAGGGAAGTAGGCCTAGTGAAGGGCTAAAATTGGGTTTTTGTATCAGCTGATGAGTTGAGGGCTTAGTCACCTTGGGGACATGCTATTTGAAGTTGTTTGATGTGTGTGGAGGTGGAGGAAACACCTAGACTAAAGCCACTTGCATAACATTTTGAAATTCAGTTAGATATTTTATATTAATTAAGATAACTGTAATTTCTTCCAAAACCCATTATAATAATTTTAAAATGGATTGCTTGTTTCTTTTTACTTACCGTGTAAATCCCATAGATCCAAATACATGTACTGAAATAAGTTTTCTAGTTTTAGTCTGTAAATCAACATACTGATACAATGTTATTCCTATTCTAAAATGAAATGTTAGAGATACTTGAATTATTAACCAACAAATTGGGTAAGCACTTATATTATGTTTTCCCTATGAATTTTATTCTAGGTACAACTCCCTTTTATAGATATTTAATGAATTCCCTTTTCTAAACTAAACACTTACAAATGCTTTTGACCTGAAAGAAAATAAGGCTCAATACATTCACGAATCAATATGTGTTTTAAATAGTTTTATTTAATTAATTTAGATTAGCAGTATTCTATTTGTAGTTGAAACTTGTAGCTTTTAAATAGATAATGAATAAACTATGTAACCATATATATAAGACAAATATATTTCTATCAAGAAATGAATATTAAATAGATTAAGGATTGATGGAATACCTCTAAATTCCATCATCATCATCCTCGTCGTCATCATCATCATCATCATCATCATCATCATCATCGTCATCGTCATCATCATCCTCCTTGCCATCATCATCGTCGTCATCATCAACATCATCATCAACATCAACATCATCTTCATCATCATCATCAGTAGCAGCATTGTCGTCATCATCATCTTCTTCTTCTTCATGAAAATTTGTGTCAAGAACATCATCCAATAACTGTCAATCGTGATCACCATCTACATCATCTTCTACTTCTTCAGTATCTTCTTCTTCCATCGCATTATACTTTATTGGCCTTCCTCTCGGTTCATGTCTAACAACAAATGACCAACCCGGTTTATGTGGAACCTCTGAGTAAAATACCTGATCACATTGGCTTGGAAGAACATAAGGCTCATCCCCAACTAGCTCAAACGACCTTGTATTAACCATTGTAAATCCATTATCATGTTCAATAACAGTTCTATCAGGACCATTTGGATTAAGTCGTAGCCTGTACCATTTGACAACGAAGAGTACTAATTTGAAGGAACTAAAGTCACACTCAATTATCTCATCCAAAATGCCATAGTATCAATTTTCAGACTCTTGAGGATGTAAGTCATTTCTAGATGAAATATTAGTCACTTGAAAGACTGCAGTTATTCCTAAATCATAAGTTTTCTTCGTGTCATCCAACACTTTGACGCAAAATTTCTGACCATTACAGAACATAGCCTTGTGGTGTTTAACCTGCAATAATATGTGAAACATATCAAAATTATTGTATCGTAAGTTGATAAACATACGGGTGATTAATAAATTTTTACGTACTTGGAAATCTCTTGAACCACGTGCTAAATCTATTTCCCTTTGCGTAACATTGGAATCTCCATTACGATGAGCTTCTTTAACCAATGAAGATACACCTTCCCATGTTAATGTGCGACCAAAATGTTGACATTGTTCAATCCATACCGTCATCCAATCAAGATTGTTTGCAATATACAAATGTAGTGCATCCCACTCTCGAGCACCTGTACAAAAAAAAAAGAAGACAACTTACAACCGATTTATTTTGAAGATTAAGAAATAATTTATTACAATAACATCTTATAATTTATTATCTCTCACTTTCCTAAATGTACCTTTCCCCATCAAGTACTCCCCTTCTAATTTTTTAAAAGGCTCAAGATCCCAAATGCGATCTACATGGATATTCGATGCAAACTTAGGAAGATATTCAGTAATGTACACCATAGTCTGGTATACCATATATCCCTCTACCATAGAACCCTCGGGATGTGCTCTTTGTCGAACCAAAGCCTTCAAATATTTCAAATTCCTCTCAACCATCCACATTGACCTAGTGTGTACAGGTCAACACAATTCAATCTCCTCAACTAGGTGTATGAGGTAGTGTTCCTGTGCATTGAAAAAAGTTGGAGGTAGACACCTTTGCATTTCACACAGTAAATGAGGAATTCTTCTCTTCCAATAGTTTATATCTTCTTTATGGATTTCTTTAGATGACAACCACCTACATTAAGAGATTCAAGTCACAAAAAATATATAGATATGAGACTTTACAAAATAATATACAATAGATTACATAACAAGAAAAAAAAATCATGAATATAATAAATATATACAACAAATTGAACAGATATTACTGCTTACCTCATATATTTTCCAAGATCGTATATCACTTGTTTGATGTTATTGTTGAAGTGCTCTGGGAGAGATAGAGGAAGCACGTACTATAGTAATTATAAACCAATCATTTCATTGTTTTCTAACATAACATAACGAACAATTCACGTAGTTTATGAATATATTGTAAATACAGAAGAACATAACTTACCTTGACGAAAGTATGCCAATCATCCATTTTGAGCCTTGGCCCAAATTCACTTTTTTTTGATATGAGATTGTTTATGTTCGCAGCAAATCCTGTGGGAAATCAAATTTTTCGTATGACTTCTTTTATGGCATCACTTTGCTGCTCCGTTAATAACCATGGAAGGGCACTTATATTAATTTGATCTCTGTTGCTATTTTAGTGAATGAAATTTTTCAATGCATGATTGGATTCATGTATGTCATTACAAATTTTGACAATTTTTTCTTTGTCATGCCTTCCATCCAATATTTTCCACAAAGTCTCTGTTATATTCTTTCCAATATGCATAGTATCAAACAAATGCACAATTTGTAAGTGCTCGTAGTAGGGCAACCTACTAAATTGTCTGGGATAGCTTTTTAGTCCCTTTGGAAGGTTGTCAGTATTGCCTTGATGACCTTCACGATCATCAATTACACAATTAGTCAACAAAAATCACAATAGAAATATATAAACTACAAACATAAACCATTAGGTGGAACGGCATTACCTCGACGATTAATTTTATTATATTCCAACTTCCATAGGTGAGGTGTCATTCTTCATGGCTTTGATGTAGTCTCTTCTTTCCCATTGAAAAGATGTTTTTTCGTACTTTGATACTTATGATTCCTGTGGAGGAAGTCTCTACACTCATCAAACACCTGCTTTCCTAAACTTTTTGAATGATGAGATTTCATCTTTGGACCACAAACTGAACATGCAAATTTTACCTTTGTTTGAAGACCTACAAGATAATGATGTAATTGGATTATTAAATATGTTGATTTTTATAATTAGAATTATTGTGCGCAACTTGAATTCACTATAACATACCACAAAAATGTGTTAGCCCTGGGGCATCATGTATTGTCCATGCAAGTATTGCATGGAATTGAAATTGTCTTTGTCGTATTGGTTTAGACACGTCATACATAGTGACACCATTCTATAACTCCACCAACTTATCGATAAGAGGCTCAATATATACATTCATATCTTTTACTTGATATTTACCTACTTGAATGAACATTAACATTACATAGTTATTGTGACCGTTTTACTGCAAGATTTGTAAGTATGTGTAAGTTAATAACTATCAAATGATAAGATACCTGGAACAATCATTGCCAACATAATGTGCTCCCTCTTTATTGACATCCATGGAGGAACTTTATTGTTGATAACAAAAATAGGCCACACCGAGTAAATAGATCTCATCTCTCCAAATGGAATGACACCATCCACTGCCAATGAAAGCCTGAGATTACGAGGTTCTTCTTTGAAGTGTTGCCACTTTTCCTCTATGTGCATAAATGCCAAACCATCCGAAGGGATTCGAATAATGTCATCTTGACTTCTATTGTGTGCATGATAATCCATAAATTGAGCCAAGCCACTACACCTGAATAATTGTCGCATCCATGGAATAATGGGGATGTAACGAAGAACCTTTTGAGGCACCTTTTTTGTTAGTCGATCTATTCGATATCTACTCATATGACATACAGGGCATTGTGTTGCAAATTCATGTTCTTTATAATATATAATATGATCATTGGGACAAGCATGTATTGCTTCATACTCCATTCCAATATCTTTCATAACAACAGTTAATTCTCGATATGAGCGAGGTAGAATATTTGATGATGGTAACAGAAAATTGCCTATCAATCTACAACAAAAAATATAAGTTGTTAATATAAACAATATTAGTGGTACATTATTCACCCTTTGTTAACTATAAAGACATATATGACATACCTTAACATACGTAACATTGTTATGTTGGATAAACCATTCATAACCTTCAAGTTCAACAACAACAATACAATAGCGAGAAGAGTTGTTTGGGAGTCTTCGTATAGGGGCTCGTATGCCTTCTGAAGTAGAGGTACATCGAGGCTATCATCATCATCATGATTAGATATGCTTGGACTAGATGTGTCATGGATTAATGTATTTATACCATCCTCTTCAATTGTGTTTTCTGGCGCATGATCGTCATCTTCCATGGGATCATTATCTTCACCTTGGATATTTGGACCTCCATGTTCCTCCACTTCAAAAACCATATTCTTCAGATTGTTGTGGTTCATATCATGTACTTCCCTGGGAAGATCAACCTATATAAAATTGATTAACATAAATAAACCATGATCATCAACTCATCATCAAGTGATTTCATATGTATATAAATTGTTAAAATGATATAATGAACGACTTACCAGTGGATGATAGTCATGCCCCCCTTCAATGTGACCATTCTCCCTATAATGTCTCTTAACTGTTTTGATTAGCAGTCTTCCACGGTTTAAGCCCTTACAAATATTGCAAGGACAATAACATTTTCCATCACCTTTTCTTTTCAAGTTAGACCACAATCTAGCGATTGTCTCCCTGTTTTGTTCTTCACTTATATTATCTGACATGATCGTTCTTTGCAGGAAGCAAAAATCGGGCTATGAAAACTTTGGTCTACAAATTTCACAAACTAAGCAAAACTATCGAAAGTACACAAATCTTCTTAGACCTAGCTAAATACTTTAATAGTTTAAAAATACTTTCTTTGACTTTATTCCTAAGATTATTTGTAAAACTTTTACCAACCGCCTGAAGGTCTTATTTCAAGAGACCTTACAACATTAAGCCATTAAAAGCAATTTCAAAACATATAAGCTAAAAGTCTAGTTAAAATATACATTAGAATAAAAAAAAAACAATTTTCATACCCGAGCGCGCTGCTATAACTCGTGCAACGACCTTCTTGCTTAGCTGTAGAAGCTCTCCAGCAATCAAATTATACAAACTACAAGGCCTAACAAAAATTTGAAAACATATAAGCTACAAGTCTAGTTAAAATATACATCAGATTAGATTCAACAATAGCAAGCAATGTTATTCAGAATTAGATTCAACAAACCTTAGCAGTGTAAATAGCCATCTCCTCTAAACTGGACTCCAGACATGAGGGGGCATTCACATACTCTTCCCCTAAAGGTATCCTGAAGAACAAAAGCCACTATTCTTGAGTTTGTGAACTGCACCTCGAGATGAATGAAGCTTAAAGGGAATGAAAATTGTTTTGATACATTTAAATCAGAATGTAATATTTATTCATAAGTATATACCTTGCAAGCACTTAAAATTGTTGTTATATGTGTTGCGAGAAAAGAAGAAGTTTATACTTATGTGTATAGATGCACTTCCTGTATGCAATCCAAAGCTTGAATGTTATCAAGTGTGTCCAATGATGGGGAGAGACCTCTATGCAAGCAGAAGATCTGCAATGAAACAAAAGAAAAGAAAATTTTCTTATAGTAAGAACAAGTTTGTTGTGCTGCACAGGGTACCAACAAAATAGTGTATAATATCTTTTTCTTTACCTGGCTTTCAATTCAACATGAGAGCCTTTAATAGAAAAGTCAAGTTGATAACATATTTAACAAGAGTTGCAGGGCAACACAGTTCCTGCGTAAGTCCAAGAAAATGTGTGAGGATTCACATAGATTTGCGCAAGTCCAAGAAGATGTGTGAGCATTGACATAGATTTTGTGAACATTTTCTATGTAATGAAGATTTTACTACAAATGGAATGAACCTAGGGGTCGATTGGTAAACTGATTATTTGTATCAAATGGTGTAAAATTGAAACTAAAACCATTTCAATTGGCCACGCCACTCATGGACTGTTCCTCCATATGTTATAATACTTTCATCATATATCACAAATATGAAATAGAATATGTAGCACACTGAAATAAAGCATTAAAAGATAGTGTCTAAATGTAATTAAATATATGGAACTGGTTATAAGAATTTGTACAAATCAATCAGAATGGGTTGAAATTAGTGCATCTTACTTCAACATTTCATGTAACACAGCCAAATCCAAAAGAAATCTCACAAAAAAACTACTTGAGATGTATAACCTTTATCTTCCAATATCCAATGGCTCCTTATAGGTGTTAATACAAAGAAGCCAACTGTCAAAAACTGTGACAGTGATAAACATTTTGAAAAATAAAATTGTATTAGGTATAAATAAAAAACACTGAAGAATGGTGTAGACTTGTAGCCAGAAGATAACACAGTGAAAATTGATGAGCTCTTTGTTATCACCCACCTCAAAGAAACGTGCATATCAACTCCAAGTGTCAAATGTCAGCTGTAAGTGCAACAATGCAAGTTTTCATATATATAACTTGTTTTTCTACTACAGTCAATGCTGATACATCCTGCTTTAACATAAATAGATTAGTCACCAAACAAATTATCAAGAGACCCTATGGTCATCGTCATGATTATTTGCTAAGCCAATTTCAACATCAAAGCCTCTAATATGAATATAGAGGATCATAACTAGATCCCATATGATTGTCATAGAGTGAGATCTGAAACATTGTGATTCAAAAAAAATGTACAATCTCTTCTAGAAACAACATCAAGTAAAATCTTGGATAGCAGAAAAATTGTTATGTATAATAGAAAGTTGTTTTTAATTCACCAAATAGAAGGATGTTTACCAATGAATAGTTAATATATTTTGTTACACTGACAAGTGTGGGCAGGAAATTCTTGGGCTGCTACTCCTAAAGTCGAATATGATGATGTTGAATGCCCTGCCTCATGGAAAGTAAAATCCTATTGTGCATGTCTCCAAAGGCACCATTGGAATACATCTAATGATGTTATGAGATCTTATCTCTTTGTATTGGGTACCATCTTTGAAATACTTGATCTCTTCTCATTCCTCAGCTGATCGAGACTGCAGCCATAGTACAAATAAGTAACCAACTATTTCTGAGTTTGATTCTGCTCTAAAGGAAAATGCCAGAACCACTTCTTTTTCTATTACTGAGTTTTTCTACATGTAATCACCAGTTTGCCAAGTTGTTTGAAGTTTGAACCATGCTCCATATATGCCAAAGTAAAATAATCAAGTAGGATGCATGTGAGCGAGAGATAATTATGTAGAACCTAGATGTAGAATATAATTATGTGCATTCTCTTGCATTGATGTTTTCCTGTATCGTACATATTATTATTTTGAATTGTAATACTGATAGCATGTTCACCGTGTCTTTTCTCTGAATTTGAATATTTCTTTTCATGTTTCATTTGCCGCTTCTTTTCATAGTACCTCTGAGTTGTACTTGTTTACTTAGTAGGTTTTTAGGGTACTTGCTATTTTTGAAGTGATAAAACGTTAAGAGAGATTATGGTGATGATGAAGAGTATGCTATTACGATGCTGTCTTTTCACTTGATTTACATTCAATTTGATGCCTATTGAAAGGATTTGTTGTGTATAATAAATATCTCTTTCTATGAATGTGAATCCATTTTTTGTCACTTTCTTCAGTTTTTGCCGAGAATGAGTTGTTCTCTTACTCTTTGCTTGGTCTATTCGTTGTGTTAAATTCTATTTTTGTGGGTATCAATAAATGTTTAGAAATATTTAAGCATATATGTAGGAGACGGTTATAGTTAGTAGTAATATTAAGGATTTCAGGAGAACTAAATAAGCCCTGATTCGAAGATAACTTGATAGAATGTCCATAGTTGTGTCGTTGAACCAGACAAAATCTTGTTATTAGTGATTCTTGTAAGGTGTTAGCTAATATAAATATCTATTTCAAATACAAAAATCTTGTTATTAGTGTACCTTCACTTCCAATGTTATGTGAAAGGCTATCCTGCAATGCGCGCGCGTTTCCTTTCAGAAGAACCCTGTGTCGTGCGATTTCATTCAAATGAGGGTTTTTGGCTTTTTTTTTCTCATATATCTTGCTAGCATCACAATTGCGATGCTTGATGTCACAATTGCGATGACATCGGGCTAAAATTGAAAAAAAAAAGCCAAAACCACATTACCTTTTCTTGCCATCGCAAATTGACCCCTAATGTATTAGTGATACCTTGTAAATCTTGTACCATACCTTGTATATCCAAATCTTGTCCAAAGTTTGTACCATATTCCAACCTGTAAATAATCTTGTATCCTAGCTTGTATACTATCACATGCACACACAAAACCCCATTTTCACTTAAGCTTTTTGCAAACCATCTACCTATCCACCTATCACCTATTATAGACATCCCATCCTTCACAAACATTTCCATCTCACAAAAACCAAAACATGAACAAAATTGTACATTTGTAACATATCTTGGTCCATCAGCTTGTACATCCTCTTTAGCTTAGTACCATTGTATCTATCCAGCGTTCGTGTCAGTTCATCCTTGATCAGCATCTTGCACCCATCGCACATCTTGGTTAGCTATTCCAATGCATCCTTTAGCTAGATTTCCTGTCACCAAAGTGTTATCTTTCTTAGTTCAGCTTGCCAGATGCATCACTCATCCAAATCCACTAGCTTAGGTGCTCTCCGATAGGTCCTTGCAGGATATAGCTTTCCTCATGTCTGATCTTGGTCCGTTAGT
This sequence comes from Cupressus sempervirens, assembly GCA_028749045.1. Taxonomy (NCBI): domain Eukaryota; kingdom Viridiplantae; phylum Streptophyta; class Pinopsida; order Cupressales; family Cupressaceae; genus Cupressus; species Cupressus sempervirens. The sequence goes on along the minus strand of CM053787.1, from coordinate 678,324,943 downwards.
ACCTTATCCTACCCATCTCATTGGCAAACGGTTCTCTTTTGGATTTTCACTTTCTTTTGATTTGGACTCTTCCCTGTTGGGTCTTGAAATATCTTTTCCAACAAATCTCCTTGTTCCCTCCTCAAGGTTGCCACGATCTTCCATATCATGGTATACTGCGAATGGGGCAATCAGAGCGTAAAGTTTTGATCATGTTTTTTACTTGTTTTCTTTTCTGATTTTGGGTTACCTAGTGTCATTTCCACACTCCTTCCTCTGGGATTCATGTGTGATACTGGGGCAATCCTTACGTGTTTGTTTTGAGTCAGTTCGTCAGTCATCTAGATAGTTGGTGAAAAGGCCTTGATGTTCTTGGTAACCTTGGCAATTAACCAACAGTCCTATAGAAAATCTAGTGCTCAACTACATGGTGGTACTTCTCTTTGAAGTATCCCCCTGCTCAAAAAGCTTCAATGGTTTTCCTTCATCTCCATTATCCCCCATCCATATGCAACATCCATCTCTCCTACCCCAGCTTATGCATCAGTATCTCTTTGAATCACTCCTTACCTTTAGCTTTAGGGATCCACAATCCTAGTCTTAGGGATCCACAAATCCAAATCAATCCACCAAGCCTCATCTTTCGAGATCCACAATCCTAGTCCTAGGGATCTCCGAAACCCATCTTTTGCCAATCTGACTCTTTGAAATCTTGTTGCATTAGCTTTTTAATCCCCTCATCCATCTCCCCATCCTAGATTCCTTTTATAGCACCCTGCTCCTTCATCCTCTGCAATCCCTGAGAACTTAAGCTTACTTCCTCTTGTGCCTCTAATTCTCCCTTTATCATTCTCCCGTAGTGAGAGTTTGAGCTAACTAAACCTCTTCTCTTAAGCCAATCTGAGTCTTCTTTCTCATCTCAGATTCTTGTACTTTTCAAGAAGGTGTCGAGCCTCGCTTTCTCTCCCCACCGCCTTCTTGAGGAGGCATCTTGCAGTCCATTCTCTCCTCTTCTGCTCTAGCCTTGGGCATCTTATTTTCTTATCTTTGATGGCATGCCACTTGCGGCATCACATCAAAGAGGGGCAAAATGTAGACACCTAAAAACCTTTAGAAAATAAAGTATTTTTATTTTCTAAAAAATTCTTGATGACATCATCATTTATTAATTAATTAATTATTTAATTAATTAATTTATTTTTATGCCATTAAATCCCTTTATCTTAATTAAAAATATTTAATTAAGGAATCCATCCCAAAAATGTTTAAATCTTATTTAAACATTATTTCCTTATTTATTAATTATTTAATTAATAAATTGACCAAAAAACCCAAATTAAATTAAAAATTTATTTTTTGCCCAAAACTTGGCCAATTTCCTTAAGACCACTAACCTCTTCCAAAATCTTCTAATCGTTCTTTAATTTTGATTAAAGGCTAATCCCATCATTTCCTACCCCTAATCCCAACTCAAAATATTTAATTAGGATTAAATATTAATCCTCATGTTTATTAAAAAAGTTTTAATAAATATCTCCTCAATCCAAACCCTTGAAATAAATAAAACTTTATTTATTTCCTAAAAATCTAATTTATCCTCATCCTAAGAAGTTCTAGACTCTTCTAGAAAGTCTTCATCCTCATCCTAGGAAATTCTAGACTATTCTAGAAAGTCTTTATCGTCATCCAAAGTCTAGACTTTTCTAGAAGATATCTTTAAACCTAATCTTAATCCCCTCCTAACCTTGTCACACTCCCTAAACATGGGTTAAAACTTACTAACCCAATCCAAAGTTAACAAATATCTCCTCCTTCACCCACCCTCATTAAATGCCATCCACTTGCCTATCACTAAGCTAATCATAAACCATCCTAATCCATCCTCTAATCATTTGCACAATCCTAAGAAAGCTTAAAACCTTCCTAATCAAGCCCAAGTCGAAATTTCTCTCATCTCCCTCAAAATATCTCAACCATAAAACTTTATGAAGCCCACAAGGTCATAAATGACTCTTCCAAGCCCTTTTATTGCTCTTACAAGCCATTATGAGGGTCTTTATGAAGATTTTATCCCTTGAGCCTCCTTTGTTGACTCATCTTTCCCCTTTCCTCCATCCTCTCACCCTATGACATGTGTCACTCCTTGATTGGTTGTAATGAAGCACAATCCATGTGCTCTCCTCTCATGGAATCTAAGCCCTCCATGAGCTTTTTCCTATCCTTGCATCTTAGCCCTCAATCCCTCAAGCCTCTTGCCTATAAATTGGATCCTTCCCCTTTGCAAAATAACACAATCCATGAAGTAAAGTCATAATGCCATTTTAAGAAGCCATTTTACATCAAAACCATACACTCACACCCAAATTCCAACTCCATTTGAAGCCCTTTTTGAAGCATAAGCTTGAGCATACATCCTATCTATTTAGACAAAGCCACTCAACAAGAGAGCTTCTCATTGAGAGAGTCCATTAATGGCTCATATTCTCAATTGAGAGCTCATCTTAGTCTATCTTGAAGTTTATGAATTTTGTTTAGTTTGTAGAAGCTTTATTTAAATTTGGTTTCTATTAGCATACTAACATTGCTCATATACAGTAACCACTAGAATGCTCGGTATAAATTGTAGTGCTTGGTGGCTACTGAAGTACATGAAAAAAACTGTAAAATTTTCATTGAGCTTGGTAGCCATACAAAATCTAAATAAGTATTGTCACTAATAACAAAATTGATTAAATGTCAACAATCACGACCTAGGTTAACCTACATAGGGGTTTGTGCCCATAGATGGTCTTCTACTCGGAGCATTTTCTTGAGATCCATGAGAGGATTATTGTGCACCCTTTCTACTTGAGTTGATGCTTGAACCATGCTCTTTGTATCTCCCTAGTGTCCTTCAGAGTGGTTCCACATAGGCTGTATTGCTAGACCGATCAACACTTGGTCAGAGAGGATTGGATTTGTGACCTTTGTACTCTATCTAAGATAGAGATCGAGATCCATTTCATCTTTACATGTCCCATTTACTATGAGATTAGAGGTAGGTTTCACTGCCTATTTAGAGATTATAAATCTCTATCAGCCTTCTTCAACTATCTTGATTAGTGGTGTTCAATCCTCTACCTTTGTGAGACTTCGCAGCTCTGTAACCACACTTTATAGCTCATGTTTCCTTGCATTCAGGCCTCAAGTGAGCTCATCACCACCTTCTTCCCCCCATCACCCTCCAGGAGAAAGAAGCAACCAATAGGTATACACTTGCATTGGGACACCAAATTTGTTCAATTACATCACAGATTCATCAGACAACAACATTCTACTCCTAGCATTACTCAAATTTTGGCTTAGGCTCTTGGTCTCCCTGGATCTTATTCCTTAGTGATGGATTTCTTTGTATCAAGAAAAAGATATCTAGTCCTTCTCTTGTCTGTTCATTCTCATTTCCTCTCTTTATTTTTTGTTTTGCGTGTCCTTGTCCAGATATTGTTTGATGTTCTCATTGGGTTTCTTTTTTGCCTTGTTGCATCTTCTAGTCCCTTAGACCCTTCATTGATCTTTTCTCAAACGTTAATATCATTATCTTATCTTATCTATCTTATCATACATACCATGCCTTGGAGGCTTGTTTAAGGCCATAGGGATTTATCTTTAGTTTACATACATGTGTGTTCCTATCATGGATAACAAACCCTTCTAGATGTTCCACATATACTTCTTCATCAATGACACCATTTAGAAATGTTGTCTTTACATCCATTTGATGTATCTTCCACCTTTTGGATGCAATAAAATAAATGGTGGTTCTAATAGTTGTATATCAAACAATGAGAGAAAATATTTGTTCATAACCAACTCTAGCCTTCTAGGAGAGTCCTCTTGCCACAAATCTAGCTTTGTGCTTTTCAATACTTCCATTAGGTGACTCTTTAATTTTAAATAGCCATTTTGAGGAGTCAATGTGATGGAACTCTAAAATTTGGTAAAATTTAAAGTCCCAAAAATCATGTCAAGCAAAGAATCTTCAGGTCTTAACCACTACTTATATTTTAACAATATGCTTCAAGACATTAAAAGACATGATCATGAGGATGTAAAAAAGTAATCTAGTTCATATCCAAAAATGTCCGATATCAATAATCTCATGATCATACAATAATAAAAATCATTAGCATACAATTATTTATTCTAATAAAGGTATTTGAATAAATTCAAATTAAATTATTGAGAGCAATTAGTAATGAGTTGCTCCAAATTATTATCTATGATGAAAATAATACCTCATAATAGAATGTTTGCTATAAAATTATTGGGTTCAAAAAAATCAAAAAAAAGCATTGAGTGCTTCGTTGGCTAGTGTGGGCCCAATTGTGATTCGTCCCAATTGAAACTTTCAGGAAATGTTGATTTATAGTCAACAATCCAAACTCCTCAATCTTTGCCAACATCCTTCAAATTTGGAATAGGCTACCATGGGAATTTTGTCAAATGTAATCGTTGCAACTTCTCTCATAGAATTAGACAAAATGTGGAAGTAGGGATCTGTGAACTGCTACACATGTATGTAAACCATGAAATCATGGAAGAGAAGTGTGGACTATTTGACAATGTGCCACGTTTGGTCTTGTGGAATGTTACAATTGCAATATACTAATAGAAGGATATTGTTTGATAAATATTAATAAACTTCAGGAATAAATAGAATTGGTAGTTGTAATTCTAGTCATTTTCTATGATAGAATGGGATTTTATTTATTTATTTTGCCTAGCTAGCAATTATCCTCTTTTTTAATCTGTTCTCTACTATTTGAATTTTTTTTTAAAAAATTTAAAGAATTTTAGTCTATTTGACAATTAAACAGTGAAGTCACTTCACGATATCTTTCACTCACTTCATACTATCTTGCTTTCTCTTAATTAAGAATTTATTAATTATAGAAATTCTTTACAACTTTTCTTTTATTCTAAAATATGGAAGGTGACTTTTTTTATTCATAAAGTCTATCTTATTATAACATTTTTTTAGAATGGAGATTGTGTTGGCTTATAATACATCATTATTTATTGATTTATCTTTAATTTTTGATTTTTTCCCCCTTCTTTAATCTTTCTCTTTACCAATTTAAAACTTCTTTTCTTCCTCCCTTGTTTAATTCCCCTTCTTCCTTATAGCAACCATATTTATAATATACCGACCAATAAGGTCAAACTTCTCTATGTACATTATTGTCTTATATTCTTTCACTAGCTTTATAATTAAAGTTAAATTTTCTATATAGTTATGATTTAAGTTAAAAACCAAACTTTATATGTTTAACATTCACGAATGGTATGTCTATTAGTAATCGTGCAAACATATAGAGATAGACGTTCTTTTTGATAAGGTAAATATAGTTAAATCCAAAAGACTATGGCTCAAGATAAAAGGGTCAGAGATCATCAATATAGAGTGTCTAATGCTCTAATAAAAAATAGCAAGAGAAATAAGGTTAAAAGATTTCAAGGTTAAGACATTTGTGTAACTACATAAGTTATACTTTTCTAACAAGGTGTTAAGAAAAATATTGCAAGTATTCTTTCCACAAGGAGAAATAGAGATGGGAATTACATTAGAGAAATGAACTAGTAAAACATGAAAAGTCCAATATTTTACAACTTAGTAAAAGTGAATACGTGAAAAAGAATTAAAGATGGTGAATACTCAATGCTAAAGGAGAGGAAGCAAGGAAAATATTAAGTGCAAAACCATTTAAGGTTTACATGGATTAGTATTCTATGCATAGGAAACACATAACTCAATTAAGATGTAAATCTTCCCCAAAAAAAGAAGAAGATAGATAGGCAATGGAAGCATGCGAAAAGCCATCACAAATTACCTAGTTTAGAAATTCCTATGGCATCATTAAAGTCTTTATATTATTTGATCCTTCAAATTGTTATAGGTTAGCTGATTTAGATAAGGATATTAGAGTTTATTCAAAGAGTTTTTCTAATACTATCTTTGATGATTTATTATTGGCATTTCCATAGTCATATCTAATCAACTTTGACCTACACAGGCTTACACTTTATTGGTACCTTAAGAATGGCCTTGAATACTCATAAAGAAACTTTTAGAACATGGAATACACACAATATAACATTCTACTTAATAACATATTGAGATTTAAAATTTATATAAATTGTATGTTCTCAAAAGTATGAGGCTTATTCAAAAATTATAATTATATGATCACTTTCATAGTACAGAAATCATTCAAGTGATTGATCTAACATATTTTATGTGTTAGAATTAATTTGATATAATATATCAAGTTCTTATTCTTCTATATGGATATTCCCTAGTCATTAATTTCCTCAGATCAAATATAAGGAAATAATTATGTGGTTCTATTTTATATTTTGAACAACTTTTTTATGGTCACTAAGTACTACTTAAAATAAATATTCACACCTACTTGGAAATATAATATACATCATAAAAATGTTCTTGATTATGATATTATTTTTCTTTACTAATAACAATAAAATGTTCTATAAAATATTTTATTAGTAATGAATTTTCTTACCTTCTTGTTAAACATCAATTAAAATTCAACAATGAAAAGTAAGAGGACTGTGTCATCAAGGATAAGCGTGTCATATTTGACATTATTAAGAATAAGATCATTTCACATAGAATCATTACCGCTTTACTCTTATAGAATTCAGTTTTGCAATTGGCTAGTCCTAGATCACCCAAGAGGATTTTCATGATTAATATAAATTAAAAATTATATTCTATACACATATAGATAATTTTTTATAAAAGGGGAGAAAGTCATTGGAACACAACTAATATTTTCCATAGCTATTATTTCACTTCATTGTCTATATATAGAAACAATATAAAAAAATTCAAAGAGACTTCATGCACCTTTAGAAAGTATAACCCGTGATTAGATTCCGCTACTTAGTCTTTCAATAAATTAAATGCACATGTATTATGCTCTTGATTTCCCATTAAGTTGATTTTTTCTATCTCATTTTGACACTTATTCCCATAAAATAATTACTTAGTGTAGCATAAAATAATGTGGTTTGGATGATATAAATGGGTTTTATAGCAGGATCCTAGTATGAAATCCAACCAACACTTGGCTACATCAGATGTAAGATGACCCACTAGGCTCAAGCCAGACTTAAAAATTAAGAAGGTGCAATGATCCAATATTGTAATCAATGGTTGATTAGAGAGATATGATTGATAAATGCAATATGGAGGGAAGGAAGGGGGGAAAAGACAAGTTTTGGGATGCAAATACTAGGAAAGAGAATGCTTATCAGCATAAATATGGAAAATATAAACCAGAGGGTGCAACTAACCTATAAAATTAATATAAATAAGATCTAGATGGACCACTTTGACTTGTTCCCTACACTTTTGAAAATTCTTAGTTGTAGACTATCAATGAGATTCTAGACATTCCAAATCTGATTTGGCCCAAGCAACACTTATTTCTACATATACAAAATAAAAACAATGTTGTGTAGAAGGGAATTCACCTCACTTAAACATTGGTTTAGGAATCAAACTTGAAAATAATTGAAATATGTATGAAAAGAAATCTTGTAAATGTAAAATTGATATTTGGTTTTAAAAAATGTAAATTTTTAGACCTTCCAAAATGGACCTTAAGGTCATGATGTCTATGAATGTGCTTATAGTTTCCTAAATTTACTTTTTGGACAATGTACTATAGAGAATAATCAAGGATGCCATTTCCAAATACATAGATCTTGACATACTTGTAAAAAATCCAATTTTCTTATGCTTGATTTACTCTTTCCTTGTAAAGAACTATATTCACATTTATATTCATGTGTTTGGGAGATGAATCATCTTCCTTGATTGAGGCATCCTATACTTTGTATTGGAATCAAGGAGAATTTGGAGAAAATTGAATTTTTTTTACCTTTAGTCAACTTCAAAATTAATTTTAATTTCATGAGAAATAACTATAATCTTGAATTTTACACCTTATGTCATCCCAATCATATCCAATCACTTTGCAATTTCAAAAAACTTAACACTCTTTACTTGTTTACCAAATCAAAATAAGTATACTTTCTTAGCTAGCTATTGCTCATATAGTGACCTATTAGTTTCTCATCAATATTGTACTTCATGTGAACTTCTGGTAAATATTCTTTGAAAAATTAATTTACATATATTTAATAGACATGATCTATAAACCACTTAATATAATTCATCAAACATATCACTATGCATCGATTTTAGGAGTGAAAGATCTTCCCTATACGGTGTTTATAGTTTTAGTGGGAATCACACCTTACCCTATTCTTATCTAATCTCAGTTGGAGATTATTGTAATCCTAATTGTTATTGTTTTTTGAGTCTAATATTTGTATTGCATCACCATCATTTGGTGACTAACCATTCGGTGTTCCATTGTGTGTTATTTTTTCTTGATCTGATAGTATTCTTGCTCACCAAACTTTTTTGTTCTCTTTACATCATGTTACAAGAGTCATTGACATCAAAGATAATTCATAGCATGGCCTTTGAAACACCTAATCATATAGTCAAAATCTAGTTGTACAAACTAGAATAGATCAAGAGAACTTATTGTGTAACCTCTATATCCTTACTATATGGTTTAACATTTAGTTGTATTGTCACCACTTCCTACTGTACATTGTATTGTTCTTGTCATACAATCTCTGACTTATCTTTCATTTCATCATCTCCAAGGTCAACACAATGAAGCATTATTGTACATCGAATGACCTCAACTTGAAGTACAATACTGTACCTAAACATTGCATGCTCTCTCTCTCTCTCTCTCTCTCTCTCTCTCTCTCTCTCTCTCTCTCTCTCTCTCTCTCTCTCTCTCTCTCTCTCTCTCTCGTTGTATGCTCTATCTCTTCAAGTATTTATCATATAGGAAAATTTCTTAGCTAGTTTAGGTGTTTAACCAAATGATCTAGTTTTAAATATTACATAGATCTTCCCAAATAATGCACAATCCATTATCATAAGATTCTTTATATTTTCAAATGGAAACCTAAGATGGACCCAACGGTGGATATTTTAGGAGCAATAGCCCAATGTGGGTTAGGCTCCTAGATCTTCCACATATTTTTGGAATAACAATGTTTTCAAAGGTATCATAGAATCTTTTGGCTCCATATTATTAGTGGATTAAGTTACTTAGACAATATCTCACTTTTTGTTTTTTAGGATATGTGTTAGTGTGGTGGTGAATATGGTTCTTCTTATGTTTGTTACTATTGCCTCTAAACTTGGCTCTTATGTTCAACCCATGATTTATGAAAAAACATCTTTTTTTTTGTGTAAGGTGTAAAAGATTTGGACATGTGGATCTATCCTTCCCTATAATTCCTGACACAAAGGTTTATCCCTCCAGGGGTGTAGAGGAGAAAGATTTGGGTGTTATGCCTCCTCCTATTTAGTTGGTGAAAACCACTTTTGTTGATTCCATGTCTCACTTCCACTTTGATGGATGTTGATATTATAGTTCCTAGTACCTCTAAAACCCCACTCATAGAGAGCTTGTGCATCTAAATTATGTTTCCAAGGTTTTCTTTTCCTATGGATGGGGTCAAAAAGAGGTTTCAAGACTTTGCTTCCTCTTCCTTGTAGAATGAGATTTTATGATGTCCTTTGGCAGATAAGACCAATCAAAGCTACACTTCCCTTGTTCCTAAAAAGGAAGATATGAACTACAAGAACATTTCTACCTGATAAGCCTTTGTAATACTATTTACAAGATTATTATTAGGATTATCATAGATAGAGATAACAGTTACATGCAAATATAAACAATACTAGAAAGTAATAAATCACATAGAAGAGAACACAAGACACCATAATTCAATGTGTTTCACCCAATCCCTAGGCTACTTCCACCAAACAAGTCCAATATTATTAAGATCTAGTGATTACAACCTAATTACAATCAATAATCCCTTACAACTCAATACCAGTGCAAGAAGCAATTATTGCACCAAACCTTATGAAAAATTCAAACCTTGAGCCTTTTTTATACAAGATTACTACTACTTTAGGTTTATAATTAATTACAACATGTCGGCCCAAAATTATCAAACCCCAAAGAATTATGAAAAGTGTATAGTACTTCCTTGATTAGTCACCACAAACTAATAATCTCCCACTTGGAGAATAATCAATCTCCACACTAGACAACAATCTCCACTTGGGGAGTGATCCTATAGCAATGCCACTAATCCATGAGGCTCCCATTGGATCATACCACCCTAGACTTACCTATTCTTCTATTATGTTTAGTCTAGAAGGCCAATTGAAGGTGAAGATGAGTTCAACTTCTCCCTTGTCACTACCTTTGTAAACCTATTCGTTGGATTGTCATGTGTATGTATCTTGTCTAGCTTTAACTATCCATCATCCAAAACTAACCAAATGAAATAGTACTACAATTGTATGTGTTTTTTCTTTGAATGTGAATAAGAATTCTTCACAAGATGAATGACACTTTAATTATCTATAAAACATTTAATTATCCCTACACACCTTTCCCATGATTTTACTTTTGATTCTAAAAAGTGCCCTTCTTTGACATGGTTCTTCCTTTATGTGCTCTTTAATCAAGGTCTTCTTGGTAATTAGGTTTTTCCCTTCTTCTAATTCTAGGGGTACCTATGAGGGTTTTTTTTTATGCTACTAGACTCTTCTTGTACATAGTTGACTCTTTTTGTACTCCCTTGGAAAGTTGAGCCTTTTTTAGGGAACCTATATGCAGGGTGTCCTAATTGATTGCAATGGTAGCACTTCATGGTGGAAAAGTAGGATTCTCTCCCCTAGTTGTTGCTTCATCCTCTCCAACTAGTGTTAGAGCCTCTACCTCTGCTAAAACTTCCTCTTCCTGAACTTCATTCTTATTGTTCAGTTAAATTGTTGCCTTCTTGTGGCCTAGAATCTAAACCTCTTCCACCATACCCTCTTTGAGCTCTTTCATTTTTGCCCCTACCTCTACCTCTAAAGTTCACGTTTGTCTTCTTCTTGTTCTTCTCTTCCACTTTTAGAGCAAGTTGGAAGCATTTATGGAATGTTGGGTATGTGTAGGATCATGGCATACCAAAAAGTGGTGATGTAAAAAAAGTGGAGTTTGAAAACATCTAAAAGTGTTTCAAAATCCGCTCTGATTTTTTTCCACCCATCCTGATACCAAGGCTAAAAAGTTTTGGCCAAGCCTTTTCAAGTATCCAATTAGTAATTGGGTATCGATTGGCTATTAGGTAACTAATATCATATCATGTATCTGATATGAAACCAGATACCCAAAATCTATGATAGATTTTTTTTTAAAAAAATTGAGAGCCATCTTTGCATTGTCTTTTTGGTTTTATTGTTGTGCTCCATTTCGGGTATCGAATTTTCGAATGGGTATTGGATAAAGGTAATTTTGTTTTTGCATTTTTTTAATGATTTGAATGAATATTATTATAAATTAGTTAATTTAAATTTAATTTGTTAAAAATTGGGTTTTTTTTAATAGAAATTTTCAAAATTTAGGTTGTTTTAAAGATAAATTATGTTTTGCAAATTAATAGGTATGGCTGACCCAAAATGATTATACTAAGCCAAGAAACAATGTTCCTCATAACCCTCCACTAAATGATCCAATACCCCCTCAAAACTATATAGTAAATGATCCCCTACCCCCTCAAAACCCTCCTCAAACTAAAGATTTGATATTTGAATATCTTGTCAAACTAAGGGTTTACAAACCACATATAAAAATATACTTGCATTGGCTCCCATGTTATCCATGTTAAACACCATAGTAGATAATATTAAAACACTTGTGAATGAACAAAATGCTACTCTTCACTGGCATGACCAAATTCATGCCATATTTGATGATGGGTTGGACTATGATGAGGTTGCAACCCTAAATATAACTAAATATGATATAGTTAGCCTTTTTGCAAACTCAAAAATCAGTAAACTAGTAGATTGCACAAAGCCCAAATTATTAATTAAATGGTGCACAAATGAGTTTATGTGTGCGACCTTTTGGGATTGTTGGTGGATTTTTTTGACAACCCTTCACACATAAATTTAGAGGTGCCATTCTATTTCTTTAAAAAATTGTATGCCAAATTTGTATTGCACCTCAAGGTCAACTATAGGAGCACAAGGCCCAACATGGGTGTAGGAGGAGGAGCTCCTCAGAATAGACCCTTTTCCCAGCAGAAGAAAGCTGGCACTTTTGTTCCCCCTACTGATGTTGCCCGCCCTCCTCTAGTGAAACATCTTGATATCATTGCAGAGGCTAACTCTCATACTGTTAGAGCCATTTATAGATTGAGTATCGTATTGATATCCTAGGCTAGTTCAATGTTGCCTTCCTGCGTTGATAATGTTGGTGTGAGTTCATCATTAACAATCTCATCACATGTTTGTGTGCCCCATACTCTCATAACATGCAAAAAGATTTGTCTGGCTCCCATAGGTGATTTTTTGAGTGTCAATTTGTATTTGAGGATGAAAATACACCAAACGCACATACAAAGACTACACACCCTAACATGAGAGAGGAGAGGCATAGCATCCTACCATTTCAGTACGTGTATACATTTTTTTATTACGACATACGTGATTTAAAGTTAATCTTTAAAATAGAGTAATTTTAAACCATATTGACTTATACATGTATGTGATCTTCATTTATGTTTAGTTGATGACTAAGGAGGAGCTCAAATGGGTTGATGTTGTGATGCTCTCAACTATTTCATTTGGCCATGAGACATCTATGGAACATTATGTTGTGTTCTCATTTTTTTCTATTTGATATTGGAGCATATATGGTTTTTAATCTTTCTTTTCTCTTGTGGGTATCACCTGTCAGTGGGGGGCAAAGTGTGAGGGGTGCGGCACAACCCCATTGACATGGGAAAGGTAATTAGGTGCTTGTAGAGTGATCAAATATTGATGCATTCTTGTAAAATGTTTGTGGTAATGAAATTTAAATATATTCTTTATTGCATAGGGTGTGGCTACTAGTGATGAGTCTAGGTAGATTTAGCATCCCAAACCCTCAAGTGTTTCCATTCATAGTGAGAGCCCCATCATATGTATAAGTATCATTTATTTCTTATTTTTCTTATTTTCATAAACAAATTAAAAACTAATTTCCATGATATTAGCAATTACTATTTTGTATCTCATAGGAAACACCTAGTGCACATGAGGTTGGACACTAGAGTTTTGTATCTTTGCTCAGGCAACCATTATATCTAGAGAAGTTGACAGAGGTAAGCTATAGTTTGAATTCTTGATTATATGTTATAAATTTAGTATACTATGAATTAAAATGTTATATTTTATGTTGTAGATTCATCTGACAAACATACTTGAACATATACAAGCCATAATCAATGAGGTTCAAGCATTGTCAAGGACATATGAGAGGACTCCTAACCAGCATAGGAGGTCAATGAGAGAGGTATTTATGATGAAAGTTTAAAACTATAAATCTTCATTAAAAAATTGATTATTATGCATTTGAGTGATTCAATATTAGATACATAGAATCATATAAATTTAGTAGTCCAACTTTGGGTTTTCGTTTTTTGTTTATGTAGGAGGCATCCGATCCACCTAGTGCAGTGAAGAGGCTGCATTTTGATCATCCACCAGCAAGATAGGATAGTCTAGTTGTCATAGGATTCGTCATCAGATGTTTTGACATGGAATATGCCACATTGTATACAAAACCATTGATATTATACACATTTCGATAGCATGATCAACAACATTTTGTATATGGATCTATGTATTTTTGATATATATTTACGTAATTGTCTATGGATACATGAACTTTGATACATATTTGTGTAATTTTTCTATGGATACATGCATTTTGATATATATTTTTGTCATTTATGTGCACAATGATATACAAACCACCATCACAAACTCTACCACATCCCTGACCATACTATCCTAGAATATCTAAATAGTTGATGTTGTGCCCAAAATGGATCTCCGCAATATAATTGCTAGGCAAAATATAATGGAATTTGGTCATTATTAGTATAACGACCATGTGTTGCTAGGAATCAAGGGTATATTTTACAAGAAATCTATGGCACAATACATCTAGTAACCTGATATGCCTTAACCTTGGTCTTCCTCTCATAAAATGGTAAGACCTCTCATTTGATAATCTCCTTAGAAAATAGGCTCTAAACTTTCTCTAAGGATATACCAACTGAGATCACTACTCTAAGCTCAGTAAAAATCATATGTGCAGTCTATGGTACAAACTAGAATATAGTTGTCATATCAAGAATGTAAGGGTGGATAGGTGGTACATCAACATGTGGTACATGTCCTTGTCCCTGAGCCTAAGCTTGTCTCTGCCTCTACCCCTAATCATGTCCATGTCCCTGACCCTCTCCCTATCACTGATCATGGGGATGAGGTTGATCGTTGGATGCCATTTATGGATACAACATGTGTGAACTAAATGTTAACCTAACATTACAAGAATATGAGGGGTCAATAAGGGGATGCAATATAATTACAAGAACATGTATTTAGTAAGGGGTCGTGATAGGTTCTATCATTAATCTAAGGTCATATAAGGTCATATTAAGTCTTATAACTATTTCTAAGGTCATAAGAGGTCATGTATAAGGTCATATTAGGTCTTATTAGTAATCTAAGATACATTCATAAGTCATATTATGTGTTAATCATAATAAATTAAATGTAGGAGGAAGAAAGTGATGAGACAAAAAGTAAGAAGAGAGAGAGAGAGAGAGAGAGAGAGAGAGAGAGAGAAATAAGGAGAGAGAAAGTGAGGACAGAGAAAGTAAGAAGAGGGAGAGAAAGTGAGTAGAGAGAGAGATGAGAGAGTGAGAAGAAAGAAAGTGAGAAGAGAGAAAAAGTAAGGAGAGAGAAAAAGCAAGGAGATAGAAAGCAAGAAGATGGAGAGAGAGTGGAGAGAGAGAGAGAGGAGAGGAAAAGAGATGAGAGAATGAGGAGACATAAAGTGAGAAGAGAGAGAAATGAGAGTGAGAAGAGAGAAAATGAGAGGAGAGAGAGAAAGTGAGAAGAGAGAAAAAGTAAGGAGAGAGAAAATTAGAAGAGATAAAAAGTAAGGAGAGAGAAAGTAAGAAGAGGCAGAGAAAGTGAGGAGATAGAGTTCAAGAAGAGATAAAGTAAGAAGAGGGAGAGAAGGTTGAAAGAGAAAGTGAAAGTGTGAGGAGAGGAAACATATGAGAGAGTGAGGAGAGATAAAATGAGAAGAGAAAAAGGAGAGAAAGTGAGAAGAGAGAAAAAGTAAGGAGAGAGAAAGTATGAGGCAAGAGAGTTCAAGGAGAGAGAAAGTGTGAGGATAGAGAGAGAGTGAGGAGAGAGAAAGTGTGAGGAGAGAAAGAGATGAGAGTAAGGAGAGAAATTGAGAAGAGAGAGAAAGTGTGAGGAGAGAGAAAGTATGAAGAAGGAGAGAAAAAGAGGAGAGAGAGAAAGAGAGAGAGTGAGGAGAATAAAGTGAGAAGAGAGAGAAAAGAGAGAAAGTGAGAGGAGAGAGTGAGGAGAGAGAAAGTGAGAGGAGAGAGAAAGTAAGGAGAGAGAATGTGAGAAGAGAGAGATCAAGGAGAGATAAAGTGTGAGGAGAGAGAAAGAGAGAAGAGGGAGAGAAAGTGTGAGGAGAGAGAGTAAGAAAGAAGAGGGAGAGAAACTGAGAGTGTGAAGAGAGAGAACACTCTAGAGGAGAGAGAGACAGTGAGGGGAGAGAGAGAGGGAGAGTATTTCTAGATATTAGGTAAGTTTTCTTTTTTTATTCATCTGAAGTTTCAAATCTTTTTTTTCTACATCTAATTGTATTTTTGTTATTTATTATTTATCTACCTAGCATTTTATATGTCTAAACATATTATTTCTTCCATTGACTACAATTTTAACTATTTTTTTCTAATATTTTATACCATTTAAACTAAAATACAATATATAAACATAAAAAATTAACTAATGTATACTAAAAATAACAAAATACCCATAAAAAATAACTAAATGTTCATAAAAAAATTAAATATTCATCCAAAACTATTAATCATTCATCAAAATCAACTAAATATTCATAAAAATAACTAAATAATAATTTAAAATACAATAATGAATATACTTGGTATGTTGAATGCTCGAAGGAGGTAAAAAATGGTAGGCCAAAAGGATGATGCAACAAAAGACGTCACAAAGTTCTCTCTAAGCTCTTTTGCAAAATCATCATTGTAATAATGACCTCAAAAATGGTAAAATGACACTTATAAAGCTAGTTTCAACAACCTTCTAGGGTTTCAAGAGGCATCAAGCAAAACCTATGAGGCTTTACATGAAGCCCTTAGGGGCTTTGTGTGAAGCTCGACCCACATGGCTTTGCGTAAAGCCATGTGGACACTTCGTGCAAAGCCTTCACTTCACCCAAAGCTCCCAAAAAGAAAAATTCTCACTTTTCATTTTCTTTGTTCATGATGAAAAGTGTGAACCAGTTGCATGGCCCAACACATATATATGTTGTTGATCTCTAAGCCTATGTTGTCTAGTAGTGTCCAACAACTTATTCATTTACTAGGCAAGATTACACAGTCATCACTATGACTGAGTCATCTAGTAAAGGCCAAGTATACAAAGCTCATATCGAGTAGGATAGTGATTGTTGAGTATTCAGTTGAGACCAAGAACATGTACACATTGAGAAATATAGTTGGAATTAAATTGACAAGTTAATGATTACCAAGCAAGTATGTATATAGAAGCTAAGCGACAGTATCAATGAGTCAACATAACCAAGTGTTAGAATATTCAAGTGTCGACTAGTTCAATTTTTCCATATGATGAGTTTGTAATGGTACAAACACACGTGTAAACCATTTTAGCTGACTTCTATATGGCATTTGATATTTGTAGAACCAACTAAGGAGATGATCCTCGTCATTATAAAAGGAAGTGATCCTGTGGTATGCAATTCAACCAATCAGAAAATTAGATAGAAATGGAAAAACATGATGAATTATAAACCATTGATCAAGATCTAGAACTTTAATATAACATCTATTTAAGAAGGATTCTAACCCCAGAATCAAAATGAATGAGTGAATGAAGGAGATAGTGTGTGTGTATGCACATGTGAAGAGAAATATTAAGTCTAAAAGCATATTAGACAAAGAGCAATCAGAGTAGTGAAGGATTGAACAAAGATATCATATTAGGAGATTAGACCAGAGACTTTGAAAAGAGGAGACCCAAAACTAGGTTATAGAGTGAATCAAGGGTTAGGTATTAAATTAGTTAAAGTTAATTGAGTTAGGGTAAATCTCTTAATAGAGTGGTCTTAACAGATCTATGTAAACCTCCCAATATAGTCCTTACTTCATTGTAAGTGTAAAATCCTTTAACAAGGTGAGACCTAGAAGTTTCTAAATATTTTAATAGGGTAGACCTCTCATTGGGTGGATCATATTTTATGATCAAACATTATAAATGTAACATGTTAACTTTATTGTTGTAACAATGAAGATTTGTGGGTTTCATCCCCACCCCAATTTTACCTTTGCATTGAAGTGTTTCTAGGTTACAAAATTATTGTGTTGTGAGTTGAAGCTTTCATGGTGATTATGTTTTAGCTTTAATATTTTATGTTTCTAAGTTACAGATATGAGATGTTATAGGTGTGAAATAAGAAATTTAGTTTTATAGGAATAAGTTTAAGATCTTGATTCAAACACCCCCCCCCCCCCCCATTATCTTGTTTCCCATTAATCCTTCCAATAATTGGCATAAAAGCTTAGTTCTCTTGTCAAGAATCCTAATAGCTTGAGAGGATTAGATCATGGAGATGGAAGTGTATAAGATGGGAAAAGTCATTGAGAACTAGATGATTCAAATCCAGATCATATTGCAACAATTAGAAGCAACAAAAGAAGAGTTAAGGAAATCCCTAAAAAGAAGGAAAGAGGTAGTTATTCATCAAAATGACACATAATACAAAGAAGTTGACATAGACAGACTGCTTAATAATGGAAAGACTAACAGTGGTAATGAAGCATTGACATAACTATTGGACAAGAATAGTTCCCTAACCAAAGAAGCAAAAGATCCGAAGAGAGAACATGGAATCTAGTCAGTCACACTATGTGAAGAAATGGATCAATAGAAGAAAGAAATGGAAGAAAAACTCATGGCTAAAGAAGACAAAAGAGAGATGGCTATCAGACTTGAAGAGAGATTATTTGAAGTACAAAATATCACAAGCAATCAGTTGGACATGATAAATCAATTGATAGTTGCTAATCAGGAAACAAACAAAAAGGACTTGGAGATAACAAACTAAGGTCATATAATGAGAAATTGAGAAGCGAGTTAAGGCATCAAAAGGAGCTTATTGAAAGAATGAACAAACCAAGTGAAGTTCTCAAACACTTTGAAGAACTATTGAGGTTAGTTAGAACAAATGACATCTCTAGAATTGGATACAACAAGCATTTTTCATCTACTAAAGTAGGAGAATCATCAAAGATTGGAGAAAAAAGGAATGCTAAATCGAAAGGCAAACCTACATGTCATCATTTTGGTAAACTTGGATAGACAAAAAATATTTGCAGAAGTAAGAATGGTATGCAAACTTATAAACTTAAGTCTTCTAGTAACTATTCTAAATGAAAGTAGGTAGGACATCAAGAACATGAATAAAAATCAAAGAAAAATGATTCATTAGCTACATTTAAAGGACACTTCTATAACTATCAGTACGATGGACGTAGAGCTCATGAGTACAATTTCAAGACAAAACCTAAGGGGACATCTAAGAAGCAAGTTCATGCATCAAGAAAAGATAATTCCTATAATTGGGATTACACTACATGACACAATTGTCACTATTGTGAAGAATATGGGAATATTCTAGAGAATTGCATCAAAACACATTTTACATAAAATTACAAGAAGAGGCTAAATGGAGAAATAGTATGTTGTAGTTGTCTCAAAGTTGCACATATTAGTAGAAACTAGTAAACTAGAGAACCAACACCAAGTAATAGACATAAAAAAGTTGAGGAAAAAAAGACATGTATAAAGATACTGAGAGATGGAAGTAGTGGAGCAGGAAAATCTAAGGTCACCTAATCCAATGGATCAAGTGATCACACCACATCTTACTAAAAAAAAAGGTATGTAGGAACTATATATTCAATGAAATATTTTGTATCAGTTCCTAACATAAATGTATGGAAGGTTTATATCTACATAATTAAAGATGCATTAAGATCAAACTCACATAAATGAAAGAAAAAGAGAATCATTTAGTAAATAGAGTATAGGGAATCATTGGTATAGTCTATATTGATCGAGCTTTGCAGTATAGATAGAGTGATCAAGGAATTTGATGTATTAACTAAATTAATTAGTGTTGGCCAAGTGAGGTAACCTTGACCAAGCAAGTATGTAGACTGAGCTAGCTCCCATACACCAACCAAGTATGAAGGCATTAATTGTAGATCTAAAATGAATATTTGACCAAGAAAGTATGTAGACTGAGCTAGCTCCCATACACCAACCAAGTATGAAGGCATTAATTGTAGATCTAAAATGAATATTTGAAGGTATATGTAGAAATTAGGTATTCATTTTCATTCACTAGAAAATCAAAGGAGCTCACAAGAGATTTTAAGGCGATCAAGGTAATTTCAGCTACCAGTGTGAGAGAATCATAGCACAATACCAACAAATTTGTCAAACAAAGTAAGTATTGCTGTGAATTTTGACTTGTTTACTCAATGGAGATATTGTAAGAAGTAGGTGCTATGAAAAAAAACCTAGTTCATAGTGGCATCTGGAAGTGAAATGCTAAAGGACATCAATGCACAAATTGTAAGAAATGACCATAGTCCACCTAATTTTAGAAATTCTATAAACCTTGAAAAAATTGTTGATAATATTAGAGCCTTATTGTCAATTCCACCCATAGTATTAACTTTTTAGGATGTAAGATCAAGTTGCCTTTGCAAAATTGGATAAATCAGAGACTTTGAGATTAGAGTAGCATTTAAGAAGCTATGTGATGAAGGTGTTGGAAACAACAATGAGAAACTAAATACTAAGAGGGAGGGGTGAATCAAAACTTCAACACTTTAACCATAAAATCATTCACCACACATCCATCTCATTATTTGCATGTAAATTGAAATAGCTAACTATATCATGGCATCAATAACATGAAGTAAATAACACGTATAACACAAGATATTTGGTTACCCAAAAACCCTGCAATGTGAAGGTAAAATTGGGGTAGGGATGAGAGCTAAAAATCTTCACTACTACACCTATAAAGTGTAGCCAATTAAGGTTACAATAAGTTTGATCATAAACTAGGATCTACCTATGAAAGGTCTACCCTATTAAAGGATTACAAAGACTATTAAGTCTCACCCTATTAAAGGATTTCAAAACCCTGCTAAAAGTGTGCCTAGTTAAAGGACTTTAACTTACAATAAAGTAAGCACCTTGTTAAAGGATTTACAAAATCTTGTTAAGACTACTCTATTAGGATATTTTGACTGTATCACTTGTTAGAATGTTTTAGCATTGACCCTTCGGTTAGCACTGGTCTGCCAAATATTAGATTTCCTCTTTCCTAATGTGCACTTGATCCTCCTAATCAAATATGTCTTATATGTCCTCTAACTTGTCTATTCTATTCTCTCAAATTGATTCTGTAATTCAGTCATTTCCCATCTCCTTGGTCACCATGAATTCTCTTTTGTGCATGCAAACCTCTCCTTACACACATGAACTCTTTTAGGGTTTTCCTTCCTTACAAAGACTTAGGTAACCTAAGGTTAGGTAGGAATCAATGAATGTGATTCACCTATTTTTCTACTTAATTTATCTTTTTATCTGATTGGTTGCATGTATTGCATAGGGATCCTCAATGTAGATTCATTCTTATCTTCTAAAATTGTAAAATAATCCTTAAGTTAGTCCAAAAATGGTTTACATAGGAGTTTGTGCCATTACAAAAAACTATGTCAAAAACTGTTTACTCGACACCTGAAGCCTCTGATGCTTGACATCCACTATATTCTTAATGTTGACACTCAACTTCTAAATGACATGACATCCACTATTTTACTCAACATCTATATCACTTGGCATATACTATCTTGCTCAACACTAGAGTGACTTGGCACTAATTGTTTGCTTGACACATACTATATATTTTTCTCGACATGCATTATCTAACATCGTATACTCGACATACACTACTTACTTGACATTGATTCTTATGTAACATGATAGATTAACATTCTGAACAACCTCATAATTTATTTTCTATCATAGCGATGAAATATTGAATTCATGACTATTAAGTTACAAAGCATTTGAGTTGGGTTCATTTGCATATCTAAATCTATCCTTTGGAACTAATTTTCTACTTGAACATTGTAATTTGACATTTTTAGTATTTTTACAATTCAATTTCCATTAAAGTAATTAAAATAGTTTGGAACGTGAAATGAAATTATTAAATATATCAATTAAGTCCTAATATGAAGACATAAGTATGGATCATCAAAATGCAGATATTAGAATGACATAACCTTATAGTCCCAGAAGTGTATCAAAACATAGATTTAGAAGTATCATAATGAAAATATGTCATCTATACTATGATGGTTTGGATGAGGCCTCACATATTAATTTATTTTATTAATTATGAATGAAGAATTATGTTGTGTATTTTGAAAAGGAATACTTATTAATCAAGATAACTTGGTTGTGAAAAAATTGTAGAAAATTATTATGACTATATTCTTTTAAAATCCCTTTAGATAATATAGGAAATATTTGATTATAAAAATTTAGAAGAGAATAATAAATTGAACAATTAGGATTTCAACTTTAAATTTGTCATTAGAGTCATCAAATTATCATAGATTTTCTAGATATAGATGAATATTCTTGTTACATCTAAAATAATTTAATTGCAAAATTTATTCGAAAATGAAAAAGATTAATTGAGAGGAGAGCATGTTGTAGCTAAACTTATGCATGCATGTGAAAATAAATATACTAAAAATAGAAAGCTAAGTATAGTATAGTTGCATGCATCTGAAAACAAATATACTAATAATATAAGCCAAGTATAGTATAGTTGCATGCATGTGAAAACAAATATGCTAAAAATAGGAAACTAAGTATAATGTGCTTGCATGATTTGAGAGATTATAGCCATGCAAAAATACTAATTGCAAGTTTATTTTTATTTTATAAAAATATTATTTAATTTTTAGATTTATTTATTTTAAAATAAGTATAACAATTTATTAATTTCTAAAATTAAATAAATATTATTCCTTTAGTTAAAGTGAATGTTAGTGTTAGTGATTCTTTAAGTTTAGTTAAACTCTTAGTTGCATATAAATGATTTTATATTTATTAATGCAAGAGAGAGGTTAATAAATAAATATTTAGAATTTTATTATATTTTAAGAGAAGTGTGGTAGAGTTCACTTTGCAATCATTTAGTTAATAACTATTTGACTTTATTGAGAACTTATAAATAATTAAATTAAATTTATAATTTTATCTCTAGATCCATTATGAATTAAAGGAAAATTAAATATTAATATTAAACTTAAATAGAAGTCATATTAATGTTTTATAAATTGAAATTAATATCAATATTTAAATATAATAATATAAATTTATGTTATTAATTAAATCATTTATGATTTAAGATTATTTAAATTAATAATATGATAATATTGCATGATATTTTATATGCACAAAAAGATTGGATATTTGAATACTTATTGTTTTAAATAAGTATATTACCATAACAATTTATATTAACATGTATATTCCTACTTTATTTCTAGACATGTCCTTATAACCAAAACTAAACAAGAAAAATTGGGGGAATTAAATCATGGGGCTAAAAACTATGTGTTTTCTAATATTCTATTTATAGTCTTGTGATGTTTATTTTCATGATGGTTTTTCTTTGTGGGTTTTTTAGTTGGCCAAGTTAGGATGTGAACTACAGGCATTTTTGATATTTCTTTTATGGTTATTTGATGGGATGTAATGATGAACTTAATGATTTGAATTGAGATTTATGTTTTATGAGCTTTATGCTATTGAGATTTATGAGAACTTGGGTTTTGAGAACCAATGTTATTTTTGGTTTTCTTATTAAGGAACCAAATTTGATCAATATTACTCTTGTGGTATGGAACACTATTGTGGTTTATAATTTTTGGGGGGTTGTTTAGGTACATATTCTTGAGAGTGGCTTATAGTAGGGGTCCGGGACCTAAAGTGGCCAGTGCCAGGGTAACCTATTGTAAGTTTTATAATAAGTGATGATCTAGTAATTAATATTTTGGGGAAACACACTAAAAAGATAAGTTAGAGATATTTGCCTTGCCCATACCTTGAGTGCTTGTATAGACTAAGGATGGGAATAGGATGATAGTATAACTGATTTGCCTCATCTTCTTGACAGGGTTTTTTGGTTCTGCATGTGTCACATTGAGGGTCCAAAGTTTAGAGGAACTAGTCTAGGATAACTCAACACTTAAGGGTTTGGGGTCTATTGAGAGACTAGTCCAAGGTAACTCAAGTATTTTGACCATGTGATGACACCCCCTAGAATTTAGTCTGAGTCTCCTCCATAATCTTTTTTAGTATTTGCCTCTAGTGGTGTTATTGGTGGTGTACTTATTGTTGGGTGTATTTGATGTGGTTATTTACTTTCATTAATGGTGATTTGTGATTTATGGTTGATGTACTTTTGACATGTGGCTTTTTTCTTGAGATGAATATCTTTCATTGAATTTATCTTATGATCTTGGTATTCAATTTATACTTGGTTCATGTATGATGTTTGGTTATGTGGTGTTGGTATTGGACTGAGTGTTCTTTATTTTTGAATTATCTTATCTTCTTGACTAGTATGTGTTACATTTGAAGTAGTTTCATCTATTAGGAATTCTTTTCCTAGGATTTTTTTATGATTGATTAGTTGTGTGTGGATCATTCATTATCTTACCTGCATGGTGGGAGTGGAAGCCTAATTAGGTAACCATGCGATTGTGAGGTAGTGTCTTCTTACCATTTAGGTTCCCCTCACATTGCTACCTATTGGTTGTTCATTGCAGAAGATGTACCTTTATCATTCTTATTTCTTATCTTAGAGACTTATTTTCAATTGATGTAATAATGCTATCATTTATTCTAATGTATTGTATCTATTCTCACATACCCTGTGACATATGCAGTGGATGTTATTTATTGGATGTACTTTCACTGTATTAGTTATGTATTTTCTTATGTGATTATGTATATGATATTTCTTTAGGATCATAAGACATTATACTTGAGACTTAAACTAATTAATATAAACTTCTTAACATAACTCAACATGAAGAAACCTATTAGAAATTGAAATTGTATTTGTAATTGATTACGTGTTCTTGATGTGTATGTGTATATTGGTTCCGCATTATTGTTACTTTGATGTTGTTTAAACATTAAAAAAATTGTTCAATAAACATTCTAACATGTTAGGTTTATTTCTCTTGGGTTCCTGAGTGGGGCGTTACAAATGCACCCCAAAATTGTCATTGTGTAGACATTGTGCCATTTTAACAGCAATAGATGGTTGAAAGGGATAATGGTAGCACTCTATCCACTCTCCTAGATTATTCTACGCATGGCCACCTGCTTCTTACTAGTTTCCCACAAATGAAAAGATTGACGAATTCACTTATCTTTTCTTTTCAATAATGCTTGAGCTAGAATGGTATGCACCCTGATTCGAATCTTCTAATAATGTCTACTTGACACATTGGACTTAGAAAATAGTGATGCTGGAACCTTGCATCTTGGACTAGAAATGAATAATTTGATGCTCCCTCGAGATTCTACTACCCATCTCAGTGACAATAAAAACATCATACTGCCTCTACTATTTACCTTGTCTTGGTAGTGATGAGTGAAGTAACTCATATTTATGACCAACATGATGGAGGGTATTTGTAACAATCTCTTCATGCACTTTAAAATTGGAAAGGAAATATCCCTTTCCTCTCTGACATTGTACAATTAGATTAGTGAAGGACTAATGGTTTCTAAATTTTGGATTGATGCTCAATCTTGCATTCAATTTGTCTTCCATAACTTGGCCTCTCTTGTGGATTCAAAGTGTTTCCCATTGCTTGGAAGCATAATTCTCTTAATAATGACTTCTTCCTATCTAGCACCCTACCTTATATAGAATATTTAAGGAATTTTCTCCTACCTTGATCACTTCTTCTAGTATTTTGTAAAGGAAAACACGATCAGGCCTTTTACCCTTTTGTAATTGGAAAAGAATCTATAGCATTTACCTTAAAATAGTTTTCCTTTCATTTTCCTTTAAAAGATGTGTATTCTTAAACACAACTCAGAATAGAGAAATTCCTCCTTTATTCTTCATTTTATGCATTAATCCTCTCATTTGTGATGTAGCATTCTAGGCTGGCAAACATAACATGTGTATTTTATCAATATATCTAACATGCTCCATGGTGAGTCTAATTACCTCTTTAAATGAGCATTGATCAATGAGTTTTACTTTCCACACATGGTTAGGATCATAAGTCTATGTAAACTTCAAATCAATAGTCCAATCACTACATATGTCACATCTTATTACTAGTTAACAAATCAATTTTACAATACTGAGAATGGACACTTAGCAAGGCTACTTCCATGAGCAAGGAGACAAACCATTAGCTCATGTGCTCTTCTAGGAGACTAGGTACCTTGGGAGAAGTGATAATATGGATGGGACCTATAGAGTTAGCACTTGGTTTGAGGAAAAGGGGAAGTTTTTGACAGCAAGGCAAAGTTTTAGATGGTGGTGAGTGGGAATAGAGGGTAAGGGATAGTAGAGAATATTTTCTTGTAAATTAGGTGCCTAGTTTAGGAAGAATAAGGTTGGGAGGAGGTGACACATGTGGAGTAGCTAAGGATTGGGGGAAAAGTAATAGTTAGTGTTTCAGGTGGATAGTAGATAGTGTCAAAAATTAGTTGTGGAAAATATTAGTAGATTAGTTAGGATTAATACTACTAAGTGGAGGAGTTATAAATAACAGAATTTACATGTTAACTAGTTAGTAAATAAATAGATTGGTTGTATGTTAGTAGCCTACTTGATTTGGGGATGTTAGTAAAATGGGTATGGGTTAGAATTAAGTTAGATGATAATGATGCTAACTTCATAATTAAGGAAAAAAGGGTTATTAATAGAACATTAGTAGCAAGATTAGTAGGTAGGAGGTATATTAATTAGTTAATTAGAAAGGACTAAATAATTTTATTATAGTGAAGTTACCTTTAGGAAATAGATTAGAAATTACTATATTGAGTTTATTAGAAGGTAGTTAGGGAATATGTTAGACACATAGGAAAGTTTGAGTTAGTGATTAGTATATAAATGAAAGTTTAGCATTGTTAATGTACTTATGGGTTTATTAATATTTTGTAAGCATTTAATAAGGAAAATAGATTTTATGGTGATGTGCATATATATTAAAATTGCTTATGAATATTGTCAGAGAAGAATGGTCATTAAGAATATTTAGGATATGATTACTATTTTTTTATGTAGGATTCGTCTAGGTTAAAGTGACCTTTAGATGTAATATTTAGTTGTTAATGGTGTAGGAATTAAGTGATACTTTTTATGCCATCTAAAATACAGACCCAATAAATTATTGCCGATGTTTCATATTATACTTAGATCTTGTGAAATGTAACATACTATATGTCAATCTTAAATAATGGTAGAACATTAATTGTTGAAAATAAAATAAGGTGTAATAATGTAATAGAAATGTTATTAAGGACTAAGAGGTGAATTGTCTAGACTGCTAGTGGTGAATAACATGTATTTTTGGTATTGAATTGCAATAAGGCTTAATATGTGAAGTAGCTAGCCAACGTTCAATAACCCAACCATGACCCTAATCAAAGTGAAAAATGCACATACATTTGCATCTTCAACAAGTACATAATCCCTACCATAGCAATGGAGTTTGAGTTTATACCCAATATTATGCCATGACATGGCAATTAGTAAACCCTAATGTACAGTAATATCGAGAGCTAAAGTATTGACTTCCTTCTCATTGTTGAAAAATAAATTGTAGTTGTGTTTTTGTCTATAAATTTTGGGCATGACATAATAAGCATAATACAAGCACCTATGAAGACACAAAGGAGATAGATCTTTCAATAAAATTCTACAATGGGTTTCCAAACCCTACCTCAAAACTACAACTAAAATCTAAGACAATCTATGAATGCATGCAAATCCAAACCCTCTAAAAATTTCAACAATTCTTTTATCCAATTTTGAATTTTGCTCCCCAAAAATTGTGTAATTACAAAATGAGCTCTAGATCTCTGATAAAGAGTTCTCCCCTAAATTGGGGCTCAAATTGTGCAATCACTAATCAATTATTGTTTATTACTTTATTACAAATTTTACCAAGTTTCATGCACAACTTTTTAAGACATTTAATTACAAAATATCTTAATTTAAATAATTAGCTTTCTCTCTTTAATTAATTTTCAAAGCATTTTTAATAATGTATTTATTAATTTATTTAATAACATTATTTAGATTTTATTATTAAAATAAAACTCCTAAATAATTATCATTGAATAAAATAAATATAGCTATGCCACAATTAGAACTATAACTTTATCTTTGAATTTCATTCTTTTATATTTGATTTTCCTCTAGTTTATTAAATAGGGAAAGCACTAATTAAAGCATAGTTTATTATTTAAATTAATAATAATAATCAAAGCTCATTGTTTAAATGCAACTCTAATTTAATTATTATTAAATAAATAATTATAATTTGTTAGAAACGGGAAAAAGAATTAAGTAAATAAGCAATACCAAGAAAGAATCTAAGTGAGTTAATGCATGAAAAGATATTACCATAAGATAGGAGAGAGAAAGATTCAAGATCCAACACCATGAGACAAGATATTTGGAAAGGGGAAAACAAAGAAAATCCCTTGTGACATTATGAATGAGGCATGAAAAAGCCTAAGGGGAGAGAGAGAGAGAGAGAGAGAGAGAGAGAGAGAGAGAGAGAGAGAGAGAGAGAGAGAGCAATCACTCATACAATAATTGAGAAGAGAAAGAAACCTCATAAGAAATGAGAGAGGAGGGTCATCTCTTAAATAGAGATGAGAGAGAGGAGTTAGAATGTAACTCCCATGTCTATGAATGCCACCATTCATAAGTGTGTGAGGCCAAGTGTGAGATTCCTCTTAGGGAGGAATAATCTAAATTACAAATTACAATAAATATTTGTCCTCACATATTCCACTAGAGGACAAAATAAGATGTAGTGGAAAAAGGACAAAAATGAAATATATTAGGATACCTTGGCTTATATCCTAATATATTATAACAATAAAGAAAGGAGGATTAACCTTGATTTACAAACATACCAAGGAAAGATTACAACTTCTAACACCCCCCTTTAATCTTTACTTGGGGTAATTATATCAAGGGGTATTAAACCCATAATTTACAAAAATCTGCAACTTAATCTTCAATATGAAGTAATTTGATTGTCTTCAATCCATATGGTACATTTGTAGATACAAGAGAAGTACATGAGTCCTTTGAATGTGATAAAGTGGAAGCATAGACACATCTTCATATGTGAAAAATTGAGAAGGTTCCTTGATGGATCACCTGGAAAAAAAGCAGAGAACAAAAAACAAGACAACTATCCACAAGGAGCATTTCATTTTATATTCAAATTAGAAATCCTTTTGAATAAGGATAAAAAAAATTCTCATAAAGAAATAGAGAGAAAAATACAATATGTTACCACAAAGAAATGGAGTTAACCTGATATTATATGCTCAAAATATTATCAACAAGGAAAAAAGGCTTGATCATTGTTCTCAAGAAAAGTATATGATACTAATGTACTAATGACCACAGACAAGGCCAACTAATGGTATTTTCATCAACATTGGATCAATCATGTGGATATAGATGGTCCACTTAATGAATCATCTCACTGCAGGTTAATGGGGGCATCCCTCCATAACACGCATGACTCATGATCTAAGAAATAAAGTATGCAAATCATTATCACATTAATATATATGAAAATAAAGTAAAAAGAGAGACATTCTGATCAAAATAGTATTATCATGATTTTTGTTATGATACTCAAACAAATGGATTATGAGGGTTTAACAACATATTGCCTTCAAATTGGATCAAATCATCTGAATTTGGAGGGAAAAACTCCAATAATAGTATCCTCTTCATTGAGAAACAAAATGGAACAACATGGAGGGAAACTCCATAAATATCAACCTTTCAAAGTAGAGCATATAGAATCAAATGGAGGGAAACTCCATATAAAATGAGTGCACACCAATCTTTTGACATCCTTTTTGTGTAGTCTCCCTCAATGAACCAACTAATTGCAAAAATGAAAGAATCATTCACTATTTAGTATTCTTTACTATGATCTAATAAATTTTCCTCACCAACTGGGGGTATAGCACATAAGGTCATGCATTAGCATCTTGCAAGTTGCCCCTATTAAATAATCCTAGGTAGTATGTTGTCCTTGTTGTTAACAGATACATGAAATAAGATGTCATATAAAACCTTAGACCATTTTTTACCATCACTTTCTATTTATCTAATTTCTCACTAAGAATTGTGGCCCAGTTAATTGGTATCTTTGTTGTTTTGATGGTTTCAATGTACCATCCATATGTTTAAGTTTCCTATTACTGGTAATCCCATGATTTTTCTTAGGAGCAGTATGGAATGTCTAATGTCATCCTTCATGTAGCCTCTTGCCATATCTACTTTCCCAACTTTTCTTCCCAAAGGTGTTCTATCAATGAGATATGAATATTGAATAATTTTTGTGGCTTCTTTTTCATGATCTCTATACCAAGTTTTTGCTTGATGGTATATCAGTCTTATATACTGATGTGCCCTTGGAAGATGAAATACTCTCTCTATATTCCTAGGTCTTAGATCAAGAATGATCTCTCTAGTTATGCTTTTGACCACCCTCTCTTTTGAAACATAATTCTCATCCAAAGCCATGACCAACTCATAAGATTTTACTAAAATTAGGTGCGAAGTTGTGTTTACTAATCTTGATCCTATAAGTGCAAAGACCATTGGGGGCCTCTCATTTGGTTTATTGCATAAAACTTAAAATTGATTCCAGTCAATTTGACCCATTTATGTATCTTAGATCTTTGAATGTGCATCCTAGAAGCATGATTTTGGTTAGACACCTTGAAACTTAAAAACCACTAGCTTAGGAACAATCTTTGCTATGAGGAAGGATGAATAAGAAGCCATTATATCTACTAAAAAATAAAATCCTATTAGATTAGAAGGTGGAAAAATCAAATTTAAACAAACCCTAATTTCTAAGAAAACTAACCCTAAACTCTAAACCTCATAAAACACCTAAAAACCCTATTTTTAGCTTTGGAAGATAGTTTTTTGGTGCACCTTAGACACCTTTTGGGTGTGTTAGGTGCACCATATACTTAGTATTCTCTTTCAACTAAAGGGTGTGCACATTGTGCACCCTACAAGGTGTGCAATGTGTGCACCCTTATATTGCAAAGGTGCCTTGGTGGATTAACAATAGGTTGTGCACCTTGCACACCTTGTGAGGTGTGCAATGTTTGCACCCTAATCCATTAGAGGTTTAGCCTTAGGAACATAAAGATGGTGCATAGTTGTACACCATGGAAAGGTGCACAACTACACACCATCCTTATGATGTCTTCTCTCTTTTGATTTAGGTAAGGTGTGCATATGCATGCTTTAGATAGGTGCGCATATACGGACCTTACATAAGGTTTATGTTTATTTAGGTTTTCTTATGTTCATTTGTGAAAAAATGGTGTGCACCTTATTTAACTTTGGTGTGTGCATGTGTAGGTCTAAACATTATTAGAGATGGCACACCTTAGGGGGTGTAGAGGTGCATCATTAAATGTTTTGAATACAAAAATGAGTATTAGAAGAGGGGTGAGGCCCTCAGATTTTATAGGCTCGATGAGGAGTGCACCCTTTGGGGTGCACACCTATGCAGGTGCATAGGTGCACACTTCCAAAGGGAAGTGCTCCATGCTAGTGCATCTAGTGCACTTAGCGCACCGTAAAGGGTGCACTAGCTGCACTAGTGCACCCCTCTTATCCAAAAAATTCACATTTTACATTCAAAATCTCTAGTTTTTGATAATTCAATTTCTCGGGTAGACGGCCATGGTTGATTCAGACACTACATAGCACCCTAAAAGAAGACTTAGACCCCAAACTAGGGGTCTAGAAAAGAGAAAAAAAAAACTAAGGGGCCCCCATTTCTAAAAGAAATGGGGTGTGTGTTATGAAACCACAACACTATTTTATGAAGTTAAAATGTTAGAAAGAAAATGATAGGAGTGATTTATTTTTTCTCTTAAAGGAGATGGTGGCTCTACATGATTATTATGAATGTTGTGAAGAAGTTCATGTTTACACCTATGCCAAATTAGTATATCTAGTTGCATCGTCAACACTTGATGGTATTTTACTTTTCATGATTTTTCCTTCATGAAAGTTAAGTGATAAGAATGGTTGCCTCTATTCAGTCATATCAACACTAAAGAAAGAGGTATAGTTTTAAAAAGGAGTTAGATTTGAGATTTGAAAAGGGTAGTTTACCAAGTTATGAAGGTGTTTGTGAAGATATTGTAAAGTTAAGAAAGGAACTCTATAATTAGGTTATCAATTTCATAAGAAATATAGTAGAAAGAATTCAAGATATAAATGAAGCTCAAGTTTATATTTAGTTTAATTCAACACTCATTGAGATGCATATTTATTTAAGACCCAAGGAATCTTCATTTCCCATTGTTTTCCTAGAAGTTTCTATGCTTGATTCAGTTGACTAGCCAACACATTTAAGAATACAAAAGATTCTACAAATTGAGAATCCTTAAAGAAAATTGAGAGTTATTGGATTGACAATGAATTCTATTTTGAATCTTCTTATAGTGATAGTGGATGTTCTAAAAGTCAGATTGAATGTGATGAATCCATAGATAATGATAAATTGTCTTCTAATTATAAAGAAAAGATTCAAGTTTTAGTGAATTAGATGATTGCATTTAGCATAAGAAATATGGATATATACTAAAAATGAATCATGTGATAATATGTGTGAGAGTTAAGAAAATTATAGCAGCAATAGGGGTAACTATTCTTG
This sequence comes from Cupressus sempervirens, assembly GCA_028749045.1. Taxonomy (NCBI): domain Eukaryota; kingdom Viridiplantae; phylum Streptophyta; class Pinopsida; order Cupressales; family Cupressaceae; genus Cupressus; species Cupressus sempervirens. Next base: position 678,292,564 of record CM053787.1, on the reverse strand, counting down.
TGATGAAAATGAGTATGGTGATCTACCAAGTGATGAGGTATTTTGTAGAGAAGAGGAAACATATTATGGTAAGAATTCTAATTTTTTATATTTCTATATTGATATTACTGCAGTTATAAGCATTTCAGATCATCCAAATTATGATCATAGTTAGGAAGAATAGACTTGTGATGAAGTCTTGCTAATAACTGATGAAATTTTAGAACTACTGGCTCATGATTGTGAAAGGCATGCCAATCTTTCTAAAGATTCTCATGATTTCTCTTGTTATGTATTTTCCCAAGATGAAGTCATTTTTCCAAAGTTTGATATTGAAATTAATACAAAATTAGAATATTTTACATCTAGTTTTGGAGGTGCATATGATAGTAGTTCAAATGTTAATACAGATAACAACTTATCTAAAATGGAGAGTACCACTAAGGCGAGATTTAGTACTGATTCAAATTTAGCTTATATTGATGATGTTGTAATAAGTTTTGATTGTTAGTATGATGAGAAGGAAAGGGCTAGAATTTATGAGTTTGATTCTAAGGTTTCCTTTTGTGCTAATGGGTCTAGTAATGATAACTTTGATAGTTTGATAGATTCAAAGTTCATTCTAATGATTTTTTGAAGAAAGACAATGACAATAATCAATGTGTTGTATGCGACCACTTTCATGACATATTTTGTAACTTGGTAACTAATCCATTGTTTGAAGAATGTGAAGGACTTTCAGAATTTGTTGAATCTAATTGGTTGAGCAACAAGATTTCAAATAAGGAGAAATACAAGTTCATATCCCCTTCAAAAATGGTTACACAAGGTGAGTTTCAAATTCATGATATATGTGATTCCTTCAATCAAGTATAGTGCAAGCCCTTTTTATTTCCATTCAGTAGCATGCATAAGTCTTTTGATGGAAATTAATTTCTATTTGATTTTGAAATCAAAGAGCATGATGACTAATACTTTCATAATGAGCAAGTTGTAGGAAAATATTCTAGATTTTACATGCATTATGAAAGTGAAGATGTAGAGTTTCTTTTTCCATGAGAATTCATTGAAGATGCTAATCTTACTGGTGAACTTTATGGATGTGATATTCCCAACTTAGCTCATGAAATAAATCTGTTTTATGAAAGAGGTAAGAAGTTTTGTTGAAGTTTGGTAGCTTAGGGCTGTCATTTATATAGTTTAGGAGTAAATTTCTTGCTTCCAATAAAGTTGTTCAATACAAAGTTTTAAAATTGAAGCACTCAAAATTGTTGGGACTCAAAATTGAAGCACTGATTTTGAGTACCATTCTAAAAATTGAGTTAAATTTAGCCTGTATAAGAGCTTTTCATGCATATGTAGCCAACTATCATTTTGAGGCCTATGATGTGTTTCATGTATTTAAAACCTTTAATTCAGTATATACATGTGTCCAATGGTGATACACTATCATTCTGATTCATTCTATGAAGTGTCATTTTGAGCACTGTTCATATCTACATTTTTGCCCAAGTGTCAAATGACAACAAGAAGCCTAGTTTGCATTTGACTATCTTGCACCCAATAAATTCTCATGGCTTTCCACTATGGGAATGTTTATTATGAATATTAGAGAACCTATGTTTCTTATTTCAAGTCATTTTGATATGTTTTGACCAGGTTTTTAATCCCTCAAAGTTGGTTGTTTATTTTTGTCATGCTCATGGATATTGTTTAGAATTCCAGGTAGCCCTTTTTGACTAGTTATAAATTTGACTCAATTGACCTTATTGAGAAAAAAAATTTTGCGCTATATTCTAGGGGTCAAAGAAATTCTATGTTTTAGATTTGAACCTATGAAAAATCTTTTTGACTAGTTTTCAAACATGATTCCAAATGCAAGTTATGATGTTCACTAGTGTCTAAAAGTGCAAATTTATTAGTAGTCCTATTTAGGATGTTATAAGTCTAAAATTATGATAGATCAAGCCAAATGGATTTTACCATTATTTTCTAATTTGAAAATACTTTAAGTATTTCAATTTTCAAGTCTTGATGAATCCATTTGCACACTTTCCTAGGTCTATTATGTTTATAAAAATCACTATTCTGCTAGTGTTCCTAGATCTGCAATTTTGAGAACCCAACTTTGATTGCTTGCCAATTTTTCTTAGTTATTCTTCATTAGCCCAAATTATAGAATTATACTCTCCACGTGACAATAAACTAATGCCATAGATTTTGGCCCCCTAAGTGATCATATGACCTATTTTCAAAGTCAAATCTGAACATGTCCTAACATGTTTGATTGTAGATAGTTTGAAAAGTATAATTTTGATAGTTAATAAATTTTAACTGAAAGGTCATCATCAAGCAATATTTTGCAGACTAAAAGAGTATTAGAAAGAGAGCAAGTATGTCAGGTGCTAAGAATATGTTAGTTGTTTTAGTTAGTTTTTTAAAGCCAATTCAAAGGACTCCTATTAAAAACTTGACACTCTACATAAAATGACAAAACTTGAGATTGTGTAAAACTCATTGACCAATGCTCATTTAAACTGGTAGGATGCAGGTGGCTACACCTATCATAATGTAGGAGACTGAATAGAGTGCTATCATTGTCCCTTTAAACCATCCATTTTTATTAAAATGGAAAAGTGTCTGTAGAATGATGAGTTTGGGGTGCATTCCTATAACTAGATGAATCATCTACACACTTCCACCAATATTTTTGCAAACCATTCTCATTAACATATTTCCCAAATCATGTTTCCTCTCATATGTTTCAAATACCCCAAAAATTTTAATGCAATAAATCATAACTAAAATGAGGAGATGTCATAATAGTTTTGTTTAGGGAAGAAACAATGTTAACCTATGTGTGTATTATTGCACATGACTATAATATGAGTTTTGAGGCTCCACCCTTGTCAAATTCAATTGCAAAACTGATTGCATGAAAGGCTAGTTGCATGAAAATACACAGAGGAGCAGATGTAGATTTTCCAAACGTCGATATCCTAGCCCATAACATTCATAGGTTACTGAGAAGAATAAATGAAAATAAAGGAGAACCACATTCCTCTATCCTTGCAAAGAATGGTACTTTTCTTTCCAATGATTTTAATGTTACTTTTTTGGTATTTATGATTTATAAATTAGAAGACATGTTTGCAGTTTATGAGTATTTTGTGTAGATGTAGGGAGGGCCAAAATGCTAGATTTCTTGTGGAAAGGTCTTAAAAATGGGCTTTATATGAGAACACATTGTATTGAAGTGTCTAAAAGGCATCCACCTTTTGAGACACATGCCTTGCGTGTGGATTCTAGACAGCTAGCCTAGTAGGTTAGAGACAAATTTTGACCAACCTAACACATGACATAGGGATGACATGAAGATTGCTCTATTGGATTTTTTTGGACTACCAAGTTGTTCTAAACCTAAAATTAGGATGCACAAGATGAAAAAAAAACTAAGGACTAGATAGGTCCTATATTCAACAAGATTGATTTTAGCTATGAGCCAACTTCAATAGAATACACTAGACTCTCTACACTTTAGGCACCATAGGGCCAAGGTAGGTGTACCTTAGGGATATGAATGCGATGGGTTATTTGATTATCTCTTTGGACACTTTATCACTTAAACTTATTCTTTCAAACACATCCCTTATATCAAATAATGGTCATAATTTCTTCTTAGATTTGCAACAAACTTTCTGATTACAATTGCTAGTTATAACCAAAAGGAAAGCTATTACAAATAAGTGATGACCAATTTTTTTAGTTTTTTAGTATATAAAATGGAAATTTGATTTTTTATTGATACATGTATTTTACAATCAAATGAATCATCAACTTTCAACTAAAATTAATCAATATGTGCCTTATCCATTGTCATATAGAGTCAAAACTAGCAACTTTAGACCAATTTAATTGACTTGCAATTAAATTTGTCAACAGTGAACTTTAAATCCCATTCTTATCATATCCCTCTCATATATCCAAAACCCTATCACTCACTAAAAGAAATTACTTATTTTTTTGAACCAAAAGAAATCAATAAGAGACATATAATTTATCTAAACTTCATTAAATTGAAAAAACATTGTTCACTTTGATCCCAAGATCACAGATATACAAGGAAGGAGAAAAAACTTAGATACATAGATATACAAAATTCCTTTTATATTAATTTCCTCTATAAATGAATACAATACTGATATAGACTCATAATATAACTCATAACTTGACAACAAGATCATTCATATTCACTGTATCTTCAAGTTTACAAGATTGAATGCATTCTTACAATAAAAAAAACTAGACAGATTGTAAATGACATAAAACTAAAAAATCTATAGACTTCTGACCTCTACTCCACATCTTGGGAATCCTTATACAGGATTGTAACAAGCTTCATATGGGAGGAGGACACATTCCAAAGCCTTAATGGAAGAGAAAAGAGGCAAGACATGTACAAAAAGTTACAATTAAGACATTCCTCTATGCTTGATCCAAAAAGAGAATGTAGTTGAAAATTCAATAAGTGGTTATTTATTGTTGAAGCTTTAACTTTCATTCTTTGTCCTCTTTTATTTTTAATAAGTAACTCCTCAACTAGCTCCTATTGGAAGAGCATCAATCTCTCCCACCACTTCCCATACATAGATCTCCCTTTTGGTGGGCCACTTAGTTGATCTAACTTCTTCTAAGTCCTTTGTGGCTTTAGTCCACCTAGCATCTATTATGGCTTTAGACTCCATTGAAAATTTATTCAAATCTATTTCAGCTCTGTACAAGGAGTCAATTAAATTATTGAATGGGGTATCAATGTTATCTTAAAAAATTGCTATTGTGGCCTCTTGGGTTATTATTGCATTGGATGAATCAAACCACCCCTTCCATTCTTTTAATTTATTGTTTGTGTCCAAAATTTGTGGAATATATGGCTCAATTCCCTAAGATAGAACCTTCATTTTTCCTTGTATTATTTTTAGTTTTCCAGTGAAGAAGCCAATTGATTCCTTTACCATTTCTGAGCCCTCCTTCACTATAATGATCTTGTCAGGAAAATCTGGCTTTTTAGCCATCAACATAATAAGCCTATCTAAGAATAGAATATATGGCCTCCAAAGATTGAATGTGGGTTATGTCCATGGAAGTACTTCATTGAAAAATTTCTCAACATCTTGTAAGGAATTATATAGTATATGGGCATGTTGTGATTAACTCTTTAGAGTTTTAACCCTATGACCAATCATACCTCTAAGGACAATTGTCCTTGTCTCATCACCTTGCTATGTTGTTGGAGCATCTATGCTCATTCTTCTACGCTTTGTTGTATCCTCTACTTCTAGCTTGTCTATCTGTGTTGTGGTATTTTCTATAACCTTGAATGGTTGTATTTGACTAACTTGTTCCTTGCTCTATTTTGCAATGGCAACCTGCTCTGCATTAGATAGTTTCTCTCTAAGAGATGCAACTTCATTTTCTAATCCTTGGGACTTATCCTCAAGCTCCTCAATATTATTTTTGTATACATGGATTTTCCTTATCTCCTCCTCATATTGATTCCTAACATCAATGTAACCATGAAAGGATTTGTCCAGCCTTGTCTCTATTTCCTCTGCCTTGGCTTCATTCATAAATGAAAAGTGTTTTATAGCCTTGGAGATTTTTGCACCTAAGGTACCTTGTAGTGTCCACAATATCATGTTTCCCTATTTTATACTTTGTACACCCATCAATTTGGGATTTTTTGTTATAGGAGCCATGCTCTATACTACTAGATACTTGGCATCAATATTGAAACCATATCTTCTTTGTAGTCCACTAGTACCATATGCCTCATATGGAATAGAATTCTCTTGTCTCCTAATTTGATCAACCATAAATGCTTGTTCCAAATCCCATCTAGCCACTAGTAGCATCCCAGTATACATTAGATCCCTTGCCTTGTCAAGAGTCATGATTTCACTTAATGGATCATAGAAATGCAAATTTTCAACCAATTCTTTCTTTTGCTCATCAGATTCACCTAGTTTCTTTTTTAACACTAGCCCACTCTGCTTGACCTTATACAAGAAGCTCCTAAACTTAGCTGATTTGATGAACTCATCATCTTCTATAGATTTTTGGGCTTGGATGATCATATCATCCAACCTTGATGCAACTATTTCTAGATTAGTCAATGTATTCTTAGCTGTAATGATTTTGTCTTGTATATAACTTTGCCTTAAGTCAACAAAGTAATAACTTCTACCAGGCAGGATCTACAATGTCCTCTATTTAACTTTTTAGGAATATGGACAATCTTTTGCCTCTTATTTCCTTTTGTAACCCATGATGTCTCAGGGGGCTCATCTTGTTCCAACTCTAAGGACACATCAGGTTTAGGGCTATCAAGATTTTCTCTCTCATCTTCCCCAAGTGGTTCCTTTGGCATTTTTGCCATAATTTCTACATTTTAAACTACAATCTTTCTTATCCTTTGTGTGTAAGGTATGTCTAGGTAGAACTCCTTGAAATTTGGGTCTAATCTCTTTAGCTCCCTCTCTACCCTTAGCACATCATACAACTTTGACAATTTGTTAACTGCCCCCCCAGCAATAGATTGGGAATGAGGTCTTCATGGGGTAACTCTTTGGTACTAGGAAACACATAGTTCCTTATTTCTTTGAGGGTATTCCTCAGCCAGTTATCAAGACCATACATCCTGTAAGGATCAGTTAACAAATTGTAGTGGTGGATGAAAGAATGAATCTGATCTAGGGCTTCTTTTCCATTTTAAAAGTTCCCCACCTTAAAACATCAACATAGGAATGTACCTCTATGTACCTTATGACTTAAATACTCCTTATTTACCATAAATAACTGCCAAATGAATTCAAGGATGGTCAGTCTAGGTGGAATGAATTTTGACAAAATATGTAGGGGTTAGGGATAACCATAAACCCTCATCAAGGAAAAAAATGGGAATAGGAAAATATCCCCCCAATTATGATCTAATATTTTTCTCTCAGGGAGTAAGGATGGTCTTAAAAGACTCTTCAAAACCTCAAGTGCCCTAAAGTAACCTGGGTCTTAACATTTTCATTATTATAGCATTGAAATTATTGAAAAGTGAGACATAATCAGAATAATGATAGAAAGTATCCCATACCTATGTCCATAATTAAACTATCTCTCCATTAATATTAGATGTGTGATTAATAAAGTCTAGACTTATATACCCTACATTCCTATACAAGATCAAGTGCATCAGTAGTGAGTAATGGTGAACACCAAATTTTTCCATTTCTCCATTTTAGGTCAGTCCAATGTTCTCCTTGATTCTTGTTAGAATATACTCAACATAGTCATATCCTCCACCATGGTAGAAGTCTTGAATATCTCTAGCAATGATAAATTTTTCTCCATATATGATGTCAATTCCATCTTTACCAACTACCTTGTGGACAACATATACAAATTTCACAAAATAATTCTTAAACTTGTCCAAAGGCATCATCATCTCCACCTTCTTGGAGTCATCACCCACCTACTTCAGGTCCATAGGAATATGTTGTAGCATTGGTTTCCTTGTGTAGGCTTTGGTGTTTTTCTCAAATTTTCTTTGTAGGTCAACCATGTCAACTAGTTCACTCATGGCACCATCCAATCCAAATACTTCAATAAAAGAGGCCTAGTCTAGTGTGCATAAGATAGTTCCATCCCTTCTGTAGAATAACTTGCTGGCTAGATTATATGATTTGATTAGGGCCTTTACCAAATCTACATCCACATAGACATCTAAAAAGACTAACTTTGCTAGGTTCTTCTTCCATAGATTGTAAACAAGGATCTTCTTTTCTTTGTTGCAATAAAAATATATGAAAATCTCATAGCCAGTGACTCCAAGACATTTAGCATCTCTACATAGAGAATATGTGTGCATGAACACATGAGAATCTACAACATTGACATTTGAGGATCTTAGGAACAACTTTATCCATTCTTCTACTTCCTTGTCAAACATCTTGTGAATTTGATTAGGAACACTGAAAAACTTCTACAAATAGTTATGAAATTAATAATCTACTACCACTAAAAGCCATACAACTACTTTGAAAATTCTAATCTCTACAAATGGAAATAGATTATTGGATTATGGAATTTTTTTTGTTGATCATACACTTGTCAACCTTCTATGTGCATTGATACTCAACATACTTGATCTTTAAATTTAGTGCAATTTGTCATCTTAGATGGAGTGTCCACATAGTCATTCTAGCACAAGAACTTCTGTGCTTTACTCAAATTCCATTGGCCTGGGTTCCTTGTCATTATTATAGCCCAAAAAATAAAAGTTTACCTTTTCACATCAAAATAGGGTTTAAAATCTTAAGATACATTGAATTCCTTCATATCATCTTAGTTGGGGAACATTGTCTCTACAATCTTACGATTGTTTAAAATCAAATGCTTTATTGCATCATTGTAAGCCTTGAAAATGGATTTCATGATCCTATGATACATCAATTACTGTGACATCAAGGACTACCTTTAAAATCTCTTACAATCTCATGAGACATAGTTTATACTCATGAGCATAGCATCTTATCTTGTCTTTACTTGATTTATAATCTTACAATTGCGATTTAGTGGACCATTTCATAGCTTTGGCAGTTATCCTTCAAACCCTTATGATGTTACAAGCACAAAATTAGTGTAACATTGTGACTTAATTTTTTTCTTTACGACCTCTTGACTACAATCAATAAACTAACTTCATAGCATCGAGAGTAATCTTTAGCTGCTATCATTTACCTACAACCACATGGTGGAGGTTATGCTTTCTTTATCATATCCTTAGAAGAATCAATATTCATCTGCATGATCTCACAATACATTACTACTTCTTAGATTCATAAATCTTTGAACATGCCCTTGAGATCTTATGATCTACTACTTGTTGTAGCATTGGAAGACAAGACTTGCCATGTGTCTTTAAAACTCACGTAAATGCACCTAGCCTCACCTTGCTTTACCACCTAATCCTTATGATCTTATGATCATCTCATTATCATGTCATTAGACATCCCAAAATATGCTTCCATGATCCTATGATGATGACCTTTTTGTATCTTCGAAAGCCTCCTTGTAAACCTTTACTATGTCTTGATCTCCCTCTTGTTGCAAGATCAAAACTTGACACATTACCCTTACAGTCTTTATATTCTTGTGATCTTCCAATCACCACTTTATCACATGGTTTTGAGCCCCCATTTATGCTTTTATGATCCCATGATACACTGTGTATCATAACATCAGAACTTGATTTTAAAACCTTTCCAATAGACACTTAGGATGATACAACATAAAGGGAGTCATAAGATTGGAGACCTCACCTTGAATACTTGCGATACTATGAACACATAAAAAATCTTAAGATTGGGAGACTCAAAATCTATCCCTATGATCCTCTACTAACCCTTATATCATAACATCGAGAGAGGGATATTTTAAGCTTACAACTAGATGTCCAATTCTTGATTGTAAGATTGTAGCATACGATTTGAAAATGGCATATATCTCCTGCTTGAAATAAAAACCTAGGGTAAGGGTAAGATGATTGTGTATTTTAATGAAAATTTTCATGACAAGGGTAAAGAAATAATCTTAGGATATCACATTATTCCACAAGGGAAATATTTTTGACACTGGCCTAGGGAAAAAAAACCAGGTTAGGGCATTTTTTTAGAAACTAAAAATAAATGAAATACAAAAACCCTAACAATACAACTCAATTTAAACATATTTTTCAATTTGAATGTGCAAAATTTTAGCACAATAAAAATAAGGACTATTAGTGGCTCTGTCTAGGGATGATGGATACCTATATCCATACAAGAATTCAAAATCTCTAGTTAAAGTAGACCAAATAAATTACAACCTAAGACAAATTTTTTGAGAATATAAAAGGATATATACATATATATACATAGGCTATAAACACATGTAAATGAATTTACAAATTTATAAGTATATATAAACCTAACTATTGTTCATGGAAAATAAATACCTTCAACAAAATTATTTCTTCAAGAATTGTCCATGAACTAGTGATTCAAGAAAGTCTCCTAATAATTCTTTGATGAAATATGACTTCTCTCTCGAAGTAGAATCAAATAGATAGGGACCAAGCTAGATAGGATCAAATTTACCATGCTTGCCGTTATCCTCAATCCTTGCATTCCACATTAGGACTAAGTCATCTGGTTAAAATTTTCTTGACATTGCCCTCCTATCATATAGATGTTTTGTCTAAAACTACAATTTTATATTTTTAGCACAAGCCTCTTTCCTTGTCTTAGTCAACCCAACCAATTCATCCATCCTTTCCTACATATCATCAATGATATCTTCACCATACATCTAGATGTAATTATACAAACCTATTACATTGTTATGAGGCATTCTGTCCTAGATTCCATATACAAAGTCAAAAGGTACAACACATATTGTCTTCTTTACTGCCACTCTATCAGCCTAGACTACCAACTATAAATTAGAGTCCCATGTCTTCTTGTTTTCATCCAAAGTCTTTTTTATGACTTTCAACAATCTTTTGTTAGTGGATTTAGCTTGTCCATTTCCTTGTCGATGATAGGTGATGAAGTTGACCTAGTAATACCATATTTGTCATAAAAATTGATAAATTCATTAGATCTAGAGCACATAGCATTATTAGTCACTATTTTCTCACGACACCCAAACCTTGTAATAATGTTATTTAGTAGGAAATTATTTACCACCTTACTAATATCTTTTCTTGTAGGGATGGTCTCAACCCACTTTGTAAAGTAATAAGTTGCAACTAGTATCCATGAGTAGCTACTACTAGACTTGGTTAATATTTTTCCTATGAAGTCCATCCCTCATTTTTGACAAGATGCCTAGACTTCAACAGATTTCAAGGGAAAATTTCTAGAAAACTTTAGTTTTCCAGCAAATTTTTGTCAAGAGTCACCTCTTCTAACATGGATTTGGGCATGCTTGAATAGACTAGGCCACCAAAAGTCTATCCTCATGACTTTATGGGTAGTAGTCATTTCCATGTAATGCTCACCACATACCCCTAAATGCATCTCATTCAATACTCTTTCTGATTCATCTCGATCAATGCATTTCAAGAGTACTTCAAAATTTCTCCACTGTAGACTTCCATTCACAACAATGTACCTAACTGAATGCAATTTTATTGTCCTCTTTTCATTATCTATTAGATGGGGTAGAGCTTGTATATGTTATATATATATATATATATATATATATATATATATATATATATATATGTATATGTTACATCTTTATACTAGTCACATTCATCCATATCACATGTATTAGAGCTGAGGTCCTCATTTACAACATTTATTTGATTAGCATCTAAATTTGGTTGAACCATAAGCTTTTCTAGTCCTTGAACTCTTACTAACTTCGTGATTTAGATGTCAATATTGAATTATTGGATTCGGTTGATCAATTTGCACCTTCTAATAGATACCTCCTATTAAGAAAAATATCCTTAATGGTTATACTAGGTAAAAATTCAATAACATCAATACCAACTAAGTAGCATCTAAAGGCCTTAAAATATTTGACAAGTACATACACTTTCTTCTCACTGATTTCATACTTGAGTTCTATAGGTTGAAGATATTTTCTAAACAATGCAATTGGTTGTTCATGATCATCCTCATTTTTCTATAATAGGACTATTGCTATGCTATAAAAGGATGCAAAATAAAAGATATGCATATGATTTCCATAATCAAGATTCCTAGGGAGTAGTGCATTCTTAATGGCATTTAAATATTTTGGAAGGCCATAGTAGGTTCACCTTTCCAACAGATAGTTGCTCCCTTCTAGAGAATTTTTGAGATTAGTATGCTAATTTCAGCAAAATTGGTTACAAATCTCCTTAAAAATAACTTTCCCAAAGAAATATTGTATACCTTTGACATTCTTGGGCTTTGGCACCTTGTCAATTGATGCTACTCTTCAGGGTCAATCATAACCCCTTCCTTTGATACTATATGACCAAGCAATTTTTCCTCTATCACTCTGAAGGTACATTTTTAGGTTTCAAGGAGACACCATACTCTAAGGCTTTAATAAAAATATTTTCTACATTCTTGCAATGTTCTTTAGCCTTCTTTGAATATGTAGTTAGATCATCCTAATATACAACCATAAACTTGTCAATATATTATTTAAAATCTACATCCATAGCTCTTTGAAATGTTTCCCTTGCATTGATTAGGCCAAAAGGAATTCTTACATATACATAAGTTCCCCAAGGTGTGGTGAAAGTTGTCTTGAATTTCTCTTTCTCATCTACCAAGACCTTGTTATATATTGAGAAACCATCCACCATGGACATTCATTCTAAACTAGTAACTTGCTTCAACATGGCTTCCATATTAGGCAACCCATAGTTATCCTTTAAAGATGCAATATTGAGGTTTCTAAAATCAACACATAGCTTGATATCCCCATTCTTTTTCTTAACTAGCACTAAATTAGACACCCATGAGGTATGTCTAATTGGTTTGATAATCCCCCCATCCCTAAGTTTCATAAGTTCTTCTTGCATTTTAGGGGCTAGAGTGGGATTAATAGGCCTTTGTTTCTACTTAAATGGTTTGAAATTTTCCTTTAGAGGTATTACATGTTGGAAAAGGTCTTGTCTATAAGCCTTAAGGTCATTATATGACCATGCAAAAATATGTCTGAATCTTCTCAATAAATATATCAAAGATTTCCTAATTCCATGAGATAAGGCTTTACCAATGTATACCTTTTTTGGAGACTCAGCAGTGCCCAAATTGATTTTTTCAAGTTCTTGTGGCTTCTTATCTTTGATATCTATATGCACTCTACCTTGATTATCAAAAGCACTCTCAAGAACTACTAAACCCTTAGGGACCTTGTTGGTTTTAGCTACAAAATTTCTTGACCAAAGATGGTCTACTTTCCATGCACTATTTCTACAAAAGCACTGTAGTCCAATTCTTGCCCATGATACTTATCCTTATTAAGAAGAAAATTCAAGATATATTTATCATTTTTGAAAACTTGCCAATTCTCTACATTATCAGGGAAAGAAAACCAATTTTTCACTTGAATTATAGACAATCTAGCAAGTGATATATCATCTGGCTTGATTTCCATATTAGCTAGCAAGTCAACCATCTTATTATTACTCCTATCCATCCAAGAAATGCCAAAGGCATCAAATGCTTCTATCTAATCCCAAAAAACATCCCTATACTATTTCAATATTTTTTTCTTGGAGGCATATATCTCCTTAACTTGAGACACTATTAATTTAGAATCACCAATAGCGTGCAACTTCTTAATCCCATGATTAGCTACAACTTTTAATCCTAGTAGGAGTGCTTCATACTCTGCAACATTATTGGTACATCTAAAGTTCAAGGTAAATCAATATCTAAAATTATTTTTCTCCAAGGATATAAATACTATCCCAGCTCCCGAGCCTTCCCTAAAACTTGCCCCATCAAAATACATGGTCCATAAGCTCTATAAATCCAAACAGTTAGTCACCTCTTGTGTAATTAGGGGAGATGGTTTCTTAATTTCTTGGATGACAAGCTCTACTCTAAATGCATTCACCTTAATATCCAAAAAACAGGTAGCATCCTTATTAATATTGTCTTCAAATATATAAGTGACTCTATCAATTTTGATAGACTTGTCCCCTATGTGAAAAGTGGCATATGAAAAGTCACATTGTAGGCTACCTTCCATTATAGCACTCCATTTTCTAGAGAGTAGCATCCCATAATGGGGAGGAATATCAACTACAAGGACTATCATGGTCATTTCAACATCAGGGTAAGTAGCTAGCTTAAAAGGTAGGGTATTAGTTATACCTATGATAGGCACCTCTCTTGCATCCATTGCTCTAAATCTACCCTATTTGGTGTTTACTTCTAGGCCAAGGGATTCCATAATTTTAAAAGGCATGATAGTTTTTTATGCCCCTAAGTCAATCATACACTTCTTTAAGGTTTGGCCATTTATGATTAGATTGGGGAAGAACGGATCAATATATTGAAATTAGGCTATAGAGGAATTGTTTAAGTACATTTGAGGTATTTGAGATATAACTCCTTTGTCTTCTTTATCCTTCATTACTACTGGTATCTATTGTAGTACTAATGATTCTGGCTCAACAATATCACTACTACCTCCTATACCATTCAACCAAGACGTGGCCTTATTCTTGTGTTCTTCTATTCTAAAATTTTTAGATAAGGGAACCTTAACAATAATTTGAGATAGCATAGGAATCATATCAATAAGATCATATGCATGAGTTTTGGGAAGATTTCCTCTGATTATTTTCTTGGTTACCTCAATGGCTTGATGACATCAGAGCTTGGCTTCTTTTCCTACACATTGGCTTTTACTGTGTCAACTCCTTGAAACCACACCTTTTTCTTTGGCTCCCAATTCTTGTTTATACTATCCTTGACTTTCACAACCACTAGACCTTATTTCATATTTACATTACTTATTTTATGAGTAGTATCTTAATGAAGATACCAGATGGTTTACTAGCAATGTTTTTTACTGCTCTATTTCTTAGATTGTAAGTGCTATGAACCTAAGCTATCATTTCAGTAGTGATTATGTCAATCTCTTCCTTACATATTTTTTTTTGAGTTGTCATTATGCACGATGCTAAATGGTAGGAATTCTTGTGAATTCCTCTCTTGAAAAGCTAATCTTTTGGATCAACTCCAAGGTTTCATATTTATCTTGTAATGTACCAAAATCTGCTCAATTGAAGATAAATGTGATTGTTCACAAGGAGGCCTTTGCTAGTTCATTTTGATTTTAGATGAGATGAAAATTTGCATGCTACTTCAAAATAACACACAAAAAGGACTATGCTTTGTATTTTATGTTTTTTATGGATGCAAGCTAACAATGAAACTAGTATGAATTCCTACTCTAACAAGGGAGTTAGCAAAGTAAATAACAAAAATTAAAAGTAAATAACATGAAATTGAAAATCCTAATAGACATAAACTATAGAAAACAACACACTGCAAGTTAAGCTCTTGAAGGAATCGATAGGTAACCTATGAAAATAAGAACAACACTTCCTAGATTCCACTAATGCAATCATCTATGAGAAACTCTAATAGTTGTATGATATTTCACCTTTCATCAAATCACAAGGCCACAGAAATTGCGCTCATGTGAGACAAAATGTTATGCAAGCATAATTTGATGATCTCTTCTCAAGCTAGATATGTCAGCTGAATTTATAAATCTGTAGCAAAAACCAAAACTAAAAGATCACATAATGAGAAATAAGGCAATAAAACTTTGGGTCAATCACAATTTCATGAATAAATTCACAAAAATATGACACATTTAGGCAAGAATGACGAGACTCCAAATGCGAGCACTAAAAGCATAATTTTATTGCATAATAATGACAACCTTCATGAAATATTACAATGGGATACTTATAAGAAATCATCTCCTCAATTTGTTTTTAGAGTAAGAGATATTCTTCATACAATAAAATGATTTTAATTATAAAAAAAACTAATTCTATACAAACTACAATCTAATTGGTGCAAAGAAGGACTACATCCAAATTTTAATTCATTAATTGGATGTATGAGCCTTTTACATGTTTAAAAACAAAGAAATATGAGAGAGAAAGCTCCAAGTCGAAGTGGAAGTGTCAAGAAGTGCCAAAAATAGAAGTCGATCCTTCATAGGGCATTTGTAGGAGTTAAACTGCTATCAAAATGCATTTTTGATGCATCAAAAGCTCTAATTTTGGAACTAGTAGTTAACTATCAGCAAAACTTTTGTGAAAATGTGCATCTGCTAACCTACGCACCTATATACCTATATACCTATAGACCTGCGCACTTGTGCACCTCAAAATGGTCCAAAATCACAAAATTTTATTGAGTGTCAAAATTGAAATTTTGGCATCTAGGTTCCATTCTTCTTCATCCCAAAGCTATGTTTGGATGTTTTCCCTTGAATTTCTCTATCATCTCAATAATTTTTGCCATATCTGATAGATCTAAAGCCTCATATTTGTCTTTGACCTTTTATCGGTAATTGTCTACCTCAATTCAAGTATCAAAAAAATCCTTGAGTTTGGTATCCAATTCTAACAATGCTTCTTCAATTTTGAAGGCTTGTCGAATGTCCTCATCATCAGTAGCTTCCTCAAAAATCTTCCTAAAATTCTCAACCATTGTTTCCACAAGTAACACCTTTTCTTGTTCCTCATCTTCAAAAATTTCCAAGCATGCATGACAATAGTGTCTCTCTGCTTCCAAAATTTTCTCTCAGGCTTGGTCCTTGAGCCAATGAATCTCCCCATGTAATGTTTCCATTACTTTATTGCTATCTGCTATTTTCTCTATCTAGTCATCAATCATATCTAACTCTTCTCCTGTATATACATAAATCAAAACCTAGTATCTTTGGCCCTTTATGGCTTGTAGAGTTTGCAAATCCTTACTCCAGGCCCTCACTTTATCTATGATACTGAAGTCCTACTTGAAAATTACTACAATTTTATTCACATTCTCCTGCATAGCATGCAATAACTTCAAATTCCTTGAGATGATCAAGATACCTTTCTCCTCAAAAATTTCTCGCCATTACTGATAGACCTTCAAAAATGGATCAAGTTGTACACCTCCCCCTTCTCTAAGTATGGTATTCAGAGTCTTCTTGGGGTGTTTAGAATCTAGAGGACCAACTACTTCAGCTAGATATCCCTTTAGGATCTCAACCCACCTTTGAAGTGTTTAGAGTTTGACCTCATCTTGTCCCATGTTCTTCAAGACTTCTTTTATCCCATGGTTAGCATTAATCAGGCTGTATCTTGTGTAGGTTTCCTGAGCATGGTGTTCTTGAGCTGATAATCCTTGGGACCAAGGCTTTCTACATTTTTGTCTTCAAGAGGAATCACTACTAGTGCAAAAAACTCCTAGTTTTGTGTATAGGTGATAAATTCCAATGGTGTTGCCTTGTGCATTGGAGACTCAGGTTTATTCAACATCTTTGTAATCTCAAAAATATCCTCCTTAGTATCATGGAATTAAGGTCTTGTACTCCTCATTATTTCTTTTTAGAGCCATCTTGGGATGTACTCAACTGAAGACCTTCTTCTTGAGGATTAAGGGGTGTGTTCTACTACTGCCTTCCTCTTATCACTCCTACTTAGAGTTGTCTCCTATTGGGAGAGCTCTTCTTCTATAGCCTTAGTCTTAGTAGACCTATAGCTTAAACCTCAGTTTCTTGGGAAGGTGGTTGAGAATATTCTACCATTTTTCCCTCCTCCTGTGATAGTTCCTTCTAAACCTACTCTTCTTCTAAACTTAGAGATGGAGGAGTAACCAAACCCTTATCTACCACCATAATTTGTGTTTGAAATGGGGGAGTAAGATTAGGACCCTATATATTTGGTAGCATCTCTGTCCAGTCTTCTTGTTGAGGTTTACCTATAGGGATGTCCCTGATCTTATCCCCAATCAACTTTATATCAATAGGCATAAAATCAAAATCAAACATTTTAAAAATGTCATCACCCTCATCACTCTACTTGTCCACCCACTACTATAGTTCATCTTCTGAAGAAGAGAGCTCTAAGGGTTCTGTTGGGGTGGATGTTGAGGTACCTATGACACTTTTCCTCCTTTGTAGCTTAGTGGATCTTGCTAGTTGAGTCCTTCTCTATAGGTGCACTTGTTCTTCTTCCTCTTCTAATTCTTCTTCTTCCTCCCCTTCGTCCCCTTCTAGAATGGTTTCAAGAATAGATGGGGAAGGCACTAATTTTTTGTTGATCCTTTGTCTCTTCCTCATCCAAATCGTAATCCTCTTTTTTTTTTTTTTTGGAGGTAGAGGGAGAAGTTGGCTCTTCTTACATAGGAGGAATGGAGACTTGTAGAATCTCTCCCTCTACTAGGCACAATGGGAGGCAATTGAGGTTCATCCTGGACTTGAGTAGCTTTAGTATCTTTAGACCCTTGTGCACTCTCTTCTTGCTACTAGAAGGCACCTGTTCTTCAACCTATTTTTTCTGAATTGTCTAAGAGGAGGTCATCTTACCTTTGTTCTTACCCCTCCTCTCTAGAGGGTGATAGTATCCAACTAGGTAATTACGTTGGTATACTATCTCTAGCCTGATAGGAGACTGGGCCACAAAGGTAGGAATTGTTACTTTCTTCCCTCTACCTCTTTCTAGGTGAGCATGCGCATGGAAGCTTACTGTGTCAAGTATTGGATCAAGTGGAAAAGGCTCCTTGATCCAATCCTTCATTATTCTAAGGACATGCCTTGCTCAATGATTAATATCATTAGCCTCCTCTCTATCAACCTTAGCATTCATAATGGGTCTTTCACCAATTTTGTCTAAGTTGAACAAGGGGTCCAATAACTCATTAGAATCCTATTACCTTATCTCCTTAAGGATGTTCAACTAGAGAGCCTTCTCTACTTGATACAAAGTCATCTTACAATAGTCCCTTATGTGGACATCGTAGTCATTTGTTGCATTCATCTAGTGATCTTCAATAGCATCCTGATGGTGAAACTCCTTTCCTAGTAAACTTTCCACTCTCACAATGTTATCAAAATATGGATGGAGAGAGTTTTACTCCTTGAGGGGATAATTATCCCACTTGCACTTGAATGACAAAATATCTTGCTTCTACTTCACTTGGTATGGTCCAATGACCAAGGGCCATGCTCAACAAGGTCTCCATTGTCTCTTTATCTTCTCATATGTTGACTCAATTTTCTGAGCAATCTCTAATAGGACTATTTTGTCACTTGGGTATCTTGGGAGCTTCTTAGGATAGATGGAGGCACCAGCTACCCAAAGATATGTGAATATTTTAAACTAGATGAAGTAGGCTCTAAGAATTGTAATATGTGCTTTGGCTCCATTGGATAACCTCTTCCCATAATCTCCCTCAATGAATTGAATGATCAAAAAAATGAATGCATCATTCATGATTCTATACTCTTTTCTTTGTGATGAGAGCTTCTTCTTTACCAACTAAGGGTATACGGTGTATGGCCAGGCATTAGGATCCTACACACTACATTTACTGTACAAACTGGAATAGTTTATCACCCTTACTACAAGCAAGAATACCATGTAAGAAGTCATATAAAAATTCTTCTTGTCCTTTATTGTCTTCAATTGCTCATACAAATTTTCACTTGTGTGGTGGCCTAGTCCAATGGTATCTTCGCAGCTCTAATGGTCTCAATGAAGTTGAACATAAGGTGGCTTGCTATGGGTATGCCCATGACTCTACTCAAGAGAATGATTGGATAGCCAATATCCTCCTTCATGTATCCTTGGGTCATATCCACTTTTCCTATTATCTTTACCCTAGGAGGCTTCTTAATGAGGTATGATGATTGTATAATGTCTATTGCCTCCTACTGGTGCTCCCTATACCATCTCTTAGCTACTTTATATGAGAGTCTAATGAATTGATCCACTCTTAGGAGATGAAAGACCCTCTCAACGTTATTGGGTCATAAGTCCAAAACAACTTCTCTTGTGACACTCTTGGGCACCCTTTATTCAAAAAAAAATGTTGCACCAGTGTCATGATTAATTCTACTGATTGCACCGATATGGGATGTGAAGTTGCACTCACCAACTCAAAATGAATCAGTGATGAAACTAGAGCTGATCTCTTGGTAGGCTTGTTGTAAATTCTGAGGAATTCTCCTAACTTAGTATGTCCCAAATCTGTATCTCTGATCTCTGTGTGATCATCATGAAATCTTGATTTCAAGGGTATGCCTTGAAACTTGAACATGATGGGATTGGGTACCATTCTGGATGTGGAAGCCATTTAAATATCTGGTCTACACGATGTCAAAAAAAATGTTTATTAGTTCCAAATAATAATGACTTGAAAATAGAAAAACCTTAAATTTAACGAAAAAATAAACATAAAGAACAAAAATTAAATGTCCAATTAGGGTTCTTTTACTTATTTTTTTAAAATCTATTTTCTCTCTATTTCTATTTATTTATTTTAAATATATATATATATTTTAATTTTTTATAATTTTTTTGATGAAAAAAAATAAAATGGAGATATTTGGGCCATGCGGCACGAAGGTCATGGGCACGTGTGAACAAGAGGGCACTGAGGAGGAATGCGAGCACATAGCAGTGTGTTTAAAACCATGGTGAAGGATTTACATGGTACGTGAATGCATGAAGTGCCATGCATGGGTGAAGGCATTGGAAGTGCATGGGCACATGAAGTGCCATATGCAGGCAGAGAGCATTGCAGAGGCAAGCAGAAGTTGGAGCACGACACCCAATTTTGCATGCACATGGCATGCAATGCCAAAAGGCATGTGGCATGCAGCACTGGGTTTGGAAGGCATGTGGCACCATTGGAGGGTGCAGTTCAAAGTTTGTAGTGCATGTGGCTCACCCAACAACAAAGAGCACGCGGCATCGACACATTCTACGTGGCACATGATGCATAGTATAACAAAGGGCCATAGAATTTACCTTAAGTGCTGCTCTTGTTGGAAAAATGTAAAAATGAAAATGAGTTGTGAAAATTTTGGGAGACATGGAGGGTTTTTTAACCCTATAGGTGTGTGGGGTGCATGTCGCACCCTTGCACATATGCCCAAGTGCATGACACTTGCCTCACAGGTCGCGTGCACATGAATACGGTGCACACTTTGATTTTTTTTTTTTTGGACTTTATTATTATTTTTTTATATATTTTATTTATTTATTTTTGTTTTTTCAACCTTCTAATTTTTTGTTCTTTTCGAGTTTTTTTAATTTTTTTTTGTTTTTTACAATTTTGACTCTAACATCTTTTCTCAAATCTCGAATTGTGAGTTTAGGATTCTGAAAAAAAGTAGGGGGTCCCCATTCCTAGTGAAGAATGAGGCATGTATTATGGGACCACAACAAATAGCCCACAAAAAAGGAAGAAATGACAAAGGCATTTCTTCATTAGCAAACATTCTTTCAACATCTGTCAAACATTAACCAAACTTTGAACATCTCGAGCATATTTAGGAAGACTTCACAATCAGATTTCCAGAATTCAAAAATTTTGAAGCTTAGTGTGCGATTCGTGTGTTCATTCTGATTGATGTCTCAAGATGCAATCTATCAAAGTTTTTTGACAACTTGGAAACAATCTTCCACTCCATTTGGCTCATTCATTTAGAATCTTGAGAAGGGCTATTCATCGATCATTTGCTTGACCAGATGAGAGAATTAGTTTGAGGCCTCTTGGCAGGGTGTCACTTTCTTTTAACTCTCTAGAAAATTTGAATAATTGCTTCATGTAGTTTTGATGAAGCAATATTTTAGATACAAGATACTTTTATTTGAAAAATTATCTTTTTTCCATTTTAGATCTTTAGAATCCTTTAGTCTTAACACTGTATCTTCCTTTATATTCTCTCTCTCTCTCTCTCTCTCTCTCTCTCTCTCTCTCTCTCTCTCTCTCTCTCTCTTTGTATCCTGACTATGGTTAGACTGTGTAGTCAAGACATTGATGTTGTTTCTTAGATTTGATCTCTTGTGAACATCCCTTGCATTCCTCTTTTAGAACTTTTTAGAAACTCTCATGTCAAACAATGATCTTAGCAAATTTTTTAGAAGACCCCTCCTATTCGAACCATTTGGAGCTTGGATCATCCTTTGTCATCTTCGACTTCAATTTGACAACACTTGAAACAATCAAATTTTAGTTTTGCAAAGTGTTGAGAACTTATTGGTCTAGACTTTTGATTTCTAGACTGAAAATCCCCTATTTCTGCAAGGAATGTTCATTGCTCGATTGGTATAAGACACACAATCATCCAAATATCTTGACAAAGAGATACCTCTTCCTAAAATTGGAACAAAAGAGTGGTTAATAACATCTTGAAAGGAAATCTCAAGTACACCTTACCCCCCTGGGACTGACACAACTTTGAAAAGTAATACATGACTAAAAGAAAAACACATTTGCAGATAAAAAACATACTTGCAAAAAATAAAAACCTAACTACTTGCAAAAATAAAATCTAACTAAATGTAGAAATAAAATCTAACTAATTTTTTTTTTTTGGTTTTTATCTTTTAGACTTCAAAATAATGCTTTAGACTACCCATTTACGGGCAAGGGAAGAAATTCCCCCTGTAAGGACTTGAGCCTAAAAGTGTTTTCTCCAAGAATTTTTGCGATCTAATAGGGGCCTGCCCACAAATGTTTAAACTTGGTATGACTACTAAAATTTTCTTTCATATTATCCTAGAGTAGAAAAAGGTCAAAACTCCTGAATGATTTGGTCATGGCCCTCTTGTCAAACCATCTTTTCACAAAAGCTTGATGTTTAGCCATGTGCTCCAATGTAGCTATCCATTTTTCATCCATCTCTAAAAGATTCATCAATCTAATTTGTACTCTGTTAGCATCTTTAGTGTATCCACTCATGAACTTTAGAATAGGAATTCTAAGGTTAAGTGGAAATACTAGCTCCTGTCCATAGACAAGCAAATGTGGGCAAGTCCCCAAAGCATTCTTAACCCTTAGTCAATCTATCCATAAGGCATATTTGAGTTGCGTATGCCAATCCCTAGGATTCTCCTTCAATAATCATCTTATAACTATGATCAGGTTCTTATTGGTAGATTCTACTACCCCATTTCCTCGTGGGTAGTAATTGGAAGCGAATTTGATGATAACTTTATTCTCAAATGCCCATTGAGTTAGAAAAATTGATGCAAAAATAGACTTGTTATCACACACAAGGGAAAATGGCATTCCAAATCTGGTAACAATATGTTCCTCCAAGAAATCTGTGACCACTTTGGCAGTGCAATTTTTGTAAGTTTATGCTTTTGTCCATCTTCTGCAATAATTGGTTATTGTGAGAATGTAGTTGTGCCTAGTCAATGATGGTGGGTTAACTAGACCAATGAAATTTAGCCCCCACTTTGCAAAAGGGTATATCTCATATACTAGTTGTAATGGAATTGCTACATTCCTTCCTTTGTTAGCACTTGTTTGATAGACATGCCAAGAGCGGATGTGCTTATAAGTGTCTTTGAATATTGAGGGCCAAAAATAGCTCGATCTTAAAATTATGTGATTCGTTGCCTCTGCTGAACCATGTCCTATACCATACTTATCATGAAAATGTTCCAAGACTTCTTTTTCTTATTCACATCCTAGGGATTTTAATTAGATACCTTCATAGTTCCTTTTGTGCAACATGTTATCTTGCAGCATAGAGGATTTACATTTTAGGGTATAATTTAGTGGCTAATATTCATAAATTGGCTAATTTTAGAATTTTTTGGCTAGCATTTTGGCTAATAATTTAAGATTTGATACAACCTAAATTTCCATAGTTTTATAAAATTCAATTCTAGAACATTTAAAATCGCTCAATAATTTATTTTATTAAAAAATTTAAACTCAAATATTTGCCACAATATTCGTTACATGAATAGATTTGAGTAACCTAAATATAATATATTATTGGAGAAATTAAATTGACTAACCAATAATTATCATAATTATTAGTTAATTTAGGGATATATCACCAATATTTATTATTCACTATTGATTTAAAGTATATGTAACGATTCTCATAACATTCCACAAGGTAAAAAAATGTTCAATTTTGATTTGTAATATTCCATGGTGATTAATGAACTTCCTATTATTATTGAGATTCATCAATAATTTATACAAAAAAAAATTATGATTCAAAAATAATCACCAAAATTAATCATATTTAGAATAAAAAATTGAGAGTTTTGCTAATATAAATAATTTTGTTTTTTCAAAATAATGAAATACAAGCCAATATTTTATAACTTTTTTTGGAGGTGGCTTTCTTAAAGTTTACCCTGTCAATGCATTTCATTTTAAGTCCTCTGTGTTGCAAACTATTCATCCAACTAGGGCATTAGTTCTGAAGGAGATAATACACAATGTCCTAGTACCAAATTTCTATTACCACACCTTGGCCAATATCAACTTGAGATACTACCATCCTTTTTGGGTCTTCATCATCTATTTCCTTCTCAAATTCAAATTTCTTTCACCAACCTAGTTATCAACTATCATCCTTGACAATCCTTTCCCTCTAACTAATTTCATAGGTTGGATCTCAAGGTCAAACTTTTGAAGTATCACCATCCATTTACCTCACCTTTCACCCAGTTCTTTTTGCATCAAGAATGTCTTTACTATTGGGTTAGGTACAATAGCATACACCTTACTCCTCAATATGTAGTGGCATAATTTCTTCACCACTTTAACTAGTGCAAAAGGCTATTTTTCAAGGTTAGAATAATTCAACTCATCATTTCTTAGTGGACAGCTCATAAAAGAAATAGGTCTTTCATCTTCCTTTTCCTTCTTTTGAGTCAAGAACAATACACATGAATGCTCTAAGGTAAAGAAATATATCTTGAAGGGAAGGTTGTAATCCAGACTTACCAATACTAGAGCCATGGAAATGGCTACCTTAATATCCTTGAATGATTTCTTAACTTTAGGAACCCATTCCATCTTAGCTTCCTTCTTGAACAAGTTATTGAGAGGACATACAATCTCTACAAATCAACTTATGAATTTTTGAAGGAAATTTATCTTCCCAAAGAAAGACTTGAGTTCCTTCCAACTGTTTGGGGGTGATAACTTCAAAATGGCTTCAACTCTATCCAGATCAATGGAGATGCTAGCTTTGAAAATGATATAACCGAGGAGTTTTCCTTTAGTGACCCCAAATGAACACTTTTTGGGATTGAGAGATATGTCATATTTATGAAACTTGTTGAACACTTTTCTCAAGTCATCAATGTGAGTGGCATGATCTTTTGAAAAGACAGTCAAATCATCCATATAAATTACTATACATCTATTAAAAAATCCCTTGAATTCCTCATCCATAGATCATTAAAATGTAGCCCCTACATTAATCAATATGAATGGCATTCTCCTATAAGTGAAGGTTCCCCATTTAGTTGTAAAGGTGGTCATTAGTCTATTTTCCTCCTCAAACATTACCTAATTGTAACCAGAATATTCATCCAAGAAAGACATCATTTTTGAACTATTCACAATTTGTAAGACCTCATCTAGTGAGGGAAATGGCTAATTATCCTTCTAAGATGCCAAATTCAAATTAAAAAAATCCACACAAAGTTGAATCTCTTGTATTCTTTCATATAGGAACTAGATTAGCCACCCATGTAGAGTTATGCATGAGGAAGATAATCTTTGCATCCAACATTTTCTTGACTTCCTTAATTATCAGAGGCTCAAGGATGGGATTAATGGGTCTTTTCCTTTTTCAAAAAGGTTTCACATCCAATTTGAGGGGGATATCATGCATAATGATCTAGGGATAATAGGTCTTCAAATATTCATAACTCCAAGTGATGACATCCTTGTACTCTATGAGCAATTTGAGCATGTCTTCTCTTTCCTATAAATTGCATGCTTTCCCAATCTTTACCATCTTGGGATCATCTTCTATTCCTAAATTGTATGAATCACATTCATCAGTCCCCTTCTCTTCAAGAACTCTTTTGTTGAGTGTAGACTCATCACAATCAAAGATATGTTCTAATTCAAAAATCCCCTTAGGAATAGTATTGGTTTTCAGGTTCAAGATTCCATCTTCATCTTGAATTACGACATCATTAGGTTCCTCATTTGGGGTGTCATCTATTTCTTGTCCCATAAAATGAACACTACACATAATAAACTCCAATATATGTTGATCATCCTAAAAAACTTGGAAGTTCATGATATTATCTAGAATAGATCATGCAGTGACCAACTCAACTGAGAATTGTTTCAATTTTGTCCCTTCAACTGGCTACAATTCACTTGCTGAGATAGCAAGGGTGTCGACTACCATGTTTTTCCTTCATGAAATAAACTTTATTTTCAAAGCTTGGAAATCATCTAACAAGTCCCATACCCTTATTCTATAGGCAATCAATCTCTTATCATTGTAGGAGTACAATGATTTTACTTGTTAGATAGCCAATTAAGAATCTCCCTCGACAATAAAAGCCTTAACTCCTTTGTCTAGTGCAAAGAGAAGTCCTTAGATTAGGGCTTCATATTCTACAACATTGTTAGTGCACCTAAATTGAAAATGGTATACCACGTAGAAAGATTTACCCTTTGGTGGGACTAGCTTGATACCTGCATTGGCTCCTAATTTACACTTGGAACCATCAAAGTGGAGAGTCCAAATTGATTTTTTTTTTGGTATTTATGACCTTATGCTTATTTGTTGTCAAATTTTCCTTTATCTAATCTTTAAAGGACTATTTCTTAGGAACCCATCATAATTTTCCAAGGGGTGGACTCGAAGATTCTTCGCTGTGAATACTTGATAGAGGAGGTGTGTGTTTTTCCTATTTATCTTGAATTTCCCCTATCAATTCTTGAATTTTTTCAACTTTGGGAAAAGGACGAATGACCACTGAAGTTCATCCTTGGCTTTTTGTGTACCATCTTCTCCTTTTTATTTTGATCATTCTAGGTGGAGGAGAAGACAAACCTCCTCCATCTGAAGAGGTATCATTGTATGATGCATTCAAATCTTTAGTCTCTTCTTCAATCTCTTTAGGAGTACGAGATGTGTTCCTAAGACTTTGGTTTTCTATAGATCCATTTTGCAAGTCATCAACTTTCTTTGCTTTAATCATTTGTGTCAACACTTTAGCAATTTATTTTTGGCACAATGAACATTCAAATTTTGAATGACTAACCTTATGCAATCAATAAAATCCTAGAAGGATGAGAACATTGGGATCAACCTCTTCTCCTAGACATTATACAATAGCCATAATATGGTCTATGAATTATGTTATGACCTCATCTTTCAGGGCTGACATCATGGGGTCCATGCCTCGATTGTCTGGTATTTGGGTCAAGATGGCATCAAAAGCCATTAGCTTGTACGTGTCGAAGTCTATTTTGTAAGAAAGCTACTTCATTGGGAGCATTGTAATCTATGATCATCTTTTCCAACTCAAGCTTGGCATCTATCTTGATTTGATTGTTCAGACCTTTCTGTGGCAACTAAAGCTGAGTGAATTTTGTGGAAAACCACCCTCTTAGACATTTTGTCCATTCTCTACTGAGAAGTAATTTGTAGGTCTCTGGAATATCAACCACATGTATATCAATGATGTCTTGAATGTGGGGGTCAAGTGTCAACTATATCCACAAGTCTTTCAAAACACCTATGAATTTTACCTCTATTTTACCCAATTGTATCACTACTTAGTTAATAAGTTGAGGGTTGACCCCTAGCTTTTGTGCTATGGATAAAGGGATGACATTGCACAAAGCTCCCGAATCAATAAGGCAATTGTGAAGATTCTTTCTATATATCCTAATACTAAGCAAAAATGGGGACACGTCTACCTTGTCTTTGAAGATAGTGGGTAGTGCCTTCATAGAATTAACTTGTTGTGACACCACCTTTTGTAGGGTAGTGTTATGGGAATTCTTTGTATGGTCCAAAGTCTTCATGAGTGCTTCTCCCTATTGTGGACAATTTTGCAACATGCCAAACATAGACAAATTAGCTTTTTTTTGTTTCAAGTCTTCAACTACACTATATCTTTTGATTGACCAAGCAAGATTGTTCAATATTGTTGGCACATTCCCTTAGTTTTGATTTGGTTCTCCTCCAAATGGTGGTTTAACTAGTGTCATATTGTTACTTGCCCTCGGGTCAGGGGGAGTTGGTTGCAATGCTAGAGGAATTCTACCTGTTAGGGGTTCCTTTCTATTTCTCAAGTTGTATGTGTTTTGAATATCACTATGAAAGGAAAACATCTCTTCATGTTGAAGGTTAGGCTCTTGACTGAAGGGAAATGCGAAATTTTCCTTGACTAATTTTTCTACTTGTGGCTTCTGCGAGGGATCATAAGATTCCAACAACATAGCATTAAATTGTATAGGGGTCAAGTTATCACTTGCTTGAGGGCTTTGAGCCATCTCTTGATTTCCATTATAGTACAAACCATCACTGCTAGGTGTATTGTGACCATCATCATATTGATTGATATCAACATACTAAACATTGTTGTTGTTGTTAGTAGGAATACTTCCATTATTTGGGTGTGTGTTCTACTATTAGTTCTGCCTCTAGAAGCTATTATTTTGGTTAGGAGGATTGAAGTTATTTTGCCCATTACTATTTCCTATATTCTTGCTACTTCCATTGAAGTTTTGGTTGTAATTCTGACCATACCCATTGTTGTAAGGACCAACATTGTTTCTCTAGAAGTTGTTGCTTTGTCCTTGTGAAAATCTAAGACAAGTCAACTCATTGTTCATTTGTGACATATTATTTTTCATCTAATCAAAATTTGAAATAAAGTTGTTGTCTATTTCCATAGGAATTGTTGCCTTCTTTTCAAAGAAAGTGGTCTAGGAGGCTCGTACCCTGGATAAGTTAGCATGAGGTTTTGTGGAGAGGGTGCACATTGTAATGGAACTAGATTCACTGGTATAAACTGGCTAGGTATAGTGGGTACTTCAATAGGGTATGTTGGCATTACTATGATAGCTTGAGGTGGAAGCATCAATCCTTCTCCATTAGGATTGGCTTGCTTGGTAAAAGTTATTGCTTCTGCAAAAACCTTTTCTAATGTATCGATATCTATTGTAGGAAGTCTTCTTAGAAAAATAACTGTAAGAGGGTCCATGGCATTCAGATAAATCTAAATAGCTACTTCAAATAGTATAGTATATGGAATTTCTAGCTTGTGATATGCCATATGGAAGTGATGGTTGAAGTGGGAAACTATCTCAGTTGCATCCTTTTTGATTGATATAAATTGTTGATGTGTCATAACTAGGTTAAATGTTTTGAATTGCTCCAGGAACAATTTTTTGAAAGTATTCCAATCTCTAATACATCTAGGTGGTAGATTGATGTACCAATTGTAAGAAACTTCCCCCAAAGAATAGGGGAATAAATGAAGGACCACATCCTCATTGGCAATTTGCTTCTGGTTGCAAATTTCTTTGAATACTTTAAAATGGTCTTCAATAGTTCATGTTTTACCATAGATAAATCTTGGGCAAAACTTCTTGGGATTCTTAGGAAGGTCATGAAGTGCACCTCTCAAGTTTATTGGTGAGTCTATAGAATTTGTGAAAAGGGCCATTGGAGGATTTGGCAGGCCTAAATGAGGTTATTATGGAGGTGGAACGATCAAAGTATGTGGTGGTCCACTAGGTAGTTGGAGTGGAGGTGGAGTTGAAGAAGATGATGAAATTTTGAATGGAAGTGGTTGACTTTGGGGCACTCCCTTATCACTACATGGTTTATGAAAGTGGGTGAGCTCAAGAAACTTGTGTGCTCTTGGTAAAGATCTTAGTGCTCGCTGAAAAGGGGATTCTAGATTAGAACCCTACAGTTTGCATCAATTCTAGAAAAAGCACACCTATGTGGAAGTATACTTTCTCACACTCCTGAAGTTTGTGCACCATAGAGTTTTGTAGAGCTGCACACCTATGTAGCTATGGATCTATAGACCTGTAGACTTGTGGACCTGCACACCTGTGCACCTAAATTTTCTAGAAACTTAGAATTTTTTTTGAACTTGTGTGAAGCGCAGAATTTTGCAAAAAGTGCAAAACTTTGAAACTTTAGCAATTTTTCCTTCCTTTCCCAAGATCTAAAAGTGTGGGCCTCATTCTAGTGCCACTTCTATTGAGATGTCATTATGCATGATGCTAAATGGAAGGAATTCTTGCAAATTCCTCTCTTGAAAAGCTAATCTTTTGGATCAACTTCAAGGTTTTGTATTTGTCTTGTGACGTACCAAAATTCGCTCAATTGAAGATAAATGTGATTGTTCACAAGGAGGCCTTTGTTGGTTCATTTTGATTTTGAATGAGATGAAAATATGCACACTATTTCAAAATAATGCACAAAAAGGACTGTGTTTTGTATTTTATGTTTTTTATGGATGCAAGCTAACAATGCAACTAGTATGAATTCCTACTCTAACAAGGGGGTTAGCAAAGAAAATAATAAAACTTGAAAGTAAATAACATGAAATTAAAATTCCTAATGGACATAAACTACAGAAAACAACACACTATGAGTTAAGCTTTCGAAGGAATTGATAGGTAACCAATGAAAATAGGAGCAGTGCTTCCTAGATTCCACTGATGCAATTATCTTTGAGAAGCTCTAATAGTTGTATGATATTTTACCTTTCATCAAATCACAAGGCCATAGAAAGTGCACTCATGCGAGATAAAAATTTATGCAAGCCTAATTTGATGATCTCTTCTCAAGCTAGATAAGTTAGCAAAATTCATAAATATGTAGTAAACACCAAAACTAAAAGATCACACAAAAAAAATAATGCAATAAACCTTTGGCACAATCACAATTTCATGATCAAAATTCACAAAAATATGACACATTTAGGCAAGACTGACTACACTCCAAATATGAGCACCAAAACCATAATTTTATTACATAATAATGGAGGCCTTAATTACATATTATAATGAGGTATTTATAAGAAAGCATCTCATCAATTTGTGTTGAGAGTGAGAGATATTCTTCATGCAATAAAATATTGTTAATTAACAAAATAAACTAATTATATACAAACTACAATCTAATTGGTGCAAAGGACTCCATCCATATCTTAATTCATTAATTGGATGCATGAGCCTTTTACATATTGAAAAACAAAGAAATATGAGAGAGGAAGCTCCGAGTTGAAGTGGAAGTGTCAAGA
The DNA here is from genome assembly GCA_028749045.1 of Cupressus sempervirens. NCBI lineage: Eukaryota > Viridiplantae > Streptophyta > Pinopsida > Cupressales > Cupressaceae > Cupressus > Cupressus sempervirens. The sequence continues at coordinate 678,261,720 of CM053787.1, read as the reverse complement.
AGTGCCAAAAATAGAAGTTGATCCTTCATAGGGTGTTTGTAGGAGTTGAACTATCGTCACTATGTGTTTTTGATGCAAGAAAGCTCTAAGTTTGGAACTGGTAGTTAACTGTCAGTAGAAATTTTCTAAAAATGCACACTTGTGGAGCTATAAACCTGTGTACCTACGTACCTACACACCTAAAAATGCTCCAAAATCTCAAAATTTAATTGAGTGTCAAAATTGAAATTCCAGCATCTGGGTTGTGTTCTTCTTCATCCAAAAGCTATGTTTGGATGTTTGCCCTTGAATTTCTCTATCATCTTAGTAATTTTGGCTACATCTGATAGATCTAAAGCCTCATATTTTTCTTTGACCTTTTGTCAGTAATTATCTACCTCAATTTGGGTATCAGCAAAATCCCTAAGTTTGGTATCCAATTCTAACAATGCTTCTTCAGTTCTGAAGGCTTGTCAGATGTCCTCATCATCAATAGCTTCCTCAAAAATCTTCCTAAAATTCTCAACCACTGTTTCCATAGGTAACAACTTTTCTCATTCCTCATCTTCAAAAATTTCCAAGCATGAATCACTGTAGTGTCTCTCTACTTCAAAAATTTTCTCTCATGCTTGGTCCTTGAGCCAATGAATCTTCCCATGTAATGTTACCATTACTTTATTTCTATCTACTATTTTCTCTATCCACTCATCAATCATATCTAACTCTTCTCCTATATATACATCAATCAAAACCCAATACCTTTGGCCCTTTATGGCTTGTAGAGTTTGCAAATCCTTACTCTAGGCCCTCACTTCATCCATGATACTGAAGTCTTGCTCCAAAATTGCTATGATTGTATTCACATTCTCCTATGTAGCATGCAATAACTTGAAATTCTCTGAGATGATCAAGATACCTTTCTCCTCAAAACTTTCTCACCATTTTAGATAGGCTTTAAAAAATGGATCAAGTTGTACACCTCCCCCTTCTCTACTCGGGGCACTCAGAATCCAGGGGACCAACTACTTTGGCTAGATATCCCTTTAGGATCCTGAACTACCTTTGAAGTATTTGGAGTTTGACCTCATCTTGTCCCATGTTCTTCAAGACTTCTTTTACTTCCATGATCAACACTAATCATGTTGTATCTTGTGTAGGTTTCCTGAGCATGGTCTCCTTGTGTTAATAATCCTGGGGACCAAGGCTTTCTACATTCGTGTCTTCAGGAGGAACAACCACTTGTGTCAACAACTCTTAGTTCCATGTATAGGTGAAAAATGTCAATGGAATTGCCTCATGTGTTGGAGACTTAGGTTTATTCAACATCTCCATAATTTCAAAAAATCCTCCTCAATAGCACAAAATTGAGGTCTTGTACTCCTCATTATTTCTTTCTGGAGCCATCTTGGGATGTGCTTAGCTGAAGACCTTCTTCTTGAGGATGAAGGGGTGTGTTATACTACATCCTTCCCCTTATCACTCCTACTCAAATTTGTCTCCTACTAGGAGGGCTCTTCTTCTATAGCCTCAGTCTCTGTAGACCTTGTAGCATGAACCTTAGTGTCTTGGGAAGGTGGTTGAGAATATTCCACCATTTGTCCCTCCTTTGATACTTCATTAGTCACAATTTTTTCTAGTCCCTCCTCCTATAATAGTTCCTTCTAAACTTTCTCTTCTTCTAAACTCAGAGGTGGAGGAGTAACCAAACCCTTATCTACCACCATAATTTGTGGTGGAGATGGGGGAGTAAGATCAGGACCCTATGTATTTGGCAACATCTATGTCTAGTCTTCCTGTTGAGGTTCACCTATAGGGGTGTCCCTTATCTTATCCCTAATCAACTCTATAACAACACACATAAAATTAAAATCAAACATTGTAAAAATTTCATTGCCCTCATCACTCTGCTCATCCACCCAATTTTGTACTTCATCTTCTGAAGAAGAGAGCTCTAAGGGTTCTACTAGGGTGGATGGTGAGGTACCTATGGCACTTTTCCTCCTTTGTAGATCAGTGGCTCTTGCTAGCCAATTCCTTCCCTATAGGGGCACTTGTTCTTCTTCCCCTATTGATTCTTCTTTGTCCTCCCCTTCCCCCCCTTCTAGAATGGTTTCGAGAATAGATGTGGAAGGCACCAATCTTTTGCTGATCCTTTGGCTCTTTTTCATCCGAATCTTAATCCTTTTCTTTTGTTTCTTGGAGGCAGAAGGAGAAGTTGGATCTTCTTGCATAGGAGGAATGGAGACTTGTGGAATCTCTCTCTATGTTGGGCACAATAGGAGGCAATTAAGGCTCATCCTGGACTTGAGAAGCTCTAGTATCTTGGGACCCTTGTGCACTCTCTTCCTACTACTGGCAAGGTGCCTATTCTTCAGCCCATTTTGTCTAAATTCTCTAAGGGGAGGTCCTCTTTGTTTTGTTCTTTCCCCTCCTATCTAGAAGGTGATAGTATCCAATTGGGCATTCAAGTTGGTATACTATCTCTGGCCTAATAGGAGACTAGGCCACAAAGGTAGGAATTGTTACTTTCTTCCGTCTACCTCATTTTGAGCAAGCTTGTGAGTGGAAGATTACTATGTCAAGTATTGGATCAAGCGAAAAAGGCTTCTTGATCCAATCCTTCATCATTTTGATGACATGCCTCACATGATGATTAATATCATCAGCCTCCTCCCTATCAACCTCAGCATTCATAATGGATCTTTCACCAATTTTGTCTAAGTTGAACAAGGGGTCTAGTAACTCCTTAGAATCCCATTGCCTTATCTCCTCTAGGATGTTCAATTGGAGAGCCTTCTCTGCTAGATACAGAGTCATCCTACAATAGTCCCTTATGTGGAAATCATAGTCATTTGTCGCATTCATCCAATGATCTTCAACAACATCCTCATAGTGAAACTCCTTTCTTGCTAAACTTTCCACACTCCCAATGTTATCAAAATAGGGCCGAAGAGAGTTGTACTCCTCAAGGGGATAATTATCCCACTCACACTTGAATGGTAAAATATCTTTCTTCTGCTTCACTTGGTATGGTCCAATGACAAAGGACCATGCCCAACAAGGTCTTCATTATCTCTTTATCTTCTCATATGCCAAATCAATTTGTTGGGAAATCTCTAATAGTACTATTTTGTCACTTGAGTATCTTGGGAGCTTCTTAGGATTGATTGAGTCACCAACTACCTAGAGATATGTGAACATTTTGAATTGTATGAAGTAGGCTCCAAGAATTGTAATTTATGCTTTGGCTTCATCAGATAACCTCTTCCCATAATCTCCCTCAATGAATTGAATGATCACAAAAATGAATGCATCATTCACAATTTTGTACTCTTTGCTCTATGATGAGAGCTTTTTCTTTACCAACTAAAGGTATATGATGTATGGCCAGGCATTAGGATCCTACATACTAGCTTTCTTGTACAAACTAGGATAGTTTTTTGCCCTTGCTACAAGTAGGTACACTATGTATGAAGTCATATAAAAATTCTTCTTGTCCTATACTATCCTTAATTGCTCACACAAGTTTTCATTTAGTGTGGTGGCCTAGTCTAATGGTATCTTCATGGCTCTGATGGTCTTAATGAAGTTGACCATGAAAGTGCTGAGGTGGACTATTGCGAGTAAGCCCATGACTCTACTCAAGAGAATGATGGAATAACCAATATCCTCCTTCATGTAGCCTCAGAATATATCCACTTTGCTTATTATCTTTCCCCTAGGATGATTCTCAATGAGGTATGATGATTGCATAATGTCTATCACCTCCTACTAGTGCTCCTTGTACTATCTCTCAACTACTTCATATGAGAGTCTAATGAATTGTTCCACTCTTGGGAGATGGAAGAACCTCACAATCTTTTTGGTTTGTATGTTCAAAACAACTTCTCCTATGACACTCTTGACCACCCTTTCTTCAAAAACAAAATGTTGTGCCACTTTCATGATTAATTTTGTTGATTGCACCAATATGGGATGCAAAGCTGCGCTCACCAACCTAGAACAAATCAATGAGGAAACTAGAGTTGATCTCTCGATGGGCTTGTTGAAAATTATGAGGAATTCTCCTAAGTTAGTATGTCCCAAATCCTTATCTCTGATCTCTGCATGATCATCATGAAATCTTGATTTCGAGGGCATGCCTTGAAATTTGAACATGATAGGCTTGGGTATAATTCCATATGTGGATGCCATTTAAATCTCTAGCCTACATGACATGGAAAAAAAATTTATTAGTTCCAAATAATAAAGACTTGAAAATAAAAAAACATTAAATTTAATGAAAAAAAAGCATAAAGAAAAAAAATGAAATGCCCAATTTGGGTGCTTTTACTTATTTAAAAAAAATCTATTTTCTCCCTATTTCTATTTATTTATTTTTTAATTAATTAATTAATTAATTAATTTTTTTAAATTATATTTTTAATATTATTTTATTTTATTTTTTATTATGTTTTTATTTTAAAAAATAAAATGGAGGTATTTGGGCTGTGGGGTCATGAAGGCCATGGGTGCACACAGGCACAAGGGCACTGCAGAGGTGTGTGGGCATGGAACGATGTGTTTGAAGCCGTGGTGGAGGGTTTACATGGCATGTAGATGCATGAAGTGCCACATGTGGGTGAAGGCATTAGAGGTGTGTGAAGCATTGTGCATGGGTAGAGAGCATTGCAAAGCCAGGTAGAAGGTGGAGCATGTCACCCAATACTGCGCGCATGTGCCACATGGTGCCAAAAGGCATGTAACACATGGCGCTAGGTTTGGAAGGCATGTAGTGTTGTTGAAGGGCATGGATCAAAGTTTTTAGGGTGCACACCTCGTGCAATTTCAAAAAGCATGCAACACTAGTATGTTTCGCGCGATGCATGTCACTAATAGGTGCACGATGCCTATGTGTTATGTGTGGCACAGGATATAAAAAAGGGCCATGGAATTTATCTTAAGTGCTGCTCTTTTTGAAAAATGAAAAAATGAAAATGATTTGTGAAAATTTTGGGAGACATGGAGGGTTTAATAACCCCATAGGTGCGTGGGGTGCATGTTGAACCCTTGTGCAGCATGCGCCTTGTGGGTCACGTGCACATGAATATGGTGAGCACTTTGATTTTTTTTCTTTTGGACTTTATTATTATTTTTTTATATATTTTATATTTTTTTGCTTTTTTTGTGTTTTTTCAACCTCCTAATTTTTTTCCTTTTCGAGTTTTTTTCATTTTTTTGTGTTTTTTACTATTTTGACTCTAAAATCTTTTCTTGAATCTCGAACTATGAGTTCAGGATTCTGAAAAAAAGTAGGGGGCTCCCATTCCTAGTGAGGAATGGGGTGTGCATTGTGGGACTACAATAGTTTCTTCAAGTTTGTATGGTCCATACTTGACAATGTATTGCATACCTTGTCCTCATCATGATCTTCATTGTCTAAAAACACATGTTGATTGTGTAATTGATATGCACTTCTCTGATCTACAACATCATATTCAAATTCCTCTAAATTAGATTCCTTACGACCATCACATCAATTTCCCATATTATAACCTATGTCCTCATGGCTTTCTTCTTCCTCTACATCCTCATTTTGTGCTTGCTAATTTGAAGAGAAAGATTGGGAAAAATGCACAGTAGTTAGGGGAATGAGGGGACTAGTATAAAATACACCAAGGCACATCCTTTGTCATATTTATAGAATTCCTTTGTAAAGGATCTGGTTCACTTTTATCTTTGTTTCCTTGAGTGTGATTGGGGATTGGTTTACCATCCTTCCATTGAGTTGTATAATGATATTTTTGCATTCTAGACTTCCTATTGTAAGAGGTATCATACTGAGGTTTGTCACCATTATTTTTCTTATTGATTCGGTTTGCTAATGGATTTAAATTTTTTAATAGGTTTAATACTTGACCCATTGTATCTTCTTTAGGCTTTTTTCCTATAGCGGGGTTTTCATGCTCTCCTTATTCCTAGGATTAAACATTTTAGGGTCATCCCTTCTCCCCAATTTACTAGAGGCTTTTATGTTATTTTTTATGTTTACAGCCATCTTATAAACCTCCCTCAAAGTTCTAGGATCCTTGTCTCTTAAAGTGTATGCCATTTTCCTATCAAAGGAATTGAAATAAGTGGTAAGGCATACATCCTCACCATGTCTCATTACATGGAATAATTTATACATTCCTTTCTAAAATCTAACATTAAAATCAAAAGTAGACTCATTTTCCCCCTTTTTTATGTTGTTGAACTCATTCAACACAAAGCTAGCATTGATGTTATCACCATATTTATATTTAAATTTTTTTACTAAGTTAGTCTAAGAGGCTACACTATCATATAGTAATCATCTAAACTAGTCCTTAGAATCCTCAGTCAAAGAGTGTACAAATAAATTCATGATTACATCCTCATTCTCTACCTCATAGTCATTGAGCATGTCTATGAACTTTCTTAGGTGCTGTTAGCCAATGATAGTGTTATTACCTGAGAATTTAGTAAACTTATCCCTAAGATCATTAGAAATAGGATATGGGAACCCAATAATGCCTACAAAAGACATATTCTTGTATTTTCCCATATAAATGGGTCTTCTCTAGAGTCCCATAGCATTTGAAGTGCTTTCTCTAGTGCCCTAGTTTTGGATATGAATCTGAGGTTGTTGGATTTGTTGAATCATAGGTACCTGGCTACCTGCAATAGAGGATGAGGGAGAGACTATTTGTGATATATTTTGGCTAGTTAATAGAGGTCCACAAGTAGGAATAAATGAGACAACTTGTGAGGCTTGGTTAGGCTAGGAAGCTAAGGTAGAGTTAGATTTTATATACTAAATTTTTCTTATAGTTTTAGTAGCCTGTGCTTCATTCTCAATTTTCTCTAGCTCTTTAGCTAAGTTTTCTTTCTCCTTTATAGCCCTCTCTAAATCCAAGTAAAGCTTAGACATAACAAGGTTTGCAAAGTTACTAGGAAGAACTTGGGGCTCCAATATTTGTACTCCTACATCCTTTTACTTTCATTTATTAGGTTCTTTTGTAGTTACATCTGAAATTTAAGGTTCAACAGGCCTACAAGGCTGGACTTGTGAGATAACAAGTCCCTCCTTTTCTTTAAGAAAGCATTCTTTCTCTTGGACTTTTTACTTTAAATCGTCAATGTCTCCAACAATATGAGTGTAGCTTAGAAGATTTCTCTTGTATTCTTTTATTTTTCTCTTGCAAGGATGTCATCTTCTTAAGAAAGTTGTCTCTCTCAATGAGAGTATTCAAGGTGATTTTTTCATTCCCTTTTCCCAAATGAATGTATTTGGATTCTTCTTTTGCAACCCTTTTCCTAAGAAGAAATATTTTTGGAAATAAATCTTCAAGGTCTACAGTAGTGACTTCTAAATCTACTAGGTCATCTAGATCTATAAGATTGGCCACATATGGTCCTTGTCTAGAACTAAAATTGGCATCTATATTATCACTAAATACCCAATTGTGGTTCATCTCATTCACCAAATTTTGTCTACAAGGAATATCCCTAACAAAAGACACATTTTTATCATGATATACTCTCTCTTCTTGAAAAGGGGTGGTGAATGTTTCTCCCAAGAGTATAGTATTTTCAAATTCAAAACTTTTGGAAGATGATCCTCTTTCTATCATAGGGTGGTATTGTGAATGGGTTGACACACTACCCCTAGGGTTCCACATAGGAATAGTGTCTACTTTCTTCTTATTTTGGTTCTTCCTACCCCTAGGAGGTAATTTTGTGTATAATGGTATTTTTGGGTTAGCCTTTACATAAAAGACCAAGTATTTTTTTTCTTATCAACAATTGAGTAAAAAATTTGAAAAATATAACACTAGCTACAAAACCTTTGACTTGAGTCACCACCCTATGAACAAAAAGTATTAAAATGACCTTTAGAGAGAAAAATAACATGAGAAACTTTTTGATAGAAAAATGGCCAACTAGAAAATATAAATACTACAACACTGGGTAATACAACTCTACTCTATGGACAAGGCACTGGATAAACAATAGTAAAGATTATAACTCATTAAACAACAATCTTATACAACTCCCTAGTAGAATCACCATTTTTTTGGTCTTTTTTGGACTACTAGGTTATCCTGAACCTAATATCAGGATGCACAAGATGAAAACAAGCCTAAGGACTAGCTAGGTCCTATATTCAACAAGATTGATCTTAGCTCTGAACCAACTTCAATAGAGTACAATAGAATCTCTACACTTTAGCCTCTGTAGGGCCAAGACAGGTGCACCTTAGGGATATGAAAGTGATAGGTAATTTGATTCTCTCTTTGGACACTTTCTCACTTATACTTTTCTTACAAACCTATCCCTTATAGTAGATAATGGTAACAATTTCTTCTTAGATTTGTAACAAACTTTCTGATTGTAATAGCTAGTTATAACCAAAAGGAAAGCTATTACAAATAAGTGCTAACAAAAATTTTTAGTTCTTATTTACATAAAATAAAAATTTGATTTTTATTGATATATGTATTTTGCAACCGAATGAATCATCAACTTGCAACTGAAATTAATTGATCAATTCCTTAACCATTGTCATATTGAGTTAAAATCAACAACTTTAGACCTATTTAATTGACTTGCAATTAAATTTTTCAATAGTGAACTCTAAATCTCATTCTTATCATATCCTCTCATATATTCAAAACCCTATCACTTACAAAAAGAAATTACTTAATTATTTGAATTCACCTCAAAATGGTTTACCATGAATTTTGTGCCACCAACTCATCATAGTTATCTTCCACATGCTTCACAAAATTCAAGAAACTAAAATGGTGAGCTTAGATTCTTCAAATCCATGATTTAACATGAATACTAGCACTCAGCATCAATATGTTATAACTAGGCTTCCATAATATTCTTTCACTTGGCATCAACTAGATAACTTGGCAAACACTAAAGTTTACTGGTGCTCAACATCAACTAAACTTTACTCGGCTTACATTGTATCACTTGACATACACTGAACTTTGACTTTTCTCAGATCCAACTAATTTTCTATTTGGCTTGCACTAACTTTTCTTGGCACCTACTATCTACTCAGTCAAGCTTGGAAGACTTAATTATTCTTACTTGTTCTTCTAAACTTTATTAGTGTATCCATCCTTTGCAACCTTAAGTAGATAATCAATGCACTACATTATCATTGTCTTAACTAATCTTTGTACTCCTTTTTCATACCATAACCCAACCTTTTCTCTAGGTTCTTTTTTTATCTCATTTGACCAAAACCTCCTCATCAATCAAACAAATGATAGTCATCAAATCAACTAAAAATTTGTCTTACCAGTAAGTAGTAGGTTTGAGATCAGTGACAAAACAATAATTAAAACACATTCTCATACTTATATCAATCCATTTTCAACACCATGTTGATTCTCATTTTATTAAAACATGTTCATTGATGGAGAAATGCTTCACTGGATATGATAGAGAAGACAAGGCCTCAGAACTGGCAACAAACTAAAAAAAAAACCAACTGAAATAACTAAGCATTGGAGATTTATTGATGTGGTCTGAAGAGTCCGTTTGAGTAGGTGTCAATAATTTATATGTGTGTGGGTCTTCCTACTTGTGCCAATGAATAGAATTTATTTAGGTGTGCTTTAAAGGATGACATCAATAAGTCCTATACTTATTACTAACATTGCTAAATTGAAACTATGCTTCAACATGTGGAAAACCAAAAGCTAATCTACCCTAGTCTAACTAGCAACAAAAAATACTAAACAAACCATTTATTGGTTGGTTGAAGTATTTTTATTTCCTTCTTAGTTTGAAATGATAGATAAACATATAGGAAAACATCAAGAGATGCATAAATAAAAGATGCATAATTAGCTCATGCAACATCTACTAGAGAATAAGGAAACTTTCATTTACTTCTCCATGTTGATTGAAAAACATTATATTTTGGAATGAATAAACATACTATATTTCCTTTTCTATAACTTGAACTTCATCTGTTGGATACAATAATTCAATTGTTTGTTGTCTTTGATGATACAAAAATATCAAATATATGATGAGAAAATTAGTGTATGATGAGATCACTTAGGAGTCAAAGAAAGTCCTAGTTTTAACCCACTTCAAATCAAGTATCTATCGAGCTCACTCGAGTGTTGAAGGAAAGTCTGTAAGGAACGAGTGTTAACCAAACTCAATTAGTTACCAAAGGGAATCTATAGAAAGATAGTGTCTATCAAGTTCACCTAACAACCAAACGATAGTTAGATGGAGCGAGTGTTAAGCAAGCTCACTTGGCTACCAAAGGAATATCTTTTCTAAGTTAGTGTTAACCAAGATGGGTTAGCTAATGAAGGATTTTCTTGTATCAATATATTGAGTCTATTGGAATATTTTTTTAATTCTAGCTAGCTCAAGGTTTGATAATTGAATGTTTATTCAAGCTAACTTGAAAAGGTAAATCATACAATTACAAGGTCAAGTTGATGAGTGAAGAGAGAATGTGTGGAATAGAAGAAGATGAATAAAGGAAGAAAATTGGAAGGATAATAGAGTATCTTGAGTTGATTAAGCTAAAAAGTTTTATTAGATCAAGAAAGATCAAGTATTCAAGCCAGAATTGAGATCTAAAATCAGCTAAGATAAGTTTGCATCAACAATCAGGTTGTATCATTGTTACTCTCTAATAATTGTAGAAGTGAATCAAATCTCTTAATAGAGTTGGCTTAACAACTATTTTCCAAATCCTCTAACAAGGTGGCATTTCTAATTGAAGTGTCTAAATACTTTTGACAAGGCCACTCCTAATAGGGTTTTCTAAATCCTTTAACAAGCTCACACCTAACAATGTGTTTTGTAACCTTTAACAGGATTGGTTCCTAACAGGGCTCACTTCAAAAGAGTGAAAAATAATAAATATTTGGAATTGGCAGTTTTCCCAAATTGGGTTTTCACATTAAATCTTTGTGTCATTTGTGATCATTTCTTTATGTTTTTTCAACCAAGTTAATTATGGTTAATAACACTAAACATCTTAAGAAGTAATTCTTAGTGTTTTTCGACTGACAATAACTTTCAGTGCTAATTGAGTTACAATGATAATAAAGTTTCAGCAGAGTTTGGTTTTGATTTATTAGACATCTAAGGAATCTAGGATTTTTTTTTGTAATTGATTCACCCCTCTCCTATCAGTTACTCCTTTTATATTTTCAACAATTGTATCAAAGTTTTCGGTGCTTACAAAGTAGGTTTCAAGGACGTAAGCTAACGATCAAGATGTCTTATAGAAGGAATATTTCTAAGTTGAATAGAGACAACTTCAAGGCATGGAAAGACCTCATGAGAATGCATTTGGCAACCATTGGAGACTCATGCCTAAAGTACCTATACACCAAGTATGTAGCACTTACTAGAACTATGATTGTTGAAGAGATTACAGAAAAGGAGAATTATTACATTATGATGATTGATATTGCCTCAACTCTCAACTGTGTTGGATTTGATGAAGTCAAAGACTATGGTACTACTTATGAGATGTGAATTAAGTTGAAAGACATTGATGCAGGAGATGACAATGTGAGGAGTGCTAAAGAAGAAAGTCTTAGAGGGTCAATTTTATCAAATGAAGATGACAGAAGATGAAAACATTAGAAAATATAGTGAAATAATCAAAGCCAGTGTATGTACAATTAGAGCCTCAAGAGAAAAGATAAAAGATGAGATAATGGTAAGAAAGGTACTCAAAACACTTCTTCCTATTTATGCTATTAGAGTTTTAGCAATTCAAGAGATAAGATGCATCCCCAAAAATGATATAACTTTGGATGCACTAGTGTAAAGGTTGACAACATTTGAGCTAGGTAATTATGATAACTATGTTCCTAACTCTAGCAACATTGAGTTTTCATTTCAATCCAAGCTATCACTCAAGAAGAAGGCTGCAAAATCTATGAGTAGGAAGTCTGACAGTAAAAATGAAGATGGTTTTAATGATGATCTTAATGTCATTGAATCATTTCTTGTGAGAAGGTTTCCTAAAGGCAAAGGAAAGTGATGGAACCCAAAACTAAGGTTTCCATTCAAATATCCTAGTTTCATGTCTAATTACATAGATTTACAAAATTGTCATATATTTATCAGTTTAATATTTCAAAGGTGCACAAAATGATTAATGATGGGTAAATTGATAAGTGGGATATTTTTAGAAGACAAGTATTAATTCACCTTTTTAATCAAAGGTAAATGGTATTTCATGCCTATGAATGTTAAATTCTTGCTTTGTTATTTTATTCTTACCTTTTGCATAAGTCATACATAAAAGAAATATTTTAAAAGGTATTTATGTTAAAGACCATTATTTATTTTCATATTTTCATATTTAGGATTTATGTTGAAATAATATTTATATCTAAGGACCCTAATTATATATATATGATTTGTGCAAGAATTATGGAAAATCATAAAACACAAATCACATTGATTGAATTAGGGAAAATGTTATGCATATTTAATTAATTAATCTTTTCCCTTGTTTGAAAGTAAATGGAAAAATTAAATGGTTTTTAGTGAAAAAGGATGGGGAGAGGGTGTTGGACACTCGACCTCTCAACCCTATCCTCTTTGCTATCCTAACTACTACCCCCACCCCCATTCTTACTGATTGTTCTATTTATTATTTAAGAATGGTAGTTAGATAGGAATGTAATAATTACAATGCTTTTGAAAAAGGGATAATTAATCTTTATATGTTGCATTTTGTTTCTAAGGAAATATGTTGATAAATGTATTTAGAAACAATGTTTAAAGTCTTATTTTTGTCCCTAGATATTTAATATAAATTATTTCTATTTCAGACTTCATGTTAACAATTTTTTTTAAAAATAATATTATATGTTCCTTGAAATGAAATATTTGTAGAAATATTTTATTGTCATAGAAATATCATGTAAAAATATTAGGGCATTCATTAAAATGGTTAATTACTTTCTCAATTTTTGAAATGCCTTTATAGTCTTTGAATATAATTTCATTGACCTAATATTTACATATGAGAGAGAGCTTTTGGAAAAGTTAAATCAAATGTGAAAACCCTAAACTATGTACTTTATTAATTTTCTCATTAAGTTGTTTTGTGTGTGCATGACTTATTTATTGAAAAATGTTAAAAGCACCCCTTGGGAAGGGAAAATCAAATGAAAGTTTAATGAAAAATATAAATCATTCTTGACATTAGAAGAATCATTCCCTAAATCAAATCAAAGGAGCATTATGGAAACAAAATGATTATCAAGGAGTTAATCCAAACTAAAAGTGCAACCTTCCATGAAGATTCCAATAAATGATTCTAGATTAATTATTTTTTCAAGCTTTTGTATTATAATAAAAAATTTTGATTGTATTTTAGGAAGGGTCATGATTATTTGAAGCTTTTATGCATCCTTTGGATTTCTATAAAGGATACAAGGATCATCACATTAGAGGAGACATTCACAATCACATATTTTATATATGTTCAATTGAGAGGGGACCCTTTTGATCATTATGGATTATGTTGTTAACTGTATGCACCAGCAACACAAACTTTTGCGGGTGAACTATTTCAAAAGCAATATAGAGATTTAACATGCTCGTTTGATTTTTTGGTTATATCATTCTTCTCTCATTTATTTTGTTCCTTTTATTAAACTTAAATGTTTAATTTGATTGATACTCCCATTTATTAGATCTTAGTGAGTTACATTTCAATACTTGTTAAATAGTAATCCTATATTGATTGTTCAATCTAAATTGCTATCTTATTGGTCTCCTTAGAGGAGTTAAACTCAATAGGACTTAGTATTGGATTCTAACCTAATTTTTAGTGATGCATACTTCATCAAAGTGATAGAAATTAATCTTAGAGGGATTTTTTTATTGTCTCTTAGGGTTAGATTAAAATTTTAAATGATTGATAGAAATATGATAAATACTCCATTGATTAAGTCACTAGTATATTGATTGCTAGTTGAGATTTCATGTTGATTGCATAAAGGACACATATCTAGGTAACAAAAATCACTGATCATTGCATGTCATATACATTTATATTCAATTATTTTAACCACAAAAAATTTACCAACCATTTAAACCTTTTAAAGCACCTAAAATCTTACAAGTTATCTGCTCAAAACCTTTAAGGTGCGAGATATAGGCCTACCAGCCTCGGTCCTATAGAGCTATAATTGTAGAGGTTCACATCCTATCTAGGTAGGACTTGTCAATTGGAAAATTGCCACTAGGAATTCCCAAAATTGGATCATCATTCCATATTAAACTTAGTCCATCATTTTGGGCACCAACAGAAAGTACAAAGGAAAAATTCCTTTGATCTACTTTTCTTGTGAAAAAGTTGGTCACATTGTTGCAAGGTGTCCAAACAAAGAGAGAAAAGAAGAAAAGAAATATGAAAAGTACAAGGGAAAGAGAGATTTCATGAACTACAAGGACTACAAGGACAAAGGTAAGAAATCATGTTACATTGCTAAAGATTCTAATAGTAGTGATGATGATTAAATGGTCTATATTGCTATTAAAGATGAATCAAATGATGAGAATGATAAGATGGCCCTTATTTCACATGTTAGTATCAATGACACATGGATCATAGATAGTGGTTTTTCTCACAACATGATTGGTGATAAATATAAATTTGAGAACTTGGTACACAATGATGGTGCAAGTGTTAGATTTGGCAATTAAGAACCATGTTATGTAAAGGGAAAATGGTGTATTACACTAACCAATGATCTCAAATGTGATAATGCTTATTGGGTTGAAGGACTAAATTATACTTTACTTAGTATGGCTCAATTGAACAACATTGAATTCAAACTAGAATTCATAAATGGAAAGGCCAATCTTTTGGATGGGAATGAAAATTTGGTTGGGATTGGTAATCAAACAAACAGTAACCTATTCTACCTAGGTCTAACTAAAAGTTCATGTTTCCTAGCTCAAGTAGAAGAAAGTTGTTTATGGCATAAAAGGTTGTGTCATGTGAACTTTGATAACCTAGTCAACATAAGAAAGAACAAAAGAGTGAGAGGTATTCCAAGCCTCAAGAAACCTAGGATGGACATGTGCAAGAATTTTCAAATTGGTAAGATGGGAAAGAAATTTTTTTAAAGTAATGATTACCATTCTAAAGAAGTACTGGAGCTGGTTCATATAGACCTGTGTGGACCTATTGGCATAGAAAGCTACTATGGAGATAAGTACTTTATTTTTTTTGTTGATGACTATTCTAGAATGATAATATTTATGTATTTAAAGGATAAATCATAAGCTTTTCAAAAGTTCAAATGGTACCTAGCTATAGTAGAGAAAGAAATTGGAAGGAAACTGAAATTTTTAGGTTCAAACAAAGGAGGTGAGTTCATATCTAATGAATTCTACAATGAAAGAGGAATCAAAAGGCAAGTGTCTACACCTAGTACACCTTAGTAGAAGGGCATATATGAATGAAGGAATAGATCAATTATGGATTGTGCAAGGACTCTAATGATAGAGAAAAACATTGCTATCAAATACTAATAGTAAGAAATCAACACTATAGTTCATACCTTGAACCCAGTTTAGCCGAAGAAAGATTAAAAGAAAACACCTTTTGAATTATGGTATGGCTATAAATCTAATGTTTGTTATTTAAAAGTATTTGGAAGTAGATGTTATATTCAAATAGATTCAAGAAAAGGAAAATTTGATGTGAAAAGTGATGAAGGCATATTTATGGGATACTCTAACAAGAGCAAAGCATAAAAATGATTGAATCTATCTACTCACAAAGTTATAGAAAGTGCACATGTAAAGATTGATGAGTTTGTAGAAAAATTTGAAGAACAAAGAAATAAGGAACTTGAAAACTACAAAAACTTTATTTACTATGAACTTGATACTTTACCTAATGTAATTAAGAACCTGTAGTCTTCACCACTTGAGTCCACAAAATCTCTAGTTCAACCCAAGTTGCAACTAGTGCAACCTGAGTTATCAGAAGGACTTGAGGTGCAATTAAAAGGACCTAAGTTTTAGAGAGTGGAAACCAAGTCACGGTTTGAAGGACCCAAGTCACAGTCAATGGAACCCAAGCATGATTTAGAAGATCATGGTGAATTCAAAAAGAAGGAGCCCAGACTTGCTAGATATGTCAAAAAGCATCATGCACCTTAGAAAATCATTGGAGATCAGTCAAAAGGCACAATGACAACAATCAAATTGAAAGGTACATGTTTCCTTACTAAACTTGAACCTAAAATAGTTAAAGATGCATTAGAAAATGAAAGTTATATTCAAGCAATGAATGAAGAGATTGATCAGATTGAAAGGAATAAGACTTGGACTCTTGTTCCTAGACCCAAGGAAAAGAATGTAATTGGCACAAAATGGGTATTCAAAAATAAGTTGAATGAAAATGGATAATTAAAGAGATCAAATTTCCATAATCCACTGCATAATATTTTTGATTTTTTTGGATTTAATTTTACAAAGATTTTTACCATAAACATTTTGAATCACACTCCATGATCCATCATTAGGTTGAAAGAGAGGAAGGGATGCCAAAAAAAAAGGTTATTATGCAATTGAATCCAAAATAAAATCAACAATATTAGAAAATGGAGAAGTTTCAAGAAACAAGGCAAGGCTAGTAAGGAAGGGTTATGCTCAAGAGGAAGGTATTGACTATGGACAAACTTTTTCTCTTGTTGCTAGACTAGAAGGTGTTAGAACACTCCTTGCAAATATTGCATAGAAAGGATTCAAAGTATATTAGATGGATGTGAAATCAATATTCTTGAATGGAATCGTAGAAGAGAAAATCTATATTGAGCAACTTGAAGGACTCATTGAACCTAGCAAAAAGGATATTTTTTGCAAATTACTCAAATATTTGAATGGTATCAAACAAACCCCTAGAGCCTGGTATGAGAGATTGCATAATTATCTCATTCAGATCGGTTTTCAAAGAACTAGTGATAACAACAGCCTATACATCAAAGAAGGACTAGATAAGAAGATTGTGTTCTTGCAAATCTTTGTGGATGATACATTTTTTACTAGAAATGATGATTTATGCAAATATTTTTTTGTGGAAATAAGTAAGGAATTTGAAATGTCGATATTTGGAGAGATCAAATTCTTTGTTGGCCTACAAATTCAATAGATAAAGGAGGGTATCTATATTACTCAATCAAAATAAATAAAGGAAATATTGAAGAAGTTTGGAATGGAGGATTCTAGACCAGTTGGAACACCTATGTCTACTAAACATAAGCTTTCCAAAAATGATGATTCCAAAGAGGTAGATTAGAATGCATACAGATCAATGATTAGAAAACTTCAGGATGTGGTGCATGCATGATCTAATATAGCATTAGTAGTTCGTATGGTGGCTAGATTCTCTACTAATCCAAAAGAAACTCATATGATCACAAAAAAAGACTCATGTGTTATCTTAAGGGTACTGAAGATTATGGTTTTTGGTATAAGAAAGGAGACAACTTTAAATTGAAATAATTCACTAATGTTAATTGGGTGGCAAGTATTGATAACAAAAAGTGTGCTAGTGGTGGAGCATTCTTTCTTGGAAAGAGGATAGTGTCTTGGACAAGAAAGAAGAAAAACTATATCTCTTAGTCTACAACAGAAGCAAAATATGTTGTAGTATAGTCAATTGTTCAAGTATTGTTTGGTTCAAATAACTATTGATAAGTATGAAGGAAGAAATCAATGATCTAGTAGTTTTTTTATGTGATAAAACCAATGCAATTAATATTTCCAAGAATCCAATGATGCATACCAAAACCAAGAACGTTGCAATAAAATATCATTTCTTGAGAGAATTGGTACAAGACAAGGAGGTAAGATTGGAATACATGAACACAAAAAAACATATTATAGAAATATTCACCAAGCCATTAAACCTAAGGATGCATTTTTGTATCTAAGAGGTAAGGTAGGGGTTATTCCCTTGTCTGAAGCTTAGTAATCATATTTTAGTGATGCATCAACCAAGCATGTTGAAGATCAACCAATTTGATGCAGCATTGTAAAGAGAAAATTTCATATGAATTAGTACATTAGGTACATAGAAACTACACTAAATGTTATCTTTGGCATAGGATGTCAAAGAGGGAGAGTTTTTTGTCATATATCAAGAGAATTTTTTTCTAAATGTTTGAAGATGTCAAAGAGGGAGAAATTTCTTAGAAATTTTGATTAAAATGTGCAGTGTTGATGCCAAAGAGAGAGAGAGAGTTTACTATCAGAAGGAGAAGTTGTAGTGATAAAAAATAGAGATTGATGATAGAGGGGGTTCACACTAATAGAGGGAGTTCTCATGGATGAGAATTAGAATGGATTTAAGGATATTATTTTCACTTCTATTATTTCTCTAAAATTTTATTGTATTATGACATGTTGTGTTTCCATCAATGCCAAAGAGAGAGATTGTTGGATATAATCATTCAATTGTATGTTGTATTTGATGTTGCACAAATAGAAAATATATGACAAGAAAATTAGTGTATATTGAGGTCACTTGGGAGTCAAAGGAAGTCCCAACATTAACCAAATTCAAATCAAATGTCTATCAAGATCACTCAAGCGTCGAAGGAAGGTCTGCAAGGAACGAGTGTTAACCGAGCTCACTCAATTACCAATGGGAATCAACAAAAAGATAGATTTTGTTGAGTTCACTAAGCATTCAAAGAAAAGTTGGATGGAGTGAGTATTAATTGAGCTCACTCAGCTACCAAAGGAAAGTCTTTTTTGAGTTAGTGTTGACCAGGTTGGGCCAGCTAATGAAGGGTTTTCTTGTATCATCATATTGAGTCTATTGGATTATTTTGTTAATTATAATTGACTCAAGGGTTGATTATTGAATTTTTATAAGTGTATTCAAGCCAACCTAACAAGGTGAATCATATAAGGTCAATTTGAGGATTGTAGAGAGAATGTATGGGATATAAGAAGATGAATAAAGGAAGCAAATTGGAAGGATAAAAAGTTATCCTGAGTGGATTGAGTTGTAAATTTTTATCTAATCAAGGAGGATTAATTATTTAGGACAAAATTGAGATTTGAAATTGGCAAAGATAAGTTTACATCAGAAATCAAGTTGTATCATTATTACTCTCTAATCATTGTAGTAGTGAATCAAATATCTTAATAGAGTTAACTGAACAGCTATTTGCCAAATCCTCTAACAAGGTGGCATTTCTAATTGAAGTTTCTAGAGACCTCTAACACGGTCACTCCTAACAGGGTGATCTAAATCCTCTAGTAGGGTCACACTTGACAATGTATTTTATAATCTTTAATAGGGTTGGCTCCTAACAAGGTTCACTTCAGAAGAGTGAAAAACAATGACTAGTTGCAATTGGTGGTTTTCCCAAATTGGATTTCCATGTTAAATGTTTGTGTCATTTTTGTTCATTGATTTATGTTTTTACAACTAAGTTAATTATGGTTAATAACACTAAACATCTTAAGAAGTAATTCTTAGTGTTTTTCAGGTGACATTAACTTACAGTGCTAACTAACTTACAACAGTAATAAAGTTTTAGCAATATTTGGTTTTGATTTATTAGTGACATCTAAAGGGATCTAGGATTTATTTTTGTGGTAATTGATTCACCTCTCCCCTCTTAGTTACTCTTATATTTCCAACATCATCTTCTTCCTTACAAAATGAGGAAGTTCATCAAACAAATCAAGTGAACTTTGAAAAATGTCATATTTTCCCATACAATAACCTTCTTATGGAGGATCATGTTTTTCAACCTCAGCATGGTTTTTAGGAAGTATATCTTTAAAACTTGGAAACTCAAAGTTATGAACCTCTTTCACATGTTTTATTGAAGTGTCTGAAAATGACTGAGCTTCTGGAATAAGTTTTTTATATGGAAGTATCTACTGAAGTGCATGTTTCTCATCTTGATGAGTAGATGTAGGTTGGTGGATTAGATGCTAATTTGAGGTTGTTTAGTGCTTTTCTTCTTTTGTTTCAATAGCTTTCCCAACAAGTTTCTCCTCAAGTTGCCTCTATTGGAATTCTTATTGTTGCAACTTGAGGAGGGCTTCAAGGAGAATCTCATTAAAAATATTAATTGCCTTGGATAACATGTTACAAACATATGGGTCATGCTTCCACATTTCTTTTTCACTATGGAACTCAAGCCAAGAATTTGTAATGAGAATTACACACAAAAATTTTGCCAATCTATATGCTCATGGGGGTTAGGGACACACTCAAAAGTCTTTCCATAGCTAGAAAATTCTAGTCCTAGATTGATGATACAGTCCAAGAGGTCTCATAGCTTTAACATATAATCATTGTACAACTCTACAAAAAATTGACCAATATAACGATGGTCATCTTTGACCCTATTGTTAATCTATCATTTTTTCTTAAGCATTCCCAACTTTAAGTTAGTGTGGTTTTATGAATCCTTGGCTTAAAAGTTAAGTCTTTGAGAGGGATTTGAGGGATAATTTTATAAGAAGGGTGTTGGCTTGGTTTTTTGTATTTTCCATATGATTGACCCACTTTAAAGAACCTAGGGCCATTTCATTAAATTGATCAAACCCTTAATTCAAAATTCTTGAATGATAAACTAAAACCCTCATTTTGTGCCCTAGTTGTCAAAGAGGTTAGCATTTTCAAAATAGCACAGGAATACCTTTTATCCTAAGTTTTTTTTTCATAAAAGATGACTTTATTTTTATTTATTTTTCATGTTTTAACCTCTTATTTGAACTAAGATTGCCTTAAATTTGGTTGTGATTCCTTTGCCTTAATATGAAATCTTCTAAGCTTAGAGTGGTGATTTTTATCAACTGTAGATCTGAGTAAGATTGATGGATAGCACTTACCTACAAGATGGAGTTAAAAACTTTCTAGGTAATGTGGGAAAGCATTATTGAGACACATAGCTATTGCTAACATGAGACTCTATTCACACTACAAAATTTTGACATTTTCCACTTTTTTTTAATCTCATTGGTCATTTCTTTCCAAGTGGGTCAACCTTTTCTTAGTTTTGGTGCATCGTTGATCTGTGCTATATCAATGATCAGTACTTTATCACAATATAGAGTTGCTTGAACTTTAGATAATGTAGGGAAGCGCTATGTTAACACCTATCCAATGTGATGATAGCTGACATTTCACAAGTAGATCTCAAATGTGTTTCTTACCCACTATTTATCTAAAAGTAGATTGACAGTTAGCGCTTACACGCATTGTAAAGATGAAAGAATTTTAAACAATGTGGGGAAGTTCTTTGTAGACACGTTTCCATGATGATGTTAGTGCCACATTCTATCAGATGAATTGTCACTACTAATAGTTGTTCCATACTAGTACAATAGATATCATACATTCATTGGCTGAAGTTTCTACTGAGGCACTCTATGATGTATTTTGCTCTGCCATTGATCTTTGGTCAATCAATGGCTTACACTTTCTCACTTGATGAAATTGTAATATTTTTAAGTGAAGCGAGGAAGTACCTCAAAAAAACCTATCCATGTTGAGGTCATTACTAGTGTTTCATGTTGTTTAAAAGGTTTAGCCTATCCCACTATTGATTAAAAGGAAGATCAATCATTGGCGCTTACATACATTGTGAAGATGATCAAAAGTTAGATAATGCAAGGAAGTGCCCACATAACACATAGAAGATGACAATTTCATGGACCCACCCTTTCAAAAGGTAATAATGAAATCTCCATTGTGGCACTTGTCAAAATACATTGGTTCAAATGAAAGAATTTTAAGTAATGTGGTGAAGTGCCTATTTGACGTGTGGCAAGGTGGGACCAACTACAATGGAGATGAATTGACTTATGCCAGGGTGGAAAAAGGTGCCTAATTATGATGCCAGTTGGATTTCACTATCAAAGATTTTGTTCCAAAGGTGTTTGAATTTTCATAATCGTAGATCTAAAGGAAGATCGACAATTGGTGTTTACTTGCATTGCTAAGATGCAATAATTTTAAGTAATGTAGGGAAGCACATGTTTGACATGTGGCTGGGATTTTTAAAGCTATAAAGAAATTTGCCTTTTAAAATAAAGTCATCTGATGTTGTGAGATTGACAAAGAAAATTCAAATTTGAGCATGACATGAAGGTAATGGCTAAAAGAAATTAATAGAGCTCAAAACTCATTCGTGTAATCTTGATACCCTAGTATAATTCATGAATTTTCCATTATTGAATCATACAATTGCAAAGAGTTATCAGAGCATAAGGGTTTTTAATGCTAGGGCATAGAATTATTCTAAGTTTTCAGCAAATTACAGAAAATTTTTATAGAAAAGGAAGCACAACTCAGCAAGTAAGTGATCTACAACCTTTGAAAATCAAGAAATTAGCATTGTGTGAAGTTAAAGTTCTCAAAAGATGCCTCCATGAAAGGAATTCTTTGGTCATATTGATTATCTTTAGAGGTCTATTCATGATGATTTTCTTGAGCAATTTCCCCCATCTATAAATGAAATAACAATGGGTAGGGAGTTTATTCCAAAGAACCCTAGGTTGGTTGTAGCTAAAGGTTTCTACGACAAATCCAATTACTTGAGAGACGCCCAAGTTTCTATGGGAGGATTAGAATTATTCAAAAAATGGTTTGCTAATAGAAACCTAGATAACCCTATGAGTAATGTCTAGGAATGTGATATTGGAAAATTGGTAGTCCCTAGGGTTTTCTTTGATAGTGATCTATTAGCTAACTTGGCTAAAAGTATGATCATATTACTAGTTTTGTGAAGAATTATGTTGGAGACAATTTCTTTAGGGTTTTGCTTGAACTGATTAGTGAGGTTTTTAACCTCAACCCTAACCATGTCATTCATGAGCTTATTGACATGGATGACCTTCAAGCAAGGTATGATGCACAAAGAGTGTATCTAAGAGTAAGACCTTTGCAACAACATTTTACTAGAATTTGGGCACTACCCTTGGTCACACCCAATACCCCAGAGCCACTGAAAAGGAAATACTTCAATCCTAGGGCTCAAGCTTTGTACCTCACCCTCTAATTTTTTTTTGGGATGGATGAAGGAGAATACATCTAGGATTCAATTGTTCTTATTATGGCTCAAACATTACAATTTGGAATGAGTAGTATTCTTGATTTTTCCACTTTCCTTGTAGAAGAGATTGATAATGGTTTGGTGGGAATATATCAAGGAAAGGTAAATAGACCCTTTTTCTAGTACTCCCTACTTATGCACATATATATTTATAAGGGAGTTACCTTATTCTCTAAGGGAATGGAGCTAGAATTAACAAAGGATGGTGAAAAGTTACCAATCTAGTTGTGGAGTGTAGATATGACTTGGGAAGCCAAGAATGCTAGTTATATAAGATTTGACAGATATTTTGCATCTAGGCTTAGATTTCTCTTGAGAGGAGATAGTCCCAAAATTCCACAGAATCCATTAGAATTGATTAGGCCTAAAGACCATGCAAAAGGACTACTAATCAGTCACAATTGGGGGGATATAATCTCGTATAATGTTTCTACGGTGATTAGAATATATGGTTTTTTGGGAAAACCTCATGTTCTACCCTTACATGTGCCTTTGAAGATAGGGATTGCAGAATTTTTGTGGCAGATCAAAACTATTGAAGAAAGAGATATGATTGGTAAAGGTAAAGGTACTTTCTTCCCAGTTGTCACTTTGGCTCATGATTTTTTTTTGTAAGGAAGGGGTGGAGAAACCTCAATATATTTTTGAATACATACAATATGGAAGAGTCCCATGCAAGGTATATTGACCCAAAGGGATTCTATGATCTTCTGAGGGAGAGGAAAAAAGCCAAAAATATTACATAGCAAGTATACTTCCTTGAAGATATTATCAGGAATATCTTCTCATTACAGGAATAGGAAGTTATCAAAGAAAATGGTTAGTGTTTAGTAAAGTTTTGGGATTTATTAATGCTTTTGACCCTAATTATAATCCTTTAAAAGATAAGAAATATTGGGGGGTCAAAATGCATGTATTAATGAATAATTTTGCTACAATGATGCAAACCATGAATGAGAAGAACACTACATTTGTTAAAGCCTATCTTGATAGAGTAGTAGAGGTGGAGAGAATAATTAATAGCAAGATGATAGTTGCTCCAAGATAGTATATATTGTAGAAGAGGGTAGGATATATTGTGGTTACAAACATACAATAGGTTCCCCCTCATAGAAGGCTAAAGCCAGAGAGCCCACTTGCAACTAGTGCACCAAAAACATAGAAACTAGAACAAGGATCCTCTTCTCATGTGGAAGAGTATTCCCCAACCTAAAGAGAATTCCAGATAGAAGATGAAGCATATTTGAGGGAGAAATTAAGACAAATCGGTGGGGAAGGAGATATAACTATTACTTCTATAGACATGGAAAGAGGAGTGCCTAAAGAGCCTCCTATGCCCTCCTTGGACCTCATAGTTGCCAAATATAAAGGTATAAAGATAGATTGAATTATTACTCAAGCCTCACAAAAATTCATAGATGATGAGAATTTTGTTAAATCTAAGGTTTTTACATATTTTTTGTGGAGAAAGAATATAGGAAATTTTGAGAAAATATTTAAGAAAATAAAGGAAGAATAGCCTGGCAAACCAGATTCTAACATTGAGGAAGAGGCGAAATCTAAATTTTTGAGTGAGCTCACCCAATTAACACTTGAAACTGTGAGCCAATTAGTTAGGGAGTCAAAAGTCCTAATTTTTCTTAAGTGGCACATAGCTAATGCTATGATTTTTTATTCAATTAGAAAGGAAAAGGATGTGCAATACAAGATAGAGGAAGAAATCTTACAAGCACATAGAGGAATAAAGTTTAGTAATGATCATCAAGCTTTGGTAATTTGGTCAATTAAAAAGAGGAATAAGACTAGAATACAAGAAATTTCTAGTGCAGAACATACTAATACTCTCACAGTATATAGGGTTGATGAAGTGAGTAGTCAACAAATTACTAGGATGGCTAAAGAAATGTTGGAGTTTGGGGATGTGGTGTCTAGAAAAGAACAAAGTATCTTCTTAGAACTCAATACCAAGTTTGAAGAAATATTAAAGGCATATGAGGAAAGAGGAAAGTAGATACAATTACTAGAAAATTAGATATCCCAAATGGATAAACAACTTGGGAAGAGGAAGATGGGAGAATCCAACAAACCAAGAATTGTATATCCTTGGTCACCAGTTAAGCCATTTAAGTCTACTCCCATTGTTGGAATACTAGACACCCCATAGAGGCCTAAGTTCTATACTACAAAGGAATGTGAAGAGGAAAGAGACAAATTATAGGAAATGCATATAGAATTGAATAATCAGTATGAAGAAAAGCTTAGGCAAGCTATGATGTGCTTGGTAGGCCAACATTTTATGACCAATTAGAAGGAATTTTAGACATATGGGATGAAATAAAAAGAGATAAAGAAAAATTGAGGACCATTGTGTAGAAATGGAGTAAAAGAAACAATGACATTACTGTTATGTGCATATCTGTCATCCAGTTACCATGTCATCAAATAGAAAAGATTTTTGATATACTTAGTATAGGTCGAAGGATTTAAATAAGAAATGGGTTTCTATTCAGAAGAGAATAACAATTTTCCTTTCCAAGTACATAGCTAAAAAATTGGACCTTTTTCACAACAATCTTAAAAGGGTTGATAAAAGAAAAGAAAAGGAAGACTTGAAAAAGGAGTTAGATGAAATATTATGTCAAAGACTGAATAATGTTGTAAATGAAAAAAGGCATATACTATGGGCAATGACCAATGAAGAGTTGGTCAAAGTGAAATTATTGTACAATGTTATCAGAAAAGAACTTGTTGAAATAGAGATAGTTAGGAATTTTGTAATAAAAGTGCAGAGGAAAATCTTGAATTTTGATTGGCCTAATGACACTATTTTTAACAAGTGGAAAGAGGAATTTGTGCCTTCAAAATAGATGGTAGAAGATGATGGGGCAGATGAGGCTGCAAAGGTAATTGTTACCTTAACAGTTCATGATGGAGATAGTGAGAACCCTCGAGTTGAGGTTAGCTTGTAGGTACTAGAATAGGACACATCACTAGCAAGTCTAATAGCCATGTACTCTGGAGAACCACAATAACAAAGGAAAAAATCATTAATTTCACAGTTTAAAAAGTGCAACATGAAAGTGGCCCACCTAAAAGAATATGTTGATGTAAAGTTTTTTGTTACACACAATTTTGTCCTTTTGTGATTGCTACAAATCGTAAATATCTTTTATCAAAAGGATTGTGGTTAGTTCTCTATGCCTAAAGCTTGTTGCATCTCACGCTATATAAGTGAGATTCCAAGGCTAGAGAAATGGTCTGAATAATTTAGCTTTCTAGGTTTATTGAGTTTGTCTAGTCTAGTACTCTTGATGTATATTTCATGATGTTTCTTTTCTAAAAATTTTGGGAGAATACATCAATTTGGTGGGACCTAGATGCCTTCTTTCTGAGTCATTTTGAGTCTTATCTGGTTGTATACAATTTTTAAAGAAAGTTAATGAAGAACATGAACTTTCCCCATTTATGTTCTTTCTAAATCTTGTCTCCAATTCCATTATATGACTATTTTGATGTTGTAGAAGCAAAATCTTGTCCAATTGAACTAAATTTTATGTCAATCCATTATTTCTTTTAATTCCATGAATTAAGTAAATGCTTTAGTGATATTGGTAGAATTTCCATAGTAATAGGAAGGATTTTGGTAAGTATGAGATCCAATAAGAGCTATTGATAGTGTTGGTTGTAATGCAATCAATCGGATCTATGAATTGAATAAACTCTAAATCCCCAATGGATAAGGCACTAATCTAATTACTTAAATTTGCATATAGAAAGGTCATAGATAAGCATCAGGTTTGAATTCATAATCAACTTTACTTTATTGTTCAAGATCATTAGTGTTGGTCAACACTCATTTGCATTTGATCTCTAAGTCTTAGTTAGCTACTATTGTTAAGAAATATTTGCAAATCTGAGGAGAATAATGAAGAATTCCATTGTTAAGGGATGTGTGTGGTCTGAATTGTTATGGGATAAGAAAATTTTTGTATATGAAATTATATTGAAAACTCTTCCATCCCTTAGGTATACCCACCTTGGTTCTGTAGAGCCTAAAAAGTAGAAAACTAGTCTTGGTTTTGTTGAAGTTGGATCCAGATAAGAAACATGCATAATTGTCAATGAGAAGTAGGTAATTTATAGATTTTCTAGGTTTTATTATCTTGGTATTAAGCTTTGTTTCTTATTAGTTGAAAAATGCCAAAAAAATGGTGACTCTGCTAGGGAGTTTTCTTAATACATGTTTCTATATAGAATGAACTGTAGTTTCTTTGGCTGTGGTGTACAGATGTGTGTTAGTGATCATAGTGTTGCGCATGGTTCTAGTAGACTTGTTTAGTGAAAAACCTTGAGAATTTAAAGAAGGAGAATAGACAAAAATTATCATGCCCTCTCAATGACATGTACAACCCTTATGAATTGTCTTATTTGTCAAAAAAGAGTTGCAGTTATGTGTTTTTTGTGATTGGTCCTTTTTATGATACAAGGTCATTTAGAGTTTCCTTTTATTTTCCCTTTAAATTCAAAAGCTATTTTATTGTTATTTTTATCCCTATATTAGGGTGGCGACTCAATCAAGCTTTTGGAGCTAGTGCTTATATAATAAGACATCCCCTCTTTATGGCCGATAAAAGGAAGAATACAAGAGCTTACACAAGGGCCAATCTTGATATACCCTTATATACTAATCTACCATAGGGTGGTAGGAAGAACCAAGGCAAGAAGAAAGTAGATCTAAATCCCACTTGGAAACCCAAAATTAATTAGTACCAACCAGTGGTAGGAAGGGAATCTTCTTCATTAAGTTCTGAATCAGAAACAACAAGGCTATTGGGTGGAATTTTCAGCACCCTAGTACAAGAATATCATATTTATCATGATAAGAATGTTTCCTTGGTAGGGGATATGTTATATAGATTAGAGATATATTATAGGTTGGGATATTGGAATGCTATGAAAGATCGTAGAACAGTCCCATTTGTGGAAACCAATCTTATAGATCTTGATGATCCTACTGATTTAGAAGCAACTTCTATAGATCCTAAGTATGCCTAGAGATAGAAGTATTGAAGAAATGGGTTACAAAAAAGGAGGCTAAATGCATTTGGTTGGAAAAGGAAAGAGAGAAAGTACCTTGAATGCTATTATTGAAAGACATAATTTTCTCACGAGAATGGCTACCTTGAAAGAACAAAATAAGAGGTTGGAGGAAAGGACCACAATCCTTCATGCTAATGTATTTGGGGATATAGATAGCTCTAAGGTTCTAGAATAAGAAAAACTTACAAACCAGAGGCAAGGACCTATTATTTCTCAAGTCCAAGCTTATAAGCCTATTCAAGTAGATCCTATGGAACCTCCTATTAGACAAATAGATAAAGGGAAGGGTAAAGCCATAGAATTCCAAATAAATGAACCCCAAGTTTTACCAAGAAAGACTATAAACCCTCCCATGTCTAAATTGGATCTAGATTTAGAAAAATCTAGGAAGGAGAAAGAGGATTTGGAAAAAGAGCTTGAAAAGGTTGAGAATGAAGCTCAAGCAGCAAAAACTAGGAGGAAGATTCAATTTATCAAATATAACTTTGCTTTAGCTTCTTGGACCAATTGGTATACTCAAAATAAAACTTCCATGCCTACTTGTGGACTAGCAATAGCTAGCTAGGCTATATCTCAATCCACCCCTATATCTCCATCCACTACTAGTATTCAAATCCCTACTATCCATATACATCCATCTCAAAATATTGTTCAACATCAAGCCAATATACCAAGCACATCCAATACTACTAATTTTCAAAAGATGCCTATATATATGAAAAAATTTAGACAAATATCATTCGTAGGGATTCCTAGTTTCCCTCATCCTATATCCTTTGGTCTAATAGACAAAGTTGTTAAGTTCTCTGGAAACAATGTTGTCACTGGTGAAGAACATTTGAGAGTTTTCATAGATATGTTGAATAACTTTGAAGTTGAGCATGAAGATGTGGTGATGAAACTTTTTGTGCATTCATTAATAGAAAATGCTAGGGATTGATTTAGAAGATTATGAAATGATTACATCAGTTCTTTGAGTGATATTGAGAAATTGTTTAAAGAACAATATGATGTAGGAGCATCCTATGTTGCCTCGTTATCTTGCTCATTTTGTTCACCTAGTAATTCCTTCATGTTCTGAGTTACCTAGTTGATTCTGAGTGATGTCGAGTTGCCAATTTCTAGTTGATTTTGAGTACCAGTTTCCAGTTGATGCTGAGTGATGCTGAGTGCCAATTTTTAGTTTATGTCGAGTTCCAATTTCTAGTTGATTTTGAGTGATACCGAGTTGCTAGTTTCTAGTTGATGTCGAGTGCTAGTTTCTAGTTGATGCCAAGTGATGCCAAGTGCCAACTTTCTAGTTGATGTCAAGTGCCAGTTTCCAGTTGATGCTAAGTGATGTTGAGTGCTAGTTTTTAGTTGATGTCGAGTGCTAGTTTCTAGTTGATGTCGAGTGATGCCAAGTGCCAATTTCCTAGTGGGTCTTGAGTTATCCAGTGGGTGCCAAGTTGTCTATTTTGGTTCTTAGTGGGAGCCTACTTGAATTTAATGATAAGATCTTGTGTCAGCCTTCCTCTTATGCAATGTTCTAGAATGTTCTGTAAGCCATTTTGGCAAGTATAAATAGAGAGTTTAGGCTTAGAGTTAAGTAAGTTTTGGGGAAGAAAATAAGTTTTTGGGAGAAGAAGTTTCAGAGGGAGAAGAAGTGCAAATTTTTTGTTGGATCTTTGTATCTAAATGTATTTGTAATTGGTCGTAACCTAGAAGGCCTCACAATTGGGCATGTATGAAGATATTTTGATGAGTCAATAGAAGTATTTTCTCTTCTTCCTCCTTTGGTTGCTTTTCTTTGTGTTTGTTTCTATTGTGTTAACTCTTGCAGGGTGGTTTGGATAGTTGGGTGAGCGTTTAGCCCTAGTTATTCATCCTCTTGCCTACATCAGTTGGTATTAGAGCCTTAGGTTCATCCTTGTGGAGATTGGATCATGTAGAACCTTGATTTGGATTTGGTTGTAAGGTGGTAGATCTATGGATTTGACCTATAACTTGCAGAGGGTTACAATCTTGCATGAACCTAATTTGTAAAGATGGTTTCTGGTAGAGGAAATAATGTTGATTATGCTATATTGGATTAGTTGAGACAAATTATAGCCAGATTAGATTTTGTGGAGACAACCCAGAGGAGAGGAGTGCATCTTGATGATGTAAGTGATGATGAAGCAGCAACACCAAACCATAATCTAGAACTTGAAGAAGATCAAGATGAGGAAAGATTGTTGAGAGTATTGTCTAGAGAGAATTCAAAGCCTGCTATAGAAGTTGTTCCTTATGATGAAAAATTGGACACCGATGTTGTGTTGGATTGGATCTCTCATATGGAGAAGTTCTTTGAGTATAAAAACACTCCTGATAATAAAAAGGTG
Organism: Cupressus sempervirens; assembly: GCA_028749045.1. Classification (NCBI taxonomy): domain Eukaryota; kingdom Viridiplantae; phylum Streptophyta; class Pinopsida; order Cupressales; family Cupressaceae; genus Cupressus; species Cupressus sempervirens. The sequence continues at coordinate 678,231,143 of CM053787.1, read as the reverse complement.
AAGATTGCATTCAGTAGGTTGAAAGGTCATGCATTTCTATGGTGGGAGCACTTGCAAACTGATAGACAAAAAAGAGGAAAGGAAAAGATCAGAACTTGGCCAAAGATGGTGAACAAGGTAAAGAACAAATTCCTTCCTACTGATTACCAAGTTAGCTTGTTGAGAAAGATGCAAAATTTGAAGCAAAAAGACATGACTTTGAAAGAGTATACTGAGGAATTCTATAGACTAGACATCAGATCTGGACATGTGGATGATGATGTTGAGAAAATTCCAAGGTACATTAATGGATTGAGATCTGGAATACAAGATGAAATAAGTTTTGTGAAGTTGGAAAGAGTAGAAGAAGCATACTAGTATGCCTTGAAGGTTGAGGAGATCTTGACAAAGAAGCATGAACAAAGATAGAGAGGTAGAAGTGGTAGATTCTAGAGAGGTAGAGGTAGAGCTTATGGTGAAGGTGGTCGATCTGAAAGTTCTGTGTACGATAAAGGAAAATCTAAATGGAAGAATGATGACAAAGGCAAGACTGAATGGAAAAGTGGTAATTCTTATCAAGGAGGCACTAATTCTTATGAAGGAAGAGGTAATTCTTATTCTAGAGGTGGATTTCATGGTAATTATTTTAGATGTAGCAAAAAAGGGCATAGATCCTTTGAATGTAGATCTTCTGAAGGTGGGAAAAATAATAGAAATGCTATGATTCAAGAAGACATTGAGAGTTCACCAAGTGGACCTGAGGATGGAGAAATTTTGATGGTGAGAAGAACCTTATGCAATAAGGGAAGTGATGAGGAACCTATTTTAAGGAGAAGTCTTTTCAAGACAAGATGTAAGATGACTGGAAAATGCTGCAAAGTGATCATTGATAGTGGAAGTTCTACAAATATAGCATCAAAAGAGTTGGTTACCAAGTTATAATTATAGAGGCTGAAACATCCCAAACCTTATCATGTTTCATGGATCAAAGATGAGCATAAGATATTGGTAAGTGAGCAATGCCTTGTGAAATTCAAGATTGGACATTATGTTGATGAAGTTTTGTGTGATATTATGCCCATGGGTTGTTGTCATATTTTGTTGGGTAGACCTTGGCAATATGATAGATATGATGTACATGATGGAAGATTGAATCAATATACTCTTTGGGTAAATGGGAAGAAACAAACATTTTTACTTTTGATGGGAAGTCTAGATGAGGTTAATTATACTGCTAAAAATTTGCATGATTAATGGGAAACAATTTGAAAAGGAAATGAAAAAGAATCAAGTCTATTTTTCTATAATTCCAAGAAAATTGAATTTTGTCAATAGAGACTGAGTGCAAGAAAATTGTGTTAACTAAGTGCTAGTCAATAGTGACTAAATGATAGATGGTAGTATTGATCGAGTACTAGAAGAAATTGCAGAGTTGTTGAATTAGTATAAAGAAATTATTGCTAATGATATTCTTGATGGTTTACCTCCAATAAGAAGTATAAGTCATTGTATGGATTTGATCCCTGGAGCTAGTTTGCCAAACAAAGCACCATATAGATTGACACCTATAGAGAATGAACAACTTAATAGACAAGTGCATGAGTTGTTGTAGAAAGGTTTGATCAGAGAAATCTTGAGTCCATGTGCTATACCTACTGTATTAGCACCTAAAAAGAATGGAGAATGGAGAATGTGTACTAATTCCAGAGCCATTAACAAGATAACAATGAAATATAGGTTTCCTATGCTAAGGATGGATGACATAATGGATTGTTTGAGTGGAGAAAATTATTTTACCAAGGTTGATTTAAAGAGTGGCTATCATCAAATTAGAATTAGAGAAGGTGATGAATGGAAGACTACTTTCAAGACAAAAGATGGTTTGTATGAATGGTTGGTTATGCCTTTTGGTTTGACTAATGCACCTAGTACTTTCATGAGGTTGATGAATGAAGTTTTGAAAAGATTCTTGGGTAAGTTTGTGATTGTTTATTTGGATGATATTTTGATATTCAACAAGACTAAGGAAGAACATCTTGAGCATATTAGACAAATATTACATAGGTTGAAAGAGGAAAAGTTGTTGATCAATTTGAAAAAGTGTTCTTTTATGCAAGAGGAGATTGTGTATTTGGGATTTTTGATTTCAGTTGATGGTTTGAAAATGGATCTTTAGAAGGTTAAAGCAATTTTGGAATGGCCTACACCTAAGAATGTGAGTGAGGTAAGATCATTTCATGGTTTGGCTAGTTTTTACAAGAAATTTATAAAAAATTTCAGTGCTCTTTGTAATGCTATGACTGAAACAATGAGGGGAGATAAAAAGGAATTCAAGTGGACACATGGAGCTAATAAGAGTTTTGAGACTTTGAAACAAAAAGGTTGCTGAATTACCTGTATTGGCTTTACCTGATTTCAACAAACTATTTCAAGTTGAATGTGATGCAAGTGGTAATGCAATAGGAGCTGTATTAAGTCAAGAAGGTAAGCCTATTGCTTTCTTTAGTGAAAAGTTGAATGATGCTAAAAGGAAATATTTTGTGTATGATCAAGAGTTTTATGCTATTGTTCAAGCATTGAAGAAATGGAGACATTATTTGATGCCTAAAGAGTTTGTGTTGTATACTGATCATAAAGCTTTAAAATACTTAGGAAGTCAACATAAATTGAATCAAAGACATATGAAGTGGGTTGAGTATTTGCAGATTTTTACATTTGTGATCAAGCATAAGAGTGGAGTTACTAACAAAGTTGCTAATGCATTGAGTAGAAGACATTCTTTGTTGACTAAAATGAAGGTTGAAGTTCTTAGTTTTGATGAGATGAAAGAGTTATATGATGTTGATCCTAATTTTTCTGAGGCATGGAGAGAGTGCAAAGAACCAAATTTGATAGATCACATAAGTATGATGAATATTTTATTCAAAAAGGTATGTTTTTCAAAGGTATTCAGTTGTGTATTCCTAGAAGTCCTATGAGGTTGAATTTGATTAAGAAAAAGCATAGTGGTGGATTAGCTAGACATTTTGGAATTGATAAGACATTGAGTTTACTAAAAGAGAAGTATTATTGGCCACAAATGTATAAGGATGTTCAAAAATTTGTAAAGAGTTGTGGAGTTTGTCAAGTTTCAAAAGGAGTGAGTCAAAATACTGGTTTGTATACACCTATTACTATTCCTGAGAAACCTTGGACTGATATCAGTATGGATTTTGTTCTAGGATTGCCTAAAATAGTGAAGGGGTATGATTCTATATTTGTTTTAGCACAGATTTTTTCTAAGATGGCTCATTTTATACCATGTAATAAGACATCAAATGCTGAGCATGTTGCTGAAATTTTCTTTAAAGTGATTGTGAGATTGCATTGATTACCAAGAAGCATTATTTCAGATAGAGACAGTAAGTTTGTTGGTTATTTTTGGAAGACTTTGTGGAAGAAGATGGGTATTGAATTTAAGTTTAGTTCTACATTCCATCCACAAATAGATGGATAGACAAAGGTTGTGAATAGAAGCTTGGGAAATTTACTGAGATGTTTAGTTGGGAATAAGCCAAGTAATTGGGAGATGGTATTGGCACAAGCTGAATTTGCATATAATAATTCTATGAATAGGAGTACAGGGAAGACACCTTTTGAGATTGTTACCAGAATGCATCCTAGAGGTATATCAGATTTGAGAGATGTTGCTGGTGAAGAAAAGAAAAGCATTGCAGGAGAAGAATTTGCTGATTTCACAAAATATTTGCATAAGGAAGTGAAGTTAAGGTTGGAACAAAGAAATCAGAAGTATAAGGAGAATGCTGATTAGTCTAGAAGACACCATGATTTTCAAATTGGTGATGAGGTGATGGTTCATCTGAAGAAAGGAAGATTCCCAGTTGGAACATATAGCAAGCTAAAGATGAAGAAATTTGGACTTTGTAAGATCTGGAAGAAGTTTGACAGTGGTAATGCTTATGAAATTGAGTTACCTGATGACATGGATTTATCTCCTATATTTAATATTGTTTATTTGTATAGGTATCATGAGTCAAAGGATGAAGTTGTTATACTAGATGATTATCCTAAGAAAAAGATTGAGGAAGTTGAACAGATATTGGATCAGAGAGTTGGCAAGAGTACAAGAGGTAAAGATTACTATGAATATTTGGTGAAGTGGAAGAATAGACCTATTGAAGATGCTTCATGAATTTTTCAATTTGAGTTGGATTTAGCTTAGGTTGGGACATCTCAATGATTTAGGAGAATCATTTCTTTCAAGCCTGGTTGTCTGATGCAAGAGCATCCTAGGTTGCCTTGTTATCCTGCTCATTTTGGTCATCTAGTAATTCCTTCATGTGCTGAGTTACTGTAGCACTCTTCATGTGCCGAGTTATTGTAGCATTCCTTCATGTGTTGAGTTACCCAGTTGATGCTAAGTGATGCTAAGTTTCTAGTTTCCAGTTAATGTTGAGTGCCAATTTCTAGTTGATGGCAAGTGATGTCGAGTGCTAGTTTTTAGTTGATGCCAAGTGCCAATTTCCAGTGGATGTTGAATGATGCTGAGTTGCTAGTTTCTAGTTGATTTTGAGTGCCAGTTTCTAGTTGATGCCAAGTGATGACGAGTACCAATTTTCTAGTTGATGTCAAGTGCCAGTTTCTAGTTGATGCCGAGTGATGCTAAGTGCCAATTTTTAGTTGATGTCGAGTGCTAGTTTCTAGTTGATGTCGAGTGATGTTGAGTGCCAATTTTTAGTTGATTCTGAGTGAAAGTTTCCTAGTGGGTGTTGAGTTATCTAGTGGGTGCTGAGTTGTCTATTTTTGGTTCTTAGTGGGAGCTGACTTGTGTATTTAATTTTGATTGTGAATTTAATGATAGGATATTGTGTCAGCCTTCCTCTTATGCAATGTTCTAGAATGTTCTGTAAACCATTTTGGCAAGTATAAATAGAGAGTTTAGGCTTAGAGTTAAGTAAGTTTTGGGGAAGAAAATAAGTGTTTGAGAAAAGAAGTTTTAGAGAGAGCAGATTAGAGAGCGGAACTAAAAGTGCGAATTTTCTATTGGATCTTTGTAACTGAGTGTATTTGCAATTGGCTGTAACCCAGAAGGCCTCACAACTGGGCATGTATGAGAATATTTTGATGAATCAGTAGAAGTATTTTCCCTTCTTCCTCCTTTGGTTGGTGTTCTTTATGTTTGTTTCTATTGTGTTAACTCTTTTAGGGTGGTTTGGATAGCTAGGTGAGCCTTTGGCCCTAGTTATTCATCCTCTTTCCTGTGTCACAATATGGTGACAATACTAATGTTGGTTTCATGTTGAATGATTTTAATAATATTAAGAAGAACCCTAATGAATCTACATTTGATTTCAATGTGAGATTCTAGAAGGGAATGTATAAGTTGTTTCAGGTTATGAAATCAAATGAAGATGTTTGCCTCATGACATACTTCAATGCTTTTGATAGAAAGATGGTCTATCAGTTAAGAGATAAAGAGCCTAAAACTTTGAGTGATGCTTTCAAGATTTCAGTAATTATTGAAAATAACATAAAAGAATCAAGCAAGTTAGGTAGGAGAGATGACCCAAAGCTTTTCAATCCTAATAATAACAAGAAAGAAAGTGACAAGGTTCAAATAGGAAAGAAGCCTAAGGAACCCACAATGAGTCAAATATTAGACTTGTTAAAGAAGATGAATCCACTAGCTTTCAATCCAAATAAAGAAAATGTCGATGAGAAGACCCTATCAAACAATAACCATTTCAATAGATAGCCAAGAATGCAAAATTACCCCTATACTACTCAATGGAAGGATGGTAAACCAATTCCCAACTAGAACCAAAATGTAAAGGATAAGGGTAGACTAGATCCTCTACAAAGAAGCTTTGTAAACATGAATGATGATGTACCATGGTGCATCATATGCCAATCACCTCACTCTATAGATTATTATGGTGTTGCTCAGTCATTTGTTTTAGATCATACTACACATAATGAAGAAGAAGATGAAAAGAGCCATGATGATGTAATATGTAATATGGTAAGCATGTTTGATGATTGCATAGATTGTGATTTAGAGGAGCATGCTAATGATGTCACTAGTAAGAGAATTGATTACCAAACACACCATCTATAAGTATTCTCAAATGATGAAAATTATGATAAAGACAAGGCATGCAATGTATCTTCAAATGTTGAAAATATAAATGTGAGGATGCCTTCCAAGGAAGAGATTGACAAAATTACTACAGAGATGATTTCTCAAGTGCATAGTAATTATAATTTGAGGAGTAGGAAAATTGGGAATATTGTTGACAAAACTTCTGGTATATTTATTAAGGATATTACACATAAGATGGAAGGTCACAACATGAAAAATCATACAGAGATAGAAAAAGCTAAAGATAATAAGGCTAAGAAGTGGGAACCAAAAAAGAGAGTACAATTTCAAACAAGTGACACCCCTAGGGCAGTAGTGCAAAAAAAGAATTCAGGATCTAATTCAGTTAAGTAGATCATAGCACCTACTATTTAGAAGACTTCTACTCTAGGTATGCTTATGAATCCCATTGTATCTAAGCCTATTGATATGATATCCATGTTGTCAAAAATTACTATTAAAGTACCTCTATCTAAATTGTTTAGAATTAATGAGCACAAGAGAAAAGCCTTGTTATGGGTAGGTGGGATAGGAAATAATAGTAGTGTGTCTAATACAAGCCCCACTTATCCATCCCTAGTAGTAGAATAAAGTGGCATTATATGCCAAATCCATCAAATGTTTTTGGATGACTCATCAATGGCTTATATAGAAGATATTGACCCATTTTTTCTTAGTCTGGTCATAGTAGGAAAAAGTCTTAAGAATTGCATGATAGATTCAGGAGCCTCAAACACCATTATGCCTTTTAAAGTTATGGAAGCCTTAGGTTTGAAGGTAGATACCAAGCAAGGTAGATGTAGGGGTATGGATGCTAGAAGAGTCCTTGTAATAGGTGTTATTAATGGATTACCATTCAAATTAGCTGCATACCCTAAGGAAAAGTTGACTATGTCAGTTCTAGTGGTTGACATTCTTCTAAATTACAGGATGCTACTCTCTAAAAAATGGAGTGTTGCCATGGTAGGTAGTTTACAATGTGATTTATCTTATGCAACTTTCCAGATAGGAGAAAAGGCTATCAAAGTAAATAGGGAACCAAGGGTTAACAAAATTTTGGGAGAAGAAATTGATAAGGATTTAACTTGCTTCTTAGACACTGGTGTGAATGCTTTTAGGGTAGAAATTAATCATTCAAGAGGTTGAGAAATTGCTTGCAATAATTGAACACAAAGTGGAGTGTTGCATGGATTCACCAGTCTTGTGGACCATGTACTTTGATGGAGCTAGTTCCAAAGAGGGTTCACGAGTAGGGGTCATTTTTGTATCCCTTGAGAAGAATACTTTTAGATATTAATTTACTTTGAAATTTTCTTGTACTAACAATGTAGTAGAGTATGAAGCCCTACTGTTAGGATTGAAAGTTGCAACCCACCATTGAATATAAAAAATTGCACATTATAGGTGATTCTAAATTGGTTATCTCCCAAATAAAAGGAACCTATGCCTCAAAAAATAGAAGGTTAAAACAATATAGGAATGTAGTCTAGGACAAGATAGAGTTTTTTGAGGCATTTAGTATTTCATGGAGGGATAGATGCCAGAATAAAATGGTAGATTTATTAGCAAATGTAGCAACCGACCCTAAGGAAATGTCATTCATTGGAATCTTACAAATGGAAGTTCAAAATAGGCTTTCAATACCTGATAATATTGAGAGTTAGCAAGTGTTTGAGGATGCTAAAGATATTTTAAAATTTATGTTAAGTGAAGATAAATATCATGGTCAAGAAATGGATTATAGTGATCTAATTAAAACCATAAATGGTAAGGAAACTATTTTTGGCCAAGAGATTATGTAGTTGAAATCCAACAAGGTTCTCAAGGGGTTAGTCATTTTGGAGAATATTTTTGATAATCAAGATAGAGTAAAACCTAGGACTAGGGATTTGAAGCCTCAAGAATTAGAAGAAATAAATCTTGGTACTAATGAAGTTCCCAAAAAGGTTTATATTGGCAAAAACTTGCCTTTTGAAATTAGAATACTACAAATTAGTTTGTTAAGAAAGTATAGACATGTTTTTGCATGGTTATATGATGACCTTAAGGCTTGTAGAGAAGATCTATTTCAACATGTCATACCACCAAAGGATAACGTAAAACCTTTCAGATAGAAGCAAAGATCAGTCAATCCCACTCTATCCCCCAAAATGCAAGAGGAATTGATGAAGCTAAGTGATGAAGGAATAATTAAACCAATTAGGCATTCCACCTGGGTCTCAAATTTGGTATGTGTCTGAAAGAAGAATGGAGATATAAGGCTATGTGTAGATTTTAAAAATTTGAATATTGCATCTTTAAAGGACAACTATGGGTTACCAAACATGGAATCTATGCTTCAATAGGTAACCGATTCTGAGCTAATGTCCATGATGGATGGGTTTTCAGGATACAATCAAGTCTCAGTGAAAGAAAGTAAACAATTCAAGATAGCTTTTACAACCCCATGGGGAACTTATGTGTATGTGAGGATGCCATTTTCTTTAATCAATGTAGGTACCACTTTTCAAAGAGCTATGGATGTAGCATTCCACGAGTATATTGTCAAGTTTATGTTGGTATACCAAGATGACCTTACAACATATTCCAAGAAAGCTGGTGATCATTGCAATCATCTTGAAAAGATCTTTATCAAAGCTTTGGAATATGGAGCATCTTTAAACCCTAAGAAATGTACATTTGGGGTAACTAAAGGAAAACTATTAGGACATATAGTATTAAAGGATGGAGTAAAAATAGATCCTAAAAGAGTGGCATCTATTGAAAAAATGCCTAGGCCAAAAAATGTAAAAGGGATACAATCTTTCTTTGGGAAAGTAAACTTCCTAAGGAAATTTATCAAAAAAAAATTTGAGATTAGTAGGCCCATTTCATAAATGCTTAAGAAAGGAGCTATTATCAATTGGGATGGTGAACCTTCATAGACATTTTAGGACATTAAAGATGTTATAAAGAATGCTCCAGCCCTTAGGACCCCAGATTACACAAAACCCGTGCACATATTTTCCATTGCATCTTTCCACACTATAGCTACAGTCTTGTTACAGAAGAATGCGGAAGGGTATGAACAACCTATTGCCTTCTTCAGTAAATCATTACAACTTGTTGAACTAAAATATGAGATAAATGAGAAGCAAGAATATGCTTTGGTGAAGGTTTTTAAGGCTTTTAGGTGCTATTTGGTAGGAGCCACTATCATTGTATTTGTACCTAATGCAGTTGTCAATTACATATTCTCTCAGCAAGAGGTATCAGGTAGGAGATGCAGGTGGTTCAACAAGATCCAAGACTTCAACATTGAGTTTTAGATTACAAAATTGGTGAGAGATCAAGGATTAGCTAAGCTTATGGCTCAAACTAATTTAGATGCTAATCAGATCAATACAATAATAGATGATTTGAAATCAGGCTTATGTGATATGTACCATTGTGAATGGTACACCAATGTCATTAATTATCTGCAACATATGGAAGCCCCTTCCCATTTGATTGAGAATGAAAAAAGAAGTACCAAGTTACAAGCTATTAGATATATTATTGTTAGAATGATTTATGGTGGAGGAACTTTGAGGGAATGCTGTTAAAATGTGTTGATCAGAAAAAAACAAAAGAAATATTGAAGGAAATGCATTTTGGATTCTATGAAGAAAATTACATGGCCAAGACCACTACATACAAGGTGATGAGAGCTAGATTTTGGTGGCCTTCTCTTTTTAAGGATGCTCTAGTAATGATTAGAATGTGATGCCTACCAGAGATTTGTAGGTAAGTTAAATTTTTTAGGAAATACTCCTTTAAAACTAGTGGAAATTCAAGCACCATTCTAGTAATGGGGAATGAATTTTATAGGTGAGATCTCTCCCAAGTCTAGTACTAGTTATTCCTAGATATTAGTTTCTACTGATTATTTTACAAAATGGGTAGAGGTAATTCCTATAAGAAATGCAACTAGTAAAGCTGTCAACAATTTCTTGCTAAATAACATTATTTCCAAATTTGGTTGTCCTTAGAAAATTGTAATAGATAATGCAATGTGCTTTAGGTTTGAGGAGTTCATAAATTTTTGTGAAAAATGTGGAATTACAAGATCAACTTCTTCCCCTTATCATCTGCAAGGGAATGGACAAGTTGAGTCCACAAATAAGAGTTTGTTGAAAATAATAAAAGGGACATTGGATGATAATAAGAAAGCTTGGGATTCTAAGTTGCAATTAGTAATATGGGCTAATAGGGTGACTGTAAATAAGACAATAGGAGTAACACCTTTTGATATTGTGTATGGAATTTAGGCACAAATGCCTTAGAATAACCTAGTGAGACTCTATAATTACATCTAGTTATATGATGAAGATATTACTAATGATATGCAAGAAAGGCTGGATGAGATTGTAGGATTAGTAGAAACTAGGAGAGAAGCATCTCTCAGGAATCAAAAGTTACAACTGTAGGTTAGGACACTATATGACAAAAGAATAATGAGTAAGAAGTTTGAATCTGGAGATTTGGTCCTCATGTGGAATGCAAGAATTGAAGATAAAGGAAAACATGGTAAATTTGATCCTATATGGTTGGGGCCTTATCTAATTGAAGCTTCATGGAGAGAGGATTCTTATTTGCTGAAGGATTTGACAGGTAAAATTCTTGAACTACCAGTTCATGGATAGTTCTTGAAGAAGTATTTTTGCAAAAATACTTATTTTATCCATGAATAGTAGTTTAGGTTTTCTATACATTTGTATATCTTTTTGGTCTATGTATAGTTCTTGTGCATAGTTCTTTTTTGGTGTGGTTGCTCTCTTAGAGTTGTCACGTTTAAAGAAAAGTCTAGTGTGTGGTTTGCTTCTCCTAGGGATTCTAAGGCCTCATTTGAAACCAGTGTATTCAATGTCCCTAGATAGAGCCACTATTGGCCTAATTTTTTGTATTTTCCATATGATTGCCCCACATTAAAGAACCTAGGGCCATTTCATTAAATTTATCAAAACCCTAATTCAAAATTTTTGAATGATAAACTAAAACCCTCATTTTGTGCCCTAGTTTTCAAAGAGGTTAGTTTTTCAAAATAGCATGGGAATATCTTTTACCCTAAGTTTTCTTTTCATAAAAGATGACTTTATTTTTATTTATTTTTCACATTTTGACCTCTTATTTTCTAAGCTTCCCTTAAATTTGGTCACGATTCCTTTGCATTAATATGAAATCTTCTAAGCTTAGAGGGGTGATTTTTGTTAACCATAGATCTAAGTAAGATTGACAGATAGCACTTACCTGCAAGATGGAGTTACAAACTTTTTAAGTAATGCGAGAGAGCGTTGTTGAGACACGTAGCTGTTGTTAATGCAAAACTCTATTCATGCTACAAAAATCTAACATTTTCCACTTGCTTGTAATCTCATTGGTCATTTCTTTCCAAGTGAGTAAATCTTTTCTTAGTTCTGGTGCATTGTTGATCTATGCTAGATCAACGATCAACGCTTTACCACAATATAAAGTTCATCAAAGTTTAAATAAGATAGGAAGCGCTATGTTGACACCTGTCCAAGGTGACGACAAGTGAAGTGTCACAAGAAGATCTCAAATGTGTTTCTTACCCACCATTGATCTAAAAGTAGATTGATGACTGGTAGTTACGCACATTGTCAAGATGCAATAATTTTAAACAATGCAGGGAAGCACCTTGTGGACACGTGTCAATGATGATATCAGCATCATATTCTATTAGATGAATCACCACTATTGATAGTTGTTCCATACTGGTACAATAGATGTCATACATTCATTGGCAAACATTTGTAATGAGGTACTCCATGATATATTTTTCTCTGTCATTGATCATTGGTTTAATCAACGACTGGTGCTTTCCTACCTGATAAAATTGCAAGATTTTTAAGTGAAGCAGGGAAGCACCTCAATGACACTTGTCCATGCTAAGGTTATTATTTTTGTTCCACACTATTTAAAAGGTTTGAACTTTCTCACCATTGATGTAAAGGAAAATCAATAGTTGACACTTACCTACATTAATGTGAAGATAATCAACAATTAGATAATGTGGGGAAGTGCCAACATGATACATAGCAGATGATGACGTTATGGACCCACCCTTTCAAAAGGTAATAATGAAGTCTTTGTCCTGACACTTTTCATAATGTTTTGGTTCAATAGGAGATTTTCTATTGGTTGAAGAAGTTGATTGGATGTTATAAAGCTACAAATTTTTGTGATCATTTGATCTAAGGAAGATAGACGGTTGGCACTTACTTGCATTGTCAAGATGCAAGAATTTTAAGTAATGTAGGGAAGTGCCTATTTGATGCATGGCAAGGTGGGACCAACTACAATAGAGATGTGCCGACTTATGCCAATCTGGAAAAAGGTGCCTAATTATTATGCTAGTTGGATTTCACTATCAAAGATTTTGTTGCAAAGATGTTTGAATTTTCATAACCATAGATCTAAAGGAAGATCGATGGTTGGCACTTACTTGCATTGTCAAGATGCAAGAATTTTAAGTAATGCAGGGAACCCTTATTTGAAACATGGCCAAGATTTTTAAAGCTATAAAGAAATTTTCCTTTTAAAGAAAAATCGTCTGATGTTGTGAGATCGATGGATAAAATTCAAATTTCAGCATGCCATGAAGGTAATGGCTGAAAGAACTTAATATAGCTCATAACTCATTCATGTAATCTGAATATCTAGTATAATTTATGAACTTACCATTATTGAATCATACAATCATGAAGAGTTATCATAGCACAAGGGTTTTCAGAGCTAGGGAATGGAATTTTGCTAAGCTTTCAAAAAATTAAAACAAAATTTTATAGAAAAGAAAGTACAACTTGGTGGGTAAGTGATTTGCAACTTTTGAAAATCAAGAAATTAGCATTGTGTGAAGTTAAAGGTCTCAAAAGATGCCTCCACAAAAGGAATCATTTGGTGAAACTGATTATCTTAAAAGGTCTATTCATGATGATTTTCTTGAGCAATTTCCCCCATCTGCAAATGAAATAATAGTGAGCATGGAGTTTATTCCAAAGAACACTAGGTTGGTTGTAGCTGAGGGTTTTTATGACAAAGCCAATTACTTGAGAGACACCTAGGTTTCTTTGGGAGGATTAGAATTATTCAAAAAATGGTTTGCTAAGAGAAACCTAGATAGCCATATGAGTAATGTCTAGGAATTTGATATTGGAAAATTAGTAGTCCCCAAAGTTTTCTTTGATAGTGATCTATTGGCTGACCTGGCTAAAAAGTATGATCATATTACTAGATTTGTGAAGAATTATGTTGGAGAAAATCTCTTTAGGGTTTCACCTAAATTGACTAGTGAGGTTTTAAAACTCAACCCTAACCACGTTGTGCACGAGCTTATTGACATGGATGACCTTCAAGAAAGGTATGATGCACAGAGAGTTTATCTAAGAGAAGAGCCTCTACAACAACATTTTACTAGAATTAGGGCACAACCCTTGGTCACACCCAGTATCCCAAAGCCACTCATGAGGAAATGCTTAAATCTTAGGGCTCAAGCTTTATACTTAATCCTTTCCAAAATTTTTGGGATGGATGAAGGGGAATACATCTAGCATTCAATTGTTCTTATTATGGCTCAGACATTACAATTTGGAATGAGTAGTATTCTTGATTTTGCCACTTTCCTTGTAGAAGAGATTCATAATGGTTTGGTGGGAATATCTCAAGGAAAGGTAAATAGACCCTTTTTTTGGTACTCCTTGCTTATCCACATATGCCTTTATAAGGGAGCTACCTTTTTCTCTAAGGGAATGGAGCTAGAATTAACAAAGGATGGTGAAAAGTTACTAGTCCAGTTATGGAGTGTTGACATGACTTGGGAAGCTAGGAATGCTAGTTATGTAAGATTTGACAAATATTTTGCATACAGGCTTAGATTTCTCTTGAGAAGAGATAGCCCGATAATTCTACAACCTCTATTCGAATTGATGAAGCCTAAAGACCATGCAAAAGGACTATTGGTTAGCCACAATTGGGGGGATATAATCCTATATAATGTTTCTACAGTGATTAGAGTATATGGTTTTTTTGGGAAAACCTCATGTTCTACCCTTCCATGTGTCTTTGAAGATAGGGATAGTAGAATTGTTGTGGAAAATCAAAACTATTGAAGAAAGAGACATGTTTGGTAAAGGTAAAGGTACTTTCTTCCCAGTTGTCACTTTGGCTCATGATTTTGTTTTTGTAAGGGGTGGAGAAACCTCAATTTATTTTTGAATAGATACAATATGGTAGAGTCCCATACAAGGTATATTGACCCAAAGAGATTCTATAATCTTTTGAGGGAGAGGAAAAAAGCCAAAAATATTACACAACAAGTATACTTCCCTAAAGATATTATCAGTAATATCTTCTCATTACAAGAATAGGAAGTTAGGAAATAAAAATGGATAGTGTTTAGTAAAGTATTGGAATTCATTAATGCATTTGACCCTAATTATAATCTTTTAAAAATAAGAAATATTGGGGGGCCAAAATTCATGTATTAATGAATAATTTTGTTGCAATGATGCAAAGCATGAACAAGAAGAAGACTACATTTGTTAAAGCCTATCCAGATAGAGCATCATAGGTGGAGAGAAGAATTAATAGCAAGATGATAGTTGTTCCAAGTTAGTTCATTTTTCAAAAGAGGGCAGGATATATTGTGGTTCAAAACATACAACAGGTTCTCCCTCATAGAAGGCCAAGGCTAGAAAGCCCACCTGCAACTAGTGCACCAAAAAGACAAAAACTGCAACAAGGATCATGTTCTTGTGTGGAAGAGTATTCCCCAACTCAAACCCCAATATGGATAGAAAATGAAGCATCTTTGAGGGAGCAGTTAAGACAAATGGGTTGGGAAGGAGATATAATTGGTACTTCTACAGACATGGAAAGAGGAGTGCCTCAAGAGCTTCCTATGCCCTCCTTGGACCTCATAGTTGCCGACTATCAAGGTAAGGAGATAGATCCAATTATTACTCAAGCCTCACAAAAATTCATAGATGATGAGAATTTTGTTAAATGTAAGGCTTTTGCACATTTTTTTGGAGAAAGAATATAGGAAACTTTGAGAAAATATGTAAGAAAATAAAGGCACAATAGCCCGACAAACCAGATTCTGACATTGAGGAAGAGGTGAAATCTATTTTTTTGAGTGATTCCACCTAGTTAACACCTAAGGCTAGGAGATAATTAGTTAGAGAGTCAAGATTCCTAATTTTTCTTGAGTGGGACATGGTTAATGCTATTATTTTTTATTCAATTAGAAAGGAAAAGGATGTGTAGTACAAGATAGAGGAAGAAATCTTACAAGCACATAGAGGAATAAGGTTTAGTAATGATCATCAAGCTTTGGTAATCTAGTCAATTGAAAAGAGAAATAAGACTAGAATACAAAAAATTTCTAGTGCAAAACATACTAGTACTCTCATAATATATATGGAAAATGAAGTGGGTAGTCAACATATTACTAGGATGGCTAAAGAAATGTTGGAGTTTGGGGATGTGACTTCTAGAAAAGAAAAAAGTAGATTCTTAGAACTAAATTACAAGTTTGAAGAAGTATTGAAGGCATATGAGGAAAGAGGAAAACATATAATATTAATGGAAAATTAGATATCCCAAATGGATAAACAACTTAGAAAGAGGAAGATGGAAGAATCCAGCAAACCAAGAATTGTATATCCTCAACCACCAATTGAGCCATTTAAGTCTACTCCCATTATTGAAATACCAAACACCCCATAGAGGCATGAGTTCTATACTGTAGAATAATTTGACGAGGAAAGGGACAAATTATAGGAAATGCATATAGAATTGAGTAACCAATATGAAGAAAATCTTAGGCAAGCTATGATGTACTTGGTAGATTGAATTGAATGGCCAAAACTTTATGACCAATTGGCAAGAATTGTAGACATATGGGATGAAATAAAAAGAGATGAAGACAAATTGAGGCCCATTGTGTAGAAATGGAGTGAAAGAAATAATGACATTACTATTATGTGAATATCTATCATCTAGTTACCATGTCATCAAATAGAAAATATTTTTGATATACTTAGTAGGCTAGAGGACTTTGATAAGAAACATGTTTTTATTCAGAAGATAATGACAATTTTCCTTTCCAAGTACACAGCTGAAAAGTTTGACCTTTTTCCTAGTTCTCTTAAAAAGGTTGATAAAATAAAAGAAAGGGAAGATTGGAAAAAGAAGTTAGATGAAATATTATGTCAAAGAATAAATAATGTTGTAAATGAAAAAGGGCATATACTATGGGCATGACCAGTGAAGAGTTGGTCAAAGTACAATTACTTTACAATGTTATAAAAAAAGATCTTGTTGAAATAGAAACAATTGGGAATTTTGAATAAAAGTGCAGAGGGAAATATTGAATTTTGATTGGCCTAATGAAACTATTTTCAATAAGTGGAAAGAAGAATTTGTGTCTTTGGAACAGATGGTAGAAGATGATGGGGTAGATGAGGACACAGAGGTAACTATTACCTTAACAATTCATGATGGAGATAGTGAGAACCCTTGAGTTGAGGTTAGCTTGCAGGTACTAGAACAAGACACATCACTAGTGAGTCTGATAGCCACGTACTCTGGAGAATCATAATAACAAAGGAATAAATCATTAATTTCATAGTTTTTAAAGTGTAATAGAAAAGTGGCCCACCTAAAAGAATATGTTGATGTAAAGTTTTCTATTACACAAAATTTTGTCCTTTTGTGATAGCTACAAATTGTACATGTCTTTTGTTAAAAGGACAACTATTAGTTCTCTATGCCTGAAGCTTGTTGCATCTCATGCTATATAAGTGAGATTCTTGGGCTAGAGAAATGATCTGAATAATTTAACTTTCTAGGTTTATTAAGCTTGTCTAGTCGAGTACCCTTGATGTATATTTTATGATGTGTCTTTTCTACAAATTCTGGGAGAATACATCAATTTGGTAGGATCTAGATGTCTTGTTTCTGAGTCATTCCGAGTCTTATCCAATTGTATACAATTTTCAAAGAAAGATAATGAAGAAATGAACTATTCCATTTATGTTCTTTCTGAATCTTGTCTCCAATTCTATTATATGGCTATTTTGAATTTGTAGAAGAAAAAGCTTGTCCAATTGAATGTAATTGAACTAAATTGTATGTCAATTCATTATTGGTTTTAATTCAATTAATTAAGTAAATGCTTTAGTGTTTTTGATGGAATTTCCATAGTAATAGGAAGGATGTTGGTAAGTATGAGATCCTATAAGAACTATTGATAGTGTTTGTTGTAATGCAATCAATCAGATCTATGAATTGAATAGACTCTGAATCCCCAATGGATAAGGAATTGATCTAATTACTTCAATTTGCATATAGAAAGGTCATAGATAAGCATTAGGTTTGAATTCATAATCAACTTTATTTTACTATTCAAGATCATCAATGTTGGTTAACAGTCATTTTCATTTGATCTCTGAGTCTTAGTTAGCTACTCTTGTTAAGAAAAATTTGCAAATCTAAGGAAAATAATGACCAAATGTGCTATAAAGGGATGTGTGTTGTTTTGAATTGTTATGGGATAAGAAAAATTTTGTGTATGACATTATATTGAAAACTCTTCCATCCCTTAGGTATACCCACCTTGGTTCTACAGAGCCTAAAGAGTAGAAAACTAGTCTTGGTTTTGTTGAAGTTGGATCCACATAAGAAACATGCATAATTGTCAATGGGAAGTAGCTAATTTCTAGATTTTGTGAGTTTTATTATCTTAGTGATAAGATTTGTTTCTTAGTAGTTGAAAAACACCAACAAAGGGTAAGTATAATTTGTGTGCAATCCATGTCTAAAATATCAGTATGGGTTTCTTCCTTTTGAACCCCTATACCTTGTTAAATTTGATGCACTTAAAGTTAATAGGACCCTTTTGTGATCAAGTTGTTATGTTCATTTGTAGTAATGAGTTTTCCATTCAAAGTTGTATCATCCTCGTAGTGTTGGTGAGTCACCTTCATTGCAAGCTTAGTTTATGTTATTTTTTTTCCTCTCTTCCCCTTTTCCTACCAAGTTTAAGTTCAATTTTAGTAGGAAATTCAAGGGAGTACCACCCTTTATACTAGAGGTTGATCCTTAATATGGCATACCCATAGGCCGATGACCATCCCATGTTTATTGGATTGTTGGAAGATTCTTTTTAGCACAAGGGTGCAATCTAGTTGACAATAATTATATTCTTATTATATCATTTGGGACACTTGATGTAATATTTGTGTAAATACATAGATCACTGGTCTTCCTATGGGAGAGCTAAAATTCAAAAAAAAATCTAGAATTTTGATGCAACTTTCAAGAAATTTTTGAAAATTGATGTAGAGGATAAAAGGCTTGTTAAGATTGGAGATTTCTATGACCCAGACCAAATCAAGTCTATATAGCAAGATGTATTATCATTCATTCATGAATACTTCATTCTGGATGGAAGATCTATAAGGGTGCACAAATTTCATTTTTTTTTTTTAAACCATTTCAGGTATAAAGATAGGTTGTATTTTTCTTTTTATAGCAAGTTCTCTTTGCTTCATAGTCTTTAGGCCCATAGGAAGGAGTCTAGACCCATGCTTCATGAGGGGCTTGTTTTATTAGTTGAAAACTACTGTAAAAATAATGCAGTAAAACCCAGTCCTATTACAAAGAAGAAGCGTAAATCTCTTGGTAGTGAGCCCCTTCAAAAAAAAAGTTCTATGAAGATTAAGGTTAAATTTGAGGAGGGATGTAGTGATAGAAAGGGATCTAAGAAGGAGCTTAGGAAGGATAAAAAGAAGAAAATTATTGAGGAAGAAATAGAGTTTGAGAATACTAGACATGAAGAAGACAATACAAAAATGGGAGATTTTAGTTCCAATCTGGATGGATACTCTGGAAGCAGGGGCATTTCTACAGTTAAGATTGAGGGGGAAAATAGTAAAGATAGGAATGTGGATTCTAAAACTAATTTTGAAGCCTCAGTGAAGAATAATGGGAAACAAAGTAATAATACTACACCCACAAAAATTCAAATATTACTAATGTTAAGGGTCTGACGGACATGAAAATGGAGAATTATGATGAAGCTAAAGCCCTAGTCATTAAAGATCAATGCCTAAATAAGGAGAATCAAAAGGATATGTTGGATCAAAAGCGTTTAAATTCTAAGAATCAACTACATCTCAAGGAAACCTGGGAAATCACTAATGATTTTGGGAAAAATATGGTGAAGAGACTAGAGAGGATTTGGTGAAGTTGTCTTTTCACAAAGCCAAGTTGAAAGTGGATACCTCTCTCCAAATATACTCCTATCTATATAATGAAATTATGGCACCAAATAAAAAAAGAGTGACATGCAAAAAGAACTGGATCAAGAAAAAACAAAGAGAACCCATCTGGAAAATCAAGTTGGGAATATTCCTAAGAAAATTAAAGAGTGTGAAATGGAACTTCGGCAACTAAATAAAGATAGTGGGAAAAAAATGGAGATGGTGACTTCCATCTTATGTCTCATGGCTGCTAGTTTAGGGAAAAAGAGCAATGAGAAGATCATGTCTTTGGATGCTATTGTGACAAAGATCCCAGGTGGTCCCAACAAACAAACAAGATAGAGTACAAAGAAGGCAAATTTTGAGGCTCTTGATTCTGTAGTAGAAAATATCCTTCAAAGTACAATAGAATTTGGAAAAGAATTAGCTGTCATTAAAGAGCTAATTTAGTTACTGGTCTGGTTTCTAGGTGTCTAGTCTTTGGTCGAGTTGTTGGCTCTAATTTCTTATTTTTTGTCATTTCCATCTTTTTAATATTTAAGTATAGGTTCTAGGTCCTTGTAAAACCTAGGTTTGCACTTTGTTTAAAGCTTTTCTCATTTTAGGTCCATACAAAACCTAACTTTTTGATTTTATGTTGTGATCTTCATGTTTCAGATGCTTGTAAAATTTGCTCCCTTCTTGTTTATCTATTGTGCTTGTAAGGGGTTTTAGGTCCCCTCAAAACATGTTTTTTCCTTAATCTAAAAATTATTTGTGTAGATGCCTATGAGGGTGTGTAAGCCTTAACATGGTCCTATGTAATTAAATAAACATTAGGGAAGCCCTAATAGACCGACCTAGTTAATTATTTGTGATGTGTATAAAAGAAAGTTATTTTCATTGTTTGGGATGCATGTATGGGATGTATAAATACAAATCAAATGTTAGATTATCAAAGTAGAGAGGAGAAGTTTTTGGATGCTTATTGTTACACTCATATTTGTCTTGCCCTTTGTGGATCTTAGTACTATCAAGTTGAAGTTGAAGTTGAACTATCTCCTTCTGCTTCAACTTCAAGTTCAAGTCAGATTGGTCAAGAGGATTTCAAAGCTAAAACATCTTTTTCAAGATTGTTGATGATTCACCTATCCCATGTGCCAAGTTGAATTTGAAGTTAAAATTGAAGATTTCCTCTTCAAGTTCAACTTTGAATTCTCATTTTCTAACAAGATTTTTTTTGTTTCATTTATAGGGAGTGTGTGTGTGTGTGTGTGTGTGTGTGTGTGTGTGTGTGTGTGTGTGTGTGTGTCAGAGTTAGAGGTTTGAAGCATAATAGAAATGACATCTAGGAGGCACATGTTAAAGTATGAGTTATTATTGGAAAGAAAGTGATGATCAGGTAATGTCACTTAAAGTGTGAGATTGTGTGCCAATTTGATGGAAGTAATTAATTGAAAAGACTAAAATGTGTTGTCAAATAAATCTTTGCACTATCATATTAATGATTTAGAATTGCCATATATGTTCATAATCTTCCTCAAGATTTGCACCTTAAGTACTCATTTTTCTTTCTTATTTTCTTATCTTTCCATTCTAGAGTCTAGAGCACCACACCGATAATGATTGAGCGAAGAGTAATTTAGCATTGCAATATCAGTGACTAGAAAGTAGCTTTCCTTGTCCATTTCCATTCCTAGTTTCTTTTTAAGAATTTCAACAGTTCTTTTAGTGGGTTTTTCTTATTTTCAATTAATCATGACCCTATTTCAGCCTAAGCCCCCTAAGCCTAAAAACCCTAATTTTTTGAGCTCCCTACCATAAATTTGAGACACATTCCTAGTAAATGTAAATCTAACTAAGCTAGTAGAAAGAGTCAAAAATGCCCAAAGTCAAACCATATCTCAGAAGCTAGCCAATAGTGCATTGTTAGAAGTTGTAGACTTTCTACCCACTATAGAATGCCCTAAATTGATAATATAATGTGTGAATCATTATGACCCTCAAAGTAGGTGCATAAATAAAGATTTAGGAGAATTCTTGGCAAGAATAGATAGAGTAACTATCGGGTCATCCCTAAAAATTTCCCACAAAGAGTCTTGGACCTTTGAAGAAGCAGAGCATATGTATGGGAAGAATAAGAAGGATTATGACTCTTTGGTGGCACAAAGTTGGCTCTTAAAACTAGTGTTGAGAGGATTAAGGTTACCTAAGCTACTCACTATTGAGCATTTAATTAAAGAAATTGTTGATATGGTATTTCTCTTAAATAAGGTTCAAGTTCAACCTAAGATGGAGGTCATCAAAAGAGCTACTCATTTGAGTACCAGAAATAGAAAAGACAAACACAACCCTAGAGGAGGAAATGCCCTAACAGAATTGGACTCCCATGAAATTGAACCTGAAATAGAGTAGGTTCCTATTAGTAGTATTTCAAGTATGGTAGAAGATAAAAAAAAATGAATTGGAGATGGGATTGTACCCATGCATGCTCTCACCCTAATCAATATCTTCACTATGTATAAAAAGAATCCCATAGCACCAAAGTGGATGGAAACCTCAGTTATAAAAAAATGAAGGATGGTAAAATAATCCCTACCTATTGATGACCTAGTGAGAAAATGGCTAGGTAAATCTTCTAAAGCTAAGAAGGAAAAAACTGAGTCCAGGATTGATTTTGATAAAGACTAAGAGCATTGGTTGGCCAGGATTGCCAAACCACCTTAGGGAAAACTTGAAGAAGACATAACACCTCAAGACTATCAAGTGTCAAAGGTAGACCTAGGAAAAGGTAGCAAGGCAATTGATATGAAGATATTTGAAGTCTCCAACAAGATAATTGAAAATCAAGTATGGAAAGATGCCAAAGATAAATAGGATATGAAGGAAATAAAGAAGGATATGGCCCAATACATTAATGCTATCCTACATCTAGAGACAAAGCCATTTAATGAAATGATTTCTATCATTGATGTTAAATCACCACTCAACCAACAACTTTTAGACAATCTACAACAGAGTAAGGTAGTTACCAAAATAATTGAGGAATCGATTCAACTTGTCCAAGATGAGATAGTGAAGTAGATAAATACTTTGATTAAATTTAGGAAAGAAACTACCAATATAATTAGGAAGATTAAATCAAATGTCAATGTTAATGAAAAGGAAAAGGCTAACTAGGTCAAAGAGGTTTCATATATGAATGAAGTATAGGAGTATGGTTTGCAAAATTTCCTTACAAAATGACCAATGTCAGGCATAGCCTTCTATGCTGAGCACTTTCTTGATATCTAGGATAGGATCATCTTACATCCTTGGTATGCCACTCATCATTGGACTCATGCTCTTTGCATCTCCTTGGGATCTTTTAGGATGGGTTCTCATCGACTACATATTCAGATTGATCACTAGATTGGTAAGGAGGACATGATCTATCAGCTTTTTTATCTCGAGGAGGTTGAGATCGAGTCTCACTTTATTTTTTGTCGTCCCATTTACTATGAGATCCAAGGGAGATTCTACTATTTATTAAGAGTTTTGGTCTCTTCCCTCATTATTTAAATATATTGACCAGTATTTTCTTCTACTCTATCTTTAGTAGACCATGCAGCTTTGCAAGCACACTATATAGCTCCAGCGTTGCTTGACATCAACCCCTATGTAGCCCATCACCTCTTTATTTAGTCCTACAGTTCTAGCTCAAGGATTGAAGTGGTCTCTCTGCACTATCTTGGTTCACACCAAATTTGTGATACCCCATAGAGGTTACACTCGTAAACCTCCCTCTAGTAGACCTTAGAGGTGACCTTCTAGAGTACCTGATTGCCCTAATATCCACCTTTCCATTCTGGACTACTTCTTACCTGCGAGGAGTTCTTAGTTGTTGTTATTTCTTTTTCTTGGTTCTTTTGTTTTGTTTAATTTCATGTCCTTTCTACGAATTTTGTTTGGTTCTCCCTATGCTGGTGTTTTCCCTTTGTGCTATTTCCAATCCCTTAGATCCTCATTGGTCTCTCGTTGGACATTAATAAATTTATCTTATCTTATCTTATCTATTGTTAACCTCACTTTTATTGCAACCCCATTTGCAAAATTTTAGCAAGTATTGTGTCTTATGAGCCATTAATTAGCCCCTTAAGTTGATCAATTGATAAGTAGGGATAGTTTCCACATCAAGTCAATTTGTGTATGGCTATTAAGATTCAACTATGTAGTTTTTTGAATCAAACTCATTGACCCATGTTTTATGAGCAAAAATTCACAAGAACCCATCTTTCATGCTCTAATGAATGGAAAACTTAACAAACTCATTATATCTAGGCGATGCTCACAAAAATGAAGCACTAAGACTTCTTGAGAGTTTACCCATCCCAATACTATTCCAACCGTGCTTAACTACATAGTTTCCTCCATGGTTAAGCCCAATTTTCTTACAATACCATTTGTAAAACCTTCAACAAGTGTTGTGTCTTATGAAACATTCATTAGAAAGTCCCTTAACCTCATCAATTGATAAGTAGAAGATATATTTCTCATAGCAGGTAAATTTGTAATATTGTTATTAAGATTCAACTGTGTATTTTTCCAAGTCAAACTCAATTACCCATGTTTCATGAATAGGGATTCACAAGAACTAATCTCTCATGAAAATGAATAAAACACTTAGCACTCATTGTATCTAGATGATGCTTATAGAGGTGAAGCAATAGGATTTCCCTAAAGGTTACCCATCCTAGTTTTAATCCTTCCCAAGTGATCTTCAGTATTGAGTTTTGTCCACTGTTAAGTGCATATTACTTGCAACCCAATTTTTAAAACCTTTAGCAAGTGTTGTGCCTCATGATTCATTCATTATAAAACCCTTTAAGTTCATCATTTGATATGTTGGAGATTATTGAAAGTGTTGTGCTTTATGGGCAAAGTTACTTCAACAACTCAATGTTTAAGCTCTTTTATTTCTTTTTTTACTCTCTCTCTCTCTCTCTCTCTCTCTCTCTCTCTCTCTCTCTCTCTCTCTCTCTCTCTCACTCTCTCTCCCTCTCTCTCTCTCTCTCCACACACACACACACACACACATGCAAGCACACAGGCACATGCATGCATAGAGGCACACATGTGCACACACACACATGCATGCACATGCATGCACACACGCACACACACACACATGCAAGCACACATGCACATGCACATAGGCACACATGCATGCACGCACGCACACACACACACACACACACGTGCGCACACACACACACACACACACACACATACACCCACCCACCCACCTCTTGCACATACTTAGTTTGATTGCAATATATAAGATGTAGATGATAAGTAATGTTTAAAATAAACTAACAATTGTATCTTCGCATACAATGTGTATCTCAAGAAGTGTTGAAGATTAATTGGGAAAAATCGTGGTGTATCTATTTCATACATTTATGCAATACACAAGATCAATTGAAAGGTCATTTTCCAAATGATGTTTGTACAATAAAAGTCTCAGTGGAGAATGATATTTTAATGTCAAATATGTATCTTTGTACAAGGACTAAAACACCATTGAAACAAAACCTCTCAATGAAGAATACAATTAGTTTCCATTACTAAAAGTGTCATAATATATTTTGAAGAGTGAGATGGGTAGAGATTAGAAGGGTAAAGAGCGAGACATTGGTAAGGAGGTACATTAAAAAATAGAGTGAGACAAAAAGATCAAAGAGAGAATTTCAAAGAAAGAGATTGATATACAATTTTTATTTTTATTTTTTTTGGGTGGAGGAAGAGATGCATTTGCAACATCTTCAAAATTCCCTTTCATGTTTCATGATATTAAGATAGATGCAATACATTATTATTGAGATCCATTAAATTAATAAGATAAGATAATAGAAGATAAAAAAATTAATGTCCTACAAGAGACCAATGAGAGTCTAAGTATCCAAGTAGATAAACAAAGGTTCCCAATGAGATTTTAAGACATCTTTGGAGAACTCTACAATATAATTTTCTCTAATATATTATTCTCTTTTAACTCAAATACAAATTATTTTTCTACTTACAAGGTATATTAAATTAATCTTTAAAATGTATTTAATGTATAGATTATTCTTTCAAATTTTATATAATATAGCATATATTTTATAATATCTAATATAAATACATAAATAATTTATATGCACTATAGTGTTCTATTATTTAGATACTATCTAATTCAATATAAAGGATAATATAAGTTATTTATAATTAAGAACATTTAGAGGCTCTTGTGTATAAAATGTATTATTTTAATGATAACAATAAGACCCTTTGTCATATAAAAGAAAAGTGGTCTTGTATTAATGTATGCATTTTTTTAAATATTGAAACAATGTAAAAAAATAAAAATTACATAGTTAATTACAATGTCATTTACATAAGCAAAGAAAATGCACATTGATGAAAGTTCCATGCATTGTATATCACATTTATATTAAATGGACTAATGCCTCATTTGCTAAAATTAATCAAAAATCACTTATAAGATTGTAGTACAACAATTGACAATTTGTTAGTGAAGTTGAATGGTCCCTTTTGGGCACACTCGAGATTAAGTCTTGTTAAGCACAACTCTCCAATGCCATAAGGGATTAGGCCTAGATTGTGCTCCCCACAATATGAAAATGCATTACTCCTTGGCTCATAGCCAAAGAGATTTTACCTTAACACTTGTACTCCCAAAATCAAATAGCTAGAATGATTTTGTATTTTAAAAAAACATTCCTTGGAAAGAAAGAAAATAAATTTAATCAACCACCATTTCAAATTAAAAATATCTCTCGAATAGATAGATAAAATAAGATAAGATAATATTATTAATGTCCAATAAAAGACCACAATGAGGGTCTATCGGACTGGAAGTGTAGACACCTAAAAAACTTTAGAAAATAAAGTATTTTTATTTTCTGAAAAAGTCCTGATGACATCATCATTTATCAATTAATTAATTTATTTATTTTTATGCCATTAAATCCCTTTATCTTAATTAAAAATATTTAATTAAGAAATCCCTCCCAAAAATGTTTAAATCTTATTTAAACATTATTTCCTTATTTATTAATTATTTAATTAATAAATTGACCAAAAATCCTAAAATAAATAAAAAATTTATTTTTTGCCCAAAACTTGGCCAATTTTCTTATGACCAATAACCTCTTCCAAAATCTTCTAATCCTTCTTTAATTTCGATTAAAGGCTAATCCCATCATTTCCTACCCCTAATCCCAACTCAAAATATTTAATTAAGATTAAATATTAATCCTCATGTTTATTAAAAAAGTTTTAGTAAATATCTCCTCAACCCAAACCCTTGAAATAAATAAAACTTTATTTATTTCCTAAAAATCTAATTTATCCTCATCCTAAGAAGTTCTAGACTCTTCTAGAAAGTCTTCATCCTCATCCTAGGAAATTCTAGACTATTCTAGAAAGTCTTTATTCTCATCCAAAGTCTAGACTCTTCTAGAAGATGTCTTTAAACCTAATCCTAATCCCCTCCTAACCTTGTCACATTCCCTAAACATGGGTTAAGACTTACTAACCCAAGCCAAAGTTAAAAAATATCTCCTCCTTCACCCACCCTCATTAAATGCCATCCACTTGCCTATCCCTAAGCTAATCCTAAACCATCCTAATCCATCCTCTAATCATTTGCACAAGCCTAAGCAAGCTTAAAACCTTCCTAATCAAGTCCAAGTCGAAATTGCTCTCATCACCCTCAAAATATCTCAACCATAAAACTGTATGAAGTCCACTAGGTCATAAATGACTGTTACAAGCCCTTTTATTGCTCTTACAAGTCATTATGAGGGTCTTTATGAAGATTTTATCCCTTGAGCCTCCTTTGTTGACTCATCCTTCCCCTTTCCTTCATCCTCTCACCATGTGACATGTGTCACTCCTTGATTGGTTGTAAGGAAGCACAATCCATGTGCTCTCCTCTCATGCAATCTGAGCCCTCCATAAGCTTTTTCCCATCCTTGCATCTTAGCCCTCAAACCCTCAAGCCTCTTGCCTATAAATTGGATCCTTCCCCTTTGCAAAATAACACAATCCATGAAGTAAAGTTATAATGCTATTTTGAGAGCCAAATCCATACTAAAGCCATCTATCCACACCAAAAATCCACAATCATCCATTGAAGCCTTTGGAAGCATATTGAGCATACATCCTATCTATTTAGACAAAGCTACTCAACAAGAGAGCTTCTTATTGAGAGAGTCCATTAATGGCTCATATTCTCAATTGAGAGTTCATCTTAGTCTATCTTGAAGTTTATGAATTTTGCTTAGTTTGTAGAAGCTTTATTTAAATTTGGTTTCTATTAGCATACTAACATTGCTCATATACAGGAAGCTTACATAAAGAAAATAATAGACAAATAGAGCACCAAACGGTAAGCACAAAAGAACAAGAACAATAAACAAAGAAGAAGAAAGTAGGAGACATCACGGGAAAGATTAGGTATTCATCCTCACAAAGAAAAAGTCTAGCAATGACTTATTAGTGTGGCTACTAGAGACCCTATGATGAAGTTGAGTGCCTCAAGAGGAGTGTCACTGACAAAGAGGTCCCATGCGAGGTCTCATAGATTTGGAATGGCCCATATTAGGGAGACTATATAGATGCTTCAAACCCCAAATAGAAGTTAAGGGTGAGAAGAAGGTCATAATAAGCTGTGTCTGGGCCTAACTTGTGGAAAATGAAAGCTACAAAGTATGATCACAAAGCTGCAAGGAATCACAAAGATAGAGCGCAATGCAATGCTGATTGGTTTACTTGAAAAAAAATCTAGGAGGGATCTATAATCTATACATAGATAGTAAAATCTCCCTCTAATCTCATAGTATATGGGGCATGTAAAAAGAAAATGAGTCTCAAATTCTACCTCATCTAAGGTACAAAGTGTGCACACTTGATCCTCTCTAACAATATGGTGATCAATCTGGATCTGGAGTATGTGCGAGCCCACCTTGAAGGAGCCAAGGGAAATATGTAGGGTGTGTCTCCAATATCTGTGTAAGTACTTAGGGTGAACAATAATCCCATCTTGAATATCTAAGAAGTTCTTGGCATAGAAAGCCATCCTTAGACGTAGTCCCCTTGGAGGATCCACCTAGGTCCATATGATATACTGCCTATAGATGCCAAGTCTAACATGCCCATTCAACTCCTGCTGAGAGGAGAGTAGATGAGTAGGAATGCCTAATGAGAATTGGTATGGAGGGAGATGGTTGATGTCGATCCCAACTGAACTCAATAGGATAGTGGCCTGAGTATACAAACAACAGGCTCTAGTAGCTAGATCAGAGCCTACAATAGCAACTAAGGATTAGTACGCTAAGTAAGTGTATCTGTGTTGGACTACAACTAGTTTGCAAAACCAAAAAGATGGTGGAGAAACTGGATCAAGTAAAAAATGGCTACAAGCTTGAATAAGTGAGCTCCAAACTTAGCCAAAATAATACTGTGGGGGTAGATTTGTGACATTAGATAATCCAACAGAGGAGCAGAGTCTAGGTATGCTCAATCATGGCCTAATCTGAGTCTAAAAGGGAAGGACCCCAAACCATCACACCATATAGCATTGTGCATCTTACTAAGGAATCTAAGAGAGATAGCTTAGATGATGTGTCCTAAAAGTGGTGTCTAAAGCACTATCTCTCAAGTATGGCAAGGGAACCCAACCTTTTACTGAGTTGAGGTTGAATGGTTGGTCTCAAGCTAAAATGAGATCTAGAAAACTTAACCCCAAGGTATTTGTAAGATGATGTAATCTCAACTTCCTAACCTTGGAAGTGAAAATGGAGATGTGAGGTCTTCAAACCATTGAAGACCATAACACAAGTCTTTTCAAGGGTCATGACCAGTTGTCTCATGTCACAAAAAGATGCAAGTCTATTCAAAATCCTTTGAAGCCTTTTAGGAGAAGAGGCAAGAAGAACGATATCATAAGCAAAGAGAAGGATGGAGATCAATACTTGTTGTAGATGAAAACCATCACCTAGAAGTGAGGAGTCATTGAGAAAAGCCTCAAGCTCATCAATGTAGATCCTAAACAAGTTGGATGAGAGAGGGAAGTTCTACTTCACCCCAATGGTGCTCTAGATAGGGTCAGAGAAGCCCTCTATGGTCTTGAGTCTACCAATCACTGTCTCATATAACCTCATGATAACCATTAGTAAGATCTCATAAATACTAACATTTATCAATTTCTGACAAAGGGTTGCTCTGGAGATGGAATCAAAAGCCTAACAAAAATCCAAAAAATAGCAATAGACTTTCTTTGAGTGGTGTGGAGCCTCCTCACTAATAGCCTGTAGTGTAAAGATATGATTCATGGTCTGGTAGTCTGCCCTACAATTCTTCCTATCGAGCTCAATAGATAAAATAATATTCAATGTCGTAGCATAAAGTTTGGCAAATGTATGCCCAATAATGATGGTCCTATAGTTTTCAAAATCAAAGGTTAGCCTAGACTTATGAATTGGGTGAATAACGTGTCTTGACCAAGATTCTAGAAAACTAAAACAAACCACTATATTAAAGAGATAAGAGAGATAAGGGCCCAAGATCATGGTACCAAGCTTGTAGAGCTCAACCTGAAAACCCTCCTCATTAGCAACCCTATTGCATCTCATAAGTTTGATGGCCTCATAAATGCTAGAGGTGTAGAATAAGTGACAATGGAGTAGGGAGCTAGGAAGGAGAGCGAGTTGACCTGGGATATCATATAATATGGACACATGAGAGGTGAGGAGGCGAAGGTCAAGGTTGGACTAGGGTTGACTATGTCAAGGGAACATGATGCACTAGAACAACTTGGGATACTAAATAAGCATTTCGTAGAGGGATTTTCCCTATGAAGCAATAAATAATTGCTTCTTATGGAGAAGAAAGTGAGGGAATGAATATCAAAAGCCAAGTATAAAGAGTAGTGGAAGGTTTCACATGCCTCATCAAACCACTAGTTCATGGGACAAGTGTTTCATCAAATGGATCTAGGAGTGTTGGGAATGGAATAGTGAGGGATAAAGAGGAGAGTCGACTCCAAAATTGTAGTAGCTAGTGAGTGAAACATGGTAGACACCTAGTTGTGATTTGTGAAGCTAATAGGGTGTAGTAATCTTCTCAAATGGAAAATGAAGAGGTCTTAATTGCTATCCTCAAAACAAAAATGGGTAAGGTGGTGGTTCTGGGCAGGATGACTAGAGATGGGTGGTAGAGGGTGGGAAGAAATGTGAACTAAAAGGCTAAGGATGACATGATCTACCAGGGGAAGACAAGAGATAGTAAATTTTTAGATGGAGGGGATGAAAGAAGCAATAGTGAGGATATAATCAACTACGCTTACACCCCCACTATGAGGCCAACACATAAAAAATTTAGAACCCAGGAAACAAGAGAGGCCATTCAAAATAACCAGATTGGAGGACTCATAGAGCTAGAGAAGGTGGCGATCATAGCAAGTTAGAGGAAGACTGTGATCCTCAAAAAAATTCTATTAAAGTTTTGGATGGAGGGGAGGAAAGAAGAAGTTGTGAGGATATAATCAACCATGCTTGCACCCCCACTACAAGGTCAACACGTAAAAATCTCAAAACCTAGGAAACAAGAGAGGTCATTTAAAATCATGAGATTGGAGGATTCATAGAGCTAGAGAAGGTGGCAACCATAGGAAGTTAGGGGTGGACTGTGATCCTTGAACAAATGTTGAAGCCCCCTACTAGTAGGATCCCTCTCAATGGTACAAATCAAGTCAGACCCATGGTCATACCAGAGGATCTAGAGATATTTAGTTCATGCATTATAGTCTCTTAAGATGATGATGTCACCCATAACCCCGAACTTGGAGATTCTCTTGAATAGGTCTACAAAAGGGTTCCTATCCTCAACACTATGAATGGCATAAGATGAGGAAGTCAGTGAAAAGTAACAAATGACAATGAAGATATCTCTTTGACAACGACTAGTGCCACCAATCCAAATCCACATAAATATGACCTAAGATTTAGAAAGAACCAATGTGGTAGTACTGAATAGATAATCTCTAATCAAACAAGCAACCCCACCAAAACACACACCCCACCTAAAGTGTGGACCTCCTCTCTATAAACTGAAAGCCATTGATACCCTATGTAACTTGGAAGGGGTTGAGTAGGAATCTCACGAGTCTCAATAATAACCAACAAATCAGCATACCCAACTGCATCATGAAGTAATCTTGGCAAAGACCATAAGGAGCCATTGCCATTCCAATAGTTGACAAGCAGAGAACCAATGGAGGGCTTAGAATTGCCCAACTATTGGTGCTCAAACCATCATTTGGATTGGGTATGTCTCACATCCCAACCCTTGGGAGGTGAGTCACGAATAATTGCTTTTAGATTCCTTATTACTGCCCATTTCTTGTTACTCCTTGCTTCTACCATGAGGCTCCTTGTGTAATACCCCAAAATTGGCACATTGCCATAGTAACCAAATTTGGTTTATTCAATTATTCCTAAGTCCTATTTTACTAGGAAATTCTAATTATGATAATCACTACTTAACCTAGGTGTCAAATGCATAAAACCTTAATCTGCATTAATCAATCATGAGAATTAATTCCTAAGAACTGACTCAAATTAGCTACATAAACCTATTGATTTGGTTTAATTTAATTATAAGTGTTATACTTTAATTAAATTAAAATTACCTCTTTAGCTAATGTACAAAGGAATTAAATACATTTAATTAATTAAGATATCTCCTCTTGTTAATTATTGAATTTAATTATTCAATTAATTAAAGTTATCCATTTATGAGGTCATATTCTATTCTATTAAATTAAATATTCTCAAAAAGGTATTAACTCCTTTTATTACTAAAAAAGGAACTAGTTAACTCTTTTTATCACTCAAAAAGGAATCAATTAACTCCTTTTATCACTCAAATAGGAACCAATTAACTCCTTTTATCACTCAAAAAGGAACCAATTCACTCCTTTTATCACTGAAAGGCCACTAGTTAACTCCTTTTTCATGAGGAAGTTTCCTTTATGACTGAGTATCATCTTCAATCTTGATCATCCATTTTGATTAATTTCAATCATCGATCACCTCTTGGATTTTATTTAAGAAGCTCTCTATTCCTCATTACGAAGGAGATTGAATTGAATTTACATCAAACTTATGCTAGAATATCTACTCATTTGTTCTTGTATTCTTAGCTTAATATTCTTGCATATCAATCTCATATTAGTTTAATATGCACTCATTTAGCATAATATGTTTCTTCATTTCTTAGCTTAACAATGCATTCTCATCTAGATTAATCTTGCATATATCATTTATCTTAAAATCCTTCATTCTAGAGGTCTAGTTGCTTGCTTCTCATTTTGAGAGCAAAGGCAAAATCCTTCTAGTTAGAAGGCAACAGGTCAATTTGTCAAACTATTTCAGATGAAAAATTCAGTGTTCATTCTAGGATGGTTTCACATGTAATGACCATGTTGAAGTGTGCGTGAGGATCTAAGGCCTGCATTTCACATACACATTTCTAGCGCCCATCGTGGGGCCTAAAAAATCAAAATTTCTGACCACATTTTCTATATTTTCTACATTTTTAATTGTTTTGTTGCATTCGTCCATACAAGTTTCCATATTTTCGCGCAAGAAATCTCATTTTCGTGCGAAGACCTAAAGATTTCATGTCTTCCTCTACACTTTCTCAAACAAAAAAGTGCATAAGTGTGTGGTTTCTCGCGTGGTGCACTCCATTTCTTCACATAGGTCTATGCAAGATTTTGCACGAAATTGTGCAATAGCACAATTTTCTAGATTATAGTTTTTAATGATGTTTGACTAACAATTTTCCTCTAAACCATATCTTTCAAATTTCATTTTTCTATAGCATAGTCGTGGTTTGTAGGATGCTTGACGAAGACACCTTTTATCTAAACACTTCAAACATATACTGACTATGTGAATGCAGAACACTTGTCAAAGATATGCATGAAGAAGACTTATTTCAAACCCACTTGAACATCGTGTCTTCTTTTATTGCTTTTCACACATAGTATAAATAGGGCTTGTGAACTCCATAGGATGCAAGACAGGGGAACAAGGGAGTATGCTCTTTACCACTTGGAGGGGAGTTGGTACATTTACCAAACCTCTTGTTAAATCTATAAATTTCATTAGTGTTCCATTATAGTGAATCTGTGATAACTAGATCATAAATAAAACTAAAACTCTACCTCTAATCTTGAATTCCTTAACAAGTGGAAAGGATACAAATTAAGCCAATTCTAAAAACTTAATGTTAAGTCTAAATGAAAGTTTATCATTATACTATAATATCCGCCTGAAGAGATATAATCATTTATGAATTTCAATTATCTATCTCTTGTGATTGGTCATCTTATATATTGCAATCAAGAGGCATATAAAGGGCGGCTGTGGCTGTTCCACTACATGCCTCTTTAAAGAGACATGAAGGCATAAACTTAACTAACTAACCCAAAGGTTATTGGATCTGATTAATCATCAAACAAGTTATCAGGAGACCCTATCATCATCGGGCATGATTATTTGCTAAGCCAATTTCAACATTAAGCTATGATTATCATTCAATTGATCTTGATCAGGGATTTACTACCTAATCCAAGAGATATATATTATTTTATTGATTAGATTTTCATACTTAGTTTGCTAATGATAATATCAGTTCTCAGCAATGTCTGTGTGTGTGTGTGTGTTGATGCAAGTATATCATATCACATGGTGAAATGTGTGTGTGTGTGTGTGTGCGTGCTTGTGTGTGCATGTGTGTGTGCGTACGCGCGTGTGTGCGTGCCTGTGTGTGTGTGTGCGCGCATGTCTATGTGTGGATGCAAGTATATCAAATCACATGGTGAAATGGTATACATGCATGCAATTGACATGTTGGTATATTCTTCAATTCTCACTAGAGTTATCATATCTTAACAAAAATAAAAATGTATCTAGTTTTCCCATGTCAACTACAATAACATCTAAAAACACAAAAAGAAAAAAATATATCTAGTATTCCTCCTCCAAATACAATATTATACAATATTTATTCCATAAATGTCTCTTTTAATAAAATAGATCTAAAAGTATAAAAATAAAAATATATCCTTAAAAAATGTATTTTGCATGAAAAAAAAAAAGTTTGGTCATCTTGAAATTAATTTAACATTGATCCATTGTTTTTCTTCTTAAATTTAATTTTTAATTCTTAATGAATTCTTACTATTTGGGTGATCCCACAATAATGGGTTCCACTTTTTGACCAATTTTGACATTGAAATCAATATTTTTGCAACAAACGTCACGTTCAAGTGACTATATCTCCAAACCTATAAATAATTTCAAGATGACATAAACTAGTGATTTTGAGTACTTTGTTCCTACTTTGTAATCATATTTTTTAATCTAAAAAAAATAAAATTTATGTCAAATTTTTTTATCTCCTCCAAAAAGTGGTACATAATAAAATTCAATATTTTAAAGAGTGACAGTCCGTTTGACACACATAACTTTTTTTCTAGAAATGATAATGAAGTAATTCTTTTGCCGTTAGATTTGTAACATCAATATCGAGAGGATGCATTTGGTTTGATTTATTTTGGTTGAATATTGTATAGTTTATGAAGTTTTGAAGTAAAATGAACTGTAATTCAGACATACATTCCATTTGACATAGATAATTTGAAGTCAATTTATCATAAAACTTTTTTTTTTTTGAATAGAAAGGTATCTCAATAAGCTAGTTCCTACATATTTTTCAAAATTTTTTTGACCTAATTTACTAATTTTTTATTTTGCAGTAGGAGATCATTCTCCTGCAATTATGGAAGTCAAAAGAGAAAAATATGTATATATATATATGAAAAAAATGTTAAATTTTTTCTAATTTTGCATGTTCATGCGAACATACCCTCCAAAAATTTACGGTCTCCAGAAAAATTTAGGTGTGTGTTCGGGCAAACAGTCTAAAAAAATTGAAAAAGTTTCCATTTGTAAAGCAATTTGCCATCAACCTGACTAG
This sequence comes from Cupressus sempervirens, assembly GCA_028749045.1. Classification (NCBI taxonomy): domain Eukaryota; kingdom Viridiplantae; phylum Streptophyta; class Pinopsida; order Cupressales; family Cupressaceae; genus Cupressus; species Cupressus sempervirens. The sequence continues at coordinate 678,195,641 of CM053787.1, read as the reverse complement.
TAGTGCATTGTCTGTCTTTGCCATGAATTTTGTTTGCAAAATTGAAGGCATCAATTTGGTAAAAAAATTATACATCTAAATTATTTATTTATTTCTTTCATTAGTGAAGTTTTTTAATGGATGCATTGAAGTTAAATTAAAAATTAGTAATACATTAATGATGTTAAGAAATGTATATTCTTATTGTGTTACTAATGGTCTCCTTGTAGCATCTAGCAATCGTGGGATGAATACATGATCATAACAAACTACTAATGCTTGTTTTGCAGGACATTGTTGAAGACCATTGTGTGTTTGTCAAAACCATGTGTGTGGATTTATTAGATTAAATAACACTTTGTTTGGTGCTTTAAATGAACTTTTTATTTTTTCTGGCATGTTTACAGTGTTTAAATCCCTAAGAGTTGCATTGGACATATCCTCTCCCCTCGCCATTCATGGATCTTAGGTGTAAGAGTTCCTTAGACCAAGATACTCGATATTGGGTATGCCAAAGGATGACCTCAGAGCGGTAACGAGCCAAAAGCTAGGTCAATGTTCTAGCCACTATATAAAATTTGATTACGATGAAAGTCATGTCGGTGGTATTGTTGAGTGATAGCTCTCCTCCAGTACCCTTATGGTGCGTCAAACCTCAGTTCTTGGGGCTGGGAGACCTTCTGAGGAAGTTTATCTCTCACTTGCTGAACAGAATGCCCTTACTAAAAACCATGTTTTAGTGGCCAAAATCCTTTCTATGCACTGGCTCAAGGGGTCACCCATGCCCATGAAGACATCCTACATTCTCGCGGTCCTTAGTAGAGACAATAGTCCCTTGGGAAGTCATGCCCCTTGAGATGCGAATCTTGGTAGCCCTAAGAAGTGAGTGCGCTCTAAGGGGGAACCTGTGGTGCCAAAGTCCTAAGTTGTCTGCTCTAGATAAGCGTGGTTGAACTTTGATTCAAGTAGGAATTCAGTGGATATAGTCCTAAAGCCTAGGTTGTGGTGTGATTGTTCACTTTTAACAATAACTATTCTTTTCTTAATGTGTCTTGTGTGTGTGTAAAACATAATCAAGATAAAAGCCAACATTCAAATTTACACCTTGGAAACTTGCAAAACCTTGTCAAAACATCAAACATTGTCAAAACCTTGTAAATATTTCACCTAAAATCAAAAAACCTTACATATACCTCTATCATTAGCATAATCATATTCCTAAATGTCATTTTTGACTTACCCTAGTGGTATATCCCCCTCATATTGCATTGTTCAAACCCTAGCATCATTTTCACTATCAAACCCTATCAAATTGTCCATCAACCAACTTGTCTTCTTAATCACCTATCCTCATTTTGCATAGCCTAAACATCATTATCAACCCTAGGAAACCATCCCTTGCATAGTCCACTTTGTGTACACCTACCTTTAGCATCCTCACCAAGTCCAAAACATAACCCTAACTTTCATTTTGCATATCACAATCTTCATCTTGCACACCTTCAAAATGACACCTTGCATTTGCACTTGCATAACATCCCTAGGACATTTTCACTTTGCATATCAAAACCCTAGGTCATTTAGCATTTTCTTATATTGCATAACATCCCTAAAAACTTAAAAATCTCAAAAACACTCATATGTTGCATACCCATATCTTAATTATCAAGTTTTGACCTCTTTTACCAATTGTAGCCCTATTTTACCAACTGCACACTTCATGGGCGTAGTTGGTAGTTTCAGGGTGCACTTGGTAATTAGATGTTTCATTCTAGGTTCTAGAACCCTAATCTGCACTTCCACACCTTGTATTACATCCCAAGACCTTAGGAAACACTCTAAATCACTCAAAACACTCAAAATTTGCATTTTAGGCACCTTGCAACCCTATTTTACCAACTGCAATCCTTTTTTATCAACTGCACACTTCAAGTGCATAGTTGGTAGTCTAGGTGCATACTTGGGAGGTATAAAATTCATTTAGGTTTCCCTCCATTGCATCTGCATGCTGAGGTATCATGCTAGCACTCACTAGGACACAACCTTTGGAGTTGTCAAATGCAATAATGGCACCTATAAGGTCTCATCAAGAATCAACCATCGAAATCCTCCAAGGTACATTTGAACACATCAATGTTAATCCCTTGTTTGACGAGATACCACCAATTCCTAAATATCCCAAAAGGACATTAAGACTTGATTTTAAGATTCACATCATTTGGAGCTACATCATTTGGAGAAGAAAGAAGGACATGAGAGCTACAAATGAAAGAGGGGATTTCTAACATTATGTTTGCTTCTTTTGATAGCTGATGCCATTGTCTTTTATGCAGCAATTTATTCTTGAAAAAATAGACTGATATTTTTTCATAAAATGAAAAGCAATTTATTTTTTAGGAGAAACATTCTAGTATTCATACCATGTTATTTGTTTGTGATTCAATGATGGCTTAAGAAGGATTTGGTGCTTTGCCACTTGTAAAGAATGCAACTCACATATTTTAGTCATATAATGAAGAATATTCATGTTTTGTTGCAGATGACTACATTCTATTGATTTCTGTCAAACAATTTAAAAGTACCAACAACAACAGACAAATCTGTACAGTGATTTTTTTATCTGGTTATTGCGCGAAATTTATCTTGAGGCAAGGGATAAATTATTATTATTATTAATTTTATAATGGGAAACAAGAAAGGAAGGTAAAACAAATATGCAAGGAAAATATTTGATGAAGCAGAACAAAGAAATATTCAGAAGACTGTGACACATTATCATCGAATTAAACAAGGTGAAGGAAATGTTGAAGAAGGCTCAATAGAAGTAGAAGTAGTGCATATGGGAGAGAGGCCAAGAACACTCCCTATGGAATCTCAAACAATGAATTTTGAAGAAGGTTCAAGATCAGTCCCTATAGAGGTTCAAATAACAGAAGTCAGAGAAGGGTCAGAATCTTTCCCTGCTGAATCTCAAACAATGGATGTTGGAGAAGGCTTAAGATCGGTCCTTGTAGAAATTCCGGTAACAAAAATCAAAGAAGGGTCAAGATCAGGTGTAGGAACTTGTATGGATGAACTCTTAAATATTGTCCAATCTATAAAGAATGGTATTTCTCATAAGAATTTAGATCATTTACTTAAAATGGATGTAGATAAATTGAGAAAACTTGCAGCTAGTGTTCAACCATTAAGTTTGTCTAAGAAAAGGTCAATGAAGAAGAAGATAAAATAAATTATGACTCAATTTGACAACAATGAAACACTTGAACAAGCTCAGTTGCTTTCACTTTTTCTTACACAAAAAAAGTTGCAAGAAGCATTGAAATTGTTAGGTGTAAACACAACATCAAAGAAGAGAAGATTTTCTAGAATGCAAACTGATTTGATTGAAAATGTTAAACAAGGTTTGAGAAACATAGGAAAACACTCTCGAACTAAAGATATGTCTATGGCAAGAAAAGTGATGTTGATGTCTGTTGTAAGTAAAAATATGTCTCAAAATAGACAAATATCTTCAATTTCATCTGAAATGGGTTTTAGTAGGAAAACAATGAGACAATATGTTAAGAGAAGATTAATTGTGGATGACAGTACTATGGAGGGCAATTGGGAAATCATGTGTAGAGCACCTCGTTATGATAGAATTGAAGAGTTATTAAAAAAAAAATTCATATCATTTTGGATTGATAACACTCATCCTTCATCAAATAGTAGAGATGTTATCAGGCATAAGATTGCACCTAGTCAATATGAACATCATACAAAACATTGGTTGGACACAACATAGCATGAGTTATATGTGTCGTTTTGTAATGAACATCCTAATGTAAAAGTTGGGCAAACATTGTTTGAAAAATTGAAGCCATACTTTGTGAGGTCAAACAAAGTGTTTGAAACTTGTTGTTGTCGTCATCATATTGAGTTTGATCTCCACTATCAAGTATTTTGAAAGTTTATAGAAGACACATATGGTTTTCATGTTGCTCCTCCTAGTAGTAGAAGTGAGTTTATATCATCCATTTTGTGTGACAACATAGATGATCCAACTGGTAAAATAAATTGCATCAAAAGATTATGTGAAACATGTGGTGAATTAGCTCTATTTCCTTTGAAAACTGAAAATATTGATGTAACAAAAATATTGAATTGCAAAAGTTACAAGTATGTCAAGAATGAAACAAAGTTGGGGAAAGAAACAAAAAGGTTGGAATATGTTGAAGAGGAGTTGCATGTTCTAACATTTATGGACAGATTTAAGAAATTGATTCAACCTTATATTTGTCATGCATTTTTTGCAAAGTGGCAAGCACAACAGTTTCAAACTCTAAGAGATAATTTTCCACTTGGAACAATTATATCAGTTGTTGATTTTGCAGAGAACTATTCATTTGTTTATCAGAAAGCAATTGAATCAAATTATTACTTTAATAAGAAGGTCACTATTATGGTACATGTTTTTTATAGACATGCATAGTTAAATTTGGATGGTGTTCAGAGTACAATTCAAGCACGAGTAATTATAAAGGAATATCATTTTTATATAAGTGAGGATAAAGAACATGACATTCACTATGTAGAACATTGCTTCAATACATTCTTTTCTTATTTGAAAGAAAGAAACATAAATGTTGATAAACATTATGTTTGGTCTGATGGATGTGCCACACAGTTTAAATCATCTAGACCATTTTATACATTGTGTAGATATCATCGCAATGAGAATATAAAACACATATGGAATTTATTTGAGAGTGGCCATGGAAAAGGTGAACATGATGGTGCTAGAGCTTGCATCAAATGTGCTTTGCGAAAGTACCAAACGAATTATTAGGGAGTTTGTGTACATGATGCACATGATGTTGTTGAATGGTGTAAGACTCATTTTGCATTAGATGATGTTGGGACATCATCAACAATGAGCCGATAGGCACCATATAGAGTCTTCTAGGAGATAACAGGTATGGATGTGTATGTCTGTTTAACTTTTATGCAATTAAATTATTAAATTTTATTGTTAAGTTTTATTTTTGAATTCATTGAAGTTTAAATTTAATTTTTCTATATTTTCAATTTAACGAACTTTCAAGTGTTAATAGAAAAAACATGCATGGTTATGAGACGATAGAAGAGACATGTTCCTTACATTCAGTCATGAGTACAGATAATTGCAATTGGACATTGAAGACAAGAGAATACTCATGTTTTTGTGATAGTTGCATTGATGAAAACTATGAAGAATGCATCAATCAGATACATGGATATAAAGGTGCATGAATTTCAGTACCACTTGATGTTACCAATACATTTGATAAAGAAGATGAAAATTTTGATGATATTCCATTGATTTCTAATGATTATAATCATATCTCTAGATTGGTAAAAGTGGGTGACTATCATAAAGATTAATCTCAACTTTTTATTTAATTATCAATTTCAACTGTCTTATATATATTGTACACATGCATTCATGTATACTTGTTATGCAGAAGATGTCTTTGCAGTGATTGCTGAGCCTGGAAATCATGAAGGTGTCAGTTATTATTTATTGTGATGTATTACAGAGAGGAAAAAGTTATATGACCCTGAAGAAAGTGATAGAATGTTGTTCCCCATAGGTAAATTATACATATACATGTACATGCACATATATATTTAAAAATATATATATATCTAGGTAACTTCATATTTGTCAAATTTTAAAACACTTAAATTTGTGGTACAAGTTCTATTGTGATAGAAGGAACATATTTGAAGCAAGAAAAAATAGTCCAACATGGAATACACTTTGTTGATTATCAACCTGACAACAAGGTTTTACAATATAGCCACCTGGTCGTTGCTACAGGGCTTTGTCTGCATCTAGTCGGACTTAAGCGTGTATGTCACAAGTGGAGACTAGATAGTGAAGATCATAAAAAAATATTGCATGTTATAAGTGTACATCATGGTTGATTAGACCTTTGAGATTTATTTTATAATAATCTAAATATCAACTTTGGTGAAATTGTGTTTTTAATCTGAATATCCGAGTCTCAATTATCATTAGTTTATTTAAAAGCTATAATATTAATTGTACTATGGATGAATTTAATAATTTAACAAATTGAATTTCATTAGTGATAAATTATATTTTTTTCTACTTAATTAGATTTAGGGTTAGGTTCAATTGTACTCATTGTTAAGAATGAAATTCAATTAGTTTTATAGTTATTGTTTAACAAGATTAGCATATAAAAAGTAAGAACTTGTTTTTAAAAAGAATTATGTGAGACTCCTTGGAATCCGATACCCGAAATAGCATCACTACAGAATTTCCCAGCTAAGAAAAGGGTTTGCCTTAATAATCTACGATTCTCCATACTCCACCTTAAAAAGTTCCAAGGAAATTCAAGTAGTTGCAAATAATAAATATGGTGATTTTGTATCATTGTAAAATAGAATGCATACTTTCTAAGCCCACGGAGGTCCTCCAAAAGTTATAATTAAAAACCATCCATTAAAGAAGATCATAAACATTATTATTATGATAAGCTTCCACGAAAAACTACTTTAGAGACAGTTCAAAGAAATTCGTTGGACGACAGAAAATTGAACTCTCGTTAAAAAAAGAAGTATTTTCTGATTGTAGACCTTTATAAAACTAGTTTGTAAACAAAAGAAATTACTATTCTTAGTTAGGGTATTTAATCCTTTGATTTGACAATTTAAAATCAGTAGAGAATATTCTATTTTGGTTAAAATCCTTTTCCATTTTTCAGGTAGTCTATTAACGTTGAGCTATTTACAAAAAAAATGAGCCTACACATTGATCGGGAAAAATTATTAGCTGAGGCTTTTGAGTGCATTATTTCCCTCAGTTCCATCACAATGCAAGGAAACTCATAAAAAATAGATACAACAAAACTTAAATGTATCCCAAGTCAATGAAGAGAAACTTTTGCTCCACCAATACCAAAAAATAGAGAAAGTACTCTGATGCCATTAGTATATAATGCTTTCAAGACTGATAAATAATATGTAATTGTATCTGTTTGGAATGAAGTACCTAAACAACGCAAGCGATCAATCGAACAAGAAGTTCCATGAGTGTGATCTCTATCAAATCCTAATATAAGCTCTATCTCATGAAGCTCTAGAGGGACGAGGTCACCTGGCCCCACCCATACAAAATTCCACTGTTCACACTTTTGAATTATATATTTCTGTGCACTATCTTGCAGTTGCCCTCGTGAATTTTGAATCATAACTCTCAATTGATCAATAAGGAAAGTGCCACATCGTCTTGAGTCTATGAAATTCAATTTTGTCCCCTAATCCCATGAAAGCCAATACTTTTTTATTTGCGGAAGTGCTTCCTGAATAGTCATGGGGGGGAGAGGTTTTGCTTGAAATCGCTCTTCTATTGGAAGGTTATGTACATACCCTTTTGCTCTTCTGAAAGCTGAAAAGAACATTGAGTCCACCAAATCTAGTTCAACACTATTAAATTGTTTGGATATTGTCTTCCAAATATCCTTCGATGCAAAAGCATCGTTCTCATAGTAGAAAAAAGGTGGCCCTTGCATGAATGCATTAATTTCTTTTGAACATTAGCCAATAGGTTTCCCAGGAACTCCAAAACCAATTAGTTCCTTGGGACACAAATTAGGGATTGCATCACATGTAACACCCTGCCAAGGGATCCAAAGAATTAACCTAAAATTTTCACTAAGTTTGGTAGCATTTTTTTTAAATTATTATTACATAAAAGTAACTCCATTTAAACTTATAAATAGTAATGGAAGCAATAGCAATAACCATCTAAAAGTAAACATAAACATAATAGGTTACACTCTTTAAGGATCCCTTAACATAGAATTACATCTAAATCAATAAATATTAATGAATCCATCTAATACAACATCCACATGAAATAATAATGATAAGTCCAATGTTTATACATTACATTTTTGAATGCTCAATTATCCACTATACATGTCACAGGGTATGAAAGGCATAAAAGAATATACATATGTGAAATAAAGTACATCATCCTATTCTAATCCATGATGCAAAAAAGTAAAGGTAATCACATGTCATACATGATACATCATCATAGAAGATATAGACATCCATAATAAAAGATCAAACATAATAAACTAAGTGCATGATTCCTCCCAACCGTAAATAGCATCATTAGACCATCGTGGGTCCTAGCCATCCCTCCATACGTAACATTCCAAATCACCGAAGAGATCATCAGTATTAACATAGTAGGAATTTCATACATATACATACTGCATCATATACAGAAAGTAATCTAACATGCAAATATAAGCATAAGATAACATCATCTAACATATGCTAATCATTAATGAAAGGATACATATCCACCATCATAAAGAACGCATCAACCATAGTGTCTCAAACGAATCTCAAATGATAAGAGTGGAAAAACACTACCACCCAACCGCGTGGAACCTAAGTGGTCCACTCCCACCATGCTGAGGAGATAATCTCAAGTTCCAAATAGGCTATCAAAATCACATAGCAAGAATATTTTGTAAATACAAGAATCCTAAAAGTATACTAACTCAAAGGTTCCAATCACAAAACTGACATCTAATCCCATGGCCAGAGGCACACAATGACATGTAGGAAACCTACTATGCAAGCAGGAAAGTGTCATCGCACAAATCATGTAGAAGTTACCGTGGTAGTTAGCTTAGGACTCCAGGGTCCCTACTGATCCTTATGCAGCCACTAGTATCCTCTCATACTGACAAGGCATAGTATGGAATGCAAGGTCACAACCAAGCGTTCTCTCTACTCCCTTCCTAGTTTGTACTAGCACTCAAGGCATGGGTGAGAACAAACAATTATATTTTTACGTTCATTAAGTCAATATTAGTTGAGAATGTTTTCCTTTATTAAAACAACTTACAATGAGTTACCCTGGTAGCCACTTAGGGCCTCAGCCCCCATTGCAAGCCACTTCCCGACACTCCAAGCAGATAACCTACCCTAAGCTCATGGAATCATAAATCTCATAATCACCCCAGTCCTATACAAGCAACTAGAAAGAAATACCAAAAAATAATCCACAATAAGAGGAACATCAAATATCCATAATAAAAGTATCAAATCTCCATGAGAAACTGAAAAGCATCCATAGATAATCATGACTACAACAGTTCTCTATTGGCAACTAAAGGTATCACTGATAATCAAAAGTATCCATTGGTTCTCAATAACCAAAATATATCTCAAAATCATACTGATCGAAGACTCCAAAATGGTCGAGTCAAAACATGTCACAACATGAAATCATAAATCAACATTTCAGTCCCATCATGGAGATTGGAAAGTAATCCAAGTATAACTGATCGATGACTCAAAAATGATTAGGTCAAGTGTCTCATACATAAGAATCTCAGCTTCAATCAAGAAGACTGGAACACAATAACAATCAGTACAAACATTTCATAGAGCATTCCATCACATTTAACCATGGTTGGGTTTATAAAGATTGGAATTAAGACATCATCATGACATCACAATCATAACCCCTAAGCCTCTGGTAGACGTCCTATACTAGTCAACACTAGTCAACCCAAAATCCAAAACAAATAGCTTAGAGAATACACAATGCAAGCACATGTTTTGGTTTGCTAAAATTACATAACTGAATTGAGTATGGATGTTTCAGTTTCTGTTTCCAATTCTAGATGTTGAATGGAGGAATATTTTGTACGTTTTCCCTAACCCATGTGTATGTTTGGTAAATAAAGGTTTCCCCTTATAACTCTAAAAATCGATCTTCCAATTATTAAAATGATATTTTGTTTATATAAATGTTATTTGAAAACATCCCCCATTAAATTTAAATAATAAATTTTGACATGAGAATTTACCAATTAATTTCATAAACATCTTTTCTTCATAATCCAAATCAATTAATTAAATCTATATAGTTAAACTGTAATATTACAAAATAATTTATTATTATAAAGGATGATCCTTTAATTCAAATCATTTATCAAATATGATAATTATTAATTACTAATAACATATATACGTACTTACATATATATATATACATACATACATACATACATAAATATATATATATATATATATAATTATTAATATTAATGATAAATATTTTACAATGTTTTAAGAAATTCAAAATGGAGAAATTCGATTTCATCCCCATCAAATCGCATCACACATAACACATCTATATATATGAAGTACCGTCATCGGCACATGGTACCCTATAGTCGCAGGGCCTACGGCGACAACGAGTACTTTGTACCTTCTATCATCGCAATGCTTGTGACAGTAGGTACCTGCGAGGACAAGGAGTACGGGGGTGCAAGTTCTGTCCCCCCCCCCCCCCCCCCCCCCAAAACTATGCAATATGATATTTTTTTCACTATAACATTTTTTTTTTAAATGTTTGTTATCCACTGCGATTCAAATTTTCAAATGTATACTTTCCGCAGCGACTTTAATATATGGTTTATTATATATATATATATATATGTATATATATATATATATGTATATATATATATATGTATATATATATATATATATATATATATATATATATATATATATATATATATATATACGTATGTATATATATGTATATTTATATTTAAATGTATGTAAATATAAATATACATATATATACATACGTATATATATATATATATATATATATATATATATATATATATATATATATATATATATATATATATATATATATATATATATATATATATATGCAGATCTGAATAAACATGTCTTTATCTACACAATTTTAAAATAATGGCTTTCAATTTAAAGAATTTCCATAAAATATTTGTTCTCCAAATTTACCCAATAATTCCTCTAATGGATTTGGCTATAAATTTAAACCCTAACCCCATAATCTCCTCAGATCTATGCATATAGGTTTCAAAAATAGATTTTAACTACCCATATCAAGAATGCATACAACCAAAATTGGAAAAACCCTTAGAAAGCATTTGGAAGACAAGAAGAAGACAAGAAGTGCAAGATGTGAATATAACATAAGCAAAATCACAAGTGTCTACCCGAATTCTGATGCTAATTCGCTTCTCCTCAGAAAACCACAGAGCAAGCTCCTCCCTTCTCCAACATTTTTGAGTCCTCCCTCCAAAATGCTCTCTCTAAGCCTCTAGGAGTGCCTGAATATAAAGGATTCTTAGGAAGCACCTAGAATGTCTATAGAAACAACTAGAAGGTTTTGACAACTAAGCACGAGCTTTTCCAACCTTCTAGATGAGTCATAAGGTTGTAGACACCATGTGCTTAATTTGTGCGCTAACCCCCGTGTTGTTTACATATGAGAAATAAAAAGGTGCACTAACTCCTAGGCAAGCTTATAACTTTTATTTTAATTTTTATAACTTTTATTTTAATTTTATATTACTTTTATTATTATTATTTATTTATTGCATTATTATTTTTTTATTATTATTAATTACTTTAATTAATTCTTTTCTCAATTAATTTCTTATTTAATTAATTATAATAAAAATATCAAAGATCATGATATTATATTAATTTTTTCCCAATAATTAATTTATTAATTAAATCTATTTATTAAGACTTAATTAATAGAAAATCCACCATAGACCTCCAAGATAAAATATGAAAACCCATCATAGAACAATCCATACAAAATCAGTCTAAATGATTAAAAATCATGAATTATGTCATCCGACACATTCGGTGGGAAAAATATCTAGATACTTGTCATATCTCTCAAGGACAATGGTTTTAAGGGTTTGAGATTTGGACTTGAAAATTTATCTCCCTTCTCTTATCATTGAGATAATGTAATGGGGTACACTCATTCTGGCAATTCAGGGAAGTTGATACCTAGTACCTGTAACCTGCATAAAAACCATGCATGTACATACAGTATATATAATGCTAAGCTAAACAGACAATGGCAGGAAGTGGTGCATCGTGTAGATCCTGACTAGTAGGTGACTACGACTCCCTTCCTTAACCACATCAAAAATGCCATACATAAGAACAAACATGCACACCTTACACATGCAAGTATGGGGTAAGTATCCATAATAAAAAACATGTGAAAATAACCATCTAACTAATCATCATCAATAACTGAAAGTAATGTAATGATCATCATGCATACATGAAATATAGAGTCTAAATAATCTCATCATACATCAACTGAATCCATAACATAATGTCTGATAGTCTTGAAACAATACTACAAATCCATCAACATAAAACTAGCGTAACATAGTTTGACAATAATAGCAACAATGTGTCCAGAAAGATGTGAATGAGGGTAGGCACTACATCACATACTTCAAACATTGCTTGCTTGTCTTGCATACCCTCTATGTATTTTTCATACTTCAACACTTTCATTATCTATGTTACAATTTCGAACTTACACAATTTCATTATCTATGTTACAATTCTTAAATATCAACTTCTTTTCAAACTATTGAATTTCATCTTGAATTAAATGTGTTTTTAATTGTACGAACATAAGTTCTTAATTATCAAATTTAGTTTATTAAAAAACTATATAATTTAATAATTTAAATTAATTGTACCATGGATGAATTTAATAATTTAAATTCATTTATCAATTTTTTTTCAAACTAGATTGAATTTCATAAGTAAAAATTAAACATGTGTTTTTAAAATTGTAAGATTATAATTTCATAGTTATCATTTAGGTTAGTTTATTAAAAAACTATAAATTTTAATGTTACTTTATTACATCTACGATCATGTACTCTTAAAGTTTAAATTAATATATTTTTTTAATATTATATTTTGTAAAAGTTCTCTAAAATAATGTATTGGCTTACCTAATTAACATATTTTTATCCACATAAAACTAATATTTATCTTTAGCGGGTTAGTAATTGATAATTTAAGAAATATGTATCTTTCTAACTTCCTACTAATTAATAATTAATATACATGTACACATGTCTCAAGATCATGTTCTATAGCTATAACACAAAAAAATACACATATGTACACATATATACGTCTCAAGAATAAACATCTATAGATCTAATATATCTCTATGTATCTGAAATGCAAACTATAAATCTCGAATAAATACATGTATGTAGCAAAATATAAAAAGTCATATATATGTACATGTGATGGTATCTAACTACTGAAATACTCAATAATCAAATAAATAGTGAAAGTACATGCATGTCATCAAGGAACTAAAATACACATGTGTACATGTAAACTAGACCTCCAATATATAAATGCATCAAAACATATATAAATCTGATCTACTACTAGAGGGACCCCTCAAGATGCATATGAACAGAATGACCCTCTGATCGTGTCTCCTATACATCCTCTCATTGAGGCACATCAACCAAGCCCTGCAAATATATATACACATATACATACATGTGTTAGAGTTCTATCTTTAAAACATATATATACATATGTGCATCATGTACATGTATATTCAAATTAAATATGAACTTGCATATATATAGATATATATCTAGTTTTCATAATATTTAAATAACTTTAAACAAATTTAAAACTCAAGTACCTGAGAACTACTAGGTGCCTCAATGGAATCATCTCTCTCATGTACATGATGTCCTGAACCAACAATATGTGTAACCATGTGCTTAGCGACCTGTGCCTACATGATTTATTACGAGTTAAAGATTAAATTAAATATCTACATATATATTTGAACTAAATTTTTCAATAAATGAACATATTTTTTAATTTCATATATATTTAAAATTAAAAATAAATTATATATGTACCTGGGTCTCTAGAGGTGGAGGATGATCATCAGACTCCATCGTATCATCTACTGATGCATCTGAGCCTAAAACTCCATGTCCAACTGCTAGTAAATTTGAGTGAAGTGGACTATGTAATTGGCTGGGTACATTTGGTGTAGAATCAGTGCTGCTAGGTTCAAACAACAGGTCCATGTATGATGAAATACCCAGGCTCAAACTAGTATCAATCTCAGACAGGCCTCGCAACTACTCACCAAAATCATCAAGATCCTCAGTTGTGATATGGACATCTCCAACTCGTATGCTCGAGTCATCTGTAGAGTGTTGTGAGTCTGGTGCCAAATGCTATGAGCTACGCACAGGTGTATCATCTATCACTGGTATGGTCGCCTGTGTCTATGGAACTATGTCGGGGCTCTAATGCTGTCTAACAACATCCATCACCGAGTGTACTGGAATCCTCTATGTATCAAAAATATAGCTAATAAAGTGCAACATATCCTCCAAAAAATATAGTGCCATATCCATATGTGTCTGCTATCTTGAAAGACCACGAATATTGCCTGGTAGTGGTAGCCCAGCAGCTCTATATGTCTCATCAGAGGAGGCAGTTGAAGTGCTACTAGATGCCTATGAAGATGGTCGACCAAGTGGACGAGGACATCGACTATGAAGATAACGACCAATCGAATTTGATGTGATACTAGCCACTACAGATGCAATGTGCCCAATAGTGTCAATTGCTTCCCTCTGGGAAGCAATGATGACTCTATCTGCAATAGGCACATGTGCAAGAGTCACAAGAGGCATCCTCGATCCAACAAGTTGTCTAAGATCTGCAAGTGGCAAATGATCTACACTACGATACTAGTCATGATCTGTGATCCGACCATGCCCCTATCTACAATAATCAAGAATATCCAAGTAGTTGATGTTGAGCCCTATATGCAACTCAGTGTACAACTGATGTGCAAAATAAAGGGGTATCTGATCGTTATTGGGATAATGACCATATGCAGCTAAAAATCGTGGATAGATCATGCTAGCAATAATAGGGTCTTTGCATCATGTGACTCTGTAGCCTCTCACCCTACCTTGTGTTCCCTCATAAACTAGAAAGAGCTCTCTTTGGATGACGTCTTTGGGGGCTACCCTCTTGACGTCATCAAATGATGCATTTCCTGAAACCTCAGCCCTAAGCTCCCTAGATATGGAAGCTAATATGGCAGGAGTAAATGAATGTGAGCTCTAAACCTAGCTGTCAAATCCTGTAAACTCTTACATATTGTAGAACATATGTCTCTATAAAGACCATCATCAGAGGTCGATATAGAGTGTTGCAGTCTAGTAACCTCCTGCTCTAAAAATGCAAATAAAGCATCGATATCGATGCATGGAGGTGGTGCAACAGGACCTCTAGTAGGAGCTATAGGTGCAACCTGAGCTAGAATAGGAGCTGCACCAGGAGCCACGACAGGACCTACACCACCAAGAGTCTGAACATGAGCTGCACAACAAGCCCTACATTGAGGTACATGATGAGCCCCACCACAAGCTGCACAAGGAGCCAGATCAAGAACTGCATTAGGTGCTACAATAGGAACCGCATCAATCTATGCCACAATAGGAGCTGCAACAGGAACTACATCAGGTGTCACACCAGGAGTTGCATCAAGATGATTGTGTGAAGCCACATTTGTAGAAATGTATGAAGAGCTAAACTGCCTACTATACATACAATTTTTTATTTTTAACATTAAAAATTATACGCATGTAATTGAACATACATCACACATCATGGACCTAGACAATCTGTAACACATCCAAACTTAGATTAATTTGCATATAAGTATAAGATAACTTTAAAGTTGAGAGTTTGGTTATGGTTAGAGTTAATTTATTGTTCTAAGATTTTATTATACTTTGGGGGTTATTATTAGAGAATTCAATTAAAGGGTAATAAATTATTTATATTACTCTTAAATGATAATGTTTTGAGGTTTAGGTTTCAAGTTGGGTTACATATATATCATTTAAAACAAGGGTGAATACTTCATGTATGTACATGTGTTTGAATGTATGTGCATGTATCTCAAATGTAATTTTTAACAATTTAGGATTAGGGTCAACTTGTTTTAATTTTATGTAAGTTAGGCCTCAATTAGGTTTTGAAATAGGGTTTTAGTGCAATTAGGCTCAATTTTAGGGTAAGATTTAAGACCTTATGACATTGTTAGGGTTTACACGAACTTACATAATTTCTAGCATTAAATTTAGGGGTTAATATTAAGGTCCATGGTTAAGAATTTAGGATAAGGGAACTTAGCATATGAAGTTTATGATTTGGTTCAAGATTATGATTTAGGGTATTTATTATCATTTATAATCTTGGGTTTAGAAATTAAATTTTAAGATCAAGGTTAGGGTTAGGGTTTGGATGTACACATGTATGTTATATTCATACCTAGATATGCAAATTAATCTACATTCTTATATATGTATAATTTAGGATCTCCCCTTAAGACATGTCATTGAATTATATAGTTAATTATATACTTCTAATTATTAAGACATTAAAAATAATAACATATGTACATTTAAACATGAATATTGAAAACATATGTATGCATGTCTATATCTAACACATGAACATATTTACATGTACATTTATGAAATAAAATATACATTTTAATCTACATTCTTATGTATAATTTAGGATCTCCCCTTAAGACATGTGTTATTAAATATAGTTAATTACACTTAGTTATAAGATAAATTAAGATCAATAGTTAACATATACACAAATTATACATATAAAAATATGAATTTATTAAAAACATGTACATACATCTACTTTTAACCATGAAAAAATATACATGTAGATCTATGTTCAAAATAAAAAAATCATACATTCTAATCTATATTTTTACATGTACAATTTAGGATCTAGACCCTTAAGATATGTCATTTAATTAAACTTCTAAGATTAAGACATTAAAGTGAATTTGACATATATACATAAACATTAATATCAAAAACATACATGTCTACATTTAAAACATAAATTTTGTAATGTTTTTCTAATTTTTTAAAAATATTTTTTCTAATGTTTTTCTAAATTTTGTATTATTATAAATTTTCTAATGTTTTTATAAAAAATTTTCTAAAATTTATATTATTATAAATTTTCTAACGTTTTTGTAATTTTTTTTCTAAATTTGTTTTGTAAAATTTATATTAAATTATAAATTTTCTAATGTTTTTGTAATGTTTTTTCTAAATTTTATATTAAATTGTAAATTTTCTAATGTTTTTGCAATTTTATTTTTTAAAATTGTTTTCTAAATTCTCTAACGTTTTCGTAATATTTTTTTCTAAATTTATTTTCTAATATTTTTCCTAAATTTTATATTATAATTTTTTTACTATTTTTCCTAATCTTTTCTAATGTTTTCTATATAATATTTTTCTATTTTCTAAATTAATATAAATAAACAATAAAAATATTAAATTAACATTATGTTTTCAAAACTATTAAAAACGTAAATAACATTCAAATATGTTTTAAAAACATAAAAAAATGCATTGAAAACATTAAAATATGCTTTGATAATATTAAAAAAATACTTTAAAAACGTTGAAAACATTAAATTAATAATATTTTGACATACCCGATGACGAGAATCAGGATGAAAGCGACAAGATGACGCTGACAGAGGTAGCACAAATCGCACGTTCACCCGAATGCCCAAAATGAATAGTAGTCACCGTGAAAATGAATTGGAAAAAGTTGG
The DNA here is from genome assembly GCA_028749045.1 of Cupressus sempervirens. Classification (NCBI taxonomy): domain Eukaryota; kingdom Viridiplantae; phylum Streptophyta; class Pinopsida; order Cupressales; family Cupressaceae; genus Cupressus; species Cupressus sempervirens. The sequence continues at coordinate 678,178,060 of CM053787.1, read as the reverse complement.
AAAAGCATTTTTAATTGCCAGAAATCCATGCACCATATGTTCGCGTGAACATATGTTCGCACGAACATGTCAGTGGTGTTCGCGCGAACGTTCAGTGTTTTGAATTTTGAAAATTTTGCAACTTCTCTAAGTTTGTTCATCCTACTAAAGTGGAACCCATTATTGTGGGTTCACCCATTTCCACAATATATTATTCATTTTTTAAAAATACATTTTTATCTTTTATATTTCTTATGTTTAGACTAATATTTTACCAATCACACACCATATGAACTCATTCTTCTTAAATATATTTGTGTAAGAAAAAACAAAGTTTGATCATCTTGCAATTAATTTTACACTACTTAGTTGTTTTCTTTGTAAAATTAATACATTGTGTACATTCCTACCCTAGTGGCTGAGAATTAAAAAAATATCTATGGTGGTTAAGAGGGCATGTTAAAATTCTTCCATGTTCAACTTGAAAGACCAGTTATTGTGTGTGAATGGCAGGAAGGACTACAAATTTTTCTCTGTGTAGACATCTCCAATTAAAATTTAGATTTTTAAAGTAAAAGAATTATTTGACAATTGATTTGTGAAGGAGATGATTTAGAACAACATATGGCTGTATCACAACTAATGATCTACAAATACAAAAAAATACAAAACAAGTGCCACAGAGTGGCTTAGTACTTGCCTTTAAGTTTTAGTATAAACTTAATTTTAATTTAATTGATTATTATAATATATTAAATATTTAAATTAATACAAGTATTATATAGTTATGGTTTTGATAACTATAGCGATAAATATATTTTTATTAATTTGTTAAATAAATACTTATCAATTGTTAATTATAAAGTAATATTAATTTAAATCTTAATTTTAATTTTATTTATAAATATGCTTATTGATATATATATTTTCTATTTATTAAAGTATATATTATTGTCTTAACATTTTAATTAAATGACAATAATTACATTTTTAAAAATATAATATTATAAGTATAAAAATCTAAACTAAATTAGTACAACTAAAATTATTAAACAACAATAAATCGTTAATAAAAAAAAATATCTTTCAAAAAAATATTTCTAAGAATTACTATGATTTTAAATATATGAAATCTGTCCATATAATAGTGAAATCAATTCATATAGAAAAATATTTTGTAAAAATTATAAAGTTAAAAATCTTGCATGTATATTGTGCACAATACCAGTAGAAATGAAAAAAATTAATTGCTACTTAATGCATGAAATTCAAAAAGTCACACAATAGTACCTAATAAGATTTCAGTTTGTTTCAACCTACCTTTAACAAGTGTCACAAAGTGGATTAATACTTGCCTGTAGATTTTGATATAAACTTAATTTAAATTTAAAAACTTATTATAATATATCTTAAAATATTTTTAAAAATCAAATTATTATATAGTTATAAATTTGATAATTATAGTAATATATAAATTTAATTATACTTATATAAATAATTATGAGTTGTTAATTATAAAGTATAATTAATTTAAGGCAAGAGCTTACAATGTATTGGTAAATTGCAAGCCTCTCATCAGGTCTTGGGTTCAAATCTACTCGAGATTAATACATAATAATAAAAAATCTAACAATAATAATAAAAATGAATGATAAATAATCTAGGCTTCGGCCAATTACCTATCAATTTTTTTTTAAAAAAATTAATTTAATCTTGCTTTTATGTGTGTGTATATATATATATACACTCTATTGATTATATCTTACTAATATATTATAAAAATATATATAATATCAATATGTGAATTGGATTCACCCAATCAAATTATTGAAAAATATTTTGTAAATTTTATAAAGTTACATATGTGCATCTATATTGTTCATTAATTTTATTATGATAACAATTTAAAAATGATTATTTTAACGGTAGAAATCAAAAAGTTTTAATCACTATTTACACTGTTTAAGGTATGAAATCCAAAAGTTGTCACAATAGTACTTAGCCTACCGACAAGTACTAATAAGAATTCCTTTTAATTAAAGCGCATCTAAAAATACAAAAATACAAAATAAAATACATGCAATTTTGCTGCTCCAACTACGGTGACAAGATCCTGTAGACTGCTGTGAAAATGTATTTAAAATTTCCAGAAACATAAAGCTAAATGATTAGATTTCTCCCATCCCACTTAAAATCTAAAGACATTTTCTACATACAAATGATTGTATCCACAATCTCAAAAGAAATCTAGAATCCAGATGTTGATGGCAGGAAAGTTTACTCCTCTTTTTATGCAGAATTCAACCATCAAGAACAAGAAACTGTGTTCAAATTTCAATTTTCAGTTTTCTTTTCTGTGTTCACCTTTCCTGATTGGTATCCCCATATTGTAATGTTTAAATTATATGTAAGTGTTTGATGTTTGAATTCTATTGATTTATGGGGTTTACAATAAAATCCACTCAATCCTGGGGCAACTATCAATTTGTATCTACCAGCATTTTGTTGTGTTAAGTAAAATCTTCTGATGAATGAAGTTAGAATATCAATATCTGTTTGTGAGGTTGTGATGTGATTGAGTACATTAGAAAGATCTTATTTCCTTTCATTTCCAGCTATGAGAGAATTTTTAACATTTATATCAGATGTTTCTGAGCCAAGGTCCAATTGGCTAGTAAAATTTCTTTAGTTAATTGACTATTTTTAGTGTGGGCTGTTGCCTTCTGGGATTAAGTGCGAGCCTTAGTAGTTAACTCAATCTAGGGATCTTCTTGTGCTAATAAACACAAATTTCTACATTATGTACAAATTTCTACTCTTGATGTGTCACACAATCCTTGGAAGCATGTTTTGCAACTTCACAAGCAACTCCATTTTAGTTTCTTGCCAAAACATTATCCATTGCCTCCATGTGCAAATCAGCCCCAAGGGAGGCATTCCCTGCTCAAAAAAAAAATTCTTGCCAGTTGCTGGAACTATTGCACCTATATTATGCCTCTTCATTACAGGAGTTCTATGGAGGCATAAAAATTCAAAGCAGCTAGTCTGTCCCTCAAGCTCTATTTTCCGAAAGGCTCAGCTATCCAACAACTGGACAACTTTGATGAGTCAAATTTCCTTGGAGTGGACAACTTTGGATCTGTCTATTAAGGAATTCTAAGGGATGGTAAGGTGGTTGATATCAAAGCTCTTAATTTGTGAAGTGAGGAAGCTGATTAGAGTTTTAAGAGAGTGCAAGTTGTTAGAGAGGATTCGGCACCGAAACCTCATCAAAGTCGTAAGTGCATTTTTCTACCCTGACTTGAAAGGTTTGGTTCTTCAATTTGCAGAGGTCATTGAAAGGCATCTGTATACATCAAATTTCCCAGAGCCAGGGCTTTTGACCAGGACTTTTGGGGAAAATAGGCTTAGCAATTTTTTCCTCTGGCAGACTTCATTTGCTTTCCTACTCTAGCCTGAGTTTCCTTAGATCAATGGAGAGTTTTGAAATAGATTTTTATATGGGAGGAAGGTATACCTGTAAGAAACAAGAGCCGATAAAATTTCTACAACAATTGCATAGGAATTTGGATTGTTTATTAGTTTACGGAACACCGTATTGATGATTAAGTTGATTATGACCACCGCATCTGGTGATTTCGTTTTTCTATCTGTCAGCTTCACCTAGAATCCTTGGTGTAAGAGCTATGGTAGAACTTGAAGTGAACTTTGAGAGCCTTGGGCCTTCTCTATCTTCTTCTCTAGCAATGGCCAGCATTTAATCTTTGTCCCCAAAATTGAAATTTGGTCCCTGTTAGTATCCTTCAGTAAACTTTCCTAATCCTGGTCTCGGGCTTGCAAAATCATGATGATATTTCAGATATATGTATGTGGGGGTGAATTTTTTTTTATGTTGTTCATTGGAGGAAATATCTTCATTGATTAAATACTTTCCCACATGAATTCTTCAATCGTTCCAATTATTAACAACGATTTTAGCATTACCACATGGAAAGAAAGGATTGTTGAAATATGTAGTTTTGAAGAAGAAACTTTTGATAGTTGTCAAAATCTACCACTACCTAATGCTCATGTTAATAGTTAGACTATAACCAAGAACATAACCACACATTCAGGGTCTTCGTACAATAAGAAGACGTTGTTCATAGTTTGAAAAATGAAGATATTATACTTTTCTAGATAGAAATTCAAATTTTACAAGAAGGCTTCATATTCAAAGAAATATTCTTATTTTATCTATGAAGCCAATGGCACTAAAATCCTTCAAATACTCTCTGTCATTGTTTCAAGTGCTAATTTTTCTCATCTCTTTCATATCCGGGCATAATTTTTTAGCCCTTCTTCTTTTCCCCTCTTCCTCAGTAGTTATGGATGCTTTCAGTCAACACATCAAGACACGTGGCACTAAGAATATTGGAAGCATCAGGATGGAGCACAGAGCACACACTCCAGATGTTACTGGATAAATGTCTTGTTGAAGTTGAAGTGGGAAGTTGTTACTGGATAAATGTCTCGTTGAAGTTGAAGACTTCATTTGCTTTCCTACTTTGGCCTGAGGTAAATATTAGAAGCAAAAACATCAACTGCAAAAGGTTGTTTCTCAGCAGCAAAAATATCAACTGCTTAGTTTTGAATTGTTTCTCAGCAGCAAAAATATACTGTAATTATCGAAGTGATGCTTAAATATTTTGCTTGCATTACTTGGATTATTGGATTATGAAAACACAGTAGGTTCCAATATTGCATTTTTCTCCTCAAGTAAAGAGGATTGCATAATATGAATGTACTAGGATACTACAAGTTTCATGAAAAAATGTTGATTTTTACTGTCTTTGCTGCAACTATTATATTTGATTCTCTAAAGATAGATATGTAACTGCCCATTTTTACCTTACAAACTATGTTTCTTGCTTAAAGTCATTTTAACTTGCAGAATTGTGAATACAACAGGCAACAATCTCAAAAGAAAAGTTAGATAAATAAATAACACATACAGATTCTTATCACTTATATTTTAAATTTTAGAGTACAATTCTAAAATTAGTTATTATTATATCAAAGTAACTGTTCCATCTTTGCACAAAAGAACTGTTTCATACATACTTAAAAACTGAAATGGATACATAAATATAAATTTTTATAGTTAGAAGAATAAATATCCAAGAACAATTTTAATATAGCTGGCACTCATTGTCCAGGCATGAATGCTATGGTACCCTATAAATAATAAAGAATCGTCATTGACAAAGTTTATTAACTTTTCCGTTTGACTTATTTAATCAGCCAGGCAAGTTTTTAGACAGTTGCATCACTTGGAGCACCACTTTCTTTTTTCATTTGATCCATAATCCAAATTTTTTTTTCAAGATCATGTCTTTTACAACAATTGTCAAATAATATTTAATATTATTTGCTATGCTTATAATGCGAATATGTCGAACGACTTCAACCCCGCGAAAAATCCAAGCCAGAAACTTCTGCAAAGGAAAAAGAAGAGGTTTCCCAAGAATGCAAGCGATAATGGAAGACAGAGATATTCTTCTACATATCAACAGCAGCTCCACAAGGATCCTCCAGAAAATAGCGATGCTAGATTTGCAGTGGCAACGACAAATAGATTTGCAATATTTGATGAACTCGCAGGCAAATCTTTCAACCAGCTATGGATGGGAGGGTATCAGCCTTATCAAAATGGTATCATTGGCAAGAAAGGTATTCCAGACACTCCTCCTATATTGACAAGCTTATCAAAAATCCCATCGCTTAACCCTTTTTTCACCATCGAGCACCTAGATAATCAAATTTGGATCTTCAATCTCACCAAATATGCAAACCCTGATTTTCTCAAACCATCAAGTAAATCACCCCCAACAACACCCCAAATAGATAAGCCTTCATCTAAACTGGTATCTCCATCATCCTATATCCCTCCACTTTGCAGGAAAAACTCTCTGCCATCAAAATTTCAGACTCAACAATTGAGGATACATGGGAAGAATGCCTTAAGGGAGGAGTTTTTGCAATCTAGAATGGCCCTTCAAATGATGTCCCTCTTCTATCTGACTGGTTGGAGGAAAATTGTGAGGACCAGGTAAGTATTTTCCATTATTCGGATAGGATTTTGCTTCTAAAATATGAAGAAGAATCTGTCAAAAGAGAGTTCATTTCAGTCTCTGAATGCTTTTTTAAGGGTCACTGTGTCAAATTCATAGAATGGATGTATGACTTTCATATAGGGGAGGTAGAATGCATGATTCCCTCATGGTTCATTATGCCTTCTCTCCCTCTAGAATTATGTCAAGTAGATATCATTAATTCCATAAGATCAGCTATAGGTGAAATTAGAGGCATAGATGCATCTTTTTATTGTTGTAATAATGTTAAAGTACTCATTAATACTAGCTTTAATCATCCTACAAAATTTTAAAAGAAAATTATTACTAACAAGGCATCATATGATATTAACTTCCATATATATAAAGGGAAAGTTGTTGATATCTTAAAATTCGATGACCTTCATAAAATTAGACCCAAGATCCTTCCTCTCACTTTTGATCTTAGAAGTAAATTTCCTTGGTTGAGAATAATGAAAAACAAAAGGATCTGGGACCATAGAGGGTAGAGATCCCCTTCTATGAATAAAGATAATCATGTTCAAGAAGAACCTCTTTGTATGGAAGATACAACTAATAAAGGATTGGAAGATTGTTTAAACAGAAGGCTTAAATTAGTAATAGTAATGGATTCCAAAGACAAATCAAAAGCAAATGAGAGAGGCAAGACTCATAAAAGACAAAAAGGAAAAAAGAAAAAGGAAACAGATAAGGACAATAAGGGTGCTAGCTAGAAGGGACTCGAAAATAACATACAAAAACTATAGATCGATCAAGATAGAGCATTTGAAGGCATGGAGATGATATCTAGTTTGACACTACATTAGGCAAACAAAGGTACAGTTCAGGAGAATATTTCAAAAGTTGTTCATTCTAAAATTGAGATGGATAATAAAGAAAAGATTAATGAAGATATGGAGATCCATTCATGAATTGATCCTGAATGTGATACCAATGAGGGTCCCTTAGCACAGAGGAAGCAGAATGAGATAGCAAGTTATGCCAAGGGAGATATAATAGTTGTTCCCCCTAAAATAACTCATAAAGGAGACATGGCTCAATATTTGGAGACATTTAGTATGGGAGCTATAGAAACTTCTTATGAAAAAAGATCAGAAAGCAATGAAAATTCAATAAATGAAGAGACTTACTTGGAAGAAGTCCCTACTCCCCACCAAGTAGGATGCTCAGAGGATAATCAAGCAAGACATCTAGAGGAGATGGAAAACCTTATGTTGTTCACCTCATGCAGGGCAAGCAGTGAAAAAGAAATTCAAAAGGATCCCAATTCTACACATCTGATTCTACCTCTAGTGATAGACAATATGGTGAAGCCACTCGGAATGCTTAGTAAATTTTGGCAAACTCTTGTTGTCAACAGCAGCTCACCTTTCACTCCTGGCAACAGAATCTAGTAGGTGCACAAAGGAAAAGCACAAGTAGATGATCTACCAGTTTTTGAGCTTCAAGAGTTTCTAAACAAGGAATCCCTCTCAGATCCTTCAAATGCTAAAATAGATATGACAGAGGCTGAAAGTGCAAAGTATGATCAGCTTACTGATGAGTTGGTCCAAGTTTTTTGTCCAGACAATATTGATAAGTCATCAGTATCTTAGAAGGAGGAACTTGTTCAGATGGTTATTCAATTAGGAGGTGAGAATTACTCATGTGAAGATCTTAGAAGAGATATACTTAACATTCAAATGTAACACTTGGCATCAGCATTCACCAAACAATCAAATCTAGCTAATCAGATTATTGCAGAGAGCAACTTAGAAAATCAAGAACAATGTTTAGCAAGAAAGATTGACATAGTTCAGACAGCAGAAGTCAATACTAAAACAACTTGGTATCTACATGTCACAAGAAGGGCCTAAGTCCCCATGTTGTGGCAAGACAAAAGGTAAAAGAGGAAGGAAGTCGTTAAAGGAACTTAGAGAATCAGAGGGTCTTAGCAAGGATCAGTAGGAGATATATCATCTTTTTTTACAATGGGAAGGGGAAGTGCCTTCCCGCTCAAGTATGAAGCTCACCACTTGGAATGCTAGGGGCCTCAATGCCCCTAGCAAAAAGAGGTTATTAAAACATAACCTCAAATATTTTAATTCTGATGTTATTCTTATTTAGGAATCTAAATTAAATTTAATAGAAATAGATAATTTTAGTAGGATGTTTGGAGTATGGTGCTCTGCTTTTCAAGAATCCCTAGGGGCTTTTGGGGGTTTGGGTATCCTCTGGGACCCAAGGAAGGTCAATATTAAAATTCTTAATTGCTCAAAAAATTGGATAAGTGGTAAGGTTCAAAGCTTAAAATCAGATCTTAATTTCACTGTTTTAAATGTGTACGGTCCAGTTAACAACACTGATAAACAATTAGTCTGGTATGAAATTGGTCAATTCTTGGATAGTCTAGAAAATGAACTCTTTATATTAGGGGGTGACTTTAACACGATCTTAGATATTAATGATAAGATAGGAGGCTCTCAAGTTCTTTCACAAGCATCCAGAGACTTTAAAGAATGGTGCACTTTGCATAATTTAATTGATCTTCCTACCAATAATGGTACCTATACGTGGAACAATAGGAGAAAGGACTTTGCTTACATTGCAGAAAAACTTGATAGATTCATGATAAAAGGTGAATTGGACAATAAAAATTTAAATTTCTAGTCTTCAATTCTACCCATTGCTAGATCTAATCACTTCCCTGTCAGATTTGAATTCATTGAGCCCCTCAAACTAGCTAGAAACCTTTTCAAGTGTGAGAAGATGTGGTTTCTTGACCCAAACTTTCTCAACAATGTTAAACTTTGGTGGGATCAAGATAGCTGTGTAGGATCCAAAATGTTTTTCTTCATTAATAAATTAAAGATGCTAAAGGAATGTATCCTTAGATGGAATAGAGAGCAATTTAACAACATATTCAAAGAAAAGATGGATATAGAAAATCAACTTAAACATTTAAACTCTGAAGTTATCAGCAAAGGCATGGATAACAGAAGCTATTACCTCGAAAAGGAACTATTAGCAAAGCAAGAATCTATTCTCTCCAAAGAAGAAATTTTCTGGAGGCAGAACTTGAGAGAAAGATGGTTGGCTGAAGGAGATCACAACACAATTTTTTTTCATAACTCTATCCTATATAACAGAGCTAAGAACAAAATCGTGCACATTAAAAATCAACAAGGTAACTTTACTAAAAAACTTGGAGAAATAGCAGATACCTTTGTTAATTATTTCCAGGACATCTTGAATAATCAGCATAGTTCAAATTATATTGTGCAATCTAGTTTTTTGAAAGTTATTCCTAAAGTAGTTACTCAAGAAGATAACAAAAACTTAAACAGACCTATCACTTAAGAAGAAGTTAAGAAAGTGGTTTTCGACATGAACCCAGATAAATCTTCAGGAACAGATGGATTCCAGGCTTTCTTCTTCTAAAAGTGTTGGGATATTATAGGTTTTGACCATTGGAAAGCTATTGAAGCCTCCAGAAATGGAGGTTCTATCCTTGCCAAAATTAATTACTCCTTTCTCACTTTGATTCCAAAGAAGTCTGATCCTGAATCACCAGGTGATTATAGACCAATAGCCTTATGTAATATAGTCTATAAATTATTTTCCAAAGTTCTAGCAAATAGGCTGAAAGAGATATTACCCAAGATTATCTCTGAGGAACAAACTGGCTTCATGCTGGGTAGATCCATCCTTGATGGCATCATCACCATTCAAGAGACTATCCACTCTGCATGTCTTAATAAAGAAGCCTATATGCTCATGAAATTGGATATTCAAAAAGCATATGATATGATTGATTGGAGGTTTCTATACAAGACACTAGAAGCGTTTGGATTCCCTCACCAATGGATTAATCTAATTTACAAAATTATATTGACACCCAAAATCTTAGTTCTCATCAATAGTACACTAGAAGGAATTTTTGAGATTTCGAGAGGCATTCGACAGGGGGACCCTCTTTCCCCTTCTCTTTTCATCGTCATGGTAGAAGCATTTGGGAGAGTCGTGATGGATGCATGCAACAATCAAATAATATCGGGCATTACTGTTACCAAAAACTTGCCTAATATAACTCATCAACAGTTTGCTGATGACACTATTCTTCTAGGGAAGAGTAAAATCTCTTAATCTTGCTCCCTAAAAAGCATTATTAATACATATATCGAAGCCTCAAGATAGAAGGTTAACGCTCTCAAGTCTGAACTTTTTTCATTAACACCATGTTAGACATGGAACAACAAATCTGTAGGATTAGGTTTCAAGAAAGGAACCTTTCTGTGTAAATATTTGGCTATAGATTTAGAGAAAGGTTCAAAATGAAGGAAGGTGTGGGATAACACCCTAGAAAAATTGGATTCTAAGCTATGCTCTTGGAAGGATAGTTGGCTCACCAAGGCTAGGAAATGTGCTAAGATCCATGCAGTCCTTTTAGCCATCCCAACCTACCCTCTCTCGTGCCTTCCTCTTTCTAAGCAGAATCTTAAAAAATTTGATTCCAAAATAAAGAATTTTCTCTAGAACAATGGGGACAATGACAATAAATTGGCTCTCACCAAGTGGGAAAACATTTGTAAACCCAAGGCATTAGGAGGTTTAGGGATTAAAAACTTATAGTGGCAAAATGAAGCCTTAGGGGCAAAACTCATATGGCGTCTATACCATCAAAGTAATTGTAAATGGGCTAAGATCCTCTATAATAAATACCTTATTGCAAAGGACTTGCTTTCAATCTTCAGAATTACCTCTCCTCCTAAAGGTTCTGAATGTTGGAACTTTATGATTAAGTGTCGCAATTTTATTAATAAATTCCTAACTTGGGATGTTGGGTCTGGGGAAGAGGCCCTATTCTAGGAAGATTCTTCGGATGGTAAACCTCCACTTTCCTCCTACAAAGTTCCTCTGACTATTAAAAATAGACTAGCTGAACTTTGGGGCAACAAAGTCAAGGATTATAAAATTATGTTGAATTCAGAAGGCTCTCCTATTTGGAAATGGAAATCTCTTAGAGGCTTAGATTTTGATGAAGAGTCAATTAACTATTTCGAGAAGATTTTGGAAGATAGGGAACCTAAGCAGTCTAATAAAAGAGACATTTTAATATGGGTTGCATCCAATGATGGGAAATACAATGTCAAAAATGGATACAAGGTCATTCTGGAAGCTAATAGACTAGTATCCATGGATATCCCTCTTAAACTTTGTTGGGATCCCTCTTGCCTTCCGAAAATGGGTTTCTTTCTATGGCTTGCTATACAAAATAGGATTCTGTCTATGGATAGATTAAACAATCTTGGCATTTAGTGCCCCTCTAAATGTGTTCTTTGTCAACAAAGTATAGAAAATGTGGATCATCTTTTGTATCTTTTCCCTTACCCCAAAAGATGTTGGGAGTGGCTTAGGCAGATGTTGGATTAGTCTTACCCCTTCCCAAAATCCTTTACTTATCTACTTTTGGGTTGGCCCTCTAACATTGTCAATGGTGTCTATAGTAAACTATGGAACATTTCACCTTCTATCTTGATCTGGGAAATTTGGAAAGAAATAAATTGTCGTATTTTTCACAATCTAGAACTCAAACCTGCTAATCTTATATCCAAAATTGAAGCCTGTATTGCAGAAACAATTAATTCTTTTTTAAGGAAGTCTCACCTAGAGGAAGGCTCATTCACCAATTGGGATGGCCTCATGAAAAAACTTTGGCCTAACTTGATTAACCCTCCTCTTTTCTATTCTAAGGTCAATAGAGAGGCTAGGAAAAATTGTAAATGGGAGCCACCTCCTCTTGGTTGGGTCATATTGAATTTTGATGGAGCAGCTCGGGGTAATCTAGGTACAGCTGGTATCGGATGCATTATTCACAATGAGGATGGACTTTGGATAGCTAAAAAAGCAATGTCGATTCAGCCTACCTCTAACAATTTAGCAGAACTTGAGGCCCTCTCTCAAGGGATTAAGTTATGTCATAAGCTTAACCTTTCTGAAGTCATTATCGAATGTGATTCTCAAATTATTGTAAATGCTATTAGGAAAAGATCAACTCCTAATTGGGTCCTCAATTCCCAATTAGAAGTGGCATGATACCTAATAGACATGCTAGATGAATATAGAGTTAGTCATATCTATAGGGAAGGTAATCAACTCGCAGATCAATTAGCAAATTCAGGAGTAGAGGGTGGTAACTCCTTGTTTTTAAACAATGGTTACTCCCTTGCTCCTTAAATTGCCAAATTTTCATTTATTTATACTTTTTTCTAATTAATTAATTAATAATTTTAGATTGATTATTTATTTTGGGGCTTTTCACGTGCATCCTTCTTAGTCTTTATATCATCTTTTAGTCTTATGTCCTCTATATTAGCCCACATTCGGCTTATTATATAAGCATTTCTTATTCAAGTGGTATGGTTCTAGTACCTCTCTCATCATTTTTGCATCATCTCCATATGTGCGATTGCCTAGATTTTCAAGTAATTATACCCCCATCATGGTATATCATGAGCATTGATACTCTGCATTTAATTATCATTTGTTTACTTGCTTTTGTGAACTAGAGTTTGTAGTTTATCTGCTCATCTCTAGAAGTTTCCTTGTGCTATTTCTAAGAGTTATCAGCTAGGTCTTGCATTTCTCTATCATCGCTGAGTATGGAGTCCAATATTGTACTATTTCATGCTTCAGAGAATCGAATTATGGCCTTCTATGGGGCAGTGAAACCAGAAAGATGGAATCGGATTTTACACTCGATAGATGATATGACTTGGTTTGCAGTCAACAAAGCTCTGGGTGAGGGAGTATTTGACTATCAATACACATGGAGAACAAATAGTGATATCATTGGGTCATTTATTGCCTGCTTGAAAGAGCCAAAGTGCAAGTAGATAACATAGTAAGGCTTTTTCATGACTTATTTGTCCCTACTTGGAGAAAGGGGTTAGAACAAGTGGTATATAACATAGACAACAAATTCTTGATTCTCTTTCCTAAAAAATACATGAATCTTCCCCTAGGTCATTCGGATTTAGTCATAGTGCCTTGTCACCAATCTCTGGTCATTTGAGAGAACTTAGCATTCTATCATGAAGGGCCTAAAATGAAGGCCAGTTTGCATTTTCTTCTTCTTTGGAGGGGCATCATAGCTGAAGATAATGTAATTTGGCTCAACAATTATCTTAGTCTCTTCAATTCTTACATTCAGCCAGGGGTGACTTTCAAAAACTTGGATGATTTGGACTTCTACACTTCAAATGCAAAAAAGACTAGCAGAAGGAAATTTGAGTTTGAGTTCCCTCCAAATTACCAGGTGGAGTAGTTCAGTGACATCACGGATGTGATCATGGTCCTTTGGAAGGAAGGCAAAGGTTTGACTGGAATATGATAATCTCTTAGGTTTAGATCTAATGTCTTAGGGCTCTATGGTTTATACAGATAAAGCAATTTTGTTAGTACACTTTTGACACTCTGTTTTTAACCCCTTAGTGTGATATATATGTATAATCTTTGTATAACTCTCTTTTAAGCTCCAAAACTCATCTATTTTTTACTATGTGAACATTTCGATTCTATATATAATATATGGAAATTATCATGAATCTATTCTATTTATGGTTTCTTAGGGTTAATGCTTTATTTTAGGATTTGGTACCCTTATGTTCCTAATTTGAGTTGTTCTTGATGACAGTTCCTTTCGAGCTGTGACCAGGTTGGCTTTTAATATTTTAGGTTTGGATTTATTCTTAATATAGGATGTTATTTTATTTGTTCCATTGAATCTATCCTGGTATGGCCAGTGCACATGATTTCTATTTCTGATTACGCTTACATGTCTGAAACCCTTAGCTTATAAGACTCATGCCAATTAATTTTATTTTTTTAGTTCATATATTGATTAGGTCAATCTCCTTTTGGTTAAGGACCTGGATACTAACTCAGAGTAGGCTTAGGAGAAATCATAACATTGTGAAGGATTCATTATCTTCTGGAGTACAATTTAGTGTTTAGTTCTTAAGTATTAACTCATATTTATCAATTTCTTGAGGGTTTCCCTTTAGAATGCTTTCTGGTTTTCGATTATGACTTAGAAGGTATCTCTTCAGTTTATATAGTTGGTATGGTTCATCTTAGCCAGATTAGCTACTCCCTAAGCATGAAGGTTGTTAATTAGACTTTCTTCTTGTTGAAAAGAGATCTATGCTCATTTCGTAATATTCAATGTCTACTTTGTCTATTCAATGGGTTCCTTTCAAAATAATTGAATATTTCCTAGTACCATGTTAGTTTGAAAGTTATTTGCATCTACAAGTTAATGATGCATTATGTGCCACTCAAACTAGGAATACCTATTATTGGCATGGCTCTGTTAATTATTAGATATCAGGGGCTTGGTTTGGTTTCATGACATAGACCCCTTATCTTGGCCCCATCTGTGAGGATCTCCTCTATTCCTTCTTTTTTGCTTACAGTCTTTTTATCCTTTCCTTGCTTATTTTTCATTAGTATTGGTTATATTAGTCATTAAGATTTTTAATCGACTCTGTTCTAGTTTTTCATTGATCCTCTAAGGTAGATTTTCTCTTGTTATTCCCCTTTCTAATATATCTAGTTTAGTTTTACATGGTTTTATCTTGCTCTGTAATGATTATTTGGTATTATCTTGATTGATTTCTATTGATTGAATGTATATTAGTTAAAAATTAGCTTGCAGGGTCATTTCTTGTTATGTTTCTCCCATTTGGTTGAGTAAGGAGAAGCTAACATCACGTTTGTTCTTATCTAGTTTCTCTTAGTTTTTACAACTTATAGCTACTGACATGATGTTAGATAAATTTACACATTGAATCAACTCAAGGATGGCATTAACCATTCTAATTCCTCGAATGGATTAGCTTCATTGTTTTTCTTTATTTCTTACCATTTAATACGATTAGCTAGTTGATAGGTAGTTGCAAGTATCAGATTCTCCTCTTCAATGGAACTTTGGTCTTATATCATTTGATAGAAGCTTTGATATCCAAATGAAGATGTTATTTTTAGGGGTATGCCCCTATATCGATTGTATTTATGTATAGATAATATAGGTCATTAGTTCACTGGTGTATGCCCCTTTTAACTTGTAATAATATAGGACATTTGTCTTGGGCAAGACTGGAGGTTTTCTTCTCTGTTCTTTCCTACTAGTGCCCATTTGAATGGAGAAAGCTATTGTTATTTATCATTTTAATTAATAAAAGTATTATGGCCTTGGCCATTTACCGATCAAAAAAAAAGAAAAAAACAATTGTCAAATAATATATTATATGTGACAATAATGGGAACTAAATCCTTTCACCTCTTATCATTTAGTGTTGACAAAGCCATGCCAAGTTTTTTTTCCTTGGAAAAGGTAGAATTCAGTTTGGTATAGGCTATAATTCAGGGCAATACCTACCACTTTCATTTCTTAAAAATCCTTTTGACTTATCTATTTCACCATTTTTTGCGATGGGCATCCATCAAACAGCTACAAGTGGTTGCATTCGGAGACAAGCCTTCATCTAGCATTTTATCCATAAGAAAATGTTCTCTAGAAAAATATCCTGCCTTGCACAGACCATCAATGGATTTGGTGTATGTCACTTCATCAAGTTTCAAATCCCTTGCTTCCATCTTCCTCAACTTTCCTACCATTTTCATGTCTCCCAATCTACAAAATGCACTTATTAATATGATATATGTAATTACATCAGGGAAATGTCCATTGCTTTGCATCTCAGAAAAATGGAAAGAGCTTCCTTTTCTCTATCACATTGACATAAACTATCAATCAAAGTGTTGTAGGTAACAACATCTGGGGAGTACCCTTTCCTTAGCATCTCTTTGACTAATTTTTGAGCCTTTTCCACCTCATGCAATTCACACAGGCCACATATCAAAGTATTATAAGTAATCACATCTAGTTGTAGGCCCTTTGTGGACATATAATGGAAGAAATCCCAAGCCTTGTGCATCATACCATCTTTTCATTGTCCATTAATAATTGGATTAAAAGTCACTGTATTAGGCATAGGACCAAACTCCATCATTTTGGAAAATAGATTGCATGCTTCACCTATTCTTCCAGCTTTGCAGAAGCCATCTATGAGACTATTATAAGTAATTGTAGTAGGAAAGTGATTGTCTTCTATCACTTTTGCTAATAATTCTAAAGCTTCATCTACTCTATCTACTTTGTAGAGACCATGGATTAGAGTGTTATATGTAATAATATTTGGAAGGCAATCACTATATTTCATTTTAGATACTAACCTTAGAGCTTCATTTTTCCTTCCCCCCTTGTAGAGACCATTAACTAGACTACTACACGAAATAATATTGGGAGATATGCCTTCTTGTATCATCCCAACAAATAGAATAAGAGCCTCGTCTAACTTACCTATTTTGTAGATCGCATCAATTACAGTGTTGTATGTAACAATATCTGGAACATAATCAAGGTGCCTCATTTCATGGGAAATCCCAAGAGCTTCCTCAATTCATTCCTATTTACACAAACCCTTTATGAGAGTGTTATATGTAACAATATTTGGAGGGTAGTAACTATATTTTAGTTTAGCTACTAACCTAAGAGCTCTATCTTACCTTCCCACCTTGCAGAGACCATTAATTAGACTAGTGTACAAAATAATATTAGGAGGAATGCCTATTTGTATCATCTCAAGAAATAAAACAAGAGCCTCATCTACTCTGCCTATTTTGTAGATCACATCAATTATGGTGTTGTACATGTAACAATATTCAGAACACAATGAAGATGCCTCATCCCGTGGGAAACCCCAAGTGCTTCCTCAATTCGTTCCCTTTATAAGTGACAACATTTGGATTCATGTCCATTTCTTTCATTTCAACAAGAGGAGATTTGATTCTTATGAGAAATATAAATCAAGATCATTCACAACCCTAAACCTTAAAAAAAGTTGCCGAGTGACAGTTTTTCTCGGTAAACACTAAGGAACCAAGTGGCAAGAGAGTTTACTGAGTGAGCTTGGTAAATGAAGAACAAAAAACTCAGTAGCCAAAGGATGTCGAGTGAGCTTAGTAGTGTGGATGCCGAGTCAACTTGGTAGCCACAGTAGGGTGGTGCTCGGTAGAAGAAGGCACCAAGTGAACTTGGTAGCCACTACAGAGTAGAGCTTGGTAGAAGATGATACTAAGTGAGCTCAGCAATAACTATAAACTTAAAAACTCAAATAAGGAGCAAGCCGAGTGATAGACTTATAACGTGAATAACTTTCACCATTAAAACCAGAGAGCCAGAACTTGAAGCTTTTAAATAAACTTTTCAAATGCAAGGAATAGAAGAATAAGAACAATGGATTCAAGTATGTCTACTTGCTTTCTATTCAACTTAGATTAAATAATTATAAAATTTGGGAGCATTAAGCCTCAACCAAAAAACTCTAAACTAACCCTAGAACTTCAAACTTTAAACTTCAAACTTACAACTCTAATGGCTGCATACTACAATGCCTAGAGCAATCACTACTTCAACAGGTTGAATCCAACAACAAACTATGAACTTACATAATGAAACAAAGAATCACATCCAACTACAGTCATGAAATAAACTTCCTCTATCCCTACAACAAACTAGATCTACTGATCACTTTCTCTACAACTTCTCTTTGTTCTTCTTTTTCTTCACTCTATCTACTGGTTGAATGAAATAGAACATCCCTTTTTGTCTTCTACCACAAAAATTTCCCCCTCTTTTCCAAATTTGAAAACTCACCTACCAAGCAATAAATTCTTTTGATAATTTTGCAAGTTGTCATGGAGGTAGGTGGGCATTTTGCTCCAGGGGCAAATGACCTCTTGCATTAAATATTCCAACACTCCCCCTTTTTCCCGAGCCAAACAAAAAAGGATCACTACTTATCCAAATCAACTATACCAAGACACTCTCTTAGGTGTAAAAAACTTCCAATTCCTAATGGCTTAGTAAAAATGTCTACTAGCTGTTGCTCAGACCTGCAAAATTCTATCTTGATATCCCCATTCTCTACCAACTCTCTAATGAAGTGATATTTGATCTCAATATGTTTACTTTTCCCATGGAAGATTGGATTCTTGGACAATGCAATTGATGAGATATTGTCACAATAAATTGTGGTTCCATCCTCTTGCCTTTCATTCAAATCTGTCAAGATCCTTCTTAGCCAAATTTCTTGACATGTTGTTGCATTCTCTGCTATATATTCAACCTTTTTTGTAGATTGAGCAACAATAGGTTTCTTCTTGGATGCCCATGAAATTGCACCCGATCCCATATGAAACATGTATCTGGAAGTGCTCTTCCTATCATCTATACTTCCAACCCAATTGCTTTCAGTATAACCTACCAACTTGAATTCATTTGATGCACTATACAAAATTCCAAATCCCTTGGTACCTTTCACATACCTTAGGATCCTCTTTCCCACTATCTAATGAGAATCCTTTGGTATTTCCATAAATTTGAAAATCAGACTTACTGCATGCATTAGGTCTGGCCGAGTTGCAATCAAATACATTAAACTTCCAACCATACTCTTGTATAGTGTTGGATCCACTCTCTTGCTAGAGTATTCCTTGCTCAACTTCAGACCTATTGCTATTGGTGTGGGGGCTACCTTACTATTCTACATTTTAAATCTCTCCAAGATCTGCCTTGCATACTTTTCTTGAGAGATGAATATACCATCATGCATTTTTTTTATGTCTATGCCTAGAAAATATTTCAAGAGACCAAGGCCTGTCATCTCAAATTCATTTTTCATGGCCTCTTTGAACTAGTAAAAATTAAATCATCTACATACAAGACAACAATCAACACATTTTTATTTGTTGCCTTGATGTAGAGAGTAGGCTCACCATTACTTTTGCTAAAGCCATTGCTCATCAAATATGAGTCAATCCTACTATACCATGCCCTTGGAGCTTGCTTAAGCCCATAAAGAGCTCTTTTCAATCTATATACTTTATTCTCTTCACCTACAATTTCATAACTAGGTGGCTGCTCCACATATACTTCTTCCTTCAATACACCATTTAGGAAGGTGAACTTCACGTCCATTTGATATACCTTCCATTTGTGCTGAGCTACAATTGCTATGACAGCACACACGGTTTCCATTCTTGTAACTGGGGTATATGTTTCATCATAATCTCTTCCATACTACTGTTTGTAGCTCTTGACTACCAGCCTTGCCTTATGCCTATCAATATTGCCTTTAGCATTACATTTGGTCTTGTAGACCCATTTCACTCCAATCACTTGCTTCCTGGGAGGCAATTCAGTTAGCTCCCATGTCTCATTTCTTTCTATAGAATCTATTTCCTCATCCATGGCCTTACACCATTTCTTCTCCTTAATAGCTTCTTCAAAATATATTGGATCACTATGAGAAAATAATGCAAAATTGACACTCTCATCATAATCTTCATACCTTTCATCTTGGTATATCTCCCTAAGACTCCTAGTCTTTCTTGGTAATAGGGAGGAGAGTGTGGGATTAGAATCTTCACTACTACTTAGAACTAACACTCGATCATGCCTAGAGGAGCTCGATAATGATTGAGGCTGCTTGCATTTTCTTCTATCTACTCCTTCTTGTTGTTCATCAGCATCCTCTTCACTTATAATTGGCACTTTACTTGAAGTGCTCAGTGACTCATTAATTGAACCATATCAAGACTGATTTTCAAGAAATTTCACATCTCTTGAAAGAGTCATCTTGTTGTTCAATGGGTCATATAGTCTGTATGCCTTTGATTCTAAGTTGTACCCTGTGAAGATGCACTTCACACCTTTGTCATCCAATTTCTGCATTTTCTCTTAGGCACATGTGCATATGCTATGCATCCAAACACCCTTAGGTGTTCAACTATCCATCTTCCTCATGACCATGCTTCCATTGGAATTCTATCATGGACTGCCTTTGTTGGACACCTATTAATTAGGTAAACTATTGTTGCCATAGCCTCTCCCCAAAATTTAGTTGGGAGACTTTTCTCTTTCATCATGCTCCTTGCCATTTCGACAATGGTCCTATTCTTTCTTTCAGCCACTCCATTCTGCTGTGGTGTATAGATAGCTATGAGCTCTTTCTTTATGCCATGTTTCCTGCAAAAGTTTACAAAAGAATTGGATGTATACTTCACTCCTCTATCTGATCTTAGGACTTTGGTATAGTGTCCACATTCTCTTTCAGCCTGAGCTTTAAATTCTACAAATTTATCAAATTCTTCAGATTTATTCTTTAAGAAATACACCCATGTCCTACAACTAAAATCATCAATGAATGTCATGAAATAAGTACTTCCCCCAATGGAAGTAACTTGCATAGGAATGACTAGGTCAGTATGCACTAACTCTAATGGATATCTTGCCCTCCTAGAATTTCCAAAATTAAAGGGAAGCCTATGTTGCTTACCAAAAATACAAGCCTCACACTTGTCACATGAATTTCCTAGTCATGGAAAACCTTCTACCATTCTTTTATTTGACAACAAATTTAAACCAGCATAGCCAAGATGTGAGGCCTCACCCCGACCCATCGTAGCATAGTGATACATTACTACTATTTTTGTTATCCGCGACTCGAGATGTCAAGTCTTTTTGTCTTGATGGGAGGGTGATGTCACCCTGTCACCCTGTCCCATCCCCATCGCCCTCACCAAGTTGGGTGCTCAGTTTGGAGGGAAAGACATTTTCATTGGTTGCTTTCTCCCCACTTTTTGTTATCCTTGGATCGTGTGTGTTTTCTTTTTACCCAAGTCTGGTCTGCGCTTGGTTTGAAGCGTGGGAAAAGGGTATGATCAGGTTTGCGTGCGCAAGCCCTTGGGCAGCGCGCAGACCTTTGGCAAGTGGGGTCTTGTCATGCCACTTGGCATAGGGGGTGTAGGGGGGTGTAGGGTAGGTTAAGATAGAGTAGGGGTTAGTGATAGTATAGGTTAGATTTATTAGTGGTTTAATAGAGTTATTTGCTTTAATTTTATGTTAGTTAGAATTAGTTTTAGGTTTAGATTTGCTAGTGTTAGAATTAATCTTTTAGTTGGTTAATTTCGTTTATTAAAATTTCAAAAATAAAATATATATGTATATTCTGTAGTTTAAGATAGATTTGTTTTATTTATTTATTATTGTATTAGTTTGTGTTTAGTAGTTAATTAGGTTATTTTTAAGTTAGTTTAGTAACAATTAATAGTAAATGAAATATAGTTAAAGATTTTAAATTAGTTAGGATTTCTTTTATATATATATATGTATAACTTGATATAGATTAGTTGGGTTGCTTTTTAAAAAAAAGAAAAGTATTAAATTTAGAAAGTTCCTTTTTATAATTTTAAAATCAATAATAGAGATAATGTTAATTAAGTAGTGGTTATAATAAGAAATGCATTAGTCTTAAATTAAAATTTAGGTGTTAGCTAGGTTCATTTTTTATTTATTTATTTATTCAATTGTTAGATATTATGGATATAATCGTTAATTTAGACTTGATTCCTTTTAATTAAAAACTAAATGTAATTAGTATTGGTATTAACGTAAGTATGAAGTTGAGTACAATTTGGCTTTTGTTTTAAGGATATTGTCTATTTAAAATAAGTGTTAATGTCAATATTATTTGTTTAGTTGTTTCCTTAGACTAAATTTTGTAGTCATCTACATCATTATTTAAATATCTTTTACTAATGTTGTATAAGATACATAAGAACATAAGTTTATCGATATCAATCTTATAACAATAGTTTTCAAAATCTTAACGATGTAATCGTCCTCATGTGTATAATCTTAAAATGTAATGTACAGATACTGTACTAAGACTTTTATCAAACCATTTCCAACTTAGGACATGGGTAATTATTGTTTCTAAAAAATAAAAATAAAAATAAATTTGTGTGTGTTTTTGCCTACATGTTTTTGGGCATGACATTTTGGTATCAGAGCCCGTGTTTCAACACTAGGAACCTTAAACCATTATGCTTCCTAAACTTAACTCAACTTTTAATTGTGTAGATGCCGCCTGTTACTCGCAACTGGCGAGGCAGAGGTCATAAGACTGGGGGTGGTAGAGCGGGATAGGAGGGTGGACCACCACCACCTCTGCCACCACCTCCACCACCACCGCCACCACCACCGAACCCAAATCAGGACATAATTGATGCACTCCAGACTTTGATCGATGTAGTTCAGCAGAGAGTGGTACCGATAGTTCAGCCAGTCCAGCAGATTCCAGTAGTGGAAGCAGAGGGACCTGGAGGAGGCGGGCCCAGAGTCCGAGAGAGGACTAGGAGTCCCCCACTGAGACAGATAGAGGGTCAGGGTGACCACGAGGAAGAGTCCATACACTAGAGAGAACCCCCTTTTGACAGACCTCCTAGGCATGTAGGGGATGACATCAGGGAATTGATTCGACTCAGACCACCCTTGTTTACCGGTACCACTGAGGGTTCAGTAGCAGAGGCATGGTTGCAGAGCTTACAGCGGTGCTTTGGGTTATGCCCTTATGGGAGTAATCTAAAAGCACGACTTGCAGTTCATCAGTTGAGAGGGGATGCCTCCAACTGGTGGCATCAGGAGGAGATCATTGGTGGAGTGAGGATGGACACCCTCACATGGGAATCTTTCCTAGAAAGATTCTGAGAGAGATACTTGTCAGATCATTTCCGGCAGAAGCAGATAGAGGAGTTCCATTCTCTTTATCAGAGAGGCCTTACAGTGGCTCAGTACGAGAGTAAATTTCTCGAGCTCCTTCCCTATGTGAAATACATGAAGGATGAGAAACTACGGGTGCATCACTTTATCATGGGTCTGAATTTCTCTCTTCAGGGCCCAGTTAGGATGGCCTTCCCTACCACTTTCAGACAGGCAGTGGAGATAGCACTAGTTGCTGAGGATACTCGAGGTAGGCAGGAGTCACGGGATCAGCCTCAAAACCAAAACTCCTTCCAGCAGAAACCCCCTTGGAAAGGGAATCAGAACTATATAGCAGGGTCCTCTAAGGGCCAACAATCTCAGCAACCAAAACCCCAGCAGCAGCAGCAGCAGAAACCTTCTCAGGGTTATCAGGGCTCTAAGCCCAAGCAGTGGCAGTCACAGGGTCCTAGGCTGGATCAGAAAGTACAGGTTCCACAGTCTCAATCAGTGAAGACTCAGTAGTCTTCTAGGGGAGGATTCAGCGGATCTAGCAGATTAGGAGGCCCACAGCAGTCTGGGTCACAGGGTGCATGATCTTATACTCGCGAACCATGCTACACTTGTGGTGGCATGGGTCACATAGCTAGGGAGTGTCCGCAGGGACAAGCATCCAGTGGTCAGAGCAGGGCTTTTTCAGAGCCGACAGTTGATGACATGGGTAGATCCCATAGAGTTTTTGCAGCAGTTGACAACTGCCAGGCTGAGCATCAGGCCACAGTTATCGAGGCTACAGGTATTATACAGGGCCATATGGTTGCAGTTTTATTTGATTCTGAAGCTACTGACTCTTTTATATCTCCATTTGTAGTAGAGCGTTGTGGGCTAGTGGCAGTTAGACAGGATGTTAGTTGGGAGGTAGAGTTAGCCTTAGGAGCTAGAGTGTTAGTTAGTTCCATGGTGCGGAGTTGTCAGATGCAGATTGGAGACATGTCCACTAGGACTGACCTACGCATTACCCCTCTAGGTTCTTATGATGTTGTCCTTGGCATAGATTGGCTTTGTGCCCACAGCGCCAAGGTGGATTGTCGATAGAAGAGGGTGGAATGTGTGGATGATGATGGTATCTCTAGGGGGATCTTCAGAGTGAAGAGGCCAGTGTCCCTTCGTATGATTTCCGCTATGCAGCTTAGACGGTGCATGAGAAAGGGTTATCAGTTATTTGCTATCACTATCAGTGACCGAGAGGAAGATTCAAGAAGGGAGCCATCCCTTGATGATTTTCCAATCCTTCAGGAGTTTGCAGATGTGTTTCCTTCAGAGCTTCCTGGTATGCCTCCACCGCGAGCAGTGGATTTCCACATAGACCTAGTGCTAGGAGCTAAGCCAGTTTCGAGAGCACCTTATAGGATGACTACTCATGAGCTTAGTGAGCTAAAGGCTCAGTTGGAAGAACTCTTGGAGAAGGGGCATATACAACCTAGTGTGTCACCTTGGGGCGCACCAGTGATTTTCGTCAAGAAGAAGGATGGATCACTAAGGTTGTGTATCGATTATCGGCAATTGAAGAAGGTGACCATCAAGAACCGATATCCTCTTCCCAGAATCGATGATCTCTTTGACCAGTTGCAAGGTGCCCGAGTATTTTCAAAGATTGACCTAAAGTCAGGTTACCATCTGTTGCAAATTGTGGATAGTGATATCCCCAAGACAACTTTTCGTACTAGGTATGGCCACTACGAGTTCACCATGGTGCCTTTTGGCCTTACGAATGCTCCAGCTGTATTCATGAGCCTCATGAATGGAGTATTTTGTACCTTTTTGTATAAGTTTGTGGTTGTGTTTCTTGATGACATTCTGATTTATTCTCATGATGAGAGAGAGCATGAGGAGCACCTGAGACAGGTATTGCACAGGCTGAGAGAGAATCAATTTTTTGGCAGCTTGTCAAAGTGTGCATTCTTCAAACCTGAGATACATTATCTGGGTCATGTCATATCAGGTGATGGTGTCTCAGTAGACCCATCAAAGATCAGGGCTATCATGGATTGGCCAGCACCCACCAGTGTTACCGAAGTGAGGAGCTTTATGGGGCTAGCAGGTTACTACCAACGCTTCATTTTAGGATTCTCTAGGTTGGCACACCCCATCACTTCTCTTCAGAGGAAGGGAAAGAAGTATGAGTGGACAAAGAAGTGTGGTAGAGCTTTTGAAGAGCTCAAGAGAGCCCTCACGAGTGCACCAATTCTCGCAGTACCAGATCCTATTGCAAATTTTGTGGTGTGCACCGATGCATCTTTAGATGGTTTAGGAGCAGTCCTTATGCAGGAAGGACAGCCTATTTCCTTTGAGTCTAGGAAGTTGAAGACTCATGAACTCAATTATCCTACTCATGACCTAGAACTAGCGGCAGTGGTTCATGCCTTGGTGAGATGGCAACATTTCCTTCTGGGTCATAGGTTCGAGCTTCATTCCGATCACCAAAGCTTGCAGTACATATTTTCTCAGCCGAACCTTAATGCTAGGCAAAGAAGGTGGATGGAGTTCCTCTGTGAGTATGATTTTGATGTTCATTACATCAAGGGAAAGGAGAATGTGGTTGCAGATGCCCTAAGCAGAAGGTGCCATGAACTTTCATCTATGACTACTTGCACTGACTTGAGAGAGCAGATTTTGTAGCACTTATCAGCTGATGAGCTTTATGCAGAAGTAAGTCAGTTAGTACATTCTCAGAGACCCTTGGAAGGGAAGTTTGCAGAGTATTCTTTGGAGTCCAATGGACTTTTGCGGCATAGGGGAAGTATGTATGTACCTTCCATTGGGGGTTTGCGCGAGCTCATTGTACGTGAGGCTCACAGAGCACCTTATGCAGTGCACCCCAGTGTTAAGAAGTTACATGCAGATTTGAGGCAGTTGTATCATTGGCCAGGCATGAGAGTGCAGATTGCTAGCATAATTGTGAGATGCCTCGAGTGCCAGAGGGTGAAGGCAGAGCACCGTCATCCTGGCGGGCTTCTCCAGCCGCATGAGATTCCAGTGTGGAAATGGGACACTATATCTATGGATTTTATTGTTGGTCTTCCTATGTCATCTCGTCGCCATGATGCCATTTTGGTGATAGTTGACACATTGACCAAGGTTGCCCATTTCTCACCTTTGCGTACTGCATTTACAGCACGAGACATAGCTCAGGTGTTCTTGCGGGACATTGTTAGACTTCATGGTGTTCCCCGTAAGATCATATCTGACAGAGACTCTTTGTTCACTTCTTCATTTTGGAGAGAGTTGCGGTCGGCTTTGGGCACTAGGCTCAATTTTAGTACAGCATACCATCCTCAGACCGAGCGAGTGAATCAGGTTTTGGAGGACATGCTACATATGTACGTGATGGACCATCAGGTCAAATGGGAGGAATACCTTCATCTTGTCGAGTTTGCCTGTAACAATGGGCATCATTCTTCCATAGGTATGCCACCGTATGAGGCTTTGTATGGGAGACCGTGCAGGACACCCTTGAGTTGGGATAGGATCGAGGATCGAGTATCCATTGGTCCCCAGTTAGTAAAGGAGATGGAGTAGTAGGTGACCCTGATTAGACAGCGCCTGAAAGAGGCACAGGATAGGCAGAAGAAGTATGCAGATGCAAAGAGGAAAGATCGAGAGTATCAGGTTGGTGATAGAGTGTTCCTGAGGGTTTGACCACACAAGAGTCCGATTCGTTTCGAAAAGGGCTCTAAGTTGGCACCTCATTTTTTTGGGCCGTTCGAGATCCTTCAGAGGATAGGACCTGTTGCATACCATTTAGCTTTGCCACCTAGCCTGTCACGCATCCATGATGTGTTTCATATTTCAGTACTTAGAGGATACATTTATGACGAGTCTCATATTATTGATTGGGATGCTTTACAAGTGGAGTCAGATGGGCAGCTAGCACTGGAGCCTATCCGCATTATTGCCCGACGGACCCTAGCACTTCGAGGCCAAGAGCTGGACCAGGTTAGGGTCCAATGGGATTGTTACGATGAGGTCATAGCTTCATGGGAGGATGTAGTGCAGATGAAATCTCAGTACCCGTACCTTTTTGATGAACTCCAGGAAGAAGTTCATGCCTAGTGGGGGAGGATGTGAGGCCTCGCCCCGACCCATCGTAGCATAGTGATACATTACTACTATTTTTGTTATCCGCGACTCGAGATGTCGAGACATTATCTGATGCTTAGAACATATTTTATTATTTCATGTTGTGTGATGTTATTTCCAGATATATTTGATGATTTTCATTTAATGATCTTGTATATGTATGTTGAGGAAATCAGTAAAATTGAGATTTGATTCAAGATATTTCAATGGTTAAGAATTATGTAGGATGAAGAAACTCTTATTTGATGCATGTTTTAATTTATGAAAATTTTTGATACATATACGTTTATGTACATGTGATTTTTAGGACTACTGATGTGTGCAATGAGTGTGTAGATATTTAGCCGAGAAACCCTATGGAGGAACAAAACTGATCTCTATGTGCTAAAATTTGGAAACCCTATTGTCCATAATTATGCTCTTTCAGTGTTGCTTGACACTCATAAAATGTTTACGTGCTTAATTTGCTAGTTAGAGTTGTTAGATGGACCTATTTTATTCCTAGATTTTATTTTGTCTCTTAACCTCTTTCCTAAGGCCTTTAACATGTTTTTATTCTAACCTAAGGGTATGAGTATGGGTTAGGGGTCTTTCCCAACCCCTAAGCCCCTAGCTTTGACTTTTGAGGGCACTCAAAAAGTCCCTTTTTGCCTTTGTGCGAAAATTGCAAGTGGTTGTCATGAGTTGTCTTACCCCACCTCCTTTTTAGGGTTTAACCATGGTGTAGGTTGTGTTAGGAGTTTCTAGAGTGGCTAAGTGGGTGGAGATAGTTATTGCTCTTTTTGGGTAGTTGAGTTGGAGGCTTATTAGAGGCCTTCCTTTGTTTAGTGGTTTGGTTACCCAATCTCTACTTTTAGAGAGGATTTCTTGAAGCTTGAAGGAAGGAGGGATACTCTACTCAAATTGGTTCATTGCCATTACCTCTTTGTGAAGGTAGGAAACTCCCATTTTCCCTTATTCAGTGTTTATGATTGGTTTCATGTTCTTGTTACCTTGTTATTGTTTTACTGTTGTATGGTTGTGGGTATGTTGGGAAGTTTTGTAAACCTTGTTATTTTGGTTGTTTTCCTTTCTTGTTTATGTTTGAAATTTTGAGTTTCCTTGCATGGGTGTTTTGGTATTACTCACCCTAGGAGAGGGCAGAAGTGACCAATTTTGGGAGAGGTCTGTTTAGTTGGACTCCAACCTGTGTAGAGTCTCTTCTCAGGATGAGAAGAGGGATAAAGGGTAGGGTGTTATGAGCCCCTACCCGTTAGCACAAGCCTGGTATGAGTATGGCAAGTTTAAATGGAAGAACGAAAGTTCTTGGTTATTGGCCCCGATTGGGCATCTGAATTGGTGTTGTGCTTGACTTCTCCAGTTGGAAGAATCCACCTCTCCCTAGTCTTGATTCACTGTGAATCTTATTGTGTAAACCATGTATGATTATGCATGCTTGATGTTCTTTTGGGTTCTGCTTGGTTGTCTTCCGATCAGTTATTGGTTTCTTCCATGGTTCTTGATATGAGATTTAGAAGACATTACAAACTCCTTGATTTGGATCATGAAGAAAATTTGATGAAATTATTGAAAATTGGGATTGAGATCCTATTGTAAATTGTATTTTTTTTTAACCTTGTTATATATGGCAACGAAGCCGAGTTTTCTTCCTGATTCTTTCCCGGCTAAGCCTTGAATCAGGTTGATAATGAAATAAGTGATTGAGTAAATTTACTTCTCTTAAAATTTTCGTATCCTATGTTGTCATATGAATGTGTATCAAAGATAAGATGCAACAATGATGTTCAATTATACATGATCCAATTTGTGATGTGTGGTGATGCCTCTATTCATATGGATTGTAGAGAGAGATGTTGCTAATCCATGTAAATGTATGGTGTCTTTATCAAGTTTGAAATGATTTAGTTCATGGTTGATTGTGTTGAAAATAAATTTGCAAGAACATGTAGGAAGAATTATGTCAAGAGATCCAAGCTAAAATTGAAACATGATAGAGAAATAACTTTGTGTATTTTGATACTCCTTTCAAAAGGAATGGAGCATTACCATTTTGATCTCTTATTTTCTCAATTGCCTTAAGACTAGTTTAGTCATTATGTTGTTCCAATGTTGATCCATCAGTTTTATTAGATAGTTAAATGAATACGTAGATGGTTATTTCATGTAATGTGATTTCATTGAAATGCATGGTCATTTGAGGTTCATGGAAATAATAAATCAAAAATTCATAAGAGAAAGCATACACCTATTGTTATAAAATAGTTGCAAAGAAATATACATTGAGTTTCAAGAGAGTGAGAGAAGACAAATTATCAATTACCCACCTACAGGATGCTGGAAATTGCATGGAGAAATAATTTATTCCTTTAGTGGAACAGAGAATATTCTTTTTGGTTTCTTTAAGAAAATAAAAATATAAAAATATATTTCCAATTTGCATAATATCTAAATTAGTTATGAGCAATTTACTAGGATATCCTAGAGGGCTATTTTCTTAACTTATACTCTTACCTATAAAACTTTTCGCCATCAATGTTTACCATCCTTCTTGGGCGTCATATCTCTTGCTAGGATTTCTTAGGGGTTTTTGTTTAATTAGACTCTTGAACAAGTCATGGGGAATGATGTCAGCAGTCCCCATTATCTTTTGTGTTCTCCCATTTTCTTTGTTTGAGCGCTCACCTTACATTTTCATGGAGGAAAATGTTTTGGGAAGGGGATAAATCTTGTTGATAAGACTTTGATTTGACGCCATGATCCTTTAAAGTCTTCCATGTGTACCTTGCACTGCGTTGTCACTTCTCTGACCTTGGGGAAGCGCCACTTTAACTTGCTCATAAATATTTATGAGTGCAAATTTGTTTGGCAAGTCTTTTTGTCTTGATGGGAGGGTGACGTCACCCTGTCACCCTGTCCCATCCCCATCGCCCTCACCAAGTTGGGTGCACAGCTTGGAGGGAAAGACATTTTCATTGGTTGCTTTCTCCCCACTTTTTGTTATCCTTGGATCGCGTGTGTTTTCTTTTTACCCAAGTCTGGTTTGCGCTTGGTTTGAAGCATCGGACAAGGGTATGATCAGGTCTGCGTGCGCAGGCCCTTGGGCAGCTCGCAGACCTTTGGCAAGTGGGGTCTTGTCATGCCACTTGGCATAGGGGGTGTAGGGGGGTGTAGGGTAGGTTAAGATAGAGTAGGGGTTAGTGATAGTATAGGTTAGATTTATTAGTGGTTTAATAGAGTTATTTGCTTTAATTTTATGTTAGTTAGAATTAGTTTTAGGTTTAGATTTGCTAGTGTTAGAATTAATCTTTTAGTTGGTTAATTTTGTTTATTAAAATTTCAAAAAAAAAAAATATATGTATATTCTGTAGTTTAAGATAGTTAGATTTGTTTTATTTATTTATTATTGTATTAGTTTGTGTTTAGTAGTTAATTAGGTTATTTTTAAGTTAGCTTAGTAACAATTAATAGTAAATGAAATATGGTTTAAGATTTTAAATTAGTTAGGATTTATTTTATATATATATATGTATAACTTGATATAGATTAGTTGGGTTGCTTTAAAAAAAAAAAAAAAGTATTAAATTTAGAAAGTTCCTTTTTATAATTTTAAAATCAATAATAGAGATAATGTTAATTAAGTAGTGGTTATAATAAGAAATGAATTAGTCTTAAATTAAAATTTAGGTGTTAGCTAGGTTCATTTTTTATTTATTTATTTATTCAATTGTTAGATATTATGGATATAATCGTTAATTTAGACTTGATTCCTTTTAATTAAAAACTAAATGTAATCAGTTTTGGTATTAACGTAAGTATGAAGTTGAGTACAATTTGGCTTTTGTTTTAAGGATATTGTCTATTTAAAATAAGTGTTAATGTCGATATTATTTGTTTAGTTGTTTCCTTAGACTAAATTTTGTAGTCATCTACATCATTATTTAAATGTCTTTTACTAATGTTGTATAAGATACGTAAGAACATAAGTTTATCGATATCAATCTTATAACAATAGTTTTCAAAATCTTAACGATGTAATCGTCCTCATGTGTATAATCTTAAAACATAATGTATAGATATTGTACTAAGACTTTTATCAAACCATTTCCAACTTAGGACATGGGTAATTATTGTTTCTAAAAAAAAAAAAAATTGTGTTTGTTTTTGCCTACATGGTTTTGGGCATGACACAAGATGACCATACCTGAAGTGCGATAGCTATGAGGGGTCTTCAATCACACTCCTTAGAGCTGATTTTATGGGAGGTGCAGCACCAAATTGAGATGAGAAACATGTCGCTATCCTCAAGGGAAACATTTTATTCTTTGTCATTTGAACTGCTACAAGTAGGTTCTTGCTCCCATCTTTTTCATGAATGACACATGTGTCATTCTCCATCAGCACTTTGTATCCATTTTGAATGAGCTCACCAATTCTCATCAAATTATGCTTCATACCAAGGACAAAATACACATTTTGTATTTCCTTCTTCTCACCTTTCTTGGTGCGGACCATAATAGATCCTTTGCCCACTACTGGTAGGGTTCCATTGTTACCCATTTTAATCTCAGATTTGAAACTCTTGTCAATGAATGAAAACAAGATTTCATTACCACTCATGTGATTGCTACATCCACTATCGAGGTACCAAGCCTCAGGACTTCCTTCTTCACCAACATTACACATGATGAAGGCAGTGGTATTATTTCCACTTCCCATGTTCACATTAGCCACATTTGCTTGTCCTGACTGATCATTTTGCTTCTTCCAGTATTCACTTGCATAATGCCCATATTTATGATAGTAGTATCATTCTACATTACTCTTATTTGAATTTTAGTTTTTCTTACCTCCTCTTGAAGTATTTTGTGAGCTACTTGCTCCATCTTCTCTTCTTGAGCTTTCTGCTGCAGCATTTCTTTGTCCTCCATTGCCTCAGCCTATGCCTCTAGAGTTTCTACCTGAGCCATTTCTTCCTCTCCCCCTTCCTCTTGGATTTGACTGAGCCTTGAATTCTTGCTCATGGGAAGAAGAAGATACATATCTGTTGATCCTATGCTCATGGGTTTGAAGAGTACCCATCAACTCATCCATTGTCAAAATAGTGAGGTCTTTTGCCTCTTTTATGGTCATGACCAAATTGTCATATTTATGAGGTAAACTCCTTAATATCTTTTCCACTATCCTCTACTCTTGATAGTCTTCTCCATTTGAATTCAGTTGGTTAATCACATTGGAGGTCCTTGAACTGAAATCTACAACTGATTCATTTTCCTTCATCTGAAGGTTCTCAAACTCCTTCCTTATATTCTATAGCTTTACTGTATGGACTTTATCGATCCCCTTGAAATTTGTCTCAAGGATATCCCATGCTTCCTTTGCATAATTTTCTACTGCAATCTTTGGAAAATTTATTTCTATCATTGCTGCTCCAATAAGACTTAATGCCTTAGCATCCTTCCTCCTTGCCTCTTTCAAATGAGTCTTTTGTGCATTTGTGAGGGAAACATATTGAGTTGGGTCTATCACATCATTGAACCCATTAACTACAAACTCCCACAAATCATTTGCAACCATAATGGTCTTCATTTTCTTTGCCCATGTATCATAATTTTGTCCATTGAAGGGTGGTGGATGCTGCCATATCTTTCTTGCATCTTCTTCCATGTCAAATATCCCAAGAAAAAAATGCCCTGACTCACTAGGGAGGTGGGGCCTCAAAGCTTTGATACCATGTGAGAAATATAAATCAAGATTGTTCACAACCGTAAACCTAAAAAAAAATTTCTTGGCACTCACAATTGTCGAGCGACAATTTTTCTCGGTAAACACTAAGAAACTGAGTGGTAGGAGAGCTTACCAAGTGAGCTTAGTAAATGAAGAACAAACAACTTGGTAGCCAAAGGATGTCGAGTGAGCTCGGTAGTGTGGATGTCGAGTGAACTTGGTAGCCATAATAGGGTGGTGCTCGGTAGAAGAAGGCACCAAGTGAACTTGGTAGCCACTGTAGAGTAGAGATCCATAGAAGATGATACCGCATGAGCTCAGCAATAACTATAAACTTAAAAACTCAAATAAGGAGCAAGCTGAGTGACAGACTTATAATGTGAATAACTTTCACTATTAAACCAAAGAGCCAAAACTTGAAGCTTTCAAATAAACTTTTCAAATGCAAAGAATAGAAGAATAAGAACAATGGATTTATGTATGCCTACTTGCTTTCTATTCAACTTAGATTAAATCGTTACAAAATCTAGGAGCATTCGGCTTCAACCAGAAAACCCTAAAGTAACCCTAACACTTCAAATTGGAAACCTTCAAACTTTAAACTTCAAACTTAGAGCTCTAATGGCTGCATACTACAATGCCTAGAGCAATCACTACTTCAATAGGTCGAATCAAACAACAAACTACGAACTTACAGGATGATACAAAGAAGCACGTGCAACTGCAGTCACGAAATAGACTTCCTCCGTCCCTGCAACAAACTAGATCTGCTGATCACTTTCTCTGCAACTTCTCTCTGCTCTTCTTTTTCTTCACTCTATCTACTGGTTGAATGAAATAAAACATCCCTTTTTGTCTTCTATCACAAAAATTTCCCCCTCTTTTCAAATTTGAAAACTCACCTATCAAGCAATAAATTCTTTTGATCGTTCTACAAGCTGTCGTGGAGGTAGGTGGACATTTGGCTCCAGGGGTAAATGACCTTTTGCATTAAATATTCCAACAATTCTATGGTGATCACCCAAGTTCCCAAGGCTACCTAAAAGTGAGTTGAAGGATATGATATTGAGAAGAAGGTGTTGAGATATGGCTGAATGTAAAAGATCCCAGGCCTTGTTTGTGTTTCCCTATTTATAGAGGCTATCAATGGATTGATTGAACTAGAAAACATTAAATTTGTGGGTGATATGAGTGGGTTGCTTCTCCTGTTTGTGTGTATCTTGAGTTGTGAAGGTTTGGCAGAATAATTTTGAAGAAGAAGAAGAATGACGAGGAGAAAATACCTGCTTAAAGAGGGGGCAAATCCATTTGAAGTCCTGCATTGTCACCATCTTCATGGGGTAAAAAGAGCAGACCTGAAAAAATAGAAACAGAGTGCCTTGTTTCTCCATCTAAATATTAAAGCAGAGTATAACAAAACCTAAAAGATCTTCCTTAGTGTTTTCTCCATCTCGTGTATTAGACCAAATATAATTCCAATTATAAGGACATTGACATTTTTATAATTGACTCAAAAATAACAACACCACGTTATTAAGCCATAGCATTTTTCATATGGGATAAAAAACTAAAATTTATTAAATCTATGGTTATTAAAGCATAAATAAAAAGGGATGGCTATGGAACAAGGCCGCAAAGTAGAATAATTCTAGAATTGTTGGAATTGTTGATTTTGTTATAAAAAAATATTAAATAGCTAAATTTTTATATGATTTATATTTTGTTTTATTGTAGATGTTCAATTATAAAAATTATATAGCATACATTATTTCATTGTATTTTTAAATTTTATGAAAAATAAATTGATTTTTGTATTTTCTAAAATAATATACTAATAGTAAATTGATATTTCAATTTTTCTTTAAAAAATATTATTTTCTAATAAATATTTTCATTTTATTTTTAAAGATATAAGAAAATAAATTAGTTTTGTAAAATTATTAGTTTATAATTACTATAATTAAATTCATTAGATAATAAATCAATAATATAACCAATAAAGTTCTCTAAATCTCATTTGTTTAAAATATTTAAGTAAAATATATAAATATTATATTTTAATTGTATCTATATATAATAAACATTATGAACCATATATTTAAGCTCATAATTTTATAATAGATAATAGTAATTTATATAAAAAAAAATTAAAAATATATAATAAAATAAATGATTAGCTAATATAAATGTGCAACAATAATTTTTTTGTATGATTATCTAATTTAACCAATGAAAACTTGTGAAATAAATTGAAGTGTAAGTTTTAATCTTCTTGGAGTCAAGTTTTAATGTCGTTACCTAGCTATGATTTTAGTATAAAATATTATATAACTACAAATCATGTTTGCATGCAACAAGTAGTAGATAGAATTGCTAATTTTTATTTTTTTATCAATTAATAATCAATCACATTATTTCAAAAAAAAATTCCATAAACTACTCTATAATAATATTATTATGTGATGAAATATTAAAAAAAAATCATCCCTCCTGCATAATTTTTTTTTTTAAATGTTAAAAAAATTGATTTAAACAATTGTTATAATTGATTTTAAAAATTGTTATAATTGACTAGAAAATGAATCAAATCATTATGATCAATTTGAATTTCATCATTTTTTAAATAACATAAATATCAATTTTGTCATAGAAAGAGAGAAAATAACATATTATATATATTAATTTTTTTAAGATCAAAAAACTTATAAATAATTTAAAATTGATATCATATATTAATATTAATATTAATTTACAAACCAAATTTATGAATATGTTAAAAAATAGATATTTTAGAATAATATCTATAATCTATGTTTGATTTGCACTTAGATACTAAGTTTTGGGTAAGTTATGGGCAAATTCATTAACACATTAAGAATTAAAAAAATCTATAAATAGCTTGTTGCATAAATAATAGAATAATAATTATAAAATTTTTAATATATAAGCTCATAATTTTATAATAGATAATAGTAACTTATATCAAAAAATTTAAAAATATATAATAAAATAAATGATTGGCTAATATAAATGTGCAACAATAATTCTTTTGTATGATATTCTAATTTAACCAATGAAAATTTGTGAAATAGATTGTAGTGTAAGTTTTAATCTTCTTGGAGTCAAGTTTTAATGTCATTGCCTAGCTATGATTTTAGTATAAAAAATTATATAAATACGAATCTTATGTACATGCAACAAGTAGTTGATATAATTGCTAATTTTTATTTTTTTTAATCAATTAACAATAAATCACTTTATTTCAAACGAAAATCCATAAACTACACTATAATAATATTATTATGTGATGAAATATTTTTAAAAAAATCCCTCTCGAATAAGATTTTTTTTTTTTTAAATGTTAAAAAAATTGATTTAAAAAATTGTTATAATTGACTAGAAAATGAATCAAATCATTATGATTAATTTGAATTTCATCATTTTTTAAATAACATAAATCTCAATTTTGTCATAGAAGGAGAGAAAATAACATATTATATGTATTAATTTTTTTAAGTTTAAGCAACTTATAAATAATTTAAAATCTATATCATATATTAATATTAATATTAAATTACAAACCAAACTTATGAATATGTTAAAAAATAGATATTTTAGAATAATATCTATAATCTATGTTTAATTTGCACATAGATACTAAATTGTGGGCAAATTCATTAACACGTTAAGAATAAAAAAATTCTATAAATAGCCTATTGCATAAATAATAGAATAATGATTATAAAAATTTTAATATATAAGCTCATAGTTTTATAATAGATAATAGTATCAAAAAATTTAAAAATAAATGATTACCTAATATAAATGTGCAACAATAATTTTTTTGTATGATTGTCTAATTTAACCAATGAAAACTTGTGAAATAGATTGTAGTGTAAGTTTTAATCTTCTTGGAGTCAAGTTTTAATGTCATTGCCTAGCTATGATTTTAGTATAAAATATTATATAACTACAAATCATATGTGCATGCAACAAGTAGTCAATAGAATTGTTAATTTTTATTTTTTTATCAATTAACAATCAATCATATTATTTCAAAAAAAAAATCCATAAACTACTCTATAATAATATTATATGTGATGAAATATTTAAAAAATCATCCCTCCTGCATAAGATTAAAAAAAATAATGTTAAAAAAATTGATTTAAAAAATTGTTATAATTGACTAGAAAATGAATCAAATCATTACGATCAATTTGAATTTCATCATTTTTTAAATAACATAAATCTCAACTTTGTCATGGAAGGAGAGAAAATAGCATATTATATGTATTAATTTTTTTAAAGTTCAAACAACTTATAAATAATTTAAAATCTATATCATTTATTAATATTAATGTTAATATTAATTTACAAACTAAACTTATGAATATGTTAAAAAATAGATATTTTAGAATAATATCTATAATCTATGTTTAATTTGCACATATATACTAAGTTGTGGGCAAATTCATTAACACATTAAGAATTAAAAAAATCTATAAATAGCCTATTGTATAAATAATAGAATAATGATTATAAATTTTTAATATATAAGCTCATAGTTTTATAATAGATAATATTAACTTATATCAAAAAATTTAAAAATATATAATAAAATAAATGATTAGCTACTATAAATGTGCAACAATAATTTTTTTGTATGATTATCTAAATTAACCAATGAAAACTTGTGAAATAGATTGTAGTGTAAGTTTTAATGTGTAAGTTTTAATCTTCCTAGAGTCAAGTTTTAATGTCATTGCCTAGCTATGATTTTTTAGCTGATAGGCTATTTGTGGGAACTTTTTTTCTAGAAATTACATTTTTGATGGAAAATTTGCAAGTTGGATGAAAAAGTTGTCAGTTTGGCCAGAAAATTGAAAATTCTTCCCATTACTTATTTACCGGCCATTTTTTTATTATCTCCCTCCACTTTTAACTCTTGTTTTGATGCTTATTAGTTGTTATCTCTACTTTTAACTATTGTTTTTCTTTTTCTATTTATTAGTTGTGATTTCCACATTAGCTCATGTTATGATTTATTCATTTAATTTTTTATTTTAAAAATTGATTTAGATTTTAGTTTTTAAATTTTTAATTTTTTAAAAATATTAGTTTAATTTTTTCTTTAAGCATTATTTTTTAATTTCTATAATTTATTTAGTTAATAGAATATTTGTTAGACATATTATATTTTTATATTTCTCTTATTAATTTTTCATAATAGTTTATTTGATGGTTTTTTAAAATGATATTTGATAAATTTAATTTAAATAAATAATATTTATTAATCTATTTAAAAGATTTTAATAAATATTATGTTATTTAAATTAAAAATTATTAATAATTTAATTTGTTCACATAAGATTATATTTTAAATATCCATTTTTAACTTCTTCTTCTTCTTTTTTAAATAGTTATTTGTGATCTCCACATTAGATTATGTTGTGATCTCTATTTATTAAACTTTCGATTTTTTAAATTGATTTAGATTTTAGTTTTTAAATTTCTTTAAATTATTATTTTTATATTAATTTAGTTTTTCTTTAAATATTATTTTTTTAGTTTCTATAATTTATTTAGTCAATAGAATATTTGTTAGAGATGTCATTATTTTTCATATTATTATTTTTTATTTCTTCGTAATAAAATTTTTGATGGATTTTTTTTTTAATGATTATTTTTTTCATATATGATAAATTTAATTTAATTGTAAAATCTTGAAATTATTGACCATGTTTTTTAAGCAATATTCAAATTTTCTAAATATTATAAATTTTATATCTATATTTTAATTTTAACCTTTTCAATTTTTGTATTTTTATTTTAAAAAAACTTATATTTACATTATTTAATGTTCATTCTCTATCTTTCTCTTAAATCTCATCTCCTATCGACACACTCTTTACATGTACAAAAGCATGTGACTGCTAGTAGTATAAAATATTATATAACTACAAATCATATGTGCATGCAACAAGTAGTAGATAGAATTGCTAATTTTTTTTTTTTTATCAATTAACAATCAATCACATTATTTCAAAAAAAAAATCCATAAACTACTTTATAATAATATTATTATGTGATGAAATATTATAAAAAATCATCCCTCCCGCATAAGATTTTTTTTTTTTTTTTTAAATGTTAAAAAAAATTGATTTATAAAATTATTATAATTGACTAGAAAATGAATCAAATCATTATAATCAATTTAAATTGCATAATTTTTTAAATAACATAAATCTCAATTTTTTCATAGAAGCAAAGAAAATAACATATTATATGTATTAATTTTTTTAAGTTCAAACAACTTATAAATAATTTAAAATCTATATCATATATTAATATTAATATTAATTTACACACCAAACTTATGAATATGTTAAAAAATAGATATTTTAGAATAATATCTATAGTCTATGTTTAATTTGCACGTAGATACTAAGTTGTGGGAAAAATTCATTAACACATTAAGAATAAAAAAATTTATAAATACCTTATTGCATAAACAATACAATAATGATTATATATATATAAGCTAAAAGTATATACAATATATATTAGATAAATTATATTTTATAATAAATAAAATTATAATATAAATTTTTTTAAATGATAAACTTTCAATTTATTGTTAAAAAATAAACTTTTATAATCCGTTTGTTTATAAAAATTAAAATAATAATAAAGTTTAAAAAAATTCAAATGGTGGATTGGAATTATGATCTAAAATGTTTATTACTATTAGTCGCATGCTTTTGTACATGCAACAAGTGTGCCAATAGGAGATGAGATTTAAGAGAAAAATGTAGAATGAACATTAAATAATGTACATTTAAGTTTTTTTAAAAATGAAAATACAAAAATAAAAAAGTTGAAGATTAAAACATATATATATAATTTACAATATTTAAAAAATTTGAGTATTGCTTAACAAATGTGTTCAATAATTTCATTATTTTATAATTAAATTCAATTTATCAAATATCAAAAAAAATTATTTAAATAAAAACCATCAAAAAATTAATAAGAGAAATACAAGAAAAATGAAAAATTGCAACATCTCTAACAAATATTCTATTGAGTAAATAAATTATAGAAACTGAGAAAATAATATTTAAAGAAAAAACTAAACTAAACAAAAAATAATAATTTAAAGCAATTTAAAAACTAAAACCTAAATCAATTTAAAAAATTAAAAATTTAATAAATGGAGATCACAAATAATTATTTTTTAAATAAATAAATAAAAAGAAAAAAATTTATTAAAAGTGGATATTTAAATTATAATCTTATGTGAACAAATTAGATTATTAATAATTTTTAATTTAAATAACATAATATTTACTAAAGTCTTTTAAATAGATTAATAAATATTATTTATTTAAATTGATCTTATCAAATATGGAAAAATAATCATTTTAAAAAACCATCAAAAATTCTATTATGAAAAATTAATAAGAGAAATACAAGAAAAAAATATGTCTAATAAATATTTTATTGATTAAATAAATTATGAAAACTAAAAAATAATATTTAAAGAAAAATTTAAACTAATATAAAAAAATAAATTAAAACAATTTAAAAACTAAAATCTAAAACAATTTTAAAATTCAAAAGTTAAGTGAAGAGTGAAGATCACCATTAATAAATAGAAAAAGAAAAACAATAGTTAAAACTTGAGATAACAACTAATAAATATCAAAACAAGAGTTAAAAGTGGAGGGAGATAAAAATTGGCTGGTAAATAATTAATGGGAAGGATTTTCAAATTTTCTAGCCAAACTCTTGCAAATTTTTCGTCAAAAATTTAATTTCCAGGAACAAAGTTCTGACAAATAGCTTATCGCTAAACTATTGGCTAAATTAAACCTCTACACAATTTATTGTTATAATATGTTGAATTTTAAATTTAATTACGACTAATTATTATTTTTAATTATTCAATTATTTAACATATTTTATTTAATTTTATTCACAAATATAAATATAAATGATAAAAAATCAACTAAAAATAATTAATTGATTTTTAAAAATTATTATTTAATGGAAAAAAAAATTAAATTTTTTTGATTCATAATATAGTTTGCATATTTAAAACTTCATTATTAAATGCATAATACTAAAAAGTCATAAAGAATTTGATGATGATGATGATATAAACTAGTGATATTTAGCATTTTCTATCTAGTTTCTAATAATATTTTTTAATTTTAAAAATAATTTTATTTGAAGTCTATTTTCCATCTCCTTAATTACTACTAAATATTATTTTTAATTATTCAATTATTTAACATATTTTATTTAATATTATTCGTAAATATAAATATAAATGATAAAAAATTAACTATAAAATTAATTAATTGATTAAAAAAATTATTATTAAATGAAAAGCTTTTTTTTTTTTCTTTTTCTAAAAAGCTATTTTTAATCAATAATACTCATAATTAAAGCTTCATTATCAAATGCATATTACTAAAAAATTGTAAAGAATTTGATGATGATGTAAACCAATGAATTTTAGCATTTTCTATCTAGTTTCTAACAATTTTCTTTTTTAATAATTTCATTTGAAGTCCATTTTGATATTTTCAAAAAGTGATGGGTGTTTTGATCAACATATTCTTTTTTTTAAAATATGATAATTACAAAATTCTTTCAAGGCTAGAATAGTAACATCAATATCTAACAAGTTTTGTTGGCTTTGTTCAATTTCATAAAAAATTGTAGGTTTTATTTAGTGATAAAGTGACACTAACGATAATTTTGACATAGGTTGTTTCTTATCAATATAACTTTATTTGTATATATCGAAATGAAGTTTTTCTTGACTTGCTAGAAAACTAACACACATAGCTTTGATGCTTATATTTAAAATTAAAAAATTACTTTTTACTTTCATATTTTTTTGGAAACTCCAAATGGAGATTTCTAAAAAAAATTTTGTTAAATTTAATAAAACAAAAAATAAAATATCACAATAAACAAAATATATACTAAAAATATATTCGTTAGAAAGCTTATTGAAATGACAACAATTTTCCAAATTTAGTTTCAAGAATTTAAACTTATTTGGTCTTTGCTTGAGCTCCCAAAAGACCAAAAATTGATAGAAATTAAGAATAAATTTTGAAATTTCCATTTTTAGATGCTTCGTGCAAAGCCTATTTTTGAGTCTTTGTCAAAAGAGGCTTTGAATGAAGCCATAAAGATGGTTTAATACCTTTTGATAGGGGCTTCAATTGAAGCCCCCTATGGCTATTTCCCAACCACAATAATGTGTTAGAAATGCTTTAGAATAACTAAGAGGGGGGGTGAATCAGTTATTCAAGGTCTAGATGTCCAATTCAAACTTTTTAACTAAGTGTAGTGAGCCCATTCAACCATTCATTCATCCAAGTTTTAAGTTTCCGATTTAGCAAGTTACTATAAATCAATATGCAAGCATAACACATGAAAAGATCAACACATAACACAGTGATTTACGTAGAAACCCAATTTGAGAAAAATCACCAGTAACATGCTACTCAATTCTCACTCTTCTAAAGTGATGCCTTTTATAAAGGCTTACAAAACACTGCTAAATGTGACCTTGTTAGAGGATTTGACCACCCTATTAGAAGTGGGCTTGGTTAGAAAAATTTAGAACATTCACTTGGAATGCCACCCCGTTAAAGGATTTATAAATGGTTATTAAACCAACCTAAGTCCATAGGATTTTCATGTCTAATACAATTGCTAGAGAGTATCAGAAAATCTTTGACCTAATTAAAACATAAAACTTAACGTAAAGATCTCAAATCACTCTTAAAGACTTCACATTGCTTGGCCTTCAATCTCAGCAACTCTATTAGCTTGCCCTCC
Organism: Cupressus sempervirens; assembly: GCA_028749045.1. Taxonomy (NCBI): domain Eukaryota; kingdom Viridiplantae; phylum Streptophyta; class Pinopsida; order Cupressales; family Cupressaceae; genus Cupressus; species Cupressus sempervirens. Next base: position 678,135,568 of record CM053787.1, on the reverse strand, counting down.
TTTCAAGCTTTGTCTCCTTGAGTCTCCATGCTCAATGTACCAATGCAATCATCTTTCTCTGACCACTTGTCGAAGTAGACTCTCTATGCTCTTCTTTCTCCTAGATGCCTTCTCCTTCACATCATTTTAATCACTTTGAAATTTGGCACTTTAGCAATAGAAGTTGTTGCTTCTTAGTCTGTGACTCCTTAAATAGAAGTCTTGGAGTTCCTTTCCTGCTCGATTCTTCCTTCTTTTAATTTCAATTCATATGGATTAAGTAGGATTCATTGAATCTAACCCATATTTTGTTTCCTCTAGAAACTTCTTGAATAATCCTTTTGAATTCGCTCAAAAATAGTTTACATAGAATTCTATTCCACTAGCTCATCATCCTTATCCTCCAACTAGTTCACAAAATTCTAGGTAACAACTATGTCAGCTTAGATCTGGAAAATCTTTGACATTTCCAATAATGTAGTAGCTCGACACTATTGAAATACTAGTGCTCAACAAATATTGTGTTACTTGGCATCAATTGTGTTTTACTGATGCTCAGCACCTAAAGTTCACTCAGCACCTACAAATATTTTTTGATGCTTAGTACTTGTTACTTTGCTTGGCACTTGAATTTCACTTGGCATCTGAAGTTCACTCGACACACACTAGATTTTTCTTTTGCTCAGCTCCAACTAAGAATTTGCTTGGCTTCAACTAACTTGCTTGGCACCCACTAATGAACTTAGTTTAAGCTTTGTAGTCAACCTTGTTACAACTTATTCCTCCAATATTTTTAAGTGTGACCAACCTCTTTATCTTCAAGTATGTTACCAATACATCATTTAACCATTTTCTTAACTGATCCTTGCACTTCATTACAATATCATAACTCAACCTTTCCCTTAGGTGTTCTTGTTACATTTTGTTGATTAAATCCTCTTCATCAATCAACTAAGTGATAGTACTTGGATCTTATAAGAAATTTTCATTCTTACACATTATAGGTTTGACATCAATGAAAAAACAATGATTAAAAACATTCTTTTAACAACAATCTCCCTCTTCCAATCAATCTTCTTCATCAATGATCTTTTCAATTAGATTTCCAACAATCTCCCTCTTTGGCATTGATGGCAAGCCAAATTGATCAACCATCAGGATAAACTATTTAACCATGTGCTAACTAGGTTAGAACAATAAGTCAAATACCAAAAAAAGAAAAAATGTGTTACCATCAGTTTTCACATCTCCCTCTTTATGCTATCTTCTCCCTGTTAGCTGCTATATTCATTTTCTTTCCTTTCTTTCTTCTTATAGTTTCTCCCTTTGTAAGAATTACTCATCTTCTACTATTCTTTGTTATGATCAGCTTCTTCATCTTCTCCCTCAATCTATTGATCAAATCTTTTATCCATTGAATGTTTTTAATCAGTTTCTACTCTTTCTCTTCTTGTTGATCAATTTCTCTACTCTTTCTCCCTCTTTGACAACAATGCCAAAGACATATTGTTTCAGCATCTTACTATGCAAGTGTAGCTTTTGCAAGTTCTTTCACTTTCCCCCTTTGCCACCTTGCTTGTGATTGATTTGGAACTTCATTACTTCAATTACTTTAGGTATGAATCCTAAAGTAAGTATCCTTTGCATCAGTGTGTAATATTTCAACAATCAATTCATTTGATGTAGGGGAGTCTTCCCTTTTATTAAGTAGCTTTGGCTAGGGGTATCACCTCTAACATACCTCTAAGATACTCAAAAGAATCTTTGGGTAGTGCTTTTTGGAAGATGTTAGTAATTTGTTCCTTTGAGCTAACATACTCCATCTTCACTTGCTTGTCTTCCGCCAATTCTCTTACATAGTGATACTTGATTGCAATATGCTTGGTTTTAGCATGCATTACAGGGTTCTTTGATATGTTGATAGCACTTGTATTATCATGATAAAGTATCACAGGCTCATTTACCTCTTCCTTCATACCTTGTAACAAATGTTTGCTCCATACAATATTGGTGCAATTTATACCAGTTGCAACATATTTAGCTTCTGTAGTAAACTGTGAGGTACAACTTTACTTTTTACAGAGCTATGTAATCAGTCCTTTCCCTAAGAAAAGTGCTCTTCCACTGGTGCTTTTTCTATCATCAATATTACCTCTCCAATCTACATCAGTGTAGGCTCTTAGTTCAAACTTTTTACTCCTCTTATAGTACAAACCAAAATCATCAATTCCTTTTAAGTACCTCAGTATCCTCTTTATTGTCATCAGGTAATTTTCTCTTGGATTTGCAAAAATTTTTGCCACTATTCCAATAGCTAATGTAATTTCTAGTCTACTATGTAAAACATACTACAACTTTCCAATCATTGATCTATACATTGTCTAATTTACTTCAATTGATTCATCATTCTTGGATAACTTATGTCCTATTGCCATTGGTGTGTTGACTAGTTTTGAATCTTCTAGTCCAAATGTCTTGAGTATCTCCTTGATGTATTTTGATTGGGTCACAAATATGTCATTCTTCAATTGATGTACTTGTAATTCAACAAAGAACTTGATTTCTCCAAACATTGACATCTCAAACTCATGTTTCATTTTATCAGCAAAATCTTTGTATAGAACATCTTTTCCTCCAAATATTATATCATCAACAAAGATTTCTGATACCAAAATGTCTTTACCTTTTTCAGCCTTGATATACAAGTTTTTTTTTTCATCTATTCTCTCAAATCCAATCTTCCCAAGATATTTGTGCAGTCTCTCATACCATTCTCTAGGTGCTTACTTTGGACCATAAAGTGCCTTATGCAATTTGCAAACTATAGCCTTGTTGTTGTTATCAAAAAATCCCTCAGGTCATTCTATGTAGACTTCATCTTCTAATATACCATTTAGAAAAGTAGACTTGACATCCATTTGGTAGATTTTAAAACCTTTGTATGCAACATATACAAGTAATATTCTTACTCCTTCCATTCTTACAACAGGAGAAAATGTTTCCCCATAATCCAGTCCTTCTTCTTGTGCATAGATTTTGAAAACTAATCTAGCTTTGTTTCTTTTTATTTCACCATTCTCATCAAGTTTGTTTCTAAACATCCATTTGGTACCAATTACATTCTTATTAGCTGGTCTAGAAACTAGGATCTAGGTTTTATTCTTTTCAATTTGGTCTATCTCCTCTTCCATAGCCTTATACAAGCCATCATCTTGTAGTGCATCTTTTATTGTTTTAGGCTCAACCTTGCTCAGTAAGCATGATACATTCCTAAGTCTATTCCTTGTCACCAATAATTTGTTCTACAGGGTGATGTCTCTGACATATTTAGCTAATCTTGGTTCTGTCCTTCTTTCCATGTTTGATCCTTCAACTTTAAAATCATTTTGTCATTCTCCATTTGGCACTTTATCATCTCTTTCATGTGTAATGTTTTTAGAATCAAGAAGTGTATTTCCTTCATTCTAAAGCTCAGCTTATGAATGCAGCTCAACATTCACTAGTTATGACTTGGCTAATACTAAAATTTGTTGTTGATTCCGAACTTGATTTGCAATTTTTTCTTCAACAAGCATTCCTTCATAGAAGTATACAAAGGATCTATAGTCCTCTGATTGCTTAGTTCCATCAACCTAAACTTCTACATGCTCATCAAAATTTACATTTGTACTATCCAAAATCTTATTAGTGTTAGTATTTAAACACTTATATACTTTACTTCTAGGTGAGTATCCAAGGAATATGCCTTCATCACTCTTTACATCAAACTTTCCATTTCTAGCATATTTAAGAATATAGCATTTACAACCAAATACTTTGAAATGTTTTACATTAGGTGAATGACCATACCATATTTCAAAAGGTGTTGCATTTGTACCTTTTCTGACTTGGACTCTATTCAGAGTGTAAACAGTAGTACTTATAGCTTCTCTCCAATATTTTAGAGAAACATTTTTCTCCATCATCAAGGTTCTTGCATAGTCTATCATTGACCTATTCCTTCTTTCAACAATACCATTCGGAGGTAGAGTTCTTGGTGTTGATGTTTTTCTTTTGATACCTTTATCATTGCAGAATATTTCAAATTCTTTTGATGTAAAATCACCTCCTTTTTCTAACCTTAGGTATTTTAGACTCTTCCCTATTTCCTTCTCAACTTTGGCAAAATACAACTTGAACATTTGAAATGCATTTTATTTTTTCTTTAAAAATATAACAATCATCATTCTTGAATAATCATCTACAAATATCATTATGTATTTGTCTCCTAGGTAACTTTTCACTTCTATTCAACCACATAAGTCTATATGGACTAGCTCTAGTACTTCCTTGGAAGTGAATGTTTTTCTCTTGAAACTAGACTTAGTCATCTTCCCTAGTTGACATTGTTTGCACATTGTGTTTTCAGGATTCTTTAGTTTAGGCAACCCTCTGGCCTTCTTCTTTTTGCTAAAGCTAATTAGATTGTCAAAGTTAGCATGACACAATCTTTTATGCCATAACCACACATCATCAAGTCTAACAACAAGATAAGTTGCATCTTCCATATCTAGGTAAAATAGATTACTCCTACTTTTTTCACCTTTTCCTATCAGATTTCCATTAGTGTCATAGATCTTGGCAGATTTATTTCCAAATTCTACTTTGCAACCTATATTGTCTAACTGTAATGTTACACTCAACAAATTGTAGTTCTATCATTCAACATAGTATGCATTATCACATGAAATTTTCTCAGTAAGTTTAATGGAACCTTTTCCTTTGATTTGACATGGAGCATCATTTTCAGTTCTAACACTATTTCCATCATATTGAGTAAAGGTAATAAACTTACTTTTATCTCCTATCATGTGATGTGAGCAACCACTATTTATGATCCACTTATCATTCTTGTTCACATAGGTTACCAATGTTGTTTCTTCATCTTCATCTTTATCAGATTCATCCTTCATGGCCACATAGACTACTTTGTCATCATTCTCATCAGAATCCTCTTCAACAATGTAGCATATTTTTCCTTTGTCCTTGTAGTCTCAGCTATCATCTTCTCTTTTATTCTTAAACTTGTTTCCTTCTTTGTAGTTCTTCTTCTATGTACATCTTGTAGAAATATGACCTACTTCATTGCAATTAAGACAAATGATAGGGATCTTACCTTTGAATTTACCTTTTCTTCTATGGAATCTCCTAGCCAATAGTGCATCCAACTATTCCACATCTTCCTCATCTATGCTACTATCACTAGATACATGTTTTCCTTTTGTCCTCTTCTTCTTTGAAGTAACCTCCTCATTGTCTTTCATTGTCAACTTAGCCTTGAAAGTAGATTCAAGTTTCTTAGGTTTATAGTTGTCAAAGTTGGACAACTCAAATGCAGTAAGCCTTCTCACTTTTCCTTCAAAAGTCAATGCATTTCCTGGTATACACCTTAATTCTCAGATGGCTAAAAATCTAATAGCATTGATAGGGAGCAGGGTTCTCAAGTATTTTCTATTGAAAATCTCTTCTTCTAATTGACCACCTAGACTTCTTATTGCACTTACCACTTCCTTTATTCTAGATCCATATTGAGCAGCATTTTCTCCTTCCTCCATTTTCATGTCATCAAACTTACTCTAAGGATTTCTCTCTTTGCTCTTTTAACCTTTTGAACTCCTCCATAGATATCTAGCAGGGCTTTCCACATCTTGAATACAGTATCACATCCTTTGATGTCATCATATTTAACATAGCTAAGCGTAGAGGCAATCTCCAACATTGCTTGATTGGGCTCTGCCCTTTTGTTCAAATTATTTGTAGCAAGAGGTCCAGTTGGTTCTACATGTTCTATTCCAATTGAGGTTTTTGCATAATCACCTATTGGTCCAAGGTGGAATTTCATCAGGCTCTACCATGCAACAAGGTTGTCTTTGTTGAGCTTGGGGACTTCTCTTTTGGACATCTTGATCTTACTACCTCTAGTACCTTGAAATTAAATCAGTAGATGGCTCTGATACCAATTGTTAGAAATACTTTAGAATAACTGAGAAGGAGGGTGAATCATTTTTTTAGGGTCCAAATGTCCAATTTGAACTTATTCACTAAGTGTAGTAAGCCCATTCAACCATTCATTCATCGAAGATTTAACTTTCCTATTTAGCAAGTTACTATAAATCAACATGCAAGCATAACATATGAAAAGATCAACACATAACACAATGATATATGTGGAAACCCAATTTGGGAAAAACCACCAGTAACATGCTACTCAATTTGCACTCTTTTGAAGTGATGCCCTATGAAAGGCCTACCCTGTTAAAGGCTTACAACACACTTTAAATGTGACCTTGTTAGAGGATTTAACCATCCTATTAGAAGTGGGCTTGGTTAGAGGACTTTAGAACATTCACTTGGAATACCACCTTGTTGAATGATTTACAAATGGCTATTAAATGAATCTAGGTCCATAGGATTTTCATGTCTAATACAATTGCTAGAGAGTATTAGAAAATATTTGACCTAATTACAACATACAACTTAACTTTTAGATCTCATATCACTCTTCAACTCTTCACATTTCCTAGCCTTCAATCTCTGCAACTCTATTAGGTTGCCCTCCTTTCAAACTTTATCTCCTTGAGTCTCCATGCTTAATATTCTAGTGCAATCATCTTTCTCTAACCACTTTTCGAAGTAGATCCTATGTGCTCTTCTTTCTCCTAGATGGCTTCTCCTTGACACCCTTCTAATCACTTCACAATTTGGCACTTTAGTGGTAGCAACTATTGCTTCTTGGTTGATGACTCCTTAAATAGAAGTCTTGGAGTTCTTTTCTCGCTCGATTCTTCATTCTTTTAATTTCAATTCGTATGTATTAGGTAGGATTCATTGAATCTAACCCATATTTTGTTTCCTCTAGAAACTTCTTGATAATCTTTTTGAATTCACTCAAATATAGTTTACATAGAATTTTGTGCCACCAACTCATCATCCTTAGCCTCCAACTAGTTCACAAAATTCTAGGTAACAACTATGTTGACTCAGATCTGTTGAATCTTTGACATTTCCAATAATGCAGTCAACACTATTGAAATACTAGTGCTTAGCACATATTGTGTTACTCTGCATCAACTGTGTTTTATTGATTCTTGACACCTGAAGTTCACTCGACACCCACTAAGATTTTTTGATGCTCGACACTTGTTACTTTACTTGGCACTCGAACTTCACTCGGCACCTAAAGTTCACTTGGCGCACACTAGATTTTTCTTTTTCTCGGCTCCAACTGAGAATTTTCTTAGCTTCAACTAACTTGCTAGGCACCCACTAATGAACTTAGTTTAAGCTTTGTAGTCAACCTTGTTACAACTTATTCCTTCAATGTTTCTAAGTGTGACCAACCTCTACATCTTCAAGTATGTTGCCAATACATCATTTAACCATTTTCTTAACTAATCCTTTCACTTCATTATAATATCATAACTCGACCTTTCCCTTAGGTGCTCTTGCTACATCTTGTTAATTTAATCCTTTTCATCAATCAACTAAGTGATAGTACTTGGATCTTATAAGAAATTTTCATTCCTACACATAGTAGGTTTGACATCAATGACAAAACAATGATTGAAAACATTCTTTTAACAACAATCTCCCTCTTTCAATCAATCTTCTTCATCAATGATCTTTTCAATCAAAATTCCAACATAATGTCCATGTGGGAAGACCTAGGAGTGCTTTGAACGAAGCCCCCTGCATAGTCAAGGGGCTTTGAGTGAAGCCCATGGGTGATACAGGGCTTTGAGAAAAACCACTTTGGGTGATAAGGTAGCTTCAATCGAAGCCCTATGCTGCTCTTTTGGTAGCTAATGGTCTTCTCTCAAAGACCCTTGGCTGCATTGTTGACCTCAAAAAGGAGGACTTGTCGACCAAAGGGTATTCGTATGAAGCCTGTCGGCCAAAAAGATAAGAAATTTCATTTTTTTTTTGATATAAAAATCATGTTTCCTTCATTTTTTAAATCAATACAAAATAACCTTACAAGGAATTTGTTGTTTTTGAAGAAAAAGGAAGAATATTGAAGATGATTTGAAATATTTTGATAGCTTTTTGAGAGCTAAAGACAATTCAAAATATTTTGATAATTTTTTGAAAATCGAAGATGGGACGAGAATAAGGAAGACATAGTAAATTTGTAAGAATAGATCAATTGATGCGGAATAAGAAATCATGAAAAACTTTAGCAAATTATCACATAAAAAAGGTATGTAGATGTGTAAATTCATATGAATGTGTATATTTTCAAATTTATAATTAATTTTCTAAATTTATTCATTTATATGCATGTAGGTTTTAATAAAAAATCACAAAACAAGAAAATACATGTTGAACAAGATTTGAGTCATGACAATCTAGGACATAACAATTGGGGACATGGTAATTTAGGACACGAAGTAATGGAAATTGGAGAAGGGTTAGGACTAGTTGCCCAAATTGGAATGGATGAATGCATAAGACTAGCCACAAGTGCAAAGGAAAATATCACTAATAGAAATTTAGATCATTTTCTTACAAAGGATGTGGATAAATTGAAATTACTTTTTGATATTAAATCATTATGTCTTTTCAAAAAAAGAGCTTTGAATAAGATGGTAAAAGAAATAACAAGTAACTTTGATGTTTTGGAAACACTTGAAAAAGCTTGAGTACTTGCTTATGTTCTTTTATAGAAAAACTTGGAAGAGTCATTAAAATTACTAGGTGTAGAAATGACATCAAAAAAGAGAAATTTTCTGACATGAAAAATTATATTATTGAAAATGTTAAGAAAGGTTTGAGCTCTATAGGGAAGCAAACTCAAAATAAAGATAAGAGCACTACATGAAGAGTTATATTTCAATCTATTCTTGGTACTAGTATACCCCAAGATAGACAACTATCTTCAATTACATCACATATTGGTTTTAGTAGAAAAACCATACCAAAATATATTAATAGGAGAATGGTTTTGGATGATATCACTTTGGAAGGAAATTGGGCAATTATTCATAGAGCTACTTGTTGTGATTGGGTTGATGATAGAATCAAAAATTTTGTAATATCATTTTGGAATGATAATACTTGTCCTTCATCAAATATTATAGATGTTCCTAGACATAGGGTTAGAGATAACCCTTACAAACATCATACAAAACATTGGTTGGACATAACACAACATGAAATGTATGTCTCATTTTGTAGTTCAAACCCTGATATAAAGATTCAGAAGACAATATTTGAAAGACTAAAGCCATATTATGTTAGGAGAAATGAAGTGTTTGAAACTTCTTGTTTTTTTTATCATATTGATTTTGATCTCCACTATCAAGTGTATTAAAAATTTATAGAAGAAAATTTTGGTTATAAAAATGTCCCTCCTAGTAGAAAAAGCAAGTTCATCTCATCTATTTTATGTGAAAAAATAGATGATCATGTTGGTCAAATCAATTACATTAGAAAAGCATGTAACACATGTTCTAATTTGGCTCTTTTTCCTTTGAATAATGAAGATATTGATGTCACAAAAATGATAACTTGCAAGGGTTACAAGTATGCAAGGAATGAAACTAAATTTTTGAAAGGATTGAAAAGATTAGAATATGTTGAAGAGGAAATGATCATTGTAGCATTTATGGACAAATATAAAAGTTTGATACAACCATATATTTGTCATGCTTTTTTTTGCAAAGTAGCAAGCACAAAAATTTCAAACACTTAGAGATAACTTTCCAGTTGGAACCATTTTATTAGTTGTTGACTTTGCAAAAAACTATTCATTCATTCATTAAATGGCTACTCAATCAAACCACTATATTTCAAATCATGTCACTATTATGATGTAAGTGTGCTATCATCATGCACAATTAGATTTGGATGGTATTCAAAGCATAGATGAAGCACAAGTCATCAAAAAATAATATCACTTCTACATAAGTGATGCTAAAGAACATGATATTAATTATGTAGAACATTGTTTCAAGAAATATTTTGCATATAACAAAGATAGAGACATCAGTATCAATAAACATTATATTTGGTCATATGGGTGTGTTGTACAAGTCAAATCATCTTGACCATTTTATACACTTTTTTGATATCACTATAATGAAAATATACCACATGTATTAAGTTTCTTTGAAAGTGGACATGGCAAAGGTGAACATGATGGTGTTGGAGCTTGTATCAAATGTGCTCTATGAAAGTACCAAAGGAATTATAAGGGAGTTCATATAAATAATGCACATGATGTTTTGATTAAGTAAAAATAAGTTTTAAAGGACCTAAAACTATTTTAAAAGTAACATAATAACAAGAGAAAAATAGATTAGAAGAATTGTGCATCAACATCTAGAACAAAACAAGCTAAAACAATAAGCCTTAAAACAACCTATAGGAAAAGCTTGCAAAAAGAAAGAAAAAAGATAATACAAAGACAACTACAATGTCTTCAATGAATCCATTGCTTGGTCAGCAAGGATGTTCATGTTTTTTGCAAAGGCTTTTAGATCATCCAATTCTTTGGCTTCCACAACCTCACTCTTCTTAGAATTAGCCCTATATGCTTTTTGGGTCCATGATCATCTTTCATATCTTGGGATCTTTGACCTTTCCCCTATTCAAATTTGTTCAAAAGAGTAATGTTTCCCACCATGGCCTTCAGTATAGAGCAATTATGATCAACCAATTTCTTAACTGTCTTCTCCATATTAGCCACTGTGTTATCCAAACCATCCAACCTTTTCTAAAAATATTTATTCATCTGATCTAGATTTTTGATCTTGGTTTCCATAGGTGGAACAAATTTCATCATATTCTTAACCTCTTTAGCATTACTAATTCCCTCATAGAGTCTATCAATATCTTGACCCAAAGTTCTCTCCCCCCTAGTGGTCTTGCTAAGCTAATCAAACTCTCTCAAGATGTCCTGCATCTGTTGCTTCAAACTACTAATGTCCTTTTTTATTAACCCCAAGTTACCAAAGATCCCCTTCAAATAACTTGGGTCATCCTCATCCTTGTTATGAGTTGGGTGATCCTCATTACTGCCCAATTTATTTCTTTCATAATTAGCCTCCTGATACCCTTTATCAGCTACCTTTCCTTAAGAAACCACATTCTTCCCTTTTCTCTTCATCCTCTTAATCAAAGGTTCATCATTGGAAGGAATTTTAGAGGCCCTATCCATATTCTTCTCCTTGTTACCAATAAATATACTAGAGATGCCTCTTTTCCCATTGCCCTCTTCCTACTTCTCTTCAGATTTTGTGTCAAGTTCAAAATCAACCTCCTTATTCTTCCTTTTCTTCCCAAATGATCTCCCAAGATCAATCTTATTCCTCTTCTCAACCTCAAGCTCTACAACCTCATCCTCTATATCCTCATAAAAACCCTCATCCTATTCACTCCCCTCAATCTCACACTCCAAAGTTGTCTTACTAAAATGGGGTCTATCCACTTTTTTGGATTTGAGAAGGTTCATAACTAGAACCATTAAGCCCTCATGGCAAGCATGATCACCCTCAAGATCATTCTAAATAGCTAAAATTGTATTAACCAATGATTTTCTAAGGTAGAAGGGGAGATTAAGCCTAAACCTATGCCTAAAATGGTTTAACAGTATAAAATGATACTCAAATATCTTAGTAAAGTGACCATCTAAAATTACCTATTCAATCACTACAAACATGACAAACCTCCAAGGTTGAGAAATGGAACCAAGGCTAAAGTAGTAATTGTTGGAAATATTATGATAGGCTAAGTTACTAAGAGTGGAGGGGTAATCAAAAACTTATAAAATTTAATCCTTATTTAGCAATGTGTTCTAATTTAATTGCATGTATGAGAAACTGAAAACATTAAGGCACACATATCACTTTTGACACATAATTTGGTGACTGACAAACCTTCTAGATAGAAAGTAAAAATGGGGTGGGGATGATACCCACAAGATTTTGTACTACAGTATAAAGTTTTCCTATTAAGGCTTACAATGATCAATTCTAATGATTTTTCTTTTAGGAGCAATAAGGAATGCAAGGTCCACCTTGCTAAAGGATTTACAAACATACAATGAAGTATGCACTCAGTAAAGAGATTTACATAAGACTATTAGGTCTACCTTGTTTAGAGGATTTGACTAATCCACCTATTAGGATGAAACAGTAGCTTGATCTTTGATTTGTAACTTGGTTTGCTAAATGAAATACCTTTGAGTGTAAAAATCACCTTGTGATGATAGATAAATCTTTGTTTCTCCTTATACTTCTTGTGGCCTTGTACTTATCTTTTCTGCTCTTCTCTACTTTTTATCTCACTTCTATTCATTCATTCTTACTTACTTTGGATGTGATACAATACATTACATATATAACAATCCAATTAAAAAATTAAAATGTTGGCCACAACACAAGTTTATACAAAATGCACAAAGTTGGCCCATACTACAAGAACTCAGGTTCTAAAGACTCGCTTAGTGAGGTTCTGATACTTTACATCCACTATCAATGCTTGACATCATCATGCACTCAGTAGATGTAGAGGCTCAGTCCATACCAATCACTTCCAAGTAGTCTTGAACTTGATTTGCACTAGTGTCTCGGTGTATATTGTGAAACTCAACATATAAATTGAATCGCTTGTTTAACACTGAGTGGCTTGATCAATATTGGATTTTCATTGTTGTATCTGAGAACTCGGTAAGCACTGCATGACTTGGTTTATACTGATAAAATTGGCATACATTGAGATGCTAAGTTTATATTGTTGATCATTACCATAGTAGTGACTGCTTGATGCAAACTAAAACTATCCTTTGGACTTAGTAGAACCTATAGAACTCAGTAGATATTGAAATGCTTGGTTAACACTATTAACTATACAATATGCTTGGTAGATGCTTACAATTTGAATAAGTGTATGTCACTAATAACAAACATGACTATAGTATCAACAATCTTCCCCTTTGGCACTAGTTACAAAAATAGTTATTAGTCAAAATTGAATTCAAAATGTATAAGAATACTTTTTATCCATCTCCTTATGTCTCTGATTTGATAGAGTATTTTTTTTTGAGATATTCCAAAATTAGTTTTCTAAGAGATGTACCTCAAAGTATCTGTACACGAGTAACATTATAATTCTCCCCCATACATAATATTCAGTATACTATACACCTTTTCACATACATTTTATCTTCTTTTCTATACATCTTCTCCTCTTTACACAATATACATTATACTATCTTGTCCCTTTTTTTCACACTAATGCCAAAGATGTATGCAATATATACACTTTACAGTAATGAGAAAATGTGACAAGAAATTTGAATGTACTTTCAAAATTAATGCCATTGTCTTGTCTGAATTCTCTTGCTACACCTTGCATATGTGCAATGCAATTTTCCCTTTTTCTAATAGTTCTATCATGTGGTCTACAATTGAGAAGTTTTCCTACATTATTTTTTTTGCATGTGTAATGTGTTTCTGCAATGCATCCATGTTTGGGAAAATCATGCCCTATATTTCTATCAATGTAGATCTCATTCTAGCTTCTTCTCTTAGCAATTTCACCTACATATCAATTAGAAATATGATCTTGTTGTAATGGGCAGAGTTGTAACTTGGGTCAAGTTGAAACTATTTTGCACTTGCCTTTAGGTCCTCATCAATCTTTGATAGTTTATCTTTTATTTTCTTAGTGAAAATTGAAATATCAAAAAGTTTACCAAATAGTGAAGATGCATTGTTACAAGAGGTCTCCAGTAAGACTTGAATAGTAGATAATTCTACTTGATGGATAGAAATTTGTTGAGCAATATGTTCCAAAACTTTTTTCTTGAATTTCTTCTCATCTCTCTACAATAATTTGTCCTAACCATTCATATCTTTGTTAAATTTATGAACAGCCTCTGCTAGCTAAATCAAAATTGGTTGAGAAGTGTCAACCTCTATATTTAGAGATTCAACAAGGATATTCTTTACATCTTCTATTATTTGAAATTCCTTGTTTCTTTATTTTCTAAGCCTTTTCTTCTTGGCTTTGTTTTTAGGAGTTTTCCAAATGTTTGCATTTGATCAAGATTAAGATTGGAGATATCCTAGTTAGGAATAACAATGTCCTCATCAAGATCAATGTCTTCTTCTTTTTCTTTTCCTTTACCCAAAAATTTTGTGCTTAGTTGAGGCTTGGTCTCAATTATCCTTTCACTTATTCATTGCATGCCAGGAATGGAAACAATTGTGGAAATAGTATGACTCACTAAAAAAGGTAGATATTGTACTTATTGCCAAAATAGCAATAGTAGAAATACCTGTAGTTAACAAAATTGATGTAGAGGGAAGTGCTTGCTGCTTGGTAGATGAAGTGCTTATTACTTTAGTCAATGAAGTACTGAGCTAGATAGGTGCAAAGATTGATTGAGCACTTATGCTAATTGTGTTTGTCAGAATCAATCTTGCTGAAGCTTTCTTTGGACTTGATGTTGTCACTGTTTGGCTCAAAGAATGATGAAGTGAGGCTATGAACACTATAGAAATTTTCTCTTGTTCGATCTCCTTAGTATCTTGAACATATGGAAAATCCTCCTTGGTAGCTTCATGTCCCTGTTCTTCCTCTTCATCATCTACATTGTCAAAATGTGTAACTTCCTCCTCATCAATTTCCTCATCCTTGTTCATCATCCTCCTTATCACTAACATGCACTAAAAAGTAAATAGGCTTGTGAAAAAGATAAATGTTCTTCCAAGTGTTTGTAACATTCTTTACTATATGTTCAATGTCATTTAACAAAACAAGACAAGTTTTGAATCTCAAAGTAAGCTTTTCTTCATTTTCCTTCAGAGATTTATTTGCCTCCTTGTCATTTAAACTTGGCATGAGTTGCCTTAGGGTTTCCTCATATATTTCTTTTGCAATTTTCATGGAATTATCCCATCTTGGCTTAATTTTCTCCATCAAAACATTAGGAATCTGATGAGTAAGCTAACTTGGGGAATATTTCCATTTTCCTATTTTAGATATTACCAAGTCTTCTATTTTCTTTTGTTCCTCTTTAGCCCTAGTTTCATACTTCAGTGCATTGAAGTTTGTTATCCTAGCTCCTAATTCTAATTCTTTCATCCTTTCTTGGAATGTGGGTGGGGCCTCTTAAAGATTATATCTCCTCCTTCTTTATCTATTTTCTTCCTAGATGATCTTCTTGTAAACACAGTAGTGGATGCCTTGGTAGGCTTGGTAATAATTACCTTGTCTTTCTTCTTCAATGGATCTTTGTCCTTTGATTTCTCTTTACCTTCCTCTATATCTTTACCATTACCTTTAGTCAATAGAAGAGTGGAACTAGTTTTTAGTTTGGCAATTCTCTTCTTTCCATTATTGACTGCCTAAAGTAGTTTGATTTCAAATTCAATTCTAGCCTTTGCCTCTGTTGGTGTTTGAAAACATTGTAGGTTTCTAATTACCCTAATGAGAATATGACACACCTAGGAGTAGCTAACTCCCATCTTCAACATATCACTTCAAACACTGGGTCAACTATAAGGTTAGACCCTTCTTCTACTTTAGGCTCTACAAGACCTAGGTGGGTGGACCTCAGATTCAATCGATATGGTACCAGTGCAAAAACATATTCATGAATCTAAAAAAGTAGATAAAAGCCCTTATATCTCCTGATGACTTATGAAATGACATAAATCTACAGTAGCAAATTGCAAATCTAGAAAATTCACAAGCTGAGTGAGGGCATCGCATTTAGGTTCTTCAACATGAAAGGGAAAGAATGTTTGATTAACAATGTTGAATTTAGCAAAACCTCAAATATCTAGGAATAAGAACTAATGATCCTATAGCTGACTAGTGCCTAATCCATTAGGAAAATCCATGAATCAAATGCATGCATATGGATATCTGATACTTATTCATATATTTAGATATATGATCTATCTATTTACCTTGTAAATAGACATCTGTGCTCAATCTAAACCTCATTCTTACATGATATCCTTCTCAATAAACTGGCAATCCTATTGATTCCTTGAAGCATTTACATAATCCCTTGACTTACAAGAAACAATGAAACAACATAAAGCCTTAAGGGACTGAAACTATAACCTAAGCCCTTTGTTCAAAGATCATAAAACATTGAAGGTCATTGAGAAAGGAGACAAGATTTAAAATGAAACTCAATCATCTACTATTCTTTTTATTTATCTCCTTGAAACAATACATTCATATGCATGAAATGAAAACATAGAAAAACCTAATAGATATGAACTATCTATATTAGCCTTCTTAATGTTGTTCATACAAGAGAATTATGCTAAAAGAATTGTGTCACAATATTGGGAATACATCAAGATTGAAACCAAAACTTGGTATCACAGCCATGAGTAATTTCTCTCAAAAAAAAATTGGAACCAATGGTCTCATAGTGAAAACACTAAAACCAATGGTCTCACAGTGAAAAAATTGGAACCAATATAATCAGGAAGAAAGGGAATGATATAGTAGGAAGTGAAGTCTCAGATCTATTGTAAAGACAACATGTGTCTACTCAGAATTCCTTCCCAAGAAAATGAAAACCTTTTTCTACCCTCTCTCTATAACTACATATAGAACCATCATTAATTGGCCTCCAAAGAACACAAAATATCTGAGATACTTGATTGGAAATCATAATTGATTTTGATGCCAAAATGAGCTCAAGGTAAAAGTGAAAAATCAGTTTAATATGACCTCAAGAATTCAAGAAAACTATTTAAAGATAATTTTCTCCACATTTAGATCCCAACAAGCCTTTAAATCTACCCTATAACCAACTCTGATGTTTAATGATGAAAAACAACCATTCTGCTGAGAACACCCCAAAATTTACAAATTGGCTTATAGCACAAACTAGTGAGCACCTATGCAAAAACTGACCTCAGAAATGGAAAATTCAGCTCGTTCCAATTTTGTTTGTATATTGGAGCACCCATTTCAGATAAAAATAGCCCCAGTTATGGCCATTTGAAGATTGAGCTCCCATTTCTAGGTTTGCAATTAAAAGAATAAAGAAGAAATTTTTAAAAATGTTTTATAGTTTAAACTATAGAAATTTATCTTTTGAAATAAATTTTTCAACTATAGATTGAATGAGAATAGGGATTTTTCCTTTTCAAAATTTCACCTCCTTTATATCCCCTCAACCTCTCCAAGGGCGCTAAGTGTCAATCTCTAATATGCTGAAAAACTTAGGTAGGACCCATGCATATTTTCCAAATCTTGTCGAATTCTTGAATTTTTTGGCAGGTCACTATGTCACTTGCTAGAAATTTTCCCATTTTCTGGTGGCGACATGGTGACCATCAAATTTCAGCAAGTTTTTTGATGACCTCATCCTTTGCTACCACATGTCATTACCACCTCTGCACCTACTCATCACCACCTTAGCACCACTTGGCTCCACATGTCACTACTAACTCAACGCTTGCTATGTTGCTAGGGAAATCATCGTGCATCTTCCCTTTTTCAAGGTAATGACAACCGCATGATCTACCACATGGCACCATCTTATTGCCTAGATCCATATCAGCATCTTTGCATTCACATGGGCACCTTAATCCACGTGTGTGTTCAAAATTTTACCTTGCCTATAGTCGATCAGGACCCTCCACCGCACACTTGCCCTTTTAAAATGCATCTTTCTTTAGACACAATTCATTTGAGTAGAATAGTATTTAAAGACTTTACTATCTCCACCCACAGGACATGTGGGATATATCCTTTGACTATGTTTTCCACGTATTTTGCAACGTGTAGCTATCCTCTTTTGTTTTCTATGTGGCTTCCTTTTTATAGGTGGCTTCTCCTCAACTAATCTCCATTTTCGAATAGATTGGGAATATTTTCAAAAAAATTGGTGGCTTCCCTATTTGAAACATGGTGGCTTCTTCAATTACCATGACTCTTTCCTCAAGCTTCCTACTTTTTCAATTGCTCTTTGTGTCTGACAATATTCTACCTACCATTGATCTCAAAAGGCAGTTTCAGTAGGAAAATATTGCCTATTCTAAGTGCTTGCTAGCTACTTCCTAGGGATTGGATTCTTTTTCATAAGTCACTACCTCTTCATGTGTAGGAGCTATTTGTTTTTTTTGATGATGTGCTTGTGATTTCATACAAAATGACTCCCCTTACGCAGGGTCCTTTCTTATAATGCCTTGGTTATTCCCAATGTGTAGCATGCCATCTTTCTTTTCACATGACTCTACCCCTATTTTATATGTTGGTTTTCTTTTTCAAAATGGTGAATTTTCTCTTGGATGTGCATTGAGCTTCTTTTATTGCTAGCCTCCCTGCTAGCATGGGTGGCTTCTCTTGTATCTGACTATTTTATTTACTTTGATTGGGTAGCTCTTTGATTGGCTTCACTACCTCTTTTCTTGCATGTGGAGTGGAGCTTCCATTCATATGCCATGGGTTGGAGTCTTCTTGTGTCATTTTTTTATGCGTAAGCTACTATCTATGTCATGGGGCTCCTCCCTTATGGCTTCAAATAAGACTATGCCTTGTTCCATCAAAAAACGTGGGGCTTCTCTCTTTCTACAAGCTGCCTTCTCATTGATACAAACAACAGATTGGTTGAGTTCCTTGAGATGAACAAGCATCACATGCTTCCATAGCTAATCACAGTCCATAACATGAATACCAATAGGCTATACAGCCATATTCTGTGCATTGCTCAAGTGAAACTCCACTATGATGTATCTTGACACGCCTCTCAAGGCCTTTATTGTTAGTAAATGAACTACTACAATTTCCACAAGCATATCCTCTGAAATACCTTTTGGCTACCTTCTTGAATCTCTCCCACTTACATGCATGTTATCCTCTTGGCACAGAGTATCCCTCCTTTCAATGCCTAACACCCATTAAATATGTTTTATTCTTGGATCTCTAATAGGCCTATCACTTTAGTCAAAGTCCCTAGGAAATTGTGATTCCTTTATAAATTGTTTTCACTTTAAAACTCAAGGTGTCCTTAGGCTCTCGGGATATTTCATTAATTTGGAGCAATTAGTCGGACCCCAAAATGGATCCAGCTAAAAGAATTTTCATTTTTAAATGACTGACTTTTCCTAATAATCCAATGATCACCTTGAATTGTCTAAAATTGATTCCAAACATTAAGTTGATCATTAAAAAAAAACTCATTTACCCACTTTTTGCAAACTATGAATCTGGTGCTAGGAGGTCTCTTGATTGGCCTTAAAAATTGACCCAAACACTTGATTGGGCTTCAAAAACTGGCACATTGATTCTTTTCTCTACACTCTTGCACCTTGTTGAATCTCATCTCATGATGAATTCAGGGTCAAAAGATATTGACCATCAAAGTTGACCTCTCGAAACTGCCTGTGCAAAAAATGTCATTAAACACTAAATTGCATTTAAATTTGGCTTTGATAACTAGGTAATCTGACACTTGGGATAACGAAAACTAGGACATTGGTTCACTGTCATAAGGAGAGTATAGATATGTGATTTGGGCTCATGAAAAATAACTAGGCGCAAATGGCGAGCGGTCAAAGTGAGCTACTTAGAATTTGTAGATTGGGAACAATGGCAAAAAGTGTTTTTTGGAAATGGAATGAACCTAGAAAAGTGTGCAAATGGATTCGTCATGACTTGAAAATTGGCACATTTAAAGTATTTTCATAGGAAAACATAGTGGTATAATCTATTCGATCTCATCTATCATGGATTATGAGATATAACATCATGAACAGGGGTACTGATCAATCCGCACTTACTGACACTAGTAAAACTTTAGAAATTGCATTTGGAATTGCATTTGAAAACTGATCAAACATATTTTTCATAAGCTCAAACTTGAAACATCACATGTTTTTGACCTCTAAAATTCAACATAAAAGTAATTTTAACATTTTGTTCAACTAGGTTAAAATTACAACTTGTCAAATAGGGCTTCCCAAAATTATGTGCAATGTGTATCAGCATGAAAACAATAAATGACCAACTTTGAGGGATTCAAAACCTAGTCAAATGGATTCAAAATGACTCAAAAGAAACATAGGCTCTTAGGTATGGACACTAGATACTCCCAAAGTGGTGAATCATAATTTTTTTTTGGGTACAAGATATTCAAATGCAAACAAGGCCTCCTATCACCATTTGACACTTAAGTGAAAATGTAGATTTGACAATTACTCAAAACAAGACTTCACAAAATTGCTCAGAATGTCATTTTAACTTCATGAAACAAGTAGGCACACTAAATGGAAGGTGTTAGAAATATTAAATACCTCATGGGGCTCAAAGATACAATCGGGTACAAATGCATTAAAGAGCACTTATAGAGCTTAAAGTGATTCAAAATTTGAAATAGATGCTCAAAATGGGAACACAATTTTGAGTGCCAACAGCCTCATCATAAGTACCAAAATATGAAACTTTAGGGACTCTAGGTTCATTGATCAGTGCCTTAATTATGTCCTTGGTTTCATCTATATTTACCTCATAACTAAGAGGTTTTACCCATACTATCCTCAGTCTAACCACCTGGAATATACACTTTGTCACTATCAACCGTAAAACAAACATCATGTTTGTAACCATCAGCTAATTTCTTGGGAATCTTGAATCTATTATTCATCTTTTCTTTGAATGCATCAAAGTAGTTGTCCATAATGCTTGCATAGTTCTCTCTCATTTCAGCCATATACTTATTAATCTGATAAAGAAAGAGGTACATCCTTTCTCCATACTACTATACCCTTAGATGGGAAAAACCTTTTTACATAGAAAAATAGACAAGTTAAAAGTGAACCAAACTTATAAGGATTATTTTTGGAAGTTCTTATACTCTCCATGTTCTTGTTGAATTGGTTCAGCATTAACTTGGCAAGGTCAAGTGAGAGGTTATTCTTGACCACTTTATATGCTAAATCTATTGCTTTACATGACCCACTATTTAGTTTGCTCAACCTATAAATCTTGTGAGTGATGACATGTATCCCAAACTTGAGTTCCATATATGTGACACAACTAATCTTTATCCCCTGCCATTCTACTTGGCAAGGGTTTTCTTCTCCAGTTCAACTCGACTTAGGGTTTTGGTTGTTTTTTCTTTTGCTAACATAGGAAGACTAGTGATCCTATGGATCATCTTCTTGGTCATCAAAATGGGTTGATCTAACCACAACTGACCATCAGTTGAGTTAAACCTTTTGTTTCAAGATGTTTATGTTCTAGTTTTAACACACCATTGACACATAACTTTTCAAGGGCTTCATCCATTTCCAATGTACCGATATCTTGTATAGCACACTTAAAATGCTAACAAATATCATTGATTAACAATAACTTTGGTAGAATTTGTGATTGAGATCCACTCAGATTTAGGGTTTTAGTAATGGAAGGACATAGTTTGAAATTTGATGCCTTCCACTCCATGTCTCAAACTAACATGTCAGATTCTTTCTTTGATTTGCTCCTGGTGGATGCCATTTTCTCTTGGTAGGGTTTTCAATGACATGAAAACCTTCAATAATTTTCTTGAATCACTTGGATGCTCTAAAGATTTTCTTGCATAGATAGCTCTTGAAAATTTATGGTGAGAAATGACTTTGATTTCACCCTTTTTATCAAAATTTTCAATTAATGCCCTAGTATGATAGTTCACTCAAATGATAGACTATCATCCACTTTTCTTGTATTGAATGCTTAGTAGAGTCATTTATGACCTAGTAACTATACAAAGATTAGTTGCTCTCAACCTTGCTTGGCTAGGTCTTACAACCTATCTCACTTGGTAAGGCTTGTAACCTAATCATACTCAGTAATGGTGATCCCTTTGCATCTTGAATTCTAATTTGGATATTTCATTCTACTAACCAAAACTAATGTGAGATATCTTTAGAATCCTTGTTCTAGTTCTCCTATGAGATGTCAAATGGAAAAGGTGGAGTCACCCAATTCTTGAGTGACTTGCTCATCATTGCATTCTCAAAAGATTTTGAAACCCATTGTTATCTCATTTGTTTTATGATGTTATCAGCTTTTACCTTCTTTTCATCTTCAATTCTTCCAATATTCATATAGTTCTTGGAAAGATGACCAAGTTTTGTATAAATGAAACATCTTTTGGTAGTTTCTCTTGTCCTCATGTGATGTTTCACACAATTTATTCTAATGTGTCCAAATTCTCCACAATAATGACATCTGTACCAAGTGTTATAGTCCCAACCAAATATAGCTTTTATAATCTAGTCTTCTAGTTTCAGTATCTTAGTTTTGCATTATGAGGATTTGTGCCCATGTTGCTTAAATTTATGACATTTGCCTTCAAACTTAGGTTTTTCTTTGCATTCATTAGCCTTATGACCATGTTGGCTGAAATTATAGCACTTTCCATTGAATTTTTCTTTCCCATTGCTCCAACATTTGTTTGATGTATGACGTATCTTACCAAAGTGAGTGCAAGTAGGTCTTTGATTCTTTTGAGCTCCTTTCTTGGATCATTCACCTTGTTTTGTATATCCAATTCTTGCTTTACCATTTTGTCTAAAGTGATTTTTCTCATTCAATTGATTCAGGTCTACTTGAGATTTCCTCATGTTTTCATTGGGTTTTCATTCAATTTTTAAATCATTCAATAACCTTTCATTTTTTAATCTTAGATTCATGATTTCTTCATTTGCATTTGTGAGCTGATTAATGAAGTCAACTTGGTGAAGGGATAAATGTTGAATCTCATTATTGTTTTCTTCTATTTCTTCTTTTATCTTATTTTTCTCTTCCATAACTTCACATAGTCTTATTGAGTAAATTTCTTGCTCTCTTTTTCATTTTTTTACTTCTTCTTGAAGTGAACCATTCTTTTCTAATAGTTCTTTGATTGCTTCATTGGCTTCATCTAGACTACTTGTTGAATGGATGTCTTTAATTATTTCTTTAGTGTAGAGATGGTCATTTATTTGGGTTGCAATATATTTTCTTCTTTCCAAGGATTGAGAGAATTGTTCCTTTGCTTTCTTGAGTTGTGCAATAGTCATTTCCAAATCTAGCTTCTCATTATCAATAGCCTTGTCAAGTTTGAATATTTCCATAACCTTTGATCTTTGCTCAAGTTGTTAAACTTTTCTCTGAGAACCACAAAAACTCTGATACTAATTGTTGGAAATATTATAATAGGCTAAGTTACTAAGAGGGGAGGGGTGAATTAGTAACTTATAAAATTTAATCCTTAATTAGCAATGTGTATTTTGATTTAATTGCATGTATGAGAAACTAAAAATATTAAAGCACACATAACACTTTTGACACAAAATTTGATGACCCAAAAACCTTCCAAATTGAAAGTAAAACTAGGGTAGGGATGATGCCCACAAGCTCTAGTACTGTAGTATAAAGTTTTCATCTTAAGGCTTACAATGATCACTTGTAATGATCTACCCTGTTAGGAGCAATAAGGACTGTTGTTTCACCTTGCTAAAGGATTTACAAAAATACAATAAAGTATGCACTTGGTAAAGAGATTTGCATAAGATTGTTAGGTATACCTTGTTTAAATTATTTGATTAATCCACCTGTTAGGATGAAATAGGAGCTTGATCTCTAATTTGCAACTTGGTTTGCTGAATGAGATAATTTGAATGTAAAAATCACCTTGATGTGATAGATAAATCTTTTCTACTCCTTATACTATTTGTGGCCTTTGTAACGCCCTGCCAAGGGATCCAAAAGAATTAACCTAAAGTTTCACTAAGTTTGCTAAACATTTTTTTTTTAAAGTAAGAATGTATAACATACACATCAAACACATAGTAGCGGAAGCAATAACATGTAATCATCGACAAACATACATTGCAAGTTACATTTCCTAAGGATCCCAAGACGTTGAGTCACGTTTAAATTTAATTAAATTCTAAGTCTAACAACTAATACATACATAATAAAAAATAATCAGAAAGTCCAATGTCCATAATATACATTTGCTCCGAATGCCTCTTGGCAATTTAATTCGGAATGCTCAATCATCCACTGTACATGTCACAGGGTATGGAAGGCTTAAAAGAATATACATATGCAAAGATAAAGATACATCATCCTCAAATCCATGATACAAAGTACAGTAAAATAAATGGAACTAATAACATACCTGATACATCCATACATCCATAATGATAAAACATCTATCATAAAATCTAACCATCCATCATAGTAATCCAAGAACATAGTGAAGGTAAATGCCAACCAAGAAAGCTTCAGCCACGGTGACCACGAACGGATCTCAATGGTAAGAGTAAAAAGCACTACCACCCGACTGCATGGAACCTAAATGGTCCACTCCCACCGCACTGAGGAGATAGTCTCAAGTCCCAAACAAGGTATCAAACACAAAACACAAGTACTCTCTAAGTCTGGGAAATCCTAAAAGTATACTAACTCAAGGGTTCCAACATAGATAGACATCTAGACCCAGAGGCACCCCAAAGACACGTAGGAAACCTAATATGCACATCGCAAAAGTCACATAGAAGTTACCCGAGCAATCCCTTAGGAATCTCGGGTCCCTACTGATCCCTGCGGCCACTAGTATCCTCTCGTACTGACGAGGCATACTATGGAGTGCAAGGTCGTAACCAAGCGTTCTCTCTACCCCATCCTAGCCTGTATTAGCACTCAAGGTATGGGAGAGAACATACAATTATCTTATTAGGTTCATTTAAGTTAGTATTTAGGTGAGATGTTTTCACTTGTTAAAACAACTTACAATGGGTTACTCCAGGCAGCCTCTTAGGGCGTCGATCCCCATTGCAAGCCACTTCCCGACACTACACATAGATAACCTACCCTAGGCTCATGAAATCACAAATCAAAGAATCATAATAAAATCACCTCAGTCCTATACAAGCAACTGAAAAACATCATAAAAGATAAGCCACAAAAATTACATCAATTCTTCATGAGCAACAGATAAGCATCAAATAATAATCATATGATCACAACAGTTCTCTATCAGCAACTGAAGGCATCAATGATAAATCACAAAATCCAATGGTTCTCCAATGAGCAACCAGAAAGTATCCCAATAATAAATCACAATATTGATCAAAGACTCCAAAATGGTCAAGTCAACACATGACATCATCAATAACATAACAAACACTTCAGTCCTCTCAAGCGACCAAAAAGCAATCCAAGTATAACTGATCGATGACTCAAAAATGGTTATCAAATATAACTGATCGATGACTCAAAAATGGTTAACAAATATAACTGATCGAGACTCAAAAATGGTTAACAAATATAACTAATCGAGACTCAAAAATGGTTATCAAATATAACTGATCGAGACTCAAAAATGGTTAAGTCAAGTATCTTATATACATACACTTTAGCTTCACACAAGGAAACTGAAAAGCAATAACAAACAGTAAAAGATCCATCATAGAGCATACTATCGCATTACCTTGGTTGGTTTGAAAATATCAAGAACAAATCATCATAACCCCACATTCACAACCCTGAACCTCTGTAACAACCTAACTGGTCAATACTAGAACAAACCCCAAAAAAAAACATAGACAGTAAAATAAAATAGTACAGATACAAAGTATAGGTTTCATATTTTGGCTTGATTGAATCACATAGTTAAGTTGGATATAAGATTTCAATTTTCGTTTTAGTACAAGTTTTCGAGTAGATAAAAATTACAATTTTACCCTAGTAGTTACACCCATTTTAATATTCGAATAACATGTACAATTATCCTAAATTCTTATCAAGTCAATTACTTAAAGATAATAAGTTTGAGGGTAATTATTTATTTAATTATATAATAATCATAGATTATTAAAAGTTAAATACCCGCAGTCCCAATCATAATATTCATTGAATAATTATACATCTTTAATTGATTCTTATCATTAATTTCGACTTAACACCCTTAATAACCCAAATTACCCAAATTTAATAATTATTAATCAATATCTATCAACAAAATTCTTTAATATTTAATATTCGTTAATTATTAATTAATTTAATAATTAATAATTAAAAACTATGATTAAAATTCTTTTAAATAATATTTACTAATTATTAATTAATTAAATAACTAATAATAAAATCACTATTTTTTTAAAAAATTATTAAAAATTATTAAATTTAAAATAACTAAATTAATATAAATATCTCAAACTTTATTGAAATTAAAATTATAAATAATTAATAAACTTAAACTAAACTAATTAATACTTATCAAATTAAAAACGCATGATAAAATCCAACTAGTAAAGGCAATATAACAAATGAGTTCAATGCTTTAGGAAGGCATTTGTTAAAGTTAATTAACAAATTCCCAAGCAATTTTTTTTTTATTAATCGCTGCTGCACTTTTACTAAGGCAGCGCACGGCTGTTGACGCAGTCGTCCTGCGTCAGCAGGTACGATTGCGTACAGCAGTCGGCCTGCCACTGTATTTAATGCAGAGGGTGGGGTATTTCCCCCACCAATTAATAATTTTTATTATTTTATTTTTTTATTATTATTTTTTAATTTTAAATTAAATTTATGTTTATACTTTTAACCATGTTAAGTTTTATAAAAAAAGATCGTTTTAACAATTTCTTAAAGTTTAACATTATATATATATATATATATGGTCAGTATTTTAATTTTAATTTTATAAAAGTTTAATAAAATTAATTCAAACCTTATTCTTTTATATATATAAAATATATATATATATAGTTTTCATTTTAACAATTATTTATTTATTTATTTAAAATTCAACCCTTCCCGATTAAAATTTGATTTCTTTAGTCTAACAAACGAGGATTCCTAATGAGTTTTTATTTATTTATTTTTTTTTAATTTTTTTTTTAAATTTTAAATTTTAAATCTAGGTTCATAGATGGAATAGAATAGAAAAAGTTTCATAAACGAAGGGTGGCAAGATTCATGCAACAAGATTTGAGAAAACAATTTTCTTACAAGCACGAAGTAGACAGAACATATTGAATTTCATAAAACATTTAGTGATCAAAACATAAGACCCTACCTGAACCTGATGCTAACGTGCAACCAACTGAGAATTGTGAGAAGATTCGCTTCCAAAATCCACATCCCAAATTCGTCTCCCAAAATCTGTCTCCAAACTCCTCAATCTGATGCTAACACGTAACCAATCGAGAATTGTGAGAAGATTCGCTTCCACAAATTTGCATCCAGATTCGTCCCTAAAATTTCTCTCCCCAAAATTCGTGTCCAATCTTCATGTCCCCAGAAAATGAACCTTCAATGTTGTGATAAGCAAATTTTCTTCTCAAATCGGGGCACTAATTGTGCGTTCACCCGAGAAGACTCTTTGCACAACTGAGTTAACTCCAAATTAACTTTTCTTATCTTTTCTTTTAATTTGCATTCATCTTTTATGCACATTAAGTTGAATTATTAAATAACTTTATTTAATATTCCACTTGACTTCTATTTTTAATCTTTATTACTTTTAATCTCATGCGCACTTTATGAAATTAAAGTAACATTATTATTTTCACTTATTTTTTTATCTTTTAATAAATTTCTTTATTTACAACACATGCTCACATCATGCAATCTTACACTTTTAATAATTAATATATTTTCACTTTTTAAATTATTTTAGAAACTAAATTGATAAAAATATTTATTAACTCAAATAATAATAATATTTAGCATTTATTTAAAAATGAACTCTAAATATATTATTATTAAATTAACTAAATATTAGTACGTTCTAAATTTAGACTTAAAGCTTTTATCTCCAAATTTAATTCCTTTCATTTAATTAATTTCTCAATTTAAATAAAAATAATAATTAAATATTAAAATGTCATGATAATCTTCTATTAAATTAAATCATTAATTAATCGTTTTAATTAATTTCTTTTATATTTAAACTCATGCCTAGATCATGCGATCTAGAAACCTTTAATAATTTAATATCTTTTCCACTTTTAATTTATTTAAGAAACTTTAATTGATAAAATATTTATTAATTCAATTAATAATAATATCTAGCATTTATTTAAAAATGAACTCTAAATATATATTATTATTAAATTAAATAAATATTATCACATTCTAAAATTATACTTAAAACTTTTATTTCCAAATTTAATACTTTTTATTTAATTAATTTCTCAATTAATTAAATATAATTAAATATTAAAATATCATAATAATTTTCTATTAAATTAAATCATTAATTAATCATTTTAATTAAACTTAATTAATAGAAAATACATCAAGGACTCATAAAGCAACATATGAAAACCCATCATAGAAGAACACATACTAAATCAAACAAAAAGGGTTATAATCACGAAATAACATCATTTGATGCATTCGGAGGGTACTTAACTCAGATACTTGTCCTAATTATCAATTAGGACAATTGGCTAAAGGGTTTAGGATTTGGACTTAAGTGTTTATCTCCCCTCTCTTACCATTGAGATAATGCGATAGGGTACGCTCATCCTGGCAATTCAGGGAAGTCGATACCCGGTACCTGCAACCTGCATAAAATTCATGCATGTAAAGACACAATATTCTAAGCTAAACAGACAATGGCAGGAAGTGGTGCATCGTGTAGATCCCAACTAGAAGGTGACTACGACTCCCTTCCTTAACCACATCAGAAACACCATACATAAAGAAAACAAACACGCACACCATACACATGCAGTATGGGGTAAGTATCCATAAGAAAGCACGTGTGATAATAGACCATATAACTAATCATCATTGATAATTGAAAACATTGAATAATCATCATACATGCATAAAATATAGAGTACCAAGTCATCTCATCATATAATAAATTGAGTGTAAAACAACATCTAATAATCTGAAAGTAATGCTACTAAACATCAAGTATAAAACTGGTCTAAAAGAGTTTGGCAATGATAACAGAAATGTGACTTAGGGGTAGGCACTACAGCCTTGTACTTCACTTTTCTTCTCTTCTCTACTTGTTATCTCACTTCTATTCATTCCTTCTTACTTACTTTGTATGTGATACAATACATTACATAGATACCAATCCAATTAACAAATTACAAATTTGGCCATAATATAAGTTTACACAAAATGGACAAAGTTAGCCCATACTGCAGGAACTCAGGTTCAGAAGACTGGCTTGGTGAGGTTTTGATACTTTGCATCCACTATCAATTCTCAACATCATCATGCACTTGGTAGACATAGAGGCTTGATCTGTAATGATCACTTCCAAGTAGTCTTGAACTCGGTCTGTACTAGTGACTCGGTGAATATTATGAAACTCAACATATAAACTGAATCATTTGTTTAACACTAAGTGGCTTGATCAACATTGGATTCTCACTATTTTAACTACAAACTTGGCAAGCACTACATGACTCAATTTATACTAATAAATTTGGCATACATTCAGATGCTTGATTTATATTTCTGGTCATTACCATAGTAGTGACTATTTAGCACAAAGTAAAATTGTCCCTTGGACTTGGTAGCAACTATAGAACTCAGTAGGTGTTGAAATTCTTGGTTATCACTATTAACTATACAACATGCTTGGTAGATGCTTGCAATCTGAATAAGTGTATGTCACTAATAATAATCATGATTGTAATGTCAACAAGAATTACCAATTTTAACCAGCCTATTGTGCTCTTTAACCATATCCACAAATTTTTCTATAGTCTGATTAGAAAGCTTCTAGTCTCTATAGAAATTGATTCCCTCTATATCAAGACTCGTAGCTTCTACAATAATATCCTTAGTAACCTCTATTCTCTAATTACCCACCAAAATACTCCCATCCTTCTAGGTTTTAATAAATTGGTGAGTAATAGAAGGGTTGGTACCTTGCTACATAATGCACATGATGTTGTTAAATGGTGCAAGACACATTTTGCATCAAATGAGGTTGATACATCAAAAACAATGAGTTAAATAGTACCATGTAGATTCTTTTGGGATATATTACATAAATGTACATGCACATGTATATATTTTCTCTTATATATGTATTTTTATCTCTAATATTTTTGTATATATTAAATATGTGTCTTCATGTGTGGATAGAAAAACTATGCATGATTGCAAGAGGATAGTAAAAACATGATCTGTACATTCTATTATCAATTCTAATAATTACAATTGGACATTGTACATGAGAGAATATTCATTTTATTTTTTGTTATTGCATTTCTAAGAATTACAATGAATGTGTCAATTAGGATTGTGGATATATAGGTCTATGGACTTTGGTGCCACTTGTTGTTACTAATACAATTAATAAAGACAAAGATGAAAACTTTTATGAAATTCCTTTGATCCTACTTATTATAACCATATAAATGGACTAGTTAAAATTGGTAAGTAAAATCTTAAAAATTATATATATATATATATATATATATATATATATATATATATATATATATATATATATATATATATATATATATATATATATATTCACAAAGAAATTTAGAGCTCACAATATATATGTATTATTGATCTCGGATTGGTTTTGACAAGTGAGTGTCAACACACTTAAGTCATTTACTTAGTTTATGCTAAACTAGTAATACATGCCAAGCACAACATGTAAATATTAGACCATGTTGAGTTGTAATGAGTGCTGAGTCACTCAAGTGCCAAGTCACTTAGGTGCCAAGTAGATGGACCATGCCGAGTGATTCAAGAGTCATAGTATAAAGAATAGTGCATGTTGAGCATCAGATACTTCATATGCCAAGTGAAATAGTTTTGACATATTTATTTGTAATGGCACAATCAATTATGTAAACTATTTTTGAGCTGACTTAAAATAGAATTTGATATCTTGGAGATAAGGATGAATCTCTATTTGGATTCCCTATGCAATTACATGCAAACAATCAAAAAATGGGAAGGATTAAGTAGCAAAATGGATGAATCTCATCTGTAGATTCATACCTAACCCTAAGCCACCAAAATATTCTTAAGGAGGACAAAATCCCTAAACTTTTAGTGAGAGAGATAGAGAGAGTTAGAGAAGTGAACAAGATAGTTTGAATGCAGAGCATTCAAGGTGACTTAAAAGAAAGAGTGAATTTTAGAATCAGTTAGAGAAGAACAGAGTATAGAGAAAAGGATACAACATTGTGACATCTAATTGAGAAGGATCAATTAGATATTGTTTAGAGGTGATATGTTATTAGGAAATTAAGTGTTAATCATAGGATCTATGTTGAGACATTTTAATAGGTGATTTTAGTTAAATCTCTTAAACAAATTAGTCCTAATAGGTTGTATGAAATCCTTTAATAGGATGCTTACTTAATTGTAAGTTAAAGTCCTCTAACAAGGCATACTTTTAATAGGGTGTTGAAATCCTTTAATAGGGTAAGACCTAATAGTCTTTGTAAGCCTTTAATATGGTAGGCCTTTCATAGGGTAGATCATGTTTCATGGTCAAAATATTGTAACCTTCACTCGGTACACTTTATTGCTACAGTAGTGAATATTTGTGGGTATCACCCCCACCCCAGTTTACCTTCTTACTTGGAGGGTTTTTGGGTAATCATATCTAGTGTTATGTGTGTGGATGCTAACATGATTATTTATTTTAAATATACTTTACATATTATTTCAGCTTACTTGTTAAATGCATGTACTAAATATATGGTGAAATTTTTATGGGTCTAAGGTTAAACTACTAATTCACCCCCTCAAAAGTTTACTCTTTCTACTTATAATTTCAATAATTGGTATTACAGTTGAGTCCTCAAAAGAAGAAGCTTTGCAACTTTGATAAAAATATCTTGAAATAGAGGTCTACAAGTTGGGAAAGACTATTGAAAATTAGGAGATTGAAATACATCTCATACTACATCAACTAAATGAGGCAAGAGAGGAACTAAAAAAATTCTTGAAGAGAAGGAAAGACATTGCTATTGTAGAGAATGAAACACAATACAGAGGAATTGACACTACCAAGCTATTTTTCAATGGTGACTCTAATGAATTTGATGCAATAATTGTAGATCTAATGGAAAAGAATAAAGTACAAGCTAAGGAAATCAGAAATCTCAAGCTAGAGAAAGAATCTCAAGCCATGATGCTATGTAAAGTAGCTAAACAAAAGAAGAAAGCTATGCAAGACAAGGCCATGATTGAAGAAGAAAAAATTATTTTGGCCAAAAAATTGGAAGATAATTCAATAGAACTAACCAAGACTTCTAACATGCAATTGGGGACTCTAAGTCAAATGATGAATGCTCATCATGAGTTAAATGTCAAGGAAATTGAGATAACTACACTAAAGTTGCTGAATGAACAATTGCAAAGTGACCTAAGGAGAGAAAAGGAATTTACTAAAATTTTCAACAAGCCAGATAAAGCCATCTAATATTTTGAGAAATTATTGAGATTCCCTAGATCCAACAATGATACATTAGGATTGGGCTTCACAAGAACTAAAGAAAAATCATCCAAAGTTATAGAAGAAAGAAACATCATAGGTAAGAAATCCAAACTTACTTGTCATAATTGTGGTAAGAAAGGACATACTACTAACATGCGTAGGAGCAAGTACACAAATCAGAATGTCAAGCCTCAAGACATAAGTCATTTTCATAAGTGCAACAAGCAAGGTCATCAAGCACATGAATATAGAACCAAGACCATACATACACAAAGATTTGAAAGATATTGCTGCAATTGTCAAAAGTATGGACATAGAGCTTTTGAATGTAGATCCAAGCCCATGTGGTCATCAAACAAGCCAACAAAGGTAAGAAACAATGGTAACTTTTATAATTGGGATTATAACATGAGGTATAGTTGTCACTATTGTCAAGAATATGGACATGTTCCTAAAAATTGTATTAGGACACACTTCAGAGGCAACTATCAAAGATAGTTAAGTCAAACCACATGTTTTAGCTATTTGAAAATTGGTCATATTAGTAGGCATTGTCCAACAAAGTCAAAGGCACCAAGTTGTGAATCAGACAAAGGCAAAAGCAAGGTGAATGTTGAACACATCAGAGATGAGATGAACAAGACGTGGAAAAAGAAAGTTGTTTGTAGGACATCAAATGGACAAGAGATCACTTCACCTAATAAGTCAAGTGATCATACCTCATCAAACCAAGGAAACAAGAGGTATGTGGGACTGACATTTAAGGTTATATCATGCATCAGTTCCAAAAGAAGATAGTACTAATTATATTAGCATGAATAAAATATGTAAGATGTTGTTATAAATTCAAGACAAATCTTCAATTTTTTCATTATTGTTTCGAGTGTGAAAAGTTTCCTATATGTGTCAAGTGGAATGTTGGTTGATGTTGAGTTGTCAAAATAATTTAGTGGATGCCAAACACATAGTAGCTACCAAGTGGTGGAAATATCAATGGATGTCAAATGAACGTAAAATTAGTTATTGCCGAGCTTACAACTATGTAAGAATTGAGCATTAAATTCAAGGTTTTCAAAGGGTATATGATTGATTTGAGCTCATTTTTCACCATTTCAAAATCAAGACAAAGTGAGAAGAGCTAGAAGTAACCTAGAAATTTGTCAAAAGTGAATACAAAAGATTGAAGCGGCAATTTATTGTTAGTTTGACATATTTTCAAAGGTATTTATCAAGTGTTGGGCCATGTAGTTAAAAAATTTCTTAACCCTAGCTTGCAACAATGGCATCAAGTTCAAAAAATGTTGAAGAGAAGGAAGTTTTGAATGTTTAGCTAGTTAGTAACAAAGTGGAACAACCTATACTTAAGGCCATTCTAGACATTGCCTACAAAAAAGACTCATCAAGCACATTGTCTATGATCCTACCAAATGTGATAATGGTGAGAGATAGGAAGCATATGTGACATGGAGATAAGAGGTGCATACAATAGATTGTGTGAAAATAGAGTTTTAAAAGATGAATACAAAATTTTTGAGAGAAAGGCTTTAACATGAGCCCTAAATTTTCCTAATGTTTTCAAAATTGAGTGGATACACATTGTTCTAAGTAGAATTCATGATAGTTCCTTGTGGTTGGAAGGAGGACTAATCAAGATCACCAAGAGAATAATTCATACAGTAACTAGTTATCAAACCCTAGATTGGCCAAAGACACTCAGAAGTGATTCAAAGGAGGTAATTGAGAAGAACATTGGGGTAGTCTAGAATAAAGGAGGTATAACTATAGATACCATCACTGATCCATTGTTAAAATTTTCTATAAGGGTAATCTAACATAAATTCTATCAACCTAGTAGGTTGAATAGTGTACCCTACATAGTTGTGGATGTTTGTTACAAAATTGTAAAGAAATATCATACATATGATCTAGTAGAACTTAAACTACAACAACTTATGGAAAACTTTAGAGCTATAAGGAAAACCAAGAGTGCACAATACAAGTTTGGTTCATTACTAGTTTGCATATTATTTTATGTACATAACACATTTCCCTCATTTGGTATAATTGGATGGAAGACTAATAGGTCTATTGTAGTACAAATCAGTGAATTCATTAAGTAGATGGGAGCGAACTTTAAAACTATCATGACGAGTTATTTTGAATATTTTAAGAAATCAATGAAGGAAAGGATGAGGATAGCAGTCTCCTTAGTAGAGAAACATTATGATGATATATGTTTTCTTGTTGATGTTGATTACACATATGTGCATGCTACTATACCAAAGGTAAGATGGCTAAGACCCTTAGGATATGAGATAAATGTGGATGAAACATCAACAACCATCACATCTCTACTTGTAGAGGAAGTAGACAAAACTACTAAAGTTTTTGGGAATTATGAGGTAATGAAATCAAACATTGATATGGAGTTGAAAAATTCCTCTACAATCAAGAAAATGGATAGGCTAGTGAAGAAACTTAAAGCCAAATTTAGAGAGGGCGCCAAGGAGGAAGAGGAAGAAGAAGAAGAGGATGAAGAGGAAGATGAACCTCAAACACAAGAGCCCCTAGCTTTAACTCAAGGTATGGTAGAAGATAAGAAAGAGGAAGAAATTGAAGGTTCCAAGGAAGAACTTGTACACTCGAAAGTGTCCCACTCTAAACCCTTCTATCCAAATGATTTCATGAGTTCAGAATACTTGGATGCTGGGTTAGAGTTCCCTATCCACAGAGTGCAAGAGAGTGTATTTCAAGTTCAAGGGCTCTCAGATGAGCTTTAGAGATACTCTTCTTACTAGTAAACCATGCAATGTCCCAAAGAGTTCCTCAAGAATGCAATGCAAATCAAAATTAAGATAGAATGAGATGCAAAGTGAAGCTATTCTAAAACATGTATGAGAGTGTTACAATACCATTATTAAGCTATGTGAGATTAAGCTACATGTAAAAATGAAAGCTAAGCTAAGCTAGAATGCCATGATGCCATGGATGAGAGAATGTAGACAAGAAATAGAAGTTCTCCACAAAGCTCCAAAGAAACCTGTTAGAAAACCTACAGCATAACAATATTCAAAATGAGGATGGATCCTTTGAGGGGGAAAGCCCTCTCCCTTTTAAATTCATACGAATGGTAGAGATCAAGATGAAGATGGTGGATGATCAACGGTGGAATTCAAAAATAGGTGTGATCCGTGTGAACACACAAGTCAACCAATAGAATATAAGTTGACTTTTCATATAAGACAAAAGTCTCACAAGCCTTTTCTTTAAATTGTAAAATAGAAAAAGGACTTTATGTTTGCACTTTAAGTGGGTTAGAAGAATGGGGTGTTTTATTTAATTAAAAGGGGACATGTTCTTTTAATCAAATAATGAACTAAGGATAGCATAGTCAAACTATAGGTTATAATCAAATAAATTGATTATTAGCAATTTGGTCTAGGTAAATGATTAAATTAATTTAGCCAAAATGTTGAAAAGGGGGCTAATAGTCTAGATGACCATTTTTAGGTGATTACATTTGCCCCTCTTTGACTAATGTGTGATTGATTTGGGAACACATTATGTCAAAGAAAATAGAAAGCCAAGTAGGTGGTGATAGATATAGATATCTGATTTTCAAGAAAAAAATGTAGAAAAAGATAGCAAGTCCTAAATGTACAGCCTGATAGTGGTAGTACTAAACACTAGGAAAAGATGATGTCAAAATTCAAGAAGAATGCTAACACTTAGCAAAGTAGATAGATCGAGAACAAGTGAGAAGATCAAACAAATGCTCCTAAGAAATAGATAGTTGTAGCAATCAGTGATAGAGTATTTCTGTCCCCTCGGGATCAAAATTGAAATGAGGTAAGGGGATGCAAAAACTGGCTAGACATGAGAAAATTAGAATATAGCAATGTCCAAGATGACAAATAGATGATTAGAACCCAAGAATGACTATTAAAAAAATTGATAAAATGCCCCAGTTTGACTAGAGTTGACCTTGAAGGATATAGCATAAAAATTAGGTCAAAATGAGTAGAAAGGTGATTTTAGACATGAAATAGTGAATTGAAGTAGATATAAAGTATGGAAATGATGAAGACATGAAGAAATGAAGATGCCCCAGTGATGATTCAGAGATTAGACCTCAAAAGGTCAGCTAACTGCTCAGAAGAAAGTAGAATTTTAAAAGACAATTTTGACCATCAAGATGAACTCAAATTTGGATTTTGATCCTGAAAATGAATCTAGGACGTTGAAATTATTTAAGAGGTCAAAACTTTATATAATGTGATGATAAGATAGAAAAGAGATGAAGTGAAATATTAAGAAGGTAAAGGACATGAACAAGAAGAAAGTAAATAAATATATGAAAGGAGTTAGCCGATATGTCTATGAAAAGATGAAGAGAGAGCTCTCTCCATATGCAAGAATACAAGACTAAGCTAGAAAATGAACCTAAAATGCAAGCTAATTGAAAAGTGGTTTACCAACAAGAGGTGCATAACATTTAGACTCTTAATTTCATCATTGAGCATTTATTAGGGACATCATGAGATCATACAACATCACTAGTATAACTATGAGGATATGAATATGATCGATATCAGATAGGTATGTGGAAATCCAATCTAAGCATCAGAGACATGTAAGTCAAGATAACTACATGATTAGATTCCCTAAGTTTAATTTATCAAGATTACACCTGTATCAAGGCATAAGCACCAGGATAAACCCCAAGTGCAGTCTTGCAAAATAGTCAAGGATGATACATTTCTAAGTCAAAATGTTGAATAGGTCAAGCATAAATGCTTACAACACTATAGACAAACAAAGTATACCCACAAGCAGAAATTAAGAAAACATGCCCCATGGCCCCAGTCTTCTAGTCAATGACATCTTTGAAAGTCTATTAGGGATGGAACATATAGTAAAGAAATCATCATAGACAACACACAAAGTAGATAAAGATCAGCATAGCTTAGTTGTTTAAGTGTTAAAGTGCGTGTGTGTAAGTCACTTGGCCATTTCTTCAAGACTTGATTCTGATAGTGAGAAATATCATGACATTGGAGACCATAGGTAAACTATCTAAAAAGTGTTGAAAAAACACTAGATGTCAAGCTGGGGGAAGTGTTGAGAAACATTGTTTTGTGAGTTGTCAAAGAAACCCTAATGCACAAGAATACCTCAATAGGTGAAGTAGCTATGCCTCGAGATGAGGACAAGAAACAATTCCAAGCCAGGAAATGTGTAGTGAAATGGATGATTGAGATTGACAGACATAAGTGCGAGGGTTTCAAGTAGCACTTGTTTCTAGGTTTTCACCACTTGACAGATTATTTCAAGACTTTTTTCAATTTTTTTGTATTTTTGTATTTTTTATTTTTTTGGTGATACATCAAAGTGCCTATTGCTAGGTTTTCACTAAGATGATTTTTTTTTAAGGACATTTTCTGATTTTTAGTATTTTTTCAGCATCATATACAATTTTTTAGATTTTTTAGAATAATTTAGAGATCACTAGTTCTTGAGCAAGATCACATCATTTTCTCCTAATGTCTAGCAAGGTATAGGACATGATGGAGAAACAAGCTAATGGGTAAGCAAAGATGCATAAGAAAGGAATGTGAAACAAGTGAAAGTGATCCTCAAGGACTAACTCCTCAAGAGTACCCAAGCTAGGGAAAGAGGTGAAATAGTCATATGAAGCATATTTTTGATAAGCAATGGAAGTAATGAGAAAGATAGCATGTAGGATAAGCAATGAATCCAACAAGTGAGATAGCATGAAGTGTGTAGTCCAAAAGAGTAGCCATGTCAAGAGACCTATGAGAACCATGTTTCATTTATTATGATCAAGACCAAGGGGTCAACTAGATAGGATAGCGATGGGATAAAGAAATAAAAATAAAGCTCAAGATGGAGGCTATGAGGGAATGAGAAAACAAAAATAGAGAATCTCATGGATAAGTAGCCAATATGCAAAGATAGGTCAACATTGTCAAGATCAAAGAGAGAAGAGGGGATGGATGGATGATGGAAGAATTATGCATGACGCCTGTTTGTCAGGTTTTCATCATGGTACTTATCCAAGGTGCCACAAGAAGTAGTTTTCACCATAGGATAAATTTATTTCTCTTTACTTTTGCTACCAAGGTGCCACAAGAATTAGTTTTCACCAAGGAACATTTTCATTTTATTTTTATTTTCTTTTTTTTAAAATATTTTTTTAGAATTTTTAGAAAGAGCTCAAGCTTTTTGAATGTAGATAGTGCTCCTATAGGAAAGATAAGTCATGATAAGCCAAGACCATAGAAAGGTATGCTCAAATATGTTGATAGGGTGATGAAAGAGAAATGGTAGTAGGAATAATATATTGAGGATAAGAGTTCATGTATAGAAAGTAAGTGTAAGCTTTAGAGGATTTCATGAGGGTAGCTGAAATATTGGACAAGATCAACATTGACACACACCTTGAAGGGTATTGGAATGATGGAGGAATCATGGATGAAATAGCTTGAGATTTAGATGTATGAAGTGGTAGAAGAGATTTGGACAAAAGTGGAACGGAAGGCTTTGGAATATTTTTAGAAAGATTTTTGGAAGAAGATGGAATGGAAGCCTTTGGAAGCTTGAATGTCAACTTTGAAGTATTTTCAATATTCAAGTCTTTTAAAAGAGACTTGGGAATCCATATAGCTTTATATTTTCCTTTGGATACTTCAAAACACATTTCTTCAATAATGGGTTTAGGAACCCATATTTTCTTTGATTTACCTTTTTTAATAGTGGACCTTTGCGGTCTCTTTTTTGCATTTTCCTTCTTAGCATTCACATGTCGATTAGATGGGACATAGTGATCTTCATTTTTCAATGGATTCTTATGTTTATTCTCACTTCCACAGGACTTGGGACTTGTGGGTGAATAAGGATGATATGACTGGTTTAGATGTATAGATGGGTGAAAAGTCATCAAGGATGAGTGTCTTTGTTGATCTTGAGGTATTATAGGAGAGCTAGGGAACAAGCTAGGAGTGAAAATTGTAGGAGATGAAGGAACATAAGGTCCCAATATAGATGGAAGGTTTGAAGGCTTTAGCTTATATGGATAAGGACCAAGGATAGATTTAGAAGATGCAAATGGATAGTGAAAAGGGATATCAACATCTTTAGAGTGAGCAACATGGTCAAAGCCATCAATAGATTCATGAATA
Source organism: Cupressus sempervirens (assembly GCA_028749045.1). Lineage (NCBI taxonomy): Eukaryota > Viridiplantae > Streptophyta > Pinopsida > Cupressales > Cupressaceae > Cupressus > Cupressus sempervirens. The sequence continues at coordinate 678,095,932 of CM053787.1, read as the reverse complement.
GCTTTGACAGGAGCAACATTTTTAATAGGAGCACTTGAAGCTTGAGTAAAATTTTGAAGTGGATAAGGAGAAGTAGAACATGAGGGGATGCTTTGATCTTGACAAGTAGCTTTGGATAGCATAGGAAGAGAAATTTTCTCATAATTTTCAGTAAGCTCAAGGGAGATAATGGAAGTGCTATCTTCATCATACTTAGGAGGTGGACAAGATATAGGATATGGAGGGGGGAAATCTTGAAAGAGATGAAAGGGTTCTTGATCTTGATCTTTCTTGAAATTTATAGCTTTTTCTTTTTGAGAGTCCTCTTGACATGGAGCCATTTCCAAGGACAAGGGAGAATGAAGAGTGAATGGAGTAGTGTTTGGATTAGGCATAGTAGTGCATGAAGTTTGAGGATGTTTAGGATTAGTAGCATGGAAAAGGTTTGCAACCAAGTGAAGGTTAGCTTGAGTTTCTTTTAGAGGTAGCCCTTGAGGATACACGTAGTCAATGTGGAAAGCATTAGGTTCCTTTTTTGATAGAGGCATGTTGGAAAGCTTTGAAGTGTTGGGAGATGCATGAGTGTTGGAAGAAGTGGAAGATGTAATGGAGGCACTATTAGACATAGGTTCATTAATGTAATCTTGCTCAAGAGAAGTATCCTCAGCACATGAGTCACTAGAGGTTCCAAGATCAACAATCTCATCATCAATGAGATCTTGGATTTTATGTTTCAGCTCTATACAATCAGAAGTAGCATGGTCATTAGATTGATGATAAGCACAATAAGCATCCAAGAAAGGATTTCCATAGGAGCTAGACTTAGGCAACATGATGAGCTTAGTTTTAAGAAGTATTTTCAAAATGTCATCATAAAAATGTTCCAAGGGAGTAAAAGTCTTCTCAAAAATATGTCTAGGATCTTCTTGTTGTTTCTCAAGTGAATAGCATGCGTTCATGTCTTCATCATTATCTTGGTCAAAGATAGGTCCATCATGAAATTTTGGCATAGGCTCAAAGGAGGTATCACTTGCTTGTTCTCTAAAGAGGTCTTTAGATCTAGAAGATGAAGATATTTGATGTCTTGAAGTAGAGAATGTAGACCTAGAAGAAGATGATGACCTCAAAGAAGGTGACTCACATGCATGTAAAGATCTTAAATAAGATTCATGTAATGATGCAATCTTCTCCTCTAACTTTTTCTCAAGTTTAGACTTCATTTCTATCATGCGCTTAGAGAGATGAAGGTAATAAAGATCATTTGTCTCTTCTAGTTCTTTGTATTGTGCATATAGATCTTGAAACTCTTTAGTGACATGGAGGATATCATGATCATCTAGATTCGGTTGAATTTTGGTAGCACAAGATTTAGATCCCATAGTTTAAGATGCAAAGCCAAGCATAAAAGAGCCTAGAAGATAACTTTATGTTGAAACTATAAGAGGTAGAATGTTCACTTGCCAATATAGTATAGAGAGATTAAAGTGACTTGTCAAACAATATGTCCAAAAAACTTATGACATGAATGACTCAAGTCAATAGCTAGGCAAGATACCCAAATAGCCAAATAGATAGAGCAAGCAAGGTGACAAGTGAACAACTTTCCCAACCCAAGAGTGTAGTCAAGAAATCAAGGTAACCATTTTAGCAAAAGGATAACTAGCAAGTATGCATAGACCATGAAGATAGAAAGACTGAGAGCACCAAGACCAAAGAGTCACTTTAAGCATGTTCAAGAACTAGAGACATAGAAAATAAAAATCAAATGATGAGACTCCCCTTAGCAAGAAACACAAGAAAATGTTTGCATTTGATGTTTTGACTTGGTTGACAAAGTTTGACAATAGTTGATAGCATAACAAGTTTGATGTTCAAAAACAATTTCTTTCCAAGCAAGATAGTGACACATGGAGTATTCTTCAAACAATTAAGCAAGGGACAAAGCAACCTTGCATGATACAAGCATATGTGATGTCTCAAAAGAATTCCCTAGAATTATCATCATGTGTATATTCAAAAGATTTTCACTGGTATACCACATTTGAGAACACATCAAGCAATATCTACCTAAAGGACATGGTTCATTACTCAACAACTTGGCCCACACTTGATGCTCCTTCACCTCACACCAAGTGGTTGCCCACAAGAGATATTGGCTTTGTCATGGAAATTCCATAAGCATAACCAAGGGAACACAGATGGTGAGTGTAAAATCTTGGGGTGATCCGGGTAGTCCTCTAGGATCGATCCTTGCACCAAGAAGTTGAGCAGCTAAAAAAGGTAGTTACTAACTTAGGGTGTTTAGATAGGGCTTCCTTTTATAGTTTTCCTCTTGCTCCCAATTATGGAACACCTCACCTTGCAATGAGTAATCGATCTCATGATCACAAGAGTACTTTAAGCATTCTTGCCTAGTGATCTCCCTATGGTCGAAATCCCATAAGCGATCACACTAGGAAAAGACAAACACTATGTCTACCAAAGTTGTGTGCCCTTGGTAGCCTTGAGTTTATAGTGGGTTGGAAGAGCTAGGTAATCAGCTTGTCCCCACTTGAGTCATTCCTCTGAGGTTGTCCGAGAGCAGGCCCTCTAAAGGATTCTAAACTACACAAAGAGTGGATCAAATTTTGGAAGTCAAGATTTCTAATTCACCACAAGGGTGAAGAGCATACTCTCCTATTCCAATCATTTTATCCCAAACACACCAGGAGGATTCAGTTACCCCTTGCTTTTGAAACCAAATGGCAAGTCAAGATTTTTGATTCACCACAAGGGTGAAGAGCATACTCTCCTATTACCAAAAGACTCCAATCACAAGTTTTATGTGTCTATGAAAAATGAACAATTAGTTAATGCCACACATGAAAACAAAAAAGCAAGAAATTTTGGGTTTTTATGCTTTAGGCAGCCCTGCAAACAATGTTAGTAGCCCTTGTGCATTTGAAGCTTTCACATGCGTTCTTTTTATGCAATGTTTCACTTTTTTTCATAAGGATGGCAACCTGTAATCACAACTTGTTAGCACCAAAAGTTAGTGTGAAATAACATAAAAATATGCAATAAAAAGTGGTTAGTTGCCTCAAAAATCCAATTTATCTTCCAACCAAGTGCATGCAAAGAAAGTGCAAATTAATCACAAATGCTCTCATTTTTACTCTTTGATTTTGACCTAGTCAACAAGATTGGACTTGTTTGCAATGATTTCATATCCAAAAATAGAAATGAAAAGAAGAGACAGCTACTAAAAATCAGAGATATTTCCAAAAAAGTAAGAAATTCAAAAAAATCTTTTCATTTGCACCCTAGAGATTGATTTTGTCAAAATAGGTCAGATTTATCAAATCGGATTTTTGATCCCTAATACAAACTCAAAAGTCAAAACACAAAAAGAGTACCCCTCTTAGAATTCAAAAAATATTTTTGAAAATGTAAGTTTTTCCAAAAAATGTGCTGATTTGCGATCAGAAATGACTTTTTATGAAAAATAAAGAAAAAATCATAACTTTTGAAAATCATGTCAAAATACTCTAAGAATTGGACTAAGACATTTTGAACACATGCCCAACTTGAAAAAAATATTTCAGAACCAAAATCCAGGCAGTTTAAAAGATATGATCAAATCTTTAAACCAACTAGATTTTTGGCCATCAAACCAATCTACTTATGGGTTGGTCTTAAAACCAAAGTGATAATTCTACAAAAGCACTTGATTAGATCCAATATGCTGCTATAAAAAAAACCAAAGATAAGAAATGAAAGCAAATGGAGCTAGAAACTTGATTCATGCCCCACGGTGGGTGCCAAAAATGTACACTCGAAAGTGTCCCACTCTAAACCCTTCTATCCAAAGGATTTCATGAGTTCGTAATGCTTGGATGCTGGCTTAGAGCTCCCTATCCATGGAGTGTAAGAGCTTGCATCTTGCTAGTAAACCATGCAATGGGAGGTTCCAAAGACAAGATGCAAGAATGCAAATGTCCCAAAGAGTTCCTCAAGAATGCAATGCAAATAAAAATTAAGCTAGAATGAGATGCAAAGTGGAGCTATGCTAAAACATGTATGAGAGTGTTACAATACCATTATTAAGCTATGTGAGATTAAGCTACATGTAAAAATGAAAGCTAAGCTAAGCTAGAATTCCATGATGCCATGGATGAGAGAATGTAGACAAGAAATAGAAGTTCTCCACAAAGCTCCAAAGAAACCTGTTAGAAAACCTACAGCATAACAATATTCAAAATGAGGATGGATCCTTTGAGGGGAAAGCTCTCTCCCTTTTAAAGTCGTACTGATGGTAGAGATCAAGATGATGATGGTGGATGATCAATGGTGGAATTCAAAAATAGGTGTGATCCATGTGCACACACAAGTCAACCAATAGAATATAAGTTGACTTATCATATATGACAAAAGTTTCACAAGCCTTTTCTTTTAATTGTAAAATAGAAAAAGGACTTTATGTGTGCACTTTAAGTGGGTTAGAAGAATGGGGTGTTTTATTTAATTAAAAGGAGACGTGTTCTTTTAATCAAATAATGAACTTAGGATAGCATAGTCAAACTATAGGTTATAATCAAATAAATTGATTATTAGCAATTTGGTCTAGATAAATGATTAAATTAATTTAGCCAAAATGTTGAAAAGGGGGCTAATAGTCTAGATGACCATTTTTAAGTGATTACAGAACCTACACCTATAGATTCAAAGAAAAGGAAGGCTGAGGTACAACTAGTGGCCAAGGTAAAGAAGATTGTCAAACCTAGCCAAGCCAAGCCAAGTGCACCAACCACCAAATCCACCACACATGCAACCACTCAAAAGGCTAAGGAAAAATCTAAATAGATAGAGCGAGGACAAAAAAAAAAAGCTAGAGAAGGAAGTATGTGGCACAACCATAGTTTGATGAAGAAAACATTAAACCAGATGATATAAGCCAATTCAAAGTGGTAAGTCACAATCTACTCTATGATCTTGATAACTTATGTGAAAATGTTAAGAGTAATGTAGATTTATCTAGTTTTAGACATGTAAATTTTGATAATTTGGGGAAAGAGGAGAAAAAGTAAGTGGATGAAGTCATGTATGCAATGATGTCAAAATTTAAGAAAACACTATTAGAATTTTCCAACTCTATACCCAAGAGTCTATATGACTTAGTTGAGAAAAAATGGCATTATTTTCTAAATTTGGAAAGAGAAATAAGGGAAATCACTTTAGCTGAAGTGATACAAGGGTTGACAAAAGGATAGATTGCTAAGGCTGCCAAGAAATATGGAGTTAGGTTCACACCAAAATATAGAGCCTTCAACATTCTTTAGAATAATATTGAAGATGTTGTGAAAAAGTTAACACAGATTTGGAAACTCATTTATGGGTTGAACATAGTCAAACAAGGAGAAGTTGACCCCTTAGAGGGTAAAGATGATGCTAAGGATGAAGATGGCAAAGATGATGACAAGGAAGAAGACAATATAGTTGGGGAAGAGACAGAAAAGAAAGATGATGACATGACAACAGTTGAGCCTGAGCAGCAAGATGAAAAAAGTGTGCAAGTCACACAAGTGTCGAGTGTTAGTTCTCCCCGTAACACTACCACAACTAGTGAACCAATAACTATTAAGGATGTTTTTGATGCATCAACTCAAAATATCAATCCATTGACTACAAGAGATTCTAAATAAGTCTACACTCCAAGCTCAAATATGTGGAAATCTTGTTTTTGTTAGTGTAGAGGAATTGTAGATAGCAGTAACTGATATCACAAGGGAAAATGTGAATCCACAAGAACCACCTTCCATCATCCCTTCAGTTACCAATGCACAATATTTAGTTCAAGTGACATAAATTACATCCACCAAGATTGATACAAGTGTTAAAATTTATATTGTTGAGAAGAAAGTAGAAGAAATAGGTAAAACTATTGGACAAATAGGACAGATAGAATCATCTATGCCTAAAACATAAGAGCAAGGTGCTAGTCAAGTCATAGTGATAGATTGGGGCAAGCCTAGAGATATAGAACCTAAGGTGAAGGAACAATTGTCCATTCAAGCTTTAGTAGCCTTACCAACATCTAGCACTCCTTCTACTCAAACTCTTCAAAAGTTAGGCATAGAAGCCATTCCATTATATATCGCAGTGCCAAGCCCTAATTCATAAAAAGTAGATAAAGTAATACATTATGGAGACATAAGCATTGATGAAGAAATTTTAATTCTAAACTATGACTATGGCACCATGACATTGGAATAAATAGGCATTTTACAACAAACCTTGGAAAGGAAAAGGCATCAAGAAATGCTTAAGAGAGAACATAGGCAGAAGCAAGCACTTCAATACATTAAGGACATCTTTTTAGATGCATTTATCCTACCAACTCTTGATGAGACCAAGCCACTCATAGAATAATTGGTAGATATAATGGAAAAGGTCAACAACGAAGACTAGGATACCAATTAAAAACTCTTAGAATGGTCTAAAAAGAAATTTCAAGGAAAATTAAATGAGAAAATATCTATTGAGATAACACTACAACAAGTTGCAATAGCAACAAAGGTTGAGGATGTGAAGAAGGTACTTGAGAATATATTCTCACTATAAATAAAACTCTACAATCCTACACTCTTCACCTAAGAAACCAGAAGTCACATTCTAAGTCTGGATAATCAAATATCTACATCAGGTGCAAGACTACCATCAAATCTAACTCAGAGTGAGAAGCATTTTAGAACATTACTTCAAGCACAAAGTTTGTTAGTTGTCTTAACAATAGATGAGGCTAATATTAGAACCAAACTGACAAGTATTTAGGCTACCCTCAACCCACACATGGAAATAATGCACAATGAACTAGGCTATGTTGACATCTTATTGAAGAAATACCCCAATCTTTTTACCTTATATGGTCTAGTACACCTTGGTGCCAAGCTTGTGATCCAACTTAAGTCATTGGATGTTGTATGTGACAACTAGGATGCAATTCTAAGATAATAATGGATGACTATAAATCCTTTTTGGACAAACGCACCATAGGTGTATAACCCATTTGACATAAGTGTCAAAAAAGGGGGGAGAATAATACAAAGGGGGAGAATTCAAAAAAAAATGAAGAGTAATAAGAAAGGGAAAAAATATAGTAGGAGATAAATGGAGAGAAATAGACAAGGAAGAGAGATAATAAGAGAAAGAAGAAAGGGGGAGCATATCAACATATGAGCAGAGACACAAAATAGAGCATGAAGTCAATGTATCAATAGATACACACTTACTCAAAAAGGAGCATAGATTTTGATTTTGGATACAAAATAGACACATTAACTAAGCAGGAGTTACAAATCTTGAGGTGTATAAGTTAGTGCAAAATTTTGAAAATTTGAAGTTTTGTATATAAGTTGAGTCATGAACATATTATGCTCAAGAAATTAAGGATAAAATTGTATATTTAAGTGTTTTTGACACTCATGTCAAAGGGGGAGATTTCTAATCTTAGATTGGTTTTGACAAGTGAGTGTCAACACACTTAAGTCATTTACTTAGTTCATGTCAAATTAGTAATACATGTCAAGCACAACATGTAAATATTAGACCATTATGAGTTGTGATGAGTACCGAGTCACTCAGGTGCTGAGTAGATAGACCATGTTGGGTGATTCAAGAGCCAAGTAAATAATGGATACTGAGTAATATAGATGTTGAGTCATAGTATAAAGAACAATGCATGTTGAGCATTGAATACTTCATATGCTAAGAGAAACAATTTTGACATATTTGTTTGTAATGACACAAACAATTATGTAAACCCTTTTTGAGCCAACTTAAAAATAGATTTTGATATCATGGAGATAAGGACAAATTTCTATTTGGATTCCCTATGCAATTACATGCAATCAATCAGAAAATGGGAAGGATTAATTGGCAACTGTAGATTCATACCTAACACTAAGCCACCAAAGTCTTTGTAAGGAGGATGAAAACCCTAAACTTTTACTAAGAGAGATAGAGAGAGTTGGAGAAGCAAATAAGACAATTTTCATGCAAAGCATTCAAGGTGACTTAGAAGAAAGAGTGAATTGCAGAATCTATTAGGGAAGAATAGAGTATAGAGAAAAGGATACAATCTTGTGATATTTGATCAAGAAGGATCAATTAGATATTGTTAGAGGTGATCTATTATCAGGTAAGCAAGTGCCAATCATAGGATCTATGCTAAGACATTTTAGTAGGTGATTTCAATTAAATCTCTTAAGTAGAGTAGTCCTAATAGGCTGTATGAAATCCTTTAATAAGGTGCTTACTTAATTTTAAGTTAAAGTCCTCTAAAAAGGCACACTTTTAATAGGGTGTTGAAATCCTTTAACAAGGTAAGACCTAACAGTCTTTGTAAGCCTTTAATAGGGTAGACCTTTCATAGGGTAGATCATTTTTTATGTTCAAAACATTGTAACCTTCATTGGGTACACTTTATTGCTGCAGTAGAGAATATTTGTGAGTGTCATCCCCACCCCAATTTTACCTTCTCACTTAGAGATTTTTTGGGTAATCATAGTTAGTGTTATGTGTGTAGATGCTTACATGATTGTCTATTTTAAATATGCTTTACATGTTATTTCAGCTTACCTGTTAAATACATGTACTGAATATATGGTGAAAGTTTTATGGGTCCAAGGTTAAACTACTAAATCACCACCCCCCACCCTCTCAGAAGTTTAGTCTTTCCACTTGTAATTCCAACATGTATGATATTTATTGTGTGTAGGCAAAGTCTTTGCAGTAATTGTTGAGCCTAGAAATGTAGAAAGAGTGAGTTACTATTTATTGCATTGCACTATAGAAAGGATGAAGTTAACTAAACCTAAAGAAAGTGATGGAATGTTATTCCCTACAGGTATTTTTTCAAATGTATATATAAATTATGTGCATTTATTATCAAATGGTGAATTTATTTAATACATGTGTACACATTAAATTAAATTTTAAATGCATAAGTTCAACTGTTTTGGAGGGAACATATTTTAGCCAACACAAATTATTGAAACATGGAATTTAATTTGTTGATTACTAACCTAACAATAAAGTGCTTCAATATAGTCACCGTGTTATTGCTACATTTATTTTTCTACATCCAGTTATACATAAAGGTGTATGTCACAAGTGGAGATTAGATATTGATGACAAAGATAGAATATTAAATGTTCTCCATGAGTGTGTGGAACCACTTGGAATGACTTGACATATTTCATATTTGGAGCACTTTCTTAGATATTTTATATTTCATATTCCATTTAATACATTTCAGATAACTTGGGACAATTATAAGTGTAGACAAGTGTACATGCTCATTTCATATAGAACTTGTATGATTTATATCAAGTGCATGTATATCTGTTCACTTTATGTAACTTAGGAGTTGTATTATATGTGTAGACATGTGTACATGTTCATTTCATACTTAACTTATAAGACATATCAAGTTTATGTATGTGTTCATTTCATGTAACTTAGGACTTATAAATGTATACATTATACATGAAGTCATTTAATGCAACTTAAGACTTATATCAAACTTTATATGAACTCATTTCATGTTACACATGTAGGACTTATAGTGAATACTTACATGTTCATTTTATATGAAGTTTAGGAGTTTATATGTGTACATATACATTTTCATCAACCATGTCTCTTTAAATAATTTTCATCATGCATTTTAATGTTGAATTGTGTACATATAACCATAAACTAAATACATATATAATATGTCAAATCATAAATTGAACCAATTATATACATGTTCAACCATAAAATAAATACATATATTACATGGACCATAAACTAGAAACATGTATATCACATTTATAATCATAAATTGAACTAATCATGCACATCTAACCATAAATGAAATACATATATCACATGGACTATAAACTAGAAACATATATCACATGTCTAATCATAACTTTAACCAATCACATGTCTAATAAAAACTAAATCATAAACACACGTCCAAAGATAAAATGTATATATAAATGTTAAATCATAAATGTATATGTCTCAATAAGATCAATGATGAAGTAAACATGTACATGTGTTGTAACCTAGAGAGTCATCTAGATGCATACAAATAGAGAAAACCTCTAATAGAGACTCATAGGATCATGTGTTTGTGGAGTATCAACTGAGCCATGAAGATTAAAATGAAATAATATGTTAGACATATACTTGTATATATACATGGGAACTAGTTTCAAATATTTGTAAAAATTTAAATGTATTGATGCAAGTACACATTTATCTAGTTTTGAATTAATTTAAATTTCTATTTAAAAATCACTTGAGCACTATTAGGTATCACATCCATCATATTTGTACCCCCATGAGTAGTAGGTGTCACATTGATAACATTTTTCCTCCCACTATGAAAAGAGACCATACTGGAAGAAGCATGCGCTACTACTTGTGCCTACAAAAATATAATTCATTTGGAAATATGAGTACATAATTATATAATTTTTTACTGTAACAATTAAACTTAAAAGAGGTGTACCTAGGTTTGAGGAGCAAGAGGGTCATCAGTCACACATTATAAGGTGTCATCAATAGAGACTCCATCTCTAATAGTCTCAATCCTTTGTAATAGTGAGGAGTGGAAAGGAGTAACAAGTTCAGATGGAGGTGGTGTAGAGTCAATAGATTGAAATAGAATGTTCATGTATGATCCTATCTCAGTGGGAATGTGAATCTAACTAAAATATCATAATTGATCATCAAGAACGTCAAGTCCATCCATAGAAATATAAATACCTCAACCAACTCCTAAGGTTGCCTTAGGTGGAGCTACAAAAAATTGTTGTCCATCTAAGTGATGAGCACTAGATTGTTGAGTTCCAAAGTGTTGTGTGCTTTGGTGTGCATGACCTAATGGCATGTCATGAGTTGCTCAAAATATAGGCCTCTATGAAATCGTCTCTCTAACACTATGTAAATTCATCCCTTGTGTATCTACAATGTATGGATATGCCTGTAAAAGATTATCTAGAAGATTCAAGGTCATCTTCATATGTCTGTTCTCTCCAATGAGGCCAGGTATATCTTCTAGGGTAGAAATATATGCAACTCTATAGATATCATTAGTGGGTGGCATAGTACTTGATGGTTCCTTAGAATATGATCTAGGTTGACTAGGTCTACTCAAAAGATATTTTCCTAGAGTATCAGATGTAATACTCCTAGTTGCAGATGCAATGCGTCCTATTCAATCAACTTCTTCCCTCTGATAAGAAATGACAACTCTATTTATAGTAGTAGTCATCACTAGAGTCACTATTGTGGTCCTAAATCCCACCAATGCATGATGATGAGGAACAACACAAGTCATCTCATTGTAAAAATCATGATCACAAACTCTATCATGTCCCTAACCATAATATCTTGGAATATATAAATAGTTGGTGAGGTGCCCAAAATGGATCTCCAAATATAAATTCTAGGAAAAATATAATAAAATTTGGTCATTATTAGGATAACAACCATGTATTGCTAGGAATTGAGGTATATCATGCAAGAACTCTATAGCACAATACATCTAGTAACCTGATATGCTCTACCCATGGTCTTCCCCTCATAAAATGGGAAGGTGTCACATTTGATAATCTCCTTAGAAACTATGCTCTAAACTTACTCTAACGATATGCAATCAAGATCTCCACTCTAAGCTCAACAAAAATCCTATTTATAGACTATGGTACAAACTGGAATATAATTGTCATATTAGGAATGCAATGGTTGATAGGTGGTACATCAACATGTGGTACATGTCCCTATTCTTGAGTCTAAGCTTGTCCATGTCCTTTTCTTTGACCCTCTCCCTATCATTTATCACGAGGCTGAGGCTAATCATTGGATACCATCTAGGGGTACAACATGTGCAAACTAAATGTTAACCTAACATTATGAGAATATAAGGGGCCAATAAGGGGATGCCATATAATTACAAGAACATGTATTCAATAAGGATTCGTGATAAGTCTTATCATTAATCTAAGCTCATAAGGGGTCCTATTAAGTCTTATAAGTATTTATAAGGTCTTAAGAGGTCATATATAAGGTCCTATCAGCTCTTATTAGTAATCTAAGGTATGTTCATAAGTCATATTAGGTGTTAATCATAATAAATTAAATATAGGAGAGAGAAAGTGAATAGAGAGTGAGAAGAGAGAAGGTGAGAGGAGAGAGAAAGTAAGAAGAGGGAGAGAAAGTGAGTAGAGAGACATAAAAAGAGTGAGGAGAGAGAAAGAGATGACAGAGAGGAGAGAGAAAGTGGGAAGAGAGAGAAAGGAGAGATAGTGAGAAGAGAGAAAAAGAAAGGAAAGAAAGTAAGAAAAGGGAGAGAAAGTGAGGAGAGAGAAAGTGTTCCATGAGGAGAGAGATTTCAAGGAGAGAGAACATGTGAGGAGAGAGAAAAAAAGACATGAGAGAGTAAGGAGAGATAAAGTGAGAAGAGAGAGAAAGGAGAGAAAGTGAGATGAGAGAGTGAGGAGAGAGAAAGTAAGAAGAGAGAGAAAGTGAGGATAGAGAAAGTGAGAGGAGAGATAGAGTTCAAGGAGAGAGAAAGTGTGAGGAGAGAGAAAGTGAGAAGAGAGAGGAAGTAAGGAGAGATAAAGTGAGAAGAGGGAGAGAAAGAGATGAGAGAGTGAAGAGAGAGTGAGAAGATAAAGTAAGGAGAGAGAAAGTGAGAGGAGAGAGAAAGCATGGAGAGAAAGTGTGAAGACAAAAAAAATAAGGAGAGAGAAAGTGAGAAGAGGGAGAGAAAGTGAAGAAAAAAGAGAGAGATGAGAGCGAAAGAGATAAGAGAATGAGGAGAGATAAAGTGAGAAGAGAGAGAAATGAGAGAGAGTGAGAAGAGAAAGTAAGGAGAGAGAAAGTGAGAGGAGAGAGAGAAAGTGAGAAGAGAGAAAAAGTAAGGAGAGAAAAAGTGAGGAGAGAGAAAGTGAGGACAAAAAAATGAAAGTAGGAAGAGGGAGAGAGAAAGTAAGAAGAGGGAGAGAAAGTAAGGAGAGAGAGTGAAAGTGTGAGGAGAGAGAAAGATATGAGAGAGTGAGGAGAGATAAAGTGAGAAGAGAGAGAAAGGAGAGAAGGTGACAAGAAAGTGAGAAGAGAGAAAAAGTAAGGAGCAGGAAAGTAAGAAGAGGGAGATAAAGTGAGGAGAGAAAGAGAAAGTGTGAGGAGAGATAGAGTTTAACGAGAGAGGAAGTATGAGGATAGAAAGGGAATGAGGAGAGAGAAAGTGAGAGGAGAGAAAGCAAGGAGAGAGAAAGTAAGAAGAGGGAGAGAAAGTGAGGAGAGAGAGAAAGTGTGAGGAGAGAGAAAAAGATGAGAGAGTGAGGAGAGATAGATGAAGAGAGAAATGAAAGTGAGAAGACAGAGTAAGAAGAGAGAAAGTAAGAAGAGAGAGAAAGTAAGGAGAGAGAGAGAGAGAGAAAGTGTGAGGAGAGATAGAGTTTAAGGAGAGAGGAAGTATGAGGATAGAAAGAGAGTGAGGAGAGAGAAAGTGAGAGGAGAGAGAAAGCAAGGAGAGAGAAAGTAAGAAGAGAGAGAAAGTGTGAGGAGAGAGATAGAGATGAGAGAGTGAGGAGAGATAAAGTTAGAAGAGAGAGAAATGAAAGTGAGAAGAGAGAGTAAGAAGAGAGAAAGTAAGGAGAGAGAAAGTGAGGAGAGAAAGAAAGTGTGAGGAGAGAGTTCAAGGAGAGATAAAGTGTGAGGAGAGAGAAAGTGAGAAGATAGAGAAATTGAGGAGAGAGAAAGTATGAAGAGGGAGAGAAAGTGAGGAGAGAGAGTGTGTGAGAGAGAAATGAGAGAGTGAGGAGAGATCAAGTGATAAGAGAGAGAAAGGAGAGAAAGTGTGGAGAGAGAGAAAGTGAGATGAGAAAGTGAGAGGAGAGAGAGAAAGTAAAAAGAGAGAGGGCTCAAGGAGAGAGAAAGAGCAAAGTGAGAGAGAAAGTGTGAGGAGAGAGAGAAAGAAAGAAGAGGGAGAGAAACTGAGGAGAGAGTGAAGAGAGAGAACACTCTAAAGAAGAGAAAGAGAGTGAGAGAGAGATAGAGAGATTTTTTCTAGATATCTAGAAAAAAAATTAATTCATCAAGAGTTTTAAGTCTTTTTTTGTTTTCTACATCTAATCATATTTTTGTTATTTATTGTTTAACCACATAGCATTTTATATTTCTAAACATATTGTTTCTTCCATTGACTACAATTTCAAATATGTTTTTTCAATTTTTTTTAACATTTAAACTAAATTACAATCTATAAAGATAAAAAAATTATTGATGTATACACAAAATAACAAAATACCCATAAAAAATAACAAAATATTCATCAAAAACTACTAATCATTCATCAAAATCAACTAAATATTCATTAAAAATACAAAAATGAACATACCTAGTATGTTGCATACTCAAAGGAGGTCAAAAATGGTAGGCAAGAATGATGATGTAAAAAAGATGTCATGAAGTTTTCTCTAAGCTCTACTTCAAAAATATCATCATAACAATAACTCAAAAATGGTAAAATGACACTTATAAAGCCTATTTTGGCAACCTTCTAGGGTTTTAAGAGGCTTTGAGTGAAGCCTATGAGGCTTCACATGAAGCTTGACCCACATGGCTTCATGTAAAGCCATGTGGATAGTTCACAAGAAACCCTCACTTCCCCTGAAGACCCCAAAAAGAAAAATTCTCACTTTTCATCTACTTTGTTTATGATGAAAAGTGGGAACCAATTGCATGGCCCAATACACACACACACACACACACACACACACACACACACACACACACACACACACACACACACACACACACACACACATCTATTGTTGATCTCTAAGCCTATTTTGTCTATTAGTGTCCAAACACTTAGTCATTTACTAGGCAAGATTACATGGTCATCACTGCAACTGATTCATCTAGTAAAGGTCGAGTATTCAAAGCTCATACCGAGCAAGAAAGTGATTGTTGAGTATTCAATTGAGACCAAGGACATGTATGTGCTGAGAAATATAGTTGTAATTGAGAAAATTGACAAGTTAACAATTGCCAAGAAAGCACGCATATAGAGGGTGAGTGATAGTACCAATGAGTCAACATGACCAAGTGTCAAAATATTCAATTCTTAAGTAGTTCAATTTTTTCATATGAGTTTGTAATGGCACAAACACATATGTAAACCATTTTTTCCAACTTTTATATGAAATTTAATACTTATAGAGCCAGCTAAGGAGATGATCATGCATCATTATAGAAGGAAGTGATCCCAAGGTATGCAATTCAACCAATCAAAAAATTAGATAGAAATGGAAAAAGATGATGAATTATAAACCATTGATCAAGATCTAGAACTTTCACATTACATCTGTTTAAGAAGGATTCTAACCCTAGAATCTAAATGAATGAACAAATGAAGGAGATTGAGTGTGTGTGTACTCTTCTGAAGAGAAAGATTAAGTCTAAAAGCATATCAAATAGAGAGCAATCAGATCAGTGAAGGACAAAACAAAGATATCATATTAGGAGATCAAATTAGAGACATTGAAAAGAGGAGACCCAATATCAAGTTATAGAGTGAACCAAGGGTTAGGTACCAAATAAGTTAAAATTAATTGCGTCAGGGTAAATCTCTTAACCATGTGGTCTTAATACATTAATGTAAACCTCCTAATACAGTGCTTACTTCATTGTAAGTGTAAAATACTTTAGCAAGGTGAGACCTAATAGTTTCTAAAGATTTTAATGAGGTAGACCTCTAACAAGGTAGAATATATCTTATGATCAAACATTATAACCTTTACATGTTAAACTTTATTGTTGCAACAATGAATATTTGTGGGTTTCATCCCCAACCCAATTTTACCTTCACATCAAAGTGTTTCTAGGTTACTAAATCATTGTGTTATGAGTTGATTTTTTCATGGATGTTTTAGGAATGCTTTAGAATAAGGGTGGTTTGGGGGGGTGAATCAGTTATTCAAGGTCCATATGTCCAATTCAAACTTTTTACTAAGTGTAGTGAGCCCATTCAACCATTCAATCATCGAAGCTTTAACTTTCCTATTCAAAAAGTTACTGTAAATCAACATGCAAGCATAACACATGAAAATAATCAACAAGTAACACAATGATTTACGTGGGAACCCAATTTGGGAAAAACACTAGTAACATGCTACTCAATTCTCACTCTTTTGAAGTGATGCCCTATGAAAGGCCTACCCTGTTAAAGGCTTCCAAAACAATATTAAATGTGACCTTGTTAGAGGATTTATCCACCCTATTAGAAGTGGGCTTGCTTAAAGTACTTTAGAATATTCACTTGGAATGCCACCCTATTAAAGGATTTACAAATGGTTGTTAAACCAACCTAAGTCCATAGGATTTCCATATCTAATACAATTGCTAGAGAGTATTAGAAAAAATATTTGACCTAATTACAACATACAACTTAACTTGTAGATCTCATATCACTTCTCAGCTCATAACATTGTCTGGCCTTCAGTCTCTGCAACTCTTGACAGCTTGCCCTCCTTTCAAGCTTATTCTCCTTGAGTCTCCATGCTCAATGTACTAGTGCAATAATCTCTTTCTAACCACTTGTCAAAGCAAACCCTCTATGCTCTATTCCTCCTTCTCCTAGATGCCTTCTCCTTAACATCCTTTAGCCACTTTGCAATTTGGCACACTAGCAACTCTTTCTCGTTGGTCTATGCCTCCTTAAATAGAAGTCTAGAACTTCTATTCTTGCTTGATTCTTCCCTCCTTTAATTTCAATTCATATGGATTAGGTAGGATTCATTGAATCTAACCCATATTATGTTCCCTCTAGAAATTTTTGAATAATGCTTTTGAATTTTCCCAAAAATAGTTTACTTAGAATTATGTGCCACCAGCTCATCATCCAACCAATTCACAAAATTCAAGGTAACAACTATGTCTATTTAGATTTGGAAAATCTTTTACATTTCCAATAATGCAGCAACTCAACACTATTGAAATATTGGTGCTTAGCACATACTATGTTAACATCAACCATGTTTTACTGATGCTTGACACTTGAAGTTCACTCAACACCTACTAAGATTTTCTGATGCTTGACACCTGTTACTTTACTTAGCACTTGAACTTCACTTAGCACCTGAAGTTCACTTGACACACACTAGATTTTCCTTTTTCTTGGCTCCAACTAAGAATTTTCTCAGCTTGAACTATCTTCCTCGGCACCTACTAATGAACTTAGTTTAACATTTAGAGTCAACCTTGTTACAACTTATTCCTCCAATGTTTCTAAGTGTGGCCAACCTCTATATCTTTGAGTATGTTATCAATACACTAGTTAACCATTGGCTTAGCTGATCCTTGCACTTCATTACAACATCATAACTCAACCTTTCCCTTAGCTGCTTTTGTTACATCTTGTTAATCAAATCCGCTCCATCAATCAATTAAGTGATAGTACTTGGATCTTATAAGAAAATGTCATTCCTAAAAATAATAGGTTTGACATCAATGATTGAAAACATTCTAATAACAAAAATCTCCCTTTTTCAATCAATCTTCTTCTCACAATGATCTTTTCAATCAAATTTCTAACAATCTCCCTCTTTGGCATTGATGGAAAACCAAATTGAGCACCATCAGACCAAACTATTCAACTATTTTATCAACATGCTAACTAGGTTAGAATAGTAAGTCAAATTCCAAAAAGTAATTGTGTTACCATTAGTTTTCACATCTCCCTTTGTGATTTGTATCTTGATTATTTTACTTCTACTTCTCCCTCTTATCTATTGTATCATTTTTCTTTATTTTGTTCCCTCTTACATTCTCTCCCTCTCTATGCATTGTTCATCTTCTGCTATTCTCTAATTTGATCATCTTCTACACTTTCTCCCTCATATTATTGATCACATGCTATTGATCAATTTCTTACTACTTCTCCCTCTTTGACTAAAATGCCAAAGATGTACTGTTTCAACATCTTAATATGCAAGAGTAGCTTTTGCAGGTTCTTTCACTTTTTCCCTCTATCACCTTACTTGTGACTAATATTATAGCTTCAACACTTCAATTACTTTAGGCATGAATCCTAAAGTAGGTTTCCTCTACATCAATGTGTAATATTTCAACAAACAACTCATTTGATGCAAGGGAGTCTTGCTTTTGCTTCAAGTAACCTTGGCTAGGTGTATCACCCCTAACTTACCCCTGAGATATACAAAAGCATCATTAGGTAGTTCTTTTTTGAAGATTTCAGCAATCTATTCCTTTGAGCTTACATATTCCATCTTCACATTTTTGTCTTCCACCAATTCTCTTACATAGTGATACTTAATTTCAATATGCTTGGTTTTAGCATGCATTATAGGGTTCTTTGATATGTTCATAACACTTGTATTATCACAATAGCATATCATATGCTCATTTACCTCTTCCATCATACCTTGCAATAGATGTTTAATCCATACAATATTAGTGCAATTGATAGCAACAACAACATATTTAGCTTCTACAATTGATTGTGAGGTACAACTCTGCTATTTGCTAGTCCATGTAATCAATCTTCTTCCCAAGAAAAGTGCTCCTCCACTAGTGCTTTTTTTGTAATCAATATTACCTCCCCAATCTACATCAGTGTAGGCTCTTAGCTTAAACTTTTCACTCCTCTTGTAATATAAACCAAAGTCATTAGTTCCTTTTAGGTACCTTAGTATTCTTTTTACTTCCATCAATTAATTTTCTCTTGGATTTGTAGAAAATCTTGCCACTATTCTAACTACTAATGCAATGTCTATTCTACTATGTACAACATACTAGAACTTTCTAATCATTGATCTATACATTTTTTTATTCACTTCAACAGACTCATCATTCTTGGCTAGCTTATGTTCAGTTGCCATTGGTGTGTTGACTGGTTTTGAGTCTTCCAATCCAAATGTCTTGAGCATCTCTTTGATATATTTTGATCGGGTCACAAATATTCCATGCTTCAATTGATGTACTTGTAATCCAACAAAGAACTTGATTTCTCCAAACATTGACATCTCAAACTCATGTTTTATTTGATCAGCAAAATCTTTACATATAACATCTTTTCCTCCAAATATTATATCATCAACAAAGATTTAAGATATCAAAATATCTTTACCTTTTTCATCCTTGATATACAAGTTTTTGTTGTCATCTATTCTCTCAAATCCAATCTTGACAAGGTATTTGTGCAGTCTCTCATACCATGCTCTAGGTGCTTGCTTTAGACCTCAAAGTGCCTTATGTAGTTTGTGGACCATATCCTTGTTGTTGTCATCAACAAATCCCTCTAGTTGTTTTATGTAGACTTCTTCTTCTAGTATACCATTTAGAAAAGCTGACTTGACATCCATTTGGTAGACTTTGAAACCTTTGTAAGAAACATATAGAAGCAGTGTTTTTACTCCTTCAATTCTTGCAACAAAGGAAAATGTTTCCCCATAATCTAATCCTTCTTCTTGTGCATAGCCTTTGCAAACAAGTTTGGCTTTGTTTCTTGTTATCTCACCATTCTCATCAAGTTTTTTCCTAAACACCCATTTACTACCAATTACATTCTTATCAATTGGTCTGGGAACTAGGGTACAAGTTTTTTTCTTCTCAATCTGATCTATCTCCTCTTCCATAGCTTTATACCTATCATCATCTTGTAGTGCATCTTTCATTTTTTTGGGCTCAACCTTCCTTAGCAAACATGATTCATTCCTGAGTCTATTCCTTTTCATTGGTCTAGCATCCTTATCATCAATGATTTGATCTGTAGGGTGATTTCTTCTCACATATTTGGCTAATTTTGGTTCCATCCTTCTTTCCATGTTTGATCCTTTAGCTTCAAAGTCATTTTTCTCTTCTCTATCTGGTACTTCATCATCTCTTTAATGTATACTATTTTTAGAGTCAAAATGTGAATTTCCTTCATTCTGCAACTCAGCTTCTGAATGTGGCTTGACATTCACTAGGTGTGACTCGGTTGATACTTAAATTTGTTGTTGATTCCTAGCTTAATTTATAGCATTTTCTTCAACAACCATTCCTTCATAGAAGTATACAAAAGATCTATAATCCTCCAATTGCTTGGATTCATCAACTTGTACATTTGTATGCTCATCAAAATTTACATTTGCACTCTCCACAATTTATTAGTCTTAGTATTCAAACATTTATATGCTTTCCTTCTAGTGGAGTATCCAAGGAATATCCCTTCATCACTCTTTGCATAAAACTTTCCACTTCTAGTATTTTTAAGAATATAGAATTTACAACCAAATACTTTGAAATGTTTTACATTGGATGAGTTACCATACCATAGTTTAAAAGGTGTTGCATTTGTACCTTTCTTGACTTGGACTCTATTCAGGGTATAAATAGTAGTACTTACAGCTTCTCTCCAGTACTTTAGAGCAAAATTTCTCTCCATCATCAAGGTTCTTGCATAGTCTATTATTGATATATTCCTTCTTTCAACAATGTTATTCCATGGTACATTCTTGGTGCTAATGTTTGTCTTTTGATACCTTTATCATTGAAGAATATTTCAAATTCATTTGATGTAAACTCTCCTCCTCTGTTTGATCTTAGGTAGTTCAAACTCTTTCTTGTTTCCTTCTCAACTCTAGCCAAGTACCACTTAAACATTTGAAATGCATTAGATTTTTTCTTTAAAAACATAGTAGTCATCATCCTTGAATAGTCATCTACAAATAACATGATGTATCTATCTCCTAAGTAGCTTTGTACTTCTATTAGATGACATAAGTCTGTATGGACTAGTTCTAATACTTCTTTGGAAGTGTATGTTTTACTCTTGAAACTAAATTTAGTCATCTTCCCTAGTTGACATTGTTTGCACATTGTATTTTCAGGTTTCTTTAGTTTAGGAAAACCTCTGACTTTCTTCTTCTTGCCAATGCTAATCAGATTGTCAAAATTAACATGACACAATATTTTATGCCACAACCACACATCATCAAGTCTAACAACAAGACAAGTTGCATCTTCCATATCTAGGTAAAATAGATTACTCCTAGTTTGTTCACCTTTTCCTATCAGATTTCCATTAGTGTCATAGATCTTGACAGATTTGTTTCCAAATTCTACTTTGCAACCTACATTGCCTAATTGTGATACACTGGACAAATTGTAGTTCAATCCTTCAACATACTATGCATTATCACATGAAATTTTCTTAGTAATCTTAATGGAACCTTTTCCTTTGATTTGACATGGAGCATCATTTCCAAATCTAACACTATTTCCATCATACTGAATAAAGGTTATAAACTTACTTTTGTCTCCTATCATATGATGTGAGCATCCACTATCTATGATCAATTTGTCATTCTTGGTCACACAGGTTACCAATGTTGTTGCTTCATCTTCATCTTTATTTGATTCATCCTTCATGGCCATATAGACTATTTCATCATCATTCTCATCAGAATCTTCTTCAACAATGTAGCATCTTTTGCCTTTGTCCTTGTAATCTCTACTATCATCTTCTCTTTTTTTCTTGTACTTGTTTCCTTCTTTGTAGTTTTTCTTTTGTGTACACCTTGTAGCAATATGACCTACTTCATTGCAATTAAAACAAATTATAGGGAGCTTACCTTTGAATTTACCTTTGCCTCTATGGAATCTCCTAGCCAGTAGTGCTTCCAACTATTCCACATCTTCTTCATCTGTGCTACTATCATTGGATGCATGTTTTCCTTTTCTACTCTTCTTCTTTGATGTCACCTCCTTAGTGTCTTTCAATGTCAACTTGGCCTTGAAAGTAGATTCAAGGTTCTCAGGTCTATAGTTATCAAAGTTGGATAGTTCAAATGCAGTGAGTCTTCCTACAATTCCATCAAAGGTTAGTGTGTTTCCTTGTACACACCTTAGCTCTTGGATGGTTGAAACTCTAATAGCATAGATAGGTAGTAGGGTCCTTAAATATTTTCTATTGATAGTCTTTTCTTCTAGTTGACCACCCAAACTTCTTATTTCACTTACCACTTCTTTCATTCTAGAGCTATATTGAGTAGCATTCTCACCTTCCTCCATTTTCATGTCATCAAACTTTCCTCTAAGGCTTTCTCTCTTTGCTCTTTGAACATTTTGATCTCCTCCATAGATATCTAACAAGAGTTTGCACATCTTGAATGCAGTATCACATCCTTTGATGTCATCAAATTTAGTGTAGCTGAGTGCAGAGGCAATCTCCAACATTGCCCGATTATGGTCCTTCCTTTTGCTCAAATCATCTACAATAAGAGGTCCAGTTGGGTCCACATGTTCCACTCTAATTAAGGTTTTTTCATAGTCACCTATTGATCGAAGGTGCAATTTCATCAAACTCTACCATGCAACAAAGTTGTCTTTTTTAAGCTTGGGAACTTCTCTCTTGGACATCTGGATCTTCTTGCTTCTAGTACCTTGAAACTAAATCAGCAGATGGATTTGATACCAATTGTTAGAAATTATTTAGAATAACTAAGAGGGGGGGGGTGAATCAGTTATTCAAGGTCCATATCTCTAATTCAAACTTTTTACTAAGTTAGTGAGCCCATTCAACCATTCAATCATCCAAGCTTTAACTTTCATATTCAACAAGTTATTGTAAATCAATATGCAAGCATAACACATGAAAATAATCAAAACATAACACAGCGATTTCCATGGAAACCTAATTTGGGAAAAACTACCAGTAACATGTTATTTAATTCTCACTCTTCTGAAGTGGTGCTCTATTAAAAGGTTACAACACATTATTAAATGTGACCTTGTTAGAAGTGGCCTTGGTTAAAGGACTTTAAAACCTTCACTTAGAATGCCACCCTATTAAAGGATTTAAAAAGGGCTATTAAACCAACCTAAGTCCATAGAATTTCCATATGTAATAAAATTACTAGAGAGTATTAGAAAAAATCTTTGACCTGATTACAACATACAACTTAACTTTCATATCTCATATCACTTCTCAGCTCATAACATTGCCTGGCCTTCAGTCTCCACAACTCTTGACAACTTTCCCTCCTTTCAAGCTTAGTCTCCTTGAGTCTCCATGCTCAATGTACCAGTGCAATCATCTCTTTCTGACCACTTGTTGAAGTAGACCCTCTGTGCTCTGTTATTCCTTTTCCTAGATGCCTTCTCCTTGACACCCTTTAGCTAATTCATGATTTGGCACACCAACAACTCTTGCTTCTTGGTCTATGACTCCTTAAATAGAAGTTTGGAACTTCTTTTCTTTCTCAATTCTTCCCTCCTTTAATTTTAATTCATATGGATTAGGTAGGATTCATTGAATCTAACCAATATTATGTTCCCTCTAGAAACTTCTTGAATAATCCTTTTGAATTCACCCAAAAATGGTTTACTTAGAATTCTATGCCACTAGCTCATCATCCTTATCATGCAACTAGTTCACAAAATTCAAGTTAACAACTATGTTAGCTCAGATTTGGTGAATCTTTGACATTTCTAACAATGTAGCAGCTCGACACTATTGAAATACTGGTGCTCGACACATACTATGTTACCTGGCATCAACTGTGTTTTATTGATGCTTGGCACCTAAAGTTTACTCTAAACCTACTAAGATTTTTTGATGCTCAACACTTATTACTTTGCTCAACACTTGAACTTCACTCAACACCTGAAGTTCATTTGGCACACACTATATTTTCTTTTTGCTTGGCTCCAACTGAGAATTTGCTCATCTTGAACTAGCTTTCTCTGTACCTACTGATGAACTTAGTTTAAGCTTTGCAATCAACCTTGTTACAACTTATTCCTCCAATGTTTCTAAGTGTGGAAAACCTCTATATCTTTGAGTATGTTATCAATACACCATTTAACCATTGGCTTAGTTGATCCTTGCACTTCATTACAACATCATAAGTCAACCTTTCCCTTACGTGCTTTTGTTACATCTTGTTGATCAAATCCTCTCCATTAATCAACTAAGTGATAGTACTTGGATCTTATAAGAAAATATCATTCCTATAAATATCAGGTTTGACATCAATGACAAAACAATGATTGAAAACATTCTAATGACAAAAATCTCCCTTTTTCAATCAATCTTCTTCCAACAGTGATCTTTTCAATCAGATTTCCAATAGGATGATTATGTATTAGCTTTACTATTTTATGTTTTTCAATTACAGATATGATATGTTATAGGTGTGATAGAAATTTAGTTTTATAGGAGTAAGTTTAAGATCCTAATTCACCCCCTCTGTATCTTATTTCCCATTAATCATTCCAACAATTGGTATAAGAGCTCATTTCTCTTGTCAAGAATCCTAATAGCTTGAGAGGATCAAATCATGGATATGGAAGTGTATAAGATGGGAAAAATCATTGAGAACTAGATCATTGAAATCCAGATCATATTACAATAATTAGAAGCAACAAAAGAAGACTTAAGGAAATCCCTAAAAAGAAGGAAAGAGGTAGCTATTTAGCAAAATGACACACAATACAAAGAAATTGGCATAGAACAATTGCTTAACAGTGGAAATACTAGTAGTGGCAATGAAGCATTAACCAAACTACTAGAGAAGAATAGTACCCTAACCAAAGAAGAAAAAGATCACAAGAGAGAATAGGAAATCTAATCAGTCACACTATGTGAAAAAATGGATCAAAAGAAGAAATAAATGGAAGGAAAGCTTATGGATGAAGAAGAAAAAACATAGATGGTTATCAAACTTAAAGAGAGACTCGTGTTTGCAAGTCATTACTATTGATGTCAGAATAGCTAAAGTAAAACATACTCTGCATTTACTAAGTTACAACATTTTTTAGTATGTTTACCAAGTGACAATAGTAATTAGTTTTCTCAAACATCTAAGGGATCTGTGAAACTTTTTTGTGGTAACTAATTCAAACCTCCCTCACCTCTCAGTTACTCCATCTATATTTCCAATAATTGGTATTAGAGAAAATGAACAAATAGTTTGAAATGTCTATATTTTGTGAGATTAAGTTCTTTGTTGGATTGCAAATACAACAAAACAAGAATGGTGTCTACATCACTTAGTCTGACTATATAAAAGAGATTCTCAATAAATTTGGAATGGAAGATTCTAAACTACTTGGAACCCCCATGTGTACTGGACTAAAGCTTAATAAAAATGATGATTCTAAAGAGGTAGATCAGACCTTATATAGATCAATGATTGGAAAATTACAGTATGTAGTTCATACAAGGCTTGATATTGCTTTAGGAGTTGGTATAGTGGCAAGATTCTTAGAAAAACTTAGAGAAAATCATATGATGGAAATAAAAAGAATCTTGAGATATTTAAAAGGCACTAAAGACTATGGTTTATGGTATAAAATTGGAGAAAATTTGGACCTAAAAGTTTTTACTAATGCTAATTGGGCAGGAAATCTTTATGACAGAAGGAGCACAAGTGGTGGAGCATTCTTTCTTGGTAAAAGGTTGGTATCTTGGATAAGCAAAAAGAAAAATTGCACATCCCAATCCACAACAAAAGAAAAATACATTGGAATAGTAGTGAATTGTTCTAATATTGTTTGATTTAAACATTTGTTGCAAGGTATGAAAGTTGAAATAAAGGAACTAGTTGTCATGTTTTGTGATAATACAAGCACAATAAACATATCAAAGAATCTAGTAATGCATTCCAAAACCAAGCATATTGCTATAAAATATCATTTTGTCAAAGAACTAGTGTAGGACAAAGAAATCAGATTAGAATATGTCCATACAAAAGAATAGACTGCAAGCATATTTACGAAGCCATTACCTAAGGATGCATTTTTATTTCTCAGAGGTATGCTAGGGGTCATTCCCCTATCTAAAGCTCACTGAATAAAGTTTTAGTGATGCATCAATAGGAACTTTGAAGATCTATTAGTTGATCTAGCATAATCAAGAGAACATTGCATATGAATCAGTACTCAAGGTACATTGATACTCATTTGGTATGTGTTGTCTTTGGCATGTGTTGTTAAAGAGGGAGAGTTTACTGTCATATCTTTCTACAATTTTTTTGAAGAAATAAGTTATGTAATTCCTTCACAAAGGGAAATTACTGCATAATAGAGAAGTTTTTGGTATAAAGTCAAAGAGGGAGAAACTTTCTGATAGAGAAAGTCTTGTTCTCAATTTCATTATGCTATGACATGTTGTGTTGCCATCAATGCCAAAGAGGGAGATTGTTGGATATAATTATCTAATTGTGTGTTGTCTTTGATGTTACATAAATGTCATATTAGTTGTTAGTCAGTGTTTACCAGCTCACTTAGTCAGTAAGATAGTTTTTCTTGTCAACCAAGCATTCTTGGAGATTACTCTATGAAGACTATGTCTCCTGAGATCACTTGGGCATCAAAGGAGATTCTAGCAAGCAATAGTGTTAACCAAGTTCTCATGGTTAATAAAGGAAAATTGGTCAAAGTTAGCATTAACTGAGTTCATTTATTTTCCAAAGGGTTTTACAAGTTCACAGTGTTGACCAAGCGTCTATTGGTTAACACAGGGAATCATTTTAGGACTAGTGTTTACAGAGTTGGTTCAGCTATTGAAGGATTTTGTTGATTTGGGATATGAAGTTTAATTATTTCAAGTATTGATTCCAGCTGACTATGGTGATGATTATTGGTCATTTTAATTTGTATTGAGTTGACTTGAAAATTTGAATGATATAAATATAGGGTCAAGTTATGATTTTTAGTAGTATGCAAGTGTATTGATTGATTGAGAAGGAAAGTGTGTGAGTGAACTTGAAGGATGGTCAAATATCCTTGTGGAGTAGAAAAGTAATATTTGATCAAGAAGGATCTAGCATGAAGTAGAATAGAGATCTGTAACCAATAATTTAGTTACACCATAATTAGGTCATTACATTGTTACTTTCTCACCATTATAGTAGTGATTCAAAATCTCTTAACAAAGTTGGTTTAACAACTAGTTGTAAATCCTCTAATAGGGTGATAGTTCCATTGAATTATTTTAAATACCTCTAACAAGGCCACTCTTTATAGGGTGATTAAATCTTCTAACAAGGTCACACCTAACAATGTGTTTTGTAACCTTTAACCAGGTTGGCTCCAAATAGTGTTCACTTCAAAAGAGTGAAAAACAATAACTAGTTACATTGGTGGTTTTTCCCATATTGGGTTTCCACGTTAAATTTGGTTTCTCTTGTGTTCATTTCTTTTCTCTCATGTTTGCAAGTCATTACTATTGATTGTAGAACAACTAAAGTAAAACATACTCTACATTTATCGAGTTACAAAAATTTTCAATATGTTTATCGAGTAATAGTAGTAATTAGTTTTCTCAAACATCTAAGGGATTTGTGAAATGTTTTTATGGTAACTGATTCACTCCCACCCCCGCCCCCTCCCCCCCCCCCCCCCCCCCCCCCATCTTAGTTACTCCATCTATATTTCCAACAAAAGCTATGATTTACATGACGGTCAAGTTCAGACATTCACCTTTGGAATTGGAGATGGATTCCCAACATATTTTTACAAAAGAGTTGATGTAAAATGGAAGTGGGTAGTGACCACCTAGAAACAAATAAGAGAGACAAAATTTTCACAAGCTATGCAAGATTTAGGAAAGAATCA
The DNA here is from genome assembly GCA_028749045.1 of Cupressus sempervirens. NCBI lineage: Eukaryota > Viridiplantae > Streptophyta > Pinopsida > Cupressales > Cupressaceae > Cupressus > Cupressus sempervirens. Next base: position 678,068,284 of record CM053787.1, on the reverse strand, counting down.
TATGTTTATCACCCTTAAAGATGTTTTAAATAAGTTTATGTTCAGAGGTAGTGCATATAAGATTTTGAAGAGTAAAGCTCATGAAGTTGAGAAAGATAGCATTTAGATATGGAAAGAAGCATGTGGGTTTCTCACTTCATCTATGGAAGTGAGGGAAGGTAGAGATGCAATAGAGTTTGAAGATGCCTACCAAAAAGAAGTTTCCAAGATGACCAAGGAAATTTAGCAACTAGTTAGCTAGTGTAAATAGAGAGAGATTTTCACAATTAAAGAAGACACTAGCACCCCTCCACCAAATTTGAATATTCTAACAGATGAGGACATCCAAAATTTTATATCCTATCCAATTGAGCCCTATACTAACCCAGTTCTATTACAAATTGTAGATTATATAAAGCTTGAAAAGTAGAAGGTTGATGATTTTGATGTGACATCAGTTATAGAGGTTACAAGTACCAAGATAGTCAGTAAGGATTTAATTGTATTTACACTATTTACTTGTATGCCTTTTTTGCAAGAAAAGGAAAATGTTGTAAACTATAAACACACAAAGTTGGTAGTAGAAGAAGTAATACAAAAAGATCAAGAGGCAACTCAAGATCTTATTTAATTGCCAAGTGCAAAGGCTAAATAACCTACAACTAAGACACCTTTACAATAGGTGATTCCTACACAAGTGCAACATCTAAGATTGAGATTGAGTGACAAGGGGAAATAGTTGCAACTATAACTACCAAGTGATACACCCCCACAATCTCAAGATGTGATTCAATGAGGCAAGGTAGATGAGTTAGTGAGTCTTGACGAGGTAATAACATTACCTATGTATGATTTGAATAACTTGATACTTGATAAAATGCAAGAAATATAGACTTTGTTGATCCACAAGGCAAAGAAAGAACAACTAAGGAGAGAGTAGAAGAGGTAGTAGGTGTTACACACTATCAAATAATTTTTTGTAGATGTATTTGAGATAATATATTTGAATAATCAACATCCAATTTTGGATCATCTAGTGTATTTAGTCAATAAGATCTAGATGGAAGACATAAAGACAAATAATGGTCTAAAAGAAGAGTTAAGCATAAAGTGTTAGAGAAAGTATCACATGAACTTGTAAATAGACAAGTTGATCTTTATATATTAATCACACAAGTGGAAACAATTTTGTAAACCATTCATTCATTATATAGGAAATTGTGTGATATAGGTTCCTTTAAACTTGATATTAAACACTCATTAGAAATGCTACATGTAGACATGAGAGAAAATTACATTGGGAAAGAATGCAAGTTCAAGCTCATCCTCATATAATGAATTGACATTTGGTCAAAAGAGGTTAATCGAGCTCATGGCTAAAGACACATAAATTAGGAATAAGTTTACACTAATTAAAATTTAGTTAATACTATATATAGAGATTATTCAAAAGGATGTGTTGAAATCATCTTGGTACAAGTATGATAAATGTGTTTCAATCATTTTTTTGTTACTGATGTCAAACTTATAATCTACTGGTAAGACAACTACTTATAGGATTTAAGTACTATCATTTATTTGATTGCTGAAGAGGATTTGATCAAATGAGGTAACAATTGCACCTAGAAGAAAGGTTCAGTTATGATATGGGAAAGGAGTACAAGAACCAACTAAGATAGTTATATTATAGTGCATTGATAATCTACTTAAGGTTGCAAAGATTGGTTGCACTGATTAAGTTTAGAAGAACAAGTTAAATGAAGTTAGTATGCCAAGCTTGACAATTTGCACTGTAGTTGCCAAGAAAAATTAGTGCAAGCCAAGAAAAAAATTAGTTGGAGATGAGAAAAGTCTATTTTAGTGTAAGTTGAGTGAAACAATTGATGCCAAGTAAAGTTTAGTTGATTTCAAGCACTAGCAAACTTTAGTTCATACCAAGTGATTTTACAATGGATGTCAAGCAATGTAGTATGTGTTGAGCATTAGAAGCTAGTTATTGTGGAGTGTCAATATCATTAGAAAGATCGTGAGTTCAATGGATCTAAGTTGTCAAAGTTGATTTCTTGGATTATGTGAACCATGTGAAAGCTAAGATTGATAAGCTAGTGGTATAGAATTCATGGTAAACCATTTTGACAAAAATTCAAAGAGGATTGAAGGAGAAGTTTCTAGAAGGGAATGAAATGAAATAAGGGGTAGATTCATTGAATCCTAACTAATTTTTCCTAACCCTAAATTGGATGATGAAGAATTAATGAAAAAATATCTTAATTTGTTATTTATAGAGATAGTTGGTCAAAAGAAAAGGTTTTCATTGGAGACAACTTAAGGAAGCCAAGGCGTCTAGGGTATTGCTTCATTCAATGACCTAAGAGAATAGTCTATATTAGTAAGCAAAGAAAAAAGGCTTAAGGGTATGGATTTTTGAAAGGTGAACAAGCTATTGGAGCTTAAAGGTGTGAAAGCCAAGAAAAATGGAGGACTAAAACAAAGATCTGTAATCTACAAATGAAGTTGGAAGTTGTTTTCAGATCAAGCCTTACTACTACTCTCTAATAATTGTATTAGTCTAGGGTAAATTCTTTGGATTAAGGTTGACCTAATAGGTGATTTATAAATTATTTAACCAGGTGACATTCCAAGTGAATGGTCTAAAGTTCTCTAACAAGGCTCACTCTTAATAGAGTGATTGAAATCCTTTAACAAGGTCACATTTAATAGTGTGTATTGTAACCTTTAACAGGGTTGGCCTTTAATAGGGCATCACTTCAGAAGAGTGAGAAAGAGTAGCATGTTATTGGTGGCTTTTCCCAAATTGGTTTCCACATAAATCATTATGTCAAGTGTGTTATTGAATCTGTTATGTTTTATGTCTACATTTTAGAAAATTGTTTTGACAGTAACCTACAAGTTTAAGTGATGTCATAATCTTATGGATGCATGCATGATGAAAATGTTTTATGGGTTCGCTAAGTTGTGAAAAGTTTTAATAGTACATCTAGACCTTAGATAATTGATCAATTATACTAAAGAATTCCAAGAATTGGTATCAAATCCATCTGTTGAAGAGACCTAGTTGGAAGGTACTAGAAGCACAAAGATCATGATGTCAAAAAGACAAGTACTCAAACTTAGTAGAGATAACTTTCTTTCATGGAGAATTCTAATGAAGCTACACCTTGGAGGACATGGAGATCATGCAAAATATACCATTCTATTGAGCATGTTGATCCTAATAGAGTCTTAACTGCTAAAGATATGAAAAAGAAGAAAGAACAAAACTAGGAAATATTGGAGATTTCCTCTACCTTAAGCTATGTGGAGTTTGATAATATCAAAGGATGTGATAGTGCAAAGGAAATGTGGGATGCACTACATACTATCTGTGGAGGTGACAAGAATGTTTTAACAGCTAAAGCTAAAATTCTCAAAGGTAAGTTTGATGATATGAGAATGCAAGAAGGTGAGAATATTGCTCAATGTTTCTCTAGGATAAAATATGTTGTTAATACAATAAGAGGAGGTATTGGTAATATAGAGATGATAATGTACTAAGCAGAAGCTTGAGAGTACTATTTCCCATCTATGCTATTAGAGTTTGTACAATACAAAAACTAAGATGTCTACCAAGGAATCATCTAACTCTTGAAGGTCTGGTAGGTAGGCTCACTAATTTTGAGCTATCTAATTTTGATAACTATAAACCTAAAAATATTGAATTTTATTTCAAAGCCAAGCTATCATTGAAGGAATCAAATGAGAAGAAGAAGAAGAAAAAGACAAAATATATGTCTAGTGATAGTGATACAAATGAGGAAAATGTAGATCAACTTGTAGCATTACTGGCAAGGAGATTTAATAGAGGTAAAGGAAAGTTTAAAGATAAATTACCTATCATATGTTTTCATTGCAATGATGTTGATCATATTGCTGCTAGGTGTCTAGTGAAGAAGAACTATATAGGTGGTGACAAGTACAAAAGTAGAAGAGATGAAGACAATAAATATTACAAAGACAAATGCAAGAAGTCTTGATCCATTGTTGAAGAGGAAAAAAAAGATGAATCTGGTGATCATGATGATGAAGTGGTGTACATTACAATGAAGGAAAAATTTGATGAAGATGAGGCAACTACACTTGTGTCTTGTGTGAACAAGAATAATAGATAGATCATTAACACTAGGTGTTTACATCACATGACTAGAGATAAAAGTATGTTCATTACCTTGAATTTTTATGATGGAAATAGTGTAAGATTTGGTAATGATGGCCCATGTTTGATTAAAGGAAAATGTTCTATCAAACTCATATAAAGGATTTTATATCATAATGCTTACTATGTTGAAGAACTTAACTATAATCTATTGAGTGTGTCACAATTGAATAATTCAAGATATAAGGTTGAGTTTGAAAACAATATTTCTAAGATATATGATACTGATGGAAAATTGATTAGAAAGGGTGATCAAACTGGAAGTAATCTATTATAACTTGATATAGAGGATGCTACCTATTTAGTTGTAGAATTTGATGATGTGTGGCTATGGCACAAGAGATTGTGTCATGTTAATTTTGATAACTTGGTTAGTATCAATAAAATGAGAAAAGTTAGAGGTTTTCCTAAATTGAAGAAGTCTGACAATATAATATGCAAACAATGTCAGTTAGGAAAAATGACAAAGTTCAATTTTAAGAGTAAGACTCATACCTCTATAGGAATACTAGAGATTGTTCATACTAACTTTTGTAGACCAATTGAAATGCAAAGCTACAAAGGAGATAAGTACATTATGCTTCTTGTTTATGATTATCCCATAATGATGATAGTTATATTTCTAAAATTAAAATTTGATGCTTTCCAAATGTTTAAATGGTACTTAGCAAGAGTTGAAAAAGAAATAGGTAAATGTCTAAAATGTTTGAGATCTAACAGAGGAGGAGAATTTACATCAAATCACTAGTACATTTGCACTTGTTTTTCTACCAAATTTTTTGACCAAAGCTATGATTTCATCTTTTTTTCTTTGTTTTCATCCTTGTGTTGATCTAAAATTTCCTAAGTTTTCCCAAGTTGGTCAAAATTTTGACCAACTCAGGTCATAACAAAAAATAATAATAAATAAATATGCATTATATTATGTTGTATATTATATTTTGAGTAGCAGTAGTGAAATTGGGGCTTCATTTGCACGCTAGGTAACATTAACAAATTTTTAGGTAATATTGGAGTTTTTCCCATTTTTGCTTTGTGTAGATCAGTCAAGATATGCTGAGTGGAACTCCAGACCTAGGTGTGGAGCAGGGGGAATTCCATTGTTTTAGGTTCTTCTTCTCTTCCAAGGCTCAATGCATACATTTGTGCCTTTAGAAAAATGTTTTGATGGAAGTGGAGGCTTGCTAAATGTAGTAGTGTAGGAAATTTTAGACCGCAAGATGCGATTAGAATGGGCGATCTAATGGAGGAGGTTAGTTTAACTTGACTTTTGAAATTCCACAGATGCTAAGAAAGTTTCATATTAGAGATTAGAAGCATTACTAAATTATTTTGTGTTACTTGAACTTCTTTTATTCTCTATTGTACTTGCTATATCATAATTTTTGACTTAATTTGATTATCTTTCTTACTTGCATCCTTGCATCCTTCTAAAAACATGGCATCCATGTTTAGGGACTTTTTCTTCCAGTTCTTGATTTAACATTCAATACAATCATAATCCATGATAAATCCATAGACTAAGGCACCATTAATTTTTTATTTGGAACAATAAAAGAAAAACTCTGCCGAATTTTTTAAGTGTTGCACTGCAAGGGCATTTGTCAGGCTTTAATTTTTTTCTAGAAAACTTTACTCTGGTACTATTTCATTATGTAGTGATTGGAAATAGAGTGAGATTTCTATTGATATAGCTGCAATTAATCAAACAATGTGTTAATATTATCAAGCAAGTAGCCACCAACCTTTGGATTTCATTTTTCTTTAGGAATGAAGTTTTAGCAAAGGGAATTATAAGAGCATTCCATATGATATATTATATAAAATATATTCTGAAGGCATGGTTAATGAGTTCTTCATTTTCTCATTTTTTGGATTTTGATTATTGGAATACATTTTCATTCAAATATATTTTCCATTTATAATTATATTTTTCTTTAGGATTAGGATTTGATGCAATATGACAACCCACCTTTAAATTAGACCAAAAACTCATAATAGGAGATAGATAGAGACTCACCACATTCCATAAATGCAATAGATTGTAATACAACAAATTAATTCACTAACTCCCCTACTTTGCCATTGTATGTTGTATGCTTGAATCCAATCTCTCAGTTTTCCTGATTTTTCTATTTTCATTGGGTAATCTCTTCACATCCTCTACTAGGTGCCACTCTTCACCCCAGTCCTCTCCATAATTACAAATTCTTCTATTGATAATTGTTTTAATGAGTGTGGACATGAATGAGGATCCTACATGATTCAATGCCTCCCTAAAATAGTTGTTACTATATTTCTCTCTTATATACCACTCACACATGCACTATGTCATTCAGTAGATGTCCATACCCTATTTCAGTGGTCCCAATTTGGCATAGACAAGTAGGACACTCCTACATCAGACACACCCAACATAATGTTTGTCATTATAAGCTCACAAAATTGGAGTTGATAGAATCACTTTTGAGATTGCAATCTGCTATGAATTCGATTGTTGTGCAAATGAATTTTTAACTTTTTCCTCTTCGTCCATCATCTCACTAGACAACTATCACCCTACTCTCACAACTGTGCTAGCTCACCACTAAATTAGACTCAAAACTCATAATATAAGATAGATAGAGACTCACTACATTCCATACACACAAAATATTGTAATAGAACAAAATAAATTCATGTACTCAAATTTTGAAACAAAATTTAGATCACATGTGGCCTTCAATGGAAAAATTTAATTTCCTCTACTATTCAAACTTGAAATCTATAAATTCTTCTTGTCATTCCCTATTCATAGCAAGGCTTATTTCTTGTCTATTATCTTAGATGGTCTCTACTCTTTCCTCTTTGTCCCTAAATGTAGTCTCTTCTTTGTTGCATCCTCCATCTCTTCCTTTTCTCACACAACCTCCACCTCCCTTCAATGTGTTTGCACTATTCATAATATTATATATACTAAAGAAACTTAAGAAATATATAGAATTGTAAAACTAAATCATTTGATGGTATGATACTTCATCATTAATAAATTTCAAATGCCAAAGATAAATATTCAATGCCAGTTGATAGTTCAAAAAGACCATCTTGTATAGGAAAATTCCCAACAACTGCTAATACAAAACCTAGTAGACCATTGTGTGCATTTGTATCCAATACATGGGGCCTTGGGATACATCTGGTAACTAAGGATATATCCCACAAACCTTTAGATCTAAGACATAAGTTTCATGCAATTTCATCAATTATAAAACTATCTCAATCAACATATCTTCTAATTTTTGACTATAGGATGCTTACTAATTAAAAATGTGTCCCTTTAATAATATTCTTTCTGGTACTTTGTTGCAATAAGGCTTTCAATTCTTCCTTGGAAAGTAGTGCAAATTCTCAAAGTGAACCTACCTTGTGACAAAAGAGGTAAGATGACTAAGGTCTCCCCAAACATGGAAATTAGAGACTTTTATTTGAGAAACTCGAATATGAAAACCATAATTTTTAAAGTACATCAACTTTCCTTTCACCCTTGGAAATATATAATTCAAACCTTTTTTCTTTGTGAAAAAATATTGAGCTAGTTGATCTATAGAAAAGTGGTCTTCAAGGAAAACAAATTATATTGATATTGTCAGTCAATGTTATATATATTATTTGTGTTATTATCCACTAATATAATGCACTGACTTTGTTTCTCAAGGGCAGACACATTGTTACAATGCCAAGCATCATGAGAGGTCAAAAATGCTTAAGATATGTAGAAGACAACTGATTTTAAGAGTTATAAGAAGCAAAGTCAAAGTGTAACTTCTTCAGTCAATTATTTTGTTTTCTCCAAAACTTGGGCCAAATTAGAATTGGGAATAAGAATTCATATTCCCATTTTGACCCCAAAATGAGCATTTGATGTTCCATTTTATGAGGTGTTATTATAATTGCATTTCCTATTCCAAATTTGACTTTTTCATATTTGATTTTGCAAACAATCACTGCAAATATCCAAAAGCAAAGGGCATCCAAATATCTTTCATCACATGATCTACAATATTTACAATAGTACATTATTTTAGTTACAACATGATTCCTCTTGTCAAATCTCTATTTAGTTTTTATCTTAAATGAATTTCTAGGGAGATTACATGGTACTTCCTATTTTCTTTTCCATACTAATTACATTCAGACATCTTTGTTTTACTACAAGCATTCTATTACACTGCATGAAGGTGAGTCAATCAATGGTGTTTTTGATTACTCTACTCTTTCTTTCCACACATTAAATTTGTTTATCAAATTTGGGTGGTTTTGATAAAAAAAATGAAAAGCAATAGATATTCAGGGAATAGAGAATAGGTGAGATAAAACCATATGCATATTCTAAAACTCACCTTAGTATAGAGTACAAAAAGAATTATTCTCTTCAAAAGGATTCATCGATATCTTTTATAGCATCAGGCATGAGGTTGTTAGGGCTCAACTTCTTTTTAAAAGATTAAGGCAATTAAGTAGATCCATAATCTGGTTGTTTCTCTAGCTTCAATTTTAATGCACCATCAATTTCCAAGTTCTTCTAGATAGACCCTCTAAATGACATGAATCTATCATACTCTAATCCTATTTAGGCAAGAAAATGTAATTAGTTCAGTAAAAAGGGTTGAATTATCTTCAACATTTAATTTGGTCTTTAAAATTTAAAAATGATCCTTTAAATCTATGCTAACTAGAGTGACACTAAATTCATGCTTTGTTTGTTTTCTCTATTTAGACTTCTAGCAATGCCTAGTTATGTCATTTGGCATAAATAAATAGTTTGTGGCATCTATACTCTACACTATATCTCTATATCAGAGGTTGAAAGAACAAAATTTATACATGTGATTAGGGCTCATGTGGACATTTTCTTATAAAGTTCAGAGTAGATTAAGTAAGGAGTCTTAGTTTTAGGTGAACTGGACTTTAATAACTTGGAATTGGTGGATCGTACTTGAAGACATATTTTTTAACCAATTTGATTTCTTAAGATTTTGTGTTACTCTCTTCTTATAGATTGAAGGCCCATCTCAATTAGATGGGACATGCCAAAAATTTTGGTATTAGAGCAATTTATTTTAGTGAAAGGACTTCTGCTAACAACTTTTGTTAATTGTCAATGTGGGCTTTGTTCTTTACAATAGAAATACATAAATATTATATTGACTAGTTTCCATCTTTTTCTTCTTTTTTATTTTCATATTTCATTTTTTGGCATGAGTTAGTTTGATAGAGAATATTTATAGCATCTCCTTGATTTCTAGTTTTCAACATAGACAAGTTACAAATTTACATTTGATCTAGTTTGCCCCATATAGATGGTTTCACTCATCAAGTAAGTTTTTTGTCAAGAAGGTTATAAGAAATTCTAAATGTTGTTATGTGGATACAACATGGATGAATATTATCAACATGGCATAGTCACAATGAAATACAAGAGTACTCGTCTATATAGTCCATTGATATACACAACAATATTTCCTTTTCCATGGACTTGATATCTAACCTTGCATAGAAGGTTGTCCCTAGTCCTTTGCAATAGCCTGCCCTTAGTACTATTCAAGGGACTAATATCAAGGAGGTAAAGGCTTAATTTTTGCACCATTCTTGTAATTGATATAAATTTATGGGCTATTAAATTGAATCTTCTTGTCACTAACCTTGGCTTGTCAAGGAAAACATGAAGAGCCATGCTTTGATAGAAGTGGAGCCTTGTCAAAATCAATTAAAACTTATGGTTATTTGCAAAATCTAAAGCTATGACAATTACAAAAAATACATAATATTGCGGCTATTGATCATGTTATAATTTATTCTTTGCATTAAAGTCTTAAGTTTATTAGTCTAATAAAATAGACATACATTTTACTTTAGATATCTTCAGGAATAGTCCTATAGCTCTAAGAAATTCAATTGTTCCATTATTCTTGAAATATTAGTAGTAAAGAGGCACACTATAGCTTGTTTAATTTCTTCTAGATTTTAAGAGGTTATCTAGTTCCTAAGAATATGATCATATTTGTCATCTTAAAATGCTTCTCTATAGGAATCATCTCTTTTGGTGGCAATACATCCTGTAAAAGAAAGAAATGAGTCACAATAGTAAAACCTGAGCTAATTAATAGCCACATATTTTGTTCAATCAATCCATAATCTCTCAAAATATTATATTGATCCTTAATAATATGAATTGAGATTGTCCATATTCCAATGAATAGAATTCACAGATGATGTATTTATTGTGTACATAAACTAAAGGAATCTATGCATTGATTGGGGCATCCCATCCCATGATGATCAATTAAAAGTCATTGAATGTAGAGGATCAATATTTATAGGGAAATAGAGGAGAATTTTATAAGCCCTCTTCATTTTGATTTATAACTTTGATGTAATACTAACTTGTAGGAATAAATGCTTATGTACATTGTGTGTTTATACAAACTCTGCATGTGTAAAGTGGGGTAGCCCAAATGAATTAGAAGTAGGTCATTGACAATTTAAATAGTAACAATATAATTTAAAATAATACAAGTCATCCTCCTATTTCTCTTCATACCATCCTCCACCCATAAGCTATATTTTGTTTCAAATCCAGCATTCCAAATTAAATACATAGTGGATGACTTTTGAATACCATCACATAGCAATATATTGCATGAAATATGAACTAGATCACTCATAGTGACTAGAAGATTTTATGAAATATGAACTAGGCCACTCATAACTAATCATAAGTTTAAGTTGAGGTTCCAAATTTGAGATTAGTTTTATGTCTCCCCATAATTTAATGAGATTGATCTAAAGTCACATAGAACTATTTTGGAGGAGTAAGTAAACAACATAACACAAAGTAGAAACCATACCATATAATACAAATGAATTGAAGATAAATAAATGACCATTTGTATATGGCATCAAAAAAATTCTAGAACCATGTGTCATAGGAAAATGCATTGCATCAATCTGACATGAACAACATATGAGCATAACTAATGTTATGTAATTTCATCTTCAAAGTTTAGAACATCCTAAATTCAAGATTTCAGAGTCAATGATTCCTTGAATTGTACAATTATCCAAAATTGAAATATCCTAGAGAATTTTGTAGTTATTTTCAAACTCTAAAGCATTGCTTGCAAATGGGATATGGAGACAATTTCAATAATAGTTAAACATAACAACAATCATTGTAGGATATGACTTGCCCAATCTATCAAAAATAGATTTTTCTACATTAAACTTACCCAATGGGATTTTCCACATTGCATGTAATCAAAATCATCTATATCTAATGTATATCTAAATGTTTGATAACATATCTCTAAATAATCTAATATATACATTTGTAATATATATAGTATATACTCATTAGTTTTCATAATCTCATATATATACATATGTGTGTGTGTGTGTTTCCATGTCCAGATTTGATACCATTTAGTACCTAAAAAGGAAGGGACTAACATTTTTTCATGGAGATTCCTTTCTAAATTTAGCAAATGGGTTGATTCCTAAGATAGGGTGGAGTTTAGCATCCCTTTAAAACCTTGAGGGTATAGTCCAAAGACAAGATAAGGGTTTGGATCTGTAAACTTTGAGGGAACCTATTGTGATTGATATCTAAGAAACTTGGTTATGGCCTAATCTTCTTCTTCTTGAACTAAAATGGTGTTAGAGGTAGTATCAACACTAAGCATCATAAACAAGTGACAATTTTTGGACTTCATCAATTATAGTATCATAATTATTGGTTTCTTCTTGGCTATCACTATTATTGGTTTGTGATAATGGTTGCATTGTTGGTTGTAGGAATCAAAGAATAGAGGGAGAAAAAATAGGTTGCTAAAGAGGTGCTTTAAATTTTGGAACACCCTCCTATAGAGAAAATTTTGCAATTCCCTAACTCATTCATTTTTTGCAATGTCCCTTGTTTAGCTAACTTGAAAATAGGAACAAACCTATACAGATCTATTAACAAGATTAATTATATATTTAATTTTAATTTACTATATATTTATTATTATACAAAAAAATTCAATAATAATTTAAAATTTAAAACTACATAATATTAATCATAAACTATTGGGGTTCACTCCTTCCCTATCAAAGTGCCATCTACAATAGTGCATAATAGTTGTAACCCTAAAATTAGTGTGGAATACTAATTATATACTTGTTTGCATTAGAATTCATGGATCGGGATGTAGAGAGCTAGGGTCATATCAAAGCTGATATTTTGAGCAGATTCATCAGCTGCTTCAACACTATCACACATGCATGATTTAGGGTGATTTGATAACTTTGTGATTTTTTCTAGGGTTTTGACTTTTGAGGGACTTTGAAATGATTTTTTCACATTTTTTTACGATTTGTAGGGATTTTTAACATGATTTTAATGCAATTTAAACACTATATGTCATTGAAGATTGGGTCAACAATTTTTTCAAAGATCAAAATTTTTTGGGTAAAAAATTAGCTAGCTTCATAATTCATGATTAATCAAGTATAATCACATTTTCTTGCAAATTACTGGCTCTGTCTAAAACTATTTAAAAAATTTCAATAGATTGTTTCCTTTTAACAATCTTATGGACCAAGATCTAAGACAAATATAGATGACTATGAAAGGATATGAAAGAATTATTAGTGGTACTTTGAGTCCTCTCTCATTGGGAAACTTACATGGATATAGGGAAAATATGGACAAAAGTCCAAATGATACTCCATAGAGTTTTGTATTTTTATAGCAGTACTAAGAAAGTAGATAAGTTTTTGAGGTGCCTACTACTAAGCCTTTCCTAGGGTCTCTTCAATTTCTAGTGTGCCTCAGCAGTGCTTGAAGCCATTCAATGGTGGACAGAATGACAAGATTTTGCAAAACAACTTGTTTGTATACAGTTGTCTACAACTACTATGCTAGAGATAGAGGTGAGAGTATCTTGCCAACCAGGATGGGTGTTAAGAAAAGCATAACATTCATGGATTTCTACATAATTGATCATTAGTAATAGAAAAAATCAACGAGTGTCACACCCAAAAAACCTTGGCTCTAGAAGCCTAATGAGTTGGACAACCTCCAATACTATAATTTTTTTAAAGTGCAGCTATGCAAAACAGAGCTAGAAATAGTATGTTTATTTCATATACATTAATGAATTAGTCACTTTAGTCCTTGAGAAATAAGTGCATCTCAAGCTTTATTTCTAGCTACAACTACACATTTTAGAGTTTCAAGTGCCAATATGCTCTCTCCTTTACATTCTATTGCATTCACTAGAAGTGGAAAATCCTACAAACAGATTCACATGCAAAGAAACATGTAGTTTTAATATTTATATTCAACATCCCTAAAATAATAAAGTAAAAGATGGAAAAGTCATAATTGTTGAAGCTTTAAAATCTTGTGATACTTCTATATAAGACAAAGATCTTTCAATGTCACAAATATCTTCCAATTAAATTCATTATCCAAAAAATAGGTTTATTTCAAGTGAATCATTAACTATATCAAAACCATATTCTCATAGAGAAATCTTTGATCCTAAATAGAAATGGTAATATAAAGAAAGAATATGTAAGCAAGAGTAAAGTGGAACATTACAACTTCACTAGATAGGCACACTTTTATTGATATTTTAAAGAAATGGAACATAATGAATTAATTATTTTTTGTTAGAACCAACATGCTATCTAAAATTATCACAAGATCCTATATGGTATTATGCCATTACTATTGAACTTGAAAAGATTTAACTACTCTCATCTCCATGTATAAAAAGCTATCAATATTAAGACAATCCTCCTCCCAGCTATACCAACCAAATGGCATCTATCATTGTAGATTGATAGGAAAAGCTAATAGCATCATGAAGGATTTCCTTAATGGAAAAAAATGTTATAGCTTGTTTTCATTCATCAAAAGCTATAAGGAAAGTGTTCCCCTTAGATTTGCACATTATTGCAAGTTGAATTTTGTTTCTGCTATTTTAGTTGAATAGTTTGTATTTAGCTTTTATTGTTACATCAATATTTGAAGTTTTAGAATTATATCCTAGCCAAATTTCTCCTTGGATTCATTATATAAGAAAGCATATATAAGAATTGCATTATTTATTTTCTCTAGCATAATTTAATGATTAAGCAATTCAAGTAAGAACATAATTTTGTGTAGTTCACATGTCGGAAAAACATGCTTGTTGAGATGACAATATATGGTGCAATATGTGCCAGTATTGTCAAAAATTAAAAGACTTAATAGCAATTCTACATCTTACTAGAGGAGTGCATGTGTTTGTAGTCACCATAGCTTTAGCATAGGTGGTTCTTGCAACAGGATGATGGAGTACTCATAAGAAACTAAGATGAACCTGCTTCTATAGTGTTTGTACACATAAGGTTCCTTTTCCCTCTTTAGGTTCCTAGAAATCGCCAAATTGAGATTGATTTACATTTCCTACATCATTTGATGACAATTTTTATCTTCTTCCTTCATATGCCATGGCTGCAACTAGCTTTAGAAAATACCCAAGAAATTCGACATGATTTGATAGAGTAGGGTGAACTCTTAACAATGATACAAGAGTTGTCAAAAGAAATGAAGGAAGTTCTAGATTAGTAGGCTGCATTTCTTTTCCATAATGAGTTGTAGAAACTACATAAATGTATTGATCTAATAGCCCTTCCAAGAATCTTTTAGGATTTCTCGATGGAAATTTTGGATCTTTCAAGAAAAGGAAGATATACACACCACCAACTTGTCAACAACAATAATAGCACAATAAATTTTCATTCAATTAGTACTTTCACTTTTGTTTATTTCCACACATGAGGACACAAAGTTTGAAAGTACAAGATTTATGCTACTCTTGATTTAAAAGAGAAAAATATATAACCTATGACTCATCTCTCATTTCTTTATGTCCAGATGTATGCTTTGGAAGGTCCTAATCTCTTAACAAACCTAAAGGATACCCAACACAAGTATGAATATTCCAAATCCTCTATGTGCATGGACATTGGAATCCAATTTATTATATAATGCTACTCCAGGAACTATGTTTTCCACCCTGAAGATGAATCCAAAGACCTAAATACCAACATCTAGATAGTACTAGGCTAGATCCCACTGTCAAATGTAGCATGCTATGATTACACACAACAATGATTCCATTTGTGCTGAAACCTTGTTCGCATGGAAGATCTTTATGTGCATCCTCATGGTGGTTGATTCTTTGAAGGGCCTCCCTGGGAATATCATACTCGATGCCCCTAATGGTTTGTGGATTTAGATTCTAATCTTAACAATTAGTCTGTGGTTGGTGATAGTGCCAATAGCTCTACTCTGTCTGACTAGGCTTGCACAATAGAAGGTCTCCTACTCACTTGCATAATCATCCCAAGTGCTAGATGCAAGCTCTGCCCTTAGCATCACTTTCCATATCATCACAATGACACACTAGAAGAACAAACGCTATCAAACCACACTCCCAAATGTGTGCCAATGGAGTAAGAAAGAAAAGAATCATTAGGGAACCATGCATAGCAAATGGGGTGTTGCTTCATTTTTCTCTTATAGATCTGATGTCATTGATTTCATTTGGAACCTAGTACTACATTCATCCTTTTCTCATTCTTAGAAATGGATTCCTCATCGTTTGTGATAAGTAGCACAATAGTTAGATGACGACACACCCTTTAGATCACTTTCCAAGAAACCACAACAATAATCACTATCAAACCATTCTAAAAATTATGCTAATGAAGTTGCATGGAGACAACTTTGGGGAACCTTTTCATAGCAATCAAGATGCTTCACCGCCCTCTAATAGAAAGGATGCTAATTCCAATATTCAAAATCTAAAAAATATGTCTTTCTTGAACACTAGCATTGATTCTATAGTAGGGTCATTGGGAGCTTTTTCTATATAATCTCCCATTAGCCATGATAGGTTCATAACAAATTGCTAGAGTGCCAAGTAGCCACTAATTCTAGATGAGGGCTCCCCATTAGATCAACTTCAAAACTGTTGAACAGATGCACTATAGAATGGCAACCACTGCCAAGCCTCCTCCAAAATTGTGCTAGTCTAAGAAGGTGATCTAAGAGAGAGTCCATGGGTAGACATTCAATGGAAGATTCACCTACTATATATATATATATATTTTAAAATTAGTTTGGTCAAAATTTTGACCATCTCCACATGGTTTTCCACCACCTGTTGGCAAAATTTTGACCAAACTTTTGGTTGTGACCATGGCATCCTAATCATGGGATGGGCTAGAATTGGTTACAGTTTTGACCAATTCTTGAAAGTTTTTGACCAAACACTGGTGGAAATTTGACCTAATTCTAAAATTTTTCTACCAACAATTGGTCAAAATTTTGACCATTCCTTGAAATTTTTTTACCACTATTTGGTCAAAATTTCAACCATAAATGGAAAAAATTTTCAACAAATGTATTCGTCAAAATTTTAACCAACTTGCAAGTTGGTCAAAATTTGAACAAGAAAATAACGACGAACTACTTGGTCAATATTTTGACGAACTGGGTCAAAATTTTGACCAAAATTTATCAAAAATTGAGTCCAAATTTACTAGTGAATGAGTTTGAGATGTTCTGTAATGACAAAGAAACCAAAAGACAAACATCTACTCCTAGAACCCCTCCACAAAATGGTATTATTGAAAGGAGGAACAAGTGTGTAATGGATTGTGCTAGGAAACTCATGATGGAGAAAAATGTTACTTTGAAATACTAGAGAGAAGTTGTAAGTACAACTTTCTATACTTGAACCATGTGCAATTCAAGAAAGATACTCATTCAACACCTTTTGAACTATGATATGGATACTCACCTACTGTAAAATATTTTAAGGTATTTGGAAGAAAGTCTTATATTCTCAAAGATTTTAGAAATGATAAACTAGATGCAAAAAGTGAAGAAGGTATATTTCTAGGTTATTACACCATAAGTAAAGCTTATAAGTGTTTAAATACTAACACTAACAAAGTTGCAAAAAGTGCAAATGTGAAATTTGATGAATATATAGAAGTATATGAGGCTAAACCTATGAAGGAACTAGAATAATACAAATCATTTGTATAATTTTATGAAGGTATGCCTATTGAAGAAGATGTAAATCAAATTGCAAACCAATAGCAAGTTTATATGACTACTGAGTCACATGCTATGAATGTTGAGTTACATTTAGGTGCCAAGTTATAGATTGAAGTGGAGGAACATTCTAATTTTGAAATTAGTGTACATGAAATATTTGGTGAACTACCTGATAAAGATGTACATAGTGATTCAGAAGTTGAGAGACCAAATGAAGAAGAAGCCAAAGCTAAACCAGGATTGTCTAAATACGTCAAGAGACATCATCTTGCTGCATAAATCATTGGAGATAAAGATGCTAGACCGATAAAAAGGAACAAGGTGAGAAATGATACATGTTTTCTAAGAACGCGAGAATTGAAAACAATGAAAGATGCCTTAGAAGATGTGGACTGGAGTAAAGCCATGGAAGAAGAGATTGAACAAATTGAGAAAAATAAAACATGGACTCTAGTTCCTAGACTAGAAGATAAAAACATGAATGGCACCAAGTGGGTATATAGAAACAAGTTAGATGAAAATGGTGAAATCACAAGGAACAAGGAAATATTAGTTTGTAAAGGATATGCACAAGAAGAAGGGATTGACTATGGAGAAATATTTGCCCCTATTGCTAGATTGGAAGGAGTAAGAACTCAAGGAGTAAGAACTTTGATTTCTTAGTTTGCATACAAAGGTTTTAAAGTTTATCAAATGGATGTTAAATTTGCATGTCTAAATGGTGTATTAGAAGAAGAAGTTTATATAGAACAACTTGAAGGATTTTTTGATGCTAGTAACAAAAACATGGTATATAGATTACCCAAAGTTTTATATGGCTTGAAGCAAGCACCAATAGCATGGTATGAGAGGCTTCATAGTTATCTTGTGAAGATTGGATTTGAGAGGACTAATGATAACAATAATTTGTACTTAAAGATATTTTGTTATCTTAAGTTTTTGTTGATGATATCATATTTGGAGGTCAAGATGCTTTATGTAAATCTTTTGCAAATCAAATGAAGGAAGAATTTGAGATGCCTATGTTTGGAGAGATCAAGTTCTTTGTGGGTTTGCAAGTACATCAAATGAAGTATGGTATATACATTTCTCAATTAAAGTATGTTGAGGAGATACTGATTTTTTTTGGATTGGAGGATTCCAAGCTAGTAAGTACACCAATGGAAATAGGACATAAATTGTCAAAGAATGATGATTCAACTGAGGTGAATCAAACATTATATAGATCTATGATTGATGAATTAAAATATGTAGTACATAGCATACCTAATATAGAATTATCTATAGGGATATTTGCAACATTCTCTGCTGATTCCAAGGAGAATCATCTGATGGATATAAAGTGAATAATGAGATATTAGAAATAAATAGAAGAGTATGGTCTATGCTACAAGAAAAATGAGATATTTGAATTAAGAGCCTATACTGATGTTGATTGGGCTGGAAATATTAATGACGAAAAGAGTACCAGTGGAGAAGCATTTTTCTTAGCGAGAGGCTAGTTATATAGACTAGAAAGAAACAAAATTGCATTTCAAAATCTAATTTTGAAGCTGAATATGTTGTTATTGTAGTAAATTACACAAACATTGTATGGATCAAAAAGTTACTCAAAGGTATGAAGGAAGAGATCACTTAACTAGTAAGACTTTTTTGTGGTAATACAAGTGTTATAAATATATCAAAGAAACATGTGATACACACAAAAACTAAGCACATTAGAATCAAGTATCATTACTTGAGGGAATTAGTTCAAGATAAAGAGGTAAAGATGGAATATGTTAACACAAAAGAGAAAATTGTTGATATCTTCACAAGAGCATTACCCAAGGATGCTCATGCATATCTAAGAGGTAAACTAGGGGTGATGCCCCTACCAAAGGCTATATGATAAATAAGAGGAGGGCCCTACATCAAACACTTTGATTGACATGTGTTACATATTGATGCAATGGAACTTACTTTAGGAGCTTCCTAAGGTAATCATAGAGCTAGAACTACAAATCAGTCACAAGCAAGGTGACAAAGGGAGAAATTGAAAATATTCATATCTACGTACCTAAGATAACAAATCTTTGGAATTGTTGTAAAAGAGGGAGATATTAAAGAAATTGAACAAAAATATAAGAATAGAAGAAATCTTAAGAATGATGAAGTCCTAAGTGGGAGAAATCCTATGAGGGAGACAAAGATTGTTGATAGCTCATAAAGGAACTAAACAAAGAGGGAGAAATCCTAACACACGGTATGAGGGAAAAATTATCACTACTGAGAGAGTGTATCTATTGTTTACATCTACCTAGTAATAGGGAGATAATGTAGAGGGAGATATAAGAAGTGATCTAGAGGGAGTCATACAGATGAGTTTATCATCTATTGATCAGAATAGAACAATTTTTTTTAACCTATTCAGA
This sequence comes from Cupressus sempervirens, assembly GCA_028749045.1. Classification (NCBI taxonomy): domain Eukaryota; kingdom Viridiplantae; phylum Streptophyta; class Pinopsida; order Cupressales; family Cupressaceae; genus Cupressus; species Cupressus sempervirens. The sequence goes on along the minus strand of CM053787.1, from coordinate 678,048,534 downwards.
AGATGAAAATTGTTGATAGAGGGAGAGATTTAAATAAAAGGAATTATTTTCTTTTTTAGTTTTTTTTTGTTTTTTTTTGGGTTTTTTTTGGTCTTATTATTCAAGCCTAGTTAGTTTGGTTGATTAGCTTATTTTTCCATCAATGCCAAAGAGGTAGATTGTTGAAAGTAGATTGATACAAGTATGACAAATGTGTTTCAATCGTTGTTTTTTCAATGATGTAAAATATGTCATCTTCTAGTAAGACAACTACTTATATGATTTAAGTACTATCATTTGTTTGATTGATGAAAATGATTTGATCAAATGAGGTAACAATAGCACTTAGAGAAAGGTTGAGTTATGAAATAGAAAATGAGTACAAGAATTAGCTAAGACAATGGTATTATAGTGTATTTCTAATCTACTTAAGGTTGCAAAGGTTGGTTGCACTGATTAAGTTTAGAAGAATAAGTTAAACAAATTTAATTTGCCAAGCTTGATAATTTGTACAGTAGGTGGCGAGAAAAGTTAGTGCAATCCAAACAAAAAATAAGTTGGAGTTGAGAAAAAGTCTATTTTAGTGTAAGCTAAGTGAAACAATTGATGTCGAGTAAAGTTTAGTTGATATCAAGCACCAATAAACTTTAGTTCAAGTTGAGTGATTTTACAGTGGATGTTGAGAAATGTAGTATATGTCAAGTATTAGAATCTAGTTAATTTTGAGTATCAGTATTATCAGAAAGTTCATGAATTTGATGGATCTGAGTTGTCAAATTTGATTTCTTGGATTATGTGAACTATGGGGAAGATAAAATTAATGACCTGGTGGAATAGAATTGATGGTAAACAATTTTGAAGCAAATTCAAAGAGGATTAAAGGAGAAGTTTCTAGAAGGGAATGAAATGAAATAAGGGGTAGATTCATTGAATCCTAACTAATCTATACTAACCCTAAATTGGATGATGGAGAATGAATGGTGAAATATCTTAATTCTCTATTTATGGAGATGGTTGGTTAGAAGCAAAGGTTGTTATGTGCAAGAACCTAAGGAAGATAAGGAGTCTAGGGTATTGCTTCATTTAGTGACCTAAAAGAAGAGTTTTCATTAGCAAGAAAAGAAAGAAGGCTTAAGGGTATGGATGTTTGAAGGGTGAAAAAGCTATCAAATCTGAAATGTGTGAAAGCTAAGTAGAATGGAGGACTAAAAAAAATATTTGTAATCTACAAATAGAGTTGTAATTTGTTATCAGATCAAGCCTTACTATTACTCTCTGGTAATTGTATCAGTCTAGGGTAAATCATTTCAATTAAGGTTGAAGTTATAGCCATTTATAAATTTTTTAACCAAGTGACATTCCAAGTGAATGGTCTAAAGTCCTCTAACAAGGTCACATTTAACAGTGTGTATTGTAACCTTTAACAAGGTTGGCCTTTCATGGACCATCACTTCGGAAGAGTGAGAAAGAGTAGCATGTTGCCGGTGGTTTTTCCCAAATTGGGTTTCCAAGTAAATCATTGTGTCAAGTGTGTTATTGAATTTGTTATGTTCCATGTTTATATTTCAGAAAATTGATTTGAGAGTAACCTACAACTTTAAGTGATTGCATAATCTTATGGATGCATGGATGATGAAAATGTTTTATGGGTTTTCTAAGCTATGAAAAGTTTTAATAGCACATCTAGACCTTGGATAACTAATTCAATCACACCACCACCTCCCATACCGCCCCCCCCCCCCCCCCCCCCACCTCAATTATTCTAAAGAATTTCAATAGGAGTTATCTATTGCCAAGATACACATTTTTCACATATTGCAGGAATTATTGATCTAGTTGCCAAGCTAGAGGTTCAGTTTCAAAATTTGGAATAAGTTAAGGAGAGATGGAGTAAAGGCTATGCATAGGTGTGCTAGGTGTGCATGTGCACATTTCCTACACTTTTTAGGGTTTTTTTTTCATTTTACTTTACTTTTGGTCTAGTCTTTAGTTATTCCAAGTTACAATTTAAAGTTTTCTTTAGTTTCATTCAATAGAATTATTGATATCTCTCTTCTATGCAGATATAATGGTGGCATTTCCATCATCCATGGCAGAAAAAATAACTATGATATTGCTATCAAGATTTAGTTCTTGATATAAATATCACAATTTGACTTGCTATGGAAATTATCTCCTACTTATCAAAAAAGATAACACCAAAACTAGTAGCATTCAAATATCAAAGAGCACCAAAGAAATCATGATTTAGGGAAAATAATTTGGGGATTTGAGACAACAAGATGGGGCATATTGATTGGAACACCTTTTTGATATTGTGTAATAAACCTAAGGAGAGGTCATCCAAGGTGTCAACTTTTCTTAGAAGTGGATTGGTAAATGTAGCTTCCCACCTAGTGCCAGTTTAATCATCTAAACTAATTATGACCTTGGCACATTATTATGTATTAGAAGAGAAAGTAGTGAAGAGTGTGACTGGGGAAATTATCTTAGACATTCAATAATTTCCACAATTAAATATTGATAGCAATATCACAATTTGACTTGCTGTGGAAATTATCTCCTACTTATTAGAAAAGATAACACCAAAACTAGTATCATTCAAATATCAAAGAGCACCAAAGAAATCATGATTTAGGGAAAAGCATTTGGAAATTTGAGACAACAAGATGGGGCATATTGATTGGAACACCTTTTTGATATTGTGTAACAAACCTAAGAAGAGGTCATCCAAGGTGTCAACTTTTCTTAGAAGTGGATTGGTAAATGTAGCTTCCCACCTAGTGCCAGTTTAATCATCTAAACTGATTATGACCTTGGCACATTATTATGTATTAGAAGAGAAAGTAGTGAAGAGCGTGACTGGGGAAATTATCTTAGACATTCATTCTAGGATTATTGAGAGGGTCTTCCATCTTCCAAGATTAGCACAATATTTTCAAATCACTTATGACATGGTAGATAGGCAGTAGAATGAGAATGAGTCTAAGGTAAAGGAGTTGGTATAAAAAAAGTACTTGATTAGTAGATCACCTTTGGAAAGGAGAAGTATGGAAATATCGATATGGTTCAAGGCTACATGATCAATGAAATCAACTATTCCATAGCTCTTCTGAGAAGAGACAGTGACCTCTTGTAGTACATCATCTAGAAGAATGCATGGTGTATTTCATTGAAACCATCAAGATAGGGAAGATTTGGAAATAGTAACTATGTTTCATTTTATCTACTAACCTAAAATCTTCATCTTCCCTTCCCACCTTGCATAAACCATTAATTAGATCACTGCACAAAATAATATTAGGAGAAATACTTTCTTCTATCATCTCAACAAAATAAAATAAGAGCCCTGTCTACTCTACCTATTTTACAAATCACATTAATTAAGTGTTGTATGTATCATTATTTGGAATACAATGAAGGTGCCTCATTTCATGGAAAACCCTAAGTGCTACCTCAATTCATTCTCATTTTTAAAACCCTTTATGAGTGGTATAAGTGATAAAATCTATGTTTATGTCCATTTATTTCATTTTAACAAGAAGGGATTTCATTCTATAGTAATTATCCAAGTTTGCAAGGCTACCTAAAATAAGGTTGAAGGATATGACATCAACACGAATGCATTTAGATATGACTAAATATAAAAATACCCTAGGCCTTTCTTGTGTTTCTTGATTTATAGAAGGTATCAATAAACTGATTGAAATAGAAACATTAAATTTGTGGATCATGGGAGGAGGTCATTTCTCTTGTTTGAGTGTGTCTTGAGTTGTGAAGATTTTTTAGAATAATTTTGAAGGAGGAGAAATTACCTACTTAAAGAGAAGGAATATGCATTATTATTTTGAAGATACATTAGCTAAAATTATGCAAATACATGCTCATCTCAAAGACTTGGGGCCAATCCTAGATCATATGGAAAAATTTAGTCTTCAATTCAATCCCAAGAAATGTGTATTTGGGGTCACATAAGGAAAACTACTAGGATATACTGTGTTAGCTAAAGGCATTGAGGTGGATCCTAAGAAATTTTAGGCTATCATAGAAATTCCTCCATGTAAAATATCAGTCAGATGTGAGGATTACAAGGAAGACTCTAGTCCATTTGCAAGTTCATCGCACAACTTGCAAATAAATCACAACCATTTAGAAAGACTTTGCATAAAGGAATTCTATATGAATGGAATGATGAATATGAAAGGAAAATAATTTAGATAAATAAGTATCTTGTTAAGCCACCTATCTCAATACCTCCTATTTAGGAGAAGCTTCTTAGTTTGTATATTTCGGCAATAGACACATTCTTGGGTTTTTTTTGGCTCAAGAAGATCACAACGAGAAAGAGAGAAAAAGATACTACATTAGTTGAATGCTAATATCCTATGAAATAAACTATAGCATCATTGAGAAATATTTCTTGGAATTTTTCTTTTCTTCCCAAAATCTTAGGCATTACATGCTCACCCATGCTACAAAGCTAGTGGCAAAGATTGATCCATCGAAGTACTTGTTGAGTAAAGTAACTTGAATAGGAGGACTAGCAAAATATATAACAACACTATGTGAATTTGGCATCAAATTGTTGGAAATAATCAAGACTAGCTAGGTTATAGAGAGGAGGGTGAATTAGTAACCTCAAAAATTTTGACAAAATTCAGCACTTAACAACATAATCCATTCATCATTAATTGATCTAATCTACAACATGCATAAGAAACTGAAAGATAAACATTCATGGCACATGAACACAATATTTGGTGACCCAGAAACCTTCCAATAAGAAAGTAAAACTAGGGTGGGGATGATACCCACAAAACTTCAATACGGTAGTATAAAGTTGGCCTGTTAAAGCTTACAATGATCACTTTTGATGATTTTCCCTGTTAGGAGCAATTAGGATTGCTAGGTTCACCTTGTTAGAGGTTTTACAAACATACAATGAAGTATGCACTCTATTAGGAGATTTAGAGAAAAGTCTATTAAGTCTACCCTATTAAAGGATTTAAATCTGATTAACTTGTTAGGATGAAAAAATAGATCTGACTTACAACTTAATTTCTAATTAGATCCTTGAAATGCTGATCACCTCTTGTGATAGATAAAACTTTACTGCTCTTGATTTGACCTTATTGAATGCCTTTCTCTGCTATTCATTCACATTCACATTCACTCTTCTCAAAAAATTACTTTTTCATCATTCTTGGGTATGATACAATACATTACATATATACCATCCCAATTCTCATATTTACAAGGTTGACTAAAATACAAGTTAACACAAATATTACTAAGTCAGCCCAAATGTAGAAACTCGAGTTCTAGAAGCTGACTTGGTAACCTTTTGATACTTGGCATCGGCATGCATTTGATAGAAGTAGAGGCTTAGTCCATACCAATCACTCAATGTAGCTTTGAACTTGGTGAACATTGGAGACTCGGTAGAAATAGTGTCACTCGATAGAAACTAAATACCATGTTTACCTTGCTTGTACTCAATAAACACTGCTCATCCCATTTCTCAGTTAACATTGACTTCATATCACAAGACTTGATGACTCGGTAGACACTATGAAGCTTGGTAACCATTGACTTCTTGGTGATAACTATTGGACTTCACACTACCTATTTTCACTCAGTAACTTCTAGAATGCTTGGTGTGAACTACTAAACTGCTAAACTCACTTGGCAACCATTGAATGCTTGGTAAACACTAGAGATTGAATGATGAATTTGGTAACCATATAGAATTATGAATAAGTTTTTCAGTAATGAAAAACATAACTTAATGCCAACAATCTCCCCCTTTGGCATTAGTGACAAAAACATTTATAAGCCAAAACCTATGTACAGTGTCATGCTGATTTTGATTTTTGCTTTTTCAAAATTTTTCTTTGTAAATCTATTGTATATACATTTCCACATATCTCCCCCATTCAATGTACATAACATAAAATAATATCATGTAGAGTGTATATACAAATATTTCTTCTTCTTTACAAGTCTCTCCCTTTTTATTCTGTACTATACATATGTCTCTCCATAAATATCTCTTTCTCCCCCTTTTTGACAATAATGCCAAACATTTATACATAGTATACTTATATAGAGACACTAAAATGTGAGAGGAATTCATAATGTACCTTAAGAATAAGAGCTAATGTCTTATCCTAGTTATCTTGCAAAATTTTGTAGGTTTGAAGTGCAACTTGAATTTCTATTGAGAGTTCAATCATATGGTCTACAATTGAAAAATTGTTATCATGGATCAATGTTTTTGAATAAGCAATATGCTTCTACATTGTGTCCATGATTGGAAGGATCATGTTTTGGATGTCTATAAGTGTAGACCTAATCCTTGCTTCCTCTCTCAACAATTCTACCTACATATCAGATAAAAATCTAACCCTTATGTGATGTGTTGAGCTTGAGCTAGGGTCAAGCTACAACTTTTGAGCACTGGCCTTGGGATCTTCTTCAATTTTATTCAATTTTACTTTTATATCCTTTGTATACTCGGTAACATCACATAGTTTGGAAAAAAGAGATGTTATATTTGTAAAAGAATTTTCAAGATTAGCCAAAATTGAGGAAAGCTCTACTTGATGAATACCAATATGTTGAGTAATGTGCTCAAGCACTTTATTGTCAAACTTTTTCTCATCTTTTTCTATAAACTTTTCTTGACCAGTAGAGTCCTCATTGAATTTATTTACTACTTCTTCTAACTATAACAAAATATGTTGAGATGAATCAACATTCACGCCTATAGCCTCTATCAAGATATTCTTTACACTTTCTATAATTTGGTATTCGTTGTACCTTTCTTCTCTTAATTGCTTTTGTCTGGCCTTTTGTTCAAGAAGTTGGCTGACCAATCTCATTTTCTCCATAGTGGCATTATCAAAATCCAATTTAGGAATTTCAATTTCCTTTTCCAAGTCAATATCTTCCTCAATTTATTTTCCAATAATCATAATTTTAATTGGTGTCCTTGGTTCAACTTCTGATACTATTGCTTTGGACTTTGAAACATAAACAATAGTGGAAATAGTAGGGCTTGCTATAAAAACTTGTAAAGGGCCTACTAATGGAATACTGACTGGAGCACTAGAGGAATCCAAAATTGATGTAATTACAAGAGGAACATTGATAGAAGCATTTACAAATGAAGTACTTAAAGGAGCATGAAAAATTGAAGTAGACAAAATTGTAGAACTAGATCTTGTACATACTTCTAATGTCCCTGACTTGGGAGCTAAAGAAGAGGAGGGTTGCAGCTCCTTGGATGAAGTGGTAGACAATTCCATTAGTGATACCAAGAGTTGAGAGGGAGCAAATAGTGATTGGGAAAATGATGTATTTGTTGTGGTCACAATCACACTTATTGAAGTTGTCTCCATGCTTGATGATAATGTAGTTTTGGGTGGAGTGAGGAAGGGAGGCAATGACTTATACTGCTATCCTAATTGGATCACTCTTTTCTTCTCCTTCCTTATCTTCCTCTCTAGCTTCTTCATCTTTCTCTTCTTGACCATCCTTCATCAACTCCTAATAATCCTCAACATCAATAATGACACAAGGGGTGTTATTTTCTTCATCCTTATCACTATCATCATCATCATTGATCTCCACTGGATCCTCACTTGGCTTGTGCAAATGGTAAAGATTTTTCCACATATTTGTAGCATTCTTCACAACATATTCAATATCTTTTATTAAAACAAGACAAGTACTGAACTTTAGAATCATTTTGCTTTCATTTTCTTTCATTGCTTTATTCACCTTTGCATATGTCAAGTTAGGCACCAACTATTTTAGAGTTTGAGCAAAAATATCCTTGACAGTCTGAATGGTGTTATCCTATCTAACCTTGACCTTGTCTAACAAAACTATAGGGATTCATGAGGCAAACTAATCAGGAAAGAATTTCCATCTTCCTAACTTCATGATTAGGTCTTTAACCTCTTTCTATTATGCTAGATTCCTAGTTTCATATTTGAGTGCTTTGAAGTTATTGATTCTAGCACCTACTCTTAATTTTTTGATTCTTTCTTGAAATGTGGAAAGAGGTTTGTTAAAAACAACTTCACTACAATATTTACCATCTTTCCTCTTGGATCTCCTTGTAAATATAGTTGTAGAGGCCTTGTGTGGCTTGGTGATAATCACCCTACCTTTCCTTTCCATAGGCTCTTCCTCCTTTTCAAATTCCTACTCTTCATCCTCATATTCTTCTTCATCTTCTCCTTTGCCTTCGATAAGCATAAGAGGAGCATTTTTTGTTTTCAACTTTTCTATCTTCCTCTTACCTTTACTTATTGCCTATGGTAGCTTGGTCTCAAGCTCTATTCTAGCCTTTGCTTTATCATAAGTTCCAAAGATGGGTACCTATGGATCTATTGGCTCATTCACTAGGGCTTCAATTATCTCTGTGGTTTCATCAATATTAACCTCATAATGAAGAGGTTTCACCCACACTATTCTAGGCCTAGCTTCTTGAATGTACACTATCATAGTCAACCATGAAACAAACATCATCCATGTAGTTTTCAACTAATTTTGGTGGAATTTGGAACCTATCCTTCATCTTCTTCTTAAAGACTTCAAAATAGTTGTCTATTATAATATCAAAATTCTCACCCATTTTTGCAATAAACTCATTAATTTGGTACAAAATTGTAGTGTCCTTTCTCCATACCACTAATCCTTTACAGGAGAAAAACTTTTGAACATAAATGAACAAACAATTTAACTAAGAACCAAATTTATAGTGGTTATTCTTTGATGTTCTTATACTTTCCATGTTCTTTTTCAATTATTTCAATATTAAATCTGCCAAATCAAATTCCAAATTCTTCTTTACTACCTTGTAAGCTAGGTCCACAACCTCACATGGCACACTATTCAGTTGACTAGAGTTGTATATCTTATGTGCAATGATTTGAATACCAAACCTAAGTTCCATATTAGATACATTGCTAATCTTTAGTCCTCTATCATCCCACTCGGCTAGGGTTTTCTTCTATAGCTCATCCTAACCTAGGGTTTTGGTAACTTTGACCTTATTAAGCATAGGGAGACCCATGATTCTATGAATCATCTTCTTTTTTATCAAGATTGGTTATTCTAACCACAACTAGCCATTATGCACATGGCTCAAAATATACCTAATCCATTTGATTTGGAAGTTTCTTGGTAGGTGTAGAATGTGAGTCAAGCCTTTCTCCTTGAGATGTTTATGCTCAAGTTTGAGGATTCCATCCACACATAGTTCTCCTAGGGCACTATCCATTTCTAGGGTTCCAATTTCTTGCATAGTACATTTGAAATGAGTACAAATATCATTTATAAGAAGTACCTTTAATGGAATGTGTGACTGAGCTCCATTGGGGTTGAGTGATTCTGCAATTGCTAGTACCAATTTGAAATTTGGGGCCTTCCATTTGACACCTCACACCAACATCTCAGAACCTTTATTTGGCTTACTGCTACTGCTGGTGGATGCCATGATCCCTCAATAAGATGAGAAAAAATTCTTCAAAAATTTTGCTGAAAGCTCTTCACAAGATCGCTTGAATGCTCTACAAATAGCTCTGCTCTAGATATACTAAATTCACAGTGAAAATGAAATCTACATTCTACCTTTTTGATGAAAAATTCCCATTAATGCTCTGTATAATGAGAGCCATAATGAAATAGTGCTTGATAGGTTATCATCCGTTATCTATGCAGATAACTCAGTAGAACCTTGTAACTCGATGACCAAACAAAACTTTGTTACTCCTAACCTCTCTTGGTATGATCTAGACTTGCTCGGTGAATACTAATGCTAAACTTCTATGATCCCTTTGTGTTTGAAATACTGATTTGGATCTTTTTCTTTCTTCCATTAGAACTATTTAAGATGTGAGTTGAGAATACAGTTCCAGTTCTTCCTTAAGAACTGAATTGGAAATGGTGGAGTCACCCACTTCTTGAGTGACATGACCATTATCGCTTGAACTAGCTTGCTTGATAGATTTGGGAATCCAGTATTGTCTCATTTACTTCCTAATGTTATCATATTTTTCTTTCTTTTCATCTTCAACTCTTCCTATATTCATGCAATTCTTAGCTATATGACCAAGTTCAGTTCATGTGTAACAGCTTATTGTAGTATCCTTTCTTCTCAAGTGATGCCTTGCATAGTTTATGCCAATGTGTCCATATTCTCCATAGTAATGACATCTACAGGTCAAGTATTGTAGTCCCAGCCAAATATTGCCTCTACAAATTATTTAGCTAGATTAAATGGTTTAGATCTGCATTTAGATGCCTTTTGACCTTGTTTCTTGCATTTGTGACATTTACTTTCAAACTTTGGTTTCTCCTTGCATTCATTAGCTTTATGACCATGTTGACTGTAATTGTAGGATTTTCCATTAAATTTTGCCTTTCTATTACTCTAACATCTATTTGATGTATGACCTATCTTACCATAGTGATTGCAAGTAGGTTTTTTATTCCTTTGAGCACCTTGTTTGGAGGATTCACCTTCTTCTTTGTATCCAAGTCCTACTTTACCTTTTTGCCTATAAAGATTCTACTCACTTTGTTGATTCAATTGATCCCTATCTACTTGGGATTTCATTATTCTTTCACTGAGTTGCTTTTAAAAATTTAGATCAACCTTCAATCTTTCATTGATTTTCCTTTCAGTGCTTAAATCATTTCTTAACCTTTCATTTTCAAATGTCAAACTCATGATTTCCTCATTTTCATTGGAGAGCTGACTGATAAGACTTTCTTGTTGAAGGGATTGATTTTGAGTTTCATTGATTCTTGCCTCCAAGTCTTCACTTCCCTTATTTCTTTATTCCAAAATTTTACACAAATTTATTGACTAAATTTCCTATTCTCTTTTCAATTTCCTTACCTCTTCTTGTAGGGAGCCATTCTTTTCTAGGAGTTTTTGGATTGCATCATTTGCTTCATTTGAATTGCTTGAAGGGAAAATGTCTTCAGTCTTTTCTTCAACATAGTGGTGATCATTCATCTATTTTGCAAGTTCCTTCCTTCTTGTTAGGGATTGGCTTCCTTGAGTTGATCTACGGCCATCTCTAGATCTAGCTTCTCATTGTCAATAGCTTTGTTAAGTTCTAATATCTCCATTATCCTTGATCTTTGCTCAAGTTGTCAAACCTTATCCTAAGAACCACAAAGCTCTGATACAAATTTTTGGAAATAATCAAGACTAGCTAGGTTACTAAGAGGGGAGGGTGAATTAGTAACCTCAAAAATTTTGACAAAATTTAGCACTTAAGAACATAATCCATTCATCATTAATCAATCTAATCTACAACATGCATGAGAAACTAAAAGATAAATATTCATGGCACATGAACACAATATTTGGTGACCCAAAAACCTTTCAATAAGAAAGTAAAACTGGGTTGGGGATGATACCCACAAAACTTCAATACTGTAGTATAAGGTTGGCCTATTAAAGCTTACAATGATCACTTTTGATGATCTACCCTATTAGGAGCAATTAGGACTGCTAGGAAAACCTTGTTAGAGGTTTTACAAACATATAATGAAGTCTACACTCTATTAGGAGATTTAAAGAAAAGACTATTAAGTCTACCCTATTAAAGGATTTGAATCAAACTTTACTGCTCTTGATTTGACCTTGTTGAATGTCTTTCTCTACTGCTGATTCACATTCACATTCACTCTTCTCAAAACATTACTTTTTCATCATGCTTGGGTATGATACAATACATTAGATATATACCATCCCAATTCTCATATTTACAAGATCAGCTAAAACACAAGTTAACACAAATATTACTGATTCGGCCCAAATGCAAAAACTCGAGTTTTGTAAGCTGACTTGGTAGCCTTCTAATACTCAATGTCCACTGCACTACTCGACATCATCATGGATTTGGTAGAAGTACAGGCTCAGTCCAAACTAATCACTCAATGTAGCTTTTGTCTCAATGAACATTGGGGACTTGATAGATATAGTGTCACTTGGTAGAAACTGAATACCATTATTACCTTGCTTGTACCTAATAAACACTGCTCATCCCATTGCTTAGTTAACACTCGCTTCATATCACAAGACCTAATGACTCAGTAGACATTGTAAAGCTTGGTAACCATTGACTGCTCAGTGATAACTATTGGACTTCACACTATCTATTTTCACTTGTTAACTTATGGAATTCTTGATGTGAACTACTGAACTTTTGAACTCAATTGGAAACCACTGAATTCTTAGTAAACACTAGAGACTGAATGATGAATTCAGTAACCATATAGAATTATGAATAAGTGTTGTCACTAATGAAAAACATAAATTAATGCTAACACAAATGTGTCGAAAGTAAATCCATTAAAGGGAAAGTTATCTATGATTAGTTGGTTGATGCACCATTGAAAACTCATCACCCTAAAAATATCAAATTTCTTGTTGAATCCATACTATTGCTGACACAACAAATGTGGAAAATGTTCTTCGATGGTTCATTCACCCAACAAGGGTCTGGTGTTAATACAAAAGACTAGGTCACCTATATTTTCATGCTCTACACTATATAGAGATGATTGTGAAAGACATACCTAACGTAAAGTCTATATGTAATGGAACATGTAAAGGTTGTTCATTATGGAAAAACTCCAATCATAGTGAAAATAAATCAAAGATTATATTTGAACTCATTCATACTGACTTGTGTGGACCAATGCCAATACCTTCCCTATGAGGATACTTGTATTATATCATATTTGTTGATGATTATTCTAGAAAGACACAGATCTATTTCCTAAAAGTGAAAGAATTAAATGAAGTTATATCTAAATTCAAAGAGTTTAAATCTTTAGTCAAAAATCAAACTAGGAAGAAGATAAAAATCCTAAGATCTAACAATGGAGGAGAATACACTCCTAAAAACTTTAAAGAGTGCTACATATCCATTGGGATTAAGAGGAAGTATATAGTATCATATAATCCTCAATAGAATGCAATAGCTGAAAGGAAAAATATAACCATTTTTGAAGAAGGTAAGGCCATGATGCATGATCAAAATCTTCACATAACATTCTAGGATGAAGCCTCCAATGCTATAGTGCTTATTCAAAATAGATCTCATCATTCATTTCTAGAAAATGTAACACCTAAAGAAGTCTTCTTAGGAATCAAACCTGATCTAATTCACCTAAGAATTTTTGGGTGTCTTGTATACATCTATATACCTAAAGAGAAAAGGACTAAACTAGAGCCTTTATGAAAGAAAAACATATTTTTTGGTTATAGTGAATCTTCCAAAGTTTATAGAATATACATACCTAGGTCAAGGATAATTAAAATAGATAGAGATGTTAAGTTTGAAGATGTACTACAATAAAAATTCTAAGAATATAGAAGAACTAAAGGATGACCCCTTCCTAGAGTTAGATGAAAATTCTATAATTGAGAGGGAGAGTTGTACAGAAGATCATGAACCCATAACACCTAATCCTATGTATGACCCAAATCTACCCAAAAGGAAAATACCATTATGGGAAAGGAAAATGATTAAAGAGAAAAATGTGGCTCTTGATGAAATCCTTAGAGAAAATAATAAAACAAGAAGTTGCTCATATAAATGAACCCATTCCATCAAAAGCCTCAAATGTTGAAGAAGCCTTGAAATCTCAAGCCTAGAAAGATATCATGATTAAGGAATATCAATCCATACTAGAAAATGATGTTTGGGATATTGTACCAAGACCCAAAGACAATTCCATTGTGTTGGTTCCCAAAACTATAGATTGGATGTCAAGGAGCCTCACACTTCTTCGATAGGATTTTGCAATCAGTTTGTAAGGCCCCTTCCCTAGTATCCTAGTATAAATCTTAATATCATGAATATGATTAAATATAGGAAGAGTAAATAAATGAGATGTCATGTTTTTTTCTCTTGTGTATAGAATGTGAACTATATATTTTTATCATATGCCCTATGATAGAATGATGATTAGTAGGTTTCAAAATTTAGGTCTGCCATGATAGGAATTCTCCTTATTAATATTGAACCTGAGATCTTATTAGGACTAATATATATTTTAGTGTTTGGTGCTAAGTGTCATATTTAAAACTACATTAGGTTGATAATCTAAGATCTATGGAATTAAGGCTTGAGATGTCATAACTTGGAAACTATATTGATGGTTTCATGATATAGTAAGGGCTATTAGGATAATTGAAGGTTGGAAAGATAAATCAACATGCACTCTTGCGAACATCACTAATAATCACATATGAAGATTGTTATCAAAGTTAGATAAGGGTCTAGACAATAGAACTTAGTATGATGTAATGAAATAATCCAATTATTGTGCAAGTAGTATTAGGTGGATATGTTGATATTCATGAGGATAAATTTTATGGTGTAGTAAAATATAATAGGTTTATTCTGTGATTGATTTTGAAAACTATGTGACTATGTAACCTCCTAATTTACTTAACATAATTGATACACCATATTAAGTGTTTTATCTCATAATGACAATAGGATACTATTAGCAATCAAACTATACTTAATCAAAGGATACTAGTCATGATGTTTACATTTTGGTGATTTTGACCTAAGATATGTATTTAGAACTAATTTTCAGGATGGTTGACTTAATAGTATAGATTCAAAATATCATCACCATGATAGAAAATGGAATATAATGTGATTCAAAATATTAATTTGATCATGATAGGGAAAGATTAATTTTGATAAGTAGATTTTGATATCTTATTTTTTTGAATGTTTTTTTATATTAAAATGATTAGAAAAAGAAAGGTTAATCATGAAAATTTGAATATGCTAATTTTGAAATGTTAGAATTGTCATGCATCTATACACATGTATTTTCATACGATTTTCATTGGACTACTGATGCTTGAGTTTAGTGTGTAGGCAATTAAACCATGGAATATAATCAGGGAAACAAGGTTCAAACTTATGTGGATAGAGTTTAACCAAAGAGAATCTTTAGAAGATTCAAACACCTCATTGTGATGTGTTTATTTTGTCAACATGTTTTTGCATGTGTGTGTGGTAAATTCAATCTCATAAATATATTAGATACATGTCATGGTGATGTGTAATGTGTTTTAAATGTGTCATTTGAGACTTGTGATTGTTTGTGTGTTAATGACATGTCACCTAGGGTTTTGGCCATGGTAGCACTTAGTCTTAAACTTATTGTCTTTCAAAAGATTTAAGAAAATACACTTGGAGAAATGATGGGATGGGTCATCATCAAGAAAAATTTTGAATTCAAACTTCACAAGGATTTTAGACAGTTAATAAGTGGTCACAAGGTGTTTTTTGTTAAAATAAGCTACCCATATGTTAGAATAACATGTTAGGGGCCTAAATTTGACCATTTTATTGCTTATCTAGTCTAGGGGACCCCTTAACCAATGTGTTCTTCCACCAATTCAAAAATTGAGTTGTCCCATCAGTTCATACCAATCTTCCTTCTTAGTCAAAAGTAACAAATTTTGTAGGGACAAATTTGTAAGAGAGAGTGACTTGATGTTTTTGCCAAAAAGAGATAGTAAGATAATTTTTTTAGTGGACTTGGACAAACTAGTGGGGTGTTCACCCACTCTCTAAGTTTAGAGAAAATTAGGGTTTGGAAGAAAGAACGACTAACAAGAAGGAGCTCTACAAAAAAAACTTTCATTCTTATCTTTAGCTTGGACCCAGGTTGGTGCCCATGCCATAACTCTCATTGCTTTTGCTCAATGATATTGTTCTTGTTCATTTTGTGATAAAATCCATGCAATGTGTTTGTGTTGATATTGTGGGTATGTGCCATTTTTTGTGATGGATTTCTCTTCGATATTGAATGTGATTGTAAATGGGTGTGAAGGCTTCACTCACCCTTGGGAGGGAAGATATGCCTTGGGTGAAGGGGTTAGTTGGGATCAACATTGAAGTTGAGCAATTTGTTTCCTCTTGGAGACGATTTTGTTTTTCATGGAGTATGGGCTCCATTGAAGCCATATGCCTTGTTTGTTATGGGAGGTATAAGTGTATTTTGATAGCCTTGAAGAGTCATTTGTATTATGGGAGGTATAATTTTATTGATGTATTGAGGAGCATGTATTTGATAGTCTTGAAGAGGCATTATGTAGTTGTAGGTGTATATATGCATATGGATATGGCATTCTCCTTTTTGGAGAGTCCACCTTCACCTATTGTTTCATGATTCCAATGGTGAATCATTGTGTTAAACCTTGGAGGGATTGTACATGTGTTGTGATATAGAGCTTGCATGCATTGTGAGATGTTTGAGTATAAACCAATTTGAGTTTTGTTTCCCTGGCTCAGTGGGTGGCTTCTTAGAGGCTTAGGATGGGAGGTGAACCTCCATGGTTCTTGTTTTTGTGTCCCTTTCTTTTGCAGGTTGTGAGGATGTGATCTATGAAGAAGTTGGGATTTTTTCCCTTGGCATTGCTGAAGAATCAAGTGTTGTGACGTATCATATAGTTAAAGGAACTAAGTCTTCCCATTTCACTCTGTAATGGAATTAGAAGGATGAAATGCTCATGATGTGATTGCATATTGCATTGTAAGAATGGAACCCTTCACTTGTATCTTTTATGCAGGGTATTGTAAAAGTGAGTTTATCATCTTGTGTACACTATGGTGAAGGATGGATTCATGAAAGAAATAAAGAAATTTGGATAATCTCATGAGTAACTACATTGTAAGATTCAATATTATGCATTAGTTTCTTTGAAATAGAAAGATGGTTTCAATATCATAACTGTGGATAAGGCAAAAGAAATAATTTTCATGAAAAAGAATAGTCATTGCTATGATGCCCAAGTAGTGATTTTGTAAATGAAAAAATATAAAATTATTCTCATGTAGATTTATGAATCAAAGCAATAGATATTTTTCATGGATTGCTTGTAAAATAAATTCATTTCAGAGGGCTAACTCCTTACTTTTGACCACTTAAGGAACAAACATACATTGTTTATAACATAGTTATTTTGAAATATGATACAAGAGAATGCATTTCATGTGTTAAGTTTATTGTTCAAAGTGATATTAAAAAAAGGTCTATTAATCTAGATAGATATATTGGAATGTTAGAACAACAACAACAAAATAATCTTGTACATGCATATTTAACTCTTTGATTTTTGTATGGGAATTGAAAAAAAAAAGTTGTCAACTAATACAGACCAATAAAATAATTAGAAGCATATACCTAGCATTGACCTATGAAGAAAGAAGTAAACCATAAAGTAATAGGAGACTTACGAACACAAGACTCATAATCCTCCAATTAAATCATACAACTATACATTTATAAATTCCATGAGAATCATGTGACATCCTGTCACAAATCCACATTTAGAATAGCAATATGAATATTATAAATATATGAGCCCCATAATTATTATAATACTTGGTAGCTCTAAACAAAAAAACTAAAAACTAAACTATAAGTTTATAAAGTCACCTAGGCATCCCTTTACTAAGATAAAGAAAATACAATGTACTAAGTACACGGAAGGGGAATAGACTCTACATCCTCAACCACTTCTCACCTTTTATTGAAGTTAGGTAAGTGCTTGAAGAATGGGCATCGACTACGGTGCAACTTATTTGCGACGAGCCTACCAGCCCCTTATCTTATCAGAATGCACTGCTTATATTTAAACATCGTACTTTGCTTTTCGCTGACATGATTCTGACATAGCTGTTGTAACTTTTAACGAAAACAAAAAATATATAATAAAAATGAGATGCAACATCTTGTAGATTAATTTTCGCAATAGAAAATATCATAATGTCTTTTTTAGCATGCAAATTTTTTTTATAGATCTACTTTAATAAAAGAAAATTATATAATATCAATAATATCATATTTTATTGAATAGATAAAGTGGTATGTAAAAATTTATTTTTTAATAAAAATATAGATTAACATTTTTAATTGAATAGTTATAATGATATGAAAAAACTAATTTGTTAATTTAAATTTAAATCTATTATTTAACTCTTATTTCTCAATAAATTTTATTATATAATATTTAAAATTCTTTTTTCTAACTAATGTTTAATATCTATTTTAAATAAATTAAATATTAGATTGGTAAATTTTTCACTTTATTTATATATTTTCAATTCTTCATTTCCAACAAAATAAAATTCAAACAATAAAATAATAAAATATATAATTTTATCATAGTTATTTTAAAATTACAAAATCTCATATAATTTAAATGTGTATGATTTTAATTAGTTTCTAATAAATATTGTTTTACTTAATTATACATATCATATCATATTATTTTAAAATTTTCGTTAAAAATTTGTTATAAATATTTTATAATATAAAATATTAAAAACAATTATTAAATTATAAAAACAAAATTAAATCTTAGAGGAGAGAGAGAGAGAGAGAGAGAGAGAGAGAGAGAGAGAGAGAGAGAGAGAGAGAGAGAGAGAGAGAGAGAGAGAGAGAGAGAGAGAGATTGTAATTTACATCTTGCTTTAATTCATAATTTTTACAAATGAATAAATTTTTACAGGCCACTTTATCTATTCAGTAAAATATTATATATTTTATAATAAGTAGATCTATAAATAAATTGTTACGTGTAAAATTTTGCCATCACTAAATTTAAAATTTAAGTTATTTGAAAAGAGATTATAGTATTTGTTATTAATATTATATAAGAAAATCATATCAACAATAGAAACAAATTAAAAGTGAATAAAATCTAAATTTGAAATACAATAAAATTTATTGAGAAATAAAAGTTAATTAAATTGATTTAAATTAAAATTTAAAAATAAATTTTTTCATATCATTTTAACTATGCAATAAAAAGTGTTAATCTATATTTTTACTAATAAATAAATTTTTAGATACCACTTTAACTATTCAATAAAATATGATATTATCGATATTTTATAATTTTCTTTTATGAAAATAGATATATAAATAATTTCTTGCATGCTAAAAAAGACATTATAATATTTTTCCATTGCCAAAATTAATCTACAAGATTGTGATATTACTATCAGGATTTGACTATGTGATTTTTGAGTCAAACTCATTGACCCATGTTTCATGAGAACATGAATCCATCTCTAATGAGAATAAATGGAACACTTAGTACTCATTGGATCTAGGTGATGCTCATAGGGGTGAAGCACCGAGACTTCCTGGGAGGTCACCCATCCCAGTACTACTCTAGCCTAAACACACTTAACTATAGTGTTTCCTCCATGGTTAAACCCAAAGTTGGTAACCCCATTTGCAAAACCTTCACCAAGTGTTGTGCCTTATGAACCATTCATTAGAAAGCCCCTTAAGCTCATCAATTAATAAGTAGGAGATAATTTCCATAGCAAGTCAAATTGTGATATTGCTATCAAGATTTAACTATGTGTTTTTTGAGTCAAATTATCTCCTACTTATCAATAATCTACAAGATGTTGCATCTCATTTTTATTATATTTTTCTTGTTTTTGTTAAAAGTTATGGAAGTTGTGTCAAAATCATGTCAGTAGAAAGTAAATTACAATGTTTAAATACAAGCATGGCATTCTAACAGGACAAGAGGCTAGCAGGCTCGATGTAAATAAGTTGCACCGTAGCCAGTGCCCATATATTCAGCTAGATAGCCAGTGCCTCCCATGACACCTAGCCCATGTCCCCACCCTACCTATCTTGGTTCATGTGGAGATGGCACTTACACTAGTGAGAGACCAAATTTTGTATACATGTGCTAATATTAGCTAGAGGCATGTAGTTCAATGTACAGGGTGGAAACAGGTGTTGTACCTTAGTGGCTCAAAGTTCCACTTGCGAGCTCTTTGGCCAAGGTCTGGGCAATTAGTCCAAGGCGACTAGTGTTGGATTGATGTGATGCAAATTCTGACTCAAATCTAAGTGAATTGTATTAAGTGTGCCCATTAGGAATATGTGACATGAAGTAAAGGGGGAAGGGACATGGAAAGTCCACTCTAACATGGGGAGGGAACATCCTTCTTTGTATTGACTGGTAAAAGGACGAAGGCTATAGGCATGGCACGGGATATAAGGCCAGTGAATATATTTGGCCAAATAGCTAATGTTGAATATACGCACTGGCCTTATAGCCCGTGTCATGCCTATAGCCTTCATCCTTTTACAAGCCAATACAAAGTATAAAGTACTTGTCAAATATATTTTTAGTATATTTTCTTTAAATGTGTTTAATCATGCCATATAGACTTTTACACTATATAATTTTTATATTACATTAATTCTATGTACACCATATTATAAATTTAATATTATATTGATTAGTAATATTATAATTTTTTAGTTAATAATTTAAAATATGATATCTAATAATTTAATTAATTTTATAATTGGAAAATTTTCTTTATTTTATATTTACTTTACATATATGCATTCTCAAAATCTATTGAAATCTAATGTGTGGTATATTATATTGACTATTACTACTATATATTATAGTTTACAATTTTTAATATGATATAGATTTTTTAATTCAATTTATAATTTTAATATTAAAATTTAGTTTAATATTTAAAATTTTGTTTAAACGTAATATGAAAAGTTAGTTTTATTTTGTACCAGCAATCAAATTAATTATATCACTTTTTATTTTATTTTATTTTATATTTATTCTACTTAAAATCAATATTTAAAAGACTGTAAAATAAATAATAAAATAGTCAAAAAAAAATTTAATACTTTAAATTTTTGCCTTAGTTTTCCTCACAACTTGTATTCTTATACAAAGTATTTTAAACTAAATACTAGAATTTTTAAATATAATATCCTCATATATTAAATTTTCTTAAATAAAATGTAAAATAATTAATAATATATTTATATATTATGATATATAATCTTTATGGTCATAAATATTATAAATTAAATATTTTAACATCAATATACAAAACATAGCAAAATATTGTGCCTTAAAATCTAAGATATTGTATACATAAATATAAATTATTATTAAAATATAATTGATTTAATTACATATACTAAATTTCTACTATTACATTCAAACAAAAAATATATTAAATCATTTTTTTATAGAATACTTTAAATTGAATTGAAAAACCTATATCATATTTAAAAATACAAAATGAAAACACATAAACCTAATAATCAATATAATATTAAAATATATAATATGAAAAAATTAATATAATAAAAATGTTTATAAAATATGGAAAAAAATTATATAATAATTTTTTTATATAATATGAAAAAAATATTAATAAAATAAAAAATAATATAATAGTAAAAAGTAAGGCACAATACATAGTAGATTGGCATGGCTAATTACATCCAGAATAATGTTTGAGAAGGAAAATTATAAGTACATTAATTTCTTTAAAAATATACATTATGCCAGTGCCTTATATTTGGCACAACTCAAGACATTCTAAAGAAAAAAAAAGTACTTTTTGTATTGATAGGTAAGTAAGCAGGCTATGGGCATGGCATGGGCTATAAGGCTGGTGCAAATTTTCGGCTAGATAGCCAGTGCTGTCATGGGATAAGAAGATTCCATGTGAGTGGACTTAGGAATTAGGGAAGATTATTTAGGTTAGTGATTAATAACATAATAAGTTGTTAAGTTAGAGTTAGTTAGTAATTAACTTTGTGTGATGTGATTTTGTTTAGACGTTGATTAGAATAAGATAGATTTGAGAGGCACTTAGTTAAGGGTCATTGTAGGATGTATTGGTTATAACGTATAGGTGTTAGTAATATATATAGATGGTACATATGTGGAGGGGGTTATTAATTTGATTAAGTAGGGTGATCACTTCATGCCATTTAGCACTCACAAGATTATATCAAAAAGGATCGCATAGCATTGTAGGTATGATATGGGTGTTATTTGGAATTATTTGGGTACAACTGATCAATATTTTATATATATAAATAAATGAAAATGGGATATAGATATATATAGTATTCTTTTTACAATGCATATAACTAATAATTGATGTGGATATTTGTTTTAGTAATTAGTAAGTATGAGAAATATTATTATGTATAGTTATAACTATAGATAAGTGGGAAGATGTATTCATCCTAAATATATATGGACATTATTATATAATTGGCATAGTTAGTTACTTAGGTATGAAGATGTAATTGGTAAAGTGGTCTTATTAACTCTATCATTTTAGTACCAATATTGGATAGTAAGTTTTGACATAGTAATGAATACATTAAGAGGCTACCCATCTTTTGTACACATAACAACTATTCACTTTTTCATACGTGACTCCTATGCAAATAAGTGTGAACCCTAATATGAATTTTGTTAACTAAAATATTATATGAGAACCTACCTCCATATCATTCATTATGAAATTTGTATTATGATCCTACATCCAAACTTGTGTCATTAAAAAGGAAGAAATTCTATAGAACTTAATAATGTTTCCCTCAGTTATTGGATAACTATTAGGAATTGTCATTAGATCTTAGAACCACTTTTAAGTTATATGTCTGGATGGAAGGGTAACTTGTCAGTAGATCATCATAAGCTAACCAATAAGGAACCATCCCCATTTTGGATTTTGTGATTAAGTGTGCTAGGATGGACCAAAAAGTTAAAACTAATAAGTCTTTGGGTAGAGGGAACTAGTTAGTCTTGTCTTGTGTAACGTAATCTAATTACCTTTTTAAAATAAATAAATAAATAAATCAAATTGTTATCAAGGTTTTCCTTGAAATTTTGGGCCCATGCAATAGTTCTAGACAACAAATGAGAATCACCTTGATTCCCCTACACTTTAGGCTCTACTACACCTAGGCGGGTACACCTTCACCTCAAACTTTGACTTCTTAGTTTAGGGCTTTTCTATAGAAAATTTAAGCTTTGGAGTTCTCTACCTGGGAAAGCTCTTTGAGTGAGTGATTAAAATAAAACTAAATGGTGAGTGTTTGAATTGAATGAATTATATAAGGTTTTAACAATGGATTTGAGGTTTGTAAGGAGGAAGTTATAGATTTTCCAACTTCAATGATAAAAGTTTTGGTACTTTAACTTATTTGGGCAATAAATTAAACTACAATGAATATTATAACGTATAACTTTATAATGTTCTATACACATAAACTATAAACAATATAATGATCAATACGTGACAAATCAAAGATATATACCCAACTATAAACTACTCTAGATTACATTTTAACTCCTAAGTTCAGGGAGACAGGCTAGACACAAATTTAGAAACAAATAAATATTTCACAATGTCTGTGATGATCAAGTTTAAAATTCCATAAATGACCTCATCAACTCATCTGCCCAAAATTGTTTACAAAATTTAAAAATGATTATAAAGGATGAAATACAATTTAAATCTCCATGCCTATGATAAAAATAAAAATATTTTATTTTATTTATTGTTAAAATAAAATATTTGAATTTTCATTACAAGGTCATACTATAAGCACCTTATTCCTCCATTCAAACTATACAATACTTCTTCTTTGTAGAATATTTTTTCAAATGTTAGATATGTCTTTTTACTCTTCAAATCAAAATGTCTCCATTTGTATTACATCTAATGGATGATGTGACTTTTCAAAATAAAAAGTAACCTCTTTTAAAATAATCAACACCTTTTCATTTATATTTTCTGTTTACCATAATCACAACCTTTTAATAAAATCATTGAGCCTTTTATTTATTTATGGCACCTCCTTATTAATCCATCACTTAATTAATTTGGGTGGATGTGCACAAATTCAAATTTTAAACTTTATTTTCATTCCCGCCCACCTACACATGGGTTAAGTTATGAGTCTACATGAGTACATAATTTTTTTTAGATATCACTCTCCTTCACTTTCCCTCATCTCCACTTCCTTATTTTGAGAAAGTATGCCTTGCAAAGGAGAAAGAACTCCCTTCTGCAGAGAACCATGCTCTATTAGACATGTTTTCAAAATGTAGAAGGGGATGTGAATAGCTTGATAGTAATGTCTTCCCATGGAACGCCTTGCTTAAAATATTCCTAGGAAGAGGATTTTTTGAAAATAAAATTAGAAACTTTCAAGAAATTTTGATCTATAGTAAACAATCCAGACTCCTTAATCTTTGCCAATATCCTTCAAATTTGGAAGAAGATACCATGGGAATTTTGTCATATGTAATTGTTACAACTTCTCTCATAGAATTATAGAAAATGTAGAAGTAGAGATCTGTGAACTTCTTGAGATGGAAAATCCCCCATTAAAATCTATGTTCATAGAACTTTTTGATTGCAAGATATGCACAACAAGAAAATGTTACCAAGGGCTTTAAATGTTTCAAGAAAAATCCATATGGAAGCTATAAACGCAAACTCTACAGCCTTTTGCAAAGTCCTCAAAATTTAGCTAGTTTAAATGCAAATAAAATTTTTTTTGCAAGAGTCCATGTAGCTTTTTTCAAATGAGAGTTCAAAACAGGGTATGAATATCATATAAATCTATGGTGATTCAAAATTGATACCCAAGTATATTATATAAAATGTAAAGCATATAAGTATCATGGACAAATGTTCAAACTATTTATCTAAACTAAATATGTCAAACATAAATGTTTTGTTGTGCCCAATGAGGTATTTTCATGCAAAGAAAAAGATGACGTTAAGATAATAATTAAAATAAGATTCAATGAATCTAACTAGATGGTATTTCAAAATGATAAAAATATTACTTAATTCATCCAACAATTTATTGATTATATATATAAGAATAAGTTGTGTTGAAATTAAAAAATGTATGGAAATCAAATCTTTCAAAGTTAATAAAATAAAATTTGTTAATTAAAATGATTATTTTGAAAGGCATTATAAACCTATATGATTGTTCTACAGAGAATAAAGATAGAAGGATGTAAAGAAGATAAAAACATGCTAAAAAACTAACCAAGTTATACACTAAAAGGGAAAACTAGCATGTTTTAAAATGTTTGTACCTCATATGAGAAATTTATTTTCCTAGGATTATAAGAAATTGGAAGAATAGGGATATAATGTAATACACAATCAAACTCTTAAGAAAAAATTGTCTTCATTCAGTTATTTTCTTTGTTTGTGAATTTGTATTTACTTTTCAATCATTTTTTAGTTAAATGTTACAACTCTAAATACATTTCACTACATTGGCTCATCTCATAATTTAGTTAGAGAACACAAATCCTATCTTGATCCATCAATATATGATGTTTCATTTTAGAATTTTTTAGCCACTCTAAAGATTACATAAATTTCTAACCTATTACTAGGTAGAATAGAATACTAAAATTTTGAAAGAAATAAAACTAAATATTTCAACCAAGTGTTAAGTTTGAAGCATTGTATTATAATATCATTACATTTATGTAATCTACATATCTATAATTAAATATATAAATCCTAGAAAATGTTAAAAACCCTTATCTCGTTATGGCATCTTCTAACACATTTATGATGGAGAGTTAATAAAGTTTATTTCATTCATAGATTGTATGCTATCTCACTACACCACATGGTCAAATAACTTTTAATTTTATCCTCCATCTATGCCTACATTAATGAGGGATGGACTTATTATTTCTATTATTTCTAAGATAATATATCTTGTTTAGTACTCAAATTGGGATTCCAACATAGTGCTAGTCAAAAAAATGAATTGAATAATATCTCTTTAAGTTTCAAGAGAAATAAAGAGAGTCTCTTAAGAAATACTACTTTATTATTTATGGATGTGGTAGGATCTAATTACTTTTTGATCCTAGACAACCTCTAAAGTTTCATTAAATGTTAGAAATAGAAGAAGATAAACATAAAATGGCTCATTCTTTCCTACATTAAATATAGAATTATTTCTAGAAAATAATAACAATGTTAAAAAATGAATACCATTTTAAAATATTGTGACATGACTTACCTATATTTAAATAAAGAATATTATTTTTATTAATTGAAGGAGGTGTCTCATAAGTTCCAATTTTTTGGATTCTATATGAATCCAAAAAATCCCATATTGTCTATTAGTATGTTATAACTATTAGTACTAAAATGATTCAAGCTTTTTTTAGGATTTCACTCTTGTGGCATAAAATAGCACGTAATATTTTATATTAAAGAGTAATAATTCATAACAACTTTAATATGTGCACAGTACACACTAATACTTCATAACCTACATGAAAACAATTCCAAAAGGACTAGGGAGAAAGAGGTGAACATACCAATTGTTCGACTTGACCCTTATCAGCTCTTTAGTGTCCTCAAAAAATTTGTGCTTGAATTTTCTTTAATCATCTGATCCCTTCCTTTCTACCTTCACCCCTTCACAGGAAAGACTGGTGACCTCACAAATTAGTTTCGATCTCACCACACAAAGTCTCTATGAATAATTACACCAAGTTGACTTAGAAAAGACCATTGTTGTTATAACTTTAGACCCATTTGTCCTCCTCTAGCTAGTTATATCAACTTGGGTCCAGTAACATATCCCTATGAAAGAAGAAATATTCAATTCTAATTTGATCAATCCTTCATGCTTCCCTATGTCTTTGCCAATATTAAGCAAGTCCACTCATCTCACTTTTCCATTATTCCATTCTAAATATTTCTCCAATTTGTTTTCGAGACTAGGAGTGAGCCAATCAGCCAAACCTAGGTTGGATAATACCTCCTTGATTTAAACATCCTACTTCCATATCTCATCCCAAAAAAAAGCCTTTTTGTCCATTACCAATCAACATTCTAATTTCTTTTGGGATAATCCTTTCATTTTTCAAATGTTCTTCCACATAGTAGAGAAACCATTAAAGTTATTCATGATTAAAAAGAAATTGGGAGAACCATAAGTCATATATTTTTCTCTCATAATCTTAGTCCACTACTTATTTCAAAAACAAACCATTCCACTTTGGAAACCAAAGTTTTTTGCATTCCCCTTATACTTCTAATTCCTAAACCCTCTTCATCTTTGGGTTTGTGGTGCAGGAGCACCTAGTTAAAAATCCTTGTTTTGCATTCTAGTTTTGATTGTAGGCATTTACTGACTTTATCCAAGTCAAGAGTGAAAGTTTGGACCTTTCATGGTCCTGTTTAAGTTGTTCCTAGGTGGATTTAGCTATGTTCGATTCATTCTAGGAGGTTTTGGCTTGCTTTCTTAATCTTGCTTGTGTTAGGGGTTATGGGTCTTAGTCCATGCAAGCTTGTGGAAGGTATGATTTTGAACATATCTTGTCCTCCATGATTTTTTTAACATCCCCTTGCATGGATTGGAGATCCTACATACCATTTTGGACCAAAAGATGAGAAAGATGTCAAATCTTGACAAAGTTGTCAAGTAGGGAAAAATGGTCAAAAACTTGTGGATTAATGGTCTAAGGGATAAATCATTACTATAAATCATAAATGGACCATGTTAGACCTACTTGGAAGGTTCGAAGTGATAGCTTTTTAAAAAGTACAAAATTGCAATAGTTGTCAGCAACTTTGAAAAGTTGCTTGACAACAGTTAAGAAAGAAATGAACAAGTCATGGATATGAGGTTGATAGTTAATATAATTTTTTTAAACCTCTTGATAAACTTATAAAACCATTAAATACACTCATTTTAGAGGTTGGAAGTTGTAAGAAATAAGTTTTGATACCGAAAGCCATGAATTTTGTCCCAGTTTTGACAGTTTTACATGTTTTAGTTTGCATATTGAAAATAATGGATTAAAGTTTGAGTTTTTTCTTTGGATTAGTGTATTTAATGTTTGTAAAGCTCTTTTTGTTTCAGATTACTAGGTTTTAAAAGTTTATTTTCTTAGCTTTCAAAAATATTTTTTAACCAAACTGTGTGTTGTTCTAGTCTTGGTAGTTTTTTTTAAAATGGCCACCCAATAAGTTCCCACTGTGGATTCATCATAGCCTTAAGGGGGATGGAAATGGAGCATATTTACATTATGTATATATATTTTGGGGCCCTGAGTGTTGGTTAATAATTTTAAATGTGATACCTTGGGCAACGCATAGTCACTTGGTTAAGCAATCACAGTTTTGGCAAGAATCTTTTGGAGGTTTGAATGTGTTTGATACTTCAAACCATGAGTTTTAGAATAGAGAGGATTGAATGAAGATGTTGTATTCAAGAGGAGGAAGTTCTAAAACAAGTTTTTTTCTATGGGTATGATTAGACCTTGTTCAACATTATCATCTTCAATGTGAAACCCTTGATTATAGGCATAAAAAATATTTTTAGGTGTATAGAGAGGTTGGGGACCTGAGACACACAAAATCATTTAGGTTCTCCAAAATGGTAGTCAAATCCATGATTTTTCCCCCTTGTTTAGAGAAATTTGGAGTTAAAGTCCAAAAACCCAAGCAGGAGGGCTAATTCTATTAGGTGTGTCTTTGGCAGTTTTGGTATAGATGCAAAGAGGTTGAGGGAAACTTGTGGGATTTGTATCTAGAAGCCTAGGATAAGTCTCACATATCATGTGAGAGCCCCTTACTCCATGTGCTTGTGGAAATGAATAGGATGGATCAAGAATTCAAGTTGGTTCGTTAGTTTTTAAAGGCATTTGGTAAACTTGAAGTGAAAATCCTTGGTGTAACTAGGTAGTAAATAGTTAGAGGATAAAATAGAGATCCTCTAAAGGTTAGGGTATCAAAGTGAACATTAATAAGTGAAGATAAAGACTAAGAAATTCTTGGAGAAGGGAAGGACTAATAAAGTAACTATTTAGTCTTATGTTAAAGTGGTATTAGAGCCTAAAGATTTGGTCTTGTGATTAGATGTTTTAGACTGAAGAGCTATTTTGAGAAACAATCATGGTGACCAATGTAGAGTTAGCCATAGAAATGGGTGAGAAAAAAGAGAGAAATATAATCCTTGAAGAATGCCTTGAAGAAATGAAAACCAAATTAGAAGTTGCTAAGGTAGCTAAGAAGAAAGACCAAGAAGGTGAAAGTAATAGTAAGGGTAAAGAGAAGAATGATGGCTTATCCCTGAACTAGACCCTCCAATAGATGAAGAGCCATTCCTAAATGCCATCAAGGCATTAGGTGGAAAATCCCTAGAAGGGATTACTTTTTTTAGTGGGAAGATGGACATTGAACTTGTAATGGAGTGGGTTGAAGGGATGGAAAACCATTTTGAGTGTGAAGATGTGACTTGAGTATAGAGGGTTAAGATAGAAAAATATAGGCTATGAGGATCAACCCTAACATGGTGGAAGTACCTCCAAGTAGAGAGAGAAAGTGGGAAAGAAGTAAATCATAAATTGGAATTCCATGGTAACAAAGGTGAAAGAACAATACCTACCACAAGACTATGAAATTCAATTACATAAGAAGAGGCAAAGTTTAAAACCAAAGGACATGGATGTGGAAACTTACACTAAGGAGTTTTAGAAGTTGTGTTTGAGGTCAAGAGTACAAGAATATTAGCCTATCAAAGTGGCTAGACATCTAGGAGGCTTCAAATGGAACATACAAGAAGAGATCATCCTTTGGACTCCTACAATAGGGTATGTGCAAGATCATGGTCAACTAAACTATGGCCTTAAGTGGTAGTGAAAAAATAACAAATCAGGGTTATGTTAACTTGACACATAATTTTAAAGTAGTTATGGGCTTTACTGTTGATACATAGTAGATTCGGTTAGATATAAGGATGATTGCTTCTATTGATATGCCTTGGAGACAAAGAAATCATTCTTGTATTAAACCAAAAATCTATATAGCACAATAAGTATACTCAAATATTAATTTGAAGATTATATTATTCTCTTGGTACAAATCAAGTAATGATCTAATATACATGAGTAGAATTGACCAATCAATGATCAATCATACTAATATTGGATCGAGCAAGTGATCCATTCACTTTCTATGAAGATCTATAAATTGCAATAATAAAATTGGTTAAGTACTAACTAATTTGGGTTACGACTAAGTTTTCTTGTTTAAATGAAGAGCCATGGATCCATATTGTGGAGACATGTCCTTTCATGAGATGGTTTTTAGAGACAATACTTATACCAATATCAAATGGCCAAGAGAGATATAGAAATAAATTAATATTCTCTCCTTGGAAGTTTAATAATTTGAGTTATACATATAAAGTGTAATCAATGTACAACAATGAAAGTCTTTATCTAAACTTAACATGGAATCAAAGTGGGTGACTTCAGGCCTACTTATAACAAATTTTCAATGCCAAAATTATCCAATAATTTAACTTTGGCTCACATTTGGAAAACTACATATACTTAGATTTTAGTTTGTATTTCATATTTTATTGGATATATATGTCTTTCCAGTAGATTGAAGAATCTCATTGGATGATTGTCACATTGCATAACTACCATATTGAATAAGAACCCAAGGAATTTTCTTAAAGCCATGTCATATGAATGAATTCTATGGTCAAGGAGATACATCTAGAAAATATGAAAGTGTTGAAGATTTAAATTTGTGGAGATTTTTTTCCCTTTCTTGAGACTCTTATTCTTGAAGATAATAAATATTTAAGGGAGTTGTAAACCTTTCCACCAACATTAAAGATGATATAATTTGTTGGCTATGATGTTCTTCATGACATTAGAGGTATATATGGCTTGAGAAACCTCTAGAAGTTTAAGATAGTGTGCCACAAAGAGTTAGATGAGCTTCCACTCAAAAATATTTACTACCAAATAATGTGGATCAATTTTTTTTAAAGTGAAGCATAGTAATCGGAGAGAATTATCACCACATTATCACCACATGAAATGAACGCAGTTCCAAAATCATCAATTGACTATTGATATGAATTATCTTGTGTAATTTAGGTCAAAAGCTATTCAAAATGGGTGGAGTTAATAGTTTTACATATTATTTCCAGTTTTTAGATTGGTTGAGGGAAATTATGACAACCTAGTTTGGAAGTATTAAAAGGATACTACAAATAATTGATAGATCTTGATTCCAATGTTCTCATGGGACTCACCAAATTCGAGTGAACCAATTTCATATGGAGTGAAAACCAAGGAATCATAGATGATGTGGAGTATGACTACAAGATACATAAGGACCCAATCCCATGTAATGTTAGTATAAGGAACCCACATGTAACCATATGGGAAATGAACAATATGTCATTAATATAAATTCTGTCAAGTTTTTGATTAGATTAAAAGGGTATGCTCTTGAGATAGAGGAAGAAGATAAGAGACATATGAGGATCATATCAAGATGAGTTTCATAGTAACCATGAAACTATAGTAGTCAAAGGATTATGATTCATATGATGAAGTTCTATGTTGAAGAATGAAGAAAATAACTTGCTTCCATGGGGTTTAGTTGGTGCAAATTAACTAGATCAGCTCTTTGAAAAGGTAGTATTAACATTCAGAGGGAGTCTAAAAATTCAAAATAGGAAAGCTTAGATGAGAAGTCTGAAAGAATGATATTATGACAATAAGTCCATTGTAGTATTGAATCCTACACTTTAAATTGTATGGGAATCATAATAGATGATAACAAGTCTCATAGAATAGGATATCATGATTGAGATCATGTAAGCTTCCTTGAAAAAAGAAACATTCAACAAAAAGATAGATGGATGTTGTATGAAAGTCATACAGATTGAAGGATGAAGTCATAGTTGTCCTCCATGAGGCTAAGTTGGTTGCACATATTTTAAAGGGGTTATAGTTCTTTTAGAGGAAGAACCAAAATCTAAAGGGATTTTGAATATCCATCACATGAAAATGTTGGAAAAGGAAGTTAGAAGGATGATATATAACATTTAGATAGAGTTTGACAATCTTGAGGAGTAACCTTGGTGAGGAGGTCAAAAGGCACATGTTTAGTTCATGAGCTATTATTTGTGAAGGGAAAATTCAATGTACAATCCCTCTTTATACATTGTTTAGTAGGTTGAGGTAAAATCTCTTATTCCACCCTCTACGACTAGCTATGGTGGATCCACCCTATAATATGGTTCATGGTGTGACACCATGACAACATTCGATGATAGAATTCATGAAAAATTCATTTGTCATATGTGTTGACTCTATGACTTTAATGGGCCTACAACCTGTATAGATTATGGAAAGGCGATGATCTTCCTAATAATGTATACTTGTATTAAGTATTGTGAGGTGACAACTTTACGACACTCATTATCATTACAAATATCATGTTGACTTGATATTCACATAAATTTCTTGATAGTTGTCTAATATTTACTATCATAACAAATATCATGTCGACTTGATATTCATGGAAATGTTTGGTAGTTAATAGATATCATGCTAACTTGATATCTAATCATGGTGATATTATATTGACTTAATATCCAAGGATATGCCATAATGAGTTATGGTATACATCATGTGACATGATGTCTATACAAATACCATTACCAAGATATATGAATATCATGCTGACTTAATGTTCAATATACCCCTTGATGCCATGAGTGAGGTGATATCTAAATATGCCATACTAAGTATCTCTTGAGCATTTTGATGGGTATCATGAGACGTGATACCTATTGCAAATCATTATGTTATTTATGAGATAATCATGGTGAGACGCCATGATGTGTTATGATAGACCTCATGAGACTTGATGCTAGTGCACTTACCATAACTTAGATATACATATAAGAAGAATATCATGTGACTTGATGTCCTCAAGAATATTATATTTTTGATGACACAAGATAGGTGATGCCTCTCTTTTCAAATAAGGTGAACTTATTCATATATATAGTATATTTTGTCTTCCCTAGCAAAGAGGGAGTATTGATTCATAGTAGCTTCAATAGGATATATCTTTGTCATGTGAATTGATGTCCTCTATATTCCTTAATACCATGAGTTAGGTGATTTTTAAATAGAGTTATACTTAGTTATCTTTGCTAGCTAAGAGGGAGTGTTGATACATAGTAGCTTTGGTCAGATATAAGGATGATTGCTTGTATTGATATACCTTGGAGACAAATAAATCATTCTTGTAATAAACCAAAACTCTATATATCATAGTAAGTATACTAAAATCTGAATTTGAAGATTATATTATTCTCTTGGTACAGATCAAGTAATGATCTGATATACATGCATATAATTGAAGAAGCAATGATCGATCATACTAATATTGGATCATAATTTAGATCCAGCAACTAATCCATTCACTTTCTATGTAGATCTATAAATTGCAATAATAAAATTGGTTAAGTACTAACTAATCTAGGTTATGACTAAGCTTGTTTTTTTAAATGAAGAGCCATGCCATGAACATACATGGCTCCACATTGTGGAGACATGTCCTTTCATGACATGTCCCTTAGAGATAATATTTATACCAATATCAAATGGCCAAGAGAGGTATATAAATCAATTAATATTCTCTCCTTGGAAGTTCAATAATTCGAGTTGTAGATATAAAGTGTAATCAATGTACAATAGTGAAAAATATATCTAAACTTAACATTTATATCAAAAAGTTGTAAGAAAATAATCTATAGGATATTGAATGTAGTTTCTAAACTACTAGGCCTTATCTAGAGAAAAAATTATTTGATTTGTCAAAATTTTGGATTTTAATGTAGTATTACAAAAAATTTAGGGCAAAAATAAAAAGGTGTATGTCTGACCACCTTAATCAAAATCAAATGATAATATTTTTAAATAAAATTATAGATATTAAAAGTAGACTTATGCTTGGATGTGACACATATTTTTTAGTATTTTCATTCCAAATAAATAATTAAATATGAATTTTCTACTATAACTTTTCCAAA
This sequence comes from Cupressus sempervirens, assembly GCA_028749045.1. Classification (NCBI taxonomy): domain Eukaryota; kingdom Viridiplantae; phylum Streptophyta; class Pinopsida; order Cupressales; family Cupressaceae; genus Cupressus; species Cupressus sempervirens. Next base: position 678,014,724 of record CM053787.1, on the reverse strand, counting down.
ATTAAAAAAAACTCCTATATCTGATCACCTTAACTAATTGAAAACTTTACGAAAATAAAAATTATACTATGCAAAGCATAGAATGTGATGCAACTTTTAGATTTCAAAAATGTTATACCATTTAAAAGTTATAGTTATTTTTCAATTAGTATGTCAGTCAACAATTTACAAAAATATTCATTAAACATTAACTAATAAATATTTATTGAACTCAAAATTTGTCAGCAATTATATCAACGAAATCTTGAGAGCGTTACCAAAAACCCCTTTTCATTTCATTGAATTTGGATGAAAAAATATTGTCAAATGGCTACTCAAAATCTGAATGTCAGTGAAACCTATCTCAAACATGATTTTTGAGTTGACCAAACAAATTTGTTAAATACCAAGCCTAATTGGCTACCCAAAAATTGGAGGCCGAATTTTTATTTTCAAAAAATAATAGCCCAAATTTTGGAGGGAAATCAAAATTTTGGAAGTGTGGGCAAGCAATAATCATTATTATTATTGACTATTGTTATTATTTATGATTAATATTTTATTTTTATTTTTTTTGTTGGGTAAATGGCCTAATCCTTGATTGATTTTATTAATACAAAATAATTACAAAGAGTTCCCTCGTTTTGACAGGCACAGGTAGGAAAGAATGGGGAAAGAAAACCTCCTGTCTTGCCTGGGACCTTAGTCCTATATTATGCATTAATAAAAGGGGCATACCCTAGTGTTAATTTAAAATGGATATGTTGATCAATACATAATTCATCCAAATAATCTCCAGATTGGATGGGGAGATCATTATCCATCTAAATTCACCAACAACAACAAAAGTTAAAGGTTAATGAGAAAATTAAAACTGACTATAATGTGTTGCCAAGGGAATTATTATCAACAGATACATTCTATGTTAAAATAGTTTAATAAGCTTAATATTTTAATTCAGTTGTTGTTTTAATTATTTTTTATTATTATTCTTTAATCTATCTTAGCTTAATTATTTTGATATATACTTGAATGGACTTTACTGATGTTTAAGATATAATGATGAGAGTGAATTTGAAAACGTGCAACATTATTCGTTCAAAGAGTGGCTTTCTGCATATTAAAGGAATAATATTAAATTTTTAAAGAGTTAGCAGGATCCTAGATGAATCGCAAACCGAAATCCCATAGATATTGTCAGAGACATCACTTCGTATCTCTCATAAGGATTTCATCTATGATTATTGGGGTGAAATCCTAATTACTTCATGCCTTGATCAAGGGGTTATATCAATCATAAATTTCTAAATAGTTGACAATTGAACAACATATTGCAAACAGGAAGCAGATTTAAAACTAAACACACTTTACATTATATATATTAATAATATGTACAATAAGCATCATCTTTCATCTCATCAAAAAAGAAATTAACAAAAGGTAGTAAACAACAGATTTGCTTGATTTAGTCGTATGGACAAAGTATCTACAGAGGCACTCAAGCTTAAAACAAAGTGCTACTTGTCAAAATATGGCTCATGTTAATATGCCAAATTACCCATGCCGCGATTTAGTCAAATTTTTTGAATACCATTATAATTTTTGAAGCTTCATGCATAGAACTCGCCTTTGATTCTGGGGGAAATTCATAAGAAGACCTTCCCCTACTGGTTTTGTCATAATTTGGAAGACGAAACTCCACATTTTCCATTTCATTGAAATCCACTTCTGACTAGATATATGCATCATATGCCTTCAAATAATCAATTAGCCACTCCCTTCCCAGGTCTTCAATGATGCCTCTCCATCTTAACAGAAATTTGATGCTCATCTCCATTCTCAGCCATTCCTTGTAGAACTAGATATTATCCATAATGGTCATGTAGGGACATTTTGAGCTCCTTGCCAGTTCCTAGCTATTGACTTTGAGTTCCATGTATGCCTCTGGAAGAGAGATGCGGAGCTGAGCATCAATGTTGGCAACAACTAGTTCCAAACCCACCAACCAACTAGGGTCAAAAATGTTATGGGTAATCCTAATAATGTCCCATTTCTCAATCCCCACTCTTACCAAACATCCTACCCAGAGCCCAACTATGTCACTGTTAGTTCTCCATGAGTAGTCATAACTAGAAATTCCTTCCCCTAAAGCCCTACTGATAGCTATTCAACTCATGTCATCTATGGGCCTCAGAATCTTATTCCATCATTCTTGCGTAACAGGCCCATAGAATGCCATGGTACAATTTTCATAAGCATGAAATAGACTAATGTTGGAATCCATTTTCAACCTATACCCCTAACAAATTTGCAACTGAAAATGAAAATTAAATATCAAAAAAGCCCCAAACTACCTGATAAATAGGATGATTCAAAAGATCTAGATGTCTAATAATGAAAAGGCATGTGCATTATTAAAAGGCTCCTTTCCAATACATCATAAGGTGATTACTAGGTAGAGTTGGGGGATTTCCTTACCATGATTGATTTGGTACGTGTGATATCCCACAATCGTATCGAGGAGTTTTGTAAGGGAATGATAAATCCAACTTGATTTTAGGGATCTATTAATTATTGAAAGTTAATGAACTAATACCATCGATACCAAGATTGGCTAGTCATCGGCCTCTTTATTTCCTTTTCTATAAATATGAGCAAATCTTATGTCTTCAAATACTAAGAGTGAATTCATAATTACTTCTAGTTTAGAGTTTAATACCCAATTTGGAGTAGCTCCTTTCCTAAGAGCATTAATAACAATTTTAGAATCCCCTTCTATTATAATTTTTTTAATTTTTAATTTAATGCATAGATTAATACCTTCTTCTATAGCTTCTAATTTTGCTATATTATTAGTGGTCATATCTAGTGATTTTGATATTTTAGCAATCCACTTACCTTCTTCATCTTTAACGATACATCCTATTCCTGCTTTCCTAGGATTTCCTCTCGATGCCTCGTCAAAATTTAACTTCTTCCATCTAGGAGGAGGAGGCTCCCATTTATATTTTATTCTAGCTAGATCATTTTTCTTTTTATAAGTTGGGGGATTAATTAATAGTGGCCAGAGTTTTTTCATTTCTGCATCCCAGTCAGAGAAGGATCCTTTTTCTTTGGGTCTCTTTTTGAGGTCACTATTCATCACTTCTGAGATTGCTACTTCTATTTTAGCTAATAAGGCTTTTACTAGTAGACATTGGTCTGAGAAGTTTCGGCGATTGTGTTCTATCTAGATTTCCCACATGAATATTGTCGGTGATATATTCCAAAGTTTTCCATATACTTTCTTAGTATTTTCTTTCAGCCATCCCATTAAGTGATCTTCCCATTGACCTACTAATGGGGATGCTTAGTTGAGTTTCCTTATTAGCCATCTCCAACATTCTTGAGAGAATTTACATGAGTATAATAGATGTTCTACATTTTCTTCTTCCTCTCTGCATAGGGAGCATCTAGATGGTCCTTCAAATCCCATTTTTTGGATCCTATCTTCTGTTAATATTTTCTTTTGCATAGCTGCCTAGAGAAACATTCCTGCTTTCGAAAGATTTGTTGGATCCCAACACAGATCCAAAGGAAGGGTGTTGATATCCCATTGTTGATAATTTGTTATCATTTTGTATCCTTCTCTGACTTTGTAGGTTCCATCCTTTGTTGTAGCCCAAATAAGCTTATCCTCTCTTTCTTTATATGCAATAGTCCGAGATTTTAATAGCAATTCTAGTTTATTTCTTTCTTCTGTGTCAATGTTATACTTAGTGATAGATTTCCATCTCCATTCCTTTCCCTACTTTGATTCATATTCCTCTAAATAATCTTTAACCTTGGTGCCCCATGTGGATTTTAGTAGATTTATAGTTTCAGGAGAGAAATTTGAACTTGTCAATGATGGGTTACCATTCCAGGAATCTTCCCAAAATAGTGCTTCATCTCCATTTCCTAAGTCTCATGTTAGGTATTTAGAGATCAAATTGCGGTTAGTTAGTAGAAAGTTCCAACTAGTAGATCCACTCGGGAGGGAAGTGATTCTAAATAGTGAGGTTTTATCTAAAGGATTCAGATATTTATTATATATGATTTTTGCCCATTTTCTGTCTCTTTCTTGATAGAGTCTCTAGACTTGTTTCATTCCTATAGCTTTATTCTTCCATTCAAGGTTCTTGATGCCTAATCCTCCATAGTCTTTGGGTTCACAAATTTTATTCCAACTAATTGATGCTGCCTTTTTCTTGTCCTCCAATCCTTTCCAAAAAAAATCCCTCAATTTTCTTTCCAATTTAGATTTGATATGTTTTGGAACTTAAGAACATGACATTTGGTATGAGGGGATAGTTGCCAATACTGCTTTAATTTTAGTTTCTTTGCCTGCCTTAGTTAACCATTTATCCTTCCAAGAGTCAGTGTGATTGTCAATTTTCCTGAGGATGTCCTCCCAACTCGAATTGGTTTGTTTGTTCTTATCGAGGTATATCCCCAAATATATGAATGGGAATTTACCTTTATTGAATCCTAGTTTTTGACTAATTTGGCTTTCAACTTCAGTATCAGTATTTAGCAAGAAAATTTCATATTTTTTAGCATTAATCATCTATCCAGAAGCATTTGAATAAGTATTTAGTATGTACTATATATGATTTTCCTCTTCCATAGAACTTATTCTATCTAGAATAGTGTCATCCGCAAATTGCTGATGGGTAGTGTTTTCCACTCCCTCAGTGACTTTAACCCTAGTGATTTTCATTTCTTGTTGCGCTGCTTTGATGGCCCTTCCAAAGGGTTCCACCATGATAATAAATAAGAAAGGTGATAGGGGGTCTCCTTGTCTAATGCCCCTTGATATGTTAAAGAAACCTTTCGGGGTACCATTAAGAATAATAGAAACTTTGGGGATAGAAATGCATTGATATATAATGTTAATCCATCTTTTGGAGAAGCCAAATGCCTCTAAAGTTTTACATAGAAATCTCAAATCTAGCTTGTCATATGCTTTCTGAATATCAAGTTTGAGTAGCATACAAGCTTCTTTATTTTTTACTACTGAATGGATAGTTTCTTGAATAATAGATATCCCATCTAGAATAGACCTTCCTGGGACAAAACTAGTTTTTTCTTCTGAGATAAGTTTTGGCAAAAAACTTTTGATATGATTAGCTAGAATTTTTTAGAATACTTTATAGATAGTGTTGCATAATGCAATAGGTCTTAAATCTCCCAGGGCTATATTATCTTGCTTTTTAGGAATAAGGGTTAAGAAGGTGTGATTGATTATAGTTAATATGGATCCACCTTTACAGGTTGCTTCTAGGGCTTTCCACAAATCCTCTCCTATAATGTCCCAACATTTTTGAAAGAAGAAGTCTTGGAAGCCATCATGTCCAGGTGATTTATCTGGATTCATTCTAAAAAGTGCACTTTTCACCTCATTTATGGGGAAAGATTCATTTAGAAATTTTTTGTCCTCTTCTGAGATTAGCTTGGGGATATGCTTAATCATTTCCTCTTGAGCACATTTGCTAGATGAGTCAAAACTGTTAACTGTCTTGCAGAAATGTTCGGAAAGGATTCCTGCAATTCTATTGGGTTTTTGGTTTGCTCCCCTTCTAGGTTTCTAATTTTAGCTAGATTGATATAATTTCTATTATTAATGGTGTTGTTGTGGAAAAATTTTGTATTACAGTCTCCTTCTAGGAGCCATTTTTCTCTGGATTTCTGCCTCCAGAATATTTCCTCTTTTAGTAGAATTTCTTCATGTTTCAGGGTGTATTCTTTTTCTAATTGATATGATTCATTATTCATTCCTTTCGCAATAATTTTCTTATTTAAGCTACTCATTTTTCTTCAATGTCTAATTTTTCTTGGAATATATTTTTAAAATGTAGCTTGTTCCAACTTTTTATCTTTTGCTTTAAGTTTTTTAGTTTGGAGACTAGGCAAAACATTCTTGGTCCTTCAAACTGATCCTCCTTCCACCAATCTCTAATCTAGTCCATGAAGCTTCTGTCCATAAACCACATCTTCTCACACTTGAAAGGATTTTTTCTGGGTTTATTATATTCTTTGATTTCCAATTTCATTGGAAAGTGGTCGGATCCTACCATAGGTAAAATTTCTACTATAATCAAATTGTCCATGTCTAGTTCACGTTTTAGAAGGAATCTATCTAATCTTTCTACAATGTAACATTCTCCTTTTCTACGATTATTCCAAGTATAAACTCCATTCCTACTTTTAATGTCCAAAAGGGAGTCCTTGTGAATCCAGTTTTTAAATCCTTCTAAGGCTTTATTGGTGTGGTTAATTCCACCCAGTTTTTCATCCAGATTTGCAACCGCATTGAAGTCTCCACCAATAATGGTTGTTTCTTGTGTTATTGATTTAAAGAAATGGCTAATCTCATTCCAAACTGATAATTTATCTTTCGTGGAATTCGGTCCATAAAAATTGATAAGTATTAATTATAGGTTTGTTTGTGTACTAGTGGCTCTCATTCCCATCTAGTTTACTTGAAGGGTGATTAATTCTATGTTGGTAAATCGGGGATTCCAAATTATCCCTAATCCTCCTAAAGCTCCTTGGGACTACTGAAAAACTGATGTCCATTTCCCCAATTTTTAATTCATTTTCAATCCTTCTTCTTTGTTAAGTTTTGTTTCTTGTAGTAATATGATATCTGAGTCAAATAGGGTGAGGTTAGGCTTTAACAAGCATTTTTTTCTAGGAGCATTTAGACCCTTGGCATTCCAAGTTGTTATCTTCATTCCTCCTTGGGAAGGCACTTCCCCTTCCCATTGTTTAGTATATCTGCAATCTTTATATGATCCTTCACTTGCCCTGCTACTTCTCTAAGTTCTTTAAGTGATTTCCTTCCTCATTTTTGCTTAGTTTTTCCATATATTGGTGTTGTCAATCCTTCTTGGTTCATGGCAATACCTAATTTATCTAGATTATGCTCATCAAGTATCTTCTCCACTATAGAAGAGACTTCCCCCTCCTGTTGATCCTCTGCAATTATTTCTGTTATTAATAATTTACTTATCTACTGGTTTTCCTCAGTTCCTATGCATTTTTCATTTCCTTTGTTGCCTTCTATATTGATGGGTGTATTCTATTTTTCATAACCCAGCATCAAATTTATATCTTCTAAGCTTGGATCTATTTTACAAACTGATACATTATCCTCTTTATCCAAAGCAAACATGTCTTTCCCATTGCTAGGAGTTTTCCAAAATTTGTAACTCTTTTTCTTTCCTTTCTTTCTTATGGTTCTATTGTTCCACTGAGCTGAGTCTACTGGTGGAATGGTGACTTCATGTCCAATATCATTGTTTGGTTTGACCGATTCTTGTATGGTTCCTAAGATTTGTTCCTCTCTGTTTTCTAACTCCTAGTTTTTTTAATTAAGTTCAATCGATCCAATCTAAATCAATTCTTCCTCCAAATTTTTTATCTGCACTTGCTTTGCACTTGTTCCCAATTTGTCTTCTAATTCAAAAATTAGACTCTCCTTCCCTTTATGTGCCTTATGTGACTATTCTGCTAATAGACTCTGATCTATTAGATCATTCTGAGTTAGCAAAATTCCATGTTGCAACTGATTTAATTTGATTATATTTAGTTCCATTTCTTCAATGACCTCTTTTTCTTTCTGACAGTCCATGCAATTCTTGAATTTATTTAGTGAGTGCTGATAGCTAATTTTCTCTTCTATTTATGTCTCCTTATATTTATCCCCTTTTTCTTCATTTGTAATACAAAATATCCCTTCCTTATGAGATATCGGCTTGATCGCAAGATCCATTTCCTTTCTTTTTGATGTTTTGTCTGCATCCCTTTTTGTTTTAATGAGATCTTTGATGTTATTGGTAATTTGTAGTTTAATCAAATTAGCATCTACTTATTTTTTTACTTCTCCTATATATTCTTCAAATTTAATTTTATATATGGATCGATTTGTTATTATCTTTTTGTTAATAACTTGATTTTGTTTAGATTTAATCAAAACCCTTATACTACTATCTTTATCTGGGTTATCTTCAAATCCAATTACATTCCCTAATGTGTTACAAATTTTATTAATGGTTACTTCTTCCATTAATTCAAAGGGGATTTCTTTACATTCCATCCATTTAATCATTTCTAGATTTCCTATGAGATTTTTGTGGAAATTAGGTTGCCATTTAAAAAGTTTAATATGATGTCCTTTATAGAATAGCATATTGAACTTCATAATTTCCTCCTTGTCCTATTTAGTTCTACATAAGATAAACCAAAAATTATCTACAAATGAGTTTAGGGTACTTACCTTGTTGCCCCAAATCATGGGAATTTTGCGTACCAACCTGGATCTCTTGCTTGGTGGACCATTCCAATACACATATATACCTTTATCCTTACAATTCTTCCATCTTCTTTCATTATAGGGATTACTTATAATTATTTCTTCTCCATATGTGTTTTGATCAGTGACATTTTGTTTATGATCAACTTTATTCCTTCTATTTGTATGTTGCTCTATTTTTCAGTGTGGAGGTATGTCTATTGATTTTATGTTTTCATTGATGGTGGATCGCTTCTTTTCCTCTGTTTTCTACTTCATTGGAACCTTCAAATTTGTGGGGGGATTTCCTAACTAGTTTCCCAACAGGATGGCATTGATTACTGATATCCATCGGGGTTGTTTGGGGAGCTCTATCTAGAAGGAATTCTCATTAGGTCTAGATCTAGGATTTGGCATCACAGTTTTAGATTGATAATTGAAAGACTGGTGCATTGAAGTTTTTCCTATTCTTGCTTCTAATTTTTTTCATGTACAAGTTTGACTTTTTTAATTCCTCACTATTTTCCATCCATTTTTTTTGCTATGTGATTGGTTTTCATTGATTTCCTTGTTTCTATTTGTGTATAACTGTACAAATGTTTTGAAGCTATTGTTGACAGCTTTTCCATTTCCTTCTTCCCTTAATTTTGACTGCGTCAGGATTTCAAATTTGTTTTTGGTTGCCAAGGGGGATTGTAGAGTGATCTTCCACTGATACGCTGCTAATTTCAAAAAGGGGCGACTGAGATTGGTGTATGATTTCACTTTTTTCATCATGATTTCAGAGCAGAGCATATATTATAGATGATTATTATTATTCTTATTATATATTGTAATATTATATTATTATTATATATAGTAATATATATTATTATTATTATGATTATTATTATTATATATAAATAATATATTATTTTTATATTAAAATATATAGTATTATATTATTATTAAATATAATATTAGGTTATATTATCCTCTGATCCCTTTCAACACATTTAATCAAATCAAATAGGTCCCTAGAGGTCCTAGCACCCCTAGGGACATATGTTGTCATAAAATGCATCACCTACGAACCCTTTCAAACTATTCAAACAAAGAAAATAGGTCACTAGGACCCTTAGGGACATAAATTGTCATGAAATGTGTCAAACTTTTGACCCATTTGATCAAATCAAATAGGTTTCTTTAGAACCCCTAGGAACATATGTTGTCATGAAATACATAGAAATGGGTCATAGGTTATCCTTTGACCCCTATCAACCCATTCAATTAAACCAAATAGGTCCCTAGTGGTTCTAGGACCCCGACGGACATGTTGTCATGCAATGCATCAAAGGGGTCATAGGTTATCCTATGATCCCTTCTTATGACCCCTTTGAATACTTTCAATGACACCAAATAGGTCCCTAGGGGTCCTAGGACCCCTAGGGACATATGTTGTCTTCAAGTGCATCAAAAGGGGTCATAGGTTATCCTATGACTCCTATCGACCCATTTGATCAAACCAATTAGGTCCCTAGGGGTCGTAGGACTCATAGGGACATATTTGTCATGAAATGCATTGAAAGGGATAATAGGTTATCCTATGACCCCTTTCGACCCATTCGAACAAACCAAAAAGGTCTCTAGGGGTCCTAGGACCCCAAAAAACATATATTATCATGAAATACATCAAAATGAGTCATAGGTTATCCTATGACCCCGATCAACCCATTCGATCAAATTGAATTAGTCCCTAGGGGTCCTTGGATCCCTAGGGACATATCTTGTCATGAAATGAGTCAAAAGGGGTCATAGGTTATCCTATGACCCCTTTTGACCCATTCAATAATATCAAATAGGTCCCTAGGTGTCCTAGGACCCCTAGGGAAAAATATTATGACGAAATATGTTGAGAGGGGTTATAGGTTATCCTATGACCCCTTTCAACACATTGGATCAAATCAAATAGGTCCATATGGGTCCTAGGACACCTATGGACATATGTTGTCATGAAATGAATCAAAAGGTGGTCATAGATTATCTTATAACTCCTATTGACCTATTTGATCAAACCAAATAGATCTTTATGAGTCCTAGTACCCCTAGGGACATATGTTATGAAATGCATCAAAATGGGTCATAGGTTATCTTATGACACCTTTTGACCCATTCAAACAAACCAAATAGGGTCCAAAGCATCCTAGGACCCCTAGGGAAATATTTTGTTATGAAATATATTGAAAGGGATCATAGGTTAACCTATGACTTTCACTGCATTCAATCAAAGAAAATAAGACCCCTAAGGATGTATGTTGTCATGAAATACAAGGAAAGGGGTCATAGATTACCCTATAACCCCTATCAACACATTCAATCAAACAAAATAGGTCCATATAGATCCTAGGAACCGTAGAGACATATGTTGTCATGAAATGCATTGAAAGGGGTCATAGGTTATAGTAAGACCCCTTTTGACCCATTTGAACAAAGAAAATAGGCCCCTGTAGGTCTTAGGGACATATGTTGTCATGAAATTTATTGAAAGGGGTCATAGGTTATCCTGCAACCTCTTTCGACACATTTGAACAAAGAAAATAGGTCTCTAGGGATCCTAGGACCTTTACATACATATGTTGTCATTAAATGCATTAAAAGGGCTCATAGGTTATCCTATTACCCCTTTCAATCCATTCAAACAAATCAAATAGGTCCCTAGGGGTCATAGGACTCCTAGGGACATATGTTGTCATGAAATGCATCAAAAGGGGTCATAGGTTATCCTATGACCCCTTTTGACCCATTTGATAAAATCAAATAGGTCCCTAGGGCTCCTAAGACCCCTAGGGACATATGTTGTCATGAAATGCATCAGACCCCTTTCAACACATTTGAACAAAGAAAATAAGTACCTAGGGATCCTAGGACCCCTAAGGACATATGTTGACATGAAATACTTTGAAAGGGGTCATAGGATTCAACATATTCAAACAAGAAAACAAGTCCCTAGGGGTCCTAGGAATCATATGACCCCTTTTGACACATTTGATTAAACCAAATAGGTCCCTATGGGTCCTAAGACCCCTAGGGGCATATATTTTTATGAAATGCATCAAAAGGGATCATAAGTTATCTTATGACTCCTATTGACCCAAGTGATTAAACTAAATAGGTCCCTAGGGGTCCCAATATCCCTAGGGACATATGTTGTCATTAAATACATTAAAAGGGGTCATAGGTTATCATATGACCCCTTTCGACCCATTTGAACAAACTGAATAGGTCCCTAGCTGTCCTAGGATCCCTAAGGACATATGTTGTCATGAAATATATCAAATGTGGTCACACATTATCCTGTGACCCCTTTCAACCCATTCAATCAAATCAAATAAGTCTCTAAGGGTCCTAAGACTCCTACGAACATATGTTCTCATGAAATATGCATAAGTTATCCTATGACCCCTTTCAACGCATTCAATCAAAGCAAATGGGTCCTTAGGGGTTTTAAGACCCCTAGGAAAATATGTTGTTATGAAATGTGTTGAAAGGGGTAATAAGTATCTTGTGATCCCTCTTAATACATTTAATCAAACCAAATAGGTCCTTAGGGGTCCTAGGACCCCTAGAGACATATGTTATCATGAAATGCATCGAAAGGGGTCATCGATTATCCTAAGACCCATTTTGACCCATTCAGACAAAGTAAATAGGTCCCTAGGGGTCTTAGGATCTCTAGGGACATATATTATCATGAACTTCATTGAAAGGGGTCATAGGTTATCCTATGACCACTTTTGACACATTCAAACAAAAAAAATAGGTTCCTAGGGGTCCTAGGACTCCAACAGACATATTTTGTCATGAAATGCATCAAAATGGGTTATAGGTTATCTTATGACCCCTTTAGACCCATTTGAACAAAGAAAATAGGTCCCTAGGGGTCCTAGAACCCCTAGGGACATATGTTGTCATGAAAAGCATCAAAAGGGGTCATAGGTTATCTTATGACCTCTTTTGACCCCTTCAATTAAATCAAATAGGTCCCTAGGGGTCCTAGGACCCCTAGGGACATATCTTGTCATGAAATGTATCAAAAGTGGTCATAGGTTATCATATGACCCCTTCCAACACAATCAATCAAACCAAATAGGTCCCTAGGGTTCCTAAGACCCCTAGGGACATATGTTGTCATGAAATGCATCAAAACTGGTCATAGGTTATGCCATGACCCCTTTCAACCCATTAAGACCCCTCAGGACATATGTTGTCATGAAATACATTGAAAGGGGTCATAGGTTATCCTATGACCCCTTTCAACACATTCGAACAAAGAAAATAAGTGCCTAAGATTTCTAGGACCTATATGTGTGGAATGTGGCCTCAATTGTAACATGCACACTTCAACATGGTCATGTATGCAAATTCATCCTGAGATGAACATGAGATTGTTCACTCAAAGTTGTTCCACCAAGGTGACCTATTGCCTTCTATCTAGAAGGATGTTGCCTGTTTGATATCCTCAGATTTGAGGTGTAGGCAACTAGACCCTCTAAGAATGAAGGATTTAAGAATGTAACTAGTCTATATGAGGATGCAATGTAGTCTAAAAATGTTGTGCAATTAAGCTAAGAACCTATAAAATAAACTAGATTAACCATATGCATTTTTAAGAACTAGATGAGATTAAGCTAAGAATGTAAACCTATGAGAATATGTGAGCTAAAATGAGTATGAAATGTGGTAGCAATTCGATATCAATAAAAAATCAACCCTTTTAATGAGGAAATGAGGGTTTCCTAAATAGAATTCTTGAAATCCTTCAACTGTTAAGATCAACTTAGATCAACGGTTAGGATTGAAGCACAGTTTCAGTTATAGTGGAAGATTCCAAATTTAGATGGAGTTAACTACCTCAGATCTTGAGTGCAAGAAATAGTTAACTTGGATAGACTTTAGTGTGAGAGCAAGTGATTTGGATCACTTCTAATTTGATCAATAGTTAACTAGGACTTTCCATTTTGAACTGAAGAGTAGAATTAGGAAAGATATTTAATTTAATAAAGTGAGACATGACCTCATAAATACCTTTTCCATTTAATTAAATAATTTCATTCAATTAATTAGAATAGGCATATTTATTAAATTAAATAAATTTAATTCCTTAGTACATTAGCTTTAGGTGATAATTTAATTTAATAAAGTATAAATACTTTAGATTAAATTAAATTTAAATCAAATAGATTCAATGTGACTAATATGAGTAAATGCTATAGGAATTAAATAATAAGTATGATGAATGCAGATTAGGGTTTTCTACATCTAAAAATTAAGTCAAGTAGCAAATTTCAGAACAAGAATTTGCCTATTGAAATAAGACTTCAACATTGATCAGATAGCCCAAAATTGGTATAATGGAAATGAGCCAATTTTGGGGTATTGCATTTTTCCCCTCTTTGAATGAATTTGTGAGCAGCTCATTCAATTCAAAGAAAATCAAAAAGTATGATGCGTAGATCAAGAAAAGAGATTAGTTCCAAAACTGATTCCACGAAGACCAATTGATAACCTTTTAAGGACCATCTCTAGAATGGAGCTTAATCCCAAGGAATCCAAGTAGAGCACCTAGATACCTATGTTGATAAGCATTTTAAAGATTGTCTCCAGAACGAAGCTTAACATTTAAGGATCCAAATAGAATGTTTAGGTACCTAAGATTTGATAGAATTTAAAAGATTATCTCCAAAACAAAACTTAAACTTTAAGGATCCAGATAGAACACTTAGGTACCTAAGATTGATAGCATTTAAAAGATTATCTCTAGAATGGAGCTTAATCTTTAAGGATCCAAATAGAACACCTAGATACCTAAAATTGATAGCATTTATAAGATTATCTCCAAATAGAACACCTAGATACCTAAAATTTGATAGCATTTAAAAGATTATCTCCAAAATGAAGCTTAATATTTAAGGATCTAGATAGAAAACCTAGATACCTGAAATTGATAGCATTTAAAATATTATCTCCAAAACGGAGCTTAATCTTTAAGGATCTAGATAGAACACCTAGATACTTGAAATTGATAGCATTTAAAAGATTATCTCTAGAATGGAGCTTAATCTTTAAGGATTCAGGTAAAACACCTAGATACCTGAAATTAATAGCATTTAAAAGATCATCTCTAGAACAGAGCTTAATCTTTAAGGATCCATATAGAACACCTAGATACCTAAAATTTGATAGCATTTAAAAGATTATCTCTAGAATGGAGCTTAATCTTTAAGGATCTAGATAGAAACACCTAGATACTTGAAAGTGATAAAATATAGCAAGATTGAATTATGAGTCATAGAATCATCCCCAGAATGAGGCTTGATCCTTACGAATTGAGGTTTAGATTGTCTCGATCCTTGTAATCAACTGATGACAAAATGAAATAGATGACAAAGATGCCAAAAAGAGGGAAACAAATGCCCCTAGTGATGAGATACCCCAAGCAATGAGACTTAGAATGAGTTGAATTTCAATTCAGTGATGTAATCATCTTGCCCCCTTAGGAGCGAAATGAAAAGATGACACACCAGAAATATGATGTAAAGTAGTAGATGAAGAGGTATAGAGGAAATCCAAGATTCGATAAAATATAGAAGAAATTAGAATGATCAAAAGAAAATTTTGAGTCAATCTACCATGATTTTGAGGTCCAAAAGACCAAGTTTGACCAAAAAGTTGACCAAAATTGACCATGATTAACTTGAGTTGACTATTTCCAAAATGAATCTCAAAGATTCTAGGAATCCCAAAATGTCAGAAAAATTCAGACTGCAAAAGCATTTGATCATGTCAGGCCCAAAAAAATTTAAAATGCATTTTTGAGACACTTAGGTGTGTCAAATTTTGAATTCAATCCCGAAAATGGATCCAAAGCAGTCGAATTAGCTAGGAGGTGATTTTTGTACGAATTGGAGCACTTTTCAAAATTAGGTCAAACACTATATAAGGGCCCAAGGGGTCATTTTCAAATCATTTATGCATTTTGTCTTTTGTGAATAGGAGCTCTAAGAGGAAGATGGCAATGAATGTCTGAGATCATCATTTTGAGCGCTCTTGACGACACAGCCAATGGGCAAACTATGGACCTCTAGTGAGTCATCAATATCCCAGCTTCGTGCTTTCATTTTTACATAGTCCAAGGTCATTTATTGCATATTTTGCATTTTTTAGAGTTAGTCAATCGGTCTTTTCACGAGACTATCTTTTCTCATGCAAAAGATAATTTCTTCTCACAGAAAGAAACACTCATCAAGTGATTTCTCGTGCATGTTAGTGGAAGTGCTTGTGCAAGAGTCACCCACTTCTCGTGCGAAGAACAAGAAATTCCTCTCAATCTTCGCTTGCGAGATTTTTATTTATCACATTAGATTTGGATTTCTCGCATAAAGAAGTTAATTCTTGCATGAAGACATGAAATCTCATGCGAGATCTTGCTATTTTGCGTAAAATTCAGTGATAGCAAAGTGCAATTTTTTCAATTTTTATGTGTTTTAACTTGAAATTTGTATTTGTTTCTTCATTGTTCTACTATATTGACCAAGTACTAATTGTTTGGTTATAGTTGGTGGTTGTGTATGCAGGAGACCTTTGACGATGTCTCATTTAGATCCCATGATTCGCCATATGGAGCTTTGTTACAGAGTCTCGACGATGTTGATAGGGAACATATCACCTGATTGGGTCTATCTTCACTATGCCAGATCCTAGCAGTGTCGGTGAATCATGGCATGCTTACTGCCTTGGTCAAGCATTTCCATTCGAAGACGAACACCTTCCATCTACTAGTGGGAGAGATGATGATAACCCCAGAGGATATTTATCGAATACTATAGATAACATTCCACGAGGTAATGATGTTATATGATGTGGCACCCCGAGCAAGCACAGAGGCATTATTTGCCATTTTTGGGCGGTAGTTAGTGAGTGGATGAGCCATCACCTAGGATGAGCTAGTACATACTTATGGCCTGATGCACAGATTGCTGGCAATGTTAGTGATCTTCCTTAGTTATTTTCTAATGTTGAATAGGGGGTAGCATGGATTGGAGTGCGGTTGGGGAGTTATGCTATAGAGGATGTTGGATTCTCTAGAGATATTTGGGTGGGGTCAGTGCATGCTTGCACACATGTTTTACGAGATGCATGAGATATTCTTCCATTGGAAGAAGACTATGGTCACCAGGGTGTATGTGCTATAGATCTAGGCATGGGAGAATTTACTATTGTGTAGACCCATTCATGAGGATTCTTGTGAGCCAATGGAGCCATACATCTACAGATATTGAGGACACATTACCCAGGTTGCCCTGGGTAAGACTGAGCACTGGAGGACTCATCTTGATGACCTAGTCTCCATCGTATGGTGGCTTTGGTGAGAGATAGAGGATTGGGATGATGCTCTTAGGGAACTATGCTGGAAGCTTTGTTCATGACCACTATTGGGCATGACATCATAGATTATCGAGAGGTTTTCTATTTCATAGGTGTGGCAGCAATACGGCCAACCACAAGATATCTCACAGGAGTAATGTGCATACGCCAGACTGGAGAAGGACATAGAGTAGGGATGGCCACCATGACTGGATCTAGGCTAATCCATGATAGATGTGTGCAACTTGGTTGTGACACAGTGGGACTATCTCCCAGAGGTAGTAGATGTAGGGATGACACCTACATATTAGGCTCATTTTACTAGTCACCCATTCCTAAGATTTGTAGATTCTTTGGTGATAGCTACATAGGCTCCCTAGTGATAGGCACAATAGTAGTAGGAGGCACCTTAGTAGTAGGAGAAGTTGTAGCCATAGTCATAGGTTGAACATAGAACTTAGCAAGTGCAAATCTCCCCATAGCATATGGGATCTGACACAGGTGCTAGAAGTAGTGGGATAGAGCAGGGTCAGCGACAGAGGCCGAGGACTGAGGAGTAAGCACCACAACAGTAGGCACCTCAATAGCAGGCCCCTAAATTATTGGACAAGGAGATGTCAAATCAGCTTGTGGCAAGGACACAAGACCATGAGGCCCTACTAAGAGAAGATTCATCAGGCCTCCCATTATTTAGGAGATTTGTAGATACAAGTAACTATCAAAGATGAATAGCTTGCAGAGCAAGATCGAGAGATTGACCAATGGAGAGAGTGAGCACAGACTACCAAGTAGATGGTAGAGATGTTGCAAGATGAGATCTATTTATAGATAGCTTGAGCAGCCTATCACTTTGTAGTGTACTTGATAGTGGTGCCCGATGATGCTTGATAGGTGCCTCGATTCTCATAGTATGCTCATGAGTTTGAGGGTGCACAACCTCCCACCAAACCTGACATGCCACTACCTGCTCCTCCTCCTGCTCCTCCCAAAGATGAGGGCACAAGATAGAGTTAGATAATGTGTTCTTGGTTCTCAATTTTGATATCTAGCTATGTATCGATTGGTGTGCCAACACCATTTTGATCGATAGCACTCGAATAGCAACCATTTTTTATATTGACACATTTTTTGATATATATATATACAAGATTTTGAGCCGAGTATCACTATGTACATGTCATTGTCTATGTCTACATTTCCTTGATGTACATGAGATATCAACACGATGATTATGGAATGTATGTGTTGTGTTATGGATGCATATGTACTTTGATGTGATGTGACATGACTATGTAGTGTAGATAATATGATTATATGGATACAACGCATATGGAAATAAACTGAAATCTCATGTAGTGTTGTGTGTTTTTTCTTGACAGTGACAAGTATTCTATCGAGGAGCGTGAACCAATGAACCAAATGCTTGTGCAACCATGGAGAATACGGATATGTTTGAAGAGACCCCCAATCCCCCATCATGAAGAATAGAAATAGAATCACAATCGAATCACATGCTTATGCAAGTGAATTATGTAATGCAAGACTATATTAAATGCAACCCTAGGTTTGGTTACCGAGCCTCGATAATTTATCATCAGTGGACATAAATGAAGCTTATATATCCTACAATTACCACTAACTTTACAATCATGGAAATATGAATAGAACACATGTCATAGGTTTGTCGAGATTAAATGTAAGCATTCAAGGCACAAGAATCCAGAATGACCAGAACATTTGTCCCTTTTAATATAGCAAGTTGATATAAGCATCAAAGCATAAACGCTAGGATGACCAGAATGTTGCTTGCATGCAGAGACGCCAAACACATGGAAGATCCTTCTTATGTTAAGTAATTGGTAAGTAGTACATTCACAACGGCCTTTGTATCTGTAACCTAGGACAAAAAATGCATCATATATGCTTGCAGTGACCCTTACATTTACTTAGCAAGACGAGTATTAGATATTACTGTAGCATAAAAAATTCACTTCAACAGACAAGGAGAAGTACCAAAGTTACTAATTTTTCCAATTAAGAGGAGTTTTGGTACACATGGCCATCCAACATGAGATGGAGGCTCTTATAGTGGACACCCCCCTTTCATGAATGTTTCAAATGTTTTGGAACTAAATCGCAAATAGAAAACAAAGAAAAGATCATGCCCCCAATCCTTACTTCTCTAGTCGATAAGGACATCATCGAGTTGTTCAAATGGACATGAGAAAGAAAAAGCAAAGAAAAAAAATAAAAGCTCAAGATATCCAAAGAATCTCAACATTATGAGTTCAATGTTTCATGTTATAGGAGTAGTGTTATACATGAATGGAGTAAATCTCTTTAGTAAGGTTGACAATAGTAGACAAACATAGTTAGAATGATTGGTGATTGAAGTCAAGGAGGAATCTTTGAGATGAAGATCCTAAAAAAATACCAAGTGACAATAGATGGACATAGTTATAATGACTGGTGACTGATGCAAGAGATCTTCCATGAGAGGATCCTAAACAAAACATAAGCAATAGTAGGTAGACATAGCTGAAACAACTAGTGACTGAACTTAAGAGATCTTCCATGAGAGGATCCCAGAACATAACACAAGAAACAATAGACACACATAGCTGAAATAGCTGGTGACTATTGCAAAAGAGATTCTATGAGGAGAATCTTAACAAAGGAGTGGCACCCATGATAGTAGGCAAACATATTTGAGAAAATTGGTGACTATCGTGCAAGGCATTCTATGAGAAGAATCTCAAAAAGAGTGCCACTAGTGACAATAGGTAGACATAGTTGAAACAACTGGTGACTGTCATGAAAAAAAATCTATATCACTATAGGTTGTTGCCCCTGAGTCATGACAAGATGTAATCTATGGATAGATGAACAAATGCAGGAACTAAAGAAGGAAAGAAAAATCATGAAAGTGATTGTACAGTAAGCCAGAAGATGTGCTGCAAGATGGAGCATTGGGAAAAAGAGGCTCCTATTATCCAAGTTTTCACCTTCTTGGTAGAGCTTCTATTTTTTTGCTACTATGATGTGTGTTCCAGGTCTTTGCCAATGGCACTTTTGTTGTTTATCAATTTTTTTGGTGTTACCAAGGCACCTATTGCTAGGTTTTCACTAGGGTAACAACTTTTTTCAGGACTTTTTCAAATTTTTATGATTTTTTTCAAGACATATAGATATGTACAAATAGCTACTAATATCATATCAACTATAAAACTGCTTTAGGTGGAGAGTGTTAATAGGTTCCTTGAGCACTTCTCCTTCGATTGTGGAAAGTTGATAGGTGCTAGATCCATCTACTGTAGTAACGATGTAAGGACCAAGTCAGTACCCATTATTGTTCATTTTTAGGGTTCTCTCTAAGGATGAGATCACCTAGTTGGAAGTCATGTGGCCTAACTTTCTGATTGTAGCTTCTTGACATTTGTTGTTGATATGTGTGTAGATGATCACATGCCACTTGTTGACATTCATCTAGTAACACTAACTCTTGAAGCTGAGCTATCTTGTAATCATCATCAGTAATAATGCCCTTTATAGAGATTCTTAAGGTAGGAATCTCGACCTCTATTAGAAGTATAGCATCTGCTCCATACATCAAAGTAGTTGGAGTCATACCTATTGGAGTCCTAATGCTTGTCCTATATGCCCACAAGGCTAGATTAATCTAGAGATGCCAATCTCTCCCAAGTTTGCTAATTGTACAGTGAAGAATTTTGAGAATAACCTTATTGGATGCCTCAACCTACCATTACCCTAGGGGTAATAAATGAAAGACCAATGTTGTGTGATTTTGAATTTTTTACATAGTTCCTTGAGGTCTTTGTTCCTGAATTTCCCTCCATTGTCAGTAATGATTGAAGATGGTATACCATATCTGCAGATGATATAGTTTGTGATAAAAAGAGGCACAATTTTTCCATTGGTGACTGTGAGAGGTACTACCTCTACCCACTTCGTGAAGTAATTTGTAGCTGTGATAATGAACTTATGTCCATTAGAAGAGGTTGGGTGAATCTGACCCACCAAGTCGAAGGCCCATTGTTGAAATGGTCATGTTGTAGTAGAGGGAATCAGGTCTCTGGCTGGAGTGTGGATTAGGTTCCCATAAAGCTAACACTGCTTGCAGGATCTAGGATACTTGATAGCTTCTTGCTCCATTTTAGGCCAATAGTAACTAGCTCTAAGGAGTTTGCGAGCTAGTGTTAGGCCATTTGAGTGAGATTCGTAAATACCCTCATGAACGTCATTTAGTGCACATTTGGACTCTTCAAGTTCTAAACACCTAAGGAGTGTTTTGTTGAGACCTCTACTATATAGATCATCAGCAATAATAATAGATTGTGAAGCATTACAGATTAGGTAACATTTCTCATTCTAGGTTAGACCTTTTGAAATGGTTTGATTGCAGAGATAGGAATAAATGTGATGGTGGTAGGATGATTCTTTTCCTATAATAGAATAGATCATCCTAGAATTGGGGGTTTCATAGGCTGGGTAGAGTAACTCTTCCACCAAGAACTCATGTCAGAGATCATTTTCAGGCATCTATAGTAGGGAGGCCAAAGTAGCCATGGCATTATTATCTACTCTTGGAACTTTCTAGAAAGTAATGTGCACAAAATACTTCTTCAAGTCATCAACCATGCACTTATATAGAATTAGTTTCTCATCCTTTGTTTGGTACACATCATTAACCTAATTGATGACAAGCTAAGAGTCACCAAAGATGTCTAACTGATCCACTCTCCATTTGGTTGCAATTTTCATGTCATTGATGAAAGCCTTGTATTCAGCAATGTTATTTGTACAAGGAAACAAAATCTTGTACACTTTGGGTAATGAATATCTCTGTGGTGTAATGAAAAGTAATCTAGCAGTTGATCCTTGTTGTGTGAAAGACCCATCGAAGAACATAACCCATGTTTGGTGTGTGAGTGTCAGAATTGACTCATCAAGGAAATCAATGTTCATTGGTAGGAGACTCTGAATAGGTGCATCGACTAGTCGATCTGAAATTTCATGTCCCTTGATAGCTTTGCATTCAACATATTGGATGTCAAACTCACTAAGTATCATAACCCATTTAGCCAATCTTCTTATGAGAGTTGCCTTACTGAGCAAGTACTTTACTGGATCTATTTTAGCTATGAGCTATGTAGTGTGGGCGAGCATGTAGTGTCTCAACTTTTGGGAAGCAAAGATGACTACCAAGAAATCTTTCTCAATGATGTTGTAGTTCCTCTCATAAGAGATTAGTGTGCAACTCAAGTAGTAAATAGCTCTCTCTTTATTGTCATTGTCTTCCTGAGCCAATAGGATTCTCAAAGATGTTTCAATTGCTAAAATGTACAAAAGAAAAAGCTTCCCATGAATAGGAGGCATCAGGATTGGTGGACTGACAAGATATTGTTTGATCTATGTTAAGCTTTGCTCATAATCCTAGCTCCAATTGAATTTCACACCCTTATGTAAGGTCTTTGTGAAGGGTTGTGATCTATCTACCAATTGTGAGATAAACCTGCGAATAGACTTGAGCCTTCCTTTTAGACCTCTCATCTGACTAATGTTTTGAGGTGGTGGCATGTCCATTATTGCTTGTACTTTCTATGGATCCACCTCAATTCCTTTTGCAGAGATGATGTATCCTAGAAACTTTCTTGATGTGACACCAAATGCACATTTCTTAGGATTTAGTGGCAAGCTAAAATTTTCCATGCGATCTAGGATGGGTCCTAAATATTGCAGATGAGTATTTCGTTTGGTGCTTTTGACCAAGGTATCATCCACATAGTCCTCTATGGTCTTATACATCATGTCATGGAAAATTGTAGTTACTACTCATTGATAGGTTGCTCCAGCATTTTTCAAGCCAAATGGCATTACATTCCAACAAAAGGTCCCCCATGCACATGTGAAAGCAATTTTCTCTTGGTCTTCTGGCACAATTTTTATCTGATTGTAACTAGAAAATCCATCCATAAGTGAGTATATCTCATAGCCTGACATCATGTCCACTATCATATCAATATTGGGAAGTGGAAAATTGTCCTTAGGACATGGCAAGTTGAGATCACAAAATTCAGTACAAACCTTGATAGATTTATCATGCTTGGAGACTAGAACAATATTGGATATCCATTTAGGATAATCAATTGCATGGATGAAACCAGCTTTTAGAAGCTTCTCCAATTCTGCTTTGACGAGAAATGCAATGTGAGGATGCATTTTATGAATTTTCTCTTTAACTAGTTTGATGTTGTTGGTCTAATTATTTACATAGTAACTTGTCTTAAAATCATGGTAAATAATTAGATGTGAGTCCTTTATTTGATCCTAGGGTCTCAGGTTTTGGGACTTGTATTTTTGATATCTTTTAAAATTTGTAAAAAACCCTAGGTCTTGCCCTTTTAAATTTATCTTGGCATGAAGTTTTTTTAAAGTGGTTGAATATTCTTTCCTACCTACTTCAAAGTCATTGTTGTGTCTTTTTGAAAAGGTTTTATCTCGCCGTTGGATCTCGTTGGATCAACGGATGTCGCATACTCACTATGAAAAGTTGTAATGCTATTTACCTTAGTGATGTAGTGACCATTGAAAATTTTTGTCATAATACTAATAATGTGGTCCATAGCCGAAAGAGTGTATCAATTTGAAAAAAATATGGTCATGTGTTCTGCCCTAGGGTTTTCAGTATTAGAAAGGATGCATAGGGAATAATTTGCAAGGGGTCTCATCAAAACCTAAGATATTCTGGCGAGTCGCTACTTCACGACCGAAAAATAATTGATTTTCCTGGTAGCAATTTGGTGAGTGCTCAGAATTTAAAGAAATTGGCTAGATTTGCTTTTAAACATTGATGTGACAGTGGTGTTCACCATGTAATTTCATAAATATGCATGACCATCCTCTCTGACAACAATATTAATTGGTGAAGTTTCAATTACTATGTTACATGTTCTCCATCACTAGAATTTTTTATTCACTAGAGGTTGCTACTTCACAACCAAAAAATCATCAATTTTCCTGATAGCGACACGGCGAGTGCTGAGATATTACACGAGATGGTGTTTTCTTAAAAAGGGAAATGATTTTGGGGATTCCAAGGAAGATATCTTACAAATATGCTTTTATTTCTGTGACAGTCGAATCAACAATGGTTATTTTGTTTCTATTTTTCTTGGTACCAATTTTTGATGGGTTGCTAGAAGTCACTACATTACTACCTAAATGTAAGTGATTTTCACCGGTAGCGAAGTAGCGATCCAGCTAAAAAAACAACAATGCAAAAAAACCAAGAGGGAGTGATATCATGAGAAGTTCAAATTTTATATATATTTATGCCAACATGTTAAGCCAGCTCAACATTAGCAGTGACTTGGACCCACGCCCCATTCAAAAAACATGTGAAGGATCTTGATCATTAGATCAAGCATGGACCAATGATACTCGCTATCTCATCATGGAAAGATGTGCACTTGTTATGTATAGCGAGGTGGTGAGTAAGGGTCCTACTACAACTTAAAAGATTCATGAAATTTTCATGCCATTAGATCAACTTCCAATCTACAGTTGTCGCTATCTCGCTATGAAGAGTTGCACGAAGATTATGTATAGCAAGTTAGCAAATGAGGAACCCACCATATTCCTTGTAAGATCCATGTCAAATATCTATGACATGATCAAAGTAGCATCAATAGTTGTCACTATCTCGCTATAGCAAGGTGCTCAAAAGATATACATAGTGAGGTAGCAACTTGATGACACATGTCCCCAGTCATTAGTGGGCCCGAACTGAAACACCAACATTGAAGGAAAGGTACAAGTGGAAGTTGTTTATTGGTTTGACTTCCAACATGTTAGGGGGAAGGATGAGTCAGCCCAATTTTCTTTCGTGGATCATAGGATTTTTTCAAGTATCAATGATGCAAATTCAAAAGGAAATACGATGCCACCCTATTTTTCAAATCTATGCATTTATGATGAATGAAAGCTTCACGTTCAAGAAAAACATAGTATAATATAGGGAATTTTACCATTTCCAATCTTGTGCAAACAAAGATTTCACATTTCTTGGGCACCAGAGCCTACTAATGATATTGTGATAAGCCTAGAAAAGACGTGAAGCAACCCTCCCTGTCTGTGAGTTACTAAAGAGGTTTGAAGAAGAATAATTTGGGTAAATCAGGTAAGTACTCATATTATAACCTTTGTAGCTTTTTGATCCTCATAAAATATAGTCAAGATGCCTCCTAAGAAAGCATTTTTTGGGCAAGTAAATTATATGGATAGGAATGTTCATGAAAATTTGTTGGAATTACTCCCAGAATCCACTACTGAACTTGCACAAGTTAAGAAGTTAATTTCCTTGAACCCTAGGCTTAAGATTGTTGATGGTCTGTATGATAAAGGGAATTGGGTTAGGGATGCAACAACTGCACAAAGTGGTCTTGTTTTGTTCAAAAAATGGTTTTTCAAAAGGAATTTGTTTTCCCCTCATGCTAATGTCTAGAATTTTGATTTGGAAAAGCTAGTAGTTCTAAGTGTTTCCATGGATTATGACTTGCTTGAAGCCATTGCCAAGAATTATGACCAAGCTATTAGGGTGGTGAGAAGAATTGATGGTGTGGCTCTGATCTCAATTAGTCCTAAAGAAATTAGGGAGGTTTTTCACCTAGAGCCATTATCAGATTATCATGTGTTAATTAATCTATCAGAATTGAAAAATGAATACAAGGCAAAAAAGGATGTGATTAGGGGAGGTGCACTACGGGAAAACATTGGCACAATTAGAACTCTGTCAGTAATCATTGCAGGCTTTAGGAAACCTTTTAAGAAGAGTCTTTTCATTTCTTGGGCTGTAGAGATATACAGGACCCTATGTCATGTTTTTGGTGAGGATGAGCAAGATTTCATGCCCATTGGCTTCATGTATATGATGGTTCAAATTTCCTCTTTTGGTGTAGATGTTATCTTTGATTTTGCCTTCTTTTTGGCTAAAGAAATCAATGTTGGTTTGGTTGGGATCGCCAAAGGAAAAGTGGAGAAGACCTTTGGGCACTATTCTTTGTTGATGCATATGTTCTTATTTAAAGGGGTGGCATACTTTGGTAAAGAGATGGAATTGAATAAAGAGGAGAATGGAGAAGCACTGCCAATCCAGTTGTGGAGTATAGATATGACCTGGGATGCAAATAGTGCCAATTTTGTTAGATTTGATAGGTATTTTTCTTCTAAATTGAGATGCCTCATATTGAGTGACAATCCCAAGATCCCTAAGGCATTAGTGAACCTCCTTAGGCCTATGGACAACCCCCATAACTTAAAAATTTCACACAATTGGGGAGATATCATTCCTTACTCTATTTCTACTATTTTCAAAATCTATGGTTTTAGGGGGAGCCCTCATGTTTTGCCCTACCAAATACCTTTAAAAGTAGGAATGGATAAAATTTTGTGGCAGTTAGGAGGAGTGGAGGAGATGTTTCTGCTAAAAGGGTCTCTGGGGTCCATTTTTCCTAGTTGCATTGTGGCACACCAATTTGTGATCACCAAAGGGGGTTGCATATTTTTACATAAAATTTTGGATCAGTATATGATGCCTGTCTCCCATCCCCATTTTTGTGATTCTGAGGGATTCTTTAATTAGACCTTGAGGCATAGAATTAAGTTGGGATAGGTCAAACATGATTCATATTATCTAGAGGACATTATAAGGAATGAATTCTCATTGCAAGAGCAAGAAACTAAAAAGGAAAAATGGAGAGTTTATTCCTGGGTTTTAGAATTTATTCATTGTTTTGATCAAAAATATGGTCCTCTAAATAATACTAATATAGAGGCTGATAAAATAAATAAGCTCATGAATACGTTCCCTAAAATAATGGAAGCTATGAATGAGAAGAAATAATTTTTTATTGATTCTTATTCTGATAAGATGAGAGAGGTCATGAGGAGGTTGGCTTTCACTCCTAGTATAGGAGCTGGTCAAATGATTGTTCAAAAGAAACCAGGTTATACTGTGATTCAGAATAAAAGGCCTCCTGTGGATAAAGGAAAACAATGTTTTCCAAGAGGAGAGACCTAATGAACCTTCTCTCAACAGGTAAAAGGTAATGCATGAAAAGAGCCCTCAAGTTGAAGAATATTCACCCACTCAATCCCCTTTAAGGATTGAAGGAGAGTAGCTCACTTGTGAGAAAATTGAGCAGATTGGATCACAGGGAGGCATTTTTATTACTCAAGCAGAGTTAGAAGAGGGAAACCCTCAAGAGCCTCCTCCACCAAGTTTGGATCTAACAATAGCCGACTATAGAGGTAGGGAATTGGACCTTGTGTTAGAATAGGCAATTCATCAATTTTTAGCTAATGATAGTTTTGTAAGATCTAGGGCTTTCCAGCAATTTGTATGGAGGATAAACATGAATAATTTTGAAGAAAGATGTAAAAGGATGAAAATATAGCATCTAGAAATGGATGAAGCCTCCATTGAGAACCAATCAAAAAAAGAAATGATAAGAGAGTTTCAGAATATAAGCCCTGAATAGGGAAGACAAATGGTGAAGGCATCTAACATTTTGTTATTACCGAATTGGAAAATTGTTGATGCCTTAGTTTTCAATTCTATTTCAAATAAATTAAATTTACAAGATCAAAATAAAAAGGATTTCCAAGCTACTTCCTTTGTTAAGGATCAAGCCGCATTGGTTAGCTGGTCATTAAGAAGAGGGTCTAGAGCCACACTATCACAACCAAATGACTTTGGGTTGATGAGAAACATAATTGTAAGGAGAGTGGCTGAGACTTCTCATGTACAAGTAGCACATTGGAATGTGGACTCATCCTAGTTTGTTTTGGCCACTGCTAAGAAAGAAGAATAGGCCATGTTTGAATTGTAGAGAAAATATGAAACACTTCTTGAGGCCTACAATAAAGAGGTTAAAAAGAGGATTGAGCTTTAAAATGAGATAATGAGGAGGTCAACAACACCAAGAATAACATACCCTTGCCCCCCAATTGAACCCTCCAAATCTACCCCCTTCATAGAAATACCAGATACACCACAAAGGCCATAGTACTACAAGACTAAATATTTTGAAGAAGAAAAGAGTAAACTACGGGCCCTAAATGTGGACTTGGAGGCAAAATATGAAGATAAATTAAAAAAAGCTCTCACATATTTGGGGGACAAAGTTGAATGGTCACTAATTCATTATCAGTTGGTTAGGGTGATCAGTATCTAGGAGGAGTTGAAAGCCAATGATTAAGCTTTAAAGCCTATTGTGAATAAATGGGTGAGAAGGGAGAAAGAAATGACATTTTTATGTTACTCTGTCATAAAAAATTCTTATGGTCAAATTGAAAAAACCTTTGATATTTTTTCTAATCTTTCTGATTTTGACAATAGGAGAATTCATTTACAGAGAATACTAGTAGGCTACTTGAACAAGAACAAGAGCCAAAAGTTTAGTTTATTTCCTCGTGCCCTAGATAGGAGAAATAATTTGAAAATTAAAGAAGAATGGGAAAAAGAACTTGATGATATATTTTGTTTAAGGATGAATAGAATTTTAAATGAGACAGGGCATGCTTGGTGGGCTACCACAACTGAAGAGATAGGGTAGTCCAACGCAACTGGTTCCCACTTTCCATCGTGAAGGAATTGGATGGAAAGTCAAGAAACTGAATTTCGACAACTTCGTGCGAAGTCATGGCTTTGAGCGAAGTCTATGGCACAATTCAAAAGTGGTTTCTCACTTTACAGCTTCGTTCGAAGTTGCTATGAGCAAAGCACTTCAAACGAAGATGGCTTCGCACGAAGCCTCCAAAATGAAACTTTTGTCTAGTTTATATAAAATTCACTCTTTTTTTTCCATTTGGAGGGCTCAAACAAGGGCCAAATAGGTCTAAATTTTTAAACTAAACTTGGAAAAATATTCTCCTTTCAATAAGCATTCTAATGAATATATTTTTAGCATATATTGTTTTGATTATGATGTTATAGTTATAGTTTTAGTAAGTATAGGTTTTTAAATCATTTTAGAAACCTTAATTCAAAGCTTCAAAAAAATATAAAAATGAAGAATAAAATTTTTGAAAAATATGAACATCAAAGCTATATGTGTTAGCTTTCTAGAAAATCAAGAAAAATGTTATTTGTAGTTCTTGCCCCTAGGTCACATTTTTGTTGTCATTGTCGAGCTCTTTTAGAGCTAGTTTCATGTTCATAGTTAGCAACATTGTTTTGAGACTATCAGATATTGTGCTATGGATTTAGTTGATATGTGATGAGATTACTTGGTACTTTATATTGTATGGTTGCATGATGATTATTCAGTGATTTCAGTTATTGATGATGATTAGTAAGGGGTATGTGCAGGATCATGGTGTACCAAAAAGTGGCGATCTAAAAAATCTATAGTTCTAAATTATCTCAAACCATTTCAAAATTTATTCCAACATTTTTCCCACCCACCCTAATACTAAATGAAAATAATTAATATTTTTATAAGGTCTACTATATTTTTTGATACCAAACCTATATGGTCAACTTTAAAAACATCCTAAAAATATGTGTTTGGCCTATTTTTATGTGATTTTTACTTCAAACATGTAGCTGACGACTTTTTTTTCACCGAAATTTGATGAAATGAAGAGAGTTTCTTAAGAATGTTCTTATCTTTCCATGAATGTAAGGTTTGTCAAATTATGATTTTAGTAAGTAATTATTACTTATTTTCTAATGGAGTTACATATAAAGTGTTGAATGACACACTACTTGAAAAATAACTATAACTTTCAAATGGTACAACATTTTTTAAATCCAAAAGATGAATCACATTCTATGTTTCTTCTACTATAAGAAAAAAAATGGAAAATTAAATTTTACATAGTTTTGAATTAGTTAAGATGGTCAGACACAAGAGTTCTTTTATTCCAAAAATACTAAAGTCAAAAATTAATTATTTATTATTTATTTAGAATAAAAATACCCAAAAATATGTGTCACATCTAGGCATGAGTCTACTACTTATATCTAGAATATTAATTTAAAAATATTATCATTTGATTTTGATTAAGGTGGTTAGACATACGTCTACTTCTTATTTTTGTTCTGAAATTTTTGTAATATTGCATTAAAATTCAAAATTTTGACCAATCAATTTTTATTTTTTTGAAATAAATCCTAGTAGTTTAGAAACTAGATTCAATTTTCTAGAGATTCTTTTCTCTCAACTTTTTGATATAAAGTTAAGAACAAGTAGAAAATTGCACATCAAGTTGACATAACCCTGTTTTTCTAATTTTTAATTGCCACTTAAGGGCATAGTTTGGTTGACCATGATCCTACACATACCCTAAGATGATTTATTATCATATTTGTTTTCTTATGGATACTTACCTCATACTTGCATGTGTATGGTGTGCATGTTTGCTATTATGTATGGCATGTTTGATGTGGTTAAGGAAGGGAGTCATAGTCACCTGTTAGTCAGGATCTACACGATGCACCACTTCCTGCCATTGCCTATTTAGCTTAGTATATATTGTGCTTGTACATGCATGGTTTTTATGTAGGTTGCAGGTACCGGGTATCGACGTCCCTGAATTTCCAGGATGAGCATACCCTATCACATTATCTCAATGATAAGAGAGGGGAGATAAATTCTCAAGTCTGAATCCCAACCCTTTAAGCCATTTATCTTAATTGGAAAATTAAGATAAGTATCTAAGCTGAGTACCTTCCGAATACGTTGGATAACGTAATTCATGATATTAACTCTTGGTTTGATTTTGTATGTATTTTGGCTATGATAGGTTTTTGTAATTTACCTTGTGAGTCTTTGATGTATTTTCTATTAATTAAGCCTAATTAAAAGATCTAATTAATGGTTTAATTTAATGGAAAATTAATATGATATTTTAATATTTATTTTATTTAATTAATTGAAAAATTAATTAAACAAAATAATTAAATTTGAAAATAAAAGGTATAAGTTTAAATTTGGAATGTGACAATATTTATTTTAATAATAATATATTTGGAGTTTATTTTTAAATAAATGACTAAATAATATTATTATTAAAGCTAATAAATATTTTAGCAATTAAGTTTTGAAAATGAAATTTAAAAGTGGAAAATATATTAAAATTATTAAAAGATTCTAGATTTCATGTGATATATATATATATATATATATATATAAAGATTGAAAAGTGGAATTATTATAGTTAGTGCATGAGATTTAATAAATTAATAAATTAAATTGGAAAGAATAAAGTAAATATTATATTAATGATTGTGCATTATTTTAATATTTAGGAGTTTGCAAATTCTCAAGAGTTGTCATGTAGACAACACAGAAGTTTGCACTCTAAGAATGCACTAGTTGTCTACACTTGAGAGTTAGCATTTTATTTGAGCACATGGTGTTTACAACCTTAAGACTCATCTAGAAGGTTGGGGAAGACTCATGCTTATTTGTCATGCTTATCTTCTAGTTGTTTCTAGAGACACTCTAGATGCATCTTAGAGGCCTTTAAATAGAGGCTCTCCTAGTGTGTTTAGACAAGCTTCAAGCTAAAAAAATGGAAGCTTCAAAGATTACATGCATTTGAGAAGCTCATATGCTTCTACATGCTCATATGTTTCTACATGCTCCAATGCTTCTTCAAGCACTTCTAATCATGTGGGAATTTCGGTTGGCTTGGATCTTGGAGGAATTGCGAATGTTGGAGAAGGAAGGGATTCTCTATGGACTTCTGAAGCATGGCAAATTAGCATCAATGTCCAGGTGCACTTGTGATAATCACATATTCTATTTGCACTCTTTCTCTTCCTGTCTTCATTGTGTCTGTTATATGTGTCTGAATATTCTCTATGATTAAATCTTAAATTTGAAATTGGAATCTAGATATTTTATTTGGTTGAGAAGAAAACAATAGAAAACCCTAGATCCAATTGAGGAGGAAATTAGATCTGAAACGGGTTTGGGTTCGAATTAGAATCAAATTGAGAAATAGATTTAGAAAGGGTTTTAAATTTTTATAATCAAATCTATTAGAAGAATTAATGAATTAATTACCCTTTTGGAAGAGTTCTTAATTCGTCTAAATAGAAAGCCCTTCTTGTATAAATTGGATATATATGTTCTCCTTTCTTATATACATATGAAATTTGTATACATACATACATACATACATACATACATACATACATATACACATATACATATACATATACTTATATATATACATATACGTATATACATATATATACATATATGTACATAATTGTTTAAGAAAATGCAGTGGAGAATTCTCTTAATTAAATCCAAAAAAAAATGCACTATTGAAATGTTATTAAAAATGTTTTATAAAACAAAACAAAAATTTTAATATATATTAAAGAGAGGCAGGGAGGGATGAACCCGTACCCCCACCCCTCTCATGTCACACGAGCTGGCAGCTCTGCTGCCATAGACACTGCGACAACAGTGCTATCGCAGGTCTGCGTCAGCACACTGCTGCTCCATACAGCGGACAATCGTGATGCACGGCCACGGGGGTACAGTCTTCCATGCCAATTATTATTTTTAAAAGATATGTGTTTAATATTTAGTATGTTATGTTGTGTTATTCATATGTTATGAAATATGAAAACGTTATTAATATATATATATATATATATATATTTTTTTTTTTTTTTTTTTTTTTTGAATGTTATTAAATATTAATAATTATTAAATTTTATATATATATATATATATGTTAATACTAATATGTATTAAATGTTAATTGTTATATAATAATGTTGTTATATTAACAATGTTTAAAATAAAGTAATAATAGTAATTTGTTAATTATTAATGAAAGGAGGAGGGACGTTAACATTGTGTTATGTCTAGAATTTAATAATTAGATAAGTCTAATTAATAGGGGATGTTATAGCTCTTAGTTATTGTTGTTGATATTATTAGAATTGTGAACCGATTTGTTATCCTATTATTAGTTCTCAATAAGGAGATAATGAAAATGATTAAAGTCTTTTGAGAGCAAATTGGTTATTGTAGTGGAATAGAATTTAATAAACAACTTAGTCTAATTAAGGTATGATATAAATAGAAGTTTTGGATTATGCAATTATTGTTATTGATAATATTGGGTTCATTGGAATTGCTAATTGATTATTGGAATTCAATGGGTAAGTTATTTATTGGAGATCGAAATTAAATGGGGAGTGATTAATGGAAATGAACTCATTTTATAATGCTGATGTTTAAGTAATAAAGTCAAAACTTAATCAAAGAGAGATTATCAATTATTTAAGTTATTCAAATATTTACCCTTAGCTGATCTTAGAATGGTTGATCTTAAATTATAGCAGGGGTTATACTTTAATTGACTCAACTTTTAAATGGGATATCCATACAGTAGTAGAAAGTCCTCTCACTTGATAATAATCATTGAATTATTAGTCATGATATTTCTAATTAAGTTATGCGGTAGAGTCTTAATTGAAATGAATATGGATGATACATTGAAAACTATTAATATCAGAGAATTGGTTTATAGTTAGCTATTAATCATCTGATATTCATTGGGTCATTGATAAGTTTATGTAATTATTAATTAAATTAATTAATTAGAGTTAATTAGATTTAATTAATAATTAAGTTATGTAACAAAGTTTTAACTGATATGCTAATATTGATTCCTCTAGCAAAGTTGTTAGGTATTTACATCGAAGTTGATAAGTCTTATTCTAATGACTTTAGATATTTTAATGATTGTTAATGATGATTTAATTAAGAGACTTAAATTTTAGTAATATTTAATTAAGTTTTAATTAAATGATATAGGGTCATGGATTGTGTACCTATGCGCATTATTACTTAATTTAATGATTTAATAAAGCATGGCATTTTAAGTAAGGCTAGTTAGTCTTGTTGTTATCTTCTTATTCAAAGATTGATAACTGGCTCTCTTATAATATAACAAATAATGATCCTTGATTTATATTGAAAATTTGAAGTAACATTAAAGAAGAGTTAATCAATTAGAATATGGATCATAGTTAAATAAAGAGAACAAGTTGATTAAGGGTCAATGATGATCAGTTTAATGAGTAAAGTATTTATCCTTAAGTTATTCTTAGAATATTATTTTAAAATAATGCTATCGGGGAACAAATGGGATGATGTGTAGGTCAAATGGTAAATCCTATACACTTGAAGTATTCTTGAAAATAGAAAATTGGAAACCTCTACACTTAACTCATCCATGTGATATTAGTAAACCAAAACATGTGTTTGCATTGTGTTTTCTCTATGCTTCTTATTTTGGGTTTTGGGTTGACTAGTGTTGACCAGTCTTAGGTTGTTACTAGAGGCTCAGAGGTTATGAGATGTGATGGCATGTTGATCTTATTTGGTCTCGATCTTTCTAAACCCAACCATGGTTATGTGATGGAATGCTCTATGAGATGTTTGTAATTACTAATTGTTATAGTTGAGATTCTTATGAATGAGACACTTGAGCTAATCATTTTTGAGTCATCGATCACTTATCCCTAGATTACTTTCTAGTTCCCATGATGGGACTGAAATGTTGATTTATTTCTTGATGATGTCATGTTGTGACATGTTTGACTCAACCATTTTGGAGTCTTCGATCAATATGATTTTGAGATATTCTTGGTTGCTTGTTGAGAACCAATGGATGTGGTGATTTATTTTGAGATATATTTTGGTTATTGAGAACCAATGGATACTTATGATTATCAGTGATGCCTTCAGGTGCTAATAGAGAACTGTTGTGGTCATGATTTTCTATGGATGCTTTTCAAATGCTCATGGAGATTTGATTATTCTTATTGGGGATATTTGATGCTTTTATCATGGATATTTGATGATTCTTTTTATGGATTTTCTTTCCATTCGCTTGTATAGGACTGGGGTGATTTATGATTCCATGAGCTTAGGGTAGGTTATCTACTTGTAGTGTCGGGAAGTGGCTCGCAATGGGGGTCAGGGCCCTAAGTGGCTGCCAGGATAACTCATTGTAAGTTTGGTTAATAAATGATAACATTTACACACTAAATGGGGATTAAATGAACCTAAAAAGATAATTTTTTTGATGTTCTCGCCCATGCCTTGAGTGCTTGTACAGACTAGGATGGGAGTAGAGAGAATGCATGGTTGTGACCTTGCATTCCATAGTATGCCTCGTCAGTATGAGAGGATACTAGTGGCCACATGAGATCAGTATGGACCAGTGGAGTTTAGCTAACTTCCAGGGTAACTTATACATGATAAATGCAATGACACTCTCCCACTTGCATAGTAGGTTCCTACATGTCATTGTGTGCCTCTAAGAATTAGATGTCAATTTTGTGATTGGAACCTTTGAGTTAGTATACTTTTAAGATTCTTGGACTTAGAGAGTATCTTTTCTATGTGATTTTGATAACCTATTTGGGACTTGAGATTATCTCCTCAGCACGATGAGAGTGGACCACTTAGGTACCACATGGTCAGGTGGTATTTTTTTTCCACTCTTATCATTTGATATTCGTTGGAGACACTATGGTTGGAACATTCTTGGTTGGTATTTATCTTCATTCTGTTCTTGGATCATTATGATAGATGATATACCTCATGATGGATGTTTTTACTGGTGTGTTTCTTACATTGATGATTTACATATGTTAGATGATGTTATCTTATGCTTTACTTTTCATGTTAGTAGGATGTTTTAGGAGTGACATTCCTACTATGATAATACCGATGATCGCTTCGGTGCTTTGGAATGTTACGCACGGAGGGATGGCTAGGATCCACGATGGTCTAATGATGCTATTTACGGTTGGGAGGAACCGTGCACTTAGTTATTTATATTTTTGATGTATAGTTATCTCTTATGATGGATGTTTATATCTTATGTGATGATGTATGATTTTTGGTTTCATTTATGTTATTGCATCATCGATTAATATTGGATGATGATGTACTTTATTTACATGGATGTTTATTCTTTTAAGCTTTTTTATACCCTATGACATGTACAGTGGATGATTGAGCAATCTAAAATGTAATTACTAAAAGGACACTTGTAATATTGTTTAAGAACATTGGATGTAACATTGCTAAGGATGTGATGTTAGATGAATAGTTAATTTAGAGGTGGTACAATGTTAAGGGATCTTTAAAGAATGTAACTGTTATGTATGTTATGTTTACTTTCATTTGAATTGTTGCTATTGTTTCCGTTACTATGTATAAGTTGTGAATGGTTTATATTTCATGTTTTAAAAAAAAAATTGTTTGGCAAACTTAGTGAAATTCTTTGGATCCCTTGGTGGGGCATTACATTATTTTGATAAATACAAGTCAAGTTATATTGATCAAAAGCAACCTATGTCTAAATTATAGTTACTGTCACTTTGACACTAAATAAAATCATCAATTTTTTACGAAATTGAACAAAATGTGTTAGATATCGATGTTACTATTCTAGCCTTGAAATAATTTTGTAATTATCAAATTTTAGAAAAAATTTATGTGGATCAAAATACCCATCACTTTTTGAAAATGTCAATTTTTCATATAAACCACTTCTCAAAGGAGATGAAAAAATGGACTTCAAATAACATTATTGTAAAAAATTAAAAATATCATTAGAAACTAGATAGAAAATGCTAAAAAACACTAGTTTACATCATCATCAAATTCTCTACAGTTTTTTAGTAATATGTATTTGAAAATGAAGTTTTTGTTAAAAATATCTATTTTAGTGTCAAACTTGGCCAAAAAGTGGGAACCATTACCATGGGACTACCTGGTAGTGAAAGACCAAATATTCTTTGATTCTTTAAAACAAGATTTTTTTGATATTAATAGGAAGGCATAATACATTATTAAAAGGCAACAAGATACTCTGCAGTTCAATTGGCAAGATGACACCTTGTTTGACAAATGGATGATAGAAATAGCCCCTGATGAATAGTTTGACAAAATTCAAACTAATAGTGATCAGGTGCAGGGTGATGAGATCCAAATCATTGACATCATCACTACATAAAGCCAATAGGAAGAAGAAGACAAGAATGATCAATCACTTTTAGTTGCAAGCCTAGGCCCATAGGACGCTAACACAACGAAAGAAGAGGGAAAAGTAGAAGTTACTCCCACAGTACAGGATGGAGATGGTGAAAACCTAGGGACAGAGATTAGCCTACAATTATCAGAACAAACTTCATCATTGGCTAGCTTGATAGTTGCATACACAAAGGAATCAGAGTAGTGGCCAAATCAACAACATTAGAGGATGTGACAGAAGCAGACCCACAAAAAGGAATATTTGATTTAGAAATCTTTTGTACTCACATTTTTTTCATTTTGTGATAGGTGTATGTAAATATCTCTTGAAAAATACACCTATCAATTTCTCTTAGCCTAAAGCTTGTTGCATCTCACATTATTTAAGTGAGATTCAAGGGCTAGAGGAAGGGTCTAATTTCTAATGCTTTTTGTCATACTTAGTCTTTTTCAGTCCAAGTAATTTGAACAAGCTTTATAATGTATTTTCTCTATAAGTTTATGGGAATACATTAATATAGAATGATCTCTGTGTTTCTTTGTATGGTCATTCTAAGTTTATTGCAAAGTGTATACAATTTTCAAAGAAGATGAATACAAATTATGAGTTCTCCCCATATCAATTCTTTCTGAAGTTTGTCTCCTTTTGGTTACTTAGTCATCTAGATGTTGTATGAGTAAAACTTGTGCAATTGAATACAATCCTTTAGGTTGTATATCTTTCCATCACTACTATTAGTTCAATGAATTGAGTAGATGCTTTGATGAATTTGGTAAGGTTACTGTAGTAATGAGAAGGATGTTGTGAATGATGGATTCCAATAAGAACTACTGATAATATTTTTTGTAGTGCAAAAAATTAGATCTATAGATTTTAAGTAGACTCTAAACCCTAATGGATTAGGTACTAGTCAAATTGAATCAGCTAAAAGAGAAATAGATTATAAATGGGTGTCAAATGCAAAATTTACAATCAATTTTAATTTTATTTCCTGAAGATCTTCAAAGTTGGTCAATACTTGTTTGCATGAAATATTCTAGCCCAAGTTAGCCACTATTGCAAAGAATACCTGCAGATCTATAGAATATTTTATGACCAAATCTGTTATATGGGATGTATTATGTTTAAAATGTCACCATTAGTTGTGTGGTTGTGGATTGAGGATGAGAATTATAATGAAACTAAGATAGTGTCCATACAACAACATTCAAATTTAG
Source organism: Cupressus sempervirens (assembly GCA_028749045.1). Taxonomy (NCBI): domain Eukaryota; kingdom Viridiplantae; phylum Streptophyta; class Pinopsida; order Cupressales; family Cupressaceae; genus Cupressus; species Cupressus sempervirens. Next base: position 677,976,696 of record CM053787.1, on the reverse strand, counting down.
TCATCCCTTAGGTATACTCACCTTGGTCTTGCAGAGCCTAAAGAGAAGGAAACCATTCTTGGTTTTGTTGATGTTGGGTCCAAATGGTTTGCATATGTAACTAAAAATAAGAAATGGCTAATCCTTAGGTTGCATAAGTATTTTAATTTTGGTATTGAGGTTCTCTATTGCTCAGTAGTTTTAAAACACCAATAGATGCCTGGTGCTATGGGCAAGTGATGCACGATAAGATCAGGATCTAGTCCTAGCATGTTGGATTATGGCTAAGAAAAATTTATCTTCTTTTCTTTGAAAAAGGTAATGAAATATTCCTTTTCTTCAAGTAACAATGATTTTGCCAAATATATCATATGAGGATGTTCTTCTTTACCCAAGTTAATTGGTTGTGTTGGCTCTATCAACATTGATGATCTCCCCTGAAAGTGACTTGGAAGTGCATCAAATGTCTCATCCACAGGTGCCTCAAAGAGGTTTTCACCCTTGGATACGTCTTTTGTTTTTACTTTTTTGGGTTTTGATACTGCCACAATGTGGTTTTTACCATCAGACCTTTTGCATTTTTCTTTTTAATTATATGACTGAGATATTTGATGTGAGCTTCAGTCATGTTGAAACTTTGTTCATTGGTGGAAGACATTACAAGTTCGATAACATTTAGGTAGAAGGTGAGAGCATAGTCATTCTAGAACATGGGGACTTCACTTGATGCATTAGGGTTCCAATCTATAAGCTTAGGATGTGTGAGTGAAAGAGTAGTGGTTGGTTCAATTGCATTCACAGTATAGTCATTAAGTGCTTGGATCAGTAATTTGAAATCTATGACAACTTTTTCCACAGATGTGTTTGAATACCTTTGACTACTAATGTTAGCAATTGACAACTCTAGGACACTAGTGGGTTTAGACCCATTCGACCTAACCCTAGATGTTTTTCCCACTTTGATTTGGTTTTCATAGACATGTACTTGGTCAATGTCTTTATCAGTAGTCACTTTTGAAAGTGAGTCAAACTCATATTCCTTAGAATCAGTGCTACATGGTGAGAGACTATAGAACTCCTCAATAGTGATAGGGACATACTCGCCTTCATCATCTGGGTTCTTACAAAGATACTCAATACATAATGAGTGACTAGACTCTCCCTTTTCTGAACGATCTTTGGGTTCTTTAGTATTGTCCTCAAAAGAATCACTAGTATCATCCATAGTGCTAACACATGGCACAAAGTCATCTGGCTCAGCAAAGAATTTAGTGAGATCATGAGTAATAGGATAAGGATAGGGATCCTCATCATTATATTGTTCCTCTTGAGTGTCTAACTTAGCTTGTGACTCATTTCCAGATGAACTCTTAGGTTCTAGTATGAATTTATTAGGTCCCAAATAGAAAGGAACCTTCTTAAATCCTAGGCTAGTTGCATCAATGTTGCTTCGAGTTGATGCCTTGATAGGATCAATTAGACCATTGCTATTGCACCCAATAAGGCCAATTCCCTTGAAACCAAAATACTTCATAAGCCTAAGACCAGGTCCATATTTCTCAGGAGTGATTTCTCAAGCTTGCTCTATTAAGTCTATTGGAGCCTCTTCTTTGTAAAGCCATACAAAAATGGATCTATTTTCACTTTCATCCTCTAAAGGGACTGTAGCCTTGACAAAAGTTCCATTATACTTAGTCTAAGGTGTTAGCATGAATGGATTCTTTGCCTTTGAGGGTCTCCCATAATGACAAGGAGACTCTGGAAGAGATGTTAATGATAGCACTAGTTCAATATGATACTCTCCCATGCCAATTTCTTTCAATTTGAATGACTACTCAATTTTTTTTAGCTTATTTTCATGATAATCAATGGATTCATAGTTAGCAGGAACAAAAGTTTCAGCAGCTTTGAGCATATTGCAGGTATAGCTAATAGTGGAAGGAATAGTAACTTCAAAGCCATGAAATGGAAATTTAATGCACTCGTGATATGTGGATGGACAATGTGCATCTCATGTATCCATACCATCCTAATAGAATGTTGTAAGATAAGGGAATGTCAAGCACCTAATAGGTTGCATCCCTTTCCACATGACCAACACGAATGGGTAAGACCACAAGACCTAGAGACTTTTGTTCCACTTCTTCATACGCTTTAATGGTGATCTTGCATTGAGGATCAATAGAGTCCTTAGAATAATTCAATTGTCTAAGTAGAGTACTAGAGATAATGTTTAGGTCAGCACCATTATCGATGAGTACCTAATGAACATGTGTCAGATGGATCATAACCTTGATGTGTAGAGGTTTGTTGTGCAGGTGACTTAGTGAGTTATCATCCTCCTCAGAGAAGGTCATAAGATAAGATGAGGTCAAGTGACCTACCACGGATTGAAATTTCTTAAGATCAAGATCTTGAGGAACATTTGCCTTAGTGAGGGCTTTGTCCAGAATCTTCCTATGAGCAGGCAAGATTTTAAGTAGTTCAAAGATAGATATGGGAGCATTAGTTCGTTTCAGTTGATCGAGAACACTATAACTATTTGTCGTTGAGTTCATTGTGAGTTTTGCACCTTTTCCAGATAGACCAACAAGGGCTTTGTCTTTTATGTTGTTCAAGATTGGGAATAGAAGGCACAGGGCCTTTGAGCACCAACTTGGTGCTAGAAAAAGTAACCACATTAGCATAGTGTTGCGAAGGTGTGTTATCCATTGTGTTGGAAGTAGGGCCCCTCAAGACAAATGGTGTCTTGGGTTTGTTGTTATCTTGTTTGCCCTTAATGGTAATGATGTCATAGTATTCATAATCCTATGGTTCAACCATCTTAATCATGTTTTCATCATTGGAATATTCATAGTTCACCTTGTTGTTGGGTTTTGGTTTCGAAGTCTCTATTTTTTCATAGGCTGGGAAAGGCTCTTTGAATGCCTTGTGATCCAAGTTCTTGTTATGTCCATCTACCACAAGTTCACCAGCATCAATCATGTCCTAGACTTTATGGTGCAAGTTTATGAAATTGCTAGTTTTGTGTCCCTTATTTTGGTGATACTCATAGAATGAGGTTTCATTCCACCATGGTGGACGTGGTTGCAGATCATAGGGATGAGGGTTGTCCATTGGTGAAATAAGCTTGTGTTGTAGTAATGTTTTGTAAACCACATCCAAAGGTTCTCCCAAGGGTGTATACTATCACTTAGGGCATGTGGCCCATGAGTTTCTCAAAAAAAAATTGGATGTCTTGTTGTCAGGAGGAGGCTTAGCAAGTTTGGGATTGACATTGTCAACAACTCCATCATGTACAATTTCTTGGTTCTTGTTGACATATTTACTTTTATCCCTATTGGAGGTGAAATTTTGTTTTGTCTCCTTATGAAGAGTGAGTTCACCTTTCTTAACCATAAATTCCTTGATGTGGATGGCCTTTGTAATCATGTCTTCAAAGGTATGTGGACCTTGAAGTTGGACTCTATACCGAAAATCAAGTAGGAGATTGTTAGTGAAGATGTCAAGCCTTTCCATTTCTAGAATTTGGTGTGATTACTTAGTGTAAAGTTGTCTCCACCATTGGAGGAATGTGAGAAAAGGTTCTCCAACTTTCTGCTTAAGGTTACATAGATCTTGAATGTTGATAGTGTGTTGAATGTTATGAGACTACTGCTAGACAAATAATTTGGCAATTTCATCAAACATCTTGATATTGGGAGGTAAGTGTGAGAACCATTCCAACGCCTGACCACCTAGGCTTTTGGGGAATAAATGCATAAGGTATGTTTGATCATGTATAGATTCCATAGACAAGGTGCCAAATTCCTATAAGTGATCTTTGGGATCAGTGGTGCCAAAGTACTTGTCGTACTTAGGTAGTTCTATGCCTCATGAAAAAGGAGGCATGTTTATGCTCTTTTCAAATGGAAATGGACAAAGAGCATCGAATGTGTATGTTTTGTGGGTTTCTCTTTCTCATGCATCATCTAAACCAATTGGTCTTGCATAATTTTCAGTTGTTTTTGGAGTTTGGAAGTCCCAGTTTCTTCTCTAGGTGTGATGATGGTTTCTACATTAAAATGAGAGGGCAGCTTAGCTCCCTCTTGGGCAAGTTTGAGAAAGTACTTTTCTTTCTCTTTTTTGAGTAGGATTCCCATGACCTTTTGTGAAATTTTGTCTCTTCGACATTTTTCTATGTGTTCAGGGATTATTTCCATCTCTTTCTATTCCTCATCAATGTCATGGTCTTTCTCTTTCTCTTTGTCATTCCTAGGTGGTTCTTGATGTCTACTGTGACTACCATGTTTAGGTTCATGTTTAGTCATTGTAGGAACATGTTCAGTTTCAATATGTTGTGTTTTGAAAGGTCCTTTGAAAAGGAAGTCAGACATTGTGTTTGGAGACATAGGACCTCTACTAGTCTTAGGATTCTCTTGATACAAAGGATTCCTAGTTTGTTGCAGGTTTATGGAAAATATTCATTGGACTCGAGGTGATTTGATAGGTGAGGGAGATTGTGAAGTCTCCTCACTGGACAAACTGGACACTAATTATGTGTAAGCTGAAAAGTGACCTTTGTTGTGAGTATGACCCCTAGCTCTACCATGTCTAAGCTTATGGGGACAAAATATGTTTCCACTCCTTGTCACTATAGTCATAGACAAGGGCAAAGAGCAAAAAATAATTGGACAAGCACTGTACTAGGACTAAGTCTCAAAAAATGATAAAGTAAGAATGTTGTATACTAAGGCACAAATAGTGTGATTTAAAGCCTAGAACAGCTAAAGGTTTTTACTAATGTAGCCCAGAGCATGACGAGCACTAAAGAATGAGGATGAAGACAAATTAAGAGACATGACTAATCAAAGCACAAGACACAAGTCTTCAGCTAAGAAAAGTGCCAATGTTCGAGATTATTCATAGATAGAGGATAGTAAACTGATGCAAAAAAGGATAGCGTATAGAACATAGATAGCTAAAATAGATCAATGCAATAATGCTGACTCAAAATCTCACTTGAACATCCTTTAGAGGTCACACGAGGAAGTTTTCTAGACCATGCAAAGACCTATAATAGTAGCAAAATCTCGCACGAGGATGTGCTCTAGGCCGTGCGAGAAAGTGCTTAGGTAAAACAACCAAGGCAAGACCTAGTTGTAAGATCTCGCACAGAGAGTTACAACTATTTGTGCGAGAACTTGGAATGAATCACACGAGAAAGTGATAGGACTAAATAGTTTTGCACAAAAATTTGTGCAATTGTGCACAAAAATATAGACCAGACTAAAAACAATATTTAATTTTGAGCAGATTTTTGGACTATTCGAGCAGACTAGAAAAATTTGTTGGACTAATTTGATTGGATAGATAGCAAGGTTAATTCTGAAAAATGTTTGGACAAATGTTTCAAGTTGCAATTAAGGCAAAGTGTTTGAACAAGATAGTGGGAAGAAACCAGTAGTCAAAAATAGTCCTATAGAGGACAAAGAAACTCGCTAGGATGAGGGAGTCTTGATCTTTGTTTGTTGTAGATAGTTTTGGACTTGTTGATGACTCAAGAAAAAACATGCTTTATCCCTAGAAATAGAAAATGGTAGAGAAGGAAAAACCTTTGTCCTAGATCTTATGCACATGTGTGTACCTCACACAGTCGTGTCACCCCCTAGAGGGTGCCCATCTTTTTGGTATATTCAAAAGACTCAATAGTATACATTGAACAAGCACCCTTGTGGCAAGGGACGAGCATGTATACCACCTTCAAATGTCTAATAGCATGCATATGGTGAGTTCTATAGGAGAGATTCTTACCCCTCCTTGCACAAAAATTATGCCTTCTTTCAAAGGTGAACCAGGTGGCTTCTAAGGACAAAGTTTTTACTTGGCTTCCATTCATATTAATTCTTGGTGGCTTCGCAAGAGGAGTTGAGACCAGCAGCCCACACCAACATTTGCAAGTGCAAACTACTTGCTTAGCAAGCTAGGGGCCAATCTTGACTAGTACATAGACAAAGCCTCTCCTTGACATGTGATATCAAGAGTAAAGGAGAGGAAATTAATCCAGCTTTGGAGTCTTTCGCTCTACAAAGCTTCCTTATTATAGTGATTTGGAATCTCTGGCAAAAGGAGTGTGCTCACTTGGATTATTCCCAAAGGTTGGATCACTCTAGTAGGCCCCCTAAAGGATTGACATGGACTGGTGGTTTAGATTTAAGGGTCCAAGTTTTTGATTTCCCTCAAGGAGAAAGAGCATAATCCTCTACCTTATTTCCTCACCCAAACACATAGAACAGATTAATTACCCACTTAGCTTAATCAATCCAGACTAATCCTTCCTAAAGATTTTGATAACCTTAAAAAGGAAACCATCATGTCATTATAGAAAAGAACAAGCATTGGAGAACCACTAAGCTGCTTTCCTCCCTCATAATGTCATCTTTCATACGCATCTAGATTTCTAATTCACCCTTGGTCATGACCTCCAAGTGGTGAAGAGCACCCTAAGAAGTTCACAAGCCCTATTTAGACTAGTTTGAAAAATAGGAAAGAAAATACATTGTTTTGTGGGTTTTAAATGTATTCTTTAACAAACATGTCTTCAACAATTGTCATGCAAGCAAATAGTTAGTCCATGTTTGAGTGGGTTTTATAAGGAATCTTTGACAAATCATCCTACATACAACAGTTAAGCTGTAGAAAATTAGAGTAACAGAACAACATAGATTCCAAGAAAAACACATTGACGAAATGAGATAAACATCATGTTAAAAGTACTAAAATTGAAGTTGTTGTTTTAAGATCTCTTGTAGAACCACGTAAAATTCTTTTTTGACCCGCACGAAGAAATGATGTGTCATGCGAAGACTTGCGCAATGTAGAACTTTCTTGAGTGAAAAGGAAAGAATTTTCATACGAGAACTCAAATCCTTGCATGAAAATGGATTATCACATGCAAAAATCTGATGAACTATACGGAATAGTATGGACAAAGAGCTAAAATATCATTAAATAAATGCAGAGGAGTCTAGAGAAATTGATTTTCTTGGCCCCATGGTGGGTGCCAGAAATGTATGTGTGGAATGTGGCCTCAATTGTAACACACCCACTTCAACATGGTCATGTATGTGGATTCATCCTAAGATGAACATGAGACTGTTCACTCGAAACAGTTCCAGCAAGGCAACTTATTGCCTTCTATCTAGAAGGATTTTGCCTATTTAATATCCTCAGATTTGAGGTGTAGGAAATTAAACCCTCTAAGAACGAAGGATTTAAGAATGTAACTAGTCTATATTAGGATGCAATGTAGTCTAAATGTGGTGTGCAATTATTCTAAGAACCTGTAAAATAAACTAGATTAACCATATGCATTTTTAAGAACTAGATGAGATTAAGCTAAGAATGTAAGCCTATGAGAATATGTGAGCTAATATGAGTATGAAATGCAGGAGTAATTCAATATCAATAAAAAATCAACCCTTTTAATAAGGAATTGGGGGTTTCTTAAATAGAATTCCTAAAATCTTTCAATTGTTAAGATCAACTCAGATTGATGGTCAAGATTTAAGCACAATTATAGTTATAGTGAAAGATTCTAAATTTAGATGGAGTTAACTGCCTCAGATCCTGAGTGCAAGAAACAGTTAACTCAGATAGACTTCAGTGTGAGAGCAAGTGATTTGGATCACTTCTAATTTAATCAATAGTTAACTGGGACTTTCCATTTTGAACTAAAGAGTAGAATTAGGAAAGATATTTAATTTAATAAAGTGAGATATGATGTCATAAATACCTTTTCCATTTAATTAAATAATTTCATTCAATTAATTAGAATAGGCATATTTATTAAATTAAATAAATTTAATTCCTTAGTACATTAGCCTTAGGTGATAATTTAATTTAATAAAGTATAAATACTTTAGATTAAATTAAATTCAAATCAAATAGGTTCAATATGAATAATATGAGTAAATATTATAGGAATTAAATAATAAGTATGATGAATGCAGATTAGGGTTTTTTGCATCTGTCAATTAAGTCAAGTAGCAAATGTCAGAACATGAATTTGCCTAATGAAATAAGACTTTAGCATTGATCAGATAGCCCAGAATTGGCATAAGGGCAATGAGCCAATTTTGGGGTATTACAGGGTCTTTATAGACAAATTTTGTAATGAAATGCATTGGAAGTGGTCATAGGTTATCTTATGACCCCTTTTGACATATTAGAACAAAGAAAGTAAGTCCCTAAGAGTGCTAGGACCCCTAAGCACATATGTTATCATGAAATGAGTCAAACCCTTTTGACACATTCGATAAAACCAAACAGTTCCCTATGGGTCTTAGGATCCATAGGGACATATGTTGTCATCAAATGCATCAAAAGGGGTCACAAGTTATCCTCTAACTCCTATTGATCCATTCAATCAAATAAAATAGCTCCCTAGGGGTCCTAGTAACCCTAGGGATATATGTTGTCATGAAATGTGTCAAAAGGGGTCATATGTTATCCTATGACCCCTTTTGACCCATTTGATCAAGTCAAATACATCCCTAGGAGTCCTAGGACCCATAGGGACCTATTTAATTTTGTAGAATATTTTGAAAGGTGTCCTATGACCCCTTTTGACACATTCTATCAAACCAAATAGGTTCCTATGGGTCCTAGGACCCTTAGGGACATATGTTGTCACAAAATGCATCGAAATAGGTCACAGGTTAACCTAATACTCCTATCAACCCATTTGATTAAACTAAATAGTACCCCTAGAGACATTTGTTGTCATGAAATGTGTCGAGAGACGTCATATGTTATCCTATGACCCATTTCAATCCATTCAAATAAACCAAATAGGTCCCTAGGATAGCTAGGGACATATGTTGTCATGAAATATGTTGAAAGGGGTCATAGGTTATACTATGACCCCTTTCAACCCATTCAATCAAATCAAATAGGTCCCTAGGGGTCATAGGACCCCTAGGAACATATGTTAATGAAATATGTTGAAAGTGGTCATAGGTTATCCTATAACCCCTTTTGACCCATTCTATCAAAGCAAATAGGTAGGAAACCTAGGAACATAAGTCATCATTAAATGCATGAAAATGGGTCATAGGATAACCTATGACCCCTTTCGATGCATTTCATGATAACATATGTCTATAGGGGTGTCTATCAAACCAAATAGGTCTCTAGGGGTCCTAAGACCCCTAGAGACATATGTTGTCATGAAATGTGTCGAAAGGGGTCATCAGTTATCCTAAGACCCCTTTTGACTCATTCAAACAAAGAAAATAGTTCCCTAGGGGCCTTAGGACCCTAAGGACATATGTTGTCATGAAATTCGTCAAAAGGGGTCATTTTGACACATTTCATGACAACATATGTTTCTAGGGGTCTTAGGATAACTGATGACCCCTTTCGACACATTTCATGACACATTTGAACAAAGTATATAGGTCCTTAGAGGTCCTAGGACCCCTACAGACATATGTTGTCATGAAATGTGTTGAAAGGTGTCATAGGTTATCATATGACCCCTTTCAACCCTTTTGAACAAACCAAATAGGTCCCTAGGGGTCTTAGGACCCCTAAGGACATATGTCGTCATGAAATGCATCAAAAGGGGTCATAGGCTATCCTATGACTTCTTTTAACCCATTTTATTAAATCAAATAGGTCCCTAGGGGTTGTAGGACCCCTATGGATGTATGTTGTCATGAATGCATTGAAAGGGGTAATAGGTTATCTTATGAACCCTTTCGACACATTCAAACAAAGAAAATAAGTCCCTTGGGATCCTAGGACTCCTAGGGACATATATTGTCATGAAATATGTCGAAAGGGGTCATAGGTTATCCTATGACTCCTTTTGACTCATTCAAAAAAACAAAATGAGTCCCTAGCAGTCCTAAGACTCTTAGGGACATATGTTGTTATGAAATGTGTCAAAAGGGTTCATAAGTTACCCTATGACCCCTATTGACCCATTCAATCAACCAAAATAGGTTCTTAGGGGTCCTAGGTACCCTAAGGAAATATGTTTTCATGAAATACATCACAAGGGGTCATAGGTTATCTTATGATCCCTTGCAACACATTCGATTAAACCAAATAGGTCTTTAGGACTCCTAGGGACATATGTTGTCATGAAATGCATCAAAAGGGGTCATAGGTTATGCTATGACCCTTATCGACCCATTTGATCAAATCAAATAGGTCCCTAGGGGTCCCAAGACCCATAGGAACATATGTTGTCATGAAATACATCGAAAGAGGTCATAGGTTATCCTATGTCCCATTTCAAACCATTCAAACAAACCAAATAGGTCTCTAGGGGTCTTATGTTGTCATGACATGCATCAAGAGGGGTCATAGGTTATCCTATGAGCCTTATCGACCCATTTGATCGAACCAAATAGGTCCCTAATGGTCCTAGGACCCTTAGGGACATATATTGTCATGCATTGTGTCAAAAGGGGTGATAGGTTATCTTATGAACCCTTTCATCTGATTCAAACAATGAAAATAGGTCCCTAGGGGTCCCAGGACTGCTAGTGACATATGTTTTCATGGAATGCATCGAAAGGGGTCATATGTTATCTTATAATCCCTTTCGATCCACTAGATCAAATCAAATAGGTCCCTAGGGGTCCTAAGACCCCTACAAACATATGTTGTCATGAAATGCATCAAAAGGGATCATAGTTTATCCTAGACCCCTATGAACCCATTCAATCAAACAAAATAGGTCCCTAGGGGTCCTAAGATCCCTAGTTACATATGTTGTCATGAAATATGTCTAAAGGGGTCATAGGTTATCCTATGACCTCTTTCGACACAATCGATCAATCTAAATAGGTCCCTAAGGGGTTATAGGACCCCTAGGGACATATGTTGTCATAAAATGTGTCAAAAGGGGTCATAGGTTATTCTATGACCCTTTCTTCTTATTCAAAGAAAGCAAATAGATCCCTAGGTTTCTTAGGCTACTAGGGACATATGTTGTCATGAAATGAGTCAAAAGGGGTCATAAGTTATCATATGACCCCTTTTGACCCATTCAAACAATGCAAATAAGTCCCAAGGGGTCCTAGGACCCCTAGGGACATATGTTGTCATGAAATGAGTCAAAAGGGTCATAGGTTATCCTATGACCCTTTCGACACATTTTTTCAAACCAAATAGGTCCCTATAGGTCTATCAGATATGTTGTCATGAAATGGGTTGAACTGGGTCATAGGTTGTCCTATGACCCCTATTGACCCATTCAAACAAAACAAATAGGTCCCTAGTGGTCCTAGGACTGCTAGGGACATATGTTGTCATGAAATATATCGAAAGGGGTCATAGGTTATCTTCTAACCCCTTTCGACCCATTTGAACAAACCAACTATATCCCTAGGGTTCTAGGACCCCTGGTGACATATGTCGTCATGAAATATTTGACCCATTTGATCAAAGAAAATAGGTCCCTAGGGGTCCTAGGATGCCTAGGGATATATGTTGTCATGAAATGTGTCAAAAAGGGTCATAGGTTATCCTATGACCCCTTTCAACACATTCAATCTCTTATGACAACTTTCGACACATTCGATCAAACCAAATAGGACCCCTAGGGACATATGTTGTCAGGAAATGCATCGAAAGGGGTCATAGGTTATTCTATGACCCCTTTTGACTCATTCGAACAAAGAAAATAGGTCCCTAGGGGTCCTAGAACCCCTAGGGACATATGTTGTCATGAAACGCATTGAAAGGGGCCATATGTTATCGTATGACCCCTTTCGACCCATTTGATCAAATCAAGTAGGTCCCTAGGTGTCTTAGAAGCCCTAGGGACATAACCCTTATGGGTTTAATAAGAAATATTTTCAAATGTTCTAAACAATATCATTTGTTGCTCTATATTTTTAATGGTAACTTTTTCTATTATAGATGGATTACCCTAGCCTATGACCCCATAATAATAATAATGATCATAATAATCATAATAATATATTAATAATTATAATATATGACTATATAAAATTATCATTATCATGTATATTACTATATTATATTTAATAATAATAATAACAGTCATATATTTCTCTATTATATTTAATAAAATACTAATATATAATAATTTACAATTTTGAGGCAAAAGCCTACAACACAACAGTAACTTGCAAGTTTCTCATGTGGAAGGTATTGGGTTCAAATCTATCTTCGCTTAACATATAATAATAATTAATTCCAACAAATAATAAAAAATATTCTAGGCTCTGGCTGTTTACTGATAAAAATAAATATAAAAATAATATAAAATTTTGTTTACATTCCCCACACTTGCCAAATTTTGACTTCCCTCCAAAATTTGGGCAACCATTTCAGATACCTGATATCATATCAGGTTTCCAATATTTCCATATATCGGATACTTGATATTAGATCAAGTACCAAATGAAATACTAGCCTAATTTTTTCAAAATATTCTGTCACTTCAGACATGACAATCACATTTTTTGGGGGCCATTTTCATGGATTTGGAGAAAAAATGATTTCTTGCGGGCCATACGATTGATAAAATTTCTATAATGTATGATTAAGTGTCCAATATTGTTGTTTAAATGGGGAGTAGTAGTCATCGAAAGGATAAATGCAAAAGGAAGGTATTGAATGAAGACATTGTAGCATATAGGGAAAGGGAGAAGGTAAATCACTGAAGGAAGAGATAAGGTATGTTAAATGTGAATCAAGTTGATGATTTATTCATTGAAGGTGAAATCATAGAGTCCAATAATAAATATGTACAGTTGGGGAATGAAAATATACCAATTGATAATGATAATGTCAAGATTGAAAATTTAGAGAATGAAAATTTGGAGAATGAAAAATTTACCAATTCATAATGAAAATGTCATAATTGACCATGTTGAAAATGAAAATGTATAGGAATGTTACATATCTCCTAATTATAATTGACATGAAGGTCCTAGAATAGCAAAATGGATAACTGAAATCGATGAAACGATTATTACTAATTTGAAAGGAAAAAAATTCACAAAGAAATATTCGGTTATGGGCTTCAAGACTATATAAGATATTTTTTGGCAATAAGACAATGGTGAAATAATGTCAACTTTTTATAAACTTATTAAAGATGTAAAATATGAGACCTATGCTTTCCAAATTGAAGATTCATATTAATAAAAAATTGGGAAAAAATGTCATTATTGTGAAGAATTTTTTTAGTTCTCTCAATAGCATTGGAAAAAGTAACACGAAGAAGATAAGAGAGCTTCTCGAAGTGTTATTACAACATCTTTGGTAAGTCATCATTTGAGAAAGGTTAGATATATGAGATAAACTTGTATTCACTTGAACCTAGATCATACTACTTTGAGAAAAGCACTTAGTAGATGAGAGAGAATTGATGATCCTCCTCAAAATGAAACATGGGCTTTGGTAGGAGACTTACATGTTTTGATAAGAATCTATTTGATGATGTGAAGGAATAAATTTCATAGTTTCGGCACTCTAGCTCAAGAGTATCACCCAATGCTAAAGACATGTTGAAGTTAAGAATTGGCATCAGAGACCACACGCCACATCCTAAACATTATTTGGAGGTAAATCAATCTATGTTGTTTAAAACAATTAGAGATTCATCCAAGATTGCATATATCACAAAAGTTTTTTGAATCTTTGAAGTCATTTTGTTGTGTGCACTTAGAATTTAAAATACATGTTGTTGTAAATATCATGTGGAGTTTTCTATGCACGATGAACTATTATGCCCCATCTATACTACTTTTCATAGTAAAGAAATGTTGGAGAATTGTGGTGCTAGTGGGTTTCCAAAATCATTAAGAGACTTGCTAGATCAATTTTTATCTCATAGAGTTGATAATTGTTTATTTTATAGAAATGTTTTCTTAAATGAATAGTGTTCATAATATGGTGGCTTATCCAAGTTTAACACATGTTTCCATGAAGGGTGTGAACAAGATCTTGGGAGGACAATAATAATAAAAAGGTATATGAAATAGTGAAATACATATTGAAGAGTTGGGGTGAGGGCTCTAGATGTGAATTAGTTGCAAAAGAAATTAGTGAGGCTAGTTTTATTTCAGATCTCAACACAAATCTTTTCTACAAGTATGCAAGGCATAGTCATAGGTCTCAATGGTTGGATCGACAATTTAGAATGTGCAAGGAGACTTTTCCCATTGTCACTATTATATCAGTTGTTGACATTGCAAAGAACTACACATTGCAACCTCAAAATGAGACATGATCTTAGTGTCAAAACTCCATTTAGATTTCTATTTTTGTCCACATGACATATAGACATGTTTCTAATAGTGTGGAAGATAATAAAAATATTATTAGAGAGTACCATTTTTTCATGAGTGATGATAGATCTCACTCTCACAAATTTTTGTAACATTGTTTCAAGAATTGTTTTGATTTCTTATAGGAGCATGGCATTGCTATGGAGAGACATATCATTTGGTCAGATAATTGTATAGGTCAATTTGAGAATGCTCTCATATTTTATTGGTTGTGTAGGATGCATGAAGAGAGGGGGGTGCCTCATATTTGGAGGTTTTTTTAGTCCATCCATGGGAAAGGGGAACATGATAGAGCAGGGGCATCTGTGAAGAGATCTCTAGTTAAGGAGCAATTAAAGATTTCAAGAGCAGAGCTTCTTGATGCTCATAGCATTGTTGATTGGTGTAGTTCACAATTATCATGGGGGGACTCTTGATTCAATAGTACATAGGTTCTTTTTTCTAGTTGAGGAAGGGTCCATAGGTGATAGATTAGATTGTGCTACTATTATTACATGGACCATTTGGATACAATAACTAGCTTGTTTTTTTCCTAGTTGTTTTCAGTATGATTGGGATCATTGTGAGTCGAGCAAGTGGGTTGACACAAGGGCTCCACATTATCTTACTCAATTTTCTATCATACCCTCTATCAAAAAGGATGACATGGAAAGTTCGATTGAGCATAACCTTCTATCAGATCTTCTTCAACCAAGACATGTCTTTCCATTGGTTGGACCACATGGGAATGATGAGAAATCAAATTATTGGTTAGCATGTTGTGTAAGAGGTAAAAAAAATCTTGCACAACCAATCACAAATGATGATGGATTCACATATCCTACTAGTTTAGTTTTTGTGGCTGGAACATGGATGCAAACATACATGCTTAGAAGGAATGGAATTCCTACATTTGAAGTTTGCATCTTATTATAGCAACAAATGTGAAGTTGTTGAAGCATAAAGGAAGACCAAAAGTAAAAGAACCTTTTACTATTACTAATGTTGATCATGAAGCCCTACTAGAGACCCTAAAATAGAGAGGACCCTATAGGAACACTTGACTAGGTATATTTTCTTCTTATGTTCTTTTTTTCATAATGATTCAGTGAAGTGATGATTATCTTGTTTAATACGATTAATTACTAATTTTTTTATGATATTGGAATGTAGGTACATCATGAAGAGTAGCCATGCATGAAGATAAAAATATAAATAAGGAGCAAAATAAAGAAAAAATCATTCTATTTTTGACACTTTGAATTTTGACACTATGATTTTTGATAGTCGTGTATTGATGTAATAATAATGAAACACTCAAGATATTGTAAATGTAAACTTCTTGATTTAATGTAAGAAAAAAGATCTTTTGCAATGCCAAAAAAATTTAGAGAGTAAAAAATAATATTTTTACTCAATACTAACCATAGTGACACCCTTGTTTTGGTCATGGAGAGCCTCCATCATTCGTGGCCACCCCATACTGAAGAGTCTCCAAGGTTCTCTAATCATGTTTTGAGGTTGATCTTCCCAAGGTCATAACTTAGAGCTCATGGGGGCTACCAATGAAATATCAAATGCTACAAGATGGTAAATATCATTGATGATTCGATGCCAACATCGGTGGTTTCCAAGTTACGCAGTGATGTACCTATGAACTGAGGCACATTGCAAATTTTGGCATTGAGTGAGATATTTACTTTCTATACCTTGCTTGATAGGAAGTAGGTCCTTATCACCCAAGAAATGTAATTACCTTATTTATTCTAATTTGTTACTATATTCACTTGTGGCAGACTACCCACACCCCAATAGTCCTCCCGTCACCATTTTCACCTCTTATAGTCAAAGTATCCTTTAAGGATATCAGACTCCCTCTTTATCTACACCATTCACATGAGTTCCATATCACTTATTTGAAACTCATATTGATTATAGAGAATATATATAATCTAATCACATGATAATAAAACACACACTTTTATCATTTAACAGTTATATATAATAACTAGTTTCTTATAATCCACTATGATCATGCCTTATATCTCTGGATATATGACTATGTCATATTTGTGCCTCTTCTTAGGCTTATATGTCTTCATACATCCAAAATAAACTCTATTGAAATGCAAAGGGACTCAATAGTGAAGTGTCTCCATGTACTTCATAGGGGATAGATTTATATATTATAGAGTTGAACTTAATGGGATCAGTACCTAAAGTAGCCAAACACCACTTATGCAACTGATCTTTATAAAATTTCTTCGTATCTCCTTGGAATTTTTAGAATTCCATAGGAACAATTTTGGGAATGTATTATAAGGATATCTTAGACAAATGCACAACTCAATGAACCAATGTGTGCCTAGCCATTTTTTGAATGTATGTAGAGAGGTGAATAGGAAAAAGATGAGACTAGATTAATCCAACTCTATAACAAACTTTCACCATCTTTATTTGTTAACCCTATTATGGCCATGACCACACAATCAATTACTGCTATATTAGATGTAGAACACCTGCATATAAATCCATTTTCCACTCATTCTTTCCAATGTATTTGAATTATTTGTTGACCTCATCCTATTAGCCTTCAAATATATGTAATATTCATTAATCAATAAACATGGTGGTTGTGGTTATTATCTCATGCCGATAAATTAATGGCCATGTCTAGTAGACACCAATCTTCAAAGGTCTTTGACTAGTTTCCCATGACTTGAAATATGAAAAAAAAAGATTATGTAAACTTTGAAGTTAAAGAAACCTCAATCCTTTAATTCTTATCCAAGTGTTCTCCACATATTCCTCACATTTGTAGCCTACTCTAATACCATGTTGATGTTTCTCAAATTGCTCCAAATGTACTTGCATTGCCTGTATTGGTATATACTTTTCAAATGCATCAATCTCCTCTTATATGTATTTCAAATGATAAATGGAGAGACATGTCTCCTCATGAGACATGTCTATCCATTATAATTATACAATAACAAATATATATAACATCTCATATATTAAATATATAATTAATATACATATACATACACACACATATATATCACACTTATATATGTAATATATTTATAGGTTTAACCAATTGAAGCTACAAAACATTAACAATTTAAAATTAAACATATATGATATCATTTCAAGTTAAACATTGTATCAAATTTTTTTAATAAAAGTTATTAAAATGTTCCTAAAAAATTTTGCATTTGAATTGAATATAACAAACCTAATCAAAATGAATGATATTGCATAAACATGAACAATACAAATGATCCATGATAGATTGAACAATACTATAATAAATTAATATGCTAACTTAAGTAACAATGATATTTAGCATTTATTTAAAAATGATATCCTAAATATACTATTATTAATTTACATAAATATAATTATGCTCCAAAATTAGAACTTAACTAACTCGTTAAATTTAATTATTTTATTTAATTAATTTCTCAATTAATTAAATATCAACTTTGATTAATAAAAATTTCATGAAATTAAATCATTAATTATTCTATTATATTATAATAGAAAATACACCAAAGACCCACAAGACTAAAAATGAAAACCCATAATAAAATACAGACACCTAGATTAAACTCAAGGTTATAATCATGAATTTATGTCACTTGATAAATTTGAAAGGTAGACAGCTCAAATTCTTGCCCTACTTTTTAGGATAAATGGTTTAAGGGTAGGATTTAGACTCAAGAGTTATCTCCCCTCTCTTACCATTAAGATATTGTGATAGGGTACACTCATCTTGGCAATTTAAGGAAGTTGATACCAGTACTTGCAATCTGCATAAAATCCATGCATGTACATACACATATATTCTAAACTAATAAGGCAATGGCAGGGAGTGGTACATCATGTAGATCTTGACTAGTAGGTGACTACAACTCCCTTCCTAAGCCATATCATAAACATCATACATAAAGTAAAACATACAGGTACACCATACACATGTAAATATGGGGTAAGTATCCATAGAAAAATGCATACAAATAATCCATCTATCTATCATCATGAAATAACTGATATCAATGTACATACAAGTATCATCTTCAAAGAATAATCATGCATACATGAAATAACTAGTACCAAGTAACTCATCATATAATCAACAAAGGATGAAATAATATCCAACAATATGGAAAATAATGTCACTAACCATCAAGCATAAACATAATGCTAGCATAAGAGAGTTCAGCAATAATAATTGAAAAGTAAACTAGAAGTAGGCACTACATCCACCCCCTAGACTTATGCTTACTCCTAGAGACCTACAAGAAAGATTAAAAACTCTATCACTCACTATGCAAGACCCATTAGACCCTTTCCCTTGTAGTAGGACAAGACTCCATTGAGAACACTCTCTATGATTTACCCAAAACTCTAACCATGGGCTTTGAAGTTGTAGATCTCTAATTTCAGAACTATGATTTCCATTTAGGGCAATGGGATAACTTTTTTTTACATTGTCCACAAGAAAAACACTCTCCATTGAAACTCTTATGCACTCTTGGAGCACTAGACTACTAAAAACTACCTCTACTAGAATAAGAATGTGTACTCTATGATGGTTGGTTAAAGTGGTTGCACTTACTATGCTAAGAGTACTGAGAGTCCCTCGAGTGTGATCCACTACCACCACTCTATGTTGCAGGATAAGATACTCTGTGTTGTTGATTACCTCCAAAAGAAGGAAGCTTCCTACTACTACCCACTCCCTAATTACCTTTGGAACTTGATGTTATAGGTGCTCCCACAAATCCACCATGTCCTAGGGTAACACTTTTCTCTACAAGTATGGCTTGATGTATCACATCTTTGAGGGATTTAGGTTCAAATACCTTAACACCCCCAACTAGACGGTTATTCAAACCTCTAATAAAATTTTGTGCCAACTGTCGTGAGCTATCATTAATCCCTACATAGGACATGACCTCATAGAATTAATGCTCATACTCAACTACGGTCATAGTGAACTATCTCAAGTTTTGGAATTCATCTTCTCTCTACTGATGTCATTCCTTTGGTAGGAATCTCTCACAGAAGTTCTCTAGAAATAATTCCCATGTGACAGTGTTTATGTCTAACCAACTTCTTCTCTTTGATAGTCCATCATGGGGCCCTAAAGAGTGCCAGATTGGTGGCAACATATCTTGCTTTGATGTTAGAGTCAAAGTCCTATATAGCAAAAACCCTACCTAGAATAATAAGCCACTATTTGGCCACATAATTTGAACCTAGCCTATTAAAATCTTTGACCTTGGACCTCTGAAGGTTCTTCATTTGAGTAGCTACAACTAACGTCTATCTATAAATGTAAGTGTCCCTCATGTGCCTCCTAATGATCAACACCCCAAGGAGGAGGTAGGTGATCCATAATGGTCCTCATCATCTATCGCAAGTCAACTTCCTCTGAGTTTGTTTGATTCTCGTTGTTATGTTCTTCCCTATTTTCCTTTTGAACAAGAACTTTCAAAATAGGTTCATGCACACTAGCATCCATGCCTTGACCTTGACCTCTACTATGACCTAATCCACAACCACTAACTAAAGATCTCATCCTAGATACCATCCTATAATAATATCCAAGATAATGAGATGCTATAATAACCATAAACACATACTACTTTAAAGCATACACATAAGAAACATGTTTCAAATATAGTACAAGATCAATTTTAGTTTGCCTATTGTAGGTTCAAGTATGTTTTGATTTGAAGTTCAAGTGTTTCAAGTTTGTAATAAATACATATCATAGTTTAAGTTTTGTTTTAGTTCAACTAGTTAATAACTAGTGACATTCCAATATACCTAGAGCTCCCAATGTAGAAACCAGGCTCTAATACTAGATATAACACCCTGCCAGGGAACCCAAAAGAAATTAACCTAATGTGTCACTAAGTTTACCACAAAAAAATAAATTTAAAGATCATAACATAACAACAACAAATATAAAATAGCAAAAGTAATAAAATACACATACCATAAAATAGATTACAATTCTTAAGGGTCCCATGATGTTGAATCACATTTAAGTTTAATTAATACTAATACCAATATATAACATATCCACATTAAAGAATAACCACAAGTACAAATCTATTTAAATAATATAAAATTGTCCTGAATGCCCCTTAGCAATTTTTGGAATGCACAATTATCTATTGTATAGGTCATAGGGTATGAAAGGTTGAAAGAATATACATCATAAAATAGATTACATTATCTCTTTAATATTCATGAAATAAAATACAATACAATAGGTATAACCATCCATCATAGTACACAAGAATAGAATGAAAGGAAATATAGAACAGGGAAGTCTAAGCATGACATCAAATTGATAGATCTCAATGGTAAAAGTAAAAAGCACTACCACCTGACCTCGTGGTAACCAAAAAGGTCCACTCCCATTGTGCTAAGGAGATAGTCTCAAGTCCCACACAAGATAACAATTCCAAAAACTTAAAAGTAATATCTAGGTCTAGGAAAACCTAAAACCAATCTAACTCAAGGCATTAAGACACAAGTGACATCTAAACCCAGAGGCAAACAAAGACACGTAGGAAATTTACTATGTAAGTGGGCAAGTGTCATCACATGAGCCAACTCTAAGGTTACCCTGGTAGTCTTTTAATCCTCCAGCCCCCTAGTGAGTATATGCAGCACTAGTATCCTTTCATACTAAGAAGGCATACTAATGAAAAAATTTTGCAACCAAGCATTCTCTATACCCCCATCCTAGCCTTTACTAGCACTAAAGGCATGGGCAAGGAAAAATAATGACTCTTAATAACTCATTTTACTCTCATTTAATGTAGTTTTATCACTTATTAAACAACTTACAATGGGTTACCCACACAACCACTTTAGGGCTCCGACCTCCATTGCAAGCCACTTCCCCACATCACATACAAATTACCTAACGTAGGCTCATAAAAATATGATCAAAGAATCATAGTTTTCACCTCAACCCTAAACAAGTGATAGGAAAGCATCAAAAGACAATTCACAATAACACCTCGATCCATTACAAACAATTGAAAAGCATCCAAAAATAATTGATTGAAGATTCAAAGGTTATATTAAAAGAGAATACATCAATCACCTTAGTTCTACATAAGAATATTGCAAATCAATAACTACCAATAGATCAAACTCCTCATAGAAACACACACACATTACCAAGGTTGGGTATAAAAGATAATATTCAAAAACATCATCATGACATCACAAAACAAACCCCCAAGCCTCTGGTAACATCCTATTTTGGTCAAAGCTAAGTTAATCTGAGACCCAAAATATAAGCAAACATACAATAAATAGTGTACTTTCATAGTTCTATTAGGTTTTGAAAATACATAGTTTGAATTTATAGTAAGGTTCGATTTTTCATTTCATTGTAAGTTTTTGATTCAATAAAATTTATAAAATCCCCATATAATTGAACCTATTTTCACCTTTTAATAACCGATTACGCTAGTACCATTAACTCACCAAATCATGTCTTTTTTAAATATCATAAAATTATTTAAATAATTATTACTAAATTATTAAATAATAATTATCAATTATTTTAATTAAATAATCATAAGATTATTTATAATTAAAATCATTAAATAATAACATTATAACATTTTAATTTAAACGTATAAAATAATATTTACTTATTAATAAAACTTAATTAAACTAAATTAATTAATAAATACTAAACTATAATAAATATAATTATTAATTATCAATAAATTTATAATTAATAAAAAGTATCATTAAAATCATTTTTTAATAAAAATTTAAAATAAGGTTTGGCATTTTTAAAGTCCCATTGGCCTACAGTTGTGCATTGCCACAATAGACTCTGTTATAATCACAGCAGGTCCTATGTAGTAGTACCTACTATCGTCGCAACAAATTTGTTGTGATCTTGTACACTGCGAGGTTAGGGAGATAAGGGTGGGTGGTTGGTTGGTGGCCTCGCCCACCAAATTAATTTTTTTAATATTTCTTTTTGTTTTATATAAACAAAAAAAAATGTGCCCCATAAATTTTTTTTATATAATTTTTTAATAAAAACATTATCATAAACTCTAAGAGGGAAACCTAGAAAAAGCATTCGAAATTACATTCTATAATTTGATTTTAAATCCAAAACCAATCTATTTAAAATCTAAACAAACGAGGGTTTCAAAACTTCATTCCTCAAACATAAATAAGTTCACAAAGATAAATTAAGATTCACAACAAGATTTCATCAATGATATCAAACAAATCTACAAGTATCTAAGAATGGATCTATCCAAACACGAAGCAGATAAAAAATTGGAAAATGGAAATCTTATTGTGTAAATTAATCCCAAAATTCTATCTAAATTTGATGCTAACATGCAAACACACAATTGCATGAAGAATGCAAGAAAACCCTTTTCTTCTAAAAACTTCCTTCTCTAAAAATCCCTTCTCCATAACTCAGTCCCCTACAAAATGAGCTCCAGATCTCTGATAAAGAGTTCTCCCCTAATTTGGAGATTTGATTGTGTAATCACATGAGGGAACTCGTTGATCAATTTATTTTAATATCTTATTATCTTTTACATTTCTATGTGAACTTTTTGCAATTTAAAATATATTTGTTAAAATTAATTTTCTTTCTCTCTTTAGTTTAATTTTTGATGCATTTTTTTATTGAAATATTTGTTAACTTAAGTCATAATAATATTTAACATTTATTTAAAAATGATCTCCTAAATATATTATTATTAAATGAAATAAATATTATTACACTCTAAAATTAGAACTTAACTCTCTTTTAATTTAATTATTTTATTTTATTAATTAAATATATTTAAATATTAAATTTTCTTAATAAAAATTCTATTAAATTAAATCATTAATTATTTTATTAAATTTATTTAATTATAATAGAAAATACACCAAAGACCCACAAGAATAAAAAAGAAAACCCATAATAAAATACAGACAACTAGATCAAACTCAAGGGTTATAATCATGAATTTATGTCACTTGACAAATTCGGAAGGTAGACAACTTAGATTCTTGCCCAAATTTTTAGGAAAAATGGTTTAAGGATAGGATATAGGCTCAAGATTTATCTCCCCTCTCTTACCATTAAGATATTGCCTTAGGGTAAGCTCATCCTAGCAATTCAGGGAAGTTGATATCTGGTACCTACAATTTGCATAAAACCCATGCATGTAAATACACATATATTCTAAACTAAATAGGTAATGGTGGGGAGTGATACATCATGTAGATCCCAACTAGCAGGTGACTATGACTCCCTCCCTCAACCATATTAGAAACATCATACATAAAGTAAAACATATGGGTAAACCATACACATGCAAGCATTGCGTCAATATCCATAGAAAAATGCATACAAATAATCCATCTATCTATCATCATGAAATAACTGAGATCAAGGTATACAAGTATCATCATTGAAGAACAATCATTCATACATGAAATAAATAGTACCAATTAACTCATCATATAATCAACTAAGTATGAAATAATATCCAACAAGCTAGAAAATAATGTCACTAGTCATCAAGCATAAACATAAAGCTAGCCTAAAAGAGTTTGGCAATAATAAATGAAAAGTAAACTAGGGGTAGGCACTATAGACTATACAGTATACATTAGAATTAATATCAAAAACATGCTCGAGTAATTTGCTTTTGTGCATACCATAAGGTTTAGTTTTCATTGTTCAAACTTGGATTTTTGCAGTGTGCACAAATTACCAATCTAAGGATCAAGATGCAATAAAAGTAGTGGAGCTACAAGCATCAAAAACCTAGTCTTCTTAGACAACTCACACTATCACAAAAAATAGTTATTAATTAGAGTTTCATCTTCTGGGTAAGATCTTGATTCAAGAACACATGTTTACTGATAGTTTAGTATTTAGTATTGGCTATAAAATTCAGGGTTTAATTTCCAATTTATCGTGCATTGTAAGCCTAAATTATGTACTTTTTAGAGGCTAGGTAACTTGAAAAGTAAAAAATTTACAAATAAAATTTAGGTTTTAAATGTTGTTCGTGTCTGTAAATTGTAATTTGTGTTTGTGTATAGTTCTATAAAAAAATTAGTGATGACAAAAACATACAAAAGAAGTAGCACCGGTAGTGGAATTACAACCGAAAAGAAAATAAAGGGGACCAAGAAACTCTTTTTTAACATGCACAAACTTGTTAAAATGCTAGGTTTTATTGAGGAATTCCATGATATTTTGGATCCTTTTATCTATGGAAGGAGTATTAAGTTAATTAGATTTTCAACTGAAGATAAGTGGAATGATGGACAAAAAGAGTCAAAATATATTGAATTGAATAGCATGATAGGGTGCATTATAAACAAAGTTGCAACTTGGAGTGGTGGAATTACCCGCTTGGGGTTTGCTCAAGTATTCCCTTGTCCAAAGATTGTAATAGTTTCTGCTAAAAACTATGATGAAATAGAAAGGAAATTGTTAATCAAAATATAAAAGAGATAATTTTGTCTATCGCGTAGAGTGAATTTGGTAGACTATTGGACCTAGGATTTGAAGAACAAAACCCAACCCACATTGACTTGGAAAAACTGGCAAAAACATATGACAAGTTAGGTTTAGATAAAAGACATTGTTATATTAGAGGGTTAGTAGATGCATTCAATCTACCTTGTTATCATAAACCTCCTTACGAATTGGATATTTTTTGCAGTGGGTTTAGGATACTATATCTCTATTGTCAATGTGTTTAGGTCTGGAAAGTATTGAGAAGGTGGGTGCCAAAATTTTGGAAATGATTCTCAATATTCATAGTATAAAACAACCCGTAAGATATAATTATATTGGGTACATTTTACATCACATGAATGAACAATTTTTAATGATCAAAAGAGGGGTAGACGCACTGCCATAGATGACATTTAGATACATGACCTAATTGTGCTATCTTTTGTTATCAAATCATCACCAAATTTTTGAAACAAACAAGCTTCAATGTAATTTTGGTAAACCAAAACTTGAATGGACATCTGTGATTAGGATGGGTGATCCCCGAGGGAACTACAACCACTTTGTAGACTTCTTTTTGACACCACTTTATCATAAAATTGCAGGCACTTCAATGCCTAGATTGTTTATGTCTTGTAAATGATTAATTCAATTCGGAAGTCAAATTCAATTGATCGACTGATACTTTATGGAAGAGTACATTGTATTAAGATTTTACAGTTCAGTTGTAAAATCCTACAAACTTCCAATACATGTGACAGAGAGGGTATTTGCATTGGAATATGTATGATAGATGGAAAGCATGGATGCATTTTTTTATGGTTAGAAAAAGAAAATCATGTTTCCTTCCTTGCTTGTCAAATGTAGAGGGTTCACATTTGAGAGAAAAGCATTCAATGTGGTGCAAGAATTGTTTGTAGTTTTTAAATTTGATGTTGTCAGGCATTGGTAGTATGATCCACTAAACATAATTGGTACAAAGCTTGTACAGAATGGGAACTCCATAACAAATGTCAACATGAGAGTGTGTCATTGATTGAAAGATTTAAAGTATGGACACATGGAAAAAGGTCAAAATAGAGATGGAAAAATGCTCCAGTGAAAATAATATTTCAATACAAAAATTGTTAGCACAAATTAAAGAATTGTACAAATAGAAAAAGTGAAGCCCATGACATCCAACAATTTCTACTAAAAAGTGGATCATCCAAGTAAAAGAAATCTTACAGATTCGATAAACCATGATTGTGAAGCTACACATTGGTGTCGATCAAAAATTAATGTGTTTTGGGAGATGAGGAAGAATCTCAATGACCCTAAGACCTCTGCAGATTTTGAAGACTTGCCTGAGGATGAAACATTTAGCAAATTATGGGATAATGAACATCCAGATACAACAAAAACACAAAGTGATACAACTAGTGAAGGCAATGAGTATGAGGTTTGTAAGGATCCTTCATCCATAGCCACTACGTCTAGTTCCACTAAATTCACTACTCCAACTACTACTACTACTACTACTAGAAGTTGTAGTATATTTGATTCAACTAGATAATATGTTATACATAATCACGAGACAAGGGAAAAAATGGCATAGGGAAAAATTTGATAGAAAAAATGGGTTATCTAGGTGATGGTAGGTTGGGCACAGTAGGTCAAGGAAATTGGTACCAAAATGTGGTCATAAACTAAACATTGGAGATGTGTTAGATGACCCATCAGGTTTTTCAAAAAAAGGTGAACCCAAGCAATTATTCATCTAAGGTGGATATATAACCTCCCAAGTTATTTCCTTTGCAAAAGGTAATTTGGGACTGAAATTTGACAAGATCCCTAGAGTTGAAGGTCATTGTGCAAAGAAGCAAAAGGTTTAAGATACTAATACTAATACAATGCCAATCTCAACTTCCTTAGCATAAAAACTTTAGAATAGCCCAAAAACTCCACTTGTTAGTGGCAGTAGGTTAGGATTAGGAAGGGATGATGCCATTGGTATTAGTAATCCTCAAAATGCAATTATTACAACCTTGGGCATTGGTGGAGACAAATACAATGTTGTAAGTGCTCTTTCTCCTTTCAAGCATCGTATTGTATCAGCAGACTCAAATTTTGAGTTCAATAATTTTTTATTAAATTTTCAAAAAATCACAAAGATGAATAGAAAAAATAATAAGGCATTCAAGAAGGATGTACTTGAGGTGGTTCATTCTAAAGAACCAACATTGAGTAGGATATTTCCAACATATAACACCAATTAAGAAATGATGAAGTTTATGATTGTTTGTCCCCCATAGCTAGATAATAATCCACCATAGAGTGATATAAATCTATCTAATTTTCATGTTAGCACACTATCTATGGATTTCTCCAAAGTACAAAATGTGGACAAAGTTAGTGTGGAAAAAAAGACCAACTCTATGGTCTACAATTCACTATTCAAGGTGGAGAGAGAGAGAGAGAGAGAGAAGGGCTAGAGAAAGCTATTGAAAAGTTAAAAGTAGACCTGGAAAATGCAAAGGCAAAGGAGAAAGTTTTATTTATTATATAATATAATTTATCTAATATATATTGTTTTTTTTTTAATGAATAGACCTTTCCTATTTTTTAAATACTAAAGATACATATTCACAAAAAAATGCCTGGAGATATATAGTTTAAATACTATATATATTGTAAAAAAACTAATAATAACATATTAATGAATTTTCTACCAACTTAGTATTCTAAAATAGTTGTTATATTCTACTTCTTTTACATATTTATCTGTTTGGTTTGTGAACTAGCATAAATATCTTAAATAAGCCTATCTACAAAAATGCTGATAGATATGCACTACAAAATAATTATTTTTTAATTCACTACATCTAGAATTATTTATATTTCCTCTCTATTTATTTAGTTTTTAACCAACTTAATCTTTTTATTCTAATTTCTAAGAAAATGGATGATTTATATCTCCAAATATTATGATTTAAACAAATATTTTATGTCATATTTATTAAATTATTTTTAAAAGTATATTTTATTTATAATAAGATTTAAACTTTTGACATGTAGATGGTTGTCAAATTTAAACTAGAACAATAAAAGTTAACATTATCACACTCACACCATCCATCCCACTCCACCCATGTTGCCATTGTATAAGCCTATCAGCATTAATTATTATTAATATTAATATATGATGTTAATTTTCAAATTATTTATAAGTTGTTTTAACTATAATACATACCATAAATAATTTTATTAATCCCTACATAAGGCAAGGTACTAATGCTTTGGGTGGTCACCATCATTTTTTTTTAGTGGAAGCCAGTAAATGTGTAAGGTTAAAAAATCTTTTATTTTTAATTAATTTTGAATCAAAAATTCTTGTTTTCTCATTGGCTAGCAGCAATTATGCTAGGGGTAAATATATTTTTTGACACCAAAAATTTCAAGAAAAAAGTCTCCCAAAACTTTTTTCAAATTCATCTCAAACACATAATTAATGGTTGCATATCCTCCTTAGCTGGGTTCCTCAATTCTAAAAGCGAGATGTTTCTCACATAATGTGCTTGCCACCTTAGAAAATGTCTGACCTCTTTGCAATGGATGGTGTCTGAGATGTCATGTTTTAAAGCCCAACAGGGGCAATTGGACAATGAGGAGTGAATGAAAATCTTTATGCTTGGGTTGTTCCCTTCCCATTTACCTCATGCCAATTGTTTTTCTTCCTTAACTCTATTTTCATTTTATTTCACCCTCTTTTTTTGCTCCAGTTGACTTTAGATATGAATCTTCATTTAGTGAATACAACAACAAATTTTAATGTAAAACAAAAATAATTTGATAGAATTGAAAGGACGATTTCTTTTTATTTTGTATTAATATTTTTTTCCACTTTGTTTTTGTTTTAATTTTTATTTAGAGATTTTTTTTATTTTTTTTTATAAATTTTTAAAGGAGGGGTAAAAAATTATTCACTCAATACCAAGTTACAGAGCAAAAGCTAAAGGCCCAAAACAAAATTACATACTCCTATCCTCTAGTAACATTTGATCAATGATCTCACAATACTCAGAAGGTAGCTCATCCCTACCCTTAATAGCCCAACTACCCACATTCTCTAGAGCCAACTTAGCCAGACAATCTGCCACTTTGTTCCATTTGTGAGGGATATGACGAAAGGAAATAGAGTCCAAGGAACTACAGAGACTAAAAATTTGTCTAGCCAAAGAGGCAAGTTGCCAAGTAACATCTTCCAACCTCTGGTTATTCAACATTTCCAGGACAAATCAAGAGTCAGACTCATAGATGATCCTTCGTGACCCTAATGAACAACCATGCTCAATGGCAACTTTAATAGCTAGGGCCTCCATTAGATTATTCAAATGTTGACCCTTGTAAATAGAGAGTAGGAAAACCACACCACCGTCATTGCCTCTACCAATAGCCCCAATACTAGCATGACTAAGGTTCCCTTGAGAAGATCCATTTGTATTGATCTTCAAGAACCCAGTCGAGGGAGGAGACCACCTCCCATCCTGACACACCCGCTACTTATCATGGCTTGATCTTTTACTGGGGATGCATTCCTAATAGTTATCCCCTAGTTTCAGATTCCTCACAATAACTTGATCCCCATGATCAATATTAACATAAATATCACACTTTGCATAGATCGTCTCCTGGAGCCTATTGAGAATCAACTTCTACAATTGGGAGCTACTTAATTTGGAATCACAAAAGATTCTATGATTCCTTTCTAGCCAAATGTTCAAAAGAATGAAGATCAGACCAACCATCCAAGCAATCAGTAAGAAAGAAGTCTTCGCTGGAGGTTTGCACTAGCTTTCCCAGAAATCAATAATAGAAGTAGCATGAATAAAACCATGACACCAAGCCTCCCACCATCTATGCCATATCTCTCTTGAAAAAGGGAAGAGAAAAAACAAGTGGGAGACACATTCCTCATTGTGCAAACAAAGAACACAAACCAAAGGTCCCTGTAAACCTTGTTTGTGAAGATTCTCCTAAGTGAGGCATTTTTGCTAAGTCAACAACCATAAGAAAAAGTTACACTTGGGCCACGAAAAGCTTCTCCAAACCTTCTTCCACCAATTCACTTCAACTAGACCATGTAAGTTCCTGTCAAGAATAGAATAACCTTGAGCCACTGTAAATTTACCTTTTGGACTAGGGCTCCAAGCCAAACTATCCCCCCCATTAAGAGAGTTGCAAAACCTATCCTCTAAAACTCTAGAGAGAGGGGCCTAATTCTCATCATAGCCACCCATCGGCCACTCCTAAGAATCCTTCCAGCAAGTTATCTCAACCTACCCCGGGTGCTTGATAGTCTTAAAATGCTCCACCTTAAGCTAGCCAGCATTAGTGAAAGTTTGGGAAAGGGGAAGAAGCTGGGGATAACTGGAAAGAATGGGAGGATGGCCATCTGACAAGTCCTTCCAAAACAAAGTATCCAAGCCTCTGTTACAAATCCAGAAGAGCCCCTCCTTAATAATTTGGGCTCCCTTCTTAAGAGTATCCCAAACACATGAGCCTTTACCCACCAAAGGAAGACGCAGCACCTCAGAGCAATCTGCACCAGGAAAGTACTTATGGGTAAGAATCTTAGCTCACTCTTGACCTTGATTGTTACACCATCACCGGTACAATTTGGCAGCCAAGTCTATGATAATAAGAGCCATCGAGCGAAGCCCAAGGCCACCTGCATGTTTTTGCCTACACACATACTCCCACTTGACCAAGCTCCACTTCGAGGAAAGAAGACTCCCAGACCAAAGGAATTGCCAAGATAAAGCATCAAAATCCCTCACAAAATTAGAAGGGGGAACTTGAACACAACACCTGTAAATGGTAAGAGACTACACCACAGTCTTTAGCAGCAATACTCTCCCAGTAGAAGATAACCATCTGTAGGTCCAATGACTAACCTTACTCCTAAATTTATCCAAAATCTAGCCAATTTGGAATCTAAGAATTCTAGCAATCTTGTTATGAATAAGCCAAGGAGTGTTAAAGAAATATATAGAAGATTTGTCATCATTAATTCTCTATCTTAAGGCTTTCAAATAAATATCCAAAGCTTTCCTGATATTCACTACCTCACTGATTCTAGCCATGCCCATCAATCTGTTATCATCCACAAACTGAAGATGAGAAAATGAAAGAAGGCTGTTATTCCAACTCCAACCTTGGATAATACCCTGTCGCACCTGGGCTTTTAAAAACCTTCCAAGACCCTCTACCATGATAATGAACAAGTAGGGAGAAAGAGGGTCACCTTGTCAAAGCCCCCTAGAAGCGCCAAACAACTCTAATGGTTCTCCATTAATAAGAATTGATAAGAAGGGTGAGGTCACACAACTAAGAACCCATTCGACCCACTCCACAACAAACCCAAAAGTCAAAAGAATTTCCTGTAAGAACTCCCAACTCACCCGATCATAAGCCTTGGGCATGTCTAGTTTAATGAACATAGCTTTCTCCTTTGAAGTAGCCATAGAGTGGACTACTTCTGTTGCTATCACAGTTCCATCCAAAATTTTCCTTCTGTCAACAAAGCCACCCTATTCAATAGAGATCAAAAGACCAAGGAATGGCTTGAGCCTCTCAGCAATCAATTTGGTGATGATCTTGTAGACAACATTACATAATGATATAGGATTGAATTGATCCAACTAATTAGCCCCTTCCTTATTAGGTATGAGAGCCAAGAAAGTAAAATTTAAAGACTTCAGCATCTATTTATTCCTATATTATTCCTAGACCACATCTAGGAGATCATACTTTATTATCTCCCAGAATTCTGGGAAAAACTCAATTAGAAACCCGTCTGGACTAGGGGCCTTACCTTTCTTCATATTAAACACAATTTTCTCCAATTCTAGAAGTAAGATAGGGCTTAAGAGCATGGCATTCACCTCTACAGAGACAAGGTGAGGGATACAATCCAAAATATCACGCTCTTCAGGCCCAACACAAGGATCCTCTCTAGAAAAGAGAACAGAGAAATAATTGAGTACTTCCCTAGAGATGTCTTCATGAGAAAAGATCTGAATTCCATCCCTTAAGACAAGGGAGGAGAGAGAGTTCCCATGCCTTTGTGCCTTAATAGAGTTGTGGAAAAAAGCCATGTTCCTATCCCCCTTTTTGAAGCCACTCAATACGAGATTTCTGTTTCTAGAAAATCTCATCTTCAAGCTCCCATTCTTCCAACTCCTTAAGAGTTAGGGACTCAGCTTCACTCATCTTAGAGTTCAACCCTTGGTCTTGAATCTGGTGAATAATATTATCTAGCTTAGTTTGAACAGTAGTCTTCTGAACATGTATATGCCCAAAGCACTATTTATTCCATCTCTTAAGCCTATATTTCACATCTTGAAGCCTCTTACTGAAAGTATACATGGTCATACTGTGATCAAGCATCCCCCCATACCACCAATCCACCATAAGATCAGGTAGAGACAAGTCTCTAAGCCACATCAACTGGAACTTAAAAGAGGGATTCTTGTTGACTCTATATGGAATGATGGAAAGCTTAACAGGCCAATGATATGATCCCCTCTAGTCAAGAATTTCAGAACTAGTGATCCACTTGTTGTCCATCCAATAACAGGAAACCAAAAATATGTCAAGCCTTTCTAAGATAGCCTCACCACCACATCTTTGATTATTCCAAGTAAAGACACCATTAGTTGGCTTCACATCAATAAGAAGCAATGCGCCAATCATATCTCTGAGTAGATTTGAGGACTAGTCCAGCCTAGCTAACACTCCTCTTTTTTTCCTCTAGGCTAATAACTACATTGAAATCACCTGCCATAATCCATGGAAGATAAGGTTCCAAAGATCGGATGAATCTAATATGGTTCCATAACTAAGATTTACCTAAAAAGTCTATAGGAGCATAAATATTGGATAAGAGGCACCTTTCTCCATTCTCAAAGCTAGTGGCAATCAAAGAAATGGATGACCGGTTGGAAATCCACCATAGTGGGGAGACTTTCCTTGGGTCCCAAAAGCAAGCCACCCCTCTTGAACTATTCAAGGAACCCACCCCCTACTAAGAGCCCTGGGGCCAGATATACATAGTACAATTAGCCAATCCATCCAACGAAAGTTTAGTTTCCTGAATGAAGACCATATCAGGAGATTGGGACTTAATTAATCTACGAATAGCTTTTTGTCTGGGGATGTTGTTCAACCCCCTTACATTCCATGATAGCACTATCATTTATGGGGGTGAGAGAAATGAGAATCAATGGGTCTCACAGACCTAGACTCAACCAAATTTTTACCCATTATCTTCACTTTCTCCTAATCAGTCTTCCTGCCACTTTTTGATAGTTTATCTAAAGGTCCCTTTTTTGAAGGGTTTCTGATGAATGCCTAGAACAATGGGAGCCTTATTACTTTTTGCATATTTAGATGTCCCCTTAGACCTAAGGGGGTCAATGGCCACCAAGATTGGGCCCTGCAAACCCTGTGATCCACGAAGATCCTCGATATCCTGAACTGGAGCGGGCATATCAATATCCAACTACTCGGGTTGTAGATCTCCTATAACTAGAATCTGATCCTCCCTCTAGATATCTCCTTCTTGAATCTCATGTTGACTTTTGGCCTCAGAAGAGAGCTCAATTGGGATGCCTTACTCCTGGACCATGTCTCTAAGAGCCTTGAACCTGTTAAAGGTGCCATCAGTCTACCTATCCATCTAGGTTCTCTTCTTACCTTTGCCCTTATTACGAGATCTAACCTGAGTAAATCCTTCACTATCAATAGGTCCATTAGATATCATGGCCTTTCCCTTGTCCTCCCTAGGGGGACCTAAAGCATCCAAGGAAGGGGCCTTATACCTGGGACATCTGCAAAGAAGATGTCCATATTCGTGGCATATTCTACATCTAAAAGGTAGGATCTCGTAGTCCAACTACTGAATCGAGGAAATAGATCCCATACAAATCTCTATAGAATCTGGCAATGGGTAATTTAAATCAACTTCTACACAAATATGTGCAAAAGAAATTACTTTTTGATCTTGAGTCTGTGTAGCCGATCCCATAGGTTTTCCCAGAAGCATCAAGATTGAGTGAAGAATATCTTCCCTCCAAAACTCCAAAGGAAGTCTCGGTAAGCATACCCATACTAGAACTCGAGAGGGGATTTCCTCAACAGAGTTAAAACCTATGTGCTAAGGCTTGATGAATAGACCCATCTGATTAAAGAAATAAGGGCCACCTTCAAAGGCCTTATTCCTATCTGACATGCATGAGAAGATGACCATAAAGTAATTGTTAGTTGCTAATAGAATTTCCATATCTCATTTTGGGTTCCACACCCGACAGGCCTAGGAATCCAACACAGGCAATGAAAGATGAAGGCCTAGAAATTTGCAGATAAGAGCATGATTACTCCAATACTCAACATCCTCGGAAACCTATTTAGGTTGAATCACCAGAATTGGTCAGACCTCAACTTTCTACAAACATCTAATAATTTTTTGTAGTTGGAGCTTCCCATTAGAAGAGGATTCTCCTTCCCTCGATTGGGATTTACCATTCAGAGCCCTAATAATAGCATGCACCCCCTAAGCTGGCTCAACCATCACCAAATATTCACCCAAAGGATGGGGAGAGGCGACACCAAGGTCTCCCATACACCCCGAGCCTGGATAAAGCACACAGACAAGGAAAAAAATTGGGCAAGAGCCCCTCAACCCCGCACTACCATGGGTTCCCACCAAAAACTAAGCAAGGATCACCAAGAACACACTAAATCAGAAAACTCGTGGCCAAAAAGGATTCACGTGCATAGAACCCCACCACAAAACACTCAACCGCAAGCATAAAACGCAAGCCACAAACCCCACCGCACAACAGTCAACAACAAGCATAAAATGTGAGCCACGAACCAACAGGCTAGCCACCATAGGGAGGAGGAGAGAACACATGTCGGGCTAGGACACACAGGCCCTAGCAAACCTAGAATCGCCATCAAAAGCCCTTGCATCCATACTCCTTTGAGTTTAAAATTGATATTTAGAGATTTTTTAATTAAAATTTTTGAAATAATTTTTTAAATCATTATTTTAGTACTATTATTTGAATGTAAGAAAGTTCAATTTTTAATTATGATTTTTTTTTAAAAATTAATTAATTTAATTTTTATTTAGTTTTACTTTAGCTTTATTGTTTTCTTATTAAGCTAATTTTCTAATTTCATTTTATATGATATGTTTAATTGCTTAGTAAAAAACTTGTTATAAATATAGAGACAATATTATTTGTTATGTTATAATTCTAAAACATTATAATTTAGCAATCAAACTATTTTTTTTTCTTACAAAATACACAGACTCTAGCTCTTTTAGAACTCTTGTTCTATTCTATTATTTTCTCTTTATGATCAAATTAAAACTTTAAATTATTTAAAAGTTTATGAAATTCAAATTGATTATAATGATTTTATTAGTCTATGCCTATCTATAGGCAGGGTACTAATGTTTTTGTTTACCCCCCTGCTAATTTGTGCAACCCAAAAAAATACTAAGTTCTAAAGTTCAACAAACTTTATATTTTTCAATTAATTTATATTGATTTATTACCTTTTTCTAATAGGTCCGTTGCATTTTTTGTGGGGTTTATTTTATTTTTCCACTTCAAAAAATACAATATTTTCTAACATGCATTAATGAATTCATTAATTACAACTCTATCTTTTCCATATTTGTGCCAAGTTCATTATTAATTACAACTTTATCTTTTGCATATTTGTCACAAGTTCATTGGATTTATAAAATAATTACAACTTTATCTTTTGCATATTTGTCACAAGTTCATTAGCTTTCTAAAAATGTCATGTTTTTATCTTCCACAACAAAAATAATGTCTTATCAATATTAATATCACAATTTTTAGTTTTCAAAATAGTTTTTAAAAATGTTAATATATTTTAAATTATTTTTAAAATTAGTTTTATATAAATCAATAATTATTAAATTAAATTTTTTTTTAAATATATTATTGCTATTAAGAGTTGTATTACTTTATATATATAGACTTTAGTATATATTAATTAAAAAAATAAAATCAATTAATTTTTAAATTTAACTTATGTAATAAAATTCTAAATTTTTTAAATTTCTTGGTTAAAAATCTATTAATTCAAATGCCATGATTTTACAATGCATTACATTAAGTTGTATATTTTTAGACAATGGCTAGTCGCCACATTATTCTATAAAACTAAAATTTAAAATACTAGCAGTTGCATGCTTTTGTACATGCAACAGTGGCGCTGAAAGGAGATGAGATTTAAGAGAAAAATGTAGAATGAATATTAAATAAAGTAAATATAAGTTTTTTAAAAATGAAAATACAAAAATAAAAAAGTTGAAGATTAAAACATAGATATAAAATTTACAATATTTAGAAAATTTAAATATTGCTTAAGAAATGTGTTCAATAATTTCAAGATTTTACAATTACATTCAATTTATCAAATATTAAAAAAATAATCATTTGAAAAAAAAATCCATTAATAAATTTATTACGAAAAATTAATAAGAGAAATACAAAAAAATAATATGAAAAATAGTGACATCTCTAACAAATATTCTATTGACTAAATAAATTATAGAAACTGAAAAAATAATACTTAAAAAAAAAAAACTAAGCTAATAAAAAATAATAATTTAAAGTAATTTGAAAATGAAAACTTAAATCAATTTAAAAAATTAAAAGTTTAATAAATAGAGATCACAACATAATCTAATGTGGCGATCACAAGTAATTATTTTTTAAATAAATAAGAAAACAAAAAAAATAGTCAAAGGTGGATATTTAAAATATAATCTTATGTGAACAAAATAGATTATTAATAATTTTTAATTTAAATGACATAATATTTACTAAAATCTTTTAAATAAATTAATAAATATTATTTATTTAAAATAAATTTGTCAAATATCATTTCAAAAAATCATCAAAAAATTTATTATGAAAAATTAATAAGAGAAATACAAAAATATAATATGTCTAACAAATATTCTATTAACTAAATAAATTATAGAAACTAAAAAATAATATTTAAAGAAAAAATTAAACTAATATTAAAGAAATTTAAAAATTTAAAAACTAAAATCTAGATCAATTTTAAAAATCAAAAGTTAAATGAATAAATCACAAAATGAGCTAATGTGGAGATCACAACTAACAAATAGAAAAAGAAAAACAATAGTTAAAGTGGAGATAACAACTAATAAATATCAAAATAAGAGTTAAAAGTGGAGGGAGATTTTTTTTTAAATGGCTGGTAAATAATTAACGAGAAGGATTTTTAATTTTTCGACCAAACTGACAACTTTTCCGACCAACTTGCAAATTTTTCGTCAAAAATTGAATTTTCGGAAACAAAGTTCTCACAAATAACCTATGGGCTAAATTAATTAAAAATCTAAATTAAATTTGTTAAAATTTATAACTTCTCTTTTCAAAACCATAATTTTAAATATTAGGTCCAATTTGTTTCCTAGAGGCAGTCCCTCCAGCTCTCAAAGAGCTCTTGTTATTTTTGAGTCAATTATAAAAATGTCAATGTCCTTATAATTGGAATTTGCTTTAATACACGAGATGAAGAAAATAAAGAAGATTTTTTAGGGTTTTGTTATACTCTGACTTTAATATTTAATATTTAGATGGAGAAGGATCTCTGTTTTTATTGCTCCCAAGAGTTATATTTTTTTTTGGTCTGCTTTTTAAACTCCATGAAGATGGTGAATACGCAGGACTTCAAATGGATTTGCCCACTCTTTAAGCAGGTAATTTCTCTTCCTCATTCTACTTCTTCAAAATTATTCTGCCAAACCTTCACAATTCGAGATACTCACAAACAGGAGAAGCACCCTCCTCACATCACCCACAAATTTAATGTTTTCCAGTTTAATCAATACATTGATACCCTCTGTAAATCGAGAAACACAAACGAGGCCTGGGATCTTTTACATTCATCCATATCTCGATGCCTTCCTCTCAATGTCGTATCCTTCAACATGCTTTTAGGTAGCCTTGGGAACTTGGGTGATCATAGTAGAATCAAATCCCTTCTTGTTGAAATGAAAGAAATGGACATAAATCCAGATGTTGTCACTTATACTGCTCTCATAAAGGGTTTGTGTAAATGGGAACGAATTGAGGAAGCACTTGGGGTTTTCCACGAAATGAGACCCCTTCATTGTGTTCCGAATATTGTTACATACAACACCATAATTGATGCGATCTACAAAATAAGCAGAGTAGATGAGGCTCTTGTTTTATTTACTGAGATGATACAAATAGGCATTCCTCCTAATATTATTTCGTGCACTAGTCTAATTAATGGTCTCTGCAAGGTGAGAAGGGAAAATGAAGCTCTAAGGTTAGTATCTAAAATGAAACATAATGACTGCCTTCCAAATATTTTTACATATAATACTCTCATAAAGGGTTTGTGTGAATGGGAACGAACTGAGGGAGCTCTTGGGATTTTCCATGAAATGAGGCACCTTCATTGCATTCTAAATATTGTTACATATAGCACCATAATTCATGCGTTCTGCAAAATAGGTAGGGTAGACGAGGCTCTGGATTTATTTGCTGGGATGATACAAGAAGGCATATCTCCTAATATTATTGCGTGTGGTAGTCTAGTTAATGGTCTCTGCAAGGTGGGAAGGGAAAATGAAGCTCTAAGGTTAGTATCTAAAATGAAACATAGTGACTGCCTTCCAAATATTATTACATATAACACTCTGATCAATGGTCTCTGCAAAGTAGACAGAGTAGATGAATCTTTAGCATTATTAGCATAAGTGATAGAAGATAACCACTTTCCTACTGCCCATACTTATAATAGCCTCATAGATGGCTTCTGCAAAGCTGGAAGAACAAGCGAAGCGTACAATCTATTTGTCAAAATGATGGAGTTTGGACCTACGCCTAATACAGTGACATTTAATGCAATTATTGATGGACTATGCAAAGATGGCATGATGTACAAGGCTTGGCATTTCTTCCATGATATGTCCACAAAGGGCTTGCAACCAGACGTGATTACTTATAATACTTTGATACACGGCCTGTGTGAATTGCATGAGGTGGAAAAGGCTCAAAA
Organism: Cupressus sempervirens; assembly: GCA_028749045.1. Classification (NCBI taxonomy): domain Eukaryota; kingdom Viridiplantae; phylum Streptophyta; class Pinopsida; order Cupressales; family Cupressaceae; genus Cupressus; species Cupressus sempervirens. The sequence goes on along the minus strand of CM053787.1, from coordinate 677,937,708 downwards.
CTTGGTCAAAGAGATGCTTAAGGATAGGGTGCTCCCCAGATGTTGTTACCTACACCACTCTGATTGATGGTTTATGTCAGTGTGATAGAGAAAAGGAAGTGCTTGCCATTTTTTTCAAGATGCAAAGCAATGGACATTGCCCTAATGTAATTACATATACGACATTAATAATTGCATTCTGTAGATTGGGAGACATGAAAATTGATGAAGGTACGCTCTGATACCACTGATGAAGTACGGCTCTGATACCACTGACGAAGGGCCACACCACCCTTACCAACTCACAATCAAGAATGCAACAATAAGGAAACAAAGAGATGACAAAATACTTCCCAAGCAATTTTATTATACTTGACAATCCAATAGCAATTACAATAACCTATCCACACTCTAGTAGAAACCTCTGAGATCTCAACTTGTGCTCGCAAGCCACCAAGAAACCTCCTTGTTTCTAAACCGCAGTCACTAGCTCTTCTCACAAACTCTATCTAAGATCCAAGTGTAAACTGCCTCACATTCGGCGCTCTGTCTACACACTCACAAGTCCATCACAATCTTGCTGTAAACTGCCTCACATTCGGCGCTCTATTCACAGACTCAAGAAAACTCACTCTTCACTTCCTCCTTTTCTTTCACACCTTGAAGCCTTCCAAGCTTTCCAAGCTTCACCTTCCACAACTTTCACCTTTCCAAGCTTTCCTTCCAAAGCTTTTACTTCCCGAGCTTCTCCTTCTCGAGCTTCCACTTCTCAAGCTTCTCCTTGAGCTTCCACTCCTCAAGCTTCTCCTTGAGCTTGATTAGAAATGCTCATGTGCCTTGCTTAAATAGGCACTCACCACCCTATGCATGACTTATCCACAAGCTTCTAGAATTCTTCCACAACCTTCTACAACTTTCACAACCTTCTACAATATCCACAACTTTCTACAATATTCATAACTTTCTAAAATTCTACCCACACACCTTGATAAATGAAATGACAACCATTTAATTTTTAATTTTTTCTATTATGCCACCTATGCACCTCGAAAATAGAAATCCTCTTTTCTTTTCTTTTCTCCTTTTTCCCTTTTTTTTTTTTAAAAAAAATTATTTCTCCTCTAATTTTTGTCACTTTCTCTTTCCTCCACAATTTTTTTTTTTTTTTTTCAATAATTTTCCCATGCAAGATGCTCCTGCATCAAAAATGGTAGAAAAGTTAAAGAAGATGGCAGCAAGGGATTTTGAAACCTGATGAAGTGACATAGACCAAAGCCATTGATGGTCTGTGCAAGGCAGGATATTTTTCTAGAGCACATTTGCTTATGGATAAAATGCTAGATGAAGGCTTGTCTCCCAATGCAACCACTTATAGCTGTCTGATGGATGCCCATTGCAAAAAATGGTGAAATAGATAAGTCAGAACGATTTTTAAGAAATGAAAGTGGCAGGTATTGCCCCAAATGTTGTAGTCTATACCATATTGAATTCTACTTTTTGCAAGAAAAACAAACTTGACATGGCGTTGTCGGTGCTGAATGATACGAGCAGAAAGGATTTAGCTTCCATTGTCGTCACATATATTATGTTATTCGACAACTTTTGCAAAAGACATGATCTTGAAAAAACTTTTTGGATTATGGATCAAATGAAATAAGAAAGTTGTGCTCCAGGTGATACAAAATTTGTGCTCCAAGTGATGCAACTGTTTGGAAACTTGCCTAGCTGATTAAAGAAGTTAAACGAAAAAGTTAATAAACTTTGTAAATGATGATTTTTTCATTATTTCTAGGGCACCATAGTGCTCATGCTTGGACAATGAGTTCTAGCCATATCAAAATTGTTCTTGGATATTTATTCTTCCAATTATGCATCCATTTTAGTCTATGATCATGTATAGAATAATTCTTTTGTGCAAAGATGGAACTGCTACTGTGATATCAATAATAAGTAATTTCAGAATTATACTTCAAAATTTTAATTATAAGTGATAAGAATTTGTATGTGTTATTTATTTATTAAACTTTTCTCTTGAGTCTGTTGCCTGTTGTAATCACAATTCTGCAGATTAAAATGACTTTTAATGAGAAACGGAGTTTGTAGGTTAAAAATGGATAGTTACATTTCTATTTTTAGAGAATCAAATATAATAGTTACAGCAAAGTGATTGTGACGGTAAAAATCAACATTTTTTCATGCTCTTACTTGTAGTATCCCACTACATTAATATTATGCAATCCTCTTTACTTGAGGAGAAAAATGCAATATTGGAATCTGCGATCTTTTTCATAATTTAAGCAGTATATTTGAGCACCACTTAGATCTCGTCTAACAGATGTAGATAACTACAGTGTTTTGGCTACAAAGATCCAGGACTGAGGTCAATCTCTATATGGTCAGCAACCCACTCAAGACTTCAAAAAATAACATTATGTCTGTATACAATCAACTGTGTCATATATGTTGGCTATGTCTGCAATTTGATGTTGTATCTTTTACTGTGCTTTTAGGTGGCCTTGTAAACTTTGGTGATTTCCATAGAATCAACTCCGTTCTTGCTGAATGAAAGAGATGCAAATGCAAAAACCTTTCTGTTAGCTTTCTTATCGGTAGTTCTACTATAGTTTTTCACTGATGGTTCTGATGCAGAAGCATCCTGCGTTGGCTTGCTATCTTGCTCTTTTGGTTTATTCTGCCCGTTTGTACCGAGTTGCAGTGTTAACTGAGTTGCAGTGTTAACCGAGTTGTAGTGTTAACAAGTGTTCCTTTGTGTGCTGAGTGAACCTGATATTTGTTGATACTCGGTTTCTTCTTTGACTTAGTTTGTTTGTGATTGGTTCTTAGTTTGAGCTGACCTATGTATTTAATTTGGATCATAAATTTAATAATAGGATCTTGTCTTGGGATGTGTGTAAACTGTTTTAAGATTGGCCTTTCTACTATGTGATGATCTAGAATCCTCTGTAAACCATTTTTGCAAGTATAAGTAGAGGTATCTGGTTTAGGTTAGGAGGATTTAGAGAGAGTTGAGAGCAGATGTTCTTGGAATGGTGAATTGAAGCTAGATCATGGATTTTGAAGTTGTATTTTGTTGACCATAACAGCTGGGCATATATGCAAATAATTGGATGAATCAATAAAACATTTCAAAGCTCCTTCTCTCCCTGGCGTTGTTCTCTATGTTGTTTGCTTACATTGGGTTACTCAGCAAGGTGATTGGATAGTTAGGTGTGCCTCTGCCCGTAACCTGTCAATCTCTCCTTGCATCAGGTAAGTATATCTTTCTTGGTGTTAAACCCTTTTAAACCCTCTTTAGCTTAATAAAAAAATCTGCAATTCTCTCAATTAAAATTAATGAAGTGAATTGTTATAAATTTTCGTTAATCCATTTCGAATAGATTAAGGAATGTTATTGCATGTGTTCATGAAAAAACATTCTGAAAAGCAGAGCTAGAGCTTTTTTCAAAAACATAATTATTCAGAGAAAAATGCATTTGACTGCAATTTTTCAACAGCATAAGTTACTGGACCTGGTTACAAAAACAAATAATTCAAAAGTAAACCTAATGCAATTAGTCATGTTTGCTGGAGATAAACAACCTTTAGCAGTTGATCTTTTTGCTTCTGTAAAAATGAGTAACCTCTCTGGAATTGATGTCTCCAGCGGAAAAAATTGCTAAGCCTGTTTTCCCCAGAAGTCCTAATCAAAAGCTCTGGCTCTGGGCATTTTGATGTATAAAGATGCCTTTCAATGTCTTCTGCCCTAATCCCCTTCCATAATGACGCCTTAAACAGCCTTGGCAATCTCTTATGTACCAGTATAAGAATATCCTTATCATTATTCCTAGAGAAAGCCATGGCTCTTTCTGCAGATTATCTTATAATTAGAGCAGCTCTCCTTTTCAATGAGCAGCTCTAATTGGTCTAGGCATTTTCTCCCATTTAATCCTAGGTCCTACTACTAATGTTAAGAATCTACTTTATAAATAACATGATCGTAAATACAGAGGATCGCCATGGAAGTTGATATTATTGACTTTATATGTGTCATGCTTCATCTCTAATGACTAAATTTTTTTGTTGCTCGCTGTGCTCACAACTAAGATTCTGCAAGAAACTAAAATGGAGTTGCTTGTGAAGTATGGTGTTGAGTTATTCCTATTCTGCACTGCTGTTTAAAGTACTAAGGCTGGCACGTACTGCCACACTAGAAATTGTCATACTGTTGGAAACATGACCAAAATGTTTTTTACTAGCCAATTGGACCTTGGCTCAGAAACTTCTGATATAAATGTTAAAGATTCTTTCACAGGTGGGAACGAAAGATAATGATATTCGAACTTCCTTCATCAGAAGAGGAGATAAAAATGCTGGTAGATACACGGTGAATCTAAACAGGAATGCTAGTGGCCTCCATTGTAAACCCCATAAATTAATAAAATCACATCAAACACCACAATTATGAAGATACGAAATTAGAAGTAAATAGCATACAACGTATATATCATTTAAACATTACAATATGGTGATACCGATCGGAAGAGGTGAACACAGAAAAGAAAATTGAAAATTGATTCCATTGGAAACATTTTCTTGTTTCTTGATGGTTGAGTTCTGTGCAGAAAGAGGAAAATATATGGGCACAGGATAAATTGGAGACTTTACCATCCCCTGTAGAGTCCTTCCTGCTGTCCACACAATCTGAAAATTTTGAATTCTAACTATTTTGGATTCTAATATTTCGATATAGATGGCCAACACCATTGTTATGCAGCATGCTCTTAATTTTAATAAAAGACATTTGAATTCTGATGCTCTGGAATTTTCTCACCTCACTTTTTTGAATTTTTGACTCTCTGCGCACTTGAGGAGAATGTCAAGCAAAGCCTCAAGGAGCTTCCCTATGCAAAAATGTTCTCTGGTTCTATAAGAAAACAAAATTGGCAGAAGATCCTTCACCTGGTGGTTTGGTCTCGTTGGTCTCACTACCACCTTTATTTGAAAATGAAGATTTTGTCTCCTTTGTGAAGGAATTGGTGAGTACAATTTCCTGAAATGGAAGATTCAAAGTTTGAAATTCCTGTATGCTTAGTGAAGGGTTTAAAGGTACTACTTCGAAAGAGTAAATGGATGGTATATTGATGGTATGATAGAAGAGCATAAACCCTTATTAGAGTTAAGTGCCTTGCTTTTTGCCCTAATGTTGATCTGGTTAGGAGATGGGTTGATGCTATTTGGAAATTAATGGCTGTTATTATAATTATATAAATGGAAAATCATTTGTTTTGTTTAGATTAGTGGTTCATGAGTACTTGATTGCGGTTTTTATTGGAGGCTTGGGAGCTTTTAAGAGTCTTAATTTTTTTCTCTTTGCAAATGAAAATCAGGCTTCGACTTGATGACTAGCTTAGGTTCTATAACTCCTGCCCAGGTCCAACTTTCAAGCCTCTCTTTGGAGTTCTTCAATTGCAATATTTTAAGAGCATTGCTAATTTCTTTGTATTCGTCCTTGCAGTCAATACGGTGATCCAATAAAATTTGAAATTGAATTTTGTAAGTATCTATGTTAATGTAACAATCAATTATGTCCTAAGAACATCTAGATAACTCGTAAATTAAAATTTAGGAAATTAATTCAACCTCCTGAATATGAGAATGCTAGTATTTATTGTCGAATTGTAATAAGTTTGACCATTTAAGTATGTAACTATAGGGTCCCTAAATTGTAAGTGCCTCACTAAGATTTACAATTTAGTGGCAGTAGAACATTCCATGAGATAAATGTTGGGCACTCCTCACACCATACACAACTAGCTATCCAGCCTGTTCAAACTTGATTTCTTTTTGGGGCAACTTTTCTAGCTTCAGTTTGACTTCTCTCAACACTAGCAACTTAGATTATATCTTCACAAGTTCTCTTCGTTGCAGGCATTGACTTTAATGATCTGCCTTTATTTTCATTTGGCAGCAGTATTTCTTCTCTGTCACATTTTCTTGGGCAGCTTCTGCATGAATAAAAAAAAGATCAGAGTTTCACACAAAAAAATCATAGCCCATGAATCATCTTTAATTTTTACATTTTGTATTCTCCTAAAGTTGCGTTACTATGCAATTTTTATTCAGCCATTGATTTTCAATATTCCAACCATTATTCTCCTTTCGATTCTAAAATATCCTCCCTATTAGAACTCATTTATCAAATTTCTTAGCATTTATTCCCAAGACTAGGCTGACCTAGTCAGCCTATTCCACCAGGATTGCCCCAAAACAACTGATCAATGTTAAATTAATTAAAAGATGATCAAACTCAGTTGTTCCTTACACAAAATATATTTATTGAGAGTGATTTCAATTCATATGGTGCCTTATTGGTGAAAATTTGGTGTAAGTAGGGGGTGCAGCTGACTAAAATATTTTGATTAGACAATTATTTATCATTTATTAAATAAATAGAAAATGAAAACAATTGTTTTGTAATTTAGTGTTTAAATAATAAACTGAAAAAAAAAAGTCTTCTGAGGTAAGTTTTGTAAGTTGTATAGCTATTTTGTAAGTAGGGGAGAGGACCTAGTAGTTGAGCACCTTAACTTTAACACTTCTCAAAATCCTACATGAAAATTTTAAATCATTCTCAATTTTGTTACAATAGCTTACTTGGCAAGTCTCTACTTATAACTTAGGTTTGAGGGCCATATCATGAAATATGATGCCACATAAACATGTTTTTCACCAAGGTGTCCAAAAAAGCCCAAACAAAAATTGTACTGCATTAGGGACTTCTTGTATAGACATAAATCTGCACACTCGCAAAATGAGAGTTAGTAACACCAATCAATCTGTTAAAGAAATCAAATAAGCTACTAGACAAGAGCTAACAAACAACAAAATAAGAAACAAGACTAACAAGAAACAATCGCTTCTCTTTATTCGATTGAAGTGTTGCACTCATATTGATTCTGGTAGTACTCAGACCCTGAGCTTTGAGAAATATGATCAAAAAGAATGATTTGTAGTGATTGTGGCGATAAACTAATAGAGGTTTGATGCACAACTTAGTGATGAAATTGTGAAAGGTGAAGGTTTCTTATAATCTAGGGTTAAATGAATGACCAAGATTAATCATAGAAAATTACGATTGGTTCAAGAGAAAATATGAGACTAAAGAGATTTTGGGAAAGTTTTCATTTAGATCTTGAAAAGAAAGATAAAATCTAAAGATATTTTCAATTTCTGGAGTGATAAAGTTGTAAAAAACTAAGAAAAGAAAGGATATAGATATTTTTGGATTTTATGAGAATAAAAAATAAAGCTATAAAAATTTGATTATTTTTTAAGAATTTTTTTTCTTCATTAGGTCATCTTTTGAGATATATGAAGATTTAATTGAATTAAAATTCAATTAAATGAGTAATGATGAACTTAAATTAAAATTGGATAAAATTGATGAGAAATTGAAAGTATAATTATTATGGACTTTATAAATTGAATTGAATTAACTTGTAAAGGCTAATTAATTAAATATTAATTAAGTAAATAATATTAAATATTTATTTAATATTATGAAAATGATTGAATGATTCAAAGACTGGATTATAGAGGAACAAAGATGATTAATTAATGATTAAAGAACCATTAATTAATAGAGTAAATAATTAGCAATTTTCATGTCTATACGTGAGCATGTACATTCGTAGGGTTGAATAGTTAAATATTGATAAAAATAGTAAAAATAATAAAGATTGTTATTTCCTAAACAAAATTATTTAGTGAATGCAAATTAGTATTAATATATTTTAAAAAAAGGTTAAAGTGTTAAATAAATTTTGTTTGGAAAAATTCTTTACTTATAAAGTGGTCAATAATTACATATTTGTTTGCAACTCTCTCTCTCTCTCTCTCTCTCTCTCTCTCTCTCTCTCTCTCTCTCTCTCTTCCTCCCTCACTCCCTCCCTCCCTCTCAAACATATTTGCTTGCAACTCTCTCTCTCTCTCTCTCTCTCTCTCTCTCTCTCTCTCTCTCTCACACACACACACACACAACAAAAGAAACAAAAAAAAAACAATGAAATAATATGATCTTTAAATATTTAATACTATTTATTTGTAACAATTATAACATTCTCCTTATAATTTAAATAATAAATATTAAAGGCTAATTAAGGCCATTGTAAAACAATCAAAATATGTATCATAACAATATAAAAATACACATAAGAAACATATCTTTTAGAAAATCATGTTAAAAACTTATATAAATGAATGTGACATATCAATACTATTAATGTTTTACATGATTACATTTACATGAATGCAATACAAAGACAACTTATTGCCCTGATTACACATACCATAGGATTGTTTTAACATTGGCACATTAATTTTTCAAAACCCATGATAACCAAAGTGAACATATGTTAGGTCACCCCCTCATGGACCACTTTTGAAACAAGAAGGATAAAATGTTTCTCTTCATTTTCCATTATTAAATATAATTCATCTTTTTTTCTTTCACAAAGTGTCATTTTAATGAGAATTATAGTAATATTCTCAATAATCTGAGAGCTTTTAAATTAGAGTTAGTAGATAATTTGAAAATCACTCTATTCACATAATCAATATCTATTGTGTCATTTACAATGTTAACCCTTATCACTTGTATATACTTAAACCCCATACTATTTTGACAAGTAATTGTGTGTAGTTGTCATAATCATCAAAATTATATAACCACAAACAACTTTGGTAGTTGAGTACCTTAACGATACCTTATAGTCTTCATTTATATTCTTTATATGACTAAGTGCTTTATTAGCAAAGCCAACATCCACCAACAAATTATACACCAACATCATACATTAGTCAATAGATAGTAGAGCCACTTCATCTAAGTTATTATAATAAATGTCATGTGATTATGTCTGGTTAGTTACATAATCACACATATGATTGATGTGGTTAATGACATGAACACTTTTGTCATGGAGGATGATCATACTATTTATACTATATAAATGCATAGACGTATCAAATGTTATACACTCCTTAATGATTACTAAAACATTAATTTAACCCAGGTTTATTGTTAGTCATCTTTTGTTGGAATTGTACATCTAGTGTTTATTAACATTTCTTTGGATTTAATAATTTTAGATCATGTCCCTCTTGATACAAAAATTATGTTGAAGGTCATAGTTTTTAAGATTATAGTACACAATACTTTATCATAAATATTGCTCGCAAATAGCTAGTACTTTCTTTAATATGGTTATAAAAATATTGTACATTTATGCCAACAAAATGTTATGAAGCATAAATATACAATGGTAAACACTCACATATAGAGGTACATCTCAAACACAAGGTAAATAGTTGAGATTAATAACAAGAAAAATCTATTAATCATCAAAATTTATTGTTCCATATAATGAAAGCAATTGCTTCAAGAACTTGTTATTGACAAATAATTTAGGGCATCTAATATTCACCTAGTTAATAATAATATATCATATTTGATTGATTTATTACTATGATATATGACATAAGGAAATATAAACTATTGTCGTGTCACTAGCCTCATAACCGTGCAAAATTTGACATAATTCTATTTTTTTTTAATGAGAAAAATAAAATTTAATGGAAAATTCACTGAATGAAGAAAACAGTTTACTTTGAATTCATTATATTATAATGGCCTCATCTTATTATAAAGTTTTGAAGTACTCCAAACAATCAAAAACCTAAATAATATCACAATTATAGTGTTTTTTTTTTTTTAAAGTGAAGATGAAAGTAAAAATCTAAAATAAGATTATATAAGAATGGTTAAGTATCAGAAGATCCATATACCTCCCATATTTTAGTTCAAAGAGAAATATACTAAAAATCAACATTGATATACTTCAATATGTTAGAATCTTTATGCATAAAAATAATTCTAAAGACATTATCCCTTTTACAATTCAAACACAATTTCTCACTTAGTGCACAAAGTGAGGAAATGTAAGTATAAAAATGTGGGAAAAAAATGAAACCAAAAAATACATTTCATGGCATCATCTCTCCATCTATAGTTTCCACTTCTAGAATATTCAAATAAAGAATAAAATTAAAAATCCACTTCAAACTATGATATTGTTCCAAAATTAATAAGATAAAAATGCTTAATGGCACATATCAACTCTCAAATATGATAATTTTGTTGGCATAAATGATGGTGTGATGATTGGTGATCTTAGTAATGTCACAATACGTTTCTCATAATATGATGATGAGTTATTGTGTTGTCATTGATGTCAGCTATTGACTTGGTGTTCCTAATATGTTACCTAGCATAATCATGATGAACAAAGTGTTGCAGTGAGGTTAAGTGGATGTGATCATTAAGAGACAATTGGAGATGTCACTTGAAGTGAATATGGTAACCATTGACATTTAAGATGAATAGTGGATTAACAATGCAATGGATTAACAATGAAACTACTGGAACAATTAGTGATAAGTGTAGATAGTTTGACTGGTTTATCAAATCTATGTCAAATGAAGTAGATTGATCATAGATTGTTGTGAAGAAGAGAGTGAATATGATATGGTTACAATAGCAACTCATTAGCATAATAGGTCAATAAGTTATAGGATAGAAAGGTGATCGGTGAAGTAGTGATAGGTTTGATGAGTGGGATAAAGAGAAATGATTTCTTGAGTAACAATCAGTTAACTAGAGAGGAGGAAAAGGAAAGGGATAGGTTTTGGAGGGAAGGGATGGCAGAATTCAGTAGGAGGAACTCATCGACCTAGGTCTGGTGATTCTAAGCGATAACACGAAGGAAATAGGGATGAACCTCCTAAACAACGCCCGCAACAATATGGTGGACAATTTTTGGTCCACTAAATTGATTTTCCATGAAATAGAAGAGATAAAGTTCATGATGCAGGGGTAGGAAAGGACATAAAGGGGGACAAGACTATCAGAATAAGCAAGCTGGATGTGAGGGTTACTAAGATTGAAAAAAGAGTGGAAAGGAAGGAGAGCTCTCTCCATAGCTTGGCTAACCAGAGCCTCAACATAATCAAAGGATTAAATGACAATATAATTCAGCTGCACTTGATGATGGAGGAAAGTAATAGGGGGAAGGAGGAAAAGGACAAAGAGGAAATCAAGGTTGTAGATGAAGATGACTTCCTGGAGGTTGAGAGCCCAAGCAAAAGGAGGAGATCAAATAAGAGGAAGAGGGAAGAGGATGTGTCTCTGGATGATAGTCATTTGAAGATTGATGTGACAAAGACCATGGGAGAGCTAGATCTCAAAAACATGGAGTTGGTCAAAGAAATGGTGACCTGATTGGAGCTCCTAGTTTTTTTGTCTATCCCCTAGCTTTTGGCTATTTTTATTTTGTTTAGTTTTGGTGGCTTGGTTTGGCCTATTGTTTTGTGTTGCTTTGTTGCTAGCACTGGACTTTAAGTAGTATTATGTTGTTAACTGGTGGGTTTCGAGAACCCTTGTAAAAAACCTATTTTACTTAATAATAAAAAATAGTTAAGTAGAGATTAGTGACTAGTATTAAGGTTACCTTGAATCTAGATGAGTTAGTTGTGATCTAGTTATGTGAATGTACATTTGTAGTTTATGATCTAGTATCACATTAATAAATGTTAGTGTATGGAGAAGATTCTAGAGGAACCAAGTGGTTGGTAAGAAAGTGGTTGACCTATGGCACAAAATTATAGTTGGTGTGATCATGCAAATGTGTTTTGTGGCTTAGATATTGTCTCATGGAAATTGGATTTGAGTGGGATATTTCAAATATGTATTGACTTCAAATTCTAGGGCTTGTTTAAGGCGACCGAATTGAAAATCCAATATAAACTTGAAAAGATAAACAATTTGATGTTGGTGATCATGGTCCCGAAAGTGGGGTGAAAAAGTGTGAGGTGCTATCCTACTAGGAAGAAGGTTAGTGTGTTTAGAAGTGAGAATGAGCTTAAGTGGATTAGATTAGTTAGAGGTAGTGTTCTTACAGAAATCTTTTTTTTTGTTCCCTAATAGTTACAATAGTCAAATTAATTTAACTTGGTGGATCCTAACAAAGTCCTTTGTTGTAAATCCCTTAACAAAGTGACACTTTAGCTAGTGTTTAGAGTCCTTTAACAAGGCTACAGTGTAAATCTCCTAACAAAGCTAGAGGTAAATCCCATAATATGGTGGTAACTAACAATGTTTTTTGTAAATCCTAACAACATTAAGCTCCTTATAGGGTGTACTTTAGAAGAGTATATGGTTTGTGGATACTAATTTCCACCCTTGGTTTTGACCCAATTTAGGTCTCTTTGATACTAAAATCTTTGTGTTAACATTATGGATGTTTTCTTGTAATGAATTCTTTTATGTGCTACTATTATGTTGTTTATGAAATAAAGGTCTAAAAGTTTATTATTTGGTAGAATACTGATTCACACCCCACCCTCTCAATAATTTTATTCTATAGGAATAATAATTGACATCAAAGCACTGATCCTCTATTATGGTGAAGCTTAAAGCATGAGGAAAAGATCCAAAGATGATGAGGAAGGAATGTCCTAAGTTCACAAGGGAGAACTACCTAGTTTGGTGTGGAAAGATGAAACTTTATCTTAGAGGTATGAAAGCACAATATTGGGAACATGTAGTTACAAGATATGTTGTTCTTGTAGGAACCCCTTAATTTGCAGATCAGTTGAAGGCTCAAGAGGAGCATACAACTACCATGGAAGCTATAACTGGCACTCTTTTAGATGCAAAATGCATCAATATCCAAGATCTAGAGATGACTTATGACATGTGGAAGAAACTAAGGAGATTCTATCATGTAGACTCACATGTACAAAAGTTTTAAGTTGATAGTCAAAAAGGGAATTTCAATAAAATAAGGATGATGGAGAATTATAATACTAAAAAATGTACTCAAATGATCAAAGAAATGGTTGTTTCTATTGAAGAATTTTGGTGATACACTTAAGGAAGAGGATGTGATAAGAAAGATACTTATAACCTTATTGCCTCAGTATACATTTAGAGTATCAACCATTTAGGAGTTTTAGATCTTTAGGTATTGTTGTTGTTATTTTGGATGCATTAATAGACAAGTTGTCTTCTTTTGAACTGAGTAACTTTGCTAATAGTGTTCTTAAGATAGAAGTTGCATTCAAGTCATCTATGACTCTTTCTCCTACAAGAAAAGGAAAGGATATTTCAATTAGTTCTTCTACTTATTTTTCTAATGGCTATTAATCTATTTTTGATGAAGCAAAAGAAAAGGAGGAACTAGAAGAGTTACTTTCTAGGAGGTTACCTAAAAAAAGTGGAAAATACAAAGGTATATTGCCTTTGAAGTCATTTTCATGCAAAAAGATTGGAAATATTATTTTTAGATACCCTAACAAGGAAAAGAAGGAACATAAAAGAAAATTGAAGGAGAACAATACGAAAGCATGCTATCTTATAGAAGGAGGTGTTACCAATGAGGATTATGATAGAAGATATTGTGGTTGTTTCTATTAAAGAAGATATCTCTAATGAGACAGCATTGGTTTCTAGCATGAATCACAATGGGGAGTAGATATTAATAAAAATGGCTTCTCACATTATATAATCAATGATAAAAGAAAGTTTAGTGGGATAGAAGAATGTGATGGAGGATCAACAAGGTTCAAGAACAATACACCTGTGTTGGGAAAGGTGAAGGTTCCATTGATTTGAATAATAAAACAAATTGTGATGATTCTTACTAGGTTGAAATTTTGAAATACAATATGTTAAGTTTTTCTTAGTTAGATAGAAAAGGATACAAATTGGAGTTCAATGAAGGAATGCGCATGATCATTAGAAAATTAGGAGATGTGATTGCTACTCATGAACAAACTAGAGGTGAATTGTTCCATATAAATTGTACTATTAAGAGTCATTTGATTGTTAGATTTGAAGATTATTGGTTATGGCATAAGAGATTCTATCATTTTAACTTTGATAATTTGATCAAGGTAAGTAAGAGGGAAGTAGTGAGAGGTTTGTCTAAACTAGTGAAACCAAAGAATGTGATGTATAAAGAATGTCAACTTGGAAAGTTAACCAATTCTAGTTTTATCAATGAAATTCATTATTTTGAAGGAATTTAAGATATAGTTCATACCTATCTATGTGGCCCAAAAGGAGCTAAATAGTGCAGGGCACCTTGGCAAAGTTCTACAAGTCTTCATGGTCCTAGCAAGTTTTCATTGTAATAAAGAATTGATTTTTAATCCTATTGTTTGTGTGTTTCTTTTGATCCCCTTTTTTGGTCAAGGACTCTAAGGTCACGATTATAAACTTTGAGTTCCTTAGGCCATTAGATCCAATCAAGTTTTTGATAGGAGTTAGGATCTAGTATGTCTTGTGTTAAGAGTTTGTAATAGGAGTTTTTCATGGAGAAACTCATTGGTTTTCAAATAATAAAATTTGAGTTATCCATTTTATAGTTTTTAAGAGGTCCACTTTTCCATAATGCTGAACTTTGCATTCCTATTATGTTGATTTTGGCATGACAACATTATGTTTTAGGACAACAGTTATGTATCTTTCAAAAACTAATTATTTTTGTTGTTTCCAATGGTCACAACTCCTCATGGATGGTTGGGAAAGTTGGGGGAAATCCTATTTAGGATTCTTAAATGATCTTCCACTTGGTTGGAACATTTTTGGATGATTTACATGTATAGGCAAAGTCATTTTTATTAAAAAAATAAAAATTTTGAGTATTGTTTCTATGTGTACAACCCGTGTACAGGTTAGATAATATACATAAGTTATATGGATGGATAGATCTCTGAACTAGATTTCATTTGAATCTAATTTGAGTGATTTTCATTAAGTTTGGTGGAAGTTAGAGCCATTTTATTGAAAATGGTCTAAAACCCTCATTTTTAGAGGTTGCAATAAAGAATGGATCATATCTTGCAACTCCATGGATGAAATTATTATTCCTTTTATATTTTGTAAGTTATGAACATGTATTATAATAATTTATAAGGAAATTTTCTCAGGATGCTGTTTGGCATGGTTTTGAGTGAGTCTTAGGCTAAATATCTCTTTGTATTTAGCCTGTCAAAATAGTGAAAAAAGGAGAAAATGGATGAAATGATCTAATGGACCTATCTACTTGTGAAATAAAACTTGAATAAGGTAAATACATGAATTATAAACCTTGGTTCATACCTATGCACCCATTATTGATCACTTGTAGTTCTGACCAAGCCTAATTTGGCCAATTAGGCCTGTGAGCATTGTGAGGGTTTTTTGTTGCTGAGTAGGTTGAAAACCTATGCCTTTGGGAGTTGATAAAATGCCAAAAATGGTATTTGAATTAGGATTTTTTTTATTAGGTCCTTTGGAGAAATAATAATTCATCATCCATCTTGTTGTTTAGGAGACCAAGTAGCCTAGTGGGTCAAATATTGGATTTTGGTGTTGCGGGTTTTGGAGAGGCTAACCAATTGTGGATTATATGTTGTGAGGGGTAATTTGAAGTGTTCCACAAGTTAGTTTGGGAAAAGGGAGTGATTTGTGTGGTTTTCTCTATTTGAGAAAAATTGGTGAAGTGTCTTTTGAAGTCAAGTTTGAAAGAAAGAATTTGTGTTGCCCATGTTATTTTGGTTTGACCTTATATAGGTCTTAGGATTTGATTTGAGAGAGTTTCCTAACAATTATAAGGTGTGGGTATGGTAGGATTGTTTGGTTTCTTAACCTTGTGAGCCCATTATCACCCTGAAGCTACGTAGCTCTACATCAAGTGGTATCAAAGCCCCATTAAGATTTGATTGGATTGAAGAGATGTTTGACAATGAAGGCAATGAGAGGGAGAAGTTCCCTACAAATGTGACCAACAAAGAGTTGGAAAAGATGCTCAAGGAGCATATGGCAAAAAGAAAGAAGATGGAAGAAGAGATAGCAAAGTTGAAAGATCAACAATGAGTAAGAAGTGATGATGGAGAATTTGAAGATGAAGAAGAATTAGAAAAAGAGAAGAAATCAACAAGACCATGCAGTGATCCATTTTAGATAGACAATTCCTTGAGGCACTTGGCAAAGTGGGAAGTAAGGATCCAAAGGAAAAGATGCTCAAGGAGCATATGACAAAAAGCAAGAAGATAGAAGAAGAGATAGCAAAGTTGAAAGATCAATAATGAGGAAGAAGTGAAGATGGAAAATCTGAAGATGAAGAAGAATTAGAAAAAGAGAAGAAATCAAAAATACCATGCAATGATCCATTTTAGATAGACAATTCCTTGAGGCACTTGGCAAAGTGGGAAGGGAGGATCCAAAGGAAAATCTTCCTGTGTTTCAAAGTAAGCTAAATGTTGAAGATTGTTTAGAATGGATTGAATCCATTCAAAATTATTCTGAATGTGAAGAAGTAGAGAATAACCAAAAGGTTAAGATTGCAAAATCAAGGTTGAAAGGACCATCTTTGATTTGGTGGAACTTTCTACAGCAAGAAAGGATAGATGAAGGCAAGAACCCTATTTGTTCCTGGAAGAGGATGGAGGCTGAAATAAGGAAACAATTTGCACCAACAAATTATGAAGTTTCCCTTCATAAGAAGCTTAAAAATCTCATTAAAAAGGGCCTTGATATAAGTGGCTATATTGAAGAATTTCATAAGATGACCTTGAGGTCCAAGCTAAGTGAAAATAAAATTCAAAAGTTGGCTAGATATCTAAATGGTTTGAAATATAGTATACAAGATGAGTTGAGTTTGTTTAACCTTGAATCAATCAATAAATGTTATAAAATGGCACTGAAGATAGAAGAGAAGCAAAGGAGAAGAGGTGAGAAAAAAAATAGAGGTAGAGGCAACTCAAACTTTAGAGGAAGGGGCAGATTTCAAGGAAGAGGTTCATCGTCAAGGCCACCAAATGACAACAATCAACAAGATGTTGAAAGAGATTTAAATAACAGAGGTAACTTTAGAGGTGGAAGAGGAAATAATAGAGGTAGATTTGGAGGAAGAGGTCCTAATGTCTTCACAAGAATATGTTTCACATGTAACCAAGTAGGGCATCAATCTTTCAGATGTATAGAGAAGGTGAGTAGTAGTTCAAGTCAACACAATGAGAGGAGGGTACACTTGATTCAAGATGAAGATTCATTAAGGAGAAAAACACTTCATGATTTTTTGTAGATGATTACTTTAGAATGATGTGGATTGTATTTATGAAATGTAAATTTGAAGCTTTCCACATGTTTAATATCTTTAAATCTAGAGTAGAAAGGGAGACTGGTAAGAGGTTAAAATGCCTTAGATCATATAGAGGACATGAGTTCACTTTACATGAATTCACTACATACTATGAATAATAATGAATCATAAGGCCGATGTTAGCTCCCATAACACCTTAGTAGAATATTATTGTTCAAAGGATAAACAAGTCAATCATTGATTGTGCAAGAATACTAATATTATTGAAATTTGTTGCTCAAACTTTCTAGAGAGAAGCAATTCGTATTGCAGTCTACACATTGAACATGGTACAAATAAAACCCCCTTATGAATTGTGGTATGTGAGTTATTTCAAGGTATTTGGAAGTAGATGTTTTCTAGACAAAGATGATTATTCAGGCAAGTTTGATTCAAGAAGTAATGAAGGAATATTCTTAGGGTATTCCTCTAAGAGAAAAATATATGTGTTTTAACAAGAGAACAAACAAGATACTAAAGAGTGTGAATGTAAGAATTAATGAATACTAAGAGTAAAATGATGAATCTAGAAAATGGAACGAAAAAATTATTTTGTACTTTTCTACATATAACTGATGGAGAAGAATGCTATAATGGAATAATAGGTCAATTCATAGGAGCCATTCAAAGAAGTTGAAGAAGCTCCTAGAGAAGACTTGATGTTAGAAAGGTATGCCAAGTTAAATCAACCCCCAAATTAAATTATTGGTGATAAAAATGTTGGTGTGTTAATTAGAATAAAGGAAAGAGAAAGTATTGGTTTTCTATTTGAATTTGAACTAGAAATAGTAAAGGATGTATTGAAAGATGAATATTGGGTAAAATTCATGAAAGAGGAATTTGAACATATTTGAGAACAACTAGAATTGGACATTAATTCCTAGACCAATGGATAAGAATGTGATTGGTACCAAGTGGGTTTTCAGAAATAAGATGTACATGATAGGTGAGATGGTTACGAACAAGGAAAGACTAGTTTGCAAAGGGTATGCACAAGAGCAAGGCCTTGATTATGCAATAATAAAATTAGAGTTGCATAGATTTAGTGACCTTTATGTACAGTATTGAATTGGAAGCACTCCAATTGAATGAAGGTTTAGTACCTATTTAATGTGAGATCATAATCCATTTGTATTCTCTCCTCCTTTTTGCCCTTTTCTTCTCCTTTCTCCTAGGTGGAATTGGAGCAAGACCTAATTGATCCTCTTTAAAGCTCCTATTTTCATAACATAAAGCTTGAGATAGGATCTAACAACCTAGGTCCTCTTTTTCCTTCATCCAATCACTCAACATCTACTTTTTGCATTATAATGGCTATTCTTGAGTTCTGCACTTGACATTTGGGAATTGGGACTCATTTAAGGACCTTGAGAGAATCCTGAAGGTTATGGCCCACCCTAGTTGACAAGGACATAGTGCACCCTTATCTAATCAAGGATGAGTGCACCCTTATCTAATCAAGGATGCAATGCACCCTTGTTGGAATAATCAATGACACAATGACTCCCTATATGGGCTTTATTTTGGGTCCCCTTTTCCAAGCCCCATGTATGGATTGTTTGGGGTTCAAAATTCTTGCAGATCGTCCTATTTTAGTAAGCTATTTTGAGCCCTTTATAAACCCATCCATTTTCTCCATTTTGCATATATCATCATCAAAGTGTTCAATAATTCATGTGCTCAATCTCTCAAGCATTTAAGGCATTCAAGAAACCTCTCCATTGAAGATCAAGGATTCATGCATTCATGTTATTGAAGGAATTTATGCTAGACCTTTTATTGCACATCCAACATTCAATATCTCCCTTCATACTTTCAAGATCCTTTGTTGCATCTTCTACATCCATTCTTTCTAGAATCTACATTTATTCATATGGAAAATTTTAACCACATTGATTCATGAAGATTTTGGTTTCACTTTGATTTCCTTTCTAGAGTTTTTGAAGTTGAGTCAAGTCTATTGCATCAACATGCTTGATTACATTGCAAATTCAAGAGAAAAATTCACATATATATTTTTATGTTATATCTATCACTGCTTCTTGTTATAATTCTATTTTTATTTCTATTTAAGGTTATTTCCTAAACTAGGGTTTCACCAAGGTAAGCCCCCCTAAACAAAAAATAAAAATCCTTTATTTTTTAGGTATCAGATTTGAGACTAGAAAAAAAGTTGATATTTAGATACCCTTTTTGGCCTTCTTCAAAATTGTGAAATCGAAATCAATGTTGAATACATTCTTGCAAGGCTAGAGAGGCTATCCTTGTCAAAAAAGCCTACATAGGTCACCCTATTAGATAAATGGGGGGGGGGGGGGGTTGTGAATCATTTATATCTAGTTATCCTATAGGCCTTGAAAATAATTTAGTACCAATTAAACCTTCATAATCTTTCATATCAACAACTTTGTAACCACATTAAACATCTCAAATCAAACTTATAACAACTTTACTTCAAACTAGTATCTCACTACTCCTTACTTATACCAAGTATCAGAGAATTAACATAGCATTTACCAAATTGTGGTACTATTTAATTAAAATGAAAATTAATTTACAACATAATAGAAATCATGCATTTGACACATATATTTAACATGAAAACCCTATAAAGGGAAAAAAAACCTGGTAAGCGACAACCCAAATTATTTGACTCTTTTAAACTAAGATATGTTAGGATCCAACCTTGTTAAAGGTAACATGCATAATTTTAGTGTGACTTGGTTAGAAGATTTTAAACAAAGATCATCAAGACCTTATCACTCCATGACATTTCTAAAGAGCAACCTACTCTAAAGAAATTACAGGCATCACTAATAGATGCTACCATATAGGATTTCAAAGAATTGTTAGGTCCACTAGGTTAAGAGATTTTAGCTGCTACGATGATAAGAAAGAAACACTCAAGTGATCTATTAGGCTTTAGCACTACCTTGTCTATTTAGATTTCATCCTCTCTCTATATATTCCTTTTGATCTCTCATTGGTTGATTTACACACTTCTTTCTCTTATAACTTCATATGCTTGATTGTTCTAGCTTTGTTATGTTCATGAGTTGACCTTTTTTCTTCTTTTCTCCACTTCAATTCACATAACAATAAATAATCAACAACCAAAAATAATTCTTGTTATCCTCCTTAAAATCTAACTTTTCCTTTCCAAAATCTTCCAAGTTTTTCTGCTTAATTAAGATCATAAATCTTAGATTCAATAAATTTAGTCTCTTAAAAATTAGTTCCACCTTAAACTTTGTGCTCATATTCACTCTTTTAAACCTCCTTCATCATGTCTTTATTACATATCTCTAGTCATAGATCTCATAACTGGCTTTGATTTTATCCTTTTAACTTTTTGAACATTCTTGATTTTCATGAAATGTTGACCTCAGATTAAATATATTTTTTAACATGTTCTTCCTGTTAATGCTTGATGAACATTACAACTTGAATTGGGAAATATATTACTTAGTTAACATTGAAATTAGTTAGTTAACACTAGACTCTAACACTTCTTTACCAAGTGCTCAGTGACAATTGTTGTAGCTCAGTTAATATTGTATTGCTTCATTCATCGATCAATTATCTTGCATATACTTGATCTTCATCACTTAATCACAATATTACATGATTGTAAAATATAAAAATCAATATTATAATATCATATTCCAACTCATTCAAGTTCACATTGAATACCATAGACTTATTATCATACTTTCTTCAAGTCCTCTTCATCAATCAAATAATATCACACTCTATTGAATTAGAATAATGTCTTACCAATGAAGGCTTGACATCAATGACAACATAACAAATGATATCACTCTTTCACATGCAATAAGAACATTATCAATTTGGTATAATAATCTCCCCCTTTGGCATCGATGGCAACACAAAAAAATAAGATTCTATATTATAAAATATTACACAGATAATAAAATGTATGCATTTACAAAAATACAACTTTTCCTCTCTTTGACTTCATTCAGATTCTACAATAGATTTTAGCATCAAGTTCACTTGATCTATATCTTTAACATATTCTTCTTGAAAAAGTCTTCCACTTTGGGAGTACTTATCTATTCAACAACATCCTTAGATAATCTTCATATCAAATTCTTTTCCCCTAAGTAGTTCATTACATCTTCTCACCCTTTGACAACAATGTCAAAAGTAAATATAAGTTCCAAAGTGAAAATTATTAAACCTTGTATTGATACCTTATATCTTGAATGTACTATTTATATCAATTTCATTACAATCACATTCACTACTTCAAGAAGTAATCCTTAAGAGTGAACTTTTGCCTCAACACCAAAATGATATATCCGATCTTCCAAGATTTGATGCAACATGCATCCTTGATTAGTTGATCTTGGATAGGGTAAGGACCCTAACTTATCTCTTATATACTCAAAGTCATCATTAGGAAATTGCTTGTTGAATATGTCAAGAATTTGTTCCTTATATTTCAGATATTCCAACCTCACTTGCTTCTCTTGTGCTTTCCCTCTCAAGTAGTGATACTTGATAGAGACATGCTTGGTTTTCACATGCATCAGAAGATTCTTGGATATGTTTATTATACTAGTATCATCACAATAGATAGTGATAAGATCAATAACCTCTTCTTGCATTCCTTCCAATAGTTTCTTAATCTAAACAATATTTAAAGAGTTAATTAAAGAAAAAACATGCTCAACTTCAATAGTAGATTTTGATATGTAGCTATTTTTCTTGCTCAAACATGTAATCAATATTTCTCCTAAGAATAAAGTGCGACCACATGTACTATTTTTTCATTGACATTTCAAACCCAATCAACATCAGTTTAGATTTCAAGTTCAAAATCACTATCTTGTTTGTACCATAATCCAAATTCTTTAGTGCCTTTCAAATATTTGAATATCCCTTTTACAATAGTCATATGTGTTTCCTTAGGATTAGAGGAAAATTTTGCAACAATTCTAACTACATGTACAATATTAGGTCTACTATGCTCAACATACTTTAACTTCCCCATCATTGACCTATATTGTGCCTCATTTACCTCATAAATAGTATCCTCCTTAGATAATGTGCATCTAGTTACCATAGGTGTAATGATAGGCCTTGACTCATTCATGCCAAATGTCTTCAAGGTTTCCTTAACATACTTAGATCAACTCACATAAATACCATCTTTTGTTTGATGAACTTGTAATCTAATGAAAAATTCGATCTCACCAAACATAAATTTCAAACTCCTTACTCATTTTATCAACAAATCATTACCACAAAATATGATATCATCCAAAAATATTTCAGCAACTAATACCATGTTTTTAGCTTCACACTTCAAATATAGATAGACATTTTCACTTGTTCTTACAAATCCAATCTTAACAAAGTATGAATGCAACCTTTCATACTATATTATTAATGCTTTCTTGATGGGGACACAACCCAAGAACAGAATGGGCACAACAGAAAAGGGAAATTGTATTAACTGAGAAAATAAGCTAGTACAAACAGTACAGCGAAAATAAACTTCAAAACATGCCCTAAGGACTTACAATAGCATAAATCTAGAGATAATTTCTCATTTCAATACCTCCTCTCAAACTCCACTCCGAACTGCCTTTTACAATGCCAGAAATCTCCTTAAATAGACCCCGAAGGGTTAAGGACTAGGAGTACATTCTAGAAAGTGCTAGTAGGCATCCACCAACCAAATAGAAGGTTTTGAAAGCTGCGGTAGAAGTTGGCGCAAATCTAGAAGAATCTAGAAACGGTAACCGAACTTTCGGGAGGCATAACTTTTGAACCGTAGCTCCGATTGACGAATCGCTTACATTTCTGGAAACCTCTCAAAGCGCTCTATAGCCCTATGGCAAGCTTTACTCATCCCCCATTTTTTGGCCCTTTTCGAGGTCATTTAATGCCCCTAACCTGACTTTGAAGCATTCTGAGGAGGTCTCCAAAACTCGAAAAACTACAATAGCTTTCAAATCGTGGGGCCTTTTGACCTGGTTCTTTTTCTGGAATGCTCTAAATAGAAATTACATTCATCTGGCCAATTCACACCTTCTAGGTCACAAAAATGATGGCCAAATTGCATGCTCCTATTTTTTCGAGATTTTCTAACACACTGATAGTTGAACTGTGAGAGTTGGGACCTTTATTTGACCCAAATGGGTATCCAAAAATGTAAAGACATGAAACAAAAACTAAGTCTAAGTACATTTTTTTTGGGTGACACAAGATTGCCCTTATACCTCTGGATGCTCCTACATCAGACACCCAGGGTAGATTGAAAAGTGACCCTGTCACTTTATGGATGGTAGAGGAAATCCCAAATGGGAAACCTCAACTTCTGAAATCCAAGTTGAGTCCTCGATCAGCCGTCCTTTCCATTTGACCAAATACTCTTCATATTGCCTGTTTCTGGTACTCCTACCCACACGATGATCTAGAATGTCTTCTATCTCTTCCTTCTTAGAAGCAAGAATTGGACCTGGCTCTAACACCAGCCCCTCATCTGTACCATCATCATGATACTCTATTAAATCTGCAATGTTAAAAATGGGAAAAAATGTGAATACCATCTGGCAGCTCCACCTCATATGCATTTCTTGAGTCATGTTTCTTCAAAATTTTGCAGAGGCCAAATTTCTTCATTTTCAGCTTGTTGTAAGTACCGACTGGAAATCTTTCTTTTCGTAAGTGCACCATGACTAAATCTCCTACTTGGAATTTCTTATGTCTTCTCCTTTGATCAGCCCTAGCTTTGTACTCTTGATTCATCTTGGTTATGTGTTTCTGAACCTCCTCATGTAGACGCTTGACATGTTCAGCAAATTTCTCAGCTTCAGCACTCGTCCTCTCCCCGTGTTCTATCTTCCTCAACTCTGGTGCAGTCCTTGGGCTATTCCCATATACAATTTGGAATGGTGATTTTCTAGTACTCCTATTTACAAAGTTATAATAAGCAAACTCTGCCTGTGGTAGAATCAAATCCCATCCCTTGGGCTTATCCCCAACTAAACATCTCAGCAAATTGCCCAGACTTCTATTTACCACTTCTGTTTGGCCGTCATTTTGTGGGTGATGCGTGGAACTGAATTTCAAGTCTGTTCTCAACTTTTTCCACAATGTCCTCCAGAAATACCCCACAAATTTAGTGTCTCTGTCAGAAACTATACTCCTTGGAAGACCATGTAGTCTTACCACCTCTTTGAAAAACAAGTCTGCAATATGGACAGCATCATGAGTTTTGTGGCATGGAATGAAATGTGCCATTTTGGAGAACCTATCAACCACCACAAATACTGAGTCATTACCCCTTTGTGTCCTTGGAAATCCAAGAACAAAATCCATACTTATGTCCTCCCATGGCCTTGATGGAACAGGCAATGGCTGATATAGGCCAGTATTGTGACTAAACCCCTTGGCAACTTGAAAAACCTGGAACCTCTGTACAAACTTCTTCACATCCTGTGAAATTTGAGGCCAAAAATAATGTTCTCTAAGAATGGCAATGGTCTTATCTCAACCAAAATGTCCTGCCATCCCTCCACTGTGTTCCTCCTTAATCAGATTTTCCCTCATGGAACTCCTTGGAATGCACAATTGACTACCTTTGAACAACATGCCATCTTGAATCAAATAGTCTAACCTTTTGGTTCTATCTATAGCAACAGGTTCTTTACAAGCTTTCCATGCTTCAGCAAAATCAGGATCCTCAGGGTACAAATTCTTGAGTTCATCAAACCCAACTACTTCAACTTGCATTACTGTAAGCAACAACTGTCTCCTACTTAGTGCATCTGCAACCCTTTTAGATTTTCCACTTCTATGCTTCAACACAAATGTATAGCTCTGCAAGAACTCTACCCACTTCATATGCCTCTGATTCAATTTACCTTGGCTATTTAGGTACTGCAGTGCCTGATGATCAGTATACAAAACAAATTCTTTTGGCAATTAATAATGCCTCCATTTCTTTAAGGCCTAAACTATTGCATAGAACTCTTGATCATAAACAGAATACTTCTTCTTTGCATCATTCAATTTTTCACTAAAATATGCAATAGGCTTACCTTCTTGGCTTAATACAACCCCAATAGTGCTGCCACTGGCATCACAATCCACCTGGAAAACCTTTCTAAAATCTGGAAGTGCCAACATAGGCTGTTGTGTTACCTTCTTCTTCAGCAATTCAAAACTTCTCACAGCTGTTGTAGTCCATTTGAACTCTTTTCTATCCCCTCTTATTGTATCAGTTAGGGGTGCACATATGCCACTGAAATTCTTAATAAACTTCTTGTAAAAACCAACCAGACCATGAAATGATCTTACCTCAGTAGCAGACCTTGGAGTAGGCCATTCCAAGATGGCTTTTACCTTCTCTGGATCCATTTTGAGACCTTCAGGTGATATAACAAACCCCAAATAGACTAACTCCCTTTTTGCAAAGATACATTTCTTCAGATTAATTAATAGTTTCTCTTCCCTTAGCCTTTCAAGGACACTACGAATATGTAGTAAATGTTCTTCCAAAATCTTGCTGAAAATTAAAATATCATCCAAATAGACAATAACAAATTTTCCCAAGAACTTCTTAAGTACCTCATTCATGAGCCGCATGAAGGTGCTTGGGGCATTCGTCAATCCAAAGGGCATGACTAACCACTCATAAAGACCCTCCTTGGTCTTGAAGGCTGTTTTCCACTCATCTCCTTCTTGAATTTGTATCTGATGATAACCACTCTTCAAATCTATCTTTGTGAAGTATTGAGCTCCACTCAAGCAGTCCATAAGGTCATCCATCCTTGGCAAAGGAAACTAGTACTTGATGGTTATCCTATTTATAGCTCAAGAATTTCTACACATCCTCCACTCTCCATCCTTCTTTGGTGCAAGTACTATACGTACTACACATGGACTCGGGCTCTCTCGAATCAAGCCCTTCCTCAACAGCTCCTAAACCTGTCTATTTAGCTCCTCTGTTTTAGTAGGAGTCATCCTGTGAGTAGCCTTGTTAGGAAAACTAGCTCCTGGAATTAGATCTATCTGATGACTAATTTGCCTTATTGGTGGCAATCCATCTGGAATATTATCAGAGATAATATCTCCAAACTCTCCTAGTAAATCTGAAACTTCAAGTGGTATTTCACTACTACCTTCTTTATCTTTCCTAGGAATCAAAGCATAGCACATATGTTGATGTTTCATGCCATCTAAAAACTTTCTTCCATCAACAAGACAAATCCTAGCAATGCTACATACCTTTTCACCTTCCTTTTTCATGGGCTTCAATTTGTGGTGAACTCCATCCTTTGTCAGAGAGTATGTGTTTGCATGTCCATCATGCACTGCATGTCTATCAAACTGCCATGGTCTACCCAACAATAGATGGCAAACATCCATCGAAATAACATCACAGAGAACTTCATCATGGTAACTCCCAATTTTGAATTTTACTAAACATTGTTCACTTACCAGGACCTTATGATCATCTTTTACCCAAGCAATCCGATAGGGTTGGGGATGTTTCTCCCTCTTGAGCTTCAGCTTTGAGACCATCTCTTCTGATACCAAGTTATCAGTGCTACCACCATCAATGATCACATCACAACATTTATCCTCACACTTGCATCTAGTACAGAACAAACTCCTCCATTTTCCTGGTTCAATCTCACCACTTAGTAGGACTCTTTCATTTACCAAGGTCTCTCCTCATCCACATGAGCAACCCTAGCTTGGCCCTCAACTCTCCTATCTATCCTTCCTTGTCGTTGAGGGCATTCAAAGGCATGATGACCTTCTTCATTACAATGGAAATAGGTACCATAGAAGCCTCCTCTTCCTTGTCCATGTCCTCTACCTCTTCCTCTCTGATTTCCAGAGTCTTGGTCATGGGAGCGGTTGAAACCCTCATTCCTTTGGTTCTTGCTAGTACCCTCATCTTCATTTTTCTTTTGGGTTTCATTGTGGCCTCCAAATGATCTACTACTTCCCCTTCCTCCTTGACCACGCCCTCTTTGTCTTCCTTCAAACCTTTTATTCAGCTTCTCTTCAACTCGTAGGGAAAACTGGTATGCCTCTTCAACGCTGGTCATTCTTACCAGACTTGATTCCTCCTGGATGCTAGGTCGCAACCCACTGATATAACAAGCAACCTTCTCCTTATTTGCTTTTGCATGCCCCGCTCTAATCAAGAGTCGGTAAAATTCCTCTGTATATTCTGGGACTGATCTTCCTGCTTGCTTTAACCCATGCATCTTCTTAAATAAATCAAGCTCGTAGTCCACATGAATGAACTGCTTCTTCAATTTGTCCACCATGCGATCCCATCTTGTGATCTTCTCCTTTCCTCTTCTATTTCTTTCCAATTGAACCTCTTGCCACCAGATTTTGGCATGGCCTTTCAGTTTGGCCTTTGCAAACTTAACCTTATCTGGGTCCCTTATATCCTCATACTCAAAGTATTCTTCCAGTTCATTGATCCAATCGATCAACTCATTTGGTTTCAGATTTCTTGAAAATACACCCACTTCAATTGTAGGTCTTTTCCCAAACTTAGTAATGGCCGTAAAAAGCCTTTCCTCTACAGGATTCAGAACTTCCCTGTCAAGTTCCCCTTCTGGTCCCATTTCTTCTTCTTCATTGTCATCCTCACTGTTGTCACCTGCGACAACATTTGCTCCTCTACGGAGCTCCTCTTGCAATGCTTGCACCTGCCTCTAGAGGGCTCTAGCCTCCTCAAGATTAATAGCTCGAGCCCTTTCGCCATGCTCTCTTCATGGAGGCATCTTCTAACTCAAACCCACAACCACACAATCCTGGTGCAAACTGCCTCATAGTCGACGCTCTGTCTACACACTCAGGAAAACCGCTCTGATACCACTTGATGGGGACACAACCCAAGAACAGAATGGGCACAACAGAAAAGGGAAATTGTATTAACTGAGAAAATAAGCTAGTACAAATAGTACAACAAAAATAAACTTCAAAACATGCCCTAAGGGCTTACAATAGCATAAATCTAGAGATAATTTCTCCTTTTAGTACCTCCTCTCAAACTCCACTCCGAACTGCCTTTTACAATGCCAGAAATCTCCCTAGATAGACCCCGAAGGGTTAACGACTAGGAGTACATTCTAGAAAGTTCTAGTAGGCATCCACCAACCAAATAGAAGGTTTCGGAAGCTGTGGTAGAAGTTGGCGCAAATCTAGAAGAATCTAGAAATGGTAACCGAACTTCCAGGAGGCATAGCTTTTGAATTGTAGCTCCGATTGATGAACCGTTTACATTTCCAAAAAGCTCTCGAAGCACTCTATAGCTCTATAGACAAGCTTCACTCATCCCCCATGTTTTGGCCCTTTTTGAGGTCATTTAATGCCCCTAACCTGACTTTGAAGCACTCTTAGGAGGTCTCCAAAACCTAAAAAATTGCAATAGCTTTCAAACCATTGGGCCTTTTGACCTAATTCTTTTTCTGGAATGCTCTAAATCACAATTACATTCATCTGTCCAATTCACACCTTCTAGGTCACCAAAATGATGGCCAAATTGCATGCTCCTATTTTTTTGGGATTTTCTAGCACACTGATAGTTGAACTGTGAGAGTTGGAACCTTTATTTGACCCAAATGGGTATCCAAAAATTTAAAGACATGAAATAGAAACTAAGTCTAAGCACATTTTTTTTGGGTGACACAGGATTGCCCTTATACCTTTGGATGCTCTTGCATCATTTCTTTAGTCCATACATTGTTTAGTCAATTTGTAAACTAGGTGATTTTGATATGGCTCAACAAATCCTTCTCATTGTTCTATGTAAACTTCTTTAGGTATTCAATTTAGAAATTTAGCTTCAACATCCATTCAATATACCTTGAACTTATTCTAAGTTTCACATGCCAACAAAGTTGTAACTTCTTCCAATCTAGAAATAGGTGCAAAGGTCTCACCATAGCCAATTCCTTATTCTTGAACATAACCTTTACAAACTAATCTTTCCTTGTTCCTTACAACTTCACCATTCTCATTCAATTTTCTTCTGAAAATCCATTTTGTTCCAATTAGATTCTTGTTAGTTGGTCTTGATAATAGTGTCCATCCATTTTTTTCTCAATCTAATCTATCTCTTTAGTCATAGAACTAATCCAAAATTCATTTTCAAGTAGAGCTTTCATAGTTATTGGTTTAAACTTGGCAATTAGACAAGTATTATCTTTCAAATTACTTCTTCCCATGATTCCAACACTTTTATCTCCATTGATTTATTTAGGTAAATGGTTCTTTCTCACATAATTTGATAATAAAAGATATGTTCTTTGCTTTCTAGCATTATCTTCACTTGGTTGAGGCTTTGCATCCTTCTCGACTAGTTTTATCTGTGGCTCATATATTGCAAGATGACACTCAATGTCTCTTTATTGTTGCTTGGGAATTAGATTAGAAGTATCTTCATATACATAAACAATTTTATTGCAATCATTAGGTTCCTTATTGCTTTCCTCATCATTCTTTTTTGCAAACTCATCAATTCTCACATTTTCAATTTCAATCATTGTGTTAACAACCTTGTTCAAATATATATAGGATTTTATCTTAGAAGAATAACCAAGGAAAATACTTTCATCACCTTTATAATTAATTTTTCCATTCCTTGCATATTTATTGTTGAGAGATTGTTGGAAGCATGAATGCTAATGATATTCCTATGGGGGAGTATTGTAGATATGTTACTATGATGATATGTTACATTCATGACTAAGTTTGTCATTGATGTCAACATAGTAATTTTCTATTGTATCTGACAAAAAAATAATGGAAAGATCAAGTTGGTATGAATGACTAATTGAGTATTCTAACTATACAAGGTTATGGGAGATACATCCAAGTATCTAGTATATATAGTTAATTTCAAAAGAAGAAATGATAAGTTTGGAAGAAGTTAAGTTTTGGTGATGTCTAGTCTGAGATAAAGTTTACAGAGGCATGTATTGGTAAACTTGCTATATCTCCTAGCAGAATTGTTATTATGAGAATCAAGGTTGAGGATATGAAGAAGACATGTTGGTGATGAGGTGGCTAATATTTCTCATCATAATGTTGTGTGTATGGAAAGATATTCAAGTTGCAAGGTAGAAGATTAATGTTATCACTAAGCATAACGTGTTCTTAATGTGCTCCTATAATGATTAATTGAGAATGTCTAACGACCAACTCAGGGAATTTTTTTTAGGA
Organism: Cupressus sempervirens; assembly: GCA_028749045.1. Taxonomy (NCBI): domain Eukaryota; kingdom Viridiplantae; phylum Streptophyta; class Pinopsida; order Cupressales; family Cupressaceae; genus Cupressus; species Cupressus sempervirens. Next base: position 677,907,247 of record CM053787.1, on the reverse strand, counting down.
CTCAATATAAAGGAAGAACATTTTTCTTTATCAAATATGACATAGAAAAGTAATTTTTAGTCAACACAAAAGCAGAATGTGAAGTTGAGCAGAGCGAAAGTGAACGAAACTTTGGATCCTTTCATGACTAGGTCTACAAGGTCTAATAGTGATTGGTTTAGTTAAAAAAACAAAGGAAAAGATCATAACAATAAACTACATGTTTGAGTAGTAAGCTCCTCTTGGAGTTGAAACTGCATGTTTCAGCAGTGGGCTCATCTTGCATACATTGTACCACAACTCCTAATAGGGTTGGAATTGTTAGGATTAAACCACAGACAAAAATAACAATTAAATGCAAATATAACCAATATTAAAAAATAATAGACCACACAGAAAAGAACACAAGACACCAAGATTTAATGTGGTTCACCCAAACCCTAGGCTATGCCCAGCAAATAGCAAGTCCAATATTTTACGATCCAGTGATTACAACCTGATTACAATCCGTAATCTCTTACAAATCAATACCACTACAAGAACCAATTTTTGCATCACCTTATGAAAAAATCCCTAACCCTAAGCCCTTTTATACAAGTATTTTTTATTACTTAGGGTTATGATTAATAATTACACATTGGCCCAAAATCCTGATAAAATAGGGGCCAAATTTTTTTTCAGGGTGATGCACTGAGACCCAAAGAATTTATGAAGTATATATAGTACTTTTAGTCACCACAAACTAAAAATCCCCCACTTTGGGACTAATCAAGATCCACACTAAACAACAATCTCCCACTTGAAGATTGATCCTATAGCTATGCCACTACTCCATGAGGCTCCCACTGGATCAAACCACCCTGGACTCTAATATTCTTTTATTCGTGTTCAATCTAAAAGACCAACCAAAGCTAAAGAGGAGTTTAGCTTCTCCCTTGTACTACAATTGTATGTGTTTGGTCTTTGAATGCAGAGCTGAATTATTTGCAAGATGAATGACACTTTGACTATTTATAGACAAATAATTATCCTTCTGACAGTGTCCCAATTCTTCCAAGAAGAACTAAAGCCATATCATCTCCTTAGCTACCTCTATAGCAGCTACATACTCTACCTCTATAGTGGATAAAGCATTAACCTTTTGTAACCTAGAAACCCAGCTCACGACTGTCGCACCAACAGTAAAGACATAACCTGTAGTACTCCACCTAGTATCAATATCCTCTACCAAATCTGAGTCAACATAGTCTTGTAAATCAGTATTAGAGCCCTCAAAGTGTAAACACTTATTGGATGTTCCTCTTAGATATCTAAGAATCCATTTAACTACATTCCAATGCTCAATTCCTAGATGAGTCATGACTCATATACCTGCTAACAACTCCCATTTCATGTGCAATATCTGGCTTAGTACATACCATAACATACATCAAGCTTCCTACAATTGAAGCATAGGGTACCTTGGACATCTTATCCTCCTCTTCTTGTGTCTTGGGATACATCTCCTTAGTCAACTTCAAATGACTAGGTAAAGGTGTGCTGACAGCTTTAGCATTCTCCATAGATAAATGTTGCAACACCTTCTCAACATAATTAGCTTGAGATAGCATCAATTTTCTATTCTTCCTATCTCTGCAAATCTTCATACCAAGGATTTGTTTTGCAGCCCCCAAATCCTTCATAGCAAATGCATGTGCTAACTGGTATTTTAGCCCCTTAATATGATCCATGTTAGACCCAGCTACAAGTATATCATCAACATATAAACATAAAATAATGTAGCTATCATCATCCAACCTCTTAATGTAAATACAATGATCTGAATGACACCTACTATAACCATGCTCATGCATAAAACTATCAAATTTTAGATATCATTGCCGAGGTGCTTTTTTCAAGCCATATAAACTTTTCTTCAATTTGCACACTAAGTTATCCTTACCTTTGACCTCAAAACCCTATGGATGAGTCGTATATATCTCTTCATCCAAATCACCATGAAGGAATGCTATTTTAACATCAAGATACTCCAAATGCAAATCTGCGGTAGCCACAATACTCAAAACAATGTGGATAAAGTCATTTTAACAATAGGAGAAAATATCTCATCAAAATTGAATCCTTTTTTCTATGCAAATCCTTTTACAACTAACCTAGCTTTAAATATTTTCTTACCTCCTTCCTCTTCTTTCAACTTGTAAACCCATTTATTCTGTAAAGCTCTTTTACCTATAGGAAACTTCCACAAATCTTGTGTCTTATTATTCAACAAAGAGTCCATTTTTTCTATCATGGCAGACTCCCACTGAATCTTAGTATTCACCTGCACAACTTCATCATAACATTCAGGTTCACCAACATTTGTAAGTAAAATTAAATACAAAGAGGGAGAAAATCTTTTTGGAGGTCTAATTTTCCTTGTTGATCATCTAACATTCATTGGTGTGTGTGGTATTTGTTGTTGTGGTTGTTGCACACCATGAGGAATGGTTGGAACATTAGCTTTTGGAGTATCATCCAGCACTACATAATCATCTTCTTTCTTCTCATGTTGCTGCAATAGATCTTTGTACAAGACTTTTTCATTGAATATGACATCCCATCTTCTTACAATTTTATGATTTTCAAAATCTCAAAGCCTATAACCAAATTCATTAATGCCATATCCAAAAAATACACATTTCTTTGACTTAGGTTCCAACTTGGTTCTATTTTCAGAATCTATATGAGAAAAAGCTTCACAGTCGAAGGTCTTGACAAAAGAATAACTCACCTTCTTACCAGTCCATGCTTCTTCTAGAATACCACAACCCAAAGGAGTAGAGGAACCTATATTAATCAAATATATAGTAGTATTCACAACCTCCACCCACATGTATAAGGGCAACTTAGCATGCAACCTCATGCTCCTTGCATGCTCTATTATAGTCTTGTTCATGCATTCAACCACTCCATTTTCTTGTGGAGTCCTTGGAATAGTATTTTGTCTACAAATACCATTTGTGAAGCAATAATCTTCAAATTCATGACTACAATACTCATTGCCATTATCAGATCTGAGACATTTTTATTTCTTACCAGTTCCATTTTCAACCAAGCATTTCCATTTTTTAAAAGTTTAAAATACATCAAATTTCTGTCTAAGGAAATAAACCCATACTATTCTAGTTATGTCATTAATGAATGTAAAATAATAATAAGAGCCACCAAGGGAAGATACCTAAGAAGGTCCCCATACATCTATATGCATAAGCTCTAATTTTTCATTTTTATTTTCCTTTCCAATCTTCACAAAACTCAGTCTCTTTTGTTTTCCATACACACAACTTTCACAAAAATCCATATTAACATTTTAGACCTGGTAAATATTTCTTTGAATGAATTAATTTCATACCTTTCTCACTCATGTGCCCAAGTCTATTGTGCCATAATGTTGTATCAGAATCTACAACAATAATTTGTTCTCCTTGCTCAACTGCAACAATTGTTCCTGAACATTCATTTTTCTTTAAAACAATTAAAGTAGAAGGAACAATATGACCTATACAAAGATATAAGGTACCTACTTTCACACCTTTTTCTACTACAAAGGGAACCTTTTGAAACCTTCCAATTTTTATCATTAAATGTAACTACACAACCCTCATCACTGAGTTGCCCTACTGAAATTAAATTCCTACTCAGCCTTGGAACATGTCTTAACTCATGTAGTTGCCAATGATTCTCATTCTACAACTTAATATTAATTTTCCCCTTTCCAACAATTTGATAGGGTTCATTATCCCCCAAATAAACAAGTCCAAAATCCCCTTGGACATAATCAATGAAATAACCTCTATGAGTTGTAGCATGAAATGAAGCACCAGAATCTAAAACCCATGAATCATCAACACTTTCTAAAGACAAAAGCAAAGCATCCTCTTTGAATTTTTTACTTACCACATCTGCCTCCTTGTCTCCATCTAGTTCATCTCCTTGATTTTTCTTTTGATTCCAACAATATTTCTTTTTATGCCCTGGTTTCCCACAATACCGAAAATCATTTGGTCCTCTCGATTGAGACCTCCTCCCCTTTGACTTTCCTCTTGATTTTCCACAATTTTTAGATTTACTTCCTCTCTTGGTCATTCTACCTCTGCTTTGTACGTTTGAAGTACTTCCTAATGTAGATCCACCTAAGGTTTTCCTATAAGTCTCCTCATTGAAAACAACACCGATCACATGATCATATTTTAGGGTACTAGATCCAGGAATAGAATTACTTATAGGCATTACCAAGACATTCTAGCTTTCAGACAAAGAATACAAAATCAAGAAAGCCCTAATTTCTTCATCAAAATTGATACCCATGAAAGATAACTGACTAGTAATAGTATTAAACTCATTTAAATGATATGAAATAGATCCACCTTCTGTGATTTTCATATTAAATAAACACTTCATGAGAAATACCTTGTTTGAAGTGGAGGGCTTTTCATACAATTTTGCTAGGGTTTGCATCAATTCTTCTGTTGTCTTCACTTTTGTAATATTAAATGCCACTGATTGTGCTAGGCATAATCAAGTGCTTTCAAGTGCCTTTCTATCTAAAAGATCTCATTTGTCATTTGACATAGATCCCTAATTCTTGGTTTTGCCTTCCAATGGCTTCCATAAATCCTTTTGATACAGATAGTCTTCCATTTGCATCTTCCATATCTAAAATTTTTGCCCATTAAACCTATCAACCCTTAGCTTACCCTCGTCTTCCATGCTCCCACTCAACTATGAAACTTTCCTACAAAGAATAACTAAAAAACAACCTCACTCTGATACCACTTGTTAGGATTAAACCATAGATAGAAATAACAATTACATGCAAATATAAACAATATCAAAAAATAATATATCACATAGAAAAGAACACAAGACACCAAGATTTAATGTGGTTCACCCAAACCCTGGGCTACATCCACCAAATAGAAAGTCAAATATTTTACAATCGTATGATTACAACCTGATTATCTGTAATCCCTTATAGCTCAATACTGCCACAAGAACCAATTTTTGCATCACCTTATGAAACAATCCCTGACCCTAAGCGCTTTTATACAAGTATTTTTACTGCTTTATGGTTATAATTAATAACTACATGTTGGCTCAAAATCCCAATAAAATAGGGCCCAATTTTTTTTCAGGGCGATGCCTCGAGCCCCAAAGAATTTATGAAGTATGTACAATACTTTTCTAATCAATCACCACAAACTAATAAGAATCTCCTAATAGGGATTCAAAGTCTCCAAACAAGGACCCATATGTACTAGATGTTGTAATAGACTCCTACTAGGGTCCATCCTCTAACAAGGAATATTTATGTTAGTACATCATCTTGTGAGCATCATTCCTACTAGGGTTTTCCCTATGATCAAGGGTTTTCCTAGTCAACAAATATGGTGTAATTGTCTATGTGCATTTTATTATGGTTACTATTTACTTTGGTTGAATGGTTAAGCTTGTTTAAAGAAGATAAATGTTTTAATTATTGGATAATTGATTCACCCACCCCCTCACCCCCCCTCTCATTTATCTTGGTGGACTATTGTTTCTAATAATTGATATTAGAGCATCAGGTCCTTGAAGATAAAGTTTTACAACTTTGGGAGATCCATGGTGAATATGTTTAGGAAAGATAGTCCTACATCTGACAGAATAAATTTTGACACCTGAATGATGGAAATTCTTGGTGAGTTATCATATTTGTGTAAAGAGCAGAGTATTGAGTTTTTAGATCCAAAATCCTTCTGTTATATACAAGGGAACAATAGCACAAGTGAGGATAGATCCAAATTAGAAGAATACATTAAGATAAAGGAAGGTATTGATCTACTTACAAAGAGAGAACCAAAAGTATGAAATTATTTATTTATTGGGCATGTAAAGAATTTGGTCATTTTTTGAGTAAACATCCTAAGAGATTGAGAACAACTAAAAGGAATCTACTCTCTACTAAAGTTGAAGAATTTAGAGCAAGTATGGAAAGATCATTGAAAGATAGTATTAATAAATCTAGATTAGTTAATGAAGAGCAAGTATCTAAAGAAATAGTTTTGGAGACTATTATGGAAAGTACAAATGTGAGAATTAATGAGAAATTCAAGATACAAGAGAGAATAGTTGATTACAATTTAGATGATGATGTTGTTACAAAGCCAAGGAAAAATGAGACATTTTTTGAGACTAACAATGATCTGCAGAATGAAGGAGAGACAAGGTAGGAACAAAGCTCGAAGCCTTCAGTAGAGCCAAGAGTTGAGATAGCAACTCCTACTTCAAGAAAGAATATGATAAAGAATCACCCATTCAACCAGATCATCAGAAGTGGAGATAAAGGTGTGATGACTAGAAAAAAATTCAATGAATAACTATGTTTGATATCTCAAGTTGAACCTAAAAATGCAGATGAAACATGTAAAGATGATTACTAGAAACCAGCTATGAAAGAGGAATCAGATCAAATTGTAAAGAATGAGACATGGGAATTGGTCCCCAGACCAACAAATAAGAATGTGATATGAACTAAATGGGTATTCAAGAACAAGATGAATGACCAAGGAAAATTTGAAAGGAACAAAGTGAGATTAGTATGTAAAGGTTACTCACAACAAGAAGGAATAGACTATGATGAGACCTATGCTCTAGTGGCTGAAATAGAATTAGTAAGATTATTTATAGCCTATACAACACAAAAGAAATTCAAAGTCTATTAGATGGAGGTCAAGTCAACATTTTTGAAGGGAGAACTTGAAGAAGAAGTGTACATAGAGTAGCTTGAAGGTTGTCCTTTGACAAATGATAAGGACATAGTATGCAAAATGAAGAAAGCATTGTATGGCTTGAAGCAAGCACCCAAAACCTGGTATGCAAGGTTGGATAAGCATTTAACAAAGCTTGGATATAGAAAAGGTATGGTAGATAGTAATATGTATTGGAAAAAAATTGATGATGGTTTAATAATTTTGGTAATATTTGTTGATGATATTTGTTGGAGTTACAAATGGGAAACATATACTTCTGAGGGGGCTAGGGGTGAATCAAAAGTTCAAACTTTAGCACTTAAAACCCCTTTTACCATTCATTAGATGCATGTAATAAAATAAAATGAAATGTAAAGAAAATGTATCAAATAAGCATACACACATTTGACACCTAATATGATTACCCAGAAATCCTCCAAATGAGAAGGTAAAACTGGGGTGAGGATGACACCCATAATTCTTCACTACTACAACAATAAAGTGTCACCTATTAAGGTTACAAAATGTTGACCATGAAATATGATCTAACTTGTGAAAGGCCTACCTTGTTAAAGGCTTACAAGAGACTGTTAAGTCCCACCCTATTAAAGGATTTTAACACCCTATTATAAGTGTGCCTAATTAAAGGACTTTCAAACATTCACTTGAAATGCCACCTTGTTAAAGTATTTTTTGATGACTGCTAAGTCAACCTTAGTCAAAAGGATTTCACTCTACTGATATAGTTGTTAGAAAGTAATAGTAGAATGTTTGATCTAATGACTTACAACTTTAACTTGCCAGTTTTAGATCACCATCCTATCCTTCTTAATCCTTTATGATCTGATTTGCCAATGTTGTGTCTTCAATCCTCTATTCTGTAAACTAATTCTATAATTCTTTCACTCTACTAAGTCATCTTGAATGATCACTGATCAATTCACCCCTTTTCTTCCTTCTATTTTTCACTCACATTCCTCTATTGATTATGGGGCTTTGACTTCCTTATAAAGACTTTGGTGGCTTAGGGTTAGGTATGAATCTGTGACTAAGATTCATTCTTTTTTCTATTTAACCTTTCCAATTTTCTAATTGGTTACATGTTGATTTGATGGGGAACCCAAATAGATTCATCCTCATCTTTAAAGCTTTGAGACTTATCCATAAGTCAGCAAAAAAATGGTTTACATAGTTGTTTGTGCCATAAGAAACAATTAGTTCTAATCTATGTTACTTGGCACTTTGATAAGATTGATGCTTGACACATATTGTAGTTTTGTTTCTAGCTTGGCACCTGAATTGCTCAACATCAACTACTTACTTGGTACTTGAATTATTCGACATGGTCTATCTACTTGGCTCTTGAGTGACTCAGCACATGAGTTACTTGGCACTCATTACAACTCAACATCTATACATATTATATTTGGCATGTATTATTAGCTTGACATGAACTTAGTAAATATCTTAAGTGTGTTGACACTCAATTGTCAAAACCAATCTGAGATCAATAATCCCCCCCTTTGATATGAGTGTCAAAAACACTTAACTATACATAAAAAATCTAGTCTCCTTGAGTATAATACATCCACAACTTAACATATATACAAAGCTTCAAAAAAATTTCAAAATTTTGTAGTAGACTATATACCTCAAAATTTTTGTAACTCCCCCTGAGTTAATGTGTCTATTTTGTATCAAAAATTTAGACTTTATGAATTTGACTGTTGTTGATATCCTTTGTCTTCAAAAATACTGATACTCTTTATTTCATAGGTTATGTGCTCTATTTCTACTCTTTTTTTGTTTACTCCCCCTATTGTTAATCTCCCCCTCTTTTTCTATCTTTATTCTCCCCTTTTACTTAATATGTCCCTTGCATATTTGTTTATCTCCCCCTTTTTGACACTTATTTCAAAGGGTCTATACGCTAATTGTGTATTTGTCGAAAAAATTCTTATGGACTTCCATTATAATCTTTAGAGTACCATCCCAATTATCTAATGTAACATCTAATGATTTTATTTGGATGGATATCTCTACTGCAAGGTGAACAAGTCCATTTGATGTTGAAAGATTTGGATCTTTCTTCATCATGGTCTCTACATAATCTAGTTCTTTGTGGAGTATCTCCATATGAGGGGTAAGGGAGGATTGAGTGTTAGTCAACTTGGTTCTTATATTAGCCTCTTCTACTATTAATACAGCTAGTTGACTTTGTGTATCAAGCAATGAATGGAAATGCTTCTCACTTTGAGCTAGATTCTTAGGTAATTGTGTACCTGATACTTTTAAGTTTCTCTCCAGACTCAAAATCCTATGGCTTGTTTCTATTATGAAGAATGTAGGATCACATAGTTTTGAGTACAATAAGAATATTTTCTCAAGTACTTTTTTCACTTTCTCAATTTTATTAGCCAATTCAACTTATGAGAGTGGTATATCACTAGATATCTTCTCATTAAATTTTCCTTAAAATTTTCTTTCAGATCATTCCATAAGTTTGAAATTGGTTTCTTGGTCTTCATTATTCACCTATTCCACAATATCTAATAATTGCTCTAATATTGGCTTTGGTTCATTAGATGTTTGCAATCTAACATCATCTAAAAAGATGTCTTTAATATACTATAATGTTTGCCTCTATTTGTACTCTTTTTTAAGTATTTCTTTGTTTTTCTTTCTTTCCAAGGCTGCTTGCATTATGCCTATTTGTTCTAGTGTTATGGATGCATAATCATATTTAGGTATTACTATTTCCTCATATAGAATTGCATCTCCATAGTGAAATACCTTAGCAACTTTGGATGAGTTGGAGTCTGGTGCTAAAATATGTAGTGGTATTGCATTAGTGCTCAACCTCTGAAGGACTTTTGTTGGAGTGCTAGATGTTGGTAAATTTACAATTGTTTGTATGGCTTCTTGCTCCTTCTCCTTTGGTATGTGCTTTTCTTCAGTTCTACCTTGATCAATCATTTTTATGTGACTTTCTTGTGTTTTTATATCAAGTACAGATATATCTATCTATCCTACATGTACTTTAGTAGCCTTCTCTTCTTGAGCAGTTTGAGTTTTTTGTTCAACCATGTCAATTTTGACAGTTGTGTCAACCTTTGCAAATGTATCTATTGGTGTTTTCACTAAAGGCTAAACATGGATAGCTAAAGAGATGGCAAGAGGTGGTTCTTATGGATTACCTTGTCCTTTATTATATCAACTACTGCCTTCTAAAGCTCTTCTACACTCACCAATACTGGATTTTTGCACAACTTTTCTTGGAGTGTAGACTGATCTAATATCCTCTTCAATTCATATGCAATTAATGGATTGATATTTTGAGGTGAACCATTAGAAACATCCTTAACAATAATTGTCTATGTTGACTTGTTTGTGTTATGTGGGGGGGTGACACTTGGTACTTGTGTGTCTTGCACACTCTGTTCCTTTTATTACTCCTCAGATGTTTCCTTGTCTTCATCTTGTCTTGTAGGTTATGTATGTTCTCTCATCTTGTTGCATATCATCATCATCTTTGTCATCATCCTTGTTATCTTTCTTTTCCTCACTCTTATCATCCTGATTTTCTTCAGATGGATCAACCTCTCTTGGCTTTACAGTGGTTAACCCATAGATTAATTTCCATAATTGGGTTGATTTCTTAACCACATCATCTATATTTCTTTGTAGAATGCTAAAGGCTCTATATTTAGGTGTAAACCTAGCTACATATTTCTTTATTGCCTTAGCAATCTGTCCTTTTCTTAGCTTTGGCATTACTTGAGCTAATGTTGACTATCTAATTTGTTTCTCAAGATTTAAACAATAATGCCACATTTTCTCAACAATATCATATAGACTTTTGGGTATTGTGTTGGCAAACTCAAGTGGATTATTCTTAAATTTAGACATCATAGCATATAAACTCTTTCGCTAAATTATTTTAATCTCTACTCAACTTATCAAAATCAATGTTCTTTAACCCTATCATATCTGCATTATCTTTAACATTATCACAAATATTCTCAAGATCAGATTTAGATGCATGAATTGCCACCCTAAACTAACTTGTATTTTTAGACTCTGTCTTTTCATCATCTATTTTAATTTGAGCAATATATTTCCTTCTTTATTTTTTTTGCTCTTGTCCTCCTTGTTCTACCTACCTTGTTTTCTCCTTAGCCTTTTGTGTGGTTTCTCTTGTGCTTGCTCTGGTGGTAGGAGTTATAGGCTTTGTTGGGCTAGGCTTAGCAATTTTCTTTGCCTTTGGTTTAGCCTTAGGTTGGGCCTTAGCCTTCCTCTTCTTTGGTGTTGATTGGGTTGGTGCCTCTTTGATTTCCTCTTCCTCCTTGACATCTTCTTCTTCTTGATCTTCCCCCATGCATTAGGTTAAAGCTAGAGGTTCTAGTTCTTGTACCTCTTCTTCCTCTTCATTCTCTTCTTCATCATCTCCTTCTTCTTCTCTTGCCTCTTCACCAAATTTTGCTTTCAATTTTCTTACCATTTTGTCCTTCTTTTTCAATGTAGATGCTATTTTTAGTTCCATTTCAACTTTTGACTTTACATCATAATTACCAAATATTTTGGCTATTTTGTCAATTTCTTTAGTAAGGAGTGTAGTGATCGTAACTGAGACTTTAGCCACATTGATTTCATAGCCTAGAGGTCTCAACCATCTAACCCTAGTTACTACTACCTAAATATAATTATAATCAATATCAAAAAGGAAACATATATCATTGTAGTGTTGTTCTACTAAGGAAACTAGTATCCTCAATCTTTTCTTCATAGACTTCTTAAAGTCTTCAAAATAGCTTGTTATAATTGACTCAAAATTATCTCCCATTTACTAAATATACTCATTGATTTGGACATCCACAAATCTATTGGTCTTCTATCCAATTGTGCCAAAAGATAGGAATTCATTTTGTACATAAAAGAATATACACACAAGGATTGATCCAAACTTACATTGAGCGCTTTTTGTCTTTCTGATGGTACCTAGGTTTTCATTTATCTATTTCAATAGGAGCTCTACAAGATCATAGGTATGATCTTTCTTCACAATTTTGTATCCAACATCCACTACTATGTAGGGCACAATGTTTAACCTACTTGATTGATAGAATTTGTGGGAAATAACTCTGACAACAAAATCAAGTAAAGGATATATAATGGCGTCAATGGTCATACCATGCTTGTTCTATTTTGCACCTATGTTTTTCTCTATTACCTCTTTGGAGTCGCTTCTTAATGTCTTGGGCTGATCTAGGGTTGGACAACCAGTAACCCTATGGATAATCCTTTTTGAGATCTTGATCGGTCTACCCTCTAACCACAAAAATCCATCATGAATTATGCTCAAAAATATTTTAATTCACTCAGTTTTAAAAATCATGGGAAAGTCTAGGGCACGGGTCAAACCCTTTCTCTCCAAAATCTTGAATTCTTCCTTCAAAGTTCCATTTTCACAAAGTTTCTCATATGCCTATCTTATTTTGATATATCTTATGACTCCTACTTTGCAATTGTAGCATTTCCTCACATCTCAAACCATAATTACTTTACGCAAGATCATGGATAATGCTCCTGCTTGGTCATTTTTATAGGCCAATTCTGGAATAGCTTTAAAATCTGGTTGTTTAACTTCATTGCTAACTAATTGAACATCAAATGCCTCTTTCTCTTTCATAGTTCTCAAACTAGAAGCCATTCTAACAAACTAGGGTTTATCAAATTTAAAACTATGCAACTCAACTTATGAAGAATACCTTTAGGATCCAATGAATTATTGCTTGATCATTGTGGGAATCCCTACAAATTCTTTGAACAAGTTTGTAGATTTCTTCTTTTCTCTACTTTTTCTTGCTTTGAGTTTGTAATGATGAAAAATAAGGTGAAAATCATGCTTATACCCTTCAAAACTCTACAATTAATGCTTAGTCATGTATAGTTGTAAAACTCGGCATCAACACAATTACTATTTTCATTCCACATCTATAGATACTTCCTTCACTCAATAGCTACTACAGACTCAACTCCAACTGGCTTTGATCAGCAACATGAAACACACAAATATTTAATCGACATCTATTGAGGACTTTTCATGCTCAACAACAGCATGAAAACTTGAAGATTTTAACCTTGAATTTTCCTTGAATTCTTGCATCTTAATTCATGCTAATGGAATCATTTCAGTACTAATTTCTTTTGGAACTAATGTATAATGAAAAACTTTAAGTATCAGTCCCACATACCTTTTATCCACTTAGTTTGATGAAGTGTGACCACTTGACCTATTGTGTGAAGTGATCCCTTCTTCATTTGATGTACTACCAACATCTTTCTTCTTCCATGTCTTGTTCATTTTGTTCCTAATGTGCTCAACATTTGTCATGCCTTTACCTTTGTCAAATTTAGAATTGGGTGCTTTTGACCTAGTTGGACAATGCTTGCTAAGGTGACTAGTTACCATTGAAGTGTGTTCTAATGCAATTTTTTAGGGATATGTCCATATTCTTGACAATAGTGATAGCTATATCTTGTATTGTGATCCTAGTTTTAAGAGTTTTCATAGATTCTTACCTTTTTTGGCCTACTTGATGACCATGTGGACTTGGATTTGCATTCAAAGGCTCTATGTCCATACTTCTAACAATTGTAGTAGTGTCCTTCAAATTTTGGTGCATGCATGGTTCTAGTTTTGCATTAATGTGCCTAATGACCTTGTTTGTTGCACTTGTGACAATGATTCATATTCTTAGGCTTACCATTCTAATTTGCATTCTTGCTCCTGCAAACATTAGTAGTATGTCTTTTCTTACCACAATGATGACAAGTGGGTTTAGAGCTCTTACCTTTATTATTCCTTTCCTCAGTAGCTTTGGATGATTCTCCTTCTTCAGTGCTTGTGTAGCCCAATCTTGATGTATCTCTACTAGATCTAGGGGATTTTAGTAGTTTTTCAAAGTACTTGATGACTTCATTTAGCTTGTTGAAACTTTTAGCAAATTCCTTTTCTCTTTTTAGGTCATTCTGCAACTGTTCATTTTGCAACTTGAGTGTGGTAATTTTAATGTCTTTGACATTCAACTCATGATGAGAATTCATCATTTGGCTTAAGGTGTCAAATTGCATGTTGGAGATTCTATCAAGCTTTTTTGACTTCTTATCTAGTATGTTTTCCAAGATTCTCTTATCTTCTTCAATCATGGCCTTGTCTTCTATAGCTTTCTTCTTTTGTTCAGTCACCTCACATGGTAGTATAGTTTGTGATTCTTGCTCCAACTTGATATTTTTGATCTTTTCAACTTGTGCTCTATTCATTTCCATTAGGTCTACAATTGTTGCATCAAACTCACTAGAGTTACCATCTACAAGTAGCTTTGTGGTGTCAATCTCTTTGTATTGTGTGTAATTTTCTATTATAGCAATCTTTGGCTTCATTCAATTGATGTAGTATGAGATGTATCTCAATCTCCTAGTTTTCAATGGTCTTTCCCAACTTGTGGACTTCCATTTCAAGATTTTTTCTCCAATCTATAAAGCTTCTCCTCCTGAGAACTAACCTCTTATAACAATTGTTGGAATTACAAATGGGAAACATATACTTCTAAGAGGGTGGGGAGGGTGAATCAGAAGTTCAAACTTTAGCACTTAAAACCCCTCTTACCATTCATTAGATGCATGTAATAAAATAAAATGAAATGTAAAGCAAATGTATGAAATAAGCATACACACATTTCACACCTAATAATGAGAAGGTAAAACTAGGATGGGGATGACACCCGCAATTCTTCACTACTGCAACAATAAAGTGTCACTTGTTAAGGTTACAAAATGTTGACCATGAAATATGATCTTCCCTATGAAATGCCTACCCTATTAAAGGCTTACAAGATACTGTTAAGTCCCACCCTGTTAAAGGATTTAAATACCCTATTAGAAGTGTGCCTGGTTAAAGGACTTTATAATATTCACTTGGACTGTCACCCTGTTAAAGGATTTTGCAATGACTGTTAAGTCAACCTTAGTCCAAAGGATTTCATTCTGCTAATACACTTGTTAGAAAGTAATAGTAGAATGTTTGATCTAATGACTTACAATATTAACTTGTTGGTTTTAGATCACCATTTTGTCCTTCTTAATCCTTCCTAATCTAATTTTTTAATGTTGTGTCTTTGATCCTCTATTCTGTAAACTAATTCTACAATTCTTTCACTCTACTAAATCACCTTGAATGATCACTGATCAATTTACCCCTTTTCTTCCTTCTATTTTTCACTCACATTCCTCTATTGATTATGGGGCTTTGACTTCTTTATAAAGACTTTGATGGCTTAGGGTTAGGTATGAATCTACGACAGAGATTCATTCTTTTTGCCATTTCACCTTCCCAATTTTCTAATTGGTTGCATGTTGATTTCATAGGGAACCCAAATAGATTTGTTTGTATCTTTAAAGCTTTGAGAATTATCCATAAGTCAACAAAAAAGAAATTTACATAGTTTTTTGTGCCATCACAAACAATTATATCCAATCTATGTTACTCAACACTTTGATAATATTGATGCTCAACACATACTATAGTCATATTTCTGGCTCGGCACCTAAATTTCTCGACATCAATTACTTACTTGACACTTGAATCACTCGACATGGTCTATCTCCTCGACACTTGAGTGACTCAACACATGAGTGACTCAAAACTCATTGCAACTTGGTATCTATACATATTACACTTGGCATGTATTACTAGCTCAACATGAACTTAGTAAATATCTTAAGTATGTTGACACTCAATTGTCAAAACCAATCTAAGATAAAAATATATAATATTTGGAGGAAATGATGAGGAAAGTGAAAAATTTGCTAAAGAGATGAAGAAAGAATTTGACATGCGTATGATAGGAGAAATGAAATATTTTCTAAGATTGCAGATTATACAGAATAAAGAAGGAATCTTTATTTCTCAGACTAAGTACTTGAAGGATTTACTGAAAAGGCTTGGTTTGGGAACATTCAAATCCATTAGAACACCTATGGTAACTAGACACAAGTTATCTACAAAGGATTAGACATCTACTATTGAGTAAAAAAAGTACAAATCTATGATTGGAGGATTGCAATATCTGACTCACACAAGGCCAAATATAGAAAATATAGTTGGAATTGTTGCAAGATTACAAGCTGATATGAAAGAAGTACACTATGCAATAGTCAAAAGGATACTTAGATATCTAAAAGGAATATCTGAGTACGGATTGTGGTATGGCAGATCTAATGATTTTACTCTAAGTTCATATACTAATATTGATTGGGAAGGTAGTATGGATGATAGAAAGAGTAGCAGTGGTGGAGCCTTATTTCTTGGAGGAAGATTGATTTCTTGGTTAAGAAAGAAGTATGATTATACATAACAAATTATGGTGGAAGAAAAATATGTTGCAGCAACATACAATTGCAATCAAGTTGTTTGAATGAAGTAGATGTTAAAGGATATAATGATAGAAATCAATGAACCTATTTTCATACATTGTGACAACACAAGTATAGTAAATATGTATCAGAATCCAATATCACATTGTAAGACCAAGCACATTTATATCAAGTATCTCATGTTGAGAGAGAAATTTGTAGAAAAGGAAATCAGATTGGAGTATGTGAGCACTAAAGAATAGACTATAGATATATTCACTAAGCCTCTTCCCAAAGAGACTTTTAAGTATTTGTGAGGTATGCTTGGGGTTATGCCCCTTCTTACATCAGAGTAGAAGATGCAAGAGTGCATCAGTCCAATGTAATAGAGCACTATTATTGTTTGGACTGAATGATGATGCTTCATATATGAGGGAGTACCTATGATGGATAGAGTCATTTAGGACTCTTGTTGGATGTTATTTTTGAATAGTGTCTTTGGACACTTGAGCTAGTAAGAATTAGTTGCTACAAAGTTTGATGCAGTAAAGTTGGTTACTGAAACCATTGACATTGATGTCAATGGGGGAGAAGTTTTGCATGAAAAGCAGCATGTTTGAAAGATGTATAATATGATAGTTGGGAGAAGTTCAGCATAAAGTACAACACGAAATGACAAATTAATAGAATGCACATTGAGGTATACCAGTGGGGGGGAATGATTGATGAAGAGAATTTGAAAAGAAAGTTGAGTAGTCTTGTTGGTATTCTTGGAACTAGATGTTTTTCATCTATGTTGCCATCAATGCCAAAGGGGGAGAATGTTGAGAGATTTTTGGAAGCATGAATTCTGATGATATCTCTATGGGGGAGTATTATAGATATGATAATATGATGATATGTTACATTCATGACTGAGTTTATCATTGATGCCAACATAGCATTTTTCTATGGTATCTTACAAAAGAACAACGAAAAGATCAAGTTGGTATAGACAGATAGTTGAGTATTCTAACTTTACAAGGTTATGGGAGATACATCTAAGTATTTGGTATATGTAGTTAACATCAAAAGAAGAAATGATAAGTCTAGAAGAAGTTATGTAAGTTTTGGTGATGTCTATTCTAAGATAGAGTTTACAGAGGTATGTTATGGTAAACTTGTTATATCTCCTAGCAAAATTGTTATTCTAAGAATTGAGGTTGAGGATATGAAGAAGACATGTTCCTAATGATGTGGCTAAGATCAATCATCATAATATTATGTGTACAGAAAGACATTCACATTACAAGGTGGAAGATTGATGCTATCACTAAGTGTAACATGTTCTTAATGTTGTCCTATAATTATTAATTGAGAGGGTCTAACAACCGACTCAGGAAATTGTTTTAAGGACTTGGTATAAAGGAAGGACATTTTCCTTTATCAAGTATGACATGGAAAAGTAATTTGTAAGCAACATAAGAGTAGAATGAAAAGTTGAGAAGAGAAGAGCAGAAGTGAAGGAAACTTCATTGCCAAGGTTTTTCTAAGAGATTCAAGGTTTGATATTTGGATCTAAGGTTTATGACCTAGTCTACAAGGTCTGATAGTGATTGGTTCAGTTAATAGAACAATGTAAAGAAGATCATAATAGTAAACTACATGTTTGATCAGTGATATCTTCTTGTAGTTGAAATTGTATGTTTGGGCAGTGGGCTCATCTTGCATACATTGTGCCACAACTCCTAATAGGGTTGGCACAACTTATAATAGGGTTGGAATCTCCTAACACAGATTCAAAGTCTCCTATTAAGGACTCATATGTACTAAATGTTGTAATAGACTCCTAATAGATTCCATCCTCTAACAAGGAATATTTATATTAGTACATCATCTTGTGGGCATAATTCCCACTAGGGTTTTCCCTCTAATCAAGGGTTTCCCTAGTCAACATATCTGGTGTAATTGTCTATGTGAATTTTATTATGGTTACTATTTACTTTGGTTGAATCGTTAATCTTGTTTGAAGAAGATAATTGTTTTAATTTTCAGATAACTAATTCACCCCCCCCCCCCCCCCCCGCCCCCCAGTTATCTTAGTGAACTATTGTTTCTAAAAATTGGTATTAGAGCATCAGGTCCTTGAAGATAAAGTTTAACAACTTTGGGAGATCCATGGTAAGCATGTTCAATAAACATAGTCTAATGTTTGATGGGACAAATTATGACAACTAGAAGGAAAAGATGAAGACACATTTTTTGTGTATGGGTCCAGGATATTGGATCTTGACAAAAAGAACAAAGACAATCATTGCTAAAAAGGATTTGGAAACTTGTATTGAGGTAGAAAGAGACCTGTTTATGTGTGACATGAGAGCTAGAGAAGCACTATTGAGTGTACTTCCTAAAATTGAATACAATTAGCTAAAATCACTTGCTACTTTCCATTTGATTTGGAAAGCTTTGGAAACTAGTTTTGAAGGTGATGCATATTCTAAGAAGTTGAGGCTACAAAGTTGGATATTTGCATTTCACGATGCTAAAACCATGGAAGGTGAATCTCTAAGAACATATGTAGGCAGGATATTAGAAATTACTATAGGTATTAAATCTCAAGGAGGAACCAAAGAAGATTATGAGGTTATATGGAAGATATTGAAGACTTGAACACCACCATTTCAGTTAGAAGTCTAGATGATACAATTATTGATATCTTGTACCAACGACTTCAGAAAGGATTCATTTCTTAGAAGACTTGGAGCAATTGA
The DNA here is from genome assembly GCA_028749045.1 of Cupressus sempervirens. Lineage (NCBI taxonomy): Eukaryota > Viridiplantae > Streptophyta > Pinopsida > Cupressales > Cupressaceae > Cupressus > Cupressus sempervirens. The sequence continues at coordinate 677,888,331 of CM053787.1, read as the reverse complement.
GAATGAGCTTAGATAGTCTAGAGAATTGACCAGAATAGAGACAAGTTTCAGTGCCTTGAATATTTGACCTAGTTTATCAAGGAGCACAAGTGCTAGGGTAGATTTTGCTCATAGTAGTAGATATGAGGAGGACATAAAGATTGAAGGAGTAGCCCTTTTGGTAAGAAGAGAAAAAGGAGGTAAGAAAATTTTTAAATGTTGGACTTGTGATGAATATGGTCATTATGCATCTAAGTGTCCTAAAAGAGAGAAAAAGTATAAAGGAAATTACAAAACCTAGAAAAGATAGAGAGTGTTTGCATGCAAATGAAGATAATGATTCTAATAAGAAAGAATTAAGTGCTAGTGATGATGAAATTGGATTTGTGACAATTAACGAAGAAAGTCTAGAAAAAGTAGCATTGGTGTCATAGGTTGAGAAGAAATCCGCTTGGATAATTGATAATGGTTGTTCACATCATATTACTAGTGATATGAATAAGTTTTTTGACTTCAAAAGTCAAGATGGAGGCATTGTCAAAGTCGAAAATAATGCAGAATTCCAAGTTAGAGGTATTGGATCTATTACTCTTGAAGGTAAGACTAACACTAAAGATGTATATGTTATTGATGGTTTAAAGAACAATCTTTTGAGTGTTAGAAAACTAGTGCACAAAGGTTATTAGTTGTAGCTCACAAAAAAAACATACGTGATCAGAGATAAAGATGGAAAGGTAATTAGAATAGGAACCATTTCTAGACATAATGTATTTCAACTAAATCCTACTAAAATGAAATGTTTAGTTTCAAAGGTAGATGATAGTTGGTTATGGCATAAGAGATTTTGTCATATAAACTTTGATAGTATTGTAAAGACTTGTATTACATTTACAGTTAGATATTTGCCAAAGATTGTAGAGCCTACTAACACAATTTGCAAGGAATGTGTATTGGTAAAGCATAACAAAACTTCTTTTCCCTACAAGAAGTTTACTACTGTATAAAAGTTGGAGATTGTAAGCACAAATCTTAATAGTCCTACAAACACTAAAGGATTCTATGGTGAAATATATTTTATGATTATAGTTGATGACTTTTCTAGAATGACGTGGCTTACATTTATTAAAAAGAAATCTGAGGCATTTGATAAGTTTAAGATATTCAAGAATAGAGTTGAGAATGAATCTAGTATGAAGATTAAATGTTTAAGATTAGATAGAGAAGGAGAATTTACTTCAAATGAGTTTAACATGTTTTGTGAAGAAAATGAAATCAAAAGACAGTTATCAACTTTGAGAAACCTTGAATAGAATAGCATTGCAGAGAGAAGGAACAAGCCAATTATAGAAGACGTAAGAGCTATGTTGGCAGAGAATGATATATCCAAGATATTCTCGAGGGAAGCTATGAATACAACAATCTACACTATGAATAGAGTGCAAGTTAGGAAAGACACAAATAGTACCCCTTATGAACTATGGTTTGGTCACTCACCTATGGGTAAGTATGTAATGGGCACCCTGGAATGCCTAAAAACTAAACCAACTACTGAAATAGATTTTATATGCAAATTGGAAATTGAACTGATGCTGAAATTATATTATTTCTCAAAATGATGAAATCAAATACAAGCAATGTATTCTAAATGCAAACCCCAAGGGAATGACATCTAGAATGTTACAAGAGAGGATGAACATCCCCTATTGCCAAGAAAGATATGTGATTCACACATCCAAGCTCTTATCAAATTTCATTCACAAAAATCCCCTGTCCTCAACAATGAGGCTTTCACCCCTATTTATCCTTTTCCTTCTCCCTTCTAGAAGGAACTAACACTTTAATTAATTACAAGTACTAGCAGCTTCCCCCTTCTAATAATTAATGCACTCTCTAGAAACTCCTCCCTTGCAATACAATAATTAATTATGCTTCTAGAAAATTAAATTGCTAGAGGCTTCTGCCTTTCCAATAGTTAATACACACTCTAGAAGCTTCTCCCTCATAATACACTAATTAATTTAATTAATTAAATATAAAGTCACCTTTTAATTTTTAATTTATTTTATTTAATGACTTTATAAGAAATTAATTGAATTTCCTCTTATGCTCCACTTAGACTTTGGAGAACGTAAAGGCTAAAAGATGGGGTCATTACAGTTCACCCTCCTTGAAATTGCTTCTCCAGAAGCAATCTTAGTTCTATTTTTTGTAGCACCTACTCACTCTCCCAAGTAGCATTATCCTCTGGTAGATATCTCCATTTGACTAAACATTCTTTAATCAACCTACTTTGCAAAGTCCTTTCTCTAGTATCTAGAATAGCCTTAGGTATTAATATGAGCTTTCCCTCCTCATCTAATGGTGGTAATTTTTTTGAAGGCACAACTCTCTGACTGATGGCTTTCTTAAGCCTTGACACATGAAACACATTATGTACCCGACTACCCTCTAGAAACTCAATCTCATAAGCAACCTCGCCCACCTTGCGAATCACTCTATAGGGACCATAAAACCTAGGTTTCAACTTCTCTAGTCCACTTTTCTTGAGTGATGATTGTCTGTATGGTTGTAGCCATAGGTAAACCATATCCCCAACCTCAAAACTGTGCTCTATCTAGTGCTAGTCTACATACAATTTTTTCTAATTTTGGGCTTGATGTATATTCTCCTTGAGCACCCTCAAAATATCTTGACTATCCTACAAGAAGTGTTTTCCTTTGGGCACTCTACTATCCCCCAAAACCAAATCTATGAAACTAGGATCTTCATAACCATACAGTGCCATGAATGGAGTCATCTTGATGGACATATGATAAGTGGTGTTATAAAAATACTCTCCCATATGTAGCCATTTGACCCAAGCCCTCTATTGTGCAATGACATAGTTCCTCAGATATCCTTCCACCCATTTATTCACAATCTCTATCTGCCCATCTATCTATGGATGATAACTAGTGCTAGGTGTAAGATCTGTACCACACAACCTAAATAGTTCCTACCAAAAGTACTCATAAATTTATTATCCTAATCACTGACAATGAAACTAGGTAGTCCATGCAACCTAAATATCTCTCTAAAGAAAAGATTATCCACCTATGTTGTTGTGTAAGTGGATGGAATAGTAAAGAAGTGAGAAAACTTCATCAGCCAGTCAATTATTGCATAGATGCAATTTTTCCCTTGTACTCATGGTAACTTGGTGATGAAGTCCATAGAAATACTTTCCCATTTCCTATTTGGAATGGGCAAAGGTTGTAATAACCCTGCAAGATATATGTGCTCTCCCTTATTCTACTGGCAAATTGCACACTCCCTGGCATGCTTCTGAGCATCATCCTTGAGCCCTTTCCATGTAAACTGCTCACAAATATGCCTATAGATCTTAAAGACCCCTAGATGTCTAGTTGTAGGTGCATCATGAAATGCCTTCAGTATAACCTCCCTAAATTGTGATGAAGGAATCAAATATATCCTACCCTAAAACTTTATCAATTCATCCATCACCTCATAATGATCATCATGTATGGTCCCTGCAATTACTCCAAAAGCCCAAGTGTCCCTCGCATACTCTTCTATGATCTTATTTCTCTAATCTCCTATAATCTTAGCTAAAGCACATATATGAGGTCTCCTAGATAAAGCATCTACCACCACATTCTTCTTACCTTTGACAAACTCAATGTCAAAGTCATAGGCCTATAACTTGGTAATCTACTTCTGTTGTCTATCATTCAAATCATGTTGCCTCATGAAGTATTTGATGCTGTTGTGATTAGTTTTGATAACAAACTTTCCCCACATTAGGTAGGACCGAAACTTAGCCAATGCATGCATTATAGACAACATCTCCTAATCATAGATGGAATAGCTCCTCTCCACTCCATGGAGCTTCCTGCTCTTAAAAACAATGGGATACTTCTCCTACATCAAGATCACCCCAATCCCATCTCTTGACACATCACAATGAAGCTAAAATGGCTCTGTGAAATTTGGTAGAGCTAGTACTAGACATGATGACATCACCTTCTTAAAATGATCAAAGCTTCTCTAAGATACCTCTGTCCATGTGAAGGCCCCTTTGTTGGTAAGGTCTATCAAGGGTGTAGTGATCTGTGAAAATCTTTTAACAAATCTCTTGTAAAATCTATAGAGACCAAGGAATCCCTTAAGCTATGTAAAATTCATAGGAGTAGGCCAATCAACAATAGCCCTTATCTTTTAAGGATCTACTTGAAATCCATTTGCACAGATGATATGCCCAAGGTATAGTAGCTCAGTCATCCCAAAATTTCACTTAGATTCCTTGGCATACAGTGACTCTTCCTCCAAAGTGGACACCACCATCTCAAGATGTTGTAAATGCTCCTCCCAAGTCTTGCTAAAGACTAAAATTTCATCAAAGAAAATCAAGACAAATCTCTTAAGTTGCTCCCTGAATACCTGATTCATGCAACTCTAGAATGTAGTAGGGCCATAGGTTAGCCCAAATGGCATAACCAAAATCTCAAAGTGGCCATAGTGACATCAAAATGTTGTCTTCTCAATGTCCTGCTCCCTCATCCTGATCTGATGATACCTTGACCATAGATCAATCTTTGTAAAAAAGCATGCACCATGTAACTCATTAATCAGCTCATCTATTTATGGGATGGGATATCTATTATTAATGGTTTTCTTGTTTAATGCCCTATAATCAATGCACATGTGCATCGTCCCAACCTTCTTCTTTACCAACACTACTATTGAAGAAAAGGGGCTCTTACTAGGTCTGATATGCCCTATTTCCAACAACTCCTTAATTGCCTTTTCTACCTCATCTTTATGTTTCCTAGGATGATGATAGGGAGTAATCATGATTGGTTTGGCTCCCTCCTTGAGCTCAATAACATGCTCTATCCATTTGTCACAAGGAACCCCATGCAGAATCTCACCAAACACCTTAGTGTGGCTATCAAGTATCTCCTAGATATCTGGTGGATGACTCTTCACCTATGGTTCTTGTGAAGTTGTCATAGTGAAACATTCTGTTGCCCAGTCTATGTTATTATGCCAAAAAATTCTCTGCATTCTCCTCAAGGAAACTACTCTACAACTCCCATCTGAAAGTCCTCTAAGTACAATAGTTCTTCCCTCATGCTGAAACTTCATCTCTAATTTTTCTAGGTTAAGTGTGAACTCTACTAGTAAGGCCATCCATACCATGCCAAGGATGACATCACAGTCTCCCATGTCTACCACATAGAACTCATCTTCCAATTCATAGCCATCTCCAAACCCAATGTAAAGATTAGATATCTTCTGTGTGCATAATAGTTTGTCACCATTAGCTACCATAACTCTAAATCCAGCGTGCTCCTCAGTTTGTAGACCTCTCTTAGAAACCAATTGTTTGTCTATAAAATTATGTGTAGCCCCAGTGTCAATGAGTGAGATCACTTTTTTCCCTTGGATAGTACCTCTGACCTTAAATGTGATTTCCTTCTAAGCCCCAGTTAATCGTGCTAATGACTTCTCATCCTCAGGAATGCTACTCTCCTCTGTAGTGCTATCCTCATCTGAATTAGAGTGCTGATCCTCCCTCTCTAATTGTGACTCTTCTACTAAGAAATACTCCATTTGATTTTCCTTAGCCTTGAGAGGAAAATTATGAGATAGATCCCAAGGCTCTCTGCAATGAAAACATAACTTCTTCTTTCTTAAATCATTCAAGGTGTCATTATCCAACTTATCTCTTTTGGGCTGAGCATCCTTGTGAATAGGTTTTTTGTCCTTCTCCTCATCCTTTTTCATATAAGAATCCTTGTGCTGATATTTTCTCCTAAATTAAGAAGGTGCTAAATCACAAGCCTTTTTAGTGGCCTCCTGCAATGTAGCTAGGTCATGCCCCTTGACCCAACCTCGTAAGGGTTCTGGGAGTCCATCCATAAAAAACACTACTAACCTCCTTTCTGAAATATTATTGACCAAAATAGCCAACCTTTAAAACTCACTAATATATGTCTCAACTAATCCCCACTGCTTGAGTTGTGCTAACTCTTTAAACCATAATTCAGGATCCCTACTATCAAATCTCTCTATGAGCTTCTCATTGAACCCCTTGTAAGATGTGATCTAATTATGTCCCAACGTTACCATGCCATGGTGCCACCACTCATGTTCTAGTCCATCCAAGTGAATAGCCACATAATTTATAGCCTCCTCTTCAGGCATAGGATTCAGCTGCAAGTATGTATCCATCTTCTGCACCCAAGCTCGTATGGTCATCTTCCTTGAAGCATCATAATAAGGTAAAGAAAGTTTCCCAACTTTCTTTCTTAGCTCAAGGTTTTGACTTCATCCTCCTGATCTAGGCATGTGTCTCATCCTCAAGTCCAAGTAATCTCTAAGAGAAATGTCTATCTGAAACTCCAGTCCACTAGCCTCCCAATTCCTCATGAACTAATCCTGTAACTTTGCAATCTATGGTTCATTAATTGGCTGAACTAGATCTCAGGGTGGGAAGGTGGGTAGAAGAGGTCTCAAGCTGGCTGTTTGAGTTGAGTGTACAATAAATCTAAAGTTATCAGCCTCATCTCCATTGTTCTCATGCATCAATAATGTTGTCTTGACCTCCATTATCATTACCCCTATTATTGTTGTTTCCATTGTTGGCATCACCTAGATTAATATTGATGCCCATCTATCTAGCCATTAATTGCAACATCATATCCATTCACATATTCTACTCCTGTTGCATCATATACATTTGCCTATTTTTCTCTTGTTGCATCTGTTGCCCCTCCAATGTACCTAGTAACCTGAACATTGCATTTTCTTGATTTGGACCGATATTCCTATCATCTCGGTCACCCATAGTACTTTCTTGTTCAAAGAATATCTCATCTATGTCTATATGATTGGATTTTATGTCCCTCTACACGGATGAACTAGCCTATTCATTCTACAAGTTTGAACTCCTACTTTGTCTTTCTCTTGTATTGCAAACATTATAAAGCCCTTGTCGCATGCCCAGAAATAGATGCTAAAGATCTTGATAGCATGGTAGGACTTGTAGCTCTGATACCACTGTAATTGGAACCCTGGAATGGCCAAAAAATAAGCCAACTGCCAAAAAATATTTTTTATGCAAATTGGAAATTGAACTAATGCTAAAATTATATTATTTCTCAAAATGATGAAATCAAATACAAGCAATGTATTCCAAATGCCAAACCCTAAGGGAATGACATCTAGAATGTTACAAGAGAGGATGAAAATCCCCGATTGACAAGAAAGATATGTGATTCACACATCCAAGCTCTTATCAAATGTCATTCACAAAAATCCCCCATCCTCAACAATGAGGCTTTCACCCCTATTTTTCCTTTTCCTTCTCCCTTCTAGAAGGAACTAAAACATTAATTAATTGCAAGTGCTAGAAGCTTCCCCCTTCCAATAATTAATGCACTCTCTAGAAACTCCTCCCTTGCAATACACTAATTAATTATGCTTCTAGAAAATTAAATTACTAGAGGCTTCTGCATTTCCAATAGTTAATACACACTCTGGAAGCTTCTCCCTTGTAATACAATAATTAATTAAATTAATTAAATATAAAGTCACCTTTTAAATTTTAATTTATTTTATTAATGACTTTATAAGAAATTAATTTAATTTCCTCTTATGCTCCACTTAGACTTTGGAGAATGTGAAGGCTAAATGATGGGGTCATTACTTAGTATTTCAAAAAAATTGGGAGTAAGTTTTATATCAAAAGAGATTATGAAATTGGTAAGTTTGATGCTAGAAGTGATGAAGGTATGTTTCTTGGTTATTCATTGAAAAGAAAGGCTTATAGAAGTTATAATCAAAGAACTAAGACTATTATGGGAAGTATAAATGTGAGAATTGATGAGAAATTCAGGATACAAGAGAGAATAATTGATTATAATTCAGATGATGATGTTGTTACTAAGCCAAGGAATGATGTAGTATTTCATGAGAATAACAATGATTTGCAAAATTAAGGAGAGCCAAGGTAGGAACAAAGCTCAAAACCTTCAATAGAGCCAAGATTTTAGATAGCAACTCCTACTTTGGGAAATAATATGATACAGAATCACCCATATGAGAAAATCATCGTAAGAAAAGACAAAAGTGTGATGACGAGAAGTAGAGAAATGAAAAACTATGTTTGATATCTCAAGTTGAACCTAAGAATGTAGATGAAGCATGTAAAGATGATTATTGGAAAAAAGCTATGAAATAGAAATTGGATCAAATTGTAAAAAATGAAAGATGGGAATTGGTCCCAAGACTAGCAGACAAGAATGTGATAGGAACTAAATGGGTATTTAGAAACAAGATGAATGAACAAGGAAAAGTTGTAAGCAACAAGGTGAGATTAGTGTGTAAAGGTTGCTCATAGAAAGAAGGAATAGATTATAAGGAGACCTATGCTCTAGCAACTAGACTAGAAGTAATAAGATTATTCTTAGCCTATGTAGCACAAAAGAAATTCAAAGTGTATCAGATGGATGTCAAGTTAGCATTTCTAAATGGAGAACTTATAGAAGAAGTGTAAATTGAGCATCCTGAAGTTTGTCCATTGACAGATGATAAGGAAATAATTTGCAGATTAAGGAAAGCATTTTACGGCTTGAAGAAAACACCCAAAACCTGGTACGCAAGGTTGGACAAGTATTTGACAAAGCTTGGGTATAGAAAAGGTATGGCATATAGTAATCTATATTGGAAAGAAATTGATGATGGTTTGATTATTTTTTTAATATTTGTTGATGATATCATATTTGTAGGAAATGATAAGGAAAGTGACAAATTTGATGAAGAGATGAAGAAATAATTTGAGATGAGTATGATAGGAGAAATGAAATATTTTCTACAATTGCATATTGTATAGAATAAAGAAGGAATCTCTATTTCTTAGACTAAGTACTTCAAGGAGTTATTGAAAATGTTTGGTTTGGAAACATGCAAACTAGTTAGAACACCTATGGTAATTGGACACAAGTTATCTACAAAAGATGAGACAACTACTGTTGAGAAGAAGTACAAGTATATGATTCGAGGGTTGCAATATTTGACTCACACAAGGCTAGATATCACAAATACAAATAGAACTATTGCAAGATTCCAAGTTGATACTAGAGAAGCACATTATGTAGTAGTCCAAAGGATATTTAGACATTAGAAAGGAACACATAAGTTTGGGTTGTAGTATGATAGATCTAATGACTTTACTCTAATTGCTTATACTAATGTAGATTGGGTAGGCTATATGGATGACAAAAAAGGCACCATGGAGCCTTCTTTCTTGGAGGAAGATTGGTTTCTTGGTTAAGTAGGAAGTAGGATTGCACATCAAAAAGTACATCAAAATCAATCTATGTTGCAATAGCAAACAATTGCAATTAAGTTGTTTGGATGAAGCAGATGTTAAAGGATATAAGGATAGAAAGAAGTGAATATGATGTTATACATTATGACAACACAAGCATGGTAAATATGTCTAAGAATCCAATGTTGCATTCGAGGACTAAGCATATTTCTATCAAATATCACATGTTAAAAGAGAAAGTTGCAAAAAAAGGAAATTAGATTGGAGTATGTGAGCACAAAAGATCATATTGTAGATATATTCACTAAGTCTCTTCCCAAAGAGACTTTTGAGTATTTGTGAGGTATGCTTGGGTTTATGCCCCTTCCTACATCAGAGTAGAAGATGCAAGAGTGCATCAATCTAGTGTAATAGAACACCATTATTGTCTGGACTAAATATTGATCCTTCTTGTATGGGGGAGTATCTATGATGAATAGAGTCATCTAAGAATCTTATTAGATGTTGTTTTTGAGTAGTGTCTTTGGACACTTGAGCTAAGTTAGAATCAATTATTGCAAAGTTTGATGTAGTAAAGTTGGTTCCTAAAACCTTTGACATTTATGTCAATGGGGGAAAAGCTTCGCATGAAAAATATGTTGGGTATAAGTACTAAATTATGAGAAAATCATGAGGAAGAACATCATGGGGGAGAAGCAAGCAAGAACAAGTATAGCTCATTCAGGAGAAGAAAACAATTGGGGGGAATGATTGATAAAGAGAGAAAATTGAACAGTCTTTTGTTGGTGTTCTTGGAACTAGATGTTTTTCATCTATGTTAGCATCAATGTCAAAGGGGGAGATTATTATAAGATTGTTGGAAGCATGAATACTAATGATATTCCTATGGGGGAGTATTGTAGATACATTACTATGATGATATGTTACATTCATGATTGAGTGTATCATTGATGTCAACATAACAGTTTTCTATGGTATCTGATAGAAGAACAACATAAAGATCAAGTTGGTACATATGGCTAGTTGAGTATTCTAACTATCCAAGGTTATGGGAGATACTTCTATGTATCTAGTATATGCAGTTAACATCTGAAGAAGAAATGATAAGTCTAAAAGAAGTTATGTAATTTTTGGTGATGTCTATTTTGAGATAGAGTTTATAGAGGTATGTTTTGGTAAACTTGTCATATCTCTTAGAAGAGTTGATATTCTAAGAATTAAGGTTGAGGATGTGTAGAAGACATGTTGGTAATGATGTGGTTAAGCTCGATCATCATAATATTACCTATATGGAAAGATATTCAAGTTGCAAGTTGGAAGATTAATGTTATCACTAAGTGTAACATGTTCTTAATGTGGTCCTATAATAATTAATTGAGAAGGTCTAATAGCTGACCCAAGAAATAATTTTATGGACTTGGTATGAAGGAAGGGAATTTTCCTTTGTCATGGTATGGTTTTATGATTTATGATAAGCAATAGTAAGAATTGAATGCAAATTTGAGCAAAGTAGTGTGGAAGTGAAGGAAACTTCATTGCCAAGGTTTTGCTAAGTGATTCGAGGTTTGATATTTGGATTCATGACTTGGTCTACAAGGTTTGACAGTGATTGGTTTAGTTGACAAAACAAAAGAAGGAAAACCATAACAATAAATTGCATGTTTGAGTAGTGAGCTCTTCTTGTACTTGAAATTGCCTGTTTGGGCAGTGGGCTCATCTTGCATACATTGTACTACAACTCCTAAAAAGGTTGGCACAACTCCTAATAGGGTTGGAATCTCCTAAAAGGGTTTCAAAGTCTCCTAATAGGGACTCATATGTACTAAATCTTGTAATAGACTCCTAACAGGGTCCATCCTCTAACAAGGAATATTTATATTAGTACATCATGTTGTGGGCATCATTCCCACTAGGTTTTTTCCCTCTAATCAAGGATTTCCCTAGTCAACATATCTATTGTAATTGTCTATGTGCATCTTATTATTGTTGTTGTTTAGTTTGGTTGAATAGTTAAGTTTTTTTAAAGAAGATAAATATTTTAATTATCGGATAACTGATTCACCCCCCCACCACCTCATTTTTCTTGGTGCACTATTGTTTCTAACACCATTGAGGTATACACATCTTGAGAAAGAATGGGTGCCCAAGGAATTATCGCCAATTAACACTTATTTTTGTGTTAATGAGAGGATATATTGCATAACTCCATTATCATTACATGGTTTGGGCCTATTTTCCATGGATGGCATAAAGGTCAGTTATAACAAGGTTGTTGAATTGATGGAGTATGTAGAACCTTGTTACAATTACAAAAACTTGATACAGATAGTTCAATATAAAAAAAGAAAGTGTAGGTATGCACTTTCAGCAACTTATCTACAATGGAAAGAAAATGATCAAAGTAAAAAACATGTGTACATTGATGGAAGGCCATAAGAAATAGGGAACATTGTAGGTTTTATAAATAGTATGCATCCTAGGTCAACTAATAAGTGTCTGACTTGCATTTTTGAGCATGTGAGGGAAATCATGTTTTTGTATGTGCTTTAAAATCAATAAGTTTAGGGGTAGAGTTTCTAATAGTTTACATTTGAATGACATAGATAAAAATAAAGTAACTATTATGGGACTTATAAGTACTTTATATGTAAAATTTAAACTAATTACTTCCAATCAAAACTCTAATATATAATATACCATTTTAATAATAAGTTTTTTAGCTAAGTGAACTTTTCCTTTGATTATACTGATATGTGTGTGTGTGTGTGTGTGTGTGTGTGTGTGTGTGTGTGTGTGTGTGTGTGTGTGTGTGTGTGTCAAAAGGAAACATGACTAATCCATTAGATGATAGAGGTAGGGATATTGCTCCCACCCCTTCTCCAGAATAGGTAAACCTTTTGTATAAAAATGAATGCAATTGTAATTTTACAAAATGTCAGATTATTATGTTACTTTCATGAAGGTTTTGGACTTGTTTTCATTTTTTTACTGATATTTTTAGTCACAATTTGATTCGTAGGGAAAGGGAATGGAACATATTGCACAAAAAAAATTACTTGTTGATATGGAAACCACTGTATTATGTGACAATGACATCACGTATAGCAGAGACCTTGTTAGCCTATGTAAAAAGACCTTGAAGAATGTCAATCAAAAAATTCTTGGGCTTGTAATAGATACACATCCAGTAGAAGAGAAAGAGGCCACAAGAAATGAATTGTGTTGTAGAGCATGCTATTTGGAAGTTAGAAACAATTATTCTTTTGATAGGAAATAGTTCAATAAAGCTTTATGTTTTATACTAATTTATGGATCATGAATCACAATATTTATGTTTTGTTATAGGATTTTTTGAGACCACACTGAGTTCTTCCACCTAACGAGTGTTCCAATGTACATCCTACAAGTATGTGATTTCAATTCTCAATCATCAGAAGGGACATTATTTTCTTCATGATTATTATTGATAGTTTTATATTACTATTGTCATGTTCATTCTTCTCCTTTACTTAACCACTTGTATTCATTCTTCGATACTTAAGATTGATACAATCCATTATCCATACTCTATAATTGATACTCATTCCTAATATGTTATCTTAATTGTATGTGGAAAACTCATTTATCTTTTCTAATTATAATTGTTGAACCCTTATGATGATATAGTATTAAATGTATATCTTCTGGACCAATTCTATGTCCATGAGCTTGTGATGATATGATTTTGATATCTATGTTGTACATAATAGTCGATCTAAAACTTTCTATCATTGCCTCTGACATGATTCAGTTGTCATTGTCATAAAAATTTACAAATCTATATAAATTTGTTTATGAATATCTTTTTCATTACAAGATCCTCATTGATAATACCCTTGATGTAATGTCTCCTTTTTTAAAAACATGGGAAATAGGTACAAATAACTTTAAAAACTCAATTGAAAGAGACTTCTTTCCTTAAAATCTCAAATAACACTTAAAATTGATAATGATTAACGTAAGAAAAATAGTCTATGGTACCACTTTTAAATGATTTTTCTTATGTTATACAATTGATATGATATATGAGAAAAATTTCATTTCTATCTCTAATAAAAATAATTAGGTATATGTAAGATGATTTTGGTTTATATAGCTATACTTAGTCTAATGCAACAATGTTAAGATTACCTATGTTGTTTCTGATATGACTGATAATAATTATGCAAGGATGATCTTAAATTTGAACTGTGCCACTAATGAGATTGGTAGATAGTGTAAGTAAGCTACAATCTATTCCTACTCTCACTATAATTACTATCGCTCATAGTGATTTATTCCCTATTCTTCATCTATTAATGAAAATTTGCAAGTGTTCTCAATGATGCTATCATTGTGTCTAATTTTGATCCTTAAACATATGAAATTATCTTTCAAATATTTCTTATAGTGATATGATGATCTTCTCCTCCTAATATATTGCTATAGGGTTGGTTCCACTTATAGTGGTATAATGCTTACCCTTGACTTGATAATATTTATTTGGAATGGCTCATGGGGGGAGAGTTTCTCCCAATAGGGGACATGACAAATACATTGTGTGTGTGTGTGTGTGTGTGTGTGTGTGTGTGTGTGTGTGTGTGTGTGTGTGTGTGTGTCTGTGTGTGTGTGTGTGTATATATGATTTTTTTTAGGTGTTGATGATTTCCATACACCTACTTCTATAAGTTTGACCAACACTTTGAGATTGCTAACTGTAGGATTGACAACAAGGAGCATGCAAACATCCACACTTGTTGCAACTAGAGTTGGTAAATCCTTGTTTTGCTACATTTTTTTGTGTTAAATATGTTAATATTTGTACTTTCTTGTTCATTTGAGTATATTATGACATTAATCAACTTTGTGTAGGGATAGGTACACTTTCTCCTTGTGATGATAGAATGAATACCGATACTATTAATAATTTACTAACCTTTCTAGGAGTAGCCCATGTTACTTGTACTGGATTGTTGGAGGCACCATTGTTGATGGCCAAGAAAGATATGATTCCCTTAAAATTTCCTAAGCTTTGAGTACTTTAAAATTGTGATTATTTAGAGTGTAATTATAATTTACTAATTCATAACTCATTTTTGAGTAATGATGTGGTGATTATTTTGCAGGAAATGATCTTTTTTTATGAAACTTTTTATGATTTAACATTGAAGATATTTGGGCCTACATTACATAAAAGGTATCTAGCTTGATATAATTGGTTGCTAAATTTTTCCATTCAACAATTTATTTTAATATATTCAACATAAATAACTTGAACTAATTTTTTATCTAACAATTTTGCATTTTATTAAAAGATGGATTGAGAAATCTCTTGAATTGAAAGATCATATCATAAAAACCATGGAGGAGTTCTTTGGTCAAAATATTCTGAATAGATCCCAACTTCTAAAAATGCTTGCAAACATCTAAATTTTTTGAGAGACAAGTAGAGGATGTCTCTAAAAGTCAACCCAAAGTATGAGCATCCTCCTATGATGCCACAACTAGGGTGGAATGAAATCATTGAAGATGCAAAAGAGAAGAGACTAAGGGATAAAGGAATTAATCCACCACCTGGAAAAAATAGGTATGTGTCTCATAAACTTCATATTGGTAGTGGGCCAGCATCCCTCACAAGATTCACAACACGGCTTAACCACCTCCTATGGTTCTATAAGACTATTGGTTGTATTGAGCATTAACAAGTCAATATTATTGGTGCAACGACAACCATGTCCTTTCTAAAAATTGAGATCAAAGCTAGGTCACAGGTTCAAATCTTGCTAGTTGTTGGTGTTTTCACACTATTAAGCAACAAAAATACTTAATACCAAGATGATGAAAAACACAATAACCTAAGGATTAGCTACTTCCCATAAACAATTATATGTTCTTCAAATTTGGACCCAATTTCAACAAAATCATGAAAGATTTTTCTACTCTTTTGGCTCTACAAAACCAAGGTGGGTGCACCTCAGGGATAAAATATTCACAAAATGATAATACATTCATATGAAACTCATTCCATGACACTTTATAATAATATTCATCCCTTACAATAGATTTGTCACAATTCTTCTTAGATCTATAGATAATTCTAGGCAATAGCAACTAACCATGACTCAAAGATTAAATGTAAATAAGTGTTGACTAGCTTTGAAATTCTTCAAACATTAATGTAAAAATGATTTTGATTTTAAGCTTGATACTTATTCATGATTTCTCCATATGTAGACTGAACTAGTTGATAACTCGGTCTCCAAAGGATTTTAAGGTTGGTGAAGGAAAGTTGGTTCCTACCAAGTTAACTCGGTCTCCAAAGGATTTTATAGATTTTATAGTGTTTACCGAGCTTCACTTGGTTAACACTAGAAATCATTTTCTACAACAATGTTTACCGAGCAAGGTCAGCCAATGAAGGATTTCATTTTTTTGAGAAACAAATTTTATTTGTTTAATGTAATGTTTGTAGCTGACTAATGTATGGTTTATTGGTAAATGTAACTTCTAAATGAGCCGACTTAACAATTTGTAATGTATAAATAAAAGGTCAAGTTGTGGACTCTAATTGTAATGAACGAGCATGCAAATGAGTTGATTGTGTGAAGAGGAAGTGTAAGAAAATTTTGAAGAAGGATTAAATATTCTTGAGGAGAAGTAATTCCTTATTGTTACTTTCTCACCATTGTAGTAGTAATTCCTAAATCTCTTAATAGAGTTGGTCTAATAGCCATTTTGTAAATCCTTTAACAAGATGGATAGTTCTATTGAATTGTTATAAATTCCTCTAGCAAGGTCACTCCTAGCAGGGTGATTAAATCCTCTAACAGGGTCACACCTAATAGTGTGTTTTGTAACCTTTAACAAGGTTAGCTCCTAATAGGGCTCACTTCAGAAGAGTGAAAATTGGTAGCTAGTTACTTGGTGGTTTTTCCCATATTGGGTTTCCACATTAAATCTGGTATCTCTTATGTTCATGTTATTTACTTTTCCATGCATGTTAATAATTGTGAATGCTTAAAGAAACTTGAGGTTGGTCTATGTAAGAATTGTCAAATTGGCAAGATGGGAAAGACTAGCTTTAAAAGTAAGAAATATTAATCTGAAGAAGTTTTAGAAATTGTGCATACTGATTTGTGTGGACCTATTAGAATTGAAAGCTATACTAGTGAAAAGTTCTTCATTCATTTTTTTTATGAGTATTCAAGAATGATGATTGTCACGTACTCGAGAGAGAAATTAGAAGCATTTGAGAAGTTCAAATGATATTTGGCCAGAGTTGAGAAGGAAACAAGAAAAATATTGAAATGTTTAAGATCAAATAGAGGTGGTGAATTCATTTCCCATGAATTCACTAACTTTTGCATTGAAAGGGAGTCAAAAGACAAGTATCAACCCTTAGAACTCTCAAGCAAAATGGAATAGCTGAAAGAAGGAACAGATCTATCATGGACTATGCAAGAACCCTAATGATTGAAAAGAGAATTGCTATCAAATACTAGAAGCTATCAGCACTACAATTCATACCTTGAATCAAGTACAACTAAAGAAGGTCTCCTTCAAAACCCCCTATAAGTTATGGAATGGCTTTAAACCCAATGTAAGTTACCTAAAAGTATTTGGAAACAAATGTTACATTTTGAAAGAATCTAGAAAAGGTAAATTTGATGTGAAGGGTGATGAAGGAATATTTTTGGGATATTCTTGCAAGAGTAAATCTTATAGATGTTTGAATTTGTCTACTCACAAATTCAAAAAGTGCACATTTGAAAGTTGATGAGTTTGCAAAAAGAACTAAAGAAGAAAGAAAAAGGGAACCAGAAAACTACAAGAGATTTGTTTTCATTGAACCTAATATAGTGCTAGATACACTTGTCAATCAGGAATCCTCTACTCTTGAGTCTTCAGTAACTGAGTCGCAAGAAGTTCAAACTGAGTTGAAGGAAACTGAGTCACATTCTGATGCTACTGAGTCTAAAGGACCTGAGCAATAGACAAAACAATCAGAACTTGAAGTAGAAGAGGATGAAAATGCAAAGTGTTCAAAAGGTAAGGAACTTACATTAGCTAAGTATGTCAAGAGACATCATGCACCAGATCAAATCATTGGAGATAAATCTGAAGGAACTATGATAAGAAGTAAGTTGAAAGGTACTTGACTTGCTGATTTTGAACCTAGAAGTGTCAAAGATGCATTAGAAAATAAAATTTGGATTGAGGCTATGAATGAAGAGATAGAATAGATAGAGAAAAAAAAAATGGACTCTTGTACTTAAGCATAAAGACCAAAATGTGATTGGAACTAAGTGGGTATTTAGAAATAAGCTGGATAAAGATTGTAAGGTGTCAACGAACAATGCTAGACTAGTATGTAAAGGATACTATCAAGAAGAAGGAATAGACTATGGAGAGACTTTTGCTCTTATTACAAGATTGGAAGGTGTTAGGACCCTACTTGCATACACTACATACAAAGGATTTAAGGTTTATCAAATGGATGTCAAGTTAGCATTTCTCAGTGGTATACTTGATGAAGAAGTGTACATTGAACAACCTAAAGGTTTTGTTGATCCAGACAAGAAGGAAATGGTATGAAAATTACACAAGGCATTGTATGGTCTAAAACAAGCCCCTAGAGCAAGGTATGAAAGACTGCATAACTATCATATTCAGATTGGTTATCAAAGAACTAATGATAATAGTAGCTTGTATATCAAGGAAGGACTAGATAATAAGATTGTTTTGGTAGAAATATTTGTGGATGATACTTTGTTCATAAGAAATGATTGATCTTTGCAAAGAATTTTCAGAGTAAATGAACAAAGAATTTGAAATGTCAATGTTTGGTGAGATCAAATTCTTTTTTGGTCTTCAAATGTAGCAGAGTAAGAATGACATCTACATCACTCAATCTAAATAAATCAAGTAGATATTGAAAAAGTTTGGTATGGAAGATTGCAAACCAGTTGGGACTCCTATGTGTACTAGATTGAAACTTACCAAGGATAACAAATCAAAGGAGGTAGATCAGACATTGTATAGATCTATGATTGGAAAGTTGCAGTATGTAGTGCATACAAGACTAGATATTTCCCTCGCAGTTGGTATTGTAGCAAGATTTTCAGCAAAACCAAGAGAAAATCACATGATGGCAATCAAAAGAATCATGAGATATTTGAAAGGAACTAAAGATTATGGATTATGGTACAAATTTGGAAGTAATCTGGATTTGAAATTGTTTACTAATGCAGATTGGGCAGAAAACATTGATGACAAAAAAATTACAAGTGGAGGAGCTTTCTTTCTTGGAAAGAGGTTGGTTTCTTAGACTAGTAAAAAGAAAAATTGTATATCCCAATCCATGGTAGAAGCAGAGTATGTTTTAGTAGTAGTGAACTATCCTAATATTGTTTGGTTCAAATAGTTATAGGAAGGCATGAATGAGGGAATCAAAGAACCTATAGTTATGTTTTGTGACAATACAAGTGCAATCAACATATCAAAAAATCCAATGATGCATTCAAAAACCAAGCACATTGTAATAAAGTATCACTTTGTTAGAGAATTGGTGCAGGACAAGGAGATTAGATTGGAATATGTCCATACAAAGGAACAAATTGCTAACATATTCACAAAGCCTTTACCTAAGGATGTATTTTTGTATCTACGAGGTAAGTTAGGGGTCATTCCCCTATCTAAAGATCACTAAAATGAACTTTTAGTGATGCATCAACATGTATCAAGTTGAAGATCTTTCAGTTGATGTAGAATAATCATGGAAATATTGCATATGAATTAGTACATAAGGTACATTGCTATTCATTTGGTTTGTGTTGTCAAAGAGGTAGAGTATACTATCATATCTTTCTAAAATTTGAATTTGTTTGTGAAGAGTTTGATGTTTGTAAAGTAGCTATGTTATTCCTTCACAAAGGGAGATTACTATATTTGAGGAGTTTGTGGAATGAAATGTAAGAGGGAGAAACATTTTGTTAGAAAAATACTTGATTTCAAATTTCATTCTACTATGACATGTTGTGTTGCCATCAATGCCAAAGAGGGAGATTGTTAGATATAATTATTCAATTGTGTGTTGTCTTTGATGTTACACAAATGTCGTATGAGTCATCAGATAGAGTCTACCATGTTCAATTGGTTAGAAAGGAAAAAGATAGAGTCTACCGAGCTCAGAAGGTTAGCAAAATAAATTACAAAGTCTACCAAGCATTTTTGGAGGTTACATTGTGAAGATAGTTTCTATCAAGCTCACTCGGGTGCTAAAGGCTTTTGTGGCAGAAATCAGTTCTACCGAGCTAGCAAGGTCAGGGAAGGAAAGTTAGTTCTTACCGAGTTAACTCAGTCTCCAAAGGATTTTATAGAGTTTATAGTGTTTACCGAGCTTCACTTAGTTAACACTGGAAATCATTTTCTGTAGTAGTGTTTACCAAGAAAGGTTGGCCAATGAAGGATTTCATTATTTTGGGAAATAATGTTTTTTTTTTTTAATGTAATGTTTGTAGCCGACTGATGTATGGTTTATTGGTAAATGTAACTTGTAAATGAGCTAACTTAACAATTTTTAATGTATAAATAAAAGGTCAAGTTGTGGATTCTAATTGTAATGAACGAGCATGCAAATGAGTTGATTGTGTGAAGAGGAAGTGTAAGAAAATTTTGATGAAGGATCAGATATTCGTAAGGAGAAGTAGAGTTGTATTTGATTAGTGAGGATCTATTGAAGTAGAGTAGAGATATATATGAGCAAAGTTTATTTGCATCTCATTTAGGTCACTTATTTTTACTTTCTCACCATTGTAGCAGAAATTCCTAAATCTCTTAACAGAGTTGGTCTAATAGCCATTTTGTAAATCCTCTAACAAGGTGGAAAATTCTATTGAATTGTTCTAAAGTCCTCTAGCAAGGCCACTCCTAGTAGGGTGATTAAATCCTCTAATAGGGCCACACCTAATAGTATGTTTTGTAAACTTTAATAGGGTTGGCTCCTAATAGGGCTTATTTTAGAAGAGTGAAAATTGGTAGCTAGTTACTTGGTGGTTTTTCCATATTGGGTTTCCATGTTAAATCTGGTGTCTCTTGTGTTCATGTTATTTACTTTTGCATGCATATTAAAAATTTTGAATGCTTAAAGATTAGTACCAAGTTAATCTACCGAGTTACAACATTTTTCTATGTAGCTATCGAGTGATAGCAGTAGTTAAGTTTTAAGACATCTAAGGGATCTGTGGATTTGTTTTTGTAGTAACTGATTCACCACCCCCCCCCCCTCCCTCTCAATTACTCCATCTATAATTCCAACACAATCTTCTTATGAACAACATGGTTAGGGTTTAACTTGAAAACCTCTCTAATTAGCTCAGGTGAAACCCTAAAAATGTTATCCACTACATGATTCTTTACAATCCTAGTAATCAGATCATATTTATTGGCCATATCTACTCGTAGGTCACCATCAAAGAAGACTCCAAGGATAATCAATTTGCCTATATCAAATTCCTAGAAATTGCTTATTGGAGTATCTAAAAAAATTTCTACAAACCACTTCTTGAAAAGTTCTAAGCCTCCCACAAAGACCTCTACATCCCTCAAGTAATTTGCCTTATCATACAAACCCTCCCTAACTAGTAACCTAGGGTTTTTTGGAATAAAT
Organism: Cupressus sempervirens; assembly: GCA_028749045.1. Lineage (NCBI taxonomy): Eukaryota > Viridiplantae > Streptophyta > Pinopsida > Cupressales > Cupressaceae > Cupressus > Cupressus sempervirens. Next base: position 677,867,329 of record CM053787.1, on the reverse strand, counting down.
TCTCTACCCTTAGTTAACTCATTTATTGATGGAGACATTTGTTCTAGAAAACCATCATGAACTACTCTCTTCAAGTAATCTACCTTGCCAGAAAAATCCTTGCGAGGAGGCATTTTTTAATTTACCTTAATACAATCACAATTTTTCAATTCTCAAAAATTTCAAACAACTTATTCACCTTTTCCTTGCTTATTAACCTCTATGAATCACTCTACAAATTTCTAAAAGCCCTAAAAAATTCTTTCCCTAGCTCTTGGAAATGCTTGCGCTATGAGAATTGTATGATCTTGTGGCTCAAAAATGGTGAACATAAAAATTCACTGTAGCATTAAGGTCGCATGAAGTCGTACTAATCAGAATTAATTCTTCTAATAGTCAATTTTCATGTTGCACCTTGAATTTGAAATTCCCTCTATTGATCATAAAGTATTAGATGGCCTAATTTGAATTTAGAAAAGCTATGTTAAAACCTTTGAAGACTTGCCACATGTCAAGTAGGTGCATTCCTACATTTCATAAAGTTCATCCACCTTCATGAAGTAGTGAAGCATAGATCATTGATCATCCAAAGATCAACAATCACAAAAAAATTCATAACTTTGTAATTCTTTCTTTAAAAATTTGGGCCCACTAGTACACTCATTTTCTAGCTTGGTGAATACATGTACTATCTTATCGATCACTGTGCTCCATATCATCATGCTTTTCCACCTTGGTGTGACTTGACAATCTCCTTAATGACTGGTCCCACTTTTCCACATGGTGAGCAGGTGCTTTATCACTTGGATTGAAGTTCCTTCACTTTCACATTACGGATAAGCACTACCCATTGATCTTCTCAAGATCAATAGTGTACATATCTCATGTCCTTTGAATTATATCAAATCCCTTTGTGACATCATTGAAGACATGTGGTTCCAGGGAACTTTACCACTTTGGTTGAACTCCACACATCTTCATGAAGTAGTAATATGCCCACCATTGATCTTCCAAAGATCAATGGCTCAATGATATGATGTTAAAAAGTGACCCCACTACCCATCTCAACCAATGAGATTGCCAAAAATTCCAATGTGCACTGACAATTCTACAAAAGTTTTGAAAAGTTTCTAACACTTTCTAGTTTTTGTGGCACATTTAAAATTCAATGCCAAATGCTATGTGCCTCAAGGGTGCATTCCCACATTCCATAACATTTGAGAAACTTTTCCTTATAGGAATGCATGCATCATTGATCTACTCAAGATCAATGGTTGGCAGAAACAAACCACCATAGTTATGTCATTTTGCCAAATGCTTAGGAAAATAACCATAGTTAGGGTGTTGCTTTGAATGAAGGGTTTTATTTGGTGAAAGGTAATTTCAAAAGAATAAAATATAGAAAATGAAAACTTAGGATAAAGGTTTTCCCACATATTGTATAAAATATTACTTTCCATAAATTTTAGAACTAGGGCATAAAAACAAGGGTTTATGAAATTTGAAAGATTTCATCTAGGATTTTAACAAACTTCATAAATTTTGAACACAAAGCTAGGGTTTTTCACCATAGGCTGTAACAAAATCATAAAGGGTGAAAAATCAAGCCAATACTAGCCATGATAAGTGATGCTAGGAGGGGGATTGTTGGTAGTGTGCCAACATCCCTCGCAAGATTCGCAACATGGCTTAACTACCATCTGTAGTTCTATAAGACTATTGGTTGTATCGAGCATTAAAAAGTTGATCTTTTGGTGCAATGACAAACCTATCCTTTTTAAAAATTCAGTCTCTCATCTATTCCATCCTTCTAAGAGAATCTTCAACATCTCATGAATTCATACCAACCTTCAAACACACATGCACACCATAGCCAAGCCTCTATCATGTATTTTTTCAAGAATGTTGATTCACTATTTTTGCTTGCAACAACAATTAACATGTTGATTCATGGTCAAATGTTTACAAGGAGAAATGGTTATGATTCAAACCCCTAAGATAACTATCAAGACAACCAAGAAACAATTAACACCTTCCCTAATCCCCATACAGTGAGAATCATATAACTAATGTATTCTTCATTTTTAATTTGTATAGTATTTATTGCCTAAAAGTGAGTAGTGAGGCCTTTTTCCATTACATGTTATTTATAAGAAGGTTAGTGCATTGTCCAAAAGAAGTGCCATGATCAACATATGAAAATACAATGATTTAGAGACATTTGGAGTTGGAAAATATTTTGGTGATAGAAACCCTTAAATTTTGATGAAGATGCAGGGAAGGAGGAGAGTATAGCCTTGTAATATGTCAAAATACCTATCCTAGAACATCTCCAACATACCAAGGATGTTCTTGATAAGTTTTTATGTCTTTTCACATGACTCATAAGCATGCTTGAGGAAAATTGTAGTAGTCAAAGGTATGTAGTGAAGGAATAAGCAATATATTCATTGAGAAAAGTGAACAATCACCAAAGTTTCATAACAGTGCTAGAATATAAAATAGGAGAGAAAGATCATCTATCATAGCCAATCATTAAGGCATGGAATAATATCATGATGATTTCATACTAAGAGAGGATAGTTGATCCATTACTCTCTTTTTTAACAATTTACATGTTTAATTCATTTGTGGATTTATAAAATCTAACATATTTCAAAGTTTACATGTACAAGCTATAGGACACATCCAAGGCTACACAAGATAGAAAAGAGAAGGTTGGTCAACACCATCTTGGCTCTGGTAGATATATGAAAATTCACTCATGCCTTGTAAATAGTAGTAAATGAAATTTCATATCAAATTTTTTATTTAAAATTACAAATAAGAAATACATTAATTATTGATGATATTATACAAAAAATCTAGGACATTGAATTTAATCTAACACCCACAAAAGAGGATAAACAAATTAGCTTCAAGCAAGGCTATAAAGTAGTGGTTTCCTGCCGCTGCATAGATTCTAGTGGCCAAATAGGTGTAGAAGATTCTAGTGTAGCAGTTGATACATAGGTAAATAGGCAAAATGAATAATAATAGTAATTGAGAACTTCATGACAAATAGCATATTTGATGTTAATTTCAAACAATGATAACAATGCATGCATCACATTTCATTGCAACCTACTACTCCCAACACAAATCTTACCCATGATGATGACGGCACGGATCCTACACATGACGAAGACCTCAATATGCATCACAATGATGCAGGTACATATTCAATTTCTATTGAAAATTAATCATGTAATTATTAATAAGATTTAACATCTTAAATTGCAATTGGTGTAATCATTATGTGATAATTTTTGAGGATGTAGAGTGTGAGGTTAATGTTGAGCATCTTGAGGTTGGGGTTGAACAAAATGTGACAATAGATGATGTTGCACTATTAGGTAAAGAAAAGTCCCTATTATGTTCTTGAGATTAACAAAATACTTATAACATTAAAAAAAGTTTTAGAATTAAACCCATTTATTTCTTATTGTAGGGGCACATCGACCTTGTCCTCAACAAAAGAAGAGGAAGCCTCATGTTGTAAGATCAGAACCACAATAGCCACAGGATGCCAAAGATAGTTAGAATGTGCCTATTATCCTTTATCTTTAAAAAAATAAAAAATAAAAAAGAAATGAAGAAATGAATGTTAAAAACCTTGTTTGATGTTGAATGTGTTGATGGATTTTTATGAATGTTTCTTATTAATGGATTTTTATGATGATGAATATTGCTTATTAATGGACTTTTATGAATGTTGATGAATTTTATGTCATGTTACTGAATATTTTTATGTGATTATAACTATTGACATGTTCACAAATTATTGATGAATTTGTTTAAGTATTAATGAATTATATGTCATGTTAATGAATGTTATGTAAATATAATGATTGATGTGTTCATAAACACTTGAGGAAGTTCATGTCAGCACCAATGTAAAACCAGTAGATTAGTGGTTTTAGCATCAACACTTGAGGTATTTTATTTTTCATGATGTTATTATTGTCATGAAAGAAAGTGGTATACGTGTGTGTTCTCCATCAAATGATTTTCAGAACTAGGAGGAGGAGAATAGTGTGATAGGTTTTATACACTTCATGGGAATAAGTTTTAGCTTCTAAATTTTTGTGAGGTGTTTGAAGTGATTCATTGGTAGAAGGTTATAAGCCTACTACAAATTACAAATCAGAATTATTATTGATGAGTGTCAAGGCTTTGAAAAATGACAAGTCTCCTCTCATCAAGTATGTTGTCGATTAGTGATGTTTGTAGATCTTTTTCTACCAAGAGATACATGCCATTATGCTTTGATGGTATCTATGGTTTCTCAAATGTCATTTCTAATGATATTATAAAAAGTTTGCCTAAATTTAATGGGAAACATGTTGTTTTAGCTAGTCGTCATGTTCAAGTTTTCAATGATTTGATGGGTGACTATGAGATTGCTCATGAGGATGAGCACATGAAATTATTTATTCAAACTTTAGAAAGTGATGCTAGAGACTAGTTTTCCTTTTTACCAACATGTTCTATTTCATCTTGGAGTGAGTTTCATTCAGCCTTCATGGAGCAATTTGGAGAAAGGGTAAGCATATATGATTCTTATAATAATTTTTAAAGGATTCACATTGAGAATGGTGAACATGTTCCTCAATTTAATATCAGATTTGCAAGAGTTTTGAATGAGATCCTTGAGAGTTATAGACCCGATGATCAAATGTGTTTAGCTATTTACTTTAATGCATTTGACAAGAAAATGAACTATCTACTAAGGGATAAAGAATCGCGGACATTATATTAGGCTTTTATGACCACTAGGAATATTGAAAACAATTTGAAGTATGGATTGATTAAAGGTCATTTTTATATTAATGATTTCCGGTATAATGTTTATGAAGGAAAAGTTAAACATAGTATTGACACTTTCATTCCAAATTAGAATATCAAAACCCCTACTATAATGTACAATCAGATTGAAATTTCAAATCAAAGTGTGTGTGTGTGTGTGTGTGTGTGTGTGTGTGTGTAGAGGAGAATGAGTCTATTGCAAATGAAGAGACATATGTTCATGATGTTATAGCAGCAAGATGTATTTTAGACTTTGATAGAAAAGAGCAATGTGATGATATTATAAATCAACAATTAGCTACAGTAGTAAGTTCTTGTAATGTTGATTATATGTATGATGATGTAACTAATGCTTCAAAATATGAGGTTGTTGCACCTATATCTTAGTCTTGTGCAAGTGAGCAAGTTGAGAGTTATGTCCCTGATCATGAGTTTGATGTTGCTAATCCAACATGCCATGAAGAGATAACACAAGATAAAGAAAGTGAGTCACATTCATCTCAATCACAGTTAGAAGAACAGAGTGCACATAAAGATTAAGAATGTAGATCAAAGGAAAAACTTAATGGTCACCCAAGAATAAAGGAACTGCACCTAAGAAAGGTAACTCATACAATTGGGATTACAATACATTGTACAATTTTCAATTATGTGGTGAATATGGTCATATCGTAGAAGACTGTATTAGGACACATTTCAAAGGTAAATAAAAGAGTTAGATGAATGGTATATTGAGAGATTGTTGGAAGCATGAATGTTGATGATATTCCTATGGGGGAGTGTTGTAGATGTGTTACTATGATGATATGTTACATTCATGACTGAGTTTTTCATTGATGTCAATATAGCAGTCTTTTGTGGTATCTGACATAAGAACAAAGGAAAGATCAAGTTGGTATGGATGGCTAGTTGAGTATTCTAACTATTTGAGGTTATGGGACATGCTTCTAAGTATCTAGAATATGTAGTTAATGCTGGAAAAATAAATGATAACTCTGGAAGAAGTTATGTAAGTTTTGATGATGTTTCTTCTGAGATAGAGTTACAGAGGCATGTTCTTGTAAAATTTTTATATCTCCTAGCAGAATTTTTATTCTAAGAATTAAGGTTGAAGATGTGAAGAAGATATGTTGGTGATGACATGGCTAAGTTTTCTCATCATAATATTACATGTACAGAAAGATATTAAAGTTGCAAGGTGGAAGATTAATGTTATCGCTTAGTGTAATGTGTTCTTAATGTGGTCCTATAATGATTAATTGAGAATGTCTAATAGCTAACTCAAGGAATTGTTTTATGGACTTGATATAAAGGAAGGAAATTTTTCTTTATCAAGTATGACATGAAGAAGTAATTATAAGCAGCAAAGAAAGTGAAATGCGAAGTTGAGTAGAGCATAGCAGAAGTGAAGGAAACTTCATTGTAAACATTTTGCTGAGTAACCTAAGGTTTGATATTTGGATCTAAGGTTTGTGACCTAGTCTACAAGGTTTGATAGTGATTGGTTTGGTTGATAGAACAAGGGAAAGAAGAAAATAATAGTAAATTGAATGTTTGAGAAGTGAGCTCTTATTGTAGTTGAAATTGCATGTTTGGGCAATGGGCTCTTCTTGCATACATTGTACTACAACTCTTAACAGGGTTAGAATCTCCTAATAGGGTCCATCCTCTAATAAGGAATATTTATATTAGTACATCATCTTGTGGGAATCATTCCCACCATGGATTTTCCTTTGATAAAGGGTTTCCCTAGTCAACATATATGGTGTAATTGTCTATGTGCATCTTTGTATGATTGTTGTTTACTTTGGTTGAATGGTTAAGTTTGTTTAAAGAAGATAAATGTTTTCATTTTTAGATAATTGATTCACCCCCCACCCTCTCATTTATCTTGGTGGACTATTATTTCTAACAATTGGTATCAGAGCATCAAGCCCTTGAAGATAAAGTTTAACAACTTTGGGAGACCCATGGCGAGCATGTTCAGTAAAGATAGTCCTACATCTGACAAAAGAAATTTTGACACCTGAATGATGGAAATTCTTGGTGAGTTATTACATTTATGTAAAGAGTAGAGTATTGAGTTTTCAAATCTAGAATCCTTCTATTGTTTACAAGGGAATAGTAGAACAAGCAAAGATAGAATTAGATCAGAAGAAGATGTAAAGATAAAGGAAGGCATTGATCTACTTATGAAGAGAGAACCAGAAAGTATGAAAAAAAAAATTAGACATGTAAAGAATTTGGTCATTTTTCAAAAAGATGTCCAAAGAGATTGAGAAAAACTAGAAAGAATCTACTTCCTGATAAACTTGAAGAATTTAGAGGAAGTATGGAAAAATCCTTGAAAAGACTGTGTTAATAAGTCTAGATTGGTGACTATTATGGAAAGTGCTAGTGTGAGAATTAGTGAGAAATTCAAGATACAAGAAAGAATAGTTGATTATAATTTAGATGATGATGTTGTTAATAAGCCAAGGAATGATGAATTATTTCTTGGGACTAACAATGATTTGTAGAATGAAGGAGAGTTGAGATAGGAACAAAGCTCAAAACCTTCAATAGAGCCAAGAGTTGAGATAGCAACTCCTACTTCAGGAAAGAATGTAATAAAGAATCACCCATTCAAGTAGATCATCAGAAGTAGAGATAAATGTGTAATGACAAAAAGTAGAGTCAATGAAGAACTATGTTTGATATCTCAATTTAAACCTAAGAATGCAGATGAAGCATGTAAAGATGATTATTGGAAACAAGCTATGAAAGAAGAATTGGATCATATAGTAAAGAATGAGACATGGGAATTGATCCCCAAACCAGAAGATAAGAATGTGATAGGAACTAAATGGGTATTCAGAAACAAGATGAATGAACAAGGTGAAGTTGTAAGGAGTAAAGCAAGATTGGTATGTAAAGGTTTCTCACAACAAGAAGGAATAGATTATGATGAGACCTATGCTTTAGTGGCTAGAATAGAAGTAGCAAGATTATGTAGGAGTTGATAAAATCCAACTCCATGATGCAACAAGATCCCTTGCATGCAAAAAGTTTGCTAAAGAGAAACCAAATGACCAAGAGCTTGGAGCAAACAATGCAAGAGAAAATATTTCACAATAGGAAAATGAAATTTCTATGTGAATGGATGAATTTACAATGAGAGGGAGACCACTTATAAAGGCCTCAAGAAAGCTTGTAGAACAAGTTGGAAGGTGGTAGAAGATAAGGTTGACAACCAAGCACTCTTCCACAAAAAGGTGGAACATGCTAAAAGGGAACAAACTCTTGTGTTGTCAACAACTCATCACTACAACTATTAACTACATGCATTATCCTAAGTAAGCCTAGGTAAATAGAATAAATAATTAATAATTAATTAATTATTTAGTCTAACACCCTCCCTTAAGTGCAACTTAGGGGAATGCCTTAAGCTCGCAAAACTAAGATGAAATGCAGAATGGGTCCCAGCAACAAGGCCATGTTAGGTACCCATGTACAATGCAAAGAAATGCAACCTTTGAAAATGGGGAAAGAGGTTAAACCTCATGGGAAAAACCCTCCCCAAAAAGAGGTAAGTACAAACATGCTGAAAAAATGGAGGAAGGAAGGAAGGCCTCAACAAGACCCCTCAAGGACAACTTCCACTAGAAATATTTCAAGAGACTCTCTCAAAACCATAAGTACAACCAGCCCCCCCATGAGATATAGAAAAGATGCCAAAGCCCCCCAGAATAATGGAGCCCTTGAAGAAAGAATCAAACCAATGAAACTCCAATGTGGAGTAAACAAGGGAAAAAAATAAGGGAACCCTTGAATGAGAGGGAAAATTGGAAGGCCTAGCTGATGCCCAAAGGAACAAGTATGAGGATCCTAAAATGGAATCCCCAAGGTAGGTATGATGACATTGTCATGAATGTCCACTGTAGCATCTACAACAAGTGCACATGGAGGCTCGATGAATGAAGCTAGAGGATCAAGTAAAGTGGAAGAAGAATCCTAAAAAGGTAAAATCCCTCAATTGGATGTGGTGTGGCAATCAAAATAGGGCTCTCAAGGACAATACAAAGGTTCAAGTATCCAAACTGAACCACATGATGCTCCTACAAAAGAGAAGAGTCATGCTCCAAAAATGGAGATGGAGGGTAAAAGTGTGAGAAGGTATAGAGATGGGTGGAAGAATAAACTATCCCTATAGCAATAAGGCCTCCTATGGAATGATCCCAAATGAAGACTAAATCAATAGTGAACTCAACTGTCTTCCCTGATCCACTACATGTAATTTGAGAAATCAATAGAAGGTTGGCAAACAAAGATGGAACATATAATACATCATTGAATATAACATCCTAGATGTGAACTAAACCTTTCCCACAGAATGGTAGGGAAGTGTTATTCCCCATGAGAATATGAGGAATAGGAGAAGCCTCAAGAGTAGAGAAGACACCTTGAGAAGATGTCATATGGTGAGAAGCACTTGAATCCAATATCCAAGGAACCTGTGAAGGAGATGTAATGGAAACATGTAATGCATGACCCTTTCCAAGATACAATGTAGATGGTGAAGATATGGAAGAAGATTGAAAGGCAAACCCCTGTGAGGTAGAAGAGGATGGAGAAGAAACAGTGTTCTTCTGAAGAAGAGCTTGCAAATCTACAATTTGTTTCTCATAGCCATCAAATCTCTTCTGAAAATAATGTGCCTCATCATGAGATCCTTTCCAACAATAGGAATAGGTAGGAGTCTCAGTCTTCTTTTTCTCCTTCTTCTTAGAAGATGATGAACTAGTACAAGAGGGATCTAATATCTGCTTTGACTTCTGCTCCTTTGTATCCTTGACGAGCAATGCCTACGACTGTGAACCTAAAAGTGAATCCATCTAATTGATCTTGGACTATTCACAAGTTAACCGATGACAAAATATCTCAAATGAAGGCATCCTGTGTCTATCACCCAAGGCATCCATAGTGGAGTAGAAAGTGGAAGAGAAGATCTGATATTGGCCTCTCAACTTTGAGAGTATTAAAAACATACACTCATCATCTATCTTATTTTTCCCACATCCCTACAAAAGTGTACATAGAGATTTGAACTTCATCAAGAAGTCCTCAATGGTGGGAAAGCTAGCTAGTGATAAAGAAGTCAAATCTACATCTAGCTGAAGTGCCCAAAACTCATTCACTTGGCCAAACAAACTTTGAAATTTGAGCCAATAAGCTTGTGGAGTGGTCAAACCATCCAAGTGAAATAGTAGATTGTCTAAAATGTTCATTGTAATCAATCCCATGGCCTCATCTATTTTGTTCCTGTGTTGAAGAACCTCAAAAGCTCATGTAAGAATAGGTTGATTCTCATCTAGACATGAGCATAAGCCCCTTGACATGAGAAGCTGAGTCATTTGTGCCTTCCACGTGTGATAGTTGTGTGGTGTGACACAAGTCACAGATGGATCTACCATTGAGAGAAGAAGACAAAAGAAGAAGGGTCTTATTCTGAATTAAATTACAAAAAAGAAAATACCCCCCCCCCCCCCCAACAAGATATAATGATATCCCTCAAATACCACAAAAAAAAACTATGGAAAGCAAGAAAATTTGAAAAAGAACCTAGATTCCAGATGTAGAGAGGGAGGAGACTGAAGCCTCTACTTCAACACCAAAAATAGGAGCTCAATATTACTTCAAACTGATTCCAAATTTGGAAAGTAGACAATAAATCATGCACTTTTTTAAAAAATAGCATTGAAATATTTGTCCATATGAGCCCGAATGAAGCCTTTGAAGGTGCAAAAAATGGGATTTTTTATTTGCAGAAAAATTGAGGAATAGAGATGTAAAACTTCTTGCACCAATGTGTAGATCATGAAATTCTACCCCAAAACAAAAATAAAATTACTCGAAAAAATGAGTTTGTATGAGGGAGATATCGCTATTTGAAAATTGCCTCCAAAAAATAAAGAAAAAAACCCAAAAAATGTCAGATCTGTTATGTCAAACCCTCTTTCTCCTTTTTCTCCAAATACTGAAAAAATGTTCGTCCTCCTAATTGAAGAAAAAATCACAAACAAACTAGGGTTTGTGTCTCCAAATCGCAGCTTCAAAAATCCTTCAACCAAGAAGTAGCAGTGAGGCTCTGATACCATGTAGGTGTTGATAAAATCCAACTCCACAGTGTGCCAAGATCACCTACATGCAAATAGCTTGCTGAAGAGAAACCAAAGGAGTAAGAGCTTGAAGCAAACAATGCAATAGAAAATATTTCACAATAGGAAAAATGAAATTGCTATGTGAATGGATGAATTTACAATGAGAGAGAGACCACTTATAAAGACCTCAAGGAAGCCTGTAGAACAAGTTGAAAGGTGGTAGAAGATAAGGTTGACAACTAAGCACTCTTCCACAAAAAGGTGGAACATGCTAGAAGGGAACAAACTCTCGTGTTGACAACAACTCATCACTACAACTATTAACTACATGCATAATCCTAAGTAAGCTTAATTAAATAGAATATATAATTAATCATTTAATCTAACAGATTATTCTTAGCCTATGTAGCACAAAAGAAATTCAAAGTGTATCAGATGGATGTCAAGTTAGCATTTCCAAATGGAGAAATTGAAGAAGTGTACATAGAGTAGCATGAAGGTTGTCCTTTGACAGATGACAATGACATAGTATGCAAACTGACAAAAGTATTGTATGGCTTGAAGCAAGCACCCAAAACCTAGTATGCAAGGTTGGACAAGCATTTAGGAAAGCTTGGATATAGGAAAGGTAGGATAGATAGTAGTCTATATTGGAAAGAAATTGATGATGGTATGATGATTTTGGTAATATTTGTTGATGATATCATATTTGGAGGAAATGATGATGAAAGTGACAAATTTGCTGAAGAGATGAAGAAAGAATTTGAAATAACTATGATAGGAGAAATGAAATATTTTCTAGGATTACAAATTGTACAGAATGAGGAAGGAATATTTATTTCTCAGACTAAGTACTTGAACGATTTACTGAAAAGGTTTGGTTTGGAAACATGCAAACCCATTGGAACACCTATTGTAACTAGACACAAGTTATTTACAAAGGATGAGACATACTATTGAGCAAAAGAAGTATAGATCTATGATCAAATGATTTCAATATCTAACTCACACAAGGCTGGATATAGCAAAGTAGTTGAAATTGTTGCAAGATTTCAAGCTAACCCAAAAAATCACATTATGCAACAATCAAAAGGATATTTAGATATCTGAAAGGAACATCTAAGTCTAGATTATAGTATGACAGATCTAATGATTTTACTCTACGTGCTTATACTGATGTTGATTGGGCAGGTAGTATGGATGAAAGAAAGAGCACCAATGGTGGAGCCTTCTTTCTTGGAGGAAGATTGATCTCTTGGTTAAGAAAGAAGTGGGATTGTACATCACAAAGTATAGCAGAAGCAAAATATGTTACAGTAGCAAAAAATTGTAATCAAGTTGTTTGGATGAAGTAGATGTTGAAGGATATAAGGATAGAAATTAGTGAACCTATTGTCATACATTGTGACAACACAAGGACAATAAATATGTCTAAGAATCTAGTGTCACATTCAAATACCAAGCACATTTCTATTAAGTATCACATGTTGAGAGAGAAAGGCAGAAAAGGAAATTAGATTAGAGTGTGTGAGCACTAAAGAGAAGATTGTGGATATATTCACTAAGCCTCTTCCCAAAGAGACTTTTCTGTATTTGCGAGGTATGCTAGGGGTTATGCACCTTCCTACAACAAAGTAGAAGATGCAAGAGTGCATCAGTCTAGTGTAACAAAGCACCATGGTTATCTAGACTGAATGTTGATGCTTCCTATATGATGGAGTATCTATGATGGAAAGAGTCATCTAAGACTCTTGTTAGATGTTTTTTTGAACAGTGTCTTTGGATGCTTGTGCTAAATAAGAATCAGATGTTGCAAAGTTTGATGCGGTAAAGTTGATTGTTGAAACCTTTGACATTGATGTCAATGGGGGAGAAGTTTGGCATGAAAAACATCATGTGAGAAGATCATAAGGAAGAACATCATGAGGAGAAGACAAGCAAGAAAAAGTGTAGCATGGAATGACAATTTGACATAAAGCACATTGAGGTATATCAATGAGAGAGAATGATTGATGAAGAGGATTTGAAAAGAAAGATGAACAGTTTTTTATTGGTATTCGTGGAACTAAATGATTTTCATCTATGTTGCCATCAATGCAAAAGGGGGATATTGTTGAGAGATTATTGGAAGCATGAATGTTGATGATATTCCTATGGGGGAGTATTGTAGATGTGTTACTATGATGATATGTTACATTCATGACTGGGTTTGTCATGGATGTCAACATAGCAAATCTTATGTGGTATCTGATAGAAGAACAGAGGAAAGATCAAGTTAGTACGGATGGCTAGTTGAGTATTCAAACTATCTAAAGTTATGGGAGATACTTCTGAGTATCTAGTATATGTAGTTAATGTTGGAAGAAGAAATGATAAGTCTGTACAAAGTTATGTAAGTTTTGGTGATGTTTGTTCTAAGATAGAGTTTACAGAGGCATGTTCTAGTAAACTTGTTATATCTCCTAGCAGAATTGTTATTCTAAGAATCAAGGTTGAGGATGTGAAGAAGACATGTTGGTGATGACATGTTTCTTGTCATAATATTACATGTATAGAAAGATATTCAAGTTGCAAGGTAGAAGATTAATGTTATCACTAAGTGTAACATGTTCTTAATGTGGTCCTATAATGATTAATTGAGAAGGTCTAACAGCTGACTCAAGGAATTGTTTTATGGAATCTATATAAAGGAAAGACATTTTCCTTTATCTAGTATGACAAAAAGAAGTAATTATAAGTAGCAAATAGAGTGGAATGTGAAGTTGAGAAGAGTTGAGTGGAAGTGAAGGAAACTTCATTATCGAGGTTTTCTTGAGTCATCAGAGGTTTGATATTTGGATCCGAGGATCATGTGTTGGTCTACAAGGTCTGACAATGATTGGTTTGATTGAAAAAACAAGGGAAGGAAGAACATAACAGTAAATTCCATGTTTAAGTAGTGAGCTCTTCTTGTAGTTGAAATTGCATGTTTGGCCAGTGGACTCTTCTTGCATACATTGTACTACAACTCCTAACAAGGTTGGCACAACTCTTAATAGGGTTGGAATTTCCTAATAGAGATTGAAAGTCTCCTAATAGGGACTCATATGTACTAAATATTGTAATTGACACCTAACAGGGTCCATCCTCTAATAAGGAATATTTATATTAGTACATCATCTTGTGGGTATTATTCCACTAGGGTTTTCCATCTAATCAAGGTTTCCCTAGTCAACATATCTAGTGTAATTGTCAATGTACATTTTTGTATGGTTTTTGTTTACTTTGGTTGAATGGTTAAGTTTGTTTAAAGAAGATAAATATTTTAATTATCGGATTCACCCCCCCACCCCCCACCACAACCCACCCCCCCACCCTCTAAAATTATCTTGGTGGAGTAATATTTCTAACATGGTAGTATAGTTTTATATAGTTGTCACAAGATTGGACACATGAGAAAAAATTATAGAACACAAGTACCAGCACCTAGGAATGCATAGAACAAAGATAAGGGTATTGTTGGTGTAGATCAGATAAGAAATCATTTGAATCAAATATGGAGAAAGAAGGATGAAGGAAATAACAATGGAGCTATTAATGCCATGATCTCCCAATCCAATGGATCTGATCACACTACCTCAATTTGAGAAAAGAAGGTATGTGAGGAATTAAATAACTAAGTTTTATATTTTACATCAGTTCCTAACATATGATGTGTTAAATTCCATATATGAATAATATGTGATGCATTAGGATTGATCTAAAGTGTGAATCAAGTAAGCATATTTTATGTTGAGGCTTAGCATAACAATGCAGAAGTCACTGAGCCAAGCTGTTGACTTAGCAAGTAAATTGAAGTATATATAGTGCCCAAGTTATCTACTATTTACTAAGACAGTTGTATGCCACTTGCATATGTACAAAGCATTTAATAGTGCCCTGGAATCAAATTTTTGAGGTATATAGGAGATTTTTTAAGTCATTTTTCTTTCCTTACATTCAAATTTTAAGAGTGGAGCTTTTAGAGAGAATTGAGCAGAGAAATTTGAAAGAGATTCCAAGTCTGTCTTCAGTGAATCACATTGAAGTGTGAAATATTGTTGTTGTCGAGTTCTTCAATCGTGCAAAATGAAACCAAAATGGAAACAAGTTCATTTTCAACTGCAAAGAAGCAAGAGATTGAGGTAATTAATGCATAGCTAGTTAAGAATAATGTTTGTCCACCTTTGAAGCATATTTTTGTACCAAAAATTATGATGAAGGGACACCCTATGAGTGCCTTCTCATTGATTTTGCCTAAGGTCATAATGATTCATGATATTAGAAGTTGTTATATGTACAAAATTGGCAAATTTGGTGACTATAATATCAGAATGGTGTATGAGAAACTGTTTAAAGAGGAAAATTTGAAGGAATAATTTAATATCGTGATCGAGAAAGGGTTAACTCTTGCCCTTAATTTCCCAAGAAATTTAAAAATCGAGTGGATTAAAGTTGTCTTACACCCAATTCAAGACATGAAATTTGTGGTTGGAGATCAAACTAGTCAAGGTAAATAAGGAGATCATACATGTCATGACTAGATACCCTAAATGTGATTGAACAAAGACAATGTGATGCCATAGAAGAGTCATTGAGGTGAACGCCAAAGCAGTGTGGAATGTTCAAGGAATAACAATAACAACAATTGAAGACCCTCTTGTTGAGTTTTTTGTGAGTGTGATTTCACATAAATTTTATCATTCAAGCCAACTAAATAGCCTATGTTGCATAGTTGTTGATCAAGCATGGAAGATAGTGGTGAAAGGCCATGAATATGACCTTGTCGAGCTACAGTTGACTCAACTAGTAGAAAACCTAATTTCAATCTGAAAGGAAAATAATTCAATGTGTGAGTTTGGACCACTTGTAATGTGTATTTTTTTTAATGTTCAGAATCATATTCCTACTATTGGTAATGTGGTATGGGAACAAGACAAAACTGTGACAAGATGGATTAGTGATTTCATTCTGAAAATTGGTGAAAATTTTGAGAATGTTATGGATACTAAGAAAAAGATGAAAAAGAGGACTAGGATCCCTAATTCTCTCATTGATAAGTATTATAATGATATATGTTTTCTATTTGACACAAACAATACATATGTTTAGATAATAGTTGTAATGCCTACCCCTACTTGACTTTTCTATTGTAGTGTCAGATTCTTTTAGGTTAGTTTTTTTATTATGTTTATGATTATTGGTACTTGGTTACTAGATTAGATTAAATATATTTCATATTCAATTGATATGTGTATTGAGTTACTAAGTTATTTCATGTAATGACTTCCATTTATTTAATGATGTTAGATAGCTAAATTATTTTTATGTGGTTTATATGGATACTTACCCATACTTGCATGTGTATGGTGTGCGTGTATGTATTCTTTATACTTAATGTTTCTGATATGGTTGAAGAAGGGAGTCGAAGTCACCTGCTAGTCAGGATCTACATGATGCACCACTTTTCATCATTGCCTATTTAGTTTAGAATAAAGTGTTTGTACATGCATTGATTTTATGTGGATTGTAGGTACCAGGTAGCAACTTTTGTGAATTTCCAAGATGAGCATACCTTATCGCAATATTTCAATGGTATAAGTGGGGAGATAACTCTAGAGTCTGAATCCTAAACCTTAAGCCAATTGTCCTAGAAAGTAGGACAAGTATTTGAGTTAGTTTACCCATCTGAATTCGTCAAGTGATGTGAATTCGTGATTTTAACCTTGGAGTTTGATTTTGTTCACTGTCTTTTAGTTGAATTGTCATATTTGGTTTTGTGGGTCTGTTGTGATTTTCTGTTATAATTAAATCAAATTGAAAGATAATTTAATGATTGATTTAATGGAAATTTAATAGATAAAATTCAATATTTAGTTAATTAAGAAATTAATTAAATAAAATAATTAAATTTAAAGATTTTCTTAAAGTTCTAATTTAGGCGTATTTATATTTATTTATTTAATTATTATTTTTTTAAGAGTTTTATTTTAATAATAAACTCTAAATAATGTTATTAATTAAGTTAATAAATATGTTATCAAAAACATCTCATGAATTAATTAAATAAAAGAATGAAACTTAAAGATAAAATTATGGTTCTAATTGTGGCATAGTTATATTTACTTAATTGAATGATAATTATTTAGGAGTTTTATTTTAATAATAAACTCTAAATAATGTTATTAATTAAATTAATAAATATATTATTAAAAATGATTCAGAAACTAAATAAGAGAGAGTAAGCATAATTTAATAAAGTTTATTTTAATTAAATTACATGAAATTAAAATATAATAAATTAAATAAAGAAAGAAAACTAATTATTTAATCAAAAAAAATTGTAATTAAATATCTAAATTTGTGCATGAAAAGGTAAAAGCTAATAAAGTAATAAATAGTAATTGATCAGTGAGTTCCCTCTGGTGATTGCACAATCAGAACCCCAAATTTAGGGAGAACTCTTTATTAGAGATCTAGAGCTCATTTTGCAATTACATAGGTTTTGGAGGAGTGATTTCAGATAGGACAGTTTTTAGAAGAAAAAAAATGAATTGTTGCATGTTCTATGCATCCATCATTTTAGCATCAAATCCAGGTAGGATCTTGTGGTTTAATTGTACAATGGATTTCCATTCTTTGAATTCTTGTCTTCTTCGTGTCTGGATAAATCTATTTTTAGAGTTTTTAAAATGTGGTTGAAAACCCTTGTGTTGAAATCTTCTCTGCCTTGTTCTTAATATGTCTTTGAGCAAAGTAATTTGATTGAAACTCTTGTATATTTTAATTGTTTCTCATTCAATTATCTATATATGAGAAATAGAGATTTGAAACCCTCATGTTAAAACTTATTGTTCTCTACTCTTGAATACATCTAAGAAAGAGTTAAATTCAAAACCCTTGTTTGATTATTTCGGTATTCCATAGTTGGATGTTGAAATCAGGATTTGGGTTTTGAAAAGAAAATGAATTTTATTTTATAGATTTTAACTATTTGATATGGGTTTCTCTACCAGATTCCTATTGGAAAGTTTCCATTTTAGCAAGTTTCCATTTTTGAAAAGTTTCCATTTTTAGCAAGTTCTCATTTTTGGAAAGTTTCCATTTTTAGTAAGTTTCCATTTTCATGAAAGTTTCTACTTTTAGAAGGTTTCTATTTTGAGAAAGTTTCTATTTTTATCAAGTTTCTATTTCAAGAAAGTCTCTACTTTTAGTAGGTTTCTATTTCGAGAAAGTTTCTATTTTTACCAAGTTTCTGTTTTGAGAAAGTCTCTATTTTTAGCATGTTTCTATTTTAGGAAAGTTTTTATTTTTAACATGTTTCTATTTCAAGAAAGTCTATATTTTTAGCAAGTTTCTATTTTGGGAAAGCTTCTACTTTTAGCAGGTTTCCATTTCAAGAAAGTTTATATTTTTAGTAGATTTCCTTTTTGGAAAATTTTTTCAAAGTTTAATTAATTTAAAATTATTATGGTAATAATTGATAATTATTATTATTATTAATTTTAATAAGAATTGTTAAAATTTTAAATTTAATTATTTGAAAATTTAATTTATTACTTTATTATTTAAATATAATTCTAAAGTAAATTGAAAATCAAAAAAAATAATTGGGAGAATTAATGGTTATCTTTAGTAAACTTGGGTTGTGCTTGATGATTCAATTTTATACGAAAATGATTTATATTGCTAGGGAAATTTTCTTATTTGAAAGCCTTACTAATTAACATACTTTAAAAAGATGAAAATTGTGATGTGTATGTTCACTGAGCTCTTATGTTTTGATAACGAATTGAACTATGAAACAATGTTTAAACAATATTATATGATTTGTTGAATCATCTGAAATTCTAGTAAACTCAAAAACCTTAGTAAATCTGGTAGCTAGAGAAATGGACACTAAAACCCTGATTGAGATCGAAAAATATTATGAACTGTAATATTTGGAAATGAAAATGAAAACTTGAAAACCTATAGTGAAAATTGAACTTATGTGTTTTCAAAATCTTATGAGTTATGAAAATGACTTTTTCATGTACTCATTATGATGTGCGGTTTACTAATGTTGGGTTTTGGGGTTGACTTAGTACTTTGACCAAATCAAGATGTTTACCAAAGGCTCGAGAGTTATATTTTGTGATGTCATGATGATGTTTTGATCATGATCTTTTATGCTTAACCACGGTAATGTATCTTGTATGCTCTATGAGGTGTTATAATCTATTGATTGTTATTGCTTTCCAATTTTCTTGTGTGAAATTGAGGTGAATGGTGTGACCTATCTGATATAACCTTTGAATCTTTGATCAGTTGTATTTGGATTGCTTTATAGTCGCTTGCATAGGACTAAGGTGTTGTTATGATTTGTTGTTGGTGATGTCAAAATATGATGTGGATTGGTTTATGTGTACTTTCTTGGATCAATCCTGTTAGGATGATTATTTTAGTAATGCTTGTATTTTGATCAGTGATTTTTAGTATCTATTAGTTGCTTGTTTAAGAACTGATGTATGGTATGTGGTATTTTGTGATCTTTTGATTTTACTAAGCTTAGGGTAGGTTATATGTATGTCATGTTGGGAAGTGGCTTGCAATGGAGACCGAAGCCCTAAAGAGGTTGCCTAGGTAACCCATTACAAGTTATGTTAATAAGTGATAACATTTCATTAAATGTGTTTTAAATGAATTAACAAGATATTGGTACTACAAAAAGTCACTAGGGGGCCAAAGGATTAAAAGACTAGTCGAGTAACCTTAGAGTTAACACGTTAGTAACCCTTGTCTATACGAAGGATACTGATGTCGCATAGAGACACTAGGGGGATGGAGTCCAAAGAGGCTACCAGGGTAACCTTAGAGTTGGCTCATATGATGACACTTTCCCACTTGCATAATAGATTCCCTACATATCTATGTTTCCTCTAAGATTAGTTGATACTTGTGTCTTGGTACCCTTTGAGATAGTTTGCTTTCAGGTGATTCCTTGAACCTAGATGTTGGTTTTGACTTTTGAGTTTGTTATCCTATTTGGGACTTGAGTTTATCTCCTCAGCATGGTTGGAGTGGACTTTTTTGGGTTCCACGAGGTCGGATGGTAGTGTTTTTTCTTATACCATTGAGATCCGACCATCGGATGTCGCTACTGGATGTGTTTGTGCAGATATTCATTTCTATCTATTCTTGTATTTCTATGATGGATGGTTATACCTAGTGTATTGTATTTGATTTCATAGATCTTTTGAGATGATGTTATCTATTTCATGATGTAGATTATTTCAGCCTTTCATACCCTGTAACCTGAATAGTGGATGATTGTGCATTTTGTTTATTGCCAAGTGGCATCATATATAATTATATATTATTTAAATAGAATTTGTACTTGTAGTTATTCTTTAATCTGGAAATATTGGTTTTAGTATTAATTAAAATTAAATGTGATTCATTGGTAAGGGACCCTTAAGAGTTTAACCTGTTTATGTGTTGCTGATGTATGAGTGTATGTTAATTGCTTCCACTATTCTATAATTGTTATTATATCTTTATCTTAAAAAAATGTTTGTCAAACTTAGTAAAACTTTAGGTTAATTTTTTTTGGATCACATGGCTGGGTGTTATAGTAGTGCTAAGAGTATTATGGTTGAGGCCATTTCCCTACAAGATTAATATATATGAAGTAAACATCCTCATAACAACACTTCTAGTAGAAAAATTTGATGCAAATGCCAAGCCATTTAGTAAATATGAACTTTCTCATACAATGATAACCATTGAAATGAAGACTTCTCTTATGAATAAGAGGAGAAAGAAGACGATTAAATATTTGGAGAATTAATTGGGTGAAGGAACTGATCAGGAAACACCGTTGCAAATCAATCAAAGTCTAGGAGAAGACAAAAGTGATGATGATGGTGAAGAAGAGGAGAAAGCAATGTTGAGAAGAAAGGGAAGGATTTATATTAGTTCCTAAACCTAAGGTAAAGAAGGGAAAATAGGTTACTATGGCCAAGCCAAAGGTAAAGAAAACTCTAAAGAAGGTGATATTCAAGCCTATGTGAACCCTACACCATCTAGACCAAGAACAAGGGCATCAACAATAATAGCAAGAGCCGAGCCATAGAAGAAGATAGTGGCAATTATAACTAAACCTAATGAAGGCACAAGTGGAACAAAGAGAAATCCTACTACACAAAATGTTGAACACGATAAACCAATAAAGAGATTGAGAAGAAATCCAATAGTGGAAAAGGATGACAAAGATGATGATAAGACAAAGTCTGATGATGCAATTCACTACTAAGTAGCAATGCACAAAGCTCTGGAGAATATTGACAAGGTATGTAAGAACATAAGAAGTAGTGTAGGCTTATCAAGATTCAAAATCATTAAATATGAGCAATTAGGAATATCTGACAAAGGTAGAATTGAACAATTCTTGATAGATGTGATTGCTAATTTCAAGACCACATCATTAGAAATAAGCAATAATGGTCCTGATGAGTTATATGAAAAGATTGATCAGAAATAGCAAAATACCATTACGACTGAGAGACAGATAAGAGAGGAAATGTTAGTGCAAATTATGCCTGAACTATCTAAGAAGAAAATTGATTTATACATGGATATGTATAGAGAGATATGTATCCCTAAGACTAGAGCTTTTCAAGTTTTGAAAAACAAAATTGAAGATATTACTAAACAAAACCAAACAATATGGAAAAGAATTTTAGATTGATGCCTAATGATGATACTCTTAAAGAGAAAGAATATGAATAGGTAACACTTAATAATCAAGAGGATACATATGATGATATTGAGATATTAGTTGGGGCTATTAATAGTAAGGTACAAGAGAGTGAACAATAAGATACTCTCATTGTTGAAGATGGGTGAGTGATGAACCATAGGACAAATGTGTATTGGTCGAGAAGGAACACAAGGATGATGCACCCAGGAAAATGCCAATACCTAACATGTTTCTTAATCCCAATCTAGTTATTGTGAAAATTAAGGAATATCCAAGGATTGGAAAAAAAGACACAAATAAAAAGATAACTATGACTATCATAGAAACACATATAGTTACTGTTGATTACAATGATCTCTTAAAGCATAAGACACATGTAATTTATGTCAAGGAATAAAGTCTTCTGGTTGTTGAAAAGAAAAGAGATGAAAAGCCTACTAAGGCAGAACTGTTGATCTCCAAGTCATGTTGACTATCAATGTCAAACACCTATTCATTTCTTCAGAAAAGTTGGCTAGTCATCATTGTGATCAAGCTACTCAATGAAGGTTGAATGATGTATTTGGACTTGTTTATATTTCAGTATAAGCTGAGAAATTCTTAGGTTGTTGAGCACCCAAGTATTTATTGAGTGGTATATTATGCCAAGAAATTCATAAGACATCAAGATTAATAGAGTTAGTTCATGTCAAGATACATAGTCAATGTCGACCATTCAACATTTGAGTGACGGCAAGAGGTATCAGTTGTGACCAAGTATCAGGGTGTTCAAGTGTTGAGTAAACTAGTTTTGTTATAGTATTTGGAATGACACAAACACTTGTGTGTAAGCCATTCTAGCTGAATTCTAAACATAATTTAATGATTGTAGAGATAGATAAGGAGTTTTTTACACATTTTTTCAGAGATCATTAATCCCTATGCAAGGTGATCAACCAATCATAAAAATGTAAGGATTAAGTAGCAAAAGGGAGAGATATGGATCATTGATCATGATCTAGAACCTTCTCTAGTTATTTATTTGAGGGTCTAAACCCTAAATTATTGAGATGTAGAATGAGATGAAGAGATAGTGAAGGTGTTGTTTTTCTCATATCACTACAAATGTATTTGCATTACCTCTTCGTTATAACCTTTCCAAATGGCAGTGACCTCTTATTTAAATTTAGAACAAGCCATGAGTGAGATATGTTTATTCATAGTTTAGATATTTCATATAATTAAATTTAATCATGGTTTTATATATATATATATATATATATATATACACACACACATATACAATATGTATACAGGTTTATCCTACAAAAGCTACCAAACATCAACATATGTGTGTGTGTGTAAAAATATATTTAATTTCATATTAATAATAACATTGCTCATTAAATATCCAATATATTTAGGATGCATTTTATCTAAAATGGCTACAAGATTTTAACACTCCCTCTTAGTCAAGAAGGATAAATACATTTTGATAATCATAGGTAAGGGATGATTGGTATTTTGTATAACCCAAATATAGTCAATGAGATGACATCTAAACTCTTAGTTATTAAAATACATAGTGTGCATTTACACAAACAACCCAAAGATAGTCAATTTGATGACATCTAAGCTCTTAGTTGTTAGTTTCACAAAATACATACTTACCAACATACCCAATATGCATCTATACAAACAACTCAAAGACGGTCAATTGAATGACATCTAAGCACTCAATTATAAGTCTCACAAGATACATATTCTCACGATTTAAGTACAACACTTACTCAAAATGTATATCATGGTTATTAATAAGAATATCTCCTTATAATAACTCTCACAAAAGATAATCATTTGAAAATTCATTACTTCCAATAAGACTCATATAAATACAAAAAATTTAAGTACAAACAAAAAATAAAATTCACTGAGACTCTTTCTCAAGAATCACAATCATATCAAGACATTATCTAAATGATTTCACTTTAGTTTAGGCAAGAGACTTGGTAAGTATAACAACAATCTAATTCTTGGTACTGATGTATTTAAGCTCAATTGCATATCTTGGAAATAGAGATATGGTTAGCTTACCCTGTGATATAAAAAATCCATCTTCAACTTACCCTATGATACAACAAATCCAAGGTAGACTAGTTCTTTCATGAACTCACATTTCTCAAGGTTAATGTTCAGCTTTTCTTCTTGCAGCCTTCTCAAAACAATCTCCAAATGTTTGAGGTGCTCTTCCTTACTCTTGTTGTAAACCAAAATTTCATCTAAGTAAACTACCACAAAATTGCCTATATAATGTTTCAATACTTCATTCATTAGTCTCATAAATGTGCTTGGTGCATTTGAGAGACCAAATGGCATGACAAACCATTCATATAGCCCTTTAGTGGTTCTGAAGGTTTTCTTGCACTCATCAACTTCCTTCATTCTAATTTGGTAGTACCAATTCTTTAAATCAATTTTGGAAAAGTATTGTGCACTACCTAGACAATCCATCAAATCTTCTATTCTAGGAATAGGAAACCTATATATTATGGTTATCTTATTGATTTCTCTAAAATCAGTATTGTTCTCCACTTACCTCCTTTCTTTGGTGCTAGCATAACCAATACTACACATGGGTTGATGCTCTCTTTGATCGATCCTTGATCTAGCAGTTCTTGAATCTACCTAGCAATCTCCTTCTTCTGTTCTAGAGTCATCTTGTAAGAAGCTTTTTTTGGCAATGAAGCTCCTGGTACAAAATCAATCTAATGACTTGTTGCTCTCTATGGGGGTAGTGTGGCTAGTGTACCATCACTGATGATATCCCTAAATTGATCCAAAATAGCTTGTATCTCCTTTGGCAAAACACGGGGTTTCTTCACCTCTTTTTCTCTGGGCTTCAGCATGATAGAAAACCCAATTTCTTCTTCTTTTAAGTCCTTTAGGAACTCCTTCCCACTCATCAAAAGTGTTTTTGTAGTAACCTTCTCTATCTTCTCTTCCTCAACTATGGATTGTATCCTATAAGTGACTACATCCTTCTTTAAAGAATACTTATTTTCCTAACAACAAATGACAACCATCCATGGGGAGTACATCAAATAAAATTTTGTCTTGATAATTCCCAATAGTGATATCTACCCATACTTGTTCATTCACTAGGATGTTTTGTCCTTTGTTCAACCAAGTCACTCTATAAGGACACACATGTGGTATCTTTTAAAATCCAAGCTTCTATACTACTTCCTCTAACATGACATTGTCAGTAGACCCTGAGTCTATAATCACCTAACACACCTTGCTTAATATTTTGCAAGTGGTTCTAAATAATGCTCTTCTCTTCTTAGCTTCCTCCTTTACAAGTTCTTTTATTAAGACTCTCCTCAACATGAGGTTCTCACCTTTCTCTACATCAAAGTCCACTTCACCTACTTTGGAATTTTTCTCCTCTTAGACATAGTTGATCTTTTTCTCTCCATGAGACAATTTTGATGCTTTCTCTAGATATCTTTAGGCAAGATTCCCCAACTTTCCATAGTTGTAACATTTCATATTGCTAAAGTGTCAGACTATGTTGTTTTTATTTCCATTTCTACCTCGGCTACCATTATTAGATCATCTTCCTTTGTTTGAGTCACCTCTCTGACTATTTTCACTAGTCTTCTCATTTCATTTGGAATCACCATAGTTTTTTTTCTAATTGTTCCTCCCACTAGAACCTCCATTGAGATCTCTACCTCTACCTCTGTTCTTGGAACTTGAGTCCCCTTTTTTCCTCAACTTATCTTCCACTTTCCTAGCCATTTGAAAATAGCTCTATAATGTGGTGAGACTAAACAAGCTCAACTCATCTTGAATAGACCACTTAAGGCAATTTAGATACATTTCCACCTTCATGCTCTCTACCCCTTGTACCCTCAACCTTAGAGCCAACTTTTGAAACTCTTCAGTGTAGGAAGCCACATCAAGGTCCTTCTATTTGAGATTTTGGCTCTGCTTGTGTAACTGAATCTCATAATCCTCTAGCAAATAGGTTTCTTTTATCTTTTCCAACATAGCCTTCCAACTAGCTATTGGTTTCTTCCCTTCACTTTCTCTTTCTTCTTGCACAAAATTCTACCAAGTAAGTGTGTGTTTTTTCAATCTAGATTTTGCAAATCTCACCTTTTGTGCCTCTATTGTCCCTTCACATTCAAAGTAGTTTTCTATACTCTCAATCCATTCTAGGACTACTTTAGCATCCATCTTTCCATGGAATAATGAGACATTCTCTAGGCTCTTCCTCCAAATGCCTTGAGGGCTCTAATGAATGGTTCTCCTTCACCAACTAGAGGATCTGGCTTAGGTATTTCATCCTCCAAATCTACCTTCCCTTTACTTTTTGTAAGGTATTCATCTTCCTTTTGTTGGTCTGTGTCTTCCATCTCCTTTAAGTTGGCTTTCATCTCCTCTGTGGCTTCATTGAGGATCTTAGTCTTCTCTTCTAGAAGTTTCTTTTGCTCATCTACTTCCTGGGTCAATTCAGCATTGGTCACCATTTTTGAAGACCCACTTGAATTTGGAATATACAGCATACCACACAAGCCACAAATCTTATGGCTCTGATACCAATTTTATGGGGAGGATGCCTTCTACCCTAAGTTCTACTCTCTTCTAGAACTCCTTAGACTCACTGTTGAGCCCCTAGGGTTACTATCTGACCCTAGTACTAGAGGAACTATTCTCTTCCCCTTCTCAAGGATTTCTACCCACTGAAAAGACTATCAAACCACCACTTCTTCTCATGACTGATAAAGATAAATCATGCCCTCTCTACTCTCTTATCTTCTCTACAAGGTCCTAACCAAGACATGCCTAGCTTACCTAGACCTTGTTTGAATTTAGAACTAGCTCCACCACACGCACAAATAGAAAAAGAAAATAAAATATGTACGAAGGATTCTTGTCAACTCTAGAAGTCCATTTGACTGAACACAGAGATCAAGAAGAATCCATTTATTTGGCTACTCCTACGTACCACAATTCTAATCTACTAAGCTCTATCAATAGAAGATAAATTATAGACTAAAACTGATTAACACATTGAAACTATCTTTTATTGAATTCAAAAAATCACATTACATTGAAAACTTATATTTACTAGAAATTAACTCTCTACTAGCTTCTACAACTGATTCTCCCACTCTCTCCCTCTATGTGACATCTAGGGACCTTCATCTTTTATCTCCATGCTAGTTCATTCAGCAAATCATCAAGATTTGACTTCAACCACCTTCTTTGACTCTACAACTTTTTTCTTGTTTGTAATAGCTTCTTGGTTGATGTGTCTTTTTCCTTACTCCACGTATTCTCTTTTCTTCTTTTGACTTTTCCAACTACAACATTGCAAACAAGTCTTTCTTGCCTCTTCGCACCTCTTTCTTTACTAACTACATTCTAAGTTGCAATGTTTTGTCTAGTCATCTTCTTAACCATTTTTGTGCCTTTGCAGCTTATCCTTTAACTATCTACTTCATTGTTGCAACACTGCAAACACTGGTCATAGCTTCG
Organism: Cupressus sempervirens; assembly: GCA_028749045.1. Taxonomy (NCBI): domain Eukaryota; kingdom Viridiplantae; phylum Streptophyta; class Pinopsida; order Cupressales; family Cupressaceae; genus Cupressus; species Cupressus sempervirens. The sequence goes on along the minus strand of CM053787.1, from coordinate 677,840,071 downwards.
CACCTCTTTTCCTGACTGATTACTCTACCTTGCGACCATGAGAACATCGACTTATGCAGCTTCACAACCATTCTCCTTAACTGTCTCTTAACTCCTACAACCTTGCGAACTATGGTTTTCTTAAGTTGCAACCTTGCAAACTAATTTCATTTCCTTTGGTTGCTACTTCATTGATGCTTTTCTGACTTAACATCTTCTATTCATGACGAAGTGAAACTTTCTATTTTGCTTTTAGTTGCACCTTCGCTATGGTTATGTTGCCTTAACCACTAGTGGTTGCGACAATGTGATCCACTGTCTTGCCTTCCTTCACAAATTTTTTGGCTTTGTTTGAAGTTAGTATTTCAAGTTGCAATCATGTGCTAAGCTTACTTTTTTACTATCTTTCCAATTCACACATTTAGGGGATTATGTTGTCTAACTTCCTGTGACCTTACAGATGTCGAATGAATGAAATTTTGAAGTCTTAGGTGGCTTATTTGATGCATTTATTTGATGTGATCCACTTCTTCAACCACGAACTCAAAAATTTGAACTAGGGCTAAAGTAAAACCTTGCGGTGCTCTGCACCACTTATCTTCCACACATTTCACACAATCCAAGAAATTGACTTTTTCAGCTTAGATTCAATGAATCTTTGATCAAACTCTTATTTTTGTCACTCAGCAATAACATGTTTATGATGCTCGGCACACATTGGGTTACTCGACATCCACTAAAATTCACTTGGCACATACAGTCTTTTACTATCACTTGGCACATACTAAATTCACTCAACATAAACTATTTTTCCATTTTACTTGGCATCAACTAATTTTCTGCTTGGCTTGAACTGTTTTTGCTCAGCTCCTACTAATCACTCGCTCAAGCTTAGTAGACTCATTTTTCTTTTCTTCTTCATCTTGCTTAAGTTAGTGTATCCATCCTTTGTAGCCTTAAGTAGACAAACAATACACATTATCATTAATGTCTTATCTAGTCTTAGTGCTCCTTTTATATACCATATAACTCAACCTTTCTCTAGGTGCTCTTTTTATCCTATCTTCTTCAAATGTTCTTCATCAATCAATCAAATGATAGCATTCAGACCAAGGTAAGAAATTGTCTCACCAACAAGTAGTAGGATTGACATAAGTGACAAAATATTGATTGTATGTCATGTCCCCTTTTCAAATAATTAAAAAATAATAATCTTTGCTAAGGCAGGCAGGCCCAAGAAAGTGAAGTTTCGAAAAAAGGGGGTTAATCTTTGGAAACCGTTGGACTAATAAATGAAAATTATTATTAAAATATGTTTCATTAACCTCTCTTGGACGTGAGTTACAGTTATGCCCTCTTTTAAGGGGTTTTGGAGGCATTTTGGGCTCATTCGAGAACTTGATTTTTGCTCATTCTTTGTTATTCTTCAGAGGCTGCCAAACCTGTGGAGAAGGAGACCCAAGAACAGGAGTTTGCAGGTTTCCAGGGAGACCCAATAACAGGAGTTTGCAGGTTTCTAGGAAGGCTAAGGACGGGATTTTGAAGCCATTCCATGTGCATGCTCATACAGAGTTTGCCTTTGTGCTGAACAGTGTAGATTTGTGAGTTTTTGGGTGTGGTTTTTTGCATGAGTTTGGTGTTTTCAATTGAGCATTTCATATCAGTTTTGGTTGTTTCTATATTTCAGACTTTAAGCTGTTAAAATAGAGCTGAATATATTTATTGGGATGTGATTAAACTTCTGAGATAGTTTATTAGTGTTTTTGTGGTGTTTCCGGGCATTTCTGTGTTAATTTCGAGAGCCCGATGAGCATAGTTTTTGTCCTACATTTGTGAGCTGTTTTGTAAAGGCTATATAGATCTCAAAATGACATTTTATAGGCTGTTATGCTGCTCAAATTTCTGTAAAAATGTCTACTTTCAGATTTATTAATAACAGGTGAAGCTGTGAAGCTTTTTGGCACTATTTTCGACATACCCGATTTGGGGTTTCTTAAGAAATTTGGTGGATCTTTGTGATATCAGTTGTTTGATCTTAAAGATCTGATTAAAGGTTGGAAATATCATACAAAATCAGAAAAGGGACATTTCATTGTATCATATTCTTAGACTTGTAACAATCTTTTCTCAACAATCTCCTTCTTTGGCATTGATGGAAAACCAATACCAACAATAATACCTTGTATTGAAATCTCTCCCTCTTTGATAACAAACTCAATCTTCATATTTTCCTCATCATTTCTCAAGTCATAAATGTATCTCATGTGTATCATTAGCTCCTTCATTCTTATGACTCCCTCTTTCATCTTGTAGAATTGTCTCTTCTTCTTTACGTGTCTCTCCCTCTAGCTCAGTAAACTTCTCAAGATATATCTCTCTTTGTGTATGTCATCCTCTTTGACAATCAATCTCTATCCTTTTCTTTTGAAGATATAACTCCTTCTCAAGATCTTTCTCTTTAGCTCTTTCTCCCTCTTTGACAACAATGCCAAAGACATAGCATCTAATCATGTAGATAGTAGCAATTCATATTCTCCCTTTCTCACCTTGCATGTGAATGAAATACTTTTGTTTCAGTGCTATGATTACTTTAGGTAGATCCTAAAGTAAGATACTTTGCATCAATTTGTAAGATATGATATGCAACTCAGTGGATGCAAGGCACTACTTATGCTTCTTAAGTAGCTTGGGATAGAGGTAACACCCCTAGTTTACCTCTTAGATACTCATGAGCATCCTTGGGTAAAGCCTTTGTGAATATGTTAGCTATCTATTCTTTTGTATTCACATACTCCTTCCTTACTTCCTTGTCTTGAACCAGCTCTCACAAGTAATGATACTTGATAGCAATGTGTTTTGTCTTTGTATGCATCATATGGTTCTTTGATATGTTAATGGCACTAGTATTGTCATAGTAGATTACAACAGGTTCAATGATTTCCTCCTTCATGCCTTTGAATAATTGTTTAATCCACACAATGTTTGTACAATTTACTGCAACAGCCACATATTCAGCTTCAGCAGTAGATTGTGAAATACAATTTTGTTTCTTACTAGTCCATGACACTAATCTCTTTCCTAAGAAAAATGCTCCACCAATTGTACTTTTTCTATCATCCATATTTCCACACAATCAACATCAGTGTGGGCTCTCAATTCAAACTTGGCATTCTTCTTGTAGTACAAACCATAGTCTTTTGTCCCTTTCAAATATCTTATTATCCTTTTGATAGCCATTAAGTGATTTTCTCTAGGATTTGCAGAAAATCTTGCAACAATCCCAATAGCTAATGCAATATTAGGTCCTCTATGCACTACATGTTGCAATTTTTCAATCATAGACCTATAAAATGTTTGAATTACCTCTAGTGAATCATCAATATTGGATATTTTGTGTCCTATTACCATAGGTGTAATGACTGGTCTTTAATCTTCCATACCAAAAAATTTCAAGATTTCTTTTATATACTTAGATTGAGTAATGTAAATGCCATATTTCATCTAATATACTTGCAAACCAAAAAAGAATTTAATCTCTTCAAACATAGACATCTCAAATTCTTTCATCATTTCATCGGCAAATATCTTGCATAGTGCATTTGGTCCTCCAAATATGATATCATCAACAAAAATTTCAGCTAGTAAAATACCTTTACCTCCTTGAGTCTTCAAGTATAGATCGTTGTTGTCATCAATCTTCTCAAAACCAATCTTCACAAGATAAGTATGCAACCTTTCATACCAGCCTCTAGGTTCTTGCTTCAAACCATATAAAGTTTTGTGCAGTCTAGATACCATGTTCTTATTGTTAGAATCAACAAATCCTTTAGGATGTTCTATGTAAACCTCCCTTTCTAGTATACCATTCAGGAATGTTGAGTTAACATCTATTTGATAAACTTTAAAACCTTTGTATGCAGATTAAGCAAGAAAAGTTCTTACTCTTTCCAATCTTGCAACAAGGGAAAATGTCTCCCCATAGTCAATTCATTTTTCTTGAGCATAGCCTTTGCAAACTAGTCTTTCCTTATTCATTGTTACTTCACCATTCTCATCTAGTTTGTTTGTAAGCACCAACTTGGTTCCAATAACATTCTTGTTCTCTGATCTAGGCACAAGTGACTAGGTTTTGTTATACAATATCTAATCAATCTCTTCTTTCATAGCTTCATTCCAATCTTCATTTTCTAATGCATCCCTCACAAATTTGGGTTCATGTATGCTCAGCAAGCATGTATCATTCTTCAATCTATTTTTTTTCATTGGTCCATCTTCTCTTCCACCAATGATTTTCTCTATAGGGTGATGTCTTCTAACATATTTTGACAATATTGGTTTTGTTCTTCTTCTTCAATAATAGATCTTTTAGAAAAATCAATCTCAGGTTCATTGTGTTCATCTCTTTCAAGTAACTTGGCATTCCTTCTTTGTAAATTATTCTCAATAACAGTATGCAACTTAGCTTTTGAATGCAACTTGGCATCCATTGGATATGACTCAGAAATCACTGATTCTAGTTGATTTGCAACTTGAATTACAGAATCATCAACAGTCATGCCTTCATAGTAGTATGCAAATGTCTTATAATCTTCAGGTTCCTTCTTAGGTTCATCTTCATTTACTTATGTATACTCATCAAATTTCACATTTACACTTTCCACAATTATGTTAGTGTTAGTATTTAAACACTTACAAGCTTTGCTTCTTGTGGAATAACCAAGGAATATGCCTTCTTCACTTTTAGCATCAAATTTACCTTTCCTATTGTCCTTAAGAATATAACATTTTCTTCCAAACACCTTAAAATATTTGACATTGGGTGAGTATCGATACCATAACTCAAAAGATGTAGCATTTGTACCTTTCTTGACTTATACTCCATCACAATCCATCATAGATCTATTTCTCCTTTTAGCAATACCATTTTGTGGAGGGGTTCTAGGTGCAAAAGTTTGTCTCTTGATTCCCCTATCGTTACAAAAAACTTCAAATTCATTTGATGTAAACTCTCCACCTCTGTTAGATCTCAAACACTTTAGACTCTTACCAATCTCATTCTCAACTCTGGCTAAGTACCACTTAAACTTTTGGAAAGCATCAGATTTCTCCCTTTAAAACATAACAGACATCATCCTTGAGTAATCATCAACAAATAACATGAAGTATTTGTCACCTTTGTAACTTTGGACATTAATTGGTCCACAAAGATCAATATGAACTAAATCCAAAATTTCTTTTGAAGTTTGAGTCTTACTTTTAAAACTAAACTTTGTCATTTTGCCTAACTGGCATTTTTTGCAAATCACATTATCAAGTTTCTTCAATTTTGACAAGCCTCTTACTCTCTTCATCTTACTGATATTGACCAAATTATCAAGACTATCATGACATAACCTTTTGTGCCATAACCACACATCATCAATATGAATAACTAGACAAATATCTTCACTCATGTCAAGATAGAATAGATTACCTCTAGTCTGATCACCACTTCCAATAAGTTCACCATCAGCATCATAGATCTTGGTTTTTTTGTTTCCAAATTCAACTTTACATCTTGAACTATTTAGTTGTGACACACTTAATAGATTATAGTTAAGTCCTTCCACATAGTAAGCATTGTCACACATGATCTTATTTGTCAACTTTATTCATCCTCTTTTTTAACCGGACATGGTGCATCATTACCAAATCTAACACTATTTCCATCATAATACACAAGAGAGTTGAACTTACTTTTTTCTCCAGTCATGTGATTTGAACAACCACTGTCAATGATCCATCTGTCATTCTTTTTCACATAAGACACTAATATAGTTGCCTCATCAGAATCAAAATCATCCTTCATTGCAACATAGACAACTTCATCATCATGATCATCTAACACTTCATTGGATTCCTCCTTAGCAATGTAGCAGGCCTTCTTTCATTTGTCTTTATAATCTATGTTGTTCTTGTCCCTTTTTCCTCTATACTTATCTCCACTTCTATTGTTCTTTTTCTTTGGACATTTTGTAGCAATGTGACCAACCTTGTTTCAATTGAAACATATGATAGGTAGCTTACCTTTTTATTTGCTTTTGCCCCTGTGAAATCTTCTAGCCAGTAATGCTTCAAGCTCTTCTACATCTTCTTCATTTGTATCAGTGTCACTGGAAACATATTTGACCTTTTTCTCTTTCTTCAATTTAGGTTCTTTTAATGATATTTTAGCTTTGAAAGCATAATCATAATCAACATTTTCAGTTTTAAAATTATCAAATTTGAAAGCTCAAAAGTAGTAAGTCTACCAATCAAACCTTCAACTATAGGATTACTATTAAGAACACACCTTAACTCTTGTATGGTAGAGACTCTAATAGCATAGATAGGTAGTAGGGTTCTCAATATTTTTTTTATTACTGTCTCATCATCTATAGTACCATTTGCTCCCTTAATAGCATTAACAACTTCTTTCACTCTTGCACAGTACTGAGCTATATTCTCACCTTCTTGCATTTTCATATCATCAAACTTACCTCTGAGACTTTCAAATTTGGCTCTTAACACATTCTTATCTCCTCCATAGATTTTTATTATAGCATCCCACATCTTCTTGGCAATATCACACTCTTTGATAACATTAAACTCTGAGTAACTTAGGGTAGATGCAAGTTCTAAAATTGTTTGATTGTGTTCTTTCTTCTTTTTTAGATCTTTGACAGTAGCAGCTCCAACAGGGTCAACATGCTCAGTGGTAATGGTGGATTATGCATAGTCTCCAAGTCCTCCTAGATATAATCTCATCAAACGCTTCCATGCAGGAAAGTTCTCTTTGTTAAGCTTGGGTACCTTTCTTTTAGACATCTTAATCTTTTAGCTTCTAGTACTTGCAAACTATTCCTCACAAGCTCTAAAGCTCTAATACCAATTGTTGGAATATTTTGAATAACTGAGAGGGGGGGTGAATCAGTTATCTAAGGTCCAAATGTCCTAATCAAACCTTTCAGCACTTAACAAACTCATATCCATATCATGCATGCATCTATTAGATATTCCAATACTTAAAATTTGTAGGTTATTGTCCTAGGTCACCATATGAAGCAACACCCTAGACTCCTGGTCTTCCTTTGGTTCTTGCATATGACAACAGATGCTTCATGCCTTGTATTCCCTTAAAAAGAGAATTGTGATTTTTTTCCACTTAATCTCAATCGTCCACCTTGGGGTTAGGTAGGATTCATTGAATCTAACCATCTTTATGTTTTAATCCTCTTCTAGAAACTTCCTTCTCAATCCTTGTTAGATTCACCTCAGAATGGTTTATCTTGAATTATGTGCCTCTAGCTCATCAAGCTTATCTTCCATACATTTCACACAATTCAAGAAATCAACTTTGTCAGCTCAGATTCAGTGAATCTTTGATCAAACTCTTATTGATGTCACTAGGCAATAACATGTTTCTGATGCTCGCACACACTAGGTTACTCGGCATCCACTAAAATTCACTTGGCACATACAGTCTTTTACTGTCACTCAACACATACTATTCACTCAGCATACACTATTTTTCCATTTTACTTAGCACCAACTGATTTTCTACTCAACTTGAACTATCTTTGCTCATCTCCTACTAATCACTCGGTCAAGCTTAGTAGACTCATTTTGTTTTTTTTTTCTTCTTCTTGCTTAAGTTAGTATATCCATATCCAGAAAGTTAGTAGTACCATATAACTCAACCTTTCTCTAGGTGCTCTTGTTATCCTATCTTCTTCAAATGTTCTTTATCAATCAATCAAATGATAGCATTCAAACCAAGGTAAGCAATTGTCTCACCAACAAGTAGCAAGTTTGACATTACTGACAAAATAATGGTTGTATCACATTCTTATACTTATAACAATCTTTTCTCAACATCAATAGTATAACTTTCATATTATAATTTATTACTTTTTTTTTGGATCGGTAAGAGGTCGAAACCAAGATTAATTATTATGTGTTTTGATTAATTATCATTATTTATTTATTTAACTCAAGCAAGTTCGAACCCAAGACCTCCCATATAAAGAGGTTCACAATTTATCTTTGTGTTGTAGGCTCTTGCCTATAACTTTCATATTACTAGTGTTGATAATTACTCATAATAAATTAAAAATATTTTTTTTTAAAATTAAAAATAACAAATAATGTAACGACATATCTATGCACTAATAAAACATAATTCACCCCATGTCCCCATGTGGCTACTTAAATATGTTTTATGCTTTGAAAAAAGTATAAAAGCGTCTCCATGCAATTTTCTATTTAGCACAAAAGGATAATTCAGAATTTCTTCCTATTTTCATGTGCAACTACTCCTTAACTACCATGAAAATAAGCTGTTGAAAAAATAAGGGGGTTGAAGTTAAGCAGTTGTTGTATAGTGAAAAAAGACCCTAGTGTATCCAACATTTTTCTTCCCTTCATAGTGAAAAAAATTGAGGGGATGAAAATGGGGTGGGGCTAGTTTTAGCCCCATCAACTTAAGATTATATTTTTTTGCCACATGTCAACAATTTATTAATTATTTTAAATATTTAATTATGATAGTTATTAAATAATCTTATTATAAATTTAAATTCTTCAAATGTTTTTCAAGGGACCACAAGCTTCGTTAAATTTGGGAGCTAAAATTTTTAAGTTGGAACAAATCAAAAACTTCATGGGACTGCTCACTTTTAAATATTCCTAAACTCTCAGGAGTCACCTGCTTTATTTTTAAGGAAAGTCCCCTCCAATTTTTCCTTTAAATGTGGAGTAGTGACTACTAGCCAAATTAAGCTTAGCAACCGACTAGGAACCTCTCCCTTGGGCAAGTCCCATGCAACTGCTAAGCTTATTTTTGCTAGCAATCACTCATCAACATTTTAGTAACAATATGTGGCACTAGTGGCCCGTGGTTACTCATGTTTGTTGCTCATTTCTTAGCAATCATCTAAAATAGAATGTTTAAACAATAAATTTAATTTAAAAAATTGTAGATAATTTTTTTAAGAAAAAATATTATATAGTCATGCATCTTTTTTCTCAATAAGTAGTGTTTGCTTATTGCATCGGTATATTTCAAAGCTTGTTTTTAAATTTTAAGTAATGGTTGCTCCAAAAAAATAGAGCTAATTCTGAATCTATTCCTATTTTCAACTTCTATGAAAATTTGTTTTAAAAATGAGGGGCTGAAGTTAAGCAACAAGTGTATAGTGAAAAAAGAGTAGTGTCTCCACCATTTTTCTTCCCTCCATTTTTATATTTTCATCCAATCTTCTGCCTCCAAATTAATGCCCAAAATTTATAAGTAGAAAAAGCAAAAGCAAAATCTTTTCCTTCAAAATAGGGGCCCCTACTTTTTAAGACCCTTAATTTGAGGGGGTGAAAAAGGTAGATTTTTTTGCCACATGTCAACAATTTATTAATTGTTTTTAATATTTAATAATAATAGTAATAAAATAATCATATCATAAATTTAAATTCTTCCACCAACTTCCTTAAATTTAAGAATTAAAAATTTTAAGCTGGAACAAATCAAAAAATTCATAGGACCTCCCTTTATTTTTTAAGAAGCTTTCCTTGGCCAAAATGTACTATTTAATATTAATTTCAACAATTTATGTTTCTCCCTTTATTTATGTCAACAATTTATTAATTATTTTAACATTTAATTATGATAGTAATAAATTTAAATTCTTCCACCAACTTCTTTATATATAGGAACTAAAAATTTTAAGGTCGAACAAATCAAAAAAAAATTATACGATCTCGTTTTAATTTTTAAGGAAGCTTTCCTCGACCAAAATGCACCCCCATTGTCAAACTTCGCGTTGGATAGTTAAAAATGGATGGAGTTTCCCATGTCATCATCCCGTGGCCAGGGGAAGCCGGACGATAGGTGTTCATTTTGGCTCTCCCATAGCCAGTGCCTACTATTTTCATTGGCACACATACTCCATAAAATTTTGCTTCAAATGTGGAGCGGCAGCTGCTAGCAAAATAGAAACCTCTCCTTATTGCACACGTCTTTCTTATTTTTTAATTTTTTGACTTTTTAGCTATAAAAAAGAATTTTAAAATAAAAATAAAAATAAAACAACAAAACATTCCAGATGGATAGGGGAGAGGACCCAGTAGTCGTGCACCCTATCTTCGAACGTCTCAAAACCTATCATAACGATGATAAAATTTTTTTTTTTTTTTAATAAATATTTTCTTCACCTAGTTAACAACTTATAACTAAGGTTTGGACTTGTCACCATCAAAATTGGTATCATTTATATGTCTCGTAGTAAAAATGGTCCATAAACTCATTTTTTGAAAGTCCTACCTATCGTAGTCAATTACTACCCCCCATCTTTGATATACTGTGTCCCAATACTTGTACATTTTATAATGCTAATTTTTTCATATAGAGGTAATATATGAACAAATAATATTCATATTAAGTACAATATACCATATATATTTATATGAAAACATTCTTAATTTAATTGCTAACTATCTAATTATTAAACATATGTTATTACAATATTAACATTTTAAAATGTAATAATTAATTATATGGTTCTTTATATTGGGTCGGAGTTGACCTAACCCTAAACCTATATTCCCAATCGTCGTTTCACAACGATGCCATCTGTGATAGCCGCCGCCATGCCGTCTGTGAGCTGTTGCCACTCGTTACAGATAAAACAGTGCCGTCTGTGAGCTTGTGGATCTCGGATCTTGTTACAGGTAAACTGGAGAAATCAGAGAAGATGTTCTTGGGATTCATGAGGTAAAATCACATATTAAGGGTTCAATCAGAGAAGATGTTCTTGGGATTCATGAGGTAAAATCACAAGGTTAGTTCATGTTGTCTCTCGCCCATGACTACCATATCCATGGCCGAATCTCATGCTTATTATTTGTGGCGGTGCGGTGGCATTATCATTATCTTCTTACTGAGGACTAGTTTCAATAATGTACAGCGTTGGCGCACACAAAGTGAGAAAGGCATGCACAGCATTTCGAGCATACCGTGATGAGAACGACTGTGCAGGGTAAGAACCAAATTAAAATGTCACTTCTTGTCATGTGAGTTTTGATTAGGGTTTGATTAAACTATTTTCTTCTACAGTCTTTAATGGCGGATTAGGGTTTCAAATATAAAGTAGTAACATAAATCATCTCCATTGGTGGATTAGGGTTTTAATGGGTTTTTATAGGGTTAATATTTCAATTTATGTACATGAGTTGTGTTTGAATCGGTTTCTTTTTAGCCCTCTGTAATGGTGCCTTTATTTTTGTGTGCTTTGAACATCTAAGAAATCAAACTCTGAATTTCTCACGTTTTGGCTTACTTAGTTAAACATAAATATCTCTATCCTAAATATCTTGACTTATATCTGCAGATTCACTCGAAAAGTGCCCTACATCGTGGCTTCCTAGTACCTTTGTCGCCGAGATCCTCCATGGCCCCAAGTACAATGCCTCCAAACCAGTACCAAAACCAGGTCTGGTGAACTGTTGGCATAAATCTCCACTTCCTCTGAATAAATTTTAGGGGCATTAATGCTTGAGCTCTTCTCGAGCACTAATGTTATATTTTCATCAGTGTTCAGGTCCATTAGCATTTCAGAGGGTGTTACAATTGGATGTTATGTGTGTGTTATTTGGTTCAATAGCTTATGTGAAAATTGTAATTCTAGTAATCTTACCTAGTGCTCAAAATGACATGGATTAAGGATTCCAAGCTTGTGCTCTCTTTAATCTTAATCTTCTTGGAATCACAGTACAAAAATGTTGTGGGATGTTTCTACCCTGCCTCGGAAGAAGAGCTGGAAGAGATTCATGGTGTGCTGCCTATGGCCATTGGAATAGGTAGTGTTTGATCTTAAAAATGAATTTTAGTAGGGTTTGTATTCTAGATTGTAATAGGTAGGGTTTGAACACTGAACTTCTATTAATTTTATTATCCATTGACATGTTTTGACTATGTTTTTTGTTTACATGCAAGCTGTAGAAAGATGAGGGTTTCACTCACTTGTAAAATGTGTCTATTGACACAAAAATTATGAAGAATTTGACGCTTTTCTGAGCAGGTAAGGTCTAAAAGACCTTACTGGGCAATGACTCATCCATGATTTTTCTTTCTTTTTGGAATTTATAAGTTTCTTGCAAAGGATTTTGTTTGATAAATTCTTTTTGGAGTCCAGTCTTGCAATCTACAGAATAAGTATTGTTTATTTCTTTTATTAAATTTACAATATACTTTGGTTTTCTAATTACTAGAATAGTCTGTAGCATTAAGTATCAATTTATGAAAAGATTTCCATTTCATTCTTGATAAGATGCAATTATATAGAGCTATATTCAATCTCTAAGCATTAAGTATTCTAATACCAAAATGACCAGTTTGTAGCAAAATAACCAGTCTATAGATTTCCATTTCAGTCTTGACAAGATACAATTATATGGAGTTACAATCAATTTATAAGTGCTAATTAGTTTGATAGAAAAATGACTGTTCTATAGTAGCAAAATGACCAGTCTATAGCAAAATTATTTTTCTGTCCAAAACAATTGTCTCTGCATTGCAAAATGACTAATCTGTAGCAAAATGACTAGTTTATAGAAAAATTGTTTTGCTGTCCAAAACAATTGTCTCTGCATTGCAAAATGACTAGTCTGTAGCAAAATGACTAGTCTGTAGCAAAATGACCAGTCTATAGCAAAATTGTTTTGCTGTCCAAAACAATTGTCTCTTCATTGCAACATCATTAGCTCACAAACAAAAAAAAAATTTCGTCATTTGTCATTGCAGCATCATTAGTTCACCATGAAGCCAGGAAAGGCATCTGGTCCCTCCTCAGTACTATCATTTGTAGGATTTTCTACCTCCTCCTCAGTACTATTAGTTTTATCCTTCCTTGGACTAGCTGAATCAACCTGCGGGGTGATAGGAATCAAATGCCCAAACATATTTTCATCCAATAGTCTACCAATTTGGAATTGTTTTATTGGAGAATGAGGGGGGCTTTGGCTACTAGTTGCTTGGTTATTCTGAAGGGCAGCATAGTGAGGGGATAAAATGTTGTACATATCCCTCAAAATGTGATGATGCTCAGGTAAGGGGGTTGATGGAGTACTATGTTGGCCTACTCTATTTGCATTTGATTCTGAAATGGTGCCATAACCAAGCTGTTGGTTATTTGGAGTAGGGTATACGTGGGATATAGTACTCCCTGCTCTGTTTGCATTTGATTTTGAAATGGTGTCATAACCAAGTTGTTGGTTATCTGGAGTAGGGTATACATGGGATATATTATTGAATATGTCATTTACAATCTGATGGTGTTCAAGAGAAGTCATTAATGAACTCCCCTCACCAATATTTATAGGTCCATTGTTGCCTTTTCCTAGCTTACCTTTTCTGCAGTTCAACTTTTCTTTCTTTTTCAACTCCCTCTCCTTCTGTTGTTGCACCTTTTCCTCTTGTTTTCTTTTTTTAATAATTTGTCTTTCATTTTTTTGCTCATCCTTCCTTTTTCTCAACTCAATTTGATTCTTCTTCTTTTCCTCCAATTGCTTTTTCTTCCTTTCTTTCAACTCTTTAAGTTCAACCTTCCTTGCTTCTTGCTGCTCTTGCATTGTTATGTACTCATTAGATGTAAGTATTTGAGATTTTCTTCCCAATCTAAGAGTAGAATTATCTGATGGAATGGATCTCTTTGCAACCCTTTTGATTGGTAGCTTCAAAAAACTTCTTAATGATCCTTGGCTACATAACATTTGTTCATCTTCTGTCTCAAAAGCTACAGGTATCTTAAATGCATCTACATTATGTTCAGTGTAGCCATCTTCATCTTCATTAGGTTCCAAATTTGAAGTTTCCCAATTTTTTGTTTCAGCATAATAATGAACCACCTCATCTGTTGGCATTGGAAGTGGAGAAGGAATGGATAGTGAAATGTCTTCATTTTGAAAATCAATCTGCAGTCCCAATTCCTTTGCTCGCTCTTTAATCCAAATAGGTGGATCAAACTGTGTTGGCAAACTCATTTCATCATGTAGATCATTTTCAAATTGTGTCTGGCTAATATGTGTTGGTGAGAACACATCATCTGCTACTGAACTTGTGTTTGCATTTGGATGCTCTTGCTGTTGTATCATCATGGCATCTGCTGCTGAACTTGTGTTTGCATTTGGACACTCTTGCTGTTGTGTGATCACATCATCTGTTGCTGAACTTGTGTTTGCATTTGGATGCTCTTGTTGTTGTGTCATCACATCATTTGTTGCTGAACTTGTGTTTGGATTTGGATGCTCTTGCTGTTGTGTCATCACATCATCTACTGTTGAACTTGTGTTTGCATTTGGATGCTCTTGCTTTTGTATCATTTCTGCCACACATTTTTCAATGGCATCACCCTCATAACCAGCTATTCGTAAAATGCTTTCAATTCCTGCAGCATAATTTGCAATATCATTTGCAATATCATTTGCAACATCATTATCATCTTCAACATTGAATGCATCACTTGGCTTCATGTCATTACAAAGAGCATCTCTATTCAATGGCCAAATTCCAATCCTTTGAAAACCAGCTGTAATATTATCAGGCACAAGGGCTAGTTTGAAAGCTTTGCTTGCAAGTTCTGCTAATTCCATTCTCCTTATTTCTATGTGTGGATGTTTGGCCATCCATTTTGACCTTTCAGATTTGAAATATCCTTTGAATGGAGAAAATACACTTACATCTAAAGGTTGAAGTCGATGACTAGTGTGAGCAGGCAGTGTAAGAAGATCAATGCCTAGAGATCTTGCCTCTTGAATTGTAGCAAATGCAATATGGCTTCCATGTCCATCAAAAATGAGGAGATGCCTATTTGTAGGTGAAGCACCACCTGGAACAGATCTAGCAAAGTGATGTAGCCAATTTAAGAATAACTCCTTTGTCATCCAAGCATGTTCTTGTGCTGCCATGCAAGCTCCCGGTTCACAATTTGCAATGTAATTTTTAAGTTTTCTTTTTGCCTTGAAAAGATAGAAACCTGGTATTTTATTACCTGCTGCATTTATACAGCACAGTACTGTGATCCATTCTCTACTTTTTGATAAGACTTGAGGCACACTTCTACTTCCCAACTTTGCAATCACTTTCATACCACAGTTTCTTCCTGCTTGAACCCCTGTTTCATCACAATTCCATATGTGTGTTGGTTCATAATGATTAGAATCATACAATGTTGACAAGTTATCATAAAAATCTGCCACAATACTTGGTCGTAGCATCACTGCTCTGTCCCTATCTAGACCCTCTGCAGTCCTTATTGTCAAATCTGGATGGCGTTTACGAAATCCGACCCACCATGATCTACCTGGTAAGCCATTTTTGAATGGATTTGGCCTTGTTTGGCAGATGTGAGCCACATGTGACTTAAGATGAATAACCTCTAATCTGCGACCCAATTGTGCTAAATCTTTACACCACTGAACAACTTCTAGCTCTTCTTCCAAGGAGAGAATCGTTGGTGGTCCCCTAATTCTTGTTGTGGTGAGCCCTGCTAACCAATATGATAAGCTGCTCATAGGGATGCCCCACTTCTTTGCTGCCCCTCTTATTGAAAAGCAATTATCTTCAACATCTTCAATGGCATGCTCCATATCCTCTTCTGTCCACTGAATTTCTTGGCACTTTTTCTTATTTTTGTGACATTGAGAAGATTTGACAGCTCCATTATGACCATCTATATTTTGGGCAACAAGATCATGATTTGTGTTAACAGGAGTTGGCTTGGCAGAATGGTCCCCATCATCAGAGTCAACCACATGTAATTTAACACCTCGTGGATAGCAAGGTTTCAATTTTCGAGCAGTTCTTTTGCTTCTTCTCTTTCCTATTGTCATAATGTCTGAATATAAAACATCATATATTAACTAGCATACAAAATATTATGGAAAGTTTCAATATTTGATTGAATTATTAAATATAGTTTTGCAAAGAAAATATCATGTCTAAGAGATATACTGAACAATTTTTTTGCATACAAATGATATGTTTACACTTACACCATATGGCAGGACTAACATAGCATTTGAGAGAAGATTATTGTTCAGTAACTCTCTTAGAAATGAAATTGTCACAGTTCTATCATATTCCATCATATGGTCAATTATAATCCATCATATATTATGCTATTTTTTAAAGTTATACTCCATGATATGTTATGCTATTATTTTTGGGAACAATAGTACACTAATATCCATAGATTCGCCATAATCCATTTTGTACTCAAAAACTTCTTAATCATCTAAATATTTAATGGACTGTACATGACATAAATGTAGTCTATTGTCATTTTTCAAAGAAATGTAATCTGCTGTCATTTTTCATAGAAATGGACTCTGCTGGCATTTTCATATATGCTATTGCAAAATTTGCAAAATCTGGAGCATGCATACAATGATATGGTACATGGACAACAACATATATAGATTATAACAGATTTTATAGAATGGATTATATTCTCAGAGATAATAGCATACTATATGTGGATTATAACAAAGTTATATTATCGATTATGACAGATTTTATATAGTATGTGGCTTATGAATTTCAACAGATATATAAAATGGATTGTGGCATAATTTATATAGTATGTTGTTATTTGTGGAAGAAATAACATTTTTAGCAGCAATAATAGCATTTTCTATTATTGACAACACTTTTAAGAAATTCAAAACTCATAGCTACAATAACAATAGTATGTTCTCAGAAATAACAGCAAACTATATAGATTATAACAGATTTTATAAAATGGATCATATTCTTAGAGATAATAGCATTTTATAGAATGGATTATATTTTCAGAGATAATAGCATACTATATGTGGATTATAACAAAGTTATATTATGGAGTATGATAGATTCTATATAGTATGTGGCTTATAAACTACTTTAGTAACTACATTGAAAAATAGATCTATGATTATTTGGTATAATACCTGGACTATGATCTTAAGCCTTGATATGTTGACTACTTGGATATTTTCCTTTATCCAGTTCCTCTATGCAGTCCTTGTCAAATATTCTAGAATAAGCCCACAAAGAGAATGCTGACACAACTGTGCTTAGATTGCTCAATAAGCCCACAGAGAGAATGTTGACACAGAGAGAATGCTGACACAGTGTTAAAACAAGGATTATGTGCTCACAGATTGCTCACAGTAGATGTCATTGCAAGTCTTTCTGGTCACAGAGATTGTAATTGGCATTGTAAAATATCTCTTTCATGAAATGCCATATTAATAGATTTTTTATTCCCTCCAAGAATTTGAATTTGAATTTTGGAAAGAGCTTTCATCGGTGTCTTTTTTGTAGAAATCTGCATTAATGGTTTGGATTTTGTAGAAATCTGCATTAATGGTTTGGATTTTGGAAATTGCTTGATCCGTGGCATTCTCAGTCTACATTTTGATTGGTTGTAAAATTTGTTTGATCCATGACATTCTCAGTCTGAATTTTGATTTGTTGCATTAATTGTTTGATATGACTCAGATTTTTTTTTTAATGTGTTTCATTCATTGCTCGATTTGATTGGATTGATGAGCTCACATCACTCCATATATTGAATGCAGGTACTCCATATTTTGAACGTAGGTACTCCAGTTTGCTTGTGATACACTCCTAAGTGTACATTGATTTATATGATTATACCTGTAATGGTATTGGAAGTTATTAAAAAAGGCACATTGCTTAATACTTAAAAGCAAGTTATCAGTTCTGTCTTGTTCATATGTTTGGGCATTTTCTTTTGTAAAATTGAACACATTTAAATATAATATTTTGAACTTGTTTCTTTATATTGTGTATAAAGTAATTTTATATTTGAAAGCTATCATTTTACATTGTTTGATGTGAAGTATATAAAGAATGTACCTTGTGCAGAACTTGTTTCAAATTTAGTAAATCAATGATATATGCTTTGTAAATTTGTAATGATTTAATGTCTGTTCAATACTGATGAATAAAGAAATAAAAGTCAATATTTTTTAGCTCAATCAATAGGTTGTATTGTTACAATAATTGGATCAAAAGATCACAACAACCATCACAACAATTGATACACGCCCAACTACTGGGTCCTCTCCCCTACCACTTTTATTTTCATTACAAAACAAATTAAAATAAAAACGCCAGTAATTTTAAAGTTTTACTGGCAATGGCATATCTCTGCACATTACGGGGGTGTTGGGTGTTCTAAGATTACCTTATGCATATGATATTAATGAAAAAACAAATTCTTATTACAAGTAAAGCCCCCAACTACTTCTAAATATAAAGAGAACAGGTGAAAGTCTACAAATGGCAGCAAAAGCACAATTATCTGGTGCAAAGTATATATAGAAATATAAACAAATTTTTCAATTTTCTGAATCAGGAAGTACATGCGAGCCACCATATTTCTGGATATCCTTCGGACAAGGGTCGAGCCCATAAAACTTGCATTTACAGGAAACAAATAATAACAAGGCCTAGATAAATAGAACTACTAAATACTATGACTTAGGAACTAAACATGCTATTGCTTAAGGAAATCATCAAATGATTCTGTTCAGGGACTGACTACCCAATAGTAATTGCAATAGTAAGAATGTTTATGTACAGTGCCAAAACATAAACTTCAACCGATGCAGAAGAAATCTGATTGGCTATGTAAATAAGGCTTCTCAATTGAGAAACTGTGAATTCTATTCAGCAGCCTTCTGGGCATAGTGAGGCATGGCAGGCGTACGTTTCAGCATCTTCACTCCAAACGGACTCTTACCACCACTCTGTCACACATATAATACAGAGGAAATGCGTCGGGATTTAGTTAAAAATTGTACAGTGCTACCATATTCAAATTAACATGTTGGATACACCATATCTTAAACTACTCCATGGAGAAGCAACATCTAAACCTTAAACTAAAACGCATATTTTACTAAGAGTTCAAATTTGTCTTCTTACGTGTGACGTTTTAATTTAGTCTTTATCCAATACCCCTGGACATGGCTATCTACTAAATACTCATAACAAAGAACATTAACACCCATTAAATTCCATTATCAATTGTGTATCCTAAGAATTCCCTAGATTTGTATGCATTAACTTACAAAGAGTACATTAATAGCCCCCCATTAAATTCCATTTACTTTTTGGTATTTTAGAAGTTCCCATTAGATTTGTATGTATTATCTTCTCACAAACAGTAACTTTATCCAAGATTTATCACGTAAAAAGACCACAGCCATAAAACAGTAATATAACATGATCTGAACTATGATTTATCTTCTCACAAACTGTATAACTTCATCCAGAATTTATCAAGTAAAAAGACTTCAACCAGAACACAGTAATACAACATGGTCTGAACCAGGAATAGAGAGAAGCAGGGACTAATAACAGCGATTGCTTCATTGGGCATTCATATATCGCCTTGTGTTATAACAGGTCCAAGAAGAAAATTCAATGGCTTCATCCAAAATTTATCAAAGAAATGAAATTCTATATCAAATATACTGTATTAAAAATGTGAAAAAAACAGGAATTCTTAGGGTTCCAGAAAAGAAAATATTAGGGATAACAGAGCTTAGTTAAAATTCTGAAAACAAAAACCATTAAAATAAACACTCCATATACATTTGTTTTTAAAAAAGACACAGGGAATACTCCGAGTAATCCTCCAGTATAATCAATGATAAAAATCTAAAAGGTCAAATGCAAACATTAAAAAATGGAGCAGATTGAACCTATTGCCATAAAAAGAAATTGAACCTATTGTCATACAAAAAAACTTAAAACTGAAATGTTAAAGACAAGAGTCTACAACACAATAGTAATTTGTGAACCTCTCACATAGAAAGTCTTCGATTTGAGTCTATTCAAACTTAAGACATAATAATAATTAATATCAAGAGATTCTGAAATGCCAAAACAAAAGAAACAAACTGAACTGACCTTGTTGCATGTTCCAGCATCCACATTGCAAACAGGGAAGTCACTAGGGCAGCAGCTGTAGTGATCTTCGCAGCAGGTAGCAGAATCTAGAGGGCAGCAGCCCCATGCATAGCAGTCCCCACCGAAGTCGAAGACACAGCAGCAAGTGTTGCTCTCTGGGCAGGAATAATAATTATCACACATGGTGGGTGGTTTCACAGGGGAAGGAGGAGAAGGGCCGGGGTTTGGAGGGTTGGCTCCCTTCTTAATGGGGTAGGACGCCTCCATGGCAATCCCGCACATACCAGTGTTGCTTTCCACGTTCCTCTGGAGTCTGATAAATCCCTTCTCACCCCAACTATTTCCCCATGAATTCTTGACGGTCCAGTAGTCTGTACCATTATCCGTACCATATCCAACCAAGGTAACACCATGGTCCAACTGAGTCCCACAGGCACTTGTGTACACACCCTGAAAATTTGAAAATTAAAAACAGAATTTTCACAATCTATAATAATTATTTGTTAAAACTTTTGGATTTGATTGTGTAAAGTTGTTTTAAGATCAACGTTTTGAATCACACTCTATGATGCTTGGTGTCATCCTGATGTTTGATTTCATTCTGATAATAGATCACTGAATGTGATTAGAAATGTTGATATTAAAAAACTTTACGCACCCAAATCCAGAAATTTTTGCAAACAGTTTTGAAAAAAAACTCTCAGTAGTCAAGCCAATATTACTTGGCATTCAAAACAACAGTAGCTAATATTATTAGATTGCCAATTATTTGCATCATATCGGAACACTACTAAATACAAGCCATTAACTATACTTGTATGTAAAACGGAAATTTGCATACTGTTAAATTAGTCTAAATATTTATTTTACGTTTATTTTACACTACTACGCATAGATCTATTCTACATTTATATTATGAAGCTGATTTCATCATATTTGACTTGACTATTGTGTTACAGGGCGTTGTTTTCTGTATATAAAAAAACCAAACCTTTAGGGATCGGCTACTACTTAATAAATATACTCAGCAGCAGCTTGGAGACAGTGGAAACTTTGAACAACGGATAGGCAGCTCTGGCTTTCATTTTTGTTGCAACATGGTAGCAGGAGATGCATTGAGATGGGAGAGGCAATACATTGCTAAGCAGGATGTTCAATTGAAAGTAAAATGCCACCCACCAAAGGCAAAGAAAAGGCTTTAGGGCATACATGTCGCACTGAAGCCTATTCTAGTCATCCACAACAATTTATTGAGGGATCCTGTAGATGGCTGAATTGTTGTTATCCCCCTCAAGCATAAGGCTCTTTTAAGGGGAAACCACTACTCCACTGGAGTTGAAATTCTCCGCCTTCCACTCGCGCTATCAGATACCTATTACCTTCAGAGAGTTCAATAGTGCGGGGAGTCTACCTACCCAGAAGAACTGAAATCTTCAGCCTTTCACTGCCCTTGCAGATGGCTCCAACCTAGTGCTCTAATCATAGATTAAAATGTTTTCTGGCAACAAGATCCATTCATCCAGTATTTGAATCAACTAACCTATCAGATTTTTTCTTGAGATCATCGCTATGTCTATAAGATCCCTTGTGTGTCGTTAGATTTTCTGCAGTTTTGTCATGGCAAAATTACAGATACTAGTAATTCACTGAAATATGCATACTTTCGTGGGAATACTGTGAAATCGAAAATAACAATGGAAAATATTTCATGCAAGGCATTCAGATTCCATCGAAATGGAATGCTGTTTTATAATGGGGTTATGTTTTTTCACATTTATATCAAATTCTTACAAAGGATACAAATGACTTCTTAGTTTGCCATTTGAACATATAATGCCCAAAGAATCTTACACACCAAACCATGGCTTCAAAACTTCATCAGATAGGTTATTTGATGGCTGAGGGTCAAACTCTATTAACTAGATGCAATTTGCGTTCGCTCAGATCACGATTACAATTAACTAATAATTAAAGAACATCATCATAATATAAACAGATTACTCACAGAGTTATAGAACTGGAATCCCCTCCCACTGGCTTCGATGGCCACACTAATAGGCTGGTTGGCAGCAGCCTTCTTAAGCGAAGCTTCATCATTGGCAGGCACATCCTCGTAGCTATCAATAGTCACCACATGGGCATTTTTCTGTAGGCATATTCCAGCCAAAATCAGTACAAAACATTCATAAAATGAGCCAATTTTTTGATAGACATTAATGCAAGTACAAAAAAAAGTACCCTGTAAGTATCACAGGTCCCATCCATTGCTGTGTAAGGATAATCCTTCTCAGAATCTATTCCTCCATTGCTTATGATAAATTCAAAAGCATAATCCATGAGTCCACCATTGCAGCCCTCATTGTAGGAAGTATCACAGTCCACCAATTCCTGCTCGGACAGTGAAATCAAATCCTTTGTCACAATTTGATTTATGCCCTCCACGGCAGCAATGGTTGAGAACGCCCAACAACTTCCTGCAATTGGAAAGTGGGATAGCATAAGTGTGGCCCCATTATCAAAGCTATGTAGTCATTATTGAAAGGTCAATCCTCTCAGAAAACTCTTAGACTGTAAGGCACCATTAGAGCATATCTAGTCGTGATAATGAGAGTTCTGTATGTGAATCTTAGACCGTTCAGAACAGAACTAATTCAATAATAGGTATCTATAAATTCAAGCCATTCTCTATGTCCATTGATTGAAAATATTCCCACTTATTATTTGAATTCCTGGCTTCCTTAGCTAAAATACTACTTGTATCTACCTAAGAGTCAAAGCCCTATTTGCAGGCTAAAATATAAAAATGCCCATGCATCCCGCTAAATGTTAATTCGCTATTTTTTCCAATATCCACAGCTATTATTTTGATAAAAGTCAGGAATATGTCTTTTTCCTATTCACCACAGAAAAACTTAGATATAAGAGACACTCAAGGATCATCTTTATTTAGACATGAATCTACACAAGTGTTCTATTTTCTGCTCACCACGGAAAAACTAAATGCAAACAGTACGCATCTATCCCACCCGTCGTTATTAGCTATGAGTATATATACACATAAATATCCAATACAAATGGCTCGATCTAAACTCGAAATGTTTTTATTGCCATACACACAGTGGGGTTGAATCCCAAAAAGTACCCATTAACTGCCGTGACCATGTCTACTATCACTATAGTTATTTAATGAACAAAACAAAAACATGCATTTTTATAAACCTCCGGCGGATCATACTCCTGCATTTCTGTTAAGGGATTAGATAATTAAAAAACTCAATCATCCATTAATTATTACCCAGCTATATTGACCAAAAAATAGAACAAACGCGCAATATCACAAACCTCTTAGATCAGACCCATTTATATTTTCATGGTAGAGGGCTGAATCTAATATACAGAGATGTACCCAAAAGATACCATATTTATACAAAAATGGAAAAGAAGGAAAAGAAGAAGCCCTGATTACCCTGCCACGTCATCCGCCATAGTTTCATGTACCCATAACCACCGTAAGTATACAAAAAAGGCGGAAAAGTAATCCTGATTAGAAGAAGAAACCCTGATTACCCTCCCCCAAGTCATCCGCCATTGATTCATACACCCATAACCACCATAATTGTACAAAAAAGGGCAAAAAGTAATCCTGATTACACTCCACTCTTATCAGCCATTAACTCATATACCCATTTCTACGCCAAGAAGCTATATTTTCAATGGTTATACTAGTAGAAATATTAAAAATAGAGAGAGCAGTTTTTTTTTTAAATAGTGCATCGATACAAATGTTAGAACCAAGAATTCCACTTCCCCGATCTATTAACCTTATTATTAGTGTTTGCATGTTAGTGCAAAAACCAAGCAGTGGTGATTTGAGCTATAAATCTTTATGCCCTATCAAGTGACCAGTACAGGAAGGTCAAATCTGCCAAAAACTAATATTTCAAAGCATATTTATATAAATCAAAACCCGTAATGAACAGATTTAAGGTTCACTAAGACTTACCACAAGACCCCTGATCTTTGACTTCAGTCACGGCTCCCTTCTTTCTCCAATCAACAGAATCGGGCAACGATTCACCATTACTGTACTGATATCGAGGGCTGGCAGACCTAGAAAGCCTCTTCTTAGCATCGGGCTTAACACCAAAATGCTTAGCCTTAAATTCCTCATGGCTCAGATCTGCAAACTTGTTCAGACCCAATTTGTAGGAGGCCGTATTCTCCGTATTGTGCTGATTTATAAACAACAAATTGTCCTTAAATATCTTAAATCTCTGTTGTTTCTCATCCAGCCCATTGTAAGCCTTACCATTCTCTACAAGCCACTGCTCATAGAGCTCCATGATTTTATCATCTCTGCTCAGATCGAAATTTAGAATGGAAAAATCTGAAACTGCTGCCGAGACAGCGGCAGATAAAACCAAAAGACCTAAAAGCACAATCCACATACTCGTCGCCATGGCGAACAGATCTCCCCCTGCCAAAACCAAATACAAACGAAAAAAAGCCTAGTTGGGTGTCTGAAAAAGTGATAATAAAGCTGAAATAGAAATTCCCCTCCGAATCTAGAACAGAAAAGAATACCCAATAACAGCCATATCTATGACAGAACAGTAGCCTTGCGACACATACCTCTGCCTCTTTCTTTGGGTCGAAATTCCCGCTGCCCACCCGACTGAAAGGGGATATGAAAGATTCCAATTATATAGAGATGGCAGCACGTATATAAAGTGTAGAGGGGTAATTAATTAGATATCAATTTGAACAAATCTGCTTTCCTATTTGTGAAAATGTTGGGTTAATCCCTTGTTAACTGCACATGGAATTATTGGGCAGAGTTTGAAGGAATCTGGCCTCTTTCGCATTAATGCAATAAAATAATAGAAACGAGAAGATGCGCTCCAAGGGGGTAAAATATTTTATCTACTATTTAATTGGATCTTTGTCCATTTTAGAATTGGAAGGGTTGGATTGGAGGAGGAGTGAGGCACACACAATGTTTATCTATTATTATTATTATTTATATTTTAATTTGGATCGTCATTTTGCTTTATCGCATAAAGGTTATTTCCAGGTATAAGGTCTGTCCTTTAATTAAAGTGTGATTTTTTGTTTTGTGAACATGGAAACGACACATACTTGTCTTAGGACTTTTGGGTAAGGTAGGTAACCACGTTCTTCAATAATTGTCGCATGCATTTTAAAAGTGTGAGATGGTTGTGTAGATAATATTAAGGGAGGTATAATAGATGTGTGATATATAGCTTGTTTTTGTTTTTTGGTTTTTTTTTTTTAAACAAAATACTAATTAGTAAGGCCATCACGAAATTTTTGTTATTAGGGTATTCATTTGTCAAATTCGTTTTGAGTACGATTTAGCTTCATCACTTATGATGTTGGAGCCTTACACTCATCAAGACTTAATTCTTGGAGGGCTCATTTGAAACCATCCAACTTCACCACTAGACCAAGGAGCCATTGACATGATATATAGTTTGAAAGTATGTGGGATTTATAATTTGAAGGGATGTATTACTGAAGTGATCTAATATTTTTATTATTTGATATTTTATGGTATAGCCTTATGGTCAAATGGTGGCATTGTATTATTATCATTAAGTTTTGAACTTTTAATAGGTTATTTAGATCACGAGTATTGTGTCATTTCCAATATATGGCGCTCATAGTTGTCTTTTTGTTTATATTTTTATTATTCATGCGAGTGACTTAGTGTTCCAAACCCTTAATAGGCCAATGCACTTTCAAGCTCTATGCTTATATCGGGCTAGTATTCTCATGGGTTAGACTAATTACATTACTATTCTACATCCATATTATATATGAGGTCTCACTTGATATACTATGTATATGTGTATGGCCTTTAACCCTCCACCTTATGATTAATTAAGTGGGTGGCCCTTTAGCCCACATGTATGTGTATATGCATAGGTTTAATACTACTTAGTAATTTAATAACTATTTATAAAGACTTATTAATTAAAGTAATTTTTTTAATATAACTTTTTTTAAATAAGGTTTGTGTATAACTTTATTACAACTTCTAGTTGTCATATTTACTAGTTGACTTTGCCAAATGAATTTGGATAAATATATTTGTTTAGTAGACTATTTTAAATGTTTTCAATATCTAAAGATGTCATGACTTCATATGTTTTTTATGTATAAGAACATACTAGTGTTCAAGATATGATAATAATTTTCAAACACCTTTATTTTACATTTTTTTTGTAATGTGAATCAATTTTTTTTATCCCAAGACTATAAAATTGATAGTAAGTTGAGTAATAAGAGAATTTTGCAAGCTGACAATAACTTCTCTAGTTTTTTATCTTTTGGTTAGGCCCAAAGAAGGCAAGCACGAGAGAGAGGACGGGGTTGAATCGGTTGTAACAATTAAAGCATACAACCTCTCAAACATAAACAAATCTAAAGAATAAATAATGAATGTAAGATCCTCAACCCATAACACAAGAAATCTAGATTTATTCTTGAGGAAACTTGTTAGGAAAAACTCTAGTGGGAATCTAACCCATAAGATGATGTGTAGCTAAAAGTATTGCTTGATTAAGAGTGTAAAAAATAAAGAGCAAAAGGTGCACATACACCCAAAGGCTTATAGTCAAATTAGCAAAACTCGCTGCCCAAAGCAACTATTGACATACAATCTCAAATATGGCCCTCTGTTGGGTTCATCAATCTCATTACAATTTTACATTAATATAGACAAGTAGTACATTAATATAGACAAGACTCTTACACATGACCTGACAAATATCATCTTCTATGCCTATATAGTTCTAATGAAGTACAATTATCTATGCTCGTATCAATCTCGCATACTCGCACACATTCATATCCCTTACATACTCACAATTACATATTGATCTCTCATTTATATCAATTACAAACAAAAAACATGCACTAGGTGTAGAAGTTATCCTAGCATAATAAAAGATATAACAAATATGTTTAAACACCAATGCAGTCCTAAATAAGTTCATTGGAGCTAACATAGGATGCAAAACATCAACCATGAATATGCTACACTATCACAAATGCAAGATATAGAATCACAATGTGTTACTTCATCAAGTTGGATTGGAGATAAATGAAGAAATGCCCACATGCTACCAAAATAGCAATTTTGATCTCCTTAATTAATATGGACCACCAATATGATCATCACACGATCCAGTAATACAAATAAGCAACATGAATGCCACCAAGAATATTTACAAAATCTTCAGCACAAAATCTAAACTCGTCTTTAGCACCAAACATCAAGAACATTAAACTGCCAAACTCAGTCAAATCATAAGATAGTTTGTTGTACTCAAAATCATGAGTAATAAAATTACAAAAAAAATGATAAGGTATTAACAATACCATCACTGAAACCTCTATATCATCAAATCAAGTTCATACCAAATAAAATACTCAACCTCTACACTCGAGAACACAATAACATCAGCAACCAAAACTCGTCTAATAATCATGTGAACCTTTGTAAGTTGACAATCATCAACTGTAAACATCTCAAGTCTCCCATAAAAATAACATTTTTAGATCTTCACTATAGTAAATGAATCATCCAAAATACCAAAACATTGTCTACAACAAAAAATAATATGTTGACATCAAAAATTGATATGTTGACATCAACGACACCAATATACCTCAAAAATGCTCAACAAGCATCTAATAATATCCTCATCGTATAGAAGCAACATCTAAAAATTTCCCTCTCTAACATTTATGGAAGCATATGAAGTGAAAAACCAATCCATGTATGAAGTCAACAATATATACATATAATTCCTTTAAATAACTAGCTCAATAATATCTCTCCCTCATTCATAGTGTATCCATAGTGTCATAGTTTTAATACATATTTCTCCCCCTTTAGCATCAATATTTTAGCCACCAAGACTATTAAAAAGTAACTCTAATTTGACCTCAAAAGGTTGACTCATAATTTGCAATATCAAGCCGTACAAGGCCTACTTTCCCTAAGGAGAAGTCCCCAACACACTAATTCAGATATAATTATTTTGTAAATGCATTAGATTGATGTCATTCCAAACATCTTATCTCTAACTAGGAGAGGCTATGACCCCAATTTTACCTCACAAAAACTCAAATGTAACCTTCAATAAGGAATTTGTGAAAATATTCAATCTACTCTTTAGTAGGTACATAGTCCAATCTGACTTCCTTCTCATTTACTTTATGATACTTAATTGAATTATGTCTTTTCCTTGAATGTTATACTATATTTTTTGAATATCAATAGTACTTGAATTGTCACAATATATTGCTATAAGTTCATCGATGCATACCTTCAAAAAATTTAGTGTTTTCTTTATCCCAGTGACTTGTGTACAACTATTCATTTTAGTAACATGCTCAACTTCAGTAGGTTGTGAGACACAATCTTGCTTCTTATTTCTCTAGAAGATTAATCTTTTTCCCAAGAAGAATGCACCTCCACTTGTACTCTTCCTATCATCCATATTTCCTACCTAATCAACATAAATATATACACTAAGTGTAAAATGTCTCTCTCTTTCTCTATCAAAATGTAATCCATAATCAATTATTCCTTTAAAATATTTGAAGATTCTCTTTATAGTACTAGCAACATGTGACTCTTTCAAAATAATTTGATATATAGCAACACTATAAACAACATTTGCACTGTTATATCTAGATTGTGTCCAACAAAGTAATGCTTTGATTATGTACATGTATCTAGTCTTATTTTTACAAGAGATTCATCATCTTTAGTTATTTTGCAGCCAGTCACCATAGGAATACCAACTAGTTTGGATTCTTCTATTCCAACCTTCTTCAAAAACTCTCATACAATTTATGAATTGTGTATCAAAGATTCCATTTCCAATTACATAATTTATAATCCAGGAAATAATTTCATCTCATTTATCATAAACGTCTCAAAATATTTTTGCATTTCTTCATCAAATTCTTTACTCAACACATCATTACCTCTAAATATAATGTCATCAACAAATATTTCAATAATCCAAATATTGTCATCAATTATTTTTCAATACAAATCACTACTTGCAGTCACTTTAGTAAAACCATTTTTTAACAAATACATGTCAAATCTATCATACTAGACTCTCAAAGCTTGCTTCAATTCATAAAAATCTTTTTGCAACTTGCAAACCATGTCCCCTTCATCAATTAGAGTAGATCCATCAAAGTATTCAATATAAACATCTTCCTCTCACTCACCATTATAAAAAGATGACTTAACATCCATCTAATAAACGTTGAAATTTCTATAAGAAGCATATGCAAGAAATAATTTAATTGCTTAAATTCTTGTAATAGGAGAAAAAATTTCATTGAAATAAATACCTTCCATTTGTGAATAAACTTTACATACCATGCTTGCTTTATTTTGGACCACTTTACCATCTTCATTCAAAAAAAATTGAATACCCATTCAGTTCCAATCATATTGTTGTTCAAGGGTCTAGGAACAAGAATCTAAATAGCATTCTTCTAAATTTGATCCAATTCTCATTTCATAACTTTTTCCCAACTCTTATTGATGCCTGCTTCATTAACATCTTTAGGCTCAATCTCAATTATCAGGCATGTTTCATTCCTAGAAATCTTTCATCTAGTCTAAAAACCTCTATTTATGTCACCAATAATAGAATTCTTTGAATTATTAAGCTTTACATATTGTACAATCTTAAATTGGATGCACTCCAATTTAATGAAGGTTTAGAACCTATTGAATGCAAGATCATCAATCTCCTTGCACTTTTCATTCCTTCTTCCCTTTTATGCCCTTCCTCCTAGGTGGAATTGGGGTAAAACCTAATAGATCATCTTTAAAGATCCTATTTTTAATAGTTTTAAGCTCGAGGTAGGATCTATCCTCCTAGGTCCTTCCTTTCATTCATTTATCAACTTGGAATATGCTCCTTGCATTGTAATAGTTATATCTCAAACTTTGCACCTAATTCTAGAGATTTGGGACCTGTTTTGGGATCCTGAAAGGATCTCAAGGTTTTGGGACCTAGTTGTGAGGAGTGTAGTGCACCTTTCACTAATTAGGGGTGTAGTGTGCCCCAGATGGGCCAATCAAGGGGGAAGTATAACCCTAATTGAGGCCTATTTTGGGTCTCCTCTTGGGGTCTCGTAATCAGGTATGTTCGAGGTGTTAACTTTTAGGCAGGTCAGCCTATAAGAGTTAGTTAATTATAATCTCTATAAAAACCCTTTAATTTCCTCCATTTCACATCCATAATCAATTCAAGATATCTCACCCATAAATGTTCAAGAAATCCATGAAATATATCTCCAAGCGCTATAGCACTCAAGTGTTCAAGTTTTCAAGCCTTCAAGTCTTGAAGTATTTATTCAAGCATTCCTCCATTATAGATCAAGGATTCAAGAAATTGATGGAGCTTATATTAAATATCTTCTTCAATTCATTCAATATCCTTTATTGCATCTTCTACATCTATTCATCATCATTGTCTTAATCCACATCAATTGGTGAAGTAATCACATTGCATTTGATTCGAGATCCGGCTATTGTAAGATGAATATTGTTAGAAATAACAATCCACCAATATAACTGAGAGGGGGTTGAATTAGTTATATAAGAATTTCAACCTTTTAAAACAATCTCAACCATTCAATCAAAGTAAAACAATAGCCATAAAGAGATGTGCATATACAATTACACCATATATGTTGATTAGGGAAACCCTTGATTAGAGGGAAAACCCTAGTGGGAATGATGCCCACAAAATGATGTACTAATATGAATATTCCTTGTTAGAGGATGGACCCTTTTAGGATTCTATTAGAACACTTAGTACAATGAGTACCTGTTAGGAGACCTTGAACTCTTGTTAAGAGATTCCAACCTTGTTAGGATTTGTAGAAGGCAGTTGAACCCACTATCCAAACAGCTTCAAGATCATATCAACGAACCCACTGTCCAATTGATCTTGGTACAATTCCTTTCAAAATAATAGATGTGAGACAATCTTTTGCTTCTTCCTTTGTCAAGTATGTTGGACTCCTTCACCTTCAAATCATGCAATCAGATTTGGAACTCAATATCCATCAACAATACGCCACTTACATGCATTAGAAAATCACTCTGCTCTGTTGCTTCACAATTTGCAACTCTTCTCTACTTCTCGATCTCAATCATGATATCTAAAACTCAGAAAAAATCTTTCCTTTATACCACACTCATTATTAAGTTCTTGTGTTGGCTTTACACTTTACAATACACTAATTAATTGAAATACATATTTAATTAATGTTTTTGGCTCATAATTATACCCAATCTTTTGCACATACAACTTTTGTACCTACGCACTTGTTGACATCATCAATGGTCAGTGTACTACCTCTAGTTAACTGTGCAACCCTTCATTCAAAGTATAATGTGTTGTATCGACTATACAATATAAAATATTTTCCTAGTGCTCTATTTCCATGTTGTTCTCTTTAAATCATCAATGTTTTTGGTAAGCTATCAATTCAGGTTCTGCACACTTGCCCATGTGTCCAATACACACTATAGTATGTGTTGGTAACTACACATAAGCAGATTCGTAATGTATTGTCCTTAATACCAAGATCACAGTCTATCATTTTGTCAATCTTTATAAACTCATTACTATGTTTTCATCAATGAAAAACATAGTCATAACAATGTTTTGCAATACTCCCCATAGCACCAACATACATGCTAACAATCTCCCTCTTTGGCATTGATGGCAACATAGATGAAAAACATCTAGTTCCAAAAATAAGTCTCTTTATCAATCAGATCTTGCTAAATTCTCCAATTGCAACACTTCTCCCCCATAGTACAAGCTCTCTCTAATGTAAGCTTTCTCTAATGTTTTTCATGTCACTCTCTCCCTTATTGACATCAATATCAAAGATAGTACATAAATGGTTCAATTGCTTGAACATACAATAATCTATCAGGTTGACCATAATTCGATCTATTGCTTTACAACTTTTGCATATAACTCTACAATCACAAGTGTCTAAAGACATTGTTGCATACTAATTACCAATTACCAAGAGTCCTTGCTCACTCTATTCATCACAGATACTCCCACATTAAGGAAGCATTAGCATTTAGTCCAGTCTAACAATGGTGCTATGTACCCTGGACTGATGCAGTTTTGCATCATCTACTCTGAACTAGGCCGGGGCATGACCCCAAGCATACCTCTCAGGTACTCAAATGTATCCTTTGGTAAGGCCTTCGTGAAAATGTCTGCAATATATTCCTTAGTGTTAATGTACTCCAATATGATTTCTTTCTTAGCAACTTTCTCTCTCAACACATTATATTTTATGGAAATGTGCTTAATCTTAGAATGTAAAATAGGATTCTTAGACATGTTAATAGTACTTTTGTTATTACAGTAAATGATAATAGGTTCTATGAATATAATTCCAATATCCTTCATCATCTATTTCATCTATATGACTTGATTACAATTGTTTTCTACTACAACATACTCTGCCTTTACAATGCTTTGTGAGGTGCAATCTTGCTTCTTGTTGAGCCAAGAAACCAACCTTCCACCAAGAAAGAATGCTCCACCACTAGTGCTTTTTCTATCATCCCTATCTCCAGCCCAATCAACATCTGTATAAGTGCAAAGAGTGAAATCAACATCTACATATTTCACCACATACCAGTGCATTACAAGTTCACATACATTCTTAAGTAGACATTTGTGAGCACTAGGTGTGTGAAGGCTCCATGCAAAAACATTAGAAGAAAAAAAGGCCATGATGAACATTTTCGATTACATGTTTTGCAAGAGCATACACAAGTTCCTTAAGGTGACTTCACATTATTAAATTTTCATGTTTGCCAACACCACTGCTCTTCCTCCATATCCTGCACAAATGAAAAATGTTGCCTCCAACATTGTAACCATATGATAAATGGGAATATCACATGTCCGAGCCATAACTTAGTTAAATTGGTCTAGTTGTCGATTAACTGGGTTGATTACAAATTCCTATAGAACTATCATCATATTAGGTACAATAAAATGAACAATCAGTTGTTCCCAGGTAGTTGGATCAAATATAGTTTTCCAAGGTGATAAAATTGTATATGTAGATGCATCACTTGAATGCTAGGCATGAAGCCATTCCCCAATTTATAACGAATCGTTGGATATAAAAGCTCCATATGTTGGCCCAATAATTGAAGCCAAGGATGTAACCATGCATGTATTGACACCCTCTCCTTGTGAGGATCCCAAGTATCTACTATCATTGTTAATTTGGGAATCACTACATGATATAGAATGTAATGAAGTACTGAAGCCGGTAGTAACTTCTCCCATGTCTCCAGAAAACATAACATAGGTTTAGGGTCCCTTGGCTCCCAAGAATTTGTACTAGCTATTCTCACTGCTGGAAGAATAACTTTAGTTAAAAGTTGAGTGTAAGGAGTTGAAGAAGCAAGTTCTTATTCTATGTAAATGCCATAAGCACGAGGCTCATTCCCTTGCAGAAGCCATAACCTAGTTAAATATGTGTATATATACAAGCCATAACCCAATTAAATGGGTCTAGTTGCTAATTATCTGGGTTGATTACAAATTCCTATAGAATTGTTATCATATTAGATACAATAAAAGGAACAATCAATTGTTCCCAACTAGCAAGATCAAATATAGTTTTCCAAGGTGATAAAATTGCATGTATAGATGCATCACTCGAATGCTAGGCATGGAGCGCATTCCCCAATTTATAATGAATGGTTTGATATAAAGGCTCCATACACTGGGCCAACAATGGAAGCCAAGGATGTAACCATTCATGTATTGGCATGCTCTCCTTGCCAAGTATCTACTACTGTTGCTGCAATGGCAAAGAAAATGCAGATGCAATACATATTTTACTATAGGCCATATGTAGGACTGCGTAAAATAAACAAAAAAGAAAAGAAAATACGACATTAATCATTCCCCATTTTTTTGTGTAAATGCCATAATCACGAGGCTCGTTCCCTTACAGAAGCCTTTGCAACAATGACATTACCTCTAAACCATGCAAAGGATGCAAATTTATGTATGTATGTTTATATGTACGTACGTATATGTGTGTGTATGTATTTATGTATGTATGTATGTATATATATATATATATATATATATATATATATATATATATATATATATATATATATATATATATATATATATATATATATATATATATATATATATATATATATATATACAAGCTAGGAAAAATGGGTAGAGTTAATGTCATTGTTAATTGGCATTATATTTCCCCTGCATACATTATACACACACACACACACATATATGTATATATACACACATATGTGTGTGTATATATATACATATATATGTGTGTGTGTATATATACATATGTGTGTGTGTATATATATGTGTGTGTGTGTATAATGTGTGTGTATATATATAATGTATGTATATATATATACATATATGTGTGTGTATATATATACACATATTGCCCATTAACTCTGCATTATTTTTTTGCAGGATCATGAGCTAAGTCACTTAGCATGGGTTAAGTGAGTTTTATTGTTTAATCATTTGGATTATGGAATATGTATGCAACTAGATCAATTTGTGTTGTTGTGCTAAGATGTAATAAGCACCTTAAAAAGAATATCATTGTATACATACATACATACATGCATACATATGTATGTATTATATGTATATGTATGTATGTATGTATGTATGTATGTACATATGTATATGTGTATGTACGTATGTATATATCATGTGGAGATCTAGGATTTTATTGTCGTGCCCTTGTGATCTTTGCATCCCAAGTATCTACTATTGTTGTTAATTTGGGCATCACTATATGATCCAAAATGTTATGAAGTACTAAATCTGGTAGTAACTTCTCCCATGTCTTCAAAAAATGTAGCATAGGTTTAGGGTCCCTTGGCTCCTAGGAATTTGTAGCAACTATTCTTACTACTAGAAGAATAACATCAGTGAAGAGTTGAGCGTAAGGAGTTGAAGAATGTAAATTCCATAATCACGAGGCTCATTCCCTTGTAGAAACCATAACCCAGTTAAATATATGTATATATCAACCCAACTAATCAACAACTAGACCTATTTAACTAGGTTATGGCTTGTTTCTTTCTAAAAATATCTGCTATGATATGTTTTTTTCTTGCGAACTCTACCCATTTTTCCTAGTTTTCATTATTTGTACTTTAAACATTGATCCTTTCTTAAAGATTTTAGATGTTGGGTTAGGGGGGGAATGAGCTTCCACCTTCATGTGGTTGGCCCTGATTAGTAGAGAATATTAAACTATTCTCGAAACCAAATGAAGCTCAATATTAATCTATGATTGCATGATAATATTAATCTATAATTGCATCATAGCTATTCAACATTTTCTGCCAATTATTTGTTATTAATATAGCACGTCGTCGCAATTGCGACGACTAGCCGTCGATCCCACAAAATTCTTGCCACATGCCCATCTCAATTGCAACAGATGTTCCCAATGGCTTACCATGGGGCCTATAGCATTTCTGTTGCAATTGCTACAGTCTCTTTGACATATTTCTATCGCAATTGTGATGGTGAAAATGAACAGTTTGCCGGTATGTTAGTTCAATTTACAACACATGTGGCCATTACAATTGCGGTGGTCACCCTTGCCATCACAAGTTGTGACAAAAAAAGTTTGACACTCGTTCGATGGGAGCCAATTCCTCTTGATGTCAATTGGGTGACAGGTTACCGTTGTAATTGTAATGGTCTGCCATCATAATTCGGGACCAAATGTAGTAGTGTGGTTGGCTTGGATGAGGGCTTTCCTTTGTCAAGCCCTAGATTAAGGAATTAACCGTAAATTAAAATGTAATTGATAACAGAAATTCTTAGATGTAGTAGATCTAAATAACATCAAGTGAAAGATATAATTACCTTTGAAGATGTAATTGACTTTGATATATGATCAAGTATATAAGTGTAATAGCCTAGACTCAACGAAACTATAAAGATATCAAAGAAGCCAAAACCTTATGGAAATGTATGTGACATGTCATGGATGAATAATAGAATATTTTGAATGGATTAAAATGATAGATCTTCTCCTTAGAGCCAAAATCCACTACCACCTTGAAGGGAGAAGCTTGATGCAAGAAAAGATGCTTAGACTTGAATGCTTGAAGATGTTTTCTTGAAGAACACCATGATTACTTGCTTGCTTGAGGATGTCTTGACAAGATGAGATAACTTGAGAATATGAGATATGAAAATGAATCCCCCAAACCTCATTTTATACTAGTGTATGGGTGGGAAGACAACTCAGGCTAACTACAGAGTAAAATTAATTAATTGGAAAACTTGAGGACTTTCAGGCCCCAAACCCCAAAACCACTAGAACTAGGTTGACTTGGTTGACATGGTCTAGGACTAGGTCGACTTGAGATCAACCTAGTCTAGACTAGGTCAACCTAGTCCCAAGGTAGGGGATAGGTTATCCTAAAAAGGTCCAGAAGTAAGTGTAGGTGAAATTGGTAATCATCTATAGCATACGTTAGCTATTATACACTTTCTTGGCATTTTATGATGTTTAGAGTAACATATCCTATGATGTTTTGTTCTATTCTTCTATGGCATGACATTATTCTATAATATTTCTTGTTGATATTGAATATTTTGTGCATAACTATTAGTTGTTGCATGTATCTTTATATCTCATGAAATATTATGGCATAATCTTACCATAGACTCTCTTTCTTATCTCACACTTGGGGAGCAAGGCCTTTTTTATATTATTTCTCTCTATTTTTCTAAGGATAAACTTTCCTTAGTACTATGACATTTTTATTATTATGTGACATTATTTTTCTTATAAGGAATAGTGTCTTGATCACGACTCTCTCTTGTATATAGGAGGTGTATGTCCTTGATTATGAGATCCACATTTAACTCTACTATGTACCTTGAAGTTTGTCATCCTTATTCCAAGAATCTATATTCCACATGTACACAAGGGGGTAAATAGGCACATTCTTTTTCTTCTTCCTCTCTTTGTCTTGAATTTGTATCTTTGTTCGTGACAATCCTATTGAAGTTAGATGCTTTGTATACAATTACTCTTACATTAAAGGTCTCTTCTCATTTGCGACATATCCTTTCATAATTTATCTATATTCTTATCTTATAAGAGATGGTTCTCTTTAATTAGTTTATGGTGTACATTATTGATAAAGGATATTTACTTCTTGATAGAATAGGTATCCTTGATTGTCTTCCTTATTATGTTTATGGCTACATATTCATCCTATGGAGGGGGTCATATAGACACCCTCTTTTGTACATAGTTTCCATGAAGTGAAAATATCGATTTTGAGTATGATTTGGAGTACTTCAGCCTTGATCTCTTGGTATGATTTCTAAGTCATCCTCAAAACTATGTATTTTGGATTCATGTCTCTTTTGTGCACACAATCACAATTACTAAATCTCATGCATATGGGTAACACATGTACATTTTCTAAATCATGTATAGGTATATGTGACATATCTCCATACTAAGGAAATCCTTTTTTTTTGTGCTAAATCCCTCCTAGGATAATGCACACAAATTTTCACTTTGTACTAATACCAAGAAATTGATCTAGGGGTAGAAACATATACACATACACATGCATAAGACATAGATGCATGCACATGATTGACTATTAGGCACACAAACCTACCAGACCATTGAATCTTGGTTTTTCTTTTTCTTTTTTGGGATTGACTATTAGGAACACAAGCCTATTAGACCATTCAATCCTCCCTTGTTGTGATTCATGATAAGGGACACAAACATTATTGGGCTCTCTCTCTCTCACACACACACACACACACACACACACACACACACACACACACACACACACATCCTTTATCATGAGGGACATAGTCCTTTGTGGTGATCTTTCCTTTCCTATATGATCTATTATGTTTTCTATTGCCTTCCAAATGTGATACTAGCAAGTGAGTCATTTCCTTATCTAAGGCCTCTTTTACTAGTTGATTTGGGATTTAGTACTAACACCTTTTGTGTCTTTTTGGCTTTGTATTTCTTTTGTTTTCATAAACTTTCTTTCACTTTGTTTTAGTGTTCTTATGTATGCAAATGGAATTAAGATCCTAGATTTAGGGGATTATGCCCTTAAGTTTAGTGATGTTCTACCTCATTGTGACATTTTCATTTCTCTTCCTCCTTTGTCAAGAGTATGACTTGCCTCATACCTCTACTAAAGTGGGGGCTAAATGTACTGTCTTAAAATGGACACACTTTATTTTGAGATCTTTTGGCACTCCTTAGTGTGATTTTGGTCTCTTCTTCCCCTCTCCCCTTTCATTTCACTATTCTTCATCATCTATCTCTTTTTGACATGTTCTTCTAGGTGTCACTTTGCTGTCATTTTGACCATATCTCGTAATCAATATGTTATCTTCCAATTTCATTTGCACCTCCTTCTAGACCTTTCTAAGGCCTACCTGTCCCCTCCCCTAGGACTAGATCGACCAAGTTGACCTAATATGTACTAGGTCAACCTCAAGTTGACCTAGTCAATGATTAGGTCAACCAATTTGATCTAGTTCCCAGTGGTTTTGGGGTTCAGGGCCTTAACGTCCTCAAGTTTTCCATTTAATTAATTTTACTCCCTAGTTGCCCTAAGTTATTTTCCCACTCAAAAACTAATATAAAAGGATGATTGGGAGCTTCATTTTCTTATCTCATATTCTCAAGTTATCTCATCTTGGCAAGACATCACAAGGAAGCATGTAATCAAGGCATTCTTCAAGCAAACATCTTTAATAATTCAAGTCTAAGAATCTCCTTCTTACATCCAAATTCTCCCTTCAACATGGTAATGGAGTTTGGATCTAAGGAGAAGGTCTATTGTTCCAATCCATTCAAGCTCTTTTATTATTTATTCATGGTATGTCACATACGTTTCCATGCATGAGGTTTTGGCTTCTATGATATCTTTATGGTTTCTTTGAGTTTAGGCTATTACACTTACATACTTGATCACATATCAAAGTCAATTGCATCTTCAAAGGTAATTGCATCTTTCAATTGATGTTATTCAGATCTACTACATGCAAGAATTTTCTTTATCAATTATATATCAGTTTATGGTTAATTCCTTAACCTAGGGCTTGACCAAGGCAAGCCCTCATCCAAGCCAACCAAAAAACCATTCTTTTATGTGTGTAGAAGTAGGACATTAGGATTTTGCATGTGGATCTATAAATAACTTTATGGTAGCTTTTTGTAGAATTTTATTACAGTGTCACTAGACTACATCACCATTTCATAAGTCATCCTTCCTATAGGTCGACCTAATCCATTTTACCTTTTTTTTTCAAACAATTTCTAGGTTTTATTCTTTTCATTGTTTCATTATGAAATCTGTGTTCAAATATTCAAAAAAAGTTCAATTTTGTGACTTTCAAACATAAAATACATCTCCTCTATGTATCTCAAGGTGACTCTTTCATATTTTATTTTCTTTCATATCTTTACCTTAGATCTATATCTTAATTGGGCTACTTTTATACACATTGTATCTAGATTTATGTTATTCAATCAATTAGTTCAATCACATACACATCATCCTATAAGAGCCAAGAGAGTATCTTTGTGTACTGCATTCTTATTTATATTTCAAATTTGGTATTGGATCCATTCTTCCTTTGGGTCCTACCTAATCTAATTTGGATTATAATTGGAATCATATTTGTAAATT
This sequence comes from Cupressus sempervirens, assembly GCA_028749045.1. Taxonomy (NCBI): domain Eukaryota; kingdom Viridiplantae; phylum Streptophyta; class Pinopsida; order Cupressales; family Cupressaceae; genus Cupressus; species Cupressus sempervirens. Next base: position 677,800,235 of record CM053787.1, on the reverse strand, counting down.
CTCCTCTTTCCCTCACATACATATTTGATTGGCTTAGTGGCTCGAAAAGCGGAGACCTACAACTCTATTAACATGTTTCCCTTTTTTCCCTAAACATTTTGGTGAAGCTCACTTGTGCCCCTTTCTTTTTGGAGTTATTTTATTTTTAGGTGTTTACCTCCTTTTGGGGTGAACCTAATTTCCTTTTGAAATCTTAAACATGGGATTATTTTGGTCTATCATGCTTTTCATAATTACTACTCTTCTTGCATTTCTTTATCATACTTATGATGTTTATGCAAGTTTTTATCACTTTATGTTATTCATGTCTTTACATGTCTTTCTTGGGTTTATTCTTTTATAGTTAACTAACACAAGGTTTCCAGATAGAACATATCTTAAGACTATCATTAGACTTTTATGTGGCTTTCTCATTTACCTTTTAGATTATATTCATGATTTTGTTAGTGATCATCCCAATCCCAATCCTAATCTTAATCCTATGCCTGATGATGAAACCCTCTCTACATTTTACAACATTCAAGGTATGGTTCATGATCTTGATATTTCTTAGTTTTAAAATGATCCATCTCCTCTTTCACCTCCTACTTCTTAACCCTCTCTTCACAATACTTCTCCTATAATTAATCCTTACACTATATTTTCTCATAATTCTTCCAACACCACCTTCTCTCCTTCTACTCTCTATCATACTTATACTACAGATATAACATTATCACTTGAAAAGGTTATAAGGGTTTAGGTCTTTGTAAAAATGAACATGGTATTAAGAACCATATTTACCCTCCTGCACAATATCATAAGCGAGGTCTTGGTCATGTTCCTTATTCTAACGATCCCCCTCCTTCTTCTTCTTCTCTTTCTCCTTCTCCTTCTCCTCCTCCTCCTCCTCCTCCTCCTTCTTCTTCTTCTTCTTCTTCTTCTACTCCTCCTCCACCACAACCTCATTTACACCTTCTTCTTTTAGTTCCACAAATTTCTCCTATTGATACTAGGAAAGCTTTATCCTTAAGGGTTTATCATCACCTTTTGCAAGCTCCTACCTTACAATATCAAGCATCAATTTTTAATTTTTTTTCTATATTTAATTATCCTTTTTGCCACACTAATTAACATTATCTTCATGATTGTATATAATTTACTATCTATATTCATGGTTATTCGAGTAATTAGATATTTTCTAATTAACTCTAGTTTGCTTAAGCTAAACTTTAGGTATCTAATAATTAATATTTTTCATTAATTATTATGATACAAACTAGATTAAATTATCTTTTTGTATTTAATAATTATCTTGTAATTATTAAATACCTAGATTAAATACTCTTCCTGTATTTAATAATTATCTTGTAATTATTAAATACCCTAAAGAGTTTTATGTTACCCTTTTGGGTTTCAATCTCCTTTATAAGGACGATCTCTCATTGTATTTTAAAATCTAAGACATATCTTTTCTTTATCTGAGAATATAATTTTCATATTTTCAGACCAAACCCTTGCCTCCTCTTGTCTTTTTCTTCTCTGTGATAGGTTTTCTACATGCAAGTACTCGAGGGCTTGTGGATTTGATTTGTGTATTTGCTCAAATCCTACATGGTATTAGAGCCATATCTGTTGTAGCTTGTTCAAAATTTGGAGAGAAAGTGAGAGAAAGGGTTTGATAGATCAAATTTGGAGTTTTTTAGGAATTTCCTAAGAAAATAGGGGGTCACTAATTTTTGGAGCAATTTGAGGAAAAACAGATTTCACAGATGGATCCAGAAGGTGTCAAAACCCTTGTTTCCATATAAAGTTTGTCCATTTTGGACAACATTGATCTGGGAGGCAAATTTTTTTTCCCGATAGGGCCATATAGCCTCTACATGTAGTTTGAGGCAGATTTTTGCAAAAATCACTATTTAAAAAAAAAAGTTTGATGTTTTACACTACATTGGTTAACTAACCGCTAGTGGTGCCACTATGGTCACCACTTAGCAGCTTCGCCATGATCCCACAACAACTCCTCCCACCACTCGCCAGTTAGCCGCTCTCTACTACCCTTTTTCGCCCTCCACTGCCCGTGTGACCACTTCCAACTCCACCCATGCAACATCCCAAGCACTTGCCATGTGACACTGGTGCAATGTTGGCACTTGCCACATCATTTTTGGGTCTGAATTACCACATGGCAGTCTTTTTTGCTACAATAGCCTCCAAGTCATTAAATTTAATGTAGTAAACTACTGACATCAGCATGATGTCAACACTGCATTAGCCCTTCTGCAAGCCCTTTGGGTCCTTTTTTGACCTATAGTTGGTTTTTTGGACGTAATCTAAGCATACTGAGGTCTTTGTTCAATCTGAAAGAAGTGCCAAAAAGCTAGTTTTGAGATGGAGAGATTGGAATTTGGTTGCTTGTTTTGGTAGTCAAAGTTGGGTGTTTTATTTTTCGCTCTGACGAGCATATCTTGAGCCTCTCATCTTCGTTTTTCAAAAATGTTATATATTTGGAAAGTTGGTTTAGTCCTATTTTAGAAATGCATTAATTTCCTTTAGATTCTACTCCATACTCTTTCTATCATGCTTTTTTCCTTTTTTGCACTATGGTGGATATCTTGTGTGTTTCAGGTTCGGGGATCATTTAAATGGCATGAGATCTTTTCTTTTGGGTTGTACTATCTATTGTATTAGCTCTTTGCCCTTCTTGATCATTTTTGATATCATTTTTATGCAAATGCACTAAGTAAAGTACCACTCCTTTCTTTTCAAAATCTTTTTCATCATTGTGACTTATTGTACTTGCACTAAATTATAAAGTGACATGGGAGGGATGGTTTCTTTTTAGTGCCCTCTTCCTTTTTCAAGTGAGTATACCTTCCACAACATTAGCCCCATGATGTGTCAATGATACATGCCTTTATAGGTGTTTGTACCTCTTCCTCACTCTCGATTATCTTAGTTCTGATTTGTAAGAGATATTGGCCCACTTTCTCAGTTGCCTGTCACCTCACCCTATCTGCATTAGGGAGGTTCTTCTATTGTTTCTAATGCTTCCTTGGTTCATTGGAGTGAGCTATGTATTCAGTATTTGATCCTATGTACTAGGAGATTGTAGTGGCTGGATACCTATGCATTTTAGTGAGATGGATCATTTACCATATCTACACTCTTCTTTTCGTCCCTACTTTGGTTGCAACCTTCTATTTCAGTGGAGGTTCCTTAGATCAATAGTTACTTTTGACAAAGTTTGTGGTTTCTTCATGCTTCATTGATGTTCTTCATGATCATCTCTTGTTCCAATCCTCTGGGATATTCCCTAGTTTGGAGACTTCTTCAGTCCTTCACTAGTTTTTCAACATTTTTTCCATCTCTTTTTGGAGTAGGGTTTCTCCCATGTGGTTTTCTCTATTTCTCCTCTTTTCAAATATTTGGTTGTGCTTGGGTACCTCATCAGGCCATGTTTAGTAGAACTAAAATCTACTTTCAGTAGTAGTTTCTTGGTTTTTAGCTACTCCCTAAGTTTATCGCAAGGGGGGGTGTTAGAGTAATTAGATATTTCCTAGTTAACTCTAGTTCACTTAAGCTAAACTTTAGGTATCTAATAATTAACATCTTTCATTAATTATTATGATACAACCTAGATTAAATTATCTTCCCGTATTTAATAATTATCTTGTAATTATTAAATACCTAGATTAAATACTCCTCCTGCATTTAATAATTATCTTGTAATTATTAAATACCCTAAAGAGTTTTATGTTACTCTTTTGGGTTTCGATCTCCTTTATAAGGACGATCTCTCATTGTATTTTAAAATCTGAGACATATCTTTTCTTTATCTAAGAATACAATTTTCATATTTTCAGACCAAACCTTTGCCTCCTCTTATCTTTTTCTTCTATGTGACAGGTTTTTTACATGCAGGCATTCAAGGGCTTGTGGATTTAATTTGTGTATTTTCTCAAATCCTACAATGGTAACATTGAAGGCGGTAAAATTTCTTATACACAAGATATTTACTCTCTTCTTCACAAAAAATACTTAGCATTTCTAACCCCTATGGTTGCCACTCCCTATTATTTTGCATAAAATGGCCCTTTTGCCTTGTTCACCTTCACCAGGGGGCAAGGAATATCCTTTTTGGTGATCTACTTTGGTTATTTGATACCTAGATATCCTTTTTCAAAAGTTCATACTTGGTATTGGTATAGCCTCTTATGTTATTCTTTAGCATGTTTATCATTTTTAGGTGGGTATTCTTTAATATGTTTGCATTGATTTGTTATACAAATTAATCTTTGTATTATGCATATTATAGGGATCTCACTTCGATGGATGTTTTAATCTTTTTTCTTCATGTTATCTCTTATTATAGGTATAATATTCTTCTCTAGCTTTTCACTTATTTCTCCACAAATTATATTATTTTATGGTACATTTTTTAATCTTTAGGTATGAAATGCTTTTGTTACATGCACGATCATGTGTCTTTTGCCTAATAAATGTGTTTTTATATATTAGATTCTAATGTTTCTCATTCAGTAATCATCTATACCATATGTTGTCTGTGATACCTTTTCTTAGAATTTTATAATGTTTAGAGCAAGCTATCCTATGATGTTTTGTTTTATTCTTCTATGGTATGACATTATTCTATAATATTTATTTTTGATATTGGTTGTTTTGTGCATAACTATTAGTAGTTGCCTACATCATTATATCTCATGAAATATTATGGTATAATCTTACCATAGACTCTCTTTCTTGTCTCGCCCTCGGGGAGAAAGGCCTTTTGTATATGATGCAGGAGCATCCAGAGGTATAAGGGCAATCCTGTGTCACCCAAAAAAATGTACTTAGACTTAGTTTCTATTTTATGTCTTTGCATTTTTGGATACCCATTTGGCTCAAATAAAGGTTCCAACTCTCATAGTTCAACTATCAGTGCATTTAAAAATCCCGAAAAAATAGGAGCATGCAATTTGACCATCATTTTGGTGACCTAGAAGGTGTGACTTGGCCAGATGAATGTAATCGAGATTTAGAGCATTCCAGAAAAAGAATCAGGTCAAAAGGCCCCACGGTTTGAAAGTTATTGCAGTTTTTCGGGTTTTGGAGACCCCCTAAGAATGCTTCAGAGTCAGATTTGGGGCATTAAATGACCTCAAAAAGGGTCAAAAAATGGGGGACGAGCAAAGCTTGTCCATAGGGCTATAGAGCGCTTCGAGAGCTTTCCGAAAATGTAAACGGTTCGTCAATCGGAGTTACGGTTCAAAAGTTATGCCTCCCGGAAGTTCGGCTACCGTTTCTGGATTCTTCTAGAATTGCACCGACTTCTAACGCAGCTTCCGGAACCTTCTATTTTGTCGGTGGACGCCTACTAGCACTTTCTAGAATGTACTCCTAGTCCTTAACCCTCCGGGGTCTATTTAAGGAGATTTCTGGCATTGTAAAAGGCAGTTCGGATTGGAGCTTGAGAGGAGGTGCTAAAAGGAGAAATATTCTCCAGATTTATGCTATTGTAAGCCCGCAGGGCATGTTTTGAGTTTATTTTCTCTGCACTATTTGTACCAGCTTATTTTCTCAGTTAATATAACTCCTCTTTTCTATTGTGTCCATTCTGGTTGTTGGGTTGTGTCCCCATCAGTATATCATTTCTCTCTATTTTTCTAAGGATCGACTTTCATTCGTACAATGGATTTTTTTAAAATTATGTGACATTATTTTTCTTATAAGGCATATTTTCTGTAACACCCCGCTCGGGAACCCAAGAAATAAACCTAACATGTTACAATGTTTATTGACTTTTAAAAAAAATAAGTTTAAACAACATCAAGATAACATTAATGCGGAAGCAATATGAACATACACATTAGCAATTATAGATGTAGTTTCAATTCCTCAAGGGTTCCTTTACGTTGAGTCACATTTAATAGATTTAAATTAATTAGTTTAAGTTTCGAGTACAATGTCTCATGATCATAAGAAATAACAAATACATAATCGCATAAGCAAAGCATAAGTATAACTAATACAATGAAAGTACATCCAATTAATAACATCCACTGCACATGTCGTAGGGTATGTGAGAATAGATACAATACATCAGAATACATGATAACATGTATACATCAACTGAAAGAAAGTCTCTGAGATAAGAATGATAAAAGTACATCTTTTACAACGAACATCCAACAGCAGGCAATGTGAGGGAAAACCCAAATGGTAAGAAGACACTACCTCCCGACCGCGTGGTTACCTAGTTAGGCTTCCACTCCCACCGTGCAGGGAAGATAATGAATGATCCTCATACGAAAAATCAAACATAAAACATTGCTAGGCAAGGTACCCCTAATAGCCAAAACTACCTCAAAGGTAACACATGCTACTCAAGAAGATAAAATAATCCAAAAGTAAGAACTCTCAATCCAATACCGACACCACATAACCAAACATCATACATGAACCAAGTATAAATCGAATACCAAGATCATAAGATAAAGTCAACGAAAGATAATCACGTCAAGTCAAAAAAGCCACATGTTAAAAGTACATCATCCATGAATCATCAATCCTCATCAATGAAAGTTATAACCACAATAAACACAACCAACAATAAGTACACCACCAAAGGTACACAAAATCTACAGAGGAGACTCAGGCTACATACTAGGGAGTGTCATCACATGGTTGCTCGAGTTACCCTGGACTGGTCTCTCAATAGACCCCAAACCCTCAAGCGTTGAGTTACCCTGGACTGGTTACTCTGAACCCCGGACCCTCAACATGACACATGTGGAAACCAGAAAGTCCTCTCAAGAAGATGAGGCAATCATCCCATATCCATCCTTAGTCTATACAAGCACTCAAGGCATAGGTGGTTCAAATATCTCTAACTTATCTTTTTTAGTGTGTTTTCCCCCCAAAAGTTTTAATTACTAGATTATCACTTTATTACATAACTTGCATTAGGTTACCCTGGCACTGACCACTTTGGGTCCCAAACCCCTACTGCAAGCCACTCCCAAGTCATGTACCTAGACAACCTCTCTTAAGCACATAAATACACAGTTGTGTCCCATACCACAACACTCATAATGATCAAATTCGGTTCCTTAACAGGCAACCTGATAATAAGATGGTTCTCCCATCCAAGTATACATAAATACTCCACAAAGTAAACCTCATGAATATAATCTCAATCTGAATCACAAGAAACATCATGACATCTAGTCACATAAATAGTATACAAGAAATCTCACAAAACCTCTGGTGTACATCCTAGATTGGTCGACATCTAATTACTCCAAAATCCAAAAGCATAGATAGTACAAACAAACAATACAGTTTCATAGTTGGGTTTGATTTGAGAATACATAATAGAGTCAAAGGTAAAGTTTCAATTTGCATTTCAATGAATGTTTTAAGTGTATAAGATCCTCAATTTATTCTACAAGTCAACTCATTCATTAATTTGGATGAACTATAAAATTACCCCCATCTATACAATATCAATTAATTATTAAAATAGTAATGATTGTTCTCCCAATAAAAAAATAATTTCAATTTCATTAAAGTCAATATCATTAATATTAAAATAATTCTGAATTCCACTAAGTATTCTCTTATATTAATTAATTTTAATTTAATTTCATTTAATTAAACTAATTAATAATATAGAATTAAAATAATCTTACTCATTTATTAATTATTTATTAAAATAATAAATATTAATAAATTCATAATAACGTTCATTAGACCAAATTACTAAATAATCATATAATTTACATTATAAAACTTGTTAATAAAAAATATTATTGAATATTAATAAAATTAACATATTAAAATTATAAATAATAACAAAGTTTATGTGGAATTATTATTAAATAGTAATACATATAAATAAACCTTAATTAAAAATAAACTTTAAAAAAAAATTTATAATATAACTATAAAAAAAAAAGCGATTAAGGCTCGCTAGTCACAGTATACGACGCCTGTCGTACGGCAGGCTGACTGCGGCGTGCAGCAGTATGCCTGCATATGGCACTACATTAAAAGGAGGTAAGGGGGGTTGGGTTAATCCCTCCCCCATCACATTTTATTTTATTTTATTTTTAAAAAAATTGTTTTTAATATAAATCATTTTTAAACAAATAAATTCAAAACTGCCCCCCCCAAAAAAAAAAATTCCAAAAAAAAAAAAAAAAAAAAATATATATATATATATATATATATATGTTTTTTTTTTTGAATGATTGAAATTTTAGTCTAATAGGAAAAATAAGTTGAACCAATAGGATTTTCAATTTAGGATTTCCGTTTCCACAATTAAACCCTTTCCAAATTTAAATTTCTCACTTCCATTTTAATTCAACCCAAATCTCAATTTAATACTATTTTCTTTCAAATGTAGAACGAGGTTTTCTAAATGGTTGTTTCAATCCGGAATCACAGATGAAATCGAATAGCAAAAGATTCAGAACGAAGGGTGGCAAGATTCATAAAACAAAATTTGAGAAACAATTTTCAACAAGCACGAAGAAGACAGAGATCCAAAAGTATTTCTACAATGGTTCACAAACCCTACCTTAATCTGATGCTAACAATCTGGTGAAACCCTTGCTAATCCAAACCCTTCAAAGCTTCCAAAGATTTCTTTGTTCCCCTTCCAAAAGTGTGTTCCCTGAAACTTATGTGTCCCTTCAAACTTGTGTGCGCAAATAAAGACCTGAATACCTCTAATATAAACTTTAATTACCTTTTAGGGTTTCTGTCACCACCACTTCTAAAATTATAATTATTTTATTTAATTATATCTTTAATGCACAATTAACTTGCTTTTAAATTAAAATATTATTTTATTATTCCTTTCATGCACGTTAAGTGAATCATTAAATTACTTTATTTAACTTTCCACTTGACTTGACTTTTAAATTAATTTATTAACTTTTTAAATCTCATGCGCACTTTAAAATATCTTTATTAAGTTCACATATTTTATCTTTTTAATTAATTTTCTATATTTTAAACTCATTCATGTGAACTTAAATCTTTTTCATAAATTAATATCTTTTCACTTCTTAATTTTTTTTTTTGAAAGTTTAATTTGATAAATATTTATTAACTTAAATAACAATAATATTTAGCATTTATTTAAAAATGAACTCTAAATATATTATTATTAAATTAAATAAATATTATCACGTTCTAAATTTAATCTTATAACTTTATCTTTTGAATTCAATTCTTTTTATTTAATTAATTTCTCAATTAATTAAATATAATTAAATATTAAAATGTCATAATAATTTTTCATTAAATTAAGTCATTAATTTAATCTTTTAATTAGACTTAATTAACAAAAAATTCACCAAAGACTCACAAAACAACATACGCACAAAATACTCACGAGTTTTAAAAAGGGTAGACAGTTTGTTATGAGTCCTCCTTGCAGGACAAGTATTTTAGGCTATGGCTAGGATTGGACCTGATCATTATCTTCCCATTCTCGCCATTTGAGTATTTGTAATAGGGCGCGTTCATCCTAGCAATTCAAGGAAGTCGATGCTCGATACCTGCATCCTACATAAAAGATAAGCATGTACATGTATATAATTATATCTAAACTAAACAGGCAATGGCAGGGAGTGGTTCATCGTGTAGATCCTGACTAGCAGGTGACTACGACTCCCTCCCTTAACCACATCAAACATGTCAAAAAAAAAGATAAAATAATCACGTGCACCATACACATGCAAGTATGGGGTAAGTATCATAAAAATTGCAAATCTAAGATCAAATGCTCAGTTATAATAATGCATCTCTATCAATACAACATAATCATCATTAAAGACATCTCATTAACATTGTTATGAAAGAAACCACATTTACTAAATAGGAATCATCAAGACATCATTAACGTCATGTGAAATGAAATCAACTAAGCAATTATAACAAATATATATGTAATTCAAAACATGAAATAATATTATAATATTATAAATCCAGTATCTCTAAAACTAATCAATGGATAAAATCAGCTTAAAAGAATTTGACAGTGATAACAGAAATGTGAGCTAGGGGCAAGCACTACATTTTCTTTATCATGACTCTCTCTTGTATAAAAGAGGTGTATGTCCTTTATTATCACCCCTTTCTTTATTTGAAAACTTATGTTCATAGTTATCATTTACTCTTACTACATTCCTTGAATTTTTTCATCCTTTCGAGAATCCTTATTCCACCTATACATAGGGGGGTAAAAAGGTACATTATTTTTCTTTCTTCTCTTTGTCTTTAATTTTTATCTTTATTCATGATGCTACTCTTGAAGGTAGATGTTTTGAATACAAGATCTCTTCTTATTTGTGACATATCCTTTCAATTTATCTATATTATTACTTTATAAGAGTTTGTTCTCTTTGCTAAGTTTATGGTATAAATTGTTGATAACGGATATTTCCTTCTTGATAGAAGTAGGTATCCTTGATTCTCTTCCTTGTGATGTCTATGGATACATAGTCATCCTAAGGAGGGGGCATATATACTCACTCTTTTGTACATAGTTTTCATGAAGTGTAAATACTAATTCTGAGTATTGATTTGGAGTACTTTAGCCTTGCTCTTGGTATGATTTCTAGGTCATCATCAAATCTATGCATTGTTTCTTCATGTATCTTTTTCACACACAAGAAAATATTCTAAATATCATACATATGGGTGACAAATTTACATTTTCTAAATCCTCTATGGTTATAGGTGATATCTCTTCATCCTAAGGAAACACATATTTTTTGTTTTCCTTTTTGCTAAATCCCTCCTAGGGTAACACACACACACACACACACACACACACACACACACACACACACACACACACACACACACACACACACACACACACACACACACACACACATATTCATTCCTTAGTGATAATAGGAAATTGATCTACAGGTGGAAACATACACACATATGCATGCATAAGGCATTGATAGACACACACGATTGACTATCGAGCACACAAACCAACTAGAGCATTCAATCCTAGTTTTTGTTTTTAGTTTATTTTCGGGATTGAATATTAGGCACCCAAACCTATTAGACTGTTCAATCCTACCTCATTGTGATTCACATTAAGGGAAACAAACCTTATTGGGATAGATAAATCTCTCTCTCTCTCTCTCTCTCTCTCTCTCTCTCTCTCTCTCTCTCTCTCTCTCTCTCTCTCTCTCTCTCTCTCTCTCTCTCTCTCTCTCTCTCTCTATGCTTTAATGTTGGTGGGACTAAATCTTGAGGGATGTAGTCATTTATGAAACTCTTGCCTTTCCTATATGATCTCTTATATTTTGTAATAGCCTTCCAAATATGATATAAGTGAGTGAGACATTTTGTTAGCTAAGGTCTCTTTTACTAGTTGATTAGGTTTTAATATTAACCCCTATTATATATTTTTGGCTTTGTATTTCTTTTCTTTTCTTTGACTTTATTTTGCTTTGTTTTTGTGCTCTTATGCATGGGAATGGAGTTAATATACTAGGTTTGGGGGCTTATGTCCTTAATCTTACTGACATTCTACCTTGTTTTGATATTTTCCTTTCTCTTCCTCCTTTATCAAGAGGGTGACTTGCTTCATACTCCTGCTAAAGTGGGGGCTAAATGTACCATCTTAAAATGGATGCACTTCATTTTGAGACCTTTTATCGCTCCTTATTTTGGTTTTGGTCTTGCTTTCCCCTCTCCCCTTTCATTTCACTCTTCTTCATCATCTCTCACTTTCTAACATGGTCTCCTAAATGTCAATTTGCTACCCTTTTGACCATAACTCCTAATCAATCTATTATCTTCCAATTTCACCTGTACCTCCTTCTAGACCTTTATGAGGATAACCTATCCCCTCCCTTGGGACTAGGTTGAACTATTTTAGAATAGGTTGATCTCAAGGAAACCTAGTCACTGGCAGTTTTGGGGTTCAGTGCCCAAAAGTCCTCAAGTTTTCCAATTAACTAATTTTACTCCCTAGTCAACCTGAGTTGTCTTCCCACCTAGAAACTAGTATAAAATGAGGCTTGGGGCCTTCATTTTCATATCTCATATTCTCAAGTTATCTCATCTTGGCAAGACATTCACAAGAAAGAAAGTAATCCATATTTTCTTCAAGAAAATATCTTTAAGTATTCAAGTTTAAGCATCGCCTTCTTGCATCAAGCTTCTCCCTTGAAGGTGGTAGTGGATTTTGGCTCTATGGAGAAGATATATCATTCTAATCCATTCAATCTCTCCTATTATTCATCCATGAAATGCCACATACATTTCCATACATGAGTTTTTAGATTCTTTGATATATTTATGGTTTCTTTTAGTCAAGGTTATTGCACTTACATACTTGATCACATGTCAAAGTCAATTACATCTTCAAAGGTAATTGTATCTTTCACTTGATATTATTCAGATCTACTACATGAAAGAATTTACTTTATAAATTACATTTCAATTTATAATTAATTCCTTAACCTAGGGCTTGACTAAGGAAATCCCTCATCCAACCCAACCACACAAATTCTTCTTTTCTATGTGTAGAAGTAGGATATCAGGATTTCTCATGTGGATCATGAAATAACTTTGTGGGAGCTTTCTGGAGAAGTTTGTTAGTCATTTTGTAAGATGCCCTTCCTATAGGTCAACCTAGTCCTTTTTTCCTTTTTGTCGAATGATTTATGGGTTTTGTTTCTTTCATTATTTCTTTTTGAGATCCATAGTTGGATATTCAGATAAAGGTTCAGATTTGAAATGTTTGGAGCTATAATACACTTTCCTCTATGTATTTCAAGGTAAATATTTCATATTTTATTTCCTTTCATATCTTTAACCTAGATCTATATCTTAATTGTGCTACTTGTATATACATAGCATCTAGATTTGCATTATTCAAGAAATTAGTTCAATTTCACATACACATTTATCTTATAAGGGCCAAAGAGAGTATCTCCTTGTATTGCATTCCTCTTTCTAATTTGAATTTCATATTGGAACCCTTCTTCCTTCGGGTCCTAGCTAATCTAATTTTGAATATAAGTGGAATCATATTTGGAAATTCTCCTCTTTCCCTCACATACATATTTGAATGGCTTAGTGGCTTAGATAAGCAAAGATCTACAACCCTATTAAAGTCTTTTCATTTCCCCCCTTAACACTAACCAAGCTAGTGGAGGAGGGAAATATGATTGAAGTGATTATTCTAGCATGGTAGCTTTTTGTGTGTTTTCTTGTTGTTATGTGCTTCTCCTATAATGTATTTTCTTAATGTATGTTTAGACAACCCTTTTTTTTATGTTCACACAAGGTGATAAGGAAATCGAAGCGTTGTATTATTATTCTATTTGTATCTTATCTCTTCTATATTTTTGGTATATGTTATGTTGTGCATGTACTACTATTTGTACTTGTATCCTTGTGTTGTCTACTTGGATTTGTAGCATGCTAGCACCAATTCTTTTTGGTCTTCATGGTGGTGGTCCAAAAAGATTTTTCTCTGTAACTCTTATGTGTCTATCTTCCATTGTATTGTCGTTACACTTCCTTTAGGGGATGGTGATATTTCATACTTGATATAATATTCACATGTTATCATATGATCATACTAACCAAAATTTAGTAGATCCCTTTTTTCTCTAGCATGTTGTACATCTCATTTCCCTTGATTTGTCTTCTCCTAGGGGCATCTCATAGTGGAAACGTCTTTCAATGACTCTACATATACTTCATTAAAGTCATTGCTCCTATTAAAATATTAGCAATGAATTTAATGTGGGGCATGTGCTCTGATCATTTTTGCATTCCAATCATGTGGTAGTGAATATAGTTTCTGAGTATAGCTTGGGGCACTTTAGCCCTGGATGCTTAGTATGCTTCCTAATATATCCTCAAATCTATGCATTACTACTTCATCCTATTTTTCAATGCACATATATTATGAATCCCTTTTTGGATTATGAATAATTCTAAAGAATAGATTCTCCTACACATTCAATACAAGAAGTGAGCATCCTTGACATTAGGAGTCTCTTTCCTTCACATGCATATATGCTAAATCTCATCTATGGGTGATGTACAACAACTTACTAAGTCCCATACATGGGTAACACATTCTTACTAGACCTTTTCCATGGTGATACGAGGAACATTGATCTATGGGTGGGCGGGTTACCACCCTGTTAGATGATTTCAATGCAATCTTTTGTAGCATCTCTTTCAATGATTCACAATAGGGTGGGTAATTTTCTAAGAAAGATAATCACTCCTCTCTTCTTTATTTTCAGTTAGTGATTTCTTTCTTACTATGATCTAGGAGTTAGTGAAGTCTCATTCCCATGGGGGTTTTATGAATTATTTGTCTCCTTGATCATAATTAGAATATCTTATGATTTGTTCTCTACTTTACCAAGAGTTTGGATCGATTCCATACTCTCATTGAATTGGTGGCTAAATGTGTTATATTAAATTAGACATACTCCTATTTAATGAAGGTTTAACACCTTGTAATGAGTTATTATCAATCTCTTTGTGCTTTTCATTCCTTCTTCCCTTTTATGTCCTACCTCCTAGGTGAAATCAGGGTAAAACCTAATAGATCATCTTTAAAACTCCTATTTTTATAGTAGTAAGCTAGAGGTAGGATCTATCCTCCTAGTTCCTTCCTTTCATTCATTTATCCACTTGGAATCTTCTCCTTGCACTGTAATGGCTACATCTCAAACTTTGCACTTGATTTTGGAGATTCGAGACCTATTTTGGGATCTTGAAAGGATCCTAGAGGATCTAGGACCTGTTTGTTAGGGGTATAGTGTACCCCTAATGGGATGATTAGAGGCATAATGTACCCCTAATTGGGACCTATTTTGCATCTTCTCTTTGAGTCTTGTATCCAGGTACATTCAAGATGTTAATTCTTAGGCATGTCAGCTTGTGGTAGTTAGTTAATTCTAAGCTCTATATAAACCCTTCCATTTCCTCCATTTCATACCTACAATAAATTCAAGATATCTCACCCACAAGTGTTCAATCAATCCATGAAATATATATACAAGTGCTCAAGCACTAAAGTGTTCAAGTTTTCAAGCCTTCGAGTCTTCAAGCATCTATTCAAGCATTCCATCATTGAAGATCAAGGATTCAAGAATTCAAGAAATTGAAGGAGTTCATCTTCAATATCTTATTAAATTCATTCAATATCATTTGTTACACATTCTACATCTATTCATCTTCATCTTCTTGATCTACGTCAATTGGTGAAGTAACCACACTATATTCGATTTGAGAGATCCAGCTATTGTAAAGTGAATTTGTAAATTTACTTTACATTCATGTTATTTATATTATTTCAATTCAAGGTTAAATCCTAAAGTGGAGTTTGACCAAGGCAAACCCCCCATGAACTATTGAGATAATGGGTGTTGCACACATTGCATAATATTGTTATTTTATTATTTTATTTTTATTATGTAATGTTGTACCTAGATGGACGTGCAACATGTAAAGATTCCCATGGAATATTCTTGATGAGTTGTATTGTAACATTGTGATAATATTTCATGTAATTATTTAATATTGGGGAAAAGAATTAAATGCCCAATATTAAATGTGGGGTCAGTGGGTTAGGTAGCACATGGTTTTAGCACATGGTTTATGTAATACCACTTAGTGGTTTTGTGGGACTTGCTACTATATAAGCAGCCACAAGGGTAGTTGTTGTAGATAGAGAAAGAGTGACAAGGAAAAGAGAAAGGCGAGAGTCGAGTAGGACAAGGCTTGACAGGTTAGCCAAGGGAGCATTTGTGAAGGTTGAAAGCATGGCATGGGATGTGTGGATTCATGCTTGTTCATATAGTTTGCTCGGTTGTGGCTATGGCCATGAAGGCTTCCATGGTTGTATGGCAATGGTATTTTTGCTGAATAATACATGGTGATGGATGCTTTTGGAGGCTGGGTTTTTCCCTCAATGAGGGTTTCCCAGGGTATATCTTGTGTCACATTTTATGGGTATGTTGTCTATTCTCTTGCATGTGGATTTTAATTCCGTGTTTATTTCAAATCTATTATGGGTTATGTGGAAACGGTTATATTCTTTGTTGCCAAGTTTCCTTACATGAACAACAGAAATTATTTTTTATTGTAGGCTACATATATTGAATTAATGAATAGGTTGCAGATGTGAGTACCCTTTTCAACTTTCTTCAAAATTGCAAAAATAGAATCATCATCACAACATTAAATAGGGTTAAAACTACCCCCTTGATGATCTATATTTCCCTTGAAGATCAACTTTTCCCTTGACAGATTGCCAAAAGATTTCTAGGTTTTTTTCATTGCATAGTTTCAAGCCCAAATTCAATGATTTTCATTCATTCCAATCAAAAAAATCATAAAAAAAACTTTAAAGGTGTGTTCTTTACATTATTTTTCCTTTCAACATATATATACATATATAGCTCTAGCGTCTTACACTCATCTAGGGTTTTCAAGGACTTGGATATCTTTTTCCCTATTCTTCCTAGACCTAGTTTGCATTAGTGCTCCTACTTGTTTGGGTTATCCCCATTCTCTCTAGACCTAATTATTTAGAATTAGAATATAAAGGAATCATATCCTTGAAATCTCTCCCTTTATATGTATATGTATGTGTGGTTATGTGATGAACTTAGGCTTCTATCCTTGATTCACCTTTCCACCATCACACATATCGTGGAGTCATCATAGAAGATCTTGTAGCACTTTCCTTAGTACCACCACCTTCCATATTAACCTCTATCTAGTCTACTAGACCATTCAGAAAGCTAATTTAATTTTATATTTTATATTTTGGATTTTCCTATTCATGTATATCATAATTGTAATCACTTCCATATCTTTGCACACTCTCATCAACTATGACATTAGCACTTGCAAAAAATTTATTCAATATAAAGTTAGAATTAGGTTTTTATCTTTGTAGAATAATCAAGAAATATTCCTTCATCACTCCTAGGATCAAAGTTTTCAATATATCTACCTCTCTAAATATAGCATTTAATTCCAAAAATTCTAAAGTAATTCATAGTAGTAGTGCATGACCATACCATAATTTATGAGAAGTCTTACGAGTTCCCTTCTTAATATGTACTCTATTCAATGTGTACACTATCATACACATTACTTCTCTCCATAGGACCTATTGTGCTCTTCCTTCAATTATCATGGTTCTAGTTATGTCTATAATTGATATGTTTCTTCTCTTAACAATACCCTTCTATTGTGGGGGTTTATGGAGCAAAAGTTTGCCTCTTAATCATATATCTTCACAAAAAGGATAGAATTCATTGGACATGAATTCACCTCCTCTATCTAATCTTAAGGACTATATTTTTCTTCCATATTTGGTCTTAGCCATCATCATAAAGATCTTAAATTTACGAAAAGAATATTATGTTCTTTCTAAAATGTCAAACTCATTATAGAGTAGTTATAAATGAATATCATAAAGTATTGGTCTCCATAGTAACTTCTTGTTCTTGTAGGACCACATAAATCTATATGTATTAGATCTAGAAAACCATTTGTAATATAAATTTGATTTATGTTGGAATTCTTTATAATAACTAAGAAGGGGGCAAATCAATTATCCAAGGTCTAGATTTACAAATAAAACTTTTCAATGCTTAGTAGACCCGTATACATAAAACATTATTATGCATGCATCCATTAGATCATATAATACTTAAACTTTGTAGGTTACAGTCCTAGGTTAAAATCACTTTGTAGTAATGTAAATATGAAACATAATAGTTTCAATAAGACATTTGACACAATGGTTTTACATGGAAACCCAATTTGGGAAAAACCACCAGCAACATGCTACTAATTCTCACTCTTCTAAAGTGATGCCCTGTGAAACGCCAACCATGTTAGAGGTTATAATACACATTGTTAAATGTGACCTAGTTAAAGGATTTTAATCACCTTGTTAGGAGTGAGCCTTGCTAGAGGACTTTAGACCATTCACTTGGAATTTCACCCAGTTAAAGGATTTACAAATGACTATTAGGTCAACCTGAATCCAAAGGATTTACCCTAGATTGATACAATGATTAGAAAGCAATAGTAAGCTTTGATCTTATAACAAATTACAACTCACTTTCTGATTACAGATCTTTGTTTCAGTCCTCCATTCTACTTGGCTTTTACACACTTTAGCTTTGATAGCTTGTTCACCCTTGAAGCATTCATAAACTTAAGCCTTCTTTCTTTGCATACCAATTGCAGTCTCTTTTGTTCAGCCACTGAATGAAGCAATACCATGGACTCCTTATTTTCCTTAGGTTCTCACACATGATAACCTTTTCTTCTGACCAACTCTCTCTACCACAACCATCCATTTTAGGGTTAGGTAGGATAAAATGAATCTACCCACCTTTTCATTTAAGTCCCTTCTAGAAACTTCTTCTACAATCTTCCTTGAATTCTATGCCACCAACTCATTATAGTTATCTTCCACACACTTTACACAATTCAAGGAAATAAAATAGTAGGCTCAGATTCATCAAATCTATGATTTAACATGAATACTAGCACTCAACATCAATATGCTATCACTCAACTTCCATAATGTTCTTGCACTCGAACAACACTAGTTCACTCGGCAACCACTAAAGTTTACTAATGCTTGGCATCAACTAAAATTTAATCAACATACAACATGTTCACTCAGCATACACTAAATCTTTACTTTTTTTAGATCCAACTAATTTTCTACTTAGCATGCACTAACTTTGCTCGAAACCTACTGTGCACTCAGTTAAGCTTGGCAGACACAATTCTTCTTACTTGTTGTTCTAGACTTAATCAATGTATCCAATCTTTGTAGCCTTAATTAGATAAATAATACACTATATCAGCACTATCTTAATTGATCTTTGTACTCCTTTTTCATATCATAACTCAACCTTTCCTCTAAGTGCTCTCGTTATCTCATTTGATCAAATCTTCTCCATCAATCAAACAAATGATAGTACTCAAATCAACTAAGAAATTGTCTTACCAGTAAGTAGCATGTTTGACATTAGTGATAAAATAATAATTGAAACACATCCTCATACTTGTATCAATTTTTTTCAACAATTTCTAAAAGTGGATATAAATGAATAGCATAAAGTATTTTTCTCCATAGTAACTTCGTGTTCTTGTAAGACCACATAAATCTATATGTACTAGATCTAGAAAACCATTTGAAATATACATATTATTTCTAAAAGTAGACCTAGTCATCTTCTCCAATTGACATTATTTGTATATATTAGTAGGATTCATAAGTTTAGAAAAATCTTTCACAATATTGCTCACACTAACCTTTTCTATATTATCAAAATTTACATGACAAAATTTAATTTCTCATAACCACCTATCATCAATCTTAGAAACCAAGCATGTTCTCTAATATTTTAAAGTGAAATAGATTACCTTCAATCTACTTACTAGATGCAATAAGTTTTTCATTGCTTCTAAGAATTTTGCACATATTATCCATGAATTCTAATTTGCAACCTTTAGCAAATAGTTGTCCAACACTCAACAAGTTATGTTTCAATCCTTAAGATATAGAATATATTTAATATTATTGCTACCATCTAGAGAAATATATCCTTTTACTCTTACCCAACAAGGAGCATGAACCTAAGAACACTTTCATCATAGTCTTCAAAGTTTACAAACTTATCCTTATCACCAATCATGTGATATGAACATCATCTATCAATAACCAATTATTTCCTTCTCTCAACATGGAAAACCAAAGCTCTTACTTCATTAGTATTTTCTTCTTTGATAGAAATGAAAAGAACATCTTCCTTGTAACACATTCATCATCAGCTTCATTAAAAATATAATTACTTTTATGTCCCTTACATTTAAATTTCTCATATTTTCCTTTATAATTCTGATTTCTACCAGATTTATTAGGAAATATAGATGAAATATGACCAATATTACTATAACTAGAGTATTTCAAAGGTAATTTTCCTTCATACTTATAGAATCCTGTAGGAAGTTTTCTTGCAATTGAGGTTTCCAAATCATCTTTCTTCCTTTCATTTTCTTCAATCTCTTCCCAATCTTTAGCACATCTGTCAAATCTAGTAGAATTTGATGAACTTGGAGAACTGACATACTCAAATATTATTCTATCATTATTTTTTAGAAAAAAGGTTCCCATATTTAATCATTCTTCTATCCATACTAATTGTGGCTTTGAATGTAGTCTCAACTTTCAAAAGTTCCATGTCAAGGGATGCCATCTCATATGCACAAAGTCTTCCCAACAATGCTTCTTTGAAAATCTTTCTAATACTTCTCAGTTCTTTGCTAATAACTTTCTCACTTCAAGACTTTGGAAAATATCTTGGAATATTATCTCTATCTTCATTTCCTATCAAGGTTCCACAAGCACATATGATTGAAAAAAATCTATAATATATCCTTTTCATAAATGATGTAACCATCTCATTTTTCTCATTCTCATGTCTTTGTACTTCCCTTTCAATCCCTATAGTTTAGCTTTCTTGACATATTCATCACCTTCATAAGCAGTTTCCAATATAGTCCATACCTCATAATTTTTTCTACATCTATAAATATGTGAATATTTGTTTTCTAATAAGGTGCCAAGAATTTATTCTTTAGTTACCATGTTCTCCTTGAATTTCTTATTCTCATTTGTAGTAGCGTGTAATAAATCATTCTACACGGAATAACTCTTGTCAATTGTGATATACCAATACATCTCCCATGCACATCAGGTAGGTATCCATCTGAGCCTTCAATATAAGATATTTTGTACCATTAAACTTTAGACTCTCTTTCCTCAAACTTTCCATATTGGATCTCCTTCAAACAATTAAGTACCTTCAAAAAGACTTAACTTTAAAACCAATTGTTAGCCCCAAACAAGAGGGTGTGTGAGTTAGTTGTAACAATTAAGACATAAAACCTCTCAAACATATTAAAACTAGAGAATAAGTAAAAAATGAAAGATCCTCAACACATAACACAAGAACATCATATATATTCTCAAGAAAACTCATTAGGTTAAATCCTAGAGGGAATTTGACCCACAAGATGATGTACTCTACTAAAAGTGTTTCCTAGTTAAGAGAACAAAAAATAGAGAAACAATGTGCACATACACATTAATGCTAACAATCGAATCAATAAGGATCTCTTCTTAAAGTGCACTTCTCACATACAATCTTAGATCTAACGCTTAGTTGGGTTCACCGATCTCATTACAATTACATCATGATGGACAAGCAATTCATTACAACCAAATTAATAAATAACATCTTCTATTCCTATACAATTTCAATTATAATGATCTTTTCTCATGCCAACCTCACATACTTGCACATATTCATATTTCTTGCACATTTACAATTAAGAATTGATCTCTCATTTATATTGATTACAAAGAATAAACACCCACTAGGTGTAATAGTTGACCTAGCATAATGAAGGATGTAACAAATATGCTCAAACACCAATGCAATCCAAAATTAGTTTATTGGGACTTGCATAGGACTCAAAACAGCAACCAAAAACATATTACATCATTGCCAACATAGAGCACAAAATCACAACACATTACTTCATCAAATTGGTTAGAACCTAAATGAAGAAATACCCACACACTACCAATAAAACAATTTTTATTTCCTCAATCAATTTGGATCACCAACACAATCATCACATTCAATCTAAGAACATAAACAAGCAACACGGATACCATAAAAAACCTTTACAACATCTTGAGTACAAAACACAAACTCATCTTTAGTACCAAGTGTCAAGAACAACGAACTATCAAACTCATCTTTAGCACCAAAAGTCAAGATATTTTATAAACAAATTATAGTTCTATTATATTAAATAATGAGCAAACATGTTAGATTAATTGCAAAAAAAAAAGTTTTAAAGTGCAACTTGGTATGTACACAATGAATAAATTGGATCAAATTTTAAGTTTGTACATATCAAAATATAAAATAACCATGTACATTTCAAAAAATTTCACAGATTCCAAACAAATAATAGAGATACAAAATGATGGCATCTCATAGGTCAATGTTGATATATAAAATACAAATGTTGAATATAAATAAATATCATTTAATGACTACAAATACATATGTATATCTCTATTAATTTATATGACTCTTTTGGATCATAAAAAATGATTCTCTTTAGAGTAATATGTGGCTTGTTAGGTGTCAACACAAGAACACTTTAAATGTTAAATTAGATCAAATAACTAAATAATTGACTATACTTTGTTGGTGGTTGATTTTTTTGACAATTTGGCTAGGTTAGACATTCTGATGTTGTCATTTATGGTAACATATCAATCATATAAAGTGGGAAGATCATGAAGATGAAGTATTGGCATGTATACTTAGAAAAATATCTAAGTACCATACAATTTATCTAGTAGAACAAATAGAGTTTTGGTTGGCAAGCTTCACAAGATTACCATGGACATGTGTGAAGTTAGGTACAAATATCTAACATCATGATAATGATGTATGCGAGTGTGCAAGTCAATACAAACAGTATAGATAAAGTTATGGACATATTATTAGTTACATCAATATACAGGCAAAATATAGCAAGACAAAATAATGGGCATTTTGGGTTAAGGAATTATTTTCATTATGAAATAATTACTTAACTAATTAGAGATGATATCCTAGATGTTAACCCCAAGTCAAAAAATGTTTATTTTGTATTTTGTAAAATGTATAAAGACATGAAGGCCAACTGGGCAGTAATTTGTAATTAGCAAGCTATAAAGGAAAGATTGCTTTATGTGAAGTTATGAGAAGAATGTATGTATTATGTGATATGCGAATTATGATGTATGATCAGAGGAATGTGAATTTTTTGATGAGAAATAAAGGCAATATCAGATATTGAAAATATCAACAACAATGTAAAGAGGTGTTTGTATCTATCTCTTTGTGTTGTAGAACTACATTGTATATTGCATGTTTGAGTAGTGGGATCATCTTTTATACATTTTGTATTGGTATACACCAACTCCTTATAGGGTTGAGGCTTCTAACAAGGTCTAGTCCTATAATAAGGACCAAGAAACTATACGGATGTAATAGACTCTTAACAAGGTCAATATCTATCACAAGATACTTTTGATTAGCGAATGATTTTGTGGGTACCATTCCCACCAGGGTTTTCCCTTGGCAAGGGTTTCCTTGGTTTAAAAAAATGGTGTTATGAGTTATCTTATTGCATGGTTATGTTTATTGTTCAAGATAGTTAGTTTGCTTTCATATGCAAGTTATAAGATTGTTAATAATATCCAATTTTGGGCTAAAGTTTGTAAAATAATCACTCCACCCCTTCTTAGTATTTTCTATTTCTAACATAATTTTTTATTACCTCATCTCTTTCTTGTGTACTTAGGTTATGTAGCATTCTTGATGGAATCCTTCATGGGTGAGGACCCTAACAAAATGGAATGGTTAAGTGGGTATTTGTGAAGGGCATGTTAATAACATATATGTCAATAAATAGTACAAAACTAAAAATACATCGACCGAATCACAAACACATACTAGAGCCTTGGATGGATATCTTATGCTAGTAGGAGGTGTAACCATTGATGAATTAATTATGATATTTTCATATATGGTAAGAGCTAAAAGGTGTTATAGTTAGAGAGGGAGGAATCATGTCTTTCTAACATAAATGAAAGAAATCTAAAAGGATTTGACAACAAGTTTTAAATTAAGAAGAAATGCATACCTCTTGCCCCTATTGTATTGGACCTCATCTTTCATGATTGAGACTCCTAAAAAAATGAATGGCAAAGAATCTATAGGACATCACAAAGGAAGTTGTAATAAGTAAAACACAATTAACAAAAGTTAATAACCCAAAGTTCATGAAAAGCATTAAAAAGATAAAAATGCATGCACTTGTATCTAAACACACACGCATATGCACACACACACACACACACACAAATGCATATCATAGCCTAAAATAGATCTCATGTACTCTTAGCAAACATTATTGTTGATGATGAGAGAATTTATTGTAGAGAAAAATCATAACATATATCATAGTTATAGAGGAAGGATAACCTAGTGAATCTTTGAGGGGTGGAATAAAATTTGCAAAATTATTTTGAATATTAGTCAAGGAGGGTGTAGGATAACCTATATTAAAGATGTATTTGGGTTATTCATGATGTGGGTTAGTGCAAGAAGTTGGGTCTCACTTTTGGCCAAAAAGTGGAAGTGTTTTTCCTGTTTTTGAAATTTTTTGTCAATTTATGTCAAAATTTGAGGTATTTAGAGATTGAATATTAAAAAAATCCAACAATAAAATTTTTAGTGTTTGGAATCTAGTTTTTGAATATGTAATTTATTTGTGCACCCATATGATAGATAATGTTTTTGGTATGGATCTTCAAAAACCACTTTTTCAAAATGCCTGTTTCAGGACCATACCATGCTCATGTACGGACACCATAATTTGACACAAATAAATGAATTTTTGCAAATCCTTTTAAAGGGAGTTACCTAATACACCTAAGATTTATGAAAATATTTTTCCTTAATTTTTTATTGAATAATTTTATTATTATTAATTATTAATTGGCTATAAAGGTAAATTTTAAAACCTCTCATGTACGGACCACATAATTTGATCAAAATCTCACTTTTTTCATTTTTTTTTTTTTTAACATCAAAAGAATTGTATGTAGATTGATGAAATATAAATTAATTTAAGAAAAATTATAAAATAAAAAAGTTATTAAAATTTTAGTGAATGTCACTTTTTAACGTTTAGGAGATAGTTTTGATTAATAAATAATGGAAAAATAGAAAATAAACTAATAACACTATAAAATTTACATTTTTAAAATTAGAACAGTAAGACCTATAATGGGTTTTTGTCTCATCAAAAAATTCAATAGGAATGATTATAAAAAAATTACAACAATACCAGAACTTGTCGATTAAATGCCTTAGAAAAAAAAAGGATCACAAAGGCATGGCTTGGTGGGACCAAGCCTATGCCACGCCTTTCCCCAAGGCAAAACCCCATGAAAAAGTCGAGAGCCATACCAAATTCCCGCTCACGTCTCACAAATCGAGCACCCAATTTGTAATTCAAAAATTGGGTGCCTGATTGCTTTGAACTGTTGTACCCAATTTCTTAAAAATCAGGTACCTGATTTATAAACGGGTACCCAATTTTTAAAGAATCGGGCGCATGATTTTTAAGAAATTGGGTACCCGTTTCTAATGTACCCGTTGGGCCCCAAAAGCTGCCCCACCAACCCAATTTCAATGATTGAAGTGATTGAACAACAGTTTCGACCTGCAACACTAAATTTTGTCACGCTTATTCTATTTTCTTGTCCTCTTATACAATTTTTAGGCTACTGATTCAAATTTAAAATTGGTGCAAACATGGGATCAAAACAACGAAGAAAGAAGAAAGCAAGAGTTCTGACAGATGAGGAGATTGCAGCAAATAAAGAGAATGAAGCACAATGTCAACAAGAGAGAAGACATAGAATTAGAGACTCAAACAATGTTTCAAAGGAGAAAGACATTGAGCATACCACGATGGATGAAGAGGTCAAAGAAGAGAACCCAATACAAGAAAATTCAGGTGCACATTCTATTCATGCGTTCAATACAGGTGTGTCTCCAAACCCTTGAATTTTCTCTCGTGATGAAATTGGGGATTTTTTAGAAGCAGGTTACGATTTAAACAATTTAGATTTTCTTCATGAGAAGCAATTGTCAAACGATCATGCACAAAACACTCCAATTGAAATGCCTGCCTTGAAAGAAATACCAAGAAAATTTGAAAATGATATTCAAATCCCAAATAACATTGAAAATAGTAAAGTGTCTGAAAATAAAAATTGCATGAATGCAGACATAGAAACACCAACTACTGAAAAAACATGTCAGGATGATAGTAAAGTGTCTGAACATAATTTTTCATATTCCTAATGATGTGTTAGATAATCTTGATGGATTGGTTTCATGGAGACAAATTAGGACACATGCTAATAGATTGTATAGGCATTTTTTTTATAATAAGAAATTTGGGTTTCAATGTCAGCTAATGTTGCAACGAATTAAAATGTCTAAAATGCAAAAAGTAATGAGAAGGTTGGGAATGTATGTAAAACCCAAGAATAAAAATGAGTCTTTAAAACAAGTTGTATCCACTATTGCTAGTGCTTTTGATGTTATCGAAAAGAGAAGTCAGTCTAAAGATAAGAATGCAGCACGACGAGCAATAACAACAACTTTAGTTAACAAATCAACATCTGACAAAAGATTGATTACCAACATAAGTGGATATCTTAATGTGAATCATAAGGCTTTAGAAAGAGTTGTAAAGAGAAGGGTTAACTTCGAATGTGATCCAGCAAATATTTTATGGACTTCTAGTGGTAGACTCCCGAGATGTGATATGAAACTTACTAGTGAAATCAAAAGTTTGATTGAAATTTTTTGGCATGATAATACAAGAGTATCACCTAATTCAAGAGATGTTCTTAAATTGAGAATTGGGTCAAAAATACGTGATCCACATCCTAAACACCTTTTGGACATGACTCAAACTGAATTGTTTAAAAAATTTGTAGATGGTAAGGTATTAAATATTACCATTAGCCAAAGATTTTTTGAAAAGTGTAAACAATGGTATGTAAGGATTAACAAGGAAAGAATCACATGTTGTTGTAAAACTTATATTCAATTTCGTTACGATTATGATGTATTTCAATCTATACATGGTACCATGCATAGTAAAGAAATGTTGCAAGAATGTGGTATAAAAATACCACCTCAAACTATAAAAGATTTCATATCAGGCTTGTTTTGTAAACCACCTAATGATCAATACTTTCTTTTCAATGCATATCTTTCTAGTACATGTGATATGTGCAGCAATCTTTCTTTGTTAGATGAATGTTTGCATGAAAATGCTTTGACTACTTTTGGACAAAAATTAGTTGAGGTAAAAAGATTCAAAACTATTGAATATCCATTGAAGGATGGGAGGATTAGAAGAAGGTGTGATCTAGTTACAAATAAAGTTAGTTGTCATGCATTTATGGATGAGTTTAAGAGTGTGATCATACCAAAATATGTTAAACACTCTCAATATTCTAGATGGATTGATGGACAATTTTGCATATGTAAGAATACATTTTCAACTGGTACTATACTTTCAGTTGTTGACTTTGCAGAGAACTACACGCTTGCACTGCAAGAAGAGGTACAACCATAATATTACAGTTCAGTGCAAGTAACAATTTATGTTCATATAGTTTATAGGCATGCACCTGATAGTACAGAGGAGGATCGAAAAATATTGAGAGAGTACCATTTTTATTTAAGTAATAATAAACTCCATTCATCTGAGTTTGTCCAATATTGTTTCAAGGTCTTTTATGATAATTTAAAAGAGAGACAAATTCAAATGACACAACATTGGATATGGTCAGATAATTGTACAAGACAATTTAAGAATGCTAGAATGTTCTATTGGTTGAGTAGGACACATAAGAAAACTAACATCCAACATGTGTGGAGTTTTTTTGAGGCTGGAAATGGTAAAGGAGAACATGATGGTGCTGGTGCATGTGTGAAGAGAGCCCTTAGTAGAGAGCAATTAAAATTTGAGGAAAAAGCTAAATTCAAAAATGCACATGAGATTGTTGAATGGTGTAACAAATATTTATACGCGAGATCAAGTCAAAACTCTACAATCAAACGTTTCTTCTACCTAGTTGAAGAAAATAATATCCCTTCAAGATATGATTGTGATACAATTAGTGGTTCAACTAAATGGCATTCATTTAGGAGTTTAGATTCTAACACTTGGACTATATGGATTAGGGAGCTTGCTTGTTTTTGTCAATTTTGCCTTGCAGGTGAATGGGAAGAATGTGAGAATATAGAATGGGTTGAATATTGGCAACAAAGATCATTAGCACCTACTGACACGCATTTTGAAGATGATATAGTAAATGAAGGACAGAATGTTACTTTTGCATCAGAAGACTATGATCATATTTTAGACCTCATAGAACCTGGTATGCACAATTTAATTAGATTTTTTTGCATTCCCATGCTTCAATTTATATAATTTGCATATGTACACTCATGTGATTAAAGTGTTTCTATACTTTATCTTATCTTGTAGGACATGTTTATGGTGTTATTGCACCTAGTGATAATGATGAACAAACTAAGTATTGGCTAGCTAGATGTGTGGAACCTAAGAAAAAATTGACATGTCATCAAGTACACGATGATGGTTTTGAGTATCCAATCGGGTCTGTTGTTGTAGCTGGCACCTGGCTACGTAGATACCTAACAAGAAGAAATGGTTTGCCAGCATTTGAAGACTACCAAACCGAAAAGAAGATTTTACACTATTCTTATTTGGTTGTGGCAACAAATATCAAATTAGAAAGATACAAAGGGAGACCCGCCAATAAGGTATTATGGACAATTTCAATGGATGAGCACGAGACAATCATAGATGCATTGCAAAAGAGAGAGGATGCAGATGGTACAGTGGGATGACTACATTTAAATCAAACACATGTAAGTTTTTTCATTATTGTATTATTTTTATATATATGTACTTATATGATTTAATTACATGTATGTTTGTGTTGTCAATACCAATTTAGAGAACTTATATACCTCTTATTCAGGTCCCAATTACAATTTATGCAAATTTAAATGTTAAAGTGGATCGAACATCAACATCTTGTGCAATTTCACATAGTAAGTACATACAATTTACACATATATATTTACATGGTTCAGATACCTTGAATATTAATTTATGTGTTTATTAACATGTGTGTTTTTGTTTTACATTTTTATTTTACAGGACCTCATTTGAAGAGATGTGTTCAACCAATTTTATGTTTCAAATGAGTTCACTGAACTATAAATATATCATTGACATTGTCTTATATATATTGTGAAATATGTTGTACAAACTAATTCAAAAAAGAGAGTTTACTTCTATTTGAAAGTTAAAGGTATGTGCACTTGATAAATTATAAATTAATTGTCAATTTAATTAATGACCTCCTATTTTGTTCCATTACTTTTACATTTAAGCATGTTTAAATTAATGTTTGTTTGAAGTTTCAAATTATTATTGATTGTAATATTAAAAACAAGTCACTTGCACATGATAATTTAAAGATCATTACTCATTGTATTGATTATATGTTAGATCATTACTCATTGTATTCATTGTATTGATTATATCTTACATTACCAAACAACACATTAAGATCACTTACGATGTACATTGTTAGGTACATTATCCATACATGTGTGTGTCTTAAGGGGACATGGGAGTCCTAATAGGTCATGTTATGTCTATTATAGGCTATGATAGGTATTCATATGTTTACTACCACATAATAGGTCTTATTAGGTGATAATGAGTCTTACATTACCAAACAACACATTAAGATCACTTATGATACATTGTTAGGTATGTTATCAATACATTTTTTAATCTAGTAGGTCAATTTTATTTGTATGAATCTCAGTGCATAAATTTGATGTGATATTTATCCAATAATGCTCTATAGATAGTTAAAATTATTGTTCATCTTGCATATATACTTACAAAATGTGTCATATGTTCATGAATAAAATATATTAGAATAAAGAAAATGGTTTGAATATACTTAAAACATGGTGAAACATAGTAGTATATGTACTACATACACAAGCATGATAAGAAGTCATAAAAAAATAGTAAATGGTCTAACATACATCATAACATGATCTATGAAGTGAAAAAATACATGGTCTAACATACAGTTTTAACTATCCTAACACAAAGTGTATACATCATAAATAATATATACATCATAAAAACCTATAGGTGCCAACAAGACCTAATCTATCTGATCGAATGTCCTCTTTGCTCCACATGAAGAGGACTCAGATGGATCATCATGTGTAATATGAGTCATCTCGTCATGTTGGACACCCTGTGAGGTAGATGTATCACCTTGTGTAACATGAGGCACGTCTCATCATGTACATGCTTAGTTGAAATGGGTCTCAAAATCTAGCTTGAAAATAAATTAAATATTCACTACATAATAAAATAAATTATACCACATGAGATGGGTGTCCCTCGGTAATGGGATGAGGCACACTGTCAAAACTACCAAATGCAGCAGTGGTGAGGTCCTGTAATTTAAAATACATACATTTTTTTAATTTGATTTTAGAGCATAATGAACTATACATTATGTACATAAATCAAAATACTGACCTCAAATGATGATGTAGGTACCTCCATCTGGCTAAGTCTTGTGCTCTCAGCAACACTTATGGTGATGTAGTCCTAAAATTATGGATACATAAATGTTTAGTCAAAATTAAATATACATGAATAATTACAAAGTACATAATTTGTACACTACATTTTTTATACACTATAAATTTAACATGTATATATAATGTATATATTATACCTGAGTAGTAGCCAATGTCACAAATGTGTCTATAGGTATGCTAGCACAATAATCATAAGATGGAGTCGAAAATAGACTATACCAAGGTCTGTATGGATGAGTATGATATCTATGCTCCTGTTCATAAAATCAAAACACATAAAATATATATACATGTGAATCAAAATTGTTCAGATTATAAGTTAATAATAAAGTACATACATAAAAATAATACAAGTTATTTGTCTTCAATCAAAAGTTCATACCGCATGTATTTGAGGTTGTGCCTCAATGGTAACTGGAGTAGGACTTGTACTAACATCAATATGTGTAGATGCAGAGAATCACTACAAAATCAAATAAAAAGAACATATGAGCACATGTTATTAAATTCGGATTTGAATGTACATTTTTACAGTGTAATTCAAGTGCATACTGTATAAGGGACACCAATGTCTGTAGGTCTCGAAAAAAGACTATACTGCCTCCTAGGAGGAACGGTATCATCCATCCTTTGTTATTTGAAAAGTACAAATTAATATAGTTAATACAATTAAACATGTATGTAGAAAGTAAATAATTATGTGCATTTTATATTTATATTGAAATTAAAATTTTACCTGCTTCTCTTGACTCTCTCCAGGCTCTCCCTACCGCATGAGGTCAACAAATGATGACACATCTATCTCGTCACTACCATCACCATGGGCAGCGTATACATCATCATCAAAATTTGCACCCTCAGCATAATGGCCATCATGTGCTTCACCACGATCGCTGTGCATATGCCTCCACAACTAGTACAAACATGTCCAAGTGGAGGAGCATGTACCACCTACATCCACTACTGTACTAAATTGCCCGAAAGGGCACTCAAATGGGTAAAAGTAGATGAAACTGCATGATGATGGTGAGGAGCAGGTACAACAAGCATAGGAAGAGGTACAAGGGGCTCAGCTCACCAGTGGTTTCTTGTTCTGTCACTCAGCTTTGCCCCAGGCCTATCCTGAGGCATCCCTCTACTAACCCCCTGAAATGCTTTCATATCAAAATAGTTGGGTTTCAAACCCAACTCAAACTCAGCCCATCAATTCCAAAGGAAGTACATG
The DNA here is from genome assembly GCA_028749045.1 of Cupressus sempervirens. Taxonomy (NCBI): domain Eukaryota; kingdom Viridiplantae; phylum Streptophyta; class Pinopsida; order Cupressales; family Cupressaceae; genus Cupressus; species Cupressus sempervirens. The sequence continues at coordinate 677,768,555 of CM053787.1, read as the reverse complement.
GGCACCTCATGGTTAGCATGTGGTGGATGGTCAAATACCATCCACCAACACTCCCAAAAATGTGCTGCTATGTGTGGATGTGTACACCACCTAATGGAAATGTGAGGCTTCTTATCACTAATTGGTTCACCTGTCTTAGGGTTTACAAAATAATGTTGAAAATTCCCTTTACCTATATGCAGGTTATAAACCTTTCTGTATGATAACCCATCAGAGTAAAAGGCACGCATGCTTTCCCTCCATGATCTAAATGAATCGATGTCTAAATCAAAATGATGGATGGAGTCAACCACACCTTGCATGCTATCTGCAAGACGTAGTAGGTGAGGGGGGGGGTGCCTCTCACGTCGGATAGCCTCTATATCACTCATGAGGTCATTGAGGTTACGCCTCATGGTCTCATGGAGCTCATCTGCGGTGGGTGGTGGAGGTGTAGGTGGAGGTGGAAATGGAGGGGGCAGAGGTGGGGGCATGGGAGGGGGAGGGGGTGGTGGTGGGTCCATCAAATATAATCTGCATATATATTTAAACAACATAAAACATAAAACATGACAAAAATACATCACAACATAATACATGAAAAAATTACTATTTAATAAAATTTAAATCTAAAATTTATCAACTAGATCTATATAAATGCGCACATCTTTATTAAAATCATATCAATTAAATAAATAAAGTTAAACACTTAAGTCAAATTAAACATTAAATACTAAATTTTTAAGTCTAATCATAAAATAGTAGTCCAAAAATATATATCTAGGTTCATTCAAGGTTTCTTTTCTTAAAATAGGAGCCACCAAGCTAATTTTTCTTTCATGTACACTTATTTTGTGACATTGGGGGATTGTATGAACTCATTATGGATTATACATGTTCATGTCTCAGGATGAAACAAAGTTAAGATTATGACAAGGTTATGGTTTACAATTTTGTGTTAACAGTTTTCATGATGGCTAAGCTTAAGATTATTATAATGATTGCAATCCTTTAATGTTAGGGAACTTACCTAGGATTATGGTTTTAGTTAAAATTATATTTACCTATTTTGGATATTTATTATGGTCCTATTTTTTATAGGATATATAATAGATGGCGTTAAGATGAGAGTTAAGGTTACAATTATCTAATAAAAGCTTAGAGATAGAATTATGATTTGATTAAAAAATATTTATGATTGTAGATTGAATCCTAACTATTATCCACTTTTTAATGCAAACTATAAGTGTAGATCATGTCAGATAATGAACTAATACATGCGAACCCTATCCCTAACCATATAATAATCCTAATTCTAATCATAATCCATAATTCATTACCTTATGAAGCTTTGGCTATCCATTTTATTGCCAGAGTAATCCCTTGGCTATCCACAAAATGTTCCTAATAGATTTATATAGAAGACCAAATTGATTTAAATAAAATGAGTAGGAGGAAGAGAAACTTACACCCAATATTCAAGGAGAGAATTTTTTAACATACTTGAATTCTACCAACCAAAGTGAGATAATTAGAGTTCCAGTTGTTGAGTTTTCCAAAGATTTTCTTGTTGATATAAAGACACATTTCATTTATATGTTAGGGTTTACTACAAATGGAATCCCTAGGTACCTAACCACTTAATTATGAAATCTCCATCCAATACCATATTTACTACACAAGGTAGGGGACTCAATATTTAGCCCCAATAAGATAGATGTAGAGACATAAATCTTACTACCCGATAAAAAGAAAAGAGGTCCAATTTGATCATTAAATGACTTGTGTTGCACTCTTCTAGCTTAAAAAGAATACAAATCTATTATCAACAAACTATGTACATTAGATACTTATTAATTATTGGGAGAGTAGATCCTCTAACTTTTAGAGACAACTGGTTATCTCTAAGGAGATAATGTAATGAGTCAATGTTCAACAATAAAAAATAAAGAGGATGCAAGAGGACACCCTTTCATAATTGATCTAGAGAGTCTTAAAAATTATGATCTAACCCCATTAATTTCTTTACTAAAACCCTGACACCAATCATAAGAGAGGACACCATTTGACATTTAATATTGGATGGAGGGCTTGCAACATCATCATACTGAAACTCCATTCCACCCTTTTGTAGACATTTTCATAATCAATTACTTAAGCATGCCTACACTCTATCCTAGAAATGTTTCTCAATCCAAAGTCTTCCAATAGGTTATCAAGTTCTCCAATATGCATAAATATCCTTAACTAAACACTTTTTTGTAGGGTTAATGATCTTGGGTAGGATATCTTCTAGTCTAGAGGCTAAGACCTTGGCAATAATTTTTTTGTATGATATGTATTTAGGAGTGTCCTGTCTCTAATTTTTAGTGAGATTCTTATCTCCCTTTGGGGATCAATTGATTAATTGACCTAGGGATTTTATGAGTCCTCCATTGATCACTTGATCAATTTTATGAGCCCTCCATTGATTACTTGATGTAGGGATTTCTCATTACTAATTTTTTGGATGGAGGAGTATATTTATTATAGAAATGGGTTTATCACTTGGAATAATGCATCTTCATTCTAGGAATGATGGTTCTCATTTTATCCCTATCTTCTAAATCATTTTGAACTATCATCATCTTCTAACCAAAAAAATTGATAGTAAAATTAGGAAAAAGATCTTACTATATATATCACTAGGGAGTGGGTATTTCTTTTTATAGAATAAGGCAATATTTTTTTATGTGGCCTTCCATTCTGCAAAGGTAATAAACATTTAGGCTACCCATACAGGAAAATAGGAAACAAATAGGGGAATCTCCAGTCTCCAAAAAAAACTTTTAGGCACTTCCAACCCAAGATAAATAGAAATTAGTCCACCCTAACATAATTATCTAGTTAGGGATTGGGGTGTTAGAGTGCTTCAATACCCTCCTAATTAGATATTACATGATGAATACTCATTTAGGATATAAAGGTTTAGGCATCCAATGGAAAGGCAAGTTATTCACTTCTTTAGATATATTCTTAGGCATCCAAGGGTCTAGTCCGTGCTCCTACTTGCACTGATGTGGACACCTCCACCTCTTGATGGTGAGGGAGGGTTACTTAATTAGATACCTAATTCGTTCAAGTCTCTTCTAATTTTTTTATGATGTATCATTTTGAGACCTTGATATCAATGTTTAATTAGTTTTAGGATTAGGGTTCAATTTGGTTTGTACTGTTTGATTAGGTTTACATGCTTAGGTTTCAATTAGGACAAGAGTTAATAAATTAAATTAAGTTTTAAAGTGCTAAATTTGGTTTTAGATATAGAATTATAGTTAGAGCTTTTAGATTAAAAACCAACATTAATTCAAAAAAGTGAGGTTTGAATTTTGTTTTAAAGTGTTCAATATATTATTGAGTTCTAGTTTAGATTGATTTGGTTTAGTCTTAAGGTCAACGTTTAACTTGGTTCAATCTTCTAGGGCAATCGTTCAATTTGGTTAATGGTTGGGGAAAGGATTTTTAAGGTTAAATTCAAGGTTTCTACTCTTAAGTTGGGATATATAATTAGGTTTATGATCATGGTTTAATTCAATTTGGTAAATATAAGTATAATATTAATTAGTTAGGGGCCAGGGTTACCTTTCAATCTTAGGGTTTGACATTTATAAAATTAGTACTCAAGGTAATATAGGAAAGTTATGTAATTATTTATATATTACTTGGTGTAGGTTTTAGAAAATTAAGATTAAGGTTAAGATGATAGTAAGGGCTATGATTAGAGTTAAATTCAATACAAATTGACATTATAGTTAATCCTAAATGACGCTCAGCCAAGGGATCCAAAGAACTAATCAAAAGTTTTACTAAGCAAGCAATAACATACATACAATTATTTACATTTATAAAAAACATAAGAGATTACATTCCTTAATGAGCACATTTACATTTCATTTTTAAATAATTATAAACTACTAAAAGTAAAATAAATAACACATCCACATGAAAGAATATTAACTACTTCATTTCAATCCATTTAAATAATTTATATATATTTGTTCCGAATGCCACTTGGCAAATTAATTCGAAATGCACAATCATCCACTGTACATGTCACAGGGTATGAAAGGCTGAAAGAATATACATTTATAAAATAGTTTACATCATCCATTTTCGATCCATAAAGCAAAGTACAATACAATTTAAGTAAAATCATTTTAAATACTATAAGTTTTTTGTTTGGATCCCTTGGCGGGCTGTTATGTGATTAAGTACTTTATATATGTTTAGGGTTTTATTTATATGGTTAGGTCAAGATTATAGTTTAAACAATGAATTTAGGTCGAGGTTATAGTTAAAACAAGGTCGAGGTTATATGGTATTAGGTCGAGGTTATATTTATTTGTAAAATTACATGTTTAAACAATGAATTTACATCTAATCTAATCATTCAACATTGTAATAAATACATAAATTAAATACATTTCAAAACATCTAAAATAATAATTTTTTAAATAAACATTTACAAAACTATATTTTAATTAACAAATACAAAAATGTAAACATCTAAGTTCATTAACAATGTAAATTTACAATTTTACGTACATATTAAAAGTGAAAAACAATAAATTAACATACATATTAAATTGAAAATTGAAAAAAAAAAGAAGTAAAATAGTATAAAACATATTAAAATACCTGGTGTATCAAAAACTAGCAGCAAGGGGTAGTCGGTAGAGCTGAAAATTGGGCTCCCGTATGCATCTCTAATCGGGCTCCCATTTTTGAGGTCATGAAAATGACCTCAAAAATGCCAAAAAAGCGGTTATATAAACTTTTACAAATCAGGTACCCGATTTTTTAAAACTCAGGTACCGATTTGTAAAAGGGCGGGCGCCCGATATTTGAGCGGCTCGGGCACCCGATCCGGTTTTCAATATCGGGTACCCAATTTTTAAAATTTGGCTCGGGTGCCCGAAGCTTAATTTTAGAGAAGTAAAATTCCGCAGATCTGACTTTCGCGAAATTGCGACCCAACTTCTTGTGGTCACCCATGTATTTGAGTGCATTCAATCAAAGATGTAAAGGTTATGTAAAAGTTGTCAACTAGGTCCATATTAGGTCTATATGGTCTAAAGTTGCAAAATGGCCCATGAAAGTGTTATAATCATATAAAATATCATTAAATATCCATATTGATATGTTATAAAGGTTATTTTCAAGTTTCAAGTCATTTTGTTAATGATGTAAAACATTGCTCTAAAAGTTGCAAAAAGTACAATGTTGTAAAATTGCAATTTTGCAACATTTGCACCAGAAGTTTCCATATGATCAGTTGATCAATTAGAATGAGAGTTGGTTGGGTTGAAACTAAAAAGAACTATTATATAATATTTGAAATGATTTATTTTGGTCATGGTGTTAGATTATAGGAAGAACTTTGATAGTTCCTTCATGTAGCCCTCTAACTATTATGCATTTAGAACATGATAACAATTACAAGTTGGATTTAAAATTGAAAGAGGATATATGATTATGGTGAGATTGATGAATGGACAAGGAATCAAAGGTAAAGTTTTTTGTTATGGAAAATGTTGGAATGTTGGAATTCTTTAGAATAATTGAGAGGGGGGTGTGGGTGGGTGGGTGAATCAATTATTCAAGGTCTAGATGTACAAATAAAACTTTTCACAACTTAGTGAACCCATAAAAAATTCATATTTACGCATGCATCCATAGGATTATGCAATCACTAAAACTTGTAGGTTACTGTCAAATCAATTTGTAGAAATGTAAAGCATGAAACATAATAGATACACTTGACACAATGATTTACATGGAAACCCAATTTGGGAAAAACCACCAGTAACATGCTACTCTTTTCACTCTTTTGAAGTGATGCCCTGAGAAAGGCCAACCCCGTTAAAGGTTACAATACACACTGTTAAATGTGACCTTGTTAAATGATTTCAATCACCCTATTAGGAGTGAGCCTTGTTAGAGGACTTTAGGCCATTCACTTGGAATGACACCTGGTCAAAGGATTTACAAATGATTGTTAGCTCAACCTTAATCCGAAGGATTTCCCTAGACTGATACAATTGTTAGAGAGTAACAATAGAGCTTTGATTTGATACAACTCACAAATTTTCTTGCAGATTATAGATCTCTATTCATTCCTTAATTCTGCTTCACCTTTATACTTTGTAGCTCAAATAGCTTGTTCACCCTTTAAGCATTAATCTCCTTAAGCCTTCTTGCTTAGCATGCCATTGCAGATCCTTCTTTTAGGTTACTTTAATGAAGCAAAACCTTGTCTCCCTTAGGTTTTCACACATGACTCTCTGCTCTCTTTGCTTCATGATTGGACATTCCTATAAATAGGAAATTAAGATACTTTGGTGCTTTATTTTCCATCATCCATTTTAGGGTTCGGACAGATTAGGTGGGATACAATGTATCTACCCCATATTCCATCTTTCTTTTAGAGACTTTTTCTAGAATCCATTTGAATTTGCCTAAAAATGGTTTACCTCAAATTCTGTGCCATCAGGTCATCATCCTTATCTTTCTCCTGGTTCACAAAATTCAAGAAAACAAACTTGTTAGCTCAGATTCAATGAATCTTTGATCTTTTAAATAATGCAACAGCTCGACATTATCAACCTTCTGATGCTCGGTACATACTACGTTGCTCAACATCAACTATGTAATCACTCAACATCAACTAAAGTTTACTGATGCTTGAAATCAACTAAACTTTACTCAACATCCACTAGAATTTTCTTTTACTTAGCTCCAACTGACTTTCTACTCAGCTTGTATTGACTTTACTCTACACCTACTATCCACTCAGTCAAGCTTGGTAGACAAACTTTGTGTAACTTGTTCTTCTAAAGTTTCTAAGTGTAACCAAACTTTGTAGCCTTAAGTAGATTATCAATACATCATGTCATCACTATCTTAACTAACCCTTGTACTTCATTACATAATCATAACTCAACCTTTCCTTTGAGTGCTATTGTTACATCTTATTGATAAAACCCTCTTCATCAATCAACTAAGTGACAATACTTGAATCTTATAAGCAATTGTCTTACTAGAAAATAGCTGTTTTGACATTAGTGACAAAACAATGATTGAAACATTGTCTTCTTCAACAATCTCCCTCTTTCAATAATCTCTCTCAGCAATGATATTTTCAATCATATCTCAATAGAAAAGATATGTCTATAGGGCCTATTGATGGAGTAGAGGTTGAAACAATATTATGATTAGGATAAGTATATCCTTGTTGGTGTTTGGATAAAGGTGTGTTGTTGTAGGCATGTAAAGGGAAATACTTAATGTTGATTGGAAAGTACTTTAACAATGCATAGGAAATATTTGTTGAAGTTGTATGCATGGATACAATGATATATCCAATGTGGATTGGTAAGGTATGACTACCTTAAGGAGTAAGCAGGGTAATGATTGTGTTGTTTGAAGTTGATTCATGGAGTGCATATATGGAACCAAATATGATGTTTGAGTTTGATGTTTGAGGATTGGAGCAATGTTCTTGTGTAGTGGTTCATAATACCTTAAATGTTATTTGAGTGTTGAATGGTCCTGGCTAGTGAAGTAGTTTTGATTCTTAAGAATCGATGAACTAGGAAAGGTTAATGTGTGTTGCAAGGGTGAATGCTTCCTTTAAGAGGATAAAGAACCTATCATGGTTCCATATTTCTATTGATTGCATGGATGAAGAAACTAAAATGCTTCTTACTGATTGATTGTGTGATGAAAGGATGATTGGATCAACAAGATCCCAAGTGAACGAAGGATATTGAGCGATGGTCAACACTAAAGGGATATATCACTCTATATTAATTTCTAAGAGATTTTGAACAAACAAGAATGTAATCAAAACTGAATATAAATACGTTACCTCTTCTTGCTCCAGAACATTAATAATATTTGGCACATTCATTAATTATGTCATACCCAATTGTTTATGTTTATAGAATAAATAAGGTAGGTTCATTCATCAGCATACATATACATGTTTAATCATAATCAATTTTTAAAAATAAACTTAAATTATATTAAATTACCTTTTGTACTTTGACTACCCTCAAGGATTTCCTTTTCTATCCTGGTGACTTGGAGCCAAGTGGGATACCTTAGCAGAAACAAAATTAACATAAGAGAAATGAATATGATAACTCATGGGTTTAATTAAAAATAGAGAAAAGAACTATAAAACGACAAAGCTCTATAGGCCAAAGTCAATGGAAGAAAGCATCACATCATCAAATTCGTACTTTTGAGCCCTCGACAAGCTCGATAAAACACCAAATAAATATACATGTTGGTGTAAATAAGTATTTACTATTTACACTTACTTAAGTTTACTTAGGTTAATGGATTATTTATTATTTATTTATTACTCACCTAGGAGTATGCGTACTCTTGTGAGTTGTCATGTTGACAACACAGGAGTTTGCACTCTAATTATGCACATGTTGTCTACACTTAGGAGTTAGCACATTATTTGAGCACATTGTGTCTACAACATTCTAGACACCTCATCATGCTTATCTTCTTATTGTGGAAGATATGTGCTTAGTTGTCATGCTTATCTCCTAGTTCCTTCTAGACACTTTCTAGATGCATCTTAGAGGCCTTTACATACAGGCTCTCCTAGTGTGTATGTACATGCTTCTACATGCTTCTGATAATAGAAAGCATTATCATATTGATCATACTCTTTGGTCTATTGTGTGCTTGTGATTGTGCTTCTTGATCTTGGGTGAATCTTTCCCTAAGGAAATTTTTTACATGGTATCAGAGCTATACCAAATTCTTACATGGTATCAGAGCTTGGGGAGATTCTTGTCACCAGCCGTTTGAGACCAGTGTTGCTTCAGCACCTTCAATCCAAAGATCTGGGGAATTTGTAGAAATTGGGAGCATCTAGAGCCAAAGTGGACCTCACCACTACATTTGGTGTGTCGATTCGGTGAATTGACTATAAATTCACCTATGTTGGGCAATAGTCAAAATTGAAGCAATTTTTTTTTTCAAACAGGCAACCCGAAGGCTTGATTTGCAAAATTGGTATGATGATTTTAGATTTGTACATTTAATTTTTAGATCTGCATTTTTTTCATCTGCCTCTACAAAAAAAATTTGGATTTGCATTACTTTTTCTAGAAAAATTGGCCATTAGGCATGTAGGAGAGATGTTTTGTAGGTGAAGATTGAAGCTTGTTGGTGCAAATTAAATATTTGCATCATATTCAGAAGGTCAAAAAACCCCCAAGTCAGATTTTGTTTCATCCAAATCGGACATCTGAGGCAAAATCTAGAGCCATTTGATTTTTGGAGGTGCGACGACAATTCAGAAAAAAAAATAATAGCAACGATTTTCAAATAGTGATATCTTCCTCATACGATCTCCTTTTTGCAAGCAATTTTTTTTTGTTTTAGGGTAGAATTTTGTGATCTACACATTGGTGCAGGTGGTTTGAGATCTTTGTTCCTGAATTTTTTTGCAAGTCACAAATCTTGATTTTTGCCACTTCAAATGCTTGGTACAGGCTCATCTAGACTCCAAAATTGGTTCTATTTTTTTTTGAAAAGTGCATTTTTTTTTTTCTACTTTCTAGATCTACAATCAGATTACAGGTTCTATGGATAGAAATACTACTTTTAGAAATAGGCCCTAAATTGGCATGTGGCTATTGCACTAAGTGCCAAATCATACATTGGGGGGGGGTGTTGATTGATTATTTTGTATTTTGGGGGGTGCATACATTTATTGATCTCATGGAGGCTTGTCACATATGTCAGTATGGTATAAGACCAAAGTTGACATCGAGGAACTTTTAGAAATGGAGTGCCTTAATCATTGCTCATCTAAGAGAACATAAGGAAGTGTTTCATTCTCTATACTCAAAGATACCGCCTTCATTCAAATATCTTCCTTTTCTTCTTCACTTTATGTATAATAGTATGAGTACGAAATCCTTTGCTCCTCTTCTTATGGCAAGTTTTCCTCATGATGTTTGGATGGCTCTTTGGGAAGCATATGGAGATCCAAATATTCCTCTATTTCTAGAGGACATTCTACATCCAGTCACTCCAGTTATGGTACCTTCAACTCTAGATGAGATCTCACCTCATAATTCTCCTATTGATTCTACTGATCTAGTTCTAGCCACAGATGCTTCGAATTTAGTGCAGTAGGACCCTTCATGTCTTCCTACTTTACCCTCATGTGACGACTTCCTTCTCGCCATTGCAGGCTTGTTCATGGAGTCTCACATTAAATATGTTGGAGACATCCTAGATGATATTCGTCTTCTCTTTGAGGAAAATTCTTCATCTGTTACTGTAGTGATAGATTCATGTACTTCAGCATAGCAGGGTACACTATGTCTTCTAGTTCTAGCCTCAGATGATGACTTCTTGATTGACATTTTAGGTTTGCTCATCGAGTCACACACAATAGATTTGGAGAACTTCTTTGATGATATTTAGCTTCTCTTTGATAAGGATGATCCTTCTATAGTTGTTGCGAGGGCCCACTCTAACCCTCATGTCCATTCTCTACATGATCAGTCTTTACAAGTTGATGTGACTGTGGATACTTATGTACAACAGTTCCAGGAGGTCTCTATATCATTTGAGGAGACTGTGAGACAAGTTTTACATGGATCCTTGCTCGATGTGTACATGTTCTTTTTAGCAGTCTTGGAGGAAGCAACCATCAACATCAACACAGGGACACTTGAACAGGTTTTGAGAGACATTGTTCATCATTGAGATTCTTTCTACACATAGGGGAAGCATCTCACCTACACCTTTTCCATTGTTTCTTCCAAAGGGGAGGAACATTATACAATGGTCATGGATCAACTTCTACATTGGAGCATTTCTCACTAATCGACATACTACCTTTAGGGGGGGGACTACCTTGTCTCCATCTTCTCCTTTTTTGGGACTATTTCCTCTTTGAGGTTTTGTCCTTCCTCATAATTCTCTATTGTATATACTTGATGTATGTCGTAATGGGGGGGTCTTGATTACTCCATCCATCCATACATCGTGTGTGTTTTTCATCTCTCTTTTTGGGGGAGGGTTTTTCCCATGAGGTTTTCCCTCTTTCTTTTCTTTATGAGAGATTTGCATTTGCATTATGTACATGGGTACCTAACATGGCCTAGTAGCCAGGACCCATCATTCATTTCATCCTAGATTATGTAAGCTTAAGGGCAATCCCCTAAGTTGCACTTAGGGGGGGTGTTGGTGTAAATAAGTATTTACTATTTACACTTACTTAAGTTTACTTAGGTTAATGCATTACTTATTATTTATTTATTACTCAACTAGGAGTATGCGTACTCTTGTACGTTGTCATGTTGACAACACAGGAGTTTGCACTCTAATTATGCACATGTTGTCTACACTTAGGAGTTAGCACATTATTTGAGCACATGGTGTCTACAACATTCTAGACATCTCATCATGCTTATCTTCTTATTGTGGAATATATGTGCTTAGTTGTCATGCTTATCTCCTAGTTCCTTCTAGACACATTCTAGATGCATCTTAGAGGCCTTTATATACAAGCTCTCCTAGTGTGTATGAACATGCTTCTACATGCTTCTAATAATAGAAATCATTATCATATTGATCATACTCTTTGGTCTACTATGTGCTTGTGATTGTGCTTCTTGATCTTGGGTGAATCTTTCCCTAAGGCAAATTCTTACATGATATCAAAGCTATACCAAATTCTTACAATACATATTGAGAAAAGAAATCTTGACACCAAGAAACTATTCTTATGAATTTAAAATACATACGTGTTGAAGCTACCTATGCATATTTAGTCAAATGAACACTCTTTGATGTGCTCATACTATTATCTATTGCACTTTGTAATATATACTATTCATATTTCAAATCAAGTTATTTTATAAATAGAGAATTTATTGACTTTTATAATATTTTAGTGATGAACTAATAGCATTTCAACACAAATAAGCATACCTACAATTGCCTCTTAGAAAACACCATCATCATTGGTCATCTATGAGGGCCACATCCTCATTAGTAAATGCTTGGCATCTATTCTCACAATGTGTATAAGAATGGGATGTCAAACCATCCTCATTTGCATTTGTATTTGTCCTGGCACACATACCATGATTTTTAGGACACATTTGCTCAATGGGTTGAGAGGAGACAAATGGAGAATGTGATGACGATGAAGGTGGTGCAGGTGCCAATCCATGCTCTTCCTCAACTAACTATGTATCATACTCAATGATGACATCAGTAAAAAATGTAGCTTCTTAAAGGATATGTAAATCCATAGACTCCTTCACTACCATGAAGAATGCAAAATGAATTATGATTTTTTTGGTAGATGCTCCTATATGGTGGCTCTACTACCATAGGGGTTCCAACATAATCCTATACAGAGCCTTTCTCTCTACCTTAGAACTATTGAATGTCAAAGAAATTTGATTTCTTACTGAGAATAAACTCACAATGTAGCTTTCTAAAAATATATAAAGGCACCTCCCAATTATTATAGGGTGCTTAGTAAAAGACCATATACCACCATATCAAAATGCAAATATCATCCTATTAAGAATACACCAATGTATGGGAAACAAAGTCGTAGTTACTTCTAGGAAATTCTTACTAATGGAACCAATGAAAAGAACATATATGTCATCTTTACATATCCCCTTTTTTTCACTTGAATATATGATAACTCATTGACATAATATACACAACATATATCCCTACATGAACCCCATGTTGTAATCTCCCTGGGCACCTCATTTGCACTACTGGTAATTTTACTAAGGTAGTGGTGAGGGATGAGTAGTGTGCAAGATAAGAGGATCTCAACCTATTAACCAATATGGATATTTGTTCAGTGCTTTGTTCAAGGTAATTGATTAGGTCCTCTTGTGTTGATTCAATGCAACCCATTAGAGGTTAGGAAGATTTGGATTTGGGTTTGGTGGTGGGTTTGGGTTTAGCAATAGATTTGTGTTTTGTTGAGGGTTTTCCTGTTGTAGGGATGCATTTTGAGGGTATTTTCTTGCCCATTTCCAACATTATCTTGTATTTAAAGAGGTCTTTGATGTCTCTTTTATTTACGAGATTTTTTTCCCCAATCTAACACCAAATTAATGAAAAATAACTTAAATAACTTCAAAAACCCCTATTAAATTAAAATTTAAATGAAAACATTATATATATATATATATATATATTATAACAATATACATGCTTTCAAAATGATGAAAATAACAAGATCCAACAACACAAAGAACATGCACGAGTTTGAGGGTTTTTACTTCCTTGCTCTCCTTTAAAGTCAATTTTGGCATGTAAAATAACACCCAAAATGCATGTTTTAAAAAACATTTTGATAGTAAAAGAACAATTGTGTTTTGCAAAGAATTTTTTCTTTTCAAAAGGCGACCTTGTTTTGAAAAAGTAATGATTTGTTATAAAATTATATGAGCGGCTTGGCTAAGGCTAGAATTTACCAAGCCTAGTTTATTCAAAATTTAAATTACCCAAGCACACATTGAAACATTTTTTGTTGTTGTTGAGGTGGCCACATTTTTGCACACCATAATGGTGCACTTACCCATATAGAAGATTCTTAAAAGGACATTTTTTCAAATAGGTCGCATAAATCTAGAAAAGAAAAATAACGAGATAGTAAAATAACATGGTACTATGTAAGGGATTCTCACTTTGTTTTAGCAGAAAAAAAGAGACCTCAATGAAAAAGAATACTTTTGATCTGGGTTAGCCATCATAGGTAGGTTTAGGGAGAGGCATGAACAATGGCGCATTAATCTCCATAGCCCAAAATTGGGTCTATTACCTAACTACATCAGCATATATTACTGACAAGGATGACACATAAGCTAAGTATTATGGGACTAGTAGATCCGAGTTACAACATCAAACAAACTCCTTAACAACAAAATGAAAGATAATCGAGGAATATAGGTTGGAAAATTAATAATAGAAAATGGAATTGATTGAAAAATGTTCCTAGTTTCTAATATTAAGATGAACATGATGCAATATGCCAACGAAATGAAATGACAAATACATGAATTTTTGTATGAGGTAGGATTTAAAAAAAAGCTCATACAACATCTAATACATGGGGGAATGTGCATAAAAAGGAAAAACTTTACAAGATTTAACCAATGATAGTGCAAGAAATACTCGTAATAAAAAAAAGAGCCTGGAACAAAATACAATGATTGAGATGTATAAGCTTCCCCTTGATTTTTCCCCAATCTTATTATGAAACTCCTAGATTTTTTTGTGTATCTCCTCTGTCTCTGTGTCCCAATTTTCTTCATTTTCTCGAGCTTAAGGTTTCTTCCCGATTCCCTTCCGACAAGATTAGAATGTATACTGCCCCACTATGTCATGACTTAATTAAAACCCCCTTCTCCCATTACTAATTTTGGGTAGAGAATTTTCTATTATCTCCCCAAATGGTAGTGATGTAGGGTAGGGTTAATGGTCTTCAATAAATTTGTAACTCTCATTGGTCAAAGAAGGTAAGGATGTTATAATTATTAGATAAAGAATTTGTTTTATTAAAAATATGATTATTTTCTCAAAATAATAATGATCTGTATTCATCATTGTAAATTCAAATATAAAAACAATAAAATTATTTTTTCTTTTAACTTCTCAAACATAATGCAATATTGTAGAGAAATATAAGATTTGTCTATCTAATTGTTCACATATGATCACATGGGAATACATAAGAGACGATTGTTTTTAACCATGTGGTGTATGGATATAACCAAGCCATCCAAACCATTACTCCTGAGGAGCTAGCCTCCTCTACCTCAACCGTACTCTCGCTTTTCATTAGCAACCACACAAACACACTCAAAACCGCATCAGTAGGTTAGTGTCCCAAAATTGCAATGAATAAAATAACACCATATTATGTATTTCCATTGCGTAAGAAAAATGATAAAGAAATCATCTTCACCTTTATAACATTGTATACATCATAAATAAACGACGTCATGATAAGACAAAACACCATTTTTGGAATTTATACAACATGGAAATATCCTAAGAAAGTCAAAAGATCAAGCAAATTCCTCTAAATAAAAAGCCAAATTAAAGTCTCAACATATCAACCTGAGTCGAAGTCCAATTGACCTCCTCAACAAGATCAAAATGTTGCTAGGCGATCCTAGAAAATAGAGATCTAAAGGGATGATTCATGACAAAGGGTCGATCCTTGATAAACTTTCTTGCACCATTTCAGTTTGTCAATGACCACTCAACTAACCTCACAAATTATGATGCTTGATAAAAAATTTAATTGTTGAGTTGAACTCATTAACCTATACTTCACAAACAAGGATCGACATAAACCCATTTTAAATTCTCACAAATAAATTTAATATATTTTGAATAAACCCTGACAAACAATAAGCTAAAAACTTTCTATTAAGAAATAACATGCAAAAAACCTATATTCTTGAAAGAGAGCTGATGAGCTCAAATCCCACGAGGGATACATCTCATTTGTAGCACAATTAGGTATCATCTTGCAAGAAGTACACCAAATCTTCTCTAGACCTATAAGATATCTCTTACGAAATCTATAAAAAATCTCATATTACAAATCATCTACAAAACCATACACACCACCCAAATATCTTATACTGAAAAAATCATTCTAGCTTTCCTACATAAGAGACATTCCATTCAAATTAAAGACTTTAACAACTACATGGTAACTTTAGGACACTGAAAGCTTCAATAGAAATCACCTTTAAAAATAGTGTTAAGTTCACATCATTGAGTTAAAGGCCTCTCGAAGGTCAAGCCAATTGTTCACTCTTGTCCTCTTATACCAACTTGAACGAACCTCATAAAAAATCTAGGAACGGAAGTTATAATAACTGCATTGAATGAACAAAAAAATGTGGCCTCTCACCAACGTTTTCAAGGGACCCACAAACATTTCTTTCAGTTCATCAATAAAGAAAACATATCTTGCGTGAAAAGTTTTGATCACAAAAGTTTGAAGAGAGAAGCCCAAAACAATAAATGGAATCTAAGTCGCTTTTCATTGTTGATATGATGGGAAAAATCCTCTCAAAATCGCGTTCTTATGTCCGCTTAGAAAAAATCTGATTCCTTGTTTGAGTGGTGGCCTTAGATTCATTTTCGTATCGGTATTGAATGGTAATTAATGTGTTTTTTTGTGGAGTATAAATAAATGCATTTATTTATAGTTATAAGGAGAAAAGTAATGATATTTTAGGTCATTTTAATAATGAAAAACTTATGTGGAGTTGTTTTAATGCGATTATAATATTAAATCAACATTTTTGGTGTATTTGCAGATATTAAATTTATATTTAATATTTCACTTTTGATTAGGTAATTATTAATTTGGAAAGAGTTAAGAGTCTTGTAGATAAATATTAAAGTCAAGAGTGCATAAAGACATTGAATAACAAGTACAACATAACAATAAAGACATTAAATAATTAGTACAAAATAATAATAAAATTATAAGAGACGAACTATGTCACGATGGTTTGGATGAATGTTCCAAAAAAATTATTTGACAATGGGAGGATCCTTCTTTTCAATAATTCTTTCCATTGTAGCATTTAATGTTGTGTTATGCCATTTCATTTAGTGAAAAAAAATTAGTCTATTTTCTAGATGTCTAATTCAAACTTGATCACACCCATAGTTTTTTGTACTCGACTAAATTGTGTAGGAAATTTCCTCTCTCCAATGCAGGGTTCCACCATTTTGAATCTTCTACGACGTGACTATTAATTCTTGTCTAGTATAACAAAGGTTTCAAATTTTGCATGTAGGATTTGCCTAAAAGCATCACCCTAGATCATTCAAATAGATGATGAGGAACATGATGAACACTTGTAACAAACACATTCAAGATTAACTACTAACAATTTGAATTTAGTTATTTTTACTATCTCCATATCAATATATAACATATATAATTATTATTTATTTTGATTATTGTTGAATTATTCTCATGGTTTGATTTCTAATATGGTATTTGATCAAATCTACCCTTATCTTATAATAGACCCAAGTGGTACTTAAACCATTCAATCTCTCCTTATAAAGATATAAATTAGGTCAACATTGCATATGTGTGTGTGTGTGGGGTTTATTTTTCTTAGAAAAATATCTTGATATAAAACAAAATTAGTGTCACCATGATTTTTTCCATGATATTAAGCGTGTGTGTGTGTGTGTGGGCGCATGAGCATGTGTGTGCATGTGTGTAATAGTGTTAGAGGTTTATTTTTCTTAGAAAAATATCTTGATATAAAACAAAATTAGTGTCACCATGATTTTTCCCATGATATTAAGTTATTAAATATTAAATAGTACAATCCCTTTGATGAAAATATTGATATTAGTTCTCAACTTATGAAGCTTGGTCATAGTTATTTCACATTTAAAATTTGCATCACATCAATTTCAAAATAAACCTTATCTACTAGTCACAAAAATGTAGCATTGAATCCTTAGGTTTAAAAAACCAACTAGTTGATGAGATCCATATTTATTCAGTAAAAACAGATATTTTCTCATCACATCTATTAATGTCCACACTAGAAAAGAGAACCAATATGATTCAAAAGTCTTGAGTGCAAACTAAAGTTTTAACATCTATAATGTATAATCTCATTAGTAAACCATAAAAAAGAACCAAAGAAACACATAAAAAACTATAACTATGTTATTCTATTAAACTGTTTAGTTGTTTACATGCAATCTATACACATCAAAACACAAATAATTTTCTAGGTCCAAAATCCTAACATTCTATTACTTAAAGAATATAGGGCATCTTACATTGACCCTCCCTAGACTAATATTATATTAAAACCTATATAAGTTTGAATAAAAGAAGAAAATAATTACATAACTGCTCCTAAACCCCCAAAGAAGATTACATTTCCTATATTACCCACTTGCAATTGGAGACATAATTTCACAACAACAATATAGGGTAACTTTAAAGTTAGCTCTTAGTACCTTCAATCTACTAACCACATCTTATGTTGTTTATAATTAATCTAAGCACAATGTAAGCAAGTTCATCTTTGAAGTAACACATTTAAGTACACCTTTTCTAAGGCAACTACCTAGTTAAACTCTCATACTATTAAGCCAATAAGTAATGATTATATTAATAGGTTATTCTTTGTGTAAGAAAAATATTATAGATTAACACAAGAGCATATTGGGTTCATTGGCTTGATCTTGTATTGGCCAAAAAGATTTGCTTTATTTTATGCTTTTAGTTTGTTGATCATGTGAGCAATCTTGCTAGTCATTTTTTCTTTCATCTCTAAACACAATTTCTTAATGAGGACCTATTGAGGATCTTACACCTTTGATCATAGATCTTAATATTGCATCCCTTGTGTGTTCCCTCACATTCTTCCTCAAGGTGTGTTCTTTGTTGGCACCTCGTGTAGCCTATGAAAATTTGCTTATGTGAAGTTTTTGCATACATGTTATCTTTTGTGGCTTTACATATGACTTCTTGGATCTCGTGTGGACCTATTTCTAGCTCGTGGCTCTTCATATGCTTATTTGTGTGGTCGTTGATTTTTCCTATGGATATGACTTATATGTTGTAATACATTTCCTAATCTTGAATATCGCGATCTTTTAGCCCACCTATGTGTCCTAATGGTTATATATCATAATGTAGTTGATGTTTAAAAAGAGAACACATATAAGACAAGATCTAGAGGCTAAGCTCTTAAGCATTTAAGCTTGCATATTGAATTTATGTTGTAATAGAAGGTTGTGATCGACTAGGCCTTATTCCTAACACATTGCAATATCATTCTAGATCTACATATAATCATTGGCATTCTATAATTTCTTATCTATTTGTGTTGTGTTTTTGTGTGTTTACTCTTGTTGATTGGTTTGGGACATCTCCTTCCTAGACTGCATCATAGATGATGGTTGAATTGATGGTTTTGTAGTTTTCTTAATTTAATTTACAAAGATGAGAGAGATCTAATTTACATAAATGAGAGACTAAATCTTTTCAAAAAAATTATTTTTATTTTTTAGTTTCTATTATAATTTCTAATTTTTACATTACTTCTTGAGTAGAGTGGTTTATAACTTTACTGTATATATATAATATTTTAAAATTGTGAGGTCTCATAGTATTTTTTTTTCTATTTGATTTTGGATTTGGATTTGTTCTTAAATTGTGTCTTTTGTAGGATTTACTTGAATTGGGATTAGATGTGTATAGAATCTACTAGGTAGAGGCTTCCTTGCCATGCAATCATCATTATACAAGAAAGGATTAGTTAAACCATTTGTTGACATCAATTGATGGAGTGAAGGTGGACATAAAGGGTCAAATGATGGTGGTGGAATGAAATGTATTGTTAAAGGAAAATAATGAAAATGGATTGAATTTGTTTTTGGATTATGGAGGTGGTGAAGGAAGGGACTTGGTAGTAAGGGACAATAAGGTAAAGAACTAAAGAATCATGGATTAACATACCTTGTAACAAAGAATGAGTTGGATTATACTTTATGTAGGATGAAGGATATAAAAGGGGGAGAAGTAGAAGTAGAAGTAGATGATACTTGTGTATGATCATTTGAAAAGAAAGGATTAACAAAGTAAAAAATATGAAGTTCGGATAGGTTTCTACCAAGCTAATTCAAGATATGATGAGCAATTTCTCTTAGCTCTAGTTGGGTTGTGATGAATAAGTGAAGGAATTGTACGGGTAAAATATATGAGAGGAATCATTAGCTATACGGATCAAATGAGAAGAAGTTGTAGTAGGTTGTAGAAGGAGAAAATAAACAAGGATACCTGGAAAAAAGTAGTACATGAACAAGAACAAGAACAAGTTGGGTATGTGCAGGATCATGGTGTGCCAAAAAGTGGCGATCTGAAAAATATGTAGTTCTGAAATGCCTCAAAGAATTTCAAAATCTATTCCCTCTTTTTTCCCACCCATCCTGATACTAAATGAAAACAATTAATACCTTTATAATTCCTACTATATCTTTCAATACCAACCTTATATGGTCATCTTTAAAACATCCCGAAAATGTGTTTTTGGCATGTTCTTATGTGTTTTTTAGTTCAAGCATGTAGCTGACGACTTTTTTTAAACTAAAATTTGATGTAATGAAAAGGGTTTCTTAAGAATGTTCTTAGCTTTTCATAAATATAGGTTTTGTCAAATTATGAGTTCAGTAAGTAATTATTACTTATTTTCTAATGGAGTTAGCTACAAAGTGTTGATTGACATACTGGTTGAAAAATAGCTATAACTTTCAAACCGTATAAGATTTCTGAAATCCAAAAGATGTGTCACATTCTATGCTTCGACTAGTATAAGAAAAAAAAAAAAAAAAACTTAATTTTGATTTTTTTTGAACTAGTTAAGGTGGTCAGACACGAGACTTTTTTAATTCTGAAAATAGTATAGTAGAAAATTCATAATTAATTATTTATTTGGAATAAAAATTGCCAAAAATATGCATCACATCCGGGCATGAGTCTACTTTTTATATCTAAAATTATATTTAAAAATATTATCATTTGATTATGATTAAGGTGGTTAGACATACACCTACTTTTTATTTTTGCCTTGAAATTTTTGTAGTACTGCATTAAAATCCAAACTTTTGACCAATCAAATAATTTTTTCTCCAGATAAGGCCTTGTAGTTTAGAAACTAGATTCAATTTCCTATAGATTATTTTCTTACAACTTTTTGATATAAAGTCTAGAACCACTTTAAAATTATGTGTCAAGTTGACATAACCCTGATTTGCTGATTTTTCACTGCCACTTAAGGCCATAGTTTGGTACACCATGATCCTGCACATACATTAGCTATGGTACAAAATGGAAGAACATGGTATTTGGTTATGCAAACAAATTTAGTTTTAAAAAATTCTAGATATCTAGAATTCAAGGAGTTGTAAAATGTATGTTTTCACATTATCACATAAGCTAACTAATCATAAAACATTTGATCATTTTGTATAAAGTGCACTTTCAAATTTGTGAATGAAATAATACATAGAGTAATATTGAAAGAAACACAAATTAGCTCAAATATATATAGATCATGGTATGCTAATTCTATAGTCACTATGAATATGTTTAAGGCATTAGCACAAGATTAAATGAACGATTATGTATTCATCCAAGACCTTTTAATGAGAACATGAAAGTGATCGAAGATGAATACCATAGGTGAAATACTCATGGTCTAGCCTAAGGACAAACTCAACAAGTAAGATAATACCACCTAAAGTTTCAATATTATTACTTCTATTATAGAACTTTGATGATACAACTAGATGCATAATATGATTACTAATGAATTGTAATATAAAAATATAATACAATTCTATCAGATTAAATGATTTTGTATAGATCCAACAAAAATCGAGTCTTATTAAATATCACATCAAATAACACTATTAAAAATGCAATTGAAATGATTCCTCAACATTTAAAACTGTAGACAGAATACCAGTCGCTCTCCACGGCCGGCCCCAACAAAAATATTATTAAAAGGATTCCATATTTTTTTTGTTAATCATGGATTTGTTTAAATATAAATAATGTGAGAGTTCCTCAACATAATAACCATACAAATTTAATCAGATCCAGCACGGGAACAGAACGGGCCACGCCAGAGATTTGACCACTTTATTTAGAATATACCCAAATTGTATGAATGAAACAAAACAAAATATCAGATCCTGCCCAAGGAGATTCAGAATATCTTATCAGATCGGGGTGTTATAGAGAATTATTGAGATTCCGTGTCAAAATTAGTCTCTCTATCATAATAATGGGGAAAGATAAAAGGCTGTACTAAAAATGCCAGTATTGCAGGTATAAGCCAGTTCTGATTTTATTCTATTTTATCTTATTTCTTTTATCTGATGGGGGAATATCTCATTTCATGGTAAGACAGGGACGCCTCTTGTTTATTTATGTAATTTATTGCTATTAAATGTTGAGCTTTTATATAGTTTTATTGTTCATATCTTATTCCATAGAGCCTGTCATTTTTATATAGAGCTTTCTGATATTAATGGGTGCTTAATATCTGAGCGTAAGTTTTGGTTTACTTTCTTGGTTTCATCCATGTCAACATCGGTGTGACTGTAAAATTGCATTGAGTACTTTTTGTTGCAGCTTTGAAGTTTCTGAAAGTATTGACAATTACAAAGAAGTAGAATACAAAACTAACGTGTTGTAGAAGTGTATTGGAAAAGGGGTTATAAGGAATATAATAGGGGAAATGATATATTAATCGAATAAGTTCTGTAATTGTTCTATTTTTTATAATAATTTTAAAGTTGTTATTGTCAATGATAATTATTTATGATAAAATGAAATACATTACTTATATCTTAAAAGAAGTTAATTATGTGGTCTACTATGAGCGACTCAACAAAATATGACTTTTGTATAAGTATATTTCTCATTTTTTAAGGAGACATTTTTGAACACTTTTATTAAAACTATGATATCATGTGGCATAATGTTTGATAATGTGGCCTCTAAACCTTAGTTATAAGTAGGGGAATTGCTATGCAAGTTGTTGCCAAAAGTTGGGAGTGAATTGAAATTTCTATAGAAGATTTTGAAAAGTGTAAAGTTAGTCCTCAATTATTAGGTTTTCTCCCTTAGAACGACTTCAACAAGATATGTAGATCTTGCCTTTCTTTCATTCTTCAATATTAAATTTTGAGCAATATATTTTTAAAAATCTTTATGGTTCAATAAAAAAAATTTGTTAGTAAGGAAAACAACATATAACATTAGATTATGCTTTTTTAGTCATCAAAGTGTTCTTGATGTAGTTTTGTATTGGCATTTGGATTTTTTAAAGTAAGTTCTAATGTAGTTGCCTAGCTTATGTTTGTTAGTAATCATTTCTCTAGGAGCCCTCAACATTTTAGAGTAGACGATGTACCTCTTTAGGAGCCTTCCCATAGAACATGTATATAAATAGTGGATGACTTGAAAAGATTTTGATAGTATAGATTGCTTTGGACATTCTCTAAGAACAACCACTTATCTTTGATGGATTTTCTAGTGGATTAGAGGAATTAAACTAACTTGTGACCTTTGACCAATGCTTTGTAATGCATTCGTGTAGTAGAAATGCCTAACCTCATTGTGTCATTCATGCATGACTTTTCTTTAACATGGTCGTGACACGAGAAGGGAAACAATCATATGGCTATCTTGTGGCCTTTTGAGAGACTGTTTTGTAGAGGCTCCATTAATGATACCTCTCTAACCATTATATGTAGTAACACATAGCTGAATTCCATGAACTCAAACAATTAGACATGACCACAAACCAATTTAAAAGAATTGATTCTTTAAGCTTAGATAGTCCACAAGCTTACTTGAGGATGATGAGGTGTTAGTTCAAAGCTTCATCTAAGGATTAATTGCTCTAGTTCATAGTGATGTTTGGTTATTTGAACAAAAAGAAAGTTAGAGTTTGTAATGAAATAATCTAGACTAGTTGAGGACAAATCGACTAGAAGTCTTGATGAAAAAATGAGAGTAGAAGTAACGAGTCAACATCAATAAATTAGTCTAGGAATTAGGATCCTCAATCTCAAATCATGAGATTATTAGGACACTTGCAAAATCCTCCAATCTTGCTTAGTAAAGAAAACAAAGAAAAAATCCCCATCAAGCCCTTTGGAGTGGATAAAATTCATATAGATTGAACTAAATAAATTGAAGTGTATAGTGTGTTGGGATATTTAAGTTGAGCCCACCCATCTAGAGCAGTCCATATAACCCTAGTCACTTGAGCTCTTATAGTTTGAGTGTTTCTTCTTTAGCACAAGTTCATGTTGGAGGAACATAAATTACATTTATGAACAACAAAGCCACTATAAAAATTCTTACCTTCAAAGGTATGTAATGGTTGTATATCATTAATTTCTAGCTTTTGAGTTAGAAGTTGGGGACATTATTTAGTCCTATAGAGTGTTCTTGGTGGTAGAAAATTGTAAATTAGAGCATTAGAATGCCCACTATTGTAGAAACCTCAAATACACTAAATAGGGTTCATTTTTCTATTTTCACATATTTGGGACCTTCAATTTTTCTAATTCAATTTTAAAATTTTTTTTTTCCATCCTTAATGCCATATAGTAGGCTTTCACTAGCAAGAAAATATGATAAGTGGTATGTAGGGTTAGCTAGGTATAAAAACAAAGACATAATAATACATGATCTTTAATCTATGGTTAAGTCTTGGATTTATACACCCTTATTGTAGACACCTAAATTTGATTACACTATTTTAGTAATCCTATTTAGTTATCTAAAAAGGCATTATTAATTAAATTTATATTTAATTAATCCTTTGTCATCCCCTAGTTGATTAATTTAATTAATCATCTATAGTCCTAATTGATAAATCAAATAATCTATTATTTATCAATTAAATCCTTTTCTCCTATCTAATTCCAAAAATCCCCATTTATTAAATAAATCTATTTGATAAATGAAATCCTCAAATTCAAAAACCCCTAACCTATCTCTAATCCTCCATTTAGCCTAATCCACCCCATCCACCCATACTAACCAAGCTTAGCCACTAACTCACCCACCTTCATTAATGCCATCCACTTGCACATCTCTAACATCCCTAATCTAATCCTAAACCCAAGCCTAATCCACCCCCTAATGTTGTCACATTCCTTAAACAAGTTTAAGACTTTCCTAATCCAAACCAAAGTCTCCCCTCAAAAAGCCCAACCACTAAGTCATGAGTGCTCTTACAAAACATAAAAGACTCTTACAAGCCCACTCATGACTCTTACACCCATCTTCCACACTCTTCCCTCTTCCACACTCATTCCTCTTACATCCCTCTTACATACTCAACCCCACTCATCATGCCTTTAACCAACCCTTTACCCTACCCTCTCACACTCATCCTCCTTGTGACAAGTGTCACCTTCCCATTGGTGCTAAACAAGCACAATCCATGTGCTCCCATTTGAGTGCATCTTAGCCCTCCTTGAGCCTTCATCCATCCTTCCATCTAAGCCCTCCATCCCTCTACCCCTTAGCCTATAAATTGAATCCCATCCCAAGCCATTTCATCAACAATCTTTGAGCTAAAGTTACCATGCTATTTTGAGAACCAAAGCCATCAACCATACCCTTATAATGCCAAATTGAGAGCTCACAAAGCTACCAATTTGCCATTACCCATCTCCATTGAAGCAGCTTTTGAGCACCTTGAGCATACATCCACAGCAAAAGGACACATCTACAGAATCAAGAAAGCATGGAGTGTTTTCTCTTGTGAGGTTTGCACTTCTTGTTTTCTTTCTTTGTCTAAGCATATATGTGAATTTAGTTTTTGGTTTGTGAATGTTTACTTTATTTGTTAATGTTCTTTGCATACTGATTCTGGTTCTACACTTACAACTATCATCAATTTGTAAATCATAAATTTGGAATCTTATGTGAGATTGTGTTGTGTATGAATTGCTTAAAGGGTTATCAAATGAGCATTGATGTTGGTATGAGATCTTTAAATACATGGGTGATATTTTTTAATGATTTGAGCTATAATGGGTCCAAAGACCTAGACTTCTTTGCTTGATTTTAGCTGAACAACTAAAATATAACATGTATAAGGGATGAAAAATATTGAATATCTTCTTAAATGTTCCATTTGAGGAAAAAAGTCATAGGGTACCTTTGTATGACCATCATGATCTCCTTTGGGAATCTATACATTCTTAGAATTTTACAAGTAGGCTGTAGATTTTTGCATTTAACTTTCTATATGAGTTGATTCCTTCTTGTGTTCTACATCATATTACCACATAGGAACTTTATGAAATCTAATTCCAATTGACAAGTTTGTAAGCGAAGGATCATATTCATCCTTGTACACCTCGGTTAGGTGTATCAACATCTTAACAAAGAATAAGTCACTTTGTTTGTGAGTCCATTATGAATAATTGAAAAAAAATGAGAAGTTTTGAATTCCATTATGGAGGATTGCCAATTTGTTGAATCAAATTAAGGTGTTTTTTAAGTTGTCAACTTGAAGTCAACATATCATTAGCTTCATATTCATGGGGCATCCATTCATTGAATGGCATTTTATACTTATTATAGACACTATGAATTTATTATAGTTTATTTTAGGTTGACAAGTGCCCCTTTAGTATTAGTGAGCTTGATGAATGTGGTATTGTAACTAAGGAATGTGGTATTATACCTTTGATTAGATTTTGGTTAAATGTAAAGCATACTTTAAAGAAAAACAACTTTTTTCTTGGGATCTTAAACTCACTTATTTAATGTTGCTAAAAAAATGGAACACAAACAAATAAAATATAACCAACATCAAGACACGACATGCAAGTTTTGAAGGACACCTAAAACCCTTTACAAACAACTAAAGGATAACTCAAGCCACCTTTGCAATCTTTTGACCACCACGAGCACCCTTGACCAAAAATTGAGAGACATGGATATGTTAAGGCAACATCTCTCTTCCTTATTTACACTACCATCTAAGAAGAGTCATCCTTTGAAGATATAGAGCAAGGGGATAAATGGCCCACTAGTAAGGGTTTACAAGATAGAGAGACTAGGGCAATATCCATCACTAAATATTCATGTTTGCTAGATACAATAGGTTTTGTAGGCAAAGTTAAATACACCTACTGCTCAATAGGAACACCATTAGCATTAGAAACCAATACCTTACTCCCAAAATAATCCTCAAAATTATAAAACTTTCTTGTAGTATAATGCTCATGAAGAACATTTTCCACCACGTTGCATTGCCATAACAAGATATTTGATGATTTGCAACCAAATGACTTGTAGTAAAGCATCTCATTTAAGAAAAATGAAGACCCTCATAATCAATAATTTGAGAACATAGTCTATCCCAACCAACAAGATAACCTTTCCACGAAGATCTTTAGAGATATCAATATCCACAAGAATGTGAGCAAAATTTGGATGATCATATATAAGAGAAGAATCATTAGCCACAACAAACCTTCCAATAACATTTCTAGTTGATTCAAAACAAGACTTAGTGTAAAATTGGAGAAGCAAATTAAGAAGTCTAGCCCAAGCGGGAAAAACATAATAGGTCGAGAAAAGGGTTGAGCGAAGGGAGCCAAGGCCTCAGAGAAAGCAAGTGCTTGCCTGACAACTAAACCTATCTTCCAACCCCTGAAACATGTCATTCTCATAATAAAAAACAACCAAAAAAAACAACTTTGAAAAATATTAAATATCAACCTATCTTTAATAATAGACTTTTAAAACATGAAAACTTATTTGCTCA
Organism: Cupressus sempervirens; assembly: GCA_028749045.1. Lineage (NCBI taxonomy): Eukaryota > Viridiplantae > Streptophyta > Pinopsida > Cupressales > Cupressaceae > Cupressus > Cupressus sempervirens. The sequence continues at coordinate 677,741,115 of CM053787.1, read as the reverse complement.
AATATAAAGAAAAAATACCATACACTATCAAACTAATAATAACTAAGAACAACACAAAAGACGAATTAAACGAATTATCATATATATAAACTGCAACATTATATATAGCAACATCAAAGTAAAATTAGTAATAACTTTGAAAAAAAACTTGATCGATAGATCATCTTTGAAAGCTTACCCAAAAAAACAAGTGTCTTGCCTAGTTTGATGGGCAAGTGCATGTGGACAACATTGGCGAAGTTTCACACGTTCCTTCTACACATTTGACTTCATTAGATCTGTCAGTTTATATCACAATCAAGCTATGCACATCCTTAGGAGTTGAAGGTGAATAAAATAAAATAAATATCTCATTCTACGCACGACGATTCAGAATACTGTATTAGATTTTCGCGTGTTTATTGTTATTAGGATTCCGTATCAAATTTTATGTGTCCTATGCGATAAAAGTTGTGTACAAGTTAAACATGCCCACATTGTATTTATCACATTTGATTTTACTATCTTCTTTAAATATATTTTCCCACCAAATTAGGTGGGTTTGGTAGGAGAATTGGAGGAATGGAAGGTTTGTCTAGATTTGATTTCGAGACAGAATAGAGACTCTTCTAATTTATTGCTTAGTTCACATGGTTCTTTCAGTTTTGATGTTACTTTCCGTACTTTTCTTGTAGAAATGGGTTTCCGTAGTTCCCCCAAAATTTTATTATAGAGATGGTCAGCTAATATTTGAATATTTTTAGTTTTTCCTTGGCTATTGTATCCATGAGTGTGGAAGAAACAATGCAAGTAAATATAGATAGAAATGTTCTTCATTAATTGCTGATAAATGTTGATATTTAATGTTTATTATTATTATTATTATATTTCTATTTTTATGTCATATTTTATAATTTTCTTATATAAATGAGGTTTCCAACCTTTTAAAATTTTTTTCATAAAAATGGATAGAAAATATGAGAGTGAAAGTTTTTCGTCTTTTTAAAATTGATTATAATAAAAGAAAAGTAATTTAAAGAAAAGATCGATTGCACAAAGAAAAAAGGAAACAAGAAAAAGAAAACTACAATCAAATATAGGATTGCAATTTTTGGGTCTTTAGTTTTTCTTTGTTGATTGTATCAATGCAACCTTGGCATGATTGTAAAAATGAATGAATAGTTATAATTATAGAATCAAAATGCTTCGAGAAAAGAAAAAAGAAAACTACAAACAAGTCCTATAGACAATATACAATTAAAAGTTTTGGGTCTTTAGTTTTTCTTTCTTGATTGTATCAATGCAACCTTGACATGATTATAAAAATGCATGAATAGTTATAATTATAGAATAAAAAATGGTTCGAGAAAAGGAAAAAAAAAAAACTATAACCAAGTCCTAAAGACAATATGATTAAAAGTTTTGGTGGTCTTTATTTTTTCTTTCTTGAATGTAGCAATGCAACCTTGCCATGATTGTAAAAATGCATGAATAATTATAATTATAGAATAAAAATGCTTCTAATTGATTGCTAATAAATGTTGATCTTTCTTGCTTATTTCATAGAACTCTTTGTTTCTCTATAATTTTTTTTAGTTTTCTTATAGAGATGAGGTTTCTAATTCTTTAATACTTTTTATAGTTATACAAATGGGTAAGTAATATGTGAGTAGAAGTTTTGGGTCATTAATATTTCAGTTGTATCAATGCCAACATTGGTGTGGTTGTAACAATCTGAAGTCTTTTAATTTAAGTTTTTTCGCTAAAGGTTAAGTTCTCTTAATTTGCTTTTTAAATAGTAAAACCTTTCACAAGTGATTTCTTATGAATCATTCATCTTAGAGCTCTTTTATCTCATCAATTGATAAGAGGGATTTTTTTCCATCAAAGAGAACTTGGTCTAATGTCAAAATCCATGTTCAAGGCACCTAGATGGCGTTGAGTTCAAATATTCTTTGATAACAAAAAGGGTCTTTTATAGTGTGTCAAGTTATGGGATTAATGCAAGGATCAACTTCGTAATTTTTGAGTCAAAGTAGTGGTTTGCATAAACCCATCGCTCATAAGAACAATATTGAGGCTACATGCAAAAACAAATGAAGCAACAAAAGAAGAGAGAAAAAAGAAGACTAACTGGTTGGAAATTGTTGAAGGAGGAGGTTAACTGGTGTAAGATCTTAAAAAATAAGTATCTAGGAAATTTGAATTTTATTCACCACATTTGGACAAATGACCTTCCTATGGGATACAGAATTTGGGGTAACATATTAAAAAGCAAAGGTTTTCTTAGGGAAGGAGTGAGGTGGCTAGTGGGAGATGGTAATCAGATTAATTTTTGGGAAGATATTTGGCTTGTTGGGAAACCCTTGGTCTAAACGAAGTATGGTAGGCTCAAGAACTACCTCCAAGTGCAGGTAGGAAGTATGGTGAGGATTTTTTTTGGATTGGGAAGGAGGTGGAAAAAGTCATAATTGCATCGGGGTCATTTAGATGGTGGAATTGTGGTGGATGAACTGGAAGAGCTTCTCAAAGGTTACAAAATCTTGGGGGCAACTCAAAATGACACCTTTATTTGGAAGGAGACCTTGTCTGGAGATTTTTACATTAGTTTTGCCTATAAGATGATTTTTGAGAAAGATATGGAGCCTAATGGCTGAAGGAGAATCTATTTTAGCCATTTGATCTTGAAGGTTAATATGTTCTAGTGGGTTTCCATGCATGGGAAAATCCTTACCATTGATAATTTAAGGAAAAGGGGATTCCAATTACCTAACAGATGCTACCTTTGTAAATGTGAGGAAAATAATATCCCCCATCTATTCTTAGATTGTAACTATGCTATTAATATATGGGGCAGGTTGTTATAGTAATTGGAAATGTTTTGGGTGTTTGATAAGAGGATTGACCAATTTGTGAAGAACTAGCAGTGCTTTTTCCTCCACCCCCTCCTTATACAAATGTGGAAAGTGACCCCCCCCATGTTTGCTAGGGCATTTGGAAGGAGATAAATAACGTAGCTTTCAGAAATGAAGAGAGGAGTGAGGAGATTTTTATAGATATTATATTCAAGTTGATTATGGAGAATATGAGGAATTGCAAGTGGAGAAATTCGGTGGTTCCCCTTAATATGACTAAACAAAGGATTGCTAGGAACTAGAACCTTGAAGAAGGATTCACAAAGGTTGACAATTCCAAGAAACTTGCTAGAAAAAGGACGAGATGGAGACCCCCTAAGGAGAACTAGGTTAAACTTAATTTTGATGGTGCTGCAAGAAAGGAGGGTTCAGTTGGAGGGGGTATGGTTACAGATAGTGTGAGGAAAATGCTTCTGGCCTATGCTGGTAATGTAGGGAAAGTCTCGAATAATGTTGCGAAAGCAATGACATTCTTTTGGGGTTTGAAATTGGTTATCAATGCAGGATGGGAGAATGTGGAGATAGAAGGTGATTCAAAAATTATTATTGAAATTGTGCAAGGCATCATGAAAGAGGGATGGGCAATCAGAAGGGTGATAGAAGATATAAGGCATTTATTACTCATCCTAAAAATATTGGAGCTCAAGCATATTTTTGAGAGGGTAATGGGGTGATAGATGAGCTGGTGGCATTAGGTCTTAGTGTGCATGGCCTATGTTGCTAGAGGGATTTTAGAGTATTTCCAAATTTGGTAAGACTTTTAGCGAATAAGGATTTATCCCATGATTAAGTACAATTGGAGAGATTTTTGTTTCATAGTGACAACTCAGTGATGAGTCAATTGATGGGGCCAAATCAATATGGATAGATGACAAGGAATGATGGAATGAGTAATTTCAATAATAAATTTTCTTGGTTTGAAAGGGAAAGTATATCAAAGGACAATATGGGTGTATTTTTTTATGATTTTCTTGTGCATTGCTTCGTACTTGGTGTTGAGTAAAAATTCAAATTTTAAAAGATTTATGATTATTGAGAATGATGGAAAATAATGGATTTGGGGTAACAATAGTTGGCACATGATAATTAAGCCAAGATGTGACACAAACATTCATGAGAGAAAAGGCCTTTATGAGTACTTAGTGAAACCCATTTTTTTGCATAAGGGTATATGGATTAATATTTGCCTCTAGTTTAGAGTGTTGAAAGAGGAGAGAATTTAGGTGAAGGTTGCACAAATGGGGAAGATCTTCTACGTATTGAGCCTATAATGATTGAGGAAAGTGCCCCTTGTTTGGTACATGCTTAAAGAGGGTGGATTGGTCTTGTTAATGGAGGTATTGAATGGCTTTGATGAGAGTCATTCTCAGCAATTTGTTAACTCCTGGGAGGATAGGAAGGTTACCATTAATGGTATTACATTCCAAATTTCTGAGGAAATTATCTCCTTGGCAACAGGCCTGGTGATGAAAGGGAGAAAGTGGCAGAAGGTGACTAGGGTTGTTGATGAGACAAGCTTAAATCACTTCTTTCTTGAGGGTGAAGAACCCATTCATCATCATGAAGAATTTTTGTGAGAGAAACTTCCAGAGCCTTGGAATGATGTATGCTCAATTCTGATGAATTATTTAATTCTCGAAGGGTGGTATGGTGTTTATTACTATTATCATTTTCCTCTTCTAAACCACTTCTGCCATCGTGATTATATTTTTATTCCACTCTTCCTGTTACATGAATTAGAGGATACAATTTCTGATGTTAAGGAGAAGATGAAAAAGTCAGTTAATTTTAATATCCTCCATAAGGGGTTGATGTTCCATCTTTACTAGTTCCATCTGGTCTTGTTACCCCCGAGGATTGTGAAGGTTGACATCTCGACTCTTCATAACCTCTGTCCCCATAATACTCCCCTTAGAATTTCTAGCCCTAGTGCTCCTACCCCCCAACCTTCATGTAGTGGGTCCCCTGAGGAGAGGAAGATTTCCCCCTAGTAAAAAGATACGAATGGAGAAATGGAAGGAGAAGGAGGTGGAAGGGTCAGAGGATGAGGTGAGAGGTGGTAGGTGTAGCTGGAAGAATTGTGAAAACTAATGCTAAAAGGAAGTTGAGGTCCACGGTCTTATAGGAGGACAATTTGGATTTGAAGGAAATGGCCCACCCCAAACATTGAATAAAATAGAAGACTTCAAATTTTGGTGTGGGGAATAATGAGGTAGAAGTCTTAGACTCCTCAAGGTCTTGTTCAAGTGGTGTGACTAAAGGAAGTATGGAAATGACTCATGTTTCAGCCTCGATTACTATGGGGTGTGTGGACCTCATGCAGAACCAGTTCCCTAACACGATGGAAAGAGCCCCCCTCCCTATGACGATGTCTTCACCTACTAGGGTTAAACCTAAAGATAAGATTTTCTCTAACCCCCTAGTTTTGCAAGAAATTGATATGGACATTGTGGAAGGTAACATGAGTGCTAAGTAGGAGGTCTCCGAGGTGATTGACAAAGAGCTGAGGGAGAAAGTGCACACCTTGGAGGAAACAATTAGACTTTTGGAAAAGTTCACCATCAAGGTGAAACACATGGTGACCATTACTTTGGACCTATTGAAGGATAATCAGGAGGGGGACCTAACTAATGAATACTCCAAAATGCTATTTGACTTCTTGGTTGAGGACTGGGCCAACATCCTCCTTAAGGGAAAGGATGAGAAGAAGCTCAATTAGGGTTGGCTCCCCATGGTTCCTTGTGTTTTATGATTTTCTCATTATTGAACTTAATGTGGTTTAAGGAAATTCTGCCTTTTTTTATAAACTTTTATGGTTTAAGTAGTACTGTTTTAGGCAATAGTAGTAAGTTTCTTAGTAATACTTTTTCAATGATCCTTCAGGTGTTGTTTTTTCTTGGATTAGTAGTAGTAGGGGGTAATTTTGTTTGGTGGTAATCTACTAGTTGTTTGCTAGTTTGTTTGTTGTAAGGGCTGACCCCCTTGTTTTGGCTACTTTTTAATTCAAAAAAGAAGAAGAAAATTTCAAATCCAATGATTAATGAAGATGTTGAAGGTTACAAAATCTAAGAAATATGAAATTGATGGAAAAAAGTTTGAATTGTGTAAAATGAATTCATGTCATTATAGATAATACTATAAGTAATGATCTAATACTAATCATAATCATTCTTAGAGTTGCATTATCATCCACATTATACAACGATATCTTTTATGACCACACTAGAATCTTGCTAGTGTGTTGATATCCTATATGTTCATAAAAACCTCCTAAGTTTGAATGGAGCTACATGCCAAATCTAATGATGATAAACAATCTACTATAAAATCCATGTAAAATAAATATTGTGTGTGTGTGTGTGTGTGTGTGTGTGTGTGTGTGCACGCGCGTGCATCTCAAAGAGAGATATTATGTTTTTTACAAGAGAGATATTAAGTTATCTTTTATAAATTTTCTTATATTTTTGATACTTGCTCTTTTAAATTTTGTAAATGTTTGTTTTGATGCTTTAATAAGACCTTATTTCTCTCCTAAGCCTGATGTGTTTGCTTGAACTAATAATTCATAGTAACATTAAATTCTTGTACTTATCATGTGCATTTCTCTATACTCTATTTATTGAAATTATGTTTTCCTCTTTAGTTTCTTCACCAATTAAGGTCAAGTTAGACTTGGTAGTTCTATCCCGTCTCTCTCAAAAGAAACAAGATTTACAGTTTAGATTTGATGATTACAAGATTTTTATTTAATTATTCACTCACAACCTTAAATATAAGAATTTAATAAAGTTAAAGATCATTTATTAAAAAAGTTCTTAATTGTATAACCTTTTAAAAAACTTTTTGTAAATTACTCATTGTTCGATCTCATAAGTTATTTATCTGTGCGCTAAAATGTTTTTGAAATAAAAACCAACCAAAAACAAGGGGGTTGACCCTTACAACCAAAAGGCTAGTAACCAACACATCACTAGCAAAAACTAATAGAGAACATTATTGAAGCAAAAACAAACTAAGAAGTAACTTAATTGCTATATTTCTACCCAAACTACTAACCAACATACTACTATGAAAAAAAACATCTAATATATAGTAGAAGTCTATAATGTTAACCATACTACTGTAGTTCATAATATAAAGCTGTTGGCACAACCAGGCCAACCCAAGTTTGAGTAGCAACTGGATACCAACAAACCAAGTAACAACAAGATAACATAAAACAACTAGGATCCAATGATCCCTTAAAACTACTAACTTATTTCTCATTTTTTCCCTTTTCCTTCCCAACCAGTAAAACCCGAGCCCAATCATTAGCAAGAAACTTATAGAGGAGCTTATGATCCTCCATGTCCATCCCTGTTTCTTCTTTCTCTTGTGCTAGCAATTGGAGGGTGGTAGTTGTAGCATGAGTGACCTTTAGGGAAAATTTAGAGAAGGTGTAGTACCCTTCCTCTAAAATTTTAACCCTTTGATCCAGTTGGGCAATCACCTCCTTTTGCTCCTCGACATTTTCCTTGTTTTTAGTTTTCGCTTTTTTAACTTCCTCTTAAGCTTTTTCTGCTTGGTTATCATCTTACAAAACCTTTGGGTTAGTAAAAACCTTGGATTTTTCTTTGACCGGGGAGGAAATGGTAATGGGGGAGGTATCCACTTTGCTACTATCTTCACAAAAAGTAATGGGTTGCAGGGTAAAGCTTGAGGAAACATGGGTAGTCTCTGTAGTGATGACATTTCCAGTAGACACCTAAGTGTTTCCAACAGACATCTGGGCATGATCAACAGAATTATCAACATAGTTCTTTCTTTTTTCTATCTCCTCTTTCCCTTTTTCTCTCTTGGAGTCACAGTTATTCTCCTCCTCCCTCTCCCTATCATTTTTCTTAGAGCTCTCCTCCTCCAGCTCTTCAACCCTAAATCTATTAGATCTTTTCTTATACCTTGCCTGGGATTGGGCTAGTCTTCCTGATCTTCTCCTACCCTTTCCTCCTCCCTCCTTTGAGTCCTCTTCCACCTCCACCAATTTTTCAACTTTAATCTTTTTACTATCCTTTTGTTCAATAACCACTTCAGGGTTCTTCTTTTTCTTATTTTCACAACTAGAGGAAGGCCACAGGGTATGAATTTTGGTACCAGTGTTGGTACTTGGGGGGGAATTCTGACTCTGGCACTAGTTGTCAACCACCACCACCCTAGGGGGAAAAGGGAAAGATGGAATTGGTATAGGCGAAAGATCAGGCCTTGATGAATAATGGTGAAATTATGCCCCCTGTTCCTTTTCTCCCTAACATCACTAACCATATCCTCTAGAGAATGTAATAGAAAAAATGGGATAGAAATAAAATCCCTATTTCTAAAACAGTTCAAAAGGGGAAAGTGGTAGTAATAGTAAACTCCAAACTTGACCTCCAGTGTAAGGTTTTCATGAGCACTAGGCAGACATTGTCCGAAGGGGCTAGCAACTTATCCCTCTTAAATCTTCCTTTGTAGCACATTGCTTCTTCATCATTAGTGAAAAAACTACTCATATTGGCCTCATCTATCATTTTCGTGCCCTTCCTCCATTTTTCCCCCTTCATAGATAGCCCAGTGGCTATTGCAATTACTTCCTCATTCAGTTGAAATGTGATGCCATTTATGGTTACCTTGTGGTCATTCCACCCATTAACGAACTAGAGAGCACAATTCTCATCATACCTCACCATTGCCTACATGTAAGGTAGAAATCCCTCTTCCTTTAACAGGAATAAGGTAGCCATCCTATCTTTGAAATTTTCTATTTTTGTGGGCTCTAGCCTATTCAAATCTCCACCCATTTCTTCCTCACCTTTTTCTAATTCCCCCACCTCAGTGATACACATCTAAACCTCCTTCTCTTCAATATCACTGTGAATAACATTAGCCCTGAGCCTCTCTGCAATGAGAAAAATAATTTTACAAGCCCATTTTCAAGACACTTCAAAATCCCATACAAATTCATAATGGGATTTGTGCATGCTTAACATCATAATTTTTACATCCCTAAAATCTCTGATAGTCTAAATAATGATATTATTCATACTTTCAAAGGGGAAGTAATTTAAATTCCGCATTATGTTACCATAATGGTGAAATGACACACTCCTTAATTTGCATTCATTCATTATCCCATTTGTATGGCCATGTCTTCTCCTCATTCCCCTAAAACTTTTATTAAATTTAGTGAATTTCAACTTTCTAATGAAGAAATTTCCAAATTTGGCCCCAGCCTTAATTTTTGTAGCCATAATTAATAAATACTCCCCCCTCTTTCCTTGCATATCAAGGACTTAATTTCCTTGTTTAGATTTTCCATGTTTCTCTAGCATGTAATTACCATTAATTCAAACCCCATGGCAGCAGTAGCATCGACCACCTTATTTCCTTCCCTTTAGATGTGCTATAGGTGGACATTCTCCATCCCATATACAATATGCCTAATGTCCATGATGATAGTCTGAATATTCCAACCTGGTTGGGAAACTCAATTTACCATATCAATAATTAATTTGGAGTCCCCTTCTATGGTTATTTCCTTAACTTGCATTTCACTAATTAGATGAAGACCCCAAAGTAGAGCCATTGCTTCAGCCAAATTATTACTTCTACCCCCCACCTTCCCAGAGTAGACTAACAGTGCATCACCATTCTCATTTCTCAGCACTCCACCCACTGCTCCTATACTCCCCTTAGTAGCTCCATCGAAGTTTAGCTTAAATTGTGTTAGGGTTGGTGGTTTTCATCTCATTTTCTATCTCTTTAACACTTTTGAGTTATCAAAAAGATAAAAATCCTCTTAAATACCCCATTTTTTTGTAATTTGCCCTTCTTGCCTACTTGGTCCTTCCTTCGGTGTCTTACATCAAGCAACCCTTATATTTTTCTTCAGTAATTTCTCTATGATTCCCATAACCACCTCCATAGGTTTTTCCTCCTCTCAATATATTCTGTTGTTTCTTTCTTTCCATATATGCCAACAAATATATGGTGGAACAATCCTCTACAGAAAAACCAATTTGGGTGATAGAAGGGACAACTCTAGTTCTCCACAAATTGACAAAAGTTGTCCTTCAAAACCCAATTCAGACCAAATTTCTCCCACACCATAGCCCAAATCTTTAAGGTGTATTGGCATTCAAGGAATAGGTGAGAGATACTCTCCTCATTTTCTTTGCAAAGATAACATCGATTTGTGATAAAAAAACTCCTTCTTTTTAGATTATCTAGAGTTAAAATTTTACCATGTTGAATAGTCCACCAGAAAAAATTAATTTTAGGGAGTAGATTACTAATCCAAAATTTACTCCATAATGACGGGCAAAGGTCCTTACTAAAGAGGTTTTTGTAAGCCAATTTGACTGTAAAATTGTCACTAGAATTTAAGTCCCAAACCCTAGTATCCTCCTGGATTAGAATTGGGGGTCTTTGTGCTCCTAACAACTCTTCCAACTCCTTAAGAAGCTGAATATCCTCCTGGAAGTAAGTGTCTTTACATAGTTTCTTCCACTTCCTCTCCTAGTCAATCTAGTCTTCCACCTTCCTTCCCATTTCTTCTTTTAGTAACTCCATTAGTCTTTTGAATTTTTTGTAAACTAGCAGTTTCCTCCCCATCCAATTATCCTCCCAAAATTTGATGCTATACTCATTTCCCATTGTCCACCTTGTCCCTTCCCTCAATAAGATTCTACTCTTGACAATATTCATCTAGATTTTGGAACCTCTTGGGAGATCATTATTGAAGAGATTCCAAATGAATAGGGAACTTGACAAATATTTAGCTTTCATAATATTACTCCAATCAGTATCTTCTCCTAGTCTCTAGCCAATCTTTGTAAGGAGGGCCTTATTCAAGTCATGAAGTCTTCTTGCTCCCAACGCCACTTCCTCCTTTGGTTTACAAACCTCTTCCCAGTTGACCAGGCTGAATTTGTTCTTCTCCTCTATTCCTGACCAGAGGAAATTCCTCAGTATTCTCTTAATTTTGTCTGCCATATTCTGGTTAATTTTAAAAAGGGATAGAAAGTAAATTGGAATGCCTTGTAGATTTGGCGAGAGAAATTGTAATTTACCAGCATTGCTTAGAATTTTCCCTTTCCATCCTAATAGCTTCTTTTGAATTCTTTCCACTATAGTATTCCAGAAGTCGTTAGTCACCTCTTTACTTGTTAGTAGTAGGCCAAGATAAGTATTCGGGGGGTTGACAGACTGACAACCTAAAATGTTCCTTATCTTCCTTTGTAATGAGGTGTTAGTGTTAAAGAAATAGATCTTACTTTTATAGTAATTAATTTGCTAGCCTGAACTTTCTTCATAATTACAAAGAATAGTCTTCCAAGCTTCAGCTTCCATAATAGAGGATTCTCCAAAAAAGAATGTATCATCTACAAATTGCTGCAGTACTTCAGTATCAGTGGTGGTAGCAGGTTTATTCCCTTTAACACATCTTGTATTAACCAATTTAGAGAATGACCTCCCCAAGACCTTAGCAACCATAATAAAAAGGTAGGGAGATAGTGGGTCACCCTGTCTTAGTCCTTTCTCTGCTCCAAAATTTCCCCAAGGGGAGCCATTTAGAAGAACAAAATACTGAACTATGCCTACCATCATCTCAATCAGATTTATAACTTTGTCATTAAACCCCACTCTTTCAAGAACATCATAAAGAAAGTCCCACTTCACCTTATCATAAGGCTTGGAGATATCCAACTTGAAGGCCATTCTAGGTCTTTTATTTTTTTCCATAGAATGTATGATCTCATGGGTGGTTATCACCGTATCCAGAATTTGTCCTCATAGAAAAAATCCCTTCTGTGGAGTACCAATTATTTTTTCTAGGAATGGCTTTATCCTATTGACCATAACTTTGGCAAAGATCTTATACATTGTATTGCATAGGCTTATAGGCCTAAAATCTAGAAGGCTCATGGGTGTCAGAGTCTTAGGGACTAAGGCAATAAAAGTCTTATTTATCCTTTTTAGCATCTTCCCTATTTTTAAGAAGTCTCTGGTAGCCCAAACCAATTCACTTTTTACAACCTCCTAGAAATGCTGGAAAAAAGCTAGAGGGAAACCATCCAATCCTGGGGACTTATAAGCTTTCATAGAGAACACAACACATTTCACTTCCTCCTTCGTAATCAATGTTTCCTAGAATGTGATTATTTTTCATAGCACCCACTACCTATGGGATCGTATTAATCAAACTTATTTTGATAACCTGATTTCCTGCATTGTTATCCTTGATTTAAGCCTTGCTAAAATATTCCATTGCATGTCTTCCCATCTCCTCTTGGTCCTTATAAACGTTTCCCCCTTCTCCTTCCAATGTGCTGATTGTGTTTCTTCTTTTATGATTGGAGGCTGACTTGTGGAAAAAGGTAGTGTTTTTGTCTCTCTCAGTTAACCACTGGACCCTTGATCTTTGTTTCTAAAAAGATTCCTCCCTCAAAATAATATCTTTCCATTTTTTTTTCTATATTCTTCTTCTTCCTGAGTTATACTTTCTAGGTTATTTCATTCAGCAATCTCCCCTTGGAGCTTTTTAAGTTTTTCCTCCACTTCTCCTTTGATTTTGAACAAGTCTCCAAAGGAACTCTTAGCCCAACCCTTAACATTTCTCCTTATATTATCAAACTTTTGGGCCAGTCTATACATTATAGTGCCATCTACCCTTATATTCCACCATTCTTGAATTCTATCTTTGAATTCTAGGTGAGATTGCCAAATTATTTCATACCTGAAAGGTTTTGGTCCACCTTTTAAACCATCCTCTCACTAAAATATTAAAGGGGAATGATCTAAAGCAGATCTAGTAAGGTTCTCTAGAAGGGAATTGCCTAATCGATTCTAGTTCCTTGTCACCATCAGCCTATCTGGCCTAACCTAGATAAGATCACTCCCTTTTCTATTATTGGTCCAAGTAAATGGGTTCCCTCTCAATTCCACATTAATAAAATCCATTCTACCCATAAAATCATTAAGATCTTGCAAACTTTCAGGGAAGTCCCTGTTTCCTCCTAATTTCATAATAACAAAATTTGAAACTAGTATTCAACATTGGGGGCTTATTAATATCTATGCTTCTAATAGTAAGGTAGGGTGAAAGGAAACACATGAAAAGCTAGTAAGGATATTAGAAACTATGAAAGATAAACAATTAATTTGTATGGGAGATTTTAATACCCCCCTTTATCACTTAGTGCTAAAATGTTGACACACTTCTATGAATCATTATAGCCAAGATTGCTCAAGAATGAGATCTCAAATGCTGACTCATAGCTCTTTATTCATGGAGTGCAAGGGTTTGTAATGGAGGCCCTCAATTTGACCTAGCTTGTGACCATGCAAGTACACCATAAAATGAGAAATTCAAAGAGGAAAAACAAGAGTGCTAGTCTCCATGATCATCAAATATGCATGCAAATGAAGATGGAAGCTAATCTAAATGATAATAATGAAAAACAATACAAGAAAGGAAATCTATTCTATGAAAGGAAATACCAATACAAGATTATTCTAGACTAATATGACTCTAAGCTAATATGAAAATGCAAGGATGAAACATGATGATGGAATCCATAGATGCATGAGAGGAGAAGACAAGAAGAGAGAAGTTGCAATGAAGCTCCAATGTCCAAACCTTAAGGCTCAAACCCTAATGCTCAAAATCCTTCTCCAAAATCACTCTCCAAACCTGTAGCATAACAATACTAGATCCACTAACCTTATTGTTCTTTTTATGAAATGAGAAGGAGAGGATTCCTTATATAGCCAAGTGTGGAGGTGGAAGACTTCTCACAACCAATATGGGATAATATGGTTTGATCCATGTGAGACAAAATTCCACCAATGAGAAAAGAGGAGTGTTTGACAAGAAAGTGGAAAGAGGAAAAAAGAATCCCACTTAGAAATATGCGCATTTAAATGTAGAGAAAAATGATTTTAATTTAGTTTATTTCCTTTTTTCAGCATAAAGAGATATTTAAGTTAGGATTTTATTTATTTAAAATTAAAAGAGGGATTTATTTTATTTTATTAAAAGGAAGATTTTCTTTGAGTTAAATGAGATTATTTTATTTAATTAAAAGAAAAGTTTTATATTAATTAAATAAGACTTAGGATAAAATGATCAAACCTTAGGAAATATTGAAATAATTAAATTAATTATGATTATATCAAGGAAAATGATTTGATAAAATATTCCAAGGCATTGATTAAGGCAATTGATAAATGGGGGCCCATAGTCTAGGCGACCATTTCAAGGTGCATACATTTGCCCCTCTTTGACTAATGTGTGGTCGATTTAGGAACACATGTAGTCAAAGAATGTAGTTGAAGTGTGAGGTTGACTTGTGATCACAAAACAACCTAGATGTGTGGTCGATTTGGGAACACATCAAGACAAAGAATATAATTTTGATTTGAAAAAGACAAGGTCAACAACCTTGCAAATAGGTAATTGACATGTCTGAGATAAGAATCTCAAGTGAGATTGCCCCAAGAAAAGAAAAGATTGATAAAGCTAAGTCAAGGATTAAAGTTTGATATGTACTTCCCCCTCATGATCAAAATCAAAATGAGATAGAGGAGAGATCGCAAATTGATAAATTTGATCAAATCAAAATAAAGATAATGTTCTTAATGTAAGATGAAAGATATAAGGATCAAAGAACCAAGGTAGATCATCAAGCATGAAATATTATTTCCCAAAGTTGAATTAGAAGAAAATAAGTGAGGTGAAAGTTAATGGAAGATAGAAGTTTGAAACAGGTGGAAAGAAATGGAAAGAAGAAAGAGAATGACCCAAAGTCAATTAATTGTTTAAGATAGAAAATTTTGACTGAGATCATGAAAGAAGATAATGAAATGAAAACATGATCACAGTTGATTAAAAGTCCTCAAGAAAGATGAAGGAAAACCTTCTCAAACTCATAATGCAACCTAAAAGTGCAAATTAACATGAAGTCTAACAATGTAAGCTACATGAAAATGCAAAGGTGTACTTGCAATAGAGAAGTTGTAACATAGGATTTTGTGTTCATCATTCATTAGATAATTTTAAGGAACTTATTTTCATGATTGGGCCATTATTAATGTACATTGAAAAATCACACAATCATCGCTAGTCACAAGTGCAATTATGAAGATAGAAATGTAATTTATATTATATTGGAATGTGGAAAGATTCTAAAATAAGCATCAAAGAAATAAAGTTCAAGATGAATTTGATGTTAGCTTACCAAATTTAATGTAGCAAAAACATGCTCATAACAAGGCATAGATGTCAGGATGACCATAAGAATGATTGTGCAAAAATAGTCAATGATGATGCTTCAAATATCCTCTATGTTTTAAGGGGACAACAAGAGACACTCTAGAGTTTTAAGACCACACCCACAACCAAAAAGAAAATAAAAATATGCCCCATGTCCCAAGTCCTCTAGCTATGCATACTGAAGAGACTTATTAGACAAGGACACTCAATGAAAATCAATAACAATTAGCACACAAAGAAAATATCATGACATAGCTCAAGCATTAAGTGTTGTGTTTAAAAATTTAAGTATGGTAACTGATATTGAGTTTCGAGGATAAGGATCAAATGCTTGCAAGTAGGTAAGATCACATGACAAAATTGGGTAAAGTCAAACCAATAAGTTTTGAAAAACACTCAATGTTAGGGGTTGTATTGAAAAATAGACTTGGGGTGGTGTTGAAAAAAACATCGTTCCAAGAGACTAAAGCTAACATAGTTATGCCTCTTAGAGAAAGACAAAGAAAAATTCCAAATCTCTAAAAAAGCTCTTTGAAAGTCTTAAAAAGGAGAGGTTATGCTGGTGAACCATTCCATTGCTTCATTCTTAAGATTCCTTGGAAACAATCTCATAGGTACGAGTCATCTTGATGAAACCCAAAACTCATAGTATAAAATTGATGCACGTGATCATGCAAATCTCCATTCCCATCATACTTGTCATATTGGGGGATCTCAACCTTTTTAGGGAAATATTCATGTCAACACTCTTATCCAAAGGGTTAGGACAAATTGAATCAAGTGAGAATGAACTCTTTGGTGCCATCACATTTTCCATTGCATTCTGCATTTGTTTGATCATTTCTACTATAGATGGACCTTGCTTGATCTTAATCTTCTTGTCCACATCAAAGTTGTAGGGGAATCTAGCGCCTTTGTTGATTAAATTCTCTAAGAACATGTCTTTGTTTTTCTCTACATATCTCTCCACATACTATTGGAAACGTGAGCCTTATTTCATCCTCATGAAGTCTTGGGAGTTGTAGTCAAAATGAGAGCTACTACCGCCATATTGTGAACCATGGTGAGCATGTTATGAAGGTTGTCTTGAGTTCCTAGAAGGTATTTGTCTCCTATAATAATCATGTCTTGAATCCCTTCTTCCTCTAGGGCTAGGAGATCATGAAGGTGTTCTTGAACATCTTCCACTTCATGGAGTCTTAGGAGGGGTGGATGGAGTAGAGTTTCTTCCACCACCAACACACATGTTTTTAAATTCATTGTTAAGTTGTTGAGCCAATAGTCTATCTTTTTCTTCCTGGAAGGTTATCCTTTCTATATCCAACAATGCTTGTCTATCCAACTCTAGGAGTCTAAATTTCTCTTCCTTTGCATCTTGTTCACTAGGAAGGATTTCTTTTCATGTTTGATTCTCTTAAGTCTTTCATTCATGTATCTTGAAGTCATTTTGAGTAGTGAATTTGGACTTGAATGTCTAAACAAGTTATTGGTGTATGTTGCATTCACACAAGTGCCATGATGTTCATCATCTTGGTTTTCATGTTGTGATTATTCTTCTTGATAGGCTTGCCTCTTATCTCTTTCATCCCTTTTGTGTGCATCCAGATATCTAGTTCAGATAAGGGGTGAGACTAGTCAAATTTCACAAGAGGAACTACCAAACAAAATGATATCTTGATATTTTTCAAATATGTCATCAAGGTTTTCATCCATTTCTTCCTTCTCTTGTCGAGTCACCATGTAACCCATATCCATATCTAAGTGAGAAGGTGCTATAGGTGTATTCAACTCACTAAGTTCTCTCTTGGGATCAAACCAAACTTTTGAGTTGTTCCTAGGCGATTGATCAAATACAAGTTCTTTTCCCTTACATCTTTGGCGAGTTTGAACTAAGGGTCATTGGTTGAAGACTACTGGAGGTCACTTTTATTGAAATACTTGATATCTTGTTGTAACCAATATGAAAGAAAAGGTAATAGGTGATAGGATGCCCCTAAGAAATCTTGGTTCCAAACTAGGATAGAAAAAACACTCACTTGTTCAAAAGAGAGGTGATAAGATAGAATTTTGTAATAGGTGTAAACCAACACTACCATAGAGGTGCCCACTAATATAGGTGAATACACTAACGCATATGGAGCAAGGGGATGATTTAACTAAATTATAATTGACTGAATTTTAATTTCTATGGAAGTGAATGGACAAGAGATTACTAAGACTCTCCAAAGGTGTTATCAAAGAATCCATAGGTTTATCTTCTCAACAAGGATGATTTCTAACTCACCAATTCCAAGAAAGGTCACTCATAAAATCAAAGATTACTAGTTTGAGAGGTCAAAACAAAACAATACAAGGTGCAAAAAATCTTCTAACAGTTGGATAAGTGACCTAATTTGACCCATATCAACTGAAGAAGACTAGAAATGACAAGATAGAACATCAAGTAAGTTGACAATTTTAGGTGGTAATGAAACAACAAGGTTTCAACTTAGGAGATCTTTTTTTTTTGTTCATTTTAATTGACCAACTAGATGCATCGATAGAATTTTATCATTAATTAGGCATGCAAGAAAATAATCAAGGAGTTCAAGAAAATAATGTCTTCAAACAATGGGAAAGGGACAAAGAAACCTTGCACATGAAAAAGAATAGTGTTGTAGAAATCTACTCCCTAAGAACTCTACTTTTGTATGTCCTTAAAGTGTTTTACAATCACTCACATAGTCCTAAAAAATAAAAATTGGTTTGCACTATGGTTCATAGTAATGGTCAACTCTACAACTCTTACAGTCTCAAGTGGGCGAAATCCAATCCCAACGCACCAGGGTTTTGACACATTCTATAAAGTTGATCAATTGAAGATGCTTAGGAAATATAAAAGCCCAAAAAGAGACCACAACTATGGAGATTTATTCCACAAGGAAAATGATATAGTAGTTGTTGCTCCATGATAGAAGTGGCTAATACCGCTTTAGGTTTCATCCACGTGGTTTACCCAATAAAGGGAGTGTCCACTACGGTTAACCCTCAGTAACAAAGAAGACTCATAATATGTTCTACATGGGGAATTAGCTTGGATTCAAGGGTTCCAATTTTTTGATGTGCCCAAAAGGGAACAAAGCATACTCCTTTAGCCTCTTCACCTCACCCAAACATAGCAAGCACATTAATTGACATGCTAATTTGAAATCATCTCACTAAACCAATTGAGACAATGAGATGATATCAAATCCTTCCCTACCTGCAAGGGGATCTATTTTTGAGAAGATCTTCACATGTAAGGAAAGTGAATGAAGCCCACTCTCTCAAGAACACCATAAATAATTTTCATAGGGCCTAATTACTATGTGAGATCTAGGTTCATTCTTAAAGCCCAAATCAAAATGTGAATTGTGAAAGCATATAAAATTAAAGTCAAACACATGAGAGGTTCATTTTTTTACTTCCAAAATCCAAATGTTATAGAGATGCAACAAAATACCTAGCAATCCTCACAACATGCATATCACTCTTGTTGGCTCTTGATTTAACATTTTTGAAATCAACCAAGAAACTAGACAAATACATCTAAGGCTAGCAAATTCCTATAATAGATGCACTCGACTACAATCTTGGGCCAACTATAAGGCAGAACTCCTTCTTCTCTTCAGGCTTTGCAAAACCTAGGTGGGTCAACCTTGAGGTTCTAATATATGGTACTAGTGCAATTAAACATATAATCTAAACGTAATAAAAAAAGATGAAACCCTTTTGTCTTTTGATACTTATGCAATAACATGGAAAAAAAATAGCTACAAATCATAACCTATGAATGCATAAGCTAAGTGAGGGTTAATTCCTTTTAGCCCACTGCAAAACATGGAAAACTGAATTGATTTGATTAAAAAGATTTGTGCAAATGAACTTCACATCAGCTTGCATCTGATTTAGTGATCACCTCCTTATCCATTAGGACATAAAGTCACTACCAGCAGGATGACCTAACTTGATTGCATTACAATTAAGTTTGTCAACTAAAATCTGCAAATTCCATTCTTATGAAATATATCCTCCGTACACTCATAAACCCTATCAGAACATTGAAGCATTTAATTAACTCCTTGAATCAAAAGCAAAAATAGATCTAACATACAACTCATCCAAGCTGTCTTAAATCAAATCAACCTTATTCACTCAATTACAAAGTCAATAGCTAATGAAGAATTAGGAGATATAATAAGAAAACCTAGACAATTTGTATAAATCCCCTTTTGTATTTATCCTTGGAAAGACTGAATACATTAACTGGGAACACTAAATGAAACTCCAGATATGTCACATGATCTAGTATCAATTTCCATTTATCTCAAAGAAATAACACATGAAATGAAATGAAAATCTGCATAAGAGTGGATGTGTGGCCTTCACTGCTAGAGCTCTACTCAATAGATAGGAAGACAAACCAACAACAACCTTGGTTTCAAAGTGAAAACTGGAACCCTACTGGTATCACAGATAAAACTACCAACCCTTACAATGGATGAAAGAAAGAAAGATATAGAAGAGGATGAACTTTTGGATCTGATCTAAGAATGACATGTCTCCATTTGAAATTCCATCCCTTAGAGTTGCAAAACCTCTTTCATCTCTCTACCCATTTGATCTGATATGGTTTTCATCATTATTCTGTAAAAAACTTGTAAATATCTCTACTGAATGATGAAAACCTTTATGCAACCAAAATATTTGAAAAGCCTCATGAAAATGCTAAAGGAATTGAGGTTTAACTAATTCGAAAGTGACCCAATTCAACTCCAATTTCATTTTTACCATGCCTGTAATTGCATTTTCAATTTTTTTCCCATTTCACTACGAAGGCCCAAATTTTACATTTTTTCCTATAACTTGAACTAGTGAATTCCTTTGCTAAAACAAACTCCATAATCAGAAAGTTCCTCTTCTCCCAATTTCAGCGATATATAATATCACTATGTTTGCCTCTCAAGAACTCCTAGAATCTCATTTTGAAAATCATACCTTGCTGAAGGTATCTGGTCTGCATTTTAAATTTTCAAAAATGTAAAATATCCGAATGTTCAAAATTTAGCTTATAAATTTTCTACATTTTAAAACATGCATGTGACCTTCATTTTTTGAAAAATGATTAAAAATTGATATTAAAAAGAATTTCATTTTTCCTTCACCCTTGCAATTTGAGTCAACTTGCTTTGACTGAGTTGCCACATGGCTGCACCTGATTGGCTGACCTCTGTTGGATTCCCATGTCACCATTTTGGATGCACCCACCATGTCATCACCATCTGGGATCCGCTGCAACGTGGCAACTGGCAGTTCCCCGCTTTGCTTATCTTCCGAGCAACTCCATATTACAGGCAAGTGCCAGATGTCAAATGTCACCACGTGGAAAAATTTGGAGCACCCATATTAGACCTGCCACATCAACTACATTTGGGGCCTACTGACACATGTCAGATGGGCACTTTCTTGCACATACAGTCAATAGTTTCCATGTCGCATGCAAGAATGCACCTTCACGACATGTGGTACACTGCACCACATCAGCACCTCAAAATCCACATTGCACTAGAGTTTCTTGCCACTTGTCATCTCTTAATTTTCCTATAGGTCACCATGTGTCAATCCCTTATTCAGTCAGTTGGATACCATGTCAGCATCTAGTCACTAGACAAGTTGTTCAAAATAAGCTAACCATTTGCTAAACTAGTCGAGCCCTGCCAAGCACTTTTTCTACCTTCAAAAGGCTCTTGTCTCAAAGACAAGTTAATATTGTGTGCTTGGGCTTATAAAATGATGAAAATCCTCCCTGGCAACCATGTGGGATATTATTTTTTTCATTGTTTTCACTCGCTATTCTTCACATCCCTGCTCAAAGCTCTTTAAATTTTGAATTCCACATTTTTTCAAATGACAAAACATACTCTGAAATGTAATCCTGCATAGCCTTCCTCATCATTACTAATAAAGTAGGGAAGAATGAAGCATGAGTCTCATCAAACACATTGAATAGTTGCACTTGCATTGTATCGAATATGTCTCCATAATTGATATTGTCTATCAATTTGTGATTCTTACTGTAACGATGCAAATCTTGACTTTCCTACGGTTTCCACCTTAATGTCATGCCCTACCTCCACTTTCAAACTTATCTCTCACCATTTCCATTTCGATTTTCAGCATGCTCCTTCATTGCCCTAAGGTGAACCATCAATTTGGCACCCCCTTTCAACACTGGAAGCATCCTCTCACATGGTCTACTATTTTGGATGCGGTCTTCTTATTAGTCAGGTTCCTTTTTTGTATGTAGGGACTCCCTTGCCATTGGTCACATCAAAACCTTCCCAATGCAGATTTCTGAATGCCCTCATTCAACATTTCAACTTTGGTGCAACACTGGTCAACGTTTCAATCTTGTTGCCTGCCTCCCATGCCTTATGTGGATGATTGCAAGTAACACACCATGTCTATGCCTCCTCATCTATTTAGAACCCTGATACTCTCTTCTTAACAAGCTATCACTTCCTTTAAAACCTCCTTACTGCCTACTCTGGCTTTTGGATTTTACGTGGGTGCCCTTTGCTTAGTTGCCCCTCTTCTTGCTTCTTGTGCATTGAATATCCTCTACCCAAATTCCACACCCTTCTTTGCATTAGCTCACGAGTCTATCTCCACCATTTTTCTACAATTTTATCTAATAAATGTCCTAGCAACTTCTTCCCTGTAGTTCCTTGCATAATCAATTCCCTTAGCATTTACAATATTGATTAAGTCATGAGAGTTGAGGCCAACATTATGGCTATTGAAAAGGCCTTGTATGTAATCATAGAAGTAGTTGAGATCATTGCAAACAGAAAATGGATGTCTTTAGCCTTGAGGCTACTTAAATGTGATGCAAGTGACAAGCCTACTCTAGTTCCTCCTTTGCTCATATTTTGCAATGACACTCTCATTCCTTTAAGCTTGTCAACCTTAGAGGAAATGTTAAGGTTGACCCTTATTGACACCATTGCTAATGTATCTTTTACTATAGGTATAAAGCCACTTGGAAAGGCTTTATCTATTGCCATGTGACCATTGGATATATCTCTTATTTCATCACCTACGAGTATTATGCACAATAAAGCTCCTGCATAAGACTCATCTCAAATATATTAATGGTTGAAACAACTTTCTTGAGGTGTAAAACTTGATGAGTCTACTATTTGGTAAATTAGAAATCTTGGATCCATTGATAAAACTTGGCCCCAATTAGGAAACTCTCCTGTGGATTTTCAACCTTCAATGCATTTTATGCATATGATCACCCATTTTCAGTGTAACCTCTCTTGCATTCAACATTACTACTGATTCTTGCCTCTGCATTACAACATTCTAATAAAATAAATTCATTATAACCCATTTTAGTCCTTTTGAAGATTCCACAATGCCCTATCATTTTGGCAAGATTAGTCGGGCCCCAAAGTGGGTCTGGCTATTTTTTTTTTTCATTTCCAAGCAACTGAATCCTCAAATTGATCTATGGAACATCTTGAACTGATTAAAATCAAATATGACTATTAACAATCATTTAAAATTCATTTTATCACTCTCTTGTAACTTGTTGACTTTGTGCCAGGAGTTCATTTGATCGGCTTTAAAAATTGACCCGAACACCTGACTAAGTTTTGAAATCAAACATATTGATTCTCTGTCTCACATACTTCTACCTTGTCGAATATCCTCTCATGAAAAATTCTTAGTCAAAAGATATTGACTGTCAAAGTTGCCCTCTCGGAATTACCTGCAAGTAAACATGTTAGGAAACCACAAAACACATTTGGATTTGGCTTCGAAAGCTAGGTAAACTAACACTTAGGGGAACAAAAACTGGGAACTTGTTTACTATTATGAGGACAATATAAATCTATGATTGGGGTTCATGACGAATAAAAAGATGCATATGAAAAGCGGTCAAAGTGAGCTACTTAGAATGTCTCTTGGAAACAATGGCAGAAAGTTGTTTTTTGCAAACGGAATGGACCTGGGAAACTGTGCAAATGGATTTGTCAACATATGAAAATTGGCACACTTAAAGTATTTTTAGAGGAGAACATAGTGTTACAATCCATTTGACCTCACCTATCATGGATTCAAAGTTATGACATCACGAATAGGGGTATTGACAAATCTGTACTTCTTGACACTAGTAAAAAGTTAGAAATTGCATTTGGAATCATGTTTGAAAACTGATGAAATGGATTTTTCATAAGCTCAAAATTGAAACATAGCAAGTATCTAAGCTCTAAAATGTAGCAAAAAAGGAATTTTAGCATTTCAATCAATTGGCTCAAAATTACAAGAAGTCAAATGGGGCCGTCCATAATTCTAAACATTTTGCATCAGGATGACAACAATAAATGACCAACTTTGAGGGATTCAAAACATAGTCAAACATATTTGAAACCACTCAAAATTTGAAACATAGGCTCTTAGTTATGGGAACTAAACAATCACAAAGTGGTGAGTCATGAAACATTACTGGGTGCGAGATATTCAGTTGCAAACACAACCTCCTATTGCTATTTGACACTTAGGCAAAAAATTGGAGAATTAGACATCGCTCAAAATGGGACTTCACGAAATAGTTTAGAATGGAAGTTTATCATCATGAGATGCATAGGCATACTGAATTCAAGGTGTTAGAAATATTAAACACCTCTTATGCTTCAAATGGGCAGCCAGGTACATATGCATTAATGAGCACTTATAGGGCTTAATTTTTTAATGGTACTCAAAATCGGGGCTTCAATTTTGAGTCCCAATAGTGGCTCTGTCTAGGGATGCATGTCCCTTGTGGGCATGGCAAGGATTTAGATCTTTGGAAGAAGCAGACCACTCACTTGACAATAAAAACTTCTCTCGAACAACTTTATTGAAAATAGGGAAACTACTCCTACTATGTACAAACGATGGCCCTAGGCCACTGAAAAGTTTTCAAAACTCCTTACCTCTGTCATACACTTGATTTTCATTGACATTTTCTTGAGGTAAACTGAAATTATCTTTCTCATCTATTCCACCAATCAGATTAGCATCTTGAAATAGAACACTTGGCAAAATTGAATTCACACCTTCATTCTCATAATGCATGTACAAATCAACATTAAACTCTACATCATGCTCACTATGAAAATATGAATCAGCATGGTCATAACTATTGATATCAGACTAATACTGATCATCATTAACTAAATCATGGACACCTTCAATTGAAAACACAAAAGTTTGGAACTCTACTTCATTCAATGAGTTACATGAACCAAATTGTAACTCACCTTTTGGATCTAGATATGAAGAAAATGTAAAATCTGATTTCTCCTCATTTGTAATATTAATACTCCATAAATTATACTAAACATTCACTACAACCTCTTCACACTCAAACAACTGATTAGATACCAAATCACAAGAATCATTATGAAATTGCATGTTCACAATATGCTGATCCGTATCAATGTTTTCTTCAAATAACTCATTAGAATGAACCACTTCATTACTATTACTTTCCTTATCATATGAGAAATCAAAATGTATCTCAGCCTCATGATAACAAGAAGAAAATGAAGTAGCAACAGACCTTATCTCTATATCTTTCTTCTCAACATAGAAGTCATCATGTGTATTAATGTATGAACTACCATCACATACACCTCCAAAACTTGACATAGCATATTCTGAAACTATATCTTCTTCAACATCAAATTTAGGGGAAATGAATTCATCATGTGAAAAGGAAAAACATGACAAAGCACAAACATCCTTGGATAGATTTGCATACCTTTCAAAATTATGAGCCAACAAATCTGAAATCTCATCAACACTTAACAAGACTTCATACTAGTTTTTTTTTCTTTGGCTATGATTTTTATGTAGATAACTTGACATACTTATAACAATAGACTTGTTAGTAAAACATTATGAAAAATTAGAACTCTAATCATCCCATAGATCTTCTTCTTTACATAATAACTCAACAACTAGTATCTTATCACATTCACATTCATCACTAAAAGAAAGACTCTTATTGCTGTTACACTTTTCCTCTTCTCTACAATCATCATCATAACAAGATGAATCCACATTATGCATGTCATTAAATTGTTGAAAACTGTCCTCTGATTCATAAAACTGAGACTCTTCATCTTCAATATAATTTTCACTGGACTCATTACATTCATTAGCATGCAACGCACCTTCAATCTTCATGATAAAAACTTGGAATTCAAATATCTTATCTGACCTTGACTTTGCTAACCAATCAATTGAATGTGGCATAAAAAATTCTAAGACTACCATTGGCCATGAAAACTCCTTTGGTTTGATATGCCCATCAAGATTCATAACTACTGATTTAAACTTCATGTAAATTTGAAATTCATTAAGACCCTTAATATTACCAATTGTATTTCTTATCATTATGATAGTCTTATCATGAATCTTTCTTTTCAGCTCAAAAATTTTTGCACGAACACTTTCAAGATTGGCACATACATTTTCAGACCTAAACTCTAAATCCATCTTAAAATAAAATTTATGCCTCTTTCTTTTAGTGCTAAGAATCACCAAATAGAGGCAACCATGTTTTCAACACTTGACTTCCATGAAAAGAAACATGAAAACCAAAATACCTCAAGTGTTGATGTTGAACTTCAATATGTTGATTTGACACAGGTGCAAAACTAAAAATCCTTTGCACCATTGGTCAAACTTTGTAAAACCACCACCTCTTTACAAGAGGAAGAACAAATCACTGTTGTGATTTAATTTTTTCACTTTTATTTCTTATAACAATAGATTGCAAACAACACTTTAAAACTTATCAATAGTTCAAACTTCTTTTTCAAAAGAGTATCAAAAGCTTCAGATCTGCCCATACAATTGAAAGTCCTTCAAAATTTTGCAATGAAATCAACTAGGAATAAACTGTTATAGAGATTTGAGAGTCACCACTCACAGTTTTTGAGAAATAAGACATAATTTGTGACTTGACAAATTTGAACCAGACCTTCATATGTAGGAGAAAAGCAAACCATTAAACCACTCTTGTAGATTTACAAACTTAGAAAAGAGAATACAAATTTATGTTCATTCTTGACTTTGATTTTATAATGGGACTTTCAAAACAAAAATCTAGCTGAATTGATTGACAATAAACACCCTTAACAACACAATTTAATCTCAACCTCAAAGCTACTACTGCAAATGGATAAAAATTCATTGGGAGACATGAATCTTCAACAAAGAAATGGGAAACACTTCATAACCTTACTGCTATAGCAAATTCTTCTTACTATATTGAATCTTTTCAAATTCTCAAGGTTTGTCTATCATATAGATTCTGAAAATGCTATTTATACCAGAGATTCCAGTACTTTAAACAATGAATTCCTTTATAGACTCCCTAGAAGAGTCGCCATTTTGTTGGCTCATGATTTAACAATTTTGAAATTAACCAAGAAACCATACCAATACATCTAAGGCTAGCAAATTCCTATGATGGATGCACTCGACTACAATCTTGGGCCAACTATAAGGCATAACTCCTTCTCTTCAGGCTCTGCAAAACCTAGGTAGGTCAACCTTAAGGTTCTAATAAATGGTACTAGTGCAATTAAACATATAATTTGAACCTAAAACAATAGATGAAACCCTTTTGTCTTCTGATTCTTATGCAATAACATAAGAACAAAATAGCTACAAATCATAACCTACGAACCCATAAGCCAAGTGAGGGTTAATTCCTTTCAGCCCACTGCAAAACATGGAAAATTGAATTGATTTGATTCAAAAGATTTGTGCAAATAACCTTCATATCAGCTTGCATCTAAGTTAGTGATCAGTGCCTTATCCATTAGGACATAGAGTTACTACCAGTAGGATGACCTAACTTGATTGCATTACAATTAAGTTTGTCAATTGAAATCCCCAAATTCCATTCTTATGAAATATCCCCTCTATACACCTAGAAACCCTATCAAAACATTGAAGCATTTACTTAACTTCTTTAATAAAGAGCAACAACAGATTTGACATGCAACTCATCCAAGATGTCTTAAATCAAATGAACCTTATTCATTCAACTACAAAGTCAATAACATATGAAGAATTAGGAGATAGAATAAGAAAACCTAGATGATTTGTGTAAATATCCTTTTGTATTTATCCTTGGAAAGACTGAATACATTAACTGGTAACACTAAATGAAACTCGAGATATGTCACATGATCTAGCATCAATTTCCATTTATCTTAGAGAAACAACACATGAAATGAAATGAAAAACTACACAAGAGTGGATGTGTGGCCTTCACTACTAGAGCTCTACTCAATAGACAGGAAGCAAAACCAACAACAACCTTGGTTTCACAATGAAAACTGGAACCCTACTGGTATCACAGAGAAAACTACCAACCCTTACAATGGATGAAAGAAAGAAAGATATAGAAGAGGATGAATTTCCAAATTTGAATTTGAGAATGACATGTGTCCACTTAAAATTCCATCCCTTGCAGTTGCAAAACCTCTTTCATCTCTCTACCCATTTGATTTGATATGGTTTTCATCATTATTGTGTAACAAACTTGTAAATATCTCTACTAAATGATGAAAACCTTTATGCAACCAAAATATCTGAAAAACCTCATGAAAATGTTGAAGGAATTGAGGTTTAACTGATTTGAAAGTGACCCAATTCGACCCCAACGTCGTTTTTACCATCCCTATAACTGCATTCTCAATTTTTTTCCCATTTTATTGAGAAGGGCCAAATTTTACATTTTTGCCTATAACTTGAACCAATGAATTCTTGTGCAAAAATAAACTCCATAATTAGAAAGTTCATCTTCTCCTAGTTCCAACGGTATATAATATTGCTATGTTTGCCTTTCAAGAACTCGTAGAATCTCACTTTGAACATCACACCCCTGCTGAAGGTATCTGGTCTGCGTTTTAAATTTTCAAAAATTTAAAATATTCAAATGTTTAGACTTTAGCTTATACCTTTTCTACATTTTAAAACATGCACATGACCTTCATTTTTTGAAAAATGATTAAAAATTAATATTAAAAGGAATTTCATTTTTCCTTCACCCTCGCAATTGCTTTGATTGAGCTGCCATGTGGCAGCACCTAATTGGCTGACCTCTACTAAAATGCTACATGGCCATTTTTGATGCACCTGCCACATCATCACCACTTGGGACCCGCTGCCACGTGGTGGCTCGGTGCTTCCCCACTTTGCTTATCTTTTGAGCAACTCCATATTGTAGGCAAGCACCAGTTTTCAGATCTTACATGTGGCAAAATTTGTAGTGCCCATATCAGACCTGCTACATCAATTGCATCTGGGGCCTGCTAACACATGTCAGCTAGGTGCTTTCCAGCATGCATAGTAGGTAGCTACCATGTCGCATGTGGGAGTGCACCTTCGCAACATGTGGCACGCTGCGCCACATCAACACCTCAAAATCCACACTCTACTAAAGTCTCCTACCACTTGTCATCTCTTAGTTCGCCTGTAGATCACCACGTGTCAATTTTTGATTCGATTGGTCAGATACTACATCAACATCTAGTCACTGGACAAGTTGTTCAAATTTAGTTGACCATCTAGTAAACTAGCCGAGCCTTGCCAAGAACTTGTTTTGCCTTCAAAAGTCACTTGTCTCAAAGACAAGTTAATATTGTGTGCTTGGGCTTATAAACTGATGAAAATCCTCTCATGGAAACCATGCATGATACTATTATTTTTCATTGTTTTCACTTTCTATTCTTCACATCCTTTCTCAAAGCTCTTTAAATTTTGAATTTTGCATGTTTTCAAATGAGAAAACATACACTAAAATATAATCCTCTACAACCTTCCTCATCGTTACTAAGAAAGTAGGGAAGAGTGAAGCACGAGTCACATCAGATGCATTGAATAGTTGCACTTGCATTGTATCAAATATGTCTCCACAATTGATATTGTTTATCAATCCATGACTGTTATTGTAACAATGCAAATTTTGACTTGCCTGTGGTTTTTGCCTTAATGTCGTGCCCTGCCTCCTCTTTCAAACTTATTGCTCGCCATTTCCATGTCAATTTTCAGCATGCTCCTTCATTGCCTTGACATGAATCATCAATTTGGCACCCCCTTTCAATGCTGGAAGCATTCTCTCACATGGTCTACTATTTTGGATGTGGTCTTCTTCTTAGTTAGGTTCCTTTTTTGTACGTAGGAACTCCCTTGCCATTGGTCATGTTAAAACCTTCCCAATGCAGATTTCCAAATGCCTTCATTTAACGTTTCAACTTTGGTGCACCACTGGTCAATGCCTCAATCTTTCTACCTACCTCCCATGCCTCACATGGATGATTACAAGTAACACACCATGTCTATGCCTCCTCATCTATTTAGAACCCTAATACTCTCTTCTTAACAACCTATCACTTCCTTTAAAACCTCCTTACTGCCTACTCTAGCTTTTGGATTTTCCATGGGTGCCCTTTGCTTAACCACCCCTCTTCTTGCTTCTTGTGCGTTGAATATCCTCTGCCCAAATTCCACGCCCTTCTTTGCATTAGCTCCTGAGTCCATCTCCACCATTCTTCTACAATTTTCTTTAATAGATGTCCTAGTAGCTTCTTCCCTGTAGTTCCTTGCATAACTAATTCCCTTAGCATTTACAATTTTGATTAAGTCATGAGAGTTGAGGCCAGCATTATGGCCATCCAAAAGGCCTTGTATGTAATCATAGAAGTAGTCGAGATCATTGCAAATAGAAAATGGATGTCTTTAGGCTTCAGGCTACTTAAATGTGATGCAAGTGACACACCTACTATAGTTCCTCCTTTGCTCATATTTTGCAATGATGCTCTCAGTCTTATTAACTTATCAACCTCATACAAAATGTTAAGGCTAACCCTTACTAAGACCGTTCTTAATGTATCTTTTAATATAGGTATAAAGTCACTTGGAAAGGCTTTATCTATTGCCATGTGACCATTAGATATATTTCTTATTTCATCACCTACGAGTATTATGCACAATGAAGCTCCTACATAGGACTCATCTCAAATACATTAATGGTTGAAACAACTTTCTTGAGGTGTAAAACTTGATGAGTCTACTATTTGGTAAATTAGAAATCTTGGATCCAATGATAAAACTCAGCCCCAATTTGGAAACTCTCCTATGGATTTTCAGCCTTCAATGTATTTTATGCATATGATCACCCATTTTCAGCGTAACCTCTCTTGTATTCAACATTGCTTCCAATTCTTGCCTCCACATTACAACATTATAATAAAATAAATTCATTATAACCCATTTTAGTCCCTTTGAAGATTTCACAATGCCCTATCATTCTGACAAGATTAGTTGGGCCCCAAAGTGGGTTCGGCTAAGTTTTTTTTCATTTCCAAGCAATTGAATCCTCAAATTGATCTATAGAACATCTCAAACTGATTCAAATCAAATGTGACCACTGAACAATCATTTGCAAGTCATTTTATCACTCTCTTGCAACTTGTCGACTTTGTTCCAGTAGTTCATTTGATCAGCTTTAAAAATTGACCTGAACACTTGACCAAGTTCTGAAATCAAACATACTGATTCTCTATGTCATATGCTTCTACCTGGTGAAATCATGTCTCATGACGAATTCTCAGTCAAAAGATATTGAATATTGAAGTTGTCCTCTCAGAATTACCTACAAGTAAACATGTCAAAAAACCACAAAACATGTTTGGATTTGGCTTCGAAAACTAGATAAACTAACACTTTGGGGCATGAAAACTGAAGAAATTATTTACTGTTATGAGGATAATATAAATTTGTGATTGGGGCTCATGAAGAATAATGAGACACATATGGAAAGCGGTCAAAGTGAGCTACTTAGAATTTGTATCTTGGAAACTATGGCAGAAAGTTGTTTTTTTCAAATGGAATGGACCTAGGAAAGTGTGCAAATGGATTTGTCAAGATTTGAAAATTGACACACTTAAAGTATTTTTAGAGGAGAACATAGTGGTACAATCAATTTGATATCACCTATCATGAATTTGGAGTTAGATATCATGAACAAGGGTACTAACAAATCTGCACTTCTTGACACTAGTAAAAAGTTAGAAATTACATTTGGAATCGCGTTTGAAAATTGATCAAACAGATTCGTCATAAGCTCAAAATTGAAACATAGCAAGTCTCTAACTTCTAAAATTCAACACAAAAGGAATTTTAGCATTTTAGTGAACTGGGTCAAAATTACAACAAGTCAAATAGGGCCTTTCAGAATTCTAAGCATTTTGCATTAGCATGACAATAATAAATTACCAACTTTGATGGATTCAAAACCTAGTCAAATGGATTCAAAATGACTGAAAATCTGAAACATAGGCTCTTAGATATGGACACTAAACACTCCCAAAGTGGTGAGTCATGAAACATTATTGCGTGTGAGATATTTAGTTGCAAAGACATCCTCTTGTCATTGTTTGACACTTGGGCAAAAAATGTAGAATTGGACATTGCTCAAAATGGGACTTTACGAAATAGCTCAGAATGATAGTTTATCATCATGGGATTCATAGGCCTATTGAATGCAAGGTGTTAGAAACATTAAACACCTCTTATGCTTCAAATGGGTTGCTAGGTACGTATGCATTAAAGAGCGCTTATAGGGGTTAGTTTGTTAATGGTACTCAAAATCAAAGCTTCAACTTTGAGTCCGAACAGCTCCACTAATCTAACAATCCAAGCAAGCACTCCAAGCAAGCAACAAGAAAATCAAAACAAGATAGATATGTCTTATGCAAACCCTAGGGTTAGATCTAAAAATCTTATTGTTAGGAGTAATAATAACCAAAAAAGAAATGAAATGAAAACTCACATCATGCATTGAACCATGTAAAAATTAAATACAAGTTAACCATTAAATACCCTTTTTTAATTTTAATTTTTGATCTAGTCAACAAGATTGGACCAATATGACATGAATTCGAACCCAAAACCCTAAATATAGAAAAGAGGCCCCTATTGAAAAATAGAGACCTTTCCAAAAATGTCATAATTTTAGAAAAATATTTTCATTTGTGCCCTAGGGACCCTTTTTGTCAAAATAGACTAGCTTTTTAAAATCAATTTGTTTGAGTCCTCATTTGATAGCTAAACCCAAAAAACAAAGTAACAACCCTATTTAGAATTCAAAGACGTTTCCAAAAATGTAGGATTTTCTAAAAAAATAGCTATTTTGCACCCAAAAATGATTTTTTAATGTAAAAAAAGAAAAGAAAATTATAAATATGAATTACCTCAGAAAATCTATTTTTTTATTGAAGCTTCTCTGATATGCTACAAATTTGAAAAAACAACTTCAGACCAAAACACTAAGCTATTTGGGAGATATGATCAAATCTTTAAGATCTAGGGTTTTTCATCTCCAAACAAATCCATACAATGGGGTTAGCTCCAAAAATAGCCAAAACCAAAATGTAAAGGTGGTTTGCCCCATGGTGGGTGCCAAAAATGTGTGCTAAAATTTTGACACACTTCTATGAATCATTATATCCAAGATTTCTCAAGAATGAGATCTCAAATGGTGACTAATAGCTCTCTATTCATAGAGTGCAAGGGTTTGTAATAGAGGTCCTCAATTTGACCTAGTTTGTACCCATGCAAGTATACCATAAAATAAGAGATTCAAAGAGGAAAAAAAAGAGTTCTAGTCTCCATGATCATCAAATATGCATGCAAATGAAGATGCAAACTAATATAAATGATAACAATGCAAAGCAATAAAATCTAAACTATGAAAGGAAATAATAATGCAAGATTAATCTATGAAAACAAATATGACTCTAAGCTAATATGAAAATGCAAGGATGAAACATGATGATGGAAGCCATGGATGCATGAGAGAAGAAGACAAGAAGAGAGAAGTTGCAATGAAGCTCTAATGTCCAAACCCTAATGCTCAAACTCCTCCAAAATCACTCTCTAAACCTGCAACATAACTATACTATATCCACTAACCTTATTATTCTTCTTATGAAATGAGAAGGAGAGGGCTCCTTATATAGCCAAGTGTGGAGGTGGGAGACTTCTCACAACCAATATGGGATAATAGGGTTTGATCCATGTGAGACAAAATTCCACTAATGAGCAAATATGAGTGTTTGAAAAGAAATTGGAAAGATGAAAAAAAAAATCCCACTTAGAAATATGTGCATTTAAGTGTAGAGAAAAATCATTTTTATTTGTTTAATTTCTTCTTTCCTCACAAAGAGATATTTAAGTGAGGATTTAATTTTTTTAATTAAAGAGGGATTTTGTTTCATTAAAAGGGGATTTATCTTATTTAATTAAAATGGATATTATCTTTTATTTAAATGAGATTATTTAAATTAGTTAAATGAGAAGTTTTCTTTTAATTAAATAAGACTTAGGATAAAATGATCAAACCTTAGAAAATATTGAAATAATTGAATTAATTACGATTAGATCAAGGAAAATGATTTGAATTGATTGATAATATATTGCTAGGCATTGATTGAGGCAATTGATCAATTGATAAATGGGGGCCCATAGTCTAGGTGACCATTTTAGGGTGCATACATTATCCACTACACATAACCCTTATATTAAATGTTTTACCACGCTTCAAGATTAAAGGGAAATATACCTTTTTATATAATTGAGTTTGGTGACATTGTTTAAGATAGATGCTTTTTAGAACTTTTCTTAGTTGTTTAAAATATTATCTAGCACAAAGTGTGTTTTTTATATATTTGAAAGATAAACTTGTAACTTAAAGGGATTAAATAAAAGTTTAAAATTTCTTTCAATTTTGTTGCTTTATTGATTATCATCTTTTTATTCATATATTGATAGAGGAAAGAACAAGTTAGAAATATAACAAGATTAAAATATTACTTTTTCACCATCCTATAAATTATTTTTCATAATTTTTTCTGAATAATCCTTTGATCTCTTAGAATTATTCTACAAAAAATAAATAGATTTTCTTTAATTGATCTAGTTTTGACGCTCACAAGCCAATAGTGGCATGTTGTGATGGTTAAGTTGTTGTGTTGTTATCCTTGCCATCAAGGTTCAAATCTCATGGGGATGAGGTCCCCCGTTTGTGGCCTCACTGGTTCATAGCTCCAGGTCAAAGCATTTACCCCTCTTTGAAATTAAATTAAATTAAGTTTTGACGCTCACAAAATCTAAAATAGTTATTAATTGACAAATGCTACAAAGATTTCCATTTCAAAAAAGGAAAATTTTGTGCAGTGCTTGCATGATAAAAATATCCGAAAGAGAGGAAGAAATTATTTTTATGAGTTATTTTATCATATTATAAATTTGTTCAAATATTTTACATAATCTTTATAAATTAGTTTATTAATTAAATTAAAAAGAGAATTAGTACATTTCTCTAATTTAATATTTTTAATTAAAATTCATGACTTGATTAGTTATTTAGAACATATTAAAGCATCAAGAAATAAGACTAATTCATTTAGATTAAAAAAACGATCGATGAATACATTTTTGGCTAGAAGTATGAACCAGTGTGATCATAATGGGGGATCTCATTCTCATGGTAATGTTACTATAGTTGATGCATTAACACCTCCTAGATTTGTCTCTTGTTGATGTCTAGATATTATTGTTAGAGTAAAATGTTAATTTAATTTAATTTATTAAATTACCTTTACTCCCTTCTAAAGATTTCCCTTTATGCACTTGCATTTCCATTTAATCATAAATTAGTAATTTTTAAATTTCATTTACCTCTTCGGGTTTCCCTTTTAGGTTTTCAATCTCCTTCATAAGGATTGATTAGTTTTAAATTCATTCATTTTGTTTTGCACAAGAAAATTCAATCTTCTTGTTTATTGAGAAAACCCTTCTCTCTATCTCTCTCTACCTTTCTTACTTCCTTGTAATAGGTTATTTTCATGTAGGATATCTAGGGATCTATGAATTTTTTCATCATCAAATTCTTTATGGTATTAGAATCTTACCTATGACTGCCTGTTCTTGTTTGAAGAAAAAGAAGAATGAGGGTTTGACATAATAGATCTAACATTTTTTAAAGAATTTCCTATGAGAATAGGTGGATCTCTAATTTTAAAATCACTTTGAGGTCAAGTAGACCTCATAGTTGGATTTAGAAGGCATCAAAACCCCCATTTTCATTTAAAGTTTGTCGATTTTGGACAACCTTGACATGGGAGGCAATTTTTTTGCAAAATACAGCCGTACGACCTCTACACACACTCCAAGGAAAAAAATTTCATATATATTTTTTAAATGTCAATTTTTGACTACTACTATCACTCTAACTACAATCGTCACCTAATTGTAAACCAAATGGAACTACTTGCGATTAGTGCTAACTGCAACAACCTTCGTGCTCTATGACCACTGCAACCGCTGTCATGCCGCCATCCTACCGCGGTGGCTTCATCCTGCTACCATTGCCACTTAGCCTACACTCAGCCAAAGTGCCACCTAGGAGCTACCACTACCAAGTTGTGCTACCTGATTTCTGCTTGAAGTTATATATATATTTTAAAAAAAAATTTTCTTGCCTTTTGGAGGCCTTGGAAATCTTTTTGCTCTAACTTGAGCATACAGGGGTATCTTTTTTGTTTGAAAGAAGTGCTAGAAAGATGATCCAGAGATAGAGACAATGGTATAGGTATTTTTTGGATTTTTTCCTATTTTGATACCTATTTTTATGCTCAAAGTCTAATGATATCATTAATCATTTAGGGAGTGTAACTTGCTCATTTTAGCTCCATTTTTTGATCCATAAGAAGTGTTAGAAAGATATTATTGAGCCCTATCCATATTATCTATTATTTTCATTAGTATTTCTCAAAGGTACATGCGATTGTCAAACTAAATCCTTTTTTCTCTCTTCTTGTTTACACATTCCTTCTAGTTGTCGAGGTTTGAGTTTTTGTATTGTGGGGGGGTGTTTTTTTATTATTGTTTCTATTATTTACATCAATAAACAAGAATTTTTTCAAAAAAAATCCAGAACCTTCTAACACAATGGCTGGGACCTCTTCTTGTCTAGAACTGCTGACCCCTCATAACTATCACACTTGGAAGACTTTGATGACAGAACTTCTCAAGTAAAAATGGTTGTGGTCTTATTTAGATGTAGTGCAACCAATTCATAGAGGCCTTTTGAGGTTATGCAATAGAGGAACAAGTTGGATGAGGCAATGGGGTTGATTTCTTTACAAGTATCCGACAATCTATAGTTTTATCTTGATGGGTGCAATACCCCTCTAACTATGTGAACTGAGCTTGATGGCTTTTTTAGTAGTGCAAATGAGTTTAGGGCACTTCATATTGAGGCAAAGATTACCTCTCTTGTGCTACATTATTTTCCTTCCATTAAGGAATTCTTGATGAAGTTCAAACAAAAAAGATCTTTATTACAGGGTTGTGGGAAATCAAGACTAACATTAAGTGCATCTACCTGATCCTTTCTAAGCTTCATGGAAAGTTTTAACTTTTTGCTTCTACCTTCTATTCAACCAATGATGCTTTGAGTAATAGATTTACTATGCCATCCTTTGCAATTTTTTGTGATCGTTTGGCTTGAGAGAAAGCTAATCTCTCTTAGTTGGATTCTCTCATAGGCTCAGTGACTTATGCTTTGGTAGCTCGACCATCTTCTGGGATGAAGGAGAAGGCACAAAAATCACATTCTATAGAGTCTTAGATTGATTCTAGCCCTCATAGTTCATCATGTCCACCAAAGCTAGAAAGACCAAAGTGTGGTTATTATAATAAGCCTAATCATGATGAGTCACATTTCTATAAGAAGAAGTTAGATGGCTATGCCCAACAGGTTTCAGATTTGACAAATCTCCTTCAAAAGACCAACATTGGAATTCCTTCTTCTTCTCATAGATCATCATCATCATTAGCTTAGTCCGATGGTAAATATATAGGAAAGGGTCATGCACTATGTTCAACTACTACTCCAGCCTCTTCTAGATGGTTACTGGATTCAGGTGCTTCACACCATATGGCATCTTCTCAGGATTTGTTCTCTTCTTTTGAGGCTTCTCCTACTCCACACATTTTGATGGGGAATAACACTGTTATGACTATATTTGGGAAAGGTTCTATAGAAATTGATGGTGGAAAATTCCATTATATACTTTATGTTTCATCTTTGTGCTGTAACCTTCTTTCTATTTATTAGATTACATACAGTGGGAAAAGAAAGATAGTTGAGTTTGCACAAGATTTAGTGCACATCAAAGATAGTGAGACATGCAATATTATTGCTATAAGGACTGTTGATCATTCTTATCGACTATAATCCTTCTAGCATTTTGGTCTACCATCTCCACTATTGGAGACTCACTCTCCTTCTTTATGAGAGACTACTAAGGTGAAGTCAGGTCAGTTGAACTTATGTGTTGTTTCTGAGACCAATGTTGTGACTTATACACCTCCACCTCCTATTTAGATTCCATCCATCACACAAGATTACTCTTCAACATGTCTAATCATTGATCCAACTAATATAATTTTTGATGATATTTTAGAGGACATACATCTCCTCTCAGATGATAGTTCCGACACATCTATTATCCCACCTCCATTTTATGATTCTTATTTATTCTCCTTTGAGCATCAACTAGGACTTCTAACTTCACCTTACATTTAGAGGTTTTATCATCCTTGTCTATTGCCTTTGTTTCTTTCAGATTGGAGCCACATTGGTATGTTCAACAACACAAGAGTTCTGCCATTTTGGGGGCTATGAAGTATCAAGATTCTATCATGGGGGCTTTCATTGTATGTGTGGTCTTGAAAGAGTCTCTTGAGATTTTTTTATTTGTGCTTCCTTTACTATCTCTTTTTGGAGTAGAGTTTTTCCTACTATGTTTTCTCTATTTCTTCATTTCATAGAGATTTGGTTGTAATTGGGTACTTCATCAGGCGTTGTTGCCAGGACCCAAGTTTTCTTTCAACATTGCATTGTAGTTTCCTTTCTTTTTTTCATTGTTTGTAGTTGCATTATTTCTCATTTCAAGGGGGAGGGGTGTTAGAGAAATTTTTAAATTAAATTACCTTTACTCCCTTCATAAGATTTCCCTTTATGCACTTGCATTTCCATTTAATAATTAATTAGTAATTATTAAATGCCATTTACCTCTTAAGGTTTCCCTTTTAGGTTTTTGATATCCTTCATAAGGATTGACCAATTGTAAATTCATTAATTTTGTTTTGCACAAGGACATTCAATCTCTTTTTATTGAGCAAACCCTTCTCTCCCTCTGCCTTTCTTACTTCCTTGTAACAAGTTATTTTCATGCAAGATATCCAAGGATCTATGAATTTTTTCATCATCAAATTCTTCAATTATCATCCTTATTGTTTCATCTAATATCCCTAGACTTATGATCTCCTTAGATCTCATACTTTTCCTCCTTATCTCTGTAATTTATGAGCATATCCTCATCATTGAAAGAATACTTATCTCTCAAATTCTTTAAGATCCCTTATTGTTCCATTTCATCCTGATATCTTCATGAGTAGTTTGTAGTTGGTTAACATATATGTGTAGTAGGTATTTTGCAGTGCTAACATGTAACATACCAACTACATCCTTTGATCCTCTGAATACACATAAGCCCCCTAAGAATAGAAAACACAAATACACATCATTACTTATTATTTTAAGAAACATCCCCATATATGTCACAACAAGGCATTAATATGTTTCAAAATCATAACTACTCAAATAATATGTCTTGCAACTACTATTGCATTGTAGGGCTATCCCCTATTCATATAGATACATTTAAATTGAACCACATATTGGAAATATAAGGTAGGCTAGGTTACTAAGAGGGGAGGGGTAAATTGGGAACCAATAAAACTTTAACTTACTTCACCAATTAATCCTTCATTTATTATTTTGATCTAATTGTATGCATGAAACAATGAAATCAATAAAACATTCATAACACTTTGACACAAGATATGGTGACCCAGAAACCTTCCAAACAGAAAGTAAAATTGGGGTGAGGATGATACCCACAAGCTTTAGTACAGTAGTATAAAGTTGGCCTATTATGGCTTACAATCAAACACTTTTGGTGATCTTCCCTATTAGGAACAATAAGGACTGCTAGGTCCACCTTTTAAAAAGATTTACAAACATAAAATGAAGTATGCACCCTATTTGGAGATTTGGAAAAAGACTATTAAGTCCACCTTGTTAGAGGATTTGACTGATGCACCTGTTAGGATGAATCAATGTTTGATCTCTGATTTGCAACTAATAATTTGCTGGATGCAATTCCCTCAATTGCAATGATCACCTGAGTGTGATAGATAAGTCTCTATTGTCCCTTATACTGCTTGTAGCATTTAAATCACACCCATACCCTTTTTATTCAATTCATTCATCTTACATTTTCTTTTGGATATGAAAAAATACACTACATATATATCAATCCAATTAACTACTTATTGTAGTCATCTACAATACCAAATTAATCATAATACAAAAAATCAGCCAAATTAATGTAAGTTGGCTTTTGAAGACAGACATGGTGATATTCTAACACTCGATAACCACTATCAATGCTTGGAAAACTCTAGCACTTGGTTGACATTGAAGCTTGGTCCATACTGATCACTTCAAGAAATAAGAACTTGGTCAACACTATGAGACTCAATGAATACTAAAGAACTCAATGGATATTGTCTTCACTTAGTTGGCACTACATGACTCAGTCAGCACTAGATTCACTTTGTTAACACTATGAGCTTGATAGACACTATAGAACTTGGTTAACACTAAAGAGCTCGATTAACTCTAAAGTCTTCATCACATCAATTGGGTGGCTCGGTGGACTCTGCTATGCTTAGGCAATATATTATACTACCTCAACTTCTTGGTAGACATAGTGAAGCTCGACATGAACTACACTTTGATTGTTTAGCTTGGGAGTAACTAAAACACATGGTTAGCATTGTTGCATGAATGATAAGCTCAGTAGCAATCGTAGAACTCAATAGTAAATTAACTAACTAACTAAGTGTTAAGCCACTAATAGAAAAATTGACCTTAATGTCAACACTATACCTGTCAATTAACAACCATCATTTATTTGATTGGGTCAATTTAATTATTAAAATCTAGTTGATTTTAACTTATTAAATAACTAACATTATTAATTAGACATACAAAATAGACCAAAAGTAAAATATGTAATATAGTTTTATCAAATGATTAGTTTGGACTTTTTTGTTTAATAAAATAAAATCAAACAAGTCAAAATTCAAACCAATTGAGAAAACCTACAATATTTTGGGAAACAAACATTGTAGAAAAATGTGTTAGATCTATTTTCTAATAATTTGGATCTCTTTTAATTCAATTTAATATTTAGAGTCATTTTTCACTTTTAATACATAGATTTCATGGGTAAGATCAAATTAATCAAATACATTTTATGAGAGCTTGGAGATGATTTACATACTTTTCTTTCTATTATTCTTGAGAAAGTTCTCTTGGAGAATATAAAATTAGAGAGCACATGTTTGATTCAAATGTAACAAGTAAATATTGATTAACAAAAATTCCAACATCAACATAACCATAATCACATGTCACTATTGAGTGAATTCCTAGAATTAATCAAATTATTTTAATAGATTTTCTTCTATCCATCATCTATCATCTAGAAGGAATGAAATTTATTTTAATAGACCTTCTATCCATCATCTATCATCTAGATGAATGAACTTCAAGTGCTGAGCAAGTTCAAGTGCCGAATAAACTTCAAGTGCTGAGCAAGTTCAAGTGTCGAGTGATATTGAGTGCTGAGCAGAGATAGGTGCCGAGTAACACAGAGATGCTGAGCACCAGTAAAACTGATAGGTGCTGAGTAACACAGAGATGTCGAGCACCAGTAAAACCAATACTGCCGAGTAACATAGAGATGTCGAGCACCAGTAAAACCAATAGTGCCTAGTAACACAGAGATGTTGAGCACCAGTAAATCAATAATGTCGAGTTGCTACATTATTTTGAAAATTGAAGGTTCGCCAGATCTAAGCTGACAAGGTTGTTATCTAGAAGTTTGTGAATTAAAATGGAAGATAAGAATGATGAGCTGGTGGCATAGAACACCATGTAAAACATTTTAAGGATACAACTAACGAAGTTTGAAGATAAAACAAGATATGAGGTAGATACATTGTATCCTACCTAATCCATTTGAAACCTTAAAATTGGAGAGGGAGAAATGAGCGGCAAAGGAAAATCAAATTTCTATTTAAGGATTCATAAGTTAATGAAAAAAAAAGGAGAGAGAGGCGGTCAAGCATGAAAGCATGAAATGCTAAAGGAGGTGCTAAGGAGATAAGAGAGCATAGTGACTCTATTTTAGTAAGAAGACCCCTGATATGGATGCATTGGTACAATGAGATAGAAGGCTCAAGGAGACAAAGCTTGAGAAGAAGTCAAGCAGTCAGAGCTGAAGTGATTGAAGCCAAGCATTAGGATTGAACTGAAAGTGTGATATGAAATCTGCAAAGTATGTTGTAAGTTATATCAGATCAAAAGACCATTATCATTACTTTCTAGCAATTGTAAAAATAAAGTTTAAATCCTATGGACTTAGGTTGGTTTAATAGCCATAAGATAAATCCTTTAACATGGTGACATTCCAAGTGAATGTTCTAAAGTCCTTTAACCAGGCCCATTCCTAACAGTTTGGTGAAATCCTCTAACAAGGTCACATTTAACAGTGTGTTGTAAGCCTTTAACATGGTAGGCTTTTAATAGGGCATCACTTCAGAAGAGTGAGAATCAAGTAGCATGTTATTGGTGGTTTTTCTCGAATTGGGTTTCCACGTAAATCATTGTGTCATGTGTTGATCTTGCATTTTTTTATCTTTGCATGTTGATCTACTGTAAGTTTTTAATATGATGGATGAAAAGTGTATGGATTCATTAAAAGTAGTGAAAAAGTATTAATAGGAAATTTGGACCTTGGATAACTAATTCACTCCCCCCTCTCAGTTATTCTAAAGAATTCTAACAATTGGTATCAAACCCTTATTGCTGACTCAGTTTAAAGGAACTATAAGCAGAAAAGATCAAAATGCCTAAGAGAGAAGTTCCCAAGCTCAATAAAGACAACTTTGTTGCATGGCAAAGCTTGATGAAGCTACATCTTGGATCCATAGGAGATTATGCCCAAAATTTAATTGTCACTAAACATGTAGATCCAACAGGTGCTCCTACTGCAGAAGATATGAAAAACAAGCAAGAACATAATCAGACAATGCTGGAAATTGCCTCTGCACTCAGCTATGCTGAATTTGATGACATCAAATGATGTGATATTGCATTCAAAATGTGGAAAGCCCTATCATACATCTATGGAGGAGATCAAAATGTACAAAGAGCAAAAAGGGAAAGTTTCAAAGGAAAGTTTGATGACATGAAAATGGAAGAAAATGAGAACGCTGCTCAGTATGGTGCAAGAATAAAGGAAGTGGTAAGTGCAATAAGATGCTTGAGTGGTCAATTGGATGAAGATACTATTAATAGTAAGTTCTTAAGAACCTTGCTTCCTATCTATGCTATTAGAGTATTAGCAATACAAGAGCTAAGATGTATACTAGGAAACAATCTACGTTTTGAAGGTATAATAGGTAGACTTACTGCATTTGAGTTATCTAATTTTGACAACTATAGAC
The DNA here is from genome assembly GCA_028749045.1 of Cupressus sempervirens. NCBI lineage: Eukaryota > Viridiplantae > Streptophyta > Pinopsida > Cupressales > Cupressaceae > Cupressus > Cupressus sempervirens. The sequence goes on along the minus strand of CM053787.1, from coordinate 677,698,119 downwards.
TAGAGAATGTTGAATCTGCCTTTAAGGCCAAGTTATCACTAAAAGATGCTGAATAGGTGAAATCAAAGAAAGGAAGAAAAATGAAGTATGTATCCAGTGACAACAATACTGATGAGGAAGATGTGGAACAATTGGAAGCATTGCTTGCTAGAAGATTTCACAGAGGTAAAGAAAAATTCAAAGGTAAGATGCCTATCATTTGTTTCAATTGCAATGAAGTAGGTCATATTGTAGCCAGGTGTCCATAGAAAAAGGATTACAAAGAAGGCAACAAAAATAAATTTAGAAGAGATGATGACAAAAGAGATTACAAAGAAAAAGGTAAGAAGTGTTACATTGTTGAAGAAAATTTTGATGAAAATGATGATGAAGTTGTTTATGTAGCCATGAAGGATCAATCCGATGAAGAAGAACCCACAGCACTGGTAACATGTATAAACAAGAATGATAGGTGGATCATAGATAGTGGATGCTCACATCACATGACAGGAGATAAAAGTAAGTTTGTTAACTTTACTCAGTATGGTGGAAATAGTGTTAGATTTGGTAATGATGCTCCATGTCAAATCAAAGAAAAAGGTCCCATTAAGCTCACAGAACAAATTTCATGTGATAATGCATACTATGTTGGAGGATTAAACTATAATTTACTAAGTGTCTCACAGTTAGGCAATATAGGATGCAAAGTGGAATTTGGAAACAAAATTGCAAAAATCTATGATATTGATGGTAAACTGATAGGAAAAGGAGATCAAACAAAGAGTAATTTGTTTTATCTTGATATGGATGATGTTTCTTGTTTTATTGTAAAATTTGATGATGAATGGTTATGGCATAGAAGATTATGTCATGTCAACTTTGACAATCTGGTCAACATCAGTAAAATGAAGAAAGTTGAAGGTTTACCAAAATTGAAGAAGCCTAATAATATCATGTGCAAACAATGTCAGCTAGGAAAGATGACTAAATCAAGTTTCAAGAGCAAAAACTATACATCTAAAGAAGTACTTGAATTAGTTCATACTGACTTATGTGGTCCAATGGAAGTACAAAGCTATAGAGGAGATAAATACATAATGTTGTTTGTTGATGACTATTCTAAGATGATGACTGTTATGTTCTTAAAAAAAAAATATGATGCTTTTCAAATGTTTAAGTGGTATGTGGCTAGAGTTGAAAAGGAAACAGGAAAAAGCTTGAAATGCCTAAGATCAAACAGAGGTGGTGAATTCACATCAAATGAATTCGAGATATTCTGTAATGATAAAAGAATCAAAAGACAAACGTTAGCTCCTAGAACTCCCCCATAGAATGGAATTGTTGAAAGAAGAAATAGATCTATAATTGACTGTGCCAAAACACTAATGATGGAAAAGACTGTTGCTCTAAAATACTAGAGAGGAGCTATAAGTGTAGCTGTTCATACACTGAACCGAGTACAAGTCAAGAAAGGTAAAAATACAACACCTTTTGAATTATGGTATGTCACTCACCTAATGTAAAACATTTCAAAGTTTTTGGTTGCAAATGTTTTATCCTTAAAGATGCTAGAAATGGAAAATTTGATGCAAAAAGTGATGAAGGTATATTTCTTGGTTACTCCACTGGAAGTAAGGCATATAAGTGTTTGAATATTAACACTAACAAAATTGTGGAAAGTGCAAATGTAAATTTTGATGAGCACACAGAAGTCCAAGCTAAAGTACCAAAGAAAATGGAAGAGTACAGAACCTTTTGTGTATTCTTATGAAGGAATGACTGTTGATGAGGATGATGTCAATCAAATTGAAAATTAACTTAAGTATTAGTTTCAACCGAGTCACAACCAGTGAATGTCGAGTTGCATTCAGAAGCCGAGCTGCAGAATGAAGAAAATGCACAATCTGATTCTAAAGACAGTACACATGATGAAGAACAACCTGACAATGAAGTGCATAGTGATCCTGAATCCAAAAGATCAAACATGGAAACAAGGACAGAGTCAAGATTATCCAAATATGTAAAAAGACATCACCCTACTGAACAGATAATTGGTGACAAAGATGCAAGACCAATGACAAGGAATAGACTAAGACATGAATCATGTCTAATCAGAAAATCTGAACCTAAGATAGTATATGGTGCATTACAAGATGATGACTGGTACAAAGCTATGGAAGAAGAGATTGATCAAATAAAGAAGAACAAAACCTGGAGTCTGGTTCCCATACCAGTTGACAAGAATGTGATTGGCACCAAGTGGGTATTCAGAAACAAGCTAGATGAGAATGGTGAGATTACCAGAAACAAAGCTAGACTAGTATACAAGGGTTATGCTCAAGAAGAAGGAATAGACTATGGGGAAACATTTGCCCCTGTTGCTAGAATGGAAAGAGTAAGAACTTTACTTGCATATGTTGCCTACAAAGATTTTAAAGTCTATCAGATGGATGTAAAATCTACTTTCTTAAATGGTATACTAGAAGAATAAGTCTACATTGAACAACCAGAAGGATTTGTTGATGAAAACAACAGGGATATGGTGTGTAAGCTACATAAAGCACTCTATGATTTGAAACAAGCACCTAGAGTATGGTATGAGAGACTTCACAAGTATCTAGTGCAAATTGGATTTGAAAGAACTGATGATAACAAAAACATGTACATCAAAGTAGAAGAAGATAAAGACATTATTGTATTTGAAATCTTTGTGGATGACATAGTGTTTGGTGGAAAGGAAGTGCTTTGCAAAGGCTTTGCTGACAAAATGAAACATGAGTTTGAGATGTCTATGTTTGGAGAAATCAAATTCTTTGTTGGATTGCAAGTACATCAACTCAAACATGGTACATTTGTGACATAATCAAAGTACATCAAAGAGATTCTTAAAATGTTTAGATTAGAGGAATCCAAACCAGTCAGCACACCAATGGCAACAGGAAATAAGTTGTCCAAAAATGATGAATCTACTAAAGTAAATCAAACAATGTACAGATCCATGATTGGAAAACTAAAATATGTTGTACATAGTAGACCAGATATAGCATTAGTAGTTGGAATAGTAGCTAGATTCTCTACTAATCCCAAAGAATATCATCTCATAGCAGTAAAAAGAATAATGAGATATCTTAAAGGAACTGATAACTTTGGTCTATACTACAAAAAGAATGAAAACTTTGAGCTCAATGCATATACAGATGCAGACTGGTGAGGCAACATTGATGATAGAAAAAGCACAAGTGGAGGTGCATTATTTCTAGGCAAAAGGCTAGTTACCTAGACTAGCAAGAAACAAACATGTACATCCCAGTCCACTGTAGAGTCAGAATATGTAGCAGCTGCAGTCAATTGCACAAACATTGTATGGCTCACACATCTATTGAAAGGAATGAAAGAAGAGGTAACAGAACCTGTGATATTATATTGTGATAATACAAGTGCTATAAACATATCCAAAAATCTAGTGATGCATGAAAAAACCAAGCATATCGCAATCAAGTATCATTATGTTAGAGAATTGGTAGAAGACAAACAAGTAAAGTTGGAATACATTCACACAAAGGAACAAACTGCAGATATCTTCACCAAACCATTGCCCAAGGATGCTTATGAATATCTTAGAGGCAAGTTGGGGGTAATACCCCTAACTCAAGCAGTTTAAACCAACAAGGATGCTACCCTGCATCAACAGAAACAAATCATTGAAATATTAGAAGAGTGATGCAGAGGATGACAACAGGAGTAGAAACTCCAAATCAGTCACAAGCATGGTGATAGAGGGAGAAAACAACAAGAAGCCAAAGCTCTTATTCAACATGATAAAGATGCTACATCTTTGGCATTTATGTCAAAGAGGGAGAAATGTGCAGAAACCTGATCAATATATAAGAAAGAGGGAGATATATATAAAAGAGGGAGATATATGAGATCAGTAGTAAAAGATGCAGCAACAAAGAAATATAGAAGACAACGTATACAATCTTGGTGGTAATTAAGTTGATCAATTGATCAGTTTGGTTTGCCATCAATGCCAAAGAGCGAGATTGTTGGAAATGATTGAAATGATCATAAGAAAAGCTATTGGAATGATATATGGAACTGGTAAAGAATGTTCTCAATCATTGTTTTGTCATTGATGTCAAACTTGCTACTTGCAGGAATGACAATTGCTTTAGAGATCCAAATACTATTAATTAGTTGATTGTCAAGGAGGAGGCAATCAATAAGATGTAACTAGAACACTTGGAGAAAGGTTGAAGTTATGATGTTGTAATGAAGTACAAGGATCAACTAAGCCATTGATGAAAAAGTGTATTTGATGACATACTATAAGATACAGAGAATGGGCACACTGAAACATATCAAAGATGTAAGGTTTTAGCTAAGACATTTGTAAAGCTCAATTAAGTTTATTAGAGAGAAGGAGCCAAGCAAGCTAGTATGTGCTGAGCAAGTTCAAGTGCCGAGTAAACTTAAAGTGCCAAGCAAGTTCAAGTGCTGAGCAAGTTCAAGTGCCGAGTGATATCGAGTGCTGAGTAGAGATAAGTGCCGAGTAACACAGAGATGCCGAACACCAGTAAAACTGATAGGTGCTGAGTAACACAGAGATGCCGAGCACCAGTAAAACCAATAGTTCCGAGTAACACAGAGATGCCGAGCACTAGTAAAACCAATAGTGCCGAGTAACACAGAGATGCTGAGCACTAGTAAATCAATAATGTTGAGTTGCTACATTATTTTGAAAATCGAAGATTCGCCAGATCTAAGCTGACAAGGTTGTTATCTAGAAGTTTGTGAATTAAAATGGAAGATAATAATGATGAGCTGGTGGCAGAGAACACCATGTAAAAAATTTTAAGGATACAATTGACAAAGTTTGAAGATAAAACAAGATATGAGGTAGATACATTGTATCCTACCTAATCCATTCGAAACCCTAAAATTGGAGAGGGAGAAATGAGCAACAAAGGCAAACCAAATTTCTATTTAAGGAGTCATAAGTTAATGAAAAAAAAGGAGAGAGAGGCGGTCAAGCATGAAAGCATGAAATGCTGAAGGAGGTGCTAAGGAGATAAGAGAGCATAGTGACTCTGTTTAAGTAAGAAGACCCCTAATATGGATGCATTGGTACAATGAATTAGAAGACTCAAGGAGACGAAGCTTGAGAAGAAGTCAAGCAGTTAGAGCTGAAGTGATTGAAACCAAGCATTAGGATTGAACTGAAAGTGTGATCTAAAATCTGCAAAGTATGTTGTAAGTTATATTAGATCAAAAGACCATTATTGTTACTTTCTAGCAATTGTAACAGTAAAGTTTAAATCCTATGGACTTAGGTTGGTTTAATAGCCATGAGATAAATCCTTTAACAGGGTGACATTCCAAGTGAATGTTCTAAAGTCCTTTAACCAGGCCCATTCCTAACAGTTTGGTGAAATCCTCTAACAAGGTCACATTTAACAGTGTGTTGTAAGCCTTTAACAGGGCATGCTTTTAATAGGGCATCACTTCAGAAGAGTGAGAATCAAGTAGCATGTTACTGGTGGTTTTTCCCAAATTGGGTTTCCACATAAATCATTGTGTCATGTGTTGATCTTGCATGTTTTATCTTTGCATGTTGATTTACTGTAAGTTGTTAATATGATGGATGAAAAGTGTATGGATTCATTAAAATTAGTGAAAAAGTATTAATAGGGCATTTGGACCTTGGATAATTGATTCACCCCACCCCCCCCCCCCAAGTTATTCAAAAGAATTCTAACAGTTTTTATAGATTAATCACCAAAAAAAATGAATCTTAAGAATTAATTTACTTATTAATATCTATTGTGTGTTCATATAATTTTATTTTATATCATTATTTTTGTGAAGCATGGGGTTATTTCCACATGAAGACTTTTAAATAAAATTGTTTAAATAAGTTTACAATTCTTGTTGAGAATCATGCATGTGAGACTATTTTTTTTTTTTAAGAACAAGTAATTGAGGTGCAATAAATTTTTAGGAGGTTTCAGCAAATTTTTGTAGTGAGAACTAGAAAAAAACTACAAGGCAATTGACAATTCCTATAACACCACAAGAAAATTGTGTTACTCATGACATCATGAATCACATAACCATGGAGGAACCTTAGTACATGTTGAGCCCTACTATTTTTGAGAAATATTTTTGGATAGAAGCTATTCTATAACTTGTTTCTTGAGCAATAGATAAGCCAAAACATACCTTGATAATAAAATATCTAAAGAAATACAAATAGGCAATCCTATTGACTGTTCAAGATTTCCTCCCACATTTTAAGAATAAGGTATATTTTAAGTCCTATATATATATATTTTAAGTCCTATATATATGTATAGTACAAAGGGATATGAGTTTAGTTCGTTGTTTCCCAAAAGATTACAGTTATCAAAGGAGTTTATTTTAATTAATAATAACTAAAATGCATGAGAAACTATGATAATAATCCTAAGGTACAAGATGAAAATAAGAAAAGATCAAAATAAACCAAGAAATCCATCACATGAAATATAACCCCTTATAAGGAGATCTAATCGTGTATAAACTACTTGAAAGGTATTTGACTACTTATAATCATGTTTATGCATTATTTACTAGTGTTGGTAAACCTAGTTCATATTAGGAGGATCATGTTGATGAATGTACAACCAAGGTGCTAGTTTCTATGTACACAATAAAAGACATGCTCATGTTTGCAAAGTTTCCTAGGGAGGAAAAATTCACATGGAGCAACTTGGTATTCAAACTTAAGGGAGACATAAATCATAATTTCTAGAGATGTACGAAGTGTGGTTTTTAGCTATGGGATGTGCAAAAAACTTTAATATTGATTTTGATAAAAATGACTAATCTATAGTTATAAATAAGTATTATTAGTGTTATTTTAGATCTTGAACCTAGTATTGATTTAATGTTAGAATAGTTGGATGTTAAAAAACCCTCCTTCATGGTGACCTTCTTGAGGAGATAAATATATGTATGCCATAAGGTTTTGAGTAGAGAGACAATAAAAATCCTATTTCTAGGTTGAGAAAGCTAGGCTAGTACTAGATGAGACATTTATTTAAGATTTTGGAGTAATTAATCATTACATGAAAAATTTAGGCACTAAGATTCGAATGGTTATGAAATGGACACTAAATCCTATAAGGCATGATTATTTTTTTTGGCAATAATCATATAGGTATGTGGATATATGATTTTATAGAGACAAAGGTACAAGAAAATTTACTATAGTTTACATTTTCTCTTTATTTCGAGGTGCAACTATCTAGGTATCAATGTTTTAGATAGTAACTGTCTTGTCTACAATTCAAGCTAAATGTGTAGAAACAACAAATACTAATACTTGGAGGGAATTTGGCTACATATAATTTTTTGTGGTAGTGGACAAATCAAGAGGACATAGTGTCACATTGCAATAACCAAAGTAATTTCTAATTAACATGAAACAAAACATATGATTATATAAACAAAATATATTGATATTCAATTATCAATTTATATGTGGGATAGTAGAATGAAATTTATACCTTTGGCCAAGATAATTTTTTATATAAACCCAACATATTGTTTGATAAAGTCAATTAATATAGAGTTCATTTGGTGCTAAATTTTTATAGAATTGTATATTACTTAATTATTGATAGCATTGGCATTAGTCTTTCTATAAGAGGGGTTATTTAGAAGATACAAATTTCAAATGTGAGATTATTAGAATATTCAAATAAATTATTTTTTATTAAAAAAAACCTCTTGGTGACCAGTAGTTATTGATTAGTACCACATGTTATTCCAAAATATTTTGGTCTTACTATTTATAATAATTTGACATTCATTCAACATATAGTTTTTGGAAATACACTTTTTATTTTTTCTTTAAAGACGACTCTACAACTTAGATGTCGTACACTATACAAAGTCATTTTTTCTACATATTTTGAAAGTTTTTGTGAAATATATTTATTAATAAATAAAATATGAGAGATCTTCACTAATGACTTTTCTAATGTAATTTTATCATGTAGTCGACATAAAACTTTTCTTGTTTATTGTTTATTATTTCTCTTTTTAATTCTCATGTATACAAATACATGTGTACCATTGACCATCAAGAGTCATATCACCTCTTATGTCCCCAATATTATTAAATAATAATTTTTGGTTATGTGGTCAACAATCATAATTTTTATCTCTTGGGTCGATTTTTTTTTTTTTTTTGTAACTTGTTGGCCTATCAACATTTTTGTAATCCTTTGGGAAGCTTCCCTAGAGCCCTTTATAAGGCCATCTTGTAGGTCGTTTTAGGTATATGATTTGGATTATTTCTTTATATTTGTAACTTCTTGTTGGAGTTCTAGATTGTTCACCATTTTTGAAGTGGAAGATCTTCCCTACTTGGCTATTTTGATTTTGATGGGATTCAACCCTCACCCTATTTTGTTTCTTGTAGTACTTTGCTCGAATCCAAAAAATTAGAGCACAATATTTCTATGCAATTATTAATTGGAGTTTATCTATACTCAATATCTATACATGTTTGGTATTTATTTTATGGATTTGGTGTTCTAATATTATTCGCATAAAGTTTGCATTTTCTTTCCAATTTTCATGTAACACCTCCCTACATCTGGCAAACTACCTTCCTTCATACTCCACCCTCACCATACACCACACATTGTATGTCGCACATTATAAGCCTAGCAATAACACACCACAAAAAGACTATACCACACATTGCATGCCTAGCAAAAATACACCACACGAACATCAAACCACACACTATATGCTTGGAAACAACACACTACACACCACATGTTGCACAACACACACCACACACCATGCACTAGACATCATTAAGCTCTCACCACATGTTTAATTTTTATCACCTCCAAAAAAAATCAGCTGAGGATAGAAATACTTTTGGACATAGATCACCTCCAAATAAAGATCACCTTTGGAACATTTAAATGTTATCAGAGTTAGTGATCTTGCCATCCTGTCGATGACATTAGATCCTACCAAGATCTCAATCAGTAGGAAGGATAAGTGAATCAAGCACTAAGATGATGCAAATTCTAAGGGAGATAACAAGAGGACAAAAACAATTGGGTGAAACTTTTTTGAATGGACAAAAATAGCTTAGTGAGGCCTTGGCAAAGTGTAAGATAAAATTGGCTACACCCTTCAAATTTTGTGAGAAGGAAGGAAAAATGGAGGAGATAATGGGAATGATGATCATTCTATCAATGAGAGGATTCATACAGAGTGCTCCCACACATGATCAATGATGTTGGCATTTCTACAATGACTAGACCAAGGCAGGGAACAAGAGCCTACCTTCCTCTAGATGCAAGATGGATTCTGACAAGATAATTTCATGCTAGATTTGGAGTGGAATTATACTTCAAGGATTATGTGGATTTGTAGATGAATTATTCTAAGAGGCAAGGCCATTACAATGATGAGATTAAATGAAAGATTAGAGAGATAAAACTATCATGCTTTGATGGATCAAGGTATACATTAGCATGAGCATGGGTTTAGAAGGCTGATACATTCTTCGAACTTAACCACATGCTTGAAGAAGAGGAAATCAAGTTTGAGGCACTTCACCTAGAGGGAGTCACTCAGGAATGGTGGTACCATAGGATGGTCACCCCTGGTCATGATTAAGTCACTTCATATGTTGACTTCATGCAGAGACTTATTGACCACTTTGATGGAAAGGATCCAGAGTTCAACTTCAAGGAGTTGGCACAACTAAAGAAAACAAGATCAATAGAGAGCTATATCATATAATTTCAAAGACTATAAGTACTAGTGAAAGACATCTCGGAGGGAAGACTTGTCTTATTCATGGATGGATTGACTAAGCCCTTAAAGGGTAGGGTGAAGGGTTTTAACCCCAACACACTCATGAAAAAAATCAAGAAGGCACTAGACATGAAAAAACCCACTTCATCTTCCAAAATTTACTCACACACCAAGTCACCCCTCACTCTAAAGGAGAAAGATAAAATGATTCCTCTAAAGAAGAAATCAATGGATGAATCCATGAGACAAGATTTGAGGAGGAGGAAGCTTTGTTTTAATTGTAAGGAGTCATGGGAACCTAGACATTGATGCTTAGGCAAGGGGAAGGTCCAGTAAATTGAGGTGGTTGTGTTAGAAAATGATGAGGATGATGAACTAGAAACCAAAGAAGATAATCAACAAGATTCCAAAGAGGCTAACATAAACCATGTAGAGAGAATTACCACACTAGTAAATCAAGGAGGCACCATTGCTCTTGATGGAACTCTGAGGTATACTATTTTTTGGGTATGAGGCACTCTCATGTTGGACAGTGGGGCCACATTCAATTTCATTAATTCATCACTCGTAAAGTGAGGAAGTTTGTCTATGGAGGTAGATGTAGTATTCCTAGTCAAGGTAGCAGGATGGAACCTCCTATTGTGTAGCAATTTTTTCCCACAACTTAACATTACCATGGGGAACCATACAGTGACATAGTACTTCTTTATAGTAGATCTTGGTGACATGGAAGCCATTCTAAACATTTAGTAGATGAAAAATTTGCATTAGTACACACAAAGCTTCAAAAGAATGGAGTTTTCATTCAAAGTGGATGGAAAGAAGGAAATCCTAAGGGGATTGTCAAATGGAGGGCCAGAGGAAATCTCAACACAATAGATGAAAGCTTTTTTTCAACATGATGAAACTGCCTATCAGTAGGACTAATGAAGGGACAACAAAATGATTACTAGGTTGATGAGCTTCACACAATATTGGATAAGCATAGTACGGTCTTTGTTGACATCCCTCCTGGAATCCCTCTACAAAGATTCTTTAAGAGTACCATTGAGTTGGAGGAGGAAGCCAAACTGGTCATCACTACACCCTATCGCCATCCTAAAAGGTTTAAGGATGAGATAAAAAAAATGATACAAGAAGTCTTAGAGAAAGGATGGATAAGGCCTAGTTCCCATCCTGTTGCATCATCTATGCATTTGGATAAGAAGGATGGAACCCTATAGATGTTTGTGGACTAACATGAACTAAATAGGAAAACCATAAAAATAGGTACCCCATTCCTAGGATTGATGAATTATCAAATGAATTACACAGTGAAATATTTTTTTTCAAAAATAGATCTCTATTCTTGTTAGCATTGGATTCACATGAGGTAGGAAGATTTGGAGAAGACTACTTTCTGTTGTCATTATAGTCATTATGAGTTCTTCATCATTCAATTTGGTCTGACCAATGCTTATACTTTCCAATCATCCATGAACCACATCTTCAACAAACAACTACAAAAGTTCCTATTTGTGTTTTTGATGACATACTTATTTGTAGTAAGACATGGGAGGAACATTTGAGGAATTTGGATGAAGTACTCAGGATCAAGAAGTTAGAATAACTATTTTCCATGAGATCCAAATGTGAATTTTGAATGACAAATATATCATATTTGGGGCATATAATCAGTCCTTGAGGGATTCAAGTACACTAGGAAATGATTCAAGCCATCTTGGATTGGCTGCCACCCAATATTCTCTCTGATCTTTGTGGATTCCTTGGATTGTGCACAGTTATTACAAAAGGTTCATAAGGGGGTTCTCACAACTTATTCCACCACAAATAGATCTAACAAAAAAAGGATCTCTCCATTGTGATGAGAAGGCACAACACACCTTTTTCAAGTTGATGGAAGTCATGAGTTCATGTATAATGTTGGCACTACTTGATTTCAATCGACCCTTCATCTTGGAATGTGATGCATCAAGAGAAGATATTGGGATAGTGTTGATGTAGGATCATCACCCCATTGCATTTGAGATTCATAATATATCAAGAGAAGAGTGACCACACTCCTTTTATGACAAAGAGATGTTTGTCATCATGCACACACTTACAAAATTTTGACAATATCTTGTCGAAGAATTTTTTTTCATACACATAGATCACAATAGCTTGAGATATTTCTTGGAGAAAAAAATTTTCAATGAATGAAAATAGAAGTGGGTGAGAAAAATCCAATCATTTGACCTCAAGATTGAGTATGTGAAGGGAAAAAATAATGTAGTGGATGATGCTCTCTCGAGAAGGCCTACCATATGTTCTTTGTCTCAAATTTCTGTAGAGTGGAAGGAACACCTATTGGTTGAATACTCCAAGAATACATTTTCTTGTCAGTTGCTGGATGGTCAAGTAAAAGATGGTAGGTATAAGGTAGTAGACAATATCATCTACTATAAGGGAAAGATCTATCTAGCTCCCTAGTCCAAAATACAGGAGATAATTCTTAAGGAGATGGACGATTCACCATTGGCCAGAAACTCGCAATACCTAAAAACCTATAGGAACATTTGAGAATAGTTTTCATGGAAGATCCTAAAGAATAATATCTTGTAATATGTATAAGAATGTCCTACCTTCTAGAAAAGTAAATCTGAGCACACTCTACTAGCATGAATTCTTCAACCATTTTCAATCCCTACTCAAATGTTGGAAAGTATCTCAATGGATTTCATCATCAGGCTACTGAAGCTTCAGGGGTAGGATTGCATTTTTATTGTGGTTGACCATTTGACCAAGTATTCCTATTTCTTTTCTATTTTTACCGGATACCAAGAATCTCAAGTGTTAGAGTTATTCTTCCATGAGGTTTTCCTCTTACATGGACTCCCACATAATATAATAAGTCATAGAGATAGCCGTTTCCTTAGTACTTTTAGGATGGAGTTATTTAGACTAGCAAGGATAGAGTTGTCACCAAGTATGAGCTACCATCCATAGTCATATGGATAAACATAGATTGTGAAAAAATAGTTGGAGGGCTATCTAAGGAATAATGTTTCAACACAACATAAGGCATGGGTTCATTGGCTACATTAGGATGAAAATTGTTACAATATGACCTGAAAAATGTTGATAGGAATGACATCCTTCAAGGAATTATATGAATACAAAATTTCATTATTCATGGATCTTGCATTGGGTGACAGTCATGCACCAATGGCTAAAGACTGGCTATAAGAGAATTTAGATATCATGAAATCTCTCAAGGAAAATTTACAAAGGGCTCAAAACCAATAGAAGATGTATGATGATAGCCAACATGTACAAATAAGTTATGAGGTTAGTGACCTAGTATACTTTTGGCTTCAACCATATATACAATCCTCCCTAAAGTTTCCTAGTAAAGAGAAGCTCAAACCCTATTTTTATAGACCATACAAAGTGGTTCAGAGGGTAGGCAAAGTTTCCTATAAATTGGAGCTTCCTGAAGGGAGAAAAATCCATAATATTTTCCATGTGTGATGTCTAAAGAAGCTATTTGATAACATGTAATAACATCAAAGGAATTTACTTCTATTGACAAAGAGGGGAAATTAATTCTAGAGCCAATTAAGATATTAGATGCTAGGGAGAAGAGGCTCGAGTCTTGTACCATTAAGGAGTTTCTTGTGTGATGGAAGGGTCTTCTAGTTGAGGATTCCACCTAAGAAGGCATGAAAATTGTGAAGCATCCAAGTTTGCAATTTCTTGAGGGAAAGGAATTTATGAGTGAGGGGGACTGTGATGTCCCCAATATTATTAAATAATAATAATTTTTATTTGGCCAAAAATTAATATTTTTATCTATTGAGCCTGCTATTTAATTTTTTTTTGACTTGTTGGCCTATTGACATTTTTGTAATCCTTCAAGAAGCTTCCCCGAACCATCTTGTAGGTTGTTTTAGGTATGTAATATGGATTATTTCTTTACATTTGCAAATTTTTTGGAGTTCTAGATTTTTCACTATTTTGAAAGTGGAGGATCTTCCCTACTTGGATATTCTAGTTTTCGATAGGATTCAACCCTCACCCTATTCTATCATCTATAATACTTTTCTTTGTTTTATATAATTGGAGCACCATCTATAAATGCAATTATTAATTGGAGGTTATCTATATTCAATATCTATTCAAGTTTGGAATTTTTTTTGATGGATTTAGAGTTCTAATATTATTTGAATAAATTTTATGCTCTCTTTCCAATTTCCATGCAACATTGCCCTCCATGCATTGTACTACCTCCCTCCACACTCCACCCTCACTGCACACCACATGTCATAAGCCTAGAAACAATATACCACATGAACACTATACCACACATTGCATGTTTAATAATAATACACCACACAAATACTGCATCTCAGATCACATGCTTGGAAAAAACACACTACACACTACACATCGCACACTAGACACCACATGGATCACACTGTACACCATACACCACATGCCACTAATCGCTCACCACACACTCAATTTATATCACCTCTAGATAGAATCACCTCTGAACTAAAATACCTTCAGATGGAAAACACCTCTAGACAGAAAAGACATTTGGACAAAAGACACCTTTAGACATACATTATCTCTAGTTGAAATCACCTCTAAACATAGATTAGCTCTAGAGAAAATAAACCTTTAGACATAAACTCCCCCAGACAAAGATCACCTCCATATAGAAATTGCCTTCAAAACATTACTATTGGAAATATAAGATAGGCTAGGTGAGTAGGAAAGGAAGGGGGTGTATCAGGAACCAATAATATTTTTAGCTTAATTCACCAATTAATCCTTCATCTACTATTATGATGTAATTGCATGCATGAAAGACAAAAAGAAATGAAACATTCATAAAACTTGACACAATATGTGGTAACTTAAAAAACCTTCCAAATAGAAAGTAAAACTGAGGTGGGGATGATACCCACAAGCTTTATTACTATAGTATAAAGTTAGCATGTTAAGGCTTTTAATCAATCATTTCTGGTGATTTGTCTTGTTAGGAGCAATAAAGACTATTAGGTCCACCTTGTGAAAGGATTTACAACATACAATGAAGTATGCACTATGTTAGGAGATTTGCAAAAATACTATTAAGTCCTCTTTGTTAGAGGATTTTGACTGATGCACCTATTAGGACAAATCAACAGTTGATCTCTGCTTTGCAACTTGGTTTTTTGTATGAGATCCCTTGATGTAAATTGATCACCATGTTGTGAGAGATAAGACTCTTCTTTTCCTTATTGCTTGTAGCCTTCTTCTAATTCACACTCATCTTCTTCTTTCTTACTTTCATACTTTAATTTGGATATGATAAAATGCATTACATATATACAATTACTATTAATTACCTTCTAGAGTTGGCTACAACACCAAATTCAAACAATCTTCTCTAAGTCAACTTAGTGCTGATACTCGAGCTTTGAAGAGCACTCGAGTGATATTCTAACACTCAAACACTATCAACTCGGCATGCTCTAGAATTTGGTTGATACTGGTGTACGATCCACATTGATCACTCGGGAGTAGCTTATGAACTCAATTAGCACTTGGTGACTTGGCGGACATTGCAAAACTTGGTAGACACTAAAGGACTCGACTAACACTATAGCTTGATCAAAACTACCTTCCTTTTCTTTGTTAACACTGCTAGCTCTATAAAAACTGATAAGCTCAATTAACACTATTCTTTGCATCGATTACACTAATGATCTTGGTAGATTCTTTGAAGCTTAGATTACACTTCTCTTTGTCTCAGAATCTTGGTAGAAATTGTGAAGCATGACTTACACTATATTCTACCTCATACATGTTTGTTAGACACTATGAAGCTCAATAGACTCTTCTTTCTACATATGGAGCTCAGTAGCAATGTAAACAACTAACTAAGTGTTTAGTTTCTAACTGACAATAAAGTAAGCAATATCCCCATTTGGCATTAGTGAAAAAAATACTTATCATAACAAAATTTTGATTACTCAAAATATAAGTCAAAAATCCCCGATCAACATGCTTGGGTATGCAACTTGGTTTTGACTTCTATGCTAATTTATTCGATAAACATTGTCTTTGTTTTTTCTTTAAAAAAAAAATTTTTAAAGCTTTTTGTACATGCAATTTCTCTATGTACCCAATTATATATATACATTTCCCCTTGATTTTACTTCCTTATGTTATACATACATATGATATACATTCCCCCTTGATTTTGACACAAATGCCAAAATTGCATAATTACAAGGTAACACCAAAATGTGAAAGGAAATCACTATGAACCTTCAAAAGTATGGACAATGTCTTATCCCCTCTTGCAAAAAATTTGAACTATACAAAGCTATCTACACCTCAGCTAATAGTTCCATCATGTTATCAACAATTGAAAAATTGTTGTCATGGATCAATGTTTTGGCATGCACAATATGTTTTTGCATTGCATCCACATTGGGAAGTATCATGCCCTATATATTTTCTAGTGTAGCCCTTATCCTAGCTTCTTCCCTCAATAATTCTACATATAGATCTGAAAGATATTTGATCTTCACAAAATGTGCCAAACTACTACTAGGATCAAGTGACAACTGATGTGCACTTGCCTTCAAATTAGTATCAATCTTAGAAAGTTTATCTTTGATTTCCTTAGTGAAATATAATGTGTCACTCAACTTCACAAATAAGGTAACAACATTATTTACAAAATTTTCAAATGTAGAAAGAATGGTGGATGATTCCACTTGATCAATGGTTATTTTCTGTGCCACATTCTCCAAAAAATTATTTTCAAACTTCCTTTCTTCCCTTTGCAGTAGTTTTACTCGACCATTCACTTCCTTATTATAATTGTGAACAATGTCAACAAGTTGATCAAAAATTGGTTGTTTTTCATCAACCTCTATGTTAAGTGCATAAAAAAATATGCCTTTGATGTCTTCAAGCACTTGATTTTTCTTCTTGTTTTATTCTTTGAGCTTTTGCTATTTTTTTCTTTTCTTCCACAACTCTCCTAGGGTATCTATTTGATTAGGAGTTATATTGGAGAGATCTAAATCTGGTGTGACTATGTCTTCCTCTAGATCAATTTCTTCATTTAAGGCTTTTACCTCTTTACCCTTTTTAGTTTGAATAGTAGAAGGAATGATTACTTTCCCATTAAAACATCAATGCTTAGTTGAGGCTTGGTTTCAACTATCATTGGATGATGTTGGTTGAGACTTGGTCTGGCATACTACTTAGTAGATGAAGTGTTACTTACAACACTCATTATTACACTCAACATGATTGATGCAATAGTTGATTGGGTGGTTGGTGTAGATGTGTTTATCCCAATTGACTTAGTAGAAGCCTTCTTTGAGCTAGATGACACTAAGGCTTTTCTCATAGAGTTAAGGAGTGAGGCTATTATATCTACTGCTATCTTCTCAGGATCCAAGTTTAGAATACTTTGGATCTCAGAGAGATGTCCACTTTCTCCTTGATCCTTCTCATCCTCTACATTATATTCTTCTTCAATATTATCAATTTCATCACCATTTATCTCCTCATCATATTTTTCTTCATCAATTTGCAAAACATCCTTATTAGGCTTATGCAATCCATAGATATTTTTCCATGCAGTTGTGTTTGACTTCATAATATATTCAATGTCTTTTGACAGGATCAGGAATGCATTGAACCTAGGTGTTAGATTTTGTTCATTCTTCTTCAATAATCCCTTCACTTCATTGTTAGATAGACTTGGCATAAGTTATCTCAAGGTTTTTCCACTGATATCCTTGGTAGGATTGATTTATTTTGTGAATTGAGGGGTAAAACACTTAAGTAGAACATCGGGAACTTGCTTGGTTAGTTCCTCTGGAGAGTACTTCCACTTAGCCATCTTAGTCACTAAGGCTTCTTCAATCTATCCCTATTCCTTCTTGGTCCTTGTTTCATACCTAAAAGACTTGAATTCGGATATAACTATTCCATCTTGTAATCTTTTCAATTTTTGTTCATAGGTGGGGGTAGTCATTTTTGTTACTTCCTACTCTTCTTCATCTTCACCACATTGCAATTTGAGCTTCCTTCTTGATTTTGTAGGTCTTCTTGTGAACACTGTAGGAGAGGATCATGTAGGTCTAGTTATTGTAACCTTTCCCTTCTTCTTGGGAGGCTCCTCCTCTTCTAGTTCTTCCTCATCTACATGTTACTTATCTCCTTCCTCTTCCTCAATATCATCTCCTTTGCCCTCTATTAATAGAAGAGGAGAGCCAAACTTCTTGGTTTCTTTAAAAATGTTCTCAACATTCTTTCTTCCTCTTTTAAAGGCTTGATGTAACTTGATTTCCAATGAAATCCTATCCTTGGCTTCTTCATAGGTACAAAAGTATGGTGCATTAGGATCCATTGGCTCAAATACACGAGCCTCAATTATGTCTCTTGTGTCATCAATGTTAACCTCATATCCTAGAGGTTTCACCCATGCTACTCTTGACTTTACTGCCTATATATACACCTTTTGGTAGTCTACAAGATATTTTGGAATCCTAAATCTACTCTGCACTCTCTCCTTCAATCCCTCAAAGCATGCATGCATAATTTTCTCAAAATTTTCACCCATTTCAGCTATAAACTCATTACTTTGATATATGATAGGTGTATGTTTCTTCCACACCATAGTTCCCTTGGAAGGAAAGAATTTTTAAACATAGAAGAATAAAAAGGTTAAAATTGATCCAAACTTACATGGATTTGTCTTTGAAGCCCACATTCTTTCCATATTTCTCTCATTTGATTCAATTGTAAATCAATAAGGTCAAAAGATAAATGGTTCTTCACCACCTTGAAAGC
Source organism: Cupressus sempervirens (assembly GCA_028749045.1). Taxonomy (NCBI): domain Eukaryota; kingdom Viridiplantae; phylum Streptophyta; class Pinopsida; order Cupressales; family Cupressaceae; genus Cupressus; species Cupressus sempervirens. Next base: position 677,679,450 of record CM053787.1, on the reverse strand, counting down.
TAGGTCAACAACTTTACATGGAATGTTGTTCAATCTTCTCAAACAATAGATATTATGGGCAAGCACATGTATGCAAAATTTGGTCTCCATATCTATAAAATGATTCAATTTCATCCCTCTACCATCCCACTCAGAAAGAGTTTTCTTAGCTAGTTCCACCCAACCTAGGGTTTTAGTGGTCTTAGATTTGCTGAGCATAGGTAACCTTGTTATCCTATGTATCATCTTCTTCATAATATGAGTGAGTTGATCAAGCCATAGATGCATGTCATGGACTTTGCCAAGAATGAACCTAAACCACTTTCCCTAAAAGTCTCTTGGCATGTGCAGGATATGGATCAAACCCTTGGTTTCCAAATATTTATGCTCAGGTTTTAAACTTCCAACAATACACATTGCTTTATATGCCTGGTTGATTTCTAGGGTTCCTAATTCATGGATTGAACATTGATAAAATCAACGGATATCATGAATTAGGAGTACCTTTGTCAAGATTTGAGATTGTGCTCCATCTGGGTCGAGTACTTCTGTGAGTGCTAGACATAATTTAAATGCTAGAGTCTCATGATTGACACCTTAGACCAACATATCCGAGTCTTTCTTTTATTTTCTACTCAAGGATGCCATTTCAATCAGTGATGCAAGATGAAAACTCTAACAACTTCACTTTGAATCACTCTGGGGCTTAGTAATGCTTTGCTCTTCTTTCTCTAAAATTCACAAGGAAACAATAACCTTTGATTTCTCTCCTTTTACCAAATTTATGTCAAAAAAAATCTATTAATGCATCATATAATATTTATCTTGATGATAGGCTATCTAACTCGACAAATTTCTTTAAACTTGTTGAAGTCACAAAAGTCTTTGACTTGGTAAGATGTTTGAACTGGTAACTCTGAACTTGGTCGAGTCTTCAACTCAGTAGAGTCTACAAATCGATAGAGTTTCAAAATTAGTAGAGTCTTCAACTTGGAAAATACATCCAACCTTAGTAAGGTCTTGCAACATGACCTATCTCACTAAGGTCTTTCTTAGCATGGTAAGGTCTAGGACATCACTTGAATTGCTATCCAACTCGGTGATCCTAGTGCATTTGAAATGCTGATTTGGATCTTCTTTCTTGCTAATTGGAAGTGATATGAGATGCCTCCTTAGAATCAAAGTTCCAATAATCTCCATGAATAACAAGTTGGAAATGGTTAGGTCACCCAACTCATTGACTTGGGTGCCAACACTTTCATGATTTTTATTTGCATTCTCTGGAGATTTCATTACCCATTGCTGCCTCATTTGACTTCTAATGTTGTCAGACTTTCCTTTCTTACCATCTTCAATTTTACCTCTATTCATATGGTTCTTTGCAATATGACCAAGTTCTTTGCATACAAAACATCTCTTCGTAGGCTTTCCTATCCTCATATGAATTTTTTATGCAATTTTCTCTAGTGTGCCCATTCTCACCACAATAGTGACATTACACCATGTGTTGTAATCCCATCTAATAATGGCTTTGACAATATTTTCAAATATGTTCTTTTTCTTGGTCTTGAATTCTGAAGATTTATGCCCTTGTTTGTTGCAATTGAAATACTTTTCTTCAAGCTTAGTTTTCTCTGTGCATTCACTTGCTCGATGACCATGCTTGTTACAATTGTAACACTTTTCATTGAATTTATATTTTCCATTGCTCCAAAACTTGTTTGATGTATGCCCTATTTTTCCACAATGATTGCATGCAGGATTTTTGTTCTTTTGAGCTCCTTGTTGAGATGATTCCCCTTCATTTGTGTAGCCTAATCCAACTTTTCCCTTGTCTCTTGATTGAATTTGCTTGTCTGGTTGATTCATGTTTCCTTGATATTTCATTATCCTCTCATTGTTTTTCTTTTTTATGCTGAGATCATTATGCAATCTTTCATGCTCTGACCTTAAGATGACAAGTTCTTGATTTGCACAATTGAGTTGATCAATGAAATCTACTTATTGAAGAGATAGTTGATGAATTTCATTGTTTTTTTCTTCTATAATTTTGGTTAACAATATTTTCTCATTTATTGAAGAGATAGTTGATGAATTTCATTGCCTTTGATATTTTTTCAAGCTACTAAAATTCTAAAGTGAGAACCAATACTTTGATACCAATTTTTGAAAATATAAAATAGGCTAGGTGTTTGAGAGGCGGGGGGGAGTGTTTGAATCAGGAACCAATAAAACTTTTAGATTAATTCACCAATTAATCCTTCATCTACTATTATGATCTAATTGCGTGCATGAAATATTGAAAGAAATAAAACATTCATAACACTTGACACATTATTTGGTAACACAAAAACCTTTCAAATAGAAAGTAAAACTAGGGTGGGGATGATACCCACAAGATTTATCACTGTAGTATAAAGCTAGCCTATTAGAGCTTACAATTGATCACTTCTAGCAATCTTCCCTATTAGGAGTAATAGTGACTATTAAGTCAACCTTGTGAAAGGATTTACTTTGTACAATGAAGTATGCACTCTATTAGGAGATTTGCAAAAGACTGTTAAGTCCACCTTGTTAGAGGATTTTGATTAATGCACCTATTAGGTTTAATCAAGAGTTGATCTTTGCTTTATAACTTGGTTTGCTATATGAGATCCCTTGATGCAAATTTATCACCTTGCTATGATAGATAGGACTCCACTTTTCCTTATACTTCTTGTAGCCTTCTTCTAATTCATACTCATCTTCTTCTTCCTTACTTTCATACTTTCATCTAGATAAGATAAAATACATTACACATATACCAATCCAACTAATTACCTTTTGGAGTTGACTTAAACACCAAATTCAAAAAATCTTCACTAAGTCATCTTGGTGCTGATACTCAAGCTTTGATGTTCACTTAGGTGATATTCAAACACTTAGAAACACTGTCAAATTGGCAAGATCTAGCATTTAGTTGACACTGGTGTACAATCCACATTGCTCACTTGGGAGTAGCTTATAAACTTGGTAGACACTATAGAACTTGGTAGGCACTAAAGGACTTAGTTGACACTACAAAACTCAGTAGACACTAAAGGACTCAATTAACATTACAACTCGGTCAACACTACCTTCCTTCACTTAACATTGCCATCTTGTCAGACACTACTAAGCTTAGTTAAAACTATTCTCTACATCTATTATGCTAATGAGCTTGGTATACTCTATGAAGCTTGACTTACATTTCTCTCTATCTCAAAAGATTGGTAGATTACACTATATTGTGCCTCATATGTTTGGTAGATACTATGAAGCTTAGTAGACTCTTCTTTCTGCATATGGAGCTTAGTAGCAATGTAAACAACTGACTAAGTGCTTAGTCACTAATTGACAATAATGTCAACAATTACAACACTACATTTACTTGCCTATGTTAGTGTAATCTCATTAGAAAATTTTATCTTAAATCCACATGTTTTAATACTTAGAATTTTATGCACTGTATTGACCTCTCACTTGATGAATTTATTTGGATTTCTTAGATTACAAAGTTTGTAACATTACGTGTTCATATTTATATTGTGTGTGTGTGTGTGTATGTACACACACACACACACACACACACACACACACACACACACACACACACACACACACACACACACACACACACACATATAGATATATAGATATATATATGTATATATATGTATATAGATATATATATGTGTATATAGATATATATATGTATATATATATGTATATATATGTATATACATATATATACATATATGTATATAAATATATATACATATATGTACACATATATATGTATATAGATATATATATGTATATACATATATGTATATATATGTATATACATATATATATATATATATATACATATATATATGTATATAGATATATATATGTGTATATATATGTATATATATGTATATACATATATATATATATGTATCTATATACATATACATATATGTATATACATATAAATATACGTATATACATATACATATACGTATATACATATACATATATGTATATACATATAAATATATGTATATACATATATATATATGTATATAGATATATATATGTATATGTATATATATATGTATATATATATATATGTATATACATGTATGTATATATGTATATACATGTATGTATATATGTATATACATGTATGTATATATGTATATACATATGTATATACATATATACATACATGTATATACATATATGTATATATACATATATACATGTATACATGTATACATGTATATATACATGTATACATGTATATATGTACATGTATACATGTATACATGTACACACACACACACACACACACACATATATTATCCCTCTTCTAGCTAGTTCCTTGTATCCAATGGATACCACTAGTAATAGAGGGTCATATTTATCACTCTTTTTAACAAACAATTACCCCATGTGCTTAGTCATACCATAAGCCACCAAGTGAGGTAGAGTATGAACACTTTCCATATTGGTTTATTCTCTCTACTTTTTTGTAGGAACATGCATGTCAATGGATGTAATTATGTGATGACATTCAATAGGATTTTTTTGTTAGATAACTAAGTGATGGAGGGTGCTCCCCTTAAAACCATAAATTCATAACAGAAACAAAGAAGCAATAGCATATGCAAGAATAAAGTATGGATTTCTTATTTGCACCGCAAATGTGGAATTATAGAATTCACAAGTGCAATATACTAACCCACATGGGTACTTTCATTACAATAATCTGTAAGACTAGGCTACGAACTACACCTAGAGCTATGCTAGACAATGTTCACACCTTTCTTAAATAGGCAATTTTATGCTGCCTAGGAAGGTTTTTGACATTGAAACTTAATACCTAAGGCCAACGGACCCTAACAATACATATAGAGTTGGCCAAATAATTATTTAAAAATTATTTTAGATATTTTAGGTAGGCCAACTTTGAAAGGCCACAACTCACAAATCATAGCATCGATTGGCTATTATAACCACTTTTTCAAAAATGCCAGCTCTTGATCTATAGGCTTAGAATTGTGCAATGCCATTCTATTGAGTTTTGGAACCTCTTCTAGGCACTCTAAGGCCTCCAATAGTGAGCCTAAAGATTTTTCTACAAATATTTCCACCAAAAATCTGTAATAACTTCTCTGATGCTTAAGCTGGAGTAATGAGATTTTTATGGTAGACTTATAACTCTAAAATGAACCTTCATGTAGAAAATGAGAACATTCTAAACTCGTATGAAAAACTTACTAAAAATAGAAAGCTCCTATAAATAGTAACCACCCTATTTACTAGTCCTTATTAAAATAGAAAAGACTGAAAATAAAATATTTTTGGGTGATGCAAGATTGGTCTTACACCTAGGATGTTCTTGCATCAAACACTCAGGGTAATTTGAGAAGTGACTCTTTCATGTCTGAGGTGTTTAGAGGGAAACCAAGATGGTGAACCTCCTCCCTTGCTAACCATGATGAATCCTCTAAGGGCCTCCCTTTCCATTTGACCATGTATTCCTAATAAGTTTTGTTCCTTGTACATTTGCCAACATGACTGTTCAGTATCTCCTCAATCTCATTTGTAGCTGAACTAGCTACTAGAATACTCCACTGCACTTTTGCAACTTCATCTCCATCACCTTCTTCATAATACTCTGTATAATTTGAAATATTAAATACTGGTGAAATATTCAATTTAGCAGGCAACTCCACTTCATAAGCATTTCTAGAATCATGCCTTTTCTCTATCTTACATGGTCCAAACTTCTTTATCTTCAACTTCTTATATGTACCCACTGGAAAATGCTCCTTTCTCAAATGAACCATGACTTCATCTCCAATCTGAAATTCCTTATACCTCCTTTTGACATCTTCCTTAACTCTATATTGTGTATTCATCTTTATGATGTGTTTCCTCACCTTCTCATGGATTTTCTTTAAATGTTCAACAAATTCTTCTGCTTTAGCACTACTTATCTCACCTTAATCCAACTGCTTCAATTCAAGCATTTATGGGACTACGCCCATATACAATCTAGAATGGTGATTTACCAGTACTCCTATTGACAAAATTATTATATGAAATTTTTTCATATGGTAAAACCATATCCCATCCCCTTGGCTTGTCTCCAACCAAACATCTCAACAAGTTTCCCAAACTGCGATTCACAACTTTTGTCTGTCCATTAGTCTGTGGATGATGTGATGAACTAAACTTTAACTTTGTGTTCAAATTATTCCAAAATGTACACCAAAAATACCCAACATATTTTTTTATCTTGATCTAAAACTATACTCTTTGGTAGACCATGTGATCTCGTCACTTTTTTGAAAAATAATTCTGCTACATGAACAACATCGCTAGTCTTCTTGTAAGGAATAAAATGTGCCATCATTGAAAACCTATCAACCACCACAAAAATAGAATCATGCCCACACTATGTCCTTGATAATCCAAGAATTAAATCCATGTTGACATCTTCCCATGACTTCTTTGGTATAGGTAATGATTGATACAACCCTGTATTTTGCTTCACTCCTTTCGCCATTTGACATACTTTGCAACTTTGTGCAAACTTCTTCACATCTTGCTACAACTGTGGCTAGTAATAATTCTTAGCAACCAAAGCTATGGTTTTATCTCTACCAAAATGTCTAGCCAATCCTCCACTATGCTTCTCCTTGATGAGATTCTCTCTTATTGAACTTCTAGGAATGTACAACTTGTTTTCTTTGAACAACATACTATCCTAGATCATGAAATTAAACCACTTTGTCCTATCTAGTGTAATAGATTCTATACAAGTTTTCCACACTTCACCAAAATTAGGATAATCTAGATACAATGTATTGAGTTCCTTGAAACCAACCACCTCTATTTTCATTTCTATTAGCAAAAGTTGTCTTCTAGTAAGAGCATCTAGAAATTTGTTAGACTTCCCACTCTGGTGTTTCACAAAAAATCTATAACTCTGCAAAAACTCAACCCACTTCAAATGCCTTTGGTTTAATTTTCCTTGACTATTTAAATATTGCAAAGTTTGATGATTAGTATACAAAATAAACTCCCTAGGAAGAATATAGTGTCTCCATTTCTTCAATGCTTGAACTATAGCGTAAAATTCTTGATCATAAACATAATATTTTCTTTTGGCATCATATGATTTCTCACTAAAGTAAGCAATAGGTCTACCTTCCTAGCTCATAACAACTCCTATTACAGTACCACTAGCATCATAGTCTACTTAAAATACCCTGTTAAAATTAGGAAGTGCTGAAACAGGCTACTCAATAACTTTCTATTTCAGCAGATTGAAATTCTTATCTGCACCTACATTCCATTTAAATTCTTTCCTATCCCCTCTCATTGTTTTAGTTAAGGGTCCACAAATACTTCTAAAAACTCTTATGAAATTTCTAGTCCATGAAAAGATCTTACCTCTATCACACTCCTCAGAGTAGGCCATTCAAGGATAGCCTTCACTTTCTCTAGATCCATTTTCAGACCTTCTAATGAGACTACAAATCCCAGATACATAAACTTCTTCTTTACAAAAGTGCACTTCTTTAGGCTTATCAATAATTTTTCTTTCCTCAACTTATCAAACACCTTGAAAATATGGATCAAATGCTCCTCTAATGTCTTCTAAAGATCAAAATACCATCTAGGTAAAAAATAACAAACTTACCCAGAAACTACTTTAGTACCTCATTAATGAGCCACATGAAAGTTCTCGATGCATTTGTTAGCCCAAAAGGCATGGCTAACCATTCATATAGTCCTTTTGTCTTGAAAGAAGTCTTCCACTCAATACCTTCTTTGGTGCGAATCTAATGGTAGCCACTCTTTAGATCTATCTTTGTGAAATACTTAGATCCACTCAAACAATCCATAATATTGGTTGACATCCTCCATTCTCCATTCTTCTTTGGTGCTAATATTGTTGGTACAACACATGGACTCAAACTCTCTCAAATCAACCCTTTCTGCAACAACTCATGAACTTGCTTACTCAAATCTTCACTTTCTACTAGTGTCATTCTGTGTGCTACCTTTTTTGGCAAACTAGCTCTTGGACCCAAATCTATTTGGTGACTAATCTTCCTCATTGGGGGAAATCCATTAGGTACATTATCTGATACAATATCAAAAAAATCTTTCAACATATCTGTAACTTCTATAGCCACCTCCTCTACTTATTCTTTAATATCTTTTGGAATTATAGAAAAACACATATGATCATGCTTCATACCTTTGAGAAACTCTTTTCCATCAATAAAAAATATTCATGTAGCACTATATACTTTTTCTTATTTATCTTCAATGGCTTCAACTTATGTTTCACCCCATCCTTGGTTAGAGTGTAGGTATTTTCTCACCCATTATGTTAAACATGCCTATCAAACTTCCACAACCTACCCAACAACATATGACATATGTCTATAGGTATGATATCACAAAGTACCTCATCCTCATAGCTTCTAATCTTGAACTTCATTGAACACTACTCATTGATCATGACCTTGTGGTCATCTTGCACCCAAGCAATACTATATGGATGTGAGTGTTTCTATCTCTTCAGCTTCAAATTTGTAACCATAATTTTTGACACTAGATTGCTAGTACTTCCACCATCAATGATCACACCACAAAACTTATCTTCACATCTAAACCTTGTGTGAATCAAGTTCTTTCTTTGATCAAGTTCATTCTCACCACTCTATAGGACTCTCGTATTAAATAGTACTTCTCCTCTTTCAACATCTTTAGAATATGAGGATCTGGCATCTTTATTAACATGTGCAACTCTGGCCTAGCAATTTATTCTTTGATCTATCCTTCCTTAGCGCTAGGTACATTCAAATGCTCTATGCCCTTCTTCTTTGTAGTGAAAATATTTCCCATGGAAGCCTTCTCTTCTAGATCCTTGTCCTCTATCTCTTCCTCTTTGATCTTTATTATTCTGATCATAGAAATGATTGGAATTGTTTCCCATTTGGTCCTAATTGCTACTTCCAACCTCATCCTTGTTTTTCTGGTCATCATTAGGGCCTCCATAAGATCATTTGCTAGATCTTCCACCATGACCTCTTCCACTATTCTTTTTGTCAAACTTCTTGCTCATTTCTCCTCAATTAGTATGCCTCCCCAATACTATTCATTCAAACCAGACTTAGCTCATCCTAAATGCTTGCCCTTAACCCATTAAGATAATGAGTGACTTTCTCCTTATAAGCTTTTGTATGGCTAGTTCTAATGAGAACTTGGTAGAACTCTCTAGTATACTCTTGAACAAATTTTCCTGCTTGCTTCATTTCTTGCATTTTATTCAAAAAATCAAGATCATAATCTACTGGTAGGAATTATTGCTTTATTTTAGCTATCATCTAATTTTATCTAGTGATTTTGTCCTTTCCCTTTCTATTTTGCTCCAACTGAACCTCTTGCCATGATATCTTTGTATGTCCCTTCAATTTTGCCTTCACAAATTTTACCCTATTTGGATCCTCAATATCTTCATAATAAAAGTACTCCTCTAGTTCATTTATCCACTCAATCAGCTCCTCTGGGTTAAAATTTTGCAAAAATGTGAGAACCTCAATCTTAGGTCTTTTTCCAATCTTGGAGATGGCCCTAAAAAGTCTCTCTTCCTTTGGGTTTAGAACTGCCTCTACTTTGGCATCGTCTTCTACTTTGTCCTCATCCTCACTTTCATCTCTTACAGAAAGATTTATTCCTCTGCACATTTTTTCTTCCAATTCTTGCATTTGTCTTTGGAGGGCCTAGGAACCCTCAGGTGTACGACCTACAACTCTTCTACCATGCTCTCTTTGTGGAAGCATTTTGGCACTTTCACTTAAACCCTAGTGAGAATTGCCTCACAATCGATGATCTGTCTATACACTTAGCCCAAACCATAGTCTTGGTGTGAATTGCCTCATAGTTGGTGATCTATCCACACACTCAAGAATTATGGCTTTGATAACACTTGATGGAGGGTGCTCCTCTTAAAACCATAAACTTATCATAGAAACAAAGAAAAAACAATAGATGCGAGAAAAAAATATGGTAGTCTTATTTGCACCAAAAATTTAGAATTATAGAATTCACAAGTACAATATCCTAACCCACATGGGTGCCTTCATTACACTAATCTACAAGATTAAGTTGTGAAGTACCCAGAGCTATCCTAGACAATGTTTAGGCCTTTGTTAAATAGGCAATTTTATGCCACCTAGGAAGGTTCTAAACATTGAATCTTAATACCTAAGGCTAACAGACCCTAACAATACATATGGAGTTAGTGAAATACATCTTTAACGATTATTTTAGATATTTTGGGTAGCCCAACTTTGAAAGGCCCCAACTCACAAATTGTTACTCCAATTGGCTATTATAACCACTTTTAAGAAATGCCAGCTCTTGATTTACAATCTTAGAATTGTGCAAGCACCCTTCCATCAAGTTTTTAGATCTCATCCAAGCACTCTAAGGCCTCCAATAGTGATCCTACATATTTTTCTACAAATATTTCCATAAAAAATCCCTAATAAATTCTTTGATACATAAGCTGGAGCAATGAGATTTTTATGGTAGGCTTATAACTATAAAATGAACCATCATGTAGAAAATGAGAATATTTTGAGCTCATATGAAAAATTAGTAAAAATAGCAAGCTCCCATAAATAGTAACCACCCTGTCTACTAGTCCTTATTAAAATAGGAAAGATTGGAAAGAAAATATTTTTAGGTGATGCAAGATTGCTCTTACACCTAGGATGCTCTTGCTATTAGAATTATTTAAAATAACTTTGGGGGGTGTGTGTGTGTGTGGGGTGAATCAGTTATTCAAGGTCTAGATGTACCAATCAAACTTTTCACTTAGCTTAGCGAGCCCATCAAACATTCATATCTATTTATGCATCCAAGCTTATCACCAAAATTTGCAGGTTATTGTTAAATTAACATATAAGAATAAAAACATGAAACATGAAGAGTTCATCCATCCAAACACTTGCCACAATAATTTAACGTGGAAACCCAATTTGAGAAAAACCACAAGTAACATGCTACTGCTTTTTCACTCTTATGAAGTGATGCCATGTGAAAGGCCAACCTTGTTAAAGGTTACAAAATACACTATTTAATGTGACCTGGTTAAGGGATTTCAATCACCCTATTAGAAGTGAGCCTGGTTAAAGGACTTTAGGCTATTCACTTCGAATGCCACCCTATTAAAGTATTTTCTAATGACTGTTAAGTCAACCTTAGTCCAAAGGATTTTATCTTAACTGATACAATTGTTAGAAAGTAACAATAGAGCTTTTGATCTAACACAACTTACAAGTAATTTTGTAGATTTTAGATCATAATTTAGTCCTCAATTTTCTTGGCTTTCATTCTTCTTCAGCTATGATAGCTTGTTGATCCTTCAAGCATGTATCTCCATAAGAAAATTTGCTTAGTATGCCAATGTAGTCACTAGATGAAGTAGAGTTCTTGACTCTCTATCTTTATTCTTCCTTGGTCTTCTTTGACCTCTTCAATATATTCTCTTGACACTTTTCTTCATGACCAGAGATTCCCTTATATAGGAAATTAGAACACTTTGCCATTTTCCATCATCCAATTTAGGATTTAGATGGATTTGGTAAGATATAATATATCTAACCCATATCTTGTCTCTTCAAGAAACTTCTCCTAGAATCCATTTGAATGTGCCTAGAAATGGCTTACCTCAAATTTTGTACCACCATCTCATTGTCCTTATCTTCCACCTGGTTCATAGACTTCAAGAAAACAAACTTGTCGACTCATATTTGGTGAATCTTTGACTTTTCTAATAATGCAATAGCTCGACACTATTAACCTTCTGATACTTGGCACATACTATGTAAGTCGGCATCAATAGTGAGTTCACTTGGCATCAACTACATTTTACTGATGCTCGACATGTATTGAATTTTTTTTGACACCAACTACTTCACTTGACACACAATAGATTTTTCTTTTACTTGGCGTGAACTAATTTTTTGCTCGGTTTGAACTAGCTTTGTTTGACACCCACTATCAACTTCAATCAAGCTTTGCAAACATTCTTTGTATTACTTGTTCTTCTAAAGTTTCTAAGTGTATCCAAGCTCTGTAACTTCAAGTAGATTATCAATACATCATTTTACCATTGTCTCAACTGATCCTTGTACTTCATTACATAATCATAACTCAACCTTTCCTCTAGGTACTTTTGTTAAATCTTATTGATTAAATCCTCTTTAATTAATTTAGTGGTAGTACTTGGATCTTATAAGCAATTGTCTTACTAGAAAATAGCAAGTTTGAGCTCAGTGACAAAACAATGACTGAAACATTTGTCATGCTTCAACAATATCCTTTTTTCAATGATTATCTTTTCAATAAAATTTCAGTATTCTCCCTCTTTGGCATTGATGGAAAACCAAATTAATCAACAAAGTCACCTAAATGGTAAAACATTTTTGTTTTGACCAATACTGACTAGGTTAAAATAGAAAGACAATACCAACTTGTCATAGAAATCATTTCTTTTCATCAACAACTTCCAACTTCTGATTAAGCTACAAAAGTTCTTTCTTATGACTCCCTCTGAATTTATTTTCTTATGGCTTCCTCTTATAAGATAGATTAGGATTTCTCCCTCATGTGTTTACCTCTGATCAACAACATCAGTAATTATCTTGCTTTGTCTCTTCTCCTTCTTTGATCTATCATCCTAATTAGTTTCTACCATTTCTACTTATTAGCTACAATTTGTCCCTCTTAAGTTTTTGATTAGTTTTTGCTATTTCTCTCTTTTTGAAAATAATTCCAAAGACATATCATCTTAACATATAGATATAAAAGTTGCAGTATCTGTTTCTCCCTCTCTCACCTTGTTTGTGGCTATTTTGAGATTTCAACTCTTTGATTACTTTAGGTAATACCTCAAGTAAGATCCTCTGCATCAATTTGTGACTTATGGAAATCAACCTATTTGATGCAGGGTAGTCCTATTATTACTTAAACAACCTTTGATAGGGGTATCATCACTAACTTACCTCTGAGATATTCATATACATCCTTAGGTAATGGTTTTGTGAAGATGTCAGCAATTTGTTCCTTTGAATTGACATACTCCATCTTCGTCTTCAACTAGTGCTCTTCTGTAATGATACTTGATTGCAATGTGCTTTGTCTTGGCATGCATCACTGGATTCTTTGATATATTTATAGCACTTGTGTTATCACAATAAAGTATCACATGTTCTGTTATTTCTTCCTTCATTCCTTTGAGTAAATGCTTTATCCATACAATGTTTGTGTAGTTTATAGCAGTAGTAACATAATCAGCTTTAGTTGTGGATTGTGAGGTACAACTTTGTTTCTTGCTAGTCCATGTAACTAGTCTTTTGCCTAAGAAAAGTACTTCTCCACTAGTGCTCTTTTTGTCATCTATATTTCCTCCCCAATCAGCATCAGTGTAGGCTCTTAAGTCAAACTTTTCTTTCTTCTTGTAGTATAGACTGAACTATTCTATCCCTTTCAAGTATCTCATTATTCTTTTTTTTTTCCATTAAATGGTTTTCTCTACGATTTGCAAAAAATCTTGCAACTATCTCAATAGATAATGCAATATGAGGTCTACTATGTACAACATATTGCAATTTACCAATCATTGACCTATATAGTGTTTGATTTACTTCAACAGAATCATCATTCTTTGATAGTTTGTGTCCTGTTATCATGGGTGTACTTACTAGTTTTGAATCTTCCAGTCCAAATGTTTTCAATATTTCCTTGATGTACTTTGACTGGGTGACAAATATGCCATACTTCAATTGATATATTTGTAGTCCCACAAAGAATTTGATCTCACCAAATATTGACATTTCAAATTCATGTTTCATATGATTAGTAAAATCCTTGCATAAAGCATCTTGTCCTCCAAATATTATACCATCAACAAAAATTTTAGATAATAAAATGTCTTTACCTTTTTCTATTTTTATGTATAAATTACTGTTATCATTAGTTCTTTCAAATCCAATATTCATAAGATACTTATGAAGTCTCTCATACCATGTTCTTGGTGCTTGTTTCAAACCATAAAGAGCTTTGTGTAGTTTACATACCATATCCTTATTATTATTATCAACAAATCCTTCTAGCTGTTTTATGTAGACTTCTTCTTCTAGCATGCCTTTCAGAAATACAAACTTAACATCCATCTAATAAACTTTGAATCCTCTGTAGGCAACATATGAGAGTAGAGTTCTTACTTCTTCCATTCTTGCAATAGGGGAAAATGTTTCCCCATGGCCTATTCCTTCCTCGTGTGCATATTTTACTATCTTGGGTTCTTTCATGCTTAGCAAACATGATCCATTCCTCATTTTGTTCCTTGTCACTGGTCTAACATCTTTGTTTCCAATGATTTGGTCAATAGGATGATGTGTTCTAAGATATTTAGATAGTTTTGGCTCAGTTCTTGTTTCCTCATTTTGTCTTCTAGCTTCAGAGTCACTATGTATATTTCTATCAAGTATTTCAACATCTCTTCTATGTATACTAACTTCAGAATCAAAATGTGCAATTTCTTCATTCTATAACTTGGCATCTAAATGTAGCTTGGTTCCTGAATTCAATTTGGCATTCACTAGTTGTGACTCGGTAGTTACTGAAACTTGTTGTTGGTTTCCAACTTGATTGGTAACTTCTTCTTCAAAAAACATTCCTTCATAGAAGTATACAAATGTTTTGTATTCTTCTAGTTATTTCATAGATTCAGCCTGATGTATTTTTGTATATTCATCAAATTTCACATTTGCACTTTCCAAAACTTTATTAGTGCTAGTATTTGAACACTTGTATGCTTTGATTCTTGTGAAGTAGCCAAGGAATATACCTTCACCACTTTTTGCATCAAACTTACCATTTCTTACATCTTAGAATATAACATTTTCTCCCAAATACTTT
Organism: Cupressus sempervirens; assembly: GCA_028749045.1. Lineage (NCBI taxonomy): Eukaryota > Viridiplantae > Streptophyta > Pinopsida > Cupressales > Cupressaceae > Cupressus > Cupressus sempervirens. Next base: position 677,664,444 of record CM053787.1, on the reverse strand, counting down.
AGAATAGTTTACATTTGGTGAGTATCCATACCATAATTCAAAAGGTGTTGAATTAGTACCTTTCTTGATTTGTACTCGGTTCAGGGTATAGATAGCTATACTTACATCATCTCTTCATTATTTTAGAGAAAAATTCTTCTCCATCATGTGTGTTTTGGCATAGTCCATTATTGACCTATTTCTTCTTTCTACAATTCCATTTTGTGGAGCGGTCCTAGGTGCAGAAGTTTGTCTTTTGATTCATCTATCATTACTGAATATTTCAAACTCTTTTGATGTGAATTCTCCTCCTCTGTCTAATCTCAAACATTTCATACTTTTACCTATTTCTTTTTCAACTCTTGCCAAGAACCACTTAAACATTTGAAAGGCATCAAACTTTTTCTTTAGAAACATGACTGTCATCATTCTAGAATAGTGATCCAAATGTAGCATTACGTATTTATTTCCTTTGTAGCTTTACACTTCAATTAGTCCACACAAGTTAGTCTGAACAATTTTTAGTATCTCTTTGGAGGCAAAGTTTTGCTTTTGACACTTGACTTAGTCATCTTACCTAGCTGACATTGTTTGCATATCACATTATCAAGCATTTTTAGTTTGGGAAAACCTCTAATTTCTTCAAGTTATTGATATTAATCAGGTTATCAAAGTTAACATGACACAAACTTTTATGCCATAACCACACATCATCAAATTTCACCACAAGACAAGTAGCATCTTCTATATCAAGGTAAAATAGGTTGCTTCTAGTTTGATCTCCTTTTCCTATCAATTTCCCATTTGTGTCATATATCTTGGTAGTCTTATTTCCAAATTCAACTTTTCATCCCACATTGCTTAGTTGTGACATACTCAATAGATTATAATTCAATCCTTCAAGATAGTAAGCATTGTCACATGAAATCTTATCTATGAGTTTTATAGAACCCTTTACTTTTATCAAACATGGAGCATCATTACCAAATGTAATGCTATTTCCATCATAATGGTTTAAGGTAATGAACTTACTTTTATCTCCTGTCATGTGATGTGAGCATCCACTGTCAATGATCCATCTATCATTTTTGTTTACATAAGTCACAAGTGTAGTTGCCTCATCTTCATCAGGTTCATCCTTCATTGCAACATAAATTACTTCATCATCATGTTCATCAAAATCATCTTCTCCAACAATGTAGCACTTCTTGCCTTTGTCTTTGTAATTTTTGCTATCATCTTCTCTTCTATTTTTGTACTTGTTTCCTTCTCTGTAGTTCTTCTTTTGTGTACATATTGTAACAATTTTTCCAACTTCATTGCAATTGAAACAAATGATAGGTAACTTACCTTTGAACTTACCTTTGCCTCTGTGGAATCTTCTAGCCAGTAGCGCTTCCAATTTTTCAACATCTTCTTCATTTGTATTACTATTACCAGATGCATGTTTTATCTTTCTTTTCTTCTTCTTCTGTTTGAGTTCTTCAAAGTCCTTCAATAATAACTTAGCCTTGGAAGTAGATTCAAGACTCTCATGTTTGTAATTGTCAAAGTTGGATAACTCAAAAGCAGTGAGTCTACCTACCAAACCTTTAGGAGTTAGTTTTTTTCTTGGAATACATCTCAATTCTTGGATTACTAAAACTCTAATAGCATAAACTAATAGTAGTGTCCTTAAAAATTTTCTTAAGATAGTATCATCATCTATATTACCAACAACATCTTTTATTGCACTAACAACTTCTTTCATTCTAGCAACATACTGAGCGATGTTCTCACCTTCTTCCATTCTCATGTCATCAAATTTACCTTTGAGACTCTCTACCTTGGCTCTTTGAACATTTTTGTCTCCTCCATAGATATTATTAGGGCATCCCACATCTTCTTTATAGTGTCACATCCCTTGATGTCATCAAATTCTACTTAGTTGAGGGCTGAGGCAATCTCCAACATTTCCTAATTGTGTTATTTCTTCTTCTTCATATCTTTAGTAGTAAGAGCTCTAGTAGCATCAACATGTTCCACTAAAATGGATGATTGTTCATGGTCTCCTATTCCTCCAAGATGTAGTCACATTAGACTTTTCCATGCAAGGAAGTTATCTCTATTATGCTTGGGTACTTCTCTCTTGGACATCTTGATCTTTGTGCTTCTAGTACCTTCAAACTAGTTCTGTCAGTAGATGGCTCTGATACCAATTTTTAGAATTCTTTAGAATAATTGGGGGGGGGGGGGGGGAGGGGAGGTGTGAATTAGTTATTTAAAGTCTATATGTACTAATAAAACCTTTCACTTAGCTTAGTGAACCCATTAAATATTCATATCTATTTATGCATCCAAGCTTATCACTAAAATTTTTAGGTTATAGTTAAATCAACATCCAACAATAAAAATATGAAACATGAAGAGTTGATCCATCCACAGACTTGACACAATGATTTAACCTAGAAATCCAATTTGGTAAGAACCACTAGTAACATGCTACTCCTAAAGCCTTCTTCCTTGGTACGCCAATGCAATCACTTCAGTGGTCACTAGATGAAGCAGAGTTCTTGACTCTTTGCCTCTATTCTTCCTTGGTCTTCTCTGACCTCTTCAATATCTTCCCTTGACACTTTTCTTCATGACTAGACATTCCCTTATATAGGAAATTATAATACTATTCCATTTTCCATCATCCAATTTAGGATTTAGATGGATTTGGTAAGATACAATGTATCTACCCCATATCTTGTCTCTTCTAGAAACTTCTCCTAGAATCCCTTTGAATTCACCTAGAAATAGTTTACCTCAAATTCTGTACTACCAGCTTGTCCTTATCTTCCACCTAGTTCACAAATTTCAAGAAAAAAAAATTGTTAGCTCAAATTTGGCGAATCTTTGACTTTTCTAATAATGTAGTAGTTTGACACTATTAACCTTCTAATGCGCGAAACATACTATGTAGCTCAGCATCAACTGTGAGTTCACTCGGCATCAACTATGTGTTATTGATGTTCAACACCTATTAAGTTTTTCTTGGCACCAACTACTTCACTTGGCACACACTAGATTTTTCTTTTACTTGGTACCAACTAATTTTCTACTTAGCTGGAATTAATTTTTCTTGGCACCAACTATCAACTTCAGTCAAGCTTTGTAGACAGTCTTTGTATTACTTGTTCTTCTAAAGTTTCTAAGTGTAGCCAATCGCTATAACTTCAAGTACATTATCAATACATCATTTTATCATTGTCTTAACTAATCTTTGTACTTCATTACATAATCATTACTCAACCTTTCCTCTAGGTGCTTTTGTTACATCTTATTGATTAAATCCTTTTCAATTAACTAAGTGATAGTACTTGGATCTTATAAGCAATTGTCTTACCAAAAAATAGTAGGTTTGACATCAGTGACAAAAAAATGATTGAAACATTTGTTTTGCTTCAACAATCTCCCTTTTTCAACAATGATCTTTTCAATTAGTTTCCAACACCTGCATCACTAAGAGTGAGATGGGGGGGGGGGGGATTGGAAGAGAGGTGAATAAGCTATAAGTAATTATCCTACAGGCCTTAAAAATAGATTTCACCAATTCAAAATACTTTAATCCTTCCGACCATTAAATTGGTAACTAGATCTAGCATCAAAATCTAAAATGTTATAAATTCTATAATAAACTATCACTTAATATATAGTGAGCATTAGAGTTATCTTTTAGCTTATACTGAGTTGTAGCCATAATAAAAAAAATATGAAATAAACTTGCAACATCATAAGAATTCACACAATTTGACACAAGTATTTAACATGGAAATCCTGTAAAGGGAAAAACCACCTAGGAACCAGCAACCCTAAAATTTTACTCTTTTTAAGTGAGCTCTATTGGGAGACAACCTTGTTAAAGTTTACAAACACTTTGTCAATGTGACCTTGTTAGAGTTCACCAGAGATCATCTAGACCTTATTCATTCTTCGACACTTCTAAAGAATCACCTTCTCTAAAAGGACTTAAAAATACTCAATAGAATGATACCATATAGGATTTCAAAAGACTATTAGGTTTTCTCAGTTAAGAGATTTTGTTGTTACAATAACTAGAGAGTAACAGTGAAAAGATCTATTAGGTTTAGTGCTACATTATAACTTGTTTAGATATTTTCTTTTCTCAATCTCTATCTTCTGATCCTTTACTGGCTAATTCACATATTCTACACTACAACATAACACTTCCTTTTTTTGATCTTTGCAATACTGTTCTTCATAGCTTTACTTATTTCTTCATCAACTTGATCAAATCAATCAACTCAACTAGCAACAATAAACATTGTGTTCATCCTTTAAATATATATATTTTTGTTTCTCTAGAATCTTCCACTTTCATTTCTTAATCACAATAGTTATATCTTCTCCAAGTTCATGTACATCGAATCTAGACACTCAAGAAATAAATTTTCACCTTGAAGTTTGTGCTTCATTTTCAATTGTTAAATCTCCTTCATTAGATCTTCTTTGAATTTCTTAATCCATTGATCTTGTAATAAACTTTATCCTTATCTTTGAAACTACTCAAACAATCTTTATTTTGACCAAATTTCAACCTTACATTAATTTTTCCTTTATTTATTTTTCCTTCCATGCTTAATTAACATTACATTTGAATTGGTCAACAATAGACTTCAATTAACACTAAAATTGTTCGATTAACACTATGATTTCTACATCTCTTCTTTAGGTGCTCGGTGACAATTGTAGTTTCTCAATTAATACTGTATTGCTTCATTTACTGACCAAACTATATCTCTTATATATGATCTCATAACACTTACTCAAATCATGTAAAATAAATCAAGCTGGTATTATATTGTCAAAGTCTAACTCATTCAAGTGCCTATTAAATACCATACAGTTATGAACACTTACATGATCATCCTTCCTTCAAATCCTCTTCATCAATCAAATGATATGAAACTCTACTGAATTAGCATAATGTCTAACTGACTAAGGCTTGACATGATTGACAACACAAAAACTAAAATGACTCTTACAAATACATTAACAATATTATCACTTAGGGACAACAATCTCCCCCTTTGGCATTGATGGAAACACATAAATACATAAGATATTAAATTCCATAAAATTACATAAAATTACATAAAATTACATAAAATTACATAAAATTACATAAAATTAAATAAAATTGAATAAAATTACATAAAATTACATGACATTACATAACATTACATAAGATTATATAATGAAAACATCCAATGCCATCAAATCTTTAATACTCTGACTTCATTCAGATTCTTTGCAATGGATTCAACAATTCCATCTTGATGTCCACTTTGACATCTTCTTCCTCTTTGGGTGTACTTCTCTTATTTATCAAAAAATTTAGTATTTATGACTATTCCCTTTGACAACAATCTTGTAATCAATCCACTCTGACTTATCTCAAATTTTACTCATCTCCCCATACAATACTTCACTCCCTTACTTACTCATGTACCCTCCTTGATAACAATGCCAAAGGTAAATATAAGTTTCAATGAGAAACCTATAAAACCTTGTAGTAATACCTTATATATTTCATTAGCTTCACTAAAAACACTTCACACCTTCAAAAAATAATCCCCAAAGAGTAAACTCTTGCATCAACTCCACAAATATATTCTATTAATCAATGAATTTATGCAAGATGCATCTTCTCCTAGTAAATATTGGATAGGGGAAGGACCCTAACTTACCTCTCAGATACTCAAAAGAATCCTAAGGAAATGTATTTGTTAATATATCTATAATTTTCTCCTTTGACTTCACACACTCTAGTCTCACTTGTTTATCTTGAACTTTCTCCCTCAAGTAATGATGCTTGATAGATATGTGTTTGGTTTTTGCATGCATCACATGATTCTTTGATATGTTTTTGGAAATTGTGTTGTCATAATAAATAGTAATAGATTCAATGACTTCTTCTTGGATAACTTCCAATAATTTTTCAATCCATATAATATTTGAATAATTAATAGCAACAACAAGATACCTAGCTTCAACAATAGACTAATAAATATGACTTTATTTCTTTTTCAACAGTGTAATTAGTCTTCCCCCTAAACATAAAGCTCCACCACTCAATGTACTTTTTTTTCATTAACATTTCTTGCCCAATCAACATTAGTATAAACTCTAAGCTTAAAATCACCATCTTGTTTTTACTATATTCCATACTCTTATGTTCCTTTTAGGTATATGAATATTCTCCTAATTGTAGCCAAATGTGTCTCCTTAGGATTAAATGAAAATATTGCAAAAAGTCCAATTGCATGTACAAGATTAGGTCCCTTGTGTACAACATATTGTAACTTCCCAATTATTAATTTGTATTGTGTCTCATTCAATTTAGTAGTATTTTCTTCCTTAGATAAATTGCATTTAGTAACCATAGGTGTTTCAACTTATCTGCAATATTGTTGCAGGAGCAACTAGGCAAACAACTAGGTACACCTTGGAAGAAAACAAAAGCAAGGGATCTATGGTAGCCTTGAAAGTGGATTGGAATGTATTGAATCCTATAATGGCTAAATGTAGCGAACAATTTAATTTTAAATTGGAAAGTCCTAAAGATCCAAATAAAGGATTTAGGCATAAAAATGATGTAAGGGTGGCCAATAGTGCCAATGAGGGATCTAGATTGGTTAGAGGGATCAAAAAGGTCCTAGGGGGTTATTATAATAATTCATAAGTGGTAGAAACAAATAAAGTATGATTTAAAACATTTTAATAAGGTTTTAAATTCAAATTTAAAGTCTTTATGACTATATTGTGAATTAGGAGGGAAAATTAGTATTTGAGTGTTTTAACCTTTGTTATGGATTCCAACCATTGGAATATGGTTGGGAAAGTTTTATTTCATCCTATATAGCTTGGTAAAGACATAGGATCATCAAATTGAATCCATTGTACAAATTCCATCAGCAGTGTACGAATTTGGCAGTTGGAAAGCAATAAAAACTCCATTTTTGAGCATTTTGCATTAGATATTTTGTTTGGATTGGTTTCAAATTGATGTTTGATGTTTTTAACCTATTGGGATGATATCTAAAGTATTTCTAGTGCATTAAGAAAAATAGTATTTCATTTTACCAAAAGTGCTGATTTCAAGCAACTTTTGCAACAATTGTGCAAGTTTTGGGCACTTTGGAAGTATTTGGTCATTCCATGGATGTAGGAATCTAATTCCCATAGAATAAATCTGTATCATAATGTAAATAATCATTATAACAATGATTAGACATGATTTTTCATGAATGGAGGCTTCTAATGGGATTTTGGTGGTTGTAGGTGCATGAAATGCATGCCTAGAGTGTACCAGCCGGAGATCTATCCATTGGAGAGGGGTATTTTATGGTAGGTATCATATACATATACCTTAGAATGGTGAATCAACCTTCATTCAGTTGGTATTGGCTTGGGAGGTCACACATTGAGGAAGCCCTAGATTTGACGGTTTGTAAGAGGCCAAATTGGGGGTTTCTTATTTGTAGAGGTTTAGGAGTCAAATTCATTTCATTTTCCTTTGATTGGGATCATTTTGAGGACTTTTTAAAGTTTGAAGCTTTGGATGTATGCGCAACATATACTTGCTTTGTAAAATCACCCTATTTTATGCCTAAAAAGGGTGCCAAGTTTAGGGATCTGGTTGTCGGTCTAAAATAACCTATACTGAGTTTGAACTATGTTGAAGAAGGTTGAAATGGGTATCTAAAAACTATTTTTTTTGAGGATTTCTTTGGAAAATTTTGGAGAAAAATTCAGATCTTTCTCGCTGTAGACCTAATTGGGGGCAATTAGGCCTACTAGGAAATATTGGAGGATTTGAGTGCTAGGATTGGGTTGGGGATATAAAACCACTTGAAACCTCTTGAATCCATCTTAGATAAGTGAAATACATCCACCATAGCCATGGGATGATGTTAGAATTGTAGAGTGGATAGTTGTTGTTTGTGGGTTTGTGGAATATAGCCTTTCCCATGCAAATTTTCACTTTGTGAACTTGGTTGGGCCACATCACACTTGTCCATTGCATCAATTGGTATCAAAGCCTAATAGAATCTTGGGCTAAAAGAAGAAAAGAGTTATTGGGGCCATTTGTGTATTTGATCCTTGTTGAAGCCTTTGAGCATCCCTTACCTTTTGAGTGTTCCTAGTGAGTCTTGGTACTTGAGAAGATGTCAAATGGAGAGGATGAGGGGATCTCTCAGAGGGTCACTAATGCTGAACTTGAAAATATTGTGAAGGAACAAGAGGAAGAGAATAGAAGAATAAGAGAAACCCTTGAACAAGAAAGAAGGGAAAAGCTTGAGAAGGACAAGGAAATGAAATCCTTGATTAGTAGATTGACCATGCTAGAAAAGAAAGGAAAAAGTAGACTTGAAGAGGAAGATGAATTTGAAGAGCAGGATGAAGAAGGTGTCCCTTTGAGAGAAGAGACATAGTTAGATCCTGAGGAGGAGATGATGTCTAGGTTTGTTAAAGCCATAAGGAGTGGTGATGCAAAAGGAAGATCATACTTACCTTTGTATGCAGGTAAGATGGATGATGAAGAACTCATTGAATAGTTTAGTGCTATGGAGAAGTACTTTGGCTTTGAGAATATAGAGGACAAAGAGAAAGTAAGAATTTCTTAGACTAGACTAAAAGGGCATGCCTTACTTTGGTGGGATTGTGTATAGGCAGAGAGATGGAAGAATGGTAGGACCAAGATTACTTCTTGGTATAATATGATGAAAAAAATGAAGGATTTTTTTTAACCTAATGACTACAAGGTACAAATGTATAAGAAAATGCAAAGTCTTAGGCAAAGAGACTTGGATGTACAAGGGTACACTGAAGAATTCGATAAGTTGGATATTAGAGTGGGTTGTGATGATGATGTAGAAGAGAAAATGGCAAGATACTTAGGGGGACTTAGATTCAACATCCAAGATGAATTAAGTCTTACAACCCCTAGATCTATTGAGGAATGTTATAAGTTTGGTTTCTTATGAGATGGTAAAAAAACTGAAATTGCAAAAATCTCCCATCAAGAGACCATATAAGGCTTCATGGGTGAGTGATGAGCAAAACATTATTGTTAGAAAACAAGCATTTGTTGATTTTTGAATAGGATCATATGGTGATAGAGTTCTTTGTGATGTGATTCCTATGACATTTTGTCATCTTATTCTTGGAAGGCCGTGGCAAGCCTCTAGGGACACTATACATCATGGATTGGAAAATGTCTACATTGTGCATAAAGATGGTCTGAAATTTCACCTTAACCCTTTACCAAGTAATGATTGTGATGGTTGAAGGATTTTATGAGTTGGTGAGAAGAAGTATATCGCCTTATACAATCAAACAACAAGTGGTGCTGATCTAAAACACAAGCCTGTCTTGGTGACAATGAAGAGTCATTGTTCTGATTGCAAAAGTTCTGATTTGCAAAAAATGCTGTATGAAAAGAGGATATTAATTGGTTGTCTTTGGTGTCCATTAGTGATAACCAGAAAGAATAATGACAAACTATCCATAAAGGGCAGAGACAAGGGTCTTTTGGATCCTCAAATGAAAGAGAAAGGGCAAATGATAAATGTCATAAATCTGATGTTTTTATTTGTTCTAACATTTTGAATGTAGCAAGTATGTGTGGCACAAGTGGAGGATTGCTAAAGAAGAGTTGCAAACATCCATTCTTTTTCGAGGTGGGGTGTATGGTGCAGGAGCACCTAGGCAAACAACTAGGAACACCTTGGAAGAAAACAAAAGAAAAGGATTCTATGGTATTCTTGAAAGTGGATTGGAATGTATTGAAGCCTATAATGGCTAAATGTAATGAACCATTTAATGTTAACTTGGAAAGTCCTAAAGATCTGGATAAAGGATCTAGGCATAAAAATGATGTAAGGATGGCCAATAGTGCCAAAAAGGGATGTAGATTGGTTAGAGGGATCAAATAGATCCTAGGGGGTTATTATAATAATGCATAAGTGGCAAAAACAAATAAAGTATGAGTTAAAACATTTTAATAAGGTTTTAAATTCAAATTTAAAGTCTTTACGACTAGATCTTGAATTAGGATGGAAAATTGGCATTTGAGTGTTTTAACCTTTGTTATGGAATAAAACCAATGGAATATGGTTGGGGAAGTTTTATTTCATCCTATATAGCTTGGTAAAGGCATAGGATCATTAGATTGAATCCATTGTACATATTCCATCAGCAGTGTACGAATTTGGCAGTTGGAAAGCAATAAAAACTCCATTTTTGAGCATTTTGCATTAGATATTTTGTTTGGATTGGTTTCTAATTGATGTTTTGATGTTTTTAACCTATTGGGATGATATCTAAATAATTTTTTGTGCATTAAGACAAACAAGTTTTCATTTTACCAAAAGTGCTGATTTCAAGCTACTTTTGCAACAATTTGTGCAAGTTTTGGGCACTTTGGAAGCATTTGGTCATTCCATGGATGTAGGAATCTGATTCCCATGGAATGAACCTGTATTATAATTTAAATAACCATTCTAACAATGATTGGGCAAGAGTTTGCATGAATGGAGGCTTCTAATGGGTTTTTGGTGGTTGTAGGTGCATGAAATGCATGCTTGGAGTGTAGCAGCCGGAGATCTATCCATTGTAGAGGAGAATTTTATGGAATTTATCATCTAAATATACCTTGGACATGGTTAGTAAACCTTCATTCGGTTGGTATTGGCTTGGGAGGTCACACATTGAGGAAGCCCTAGATTTGAGAGTTTGTAAGAGGCCAAATTGGTGGTTTCTTATTTGTAGAGGTTTGGGAGTCAAATTGATTTGATTTTTTGTTGATTGGGATCATTTTTTAGGACTTTTTAAAGTCTAAAGCTTTGGATGTATGGGAATAATATACTTTCTTTGTAAAATTGCCCTATTTTATGCCTAAAAAGGGTGCCAAGTTTGGGGATCTTGTTGTTGGTCCAAAACAACCTATATTGAGTTTGACATATGTTCAAGAAGGCCGAAATGGGTATCTAAAAAACTATTTTTTTTGAGGATTTCTTTGGAAAATTTTGGAGAAAACTTCAGATCTTTCTCGTTGCAGACCTAATTAGGGGCAATTAGGCCTACTAGGCAATATTGGAGGATTTGAGTGCTAGGATTGGGTTGGGGTTTTGAAACCACTTGAAGCCTCTTGATTACATCTTAGATAAGTGAAATACATCCACCATAGCCATTGGGATGGTGTCAGAGTTGTAGATTGGATAGTTGTTGTTAGTGGGTTTGGGGAATATAGCCTTTCCCTTGCACATTTTCACCTTGTGAACTTGGTTGGGCCACATCACACTTGTTTGTTGCATCAAATATCTTCTTTATGTACTTAGATTGGGTCACATATATATCACCCTATATTTTATAAAATTTTAAACCAATGATTTTTTTATCCCACTAGATGTAGAGATCTCAATTTCTTTGCACTGTTGATTAGTAAATGATTTTCACAATAAATCATTACCACAAAATCTTATATCATCAGAAAATATTTCAGCATTTTTCATACATTGTTTTCATCTTTTCTTCTCAAGTATCGATTACTATTCTCACTTGTTCTAATTAATCCAATCTTGATCAAGTATGAATGCAACCTTTCATACTATGATCTCAATGCTTATTTAAAACCATATAGTGCTTTGTTTAGTTGCATACTAGATGCTTCTGATTCAACTCCACAAAAAATTCATGTTGTTTAATGTGAACTTCATCTTACAATATTCTATTTAGAAATGCAGACTCAAAATCCATTTGATAAACCTTACATCTATTATAAGTTTCATAGGCTAACAATGTTGTAACTGTTGAATACAATTGGTTAATTGTGTATTTTTTTTGATGTTACACAAAATGTCATATCTTTGCCAATTAGTGTATGATGAGTTCACTTAGGCAATGAAGATAGTTTCCTATGTCTACTGAGAATTCCACTATTTACCAAGTTTTGAAGGTAGTGTCTACCTAGTTCATTCAGGTGATAAAGAGAAGTTAACAAAAGTTGAGTGTTTACCAAGTTCACTCAGCTAATGAAGAAAAATTGGATGGAGCCAGTGTTAATCAAGCTCACTTGGTTACCAAATAAATTTTGTGAAGATGCAATGTTTTCTTGGTTAACATAGGAAAAACATTTCTAAGTTAGTGTCTACCATGTAGGGTCAGCTAGCGAAGGATTTTCTTGTTTTGGCATATTGACTTTAATGAATTTTTTTGTTGGTTCTAGCTGACTGAGGAGATGAATATTCATTATTCTAAGTTGTATTCAAGCTGACTTGATAATGTGTATCATATAAGTATAAGGTCAACTTGAGGATTAAATGTGTGAAAATGAATGAAAGAATAGAAGATTCTCAGAGGAAGCAAATTAAAAGGATACACATAATATTCTTGTGGAGTGGAAAAGATACATTCGATCAGAAAGTATCAAGTATACAAGAAAGAATTGAGATTTGCAATCAACAATTTAATTGCATAAAAAATCAGGTCATCTCATTGTTACTCTCTAAGCATTGTAGCAATGGTATTAATCTCTTAATAGAGTTGTCTCAACAACTATTTGTAAATCCTCTAACAAAGTGATATTTCTAGATTGAAGTGTCTAAAGGCCTCTAACAAGGTGGTGATTAAATCCTCTAATAGGGTCACACATAATAGTATGTTTTATAACCTTTAATAGGGTTGTCTGCTAATAGGGCTCACTTCAAAAGAGTGAAAATTAGTAACTAGTTACAATTGGTAGTTTTTCCCAAATTGGGTTTTGACATTAAATCTTGGTGTCACTTGTGTTCATAATATTTCTTTTTGTGTATGAAACTAAGTCAAGTAAGGTTAATCACATAAAATATCATAACATTTGCATGTTAAGCATTTGCCGAGTTATAGTTGTTTTTTCTGTGTTTGCCGAGTTACAACCTTTACTAGTGTAAACTGAGTGCTTGTGTGTTTACCAAGAAATAGTATTTTCAGTAGTGTTTATGTCTTGTACTGACATCTAAGGGATTTAGGATTTATTATAGTTGTAATTGATTCACCCATGCCCTCTTAGTTACTCCTCTTATATCTCTAACACTAACTCCTTCCAATCTTTCTATAAGTTGGAAGGTCTCACCATAATTAATACCTACTTCTTTAGCATAATCTTTACAAACTAATCTAGCTTTGTTCATCACAAGTTCAAATTTCTTATTCATTTTGTTCCTAAATATCCACTTGGTTCCTATTAAATTCTTACCTTTGGGTCTCGGTACAAGTGTCCATGTATTGTTATTCTTAATTTGATCTATTTCTTAATTCATAGCATTGATCCAATCATCATTATCAAGTAAAAATTTCATAGTTCTTGGTTTAGCTTTGACAATAAAACAAGTATTTTCCTTTATCTTGCTCCTTGTTACAATTCCATCACTCTTCTCTCCAATTATTTGATCTTGTGAATGATTCTTTCTCACATACTTTTCAAAGACAGGTTCAACTCTATGATCTCCAACATTATCTTCACTCAGTTGGGGCTTAACATTCTACTTGGGTTTTTCTATATGTAGCTTGGGTACGCATGTTGTTTTTCGATGTACCATTGTAATGCATTAGCTTAGTGCTCAAGTACAATAGAAATGTATTATCATATACATACACAAAATTGTTGTATTACTTAGGTTCACTATTCTTTCCTCATCATTCTCATTTGCAAGCTCATCAATTCTAACATTTTTACTCTCAATCATTGTGTTGGTCACTTTGTCCAAACATTTTTAAGCCTTTGTCCTAGTAGAGTAACCTAGGAATATACCTTCATCACCTTTTGAATGAAAATTTCCATTCCTTACATCTTTATGAATATAACACCTTTTTTTTTTTTTTGAAATAGCTTACATTCAGTGTATGATCATACCAAATTTCATATGATGCCTTGTTTTTCCCTTTTCAATTGAGGGTGTAAATAATAGTAATTACAACCTCTCTCCAGAACATTTATATAACTCCCTTTTCAATCAGTTGTGTTCTAGCATAATCAATAATGGATCTATTTCTTCTTTGCAATCCCATTCTACTATAGTGTCATTAGTGAAGATAGTTGTCTCTTAATTAAACTCTCAACACAAAATTTAGTGAATTCATTAGGCATAAACTCATCACCTCTACCAGAGGTCAAAAATTTCAAAATTTTACCAGTATATTTGTCAAAATTTTCCTTATACTGCTCGAACATTTAAAAAGTATTAGATTTAAATTTTAAAAACATAAGTGTCATCATTATAGAATAATCATCAACAAAGAATATGAAATATCTATCTCCATAATAAGTCCCAAATTTCACAAGTCCACACTAATAAGTATGTACTAACTTTAGAATGTCATTAGATGAATGTGTCTCACTTGAAAAACCAGACTTGTTATTTTACCAAGTTGACATTTCTTACACATATCATTTTTAGATTTATGTAGGTTCAACAAGCCTCTGACACTCTTCTTTTTGCTCACTTTGACCATATTCTAAAAATTTACATGATATAATCTCTAATGCCACAACCATACATCTCCAATTTTAGCAAATATACATGTACTGATAGGAGGAACTATATAGAACAAGTTATGTTTGGCTTTCTCTTTAGTACCAATTGAGTTTTCATCATCATCATATATCTTTACCTTCCTATTATGAAATTCCAACTTGTGACCTGCATTATTCAGTTGTGCAAAATTCAACAAATCATATTTTAGTCCTTCCACCCAATAAGTATTATTACATATGATTTTATCATTTTTCATCAATGATCCTCTACCTTCATAGGACATGGACCATCATTCCCATGTTTAATATTTCTACCTTCATATTCTTCGAGATTATCAAACTTACTAATATCACTAGTCATATAATGTGAACATCCGCTATCAATAATCCATGTATCACTTTTAATAATATGAGAAATAAGAACTTGTTCATCCTCATACTTTCCTCTTTTGGATCTTCTTTAAAAAAAATGTATACCACTTCTCCTTTATTCTCATCACTAGAATCTAACTTGGTGTGCTCTTCCTCAACAATATAGCATGACTTCTTCTCTTTATCCATATATTTCTTTTTCTTTATGTATTTGTTCTCTTTCTTGTCTTTCTTTTCACTCTTGTTCAAAATCTAGAATAAATATGACCAACATCATTGCATTTAACATATATTAGAGAGAGTTTACCTTTGAATTTTTCTTTACCTCTTTGTAGCCTCCTTGCCAATAGATATGATCCATCTTGTTCTCGTTTGAATCTGAATCACTTTCATACTTGCTACTCTTTTCCTTCTTTGAGTGCCCAATAGTTAGTGATGACTTAAAAGCATTTTCAATCTTAGAAACACTATTGTTGAAGTTACTTAATTCAAATACAGTCAATCTACCAACCATACCATCAAGTGTAAGATCATTACCAGGCATAGCTCTGCATTCTTGAATAGAAACTACTCTTATAGCATCTTACTTATAACTTCTTCATTTTTGATGATACCTCCTATTGGAAATATAAGAGGAGTAACTAAGAGAGGAGGGGTGAATTAGTTACTAGAAAAATAAATCCTAGATCCCTTAATAAAAATGAAAAATCTAATTTAAACTGTATTATACTTTAACTCAACAAACACACATGCATTCAGTTTACAATAGCAAATACTGTAACTCAAAAAAAACTAAAATAACTCAACAATTGCTTAACATAAACTCTTAAGATATTATCTATTTTTATCCTTATTTAACTTAGTTGCAAAAAACATAAAGGAAATAACATGAACATAAGTGACATGAAGATTTAATGTGCAAACCCAATTTGGGAAAAACCACCAATTTCAACTACTTACTAATTTCCACTTTTCTAAAGTGAGCCCTATTAGGAGCCAACCCTATTAAAGGTTACAAAACACACTATTAGGTGTGACCCTATTAGAGGATTTAATCACCCTATTAGGAGTGACCTTGTTAGAGGTCATTAGACACTTCAATCTAGAAATGCCACCTTGTTAGATGATTTAGAAATAATTGTTAAGCCAAGTCAATTAAGAGATTTAGATCATTGCTACAATGGTTAGAAAGTAACAATGATATGACCTAATTTTTGATGCAACTAAATTGTTGATTACAGATCTCAATTTTGTCTTGTATACTTGATCTCTCCTAATCGATTGTATCTTTGCAACTCAACAAGGATATTTTGCTTATCCTTCTAATTCACTTCCTCTAAGCATAATCAAATCTTATATTATTTTCCTTATATATATACATATATATATATCTTACACATTGTCAAGTCGACTTGAATACAAAATAGAATACTTATTATTTATCTCCTTGGTTGGCTAGAACCAACAGTTAAATCAATTGAACTCAATATGGAAAAACAAGAAAATCCTTTGTTAGCCAACCATGCTTGGTAGACACTAACCCAAAAGTAATTTTCCTATGTTAACCAAGTGAACTTAGTTAGCACAATATATTCACAAAGTTCCTTTGGTAACCTAATGAGCTCAGTTAACACTAGTTCCATCCAACATTTTCTTCATCAACTGAGTGAGCTTAATTAATACTCAACTTCTGCAAACTTTCCTTTGATGATCGAGTGAATTTGATAGACACAATCTTCTAAACTTGGCAAACTCTAGAATGTTTGGCAGATACATGAAACTATCTTCATGGCCCGAGTGAGCTCAATGTACATTGACTGGCAATGATATGACATTTTGTGTAACATCAAAGACAATACATAATTGATCAATTATTTTCAACAATCTCCCTATTTGGCATTGATGGAAACACAACATGTCATAATACAATCAAATTTTAGAGAAAGAATAAAATAAGGAGCATATCCTTAGTTTCATTCTAATTTCCATCCATGACAGTTCCCTTTAACAATATGAACTTTCACTGCCTTCAGTTTAACCCTCTGTCAACAAAAGTCTGTCTTCAACATCCTCTTCTGATAGCAAACTTTCCTTCTTTAATATCAGACCAAGTTCTCCTTCTTTGATATCTCCCTCTTTGTCATTTCTTGAAGTGATAAAATTTCTGTGAGATATGACAACAAACTTCTTCCTCTTTGACATCTCATGTCAAAGATAATATACAACAAATATCAATGTACTTCATGTACAAATTCATTTGTAATGTGTCTTGTCAATACTACATCAACTGTTTGATCTTCAACATGCTCTAGTTGATGCATCAATAAACTACATTTAGTGAGCTTTAGATAGGGGAATGAATCCCAAATTACCTCTTAGATACAAAAATCATCCTTAGGTAATGTTTTAGGGAATATATCTACAATTTACTCTTTAGTATTCACATAGTCCAATCTTACCTCCTTATCTTGTACCAATTCTCTCAAAAAAAGATATTTTATAGCAATGTGCTTGGTTTTGTTATGAATCATAGGATTCTTTGATATATTAATTACACTGGTGTAATCACATAAGATAAACACTAGATCCTTGATCTCTTTTTTCATACCTACTAACAATTGCTTGAACCAAACAACATTGAAACAATTAACTACTATTGCCAAATATTCTGCCTCTAGTGTGTACTGAGAATTACAATTCTACTTCTTGCTTGTCCAGGATACTAGTCTTTTACCAAGAAAGAATGCTCCAACACTTTTTCTCTTTCTATCATCAACACTTCCTGCCCAATCAACATTTTTGAATGCTTTCAAATGCAAATTTCCTCCTTTTTTGTACTATAATCCATAGTCTTCAATACCTTTCAGATATCTCATGATTCTTTTGTTTGGCATAATGTAATTTTCTTTGGGATTTTCTGAGAATCTTGCCACCATACCAACTAGTAATTCAACATCAGGCCTTGTGTGCACTACATATTGCTATTTTTCAATCATTGATCCATATGTGGTTTGATCTACCTCTTTGGAATCATCATTTTTGGAAAGCTTATGTCTAGTAGACATAGGTGTTCCAACAGGTTTTGAATCTTTCATTCCAAACTTCTTTAGTATCTTCTTGATTTATTTGGATTGAGTAATCTATATACCATCTTTTTTCTATTGTATCTACAATCCAACAAAGAATTTTATCTCTCCAAACATGGTCATCTCAAATTCTTTACTCATCTCTACTGAAAATGCCTTGCATAAGTCATAATTTATTGTAAATAAAGTGTCACCCACAAAGATTTTTCCCAAAACAATCTTCTTGTCTATTCCTTCTTTTATATATAGATTGTTGTTATCATTTTTTCTATGAAAACTAATATTTATCAAGCAGTTATGAAGTCTTTCATACCAAGCTCTGGGAGCTTGCTTGAGACCATACAATGCTTTGTGTAATTTGCAAACCATATTTCTTTTGCTAGGATCTACAAAACCTTCAAATTGTTCGATGTAGACTTCCTCATCAAGAATTCCATTCAAGAATGTAAATTTTATATCCATTTGATAAACTTTAAATCCTCTGTATGTTGCATATTCTAGTAAAGTTCTAACAACTTCTAATCTTGCAAAAAAAACAAAAGTTTCACCATAACCAATACCTTATTCTTGAGAATAACCTTTAAAAACTAACATTTCTTTATTTTTTGAAACTTTTTCATCTTCATTCAACTTATTTATGAATACCCACTTTGTTCCAATTACATTTTTAACATTGGGTCTAGGAAAAAAAGTCCAACTTGTTTTATTATTCTCTATCTCTTCTATTTCTTCATTCATAGCTTCAATCCAACTTTCATTATCCAAAGCATCTTTAACATTTCTAGGTTCAAGTTCAGCAAGAAAACATGTACCTTTCAATAATTTTCTTGTCATTGTTCCATCCAACTTGTCTCCAATGATCTAATTAGGTGCATGGTGCTTTCTAACATATCTTGCTAATACAGTTACTTTGGATTTAGAACATTTTCCACTAACCTCTTTATGAGCTTTTATATCAAGCATGGGTCCATTTGTCTGTAACTTGGGTTGCACTTGTTGCAACTTGGAAGCTTTTGGAGATTTTGGGGACTCAAGAGGTGATGCCTCCTGACTTCCAGATAGATTTGGCAATGTATTAGGTTAATAATAAACAAACTTTCTGTAATCCTTAGGTTCTCTACTACTTTTTTCTTCACTTTTTTATGCCAATTTTGACATGTTCACTTTCTATGATCTTATGAGTAATTAGATTCAAACACTTGTATGCTATACTTCTATAGGAGTATCCTAGGAATATGTCTTCATCACCTTTGACATCAAATTTAGCTTTCCTAGGTTCCTTCAAGATATAACATTTGTTACCAAACATTTTCAAGTAACTTACATTGGGTTTGTAGCCATACCATATTTCATAAGGAGTTTGATTTGAGTCTTTCTTCAATTGCACTCTATTCAAGGTATGCACTATAGTATTGATTGCTTCCTTCCAATATTTGATTACAACACTCTTTTCTATCAGTAAGGTTCTTGCACAATCAATGATGGGTTTTTTTCTTCATTCAACTATATAATTCTACTAAGGTGTACCATCGATTGATACTTGTCTCTTAATTCCTTTATCAATGCAAAATTCATTGAATTCATTGGTAATGAATTCACCATCTTTGCCTGATCTGAAACATTTCAACTTCTTTCCAGTTTCTTTCTCTACTCTTGCTAGATACCATTTAAACTTTTGAAAGGCTTCAATTTTTTATTTTTAGATACATCAAAGTCATAATTCTAAATTAATCATCAACAAATAGAATAAAATACTTATCTCCATTGTAACTCTCTATTCCAATAGGTGCACATAAGTTTGTATGAACTAGCTCCAAGACTTCTTCTGAATGATAGTTTTTTCTTTTCAAACTTGTCTTTCCCATCTTTCCAATTTGACAATTTTTGCATAGATCCATATCAGGTTTCCTTAGACTAGGAATATCTCTTACTCTTATATTTTTTTTCTTATCTTTATTAGATTATCATAGTTCACATGACATGACCTTTTATGCCATAACCATCTTTCTTCTACTTGAGCAATAAACATGAATTCTCACTAAGATCTAGGCAGAATAGGTTACCTTTTTTTTGTTTGCTAGACCCAACTAGATTTCCTATTCCATCCAATAGTTTGGCCTTCCCATTCATGAATTCCACCTTGAATCCAATATTATTCAGCTGTGCCACACTTAGTAGATTATGCTTTATTCCTTCAACACAATAAACATTGTCACATCTAGGTTCATTGCTTAGTGAGATGCAACCTTTTCCCTTTATGTAACAATGTTGATTGTTTCCAAATCTCACATTACCACCATCATAAAGTTTCATGTGTTCAAATTTTGTTTTATCACCAGTCATATGATGTGAGCAACCACTATCAATAATCCATGTATCATTTTTTCTAACATGAGAGGTAAGTGTCATTTTATCTCCTTCATCATCAAATTCATCTTTTACAACAATGTAAACCATTTCACCATCTTCACTGTTATCTAAATCTTTAGCTAGAAAACAAATTTGGTTACCTTTTTCCTTGTAGTCCTTGAAGTTCTTAAAATCCTTCTTGCCTTTATACTTGTTGTGCTTCTTTTCATCTTTGTCTTCTCTATTTGGGAACCTTGCAGCAATGTGTCCAACTTCTTCATAAGAGAAATAGATTAGAGGAACCTTACCTTTATACTTTTCTTTTTCCTCTGGGATAACCTCTTGTAAGAAAAGCATCAATGGGTTCAAGATCACTGTCAGAACTATCTTCCTCTTCACTTTTAGATTGTTTTCTTTTAGAATTTTTAGCTTTCTTCTTTAGTGATACGTTGGCTTCAAATGCAGACTCAAGATTGCTAGAACTAGGAATGTAATTATCATAGTTGTATAGTTCAAATGCTGTCAATCTTCCAACTAGAAAATCCATAGTTATATTGTTATTTGGATCACATCTCACCTCTTGGATAAAAAACACTCTAATTACAAAGATAGGAAGAAAGGTTCTAAGTACCTTGCTTACCACTGTTACATCATTAGTTGTTCCTCTAGAGGCTTTGATAACACTAACACTGGCTTTGATTCTATCAACATATTTTGCAATGCTTTTATCTTCTCTCATTTTGATCTAATCAAATTGGCCTCTCAAGATTTATGCCTTGGCTCTTTTTACATTATCATCACCTCCATAGATATCCTTCAGTTTGGTCCACATTTCATGAGAATTAGCACATCCTTTTCCTTCATCAAATTCAACATAGTTAAGAGTTGATGCTATATCAATCATCATGATATTATGACTTTTATTTTCAACAATTTATTCCACAATCATTGTTCCAATATGAGATTTGTAAGTAGTGATTAAGTTTTTCAAACTTAAATCGCTGATGGTTGCTAGATGAAATTTCATAAGTTCCTCCCATGTTGCATTAAATTTGTTTCTATTCAACTTGGGAATCTCTCTTTTGTAAGACTTCCTAATCTTTAGCTTAGACCCTTGAAACCTTTTTTGAAAACATCAAAATCTCTGATACCAATTGTTTGAAATATAAGAGGAGTAATTAAGAGGGGAGGGGTGAATCAGTTAGTGCAAAAATAAATCCCATATCCCTTAATACAAATCAAAACTCAGATTTAAACAATATTCTGCTGTAACTTGAAAAACTAAAATGCACTTGATCTATACTAGCAAATACTATAACTCGGTAAAAACTAAAATAACTTGACAACTGCTTAACATAAAAATCTTAAAATATTATCTATGTTTATCCTTATTTCACTTAGTTGTAAAACACATGAAAGAAATAACATGAACGCAAGTGACACCAAGATTTAATGTGAAAACCCAATTTGTGAACCACCAATTGTATTTAGTTACTGGTTTTCACTCTTCTAAAGTGAGCCGTGTCAGGAGCCAACCCTATTAAAGGTTACAAAACACACTATTAGGTTTGACCCTTTTAGAGGATTTGATCACCTTATTAGGAGTGGCCTTACTAGAGTTCTTTAGATAGTTCAATCTAGAAATGCTACCTTGTTAAAGGATTTGAAAATAGTTGCTAAGACAATTTGGTTAAGAGATTTAGGTCACTGCTACAATGGCTAGAAAGTAACAATGAGATGACCTAAATTATGATGCAACTGAATTGCTAATTATAGATCTCAATTTTGGATTCTATACTTGATCTGTACTAATCAAATGTCTCTTTGCATTTCAAGAAGGATATTCTACTTATCCTTCTAATTCTCTGCTTCTAAGCATCATTGAATCTTCTATTATTGTTCCACACATTCAATTGTCAACTTGACATTATATATATATATATATATATATATATATATATATATATATATATATATTACACATTATCAAGTCATCTTAAATACAAATTAGAATATTTAATATTCATCTCCTTAGTCGGCTAGAACCAACAGTTATATTAATTGAATTCAATATGCCAAAATAAGAAATCCCTTCATTAGCCAACCATGCTTGGTAGACACCAACTCATAAATGATTTTCTTGTGTTAACCAAGTGAAATTAGTTAACATTACATATTCACAAAGTTCCTTTTGTAACTTGGTGAGGTTGGTTAACACTAGTTCTATCCAACATTTTATTCATTAACCGAGTGAGCTTGGTTAACACTTAACTTCTGTAAATTTTCCTTTAATGGTCGAGCGAACTTGGTAGACATAGTCTTATGAACTTGGCAAACTTTGGATTGCTGGACAAATGCAGGAAAATGTCTTCATGGCTTGAGTGAGCTCGACATTCACTGACTGGCAATGATATGACATTTTGTGTAACATCAAAGATAATATCCAATAAAATCAATTATTTTCAACAACCTCCAAAAACTTTGATAACACTCACAACTTCCTTGATTTGATTGAGATATGGAACAATTTTTTCTCCTTCCCTTCAACTACATCTCCTCTTAGACTTTTTTCTTTGTCTCTCAATATTTTCAAATCTCCACAATGGACAAGTATTGAGTTTTCCCACATTTCTTTAGTAGTAGCACAATATTTGGCATCATAAAATTCAACCTTATTCAGTGCAAAAGCAATCTCAATCAAAAGACTATTGTGCTCTTCTTATAATTCATCTCATCAACTATCATAGGAGGTTTATGAGGGACATATTATTTATCCATATAATATAGAGAATTGTCTCCAATCCTCGATAGAGAAAGTCTCATCTTTCTTTTGCATGAGGAGAAGTTCTCCTTGTTCAGCTTTGGTACCTCTCTCTTGTACATATTTGAATCTTTAGCTTAAATCCCTTCAAACTTTTCTTTCAAGCACTCAACTCTAGTATTAATTTTTAGATAACTAGGCGGGGGAGGGAGTGTGTATTGTAAATCTTTTCTGAAGTAGTTATCTTTTAGGGCTTCAAAACACTTTTCACCAATTCAAAACACTTTAATCTTTCAAATCATTAACTTGGTAACCATATCTAGTATCAAAATCTAAACTATTATAAACTTTTCAATAAACTCTCACTTAATATATATTGAGTATTAGAGTCATCTTTCAGCTTATACCAATTCTCAATAATAAAAAGAAAACATGAAATAAACTTGGAATATCATAAGCATTCACATAATTTGACATAAGTATTTAATTTGGAAACCTTGTAGAGGGAAAAACCACCTAGGAACCGATAACCCAAATTTTTTACTCTTCTGAAGAGAGCTTTGTTGGGAGCCAACCTTGCTAAAGGTTACATACATTATTAGTGCAACCTTGTTAGAGGGTTTTCACTGAAGATCATTTATACCTTGTTCATTTTTTGACACTTCTAAGAAATGACTTACTCTAAAGGACTTACAAAAAATCAATATAATGTTACCATAAAGGACTTCAAAATATTGTTAGGTCCACTTGGTTAAGAGATTTTGTTGTTACAATGAATAGAGAATAACAATGAAATGATCTGTTAGATTTAACACTACCTTGCTTGTTCAAATTTTTTCTTTGCTCAATCTCTATCTTCTAATCCCTTACTGGCTATTTCACACAGTCCACACTTTGACTTAGCACTTCCTTTTCTTAATATTCACAATATCATTCTGCTTAGTTTTCCTTATTCCTTCACCATCTTGATCAACTCAATCAACTCAACTAACAATAATAAACATCATTTTCATCGTATAAATTTTTTTCCCATTCCCCTAGAATCTTTCATGTTTTTAAACTTAATCACAATTATTAGATATTCATTAGGTTCATGTACATTGAATCTAGACACTCAAGAAGTATACTTTCACCTTGAACTTTGTGCTCCATTTACAATTGTTAAATCTCCTCCATTAGATCTTCTTTGAATTTTGCCAACCATTGATCTTGTAACAAACTTTATCCTTATCTTCTAAACTTCATGCAAAATATCTATTTTCACCAACTATTGGCCTTAGGTTAAATATTTTCCTAATTTTTTTCCCTTCCATGCTTGGTGGCATTACGTCTCACTCGATCAACACTAGATTTTGATTAACACTAAAATTGCTTAGTTAACACTGCACTTTCTACATCTCTTGTTTAGGTGTGCAGTGACAACTATAGTAGCTCAATAAAGATTGTGTTCCTACACTCACTAACCAAATTATCTTTCTTAAACATGATGTCATAACACTTACTCAAATCATGTAAAGTAATTCAAACCAACATTATACTGTCAAATCCTGACTCATTCAAGGGCCCACTGAATACCGTACACTTATCAACACTTACATCATCATATTTTTTTCAATTTTTTTTCATCAATCAAATCCTCTTCACCAATCAAATGATATGAAACTCTACTAAATTAGCATAATATCTAACCAACCAAGGCTTGACATCAATGACAACATAAAAATTGATATGACTCTTTCACATACATTAACAATATTCTATATAGACTCCAAAGTATCCTTTTGTATTTTTCATGGTTGTGAGTTATACACATTTCAATATACAATATTTTGAATTCAATTGGATGCAAAATTTACATATACCCTTTACATTTAGTATTATGTCTATTTTAAGAGATCATTTGAGTACTTTACATATTGACTGGTAGCCCAATCTTGTATAAGGTTACACTCCTCTTTTTTCCTTGCACATCTATTTGTCAATAGTCTTGCACCTAAATATTGTACATTTACTATGCCTATTCATATACACATCCCTATACATCCATTATCCACTTTGATTTGACCATTTTTATGTTCTACATCATTTGCATGTGCTTGAAATCGATCTTCCTATAATAGTATTTGAACCTTGATATCTCAAATTGTAATTGTAATTTTGGTTTGATCTACCTAGATCCTACTAGATACACACTTGCATAGTTTATTATGATGCATACATTTAAAGGTTTTCAATTGTATTAATTTATCATCTCATCTTATTTGAGAGTATCTAATTATATGCTTCATAAAAAACATTAGAGAAACACTTTGATATAACATCAAAAAGATCAAAAGTCTACACAGTTATTCTATAATTTTAGGGACTGAAACTTTCTTTTTAGATTTTGACAAGACTATAAATTTGGATTCTCTAGATTTGTCTAACAAAATTAAACTCTAGCGATTCTAGCAACCTTCTATTTGATGATTTAAAAAACAGCCAGCTAAACGATAGAACAAATAGAGATTAAATTGAGAAACTAAATAAATCTCACACATATTATATCTATATAAGACCTAAATATCTAAAATCCGCCCCTCCCATAGACACACATTATATAAAATGTGACTAAAAACATCTACAAAGGAATAAAAACTTCAATTTTGAACCCCAAAAAAATTTAATATCATACCATTTTGTTTTCTCTTTCTCTAAAATATAAAACTAGTTTTTTGCATTTATTATTTACATATTCTCTCTTACAAATATAAGGAATTATGGAACATTAAAAGAAAAAGGAATAGCCTGAAATTTGATGGGAAGTGCATGTCTACATCATGGGCATCGTTTCAGATATCTAACTCCATTATTTGGTTATAGCCATATCTGATTATAGACATGGAGATCCACAATAAAATAAAAGAAATATCTGATTATACAGATGGACATTCAGGATAGAATAAAAGATATATCTGATCATACACATGGAGATTCAGAATTTCGCCTCAGATTTCCATGTTATTGCCAATGAGATCCGTGCTAAAGTCTCCGTGTCATAGAATTATTAGGGAAAGAAAAACCCAACTGTGTGTCTTGTGCAATAGAAGTTTCGTACAAGCCAAAACTGCCCATACTCTATTCATCATAATTGGCGTTCTGTTCTTTCTTTCTATTATCCCTTTCCCACTAAATTGGGTGTCTTTCACGGATACTTCGGATGATGGAAGAATTGTTTGGTTGTATTGGATGTGTGGACGTTTCATTTGTAGAGACGTCTCTGGTTTATGTCAGAATGGGCTTGTCCTTTGCTCATTCTCGTCTCTGGTCAAGGCAATGAAAAACTTGTAAGAATCCAACTTCTTTAGTTAGGAGGAATAGACTTGAGATTGGGACATCAATGCATTTGTCAAGAATATTTTTTGATTACAATAGTATGGAAAGGGTTTTGATTTCACTAGACAATATACCAGAGAAACAATTGATATGAGAACAGCAAAAGTTTTCAATAATCCATGACACACCTAACTAATGAACACAATAAACTTCTATAATAAGAATAATACTTATTTAGCTTGTAGTCTTATCAAATATCAAGTTTGACATTGAAAACAATTCAAAGATAATCATATGTAAGCTTAAAAAGTCCTTGTAACAATTAACTAATAGAACTTGTAGGTTTAGTAACAAAAAACTAAGAGTGAAAAGTATAAAAACATTTACAATTCTTTGAGATGGAGATGACATCATAATTCTTTTGAAGGTCCACCAATGCCTTTTTTTTGGGTAGCTATTGTCGACCCGCTAGAGTCCACTCCTTTAATTTTACTACCCTTGACCACTTTCTATAGTTGGTTTTTGATTTCGGAGTTCTCAGTAGAAATTCCCGCACCAACTTTTTTTGTACCAAATGTTATCCTTATTAAAGTCAAAACTATCTCTTCCATCTCCTTATTTTTTTGCACTTAGATATAACATCAATCTAGTCTCCAATATGCTCAATCTCATATAGAGCTCCGTGACTCAATCTTGAAGCATCCTTCTACAATATTTATGAAATCATCTTGGATACAATTTTCATAGAAAATATCCACCTCCTCATTATAAAAATCCTCATTTTTTGTCTTCCTTTAGGGACCATTTGGTTGCTAGCATAGGAATTGAAAATTAGAATAAAAAAATGGAATTGGAATGGAAATAGAAAAGGGCAATTCCAATTGTGTTTGGTTCACTTGGAATTTGATTGGGAATATGTTAATCCATTATTTGGTTGTACAAAAATGGAATAGGAATAAGGTTAAGTTTTGTATTTTTAAAAACATTTCCCTTATTTTAAAAAAAAATTATTGTTTTTTGATTTTTTTTTTTAATAATGGCAAAAAAGTTCATTTATTTTTATTTTATTTTATTCATTGAAGTCAATGATAAATATAAATTTATTTCATTTTTTAAACAAATAGATATAATTGAAAAAATGTTTTAAAAAAAAAAAACATTTGAAAAAGAATTTTTTGAAAGAAAAATCAGATTGGGAATAGAAACGGCCTATTCCAATAACATATTTTTTTGGCATAGACATATGCTCATTTTATGAGCAAAATTAGAATATGACTTCCTATTCCCAATTTTGATTGAGCCTACCAGGCAATGAATATAAAACATATTCTAATTCTCTCTTCTTATTCCACTCCTATTCTAGCAACCAAATGGGACCTTAGTCCCCTTTGACTTAAGGTTTTTGTTTTGAAACTCAACCTCTTTTCCCCCTTGATCTACTTCTTCTTCATGCTCCATATCTTCATCATCTTCTTCGTACACAAGTTCATACTTTTCTTGAAACATGTATTCTTCTTCAGTGTAATCTTGGAAAGATATCTATGTCTTTTTTCTAGAATTGGAGGACTTTGGTAAGTTAATAAAGAATTTATGTTTGGGTTGACTAGAGTATTAACTAATTTTAGGATGTCTACTAGAGGCTTGGGAGTTCTATGTTTGTGGTATTATCATGATTTGAACTTAATCTTTTAAACTCAACCATAGTAATGTGTTTGATATGCTCTATGATGAGTTTTGTTATATTGTTCGTTACTGCTTTTAGTGTCCTCATGTAATTATGTGATGAATGTTATGACGTAATTGTCTTTACCTTTGAGTCTTCAATCAGTATGTTTGGGATGCTTTCTAGTTGCTTGTAGAGAATTGAGGGATTATTATGAATTATCTTTTGATGCTTTCCAATCACTTGTATAGGATTGAGGGAAATAGTATGATCCTTTGATTTGTGATTTTATGAGCTTAGGGTAGGTTATCTATATGTAATGTCGAGAAGTGGCTTGCAATGGAGGCTAAGGTCTAAAGCGACTGCCAAGGTAACCCATTGTAAGTTATTTAATATGTAAAAAAACTATACTAAATGAGAGTAAAATGAACCTAATAAGAGTCTTTGTGTATTCTCACCCATGCCTCAAGTGGTAGTACACACTAGGATGGGAGTAGAGAGAATGCTTGGATGTGACCATGCATCGTTAGTATGCCTTGTCGGTACAAAAGGATACTATTGCTACATAGAGTCACTAGGGGGTCAGGGTCAAGTTAGACTACCAGGGTAACTCTAGAATTGATTCATGCGATGACACTTGCCCGCTTACATACTAGATTCCCTACATGTCTTTGTTTGCCTCTGGGTCTAGATGTCATGTTATCTTGGAACCTTTGAGTTAGATTACTTGTAGGATTTCCTTGACATAGATATTACTTTTGATTTTGGGATTGATGTTTTATTTGTGACTTGAGACTATCTCCTTAGCGTGGTGGGAGTCAACCTTTTTGGGATACCACAAGGTTGGGTGGTAGTGCTTTTTACTCTTAGCATTGAGATTTGTTCGTTGATGCCATGGCTAGAGTTCCTTGTCTGCTTTCCCCTTCATTCTATCTATGTGTATTATGACGGATGATTTCACTTATTGTATTGCACTTTGTTTCATGGATTCTGAAATGGATTATGTAATCTATTTTTATAAATGTATATTCTTTTAGCCTTTCATACCTTATGACATGTACAATGGATGATTGTGCATTCCAAATTTTATTGCCAAGTGGCATTCAGAACAAATGTATATTATTTAAGTGGAATGGACTTGTAGTTGTAATTTCATATGGATGTGTTATTTATTTGACTTAGTATTACTTAAATTTAAATTTAAATGTGACTCAACATCTTGGGATCCTTAAGGAATGTAATATGTCATGTTTTCTTATGTGTGACTGTATGTTATTGTTTCCACTACTTTATGATTATTGTACATGTTATTCTTAATTTTTTTAAAAAGGCGAACTTAGTAAAACTTTAGGTTTATTCTTTTGGATCCATTGGTAGTGTGTTACACTAAATTTTTTTACAACAAGCCTACACTTAGCCTATAAATTAGTGAGTTTCAAGGTAAGAGAGTCATTATATCCTTGCATGGACATAAATATAAGAGCCAAACTCGATTAAACAAAATCTAATTCTCAGGAAGATTCTCCTTTAAGACATCACAATTAATGTAAGAAAGCCTATAACCATATAGACCGCCCTACAAAGCTAGATCTTATAATTGAAGGCGTCAAGACCTAATAGACCTCATTTTGGTGACCTTAGGGTCCAAATGTCCTTTATTGCTAATTCTAGAAATCTATATTTTATTCCTCTATACTTTATTACACGCCTAAACCCAAGAAAATTTTGAGATAAATTTTTTTGGAGTAGGTCGGCTAGGTCATCCTAGTCATAGAGCTTTGTGTTTAATTTTAGTTTTGGTCTTGATGTAGGGTTTTCTTCCAAGATCTTTAATTGAGGCTGACCCTAGCAATATTGAATCTCTAAATGAGTATAAAAATACACCAAATATCTTCATTTTGATATCCATCTATATCCAATATGTAATCCACACCTAAAGTTGAAATTTTATGTTTAAGTACATGCTATTGGTGATTTCAAGAGAAAGTGTGGTCAAGCTTATTAATGAGTTGGATTTAATAGTTGAAGGGAAACATCACATTCAAGATCTCCAAGTCTCCACTCAAAAAATCTAAGCTTCCCTAATTGATATACATTTCTCTCCCATGATGGACAAGTATAGATATTCTCAATCAAGCAAGAAGATCCACACATCCATTCTTCTCCTTCTCTCTCCTTATCCCTATCAAGCATATCAACATTCTTGATCTAGGATTAATTATAATAGATCTAATTATTAGTGAAACCATCCTTGATTTTAGATCCATTCCAAGATCTACACATACAAGCATCTCCATGTGATTTTTTCATGCATGGTAAATACTAATATTTATATTATTTACATTAATTTCCTTATGAAATCTCAATTTAAATTCAAGGTTTATTCTTGAATAAGGGTTGACCAAGATTAATCACCTTTCCAAAAAAAATTCCCCTCTATTTCTATGTGTAGGAATGATGACAAAAATTACATAACTAAATTTGAGCTTCTAAAAACTAGTAGCAAGCCCTTTGAAACTTTTATCAGATTCAGAGCCCTTGTCATGTGTGACTAGAAGTTACATATAAGACAATAATAGGAATCACAATTCTAGATTTCGAGTTTTACCCAATTTTGACATCTCCACGACAATCAAAGCCAGAGCTAAAGGTCCATTTACCTCTTCTTTCTCCAAGGAAAGTCCATTATTTATATTTTCCCTATTGTACTTACTTTTTCACATTAGATCTATATTTCTTTCATTATTTACATATCAATTACATCGCATAATCAAACACTATATAATAAAGGAACTGCTAAATCCCCCTTTTACCTAGATCTTGCATTAGCACCCCTTTAAGGGTGGGTTTATATTCCTAATGAAAACCACCATATAATTTGATGAATTAACTACATCCTATCATTTCTCATCATTTTATTTTATAAATTTTGGTGAACTTGGCTTAAAATATCTCTATTTTAATTTTGGTGTTAGCTTACTTCTTTATGCATTTAGTTATCCATACTATTTTGCATGCATATAGATCACATTTCCTTTAGACATCTAGATATATGAAATTAAATTTATAGATGTAATTTATGTGCATTGTAATTGTTACTATTTGGATTACATATTTGTCACATTGCATGCATCTAGATTTATAGATTTTGTAATGTATGTATGTATGTATGTATGTATGTATCTTTTATTTTATTTCATTGTGCATGAATGTTATCTCTTTGAGTCAAACCTAACACATTTTGGTTAGAAGAAACCATAGACTTAGGAATCTTGATAACAACAATGTGCAAACTATTGAAATCAATCTTATCATGGAGAAAAAATCTTCTCATTCTTCCCATGATGAAGATGAAGCTTTAAGGGTTCCTCCTATGAAAATCAAAAAAATGACTTTGGACAGATTTGAAAAATGTCCCGGACAAGAAAATACTAATCCTAGTCATTTTTATTAGACAAGGTTTAAGGAAAGGTATCGATACTAACATACATAATATTAACATTTTGTGTTCTATTTCTCATCTCATCAGTACAAATGCAAAGACTATTTTTAGAGATTGTGCACTTAATTTAAACTTTTTTCCACCTACTACTAGTGTGTTGGTATAAATGATGCATATTTATTCAAGAGTTGTTAAAAAAGATTGTCAAAACATATTTTTGATGATTGTTTGATCAATTTTGCATTATCATTGAAGTTAATTTGATAGTTGGCTATGAACTATTTGTTGGGAAGCTAAGTTCTTTACTATATAGGTGATAAATCAAGTGTATGATGCTTTCTTAGTTATTTGATCATGGTCAAATTTGTATATGCTTTGGTATACAAGAAGACATGTTTTGGATCATTTGAAGACAGTTATGAAAGGAAAATCAAGACTAAATTGAACTTTTGTGTTTAATCTTGAAACGATAACATGTAGGCCATTTTTGGTAGATTTTTCATGATGGAAAGTTAGTTAATGATGTGGAAATGATGCAAAAGCAATAAGTTTTTATGGATTTATTATACATTGCAGTTATGAAGGAATTTATTGGAAGTGTGTATGTTCATTGGAAAAAGTGATATTGCCAGATCTTCTTTGTTGGATCGACGTGTGATTCAAATAGTTGATCAAGTGGTATCAAATGATGATGGATTAGGATTTGGTAATACATTTTGGTCAATATATGGTTGATTTTGTGTAACATATTTATCAGATATTCAAAACAATTCAAAGATAATCATATGTAAGCTTAAAAAGTCCATATAATAATTAACTAATAGAACTTGTAGGTATATTGACAAAAAACTAAGAGCAAAAAGTATAAAAACATTTACAATTCTTTGGGATGGAGATGGCATCATAATTCTTTTGAAGGTCCAACAATGCCTTTTTTTTGCATAGCTATTATTGAGCCGCTGGAGCCCAGTCCTTTAGTTTTACTACTCTTACCCATCTTCTTTAGTTGGTTTTAGATTTTGGAGTTCTGAGTAGAAATTCCCACACCAATTTTTTTTTGAACCATATGTTTTCCTTATTAGAGACAAGACTGTCTCTTCCATCTCCTTCTTTTTTTGGCACTTAGATATAACGTCAACCTAGTATCCAATATGCTCAATCTCATATAGAGCTCTATGATCTCAATCTTGAAGCATCCTTCTACAATATTTATGAAATCATTATGTGTACAATCTTCATTGGAAATAACCACCTCCTCATTATAAAAATCCTCATTTTCTGTCTTCCTTTAGTTCCCTTTGACTTAAGGTTTTAATTTTGAAACTCAACCTCTTTTCCATCTTTCTCTACTACTTCTTCTTCATGCTCCATATCTTCACCATCTTCTTTGTACACAAGTTCATACTTTTCTTTAAATATGTATTCTTCTTCATTGTAATCTTGGAAAGATATCTATGCCTTTTTTCTAGAATTGGACACATATCTATGCCTTTTTTCTAGAAGTGGAGGACTTGGTTATGTCAACAAAGAATTTACAATTCTCAAGAGTAATCTTAAGAAGCTTATTAACTTGGGGAGAAGAAAGACAAGTAAACTTAGGTTTAGATGTCCTCCTACTAGATGGGTTTTTTAGATTTGACTTATTAAGCAATTTTGTATAAGTTGAATTTTGGGAGGAGGGGAAGGAAGCATGTTTTGTTGGTCAAACTATAGAGGGTTACCATGCTCATCAAGAGCTAGGGCATGCTTATAGAAGGTCATAGTAAGGCTTTGACAAATTGGAGGAGGCACTCCATTTTTTAATATACTATTGTAGAGAGGAAAATAGATAAAAATGTTGGAATTCTTTAGAATAATTGAGGGGGGTTGGGGGGGGAGGGTGATGAATCACTTATTCAAGGTCCAAATATACAAATAAAGCTTTTTAGTGCTAATTAGATCCATATCCATAAAATCTTAACATGCATGCATCCATTAGCTCATACAATACTTTAACTTTGTAGGTTATTGTCTTAGGTCAAAATAGCTTTGTAGAAATGTAAACATGAAATACCATAAACACATACACATAATTTGACACATGTATTTTATGTGAAAACCCAATTTGGAAAAAACCACCAGTAATATGCTACCAAGTCTCACTCTTTTGAAGTGATTCCTTGTGAAAGGCCAACCCTGTTAAAGGTTACAATACACACTATTAAATGTGACCTAGTTAAAGGATTTCAATCACCCTATTAGGAGTGATCATTGTTAAAGGGATTTAGAACATTCTATCAGAATGTCACCTGATCAAAGGATTTACAAATGACTATCATGTCAACCTTAATCTAAATGATTTTATCCACATTAGTATAGTTGTTAGAAAGTAACAATAGGACTTGGTCTAATAAAAACTCACAACTCACTTGTAGATTATAGATCTCTAGTTCAGTCTCCCATTCTACTTTGTATTCATACTCTTCAGCTTTGATAGCTTGTTCACCCTTCAAGAATTCATACCCTTAAGCCTTCTTGCTTTGTATGCCAATTGTAGTCTCTTCTATTCGACTACTAGGTGAAGCAATACCCTAGACTCCTTGTCTTCCTTAGGTTCTTGCTCATGACAACCTTTTCTTCTAGTTAGCTATCTCTATAAATAGAGAATTTAGATCTTTTGTTGTTGTCTATTTTAGGGTTAGGTAGGATTCAACAAATCTACCCACTTTTCTATTTTAGTTTTCTATTTTAGTTCCTCTAGGAACTTCCTCTATAATCTTCCTTGTATTCACCTCAAAATGGTTTACCTTAAATTCTATGCCACTAGCTCCTCATAGTTATCTTCCACATGCTTCACATAATTCAAGAAATCAAATTAGTTGGCTCAGATTCATCAAATCTTTGATTTAACATTGTTTGCTATCACTCGACATCTATATAGTTCTATCACTTGGCCAATACTAGTTCACTCAGAAAATACTAAAGTTTACTGATGCTCAAAACCAACTGAACTTTACTTAGCATATACTAACATTCACTTGGCTTGCACTGACTGTCTTCTTTGCTCGAAACCTATTGAGTTTCAGTTTGTTTCTACTAATTGCTCGACAAGGCTTGGCAGACACTTTTCTTACTTGATCTTCTTTCAGTCTTTTCTTGAGTAACCTTTCATTTCAAACTTTAAGTAGAGAAAAAATACACTATAGTATCAATACATTACTTAGCATTAGTACTCCTTTTATACACCAAATAACTCAACTTTTCTCTAGGTTCTCTTGTTATCTCTTCTTTTCAGATCAACTAAATGAT